>CM062845.1:34452-4834452 GCA_031772225.1 Eubasilissa splendida | reverse complement strand
TAGACCGGCCAACGTATCAAGCATTACGTTCACAACTAAACGGTTGGTATTTATTTTTACTGATTACTGATTATCTTCAGATGTTTAGTGGACACCATATTGTGGACATCGTGTTATTAAAATATAAATTAAATGTATTGAAAAAAACTGCAACTTCACAATATAATGTGTTCCCCTTAAAAAAATAAATTATTATAGTTTAGTGTAATTTATGTACTTGGAGTAATGTGCCTCATCAGAGTATATAATGTTCCACTACATACTTTGATGAATTCTGTAAATTAAATTTTGAATAAATTCTAACACAAAAAATCAACATTTATATATGACATTTTGATAGTATAGTCTAATAAGAGAATACAAAAATGACAGCATACTTGATTGCCAGGTGAATTTTTTTTTAATTTCCGAAAGGTTTTTGGAGGTCTGGTACCTATCGTGGCACCGACAAAAGTGAAAATAAAACACGATATATAAAAATGTCACGAAAAATTTAAACTCGCTATTTCTAAAGCTTTACTAGTACCCGCTGAATAACATATTATTTGTTAATAACAATGATTCAATATTTTACATGGACATGTCAAAAACACGGCACCATAATTTCTAGTATTAATAAATAAATTCTTCTAGCCTGAGCGTTATCTGCCGAACTGTGTAATCTGAGGAATTTATGACCGTGGCCTTTTGATAATGTTATTTATAGCAAATAAATCCACCTTCGCTTTACGTCAGGGGCCCGTCAGGTCGGCCGAACGGTGATTTTCTCGGAAATGAAAATTATTGTTTTAATTTATTATCCCGGTAAGGGATTTCTCCCCATCCCAACATTTTAGACTTAAAACAAGGGCTTTAGGTTTTCTTTACTTTTATCGAGTGAGAAGAAAGCTTGACGGTTCAATAAAAGGGAGGAGGGGGGGAGGAAGGAGATTTTTCGAATACCAGTGGAAATGGAGAAAATAACTCAAACAACTTTTCGATAGTATTTAATATTTAACTTGAAACTTTGTGCGTAAGTACCATTCGGATGGCGTTCATCACAAAAGCAACAGTCATTCCGGAATTCGAATTAATTTACAGTAAATAAAGGCATTGTGATTAAAACATAGCGTGTTATTTTATTTTGCGACAAATCCGTCCAATGATGGCGACCAAAGATTTACACATAGGATGGTTTCCGTGAAAAAATGTGATAAATTTAATAAAAACCTACTTACAAAACAGCAGCAAAATTATTCAAAAAGTCACATATTCACCTAGTTCGTATATTTCAGAAATAAATAACACTTTATCAATGTATGAAAGTGAAACATGGAATTGGCAGAAAATAAATAATGTAATCGATGACTGCATTCATACATACAAAATAAAAAATGAACAATTTAAAAATGAGTACATAGCCGAGGTTGTTTGGTTATATGGAACGTATGGTAAAGAAAATATTTGATATATGGTGAGTGTATATAACTGGTAATAGGAACAGAGGGTGTCTGGAAAAAAACATGGCATGATCATCAAATTGAAGTATTTGAGATGTGGATCTATAGAAGAACGGTCGTAATAAGCTGGATAGCTTTTCCGGACCGCCGTAAACAAAGTGATGATAGCCGACGTCCGATAAATAGATAAGGTACAAGAAAAATAAAGATAATTATCAGAAAAACTAAATATTAAGGAACGGCCTGTTAAAAGAAGAACGTGCATGAGGAGATGAGTAAGAATATGAACGAGACAAAAGTGGTGGAGACAAAATGACAGATAAGTTGGCGTGATGGTAAGTTTATTAGGATAGTTGTGACTATAAGTATATACCGTGCATTTTCAATGTTTTTGCATCAATGTGTAATTTGAATTATAGGCACTTTTTAATGAAATTTGAATTTGACATTCTACATTTTTTATTTATCCCTATAGTTATTGAAAAGTGTCGAAAACCATTATTTTCTGGTACCGTGCCCATGTTTACGCATTGGTATCTATCTAGTTGCAAAGATAAAGACAGCTTCCACTATTTATACAAACTGATGACTTGGACAGCTTTTTGTTTTGCCACCAGAATACTTTATTTTATCCAACTACCATTTTAATTATTTGTAAGGAGGTCCACGATTATAATCCCAAAATATTAAAGTTAAATATTTTGGAAATATACACGGTGCTTAATGTAATTCGCCATAACATTTATATAATATTCAGGGCAACGGACCTCAGGTCCAAGGGCGATACACAAACCATTTCCGTGCATCTCTGTCTCGTCCAAATCTCTCTAGTTCTCACATTCTGCATTTTTGTCAGTCATTTCATTCATAGGCAGTCGAGATTTGGCAAAGGTTCCCTCGCAAAAAACCTTTTGAATAATCTTTGAGCTCTCGATTCTTTCAATGTGGCCAGCTCATTCTAGTCTTATAATGGTCACTACATATTTTTGACTATTAATAGATATAGATATAATAGATATGAATATAGATACAGGCTGAATATTATGTGAAAATAAAAAATTGTATTCAATTTCCTAAGTATAAAAAAACAATATCGGCTCGGAACATATATTCACCCTGTGTTAAAGAAGAGTTGGTGTAAATACAGCACCAATTATTGACCATAATAAGTCAGAATATTCGTATTCATACAAAGTCGCGTCGTAATATTTTCAGAAGACCAGGACAACAGAGTTTATTAAAAGTTCAACGTGTTAAATTTTCAACTAAACCATTTTATTAACTGTGGTCTAAACCGATCTTTCGAGTCGCATGGGCTGGGCCTAGTTACGCCACTGTGTGTAGTAGATATTAATGTATTCAGGGTCATAGGCACGTTTATAGCGAAAAATGAATTAAGTTCCATAAAATATATTTTTATAACCTACTCACATGAAATAATTCATATTACACGCTTAATATACGAGCAGAGGTAAAGTTTATTGAGATACTCAAGAATATAAGTCTATGGTGAGTAACTCATATGTAGTTTATGTATAATATTATATTACACAGAAATAACCCGTCAATAATAACGAGGAACGATAATGATATAATAATAATGATACTGGATAATTTTTGTAACGAAAATACAATTGCTATTAATTAATTAATTATTTTCAATTTATTTATTTATACATTTATACACCGTTATTAACTGTTGTATCATAACGCCAGCATCACTGGCTTTGCAAATACTTAGATGCTATGACCGTAAGCACAGTTTCAAGACATTCTGCAGTCATCTTCATTGCCTTCTTAGAACCACTTTTAGACTTCCGTTGTCCATAGAGATGGAGAAGAGTGGACGACATAATTTTCAGATTACTCTGTACGATATTAAATGTAAGAAGTCATCAACATTTTTGCATTTTTTGATCTTGTAACTGAATACACGTATATTTATTTCCTTTTGTATTTTAATTTTTTGTCGCGATTGACTACTCAATTTGACATTATGTAATTGACAGCAAATCTTGTTTGTTTTATGTTTCTACGCAACAAGAATGAACGGGCGGACATAAAGATATTATATATGTAAGATTAGGTGTGCTTGGATACGATATATTTTATTCAGATCATTGATCAGAGATTCTTGGCCAATAAAGGCAATTTTCGTAATATTATAAATTGACACACAATATATTATAAAATATGCTTTTGTTTTGTCCTAAAGAATTACAATGAAAAATTAGGTTTTGATTATTAAAGGGTGTAGGAAACAAACAGATAAACACACAGATAAACAAACAGACAGACATTCTGTTTTATATGTATATATGTAGAGGAGTGGCCTGCGCCTACTACAATCTGCATAACAATTATGTAAGTCATTTGTCTTCCACAAGTGCTTTGTTAATACTATTATATTGTTAATACTAATATATAATTTTGTAACTTTAATGTATAATATAATATGTATTATATGGCAAATCAGGTTAAAAAAAACCTGATCACGCTAGAATAAACACATTATTATTATTAATACGCGGAAGTGAAAAAGTTGTAACATGCATTCTTTTTAACGCATTATTAAATAACTATTTTTCTCATTTTTTTTAAATGATAAAAAAGAGAATGCTCCCTATTGCAGTTATATACTTTTACGTTTACGTAAAAAGTTTTTGGGGATACCCTCTCCCACTGTGAGTTCTTACACGATACTTTTAGACGAAGGAAATTCATAGCTTTAGAAAGTGGGGCACAGATGTCGTCGGTGAACAAAATGCTAAGTGATAAGTAATCGGTGCCCTCGAGTGCCGGCCATGAGACAATGACGACTCAATATTCTGACAGGGAGTACGACGAACATGAAACTAGCAACAGAGCTATGCGTAAGTGATCAATGATGATAGAATTTAAAATAAGAACATTGCCCATCTTTATTAATGTTTTGACAGCTATCATAGTTAATTTGATTCAGTACAGTCGGAGCGTGGTACACCATGGAGCGTTTCACGATGAAACAACTTTGACGAGTAATTGAATTAAAACGTATTACCATAGACCAGCAAATGAATACACATGAAATAGTGTGTACATATAGGAGAGGGGTTTGGAACATTAGTTGCGAGACGAGGGGTATTCTACACACATTCTTGGTGGAAATATTAATCCGATAGTTTATGACGCATTTATGTAACAGTAAAAGTATTTACTCTTCAAAAATTAAATCTTCGTGTAAACAAGACGTATTTTTTACATTAATGCATATTATATTGTCAGCGTTCAAATTTTTGTTGAAATCGACTCATATTTAAAAAAAAGTCGCGGAGCTATTTGATTGCGTAAGTGGTAGAGAAGTGATCACGCGAGTGACACCAACATGAAAATATTGGGACAAGAAATTAGCGTTAGTTCATATCTATTTATTTGGTGGTCTGGGCTTATTATTGAAAACAACATTCAACCATTTACTCATTTACAGAAATTGACCTGTCATTGGCCGCCTAGATCACGTGATTTCTCTCCGTTAGAATATTTTCTGTGCGGACATGTAAAGTCACCTGTTTAAGCTGATAAATCGACAACAATTGAACAATAAAAACAATATAATCGTGTTGTCGGTGAAATAGCACCAGATTTATGTGAAAAAGTGGCTGAAAATTATATCAAACGTAATCGTGGAGCACACTTGAATGAAATTATATGCCATTGTTAATTCTATGCTTGGTTTTTAACAATTTAATTTCATATTCAAAGTTTTATCATGCTTGTTGGATATCCCTGTATATAGAAATATTTTAATTTATTAAAAGAAAAATAAAACACATCAGAATCACGTTGTATTGAGAAAAGGAATAAATAATTGGTATCTACCTCAGAATAGATATTTTATTAGTAATGCCCGATAGGCTTGCAAACCTTAATAAATTCGCTGTGTGATATTTTGTCATGTATAAAAAATGTTGTTACTGTGTTATGTTAGGCAAAAGTGTTGTGCACTTAAATTATTATCGGTTCTGAATTAAATTGAACCGAACTAAATTAGGAGTTTTTTTGTATTCCTAATTCTCATTTATCTGCATGCATGAAACAATTCAATCATTACTTCTTTTTTATATTTATATAAATAAAGTACTCTAATAAATATAATCGGCCTGGCGTATTACTCGTACACATAAATGTCCACAAAGTCTACCCTGAGTCAGGTGTCCACATAATACGGTGGACATGTATGGATTATGATTAAAAAATACGTAATTAAATTATTTAATTTATTTTCTACTCATTTAAGTACTGAACAGTGTTAAATATGTAATTATGTCCGTTACAATCTTCACTTTTATAGGTAAACTGATGATACCACGTTTGCACAATGTTAATGGAAATTTATACAAGTAAACCATTTTGGACATATGGAGGTATGTACTTATAAGAATGGCCAAAGGTCCTCTGGCTATCTACAAAGGCTACCCATGTTATAAAATGACCCCTCATGCGATGGTTCGAGTCCCTACTTACCGCGTGTTACGAGATACCAAAGTGGTTTCTAACGACGTGCTATTTGTCAGTGTAGCTGCACGAACATTGGTTGTTAAAGAGAAATATGGACACGAGATGGAGTCAAGTGCCTGACCTAAATTCGAATAAAATAAACTGCATTTGTTGACACTTAACAGCGCCATATTCCAAAAAAATAAACAAGTAAATGCCATTCGAATATACGAAAAAAATCTCCACAAAATACTTGAGTCAGTTATTTATTTAATAAAACACTTATGTATAATTTTCAAAAAACGCTTGAGCTCTGAGAATAAGACTAATTTGATAGCCTTCTGGATCGAAGCTCGAATCCTAAGATCACCAGGTGAGTATCTTAACCACTAGACTACAAACACGTTAATGTTATGTTAAAACTTTCGTTATTTTGAGTAATTCAGTAACCAAAGAAATCTTTGATTTACAAAGCACGTCTCCTTTCTTCCTTTATATCGGTTTTGTGTTCTCAATCAGATGAAATGTGGCTTGTAATTCAGCTCGTTAGGCAATAAATAGCTCTTGTTGAAGTAGAACTTCAAGTATAGTAAGAAATACAAAATAATATTATAGCTAAAAAATGCAATACCAAAAAGTAAAGAAAAATCAAATCCAATTAATAATCAAATCCAATTAATAAAAATATAGTTACACCATAAAAGTATATCATAAAAAATAATTGGGTGAACAATATTATTCAGAGTTGTTCGTCGCAACATTTTGATGTTTATGTAAGCTAATTAAGTAAGGTTAATATTTTAATATTTTATAATATATGTAGAACTGAATATCTTCTTGTCTGTGTTCTCTTCAATTCAATTCTGCACCCTTTGACAAATCTAAATCAAATTCAGCATCGTTATATTTTAGAACCTCGCGCAAAACATAGGCACTCTGGCCAACTCACGCCCTCCCTCTGATACAAAAGTGTTTTATATTCATTTGAATACCATACATTACAAATTTTGCATAGTTACTCTTAAGGACCTATTGCAAGTAGTAGCTTGTTGGTATATTCTATGATCTAGTGGTCGGGGTTCGCGCCTCGTTCCAGGAGACTAGCAAGTTAGTCCTATTTTCATAGTACAAGCGTATAAGATATATAAATAAGAAATAATATGTGACATGTATTCCGTATACGAATCTCTATTTAAAAATAAAAACACAGATATAAACTCTACCTCCCTTTGTCTGGACCAAATTTAGCATAAATCGTTATTTTTCAATATAATTAAATCTAAATTTCATTTCAACGCCGGGTATGAACCGCTATTGTTTTAAGTGTGTTTGTTTTAATGAAAGACAAAATGTCTATGTAAGAATGATGGATTCTGTGAATGGTGGGATTATCGCCAGCTGATGGATTCTGTCAATAAAGTGAGTTTCTGTATCAATCAGTCGCACATTTAAATCGGTACTGTTCAATATAAGAGCAATTTTACATGCAGTTGTAGTAAACCATATCTTTAGTTCTTCGCAGATCACTGAGTTGACGCATTTTTGCGATAACGTGACGCGCTACGCGGGTGCTAAACTGATTAAGCAAAACTCGTCTCGGTCCTAATTCACCCTCACAGCCGATTCCTGGGTCTCTCCAGCCAGATGTATGGCATTTATTCACCGTTATAGTTCTCTTTCAAATCTTCTTCATCCTAAAATTGTGCCTAAAATAGTTCCCTTACCTAGGTTGTCATTATTGAAGCATCACGTGGCCAAAAAATTGGATGAATCTTTTGCTACTACTTTTGCATTGTAGCTGTTACGTTTAATTTATTTTTTTGTAGATGGCGATGAAATTACTTTTACAATTTATCTTATTCTTTATCGTGTGTTCAGTGCTGAACATCCTAGTCCCCTAACATATGTGAAACGTAGTGCACGATTCACTGCCCCGGTTCTGAGTCGTGTTGATCGCAGCGTTCAAAGAGGACCCTGTTAACTCTTTTATTTGGTTCATCTATCCTGTAAGAGTCCGTATTCTTACTCACTTTTCTTCAACTATTCTTGTGATCGCGAGAATCTAATCGATTCCAATTAATAAAATAGGTTAATTCTACAGCGGATTGTTATTACGTTAATATATTATTTGAAGGTATTTAACAAGGTTTCTATTCTATATATACATTACTTAAAAAAAAAAATTTCAAATATAATTGTACGGTCAAAATACAAAGTCCGTGTTTTGTGATTAATAACTGATATCGTATTTGCATTTATTAACTTTATTTACTTTATATAAATTTATTTTTAAATGTTATTTTATTTATTTAATTGCCATGCATTTATACAAGTGTTGTATTCTCCCAATCGCCATAAAAAGGATGTTTTCTTCTAAATACGTGATAAACCAATTAGAAAATAATCATAATGAGGATAATAACGTTTTTGTAATAAACACATGTACATATATTATTTTTAAAATATAATAAATTACGCATTAAATGTTTAATTTCTAAATAATCAGATCAATTCATATAGAAATAAAACGTAATAATAAGATAATGAATATAATCGTGTAAAATCAAATAACCAATTTTATTTTTAAAATAAACACTTCTATCTACCAGAATAACTGATGAAGAGTGCTATAAAATGTCAGGTCCTCTCGTGAAGTGAAACAGGAAATACTAAGTCAGGATCATAAGTAGTCCGGGCTGAACTGGATGGTACAAGACCCGTGGCTCTTGCGGGTGTAATCTCCGCGGTAGCTCTTTGTCAGGAGACAACTAACACAACTATAAATGGAGTTTCGGACGGAAAAAATGTATATGAAAATAAAATAGAAATATGATGGAAATTAATCATCCCTTATTCTTTTTTCTATTCTATCGTTTTCACGTCAAGTGGACATCTCTGAATTGTTACATCGCTTGCGATTGGCTCGTTTGGTACAGTTTTTTTTCAGTTAGAGCAAACGACTTTCATTAATAACTAGTTTTACCCAACGTTCTGGGATGGGCATATTATATTACGTAAATATAGTAGAGATACGATATGTATATATATATGGTAAAAAAAGTGATAAATATACATATTTTTATTAAACTTTATGGTATTTACTGTTTCCGAGGTAAGTTTGAAGAACTCCAGAATCAATTTATTGATTCTACGCATTTAATTTACTTGACTCTCATTTCGTCTTATTAGAGCAATATCAATCTAACAATTTAACTCAGCGACTTTTATTTATATAAATGTTAATTAAAAGTAAAGAACAGCTATATAATTTTATTTCCATGAGATGAAAAGAGACATCATTATTCAATGAAATTCAGTTGGTTTATATAAATTTTTTTACGATTCTAAGTAACAATAAAAATATACTGTTTCAACACTAATGATATTTTACTGTCATATTAATTGGCAATATGTAGAAAAATATACAAGTGTCTTTTACTATGGATTAACATTAATATAAATACAAGTTATTGAGTTCAATTGTTAGATTGATAATGCCCTTACAAGGCGAAGCGCGTTTCAAGTAAATTAAACTAGTTTGTTTTCAAATATGTGAAATAAATGGTACTTATCCATGGTTGAAGGTTTAACCTTAAAACTCGTGTAGAGTAGCAGTAAAGAAAAGTGAATTAAAACTGATATGTATTGACTATTTCATTTTTTACTGAAAGTATAGAGTGCTAAATTTTATTCGTATACATGCTCTTACCAATTTAATGACCACTAGTTTTTCGAGGTTGATATTGTGACTTTTGATAGTCTGATTTGTGTATACCAAGATCTTCCAGAATATATTAATTAAAAATATATATATTTAAAGACCAAGCTAACTTTTTTTTAAATTGTGTATAAACCCATTTTAGAATATAGAACCTAATTTAGAGTGTGAGATTAAGAGCTGAAAGAGTTTACTTTAGGGGAGTAACAGAAGCTTCATTATTGAACCGAGTGAAAAATACCGACACAAGGGAGACTCTCAGCATGTCTATATATAGATCGCAGCTAAGGTGACTTGGACAAGTCTTGCGAATGTTAGAGGAACAATTACGAAGATGTATCTTCTTAGCAACTTGATGGGCGCCCCAGACTTAGCTGTGATATACAGTAAAAAGATACTCTCCAAAAATAACAGGATGAATATGAAGATAATGATGATGAATATATTTTATTTTACGCCGATTTTCATAAGCAAAGACAACGAGGATAATATATTTTGTCCTGTATATTATTTCGCCACAGTCACTATACTCGTGTTTTAAATTTTTTGATCCTAATTACTAAATCTTCGTAAAAGAAACATCTCTACCTTGTATAACATGCCAATAATCAAGAATTTGTAAAAAAAATAATAATTTTATAACCATTTTTAAATATCTTCAAAATTGACTCCGCGCAAATATTAATATTACGCGCAATTTCGTCAGACAACCGTTTAAAATTGCGCATACACAAGTACATTCTAAAAATAGACTGTTCAAGGGCACGCGTGCTGTTCCAACAAAACCAGGATGAACGCGTCACGAGTTTCTGCTGTATAGAAATTATTGCCTAATCTTTCCTTTTTGTAAAGATGTTCTGTAATTCTCGTTTTTCCTTCTCTCTAAATTTGCTGAACACCGTTGCTAGGAGGGCTATATAAGCGACCCCCACTTAGCCTCAGGAGCAGAAAAAATCAACCTCTATACTACCTATAGGCGCGCGTCCGAGAATTTATCAATTTACGATCTTTACCGGTCATTTACTGTAAAATGTATCAGTCGCGGTAAAACGATTTATTTCAAGAATAATCTTTAACAGTTGTAATATTGATATCTATGTGAGATAATAATTTATTCGGCATGTCACAGTGAATTTTTCCAAAATCTCAAAATAGTGACCTCAATCTATCGCGTATGTTATATACAAAACCGGATAAGAATTTTGCCATATTAGATTATCAAGAAATTTTACATTCGTTTGAACAAATTTGACGGCTCTTTGTGAACACCGCCGTAATATCTAGATCCTAGGTACATTTTCTACTACTTTCTCCATCGCCTAACTGCTCCGGAAGACCTCGCATTCACCAAGAAGTCATCCCCTACGCCTTCCATCAGCTTTATCCAGGAAGATCGCCTATGCCCACCTGACGACTCCAGGCTGCGCGTGCCATTAGATACGCCGTCACCATGTTCCTCATTTAAAACTAAGGTACCGTGCGCCCTCCAGTGTTACGCATTTATATAAACCTACAACTCTTCGAAATTTATATTCTGAACATTCCCGCTCTCGCCGAAAGCGATCCTTCCAGTTTTCTCCGTTTGAAACTCCACTGACAATGTAAAGTTATCCTCGACCACCGTATAGATTATAATAACCTCGAATTAGTCCATCAAAATTTATTTGTACTGTAATACATTTCATTTCTATCGTAAATCTTGGTTGTGTATAAATGTTTGTCACTTTACTTTTCCATAAAATGTTATTATTAAGATTATTCATAAACCGGAGCACTTACCAACGAGCAAGTTCTGATCAAACTTGCCCACATAATGAAATCATACCCGACCAGCTCTAGTTAAATAAACATCTCGTTTCATTATTTCTTGATAAGATAAGCCACAATTTATTAAAATAATTAGGCTCGGTCGAGTATGATCTTAATATCCATTCGGTGTCTCCACAGTATCCATGTAGAGAATTAATCTGGTATAAATCAGTCATCGATTATGAGAAGTTAGAAAAAAGTTATTACTCTGTCTAGATACATGATAATTTGTCAAGTGTGATGTGACGGCCTCAATACCGCACACGCAGAAGCACCAAGTCTTTCTATAGTATTTTATATATTACGATATGTGATCTTCCCATGTAAACCTTTTATCTTATTTTTCGTCACCACTACATTTCACCTTTATATTGTCTTTGTTCTGTTCATAACTTTTCAACTGAATATATGTCATTCCGTACTAAATGTACTAAACCTTTTATTTCGATAACCTGACCATAAAAGCATATATTGAGTCGAACTTCGAGCAAACCTTGAGACGAAAGAGAAGTGTTCTATCCACAGAGCTGGCATCAACTTCAAAGGTAGGACTTTGAGAACCTAATCAAGGTCTTTTTACTGTTAATAACGTATTTTTATTTATTAACCACTAAAATGAGTTTAAATATATCTACCGGTTTCGAAAAATGCCATTTTCTTCTTCAGGATGTCATAACTAACTAAAACATATATTGTTTCTTTGACAGAATCTATTTAAAAAAAATCTATTTTTTTTAGTACCTAACTCAAATCATTACTTAATACAAATTTACTCGAATAATTTTTAGGAAAAAATTTTAGAATGGGACTCGTAGTTAAATTTAGTTGGTTGTTTATAATTTTTTGATTAGTTTTACCAACTTTTACAGATACTATCATACACAATGAATCTAATCATCCATTATCACACAAACATTCAGGGTTCCACTCCATGATACATCGTTTAGTCAATATTCCTATGTCAACATCCAATTTCAATATTGAATTGAATACAATTAAAAAAATAGCAGTTAATAACGGGTATAATACAGGTTTGATAGACACTATTTTAAAAAATAAATTAAAAGAATATAATAATCATTTTTTTAAAATAGATTCTGTCAAAGAAACAATATATGTTTTAGTTAGTTATGACGTCCTGAAGAAGAAAATAGTATTTTTCGAAACCGGTAGATGTATTTAAACTCATTTTAGTGGTTAATAAAACAAAGATAATAAATAAAAATATGAATCTTAACCACAAAGATAACATTGCTGATTTTAAAAGTTAATAACGTACCTTACATAAATTTAAAAACAACTAAAGAAGTTTTCGTTACAATTTACTCTGTGGAGATCTTTTGCCTCTACCCAGTAATCACCAGTGTATAATATTCCATCAGCAGTATAGACTCTCAGCACCGACGTCATGTAACAAAACCAATGCGGCCAGTAGAGACAGGGAATCGTGATTTCTATCGCCACCTTCAAGTCAACAACTTCTCAAATTTCCATAACTACACAGAAAGGTATTCCTTGAAAGGTCTCTAATGAAATTCGAATCCCCAGCCACTTAACTACGAAAGCCACCACATAATTACCACCACCCCATAATCCCATAATAAGATATCACAAAATGTTTTGTGGTTTCACCCTAAAAAATATAAACAATCCTTTTTCTTCCCTTAATGAAGACACTAAGTTACGTAATATTTCTCAAAAATTTATAAGATAAATTAATGTACGCGGATAGGCTTCATTTAAGTCTCCAGCCGACTTTCCTGTAAAAGAATACGAACCGCAATAAAAATCATTTAATATTTTTTCGCCTTTGCTAAGCCGCATTAGTGCCAGAGGGAACTCCTAGAATTTTTTTTCAAATAAATAAGGGGATGAAAAATATTTATCGTTTTTTTCATACATATTACGTTACGAACGAGGCCATCTATCTGGAATTAGGGATGTTGCTGCAAAATTCTACACTCTGTCATTTCATTATTACTCTACAGAATTCCGTTGATAGTTTGGGTAGATTTCGATACAAATAGTACCTACAGCAGAGTTTCACGACGCAATTTGCGGAAAATTTTTATGCATTTTATTCCATCACGACCAGAAAATGATGAAATTACCCTCCATTAAAGAGTTTATCTATACATTTAATGTATTCTGTGGATATGATAACTCCCGTAGTTCTCACGAGATTTCGATCAAACTTTTATGAAAAATTGATCTGGTTAAGTTTGTCAACCTGATTCGCTTTTTTGTTTCAGAATGGTGGCCGTTTAAAAGCTTTAAATTCACAAGATAGTTAATATTGGATCTAGATAAAAAAGTAAAACGCAAATTTACGATTGATTTTGATTTTTAAGGTTGCATGCGCGCTGGATCTATGTAAGCAACGGAATCACTTCTCTCGCAGCACTCTCCTGATTTTGGCAATAAATTAAGTGCAAATTAAATAAATCAATAAGAAAGATTTACAAAAAAAAACTGTTTAAATTTTTTTTTTTAATTAATTAAAAAATATTTTAGTTTCTACCGAGATATATACTCACACTTCACAATAAATATGTGTTCTTTTTAAAAATCAATTTAATAAGGATAAAAGAGTTGAGACTCAGAATTTTCAAGGAGTTTAAATATATTGGATTTATGATTGCTGAGATGGTAGCTGCGAACATTAATCTAGCGACTAGAACATGCAAATTTAACGGAAATGGCATTACCGGTAAGCACTGTAGGTAAAGCTCTGAATTTACTACCGGTTTTCGGTAATTTACCAGTTATTGTGAAGGTGTCAAAAAGTGAATATTATGGCATAAAACAACAAATTGGAAAAAAAACGAATTGTTAAATATAGTTATTTATTTTACACAAAGATTTCATACGAAGATGACGAGTTGTCGTACGCGTTATCGAGTCGAGGTGAGGCGCGAAATAGCGAATCTCTGGGATTTGTTGTGTATATGGTGACCTTTGTGCATTTAGTGCTTATCGTGAGTGCATTTAAACCGATTAAATCGGCCAGTTCTTACTGTAATTCGACAAATAATAACTCAACTGACAGATGAATAAATATTGTCACATGGAACACGAAGTGAGGTAGGCGAACTCTGTCAATAAGAATCAAACAGAAGTCTACAACCAAGAAACTCCAAAAGTGTTGTCATAATCGCTCTTTATTGATAATGTATACGTTGATGCAACAAGTGACAGGTCACAGATGTCAGACCATTTACTTCATCAATGATGTATTATCCCGCGTATATTATCGGCTGTACCACCGCACGCATCAGGAAACCTACTGTACTGTAGTCTGCGCAAAGCCCGGTGCGTAGACTCGAAAAGACTGTAAAATAACGAAGAGCTTCGCAATACCACCTACATAATTCCACCCACAGGCCTCTACCCTTGCCGACTCAATTGATCTGTGTGCATACGATGGCGTACGGTTCCAGAATAGGACTCCTCAGCCACACTCGGACTCACAATCGATAACCACGGCAGACGTCATCTTCGTAACGAGACCGAGACCGCCGAAGGAGACACAGAGATTACTTATTATATTGTATACAACGTTATTTACTATACATTTCAATACATAAAAGTATATATATATATAATATTAATATCTTATGATATAAAACAACAACTTAAAAAAAGATTTTAATAAAAATAATTAATGGTTATTTATTATACAAAAATATCACTTATCATATTGTAAAAAAAGTCAGCCAGTATACTAGTACATATGAATATATTAAAGTTTATGTATTATATTATACGAACATAAATTATTTAAATTATTCTCTTTCAGAGGAATTAAAATGAGCCATATAAAAAGATAGCATGTCTAATGCATCGTTGTTTAAACTGGATCTAATTTTAGTGCAGATTGCGCCTGCTGCAGAAAGAGCTCTCTCTGACACCACACTAGTCGACTGAACTGTTGGAAGATATGTAAATACTAGTTTCTTCTTCAAAATATATCATTTTTCTTCTTACAGCTCTCGCTACATTGTGCGTATTGTTGTTAGCAACTTGACATTTCTACAAACAATTGTTTTTTTTAAATATTAAGAAAAACGCATTTTAAAAAATACTAATTAAATGTATTTATTTGAAAAATATATTGTTGTTGTTACGGTAAGTACTTAACCTGGATCTATTTCCAATCCGGGGATGGTGCATTATCTACAAAGTACATTTGTCGACAAATTTAGAAAATAATTTCGCGTCTGACGGTAAGTACCTACTCTTCTTGTTCATGAAATCTCAGTCAATTGCGCTCGCGTTAGTCAGTTGTAAGCCGGAAGCAATTAAAAAACGAGTAATTCTCAGCGAAACGTTATGTTGCCCCATAAAGTTATGATTCCAACACCGAGGGATTGATAAACTTTAATATATTGCGTATATATTTTATTAGGATAGAGATGTGGTACGCCACATATACTTTTTTTACTGTTTTAAAAACTAAGTTGGAGTCTTGCGCTATAAAGGATAAAACTAATACGGTTGTCTCTCAGGATAAACATTAAACCCCCGGTAATTTGGTCACTACATCTTGTCTCGAGATCATTATTTATCGTACGTTGCACTTCAGCTGACACCTGATTTGGTAGAGTTTAAATACATTCTGGTTGAAGATAGGTAGTGCGAGGTCGGTTTAGTAGAGGAGGATGCCCCTACTGACCCATCGGATGAACAAATTATATTATGACGCATACATTTCACAGGAACATGTCCAGTAGATGGTGGCAAAAAATGAAGACCTCCAAACATTTATATTTTTAAAAATAATCAAAATTATTACAATTTTAATGCAAACAAAAATAATAATTTCAATAGTCTTATCATTACTACATGGGTGCAATTCCAGATAAAACGAAGTCGCATTGACGTATTTCTTTCTCACATAACTAAACCTACTAGCTTTGATTCAGGACCACGTGGGCTTCATTGTCGGAGCGAAATAAAAGTTTAGTGGGTGGTGCAAAGCGGTGGGGTGGGGTGGAATAAAAAGTTTTGTGGAGGGGATGTGGCGGACGTATGTAAGGTCAGGGCAGGATAAGCTCTCTTTCGTCGCTAACTTTTGATTCAGTTTCGGTGGCGAGATTTGATCGAGGTGACTGATGAACGGAGGTACAAAGATCTGATAAGATTTCCTTTTAGTGTAATGGTATATGTTCGGTTGTCGTAATAGTATGTAGGTGAACACTCTGTAATATGAAATGACCTTGAATTATTGTTCCAATTTTCACACGCTCGATTTACGTCATTTACAATTTGATGAACTCCTCATATTTGGTCGAGTGTGTTTGTGCACCAAAAAAACTGAACATATTCGTGTATATTGTGACCCATCACTTGTTGGTCTGATTTGAATATTTTTTAATATAACGAAAAGACGCCTAAAGGTATTCACCATTTCTTAAGTTTCCGTTTTTCAAGTTTGTACAATTACAGAGAAAGCAATATAGAATGCACTAACAGAATAGCAACATAGAGCATTTGCCGATTGCTTTTTGTTAGTATGTATATGTTACGTCAAATCCGTGAAATTGTTTATTACGTAAAATAGGCAAAAAAATCTAATTCATGAATAGCGCAAGTCCGTTGTTTTATTCATGAATCAGGCAAAGTATCAGCCGAATGCGAGAATCCGGCAGTGTATGGAATTTTTTAATTATTTCACTTCAATAATATACCAAGCAACAGGCTTGCACTTTTCATGAATTAGTAAATTTTTTGCCTATTACGTAATAAACAATTTCACAGATTTGGTGTAAAATGTAAAAATAAAATACATAACATATACATAGAAAAGTATTACAATTATAGAGAAAGAAATAACAATATATATTAGGATGGTCTATATTATATTATATATTAGAGAAAAGGCAGCTATATGGATCAAGCTACCACCCGCTAAGTGGAGGAAAAAGACGATACAAGCAAAGGTGGATTGCATATCGTGTTGTAGTAAAAAAACTCTCCCAGAATTTTTCCGTGAGAGTTTTTATTTCAGTTTCGGACTTTCCCGTGGTCCAAAGAATTAACCAGGCCCTGCTGCATTACTGAAATGCAGCACGGTATGAATTAGAGTAGAAAAAAAACATCCTGGGGGCAAATGAGTAGGACCGATATCTGAACTTTCGCTCATAGAACGGTCCTGGGTAGGCGGAGGGTCACCAAAAGTTCCTGTGAAAGCTGACGCAACGTCAAGACGAGGTTTTCGGGTAAGTTTATCATATCTGACTCCTTTGACTCGGGTCCTTCAGATTTCCTAATCCTACCGCTTCAAAATCCTTCTTATTTTCTTCCACCCTTCTAATACCTTTCAGTGTTGGAACGACAATGAATGTGCATACATGCACATATTTATTTTCATTTTATTTATTTGCCTTTATTGACATACATGCATGTTTTTGTAGTGAAACAGAGGTTAATATTAAATATTATTATATAACATGATAAATATAAGATACAATTATATTGTTATTAAGTATAATACTGTGGGATGGAGTAGACTCCATCTCTGATATATACGGCTTTGTCCTGGCTACTTTGCTAGTCTGCCTTCTGTGTCTAAATAGTCAGTTTTTTTCTTGCTGTTATTTAATTCAAGTTAGAAAGATAAAGATTCATGTTGGAATGTTGGAGAGTGACATTTCTGATTGATCTCTATCCAATTGAATCATATATTGGGTTTATAATATATAATCCTTAGGTTTAGGTATTTTAATATTCTTATTTTGATAGGTGTTACAAAAGTATGCATTTAGTAATTAAATTGTACTGAATTTGTGAAAAAAAAATTCGTGATCAGAAATACATATATTATACAGGAGAGGTATGATATACACGTCTGAGGTATGTAATGTGTTATTTTGTGTTTATTTTTCTTTAATTCTGTTCAATATTGTTTGCAATTCAGTATCATTGGTGTACTGGAATGTTTAAAAACTCACCATTCATTTTTGATACTTCGTCTCCTTCATAGAGTGTTGCTGTAATCGTTTTAGAAAGCTTGATAATATACATCCTTGTGTATTAAAATATTTATATTTTCAGGACTAACCTTTACCGACATATTAGAAAGAGATACAATAATTGGCGTTCACGTGTTAGCATGTTATTATTATTCTGAGAAGCCCAAAAATAACTAAATAATAAATAATGTAAATAATTGTCGTCAACCTATTGATGTGGCGAAATTAGGTAACGCGTTTTCCCGGATAGAAAAAAGTCCAGGTTCGAATCCCGGTAGCAACTAAAATATTTTTTCAATAGATTTTTTCTGTATACCTTTATAGTTGATTTAATTTAATTTGTATTGATATAGCACAGAACTATGTTCTAAAATAATGCAACATCATAATAATAATGTGTTCTGCTTAAAAATAAAAAAATCCTTTAATAATAAGACAAAATTATTGATTATTTTATATAACTTTTATAAAGATATAAAGTAATTCATAAAACATTTTAACTGCCATATTTTCCCGCATCCATGATTTTTTTGTGAATTTTTTCTCAAAGCAGAGTAATCTGGACGAGTCAGATAAACGTAGCCGAAATGACTAAATAATATTTTCTCTCGACTGGAGCGAAGCGGTGACTTTTGCATTACCTCGGAGGTTAAATTAAATGGCAGAGATGGGGTGGGTGACGCAAACAGCTGCCACAGAAGATGGGAAAATTGACACACGTGACGTCATGTGCCCTGACATTTTATGTCACAAAATTAGAAATCGTCTAAAAGAAAGGCGACACTAATCGAGATTTTCAATATGAGTAATTCACGTTGGGAAAATAATATTTTTGTACTGGAGTACTCATATTGTACTTATTGGTTCATTACGTCGCCTTCTTTTGATTTTGATGCCTTTGTCTTTGTCTCATACAAATACCTACATTCTACAGGAACTACACAGCTAATAGACTCTCAAGAGTTTGCCCAAGATGAATCATTTAATTTTTTTTATCATCTCAGGAGAAAAAAAGACAGCTTCGAGAAGCTTGTTGTGGTGAGCCACGTCAACACACGTACAGCAATGGTAACATCCGCCACCCGTTGGACAGACCGAGAGGGAAAACCAACAGGTACTTTTTTAATGACGAGAAATGTCAAGAGAGAGGGAGTTCACGAGAATCACAATCCCGTCGATGACGATGATATTATTGATTTTCTTCGCATGGTAGTTTTGTATGAGATTAGTGTCATCTCTAAGTAAGTAATTAATAAGAAAGCGTTTTCCCACTTTCCTTACAAATGAAAACATTGTATGAAATTAGCGCCATCTCTGAATTACAACTGTCTGACTGAATTACCACTTTAATAATCAATACTCTATATTACGAGCAATTGATCTAAGCTTCGTTTATTTTTAATAAAACGTCTGTGGTTAATAAATATTGAATTGATTTCCATGTTTACTGTAATGTGTCTGTCAGCGGTAGCGTGACATGGGAAGAGATAGGTGTGTGTGTGTGTGTGTGCACGTATATTATTGTATCTCGTGTATTTAATAAACTGCTAATTATCACAAAGAGTTAAACTGTCGACCCACCACTACTAGTACTATCCAACCCGAGAACAAAGAAGATTACAGCTGGCGCTACCGGTTTGAGATTTGTCAGGAGACGAACGCTCTATCACCGGTTAGGCCAAGATTATTACGAGTACATTTACTTTAGCCAATACTCTTATAGCCCGTTTCTACTCTTACAGCGAGAACGCGTAAATAACAGTTCAGAGTTCAGCGCAAAGAAGCTATGTATGAATTGTCACCAGTGTTTTGCTAACGGTTTAGAATGATGCGTACAGTACACACGCACATTTACTAACTCTCAGATATAAAGTCTCATTGAGAGATCATTGTGGATATGGACCATTAGAAACGTTCAAAATATTTAACTAGAAATTGACACCCACCATATACGAAACATAACATTAGTAAAACAATATTCAACATGGAAAAAAATAAAAACAACTGGAATTAAAATTTAATGATTGCTTACGTTTACTGAAAGAAAAGTGACAATTGCACATTCACCTGGCTAATTTCCTGCTAGTAATGTTAATAATAGAATTGAAATAAATGTTAGGAAATTTGTAAAATGTCTTAATAAAATACATTTTTTATGGTTGGTATACAATTATATAGTATTTCAAGAAAATGGTCCAAAAACGCCTGTCGTAATAAATGGCATATTTCCGTTTATGCAAGGAAAGACTTAAAAATAATGTTTTAATGACTGCTTAAATTAGCCAGACATTAAATTAAATTAGATTCTCAAGAAATGAGAACATTGTATAAATGAGTTCATAGTGAAGCAGACTTAGACTACAACATTTTAGAGGTTTTAAAACGTTTAAAAATATCAGGATGTAAATTTTATCAATATCGTGACTTGAATTGTTTGATTCATTTTTTAAATTTATTTTAAACAAATAATTTCAATCAATAATACAGTGACAGAGATAGGGAGACAGTGACAGAGATAGGGAAACAGTGACAGAGATAAGGAGACAGTGACAGAGATACAGAGACAGTGACAGAGATAGGGAGACAGTGACAGAGATAGGGAAACAGTGACAGAGATAAGGAGACAGTGACAGAGATACGGAGATAGTGACAGAGATAGGGAGAATAGATTTTTTATCAACTATATTGATTTTCACCATTAAGTCGTATTTTAGTGAAACTCTATCTCATATAAAACTAACTAAACAATATATTCCCACATGCGTAAAATATTTAGATAAAAATGTCCCAGTCACACGTATCGTACCACCCCATATCATATAGATCATTGAATTTTATTTTGGTCTTTTTAAACAAAGTCTGAATTTTGATTTAAGTTCAGATGGCGTTCTTTTGTTTTGTGGAAATATTTATTCCTCGATGATGTGTACACATGTACTAATAGTTTGTAACAGCGTTCTTAAATATTACACCCCTACCCGCGACCATTTATTTAAAATGTTTCGTACTTTTTTATTTAATTAAACTTATTTTGTGACATATTTTACAAATATTCTGTTTCATCAAAAACTTGATAGAGGTAAATATTGAGGTCTTTTTTATATTCTAGGAGTGTGCTTCATATTCCTCGGACCATCAGAAGAATGAATATATCCATCCCTCAAAAGCTTCAAATTGAAACAAGAAATTCGTGCTTAAAACGAATAATGATGTATAATAATAATAATAAGTAAAACACTGTTTAAAACCACTATTTATTGATACATCAACATGTATCAATAATGGTATCTTCTTCAGAAAACAATGTATACTAAAATTTAAAATATAAGCATAGATAAAACAAAACTAATTAGGAACTATTGTGAAAACAAATTTAAAAGATGACTATTTGCAAAAAAGATTTGGTTATTAATAATATTTAACTTACTATTAACATTTTTTCTTAATTCTAAAATTTCAAATTTATCTAACAGTAAACCCCTAGTATTTGTATGTACAATTTCTAAGCCCTTGTTAATGTCAAAAGAATAGTTTGTTTCTAAAAGATGATTGGGAAATTCAGAATAGTTGTTGCTATTTAGACGTCTCAATTGCTCCTTAATGTTAATATCGAAATTTTACCTATATAAAAATGAAAATATAACATAAGGTCTCCAGATTTTCTGAGAATAGACGCAGATAATTAAAAAGATCTAAGAAAAATAAATTATATTTTAAATTATATTATTGAGTTTTGTGGACAGGCTCTATCGATTCAAAACGCATATTTTCTAAAAATATTAAAATAAATGTGAAAATAACGCGTAAGTGATTCAACAAACATTTTTAAATTCCACGCAATTTTTATAGCTTCAGGACTTACAATTATTGTAATTGTAAAATAATTTGGCATCTTTGATATTAATATGCTTTAAAAAAATCACTGTTAATAATTTAATTTTAATGTTTTCTTCACCGGGTTTGATGGACGCCAACGAAAAGTCAGCACGGTAAATAAATAAATAAAATATGTAACGCATTCGAACTATTTATCTCATATGGCCGTGAAAAGAGTGAATTTATTGTACGTATTGTTATTAACGTGAAAAGAATGGGCTGCCTATTTAAAATTACACACTGACAAATATAATAAAAAATTAATACAATTTCTGCTGAGAGATTGATCGCTACTCTTGACTCACTGGTGTGATTGGTAATCGATGATATCAGTGATTGAATACTGCGACTGTGATCAACGTTTAATGATAAGACTACAATCGAAATAAAAATAAAATTAGCACCTTAATACAAATTATTATACTTATTAATAAATTAAAGTCTTTAACAAAATGAAGTTGTATTTTATGACAAAATAACAAAAAATATATATTTTTTCAAATACTCAACCGCTGTCAGTAATTGATTCGTAGTAAGTGATTTGGATCACGTCACGAATTGCTAACACTTTATGTATACTTCTGACCAAAGTTACCAAAGTGTTTTTCTTAAAGTTTAATTTTTTTTACGCAGTTTTTAATCTATAATGCAGTTGGCTTCATATATAGTTTTAACGCATTATGTTAATTTATTAATAATCGAACTTGGCTCTTTTTTATGCAAATTGATAATTCAAAATCGGTGTTAATTGCAAAATCAGTTGGTTTTGCCCGCAGTTGTTTATATTAAGATTCGACCAATTCTGAAAATTAAATGACTGTTTTTGGAGAAAGGTGTTATTTTGTATTTTAAACCAGCTTATGGGGATCATCATTCATAATAAGAAGTGCAATATTAAATAGATTGTTGATATAAAGTATATGAATTAGCTAGAAAGATATACAGAAAGATATCTATCTATCGAAAAAATATTTAGTTAGTACCGAGATTCGAACCTGAAACTTTTCCAATCCGGGGAAGCTATAGCAATCGAATATATTTTCTATTTTAAAGAGAACACATTATTATTGTGATGTTGTAATTTTTTCAAAACATAGTTCTGTGGTATTTTGAATACAATTTAAATGTATCAATTAGAAAGATATACATACAGAAAAAATCAATTTATCGAAAAAATATTTTGGTTGCCACCTGGATTCGAAACATGAACTTTTTCTATCCGGGGAAATGCGCTGACCATTACACCATGTCAGTCTAGTAAATTGACGATACATTTTCGAACTTATATGTTGTAGTTATTTCAAATTGACACATCTATTATCACATTTTTTAAAATCTATCACCATTTATTGCAAATACCAGAGATTTTTTAATTTAAATATACATCAGAATAATATTATGAAAAAACTACAACTTCACAATAATAATGTGTTCTCTTTAAAATATATATAAGTTGTATTAAAGTTTATCCAAAATTTAATAAACTGATCTGTATTCGTGACGCAAGGTAGTTTTCTTCAGTACCGAAGAGACATATTTTCAATGGTGTAAAATAAAGTGGAAAACTACATTCCCAGAAACTAAAGGTGTGGTGTACCGTATCACAATTTGGCGTAATAGGCGCGTACTTTTTTGAGGAAGAAGATGTGACAGTGGTCGTGAATTTCTAACGTTATGTCTTAATGTTGCAAAATTTTTAGCCTAGAATGGAAAAAATTGTTGAAGAAGAGGGATTGAAAGACTCGTGGTTCCAACAGAATGGGGCTACAGCTTACATACCCTGAAATTCACTTAATATTTTAAGAGAAATGTTTCCCGAACGTATAGTCTCTCTGAGGGGTGATGTGGGGTGGCCTGCGCGGTCACCAGATTTGAGCATTTGTGATTTCTTTCTTTAGGAATATCTGAAGTATTTAAACGTCGCCCTCACCTTTTACGAGAGCTAAGTTAGCGGTTATTGAAGAAGTTAACGTCATACCCCGTGATATGTTTGAACAAGGAGTACAAAACTTCAGAGATCGAGTGTGTTGCTGCTAACGGACGCCATCTTGAGGACATTATTTAAAAAACTTAATTATTATAAATGGTATGTACTGAAAACTTCTTTTTTTTATTTAACTCCTCAATACTGCTAAGTCGGTGCTGTCGCATCCTATATTACGGAGAATCACAAATACCTTTGAGTAAAACGCGATAAGAGACGCCAGAATTAAATTAATTAATCTATTTTATTAAATTTGGAAACTTTAATACAACCTATAAATTAAGGAGAACACAATTTTGTTGTGAAGTTTCATCTTCAGAACATAGTTCTGTGGTATTTTAATACAAATTAAATTAATCAAGCAGAATATCTCTAAGGAGTAGCTACTAAATATTTTTTCGATATATTAAAATATCACAGAATTATTGTCTAAAAATGCAACTTTACAACAAAAAATATGTTTTCCTTATTATTTGAAATATATTGTTCTTCAAGCTTTTATCAGTTTTTTTTATTTTTCTTCAAATACAAAATATGGAGGTTGCCTAGTTTGGTACTATTAAGGATAGTTATAGTGGACTGTATGAAAGCATATTGAAGGAAGATACAGGATGAAACAGTACTAAAGAAACCACTCACCAACCGATGTCCCGCCTCTCTTTCCACAATCAGTTATGTAATCCTTCGATGATGCTGGAAGTTGATCACTTTTAAGACACTCGAATTGAAGAAAGGTAGGTAGATGAACCGGCGTGTAATCGTAAATGAAAACAGTTGTAGTCGTTTTCAGTAAGACGATCAAATTAACACTGAAGTGCGCCGAGCTGGTTAGCGAGCAAGAAGGTAACCAAGCATGTGTATGGGATAGATTGAAAGGAATCTATAAAGGAATTAAGAACTTTCTCTAACAGATACTAGTATGTAAGTACGTAGACGACGTTTAGCGGAAATTTTTTAAGTTTAATATTAAATAAAAAAACAACTACAATGCTATTCTCATATTTTATTAATATAAAATGGAGTTTAACGATGAGGATTTTACGTTTTGTAAACAATGTAATCTAAATGGCGTTCATTTTTCTCAAGACACTCTTGCAATCGGACTCTTCAATTTGCGAACTGTTCAATGGCAGTAACTTTACGGGGGATATTTTCTTGTAGGGCCTGAATTGTTCAAAGATTGTTGCTGTAAACTCTTGACTTAAGATATCCTCAGAAAAAAAGTCGCACGGTGTAAGGTCCAGTAATCGAGGTGCGCAGGGTATGTCTCCGTACTTGCTGATTAATTTATTGGGAAAAATCCCCCTCAACTTCTCCATTGAAACTCTAGCTGTGTGTGAAGTGGCTCCGTCTTGCTGAAATTGTGTTCTGTTGTTGAACCCAGGAAACAGCTGTAGTTGCGGTACCAAAAACTCGTCAATCATTCGGCAATACACGTCAGCAGTGACTGTCTCTCGCTAGTTAAAAAAATAAGGGTCAATTATCCCTACGTCCCTTCTTGTTTGAAATTTTGAATCCAACACCAGATAAGTTGGGTGCTCGGCCCATCACTTACTCGTTAAATATTAAAGTGAGTACAAAAAGCGCGACGCGCACGAACCAATGAATCACCGCACTTTAAATATTGCTCAACCGCAAACGCGCGATGCACTCCCGACCAGTGACTCATTGCAACTGGAAAATCAACAAATCACGCGCGTCGAACAATACCCTTTCCACTTACCTCACCCTGATGGTTTACGAGCAATTACAATTTAATCTTGAAATTTTTCCGCTGAATACCCTATACCTGCCTTAAAACACAGGATTGACTAAACTGATTTTCTCCAGTAATTGTAAACGTATAAGTCAATATATCATCTCGATATACAAAACCTAGCTGTAAAGAAATATTCGGCACAAGCTTTAAAAAACCCGTATGTGCGGCACATTAAATTCCATATGGCGGTTAAACTATAAGGGATATACCTATATCAAACAATGTCTTACACGATAAACTTTTAAGGTTCAATACTTTTAAAAAATTTGCGAAGACACGCAACACAGATCGATGCTAGTATTATATTAATTTAGATATAATAATTTTATATAAAAACGCATTTTTTTCGGTTATTTCTTCAAAACTAGGTATATCTAATTGACATTGTACAATTTGCAATCCTACAGTTTGTTACTCTTACTTGTAATTACACTGTACAATTTATAATCCTACAGTTTGTTACTCTAATTTGTAATTACATTGTACTATTTGCAATCCTACAGTTTGTTACTCTAATTTATAATTACATTATACAATTTGCAATCCTACAGTTTGTTACTCTTACTTGTAATTACACTGTACAATTTAAAATCCTACAGTTTGTTACTCTAATTTGTAATTACATTGTACTATTTGCAATCCTACAGTTTGTTACTCTAATTTATAATTGCATTGTACAATTTGCAATTTTACAGCTTGTTACTCTAATTTATAATTGCATTGTACAATTTGCAATTTTACAGCTTGTTACTCTAATTTGTAATTACATTGCACTATTTGTAATCCTACAGTGTGCTACTCTAATTGGTAATTACACTGTACTGTTTGAAATCCTACAGTTTATTACTCTAATTTATAATTAGATTGTACTTTTAATTGTCGGTAAGTGTTCGTAGGTATACGATGGACACTTAACCCTTAAGAATTCTAGTACAGAATTGGTTTTTCTTTTAGCGATCGTTTTGTACGCCTTTCTCTGCGGTTTTTATTATTTTTTTATTCATCAAATTCTCCGGCAATTTGAATCAGCGAGATGGCCGTGGTGCTACATAAAAATGTAAATAAAAAAAATTATAGAGCTAATGGTGCTCGTATTGATTAACTGCTTCATTTCGGGCGATCCGAATTGCCAACAGAACGGGAAAAAATCTACAAACACTTATAAAACCATCAAACCTAACCAATATTGGCGCTCAACGACGCCGCGAGCCATTAAATGGCCTCCTTCCTTTGTGGCATTTTCGTTTATTCACACTTTTTACGATGGCCCCGGAAGCGAGACCCGATAGGCGGCCGCGAGCGGCAGAACTTCGCCAATCGTCAGTCTCCATTTCCGTCCCGATTTCCTACCGAGGAAAAAGAACAATCCGCAGCTGGGGCGTAATTTACAGCGGGAGAATTCTTTTGTTCTGAATATTTGAATTCAGAACCAATGCTCGCTAAAAACGTCTCCAAGTATTAACAGGACGAGGTTTTCAAGAGTAATTTTAATAATCGAACGTAGGTACCTACCTACCTTTAACCAAAAGTCTAGCAAGGCAATACGTTGAGAAATTGTATTTTGAAATTATTAAATACTAGGTTGAAAGCGTGTGGTAATAAAATTCATATTTTTAAATTAAAAAACGTTTCTCAGGTAAAACTTTCAATAAAACCTGTTAGGTGTCGCTGACAATTTTTGGAACTAATAGCTCACTTTATTCGAAATTAGAATTTTTAATATATCATATATTTCTTCAAAGATTTCCCTGATCAAATGTGTCACAAAAATATTAAGACCAACAAAAAAAAATATGTAGGGAAAAATATATTATATGGAAGTATGGTATGATGGATTTAGATGCGTTTTTTTCAGTGACTATGCAAACTTCAGTTTATATGCAGGGATACATATCGCTGAGACTTGTTTACGTTAATATTTTATTTAAACTAATTTATTGTAGGAGTTGGGGTGTGTGTGTTGAAATTATGATTGACTCGAGATTGTGTCAGAAGGTTATGATGCTGTGAGACAGAAGCTCCTAACATCTTCTTGTCGCACGCGTGTTGGTTGTATATCGCAGTGTAGGGTGTCTGTTGTAACTAGAGCAGGGTATTTACCTAAAGAGCACTTACAAGATTTCGTTTATTGTGTTGATGAATTAATACAATTAAATGCGCGGATGAACTTTGGAGTGGCTCGCTGGAGATGCTGTTGAATGGCGATGTTGGTAATAGGACGGTCTGGGGAGAAGTCGTGTTGGTTTGGGCCTTATACGATGGATAGGTGAGACCTTACACGGCCATGTCCATTGGCGCATGTAGGGTCATCACTCTATTAGAAAATACTTAATAAATAAAACAGTAGTCTTCATAATACTAGTATTGCCTATTTATCACATATTTTAGATATAACTACATGCACTATTTAACGACTTTAGGATTGAGAGAGAGAATGAGAACTCTCACCTGATGTAAAACTCCAACATATGCCACTCGGAGGCGCTCTTAAACTTAATCTGTGATTCCTCGATGAATACAGCTCATAACATATTTCATGTGTATTCTATTATATATTTGGTGGTTTTACAACACTGACTAATCAAGATTATCCCCATTAAAACGTTCAGTTTTTTCCCGAGGTTTTTATAAGAATCATTAATAAGAATTTATAAGAATTGCGTAGAGCACCCAATGAATTATTGTAAAGAATCAGAAGGTTACGTGTGAGCGTCCGGGTGCCCCCCAATTATTTATAGCCGGTGCTCATCCGCTTGTTTGACTAAAGAACGTGGAGTGTATATGTGGGTGTGTGGTCAAAGTATGAAAAATATGCAGTAAGAGGTCTATAACGAGAAGCGTTGCTAGTGAAGTCTTCGCGAAGTAGCTGCGAGAGAAGTGACGCGGTACGGTCGGCTTCCTGGGTGCCTGCGGCGCGTTATATTAGCACCCGTTTTTCGGTCGGTACTGGCATATTTTTGCGGCTGATGAAAGCCTAATTTTACACACAGGTATTTTCAAAGTGCGTTCAAGGACTGTTGCGTAAAAGCATAGATGCTGGAAGAAACAGGATATTCGGAAGGAAGTTTGCACTGACCACAATCCAGTTCTTCTAGCACCTCCAAGGTGGACTGTAAATTTAGGTTTTGTAACACAATCTCCGTTCAGGGTACTAATCCTTCAGATTGCACTGGATTAGACACGACCTCTCATTTTAATATTATATTTATGCGATTTCACTCGTTACCATACCGGTTCAGGGTCGCCGATCGACTGATTGCGGCGTGCCGGTGAGGAAGGGAGGGGAGGTGGAAGGCACAGTATACCATCTTCGTTCAAGAATAAATATATGTCCCAAACAAGGAATATTGGCGGTTTTGTTGATTGTGGAGGTGATGGACCTCGACAAATCCAAGTAGGGCGTTTTATTGAAATTTTTGATTTGATGGATAGCAATGTGAAGGATGGTGATGACGGAAATAAAATGCGCGATTTGAGTTATTTTTTCTTCAAGAATAGTAAAGCAAGAATACAGAAGATAGCAGAGCATAACATATGAAAAGTGTAGAAGAAGAAGAAATATTAAAAGTCAACGGTGATCGACTTTAGTCTCGCCCAGCTCTCGAGTGCCGACTCGTCGTGACGTCGAATTAAATTTATTGAATTAAATGAATTTTCTAATTAATATTGTTAATTATAAATTTAATAACTGTATATCTTTACTTTAATCGATTACCGTGCGCGAAAACTGTCGGTTTTATGTATGGACATATAATAAATAAATAATTTAAAGCTTTTCATTGTTAGTACAGGATATCTGCAATTGATATTCATCAAATCATACTTTTAAAATAAGCAATGTTATCTTTGTGGTTAAGATTCATATTTTTATTTTTTATCTTTGTTTAATTAACCACTAAAATGAGTTTAAATACATCTACCGGTTTCGAAAAATACCATTTTCTTCTTCAGGATGTCATAACTAAATAAAACATATATTGTTTCTTTGACAGAATCTATTTAAAAAAAATCTATTTATACTTTTAAAATAAGCAATGTTATCTTTGTGGTTAAGATTCATATTTTTATTTTTTATCTTTGTTTAATTAACCACTAAAATGAGTTTAAATACATCTACCGGTTTCGAAAAATACCATTTTCTTCTTCAGGATGTCATAACTAACTAAAACATACATTGTTTCTTTGACAGAATCTATTTTAAAAAATCTATTTTTAAAAAAAAAAAATTTTTTTTTTTTTTAGTACCTAACTCAAATCATTACTTAATACAAATTTACTCGAATAATTTTTAGGAAAAAATTTTAGAATGGGACTCGTAGTTAAATTTAGTTGGTTGTTTATAATTTTTTGATTAGTTTTACACGCTTTATTTATCTCCAACGATTCCAAATTATTTAATTTGTGACCAACACCGTTTATATGCAAAATTGGTGTTGGTCACAAATTAAATAATTTGGAATCGTTGGAGATAAATAAAGCGTGTAAAACTAATCAAAAAATTATAAACAACCAACTAAATTTAACTACGAGTCCCATTCTAAAATTTTTTCCTAAAAATTATTCGAGTAAATTTGTATTAAGTAATGATTTGAGTTAGGTACTAAAAAAAAAAAAAAAAATTTTTTTTAAAAATAGATTCTGTCAAAGAAACAATGTATGTTTTAGTTAGTTATGATATCCTGAAGAAGAAAATGGTATTTTTCGAAACCGGTAGATGTATTTAAACTCATTTTAGTGGTTAATTAAACAAAGATAAAAAATAAAAATATTCATCAAATCACCCCAAATAAATGCAGTCACTAATGTAGCTACTGCTCTAGAACATAATACGGTGACGTTACCTTTCCTTAATATGAAATGGTTTTCCATTTACTCATAAGCTGCAAATTCATCAATCCTCTACGAAATAGACGAAGGCTTCAACAATTTGATTTCATTATTCTAAGGACCCGTATTAGGTGTTAAGGTCATAATATCTTCTCGAAAATGGGAGGTAATCAATCTGTGAGGGATTCTATTAAAGGGAGCCATTTCATCGCCACGTCACGTGACACCAATATGGCGGGGCTGATCTTGATGAACTTCTATCCTCGTTTGATATCGGTGATATTAACGCCGGTACAAGGTAACCCGTGACACGGTGCGAAGGGTGTTGAAAATAATAGTAGTTTGATAAAAAGTAGTTGAAAATAAATAAATCTAACTTTTTGGTAGATATATATAACGGAACAAGATGCGAAACAAAAAAAATATCCCAGCATAAACATCATCTAACCTGTGCCTAAGATTCGATATACTTTCAAAATTCATTATCATGTTAACATATACAAAATAAAGACGTCATATTTTATCAAGACGCTCGCAATGTGCTCTAATTAAATAAATAAAAAACTTAATTTAACTGATAGCTTACAAAAAATGCTTCCATTAGACATGACATTTCTGTCTGGTTCAGAACAGTGAGGTTTGCGTGTCACAACCCTGATAATATTTGAGACTAATGCTTTTTACTTAACGTGTAACGTTTTCGTGGCGCGGAATTGGCATAATTACCGAAAACAAAAATTAATTAACGCAAAAACACAAAGATGTATTAAGGTCATTACATAAATAATGCGGTATTTTTATACTTCTTTATTTTTCAAAATTATGATAAACAAGTTTCTTTTGGAATTAAAATATATATATATATCCACTTTTCTGGTAGACTTACATGGCCCCTCTTCCAAAATTCACTTGTCCTTGACGAAAAATACTCCTCCAGTACTGTTCATATTTTTTCCGTCCAAATCATTTTGAAGACTGCGGAATAGATGATAATCAGATGCAATGTCCGGTGAATATGGTGGGTGGGGCATCGTTTCCAAAAAAAGTTCATTTCTGAGATGTGATAGCAAAGAAGAGCATACATTCACTCTCTGCACGAGATTAGACTCGGAAAGTTTGTGAGGAACCCATTGACCCAATTTACTGACTTTTCCTGTGGCACGCAGGTGTCGATGAATGGTAAAATGACCAAATCCAAGCTTCTCTGCTAATTACAATAAGATTTTGTTCCATCAAGGCTTACAGGACGTTCTTGTCGAGCCTTACAGATTTTCCAGGACGATGCTCGTCTTGGAAGTAGTTAGGCTGTAGTAGTTAGGCTTAGTTTAGGCTGTAGTTTCCGGCCCGGAATTTCTGCAACCACCGTTGACACTGGCTTTCGCTTATTGAGTGATCCCCATATACTGCACTAATATTCCTCGAAGTTTCCATTGCGTTGTTGCCTTTATTGAACTCACAAAGCAAAATATGTCGAATATGCTCCTTTGTCATTGTCAAATAACTATGTGCTTTTATAGAAGGTAGTAATTTTATCTGATGCAGGTAGTTAATCCTACATCCTTCTGACTTTTAGTTCGTGTAAATGAAAAACCCGTATATATAAAAACTCAATATTTTGTCTAGACGAAGAAACATATTGTGACATTTGAATTTGAGCGGCAGCGACTACAGCGACCTATCATACCGATTCCGAGCGAACGCGGTGTCTGATTGATGCGAGTGGGAATTGTTGACGAGAGTGGACTTATGATGGACAAATGCATATTGCAGGGCAAATGGCGACGACCAAGATCGCAAAAGAGGGTTTTTTCCCGCGGTGAAATCAAAGATTGAAAATTGGCCGATCCATCCGAAAGGTTAGAGAAGACTCCGCTGCATGCGAGCGATGGTAGACGGATGGGCTCGACGGACTCCACAGTGACGAGATGGCATCAGGATATCATCATGAAGGAGATCACTTCTCGTACGGGAGCGTGGCGGCCTGGATCAAGGCTGCGACAACACCACATGGCATGCTGGAATTTGTTGCGACTTCACCTCTTGGCATACTGGATATAAATTAAGGTGTAAACAATGTGTTGAATCTAGTGTTATTATTGTTTGAGACCATTTTCATCCATCCGAGCCAGCCATTTTGACAACATACACGCATATACCCACAGACTGAACCTAGCCGGTAGCGTATGGTCTGGCGTTCGATCCGCCGAAGCCAGAACGCAACGTAACAATATATTTTGTAACCAATTAGAGTTAAATAATTAATTACGAGCAGTTGTATTCAAATATATTTTGTTACTAGTATTTAAAACCAATCCTAGGTTGGGTGTGAAAGACGTACATAAGACATAATTTCATGCATACATAAAATAAAATCTAACTAATTAGATAGGTACTTACAGTACAGCAGCATTGCAGTCTTCTATTTAATAATTTTAGGCAATACAAATATACCAAATAGGTCACATATTCACTTAATTGTCAAATGCAGTTATCCAGTGGAATCAAAATGCCGACGGGCCGCTCTAAAACCCACTGGACCGAAGGAATTATCAAATTCTACGGACGTACCTACGTGCGGCGAATTAAATGGACAGAAAGAAATGGAGGAAACTTGGAAGCTTTTGTCTAACAGTGATGATACATAAATACCTCAAAAATATGTAAATATATTAAAATAAACTTAATTTAAACCTAAAATAATACTATCCACGTTTTTAAAATAAAAATGGAAGATTTTACGTACCAACGCTTACAAAACGTTCACATATTCTGTTTACAAAGGAAAACACTCGGTGTTATTGTACAGAATTTATATAGGTACATTCAAAAATAGACAAAGAACCTTTCCTGATACGTCTGTTATAAAGTATTTTATGAAACATAAACCCAGAGATGTTATCTGGAGACCTGTCAAAGAAAATCCGTAAAGTCAAAGTATCGGAAATGTGTTCCATTAAAAAATACATTTTCATAAAATTTTACTGCCACCTCGATGTGCGATGTCTCGTTGGGCTCGTAACGCTTACGATTGGAATTTTTTCCCGTATGACCAAGCTGGACAATATGATTATCTATTATTATATTAAGCGACAAACGCCGCGTATGATGTTGTACAGTGTATTACCAATCTGTCGCCAGGCCGCTCGCAGATAACCATTGGCTACGGAAGAATGTAACGCATCATCGTCGAAACGGTACATCACGTATTTAAATAATTTTGCGAATGTGTCTGGTTAATTTTCTTAAGTTAATTTATACCGATAGACCAGTTCCGTTTTCAATATTGAAAAATAGGTTTTATTTAGCCGAAGCAATCGGCGATAATTTTATATATACATAATTAATTAAGGGTAACAGTACAAATAATCATAATACAACTAACATAATATATAGCAGATGAAACTAATTATAAAAATCCACAGATATGTTGAGGCAAAGTAGTAATGAAGTACATACTATAAGGTAATATAGCAGTATACAATGTAAAGTAATATAATATTAGTAAAAGAAGATAACAACTGGTAGAATAAAAGGTAGAGAGGTTGAAACTATTGTTGTGGTGTGGTAAGAATAAGATGTGTTTGCAGGTAGGATAATTGGTCACAATTGAAAATGTAGTGGTTCATAAAAAAAAAACTCCTTAAGCGTAGTAAAATCGATGTTGAAAAACAATTAATTTTCGGTAATTTAATAAGTGTCATTGGGTGAATCAAGTCTCTTGATCCATTTTGTTTGTAGCCATTGTCAAGTCATGTAAAATAAAAAATATTGATTTAAACGTATTTTTTTAGACATATTTTTTTGATACCGTAATCTGGTGTTATTGGATATTGTTCGCTTGTTAGGATATCCTGAGCAGATGAAAATACACTAGTAAGAAAAAATAAAGTACGTACCCGCTTCACAATATGGCCCGTGTCCACGAATCAGATTTTAAAGAGATTTTCGACTCGAGTCGTTCGTGATTTTGAATCTCTTCAGTAGAAGTTCAAATTGAATAAATGTTTATAATTTAACACTTTATATAAATTTTAATGTTTAATGACTTATGCTAATTTTCAGAATAGATGGTGGTTTAGGCGAAGTGTTAAATCTCGCAGTCAGATCGAATGTCCCGTACACTGGTTTGAGTTTTTGTTTCTTTCTACCCATCTTAAGCTGATCTCCACATCAAAATCATGTGTACATGGTATTGAGATGTACATATGTCAACCTATTCTCTGAGGTTATCTCATCGTGTCTCCTTTCGTGGAAACGAGTTTTAAAATATCCCTGTTGGTGCGGTGGTTTTAACTTATCACTCGAAACGGACTTTGGTTTTTCGTTCGATACAAGGGTATAATTTTCCACATTCACGTGTATTAATCTGAAAGTCGAATATATCTTCAAAAATTGTTGTCCAAGAATGCTTTGATGGGCGTCCTAATATCTTTACATAAATGTTAAAGCACTTCTGAAAGCAGTACAGGAGACGAGATACGAGATCGGTTAGCGAGCGGGCGTGCTCTCAGGTGTATAATCTGAGCTATATGCATGATTTTTGATTAAAATATACTGCAATTTATGAATTACTTTTCAAATAGAATTAACGAACTGCCACTGAAGAAAAATAATTAACAAAACATCACTAAAAATAACACTGAATGTCAGAATCTGTCAGTATTTGTGGTAAGAATGTTCATCGACATTAACAATATTCTTCGATACAGCATGTAAATGATTTTTGCATGTTATTGTATTTATATGTTTTTATTTCCTTTTGTCTTTCTTTTTCTCATAAGTTTAGCTTTAAAATGAAGTTTTTTCTTGTCATTTTCTGGTCCAAATATATTATGATATAAGCAATTTGTCACCATTATTTCTTAAATGTCCCCTTGTAACTAATATCTGATTTATTTCCATGTGTTTCTAAAAAGCTCTTCCTTTAAGCTTCAGTTGATTAAATGATGCAAAAAAATTTTCGATGATGCAAAAATGAAATTGCTGTTCAGACTATTGTCACCATCAACCATCATTATCGACAGCGCAACACAGGACAAGTGTTTGCTGCCTGCGGAACTAGTCTACTATCATACCATGGAGTTATCTCAGCTTCGGCCTACCCACTGAACAAAATATTTTTGGGTTCTTGGACCATGCGTTGCAGATACCTCAGCCAGAGAAGTTTTTTTTAATTTGAATTGATTGACGATTAAAGTCTAAGATTTGTTCGCTGTATTTTATATACAATACCAAGTTTTGCAAGCGTTTGAAATAGCAATTTTTTTCCTTTCCTTTTCATTTATTTTATTTTTTAGTAGAACACATTATTATTGTACAGTTGCAGTTTTTAAGAACGTAGTTCTGTTGTATTTTAATTCAAATTGTGGATTAGAAATTGATTAGATATCTATTAGAAAACAATTTATCGAAATTATATTTTGGTTGCTACCGGTATTCGAACCAGGAACTTTTCCTATCCAGGGAAATGTGCTACTGTTACACCACGTTAACCGAGTAAGTTAACGACACATTTTTGAACCCATATGCTACAGCTCTTTCAAATCGACACATCCGTTATTCCATTTTAAATATATATTATAATATTTTAAATTGATTTTATCCGTATATCTTTCTAATCGATACATTTACCACCAGCAACATATATGTAGCTTCACTCAGTTGCATTATTATAGACATGAATATGACGAAAGATGCAAAGAGACAGAACAAAGTAGTAGAATGATTGGAGTAGTCTATCAGAGATGGCAATTAAGGTATTTTGGGGAAAACATGTAGTGTGATATTTAATGTGTGTATTTGTCGAAAAGTTGATGGATCAGAAGAATCTACTTTAGCGTGAGTGAATGAAAGTTCCATTATATTTCACCCATGCACTCACATGTTCGTTTGAATTTTAAATCGACGTGTGCGTGCAGGTATGTGCGTGTGACCAGAGCAGGATGAACAATAAAAATCAACTTTTATATAGTAGACGATGTTGTGGACTGTTGATGCGAAGAAAATTTGACACTTATAAATCTAATTAAAAAAAAAAGTGTTTTTATCTTAGACATTGATTTTAAAATAGTAATGAGAAAACAATTCCGTGTAATGAAAGAACGCGCGGCTCTCTAATTGATAAAGAATCCTGTTGACTTGATGGCGTTATTCGGGGTGTTCTATTTTAAATTTCCCGCTCATTGGATTTTTCAAGTTCAGCGGACGCACCCAATCGGGTGGCGTTATTTTAATGGCCGGCCCGTGGTGAAAGGGATATTTGCGCCGACACCTCATCCAAGGATGCCGGCCGCAATTTTCCAAACCAATAGACCGACAAAAAACCAATTACTTCAAGGACCCTATTGTGTTGGAAAAATGAATTATTCTCAATACTTGCATATGCAAGTATTGAGAATAATTTATTTCATTCAATTCATTTCATCATAATATTAATAATAATATTAATTAGTGATCATTAGCGCTGAAAGAATTTAATGAATTTTAATGATAACTTTTTCCCTTTTTTTAAAAAAAATTTAAACACATTTTTAGTGCAATATAGGACATGATATCTTATGTCGAAAAGTAATATATTTTATTAATTAAAATGTAGATGCAAAAGTAATACAATATTTAAAAAAAGCGTATGTTTTATCGGAGGCTCCGCCTATAAAATATGCCATGAACTGCGTTAAAAATAGAACCTTAAAAATAGTGGTTAGAAATTATCGAAACATTTTATAGAAGGCTCGCGGGTAAACTGTAATATACAACAAGGTTGTTATCAAAATTTCCTCTAACTTTGGAAATCTTTTCTGCTCTGGGGATGAAAATAAGGAAAACATTACCTTCCCACTACAAGGCACGGTAGGGTAGAGTTAGCGCCTTGTGGTTATATCACTTGAGTTGACCACATTACTAATGAAGATGTATTAAGCTGCATAAATAAGTCAAGAGAACTAGTAACAACTATCAATGAAAAATATGATCTTTTACAACTCATTTTTCAGGGGAAGAAGCGTAGGTAGAAAGATATTATCTTGGCTGTGTAACCATAGAAAGTGGTTCATTTCCCAAAATGTTGGTGATCTTATACAGGATAAATCAACGTGCTACAACATGGTCGTCAATTATAAGGGCGCTATATTTTTTTGTAGGCTCTAACGAGGAATAAATGTGTAGGTGATACGTATTCTCCACATATAACGCGTTTTTTTATGTTATACTATATAGAATTTTGAAAAAAATATTTCAAAATAATTCTAGCTATTCTAACACACAGTCTACAGATGTGAGCAGGGTACTTAACTAAATTCATTAAACTATTGTTGAATTCATTTACGCAAAAAAAATAATTAACGATCAGACTTCGTTAAAAATCACACATTGTGATATGGTCACATTCAGAATAAAGGTATTTTTTAGAGGCATAACACTTTAAAATGAAATAAAACATAAAAATCGTGATATAGGTCATGCAATTGACTTTATTGGAAAGATAATTGTATGCCATAAATGTATAAATATGATTATGCGCATGTGGGCGTCGCGGCTGGCTCAAATATACCGTAATCTGGAAGCTCAATTTTCGACCACTTTTTAGAGCAGCTGGGGTCGTATATTGGCAATAACGCGACGAACGTTCTACGTCGTCTATCATCTTTGGTTTATCAGCGTAGACTAGAAACTTCACAAATTCCTACAGAAAATAATCCAAAGGTGTTAAATCACACGATTTTGGAGGCCAATTCACAGGTCCATTACGCGAAATTATGCACTCATCAAATGTTTCCTTTAATAAATTGATTGTGGCGCGCGTTGTGTAGCATGCTGTGTGCCATTAATGCCATTAAATTGGAAAACGAAAAATTCAGTAATCATGGATCTATAGCGCTCTCCATTGACTGTAATGATCTGGCCGGCATGACTTTTGAAGAAACAACAGCTTCTTCGGTGCGCACTGTACGACGTTTCTGCGGATGCGTATTATCAATTAGAGTATGTGTGATGCGAAAACGATCCATGGCTATTCGAATTACTTGCTCAGATGGATGATTATGTCGACCGTAAAATTGACGTAGCGCATGGTAAGTTTTGCGAAATGAACCACGATTTTCGAAATAAATTTGAATAATTTGCAAGCGTTGTTCTGGCGTAAGTCTATTCATCGTGAAATGGCAAACTAAACTGAGCACAAATCGCCGTTGCCAATTCGGAAAACGAACCTCTAAAACAAACACCCTTTCCATGGATTCAAACAAACTTCAAGACTTTTTATTATTATGTACAATGTGGTTATATTATAAAAGAGTCGAAACAAATGTGGTGATTTGAAGTTTCAATGGTGATTTCACGAAATTCGCACGGACACGTCAATTAGTCTTTCGCTGGTAACACTTGGCTGTCATTATTTGAACAAAGTACGCTATTTAAATGGTCTAATTATTCAAAATGGTGACTTGTGCTGTCAAACTATGTTCATCAAACCCTAATAATTTATTAAATGTATTAAGTGATACTAAATTTCATCGGTAAGAAGTATTTTTTTAAGTTTTAATTTTGCTCATACATAATATCGGCACCTATATTCGAGTAAGGTATCTTACAAAATTAACAAATATGAAACCTACCAAAAGGCAGTATTACAATAAGTTGGTAATTTTTAGTGGTAACTGGTGAAAGAAATGGAAAATCACATTTATTAATTTGTTGTAATTATCTCATAAATCATTTAAGGGCGTACTTTTATTTTTCAGGTTTGAAATTAGAGAAATTCTTCGTGAATCACATAGTATTTGTTTTAAGGAAACATTAGCCGTACTTTTGTTTCTGTAACTACCTACTATTCAGCAAATATAATCCTGTTTACTTTAATAAAAAATCCCCACAAACTTGGCCGTATTCATTAAACTCGTAAATTCAGTAAATAAAAGTATATAACAAATTTTAACGTTACATTTTTTTTGACGATTTTAAAATTATTAAAAACATATCAAAGAATAACAACGCAACATTTGGAAACAAAAAATACACGATATAAATATCGACCTTAATAAATAAACAAAATTGTGTGAAAATAAAATAAATTTACGTAATTAGTTGTTTTGTGAAAATTGACTTATGTTGTTATTGTAAGTAACGCTCTTTACGTTCGGGCATTTTCGAGAACTGCCGAACAATCCGAATGACCTTCTCACATATTACAAAACCTGGCATCAAATTTTTTCTCAGTGCAGCGGGATAGTTCATCTCTCTGGCTAAATCTCTTTGGTAATGCACAAGTCGTTATTAATCCTAATAGATAGTCATATGACTTCATTAAGGTATCATGTAAAAATATTTTAAAATAGTTAGAGGAATGTGGTTATACATTACTACATAATTCAAACTATTATTATAATTTATAATGCTTCAAAGCTCTTTTTAAATAAATGGATGAATATAAATACAACAATGTTATCTATTTGAGTTTATTTGCACAATTCGAGTTTCAAGAGAAATAGTAATTCTCATTCTGGTGAAGTATCTGAATTAAATGAGTAATTTTGAAAGTTTATTAATAAAAAGTAATTTGGACTCGGGTATTAATTTGTTAAACAATATTACATTTTCTAACTCATCACCTCTCCTATCAATATTCCCGCTACAACCACACGTCCGCCTTCCACTATTAACTCCGCCCCCTCCCCCTCCTTCCGTCAGTACCTAATTACTTGTATGTCTACCACCTAAGCCTTGTCTCCTATATTTGTGTGTACTTAGTTTAATACTTCACCTTTCGATGAGAGTTACTGTTTCTCTCGAAACTAGAGTAGTGCAAATAAACTTGAGTAGAGTTTGTTTTATTTATATCCAACCATTTTGATGATGAAACTGTACAAAGTTAACGCCGATTTTATCAAAAATATATTCTTTTTAAAGATTGTCATGGTATTTTGAAAAATTGTTAAAATTTCAAACCTACTTTATGTTATTTTCTAATTATTGTTTAGATTTATTTGAGATACATAAACTATAATACATAAGTAAATGATGGAGCTACCAGCAGAATAGATTCAGTATAATCAAAATAATTTGTAATATGCATATCATCCACATTTCTACAAAGATTTTATGCTAATCATTTTATTCAAAGATATGTAAATCGTTAGATCCTTTTTGAAGATGTTTAATGAAGTGTAACAGTTCTCAAGTTTGTTTCACGCATAATAATCTATTTATTATTCACAACTTCAGAATTGTTGAAAAGATTTTATTGAAATGAACAGTTCTCGAACATTCTATGGAGGTATAAAACTTGTCCACTAAGTTCATGAGATCTCAATCTATTCATGCAAAATAATCTCTTCTTCAACGACACCTGCTTTAAATCAAAGTATCCCAGATTACATAAGAGATGCTTGTGTTAAGAAATTCTAAAATTTTGAGATAAAATAGTTGCTTTATTCGGAATTAGATTAGAAAAGCATAATTAATCAAAGAACTGAAGTTTAACTTAAAAAGTTTACGGTCGCTTGGAATCATTTTTAGGAGAATGGAAGGGCTTCAGTGTTCTCGTGTAGTGTGTAATATATCAATGCTGGAAATATTAATCGCTGTAAGATACATCACGTTTTAGTCCCGTTGAATACAATTTTTTTTTTTTTTTCTTTATTTCAATATACCCTTATATCGTCTTCCATGAATATATCTCCCTTAATTTATTGATCTAATAATTTTCTGTTGAAATGTTCAATATGTGAAATAACTTACTATCATGCCGTTTTGTAGATAAGAAGAGGAAATATAAATTCCTCTTTTACCATTCTTTTACCTTAACACATTACTCTCATCTTGTATATTTTCATATACCTTTACATACATAAATAAGACTATTCATCCTTGGTCAATTCGAGTATCCTCTATCTTGTGACGTCACTAGTATTTTGTATCTCTCTTATTATCCTTCCGCATTCATTCGCTCCATGTAACCAAACCATCTAAGAGACCCAGTCTTCACCCTATTTAGTTTTCTAAAATTAGTTTGATTACACCCAATTTGCCCATAATTCGCCTTATCATAATTGCATTATATCTAAAATATATTACCAGATTTTATACACTGTACTTATTCTTCACCAGAAAATGGGACATGAGCTCGAAAATTTTATTGAGGAAGAAACAACTTAAAAATTGCAAAAGTCTACATGTACACTGAGTTTACACCACCGGAACGTGCGTTTTTATTTTAGAATCGTATGGGAATGGTTAGAGGTGGAAATAACAGAGATTCTCGCTTAATACTTTTTTGGAATTCTTCTGTAATATTATTGTTACTTGTTATAAAGAATCCAAGGTACGTAGATAGTAAGAATATGTCTGACTGGGTATTCGTTTGTTTTCATTTACGAAATTGCACTGTGGTAGACCACCACCTACATATTTTCAAGATTGAAAAATCATATTTACTGTTCCCGAGGTAAGTTTGTCGAACTCACATACGTGAAAATAAAATACTTGTTTTTTATAAATAATTAGATAAAATACTTTGTTTAAACCACTATTTATTGATTATTCGACATGTTTCGATACCTATGGTATCTTCATCAGGAAACAGTGTATACTGAAATTAAAAATACAAGCACAGATAAAAAAAAAAGAAAAAAAAGTGGTGTATAAGTAAGAATTTATATGAAAACAAATTTAAAAGGTGACTATTATTAGCAAAGAAGATTTGGTTATTTACAATATTTACCTTGCTATTAACACTTTTTCTTATTTCTAAAAAATCAAATTTATCTAACTGTAAACTCCTTGTATTTCTATGAATAATTTCTAAACCCTTGTTAATATCAAAATAATGATTTGTTTCCAAAAGGTGATTAGAAAATTTTATTCTTTGATTCTACTCGTTTAATTTACTTGAGACGCGTTTCGCCTTGTAAGCGCATTATATTGATAATGACCTTATAAGGCGAAACGTGCAAAAAGTAAACTAAACGAGCAGACTCAAAAAACATGTGTTTTATTGTCACATATGTAATTGTAAAATTCCGTAAGTCCCAAAGACTGCGATGGGTTGGATATGTTGAAAGAATCCCAGATGATAGGGTACCAAAGATCATGAGGAAGTAGATACCACAGTAGAAGCGACCAATCTGACTGTGCGAAAGAAGACTGGAGAAGGATCTTAGGGTCTAAGAACCAGACAAGAATGGTCAGAGATAGGAGTTGGAGGAGAGCACTTGTAAAGGAGGTCAACCCACACTGGTATGTTGTACGATAAATGATGAGCCTTGTTACATCTCGTAATAAATAAGGCTCAAGATCATGAAGAGAAGAGAAGCTGTCGGAGCAGACCAAAAAACCACGATACTCAGACATGAAAACATTGACGCAGAGAGATATTCATTTTCGATCATGGTACCTGTAGGTATCGCACAAGTACGCGTATGTCAGGACAGGTAGTACTGAGTATGTTTGCATTTAGAAGATGAAATGTAGAAGGGGGCTCACTGGACTGATGTCAGACGGGCAGCGGTGGGTAGACAGCAACAGAGAAGCTCGGAAAGTATTGAAGGACGTTTGAGGAGTTTGGGATTGAAGACGATGTGATTTGTGAAAAGGTAGTTGTTGCTCCAAAATTCACCCAAGTACCCTCGTATTATTTTGTACCGCGGAGTAGATTGTGGCTCGTATATGTGTCGAAATATATGAGGATGTGTGTGGATATGAATGTGTAATAGGCGGCAGGTCACAAGAACAGAAACTACGTACGGATGAACTGAACTTATTGAAGCCAAATTGTACAGAGATGGAAGTTAGCATAAGGTATACGGGGTTAGATTGTAAGCGTCTTCAAGAGATGTGTCTGAGTGCAGCTGGCCGCGTTGTATTGTTGCATGCTGTCCGTACCCAACGTCTTTATGGCTGGTGGGAGTTGCGTTGCAAGTATCGCCTTGCTGAGTGCATTCAACTTTACTGTACGGTCTATAGTTGATGAGAGTGAAGGCGATATAGGCAGGAGGCGACCCACAGTGGCATGTGTTCTGTATTATACGCGAAGGTGCTGATGAAAATATAAAATTATTATATTATAGTATTTTTACATACTAGAACATTTATGAGTCAGCTTAACAAGAAAATATATAAAGAACTTTTTGCGTAAGTAATTATATAAAAAAGTACAATAATTCAATAAACGCACGTAATAAATATATGTCGTAAATATTTCAAATATTATGAATTATTTAACAGTTAAAAAAATACTTTTGTCATATACAGCAATTGAAATTTTCAGTGTCAATGTGTAATATATTTCTTTCACAACAAAAGTATTAGTTACTTTAGAGGTTTACTAACTAAGGTAATTTATAATAATTATGTTTTAAAGTTTTAATAAGGGAAGGCAATGTTAATAAGCGGACGTCCTCCAAATTCTGAATATATATTATTATTATCGTGACTACTGAATATCCAAATTCCGGAATATATCTATATATATTTTTAGTCTGATTGAATTAATATATAAGAATAATTTTTAGTTAAATTTAATTCTATAATCTCTATGTATGTAAATCTATGTATATACCAGTGGCGTGTAGTAGGTATAGATTTAAATTATACTGTTACCAATGATATTATACAATCATATATAATATATGTTGTACATAGGGTTATGACCTTTCGTTTAACCAATGTATTTAGACAAAATAAATCTGTCCAATGAACCGAATACGACCCTACCATTTATTTATTTGTAATTTTTGAATACTATTCATAGTGATTTTAAAGTACATGTTTTAAAGTAAAATAATACATTCTTATCCATATAAAAACAATATGAAAAATGTATGGATGTTTTTAAGAATATTTTTTATGACTGAACATGATTATTATATTGTTTGAAAATCCTTCACGTAACACCTGAAGCAAATAATTATTTTTTATTAAAGGTTAACGTAGGAAATGGTTCAGCCAATTGCCCCAACAAAATGTTTTTCCCAAATAAAAAACAAATCCATACACCAAATGCACCTCGAACGCAAAGAACGATCATGAAAACAACATGTTAAAAATAATAAGATAATAGTAAAAGAGAAAGTAGACACTTCTATGATTTGCACGCAGTTGTAAGCTTTTCAAATATTATTCTGTTAAAAAAACAGCATAAGTAACGACTCCGTACAAAACGAATCAATTGAAAGGAATTTTCAATTCAGTAAATAAATAATTGTATGACTTGAGTAAGAAGCTAGCTTAAGAACAGAAGATAGTAATTTGAATAGCTATAATCTCCGCATCGGTCAACAACAGCGCTATGGCTATAGCGGTGGGTTGTCGTGGTAGTTTTTAGAACTAAGCAATGAATATTTTTACTGGTATGTAGATGACGTAATTGTAATAAATAATCCGTTTATTTTAATCCATGTAATAGATTATTTAATTTATATTTGTTTCTCATAATTTTCAGTAAACCACAGCTCTTTTGCTTGTATGCACTGCATGACCTTGCAATATACATATAATACGTCTTTAAAACGGTGCGCTGTGGCACACTAGTGTGCCGTGAGTCTCTTTCCACTGTGCCGCCAAATTTTTCGTCTTCATTCTCGTCAGCGTTATCAATTATGTATAATAAATGTCTCAAATTTCGACACTTAGAATATTTCAGCAAATTTTGAATACACTCAGCGAGCTGTGACATCGTCAAGTTTCCAACTGTTATACAATCGAAACTTGAACACACACTCTTCGGAGATTGACAACCGCCTTCATTATTATAAGACAATATTCACTTAAAACTTTGACATGAAATTATTTGGGATCATCCTTCCACCCGACAATATTCAGGTATGCTACCAATTTTGACCAAATTATAAACATGGAATAATTCAAATTGAATGGCTTTCACGAGTCCTGCTTAATAATCGTTTAAATTTCGCAGGTTTTACGACATTCCCGCAGGTAATATTGTGCGGAGGTTTTTATTTCGGGAAGACTCAACCCTAGTCTTTACTCCATACGATGATTATATATGGTAATTCAATTTAGTTGATAATTGCCGATTCAATTTTTTGGCATACGTTTCGACACAGATAATTAGGCAGACTTCTAATAACAAACAGGAAAGAAAATATGTAAATACCTACCAATGACGAACAAATTGATTTATTTTAAAACTAATTACAAGATATATATATAGATTAAATCATTTAGAAAGATATGCAAAAAATATATGCGTTGAAAACATATTTGGTTACCACCAGGTTGTGAACTTGGAATTACGTTTTTGTTATTCATTTATGTACATCGGAAGTTATATACCAGATTAGATTTTTTTTAAAATTATTACTTAGATAGAACCTTACTAATTTAAAATTAATAAATTGAATATTATTTGCCATTAAGACAATACAATGATTATTAAATTCATTTTTCGTGTGCCATAAAATTGCCCTAATATTTAAAATTCTTGCATATATGAAATATTTTTTTTTATAATCTTGAAGCTAAGATTACGGAAAAAAATCTCACAAGTTAACAACATTTTATAAATGAATAGAGTTATAAACCGTTAAATTTGCAGAACAATCAATTTTAGAGAGTTTTAAATAGTTTGTTTTAGTGAAAACAAACGATTTTAAATAGTATATTGTATTTATTCATATGGATTGAGGCTTCATCTACTATTTAAAATTTAGTTTTATATCGAAAACACAATAACTAGATTAAAAATAATTTCAGTTCTGTAAAAGGCGATTGATTATTTTAATGTTCCTTAGAAGTTCAATTCGACGTTCAATCTGGCCATGTGGCTGACGTGAAATCGGTCACTCCCTTACTTTTAAGTTAAATATGCTGATAGGATATATATATATATATATATTCACGCGTATTTTAGCCAGAATAAGTTTTTAAGTTATTCACAACATAAGTTGTAAATTTTGTATATTAGATGTTTTTTAACTGATTTTGTTTTCTCGAACAAAGTTTAAAAATATTCTTGAACGTTATTTTGAATGTATATCGCAATTGTTTATTTCGTATATATTTAACACGTTTATCTTCTAAATAAGACAAGATATTAGGTGATTATGAATCAGACAGATTACAAAACGGCAACGTGGTATGTATAAATCGATCTCTATAAATAAAATGATAAATTGAACCTGTCATAATAATTTGAATATAGAACATCGACTGACTGACTTTGACTGATTTCAAAACATATTCATTTTTATACCAACAATAAATTATTAAATTTTCGATCAATTACTTCTAATGACAACACACATATTGTTTCAATCCACAGTAATAATAAAAAAAAACGTGGATAAAATTTCAGATACGTATTTTTTTAACATTTCTTTCGATTGCGAGAAAATCAACCATTCTTTTGTTGTCTCTTTCTATTAATTTCCTCTCTCGCAAGATTTACGTAACAAAAAAAAAGTTCTTTAGTGTTTATAAGCATTTTAAATATTAGCCTAGATAGATAAATTTTTTGTGTATTATTTAATTTGTTTTAAATATCATAGAACTATTTTAACTATCTTCCCTCCTCCCTTTATTCGCCACCGAAATAAATGTGTACTATATTGGGTGCTATCCTTTCCAAATTTGTCTTAATTGCACTCTAAGACCCTGAGATAAGTATACCCTATGCCACCTATATAATAAATTTAAATCTTATAAAATTTATCATATTAAAATTTTAAGAAAGTATGATTCTATATAATTGATTTGTGGAAACTAAAAAAAAACTAAAATTAAAGTTTTTATAATCTGTCCGCTCGAGTTCACACAAAACGAGATAATACTAAAGCAGTATCAGGCGGAGACTTGTCAGAGATGAATTAAAAAAGTAGAATTAGACTTGTACTAATATGGAAAAAACTCGAATGTTCTTTAATTATGTATACACCTAACATAACAATCACCGGTTGGTATAATATGACCTAGAATGATATTCGCTAGAATCATGACTTATGATTCAGAGATGTGAGTGTTGAGTGATATCTGAAATGAATTGAAAATACTGGCGAAATAATTCATGCTAATAAAGTTGTACCGACGCCGACGGCGCGTGCGTGTTACAAGACAATTAAAAGCAATACTATCGTACTATAATTAATTTTATTTAAATGAAATATTTCAGGTTTGTAGTAGTTGGGGAGTATGCGTGCAAACGAAAGTTTGTAATTAAATTAAAATAGCACACACACTATACAAGTTGGATGAACAAAGCGTATCCTCATAATTATTCGAGTCGCGATTCACTTCTGATTTGTTAGATAATATCATATACAGTTTATAACATAATTAGAAATTCAAATATGAATTGCATTTTGGTAGAGAGAACTTGATATGATATGACTATAATTGTCAAACGCTCTTGAATCTTTGGTGACAGTATCTTAAACATGATTACGAAATGAAAGATTTAACTTCAATATTAGAAATGAAGTTTCTCCTTTCTGGGGTGTTATGAATACGATTATTAGTATGTATGAAGTGGTGTGATAAGAGATTGCCTCCATTTTCAATCCATAATTGATTTAACATAGACATAGAAGAAACGTGGTAACAGACATTGCATGAGTAAAATGTACTTACACGGTTCACAAACTTTTTTCATAAGCAGTTACAATAGATAAACGATTAAATACGATGCGACGAGATGGATTTAAATATAAATATAGGCAATTTTAAGTACGATACACAGCCGCTGCAGCAACGCGAAGGCGCGCCGAACGACTTAGGTGCAAATTGGATGGCTTGCTCACAGATAAGTCCATATTACCAAAAATAGATATAGAGCAGACGAGAACACGCTGTAAGGAATCTAGAAAAAGTAAGTAAAGAATTTTATCTAGTTAGAATGTCATATAAGTGACGAAAGAGAGTACTCAAATATGACCAAGGATAGATGCATATCGACGAATACAAAAAATAAAGAATACAATCACTGACCTTTTCCATAATTATGTACGGTGTCTTTACAAAAATATGAACGCTCAATTTTCTATTAAACATTTTTACAAAAATTCTATCATATCTCATTTTTAGTATTCATTTAACAGAGTCAAACCAATTAAAAGTGTTTGTTAACTTTAAGATTTGAACAGCTGTCGAGATTGAAAAGCGAAAAATTATTTTAGAGAAAGATTAAATGCTGTTCGTAAATCTAATGTAAGATATAAAATGATTTAATACTAACTTAGAAAACAAATTATTATTAAAATATAAAATATAAATATATTCTATACATTCATTTGTCTCCGAATTAAATAATAACTTTTATAAAATTGAATTAAAATTACGTCTTGATAAAACAACGTATTTTTACAATATTTCATCTACATTATGCTTTAAATATGCATAATAAAAAAGGAAATTATCTTAGGTATAACTTTAGGATGAAGAAGACCTAGAAAAGTGCTTTAACGGTGGATGGATGCATTGAGCAATACTGAAGTCAATTATGACTCGTGGAAGTGCATTAGGAGGCGTGTCTCATCTGATTAAGGTCACTATGTATCAGTACTGACGTGATGAAAGTCCTAAGAAGAAGGAAGATAGACGCAGAATAAATTTGGATGGAATAATACGAACGACTTATAAAATTTTTTATTTTCATAATATTTTAACCGGCTGTCGATATTTATATGGAAGTTTTTATGAGATAAACTGAGACAAAATCCTCCAGAATGTTCCAAGAACATTCGATTTATAGATGACGTCACTGTGGCGATTTAAAAAATATTTTTAAACTTGTATAAGAATACTGTACGATATGATTGCATTATTGGCAAACATGTAGGTGTATAATTGAATTAAATTTATTTTCATAACTTTTAAAAATAAATTTAGTTTTAATGTTTAAATAGACTCACATAGCTTATAAATAGTTTTAAAATTAAAACATATTAATTAATAATTACAAATTTTCTCCAATTTAAACGTACAAATAAAAGTATACAGCATTAAAAAAAATATAGAAACAATATACAAAATTTTAATGTTTAATAGTTATATGTATTAGATTCAAAAGTGAATGAGATGAAGATAAATTCACAACAAAATATTGTTATATTTTAATTATTTTTTATGAGTTGAAAAACTAAAAACCTAAACTACGACCAACATAAACATGCATGAACGATTTTTTTCAGTGCATAAGTAGATTGTAGAATTACACTTGTCTGTTTGAATTTGGTCAATCGGGAAATACCGTAATTGGTCCGATTTTCTATCAAACGGAAAGCCTTCGACTTGTGTGCCTATTTTTTCGAAAAATGAGTTTTCCTTAGCAATTTTCAATAACATATTTTTTTATATTTACTAGTATATGCAGGTATCTATATATACTTAATAAATGGATATAGTTGTATTACATGATCATAATATATACATGAATATATATATGTTGAATTAATTTCACGTAATTAAGTCATTTTAATGATTATGGGTATTATCAGTTAGGATTCTCTTACTTAATTAAGGAATCTAATTAGTATCTACAATTATTACATCTAAACTAATTGATAAGCGGATTATCAATCAGTTTATTAATGAAGATATAGAAATTATATCATATTATTATATTATATTATATCAAATTATATATATATATGCAAAATAATTTTCTTAAAAACGAAGTACATGGTCGATAAACGTGAACAATAAACTCTCTAGGATGTTTGCATAGGACAATATTGTATGAAGGGGTTAATAATTTTACAAACCCAGGCTCTAACTTGAACTGAACAAGAAAACGGAAGAATTGTAAATCCTTCTAAACCTTCTCCCGGAAACAGATGCCTCTGTGCCTGTAACGACTGCTGGGGTCGAAAATATGAAATCGAAGATGCAAGACTGATAAAAAATAATAAGACTAGTAGTCAATTTTGGGTGTAATACGTGGCGCTTAATACAAAATGAAGAAAAAAATTGGCAGTTTTTAATGAAAAATACTAAGAATTTTTTTGGACTAACACACTGGGAAAAGGAATTAAGATAATAAAAATGAACCATGAGCTCGAAAATTAATTGAGCAAGAAATTATCATAAAATTCTGTAGGTCCCAAAGGTTGTGATGGGATGCCCATGTTGAAAGAATGATAGATTTTTGGAATACCCTATCAGAAACTATCTATATGCAGACCAAAAAGATGTTGTGTTAACTATGTGGAAGAGGTCTGGAGCAGGATGGGAAGATCTGGAGAAGGCGAATTCATTGCCGGTTTATGTTATAATAAAATATATTTTTGGCAATATAGACTTTATAGAAAAATTGTCTTGAAAGAAGCCGAACATAAACATATAGTATCTATATTGTATATATAATTTCTTAGGGCTAAGATTTGGAAACCGTTGCAGAGTCTACTATTTAAGTTACCGCCGCTAATTTCAACCCAAGAAACTGAATATACAAAGTATATAGAAAAGCCTAGAATACTTCAGAGAGAATGACGAATGTCACACCGCTGTCGAAACAATTAAAAAACTTATTTAAATTAAGGAAAACTCGACATACCTTAGCAGCATTGGAGCTGTACGGTTCGTCAAACAGGCTCCACATTTGAGGTTTGAGGTGCTGCCACCAAGACACGGTTCCCTTGAAGTAGTCCTCCTCGAAGCCGAATTTTCGAGCTACTTCTTCATCGGACGGTTTGTCCGTGTCCAGATCTAAGCGGTCCAGTACCGCCAGCGTCTCCTGCGTGTCGCGATGCTGGAAAAATAAAGCATTTTATGTTTTTATTTAATTTATCTTATATATATTTTAGAATGTCTGTGTATCTGTTTATATTAATGATTTATTAATATACATATGCATGTGATGTCTGGTTCCGATGGAAGATTCTATGTGTCCTTGGAATCTTTCATCTTTTATCAGTCATTGTTTAATTTTTGTCCAGAATAAAAGTATAATAATGTCCTATTTTTGTTAGAATATTTTATTAGTGTTAAGTGTTTATACTAATATCCGTTTTAGACTGTGAAAGACATTCATTTTTTGACTGCATTCTAATTTCTGGTTGGCTGCACTTTCTGTATGAAAGAGTGGGATGGCTGGTGTTCTGTCAAATACATAATAATTTACTTTCATAATAGAATAATGGTTTGAAAATAATAACGGGTTCACATTCAAATTCAATTAAATATAACTTTAGAGTAAAAACAAGATTATTAATCAAAGTAAGAATCATTTGATTCTATGCATTTTTGCCAACGAATTACAAGCTCATTTTTGCCTGTAGAATAAAATATGCGGATTGGATTCCAAGAATTCTGTAAAGGCATATATGATTTAATTGGGTAGATACCAATCAGAAGCATCGCTGTCCAACATTCCAACATAATCATAATACAATTCCTACACTAATAATTCACTTTAGTTTTATAACACTCACTACATTTTTTTTTCTCTATTTTTTTATATTCCGGTCGAATCTTTATCTTTCTAATTTGAATTAAATAACATCACAACAGCACGAAAATAACTGGCTACTTTAACACAGGCGGCAGTCTAGCAAAGTAACCAGGACAATGGTGTATATATCAGAGGTGGAGTCCACTCCATCCCACACAATAAACTATGAGTTTTATATTTAATATATCAATATAATTGTATCTTATATTTATCATGTTGTATTATAAAATGTTGTATTCACCTCTATTACAACAAAAACGTGTATGTCAATAAAGTCTAATAAATAAATAAATCTTCTGTCGCTTCTCTGTTATTGAATATTGTCGTGAAACAAGTTGAGACCTCGTCGATTATTTAGAGTTGTTTGTTTGTCGCGTGTTTTTTCTACTTGAACTTTTAATTCGTTGTTTTCAACAGTAGCAGAGCATCCATGAACTTCTTTATGAATAAGACTTCCGTGTCCGTTCCGAAGCTTTTTGAACCAATGCCGCGATGTTCGTTTAATGAACTTCTAAAATTGTTCATTCATTTCAAACTGGGCGTTATTGCGAATTGCGTAAGGTCCAAGTTTAAATTCATGCAAAAAATTGAACATAATTCTTGTTTTTTTAATACATTTCTAAAATATTAAATTAATTCAAATTGTTAGCCTGACTCAATAAATGAAAATAGCAAACCAAACTAATGAACAAATATTTCTTAGAAAAGAACATTGAATATAGCATAAAATTAAAATCTTTTAATATAATGAGCATTATCTTCAAAGTTGTAATTCCGTATCTAAATAAGCCAACAATTGAGAAGCCAACTATATAAGTATAGAAATTTGGAGAGTAATTTAACGGAGACCGGTCACAATGAATGCTACCTTTACCAGAACTATGACAAACTGCAAATGCTTTCATTCAGAAATTTGAATAGAACGATCAACTTAATCATATAATATGATGTGTAGATGCCTTCATTTCGCATAAATTTGTTCTCTCAATCTGAACTGGGTCATTTGTTTCATATATCCTTACGTTAGATAATATAATATTATTAATAATAATAAACTAAATGAAACGATTGTATTTATTTTTATATTGGAAAAACTACTAGAAACTTTGAAAAAGAGTTAAAGAACATCTCAGAGTTTTAAATGGCGAAAATGACTCGGAATTTGAAAATCGTTTATTAGAATATAACCATACGTTTGATTTTAATACAGGGTTAAAAATATTACAGACAAGTTATAAGGTCCCGCAGATTAACAAATTAGAAATATTAGAGATTAGAAAAAGTGTGGATATTTAATCAAATAAAATTTTTAAACAACCACTTTTGAATATTTCCCCACTTTTTCCCCTTCTAATGACCATGTAATTCTCTAATTATCTCCTTCTACTCCGATTTGGTTTACCCCCCTCCCCTTCCTTCTCACTAATCCTCAACCAATGTCAATTTTTAACTTTAGTATACAACTCCTGAGGAAAAGAACTTTGTTCTGGAACAGACAGATTTTATATCTAATATGGTGGTGTAAACAAAGTTATTTGACTTTAATTCATTCATTATGTCATCACAAAGTAAAGAACTACCTTCAGAAGAACTATTATTTGAAAAATAATAACATTGAACAATTTTTATAAAACCATTTTTGTAATAAAATTCGCTTCAAGGACGCTTTACATATAAACTGTTTAGTTCTGCAATATTTTTGTATTTAAAATAAAAAAAATGTTATTTGATCTTATAGATATGATTTTTTGAAAATGTGCGTTTTTATTTGCTTTTTATATAAAGTCTTTGATGCATTATTCCTTATTTATTTATTTATTTATATCTTCTATATAGTATCTAAAAAATAAAAATAAATAAATAAGAAATAATGCATCAAAGACTTTATATAAAAAGCGAATAAAAACGCACATTTTCAAAAAATCATATGTTTGGACTGTGCCCGTCTCACTAGAAAATTTTGTTTTGAGACGGGCGTAGTTTACATGTAATTGCCCAATAAATTAGTTCAAGTATCAGACCGAAATTAATATTTACCTCTTAAACATATATCTTATATATCATTCATAAGGCGTATGTATAAAAAGTAATTACAACAACAACAGTTCTCTGATGATGCAATCTCTGCACAATGCCCAACTCTGCACGGAAAACTCTAAACGGCCGTGAAAATATTCTTAATTATGTAATTTAAAAAAAAATAAAAAATTAAAACGAATTCTATTTTAAACCCTCTGTCGTGAATTTATTTTAATATTTGAGTACCTACCGCCATAAATATTTAAATGACACGCGATATGTCTAGTCTCTCGCTCTCTTGCACATTTTTGAATATCCGCTTCCGCCGGGAACGCGTCCCAACGGACCAACGCCAATTTTCAACGGCCACTGTCCCAAGCGAGCTCAGAGTATTAACATCGTCGCGCATAGATTTTTGATTTCATTTATATAACTCAGTTCGATTTTAAAGAGCTGTAGTTCGGAACCAATCCATCATCTGATTTACCCATTTGTTGTGTAATTTGTTATCATGATACCCGCGAGTGTTTCAACATGTTCATACTTATTTCATTTATTATTGCGTAGTGCATTGATCACCTTTACACGATCCACGCGGTCTCGCTTACATCGTGTTGAACCTATTGCAATAAATATTCCGATCTCGCCAAGGAACACTCGGAGTTCGCCTTATCCATCAACTCGTTGTGCTAGATAGATTTTGAACTTCTTGAGTACACCCGACCACTTTCGCAGAAATCCTCGTGTCGATTGCATCAGACAATCCGTCCAAACCAGATTGCATTGTTCTCATCATTTCTGCCATCCACTACGGGCCCTTGCTAGCCACTTCTACTTCCACCTACCTCATCGTTTCTGTATTCCGGTCGGCATACAGCCTGATCCGGAATCCTTCTACCGCCACAAATTTAATACAAAGTAAAATCAGTGAGTGATACGGCCTACGAGGCGTCCACATCTGTTACCGCCTCTCTGGCACGGTGATCTGTAATCACGTTAATCATTTGGTGTTAAGAAGTATAAGCTAGCCTGCCTCCTGTAAGGCGTAAATCTGTTTATGTACTATTCAACTATTTATCTACACATAAATGTTGTTCCATACTGTAAGTGTCATATCCGCCATATTCTGATTATAATACTTTGCACCTCATTTCTGAAAAAACTGTCTATTGAACTGTACCATATCCTTTTATTGAAATGTTCCCCGTTTAAATGACATTGACTCACAGCCCATTTTGAGCACAGGATATCTCACTTCTACACACTGAGCTTACCGGAAGAGATATACCTTGTAACACCTAACCTCACTTGTTTGCTTCTGCACCACGAGCGAAGACACCTTTACAACTCCTTTTGTTATTTTTTTTTGAAATCCGTTAAATTGTTCTATTTTGGAGAGAATATACCCAGGTATACAGAGTAACATGACAGATATGGGATTTTATATTAGTGATATTATTTAATAATCATCTTAAAGGAATACATAATATTAATACGTCTATTAAATTAACTTGAAAACTTTGCCTGTTTCAATACAGATTAATCTAGAGACATGTATAGTATAATGTCAAATTTATGAATATTCTTGCATATATAAATAAGTAAACAATTGATTTGAATTACTCGGACACTATTTAAACTTACCCTAATGGATGTGCCACATTTCGAGTTCATCGCCAAAAATTAGCTTGAATGTTGGCTTTCAGAGTTCAGCCCATTATTTAAATGAAATTTACATTTAAATGAAAAAGAATCTGAAACTCGTAGCCATATATACTTATATAATACATGTTGGACTTTACAGAAGAATTAAAAAATATAGTTAAAATCTCAATTTTTTTCAATGTTGGAGATTGTTTGATTGAGAGCGAAAGGGGCATTAACTAAATTTTAAACTTAGCCCAAGAAATGAAAATTGCAAGGATTACAATAGTTGATTGGTCACAATTCATCATATTGCTCATGATCCTGAGATGGTTGATGTAGATTATCGTGGATTGAAGCGTTTAAACGATCTTCATTAAAATTGGATGAACTTCCTGAATGTAGAGAATCGCCCATGTAAAAATAACTCTTTTTGAAACCAGAAAACCATTTACCGTACTTTCCTCGATGGTGTTCTCTCTGTAAACGGTACAAACGGTTCTAGTTAACGGTTAACTCTTAGTTAAATTCAAATCGGATATATCGGAAATGTTTGTTGTTTGTACATGACACTACATTTTTAGTCAACAAACTTGATAAACAAATTGAAAAGTTCAAGACATATTTAATAAAACAAAAGGTACTATGATATTGGCATATATGTCAATTTTTTTTTTTTTAAAACACTCCCGCCTTACAAAGAAAAAATGCTAGAACTTATGTATCATCCCAATAACACGTTAAACTATAGGTTACCGTAGCGCAATAAGGAAATAGAAACGTCCGATTCGTAACTATTTGTGGTAACTGTTTGTTTCTATGAATGATATACAAGATATAACAGACCTCGTCCACAATATTTTATAGGTGGATACGCGATTAAATTAAGAGTCGAAAATGTTTAAGGAATATGTGGAAATTCTGCACCGTTTCGGAAAATATTATTGTTTGAAATTTGCACAAAATCATGTTAAGATTTAAGTCTATGTACATCGAAATAAACGTTTGCGAAACATATTCATTATAAATCTATATATTTGCTTCAGGCCCTAAATCATGTAACCAAAAATAGTCTGGTCGGATTACTCAAAATTTCGAAATTTCGTATGCAATCCCTACTTATATCTCTGACATGGTTGATATGGCACATATTTCTTGAACATTTTTAACTCGTAATTTAGTCAGATATCCACCCATAAAATATTGTGGACTAGGTCTGTTACACCCTGTTTCTAATTTGTTTTAAGTATAATTATACATTTTTATGATAGAATATATTTATGATGGCTGGGGTGGAGCCGCTATCACAATACTCGACCCACTAATTAAAATGCAAGAAGTCATAATGAGAATAATTCTCAATAAATCCTTTCAGCATGAGTCAGGTTCTAAAAAAGGTTCTAAATATCAGTCAATTATTTATAAAGACGTACATGAAAACATAACTCTATGCCTTATCACACATTCTAGGTGTACTCGGACAAAAACTCAAAGAAAAATAGCTGTCCCGTTAATGAAAACCTCATTTGCTCAAAGACATGCATGTTTTATAGAACCGCGGATATACAATAAACTACCACAAGAGATGGCAACGGTATCGTATCCTCAATTTTGTGTGCTTATGAAGGAATGGCTTTTCAAAATTGGAAGAAGTCAGCTGGAAGAGTTCCTTAAATGATCAAAGCGACTCATTTTATGTAATTATTTTAGTCCTTACATCCGGCCTCGTACTTATCATGTGTTGTTTGCTCCCTGCTTCTTTCTTTTCTTTACTTACATGTCTTTAGTCTGTATCAAAAAATTTAGTTTCTTCAATTTACTTATTATCCACATGTCTCCTACTGATTTTTGATTTTTTTACCATTCAATGTAATTTGTTACCTTACTTCCAACTTATATTCTAGCTTATGGAACCTTATGGCTACCTACCTCAGAACAGATACTTTATATGTACCTACCTAGCAAGGTAGGAATACAAATAAATAAATATTAAATCAATAGAATATTTGAAAATTTCCTGAAATGACGGATGGAATACTTACGATTTTTATTAATATCACCCTTAAATAAAACTTATCGCATAATATTACACAGTGAATACGGGTTGGTATAATCAGTGACTGAGAGTTCGGAAATTTTGTATAAAATAACGCTTTGTAAAGAAAATTTATGGGAGGTAAATCGATATCTGAATATGATTTAATGTAAGTGCTCATACATGACTACTATATTTAACATAAAGCGACTGTTACTCAGGTTAACTTTAATATATTTGCTATTCAAATTTGGTAGCAGAATACGAAAGTAATGAGAATTTATTTATAGGTGCTTTGTTAGAAAACTTTTTATTACATATTATTTCCGATTAAATTTTGTTTTTTAATTTATCGGGGTGTATCGTCTACAATGGATCCTATCGACGTATGATGTTGTACATTTCAGCTAAGATATTTACAATTTTAATGTTATGTCTCGATTATAGATGAAAAAAGCATAGAGCAACCTATTCTCAACCATACGGCTCCGAATACTCAGATATTTGGCCATGACACTAGACATTTATGAGGACACCATAGAATAACTGGTGGACCAAGGGATCTTGTAGCAGGTCACTAGCACGATGGAAGGATGGACTTTATTTATTTATCTATGTGAGACAAGTATACAAATGAGATTGGACTATATAAACCAGGTTCGCATTAACCTTAAATATATAATAGATAATCACGCCGGGAGCCAGCCATAACTATTCACTTCTCTCGCAGCCGGCTTCCTGACCAGACTATCAACCAGCAGATGCTTCACGTCCTTACTGTGTCTATTTACCAGTAATTGTGCAACATCTTGATTAAACGACTTGTGCATCTTTAATAAACAACATCAACTGTAACTTACTTATTATTTGTTCCACCTGCTCTAGCTATATCTACACACACAAAAACATAGTGGATAGCTGGAAGATATAGGGCCCTGGCATACACATCGGTCCTTCTGATCGTCACTCATAATCCACACTTTCTTTCATCACAATATTAACTGGTCAGCATCTATAGATCTGTATTGAGACAGGCATAGTTTACGAGTAGGTGTACAAGATAATTAGTTACAAGTATGCAAATGTAAGAATTAACTAACAGTTACCTCCAAATATAAGTTAAGATAAGTATGTATGCAAAGCAATTATAAGATAGACATTTAATGTATTATATTGAAGAAATTTACAACAATAAATATTATAAAATAGATTAGTATGTTTCGGTGAAAACACCAATATTAGATCAACCCATGTTGCGAATTCAAGTTTTATTTAGGAATATTTCAAAATTTTATTGATAAACTTTATGGAAGTCCATTGTAATTAACTTTAAAAATTGTAACTTTTAGAAAATGATATAGTTAATAAATAAAATAAAACGAAACGTTGCTAACTTCATACTACACTTTAACTAAAATGAAACCGTGTTTTATTAAAGATGATGCAGTTAACGTCGAAAACGTTTTAATTTTAGTTCAAGTGTAGTGCGTTGTGTTTTATTTTATAAATTAATTAATTATTCAAAAAAATAATTTTTTAAACATAAATTAATGGCCGTACCCAGACTTCACAAGAAATGCTACGGACGGAAACAGGTGGCGCCACATCATCCACGCCATCATCACGATTACGATTAAGATAGAAAGAATGTTACATATTTTACAATCCCAAATATGTCATCCTCCTATAGCACATATTATTGGTACACCCTTTTCAAACAAGCAAAATAAAATCATAAAAAATAATACGGACTATTTTCTAGGAATTTCTTTTAAGATCTATTAAACCCGAAACTTTTCAACTTTAACAAATCTTCAAAAAAACGTGTAATACAGAGATGGGGTTTGAATAGAAAAATATTGTCAATACCGCCGCTATCGACCGAGACTGTAGTAGAAGGGTATCGGCCCAAATAGGGTGTAATGAGAATATAAGAAAAGGACTGAAAGATGTTTTTGTGAATGAAAATATTCTCCATAAAAGCCGTGTAATCTTGTTACGAAAGGTTGCCGAGATTGAAAATATTTATTCGAGATTACTTCGAATAAAGATGGATGGATATTCAACACTACCGAGATATTCTTTCGTCAATTTCAATTTTGTACAAATTAATTAGATGAGAAAATAAATTAGATGATCAAGATGGCCACTTCACTATCAACGGTCACGGCCAGTGTTTCCGTAAAACTGATTTTTCAATAACATATGTGAAAATAAAACGGCGAAACGCGTCTCAAGTAAATTAAATTAGTAGAATAAAAAAACAAATTTTTAATTTTCATACATGTGATTACGGAGTTCTATAAACTTAACTCGCGTTGAAAATATGAACTACAGTGCAACTTAACCAATGAACTAAACCTTTCCCTTACGATGCTAAAATAATAACGTGTAAAAGTGCTAAAAATGGGAAAAAACATTGATCATCATGAATGACAGCATAAAGACGCATAAGACACATCTAACTCGGCTATCGCACGCTCTACTATTAATGTGACGATCGGAATCCGGCAGCCTACCCGCGCACTGCGCTTTCTGTACCGATCCGCACGTATTAACAAATACACGTCAGGTTCTTCGAGAAAATATTTTCTATTATAAATAATAATACTAATATATTTTAATTATTTTATCCAATACATAAATATATTACGGAGAAATACCTAAAATGTGAACTCTGTATTTAGTACATTTACAGAGATATTCACATAATTAGAGGCAATGTCAACTCAGTTTACATATTTGACGTATTTGAAAGGAAAATTTTGAGGTATTTTAGAGAATGGATTTTGGCGTTCGTGCTGTAATAATCGGCTATATAATATATTTCTTCAGCCAAGTCCTTCACGCGTGAGTCACGCGAAGAGGAGCAAAAACCGTGTTCATTCCTCTTAAGGAAGCCGAGACCCATCAGGGTTTGTAAAACCAATAGTAAGTTGTATATTTGATTTTCTTAAATAATATTCTGTAAAAATCAAATTTAACTGATTTACAAACATTTAAAAAAAATAGAGATGCGTACACGGAATACGTTTCACATCAATATTCTTACTATTTTCAAACTAAGTCAAACGCTTGTGTGATGAAAATAAGACTCACTTGGTGGTCTTCTGGAACGAGGCTTGAACCCCCGACAGTAGGCGAGTGACTTAACCACTAGACCGACAAGCATGTCAATCCGGGATTATTGCTGGATGAAAATCTGGGAATTCGATATATTATATTATTGTTTAATTACGTTTAGTGAACAAGGCAATTCAAAAGTTTATATATAATATTGTTAAATATAAACAATTTTCAATTGTCTAAAATCTGTTCTTCATTTTGTTATATGTGCCTAACTTATTTCTGCCGCTGTATATAGCGGATGGTACATGCGTAGTTGCTAGTAAGGATTCTTGGTTACCGGTAAGTGAGTAAAACAATATCCACTTTCGGAATTTCCGGTGATACAAGACTCAATTGCCGGTATTATTAATAATAATAATCTCTTTCTAAAAGTCAAGGCTTAATCAGTGTTGTGTATGGATGGTCCTTTATAGAAAAAATACATTCCCAATATACTACCAGTTGATTTAGAAAACGAAAAAACTGTTGAAATTACAGACTCTGTTGAAGATGATAATCATCAGATACACTGATGATTAATACTGTGTGGAGATAATAAATAATGAACATTAGATTTACATATTTTAATATTTAAAAATATGTTAAACGATCTCCAGATTAAATAATTATTAAGTTTTATAGAAACATATAGTTCAGCAGCTTGGAAAAAAAAAATCATTAATAATTAACTTAATAAGATGATAACATAATTTTTTTTTTATAACTGTTATCAAGTAAATATAATTTGTGATTATGATAGCTCAGTTACCGTGTAAAATATAAAATCCAATAAATGAAATATAATAACTCCTTTAACCCATTATAGGGCAAATTAATTATTTTTGAATTTGAATTTGAACTATTTAATTTTATTAATTATTAAAGAGAACACATTCTTAATGTGAAGTTATAATTATTCAGAACATAGGTCTAATAATGGAATGACAGATGTATTAGTTTGAAAAAGTGTAACATATAGGTTCGAAAATTTGTCGTCAAAAATACTGGCGCTGTAACATAGTTTGTAATGCACCTTCCCCGGATTGGAAAAAGAGATCCAGGTTCAAATTCCGGTAGCGCAATAACAATATTTTTAGATAAAATTAATTTTATATGTATATCTTTATAATTAATACATTTAATTATCGTTGATTTTTGGGGAACAACGTAAACTTCACGCCGTTGGATCAATTTATTAACCAAATAACATTCTCGACAATGTATTGAGATACTAAGGTTAACTTTACTGTTGGTGGTATTAGAAATTTAGGCCTTAACGCGTTAAACACATTAAAAACCGGTAATGAGAAAAAATAATAATCAATAATCAAAATAATAATTTTGGATTCCTTAGTTGCTAATAATTATTATTCATAATCAGTTAAAAATTCTCGTAAATACTAAATCAAAAACCGAAATAGCATCCTCAGTTGGGGCGATAGTCTTTCATAAAACGTAGACTAAAAATTATCCCCTTTTACATTACAATGGAGACGTAACTTTTTCAGTGAGCACAAAAAAGGGCTGTATCAGTGAGCACAAAAAAGGGCTGTATCAATGAAGGGCTGGTTCAAATCCCAAACCCCCACATTTTTTGTACGGAATATAAAGCGTATGAAAGACAGTGTATAAAGTTCCAAAATCGGGAAAGTAATATGAACTGAGGGAAATGGAACGAAAGCATTGTTCTGAGTAAAATGACCTCTATAAATCTATTTCACATGACGAATCGCTCGAAACGTGCAAGATTAATGGGAGGGGATCTAATTTTTACTTCTGTGGGGTGCGGGTTGGCGCAGGGCGGAACGGAATACCTACGACCTTTTACAGGGGATGAATTATGCACAGAGGTTGTGAGTTTCACGTTTGACGCGGAAGTACTATTGTTTAACACCCTTCGAGGGTCTCCAGCGATGGTTATTTGAGCAGTCGTCTCGTATTAACTATTAATGAGATTGTATAATTTATTATAGAATCGACTTGTTTCATTCATATGTTTTCAATTAAATCAACTGGACAATACATATATATTGATGTACTCGTAGATGCTCAACTTAGTATCGTTAAGCCGCAACTTTGTCAGTTTTCAAATTCATTTTTAAGAAAAATATGTACGAATATCGTCTTCATTTGGTTAAATTTATTTTCAAATGGATTTTTAAGAAACACACGTATCTTTTTCATTTTGTTAAATTTCTTTTCAAATACACTTGGAAGAAAAATGCATAATTTTGTTAAATTTTTTTAGTGATTGCTATATTAGCAGTAATGTATCGATCTTTAATAGAAGTAATTAAAAATAGTAGTGAATCGAAGATCACATATTTGATATATAGCATGTTGTTTTTTTAAATTTAAAAATAAATTTTCGATGTTCAAAATATTGTTTGATGATTAATCATCAAAAACAGATTCGGTATCAGACAATAACTAATTAACTTACCATCATGCCGTTTCCACGCTCTTCTGTCCTGACACAAATTTCGCCTCATCCATATTTATACATCTTCGCCGATTATTGAGGCTTCTAACAGGACCATCTTCCAGTATCAGGTTTATCTGGTCGTGCCAAATCTTCCGCGGACGTAATCTATTTCTGATTCCAGACATTATACAGTGTAAAACAAGTGTAATACAAATTACGGCATAACGCTTCTTCACCAAGGACCAAAATGCGACTGAATGCAAGGGCGTGTAGCAAGGACGTGCGTGCTTATTCATGTGTTTAATTTTAATTTGTGTCAATGGCGTCGCTAAAAAAAATTGGACTGATTGGTTCTTTATAATCGCTATGATTGCAGACGCATATGCGCGTATTCATACTGGGATTATTTTTGTGCTACTAAACAAATAAATAAGTGCTCGCCTAGCATAAGTATTGGCTTTAAATATTTTATTATTTTATTCATTCATCTTGGTTACCTTCTTTCTAAATGGATCATAGCTCTAATGCCGATACTATAATCTTTTTTAATTTATGTTTTAAATGTATATTAAGGTTATAGGGACATACTTACCTTTCAATCATAAAAAACCGGTTAATTAATATATTTGATAGTACGTCTGTGTCTATACGTTTGATAGCAAGTTGCTGTACGTCTGTGTTTGAACAGTTCTCGAACTCCAAGCAATTGGGTAGAGTTCAATCTCGGTTCGCATACTAAAGAGACCTCAAAGATGAGGCACTTTAGTGGAATGTTGGATCGTGGGGAGGATTGTGGGTGTAACGAGGTTCCAAGCAAGAAGGGATACATTTTAATAAAATTAACCCCAGCATTGCGTTACAGAGTTTACAAGCGAGTTAAAAATAATTTGGTTCAACAAATTTAGCAGATAAAATTAGAAAAGCATATATTTCGTATATTTGTGGAGGAATAATGGATTTTTTACATAATATCATTCCAAACATAAACCGATTATATATTTTTTGACGATATCGTTGTGTTTAACGTGATAATTAAATGAAAAAAAAGTGTTTTACGTAAAGTCTAGACGTGATGTGCAATTTTCAAAATCATATTAGATCAATTAGCATCGTGGAATTTCTCCTAAATATGTATTCAGAAGTGTAATTAATTACAAGGGATAAATATTATTTAAAAATTTTGAAGTTTATAGAAATCTGAATACTAGTTTTTCAATAATTAATACCTTGATAATACTCAAAACCTTCCCTTTAAAATAGCCTCTCATGGTTCATGTGAAAGTATGAGATTTCTGTCGGAGATTCGACTAGAGTGTGCGTAAAGGACAGTACAGAGTTCCGCGTCAAGCGATCATCGCATGTGTTTCGCTCGCGGAGTAAAATGACGCATCTAATACATTACATACTTAAACATACTGAATTAGACTACCCTGACGACTGCGCCATTTTAGCGGAAACTGAAGAAGATCTTAAACAGGTCTTAATAACATTTTCGGATGCTTTCAAAAAATTAGGTCTCAATCTAAATACAGCTAAGACCAAAATTGTGCATCAACCTGCAACTAGAATACAAAGAATCATCCTATTATTAGTGTTATGGGACACTCTCCAGAGTGTAGAATACTTCCCATACTTGGTAATTACATATCACATTGACGTACAAATCGAGAACAGAATTCGAAGTAAATCCAAAATACTATCACGTATGTTTGAGAACCATGAGCTGCGCAAAAGCACGTGTTAGTCTATCGTGCTATAGTGTGGATGCGAATCATACGTGTTATATAGCTGCAACCTAAAGTACTTCGAGAAGTATCGCAACATATGCTTGAAGAAGATCTTAGATACACAATGATCTTAGCGCATAATAAACTTGAGTATCTTGGAAGAGGCTAACATCCCTTGTAGTGATGGTAAAATCGTTATTTAAACCGTTATTTTAACTGTTATTATGGCTGTGATTTTGTTCGATTATAACGATGATTGATAACTGATTATCGTAATTCTTCGAGCAATGATTGGTACACTAGAAAGTAAGCCTTTGACAGTTAAGTCTTAATTACCAATCATCGTTAAATCTTAGTTACCAATCATCGACACAATCACAGTCACGTAACGGTTAACCATCGCTAATCCCTTGTGTCGAAACTAAGCTCCTAAAGCACTAACTACGAGAGGCAGGTCACTGAGTGTGCGTATGCATGACACACGACTTCCCAAACAAGTTATGTTCGTGCAACTATCTCACGGCAAAAGAGGACAGGGTGGACCGAAAAAAAGATTCAAAGACACCCTGAAGTCGAATCTGACTAGATGTGGCATAGACCCTGAATACTAGAAAACCGCGGCCCAGGACTGAGGACAATGGCGTCAAAAAGTATATTATGCAGGGGAAACTTGCGAATAGAAAAGGGCTGACGCAATTAGCGAAAAAGAAAAGGAGGAAGATCCATCACACAGAACCCCCCTGCTTAACGGATGCACGTGCATAACATGTGAGAGGGTGTGCGGTACAGAATTGGACTCACAATCGTTAATCATGGCAGACGTCACGAGGGACCGCCGAAGTTATTACATACTCAAGTTTCATTGAGAGACAATGGCTATTTATCATCGTATACAACAATGTCTATTTAATGACCACATCAACCGTGAAGGGCTCAATAGCAAAACCGACACTGTCCGTTTGACGAAATTGAGATATTTGTAACTGATTTTACAGTCAGAGCGCAGATTTAAATATTAATATGCTTTTGATAAAATGCTGTTAAAGCATACAAACATGTTGTGAAACTGCCGCTATTGTCGGATAATCATTTCAAACACGTCACCCTCTATTTTCGTAAATTGGATAGGGGTGGTTTTGCTTTTGAACCCCTCAATTAAAACGTGGAAACAGTAAGTTAGTGGAGATGAAAAGAGTTAAAATTAAATTATATTCTACCCGCAGGAAATTTATACGAGATGAGCAAGGCGTGCCGATAGATATAAAATGCAATAATATAAATTTTTAATAAAAAAAAAAAAATGAGCTCAATTAATATTATATAATAATGCGTAAAAATTAAGATAAAATAGAGTTTAATGTGCGGAAAGAAGATGGGATGTCATTTTTAAATTTCACTTCACAAAACGGTTGTTTAGCAATGTACTTTGTGTAGGTAGGTAATAGGTACTTATTTTTTAATATTAAAATTATCAGGTAGCTACCATATAGGTACTGAAATCACAAATAAGGTCTTTAACAACCTATCAGAATGTTAATTTTCGAACACGTTTTTTGGAATTGAAACATGTAAATTCATAAAAAGTGGCAAGTTTGTGGGTACTGAATAAAATATGCAGTCATCATGGTAACAAGTGTGATGTATTTGTTCGGTCAATATTATTTTTATAATAAAATGAAATATAAATAAGTAATTACAGATAAGAGTAACAGATCCAGTCTACATTATTTTGTGGGTGGATACATGCACAGATAAAAATATTATCTCACCAAAATCAAGTTAAGCACATAGTTCGAAATAAGTATTTTCAAAATTGACCCATTATTATCAACCCTTCTTTGCTTCAGGCCCCAAATCATCAAAACAAAATAATTTTCTTTTTTTAGAAATTGCCAAAAACTTAATTAATTCTAATCATATTTTTAAAAAGAATACAAGGGCACAAGTGTTACATCAAAATGAAAAAGGTTTACGACATAAATATTCAAAAGTATTCGAAATGAATAAATAAATCAATAATAATAGCCAGATACTAAATAACCAAATAAATTTATCCAATAGTACGATATTAAAGTTGTTGCCATGTAATTCCTACCCTTCTTTCTCTCCCCCTGCCAGTTACTCTGTCCCACTCTGATATGGTGTTGCTCTGTCTTCTTATCCTCCTATTTAAATATCTGTACTCAGGTTAGTCTATAGATTATATTGTCCTGAAGAAGGTTGGGTCCAACTGAAACTAGTTGACTTTAGTATATGTGCATAATAAAGTGGTTAAAAACTAAAGATTCTATTATTTAATTAACAAAAAATAGTCTGGCCACTCCAAGTTCGATGTACTTTTATTTTTTGTATTCTATGTACTGAGAATCAATAAAATGTTTGAAAGTTGTGATAGTGCGAAATACTTACGACTTTAAAAAAATGCTTATTTCTCTGACATGGTTAAAATTAAGCGCATGCAACTTAAACATTTTCGACTCGTATTTTTAATATACACCCAGTATTTTGTTAAAAAGTAGTTAATTGTAGAATAACTAAATGGCTGTCAAAAATATCAAGAATTAAATAATACAATCACGTAAAAATGATTTTTTTTCAGTATTCATACCTTACAATAGATTACATGGTATAATATAACAGGTCAGCGATACCCAGATCACGTTTATTTATTTAAATACATAGAGAGTCCATTTCAAAGGAAACGGACCGGATATTAGCCCAACCTCAATTCAAGAAATACTGCTCTTCCTTGGCGCCGTCGGCTAAGATTTTTTTTTATGTTCAACCACCCGAGAGACCTGCTTCATGTTGGGGGGGTGCCCGTATTGCCCGCGGATTTATGTAGGAAGAATGGGGGGAGATAGTTCGGAAAGAACGGCTAATCTGGGTTTTAAAAGAAAATAAAGAATGATAATGATATGTATATACATAAACTATTGACAAATTTCACCTGTGCAAGCGTTTGTTGTACACTAGGGTTGAAGATAACCCTTGTAATGCGTTTCCTCTTTTTAATTTAAGTTTAGCCCAACAAATTTTGTAAACTATCTGCTATTCTCTGTATCACATATTATGCAAAGTTCTCACCTGCATATTGCAGGTGAGTAATGACCGGAGTCTCACTACATGTTGCCCTGAACACCAGCATTAGAAATGTAGGAATATATATATTCTAGGTTTAAAAGTTCAACTTTTATTAGAAATACTCTGTCTTAAGAATTTATCCTTAGAATGTATTCTGATTATTGTACGTAAGTACAGGGTGAATATTATGTTCCAAGCTAATTTTATTTGGCCGCCATTTTGGTTTGGCAGACATTTGTTAGTTTGCATTTAGTGGTCGTAGAGAGTAGTTGAACAATTTATAATGGATCATCTAACGTGTCGATGTTTTGCAGAACACGACTCATCATGAGCGAAAAAGGTCATTTCGACTTGGTTAGTTAAGAACACGACTCATCATGAGCGACAAAGGTCATTTCGACTTGACTTGTTAATAAACAAAACAGTCATTATTGGGGTACTGAAAATCCTCAATTGATACACCAACGACCTTCATACCTACGCCGAGTTGCTGTACGGTGCGCCATGTGCCTATTTCTTTTAGAATGCAAGAGACAATGCTGTAACCATTAATGCTGATCGCTATCATCAGATGTTAGAAAACTTCTTGGTGGCCGGATTGTGTTTTCAATAGAATTGTGCCATTTTCTACATAGCTTGAGCTACGTTTGAAATGTGAGAAATTTTTTTCGGCTGCATAATGTCAAAAAGTGATGATATCGACTGGCCTCCTCGATCACCTGATTTGACGGCTCCCGACTATTTTCTATGGAAGTACTTGAAAGGAAAGGTTGACGCCAAAAAGCTAACAAAAATTCCAATGTTACAGGACAATAATCGAAATGAAATTGCTGAAATAACACGCGAAGTGTGCGAGAATGTTATGAAAAATATGGTTAAAAGAGCACGAATTTGTGCCGCTGCCAGAAGTGGCCACTTGGCCAATGTTATATTCCATACGTAATTGTAATAAATCAAATTAAAAAGTTAATTTTTTAGTTATTCAAAAAGAACATTGACCTCGAACATAATATTCACCTGTGTGTATGGTGAGGAAGATAACAGATAATAGAGATAGATAAGTTATTAAGGCATCAGGAATAGAATAATATATAATAAACTATATATTGGAGGACGGGCTTCTGAGAAGCATCAGCGAGTGCACTTGAAAAGACGAATGAAAGTAATCGAGGCAAGAGTAGTGCACCAGGACAGAATAGTGTGGCGTTCTATCGGTATAAGAGCGTATGTTATATTTCGGCTACTTACTTGATACTTAATTAGCTTATCATATTTGATTAATTTGACACAAATCCTTATTGTATTCGTTTGTTTAGATTAACCAGTCAGGTCAACGAACACATTGATTACATTTAGTCCTTCTTGGGATAAATAGGTCCCAAAACAAAGAGATGTGATGTTTATATAATCAAGCTAGGTCAATGAATGCATACAAATTGTGTTTACGTTAGTCTAAAGAATTTAGAGTATAAAAGGTCCGAAGCGGCGGTAGATGATCACTGTGTTTTGAATATCTGTTAAAAGAAGTTCGTCTTAAATCACAGACTAGTAAATGAATATATAAGAAATAAAGCAAACATATAGGAGAGAGGTTTGCAACATCAATTGCGGGACGAGAGGCATTCTACACACATTATTTGTGGAAACATAAATCCGATATGTTTATGACACATTTATGCAACCGTAAAAGTATTTACTCTTCCAAATTTAAATCTTTGTGTAAACAAAACGTATTTATTATATGAATGCATATTATATTGTCAGCGTTTAAAGTTTCAATCGAATCATATTTAAAAAAAAGTCGCAGAGCTATTTAATTGCATAAGTGGTACCAAAGTGATCACGTGGGTGACACAAACATGAACATATTGAAATGAAAAATTTGCGTTAGATCATATGTATATATTTGGTGGTCTGCGGTCTTAAATAAATAATAAGTCTAATAAGTCATTGCGGTTTTTTAAAAAAATACTATTTTCTTGCTATTTTGTTTTTTTTATAATCAAAAAAAACATTCGTAGCATTTTTATACTTTAAAACACCAGTGTCGCTGATTTTCTGTATCTTGTAGTTTTTATTAATTTTTGGGCTTAAATAATGGAGTGCCGAGCTGAGAAAAATGAACATTCTCGACACATATTTCTTTTCGCCTTTAATCAAAGTTCTAATACTTCCGGCGCTTCACTATTGCAGCCGATTTGTTTACGCGACACATAAGCACCCATGGGCACAAACAAAGATTTCTCTATCGCATAGTCAATGGTCATAAGAAATCGTGCATCTACGTTAATATGAAGCAAAGGAAGAGGTGGGTGAGCCGCGACGAGACAGTAACACCTCGACCGAAGTTGGGTCTCCGTCCTCGGAAGATCATGATTTGCGTGTGGTGGGATTGGGATTGGGAAAACCAGACGGTGTACAGCAACCTCTATGCCGTCCTATTGCGTTTCTTAAATGATGCCATTCAACAAAAGTGACCCGACCGTCCGGGCTATGCGATTATGCACCACGACAATGCGCAACTGCACACGGCCCAACTTGTCAAAACGGTCACCCAGGAGCTCAATTGCGAAATTTTGCAGCATTCACCCAACAGTCCTGACCTCGATCCGTCAGTCTTTTTCGGTCGCTCTCCAATCAAATGCGTGGCGTTACGTTCAACAGCGACGATGACTTCAAAAATTGGCTCGATAACTATTTCGATATCAGACCGGTCGATTTTTATAAAAAAGGCATCGACAAATTGGTTAAAAGATGGGATGAAGTCCTGAATAATAATAAAGAACACATCATTGATTGAAATTTTGTAATTTTTGTTTAAAAATGTGATTTTATGACAAAGTTTAGACTTATGAGACAACCTAATATATCCGTTGGTGTGAGTAATATAATTCGCATATTGAAATACTTTAGACATGTCACAAGGTGTATAAGAGCACTCGAGAGACTAGTGGTACAAAACAGTCGAGTGAGATCGCAGACTAGATGAAGTCTGCAACCGATGGTTTATTTCTGGTAATCGTCAGAGATGCTGCAGATCAAAACAGATAGTGCCGGAGTTTTAGGTGTGGTGGCTTCATTGCCTTAGAAACTATGACCAATCTAAACTGTGTATAGTGCGATTAGAATATTAAAAATGGCCTTTAAAAGCAACATGCTATTGTGTTTAGAGATAAAAGTCTTTGATTGGCGCCTTATTCCAATCCTTGCAAATGTTAGTGAAACCTGGACTTAGAAACTCCAATCGACACAGCAAAGTACAGAAAGAAGTGTTGGAGGAACCGCTAGAAGAGACAGAGGCAGAAAGACATGTGATAGACCGCAGACAAAGGCGCAACATGTCATCGTCACTATTAAATATGGCAATGAGGAGGAGTAAAATTGCAAGATAATTGATGAATATAGAATATTATTGAATGGTATTCGCGAAACAACTTAAAGGAGACTCAACATTTTGTTGAACATATGAAATAACCGAAGCAGCGAGAGTGACCTGGCGAAGATTGGTGGAGGACCGAAGAGAATGGCAAAGTTACGGAGAGGTCTTCATTCAGCAGTGAATTGACAATGATGATATTATATACATGTACATCAAACTATTTTATAAATATTGTCGAATTTACAATTTTTAATCGCTGCCAATTTCACTTGAGACAGATAATAAATTATTTTTGTTGATATTTGTTTCTGTCTCTCTGCTGCATGGGTTCCGCGTCGAACGGTGTGGGCGGTTGGGGCGGTGGAGGCGCAAACAGACAAGGGGTTGATTGTGGTGGGGAAGGGATGGTTGCTTCCTTGCGTCGGCGTCGGATGTTTAATTAAATCACACGCTCATGTCCAGCCCCTTCGTTTCTTGCTCTAAATCTATTTTCAGAACAGACCGTACGTTGCGGACGATGACGAGGATATTGAATCTAACCGTAGGGCCTATTTGTTTTAACCCTATAAAGGTAGTATATGTCCTGACGCGTCACGTAAACGTTTTTTTTCTAATAAATTATGTAATGGTTTCAATTTAATTAACTAAATTTCATCCTATTTTATTTTGTTACTAGTCTATGTTTTTTGGATTTCTCATCCATGTAACTCCAGAATTTCTCTCAAGGTCATCGTGGCCGACTTTGATACATAGTGATGAATGCTATTGACCATACGACTGGACAATGTGAACAACCTATGGTTTCTGTTTTATTCACTCGTTGATTTTCCTATGACTCGGTATAAACCTAACATTGGCCGCTCCTTCCGTCAGTGTTAACTACAATTTGCTGAATAATAGTCTATGACCGTGCTGCCTACATGAGTATAGAAATTATGCATTGGTAGAATAGCATAGAGGTACAATAGTATTTACTTCGTCCGACGATCCACCTTCCCAAACTTTGAGGTGTAAGACTGTAATATGAATATTCTTTAAAACTTTCTAGCACTATTCTTCTAACAATTGCGCTTGCGTATTGGTCGCACAGTACTTTTCATTATACATGACTTATGACCATAAAAATAATTCTCACCGTTTGCACGTCGGTTACACTTTTAATAGCGAAAGTCACGTGCGTGCATATTTTGAATAAAATACCAGGTGTCCCAAAAGTCTTTTTCACAATAAAAATTCTGTAACAAAATAATGGATGGGTTACATATTTTCATCAATTTGTTTTGTATTTTATATTTTAAAGATGTCAAGGAGTAAAACAATATTTAAAGCACTAAACTAGATCCTGCTGTTATTGCTAATGCGACAATTCGTATTCTTTTGGATAATTGCCAGTTAATGCAATGTGATAGACAGGGAAAATTTTGCATCTGGTATGATTTAAAATGTTGATGGAACTGGTGTTTCTACCGTGCATGACCCACCCAACAGTAATAATCATTACAGGGTCCAAACGAGTAGGAAGCGGCGTCTGGAGAAAGATAAGTCAATATCAGTCATTTCCAAAAGCTGCACCAATAAAATCTATTCTAGTATTTTGGAAGCCTGCTAGATTCCCAAAAAAAAAAAAAGAAATAGAGGAATAGATGCAAAAAAAGAAAACCTGCAGTACAGTAGCTATTAAAAAAAACACAGTAAAAAAAAAATTGAATCGTCAATCTATTGAAAGATATTGATACAAGCTCTTCAGAAGAAACAAAAATGTCTCTAAAAATATCAGCAAAATGGCAGCCAAGAAGAAGAAGACATATAGATAACCAATTACCAGTAAATGATTATGTTTTGGTGCGAATTATAAGGAAGAATAAAGAACATTATTATGTAGCCGAAGTGTTAAAGAAAGAGGCACAACTTCTATTTTAATTTTACTTCTATAAGTAAATTTTTGATGAAATCCAGCTTTATCTCTAAAACAAATTTATCTGAAGTTATGAAGTTCATATGAAAATTTAGTTTTTATTGTTTAGTGTTGATTTTAGCAATTATAACGCTGAATAGAAAACGGTTTGCCAAGTGCGTATTACGTATTTTAAATATTAGATATGTTCCTTTTTGCTAATTTTAGTAGGTACCTTTTTTAGTTTTTTATTATTTTGAATTAATTATATTTTATTTTACCTTTGCATGGAATATGTACTTCTCTTTCGCAAAATTCATTTAATACATTCGAAGTATATAACTTTATCAACAACATAAATAGTTTTATTGAACAATTCATTTGTATGACCAAGGTACATTACTGAATAATAAGAGTTTTCGTAAAATTGAATTCCTATGTTTATTATCAATAATATACGTATTATAAATTTTGACAATTTTAACATTAATAACTAATCTAAATAGTAGTGAAAACCAATTAAATATTCTTTGCCAATTAAAAAAAATACGAGACTTTAAAATAAAACGGCTCAAGGTACGAACAATGTAAAGATAAAAAAACGGTGTTTCTTTTTAAAAATTGGTAATAAAATCTTCATATATTTATATGATATATTTTGAACAAACTAATACTCAGTGCCTTCCACCTCCCCTTCTCTTCACCGCCGCTAGCTAGCGGTCAGTCGGTCGGCGACCTTGAATCGGAACGGTTACATGTTGTTATCAACTTCGAAGAACTCCGCGAGTCAATGTGTCGACCTTTGGCAAAATAGTGATATAATTATATATAGTTTACTGCATCTGAAGGTGATCGAGAGACCCAAGAGAAGCAAAATTCGGTGAGTCCCTTTTTTCTGTATTTTAAATAGTAAAGTAATTTTAGGTCCTCTCTATATATACCTATATTTATACATCGAATATAAGACGGACCAGTTTGCAGAAGAGATCACCTGTGTTAAAAAACCTAACATGTACCTTTTATAACTATTGCTTTAGTTCAAAATTTATTTTGCTAATATAATACCTTCAAGTATCATACTGGAAAAAAGTTGTAGAAACAAGGAAATTACTACACGAGATCTACTTAAAACTTTCTTCCATTCCAGGTGACAAATGCAAGAGTTGTTGAAATATGTGAAAAGTTTTAATGACACATACATTAAAAACTTAATATTTATAATAAGGGAGGGTCGCGCATTCGGGTTATGAAAAGAATTCCCATGAAAAGTAACTCAAGTACATAATGAACCATTCATTTTCATACATTTATTGTAAATATTATTATTCGATTATTGTGGTTGATAAGTGAGATAAAACATAATATAATACCAGAGAATAACCTAAAACATATTAAATAATAATTAATTTTCCGAAACACTTTTCTCATCTGACTGATAAGACATTCTCCTTCCGCACCTGGAAGGTCATTCTAGAACAGAGTGGGAAAACTCCTGCAATTTATACTTTAAGACTAATCCGCACCTCCATGTAAATTTTCAGATTCTTAGCAATTTTACTGTGGTCGTGAAATACATGTATTTTTATAAGATACTAGCTGAAGTACTCAGCATTGTCCGAGCTTTACGCAGAGTGAAGAGGCTTCCTTTAAGGAGATGGGGGTAGTTTTTTTTAAAATCAGTTATAGACAGTAATTTTCTTCTTATTTTGAACGTCAAGTGTGGAAAATTTTATCAAGAAGCACAAAAATTCTGCTTTAAGAGGAAGGAAAGGGGGATGGGTGGTTTTTCTAAATCTCATGTAGACAGTGACTTTTTATTTTTAAGGTCACGTGTGCAAAATTTCATCAAACTCTGAATGAAACTGTAGATTTGTATAAAAAAAAAACTTACCCACCCACCCACTAACACTCTTCTTTATATACAGGCTGGTCCATAAAAAGTGAGAACATCTCGTAACACATGAGTTATTTCAAAATTAATTATATTTTTTTATGCACAATATTTAGCTAATCATCAAAATACCCCATATTGCATTATATATTATATTGGTTTATATCTGGGCTGTTCGGTGGCCACATGCCTGGCTTGATGAATTTAACATTCTTGCGACGTGTCATTGTATTTTGGTGCTATTTGCTTAATGTCCAGTTATGCTGTAACGTCTAGCTATACTCCAGCCATTGTTTTAAAACTCTTTGATCATTTTCCTAGCACCCCAACGTTTTTCAATTTGCAAATTTTTAATCAGAATACGGTCTTCTGCAGTGATTTTTGTCATTCTGGGCAACAATTTGAAAAAACCAAATATAAATAAATAATGGGAAAATTAATAATCAAAGATGGCGACCGGAAATTGTCGAAATAAAACATAATATAGGTAAATAGGAAAATAAATAAATAATAAATAATTTTGATGTAATTTTATCACATTTTACGAAATGTTCTCACTTTTTTGGACCATACTGTATATAGATAAACTTAAACTATATACAGATATTCGCCTGATGAAAGTACAAAAAAATTGTGTTAAATACACAGCTTTTATGTGCGATATCTATTTTATAAAGCACCAAATTTATATATATATATATATATGTATGTTAACACTTTCTAATAAATACAGTAATATCTATATGTCTCGAAACACTATCCGTGATCCATCGGTAACTTTATTGTTTTGTATTAATTACTTTATTTTTGCTTAAGTATTTATAAATTTAGCTTTATTTAAGTTTCACAATATCCGTTAAGTGCAGCCTATAAAAAGCTGACAGCGGGACTGAGTTAAAAGGTGCGTAACAATATTATTATTGAATATTTGATTCCAAATATGATGTTCCGTTCTAAACGTAATGGTGGCCGTGGGCCATATTATAGAATGGCAGTTATTGTACTATTTAATTACAATATAATTGTTGCTGGAATACAATGCCTATGTCTTCGAAGAGTGAAACAATTCAATAACGGCGATAAAGGATGCTACACAAAGAGGGCTAAAGCATTAATTTAAACGTAGTTTTTGCATTTTACATGAAGAGTATACTGAACCAATCTATGTAGAATAACATTTATTTATAGTTAACAAAATAAAGTTAAGTTATATAAAAACAAATATTTCGAAAAAATCTAACACGCGACCGATGACGTTTCAAACATCATTAATACGTGCGGGTGAGTGTTGGTTAAGATAAAGCGATTTAGTATTTGGTTGCCAATATCAATAATAGTGCAGGTGTTTATACGATAAAACGAACTGTGATCGATATGTGTGATCAGAGTTGTCATTCAATGGAGTCACCGAGGTTTGTAGGTTGCGCGATTCGGATCAAAAGGTTCTGTCCATGGTGTGACTGAAAACCTTAACTCTCTGCAATGTCTGACACTTGTGGGTGCATGTCGCAGTGTATATGAATATGCGTGTGAGTATTTATCAGTGTCCAGAGTGTCTAGAGCAAGGTATTTAATTAAAACAGAACTTACAAAAATTGCCGTTTATTGCGGAACGATTTACAATTGTAAGTATTACGAGTATAACGTTAATTACGTGATGCGTGTATATGCGTGAGTAGGCTTCTACAATGGTAACGTGTTTTGTGGTATATATAATATAAGTATTGACAAAAGAACTCATAAATTTATTTGATTTATAACATTATCAGTTTTATTTTCTAAGAATTAAATCAACCATTAATAAATTATTATTACGGCAGGTTTGGATTTGCTGAGAATATAAGATTCGTGAGGAAGAATAGATCAAATGAGAATATATCAAACAGTACATAATAGAAGAGGCATTTGACGGTATTTAATATATTATTCCATAAAGGAGTCTGTTTTACTTTAAGTACTTAAATCTATCGCTGTCTAGACGTTCAATTTTTTCAAATTAATCAACTGAGCTTTGCATATCTAACTTACATAGGTACCTACATCACATGTTTAATAATTATTTAGTTTCAAATAATTTGCCTAATTTTGATATGATTATTTTCCTGTCATTATTGACAGGCCTTTGAGGTATGCGTATTGACACTACGAAGCAGAAATGTTTGGTGTATGGATAATTGAATGAATATGTGGGTTAACGAATGGAAATGTGTGTCCACTCGAATCAGAAGGATTTTAAGGTTATGTTGATAAATTATATGATTAATATGAGGGTAGTGTATGCCTCGATATTTCATCCACCGCTCTCCTACTCGTTTGAAAGTCGCGGAATGTATTATGTATATGTGATTGTGGTAGGCTGCAGGTTGTGAGAAAGATACCAATTTCTATTATCACTGAGTTTATTGTAGTCAAACTTTACAAAAGCAGAAGTTAACCAGCACAATAAGTTACTGCGCAAATTATTATCGGTGGAGGTTTCGGTAGCTATTGACTGAAATGTGGCGATATGAAGAGTGAAGCACGTGATTCCCTATCTCTGCTGGCCGCATTGGTATTGTAGCATAACGTCGGTATTGCTGGTCTTTACGATGCTTAGGTATTGCTTAGTCTTTTGATGGTAGTTTCGTTTGGTGCACCGGCACTTGCTGGGAGTGTTTAGTTTCATGATGAGAGTGGAGGCAATAGGCCTTCACCAAGTTATTCAATAACTTCCAATTGTTTTGTGAATTTGTGAATTTTCACTGCAACGAGTGCGGCCCTTAGCGGGTGGTGGCACGTTAAAGCTTAATGACCGCTAAATAATAATAAATATATAAAATTAATATTAGAGAGGATCAGAATTAACGACGTGCGAAATATAATTTAATTTAAATAACGGAAATATTTTACTCCTATATCCGTTTTATTGTAGGACAATATTACACCAATCGAACTGTTCGTAGCGATATATAATATTTTACTTTATGGGTTGATTTGATTTTTTTAAATGGCAAAGGGCATTTGTCGAGGGCATACAGAAGTTCAAAATAGTTATTTTTGATCTAAATTGTTGAGTATATTATCATCAGTGAGACTTCTGTGTGGTGAGTGTACGCGAATGGAATTTTGGACCCAAAATACACGAATCTTTTAAATTTGATGCGGACTAGAATGTAAGCGTTTCAATGCACTTTAAATGTGATATTTTTTATATTACAAAATATTTTATGTCCTTCCAAGAATAAAAATAATATTTTTTTAAAAGCGTATATAAATTCACACAGGTATACTTTCAAAAAACATACATCTGAAAGAGTATATGATGAATACAACCTCTAGTGATAATGCCCATCGCTTTTATAGCATCGATATTAGCAGTATAACCTAAGTTCATGTCTAGTGCACGCCGCCATAATATGTTTTGTAGATATGTTAAGGCTGAGAAAGAAAGCGAAAGGAGGGTGACTGCAAGAAATAAACTGAATGCAGTTAACGCAAATAGGAATTTGTTATCCAAAGCATGACTATAAATGCCTACAGGATGATTTCTGGTGCTAATTCTAATGCATGAAAGCGTAGCCTAAAATTGACAAAAGATGACCGAAAATGCATTGGAGATGGGGTTGCTCAGAAGCGAAAACTCTATGTATGGTAGAGAGAAGAATTAATAAATTAAGAGTGAATCTGTTTGTAGCATGGTCGGTAAAATTATGAAAGGATCGCTGAGGTAGTTTGAGCACGTGGAACGTAAGCGAAACTAACGCGAAACTATCCTTCAAGAACACAGTTAGACCAGATATTGGAGTAGAAGTTTCAAAAATCGGCAAGTTTTTTATAAATCTTTTCATCCCATATGAAAAGATTCATAAAAATAAATAAAGCGAGGGCAGTATCATGTGTCCATACGTCTTGAGTGCTTCTTTTAATAAAGTATGCGTGGGACAGCGAATGGTTCTTGGTTAGCGACCATGCTGTGTCGCATTGCAGCGCGGCTACACTGTAATACGGCATGGCTGCCACGTATATTAAAAAAGTGCCAACTGGCGATGAATGAGTAGAGCCGATATGAGAGCTACAGCTCATATAACAGTTCTGGGTAAGAGGTGGATCATTACTTTGGGGGAAAATGGCATGATGATTAGTTACTTAAGCTTAATATTAAGTCATAGCTCCCATATACATGTCTGCGGGGATCGCGCTGAGCGCATTCAAAAATATTTTACCTCTGCACACGTCAATATCCAATTACCGCCAACACGAAACGGCAAACCACAAAATCAATACTCTTGAACATGAGCGCACTTCCAACGGATCTGACACAACTCCACAAAATAATTAATTTTTTCTCTATATGTATAAAAGGTAACGTCTGTTGGTTACATTTAAACTCGAGAAGAGATTTTCCGACTAATGCAGCATATTTCTTCACTGCGTAGCCTACTGATTTTGTACTGTAATGGTATATAATATAAAACCTTTCTACTTTTAAAATCAGAAATGTTATCTTTGTGGTTAAGATTCATATTTTTATTTTTTATCTTTGTTTTATTAACCACTAAAATGAGTTTAAATACATCTACCGGTTTCGAAAAATACCATTTTCTTCTTCAGGATGTCATAACTAACTAAAACATATATTGTTTCTTTGACAGAATCTATTTTAAAAAATTTTTTTTTTTTTTTAGTACCTAACTCAAATCATTACTTAATACAAATTTACTCGAATAATTTTTAGGAAAAAATTTTAGGAAATAATTTGGAATCGTTGGAGATAAATAAAGCGTGTAAAACTAATCAAAAAATTATAAACAACCAACTAAATTTAACTAGTCCCATTCTAAAATTTTTTCCTAAAAATTATTCGAGTAAATTTGTATTAAGTAATGATTTGAGTTAGGTACTAAAAAAAATTTTTTTTTTTTAAAAATAGATTTTTTAAAAATAGATTCTGTCAAAGAAACAATATATGTTTTAGTTAGTTATGACATCCTGAAGAAGAAAATGGTATTTTTCGAAACCGGTAGATGTATTTAAACTCATTTTAGTGGTTAATAAAACAATGATAAAAAATAAAAATATAAAACCTTTCTATTTATAAAGTTACCAAAAGTACAACGTCAGAACCGAGGGTCATCGCTTCGACAGTGATTGAGTAGAATTAGTACATATTTGTAAAAAATGAAATAAACTAGATATTTTACAAAACTTAAAGTTTAATTGTAACATAAATATTGTTAATATTCAAATACCTTCTATTACGTCCCTTTTTCTACGTTTATTAACCACGCCCCTACACCCACTACTAACTACAACCACTAAGTAGCACGTAGTACTTTAGTCTTAAGTTTAGTATTAACGTTGTAATAAATGACAAATTAGGGAAAGTAAACAGTGATTTTATTTTAAATATTATTTAAAATGGTCTTTTACAAAGTTTCACAAAAAAATTTCGAAAAATTATTACCTAATTCGCTGAAAAAATCGCACACAAATTGATTCAGCTAATAGCGAACAAATAGACGTTGCCTTTAATTCAGAACTTTTTGTTAAGTCAATGTTTATTGTATAATATTTGATTTTGATATACAATGTTCAATTTGGTAAATACCATAATAATAGTTTAATAATAGAATATTTAGTTTTAAAATACTTACTTTATTATGTACATACACCAACGTCAATTAGTTTCGGTTTGACCCAACTATCTTCAGGATAATATAGTATAGACTGTCTACAGTTTTATTATTTAATTTATAATGTCAAGCCACAACGTGTTTGCTTTCTTTGAAAATTTAATACCATAATAATGCATAGAAATTATACTTTAACTCTTCTATTGAAAGTGAAAAATTGTAATAAAAATTTATTCTTTTTATCTGTATTTAATGTCCATGGCTGTAATTTTAATATTTTAATTTTAAAGCAACAGAGTTATGTAGCGCCTAATTCCAAAACCGCCTAAAACGAATTTCGGATAATTTCAGTTAAATATGTAGTTTTGTAGATTATTTTCTCAGCTATATGTAGAACACATTGTTTCTAGATAAAGATACTTAAATCCATTAATATTGCATGTTCAAAATCTGGGTTAGTTCCAAAATACCCCAAAGCAGACAGAGTATAAGTTGCTATTTCCCCTAAAATTAAATCAGCTAATCACAACGCCTGTTGATGTTAACATCCAGTATAGCTGCTACACCGATATATACAGAAAAAAAATACATCACAGAATTGTCTCTTTAGAAAATGCTGATGTAAAAGCAAACATTTTGTACATTTGCTTTCAAAATATACGTTTTCATAAATAACTCAAATACACGTAAAGTCGTTTTAGGGGGTTTTGTAATTAGGTGCTTCATATGCCCTTTGCACTGACTTACTTTTCACTGAAGTACGGTATTCACCTAGCTGTTTAACGAGCACGAACAAGATAGTAATACGTTCTGGTCCTCTAATGTGCGTAAAATATATTTTTTCGTATTACTGAATTTTTTCACGCGTAAAATATATTTATGGGACAATTTTACAGAAATTGTAGCCTTAGCCTTGTAAATTTATCGCGAAAAGTAATCTAAATATTATCTGGAAAATTTCACATACGGATGATATATTTATTGAAAAAATATTATGTAATCGACGTTATTTAATATTTTCTGTAATATCGATTTTAATGAAGTTTAATTTATTTTTTGTGTCCTGATGGTCAGACCAAATAAAGGAGCACTCGGCACCTTCCTAAGTGCAGCATTTAACTTGACCCCGGGACTTGGAGGAGAATAATCATGCAGTTCCAATCGGGGCACGACGCTCAAGAATATATTTAGTTAAACCAAAGCCCAGTATATGAATAGACACACAATAAAGTGTACATATAGGAGAGGGATTTGGAACATTAGTTGCGGGACGAGGGACATTCTACATACATTCTTGGTGGAAACATAAATCCGATAATTTATGACACATTTATGCAACAGTATTTACGCTTTAAAAATTACGTCTTTGTATAAACAAGACGTATTTTTTACATAAATGTATATTATATTGTCAGCATTTAAATTTTCGTTCCAATCGAGTCATATTTAAAAAAAAGTCGCTGAACTATTTGATTGCGTAAGTGGTACCAAAATGAAAATATTGGGACAAGGAATTTGCATTTGTTCATGTCTATATATTTGGTAGTCTGTGAGTTAAACCGATTTTTTGACCAAATTCTGAAAAGAGGAAAATAAGGTCTGTACAAACTCATTATGATGGATATGTGGTAGAATGGAGATTGTGTGGATCATCCATCACCTGTGTGATGGAAGAACCAAGGGTAAGAAGCGGAGAGTTTCTCATCGTATAGCTAAATTAGGATTATAGAAGATTTGAAAACCTGGAGAAATTTAGTCGAGCAGATCAAAGAGAAGTATAATAGTTGTATAGTTTTGTGCTGAGAAATCACCATTTATATAGTCAAGAAGGCGTCTCTGCACACTAAAAACCATGTGGGCTCGTGTGAATTTCGATTTGACTAAATAAAAGGCATAGAAAAAACAAAAATCAAAACGGTACTTACTAAAGTACATGTTTCATCATAAAAGTTATAAAGACTATTGTGTATGATGTAGCCCTTGGATCTGAGATTCAATCGGGAGCACCAAAGCTGGTAGTATATTACGTGAGGTCCGGGCGGAGCGCTGGGAGGCAGTTTGTATGCTTGTTTCTCGCGTTCATTAAAAGTAGGCAGCTAAGTTTAAACGCGTACAGCAGGATATTGAAAACGACCCTCGCAGTGGAAGGCCGTTAACCGCGTTAGTTCCAGAAACCTCAACAAAGTCATGGACTTGGTTTTGTATATTGATGAATTACTATTCCTAAAGGTTTCACATGAATGAGAGAAAGTTATTCTGACATTTTAAAATAATATCGTTTCGGTGGGTGCCAAGGCTTCTGACGTTTTTGATTTTTCAATTTGACTCAGCGACAGCTTCAACGAGATTACATTTAAAAATATATATTTTACAACCATATTTTGATGTATTTTTTTAATTGGAGGTTGGTGTACATTTACAACATCAACTTTGTGGTTAAAATCTATTTATTAGATTGATAATTTTGTTTTATTAATCACTTTGTGAGTTAAATACATCGATCGATTTCGAAAAATATCATTTTCTTCTTCAGGATGTCATCAACTAACCAAAAACATATGTTATATTGTTTCTTTAAAATATATTTTTTTAAAGTTTTTATACCATTAAATTAAATTTAGTATTAAAATTTTTACTTGATACATAATTATTAGAATAATTTTTTGGAAAATTTTTTAAAATGGATAATAATACAAAGTCAGTTTTTATTTTTAGTAATAACAATTTTTTTTTTTGATGTTGCGAATTTTTCAGTCTATTGTAGCATTATACGTATATATTTAAATTCAAAATTAAGCAAAAGTAAAGAAGAAGCAAGCCATCAATTGTATGCTTGGAAGCTTAGGCTTAGTTTGGAAGAACTTTTACAGATCTGAAGAAGCACCGATTACTTTCACAGCTAATGGCACTCACAGTAATACCTGTTTTTGTTGTTATACTGTTGAAAAAATACGGCTAAGTCCCTAGACATTACAGAAATGGAGAAAATAGATAAAAAGCACAGAAAGGGATATCATAAATGCTTAAAGTAGAATCGCAAGCAATGGCAGAATGGGACCCGTTACATAATTCACAGCATCCATTATTTATTTAATACTGGACGGTTTTAAAAAGAACTCTTATTTTTTGCTTAGGTTTTAAAACGGTAATGTAAACGGATAGTAGGTAGTCCGAGTAAAAAAGAATAAAGTTAAATTAACGTGTTCTCAATTGTACCGATTCTCTTACAGAATTTTTTACTAAGTGTTTTAATTTCCTAGAGATACACGTAGTGTTTTGTATCACCTACACAGTGAAAATACAAATTCGTTAGCTTTATCCTCGTTCCGGTGCATTCTTTTTAATCCAATAAGTTGTCTACTTTGTCAGGAATGCATTAGTGAATTAAATTGGGATCTAGTTAACTATTTGGAGTTTTATTTAGTGACCAGATAATCACACCAGTTAAACTGAACGAGGGTCATTGAAAAAGGGATTTCAAATTGCCCGTCTTTGTAAAAAGAGATGGCTTTCAAAATGACAAACGATTAGGAATGAATTCAATTTAATGACACCCACGTATATGAAAATGAAAAATCTTTTGAAAATCTAATATCGAGTCTTTTTCCTCCTAAAATATTTAGTTATTAATAAATAAAATGTTTTCCCGAGGCTCTCTTAAAAGTAAAATTTATCACAAAAATGTCATTGAAAATGTTGACACATTTTCTACCTTCTTGTTCACATTTATTTCAAAAAACATTCCGAAAGTACTGAGAATCGATGCCGGTAAAGCGATTGCTTTACCACCTTAGCTACGTATTATGTTAGCTGACGTGTCGAATTGCCATATAACAATATAGTGCCGATTTTTTGTGTTGAAATCCAATACTATTTAATATAATTTTTAACCACTTAATTTCCATTTCCTTCATCAGGATATCAAAATAACTAAAATTATATATGTCAAGTTGTTCTAATGTTTATGAAAATCTACTTAAAAAAATTATAATTATTTAAAAATAAATCCATTATCTAACTTAAATTTTTAAGATGATAAAATATGTGAAAATTGATTAACATTAACAAAACTATTAGAAAAAAAAAAAAGATTTTTATTAGTTAAATTTATAGTTGGTTATTTATAATATTTTAGTTAATTTTATATGCTTTATTTATTTTTGATGATTTTAAATTATTCAATTATAGACTAAAATTGTTTATATATAAAACAGACAACCCCAAATTTTTATCAAAAGTACGATCATCTTCTAAAACTGATTGGAAGAATTCTAAAAAACTGCTATTATACTATAATTTATTACATTTTAACCATAATTTGACATCCTGATGAAAGAAATAGTATTTTACGAAACCGGTTGGTGTATTAAAATAATTCAGTGGTCCAAAATTCTTTGAAGAAGAAAAAAATAAATTGTCTTCTAAATGGGAACAATCGTACTTAGTGATGGTGAGTACATAATTGATAAATTGATTTAACATTTAACATTTTCATTTAACTTTATCTAGACTAACAGGACGAAAGGTTGTGGAGGTAATTGAGTGACTAATATATGTGCATATAATACATTGTAACGTTATAAATTGTATGATACAAAAAAATAAATAACGATAGTACCTAAATAAAACTAAGATCTCCATGGTTAGTAAATTTGACGCGCAGAGCGGAACGCCTATCACCAGTTTCAGAGTTGGTCGCCAGAGCGACCTAGTACAGATCAGACCGTCGTGAAATAGCGGCACTTGGCATTCGCGTGTCGCGCTGGAAATACACGATCTGCGGGCGGCGTGGCCGTCTCGCGTGTTTCGAAAATTTTTTCTTGGAGAAGGAGCCTAAACAGAATCCAGGAGCAAATACGACGCCAAATTGACCTTGGAACGTAGCGCTCAGGATGACAATGAAGGGTAATCATAACGTTTTTTTTTAGTTAATCTCATATCGCACTCATTTTTAGCATTATAAATTCTAATTGTATCGTAAAAATTTCTGTTGCAGGAAATAATTGAAATGTCTTTTCTTTCTTTCTTTCTTTCTTTTCTTTCTTTCTTTTTATCCTTTCTTTTTCTTTTAACTCCTTCATTTTTTTTTTTGATTCTTTTTTTTGAATCCTTTGTAATTTTTTTTACGCCTCATAAAATTTTTTCCTACCTAGAAATCTTCTAACGGAAGTAATTGATTTTGCTACGTTACAATAATTTACCACGCAAAATCACGCTTTAATCTCAACACCCGTCGACATTATCTCACAATGGTCCACCTTGGAGAAGAGGACGCGTGCATATGCCGATGGTGGAAGGAGTAACTGACCGATATTGCCAGGCACTCGGATACCTCGGCAGATGCTGCTCCCAGGACACCACGAGAGACAGATGCGGGAAGATGCTGTGTTTTGCAATGCATACTAAAAGAATTGACGCTGATCGACGTATCTGTATTGTCGCAGTCGTCACATTTAAGTAGATTCGTACATACATTTTTTTTGAGTTTAATTTTTTAATAGTATTCATGTTCCAAATGTCAATTTGAATAAATGCAATTAATATCTATTGACTTTTTATTCTGAAATATCACATCTAAAATCTCATCTTATTTTTTTTTCAGTGATGGTTAAGATGGATCTTCACACTATGGTAAGTAGGTAGTATCTGATAACGAAAGATTCACTACTCATGTCTCCGTTGTAGCTAGTCGGTCCACCGTCCAGGGGCAAGCCATGGCCTACACCTCACAATGGCGCTCAACATCACAACATAGATGAAACGACAAACAACGACATAAAACAACAAATTATAGTGCACAATGAAACGTTTGTAAAGGAAGTGTTTTCCCATAAAGAAATGCACACAACGAACTATCTGTTGTCTATTTGATTTTACGCAGAGCAAAATGACTGGCTGATAGATTTCGCTAAATTTCCGAGAAGGAAGAGCAGTTTCATTCGTATACAAGCACTTTAATATTTATAGAGTAGATCCCACCGTAAGGGTCTCAAGTATCTCAACTATTACTATGACTTATGACGTAATAATATCACACAAAACAGTAATTGATATAGAAAAAAAATCATTGAAATTTTACTAGCGTGATAAGTACCATGGGAAATATTCAATATATTACATATGCAATCACTTATTATATATGTATATATATATGTACATGTGTTATATACACATTTATTTTATTTGTTTAATATGTAAAACGTAAGCACCTAGTACATTTATTACGTAATCCATATAAAGATTTAAAGCAAATATTAATTTAAAAAAATTGTTTATTTATTTAAGAGTAATGTATTTTTCAATATTTCAATAAATGTAATTAATACTGCTATGTGTCGATGACCAAATTAAAGTATTTCAGGTCTGATGTGAATATTTTTGCGCGTGAAGCCACTTTTAACATTAAACATAACTATAATAATAACTAACTTGTGACAATAATGAGAAAAATAAACAATATCTATAGATGATTTATAATTATTTGTTAATTATTATCAAATAATTCCGTATCTAACAAATGCATGAGAGATTAAAAAATGAGATGAGAGATGAAAAAAGGGATTTTTTATAGATTGCATTACACGACCCTAACACTCAAATACGGAAGACAATGAAACTTTGAATAATATATATAATGTTATGTGTATGTATGTATGTAATGCTATGTGTCAATGAATATGTATAACCAGTGAAGTTATATTTTACACTGCTACTGAGCAGTGAAATTGAAAATGAATCGTTTGATGCATTTTAACTGAGTTAGTGAAATTATATTTACTGCTAGGCCTTGTGGCTACACGGACATTGCTTGCGGCTCTTGTGGCCGCGTAGTGGTCAAAGTTTCATACGGGCAGCTATTGTGGCTGATAGTGGCCGCTACGTGGTCTTTGATGACCACTGCTCGGTCAGGGTCTCAATAGAATCTGTATTTAAATGATAGAGCTTTCCCCAAAACAAGCCACACGTAAATAAAATTTCGATATTATTAAAATTATTACACCTTTGTTCCCGGATAGACAATAATAAACACAAAAATGCTATTTGGAATCAGATGAATGGTTTTCTCTCAAATTGGTTTTAACAAATTTTAGGTCCAAACCTTATCAAATTGTTTTGACATTGCGGAAAGTGTTCTATTCTATGGTTAACCATAAATAGTATATATAAGAAAATATGAGATGTCATGCATATTTATCCTTACTCGTATTAAAGACAATGTACACTTCATTTCAAATTAAATATTTAAGTAATCTTATACTTTTAAAATCAGCAATGTTAACTTTGTGGTTAAGATTCATATTTTTATTTATTATCTTTGTTTTATTAACCACTAGATAATAAATAAAAATAAAAAAAAGTAATCTTAACCTAGAGATATTAAAAACACTTTCGATTTTGCCCTGCTCGCGTCTGACAGACTTGGCCGTTTAAGCAAGCACTTTACAACCACAAGTGGGACTACGTCCATCCATAAAGTCACAGATAATAGACGGGGAAATGCATTATTATTATGGATACTAGTAAAACGATAACGCATATAAACGGTTACATATATAATATATTAAAACGTAAGAATCTTGAAAATAAGACAAACGAACAATAATAGTACCAAAGATACCAAGATAATGAGCATCGAATCCATCTTATTTAGCAATAATAGCTTCAATGGTTTAACCATGTAGTCAAAATGCCTAAAACCTGACAACAAAAATATTTTATAAACCACAAAAAAATGCTTTAAAATTCTTCCTGAAAACGATATTTCAGACGGCCAACAGTAAAAGCGGTACCTAAGAATAAGCTGCAAAAGACAGGCCTAGCTAAGAGCAATAATATACAGTGGCAGTTAATATGTCAAAGTAAAACGTCAACTGCATGCTGCAGACAGAAAAAGAAAAAGAAGAACAAATAGGATTCAGAACTTAGCCGGCAGTCATTGTTTTCTGATTACCAAGATGGCCAATGATGATGATGATGATGATTGGTACTGTAGGTTCTTTAGGCTTTTACCAATGTATTTCATAAATGTGATAATGATTATGCTATCCTTTTCGTGGTACATTTTTAAGTTCCAAAGCAGTTTATTTTTATTTTCGTTCTCATAAACTCACTCACCGAAATGATAAGTGTGCGCGTGATGTTACGAGTCTCGAAATATTTTGCGCCTGCTCTACAGAGCACCCCTAACTGTATTCCACCCCGTGGCGTTATTAATTCCGGGTCCAGCAGCCGACTCTCCGACTCGCGCGATCGTTCCTCCCGCTGATCGATCTTGGACCGCACCGGGGTATGAATGCGTGAGTAGGCAGGAGGCAGGAGGCAGGATTTGATATCTGTCGTATATTATTCAGTACACCGGCCCCGCGTCGGTGGCGGTGTACTGCGCAACTTTAATTGTACCATAAATCCCGCTTTATTGGAACCGATAACTCTACCCGACGGACGTGCGGAATCTCGGATACAGGACGCGCCGCTATCTTTGTCGGAAAAAGGGTTAAAAGTTTAGATTCTCCTTTTTAAATGATACATTCCGAGACTTGTTACAGCGCCACAGAGTCTTTCTTATCGTTTTCTGAGCTTCACAGCTTACGGCAGCGTTGGCACTATTTTATCTTGAGCCTGTGATATGTAAATATACATATTAATTGTGCTTAAAACTTGTCCTAGGATACTTATGCGTCACTTTTTCTAAACTTGCTCCTTTTATATTCATTAAGCCGCAACGCATAAAATAATAACTAAAATCGTATTTCAGTTTGCGTCGCTTTTTTTGAACTGGATCGTCTTCCATTTTAACGAAACACCACACATTAAAAATCAGAAACAGTTTTTATGTATTGTAGGTAGGTGATTATTTAAATTGTGTCCCATGTATATAGGCAGGAAATTATAATATTAAAATTTTCAGTAATTAGTAATTCTTTAATGAAAATGCAGTAATTTTACACAATATTGTTTAAATATTTATTACGTCTAAGGTATTTATTACGTGAATTTCATGCATTTTTCAATTAATTAATCGTTTATTACAAAATTACTCGTACAGTCAATTACATAATACGTGAGGTGTTAAATTATTTGTCTTATAACACATTTAATATATTTTCTTTTGCACTGTCTCTTCTTCTTCTTTTTCCATTATACTGGGTTTCATGATTTTCTCTCTGAGTTTACGCAATATTTATATTTCGCAAAGTTTTGACGATATATACAAATGTTCTGCATCTTATACGACTTCATTATCGTATCGTTTTCTTTTTCTAGTAAACCAGTTTATATGGTATTTAAATTTTGTTTTTATTTTTCACTTTTTTATTTATACTCTTCATCATCTTTTAACGCATTTGCTTCTATGGGAGAGCAACTCATATGTTAGTAATATGTATACATAATTATCTAAGCTGTATTGAAATTATCACGAGAGTAACAAGGATAAAAAGATTTCCTTTAAAAGTCATTCGGGAATGAATGTAACGGGTTTTGCATAATTTCTCTCCATGGCAAATTGTGTTTAATTTAATAAAATATTTCAAGAAATGATCTCTCAGCAAATTTACAATGCTACGAGTGACTGAGTTTCGTAATTTGAAAATACTTTACGTAGGTATCTGCTACGAATTTAAATCATTTCTAAAATTCGAGTTCAGTATTTCGAATATAGCATTTATACAATGAAAAATTGTTATATTAAAATTCAAACATCTGTTGTCGCATGCTCAGGCGTTAAAAAGCAGTTACCGTTTGTGATAATGACAGAAAAATAGCGAGAATGCCAAACTTTGAAGATCTTCCATTGGGTGTATTTCGCTGTAGAGGGATTTTTTCCAACGGGCAACATTGATTTATGAATTTTGATTTTTTTTCAACGATTCTTTGATACTTTTTACGCGATGTAATATTGATTTATTTTTAAAGTAAAGCATATTTTGAGTCGCCGTGCTGGGTTTCATAGGGCTAAGTAGAGTGAATAAAGAACAAAGATTTAAGTTTCTATGTGAACTATTGTTATAACCGTACTTATAAATGAATTGAAAACAAAATTCGTAATTTAAGTTACTAGCGATTCTGCCCTGGCGTTATGTATGCAAGATGGGTACAAAGTGATGCATACAGGGAAGTGGGGTGACGTGATTATATATTCTTCAGTATTCTGTGAAAGTCACGTGATAAACTTGCTCACTCACCATCAGTGAGCGCCCCTTCTAAACAATAATACATATTTTGTGAGATAATTTAAAATAAAGTTTGTTTTTACGTTAATTGTTTTCATATTATTATTTCCAATTTTTTTCAAGTTAAAACCATGAATTGTTATTACTTTTATAGGATTTCAAGCAAGAAGTAAATGGTAAAGGGCCATTTTATTGTGTCAGATTACTACATTCTACATTGATTCTTATGAGAATAATTGTTTCGGTTTACGAAAAACTCGGTTTTTGACCTTATATTTGTCAAAATCTGCTGAGAAACCATTCACCCGATTCTGTCTTTACTTAATGCACAGAATACTGATAAAAAAGCATAATTGTGTTTATTATTGTCTATCCGCGATTCTTATATCATCATCTTGATATCATTTTTGTTCGTTTTGACAGGCAACTTACAAAAGTGGAATAATTAAATAAAATTTAATAATAAGCAAATAATCGGCGACAGTCAATTGCTTATCTGCTAGTATGTTATAATTATAATAGAACTATGTTCTGAAAAATCGTAAGTTCACAAATAAATTATGGTTTTTATAAAATGATTAATATAAGATAATGTATCGTACGTTCTTCTTACGTACAACCAACTACTTACGTGACACTTTTTTAATTAATCAGCTGATGTATGTTTAATATGGTACGACTGGTTTTGCATTTCCTCGTGTTTTTCTGATTAAGTTATTGCTCTATCCTAAATAAATTTGACTCACTTTAATTCTTATTTTGCAGACCCCAGACTTTATTACCAGTGATGGTAGCAGAACTCAGTTGTGCTTATGCACGGTATGTATTTTCCACGAGCTTGTGAATCGTAAATTTAAGTAAAAACTATGGCTCGATAACATAAAAACCTATCTACAAATTGTAAAGTTTTCAGGAGAGAGCCAAATAAGTTTTATTAAGATTGAGGATTGATTTTTAGCTAATTAAAAATAATAATCATGTCAAATTTAAGACATGTGCAAACGGTATTTTTTCTTTTAAATGGGCAGAAAGATTAAGATTATTTCACTTCCAAATTTTTTTGTATTACGAATAAAAATATCTATTAAGCATATAAATGTGCATATTTAACTCAAAAACGTATTTGTTATAGAAATATATATTTATTATTAAAATATGGCTATCATGTTAATATTTTATTTATTTAAAATTTATAATACATATTATACATTCTTGTTAGAGTATAAATAAATATAAAAGTTTTGTTGACAATTAAGAAAAGTAAATAAGATACTAAAAACTAGTTATATATGAAATATAATTTACATTTTTCCGTAATTTTGTGAATCGTCAATTAACGTACCTATAATATGGGTATAAATTGAAAAATTAACTAATTTAACTTAACTCGAATGTTATACTACTATTATATATATATCTATATGAATAATTACATTACCTATATACTTACTTATTACGAAAAACAATATATATTTTCCCCTTTCTTTAATTTAAAGTATTCAGAAAAGTTCACAGCAAAGTTTAATCTCTCGGTAGTCATCCCGACCTGAAGTAATACTCATTACTGCATATCCTGCCGGTGAAGATATTTCAGATCCAATTCCATTATTCGAGAGAGACCGAGTCTGCTGTGCATATTATTATCAGCTGATGTAAAAGAGTAAGCTTTTGGTAAAAATATTACGAAACGTCACATTTGAAGTAGAATATTGTTTATAAAAGTTATACAATTTTATTTAATTGTAAACCCGTGTTTAAAGTTTAAAAGGATAATAGTAGTTTTTGTTAAATAGCGTACACGGAATACATATCATATAAATGTGCTAATTACTTTCAAACTCAGCTTGTACTATAAAAATAAGACTAATTTTGTCTAGACTAGTGTCTAAGTATTAACCCAATGGAATAATTACGTCGATACAGACGCGCCCTGTGATCTTTTGTTATCTATATTTTTCCCAGCGTTAATAATTTTTTTTATAAACTATGCATATTACAAGAGACCAATTTAATTTGTAATATTAAATGGTTCAAACCGATAAATATATTCGATTAATATACAATACGCCACTGTCTTAATCGGTAAACTAACACAACCGGCTACTCTTCAGAGTGAAGATGAAATATTATGTTCTTAAAAATTAAGGCTTTCATTAATTTTTAATGTACACACGTTATTTTAAAACTTTATTAAAGATAACACATTATTATTGTGAACTTGCAGTTTTTCAGAATATGGTTTTGTGGTATTTAAATACAAATTAAATGTATCAATTAGAATGGTATACACGAAAATTTGATATATCGAAAAAAATTTTTTGTTGTTAACGAGATTCGAACCTGGATTCTTTCCTATCCGGAGAAATGCGTTATGCGATTACACTACATCAACATAGTAAGTTGACGACAAATTTTAGAACTTATATGCTATAATTCATTCAAATTGATACATCTATTATTCTAAATTTAAAAGCTATCACCCTTTTATTGCGAAAATCTCAAATACTTTCGCTAGGAGACGCCAGAAATAAAATCAATTTATTTTTATTGAATTTTAGATAAACCTTGATAAGTTATTAATACGTTCCACCATTAAAATTGTATTTTAGTTTTCTAAAAAAATGTTAGGTTGTTATTTGTATGAATGTAGACATTATTTTACTGTAATTATTAAAAACTAAAATTCTATAAACATTACACAAACATTAAATATACCTAAATAAATATAGTCATATTAACGCTTAGCTAATAGGGACTTGTCAACCGACGCAAGACTAGTGGTACCGACGCTGAAGTATGGAAGTGAACCTCGGAGCTAGCAGAAGAGGAACGAAAGTAGACAGAATGCAGTGGAAATGATATCGTTTAGGCGTATATGTGGCAGATCCATTTATAACAAAGTAAAGAATGAAGAAATAAGAAAATATTGTAAAGTTAGTATAGTGAGTAAGATTAATACGTTATCAAGTGGTGAATGAGGAGAGAGTGGTTAGAAAGATATACGACACAAGTGTTGATGGCACCAGAAATGGAGGACGTCCGCGGTAAAATTCAGAATGGTTATTGAAATTATATAGAGCAGATACTGATAGTAAACTGTTTTATATATGAAATAATTCTTATAACCGCATTTTGTGTATTGTAATGACTGCATCATAGCTTTGATCTTGCATATTTTTCTTTACCTTGTATGTGCTTACATTATTTTACATATTGTATTGCACATTGGTATTTTTTTCTCTCATTTTATGTATTTTCACGTTTACTTGCCTTGCATGTTTCGTTTTCTATTTGATTGTGTTTTGCTTTCAATAAGTTATTTAGTTTTGTGAAATGTAAATTGTTTGCCAATTTACCCTAAAATAGGCTTGCCTAGTTGGGCAATGCATTTTATAATTTGTGTAAAATATATGTGACTAGGTAAACCAGACATCGGAAGATGGTCCTGTTAGAAGCCACAATAATCGGCGAGCTTGTAAGAGAAGATGTATAAATGTGGATGAGACGAGAATTGTGTCAGGACAGAAGAGTGTGGTGTCCTATCCACTTTGCCTATCCCAGCGGGGAAACGGCATGATGGTAAGTGAGTAAGTATATTAACGACGGTTTTATTTGTTGTTTAACCGACGTATGTAAGAAAATGGCGTAAAAAAAATATTAAATGTTCTTAGATTATCACGGCCGTCCAGAATCTTCTGTGTATATCTGATCTTTCTGACCGACGTTTAGGACCCCATTGCAGGGTCCATCATCAGGGCTGATGTCATTAAATTTTTTTTTTTTCACGTGTGTTCGTTTTCTTTATCATACCTTATAACTAAATACTTTAAATATCTAGTTTAAATTTATAATTTTGTATCATTTACGACTAGTTTAAATAGCATTATATAATATTCACAGGTCAGACTTTGTATGAGAGGGGAGTTGGTTGGCTGTTGGGAGAGAATGAACAAAAAAGAAGAAAACACAAAAATGTTTTAAAACAAATAATAGATATATCTCATAGAGACGAAGCAATTTTTATTTTATTTAATGGAAAATATACGGAAGTATAAGTAATAACAGGTCTTCGGCTGGCTTAAGTGATCACTTTATATAAATATCACGTTCACCATTTTCACCCATCAATCTCCATATCCATTAAATTTTTTAATATTGCATATATGTTAATATGTGGACTCGCTTCGAGTACAACTACGCTATCGCCGTCTATGGACTAAATTTGATAATTCATTTCTCCGAAACAGCATATATTCACAATTGATAGGTGAGAACAGTGAATGTTTTATTTATATAAAGTGATCACTTGAGCCAACCGAAGACAGGTCCTCAGCTCTGTAATTATCCATACTTCTTATATTTTCCATTAAATATAATAAAAAAATAGCTTCGTCTGTATGAGATATTTATTACTTGTTTAATAACAGTGCCTTTGTAGGTGAAAATCCAGTAATTGTGTGTTCTTGAACATATTCAAATAATACAAAAATGTTTGTAGCATTGCAAAAGAGGAAGCTATTTCTATAATTAAATTCCTTGATGTTCATGTCGATTGATTTGAAAGTTGGACAGCGATGTCGTATCGTGGGTTTCCTGAATTTGTTTTGTTTGAACGGCTTTCATATAACAAATAATGACTACTGAAGAAATGTAGAAAGGATATTTGAGTGAACTCAAGCGATCAAGTCATTTTAGTTTCGCAATGCTATTTGAAGTCTCATCGCTTTTGATGAGAAAAATGTCGAAACTTCTGCAGAGATGTATCGAATGGAATTGGAAAGTTACCGCAAAACTTACGCAAGTAAACTATAACAAAGTTTTAAACTTTAAACTTCACCGGTCAACCGGTAACGGACGGCAATGTTTTGATTCTCTACTACTTTTTTTACTATCATGCCGTTTCTCCGAAGGGGTAGGCAGAGAGGATAGAAAGGCACACTTTTCTGTCCTGACATTCTCTTTCCTCATTCATCCGTTCCATATGACAAAACCAATTAAGTGATTCTTTTTAAATCTTACTCCCTATATTAAGATCAGATTTATATTCTTTTTTAATTTCTTCATTCTTTACTATGTCATAAATGGATCTGCCACATATACGCCTAAACGATATCATTTCCACTGCATTTTGTCTACTTTTGTTCCTCTTCTGCCAGATCCAGGCCTCACTTCTATACATTAGTGCCGGTACCAGAACTAGTCTTGCCACAGTTGACAAGTTCCCATTAGCTGTAATTCCATTCAAAGCGCCGTTCACTTTATTCTCTATAGTCTTTCTCTGTTTTTCTCGGTCTTTCCGTTTCTATCAAACATACTTCACAAATACACAAACTCATCTACTTGTTCCAAACATTCATTACCTACAAGTATTTTGCACGCTGTATTGCTTTCCTACTTCTCGAATACCATCACTTTCGACTTGTTGACATTCATAATAAGGTCGCTTTCCTTGCATACATCGTACATTCTACTCACTAGCTTTAATACTGCATCATCGGAGTACAATAAATAGCATACAATCAAATCGACCATTTTCGCTCCTACATTCATATGTTCCAGTACTCTCACACAATTATCCATATACAAGTCGTACTACCATGGAGACATTACACAACCCTGCTTGACATCCTTTGTAATGTCAAACCATGGTGTGAATGATCCATTGATCTTTATACACGCAGAACTTCCTTCATATAGGGATGCGATTGCGAGTATATGTTAGTTATTCTCCCTGTAATCAGAGAGTACTTTCCATAACCTTTCTATTATAACTCTATCATACGCCTTTTGCAGACCTATAAAGGCACAAAAATATTTTCAACAAAAGATTCTCTACGATTTGATATTTAAGAACCTTACGATCTAATATTTAAGAATGTCTAATGTACTGTTAACATACATTATTCTTTATATTAGAACTGCGTTAAAAATAGCGCGTAAAAAAAATTCCTAAAATTTGTGCAGGGTGTAACAGCCCTAGTCCACAAAATTTTATGGATGGATTCCTGACAAAATTACGAGTCGAAAATGTTCAAGGAATATGTGCCAAATCTTAACTATGTCAGAAATATAAGCATTTCAAAAAAATCGTGACAATGTGATTATTTCGATTAATTAAAATATTTTATTAATACATATTAAATACTAAAAAATAAAAGTCATCGAATTTTGAGTAGTCCGACTTTTTATTGTTGGATGATTTAGGACCTGAAGCAAAGATATAGACTTATATAACATGATTTTGTAAGAAATTAGAATAATAATATTTTACGTGACCGTTCAGAATTTTCACATATTCCATGAATATTTTCAACACGTAATTTAGTCAGGTATCCATCAATAAAATATTGTGGACTAGGTCTGTTACATCTGTATATTCTTTCACTATTACCTTGTATTTCAGTTTCATCAACCTTTTTCACATCAAAAGATTTTGAGACGCTGAGTGTCAATCTCGTTACTTTTTACATATTAAGCAAGTGCTCTACCATCTTGCTGTAGCCTCATTAGACAGTGGTGTCAAATTATCATATAAGTTTGAAATCCTGAACCATTTGCCTAAGACAAATCTTTCAATATTTTGGGCATCTTGCAAGAATATATGATCGTTTAGAGAAGCTTGTTGTGGTGGACCAAGTCGATGGGAAAAGCAATAGGTACTTCTCTGGTGATCTGCAGGGTACCGAGAAAAATGGAGGAGTATAGAGTTCATGGAGGGACGATTCTCAGTTATGAGGGACCGTCGTAATGCGATTTTTTAATTGTTAGAATTTAACACATTGATTTATAGTTTGGTGAACTTAAGTATGTCCGTTTATCATGCCGGTTCGGTTCTCCGCCAGGGAAATTTTAATTTATTTAATTGAATTTATTAATATATTGTTTGAACCAGAAAAATACATTCCATACTGAGGTGACATCACAGACCGGTAAATGAATAGACATGAAATAAAGTGTATATATAGGAGAAAAGTTTGGAATATTACTTGCGGGACGAAGGGCATCTACACACATTCTTTGTGGAAACATAAATCAGAAAGTTTATGACACATTTATGCAACAGTAAAAGTATTTACTCTTCGAAAATTAAATCTCTGTGTAAACAAGATGTATTTTTTAGAATAATGCATATTATATTGTCAAATTTTAAATTGTCGTTATATTTTTAAAATAGTCGGGGAGCTATTTGATTGCGTAAGTGGTACCAAAATGATCACGTGGGTGACACGAAAATGAAAATATTGAAACAAGGATATTTGGTGGACACGTATTCAGACATTGTGTTCTCTCTCAATGTTATAATTTTTCGATTCACCTATTTCCCCATTATGCACAACACGATCGATTAAATTAATCGATTAAATTATAAAAAAGTGTATTTTTGGTAACTTTGAATGTGCACATACACACTCTTACTTAATATCTTTAGAAAAATAAGAAATCTATAAAGCAATTTTCAGACAGAAAAAAAGAACTTTGATGGTGAGGTACTCTGAATACAGAATGGGTGCGGAGAACACATTTCAACACTCACTGCTCGGCTGACTGGCTGACTGGCTGCCTGGAACAAAGAAGATTGTCTCGGTGAGTGTCGCCGTCAAAGGACTCACTGATGTGTGAAGATTATCAGCATCCAGGACAGCTTTAAAATGCCTTTTCAAGTGAAGTGATTGGCGAATCGACCAGGTTCGGTAAAATTTATTTTTTTATTGATATCACAGTTTTCTGTATTATCGACGTCAATGGGAAATACTGAATAATACTTTTTTATCCACTGCAGAATGAAGGGCTCCGCAAGTATTCCCATTTTCTTTGTTCACTGTTATTCACTACCAGACTCCAATTACTCGAGTATCGAGTAGTAAAATCTTAAAATACTCGAGTACTTGAGTATTCTTGAGAAGTTTCCAATGTGCCAAAATAGCTATTAATAATTCAAATTCATGCACATATAATAAATAAATATAAAATAAATGAGATACTTGATTTATCAACCCTTTACATCCAATGGTTTTACGGCATATACGCATATGGCAATGGGTGAATTGTGGTTCTTTCTTAAAATATAAGTCCAAGTTTTTGATCGCTTTGACATGGCTAAAATATTATACATTTATTAGTAATCGCTCTAAACCGACCAGTAAATGCCGAACGTAGGACGCAACTAAATATGTAACATTTAAAAAAAATATCATTTATAATTTATGAGTATTACTCGAAAACTTTTCAGAATACTCAATTATTGAGTACCTACATAAAAAATGAACGAGTATCCTCGAGTATCGAGTACTCGAGACTATTCACTACCAAGTTTTTTCGCGGAGTTTGCAGTTGACTTTTATCAGTTAGCCTTTTGATTCCTCTTGGATATGACTGCGTTTGTCCAACCATTGTTTGTCCTCCGAGCGATGTGGCCTGCCCATTATAATTTCATTTTCAATTTTTGACCTTTCTGTTCATGTTACGCAGCCATATGTCACAGTGGAAGATTAATTTTATTATAGAAATCACAATTCTTATTTATAAAATTCCAATGTGTCATATCACATGTATCATATTTAGTTTGTGGTGTTGTGATATTTAATTAATATGGAAGAAGATCCAGTCCAGAAAAAGCGACGTTCTAGGGAGTCCTAGTTTTAATACTGGTAATCGACTAATACTGGATGAACAGCTTTCTAGGGACGGTAAAGCAGAGAACTGAAATTAGATGTGGCAGAGCTGGAACATTATTTGATGTTAGATCTCTTCTACAGTGGAACCTCTATTCGTAAACTATTCGTAAACCGAAACAACAATTACTCATAAGTATCAATGTAAAATGTATTCATCTGTATAAGACCTCAAGAAAATGGCCCTTTATCATCTTAATTTTCTACTTTTTATCTTACAAAACATGTAGTAATTATTGTTTGGAAGAAGACTCCCCTTCTATACAAAACATCAGGTGTTTAAAGTTTATCAGGTTTCTGTCTCAGGTCAAACCTATCCAACATTGTTTGTTTCTTTTTGCTTTTTTTAATGTGCGGAAATGAAACATGTTACTATCATTAAACAGATTTATAACACGATTTGATTAGGGTGATATTTATTAGGGTGATATTTTTCCACAAAACTTGGCACCTTCCTCCACTTCGCGCACAATTCGTAGATCGATGACCTAAGAATAACTCTCATTCGTTCATCAGTCTCTGAAAATAATATTTCTTCTATCACCGTCTTTTACTGTTTATTAAGAAGCTGTTTTAGTTCTTCCATAGTGAGTTCTGAGACTGCCTGCCTGTTTGTAAACTGAAATTCAGTTCGCAAAATTTATTCGTATTTTTGTTCGTAAACCGAGGTTCTACTGTATTTAACAATATTTTTGGGGTTAAAACGTAGTGTAGGAAAGTAGGAAGATATACGCTCTAGACATGCAGTGCGGGTGTTGATATATATATATATATATAATGACTACTAATACATCAATCCTAAAGCTAGAATCATAAATAAAATTGAGTCTATTATCTAAATATTTTGGTTACATTACTATTGTAAATGTGTATTGTATTGAATGTCATTCGTTTTGCATAATTTCTCTTTAGGACCATATTAAAAATATACCATGCTTCTTCCCCCCCTAGTCATAAAACTTTTCTTAAGATATTAAAGTGTATTAAATTTATTTACTGATGAAATTTTCTATTATTTTACAAATTATGTTAATGCCTGAATAGGACATGTATAGTAATAATAAATAATAAAAAATAAAAAAAAGCCATCCATTCCTAATTTTGCTCAGTTGCACTCTAGGACTGATGAAAATATCGTCACGTCACTCCCACCCTGTCCCCTAACTACCTATTTTAAACTATAACCACAAATACCTCAGCCGGCCCCCAAATAATAATAATTATTGTGCCATTATGATTGGAACGAATTTGAGTGCTGTTCGTTATTTCATATGTTTTATTGCCGAATCGGGGTTTTGAAATACGTTTTCATTTATTTCTGTGAAGAATTTTTTTAAAAATCCATTGGGAATATAGATATAGAATAAAGCACTCAATTGTCTGTCTTTTATTTAAAAAGAAACACAATTTCTGAAAAAAATGTGAGTTTTCCTATTTCCATCGGTTAACACGTGATACATTGTCTTCTTGTCGATACGCGATAACCATTTTTCATTTTTCATATGACACAAAAAGTGAATCAAATCTTCATTGCGGTGAAGACTACGTCTCGAATATACATTTTCAAATAAAATAGGAATTTTGAATAAAAAATACATTCTTCATTTTACGATAAAAATTACGAAGGTAGTCTTCTTTCGGAAACACATACAAAAAACTTTACGTGTTTTCTAGACACACACAGTATATTTATTAAGTACGATTTATCTTGAGGCACGATTAACGGAACCTTGCGGAGTTCTGCTGCCAAAGAAGATAAAGTGTGGAGCCGATAAAAAAGAATGAAAGAGGGAATCAGGCTAAAATGTCGCAAATCTATTTATGAGTGAATGCAAAGATGTTTGTTGATACTGATCTCTGAGAGATAGTAAAGATACGTTTGTACCGGATGCGTCATTCTTATTAATAAAACATATGTGGGGATAGGTGGGTAGAATAAAATGAAATGCGCTGTTGCTGTAGTTTGTTTATTGGTGTAACAGATAGAAAAGAAAGACTTACAATAACAAATGCAACAAACATATCAAATTACATAAACCACTACTTTGCTCACATAAGCGAAGGTCTAGCTAAATAAATCAAACGTAAAGATATATGCAATGCACAAAACGCAATAAACCAGCGACAAAACATAAATCAATATACTTAAACCTGTAAAAAAGGGAGAAATAAAAACAATCGTAGCTAATCTTAAACCAAACACTGCACTTGGACCAGACGGCATATCGGTAAAAACAAAACAACTGCAAAATGAACTCATCAACCAATTAGAATACCTAATTAATAAAAGTTTTAATGAGAGTTCCTTCCCATCACATCTCAAACATGGAGTCATAATATGGATTCACAAGAAAGGTAACAAAAACATAATAATAATAAAATAATTGAAAATACTGCATTTTCAGACGTATTCTAGTATATGTTAATAATTTCAATAAATTTCAAAAAATATTCATAAAATAATTTTAAAAATCTTTAAAGAACAACTAACAGAATTTCTAGAATCAAACACATTTTCCTCAAAGATGCAATTTGGCTTCCGGAAAGCTAAAAACACATCTGATGTAATAGAATGAGTTACGGGATATATCAAAATATGATAAAGAGGAAAAATGTATTGCAACGTTCTTAGACCTCAAGAAAGCCTTTGACCCTATATCTCATGACGTATTATTCAAAAAACTGAAAGCTATAGGTATCGATAACAAAGCACTAAACTATAACTAAGCACTTGTTTCTTTTTGTATATTTTGTTATTTATTTTTTGTTGTATATTTACAAATTTTTATTTTTTTGAAAAGTTTTTTGTAAATATATTTTTTAAAAATAATCAATCAAAAATTGCTTCACGCTTAAGTATGTAGGTACTGTCATTTATACGAAAATGAGTCGAATCTTCGAGAGAAATGTCATTCGTGAATAAGAACCATTAAGAAAAGGTCACGAGTGTTGATGGTACCAAATATGATGGATGTTCGTGAAAGACGCATCATCAGAAATACGGCATATATGAGACAGTAAGAATAATATACTTACCGAAAATCAATTTATTTTAAGTTTACAGTTCACCCTTTCAGTTTCTTGCAAAACCACATATATATTTTTTTATTTAACAATAATAAATTGACTTAATTTACGATTCAATCAATTGATTTAATTTAGTAATTAAAATAGTTTATAATATTTTATTTATACAGAATTTTAATTTAAGAATTTTAGCACCATCTAGCAAATTTTATTCAAAGCTAAATCTGAGAAACATTCCATTAATTTTTAGTTGATGTCGTTCATTTGGAAGAGCTGTCTACCTAGGTCTTCCGAACTGGGTAGAACCGATACCGGAGAACTGGGTACCCGCGTGTTTTAAAAACAACCGACAACTGGGTAATTTTTGAAGGGTACTCGGTTCATTTAATATTTTTTTAAATTTTAGTTTTTTACAAATTAAACATCTTTAGTCACACTAATATATTATATTATTATTATTATGAATGTATAGAAAACGTTATCATAAATGCGAATGAAACATTATCCAATAGCAATACGGGAATTTCTGCTTTCATTTCTGCGGGAATATTGCTTTTAACCGTTTCAACTCGTAAGTCCACCCTCAGGAAACATTACAAACCCGACCCACAACTTGCAAGTTTATTGTTAGAAACCCATGCACACCGTTCATCCATATTTACTTAAACTAGACGAGGATATCGGATGCTGAATGGCACAGGTTTATAGAGGAAAATAAATTTATAATGTATGTATTTATCATTGTCTTCTATCTATTATAATACCATTTTTGTTGTAAAGATATGAGTGTACATGACTATTTTGATTGAATACAATATTAACAATTATACAAATCTTTCAATTTTCGATTCGAATAATTTTTATTTATTTAATTAAATATTATTTGAATGCAATACTAAAATCAAACATTTTAATGCATATTGTATATATATAATATGAATCTAAACTCTATGGATCAGTATAATTATAATAATGGCGAAAAATGCCTAGAACCGGAACCGAGCCGGGTACCCGGTTCTTTCATGAAAAATACCCGAGAACCGGGTAATAAATTTGATCGGATATTTGGATGCCCTAGGTCTACCCTAAACTCCCAGTGGATACTCAGTTTATTAAAAAAAAATTATTTACCTTTTAGGTAAATTTCTATAGAAATACTTACTACCAATTGCAGAAGGTTCGATGACGCAACTTTCAAAAAATTTCAATGCACTTTCTTCGATTATGATCAGATTAAATAAATATATTGTTTTAATGGGTGTAACGGATGTTGTGAACGGAAAAAATACCATTGCTTTTATCAGTTTCAAATCAATTAAACTTTTCTGAATATCTAAGTTGAATTGTAAATATCTCGGTTAAGTTTGTCCGTCATCTTATCTCAATTTGAAACTCCGTTAAAAAATAAAGTCTGATCCTAGAGAAAGAAATAAAAACACGCTTTCCCACACAAGTCTACCGGATTGTTGGGGCCAGTACTATTAGGGATTTTTTGTTATCATTTGTTATTATATAAACAAATTGTAATTCCGTATTTTAGCTACCTGCTAACGAATTCCGATATATAATTTACTGCTGTAAATATGCAGTTTTTAATATTCTCAAGATATTTAATGCAGAAATTGAACAGAAATCAATATTTTCTTGTGATTTAATCGTGGATTTTGCTGAAAAGAAAACAATCACAGAAGAGTGACTCACCTGAGTGTATGTCATCCAGCAGCACGGTTCCACCTGGTTGGCGTCCAGGCCCCAGAACTCTAATTCCTCTTCGAAGAGAGGACCACAGACGTCTGTTGGGTAGTGGAGCTTACCGGTCCTGAAACAGCGTGAAAAATTATTCTAATCGCAAGTTATACCTACTAATGAATTATCTTAAATATTGACGATTGTTTTTAATAAACATTGATTTATATACAGTTACATTACACATACTTTTAAGTACATAATTGTATTTCGATAGTTTATTATTATTTAAATCTGACAGATATAACAGATAAATAATAATAACATACGCTTGATAATCGCTAAAAAAACCAAATCAGTCCGAAGTGACCATAGAAGCATTTATGTTGCGCATGCGCGCCAATTCAAAACATCAATCTTGGTCATTTGATCGATAATAATAATTGTTTAATTCTAACAAAATCCTTTATTAACTAAAGTGTAAATATTTGGTTTATGACTATCAAAATAGTGATTAGTTTTAATTGTCATATATTCTTGTATTATTACGGTTTGGTTGGTGTATTTTTTGTCGCAATCTTCATAAGTTATTTCATACATTCCATTTTTTTCTAATAATTAATTTTAGTTTCAGATTGAGAAGTTAATGATACTGGTTCTCAACTACCTAAAATACCTACAAACTCTACACTTAACAGTTTTGACAACATATAAAGAAAAGCTGACCCTAAATGATGAGAAATAACTTGAAAAAAACGAAGAAGATTTATAAGGAAAACTTGCATACATAAATATTATCGTTCGTTGTTTTCATGACTTCTAAATCCATTGAACGAACGTCCGACCGCAATAAACAGAATAATAACAAGATTATTTAAATAAATTTAGAAATTCATTGTTTAGAATTTCTTTTTAATGCTCTCTCCAATCAATTATTTCACATTGTAAGGCCAGAAAAAAATAATCTATTGTATTATGATAATTTATTGAAAAAAGTGAAAATAATATGAAAATAAAGTGAAACATATATCAATATACTTATGTGAAATAACATAAATATTGATAAATACATTTTTTTTCTTCTAAATAATAGAAAAATTCGAGTAAACAAAAGATGATTGATATTATATTTCAATATTTCTAAGTATTTATAATTTTGTTAACAAAGAAAAACAATGCATATTTTTAATGGCACATATTTGAAATATGATACAGTTGAATTCCGCTCTCTGTAATATATAAAAATAAAAAATGATGTCATAGAACTACTCTAAATAAAGGGAAATTCTCAAACGTTGGTAAACCCCCGGGAATTTATTTGTATTAGCTATGGAAATTCGCAAAACGAGGATCAGAAAACAAATATGAATTTCATCTTTTGCGGTGATTTCAGTGTGTTTACACAGTGAAAGGTACAATTCCATCCGATGTTTTGCTCAGATAAAATTTTTGGGTCGATAGACCAACGATAGAGCATCTATTTTTTATATATAGTTTCGTAATTTTAATTAAAAATTAATTAAAATTTTCACCGCGTCAGATATGCGTATTAGTGTGTCTATGGATGAATTTTAATCTTGAGACTTACGAAGAGTAGGGCAGAATTTAAGTTAGAATGTAAAGTTCGGAGAAAAACAATATTAGTTTAATGTTATGTTATCGTATTGTATTTCACAAATAACATAATTGAAGAATTAAAAATGAATGCACTATACATGAGTAAAGACACGATCAAGGCTAATTAGAATTAAAAATTATAAATGTAAAAATTGAAGAGTTTTGAGATCTTTGAAACTGTCAAAAGTTTTAACCGATAAGTACAAATTTGTATATGATTTACTTCTTTTTTTACAACACTTCTTTTCTTACACATTTGCTTTACCTCTTATCTTTCGCTGTTAAAATAATACCTGAATTTTTTTTTGGAGACTAATAAAAGCAGCGAAAATTAAATTAATACTTTCACGCTTGTGTAAACATCATGTGTGTATGTAGGTGTGTGTGTTATGTGTATAGTTCTCCAGGAAAGAAGGAATTAGTTTTTTTGACATTTAAAAACTTTCAATGGTTAGAAAACGGTTGCTAAACATTGTACTTTTTGTAGGATGGTAGTAGTTAGGCATTATTATTTTTATGTCGGTACTGTGTGAGTACTGAATTAACGAAGAAGTTTTTTACCCACCTAATGAGAAGTAGAATGGAATATTACAATTTTAGTGATTTCTATAAATTAATGGGTACTGAATAATAGCTGTATTCACTGTGGTAATGAGTATAACGTATTTTTTTGGTCACTTTTTCATCACATATTTTTCTGAGATTTCTACAATGCGGTTTTTTTGAGACGTTCTATAATAATTAGTACTTGTCAGTTCATCTCTTTGATTAATCTATGTATACAATTTATAGTAATTATTATTTAGAACGTGTTGTGGGGTTTATTTAGAATTAAAGTATTAAAAAATGATTTTCGTTTATACAAATACAACGCGACAGACACAGCATTTGATAAATTGGTGTATAATTTTTTTAAACAATGAAATAAGTAAAAAAATGACAGAAACGAGATCGAAACATTTGACCTTTGAATGTGTTTTTTTTTATTGTTGGCTGAATAAATTAAAGGGCATGTTTGTGCTGTCTGGTGCAGACCGTCGGCTGACAGATCTCATTTCTCTCTAACAGGAAGTTAGTGAAGTATATTCCTCTTCTTCAACCGAAAGCCTGAATTAGACTCGAGCAGTCTTGAAATAATAAATCTATTTATCGAGCCAGTTCATCTATAAATTGTGCACAATCTGGGGTCCGATAAGCCAGGTTGCGTATTGATATAAAACCGGCTATGAATTGTTTAACATATTTTTAATGTATGTTTAATATAGAGATATTTAATGTTAATTTTATTATAAAATACCAGATATAGCCCGTCAATAATGACGGGAAATAATATTTTTTATAATCTTAATTTGTTAAAAAATCAACGAAAATATTATTGCAAAAAAATTTTAATATTAAAATATTATTTTAATATCTTCATTAAAACACGTAAATTAGAGCACAGAATGAAGTGAAGGATGTCAATATGAATGCTAAGAAACGTAAACGGCAATGAGAGAGTTATATTTTAAGGTGCAAAATAATAGATGAAAGAAAAAATTAGGTATATCTACGAGATAAAAAACGCCTTGGACGGCCAATGCTTTCATAGATAGACGAAATTATCGTATAGGTAGGATTAACATGGCAACTATTGATGGAGGATCAAAAAAAGTGGCAATCACGGGGAGGTTTTTAACCAGCAGTGGATTGACAATGGTTGATGAAGCCTTTAAGTTATTTTTCTTATCTTCCTTAACCCACTCTCACACACTTATTTAAAAGCATCAAATTATTTCAGCTATAGTCAATATTGCAACACCGTGTACTATTTGTTTTCACTTGATTATAAACACATAGATTAGTCAAGTTTACGCCCGAATGAAATTAATTCCATTGTTTGTATAGTTTACTTTCATTTTCGTCGAAACTAATCATGCTTCTAGATGTAAACATACATTAAAAATAGAGGTGTGTACACAGGCTTTGTGTCACATCAATATTCTCACTATTTTCAAACTAAGAAAAATGCTTAAAATTTGTCGAAAATGTGTTTTATCGCTATAGCGAAAATGGTAAGATAGGAAGAGGTTCAAGTTCGAATCCCAGTAGCAACTATCTAATCTTTCTAGTTGATTAATTTAATTTGTATCAAATGCTTGTGCAATGAAAATAGAACTAACTTGATGGCTTCCTGGAACGAGGATCGAACACTAGATCACTTGTCGAGTATCGTAACTATTAGACCTCAAGGACATCATAATATTTCACTATATATCATGCCAAAAAGTGGGTAAGTATTATTTTGTAGTAAATAGTATCCTAGTGCTTTAGTTTTGGCTGAAACCGAAATTAAAATCTAGTACGAGTATGTTGCACGTACATACATTTTTAATGCAATATAGTATGTATAAGGTGTCCAGCGGAAAAATTTCAAGATTAAATTGTAATTGCTCGTAAATAATCAGGGTGAGGTAAGTGGGAGGGATATTGTTCGACGAGCGTAATTTGCGGATTTGCCAGTCGCAATGAGTCACTGGTCGGGAGCGCACCGCGCGTTCGCGGTTGAGCTTTTTGTACTCACTTTAATATTCGACGATTAAGTGATGGGCCGAGCACGCAACTTGTCCGGTGTCGGGTTCAAAAATTTTGACAAGAGACAGTGATTAACCAAACTCCTTCCGGACCATCAACGTCAGCAGCAACGCCAGAATATGTGGGTCAAGTTCAACGTGAAATTATGCGCAATCCGCGTAAATCGATAAGGAAGATTGTAGCCTGTACTGGAATAAAACAATCAACAGTGCACGTAATTTTGAAAAGGAAACCATAGTTTCACCCCTATAAACTGCAAATCGTGCAGTTTCTCAACGAAAATGACTATTATTCACGTGAAACCTTAGCGAGAACGTGCTGAAACGTTTTGGAACAGCACGAACGCTTGGAAACATACTTTTTACTGACGAAGCACATTTTTATATCGATGGCTATATTAATAAACAGAACATGAGATACTGACAACATATATATATATATATATATACAACACGAGTTTCAATGGAGAAGCTGAGAGGAATTTTTTCCAATTAATTAATCAGCAAGTACGGAGACATATCCTGTGCACCTCGGTCACCGGATCTTACACCGTGCGACTTTTTTTGTGGAGATACCTTAAGTAGAGAGTTTACAGTAACAACCCTAGAATAATTCAGGCCCTATAAGAAAATATCCGCCATGAAGTTGCTACTATTGAACCAATGCTTTGCTCTCGCGTGTTTGTAAATCTAAAAGTCAGATTGTAAGATTGTCTTGAGAGAAATGTACTGCATTTAGACGATATTGTTTATAAAATCCGCATCGTTAAACTCAATTGTGTATTAATAAAATATGAGAATAACATTGTAGTTTTTTTTAAATTATATATTAAACTTGAAAATTTTACGCTGGACACCCTTTATTATGTGTGAAGCTATCGTAGAAACATATTATGCACATATTACGAAAAAACTTTATTCGAAAAACTCTTCCAAAATCCAAGAAAAAGAGATTTTGGAAGAGTGCTACGATGATGAATAGACGCGTTTCATCTGGCTGGAGAGATCCTGGGGTCAGTTGTGAAAGTGATCCTGAACCGGGACTTGTGGAGATGTTTTACGAGTCTAGTCTCATATGATTGAGGCCACTAAAAGTCAATACCGACATGAAATAAGATAATCATATGTTATGAAGTACATTTTTTAAGTAAGTAGGTACCGTAGCTGGATATTCCCGGTATAGCGCTGTGGTTGCGATGTTGCGCATATACAATGGTTTCCTTCACATAGTGTGGCCATCTTGTAGTGAGTGGTTGAAATGTTCAAGACAATAGATCAGCCCGCCGACTGTGGATACGGTCCGTGATTCGTTTCTTGAATGCACGAAACATGTGAAAGTGTGTCCTGTTTTGGCGCCAAGTGATTTCCATTGTTTTCCTTCATCTGAAGCAGTTCCTTGGTGGCAAGCGGTTTGATGACGATGAACTTAAAGACGGAGTACAGACATGGTTTTCATTCCAGACAGCGTCGTTCTATGACGAAAGTTTACAAAAATTGGGGCCCGTAAAAATACCTTAATAATGGTGGCGACTATGTAATTTAAGGTGTGTAGCGCCTGAAGAAAGTGTTGTAAAAATTATATTGTGTTAAAAATACCGGTACATACTTAAAATACCCGTCTCGTATATAAATTTCAACGTTTTATTTATATGACAATATACAACTACAGAAAATGTTAAAGAGGTAAGCCAAAAAGATAAGGTGAATGTTATTCTACACAGATTCAAACTTGTCGAGTTTCGGTTTGTGCAAAAACATTTATATTCGGTTAAAACTGAAACTGAATTCAAATGAGGAAATTCAATCGGTCTCTAAATAGTTAAATAAGTATTTTATAAACCAATTTTGGGATTTTTCTACGGAAATTATGCCTTACTGCATACACTTATCAAAAATATATTCCCATTTTTCATACATTTTAAATATGAGATAACAATTGGAAGTTATGCTCCATCAGAATACTTTAAATTTATGATTACTGCTTTGGAAGTTTTAGGTTTGTAATATTTTGGTCTGGACACCCAAGTCCTACTTTATTTAAATTCACAGATCGATTCTAATAAATTCCACCCCATAGAACCATTCTTTTATGATTTCACTTTCGAAGAATCAAAATGCCTAGAATTAGTTGAGAATATTTTATAATATAAGAATTTTATAATATTGACGAATGTAAGAAAAAAGATATCGGTCGGAGACAAAAATGAATCCGGAAATTGCCTAGGTCGGTGTATGTTACTTCAGTGCTGTCATTCCATTGGAATCATACGTAAATCATGTGTTATTATTTCATATATCTCACTCCCTCTCTTTGCGACCTTGAAGATCGACGTTATGCCCTCCGTTCTCGTTTACTGATCACCAATTTCTCCAAACTATCTCCATATTTTCTATGTCTCCTATGTTCTAATGCCAGAAGTTTGTAAGAACTATGCACTAAAGAGCCTTTATTTGGTATAAAGTTCCTGAAGAATGTAGACTTTCGTTCGTTTTACAGTCCATGGTTTACGCAGCATCTAACGCCAATACCATATCTCGAAGGCGTCGAGCATATTCTTTTATTTCCTTCTCAGTGTTCACGTTTCGACTTAATCCAATTTTTTGTAAGCTTCGACTTAACAGTACATCAATTCTCCACAACATATTCATGTTACCAGCTACCACATTAAAGTAATTACCTTTATTTTAAATGTATGCTAAAAAAATGTAAAAGTAATCAGTCAAATAACTCATCATTTACCATCATGTCATTTCCTCAGGGGGTAGGCAGAACGGATAGAGTGCCAGACTTTTCTGCATTAATGCATTAATTATTTAGGCTTCTGACGTGATCTTCTTCCAGTAGTTTTTTATCGGGTTATGCCAAGTTTATCTGAGGGAGTCCTCTGTCTCTGGTGCCATCAACACTCGTGATATATATGATATATTCTGACCATTTTATACACATCTGATCATAAAATATTATTATTAATTATTAATATAATTAATATTTTAATTCTTAATATTTGCAAATTATACTATGTAGTTTATTTTAATTTTTTATAGATTAATAAACATTTTTTATTAAAACTACATAATGAGTTATTTAAAACATCAACCGGTTTCGGAAAACATAATTTTCATCATCACAACAATTTAAGTTAAGTACTAGATTTATTTTTTATATAATTATTATTTTAAAATATTTTTAAAAATATATAATAATAATAAATATTTTTAAAACATTAGATTAATGTGACATATATGTTTTTTGGTTAGTCAGTCTGACAACTTGAAGAAGGAATATTATTTAAGTACAGAAAATTACTAAAAAGATCCACCCTTTCCCGGGGCCGTTTTATGAATTTTAATTCATATATCGGTTCCACTAAAGAAAACAATGGAACCAAGGTATTCCACCTCCAGACAGGGTCTGCAGGGAGGACACCAGTAATTACTGGGAGAGAAACCGTTGAGATAGTCCTATAAGCAACGGTTAATGAGTAAAGGCACATGCTGACCACTGTTCATGGCATTAGCGATAATACCGACGCGTAATCTGTAAGCCCACACTTCTGCGGCATCCGTTATCTAAGAGACATAGGTGGCTTAATAAATAAGACGTAAAGCTAGTCCCTCTTCTTAAAGTCTTCTTAAATGGCCGAAAAGACCCGCAGCTTTGGCAGACCTTGCCTTAGCGTACCTCAGAAATGAGCCTACATTATACAATAAAACTCCCAGATATTTAGCATGATTATTAACATTTCAGTTCTAATTTTAAATTAGGCTCCTGTTTATGCCACCTTTAAGCGTTAGGGCCGGCGAGCCTATCTGTTTCTTTCGCACTATTCGGTAATCAGTTCGATCGACTTATTACTCCGTAAATCACCAAGTCTTCACTCTTGTCAGTCGCCAAGAGGAGTGCATCGTCAGCGAAAGCGACTAGCTCACAACCACGTGACAACGGAAAATAACTCCCCCAAGTAAGGTTTTTAAAATAAAATGCTTATAAATTTTGTAAAATAATTTTCATTTTACGCGATAACCGCACACTTTAATGTGAAAGAATTAACAGCAGATTTTGTTTATTTTATGTTGCTACGCGACACGAATAGACAGATGTTAGAAACTGTAGGATCGGATTTAATAACATCTTTCTAAGGAATCCGTAAAATAATGATACTGATTTTCTTTAGTAATGAAATATTTCAAGATAATTAAATCTGGGGTAACTAAGTTACCCCGCTTAATGGTGTTCTATTTTTATTTAACTTCGTGTATTTATTATTACAAAACCTCTATACAGCGTTTTTGACTAATTCATTTCGTAAATGTTAACACGTAATAATAATAATATAACGTCATAAGGATATATACATGTTTAAGGATATTCCTTACTTTATTCGCTATCCCGTTTTGACTTGCTAAGTTCACTTTGTTTCTTTTAATTACGTATAATGTATTCCTAACGTAGAATAAATTAGTTTTATTTAAACCTTAAAATTAGGGAATAAATTCCTGTGCGAGGATACGGACAAAGCAATTCTGAGTCACCGACATATTTAATACTGGAATCCAGGGATCTGTGTGTGTCACGGAGACCTGAAATTTCCATCCTTAGTTGTGAAATAAAATAAAATGTAAGGATTTAAGGTATTAAATTTATGTAAAAAGATTATTTCGATTAGTTGTTTGAAAACTAGGGCTCTCAGGGCTGACTTGAACCGCGCACGATTAAAGAGAATTCCAGAATAGTAAATTACGTAAAAAATAAAGTAACGTTTTAAAAGATATGTGAAATGTTGGATATTATTAAAAGTCTAATTGAGTCTGTTGCAGTTCGTTTCTATGATAAATACACTAAGTACTTAAAAAAAGAGCGTGCCACTATGCCAAAGAAAAGAGTTTTTGACTAGCTCATTTTTCCCATTTTTTTCCAATTGAAAGGATGCGCTTATGATTGATTGTTTGGATAAGTTATGTTGTAAGAATCATAAGGTAATGTGTGTGAGAGTCCGATACCTTCCTATATTATGCCTAGCGCTCACATGTTCTTTTGAATATGATCGTGGCGTGTATGTGGCTAGAGTAGAATGAACAAGATAAACTACTTGCAGTAGACATAAGTTTATTGTTGCTTGAAGGAAGTTACAACAAACAGTGCAAGTGCAGGGAAAAATATGCAATGAAAAGTTTACAACGAAGATAGTTTGTTAGAGAAAAATAATTCCGAAAATATATAGTTATGATACGGAGCCAAATAAAGTAATAATCGTGTGAAAGAAGGCGTATAAAAGTAAAAGGTTCTGTGTTCTACCCTCTGGGCTTCCCCCTGGGGGAGTACGATGTGGAATATTTACAAATATGGACGGAATCTATATTGTTATTAATCACATTTATTTTATTTGTTAAGCTTCGTAAAATAAATGATCGGCACATTATAATATTTAGATCGGTATAAATACTTAAATACCAGTATCAAATCGGTTTTAGGATTTTGCGTTAAATAATTTTGTTTTTATGGTTAGTAAAATTAATATTTTTGGTAAATAATAAAAGTACTGCAATATTTTTTAGTCAGCACATTTTATTGGTTAGGTTAGGATAGGTAAGATTATTTTATTATGACTCACTGATATTTTATTATAAAAACCATCCATCTAAAATTTTGATTAAAAATGTTTAAAAATACTGTACCAATAAATATCAGCCGTATTTTCTCTCTCCCAAAATACCGTGAATATGGTTTTGGTTCAGTAAATCCGGTAATTATTTTTTTCGGATAACTGATAGCACAAACAAACAGATCTTTTGCTTTGAGGACCGGAATCTTCGTTAAAGTAGGTGGTTCCGCAAAAGTAAATGAAAGATCTCACGATCGGGAGCGGCCTGTTTAATGCATGCAAATTCGAGAATTAAAATTCCTATCTCTAATTATGTCGGTCGTTTCGGCGAGACCAGACCGCCCGCCGCACGGTGGTACTATATCCAAATCTGAAAGTTCATTATTTAGAGAAGACAGCTGAAGTTAAGAGGTGAAGGGCATAGCAGAAAAGCAATCGGCCTAATCGATCTAATAGGCCCCACGGGCGGACACTGTGGTCGCTGCGCGGCTAGAGTTTCCTTAGGATTTATATTTCAATGCAGAAATCACTATATTGCTTTAACAATGTATCACGTGGTGCATTTTGCTTTTATTTCCAGTAAGAAAAAAAATAATATTAGTAACATGATAAATATGAACACCTAGAGCTATCTTAATTTAAAATATTGAACATCAGCGATATCTATTGCACAATACCTGAATTGATAGATATGTTGAAATATTAGACACCAGTGACATCTATTACACAATCGTAAATTGATAGATATAGTGAAATATTAGACATCAATGATATCTATTGCACAACGTGCAAATATTGTAAATTAATATTAATAAAATTAGAATACACTAATGGATGCAATGTATAAGTATATAATAGCGACGAAGCGCAATTTATATATATAGTTAGTTCATATAGTAGATGCTTACAGTTTGGGTTGGAATGTTGTTATAACGTATCTGCATTAACTCTAATCAAAGAATAGCATCGACTACAGAATAATTACAGATAAGTATGATAATAGCTGAAACAAATAACCTGAATTATAAGTGTAATAATTTGTATATTTATTTTTTTAGAACTTTAAAAATATATGTTTATATTGTCATTATCTTCTGTATCTTTTGTTTCATATGTATATTTAATATGTAATATTAATATCGTAATTTGTACATTTGTATGGCGGACTAGATCTTGCACACACAACTTGGGTATCTTCACTGAAGTGAAGAAAAAAACTTGTTTTATGTTAAAACAATTTGTTTCGATAACCGCAATAGAAATAGCGCATTACAAAATTTTGTAACAATTTCACTCTAACATTTAACTTGTGTTTTATTTTCCTTTAAATATGTTTTTAATCAACTAATTTATTTTTTGATGTGTAATAATTTTGTTGACACTAGCGTACTGGAGAAAAATATGTAATGAAAAAGTGACTAAACAAATACGTCATACTCGTTTTATTAGTGATTAAATAATTTATTCAGTGCCCGTAAACATCACACATAGATTTTGACACATTAAAAAAATGGTAGGTTAAGATCTTATTTGAGAATTCAGTATCTACACGGTACTTACCTTAAACATTGAATACATTAATATACTACACACCTAGTACCTACCTTTCACAAAATATAGTGATAAGTTTATAAAGAATTTAAAAGTTATCACAAAAAATCGGGTACTAATAGTACAAGTGTCCCAAAAGTCTTTTACATAATAAAAATTCTTTAATAAAATAGTGGATGGGTTTAATAAAGAAACGTTTATTTTAAATTTAAGTACAGTCCATGGGAATCTATTTTTTAAAAATTATGTTTTCTAAATGCGATTCGTTATTTCGCTGGCACTCTTCTAAACGGGAGGCAAAACTTCTGAGAACTGTTCGACACGTATTCTCCGTGATCGCTGCCATTTCTTCTCAGATATTTTCTATTAATTAGTACACAATATTTAAGAAATAAATTCTCAGGAACTGTACTTAAATGCAAAATAATATTTTTTATTAGGCTTATCCATTATTTTATTATAGAATTTTTTATTATAAAAAACTTTTAGGACACCTTGTATTAATTCAGTCAATACAAGTTTTGAATTAAATTAATTTACTTCAAATTTTATTTCTTTTGATTACAAACATCAATAATAATAAATAATGTTCATTAAAATAATTTACCAACACATTAACTTTCATTTATAAAATGATTAACACCAATTAAATGTTATAATTAGAAAGATATCTAATAATAATAATAAGAAATATCTTTTGATACATTTAATTTGTATTTAAATACCACAGAACTATAATCTGAAAAAACTGCGACTTCACAATAATGTGTTCTCTTAATACAAAATAATTTATTGTCGCACATGATTTGAGAAAACTATCACTGTGTCGCGCCGGCTCACTGAAATCAGACCACGATTTCAAGTTAATAGTCTGGGTGAGGTTTTGGAATGTCTGTGGAAAATTTCTCGACTATCAGAGCTGAACAATGTGAGGAGTGAGTGGTGAGACACGTCACAACTCTGCGTAGGAAAGACCACAAAGTAGGTGCAGGTACGTTATACTATAAATGAGATATTTTTTATTATTAACAGTATTCAATGCATCATATACTCGTGCAAGCTTAAGGGGTCCACACTCGGGGTTAATACGGTCATATAGGGCTTAGATGTGATGATAACATTATCAAAAAGGTTATCAGAATTCTGATTACGGCAACATGGCGGAACAACATGAAAAAGGAGTAGCAGAATATTCATCCTAACTAGCAAGTAATACAACACTACAGTTAATAGCGTCTACGTATTAGGAAAATTGACCCCAAATAGACCCCAAAGAAGTAAAAATTTTAATCAATATTTAAATATAATTAAAAACAATTCACTTTGTTTAAACAGCACTTTATTTTTGCTAACACGAACCTGTTTCGGAACCACCGTTCCTTCTTCAGGGTGTACAAGATACCAGCCAGCAAAAATAAAGTGGTGTTTAAACAAAGTGAATCGTATTTAATTGTATTTATAATGAATTAGTGAGTAAGATTAAGAAAGAATCACTTGGGTGATTTGGTCATATGGAACGGTTGAATGGTAAGAAAGATATATGACGCAAGTGTTAATGGCACCAGAAATAGAAGACGTCCACAGAAGACTTGGCACGACCAGGTAAACCAGATACTGGAGGATGGTTCTGTTAGAAGCTTCAATAATCGGCGAGCTTGTATGAGAAGATGTATGAATGCGGATGAGGCGAGAATTGTGTGTCAGGACAGCAGAGTGTGGCACTCTATTCTCTTTGCCCAACCCCCGCGGAGAAACGCGTATAGCTGTGTAGGGTTATACGGCAGTCAGATAATAATTTTCTTTTTTTGGGTATTTCTGCCGTGTGTTTATTTCGGTCCACACCAAAACACGGCAAAGTAGTCCAGTATACACTTTATTATGGTATCATAAAATTTCTCTGTAACACGGTCTTCTTGGGAATTTCTTTTTCAATACATATTCAAGTGGCTTCCGTAACACTACAGTTTTTCTGTGCAGTAGATTGTTTCCATATGCTAGTTTTCTCACAATAAACTCTTTTGTAATATCTTACTTATTATTCATTGAATTCTGACGCAGTTTGAGCAAGAAAATTGAAAGATGAATTAGGAATAAGAAAGATGCTGTGAAGAAACACGGCAACTTTTATTAAAGGCGGAAGAAAAAGTATCTAAGCTATGGAATATCACGGACATGTGTGTCTAACCGTTTACGTTCTCTGGGCCATGTCGAGTCCAAAAAATTATATCATAATATACATTTCGTTATTGCTTTATTGTAGTGATGGCAAATCGTTATTGTGATATAACTGTCGGGGGTTTAGTTTCTAATGTACCAGGGATTGTTCAAAAAATTACAAATAATCAGTTACCAATCATCGTTAAAATCGAACACAATCACTGTTACAATAACGGTTTAAATATCAGTTTAACCATAACTACTACGCCGGCTACCCGGTGATCAGTGGCTATACCATGGCTGATATTTCCGTAAAACTTATATATCAATGTTGAAAATATAATTTACTATCAAAAATAAATCAACCACGGTACAACCATTTAACTAATGTCCGCTATTTTTTATAACCGAAATGCGACTACCGTGTGATGCCGCGCTTCAGCGACATACCGCTAGACTATTATTTTTAGGATGTGGATATTTTAAATAAATAAAACAGCCTTTGTTTCTGGTTATATACATATAATAATAAATAATTATTCTTATTAAAATCAAAAATGATTGTGTGAAAATAAATAAAACATAAAAAAATATCAAAGTTAAAATAAAACTAGAAGGATTCTAACCTATGTTTCTAGAGAGAATCTGATTTATAAACAGACACCTTGGCCTCTTTGCCACAACGGGTATATGAATATGATGTTATATGTAATAAATGTGTACACCACAGGAAAGAGCCAACATAACAACATAAATGAATTTACCGCTTTGTTAAATAGATAATAAAATTAAATACAAGATGAGTGCGCGATTTTTTGTGGAGCCATTTTTTTTCGTTATATTTATTTACATAATATCAAATAATACCACGACAGGGCACACGATGAGGGCCGCAGGTTGGACACGCCTGGTCTAGGATGTGAGGTGTGTGGAATGTTTACATTGTTTATTCATTATGCCTTCACACCATCATACCAACATTGCCGAAAGGGTAAACAGGGATGATTAAAACGTTTATTATCTCCTCTTTGTATAGTCTGCGTTTTGGGTTGGGTGGTATTGGTGATACAATGGATAACATATTGGCATATAAAGATGATTGTGCCGCTCTTTTCGCCACGTTACTCCCACTGCTCTAATAATTTAGTTTATTCGAATAAACTTTTACCACTCTTTTCATTTTCTATACGTATTATGTTAAAAATATCCACCATTCAAGCTTCCTGTGTGTACTTCAAATCTGTACCTAAGCTATATATATAAAATGAAGAAGTAAAAAATTCAAAAAAGCGTTACACTTTTCAGGCACATGTCATACCACCCCTGCATAGAACATATTTTTTCATATTTAGTGTCAACAAAGATATTATATAACGTTCTTATATATAACAGCCCACCAGCGTACTTCCTATGAAATGTTACTTTTTTTTTAACGAGCTATTTCTAACGTTTTATTTTTAACGTAGTTTAGTGTTACATATTACACAGAGAGCCTCCAATAAAGCTTATTCAATGTTCAAAATTAGATATTGTTTGGTATTCAATGTTAGAGAACAAGACTTGCATACCACGTAATATAATTCATGTGAGAACTTGTGTTTCATATAAATGCACGTAGCAACGTGTTCACATAATATAATTGCAAGTAATAACGTGTTGTTCACATAATTCAACTGCACGTAATAAAGGGTTGTTCAGATAATATAATTACAAGTAATAACGTGTTGTTCACATAATACAACTGCACGTAATAACGGGTTGTTCAGATAATATAATTGCAAGTAATAACGTGTTGTTCACATAATACAACTGCACGTAATAACGGGTTGTTCAGATAATATAATTGCAAGTAATAACGTGTTGTTCACATAATACAACTGCACGTAATAACGTGTTGTTCAGATAATATAATTGCACATAATAACGCATTGTTCACATAATATAATTGCACGTACGTGATCGCTTGTGTTTCACATAACATACTTGCACGTGACAAAACCGCATGATATGTAGAGATTATCATCGATGTGTGTAAACATGACTAGGTAGTTCAGTATTGTAACAGATACACACACTGCAGCTGTACGTGTATTAAATACAACTGCCTTCTTTTCACGTATTTCACGTTTGTCTGACAAGAGTAGGGAAAAGGTTCATGTGTGGGCGCTCTCAAAGTTTGGGAACAAAAAACTAAGTATGCTAATTCTGAAATAGCACCCGACACGCGGAACTTTTCTATATCCGACACTGTGTACGTACGGCCTTCAGTCAGTTCTCTGTATTTTCTGTTCAGTAAACATATGTAGGTACACATGTTTTTTTGTTGTTGCTTTTAGGTAGATTTCGATAGAAATATTTTTCTGGGTATTTCGACTAATGTACGCGCATCACGCATGTATGCATACCCTGGTCTATTACATATACACCTACATATGAGGACACAAGCTTCAACTCAGCAACCTCCATAATGTTTTATTTAGAGAAAAACATGAAGAACTTGAAGAATAAAACGCTTATTAATGCACTTAGTAATCTGGTATAAAATACAAAATAAATTAAACTTTTTCTTGAAAAAAAAAGGTAGTTCTCAAACTGGAGACCATTTAAATTTCTAAGTAGCGTAGATCGCTGTTGGCTAATACAGCGTGAATATTATGTTCCAGGCCGATGTCTTTTTGAATAACTAGAAATTAACAATTGAAAAACACAATTTTTTAATTTGGTTTATATTTATTGAATATTTGATTTATTACAATTATGTATAGAATATGACATCGGCCTAGTGTTTGCTTCCGGCAGCGGCACAAATGTGTGCTCTTTTAACCATATTTTTCATAACATTTGCAAGTATCCCCACAGAAAAAAATTGGGAGCCGTCAAATCAGGTGATCGAGGAGGCCAGTTGATATCAAAATTTTTTGGCATTATTTCAAGTGAAGCTCGGGCTCTGTGTGAGGTGGTACCATCTTGTTGAAGTCCTGTTGGTGAGAAGAGTGAGGTTCATTAGACGACTTTCCTATGGTTGGTGGCCGTATTAGTATTGCTACGTGGCGACGGTACTGGGAGAATTTACGGTTGGTAGGGGTTTTGTTTCATGCACCGGTATATGCAGGGTGCTATCAGTAACGCTAAGTGGTGATAACAAGAGTGGAGGTGATAGACCTCCATGTATTCAATCACGCGATATGCTCTAATATAATGATGACTTGGTGGTTCAAGGTAGAGTAGAAAGATTTTTCAAGCAACAAATCACCAGATTTGGTGAAAAACTTCAAAAGTTCATATTTATCAAGTCAAGTAGTTTCAGCAGCCCGACTACAGAGGGATTGCTGGCCGTGTGCTCTGACAATAGCAATTTGATACCAAAAAGTTAATAGAAAAAGTGAGTTAATCACGTAATCACTAAGTAACCGCTTCAAAAAATAATTTAAAAAGATTAAAATGAGAGTTTTAAATTTTTTGAACAGATTATAACTGTTAACGAACCTCTGAGCTCTGTATCCTTAAGCCAGAACAACATGTCTGCCATATGGATTTCTGACAGATTCATGAATATTCAATGTTTCAGTGGAAGCTCTTGTGTGACTCTCCCGGGCTTTGTGTCCCGGGATCTTGGGGATATTAAAAATTTATATCACGGGAAACGAGATACAATTATGAATTACAATTTAATGTGGTTTCATAATTTTGCTTTGAAAAATGTAAATAACAATTAAATATACTCGCGAATTATCGCCACCCACATTTAACCAGCATTTATGTTTATTATTTATATGAATGTGGCGCTAAGAGCAATTCATAACTTGTTTGAAGCAGAAAGAGCATAATGTGCCATTTTTGTATACTACTAGATAATTCGAAAATTTCGAAAATGCTGTCCACCAAATATATAGACATGAACTAATGTAAATTCCTTGTCTTGTTTTTGGTACCATTTACGCAATCAAATAGCTCCGTGACTTTTTTTAAAAATATGACTAATGGCTGACGATATAATATGTATTAATTAAAAAATACATCTTGTTTACACAAAGATTTTATTTTCGAAGAGTAAATACTTTTACTGTTGCATAAATGTGTCATAACCTATCGGATTTATGATTCCACCAAGAATGCGTGTAGAATGCCCTCTCCTATATATATACACTTTATTTCATGTCTATTAATTTACTGGTCTGTGAGGAAATGCGAAAAAAATATAAAAGATTTTTTAAGCGTCATTTTTGACAAAACACAAATAATTAAGTTTTATGCGAAAATATCAGAGCTCGTCTTCCCCCTAGTCCAATTATTTTATTGGAGTAATCCATAGTGACTATATATTTTATTCTGATACCCATAAATGCCAAGCTAACGCCTTGATACTCACATATTGTAAATTCAGTACTGACACGGTAAAATATTAATTAAAAAATAATACATACCTACACAGAGTACAATGCAAAGCAATCGTGTTCAAGCAATTAATTCAAATTTTAAAATATCAGAAATAAATCCTCTTTCTTCGCGATATTTACACATGGCCATGGAAGTATTAACGTATGTTTTTTTTTACTTAATAATATCCTTAATAGCTACTGTACATATGAATATTTATAAATACATTTTCTTTTTAATAAAATAAAATTCATGGTTTCGATTCCTAGGACTTGAAAAATTTGATTCTGAGTCCCGGGAATTGAAAAAAGTTAGGAATACAGAATCCCTAGTACATACTAAGTAATTATACTTATTCATTTTTTTAATAGCAACCATTATATTATTTTAAATAACTAAAACTAAACTTGTAGCTTGCGGTATGAAAAAAAGAATTATCTTGATATCCCAAGACAAGGCTCGACTTTCTGACTACGTCAATAGGTAAGTGTATTTATAAAGTACGTGTATTTTGAAATTATGTAACTAGATATACATAGTAGATGTAAAAAAATTTTCATTTAACTATCCGGGACACTAACTTATTGATGATTTATCGTTTTTTAATGGCCTGTACTCAAACTTACATAACTGCCATATTCTATGTTAATTTATTAAAATTAAATAAATACTTTTAAATTTATTTTTTCACATTCATTTTTGAAGATAAATTATATTATTTTTAATTTTATTCGAAATCGATTGAACCTCGTGATCCCGGGAATAGCAAGGTGAAAGGTGCCGGGAAATGAGAAACCCCTGCTTTCTTCGGTTGCCTCTACCCATCCCTCACCTCCTGAGGGAGTGGAGAGCACCACGACAGGGAAGATTTACACAACAACTTTGAGGTTATATTAACATAACAGAATAATGAACGCTCCCGAAGCGTCTGAGTGCACAAATACGTTTTGGTAGTTCATTTATTACCCATTTATATGCAAGCGGCTTGGCTAAAATGTTCCAACAGAGAATATGTTAACACTACGTTTGGTAGTGGTTTTCATATTATAATGCATATTTAAAAAATTCTTAAAAGTCTGAGGAAAATTGAAAACTAGACTGAATGCTTTAGGAGTTCAATCGTTATTTTTAGAAGTGTTTTCTTTTATACAGGATGTAACAGACCTAGTTCATAATATTTTATGGGTGGATACTTGACTAAATAACAAGTCGAAAATATTCAATGAATATGTGCCTAATCTCAACCATCTCAGAAATATGAGCATTTCAAAAATCATAATTATGCGATTATTTCGATTCATTAAATTTTTTTATTGATTCCAAATTATCCAAAGGTCCTTGAATTTCGAATGATCAGACATATAGGTTAATAATGAATAAATTTCTCAAATGTTTATTTCGAAGTACGCAGAGTTAAAGCATAAAATGATTTTGTAAAAATTTCAAATAATAATGTCAATAATTAAGTCAGGTATCCACCCATAAAATATTGTGGACTAGGTCTGTTACATCCTGTATACCATTTAATTTACTAATTTATCCAGTTAACATTTTCGCCTTCACAGCCATAATTACCACCGATGACCACTGAACTCACTTCACATTTACTGATGCGTAAAATCAGCGCTCCTAACAGCCGCAAAAACACGCCCGATACCGACATCACAATAAACATGCGACAACAAAGGAAGACCCACTTGTGAGCTTCACTCTGCTCGCTGCCGTCTTCCCGATTATTATACCCGAAAGTGATGTCAGGAGCTTCAAAAACTAACCCATTTCAAGGTATGATATCGGTCGCATGTTTATATTTATGTCAAATGTTGCAATTATATCAACTGTACAAATGTCAGTATGCATTTTTCCGGTGCTCAGATTTTTCCGGACACGAATTTTGCGGAAAGATTTTTGCGGACACGATCTTTCTGGACACTGACTATTGCAAACATGATTTTTGCAGACAATGATTATTTAGGACACAAAATACTATACATACATTTGAATCGTTGAATTTGCAATGCTCGAGTTCAATATATCAATCGATTTGAATTGAAAATAGAATCCAATGAATCGTTTTTTTTTATTTCGTGAGAAAAACACAACAAAACAATTTTATTAGTTTTTCAAAATAGCGTTATTGGTATTTCGATTATTTTTACAAGATTTTTGACGAGATGAGTTTTATAAAAATGAACAAATAAATATTAAATAACCTTACCTTGCTAATAATATACCTTTATGAAAAATAATGGAAAATTTCGAATGTGATAAACAAATAAAAATTAGAATTTATTAATCTTATTGAGATGAGAGTATTGTTATTTAATACATTTTTTAAATGATCGTACGTGAAACGACATAGTTTGTAAAATTAGAATTAACGAAATAAATAAAAAAATTTAAAATACTTTTTGTCCGGAATAATCAGTGTCCGGTAAAGTCAGTGTTCGGAAAGATCGTGTGCGCAATAATCTATCCGTTAAATTCGTGTCCGAAAACATCCTGTCTGAAAAAATCACCGAACCATTTTGTTAGGTGTCGCTTGGTTCGACTTTGATTCAGACAGGAATACGAACGATTGCGCTGCCGAGATGTCAATGAAATGTGAAAAAAGTAGTTTACAACTTACATCTTTATTAATACAAGCTCGCTACGAATTTATATTTTTAAATACTTTATTTAATTTTGTATTAAAAATTTTATCTTAGAATTTATAAATAATAAATTATATCAAAAATATAAATCACTGCATTAAATTCTAAGAGTCGGTTGTGTGATCAGTGATAGCTTTTTACTATGGAAAGAAAATTATTTTAGTAAAAAAAATTACAATAAAGAGTTGTGACTTAATGACGAGAGGACTGCACCTATCAAAACTATAGTAGTGACAATAACCCAACGTGTATGTAGTACAAAGTTTAGTTGTGAAAATTAAAATAATTATGTTAAACCACGTTGATAAATGATTAGAATTCGTTCGATGATGATCTCGCTGTTTATTTTACATTACCAAAGATTTTTCGCTAGTAAAGTGACAGATTTTGAACGCAGGGGTAAATAAAGTTATATAAAAAGCATAAAATTGTACGTATTCCCATTGGTGAATATTTAATTAATTCTTTTTTGGTGAAAATCGCATGTATTTAGGCTATTAGGTGGGATTGACTTTGACAATAGTAGATTAGACTTACGAACAATCTGCAAATATTTTTTACCATGGGCAATGGTAAAAAGTTACTGTAGTAAAAATTTACCATGGTCAAAATTTACTACTGATCCCACACCTGGCCCTAAAACAAAAAAATCATTATAAAACATTTTGACACTATATTTATTAGAGCTATTAAAAAAGGTTAGAGGTTAGATTTTGGACTACTAACAAGAAGTAGTCCAAAATCATTTGATTTCAAAAAAGTTATGAAGCACTGGTTTCAATCTTGGTACCGGTAAAAAATCCTATGAGCGTAACTAAAACATTTTTATACAGTACAAAATACGCTTTCATTTGAAATGTATACATTTGTAGACCGTAAGCTTTGTGGCGTTTTTTAAGCACTGAACTATCCACGTAGTTCCGTTTTTCACATCACATCCTTTTCAGTATTCCCCCCAGGAGGCTCAAAGTACAAGTCCCGGAGGCTGCAGGATGAGTTAAATATACACGAAGTCAGATTACAGGACTCAACACACTGTCGCGCTGAACCGTGTAAATACCATGTCTTCTGAATATTGAATCCTAGTCTTTCAACCCAATCAGACTGATTCCATGGGTAGCAGTCTGACTAGCTACTAGAAGTCTGTATATACTAATATTGCTTTCTGTCATTCACGTATATAAACTTACAGGGATTTTGTTGATTTAATGAAATAAATTAAAATTTTGTCCGCCATTTATTAAAATTAATTAAATTTGTACGCATTTAAGTACTTGTGCGTGTGCTCTAATATAAAGTTTGATCAAAATTGCCCTTTTTGTTTTTTTTACATTTTTAATTCAATAGCCCAATTTGAAACAAGATTTGAGATATTAATACGATGAAATGACACGCAATGAAAAATATAGGATTTTTATTTTTACTTTATATTACACACACACACTTTTATGAGTTGTATTACGACTAGTTTCGGGAAGAACAGTCCTTCTCATCTTCAGGTGTAAATTGAACTAAAATTAAATACAGTTGGCTATTGGGGCGGTGGAGCATGTAAGGGTGGGAGTGGCTGTATTGTTTCTAGGAAATATGATAATAGCGGCGTAGGATTTGAAAATGTGATATTGTTCATTAATGTTTTCTCCAAATTAAAATTCTATGCCACTCCCACCCTTACGTGACCGACTGCCCCAATAGTCAACTCTATTTAATTTACAACTGTAGATGGGAAGGACTGCTCTTCCCGAAAATAGTCGTGATACAACTAAAAAAAAATTGAGTGTGCATTTAAAAAAATTTAAATGCCACAACCACAAATAACTGCCAAATCAATCAATAAAGAAATCTGCAAATATTTTCCTACCCACGTAATAAATTTACAATATCTTTCTGTGTATTACACGTAAGGAAATTGATTAATTTCATTGGAATAAAGGATCAATTTCCTTTATTGTTGATATGTTACTTTATTTTTTAAGGTAAATTTATCAATAGAGTTAACAAGTAAATCTACTGCCAGAAATTTGAATAATTGGAAATTGGAATACTGTAATGCTGCTGTATTGTGAGTAAAACTTATTTAAAATATAACAGTAATATTTAATGTTGGTAACTAATTAACATTTCAATCTTTGTTCAAAAATAATATGTCAAACAATTTTCATTGATGATATTGGCTAGTCTTTAAGATGTTGGTTATTAAAAAGTGATTGAGGTGTTTATTAATATGGAAGATGAGTTAGTTCATTAAAAGCGATGCTCAAACGATGTCTTTGGACAGGGTTTAAGGTCTAGTATTAAAATACAAATCAAAAACATATTTGTTGCAAAAATCGCGAAGATGGGTTCAATCAAAGACAATTTTTAGGTTCGAGTTTTTTCACAATCATTTGACGTATTTTTATTAAATGGAGATTGATATATTAATTATAGTTTATAATCAAACGCTAAATTTACGTTATATTATTGAATATATTTATTGGTAAATATCGTTCTTTAGTAATTATACCAAAGTAAATATCATTAGAAAAATACAAAGAACATATCATTTATAAAAATAGATAAAAATAATACTAATAGATAATTAATAATGTGGAATCATTTGTTCTAAAATCTACTATCTAAGAATTATAAAGCGCGTTTTTAAAGTAAGTACTTATCGGATTTTTTTTTAAAGAAACACAATATTATTTTTACAACACTTTACTTTTTTCGGACGCTACACACCTTAAACTACACAGTCGCCACCATTATTAAGGTATTTATCACAACGGGCCGCGATTTATTTATATTTTCATCATAGAACGACGCCGTCTGGAATGAAAACCAAGTCTGTACTCCGTCTTTGAGTTCATCATCGTCATCAAACCGCTTGCCACCGAGGAACTGCTTCGGATGAAGGAAAATATGGAAATCACTTGGCGCCAAAACAGGACACACTTGTCGATGAATATCAGCTGGTTTCATGTTTCGTGCATTCAAGAAACGAATCACGGACCGTATTTCATAGTCGGCAGGCTGATCTATTGTCTCGAACATTTCACTACAAGATGGCCACACTGGATGAATGTCTCTAACATTGCATGTGGTGAGTCAACAGATGTAGGAAACCAACGACGACCGTGCAAGAGAAAATGTATGTCTTGAGTTGAAGAAAAAATAAATATAGAGTTTTATCTATTTGATTTGACATTTAATATTTTCAAATCACGTGACTAAAATTATTAGTAACGTAAAGACTAAGAAATATGTTCGGAAAACAATAATTTTCTTTGTATACATTTTGTAATATGTACATTGTTACTCCAAGTAATATTTAACGGTCTGGTGTGTTATCCTCGCTCACAGACATTGCCTCAAGGCGGGTGTTTACCTAATCGGGTGAACATATAACGTATCTAGTTACATGATTGTATGGGGTTTGAAGAATTGACGGATAACACAGACCAGTAAATGAACAGACATGAAATAAAGTGTACATATAGGAGAGGGGCTTGAAATATTAGTTGCGGGACGAAGAGCATTCTTGGTGAAAACTTAAATCCGATAGTTTATGACACATTTATGCAACAGTAAAAGTATTTACTCTTCGAAAATGAAATCTTTGTGTAAAAAAGACGTATTTTTTTACATTAATGCATATTATATTGTTAGTGTTTAAATTTTAGTTCCAATCAAGTCATATTTAAAAAAAAAAGTCGCGGAGCTATTTGATTGCGTAAGTGATATCAAAGTGATCACGTGGGTGATACCAAAATGAAAATATTGGGACAAAAAATTTGCGTTAGTTCATGATTATATATTTGGTGGTCTCTGACGGTTAAGTATGTTATAAAGTAAATATGTATCGTGTGCAGGTTAATAATATAAATGAATCAGAATTATGTGTTTACGTGTGAGTGGTGGGTGCCCCAATAATCACCTAATCACACACGTGTTCGTGGTTGATGGTCGCGGAGTGTATTGTGTATGTGTGTGTGGCCAGAATAGGCTATGAAATGAAAACTACCTACATTTGACACTTAGTTTATTGTTGAGCATAGATTACAGATTTTGAAAAATGGTCAAGTCATACAATTAAATATCTACATGCGAAGAGTTACAGAGGAATTTCCTTGATATGTTATCTGGAAAGCGGTGGCGAGAAGAGTGAATCTCGCGAATGGGTCTTCCAGATGGCTGCTGGTCGCTTTCGTATTGGCATCCAACATTTTTACGGCAGTTAGGAGCACTATTTTATGCACCGGTATAAGCAAGGTGCATTCTGGGTTGTCGGCGGTGAAGACAACAGTGGAGGCGATCGACCTCCAAAGTTACTTTAAATTATATTGTACGAGTATGCAGAGCTATTTTTGAATTATGTATAGTTTAACTAGCAGTTGATGTGTATGTAAATGTAAACAAAATCAAAAAAATATATTTAGCAATAAAACAAATGAATGTCAAGCAGATATAAAGTAAATATAAATATAATTAAAAATAATTTGCTTTGTTTAAACACCACCTTATTTTTGCTAACACCAACTGCTTACAAAATATGGGCAATTATACAAGACTGGGGGGGGGAACATATTTAAGATAGGTTAGATTTTATATATGTAGGTTAGATATAAATTTAGATACGTAGGTTAGATTTTTTTGGTTGTTAATTATATTTATGGACTTCTTGATTCCTATGTTTCTTGTCCTAGGATTCTACCTTTCAAAGCGATGCATTTACAGAAATATTATTTTAATAATAAATTGTAAAAATTATCTATCATTTCAAGTGCAAGAACTTCTAAATTGGCAAGTTCTTACAGCTCGTAATATATCCATTCCTGACAACCCTTATAGTCTTTTTCCCCCTTACTACCTTACGATATTGCTTACAAACGAAGTCAGGGTAAATTCCAGCAGTGAGTTTTCTTGGTTCCTAAACTAATTGCGACCGCATCTGTTGCAAGTCACGTCATCTACAAAAGCTCGACCCACAGGTACTTGTTGATAAATCGTACGAATTTTATTTCATTTCTCTACTCAAAACAAAGAATTTATGGTTTGTATTGTTTGAAAGGTGTACTTGAAATGTCTTACAATGTAATATTATATTTGAGGAGAGAAATATTCAGAAAACATGTACAGGTTTAATTTATTACATTTCGGTGGTCTATTTTAAGTTCATAATCTCAAATGTTTCAAGAATGTAAGCATTTTATCAAAATCGTTGAACCATTTTACTTAATTAAATATAATATAAAGAATTAAATTTTAGTTGACTTCAAATCTCGCAATAATCTTGCTCCATAAGAAATAAAACAATAATTGGATCTTGAGATAAACAAAGAAAAATGAAACTAATGATGATTGATCGACATGATCAGCTTTCCTTCCGGACGGATATCGGATATCCTTTAAGGAGTGAAACTGTTAGGGAGTTTGATTTACTCAGATCTACAATTTGTAATGACGGTAGCTGCCAATCAGAAATCAAACGTCGCGTAGGGATGGTGTATGGAAAGACCACGGAAAATTAAACATGTGCAGTTTCTGGTGTATTAAATATCTCTGTATTACAGTGAAACCTCTATCTACCGTTTTTGAAAGAACCTATTGAAATAAACTATAAATGCAGGAATATAGAAAAAAGTTACATTTTCCATTCTTTAGTGTTTAATACATATTAATATAAAAAAAATACATATTTCACATGTAAATGAATGTATTTAAATAAGAATAAAATAAAGAATGCTTCACAGAAACAAAATAATAATAATTAAACTTTGTATTGTATAATGTCAAAGGGCAGTCAGTAACAGCATCTCTCTCGCTCTCTCTCTTTCAAATGTTCCGCTTGTTATTTAAGAGTGCCGTTAATCGAACCAAGTATTTAGCTACGAAGTATGCTGCGTAATTTAAACGATTAATGCGGTAAAATTATGCATGAGGAACTATCCATGCGATCTATTTTTGGGTGTTTTGTATGAAACTAATTCGAGACTAAAATAAATAAACGATACATGCGGGAAAATGATCATACGAGGAACGATCGATCGAGATTTCACTGTATATAAAATAGTGAACTGTAAAGTAGAAACTACATAGCCTTACCCGGAACTGTTACAGAAGTGGTTACTCTAGAATTATTTTAAATATTACTAAAGTGTTATGAAATTATTTAGATTGAATTCACTAGTTATAGGCTTTCTGAGTATTTTAAGAGATGTTGACATTTATTAAGTAGAAGATACATAGACTGTAAAGAAAAGAAAAAGTAGGTGGATTGATGCTTTTAAAATGTGGTGTTTGAGACACATGCTGTAACACCAAGCCACGTGACAACGACAGATTCTCAACCATTTACTTGCCTTGACAAAAGATGATAGCCCAAAGAAACTTATTGTGGTGGGTCACATTGAAGGACGAAGGAAAAGGGGAATATTTTCCGCCATTTAAAACTACCGATTAGAAATAGCAACATACATTTTTCTTGTGATAACTCTTTAGATCTACGTCATGCTGAGAGAAGTGTGTGAGTATTTATAGTCAAGAGGGCGGGAGTACAAAAAGATCACGATCCTCTGGATCCTCAGTCACGAAGGACGATTGATTTCAAAAAGTGTTGACTTCTGCCAGTTCCTTAACCATCGATTACAAATTATTATTTTTGTAATACAAATTAAATTCATCAACTTTTATTTTTATTTATTTATTTATTTATTATTCTGTTATAATTATAATGATACAATACAATGCAGAGAAGAGGATTACATATCAATAATTATTGTTTACAATAACTGTCTTATAATAAAATAAAATGCAATATATTTATAACAACGATATAAAAATATTATGAATTTCGGAATACATATTAATCTTTAAAGTATTTTTTGATAGCATTGATTATTTATTTGTTATAATTAATATAATATAATAGTATTGTAGCTGAATTTTTCATTCAAAATGTATTATATTGACATATTTACACACGTATGTTTCAGGGCAAATTGATAAACTAATATATTTTATAAATCAAAACTCATCGAAGGCAAAACACAGTAAGATCGAATACATACATATAACTAGAAAGATATACAAAAAAAAAAAAATATCGAATTAATATTTAGTTACTACCGGAATTCAAACATGGACCTCTTCTTGTCTTCCCTAACTAAATAGATTTTTTCTGTATATATTTCTAGTTGAGTTATTTAATTTGCATGAAAATACCACAAAAAAATGTTCTGAAAATGTAATTTCACAACAAAATGTGTTGTCTTTAAAATATATGTATATTATTATTGTGTTATAAACTCTGGCTTATTTTTCAGACCATTTAAAAATGTTTTATTGTTTTCAAAACTCTCAAAGATAGACGAAGGACGTAAACGTTCGTACAATTTTTAAACAATCATGTCAATATTTGTATCGTATCACTATTTAATGATATCTTTCAGTAAAATAGAAAAGTAAAAACTCAGTTAATGAAGTAAAAATATAAGTCTTTTATTTAATTTTAATACTTTATTCAGTATGGAAGGTATACAAAATCAATTTCTATTGTCTAAGAGATGGAAAATTTTAAATCAAAAAGTTTTAGTTAAAAGTCACTGGATCCATGAATAATTTAAAAAGTGTGGAGAATTCGGAACAATGACGAACGTTTAGGCTCGTGTCCACGGAAAGAGATATGATGAGATTTACTTGAAATGCATCTCAATACCATATACACGTACGCATTAAGGTTTTGATCTTAAGGAGATAAACTCAGATGATAGAAAGAGACAAAAACTCAAATCAATATACACGACCTTCGATCTTTCAACAGCGAAATTTAACACGTGCATACAAAAGTCACACAAAGCCACCATAGATCCCTACAATTATATTTTCTGTAAATTAGCATAAATTATTAAACATTAACATTCATATAAATATTAATTACAAATATTTATCAAGTTTTAACTGCTGCTGGTGAGATTCAAAATCACTCAACTAACGAACTACAATGACATTTGAAGTATGTGACAAGCATGAAGTATGGTGCGAATTGGCGAATCTTTGAGATATGATGTGTATACGAGGACTATGAAAGCTGAGAGTTGTTTCCAAAGAATCTCGTGTGAGCTAAATTCTTACGTCAGAGATTGTCTCGAGTCAAAAATCTCATTCGTGACATAGCCCATTATTGACTGTACGGAAACCCAGACCCAGAGAAATGTATTTAAAAGATTTTTTTTATTAAGATAGGTAGAAAGAACAAACAATAAAGTTTCGTATTTCATTTTTATTTGAAAACAAATAAGTAGGATATTCGTAAGATAAATCAATAATATTTACTTAATAGATGAATTATACAAAGGATAATTTAGTCAGTGAGGACCGAGCTACGAGTATATTAATTGTGTATCGCACTTTGTTTTACGCAGTGCAAAATATGTAACTGATATCTTTACCATTAAATCTTCGAGAAACAAGAGCCAAGTTGCATTTGTACATACTTTATCATATACACAGTATGAGCGAAAAGTTACGAAGGGGTTATATATATTTTTTTAAATAATTATTTTTTAAATTTGTTACAGATAAATAAAGAATTGACTATAGAAAGGTACTCGACTGAACAGCGAACGGAAATAGTGAAATTTTATTATTAAAATTAGCAATCCATCATTTTAACTTAACATGACATTTCTATGAGCAAAATTCTACAAGCGAATCAATGATTAAGTATTTGATTAGGCATTTTGAGCGTCAGAGTTGAGTTAGCGACCTTCTATGAATTGGCAGACCTCGATTCGTTAGGAACGAAGTCACAGCGGAGTGTGTAAGGGAGAGTGTTGAAGATGACCCGACCACATTAATGCAAAGGCGATCCGGACAAATTAGGGCCTTCCGGACGTCGTTCCGGCGTAACCTGAAATTATTAAATCTTTATGGTGCCACAGCTCATACAGCGAGAGCCACAATCCAACTTCTAAGACAAATTTTCGATCAAAGAATAATTTCTCGCAGTTGCGACACAATTTGGCCATCGCGGTCCCCAGACTTGACGGCTCCTAATTACTTTCTTTAGGGCTACCGAAAGGAAATAGTTATGCTAACAAGCCTCTAATACTTCAGCATGCGAAAGACAACATTTGTCCAGAAATCATGGCACTGGAATCTGAAACGCTGAGAACTGTCATGGGAAACGCTTTAGAGAGGGCACGTTTGTGTGAAACAGTAAATGGACGCCATTTGCAAGGCATACTTTTTTATACATAGTGAAACTTTATTTCATATATTTATTTAATTTAATACTAAAATATTATAAATTTAAAAAATAAAATAAATATGTTATTCAACATTACCTCATCGTGACTTTAGGCTCATCCAGTATATATATAAAACTGGCATCTGAATTTTTTTAGATGGTCTCTAGGCCGTCATTTCGGCATGCTAAAATGTGCCATTGCCAAGGTGTTGACTTAAAAAAATACGGTATCATATTAGGTCTATTTCTAATAAGTCGGAATATTATAGAATCTGCCTCAGTTGTAAAGGATTATATTGTTGTTGGATTGTAATTAACCTATCCATCTAGATTAGGGTGTTCGTAAGATTGTTAACTGCTACTTGAATGTAATGTTGTTATAATTTATTTTATCTCATTGCACCATGAAGAATGCAATCCCTTTGAATCTCCGTAGAAGAAGACCTACATAAAAGTAATGTTAAGCGTTTGTGTTTAGGTAACCAAACGGTTACCTGAGGCCGAACTCCTTGTTTTTTTTTCTATTTTGCAATATACCATTCTATTATAACTAAAGCTCAGTAGTTTATTCCCTGCTTGTCATTTTTTTACTCGTTGGAGTACTTAATTCTTTTTTCGAAGTAAAAGCCGAGGATCGAGCAGCAGTAGTCGTAGGTATGTTCCAAGTCACGCACCCACACAATCATGCAACACTACTGACTAGACGGTGGGTGTGGTCGGGACTAAGTTACAATGTATACGAGATGCCTGACTAGATGAAAGGTTTTAAGAGTACAGTAAAATCCTTATTAGATGTAATTTTTCACAGCAGAAAATAATTGATGTAGAAGGGATGGGCATAAATGGTTCTACAAGAAGTTATTAAAAGTTTCGTAAAATTTTTAGGTTCTCGAGGTCGAACTAAAATTCTCTACCTGCAACGTAACGCCGGGTGCGGAAAGTCTGTAATATTAAATGTATAAAGTTTTAAGATGAACAGATAGACAGACAGTGGATGATTAATAAGTTGAATGACGAAATAAAAATTAACATAAAACTGAGAAAATGCGTGCTTCACATTTCAAAATAGAACAAAATAGCCGTTTGCGCAGTTCTCACAAAATACAAAAAAAAATTATAAACGAATTAAACTCTTTTAAATAGAATTCCGCGAAAGAAAAATGAGATAAAAGGATGAACGAGATAATCTACAGGCTGCGAGAATTTTATCTGTAAATATTTATATTCCTCTTTACTTCGCGAAGCGGAGAATAATTTAACAAAGGTTTTTGAAACTCGATTCCTTGATGGGTTCCAATTATTATTATAATACACAAAATCACTCAAAAAAATATAAATCTGTCAACTTGGCGACGTCCTCGAATTTCAATCATGAAGACACATCGTAATATTTATGTTTTTACTATCCGGTCATCATTGTATATGTTGGATTCTAATGTTTAAGGAATATACTTTTATTGGACATTAACAAACAGTCGCGACATAATAACTTTACATATTATAGTTATGGTATATTATATTATTTAATTATGGGGTTGAGTTCATTTGCTAGCAAAAGTGTTAATTTAAATTGACGTATTTTTGTTTGATCAGTTTTATTACATCAGGTATGAAAATACTTGTATTAGTGAAAGTTAAAATTTAATTTCCTAAAAATTTGCTTAACGTCTTCGAGGAAAGAATAAAATATACTTGATGCCTTCGAGATATGGCGTGGGCGTCGTATGCTACGTATACTATGGACTGAGACAAACGAATGTCTTTATTCTCTAGAAACAATGACGGAAAGGTGAGAGGTTGATTTCCAACAAGGTTAAGTCTGAGACATGACAGGAGTCTCCAAACACGAAGAGTGGAGACACGCAGTTCGCGCTGTTGAAGTAGATTGCAGCCAATGCGGATCATTGGGGCCCACATTAAATAGGGATCTAAAAGGTCCGAGCACTGCATTATTTTTGATATCGATATTTTTCCTAGCGAGAAATGGAAATAACATTATAGAAACCATTTCTTAAGTGCATTACGAGAGAGATAACTTGAAAACACATTTAATTATCAAGTAGTAGATATTACAAAATTAAATTCATCTTATAGCTAAATATATCTACATCTTATAGGAAATCTCACGCAAAATATTATAATTATTTATGTAATATTTTATCATTTTAACGTATATTGTGCTGGTAAGTTAAAGATGAAATGTGGATGTCCTGTATACATGAGGATTGCAATTTTGTTACTAATCACTATATCGGTTTCATGGCCTGGATGTCGGAGATAGATGGAGAGGATCCACTTAAGTTGCCTCAAATCTGTACAATATTTGAAGCGTTTAAATAATGTTCATTTACCAAAAATATTATAAACTCTGCCTTATTAAAGTTGAGCAGAAGCACTTCTAAGTTGTTTAAACATCAAAGTCGTATAAAAAGTCTAATTTGTCGGCAAAAAAAAAAGACGGCCATATTTCACGGACAATGGACGCTTCAGTGTATAAGCCGCACTAATAAAAACGAATCCATCCGTAAATGTGCACATAAAGATGGCGAATCTAAGTCAGAACGACCGAGATCTTCGCTTAGATTAAAAGTTTCCATTTTTAACGATACCGTGCGAAGGACTGGCTCCTGGGCTGAGACGAAACGTAATTTAGGCGGAAAGTATACTGGGAGATGCGCCTCTCCCTCTCACCAACGAAATTGCAAAACTTTTCCAGATTGAAGTGGTCCATTTCATTCTTGAAGAGGTTCACTGACTCTAGTCCTACTCGATAGTTCTAGCCGGACATATTATTTCGTATAATATCCTTAATATTCGTTCAAAATACTTTATTTTCCTTTAAAATATACCGCTTTAATATTTTCAATCAATTAAGTATATTAAAATATTTATTGAATACCACTAAAAATTAATAGCAAAACAACAAAGTTGGGCAACAACTAAATAAATTATAACAGGTCACCTTGAAAAAATGAGCAAGTAGAATGAGTAAAAAACTACAAGCTAAGTGCCTAGAATTGGCATATAGTAGCCTCAATCAAATGAGACTTGGCTCGTAATGAACCTCTTCAAGTCCCGGTCCTGGGTGGCCCTCACAGCTGAGTCCAGGGTCTCTTTAGCCAGATACAATGAATCTATACGTTCCCGGGATAAAATACTCCTTTTCTAGGCTATCACTTTGACGCATAATGTGGCCGAAGAATTGGAAGACTCTTTGGTTTACTGCTGTACATAGGGCGCGCTGTGCTTGGATTAATTGCAAAAGTAACATTATTTTCCAGCAATATATTTTGAAGGCATCTATTTTACGCTTGTTGCTTTTGCCGATTTTTTAAAATTATTGTGTAGATAATATATTCCCGTTTTATACATGTAATTATATATTAAAGCATTAATTTCACCGTTCTAACATGAAATTCTCTCAGGAAGGTCAACTGATACTAACTTATTATTATATGAAAACTACGAGTACATAACCAAAGAGCTAGGAAAGGGATACCAGGTAGATTCAATTTATACTGATTTCTCTAAAGCATTTGACAAGGTATCACATTATATCTTGATAGTTAAACTCCAGAGGTTGGGTATTCATGGAAATTTATTGCAATGGTTTGCTAGCTATTTTTTCAACACAAGATTTTCTGTAAAGATTAACTCCTCATTATTTGATGAATTTATTGGTTTGAGTGGTGTTCCACAGGGTTCCCATCTTGTATTTACATTATTTATTCTTTTTATTAATGATATTGCCGATGTTTTTGATGATGTAAAAATTATAATTTTTGCTGACGACTTGAAGATATTAAGATCAGTGAATAGTGTGTCTGATTGCATGATATTACAAAGTAATTTGAATTGCTTATTTAAATGGTGTTCTAATAATCACCTACATCTTAATATCTCCAAGTGCCAATCTAATAGTTAATAAAAAATAAAAAATATCCTGTGAAATTTTCATATTCTATTAGCGATGTTGACTTGGTATCAGTTAGGAAGATCAATTTTCAAGGTGTAATATTTGACAGTAAATTATCATTCATTCCTTACATTGATTCGATAACTAATAAAGGTCTCGAAATGTTGGGATTTGTTTTGCGGACTGCAAAAAACTTTTCAGATCTGCACCTATAAAGTTCTCTACACTTCTCTAGTTAAACCTCAGGTAGAATATAGTTTGGTTATATGGTCGCCTCACTACATTATTCACACGACGGCGGTTGAAAGAATTCAGTGAAAGTTTCTAAGATTCCTTAATTTTAAATTAAACATAAGCTCTCAGGATATCAATTATGAATATCTCCTTAGCCGTCTGAAATTGTTAAAATTATCAGTGAGACGTACGATGCCCGACCTTATATTTCTATACAGGATAATCAACGGAATGATAGACTGCTTCCAGATTGTTGGTCTGCTTGACTTTCACGCACCATTGAGGTCACAATTCATTGTTCTATTACAGGGGTAATGTCAGAACACATGTATTACCTAACTCCGCAGTCCCCAGATTGTATTATTCGGGGAATGAATATGCGGAAGTAGTCGACATTTTTGCTGTAAATTTAACTCTTTATAAGACTACATTAAAACATTTTTTTGTGTCTCAACTCAATGGTGACGAATAAATTGCTTTACTTCACATTTTTTATTTATTTTTATTTTTAATTTTGATTATGAAAAAATATGCTGATATTATACAATTTTTTTCTTTGTATATTGCACTTCCGATGAAATTTTATTTTATTTAAAAAAATATGTTAATGCCTGAATAAGGCGTGTATAATAATAATAATAGTAATAATAATAATAATAATATATAACACGCATCTCTAAAAACAAGTTATCCATTTATGTGTTATTAGTGTTACACAGTTTATAAGGTCAGAGTTCATAAAATGAAAAACAGAAACTGTCGATTGCTAGCGCCTCGCTCAGTGAACTGAAAATGAAAATCTAATATTCATATACACCATCGTTCTCCGTATTCCCACAGGGGTAGAATGGTATACTTTCTATCCCGGCGCACATTTTTCGCTTCTAAAATACTGGGGGAATGGAATGTCGGGAATGATGGAAAAAAATATACAATATGATGGAAATGGGATTGGAAGGAAATATGATTTTGGAGAAAAGCTAAAGGACATGAGTCGAAATGAGAGAAATAGATCACAGAAGCGACTCGAAACAGACGTGACTCATCTTGTTTCAATTCTGTTATTCAGAAATCCTGGTTTCAGAATATCACTTGAATTATTACTAAATTACTACTTTATATGAGACTGTACCTGTTTCACTAGAATCAAATTGTATTGAGACATAACTCAGAAAGATAATAAGAACAAATCTGTCTTTCGAAAAAATATAGTCACTGGTTCTTGAACTCATTTCTATCGTTGGTAGTATGCTTTATCTATTAAACTACGGCAAGCTTATTGATCTATATATCAAATTTGATCTATATAATATGTAAAGTTTTCAAAATTCACTGTCATAAATTTGAAAATTCCAAGGGACCACTCTTTCCGGAGTTTTTCCTCATCAATTCCATATCCCGGTGTATGACAGACTCAATATGGTAAAAAAACGTACGAATTCTATCTGGAATGCACAATGGATGGATTCAAATAATCATAAGGGTAAACGGCTTAAAATAATTCAAAGATCTGTTCCCCGCAGTCCTTGGTTCTCCAAAAGGAAAACCTCCAAAATAACAATATCAAATATCTCTAGAATGAGAATTGGGCATTGCCAGGTAGCCTCACATTTGTTCAGATTGAACATGATAGGTTTCCTAATGTGTGAGTGTGGTGCCGAGGAGGAGACCCTTGACCATATCTTTTTTGCCTGTCCATTGCGGATCACAGTTTTTTTTTTACAGTAATTTCGACCGTAGTAATTTTCAACTCCCGGTTAACTTGTGTCATCTTCTTTCCCTTAACATTCCGCATTTAATCTAAATAATAGCAATTTTTTTGAACGACAATGGTATTTGGTAGTACTTTTTGGTAGTAGCATAGAGAGAGAGAGAGAGAATCGTATTACCATTCCACTTCTGCAATCGATCATGTTTACGAACAATTTTGATATTTTTTCGATTCTTTCTAATTGATTAATTTAATTTATATTGAAAATACCACAGTACTACGATCTACAACGAGAACTATGTTCTGAAATTGCAATTTCATTATAAAAATGAGTTTTCATTAGAAATATAGTCTGGTGGGTAAATTAAATGGAAACATAATTAAATGGAAACCAAATACTAAACACAAAATAATTGAGGACCATCCAAATGTGACCCAGTAGAATTGAGTGTCCCCGATTAAAAAAAAGATTGGGTCGTAAATGTTTCTTCTTCTTCTTTTAAACAGGCAATCCACCCTTCAAGAGTGATTTGTGAATCGTAAATGTTTATAAATTATTAACACTTAAAAGTTTTTGACAAGCAGACTGCGTAATGACATTAGTCATGTGGACGGTTTTCAGTAGCGTTGTAACAATAACGTTAATCGAAGCGTGAATAATGCAGTATGTTTGTTGAATTTCAATACAATTGGTTTTTTGTTCAGTCTAAATTACGATTTTTTTATTTTAAGGGTTTATTAATTTGTGATTGGATAAGCAAGTCAGGGAGCACGTAGTGGTTAGGTTGGTAGTATTGTATAATCCGATGATACCATCATACGGCTGATGATCCGATTGAATGTCTGATTCTGAATGAGTTTATGTTAGTGCATAGATTTTTTCTCGACGAATAAATTTTTTAGGAGAACACCTTCTTATTGTGAAGTTGTAATTATTCAGAACAGACGGTCTGTGATATTTTAAATATGAATTAAATATATAATGGCGTCTGCTATCAGTTTACTCAAAGGTATTTGAGATTCTGTAAAAATAAGGTAGATGGCTCTGTCAAATGATGGAACGATTAAATGTATTAATATCAAAAAGGTAACATATAGGGTCGAAAATTGTCGCTAAAAATAATGTCGCTGTAGCTTAGTTGGATAAAGCACCTTCCCCGGTTAGGAAAGAGATCCAGGTTCGAATCCCGGTAGCGCAACAACAATATTTTTCGATGAAATTGATTTTATATGTATATCTTTATAATTAATATATTTAATTCATATTTAAAATAAATTTTTCATTAAATTTTTAAGTGCAATAACTGTTTAAGTATTTGCAGCCCAAAGGTATTTTTTTGCTCTTTAGACATTAGATAAACATTCCTTTCGCAATTATCCGAAAAGCTAACGTGCTTACTAAAAATGCCCAGTAAATCGCTATTAACAATTTACACGACGTTTTGTGTTTCGAAGTGAAATTTCTTCGTTGGTGCCTACATAAATAAAGCCGTCACGGATAAATACGTTTATTAAGCCAGCAAATGCGTCACACAAGTTATTGTGCCATGCACACTAATTACATTCGTACTAATATACCGTATGTATAATTATTCCGTATGGTGGCTACTAGGGCTCCTGACCCGTTATCGTTTCGAGTCCAAGTGAATCAATTGCGATTCTTTTTCTATCGATGAACAATAAATACAAACAGAAAAAAAATAATTCAAAAGGTAAAAGTATAATTTTTCATTCAGACAAAATCTAAATATGGAAATGGAAATAAGTTTCCCTTAGAAGGCGCGTGCTTGGCATACAACCCAAACAGTTTTTAAAACGGCATTAAATAATCCGCATTATAAGCGGTATAATTGAATGTTTATTCAGCCTTGGAACTGTACGGTACGGATACCGTATAAAAGGTTCTTTGTAAGGCTAAAAAATATATAGTAACCATTTGATGAAGAAAAATAACGTTAAGGGGTATTTTCAACACTTATTCACCGTTACTGCTAATGTGTATGGCATGTGTGTGTATGGCATGTGTGTGTATGGCATGTGTGTGTATGGCATGTGTGTGTATGGCATGTGTGTGTATGGCATGTGTGTGTATGGCAATCGTCAAATCACCATCACAGTCATTCATATCAATGTTGTCAGAGAATGCGCAGGTGGCCTCAGTTCAGGTGACTCACAGAGTTCCAACAAACATGATACCGGGGGCGAATAATGAAACAACCCTCGCTCACTCGGAATGTCCCCGTCAGGTAACAATGACTGCATTAACTGGAGATGACGATCGATCCACAGCGTGCGGTTTTAACGACAGGCAGAGGACCGCTGGCACTTGTTGCAAGCTGCACGCTGGTGTACGAAATGTTTGATTTCGTGTTTCCCCTTTCCCTTTGTGTATCGTGCTAGGAATGTCAATGCGCTGCAGTTTAGAACATATCTAGGTAAATTTAAATGATTGCTCAGAGCAATATTGAGGAAACAAGCTGAGTTATGCAGTGAATTAAGGAAGCATGATACATTCAAACACGATGCCTAATACAGTGTACTTTAATTCGATTTCACCACAGTTAATGATTTAGATATATTCTTCAATTCCTTTACTAAGCTACAATAAACTTTTAATCGAATATACGTTTGTATATGTTGGAGCTAAATATTTGTTTATAATGTTCTGTAGGGGATAGTAGGGGAACTGTATGTTCCAAATTTATGATAGTCGTAGAGGTCTCCAGTCTGATATCTAGCAGAATATGAAAGAACTACTGCACCCGTATGGCGCGGAGTCATAGCTGTTGTCAAGATAAGTAGAGTAGAACAAACTGATTTGTGTGTATAGGTGCTGTTTTTTCGCTCCATAAAAAACTAGTATGCTTCCAATTATTTCTTAATTAAATTAAGCAATTAATATTTATAAACCACGAGTCTTTGTGAATACATACATATGTAAGGTTTTAGTAAATAGACAATAATTTTGGTAGATTTAACAGGGAATTATGGTACAGATGTATATGTTGTTTTTCTTGGAATTACGCCGAGTGCGCAGGATAAGACTACCCAAAGAATTACATTAACGATTTATATAAGTTTTAGTTCTAGGATTTTAATTAAGAAATGAAAAGTAACCTTGATCAGTTCTAAAAGTTCTTTTTAACTAAAAAATGTATCATTCTTATAAACAATTATCGCAAAAATAAAATTCAAGTTTTCAAATATTAGTATTATATTATATACCCAAGGCGCACACAGTTACCCAAACATATACGTATTGTTACCCGACAGTCGGCGAATCGTGCTCAAATGCATATTTATAGATTTTTAAAGAAGTAAAATTAATAATTAGTTTGATTAAATAAGCATTTTTTTCCTAAAAAACAACAATAAACAGGGTAGGTTTCTATGGGTTCATTTTCAGTTTAACTATAATAATCTTTGCTTAGGTGCGCACAGTTCCCCCACTTTCCCCTATGTTCATATTAATAATGCTTCCATGTACCATTTTATTTTGCATTGCAATATGTTCAGACGTATACTGCTACATATCATTATTATGTATATATTTCATTATCTACGCTCAACTCATATTCACTGTAGTGTTTGTAGGGTACGGTGGGTACTAAACGCATGTAATGAGGATCTGTAAGAGGTTAGATGTGCATATTTTTATTCTAACTTACGAGTATTTAATCTCTACTTATGTCCTGTCATTGAACTGTTAATGCTTTGTTCAATATAAAATAAAATAAAACATGTAAAAAACTCTCTCTTTTGCTTTTATATATTTAACCTTCGACCAGTGAATACCCAGTAGAAGTATTTTAATTATACTAACTGTTCCCATACGAATAAGTAACATAGAAAGATAAATAAAGAATTATTTTATTCACATATCATTATGATATACTTGACTAGATTAAATCAATTAAATATCCATCAACATTGTACTTTCCCTTCCCTCGGCGTTTTGTCTATTGTCTTAGTTTGTCTCCCTCTTTTCCATACATATATATGTATTCTGTCTCTCTCTTTCGCATGTTATTTTATATTCTGTCTCTCTCTTTATGTATTTATATGTGCACTATTTTTGTATTTATTGTTAGTTTTAAATATGTCCTGGTGAAGCTTGAGCTAACCGAAACCTATAAGCGTTTAATAAAATTCTTGGTTTTAGTAACGCCGTAAAAAACGTGTTTTATTTAATCTTGATTGCTTTCTACGAAAATATTTAAGTGACTGTTTATTTAAAGTTAATAAAACTAATATTAAATCATTTTGTCATGAAAATAAATAAAGTACGCCATAAAGTTACCGCCAAAAATGCAATAACTTAATTATATTATTATAATTATATTAATGATATCTCACTCCGCGATGTTCACTTTACTGTCATACGTTCTCTTCTTTCATGTTTTAAATTTCTTTTCCTTCTTTTAAATAGGCAATCCACCCTTCAAGAGTGATTTGTGCCATTAATCAAGTTAAAACTTTATTTTATAGAAAAAAGTACAATAACAGTATATAATTGGAAATATTATATTACAAGCCGATACTATTGTTGTTCAAAAAATTTGCTATTATATAGACCAAATGTGGCGAGTTAAGAGAAAGAAGATGACACAAGTTAACCGGGAGTTGAAAATTACCATTGACGAGATTACTGTAGAAAAAACCTATGATTCGCAATGGACAGACAAAAAATATATGGTCAAGGGTTTCCTCCTCGGTACCACACTCACACATTGAGCAATCTATTTAACCTGAATAAATGTGAGGCTACCTGTCAATGCCCAATTTTCATTCTAGAGATATTCAATATTATTCTCTTGGAGACTTTCATTTAGATGTTTTAAATTTATCTTGCATTGTACATAGTTCCCAGACTGTATGACCAACTGCAAAAATAAAATAAAATTAGCAGCAAATATAAACGTGTACAAAAAAGAGGTTTTAAAATGGCTTAAAAGTCTTCAAAATAATTAAATCATTATGTGTGTATTTGACATCTTTCTTATTTGCAAGTTCTAAACTAATCAATTTCTCAACAATATTTATAAAAAAAATATTTTGTTATTAAATTTCACATTGTGTGATCTTGTTTTAAATAAATGTCGATAGCCACCCCCATAATTCAAGATCTTTCTTATTTGGGGGAGCACAACTCTGTATATATAACTCATATATTATAATTGTACTCAAATCAACAGTTGTTATTCTAAATAAATAAATATCTTTCGAGAATGCGTATAATTATTACCTACATAAAATTTAAATCACTTTATTATTTAAAATACATAATAATTTAAATCACCTTTCATTTTTTTAAATGTCAAATATCACATTTTAAAAGAATTTGATAGTTTTCTTCAATGATACAACATACGAGTAGATACATTAGAGTACTTTATAAGATAACTGAATAATAATAATTGAAAATAAGAATAAATAATAATAATTGTATAAGTTTAATATAAATTCAAACGATGTATGGATTTATTTAATTACAATAATGATGCATTATTGCAACAAATTTAATACACTTAAAAATCGACACAAAGCATTTCGCAAGCATACTTACTTAATGAAACAGCAAAACAAAATAAACATTCGTCAGATAGATCGAAGATACTTCACCATCTTTCATGGCAGATACACTAGCATGTAGGCTGACTATTTGTTATCTCATCGGCGAACTAATGGATCTGTGCATTTACATGCAGGCCGTGAGAATGGCGCATTCACGTCGAAGAATGGGGTATAATGGATGGAGCGAGAATGGATACACAACACGAACAATTGCAGCATTAGTCAAATGATATCAGACTCTATTTTTTTAATGAAAACACATTTTTAGATGAGACGAATCTCAGTACTATGGACACTTATTAAGATCTGATCTTGAGATTAGTAAAAAGAGACAAAAACTCGGGTTTGTGTTTTGCTTTGACAGCAAGACTTAATTTAAAATCTAAAATAATAAATAAATTGTAATGTCCGAGTGTTTGTATGTATGCGCTATCTGTCAGCGGTAGCGCAACGTGGGAAGGGATATGTGTGTATGCGGATAATGACTTAAAAGGGAGCCGCGCCTGTCAGAGCGCTTTAGTACTGCTCTGGCGTGAATACATTAACTTGTATCACATATTATTGTATTTCGTGTATTTAATAAACTTAAGTTTAGCTATCGACCTACCACTACTAGCACTATACAACCCGAGAACAAGGAAGATTACAGCTGAGATTGACCAGGAGACGAAACGCTCTACCACCGGTCCGGACAAGACTATCAAATACCTACATAATGCATTCATTACAAACATTTATTCCATTTCAATTGCTACTAGGGAGATTAAAATTCATTCAACTGACGAACAGTACATAAATGGTCAATGCGATGACATCTGACGTTTGACATACAATAAGCGTAAAATGAGGCGTAATATGGCGAATCTCTGAGACAAAATATGTATGGACTACGAAAGTTATCTCCCGAGTTGAAAATCTCCCAAAAACCTCTTTCGTGAACACGGGCCATAATAGTTTTGCTTCTTCGTTAACACCTTTAAAATTTCCGACATGACGACACTCTTTTACTTTTCTCGGCATCTTGCAGAGGTATTACCGGAGAAGTACCTGTTACTTATGTCACTTGGTCGGTCTAATGGGCAGGGGATCTTCCTCTTTTACTTTGTATTTCGACGTGTTCTACCACAATAAGCTTCTCCAAGATTGTTTAAAAATAAAGATACATATTTTTAAACTCAGCTAAGAGCTTATGCTATGAAAATAAGAGTAATTTGGTGGTTATCCGAAAGGAGTCTCGAACTACGGACCACTTGATCACTAACCAGCAGACTGGTATGACGACAGAAATATTGTTGCATGTGTGTATGTTATCACACCCTTTCACATTACTCCGTATGCCCAATTTATATATTGCATTTACAGATACATTTTATTTATGGAGAAATCTTAGTATTTTCACCTTCTAAAGTGCAAAACCATGAATTAAAAAATAAATCGGGTTACCTATATTAATTAATATATGATATAACTCTTACGCTTGTATTTTTAATTTTAGTATACATTGTTTTCTGAAGAAGATACTATAGGTATCGAAACATGTTGATTTATTAATAAATAGTTGTCTAAACAAAGTTTTATCTTATTATTTATATAATTTGTGGCCATAATGTAATTTTGCTAATATAGAAGAAGTTATTATATATTTATTTATTCTTAATTTAGTGCATACATAAGTATCTATATGTATGCTCTAATACATATTATACAAACTATAAATATCAATATTTCCATTTTTACTATAACTTATTTTGCACATATTAGCTTATTTAATTTTGAATTTAAAAAATTTCTCATTTCTTATATCATCTGGCATTAAATTGCAAATCTTGATCGCACTGCAGATTCTAAATGGTAGTCTTATTTTATCTCTTCGTATTATATGACGCAGTCAGTTCTTTGAATTATTATGCTTTTCTAATATATCTAATTATTATTTTAGCAATGAAGTAATTATATTGTCTCATAATTATAGAATTTCTTAACTTGGACATTTCATATGATGCTATCTATAATTCTATTACTTAAACCAGATTTTATTGATTGGGAGATTATATCCAATAGAATTGGATCTCTTGAAATTAGTGGACAAATTCTATAGCTTTATAAAATGTTGCTGAACTATTCATTTCAATTTTTTTTTTTTGAATGGTTCAGATAGTTCAAGTTCATATTCCTTGAACATTTTCGACTTGTAATTTAGTCAGGTTGGACTAAGTCTGTTATACTCTCTATAGATACAAATTTGATCTGCTTACTGTGTGGAAAGTCCGTTTTTTGTCTAGCTATTCTGTGCATATTCCAATGCAACGTCATCCGCTATCTTCTTAATGTGATGAAAATACTACTACCATCAAGCATTCATTATGATTTCTGCATTTTAAAATCTTGCTGAAACGATATCTTGTTTAAACTTTGGATGATGAGTTGGTTCTGGGCAACAACTCGTCAACAGCATATTCATTTTATTTTTTAAAGTAAATAATCCAATTATATAATTATTCTACTACGCATCCTCCATCACTGTTACTGTCTATCATGTTAGTATAATTGCTAGTAAGAAAAAATACTCAAGTAGCGAATATGTCAATGTTTTTAATATCTATAGGTTAAGATTACTTTATCTTGTTTCTTTTATGTCATAAAAATAATTGTGATGTCCTTGAGATCATATATATGTGTGTGTGTGTGTCAGAGCGCCGCATCGCCGGGGCGGGATGTCTGTATGTGTGTGTGTAAGATGGGATAAAAGGGACGACGCGCGTCGGGCGCGTTCTCTTCTGCTTTGCGTTTGACTCGATACTAGTTATATACCTTGCACCATTATTGTATTATTCTTGTAATAAATATTTAATTAAAGAATTTCTCTTGGACCTTCAACAATCAACTACGAGAAGTACAACTGAGACGTACTTTTTACGAAAGTATGTAATAATAATTTTTATAATAAACAAATAAATTGAAACGAAATGTTATCAACAATGTTCATCAAAGTAGCGGAAACCTATACATATTTATTACTATTAATTTTGAAGTAAGTACATTGAACGTGTTTTTAATAACTCTAGATTTGAAATGACTTAAATGTTTTCTCTTTTACTGTGCATTACATTACAGCCAAAAACCAAAACTGCCGTGAATAATTTTTATCACAATATAATTTTTGATTGTATTTGTGACCTAATATTGTCATAATCTGGGCGGAAATAATTCATCATAATCAAAAATTTATTATACATGTGTTCTCGATTGCGTGAGAAAACCATTCAATTGATTTCATCTTTACTTAAATGCATATAATACTGATAAAATAGCATTTTTGTATTCTTATATAATTACAATTACTTTCGTCCATCCGCGATTCTAACATCATTATCTAGACGTCATTTTTGTTCGTTTTGACAGCAATCATGGATAAATAACATACCGGCTATTGTTTTTATACCATAAATAAGAGATTATTAACATATATTATTTTATTTGACTTTCACAACTTCAGTGCTACTACGGATGTATAACAATGGTGGAATAATTTTAATTATAATACATCGAGGGTCTATAAAAAAACATTTTCTTTTAGTTGCCATTAGATTCAAAAGAAACAAACGTTACTTAAGTCAATTTGCGTACTGTGATGTAAATGTAGGTATAATAAATGTTATTAAATGAAATATTAAAACAATTTAAACATAGAAATATTCAAAATACGTTTGATATACTTATAGAAAAGCAATCGGCTATACCCGGTAGGCCTGCGGCCGGCTATTATGGCCGCTATGCGTATATGATTTTATAACATAGTATTTTTTTCTTATTGGCAATAAATGCAAAGTATATTACTTGATGCATAATATTACACACTGAAAATGATTTTCTTTCTATACGCATCATTTAAAACACTAAAATTATGAATTTAGAGTTAAGTTGCCGTTACAGTTGCAGGTTGCAGCTCTATGCATAAAGCTAGCAAGAACGCACCTGCAATTAGCTGTAATTGAATAGCTTTCATCTATTTAAAAAACATACTGAACGAGTTTTTTGACTTGTTTGCAGTGTAATCATCCTCGGTATTCACATTATTTTTAAAATAATTTAGATTTCATGAAGTTCAACAGAAAAAAGTCACAATAAAAATGTATTTTAATAACAAATGTAAAATAAATTAACAGTACGAAATTAATTTTTATTATTTGAAAAGTCTTTTTATAATGCAAAAAATAATAAATTTTATAATTTTTTAACAATAAATAAGTATGTTTAAAGTATAAATTATTAAGTACAAAAATAATATTTACAAATGGCATTAAGTCATAAGTAATGCCATTAGCAAGGTAAGTACATCACTATATAGATAAATGACAATCACAATATGGACAACCACAAAAAGGTATGTCGCTAGATGGTCACAGCGCGGGTACATTCATGTGTGTTAATATAAGTCTAGATTTTTAATGGTGAAAGTATTTTATGTTCTAACTATATATAAATGTATATAATTTTGGTGCTAAAAAAAATTGTGTCTTGTCGCAAATAAGTTTAGTTCTTTATTACCTAACGCGGATATTGTTTAAATACCTTATAGAATAGATATGGATCAGACTGTGGCTCACACTACTAGTAAGGGTGGTGGCTTGTTTATACAGTAGTTCTCTGGTGGCTATTATTATACCTCTATATGAAAGGAAACGGTCTTGTACGGCGTACGGGAACTCTATGGCTATTAATTAGCTTTGTTGGAAAACTGCACGGCTTTGAAGGAAAAACTAGTAATTAATAAAATAATATATGTGGGTTTCACAAAGAGCCTTTATGAGTAGAAAAGGGTTGATCTGACGTATTCACTGAGCCAGACTACAGAAAATTTTTTGACGAACAATCAAAATCTTTTGTATATTTTGCGGTTCTCAAAAAGCATTCAGAGTTAAGAAAAGAATCATGGAAAGCACCATCAGGTTACTAGGTAAATAGTGTAAAGGTGCTTTGGCGCAGCTATAGTATTGCTCACACTACTATATATACTATATAAGGGTGAAATGTAACTGCAATACTTGAGAAGTATCACAACAGATATATGAGGAAGATTTTAGGTATAAAATGCAAAGAGTACAGAATATACTTGAGTGTCATCGAAGAAAATTCCTAAAATTCCTGGTTTAGAAACTATGATCTTAGCACCAGCTACGATGGTCAGGTTATTGTGTGCGTATGGATGATACACGGCTTCCTATACAAGTATGTTTGCGCAACTATCTCACGACAAAAGAAGACAGGGTGGACTGAGGAAAAGATTCAAAGACACCCTGAAGGCGAATCCGAGAAGATGTGGCATAGATCCAGAACACTGGGAAACTGCGGACAAAGATCGAGGACAATGGCGTGAAAAAGTACCTTATGCAGGGGAAACTTGCGAACAGAAGAGGGTTGAAGCAATTAAACCCCTGCTCGGCGGATGCACTTGCACAACATGTGGAAGAGTGTGCGGTTCCAGCATAAGACTTCATCAACACTCCACTCATAATCGATAACCATAGCAGACGTCATCATTATCATTCTCGTAACGAGGAACCGCCGAAGAATATAGTAAAGGGATATACAGAAATGTGGTTGAATAATGTCACTTGCAAATATAAATTTGTACATAAGAGGTGAAACTGAAGATTAGAAGTAGCAGTTTTAGTAATAGGAAGTTGATCAGATATCTTAGTGCCTTGTGACTAGGATATTTGAACTAGTTATGCACGAACGTCTGATGAATTTTAGCAAATCGAGAGTGATGGTGTTCAAGATAGATGAAATGTACACCTTAATGTGATATAATGGCCCGTGTCCATGAATGAGATTTCTCTCAAAGATTCAACTTGAGTGTGCCTAAAGAACAGTGCGGAGTTCAGAGTGAAATGGTCTATGAATCATTATCGTATGTGTTCTGCTCGTAGATTAAAATGACGCAACTAGTATATATATATATAGGTTCGTACCATTGTTGTATCAAAGATTCATTGAAGGATCATTGTGGATACGGGAAATAACGATAAATAATAATTATTTAGAACAAGTACATTAGTCTGCGTATTTGTGAAATAAGGTAAGGGTAGCAAGGTTGAGAAATGTATCTAAAAGACATCGGTAAACAAAAGGAATAGTACACAGTAATCGCTTATATAAATTTGTTATCTGAAGCAAGACTTTCGGTGCATAGTAGAATTCTGGTGCAAATGTATGTAAATAAAGCCTATAATTGATAAAAGAAGAGTGTTGCGTACAAGCATAGATGTCTATGCTGACATTACATAGAAAGCAACAGGATCCGCGAAAGATTTGCCATGTTCAGATGAACGATTGTTCTGCGCTTGTGTAATTATAAGAAGGCTGGTTAGTTTATTATAGTGAAATAAATATAAGTGATTATCCTTCAAGTCTAACTTTTCGCGTATTGAACTTTTGATCTCTTCATTCCGTTCCCATTAGAATGAACCCTATCGCAACGAATATCTGGCCTTCCCAAGGTAAAGGCGATGACGAACTCTCGGATATTCTGTTTGAACAGGAAACTTGTCACTTTTCCCGAACAAACCGGAACTGCTTCTTGATGAGCACGAAGATACCATTTCACTTTAAACTTTTGGATAAGAGAACGTGTAAAGTTTGTTCGGTTTCTTGCAAACTCTTCGACGCAGGGTACGTTCGGTTGTGTGGTGATGGAGTTGGAGTTTAGGAATCTAATCTATTGTTCGAAAGTGAAACAACGCTGGCTTTCTCACTGACGAGGTTCTCAATTCAATGTTTTGAAACAAACTTTATATTACTTTCACGAATTATTGTTTTCTTATCGATCAAACGTATGTCAACAATGTATACATGTTGATTGCCTTCAATAATCTGCACATGTTAATTAATATATCTCTCGATATGGAAGAGAAAAATAAATAAATTATATTCACAGAAACCCCCCACTCCCCATCACCGCTTTCATATGTAGTCGATAGTCTATCTTCAAGTTTAAATTTTAATTCATTACTGACGATGACGCAGTAAGCGTCGAAAACGTTTGAACTAATATTTAATCTAAGTGTTGTGGGCAGTAAACAACGTTGTGTTTAATTTTAATAATTAATTAATTTTTTCAATAATAATATTGTTAAAAGTTTTTTAAGAGTTAATTAAATTTGTAGGTAAATATCCAGTAACTGTGTGTTCTTGAACATAATCAAAAATTGCTAATTAAATAAATTATTATTCTATTATTATGGTGATCAAAGTTTTTATTTATTTTCGTAATAAGTCAGAAAATAATTTTTATGGCCTTGGAAGAGGGGTGGACAAACTGGTTTATTTATTTTTTCTGGTAACTTACAATTACTCGCTATAACTAATACCTATTTAACTAATTAATTAACTAACTTACCATCACGCTGTTTCCCCGCAAGGGTAGGCAGAGAGGATAGAGCGCCACACTCTTCTGTCCTGACACACAATTCTCGCTTCATTCATACATCTTCTCATACAAGCTTGCCGATTGTTAAAGCTTCTAAGAAAACTATCCTCCAGTATCTGGTTTACCTAGTCATGCCATGTCTTTCGCGGACCTATTTAGCCTATTTTAAAAATAGTAACATTCCTTTAGCAGTTTTTTTCTGCGTACACGGAATACATATCACATCAATATTCTTACAATTTTCAAACTAAGCTAATCGCGTGTACTATGAAAATAGGACTAACTGGTGTCCTGGAACGAGGAGCGAACCCCCGACCACTAAATCACCAGGCCAACGTCTTAACCACTACACCAACAAGCTTTATTTATTTTATTTTTCATAATTACGACTATTCTACTTCAGAGTATTTTAAACATTTTTTGTAGAAAGTAGTTTATTTTTTTCTTTATTGGAAACCGGTAAAAATAATATAAATGACATCATAATTTAATGGGAATTTTTTAATATTCACTAACAACGAATTTTTTGTGGTTATTTTTACGTCGCCCATACGTTGATTTCAAAAAAAGAAGTTTATTTTCTGTTATTCACTAAATTTATGTTACAAAGGTCAAGTAAAAAATTACGAATACACCAAACAACCAATAACTATCAACTACAGGGTGAATATTATATTCAAGGTCGACTTTGTTTGGCCGCCATTTTGGTTTGGCAAACATTTGTCAGTTCAAAGTTAGTAGTCGTAGAGAACACAATTTATTGTGGAGCAACTATCGCCTTAACAACGTGTTGAAGTCATTAAAACATTTTATCTAAATAATAATGGCAATGCGGTAGCCATTAATGGTGATCGCTATCGTCACATGTTGGAAAACTTTTTGGTGACCGAATTGGTTACATTAGAACGATGCCACCTTACACATAGCCTGAGCTACGCTTGAAATTTTTCCCAGCTACATAATGTTAAAAAGTTGTGAAATCGACTGGCCTCCCTGATCACCTTATTTGACGGTTCCCAACTATTTTCTGTGAACTTACTCGAAAGGAAAGGTGTACGTTAATAAGTTAACAACAATTCCGATGCTACAGGACAATATTCAAAATGAAATTGCTGAAATAACACTCAAAGTGTGTGAGAATGTTATGAAAAATATGGTTAAAATAGCACGTATTTGTGCCGCTGCTAGAGGCGGCCATTTGGCCAATATTATATTCCATACATAATTGTAATAAAAAAAAAAATTGATAAATAAAAACAAAATTAAAAAATTGTAATTTATTTCTTAGTTATTCAAAAACAATATCGGCCTTGAACATAATATTCACCCTGTAGTATAAACCTATATAACGAACTATCAGAAGACGTATAACAAACCGAATGTCTGATTTTATTTGAAAAACAACTAAAAATTCTAGTTGCAGCTTGCACATATTTAACAGGTATATTAATAATAATTTAATGTAACATTAATTATCCATCAATACTTTTACTTTACTTGACGGGAAACTATCCATAAATGATAATTTATACAAAATAACATTGTACTTCGTAGTGACCCTGCACGTGCCCCATAGACATGGCCGTGTAGGGACTCACTTAACAACCATATAGGACCGAAACCCAAACAACCAATCAGCAGACATCATACATTGTGACGGACACTGCTCTAGGATCTAACGACCACCTTCTTTTCAGCGACATCTCGAGCGAGCCACTCCAGAGTTCAACCGCATATGCGTATTTAACTGTATACCGCCTCTGTATAATTCATCCATTAATAAACGCCAACAGTAGTCATCTTACACTGCGACGTACACTAACAAGCGTGTAAGTGTATGTCGCTGCCTGCTGATTGGTTGGTTGGATTTCGGCCCTATATGGTTGTTTAGTAAGTCCCCAAAGACCCATGTCTATGGAGCGCGTGCAGGGTCACCACAACCTATATAATAATTTTGTGTTTATTATTATTACGTAATGAACTATTTCAGAACATAGTCAAAAGTAAATTAAATCATTTTACTTAAAATGTGAATATGATTCTTACCTGTAGTAGTTGAGAACCTGAGCAAAGACACCGGGATGCCTGTCGAAGAAGTACTCGTTGAGGATGGGGTCGTAGTTGGCCAGAGCCTCCGTTAGCCGAGAAAGCCTGGTGGCAGGGATTTTCTTCAGTGTGGCCTTGTATGTCTCGTGCCTGATGCCGCCCACGTTCAGCACCACGCGGTTCTCCGCGTCCATGTTGATTAGATTCATTTCTGGGGAAGAAATAGCACGTGGATCGTTATTTACGGATACCGTTAAGACAACTCTACATTAATATATGTGAGGTATAGAATCAAAATCAGACATGTCTAATTTATATGATTTTTGAGTTAGGTATGTACAAATATAAAGCAAATTAACGTCTACAAGACTAGCCTATCAAAATTAGACAAATATCACCGAATTTCGTGTAAAAATGCAATTAAAATTTTCTTGTTACTTCAATCGCAGACATGTCCAACAGATAATTAATTCAAACCCAGTCAAATATGTTTTCAGCCAATAATTATTTGGTCATGTGACCTAGGGTTACCGGTCATTTGCAATAATTCAAGATCTTTCTTATTGCACAACTCTATTGTTGTATTATGCTATTGAATGTATATAGGTTGTAACGGACCTAGTCCACAATATTTTATGGGAGGATACCTGACTAAATGACGTGTCGAGTTAATATATATATATTCATATTCATGTATAAATAAAATAAATTAGTGTGACAGTACAATGCTTTTTTGCATTAAGTTACGTTTTAAAAATATTTTATTTTGTGAGTTATCAATAAATCAGACTTTTAAGTAGAGAATCGAATTGAGTACGTCATCACACCCCACAGCCTGACCATTTTTCATAATGCTTTATTGCGCATTTTATTTCTTCCATAATTATTGCATTCAAATCGCTTTCGTCATTCATACTTACCCCAGAGAGCCTCTCGAGGATTCCTCATTTGCATTCTCTTCTCTCTCATACGTTTCCTGGAAATATTTAATTCATATATCTTTTATTTCATTCTCATTCATTAACATTTCTCAATTTGCTGACTTAAAACCTTTCATACTACTGGTTTCAGCACCGCATCTGGATTTTTTGACTGCCTTCCAGAAGAATTATATATTATCCTGAAAATTCTGTCATTTTCACCCCTTCCTCTTTCAGCCGTTCTTTCATATCTTTCACGCCTGATTAAACTTTTTCCTTACAAGCATTGTATAGATCTTTTGCTCTCGAGTATTCATCCCCATTTATTGTCAAAAGATAATGCCACGCGTTCTTTTTTTCTTTCACATGTTCCTTCATGCCATCGTCTCACCGTGCATCGCCTTTCTTTCTTCCTTGGGTTGCTTTGTCACAGGTTTCCTTCGCTGATTCGAATAAAGTAACCTTAAAGTGTTCTCATGCATCGTCTACATTTAGATCACTCATTCTTTTCTCACTCACCCTTTTAAATTTTTCTCTAACATCATTATTTTCCATCTATCGTCTATCGCCGATACCGTTTTTTTCATGGACCGCCATCCTTGAAATAAATGTATTCTTGAGATGACAAGGAAATGATCAGTTTCCATCTCGGCTCCCCGGAATACCCGAGTATCAACGGTAGCGGATCTCAGTCTAGAGTCAACCACTACAAAATCAATCATTGATCTTTCATTTCCTCTCTCCCATGTGTACTGATGGATTTCTTTGTGATCAAAAAAGGTATTTGAAACAAAAAGTTTCCATTCTAGGCATACCTCAAGTAGACTATTTACAATACACTAGAAAAAATTACATCAAAATAGTTTCAGCTGTCTTCAAGTTTTAAAATAATAGAGAGACGTAATCTTTTATATAATTCTAAATTATATCAAATGATGTTCTTGTTGTTAAGTTTAGTGGTAGAGTAATCTACTAGTGACTAAGTGGTTCTATATAAAAATGCTTTCTTTATAAAAATAAAATGATATTCCACAGAATAACTCATGTAATACTTTTTGAAAAAATACTATAAACTAATTTCCCGGCAAGCAAAAATACACAAGAAAATTAGGTCAACATTGTTTTATCAAAAATCTAATCACCGTATTGAAACAATCCCCTTATTCGCTCGATATGCTTTTTTATACCTTTTTTTATTCCTCAAAATCAAGAAAAACGTGAAGGATCATTATTGGGTGTCACGAGCGGAGGTGGAACGGATTTCAGCGCGTGCTCTAAGTAGGCTCACGGAAAATGACTTTGATCTTCCTGTGATAGAAAAAACACATTAAAATAAGTGCATTTCTTTAAGAGAAGAGATTTTGAAGGATACCGCATACCAGATAACGAATAAGTATGCCAGTGCATTATTACAGTTAATTGTAATATTTTTTTTCTACGAACTTAATTGTCAGTTCTCGTTCGTTTGAAAATAAAAGATTTCGACCTTCGTCTCAAAGTTAAACCCTGTGGCGTTTCTTTTAACTAAAGCGCTGAAAGTTTATTTTTGCTATATCTAATCCGGATTAACCGAAGTTCATACAAGCGACTTCCGCAGTAGCTGGGTAGGTTTCAATTTATCATAATATTGCTACGTACTCAGCCACAGTAAGCTGCGCTACTGTGGGGGAGACCGGAGTTGCCTGTCACACGGGCGGATTTTACGCGGTTAATAAATCAGGACTATATGGCAGGGCTGCTGACTTCAAATTATATACGTCTACGCGTACCATGCTAAAACCACTACTAAAAAATTATCCATACTGACTGAGCGAACACTTATTACATTTTTTGATTACTTTAATACAGTCAAAAATCTAACAAATCAGAGGTAAAAAACAGATGAATCTAAAGTAAAACATAGGCACCAATAATACTAATTATTTAAATATTTTTGCAGCTCCAATAGTCTTTGGGAAGTAAAGATTAAAAGGTTATGAATTATTAAAATTAATTTGTTAAAGTGGTTTTGAATATTAGTTAACAAGTTGTGTGACTGTTGAAACTGCTTAATATGTGAGTGGTCGATGCCCTAATATTCACCCATCACTCACATGTCCGTTTTATAGTCGCGGAATGTATCGTGTGTGGCCAGGGTATGTTAGAAAGCGAAAAAAACTACTTACAGTTAATACTCGATTTATTGACACACAATTTGCAAGTATGGAGTAGTTAAGATGTACAATAAAATTACTACACGCGAATAGTTTACGGAGGTGTTCCTTGTCGCTGTTATCGGGAAGGCGGCGGTGATATCGCGTTGTTGCTTGATATTGGTACTGGAAGACTTTACGGCTGCTAGGCGTTTGATTTCACACAACGGTATCTGCAGGGTGCGTTCTTTAATGTTGGCAGACAGACCTCCACAAGTACATGGGTACACCATTAATACATTTTTTATTATATAATTTTTTTAAGATGAGAAAGTGTACTACTATAATTACACGATAAAAAGAATTATTAATTATATTTTGCATTTAAGTACAGTCCCAGGGAATTTATTTCTTAAAAATTATGTATTCTAAATGCTGGCACTCTTCTAAACGGGAGACAAAATTTCTGAGAACTGCTCGGCACGTATTCTCCGTGATCGCTGCTATTTATTTTCGGATATTTTCTTTTAATTGGACCACAGAGGGAAGATTATTACAGTATATCTTTGATTTAAGGTAGCTCCATACGGAAAAGTTCATCGGTATCAATTTGGGGCTGCGTGGAGACTAGTTTATGTCACCTCATCGGGATATCAATTTTCCAAGGAAAATTTCAAGGACAACTGGTAAGGACATGCTCCATAGCCACTGCATTCGCAAGGACGTGGCAAGCGGTGGACATACCCCTCCCCCCGCCTCTCTCTAGCTCGTTGTGTTGGTGCAGCGAATGAACCAAAATGAAAAAGACTTTTGGGACCACTGATCCACTCATCAAATATTGTGGACTAGGATTGATACAGTGTGTTATATATATATATACATTATTAAATCCTTACTGACTTCAGAACTTTGATCCATAATAATTATACTTTTTTAATTTACCAAATAATAGATGTTTTAATAACTGTTTCAAATATTTATAAATTTATTGATTACAACAACTACCTCCTCAGGACAAACATACTACCTGAATTAGAAACGGTTGAAGTATTTAATTATCTCGGATCAGTGAATTGCTAACAGCATGCGGGCCAGACATCAAAAGAAGAATAGAAATGGCGAAGCGTGCAACCTTGTCATGCTGAAGAATTTAGAAGAATAGAAGTATGATATAACAAAAGTGATAATAATAAAATGATGCGTATGCAATGAATAACGAGAATATGTGACATATGACGCAACGTGGAGGGATGCAGAGAGAGAAGAAGATCTCCCATCCGCTGAATCGAAGTGATGAATGCAACAAGCACTACTTTTATAGCAGTGCTGACAACTACGGAATGCTGACAGGAATGGAGAAACACCTTCAGTACGATCAAGATCATCGAGACTTCATGTAGAACGCGATGAATATTAACATTTATGCCACAAAGATGTATTATTTAAATCATATAAAACTAATTCTTCGGTTTTCGGACCTAGATTAATTGTTCCAATTTTTTTTTCGTTCCTTACACGCTCGGTTGCAATTGGGAGAGCCCTGTGATTTCTCACATGTGTTCGAGTGTGCTAGAATGTTAAATAAACTAAACATGTTGTGATTCATATCTTATTAACGTGATTTATGTTTTGTGTATTGTGTTGTTATGAAGAATCTATAGAATAGTCTTCTACGACCAGGGCTGAAAGCTTCTGACATTCTCGAAGTGAGTCTAAAAGTTATGGCGGAAGCTGACGCAATGTCTCGATGAAGTAAGGAAGTACCTAAGTCGATCATTCTTCACATCCGAACTCCTTTAATTTAACTTCTTCAGATTTCCTCCTCACTTCCTTCCATCCTTCTAATATCCTTTTGCTGACAAAGTTATGTAGATGCCTAAATAGAAAAATACCCATAATTTTGATAAAAACATGTATTAATCATTTATCGTATATATAAGAGTATCCCCAGATTAGAAAACCTAGCAACCAATAAATCACTTAAAAGGATCGAGAAACGCATAAATACCCAATTGAACGGACGACCAGCCCCTTTTAAAATTTATTTCCGAAACTTTCCCTTCACCCAACCCCACTCCCCGTATCAGTCCCAAGATATTTGATAGTGACAACTAAGAAATAAGTCACTTATAAAAGTTAAAAAGGTGATCTCGTGTGACCAGAAATATTAATTGACGTTTGACTTCATAATCACTAACTTAGATTAAGTAAGCATATTCTCTCGAGATATCACGGAAGTTTGCAAGGTAACCTCAGAGGCTTAAATTTGAGTGCAAAGCTTATCGTCTTAAGAAGAACAAGATCTAAAAACTGAACAATTATAAAAATCTGTGAATTTTCACAGCATACGTATACCACTGTAATTCTCAGTGTATAAAAAGTACTGGGCATATTATCAAACAAATATTTTATAATATATGCGCCGAAGAATTGTAAGCCGTTGGCGTTGACGAAGAATGTTTCGAACACCATTGGAAATAAAAACATACATATATGTTACATATGTGAAAATAAAATATTTGTTTTTTTATTCCATTCGTTTAATTTACTTAAGATGCGTTTCGCCTTGCAAGGGCATTATCAATCTAACAATTTAACTCGACAACTTGTATTTATAACTATCACCAATTCGACATCGCTGCATTAATTAAAAAAATATAATTTATGTTAAACAAAACTATTACCTAGAATTATGCAAACATTATTATAAGTGTTTTATTTTCAAATATGTGATTATGGAGTTCTATAAACTTATTTCGGAAACAGTAAACATATATATGTATATTTCAAAATTTTCGTAATTAACTTTGTGGAAGTCCATTGTAATTAACTTTAAAAGACTTTAAAACTTTTAAAACTACTTAACGTACAGACACCCCCTATTACATCTCCTCTCCTGTCCATATTAGCCCCGCCCACAACCGCTTTTACTTTTCACCAAAACCCTCTTCTCCCTAACACCGCTCTCATACCCCTCCCCACATGTAGTCGATTGTTTGTCTTCTAGTTTTAAGATTTAGTTTATTACTGAAGATGATGCATTAAGCGTCGAAAACGTTTTAATTAAAGTGTAGTGTTAAGTAAACAACGTTGTGTTTTATTTTAATAATGAATTAATTTTTTCAACAAGTTAAACATTTTGTAAATAGTTTTTTGAAAGTTAAGTAAACATGTATGTTATCCTAATCGGACTTTATTCCCGGATATACATAATGTATATTCTTAATCTGCCTTTTGATGTTCCTGTATAATTTGGAGTTCTCTGGATTATGATTTGTAGGTGTAAGAAGACATAAACAACTTGTGTATATGAGGTCATAAGATAATAATATCCAACGACAGAATAAGCAAAGGTAGGTATTGTATTTGCTAAACGAGCGAGCTAGTTAGTTAAGGTCTTTAAAATCGAATGAGACTTGTCACGAACACACCGTTATGATTTTAAAATCAATATATAACGGGCGACGCGATGTCGTTTTACATAGCCATCAAGCGAACTCGATTTATTTACAGAGTTTCTTAGATAGTAGCCTCGTAAAACAGAAAATTAAAAACATACCCCAAGCGTCGGGTCTGTGTGCATTACTATTTTTCTCTAGGATTAAAATTAACGAACCTAAGAATTTTTAAAGTTTTTAAACATACGCTATTTTGAAACAAGATGGCAGATCAGGCGGGTTAACGAGCTTTGCCGAGATTTATAGATATTTCAGAAAAGCTTCTTTGAAATAAGATAAAAACTATATACTAATATACACACATAAACTCTTAAAGAAATGATGATTTTGAGGTATTGAAATTTTCCAGAAATTACTTTATGAAACCCTTTGCAATAGTGGTAATATTTCGAAATCTACATGAAAGATATCTCCGTAATTTTTTTATTGTAACTAAGAAATTATATAGATATATGTCAAACAAAGTTTGGCAGGGTCCAATACCACGCCACGGTGGCCGGTATACTCGCATTATCACAATATTCTTATTTGAATATATTTTTAACCGAAAGGAACATTTACATATTGTTACACTTTTTAACTAAGGTGAAATATGGATGCATAACTAGTTGACACACCCAGCGTTGCACTGGGTGTAATCACACCCCCCCCCTGAACCCATCCTCCACCCCACCGCCAACACATTAATATCAATTATATGGAGCTTGTAAAATGAGACGGGTCTATCATTATTGCTGTTTACATTATTGAAGATAACGGATATAAACAGAATATACAATGAAATGATTTGTAGAATATCTTATCAAATTGTATTTAATACAAATTAGACGAATCGATTAGAAAAATTAAAAAAAAAAATCTTTCGAAAAAATATTTGGTTAATACCGGGATGCGAACCCAGAACTTTTTCTTGGCAGGGAACCGCGATACCAATTAAAGTCACGAAAAATTCGAAACACATATAAAGTAATCTTCTGTAATTGATACTCCTATTATTTCATTTTAAATAGCTTTCAACATTGTACAATGTAATGAATCTTAAAAACCTTTCTGTAATATGCGCTAGGTGACGCCACGATAAATCACTCCATATTATTTAATCTGAAACATACAACTGATACATTTTATTTTTTAATGAAAACACATTTTATTGTAAAGTTGCAATATTAGAACATAGCTCTAGAGAAGTTTAAAATAAGTATCACTTTATTAGAAAGATATGTTTATGGAAAATGTATCTTTTTCCACCAGAATACATACGAACACAGAACTATTGTTTGCCGGAGAACTAATAGATACATTTTTTCTGTATATATTTTTAATGATGTACCTAATTTCTCTAAGATACGGATTTTGCTCACACGAGACGCTTTGGAGACAACTTTCCACTTCGTGTTCACCGTGTACATACCGTTCGCCGTCTCGCGCCTCAGTTCACGCTCGTATCTTAGACGTCAAATGTCATTGTTATAATGTTCGTCTTTGGGTGATTTTGAATCTCCTTAGAACAGTTAAAACGCAATTAATGTTAGTAATTTAACGTCTTATGCTAATGTTAATGTATAATGACTTATATCTAACTTTCAGAATAGATAGCTGTAGGGATTTACGGTAGTTTTAGGTGACGCTTATTTGCACGTATCAATCAAATCTCGCTGTCAGAACGTGGGCCGCGTACAGTGGTTTTTGAGTTTTTGGTTCTTTATAAAAATCTCAAGCTGATCTCCGAGTTTATCTCCAGAAAAAAATCTCATCACATGTACATGGTATTGAGATGTATCTCAACTAAATATCTGAGATTGTCTCCTTCCGTGGATACAAAACCTTAGGTAACCGATAATAAAATAAAATAAATATATATTTTGTTATATATGTATATACATTCGACAACATAGAATGATCTTGAATTATGGGGGTGACTCTCGACATTTATATAAAACAATATACAATGTGAAAATTAATGACAAAATATAAAAAGTGTTAAGATATTGATCAGATTAGAATTTGGGAATCAGAAAGATATCGAATACATAGTTATTTAATAATTTTGAAGAAGTCATTTTAGAATACTTTTTTGTACACATTTATATTTTCTGCTAATTTAGTTGATTTTGGCAGTTGGTTATACAATCAAGGAGCAATGTTCGATACATGTCTCTGTCCTATTCTTAATTTTGACATTTTAAAAATAACATGTTCTGTAGTTTTGCCCCGAATCTGATAGTTATGATGAATTTTTATTTTGTCTTCTTTAAAAAAAATGAAATAAAACAGTTTTTTTATATAAGGAAGATAAATTTAAAACAGGAAAATCTTTAAACACTTGTTTGGTTGAGTAATCTCTAACTTTTGTTAAAATTATTTTTATTATTATCTTTTGAGTTGTAATTATTAGTTTGCGATGTATGGGACAAGTTCCTCCTCAACCCAGTATTTCGTATTGTAATATTGATTCAACTAATGCATGAAATATGATTTTAAGAGTTTAAAAATTACAAAATTGTCTAAGAATATAGAAGTAAAATAAAAATTTACGTAATTTATTATTTAAGAGGGTTATGCGTTCTTTGAAGTTTAAATAATAATAATGATTATTAAGTTTAAATTCCCAGCTATACACACAGAAATATGATACGAAACAGACTGGTAACAATAGCAATGCAATTATTAGTGACAAAATAAGTACTGTTTTTAGGTACACGAGTATTTTTGGTGATATCCTAGGGCAGTCAGTTGTGCGAAAAAAGAGGGTCGAAAAGTTTTAAGGATATGACGAACTTAGGTAATGAAACAAAAAGACCAGTAGTAGTTCTAGGATAGCGTTAAGCGAGTGAATTAATTACTTTAATTACACGCACTAATGTACTATCCACGAGTTTCATCGAGACTTCTCATGTGCGATAGTTCAAGACCATCTTAGCGCAAGCAGACAAGCTTCAACGCAGAGAAAATTGTAAGCACTGTTTAATTAATAATTTTCAATTCAGTTTGTTATTTGAAGCTCCTAAAAAAAGTTTTTGTTATAAATATAACATATATTAATTAAAACGTATTTATTGAGAAAGTTATAATTAAAGTAGGTATATATTTCTGTGCTATTGATCAAATGCATCAATGAAAAAATGTATTTACGAGATATATTTTTTAAATGTAATGTTTTTATTAAAATATTGGTAGGTAAATAAATATGTTGTATCAAAGATTTTCAATAAGTTTCAATTGATAAATTTGATTCTAGCGTTTATTACTCAAAGCGATTAATTGCAACATAAAGTTTTTCGCTTTTAAATAATAAATTAATCGTTTGTAAGGATAACATTTTTGGAAACTTTAATGGTGGCGAAATGGTAACGCATTTCCCAGGATAGAAAAATTCCAATGTTAATATAAATGTTCCGTGTTGGTAGCCAAAATTTTTTTGAATAATTACATTATTTCTGCTTATTTTTCTAAATGATTAATTTAATAAATATGTCAAGTAAATATTTATAGTATAATTAAATTTTATTACAAGAGTCCGTACATTTGCAGCAGATATTTTACATAAGTAATTTTTTTTTTCACGAATTGTCTGAGTAAACCTAGAAAATGAAGATTTTCAAACGCAAATTTATGGATTCTCCTACAACATGATGGTTGTTTTGATAAATCGAATACAACTAAATTCCACAGATGACATGATTTATATAGAAGGCACCGTGTGGCTGTAAAACCAACGGAACGTAAGGCTCGAGCTTAGTCAATACGATACAATATTCTAAGCTTATTGTCTATCGTTAAGTCCTACTCAATGCGAGAGTACTTAAAGTGAAACAATGGTGTATTATAATACAGTGATTTTGAGATTAATGTTTGAATTTACGGAAAATATTTTCACTCAGTATGACAAATAATGATGAGATAAACTGTGGTTGTTACTGTGATTGGTAAATGTGATTTAAAGGCATTGATAAATAAGCATAGTTAGTGTGATGTCTAAGGGTTTGCGTGTATGTGTGTGTGTGTGTGTGTGTGTCGGTCCGCGGAGCCCGGTGCTAAGTAGGAGGTATGTGGGTGTGTGTGTGTGTGTGTGTGTGGTGTGCGAGGCGTTATAAACTAACGCATCGCGAGGGCGAGCTCTCTCCTTTTTCTGCTCTGACACGATTAAGATAACTTATATTATGTTATTGTAAATGGCATTATATACAAAGAATAATAAACTGCTGTATATTGTCATCTGATACGAGTTTAATTATCGCCCCATTACGCGGAATACAAGAAAATTTGTCCGAAGCTACATCCATAGCGGTACTCACAACCGCCGCTTGAAGTATATTATAGTTAGTTACACCAATCGCAAAGTTACAGTCACAATCGCAGTATATGTATTAATCACAAGTGGCAAGTGTTTTATTTTTTCTTCTTTTACTTAGGCAATCCACCCTTCAAGGGTAATTTGTTGGCAAGTATTTAAAATTGTTTAATTTTATAAGCACTATATCACATTATAGACAAGTCTTTCGTGATATCAACACAATTTATGTAACTCGAAATTCGTAGCCAAGATTAAAGTTCATTATTTTTTATCGATTTCTAGCTTCCAGGCTCTTAGGCAGTTAGGTTGCCGGCTAACCCCTGCTCTTGTCAAACTTTTCCGTTAAGTTACCCGCACAACCTTGTCTCGGTAAATACTGACGATACCGGAGACGATCAGCGTGACAGTTATGAGATCGAAGCGTCTGAGATGGGTTGAATGGGATCACGTTCTGAAGCGAGAACTCTTGAACTTTTCGGAAAAGATCGTCGAGGAAACCTCGGCCAGAAATCAACTATTAGTAAAGAACGTTACACACAGGTTGCAGATTTTGGATTGCTAATAAATTGCAGACTCTTTAAAATATTGATACTTTGAGAATATTTGTGAGATCGATCTTGGATCTGGATGGCCTGCAGTGCTAAAATGGTGATGTTTTCTATATTCACTGGCATTATTTGATTTACGCGTTTCGACAAGTTATATAAAGGTAGCTGCCGTAAAGAATAGAAAATTATATCAACAATATCATTAGTTATGCTCGACCTAACTGAATTCTTTGACACATTATAAACTATATACTTAAATATGAATTAAATATATTAATTATAAAGATATACATATAAAATCAATTTTATCGAAAAATATTGTTGTTGCGCCACCGGGATCGAACTGGATCTCTTTCCTAACCGGGGAAGGTGCTTTATCCGGTTAGGAAAGAGATCCAGGTTCGAATCCCGGTGGCTCAACAACAATATTTTTCGATAAAATTGATTTTATATGTATATCTATATAATTAATATATTTAATTCATATTTAAATATCACAGACCTATGTTCTGAATAATTACAACTTCACAATAAGAATGTGTTCTCCTAAACTATATACTTCCTACAATAATTTTTAAAAAGATTTTATTGCAAAAAAATGTATCTTCAAAATATAATTATATTCAATTGCGTACTATTGAAGTCATTTTTCTTTTATTATTATTTACTTTACGAGTTTTTACATAAAGGTGTACTGATAGAATATATGAGAAATAGCTTTAATTTCTAAAATTTATGTATTTTCTTTACTTGAATGGGTGTCATGTGCCTTAATTTAATGGAAATAGTATGATATTTTGTGAATTTCGTATTATCTTTAATTGTTGTTTGTTAATCAATTTAATTAGTATTTTTTATTTAAATATTAAAATGATATAAACGATTTCTCAATAAAATTAAGAGTTATTTAAAGTTCAACAAAACAGTTGTATGTTAAATTTGCAAATAATACTTAAAATAATAATAATAAAAATAGTACATACTAGTGAAACTATTTTGAATCAGCAGTCACGCTGATCAAAATATTGCTAACAATAAATAAGGCAGTATGTAGGGTAAACCCTTTCCTATAAGTGGCAAACATATAAGATTAAATACGTTGGTATAACAAAAAAAAAGATATCGCATATCTTTGAATTAAGGTAATTTATACTAATTTAATGTGCGATCCTAAAAATATTTATTGCATTTGTCCTTAACTATATCTAGTCGCTTCGTTTACAGTTGTGATTTGAATAAGTCAATTCAATCTTCAAATATAATACTATGAAGTCATTGTTGCATTATATAAGTGACTTTTATTCAGTAAATCTAAACATTATCGCACTTGTGGCAGTATACATGATGTAATAGGTAACTAAAATTAAGAACGCCGCAAGGTTCTCATTTGGGACTATTATTATTTTTATTTTTAATTCGTTATAAAACAACTAATTTGTGTATTTATATGGTAAAATACTGTGTTTGCAGACGTTGGCGTATTATTTCATAATAAATCATATATATTATATATGTATTATATCATCACCATTAGCCATTGTCAATTTATTGTTGGATGAAGGCCTCCAGTGGGAGAATACATAAAAAATATTTTTATTTAATATGTATTACTCTCATTTGCTTTTTTTTTTACTTTTAACAACTGTGAATTTTCAATATTTTCCAACAGGTTTCGGAAAGTATATTTTTCTTCATCAGGATGTTTTTATCACTCTGATATAAATATAATAAACTCTCAGTGGTTAAAAAAGTAAATTAATTATTTATTATTAAAATGAATAACCACAAATTGTTTACGTTAAATATTCAAGGAGTGTACATATTTATGAATGCATAATTATTTGATCGTCTAGAGGCTAAGCTGAAGTTGAGCAATGCTGGTTATGTAGCGATGCTTGGTCGTGAAATACACCCGGAGAATTCTACAGTGGCTACCATGGCTGAGAGAATAGATGAATTCGGTCACAAACTCGTTGAGCTGAAAAGAATATCTGAGCTTGCAGATGGTGCAGAATAAGAAGAAGACTATAAATAAATCATATGATATCCCAAAACAGATGTACGAGTGTGGAAAATATACATTTTGTAAATTTTAATGAAAATAAAATGGTTTGTTTTCTTATATCAATAGACAAAACAAAATTTGAAAGATATTTCAGATAACGTCCTATACACTTCTCCAGTCAGACCTCAGGTAGAATATAATTTGGTCATATGGTCACCTCACTACATTGTTCACTCGACGGTGGCTAAAAGAATCCAGATAATGTTTTTAATATTCATTCATTATACGCTCTGAAGAAATTAATTATGATTATCTCCTTAGCCGCCTGAAAATGTTAAAATTGTCAGTGAGACGTATGGTGACCGATCATATATTTCTATATAGAATCATTAATGATAGGCAGATTGTTGGTCTAATTGACCGAATTGACGAATTGACGCACCATTGAGGTCATTGATATACAATTCATTGTTCTATTACAGAGGTAATGTTAGAACAAGTGCATTAGCTAACTCGGCAGTTTCCAGATTGCATTCTTTGGGGAATGAATATGTGGAGGTAGTCGACATTTTTGCTGTTAGTTTTAACTGTTTATTGCACTAAATTGTTACAATTTTTTGTGTCTCAACTCAATGTGTCTCAACACCTGATTATCAAAGCTCATGTGTAATGTTTATGATGTTATACTCGTCGACTAGTTGTGTGTAATTTGCAATCTACGATACTACTTTCAGCTTTTTACGATACTCTATGTATTTTTGTATAATTTTTGTTTTGTTCTATTCATTTACTATAACTTCCAATTCGTTTTACAACACATTTTTTTATTTTATTATTTTGATTATGAAAAACATACAGATATAATATAATTTTTGTATTGAGTATTGCACTTCTGATGTGATTCTCTATTATGTGAAAAAAATGTATGTAAATGCCTGAATAGGGCGTGTACAATAAATAAATAACGTTAAATTTGTACACAATTTACTTGATTATGGCTGCGGGTCTTGTTTCAGGCTAAGCATTAAACCTCTCAAATATACATTGTATTATCCAACAACGAAGAAATGATATAACATAATATAAAGCTAATGAAAATATGTTATTTAAAATAGCGAATATATAACCAGCCAATAAACTGTACTCGTATCGTATAATTCTCCAATGATAATAAAATATAAATACGTAAGTAATATTTACAACTCGCGGCAGATCGTAAACGCCAAACTGGTAAACTTACGATTTAATATTTATTGCGGCAAACGATCGCTGCGAGTTGCCATTCCCGGACTATTAAACCAACTATCCACTGAAATCTTCAAACATGATATATTGTCACTTATTCACACAAGTGGAATAAAACATATTAGTTTCAATGGATTTTTTCAAATGAAAATTAATGAAAAGAGTGTACATACCTGCCTAAATTTTGAGTCGAAAATGTTCACGCGTATGTGTAAAATGCTTGTGATTATTTTTAGATTATTTATGTTCAGAATATTTATCCAAAACGAATGATTTTTTATTGACCATTGGGCAGCGATGCTTCAATTTTGGATCAATTAACGATCCGAGATCCATCTGCCTGACTTGCAACCTCCAATGTTAGATAATTTTAAACCACTGGGGGTAACTAAACAGAAAAGGAAGAGAGAAAAAGAGAACGGATATTTAACTCAATAAATAATTCAGATCAAGGATCATCATAATTTAACGGCTTTTCAAATTGCGAACTGCAGTAAAGGGTGGGATAGAATCGGTATAGACCGCAATGGATTATCAGCTGGGGGTCACGATCTTCAGTATTGAGAGAACCGACCCGAGAAAAAGTAAATTCTACTGAAATACAATTAAGATATCTGACACATCTTCTCGTGCCTTATCCGTTCGACGGACGTTGGCTATCATCACTTTGTTTATACAGTAGACTGGCCTTAGGTTCTTCAGCTATGATGTTTTCTTTCTTCCAGAACCTCGATGTCTAGCAATCTTCTCTGCATTATTATTTCATATTTCTCTAGGTGTTTCGTTACGTGTATCTTGTATGTTACGTATTCGATTTTATTGTGTTGTGCCTTCAATGAGTTTTGGTTTTGTAAAATGTATTTGTTTACTAATTTTTCCTAAAACAGTCTTGCCTAGTTGGGTAATGCATTTTAAAATATGTGTGAAGTATACGTGACAAACTGTCTATTTTTAGCAGCTGTACAAATTTTATACATGTCTAAATTAATAAATAAAAAAATATCCAATATATTGAAGTTTTCTGATTTTTATCGTATTAAATACTTATTTTTCTTTTTTCATCCCAACACAACATTTTCATTAGTAACTCTATCCATCCAGCTTATTTTGAGCATTCTTATGTAGATCCATATATCAAATGCTTCAAGTCGTCTTATCATTTCTTCGGTAAGTGTCCATGCTTCCATTCCATAAAAAAATACCGAGAATACATAGCATCTGACCATTCGCATTCGTAATCTGAAGTTAAGATCATGACTGTAGAACATTTTTTTCATGCGGATAAAGGTTACACGAGCTTGTTTAATGCGGCAATTGATTTCAACAGAAGGATCCCATCATTAATTTATATTGCAACCAAGGTATTTAAATAATTTGTATCTTCTTCAATTTCATTTCAGCAATATCTTTCATTGTCAGGTGTGTTCAGTTTACTAAAGATAATATATTTGAAACCCCAATTGAATATATACTAAATAAAATACCATCCACATTACACTAAATACTTCTATCTTTTGTACTTTTTCTAATCTGCCACCTGATTTCGTTCCAAGATTGTAATATCTTAATACAACTTTTTGAAAACCAATGATGCTAAATTACCTTTCGTTGATGATGTTGCTATTCTTCAGAATAAATACTTCCTGGATAATTAAACCAAAGTAAATATATCAGAGAAAAGGGCATCTGAATTTCTTTTTAATTTGACATATGTCTAAATATTTAGTTTGATTTACTTATCAAAGAACGATATATTTTTGAATTAGATATAATTAAAAATACTAAAAATAAGTTTCTTTTTATAAGCTGCTTTGATTAATTTCGTAGTGCACCGACTAATCTATAAAATAAATATAAAAATTAATTAATTATCGGATAGGGGCACGCCCGCAGTTATATTGGGAGGGCGAATACAAAAGAAAATAGTTTAATATGTTTTATTTAATAAATTCCATATATAATAAAGAATGATATGATACTGAAGAATCGCAATATCACTGGTTAAATGAATTAAGTTAAAAAAAGTATATTTTATCTCAAAGTGAAGCTTCCTTGCAGTGCAGGGTTTGATAACCTGATGTACACACCTGGTGAAATAAAATAAAAAGTTGGCCAGCTCTAAAGTAATGAAGTCGTTAAGCTCGAGAAACTTTTAATTGAATAAGTATTTTATTAAAACAATATACGGTCGCACCCATATACAGGACAGCGAACTGTACTTAACATGACCTGTGGGTGTCAGTCAACTTCGTGTTTATCAACGTATTATCTTTGCATTTTTCACAAAACAAAATCGCGGTTCGCCATAGTAAAAACTCAGAGACAACACACGGCTAGTCACACGAGAGACCAGAGTATTCATGAGATGAATTTTTTGAGGAAGAATGGGAAATAATTGTTGAGTTGTAGAAGTAAGCGGATGAATATTACTTACTTACTTATCATCTCACCGTTTCACCGTGAAGGTAGGCATAGAGGATAGAGCGCCACACTCTTCTGTCCTGACACACAATTCTCGCCTTATTCATACGTCTCCCCATACAAGCTCGCCGATTATTGTCGCTTCTAACAGAAACATTTTCCTGTATCTGGTTTACCTGGTCGTGCCAAGTCTTCCGCGGGCGTCCTCTATTTCTGGTGCCATCAACACTTGCGTCATATATCTTTCTTACCATTCTCTCCTTATTCATCCGTTTTATTTGACCAAACCACCTAAGTTATCCTGTTTTGGATTCAATCCTAGACGAATATTCTAGAACCAAAATGAATGGAGTCGAAATATGGACCCAGAGAAGGAAATTAATTAACATGCACGATGCCTTCGAGATATGTTGTGTGTGTACCGTGTTCGTAACGCACGAATGTCTTCATTCTTCAGAAACTCCGTGCTAAAGTAACGTTCTCCACAAAATGCATTGCGCATGTTGCTAGATGAAATAAAGATAGCCAGGAAAATTGGTTATCACGAAGAACGTACAAGGACGGAGAGCGAGAGGTCGATTTCCGGATCTCTCACTCTGACCGGAGCCTCGCTACATGTCGCACTAAACAAGGCTCAAGATTGCGAAGATGCAGTTCGCGAGGTAGAAGCAGACCAAATGACCACGATGCTTAGTCATGAGGACATCGACTGAGATAGATATCGTTAGCAAATATTTATAGTCTTATTGCTCAAATTCTTAAACACTAACTTGTACTGTCGCTTGGGTAATCCTTGATAATACTAATATAATATAAAAGAGAACACATTATTATTGTGAAGTTGCAGTTTTTCAAAACATAATTCTGTGATATTTTAATACAAATTAATTCATTTGAATTAAAATACCACAGAACTATGTTATAAAAAACTGCAACTTTACAATAAGAATGTATTAGTTTACACAAAATTTAATAAAAATGATTTAATTTCTGGCGTCTCGCGAATATTACCTAAAAATATTTGAGATTTTCGCAATAAAAGGTTTTAATTTTTTTTTAAATAGCAATTGGTACACGAAATAGATCAATATTCATACTATTTTCAAAATATGCTAAACGTTTGTACTATGAAAATAGGATTAACTTGCCAGTCTCCTGGAACGAGGTGCGAACCTCCGACCACTAGATCACTAGGCCAGCGTCTTAACCAGCCCTAACAGATGCGTCAATTTGAAAGAACTACAACATATAAGTTAGAAAATTTGTCGTCAACTTACTATGTTGATGCAGTGTAATCGGTTAACGCATTTCCCCGGATAGGAAAGGATCCAGGTTCAAATCCCGGTAGAAACAAAAATACTATTTTCGATAAATTGAAAAATAAATTTGAATTTCACAATGATTACAGCTATGTAATTTCAAACATTCAAATGTGTCATACCGTATTCACAACGCGCCAGCAAAAAGAAAAATGGTCGACAAATGTACAGAATATTATAATCTCTGGGTTCATGCTGGTATTCAAATTCAGAACAACGCATTTACTATTCAGCAGCTGAATTCAGCTGGGACCCAGGTCACGATTCGTCACAACAATGTCACAAACTCGCTGTTCGATAGAGCTTTTAACAAAGACGTGTTAGAATATTGCGAAGGCGTTTAAAAAATAATATTCGTTAATTAATTTTAATAGTCCATGGCTTCAATACTCTATTGTGAATAATTAAACATTTATAATAACAAAACAACAAATGATACTGTAAGTATTACAATCATTCTACTCGTATTCAAGTAATTATTATATTGTATATTGACTAAATATGAAAAGAAAAACGTTACATAATTTAAGTATAGAGTGTCCAGCTGAAAAATTTCAAGATTAAATTGTAATTGCTCGTAAATCATCAGGGTGAGGTAAATGGGATGGGTATTGTTCGACGCGCGTGATTTGCTGATTTGCCAGTCACTAGTCGGGAGCGCACTGCGCGTTCGCGGTTGAGCAATATTTAAAGAGCGGTGATTTATTGGTTCGTGCGCGTCGCGCTTTTTGTACTCACTTTAATATTCGACGAGTAAGTGATAGATCGAGCATGCCACTTATCTGGTGTTGTGTTCAAAAGTTCAGACAAGAAGGGACAGTGGTTAACCAAACTCCTCCGGGACCATCACCGTCAGCAGCGACGCCAGAATATGTGGCTCAAGTTCGACGTGAAATTATGTGCAATCCACGTAAATCGATAAGGAATATTGCACCCTTTACTGGAATAAAAAAATCAACAGTGAAAAAATCAAACTACAGTTTCACCCATACAAACTGCAAATCGTGTAGTTTCTCAACGAAAATGACTATTATTTAGCTTTACCTTAGCTAGAACGATGCTAGAACGTTTTGAAACAGCACGAAAGCTTGAAAACATATTGTTTACTGACGAAGGACATTTTAATATCGACGGCCATGTTAATAAACAGAACATGAGATACTGGTGCCCCGACAACCGATGGAAATGCCATCAAAAATGTTTGCATTGTACAAAAACGACAGCGTGGTGTTTAATTTCTGCCCGATGGATAATTGGCCCTTATTTTTTTAATCAGCGAGAGACAGTCACTGCTGACGTGTATTGCAGAATGATCGACGAGTTTTTGGTACCGCAACTGCAGCTGTTTCCCGGGTTCAACAACATAGCACAATAAATTAATCAGCAAGTACGTAGACATACCCTAGACACCTCAGTCACCGTGCTACTTTTTTTTTGTGGGGATACCGTAAGTCGAGTGTTTACAGCAACAATCCTCGAAGAATTCAGCCCGTTCAAGAAAATATCCGCCGTGAAGTTGCTGCCATTGAACCAACGATTTACTCTCGCGTGTTTGCAAATTTAAGAGGGTCTTGAGAGAATTGAACGGCATTTAGACGATGTTGTTTATAAAAAGTAAAATCCGCATCGTTAAACTCCATTTTGTATAAATAAAATATTGATAAATTTTATTTAATAATAAACTTGAAAATTTTCCGCTGAAAGAATACCATTTAAAATTTGAAACAATAGTACTTTTTGAGTTTACTATCCGATTAATAAAACCTGACTTAGCTTTGATAAAAATACCAGATAAATTAGTATTTTAAATGAAAATGAAGGAGATCTTAGATTAAATAATTAGAAATTTTTCCAAGAAATAGTAATTCCAAAACTATTTCAAAGTTTTCAAAAATTAAATTATTAAAATGTCTTACCACTTCATCACTTCAGTTAAAACTGTTAATGTTATACAATTTTTCAAAATGTAATATTAAAAATAATTTAATCTCGTTAAACATTGACGTGAAAGTGCTTTTTAGTTTTTATTTTATTGCTTTTACAACTACCGTGAACTTCTGATTAGGCTCTAGTTTCTCTATTGAAAACTCGATAGGCGATCGGTGGAACGATCTCACATGTATTGGGAAAACAATCTTTGTTTTGTTGCTAAAAACGTATTATTTTTTTATAAAGATTGCCTGATAACTGCTTAGTTGAGCCGCCAATCATTAATTAGAATAATAAATAAATTAAAATCGAGATAGTATAATTATTAAATACTAATTTAATGTATTAATTATAAATATATACATATAAAATCAATTCTGTTGAAAAATATTATTTTTGCGCTATTTTTAGATCTCTATTTCTAATCCGGGGAAGAACACTACCAATTGTGTTATAGCGCCAGTATTTTTCATGACAAATTTTCGAACCTATATGTTACACTTTTTCAAATGAATACATCTGTCGTCCCATTATTTGAAAGCCATCTCCTTAATAGTTTAATTATTACTCTCTTGGTCGTGTATAACATCGTGCATGTGTGATATGTGTACATTGGGAAGGAAGTAAATAATAAAATTCTACTTAATTTATTTTTGAAATATTAAATTTCATTCGTTAGAAAACGGTCGCTACTGTACTTTGTGTAGGTATTATTTTTTTTAAATTTATTTTTTTATGTAACAAATAATATTTTACTTTATTTACTTACCTACCGGGACGTGGAAGGATATATTTTAATTTTCAAACAACAGACAAACATCAAAAATGTGTCAATACATATTCAAAATTGATGCTTATGGGATTGAATAATACATATAGTCACCATGGTAACATGTATCACCTATTTGTTTTGTCACTTTATCGTCATATGATTTAGAACTACTATAAAATAACACATCAAAGATAAAGGATAAAATAGGGAACAAAAAAAAACAATCTAAAGTTACGTTCAGCAAAACAGTTATATGAATCAAGACGGAAATTCTTTATTAATGTTTCTTCAGCCGCAAAGCACACAACTGCGTATACAAAATGTGTTTAGAAATTATTTAAAAAGGAATATCTCAGGTAGAACATTCCGGCTGACTTGACGCGTTCCAGCAGAAATGATTGATGTTGATATTAATTATAACGTTGGAAGCAGACACGGGGGGATCCGATAGCCCATTCTAGCGGAAAGCCAAACACCCCCCAGTACGTGAAACTCACTCTTCCACAATTAAAACTACAAACTCGCGTTGTAAACGGAGATTCACTACAAAAAGATGTGAACCCTTGGGCGGTTGTGAAATAAATGGCAGTCGTGTTCGAATGATATTTTTGTGAGGAGCCCCGTGCTGGTTCGTGTGCTTAGTTTTCGCAACAAAGTCACCGTGCTTGAAGTGGAATAATAACTTGAGTTCGTGCTCAGAGCACCGAGAGAAAATGTTAATATTAAAAGAATTTCCTTTGTTCTGTGTTAAATGTAAATGTTAAGATAACATAAGTAGTGAATCCTCGATGATTTTACAAATGCTTCCAGCTGATCGGTTTCGCTGGTGGACTTGATGAAATGCTCTTTGTTGAAAAACTTATGTAACTAATGAGTTAAAGAGGGATTACTTGTGCATTTTTGTTTGTCTTCGGCGGTTCCTTATTACGAAGATGACGTCTGCCATGGTTTTTTATGTTGACCACGGTTTGTTTAAGGTGTAGGTGGTATTGCACAGTACCACCCGCACGCACTCTTTGAATAATAGATAGCTTGGTCTAATGGCAAGGGTGGTTCGAAACGACCGGAGCTCTCTTGTACAGACTACAATGTAGTACGGTCCCGAGTGCCACCTCAGGGCAGCACCGGCGCCGATAGCATACGCGAGATAATGCGTTATTTAATGAAGCTAATTACTCATTATATTTCATTCATGAATTAGTCATTCAGTCAAGCGCGAGGTGAGGCGCGAAATAACGAAGTTCTGGGACTTGTATTTAAATGGTAAACAAAGTACAGATATTTTGCATTTAGTGCCTTTCACGAGTGCATAAAAACCATTTAAATATGCCAGTTTTTTATTGTTATTCGACAAATACTAAGTCAAAGGTGACAGCCGAACAAATATGACACATCGAGCACGAATGAGATTGGCCAATTCTACAGCCAATAGGAATCAAGTAGAAATTTTCGCTGCAACCAATTAGGAGTCCCAATAGTGTTGTCATAACCGTCTATTGTTTTGTTTATGTACGCTGCATTCGAAGTGAGATTTTTTTATATAAGATTTTTAAGGGGGATTAAAGAAGTATTAATTGTATGGTGATTAATAATTATGAATTGATGTGATGACACTGTGAAGCACGTATGTATGTATGTATTACATGATTGTACGTGTGTGGGTATATATTGTGTATCGTGTGGCAGAGTAGTGCAGGTTAGAATACGTATGACGTAGAATACAGCTTTCAGTAGACACAAGTTAATTGCTAAGCACAGTTACAGTTTAAAGATGTTTGGCACTCGGGTGCCGACCTCCCGGACGCATGTCGCATTATTGTGGCGTCGGTACCAGGTGTGTTTGCGGCTGTTAGGTGCTTTGGTTTTACGTGGTAAATGGAAGGTGCGTGCAGGGGTCGTCGGTGGTAATAATGGCTGTGGAGGCGATAGACCTCCAGAATTCCTTTGTTGGATTTTGATTGATTGATTTATTGAGGGATTTTAACAGAACAAAGTTTAATTATCATCATTATTTTTGTCCTCTTGTTCTTCGGCGGTCCAAAGTCTTGATAAGGTGATTTCAACTTACCCTGTCTTATACCGTGTCAATACTTGTTGACCAATTAAGGCTTAATATGTCTTTTTACAGTCTTTGTTATTGTTATTATCCATTAGCTGTCTTCTTTTTGATGTTTCCAAGAAGATCATCTTGATAGTCGTTATTGTGTCCAAATCACCTTTTATTGAGATTTAGATATAAGGGCTGCATTGCCGAGGGTCTTTATTATTAAGATACTTCTCACTCGGCCCAATAATGTTACTCCTACTACTTCTCAAAAATAATTGATTTTGGCAGTCTGAATCTTGATTAACCTCTCTCTTCATAAGGACTCATGTTTGGTGACCATATATTAAAATTGGACTATGCGCAGGTTTTAAGATATCCAGTTTGACAGTCTTGACACACTTAACTTTATCCCTGTACTATAAAGGGAAACCCAATTCGTTTGTCTATTTCAGTCGTTAGAGAATTCCACTCCGAGGTAAGTACTTGATTTTGTCGACTCGATTTATCTGCGCCCTTTGGATTCTGATCGTGCACTGCTACTAGTCTCTTTTTATAACCATTACCTTCGTTTTTGCAGCGCTTTTATTTACCCGCCTACTTGATTTTACTCTTGATTGAAAGAGATTATCCACTCATAAAACTTATAACTTAATTATTATTTTTTATATAAAAATTAATCATAGAAATTCATACATTTTAAAGTACAGTGTTAAGTATGTTGTAACAATAAGTTTCATAAAAGTTTCAGTAAATTATATTATTAAATTATAATTATTGAAATATTTTTTATTATTTCAAAAATAGAGATGTAGAATACATGTGTCAATATCTCACGCTTCCCCTGCCTGTATACAATTTTGCATACATTGTTTTTTTTAAAACAAAGGTAACCCCACATCCTTCATCTCTCATGGACCACCAGTTAAATATAATAATTAGCGTAATGATTTAATTATTCCATTTTTAAGGATAACACATTTTTGTCGTGAAGTTGCATTTTCAGAACAAAGTTCTGTGGTGTTTTTAATACAAATTAAATGAATCAACTAGAAAGATATACAGAAAAAATCTATTTATCGAAAAAATATAAATATATACAATAATTCCGGTTCTATTTTTCGATAAATTCTTTTTTTCCGTTGAATATTTAATTTGTATTAATTGTTTTATAACGAGATTTTTTTTAAAACATCAAAATTTACTAAGAATGAATGAAGAAGAGCTATTTGTTGCACATTGAATAGAATTAAGAAAGGATTGTTTAGATGGTTTGGTCATGTGGAAAGTATAAACGAGGAGTAGATGGTGAATACATTATATGAGTAATGTTGAAGTATGAAGTAGTTAAGGTGTACGGAGTTTTCGTTGGGAAGGCGAGGAGAGTGAGGTTCATAAGACGGCTTTGCCGATGGTTGTTACCTGGCGTCGATATTGGGAGACTTTAAAGCTACAAGAAGTTAGATTTCACGCATCGGTTCTGCAGGGTGCGTTCAGTAACACGGGCGGTGTTGATAAGCGTGAAGGCGATAGACTTTCACAAGTTGTTATCTAACTTCAAATATAAATGTTTATATTATTGCTTTGGTAGTTCACTTTACACGTAAAAAAACTGTTAATATACTTATACATTTATAACACAAGTGTTTATACGTACAAAAAATATTGTATTTATTTAAATAAAATTTGTAGAGTTTTATCTATATTTTATTATTAATGCATCGTGCGATATCCAGTTACAGATCCGATGTATTATTTCTATCTTGTGTAGCTAAGAGTACATGTGGTACAAGACCTTTCAAACCAGAAAACTTGAGATAAAATCCGGTAAAATTCTGGAAAACTTTCGGGTAGCAACGAAAATAGAACAAAGAACATAACACCTTTCCCAACACGGCAACATTTGGTTTATCGGGAACAAACACGGTGAGAAAGAATCCCGGCGTGTCCTCCAAAGAAAACATGTTGTTCACCAGGGAGTTGTCCCTTGTCACAACTCCCACTTTACAATCTCCAGCACATATTGTACATGTTGAAATAAATAAATCAAATATATTCTATTCATGGGCTAGGCTACTAGTAATGGACTCGATTCTCACACCTTCAAAAAAAAACTTTTATCGCACCGCGATTGCCTCGCTCCACTCTATTTTGTTTTGGTCTCTTCAAACATAGTCTGAATTTTATTTCAAGTTTAGACAGTGTTCTTTTATTTTGTTGAATAATTTCTTCCTAGTGTGTGTCGACTGATATCGAGAATATGGCACTTACTCGTATTTTTGAAATAATAAAATTCTTGTATAATGGAGTGCCCTGTATCTGTCTGTATTCAATAGTTCAACTTAATCTTGCAATTTAATATTTATTACTATATTTGAAATAACAAGATATCATCTGATATTTTGGTCATAATTGATTTTTGTGTATCAACATTTTGACGATAGTTTTCTGTTTAATACTGTGTTACAAATTTGTCAAATTTTCTAATAGTTTACGAGATAACGAGAAAACAAAGTTATATTTTAGTAGGAGGTAATTATAATATTTTTTAGAACTACAACTGTTTCTTTGAACACAGATAAAATATACAATGTGCCCAAAATCAGGAATCAGTATTGTATTTTAATTCGATGTCTCTGCGGATGCGTTTTATCAATTAGAGTATGCGTGGTGCGAAAACGATCCATAATTATTCGAATTACTTCCTCGGATGGACGATTATGTTGACCGTAAAATGGACACAGCGCACGGTAAGTTTCGCGAAGTGAACCACGATTTTAGGAATAAATTTGTAAGCGTTGTTCATGGTGAAATGGCAAAACCAAACTGACCACAAATCAGCTGTCAGCTATCAAATTGGCTGTCGTTGGAAAAAGTGTTGCCAATTCGAAAAACAAATCTATAATAAAAACACCCCTTACAAGTACTTATAGATATTTAAAATTTGTCATATTTTTGTCACAAGTGAACGATTTGTCACAAGGAAAATTATAGATCATTCAGTACCAAAGATATCTAAGCCTTGTTGGAAATAGTAAAGAGATGATACAAAAGTTCTCTTGATGTCAAAAGTTTTCTCAAAAGCCATTATATGTGTTTGAGAAGAAATTACAAGTGGGTCATATCAAACAACTACCTAGCATATCATCCAGCATGAACTATTCTACATTACCAGAATTACAAAACATTATTCAAAACGTTTAAGACACCATTTCTGATGCACATATAATTTTACATACTGATGATGATTTACATACAACTTAATTATTGAACTAACGCATGCAGCTACCCGTCACTATTGAGTTGAGAAAAAACAAATTATAATAATGCAGTCCAAAGAGTTAAATTTACAGCAAAAATGTCGACCACCTCCAAAGAATGAGTTAGCTAGAAGAGTTAGCTAATGCATAAGTTCTGACATTACCACTGTAATAGAACAATGAATCGTGTCTCGATGACCTCAATGGTATCATACTATTGATGGTCCTCTATAGAAATTCAAGGTCGGTCATCGTACGTCTCATTGATAATTTTAACAATTTCAGACGGTTAAGGAAATAATCATAATTGATATCCTCAGAGCTTATATATATTTAATTTTAAATAAATAAATCTCAAAAATTTTCTCTGGATTTTTTCAACCGCCGTCGAGTGAACAATGAAGTGTGGCGATCATATGACCGAATTATATTCTTCTGAAGTCTGACTAGAGAAGTGTAGAGGACTTTATAAGAGTGCAGGTCTAAACAGTTTTTTGCAGTCCAGTATGAATTGGAAAGATTACGGAATATAAATTTAAAATTCATCGAAAACGTATTCGATTGCCGTAGAGAAAATGGTAACGCGCTTTCCCCGGATAGAAAGAGGTCCAGGTATGAATTCCGGTAGCAACTTAATATTTTTTCGATTCGATCACACAATTTTTAACAATACTTCTTCATTTTCCGTTTTCTATCGAAGGTTGGTGACCATATTGCTGTATGTTTATTTATCCTATATAAGATCATACATATATGTTTTATTAATATTTTACCACTTTCTGAGGTTAAACAGCCAAGATAACCTGAGATACGCCTGAGTTATAAAATATCATATTTTTATTGCGTAGAATGAACAGTTTTCCTTGATAGTTTTTATTGGTTTTCCTGACTTATTTATGCGTCCTTAATACATATTCATTAATAATGTGGTCAACCCACAGTAGTCTTATACTGGTATGATAATGTATTTCTTATTTTCTTTCCCAGTGCATGAATAATAGCAATGCCTCTTAAAATTGCATTAATTTTTTTTTATATGTAGACCGTGATTCAAACATAGAGAGACCATTGTCTTTGAAAGCCGAAAGTTGGGACCATTGACTATAAAAGCCGAAAGTTGTCTCAAAAGAATCTCATGAGAATGAAATCCATGTATGGAGACGGGACATAAGGTGATATTTTTTTAAATAGTTGAAAATAAAAATTATATACATTAAATTTGAGATTAAATGATGTTGCCGTGAATAGAAAATGCGCCCTACAAAATGTGCAAACCACGTCATCATCACCGACTCGGTACTGATGAACGATGCTGGTAGCAGATTAAAGCCGGAATATTGGCCCTTGAATAGATGATGTGATTGTTACCCCGGGGAGTCTGAGCGAGAGTTATCTCTACCCTAGGTTGTATATCTCCGTGGACGGGGTATGCAAATCAGAGTAGAGATTAAAAATTCATTAAAAATTTTGAACAAATTAACTGTCATGTAAATGGTCGTTTGTTTTCTGCACCATTACGACTCGTAAACTGTAGTTTATCATTATAATATAACTTTTTCTATATAAATAATTATAAAACTAATGCAGCTATAAAGTCACCTAAAATCGTGATAAAATTTGCTTTAGTTTTAAAATATTTTTTTAATCAGTTAATATATTTCAATATTTTTATTTTTTATCTTTGTTTAATTAACCACTAAACATTGCTTATTTTAAAAGTATAATATATTTCAAAGTCCAATAAGTGCATACATACCTCATACACATCATGCATACAATACTTCATCCAAAACACATTCACACACACACACACACACATATACTACACACTTGATCGGCAAGTAACTCACACTAATTATTATACTATATATTATGTAACTTTAATGGGATATTATGTTAAATATGAATTAAATATATTAATTAGAAAGATATACATATAAAATCGGTTTTATCGAAAAATATTGTTGTTGCACCACCGGGATACCCGTACAATATTTTTCGATAGAATTGATTTTATATGTATATCTTTCTAATAAATATATTTAAAATATCACAGACCTATGTTCTGAATAATTACAACTTCGCAATAAGAATGTGTTCTAATAAGGGATATTATGTGCTACTATTTATAATAATAACAAATAAAATTATAACTTAATTATATTATTATTATAAATAAATAAATGAAACACAACGAACGCGTGTCCAGGAAATATAAATATACGACACTTTTGAAAATTTGAATCGAATCAATGAATAATTTATGTTTGCGACCGTTTAATTGTAGAACGAATTGCTAACCTAGCTTTTATATTAAAATAATAATAGTAATACAGTACTTGTACAGTAGTTTAATAACAACCCCTACCTCTCTCCACCTTTAGTGGAGCATAAAGTCACTCTCACCAATAACATGCAGTCCCCTGCGACAAGCAGCCAGTTCTAAGCTAAACTGATTTACATAGCTAAGCTGCTAAGCGGATCTAATAAACCACGATCCGCGCATGCAATTTTGCGGCCTATTTGTCATGTCCAATGGGGTCACAGTCTGGTGCCAAATCGAGCGAAGTGCGGCCAATATGGCTGCGGAGTCTTGTGTGGCACCATTAGCCGCGATACGAGTGATTGGCTCGTGAATTATTCCGGCTCGATTTGGAAAACTTGGAATGGTTCCGTTGCGATTGGCTCGACTGCGGGGGCCAGCGCGGACCGTGGAATGAAACGGAATCACCTTTGACGCCACAGACCACCTCCTTATAGTCGAGATCCAACTATACGGGTGTGCTCTCGTACTTCTACACCTACAGTAAGGTTATCAGTATGTAACAGTAAGAGCTTTCTGTGTATCTTTCTAATTGATTCACTTAATTTGTATTGCTTAAAAATATTTGTCTTTCAGGTCTGAGAGTCAATCTTAGGGTGCGTATACATGGATGTAATTTTAAATGTAAGTCTCAAAGATTTGACGGTAAAAGTTAGATTATTGGTTAAAAAAAAAATTGATTGATTTACCAATATTAGCATTTATTCTATGCTGTTCTTTATTTATGATCAAAATAATAATATAAGGATTCATCTTCAGAAAATTACTGAAGCTTATTGATCTTTTAAAATATCATTGAAGTCTCATTTAAGATGAGGATGATATCGCCACAAAGCAGATATACCAAGTCGTTATAAAATTCTGGCTAAAAAACTCAGACCGAACGTATGTTCATAGCATAGTTACCCCTTTAATATGAACACATACAGAGTCAAGATTTCAGACCCATCATCAATGAGTAAGCAGCTTGTGTATGCGTGTGTGTATTAACATAGTGCATAAATGAGCACTCCTGTATATGCTCTAATATAAACAGATCTGGTCAGTTTCACTTTAAATCTATTCAATTTTTCCTCATTTCTTATTTTTTCTGGTATTTAATTAAAAATATTCATCGCACTATACATAACAATTGTACTGTATTATGTAAACTTGTTAAAATGTGTATTATACTACCTACCTACCTACCTGAGTAGGTTATAAATTTCTCAAGATCAAATATTGCATCATATTTTATCACTTACACTTTTTTTTTTTCTTTCTTATTCTAAATTTATAGTTGATAAACTAGTTATGTATAATATGATTGTTGATGATAAATTTAAAAATTTTAATACTTCAAAAATTTTGTCCATTAACTTTTAACTATTTGAAAAAAAAATTTAATAAAACGCGACGTTGTTTACTTCACAACATTTTAATTAAAATCATTTTCGATGCTAACTGCGTCATCGTCAGTAATAAACTAAAACTTAAAACTAGACGATAGTTATATATACTAAAATGTTTGCCTCAGCACGCATCCCAGTGAGGCAGATATTAAAATACGAAATGTACTTACAATATATGATATGATAAAATATTATTACTGATAGGATATTAAATGTGCAAATTAGTAGATACGTAGTATATTTTTTTCCTTTATATTTAAAAATATAAAAATCTTTTGCCACAACGGATAACATAAAAGTCCTATAAACTTACAGAAATGTCTCTCAAACACTTATATTGGTATAACAATGCATAAAAGCGTGAAGAATTGTGTAGAAGTTATGGTAAATATTTTTCAGAATGTCAATGAATCGTGTTTTAAAAGTATTATAACTTGAATGGAAATATTTTTACTTTTGTATTGTTCACTTTCAGTTGTGGGTTGTGGCTCTGTGCTGAGGTAATCAACTTCGCTCAAGAGAGCAATAAAACAACAAACCAGTGAATTTCAGGCAAGTACTGGAAAATATCGTCGAGTTTACAAATTAGCACGTAGCTATTTCTGCTAAAATTCTTCGCAACATTTATGGGATGCGCCATTTGCTTGGAATTGGCGAAAAAATATTTTGCATGGTTCCACAAAAACCAAGCAAAATAAACTTAAATACTCTTGAATTGAGTACCATTGACATATGCATAAAACCGTGAACAAAGGTGGAATCTTTTGGAATGATCTGTAGTGAAAGCAATGTTCCGTCTATTTTACTGGAGAAAATATTTCAGCACCGAACAGGTGAATGCTTTTTTCGCGCGACGCTAAGGGCCAGTTGTGTGATTAGTAGTAACTTTTTACTACGGTAACATTTTAATAACGCTCGTAGTAAAAATCCTTTGCGGGTTGTTGATACATCTAATTTACTACTGTTCAAGCATAGATGGATATGGCTACAGGTGCGACAAATAATCATGAAATATGCTTTAATTTATGGATTGTCCACAGATTTTTTCGCCTAGGCATTCGAAATCTGTCACTTTGGTAGTGACATTTTTTCGTATTATGTGCTAATGCATATTAAATAACGAAATCGGATGAACTCTTATCACTAAAATGGCGGGATATTAAACGATTAATTGTCGTATACTGCAACTTTCAAAACATCAATGTATCAGATGACTTTTGGAACAGCCGTGAAAAATCCGTCATATTTAACTATCGATTCTCGTTTTCGGATATCAGAGAATAAAATGAGTTTATAAAATGAGAAGTAAATTTTTTTTACTAATGATCAAACAACCCATTGTCGCAAAATTTTACACTTTAGTAACTTTTTTTACTAATTTATCGGCCCTGAGTCTAAAATAATCGGAATATATTAACAATACTCGTACATTAAAAAATAGATTTTCCTTCAATTTTAAACGAAGTCCCAAGTAAATGGTCGCCACATAGTGATTTGAGTATCAATTATTACGATTTAAGATCAAAACATACAAAAAAAATTTTGAAACAATTAATTTATTTTCCACGAAGTGTCAGTATATCAAGAAAATTTGAGATGTTTAAATATATTATTTAGCTAGTTTGTGAAAATGATGTGCAAAGAATTCTGTATAATGCGTGGCAACACTTTATAAGTTACGCAGCTGAACACTGACCGGAAGGCATCAGATACATCTTCTATTTTTAAATGGCTCCTATCGAATCTTGATCTGCAATTACTTTATGTATTTAACTGCGCTAAAAGTAGCTATGCGAGTATACGACGGAATCAGAATTATGGATTAGTGTTGTGTGATTGTGTTCTACCTATGTATGTGTGTCCGGAGCAGGTTATTAAAATGAAATACTACTTACAGTTGGCACTTGGTTTATAATTAGGCACAGTTTACAATTTTTTTTTAATTAAGCTGCACCATAAAAGTTACTACGCGCAAATAATTTGCGGGAGCGTTTCTTGGAGTTATTGTCGGAGTCAGAAGAGTAACGTTCGAAATACGGCCTTTCAGACGGTGGCTGGCCGCATTAGTATTGCTACATGGCGTCAGTACTGGGTGTGTTTACGGATGCTGGGAAATTGTTTCACACACCTGTATTGCAGGGTACGTTCAGTATCGCCGGTCGGTGATGACAAGACTGTAAGGAGAAAATTTCGTCGTATCAGCGATGTTCAGTTAACAGAAAGAATTTTTGTTGGCCTACAAATATGATAAATAAAGGAACCTGATTTAAAGATGTTACCATTTTAGGAAATACATTTGCTGACAACTCTGAGGAAATTGTTGAAGTGCTGCTCTCTTCATATCAGGTTCTAGATTGTACCATTTCTATCAAAATTTATATCCTGCACTTACATTTGGACTTCTTTCATATCCACTTGGGAACTATCTCAGATGAACGTGGAGAGAGGTTCCATTAGGATATTTCTCAAATGGAAAAACATTACAGCGGTAAATTCAATGAGCAAATGTTGGTGAACTACTTATGGACTCTTCAGTGAGATATTTCTACAGAAGTATTATTGGAGACGGAAAATATAGTTTATTTATTTATTCACATTGATAAATAATCAATATATTACATATCATTTGTTTAAATATTTCTTTGTAATTTGTTTAAACAATATAAATATTAGATCTCCAAGTGATAGAGAAATTTGAGTCAGATTCCGACCCTTGATTTGATAAAGTTCAGACAAAATTTCCAAAAGGAGTAAAAAATATTTTTTTGGAACCAGTGTTATCTACTGGAAATTGTATGTAATATCAAATCTTATAAATTGTGTGTTTTAATTATTACTTTTTATTTTTATCTAGGTATATTTAATTTAAGTTTTTAAGGAAGATTTCTTTTGCAAAATGTTTTAGAGGGTTTTATCTCCTTAGGGAAAGATAACAGTTGTTACCATTTTGCTCTTGCATTACCATTTTCGGTTGGTGAATTTGAAGATATTGCGGGTGAAGATAGGGGGAATGTTAAGAAAGGGTTCCTGAATAAATTAACCCAGCCTCTGAACCCATAGACGCGAAGTACAGAGTTAAAGATAATCAGATTACTGGAATAAATTACACTAACACTTTTATATTATAATGTGACTTGACGTGACTCTCACTTAACTCGTTTTACAATTAATAATAATACCTTCATATTAAGAAAGGCCTGAAATTATATCAAAGTATTATAAATATGTCATTAAAGAAATAACAACTACAACGAAAATAAATGAAGCTGCAACTGGAATTCGAATCCGGGACCATTTTATTTCTGTAAGACGTTTATAGTATTGTGGACGCAGAGAGACATCTGGTGAGAAACAGACAAACTCCCGCAATGAAGAGAGGAGGACCCACCAGCGCAGCAAAGAGGACGACCGTGCACCACCCAGGAAGCAGTGTCAACCCTTCAATTGGCTCTCAGAATTTCTTTGTATTAACATCGTGTTAACATCGCGCATAATTAATACAATTTCTATAGCATATCACAAATCGTATGTTTTAACACGTCTGTACATTGGCGTAGCGAACTCCTCTTAATCTCAATCGAATTATTTTATTTATTTATTTCATCACTATTTTTCATTGATAGAGCAATATTTATTAAAGCTTTCAATATCTCTGCAAGTGTATGGTAATATTTATTATATTATAATTTTTACAAAACCATTTTTTTTAAACACAAATAATACTTTCAAATATGTGCTATTATATGTATCGTACTGTTGCCAAAAATATTATAAATTCGTTCCATTACTCTGCTAAGTATTGCAATTTTAGGTGTTCGGAATATCGAGAATAATAAAATAGCGTACGGATACTTCTCGAACAAAATTTAATTGTTGGCGTCTCTTCGGCATTTAAAAAAGGTATCTGAATATCATTTTTTGATACTTCAAATCAATTATGTTTAAAACTTAGATAGTTGTATATTTTTCATTTTAGTTTTGTTAAGCGATCATAATTCTTTACCCTCCTGGGGCCTGGAATCGATCACGGGGCCTCAGGCTGCTTAGACAGTAACTGCGCCACTGCCATTGTACCTTTTACCCTTTCATTATCTTATCTGATTGATTACCTTATTTCTCTAATTAGAATAAGACTGAATATGTAAATGTGGTTTTCGGAGACAATCCATCATTCATTACAAATTGTCACATTTCCTAATATGATATAATACCACACATCTACATCCTCCAATAAATAAATGTACTTCTCCTTCTATGTGTATATAATATAATATAAATATTACTGTACATAAATATATAACAATAAATTACATTAAATTAAATTTATTAATGGTGTTGCTACTTTGAAAGAATGAATTTTTTTGTAATTATTTACTTATTTTGCTTCGGTTATTGGTTTATGAGTTGATAAAAAATATTAATGTTCCGTCTCTTGTAAACGTACACTTAATTTGATGCTTGAATTTTGTATAATATAGGAAGATAATTATATTTTAGTTAAAATATAAACTTTAAACATTTCATAGATATTAATCGGAAATTAAAAATAAATCAATGATCATATAAACGTCGGTTGAATTAAACTTGCGTAACAGCATAATTTAAATATATGCCTAATACATGCCTTTGATATACCTATATATATAATATATTTTTACAATTTAATAATGTAGATATAAATATATATATGCCAAGGCGATAAAAAAGTTTAACAAAAATTTTATATAAATAGACTACATATTGTACCTAAAATATAATTATTGCAATGCAAGTCGCATGGGTTTTAAAGTCAAGGTGTCTTAAAAGTCTTTTTCAAAGTCAAAAATGTTTATTTTGCATTTAAGTGCAGTCCCTGGGAATTTATTTCTTAAAAATTAAGTTTTCTAAATATGATCCGTTATTTTGCTGGCACTCTTCTAAACGGGAGGAAACATTTCTGAGAACTGCTTGGCACGTATTCTTCGTGATCGCTGCCATTTTTTTTCGGATATTTTCTTTTAATTGGTCCAGAGAGGAAAGATTGTTACTGTATACTTTTGATTTAAGATGGCCCCATAAGAAAAAGTCCATTGTTGTCAAGTCGGAACTACATAGAGGCCAGTTGTGTCACCTCGTCGGGATATTAATTTTCTAGAGATAACTTTTACGAGCAACTGGTGAGGACACGTTCCATAGCGACTGAATTCCCTAGGACGCGGCTAGCGATCGGCATACTCCCCGCCCCTCTCCTGCTCGTTGCGTTGGTGCAGCGAATAAACCAAAATTAAAAAAACTTTTGGGACCACTGTATTTAAATACGTGGTTCGCGCAGTAGTACGAACCTGGTTCCGTGACTGGTATTTGCTTATTGTGTGGTATCATTGTACATACATATATGAGATGACTTTTTCAGAGATTCTACTGAAAATATCACTAACCATCTTAATATTGGAACTAATTTATAATTAAAATCAACACCATCACGCCTCAACAAGAAAGTGAACCGTAATGTAAATACAAAAACCGTTACTTGATTTTCACATTAATTGTGTACAAATTGTATATTCAATACGTCTCACAAGTGTAAAGTTATGTGCGTGTTTTTCACAAAGCACTTAGTAAAAGTTTCGATGAAGCCGTTATCAATCTTCTTAGCAACTTTACTTTACAGTTATTTTACGACATTATATTGAAAATGCTATTGAGAATAAATTATCAATTTTACTAATGATACAGTTACCTCGAAACTTACCACATAAAAAACTAGTTTGCACGTTGATCGACACTGAAAATTTATTTTGTTAAAAAAGTATTAAATATAAACAAGAGACATCAAACAAACATTATTAATCATTGAAACATTAAATTTTATGTACCTAAACGTATCATAATCATCATCTATCTGCCTATCTCTCCACTATTGGATGCAGGCCTTCCTCGAGAATCGCCAATTCTTTCTATTTTCAGCCCTTCCTGTTGCTCCATCGAGCTAGCAGATGGTCAAAACTTCTTCTACATGTGTATCCTTATCATATATTGCTTTTCCCCATCATTTATCTATGACTTACTGGACTGTAAAAATATTCGCCAAAGTAGCGAAAATGTTTTTAATATCTCTAGGTTAAGATAAATTAAATGTTTTCTTTTTTATATATTCAATTGCAGTATTTACGTAAATATATATTCAATTTGAAATAAAATGTACATTGCCTTTATTACAAGTAAGAAAAAACATACATTAGCGAAATCGTATTACGGTTGGCAAGTATATAGAGCATTTGTCATCTCATCTATGTCTTATAGTCATGTCGTGTCGCACTATGTGGTCGCAGTTTCTTTCCTTATCTATGGTAGTACTGTCAAATGCGACCATAGTCAAATATGACATAAATTCAATCGAATTTTAATCATTAATGAAAAATTCTCAGGTAATTTGGTATTTCTACTTATTATTTGTTAAATGAAAAATATAGCACTATCAATGAATAACACCATATGTGTATTAAAATTTTAAATATGAATTAAATATATTAATTATAAAGATATACATATAAAATCAATTTTATCGAAAAATATAAAAATAAAAAAAATATTTTTTTTTATTAAAATTACCTAAACAAAAATTTTAGTTAAGATTCGATAAATTATTGTGTTTAACAAATTTATTCTGAAAAATATATTTTATTTATTTATATTTATTATAAACTTATAGTTAAATAGTATTTTGAACATTTTTTCTTTAACTAAATTCTTAATGAGAAGTTGTAGATTTTGTTTTTTCATTTTAATATAACTTTCATAAAGAACAATACAATAAAACGTTGTTGTTAGTTGGGTTGCTACAATAATACGAAAATTGTAGAGCGAAATACATTTCGAAAATATTAGTCGCGACAGTGTGACAACTTGTGAAAACCGCAGTTCCACAATAAACAGTTCAAATTTGATAACATTGTACTAATTTATAGAAATATATATTTGGCTTCTAAATAACAGCCATTTGAAAGGTTCGTTTGTAGCTATTTTCTATGGTTCATTTAAATAACGGTGAACTTATCAAGACATCTTAAGTTCTTTAAAAAAGATGATGTTTTATTATAATTATTAATTATTTTTTCTACTAAGCGAATTAATTATGGCATGACAAATTGTACTAAATTATTGTTTTCCTGGGACAAAGATGTCTGATTTCTTAGTAGCCAGATAAAAACATCTTACGTCTTGGAATAAGCAGAAAGAATAGAAATAGAACACGACATATTCCTTTTATGATACATCTTTTCACATCTTCATATCCATTTTGATAAAAATACTAGCCAGTAAAATGACTATCATGACGCAATTTCAAGAAAATTTCAATGCATTTTCTTCGATCACGATCAGAATATCTCAAAACTACTCAAAATTATAATATTCGAAGAGTTGATACATAATGTTAATATAAATACTGATCCTCAGCTATGCTACCAGATCGTCGAGTCGAACTATGAGAGTACCGATCACGAACAATAATGAGAACGAAAGAATGAGTTGTGCCAATAATATTGAATAAAATCAATAAAGATTTAATAAACATTTTGAAAAATAATGAGACCCCCAGTGACCACCCCAAAATATAAAGTGAGTGAACACATTCTTATCTAATCTTTTGTTTCCTTTGTTATATTTCATTTATAAAAAAAAACCTTGATAAAAAGGCAATTCTTGGCGTAAAATTATTATTCAGTTTGGCAAATAATAAAATTATAATGAATGTATAACAGTTTTTAAAAACAATAAAATAAATATGGTGCGAGCACCGGAGCACGGATCTGACGTCTCTTCTGAGTTAAATCGCGTTTTTTGTAGACGGTTCCTAGGCCGACGTTTCGGCACGATAACACGTCTCAATTTCCAACAGTTAAGTAAATTTTAGTTCGAAGTCAATCCCTTAATATAAATTCTGTACTTTCTTCAGTTAGTTGCGAGTGACTGTGTCGCTGTGTACTGTGACTGGATTGATTTATTAAATTAATACTTATTTTCTCTTTTAAATACACTGACACTGGCGCAATCTATGGGTCGGTTTATTAAGAGCGTTATTATTTTCTAAAACTTTTCATCTATGTAATCTTCGAAGACTATCGATATGAATTGGTATCGAATCCTGTAAAGTACTTTTTCTGGTTGATACTGGATCTAAAGAAAAATGTTAAAAATATTCTCACAATATTTTGGTATTGCGCAGTCGCCACAAGTTTCTTGTTCTACTCATATATGATTATAGTAATGTTTTTAAATTAATTTTGTTTAATTTATTATGCCTCTTGACTGTATTTTTATGGTCATTCAATGAAAAATTGCCTAAACCAATTGTTCCAGCTACCAAAGTGCGACAAAAAATTCTTCGAAGGAAAACATTGGAATTAGAATGTTCTGGTGGTCTATAAGAAAATATCTATATTTATTAAAGTATCACAATAATAATATTACATCACACTAAGAATTAGTAATATAGGTAAAAATTTTAATTTTACCTTAGTGAGTCGAAGACATCGCTCCGAAAAATAAAACTTTGATTATTTTTTATTAACTTAACTGTCTATATTTTTATGTTAACTAATAAATCAAGCTTTGTAAATTAATTTACATTATTACTAGGTGAGTACATAATAGGATTATATTGTTGTTTTTTTATGGATTTATTTTTGTTGTAATCTTTATTTAATTTTTATGTCTGTATTTTCTTTATATATCGTTCTGGTAGCCATACTAGATTTAAAATCACGCGATCATCAACAAGCGTTGTGATTGGCTGATTTAATTTTAGGGGAAATAGCAACTTATACTCAGTCTGCTTTGGGGTATTTTACCCTAATTTTGAACATGCAATATCAAGTGGCTTTTGCGAAAACAATGTGTTCTGCATGTAGCTAACAAAAAAATGTACAAAACTGTATATTTAATTGAAATTATCCGAAATCCGTTTTAGTGGGTTTTGAAATTAGGCGTTATATACATAGAAAAAAATACATTTTTATCCCGGTACGAACCAAATTTTTTTAGTTGGTTAAATTATCACGAAACTATGTTCTGAAATTAAAACATTACAATAAAAATGTGTTTTCATTAAAAAACAGTTATTGCGTTTATTTTATTGTTATTGCATTTAAAACTTTGTACTTTTGTATTTACTGCTATTATAAAGTTTTGCGGAGTTAATCTATTATTAAATGAAGAATCTACAATACTGCAAATTTAATTCAAATGATCGGAAATCCTTTTTAAGGGATTTTGGAATTAGACGCTACATATGGAAAAAACTGTAAAAGTATGGAAATCGTTGTACACGAACATTGGAATGAAATATTTTTATTATTATTATGATCACATCTGTCTGACTATCCTATACATCTAAAGAGTTCTCTCTTTATTTTGTTATTATTATTATATTTCTCTTGCCTATAATGTAATTATTAAGGAGAACACATTCTTATTGTGAAGTTGTAATTATTCAGAACATAGGTCTGTGATGTTTTAAATAATAATTGAATGTATTAATTAGTATTTAAAATAATGTAATATAAAAATAGTATATTTTGTTAACAATCTTAAACACTTAGTTGATGCTAGGTCCGATAACCCAATTGATGTTACAGCAAGCTCCTTAAAACACTTTTATCACTGAAAGGAAGTAGAGCCGCCCTCATCAGCCCGGAAACAAAGGCTTTTAACTCTCTTTACGATAAACAAAAGACGCCCATCGGCGTTCATTTGCTGTCTAATTAGCGTCGGCTCTCGAGAAGAATGTCTGATGATCCGACGCCGCCGTCGGCTGGACGCAGCGACGTCATTTAATCTTACGTAAAGGCGCCTATTGTAAAAAAAGAAAAGATTTTAAAGTTAATGGCATCTTAAGAAATGTGTACAGTAATAATTTATTAACTTTAGTTCTTCTTATTTAAAAAAATACATTAATGAATACTTTTTCTTAAGTTTTTATAACATTGCAGATCATCTGTGCTTAATTTTGGTGTCTAATAAGCCTAAAGCCTAATGGTCGAATTTTGGATTCTTGAATATATTTAAAAAAATCTAATATTTTTCTGATTTACCAAAAAAATATTTACATCATGCTGAGTTACATATATTTAATTAAATGTAGATAGATATGATAGATTTTATTTATACAAAAAATATAAATATATTGGGATTAATTTTTTCAGAATATTTAAAAATAAACGTCAGGAGTATTTTTATATAATACAGTGTTGACGTACTTGTCCCGGTAAATCACCAAGTTAATCTTATTTTCAACGCACAGGGGTTTCAAAATAGTGAGAATATTGATGTGACAGGTATTCAGTATCTCTATTAATATAAAGTACACTGAAATTTCTATAGTTAACTGAGAATGCATCAGAATACTAAGGTAACATCATGTAACAAGTAAAAAAATATCTAAGCAAAATTTCTTTATCTATTATACTTTCACAGTTTGTGAATGTTAAAGTATTTAATCGTAATATCAATCGATAATGACCGTTGTTTTTGTACCTACGACTAAAACTGCATTTTGTATAAGTATGATAAATAATATGTAAACGTAAAGCTAGAGTTATTAAATTTCACTCTAAATGTGGCATGGTATGTCTTCTGGCAACACCACGCCATGAGTGGAATGAGGATTAGAGGATGCCGCCATTACGATACGAAATGTTGTGATATAATGAGCAGCGTGGAGGGAATATTTTCATCAGACATTCGGTCAGCTCCGGAAGACCTTTACTCGGCTCCGACTAAACTAAATACAGTTTTTATAGCTACTGCACGTCGCCGCTCACACCGGCAACCGAGCCGGCCTTTTTCGATTACGTTCAATATTTCTTTAACACTGAAATAAATAACTGGAAATTACTGTAAGCACCTTTTGATTAATTGATTCAGGGCCATGTTGGCCCATGGTTGTGAGAACTAAACGTGATGCGTGGCGTTATTGAAAAACATCGTACCCATCATCATCATATCTACTAGGTGGGTCATGGTCTCCTCTAGAATTTATTTCTATTGACCTCTATTACGAGCTATTTGTGTTTGGTGTTTGAAAATATTGTCTCTCCATCTTAGCTTTGGTCTTAAGCTCCTGTACCTTGCTGGTCTTGTGATAGTGACTTCGGTGATAGCTGTTCGGTTATCCTCTCTACATAGCTTTTCTTTTTTTCTTGTATCCTATCTGTTTAACGTCTTTAGCTACCATGTTGGCTATAATCACTTTGTTTACTGCGGCCCGAAAAATCTCTGCAGTAGACTGGCCAAACCATTGCCTCAGGTTCTTCAGCCATGATATTCTCTTTCTTCTAGGGCTCCGAATTCCAGCAATCTTTCCCTACATTATGCGTTGTAAGATCACGTATTTTTCCGGATGTCTCATCACATGTCCGAGATATTGAAGTTTTCGGATTTTTATTGTTTTAAATATCCGAACTATACCATTATAATTCGTAACTCTATCCATTCAGCTTATTTTTAGCATTCTTCTGTAGATCTACATCTCAAATGTTTCAAGTCGCCTTAGTATTTCTTCAATAATTGTCCATTCTTCCATTCCATAGAATAATATCGACAACACATAGCATCTGACTACATAGTATTATCATCCGTAATCTAAGATTAAAATCATGACCACAAAGGCCAACTACTAAAATCTTCCTACTTTAATAAATCTTGAGACGCTTATCTTATTACACAAAGTATAAAGCTATTGAGGATTTGAGGATCAACATTATGGAGCAGGATGTTTGATTGAATGTGTGTGGGTTAATTGGTGGAAATGTGTGCCGACTCGAATCAGAAGGATTTTAAGGTTAGGTAGTATGAGAGCAGTGGATTCCCCAATATTTCATCCGCGACTCTCGTGTTCGTTTAAATATCGCGGAGTGTATTATGTATATGTGAGTATGGTAAATGGCTGGTTATGAGACAGAAACTATATTCACTGAATTTATTTAATACAAATACATATGTAAGTTTGACCGTACGCAGTAGTTACTGCGCCAGTTGTTATCGAAGGTGATTTCTGGAAGAGTGATGTTCGTAAGACGCGGTGGTATTGCTGCATAACGTCTATACTGAATGTCTTAAAGGCTGATAGGAGTTATGTTACACGCACCGATAATTTCTGGGTAAGTTCAGCCTCGCCGGGCGGTGATATGAAAATGGAAGCGATAACTCTCCATAGGCTCACTGTTGTAGCGTCTACGCCAAAATTAATTTCTTAAACCAACCCAAAGGTTCCCATACATAATGCGATATTCTAAATTCCATATTAAAATATTAACACGGTACATCCAAATATAATAATTTTAATAAAACGGATAATAAATTTACTTAGTTGTAATAGTTTTGCAATTTTTTAAGCTTTTTAAAATGTTTTGACAGGAGTGTGTAGCAAGCTTTTGTGACCAGGCATGTGGTCGGGCTATTTGAGGGAGACTAACTATCGCCTTTCATGACACGGCTAAAAGCGATGGATGCGTGATAGAGAAGCACTATAATTAACATTGACTAGATTGGAGCACATGATTAGTATCGACCCCAATGTGTACCTTGATGGTGATTTAAAGTGGTAAGGTTAACCGATAATCCTTTTACACCACCGCCATTATTTCAACCCTCCCTGCATCCGAGAACCACCTAAGAACATGAAATATTTATAAAATACAACATTTACATTTTAAGGGTTGTGCAAATTTCTCAACTTACTTTGAAAGATGCTTTCGATGAATGAAATTCTCAAATTAAAACTTAGATTTTTAACTTGAGCAGCTTATGAAATTTTTCGTTCCCTGCGATAACCATTAATATCGACCGAGGCAAAACTTCTGAGTCTGATAAAATTTTAAATAATTATTCTGTTTAAAATGTACGAAATTTTAAAATTTGCATTCTGATGGGGTTTATCTACAGTCTTATAGTGTATATAAGTGTTCTCTTAAATTAATAGTATTATTAAATATCAGCTATGAATAAACCAGAGAGAAAAATTTACTATATTATTGATTTTAACATAGAATTTGTTTATTCAGTGCTTAATATCGATACCGTTACCTCCGAGTGACTGTTACGCGGTTATACTGTGGTGTCAAATTGTCATATAAGTATATATTTAGCTCTTGATTATATTTATGTACATTTCCTCATCAAGCGCAAAAGCTAGTCTCTTTTTGGAGAGGTATAGCGACATAAAAAAATGTAACTTTAGTTTGTATAGAATCAAGTAATATTATAAAATTGTAAAAATTAAAATAAATAATAATAATTCTGTTTTCTGCGTTAAAATTTAAAGCATTGAGTCTTGCTTTGATAAATTTTATTATCTATATATTATTATTAAATTATATTGAATTTTATTTGAAAATTAGTTACACCTGGTTAACGAGCTTAATTATTAAAGTGCTTGTTTATAAAAGGCTTTAGATATTTGTAATCCTCTATCTTGAATGTTTGTTTGTCTTCTATGCAGTGGTAATTAATTTATTTGTTTAAAACTACTATTTATTGATACATCAACACGTTTCAAGACCTATGGCCCCCTTCTTCAGGAAACGATGTATACTAATATTAAAAATGCAAGCATAGACAAAAACAAAAATATAAGTGGTGAGTAATTAATTAGGAACTAGTGCGAAGACATATTTAAAAGGTGACTATTTGCAAAAAGGATTTGGTAATTAGTATTAGTTAGATAAAATTTCAAATTTATTTAACTAATACTTTTTTCTGAATATTTGTTTATAATTACTAACAAATATAATATCTTAAACATTCAGAAATTGTTTTTCTCAGTAGAATATAATATAAAGTAAAAATCATTTTATACATCATTAAAGTATGAGTAAAAAATTTAAAAGCTGTATGTGCTATATTTCAAAGAATAGACCCAATCTAATGCCACTTTTTAAATCAGCGGCCTAATGGTATTCGGGAAATTTTCAGGCTCCAAAATGTGTGTCGGACAGTGTTATATATTAAATAACAATGATAAGGATGATATTTCAAAATATAGTAGGTCTATTGATATGAATTTGCAATGATTGCAATAATTTTATTACATCTCAAAATGTCGGCCCTATCGGTCTTATCTGAGTGACTATTATCTAAAAATTAATTGTGTCCTCGGCACTAAAAAGCATAATAAAAACAAGATAACTTGCAAAAATTTAGATATTAGAATTAGTGAGCACTTGAGATATCTAAATGAATTTTTCCAATCATCTTTTGGAAACAAACCATTCTTTTGATATTAACAAGGGTTTGGAAATTTTACATACAAATACTAGATAAATGTTATATTATACTGTATTTACATTATAGATATAAAAAAGTGTTAATAGCAAATTAAATATTATGAATAACCAAATCCTTGAAATCACCTTTAAAATTTGATTTCACAGCAGTTCTTAATTGATATTAATCATTAACATCACTATTATTTTTATTGTTTTGTTTTTGTCTATACTTGAATATTTAATTTTAGTTTACATTGTTTCCCGAAGAAAAGACCACAGGTCTTGAAACATGTTGATGTATCAATAAATAGCGTTTTTAAACAAAGTGCGTATTCTTATTTGTTATATAATATGTTGCCACAAAGTAATTTTTCAAATATTGAAAAAGTTGATATTCTCGCATGTCATGCGAGATCGGGGCTTTGTTCTTCACCGAGATATATAATATTTACCCCGAACCAGAAAAACACCTTATATGCAGGAATGGTATGATACATGCGTCTGAGAAATGTAATTTGTTTTCCCCCATTATTACATGAAGATATTAATCTTTCCATAATATTGCGGGGTAATATGGATATTTCAGACCTGATATAAAAATAATATTTTAATATTTTCTTTCTTTTTTTCAAATAACGTAAATGTTATGAAGGAAAAAACATGCTCGCTACTTTCGAAATGATGTAAGCTTCATATACTGCGTACATCATAGACTGCGATACGAACTTGTTTAAATTCTTTAGGAACTTCGTACTCGCGAAAGACTACACAGCACAAAAAAGGTTTTGTTGCGTATTTTGGACGCGTTTCTAAAAGAGATGGCGATGGGTAGGAAAAAAATATGATCACAGGGAATGTACAAAAACAAAGGGCGAGATGGTCACACCAAGCCCGAATGACTGGGGCTGAGAAGGATGCAAGTAGTTCCCTCTGCAGAAGCACATCGAAGTATCGCGATGATCGTATATTGACCGATAGAGAGAGAGGGAGAGTGAACAAAAAGAGATTCACACTTTATAGATATTCGCAATTAGGAATATATATTCTTAAATAACATTTTTGAATGTGAAAAATATACAAGATTTTTTTTCTCGTAATCACGGCAAATGTTTATACAGTTTCTTCTAGCAAGTGAGGCGTTGGTGAAAAAACATTATATTAAGAATATTATTACTATCAAAAGATTACCTCGAAAACTATATTTATAGTATTATTTCAAAATTTATGTGATTAACTTTGTGGAAGTCCATTATAATTAATTATATTTTTATGGGATAAATATTAAAAATAAACAATTTTTTTTTTCATTTTTAAGTATCTATTTAAATATGTAATTTTATTATGATTTGTTTTTGTTTTCTTTGAGTCTATTCTGCTATTATTGAATTATGTTATGTGTACCTTTATGTGATTTTTAATTTGGTGAAAACTTTGGTGTTCAAATTCGAGAAAATTTAGTAAAATGAAAATACTAATTTAGTCACTCGAAATATTTTATTGTCTAATTGAACCATCATCGTCGTGAAATGTTCCAAATTTATTGAATGTCTCGCTGTGTCTTTGCTTATTCATCGACAGGGTGAATATTATGTTCCAGGCCAATTTTATTTAGCCGCCATTTTGGTTTGGTGGAAATATGTCAGTTTGCATTTAGTAGTCGTAAAGAGTAATTAATTACAATTTATTATGGAGTATCTAACGCCTCAACACTGTTAAAGTCATTAAAAAAAACATCATGAGCGATGAAGGTTATTTCGACTTGGCGAGTTTTGTTGATAAACATAACAGCCGATATTGAGGAACTCAAAATTCTTAATTTATCCACCAACGACATGTGAGCCAGCGGAATCATTGGGCCCTTTTTTTATTTCAGAATGCAAGAGTCAATGCTGTGAATGCTTCTTGATGGCTAAATTGGGTCGATTGGGTATGCAAAACATGTGGTTTCAACAAAACGGTGCCACCCACACAGCCTGAGCTACGTTTTCAATTTTTATGAATGAAAAAACATCAGCCTAGAAAATAATATTCATCCTGTATTTCTTGCAACCTGTGTCAACCTGTTTTGCTGAACATTTTAAGTTTATCTATTTATTACATCTCAAGATGTCGGCCCTATCGGTCTTATCTGAGCTCGTGACTATTTTCTAAAAATGAATTGTGTCCTCGTTAATAAGAAAAATAATAAAAACAAGATAATTATTTCAATGCGCTATCCGAATCCCCTAATCATAGTAAAAAAATATGAACTCTTTCATCATGGACGCCATACAAAAACTAAGTATCTGTTATCGCACCTTTTGTTCCTTCGACTGGCACTCCTGGGATTTATTGTTGTTTGGTATTGGTCATTTATGTGGCGTAAATGTTGCAGCTTTTGGAGAATGAAGGATCGCTGTCGAACCACGTTTGGAGCTCAATTGTAGTCAGTATATCATCTGATAAGGAGCTCTCAATAATCCGAGCGATGGAAACGCGCATTTCAGTCGGTCGGAGTACTACCCAGAGATAAGAAGAACAATTACATCGGACCAAAATACGATGCCAGAAAAAGAGCTACTGTGAATCAAGGTTAGGGGTAATCTTCATTCTGCATACATGGCCATATGATCAATAGAAAACCCGGGAACAACAGCTGCCGAAGGCGTTCACGGGAACAGTATCCATCTACCTTATAAAATTGCAATGACTCGCGTTCACGGATGAAGTTTTCGTCTTGAGACAATCTTCCACACAGAAGCTATGCTTTCATGAGATTATTTGGAGACAACTTTGAGGTTCGTAGTCCACCAAATCTCAGAGATTTGAGCACAGTCACTTGCCGAAAAAATAGTGTTTGATATTTATTATTTCTCGCGCCTCACTTCGCTCTAGTTATTTATTGTTGGAACGCCAGTCATTTTAATCAATCCGTAATTTTTAAAATTGATTTAATTAATTAAGGAATTTTAACAGTACAAAGTTTCATAACATGTTAACATGAAATATAGCATATGTGACTAATTATAAAAATCTACAAAGTTAAAGTAATGTTATAATTTTCATTATAAAGTAACGTGGGCATTAACATAGTATTAGTAGGTGAGAGTATTATCAAATCAAAGTGCATTCATTAACAAAATAACGAGGGGGAGAAAGGGTGGGGAATTTGAATTTAGTTTTGAGGTTGAAGAAGAGAAAAACGATGTATAAATAAGAAAAATGATTTGACAAAATCGATAATAAAACTGTTAATGATTTTTTTTTTACTGCAGCTAAATTAATATTGAAAAAACTAATTTCTGTTAAATAACCATTAAAATTAACAAACTTTTTTGCATTTTAAAGTATTTAATTAACATTCTTTTGATTTATTTCTTGTTTTCATTGAGTCTGTTCTGCAACTATTGAGTTATATTACGTGTATTTTTATTATTATTATTACCTATAATAGGATACAATGTAATATATTGTAGGTGAATAAAATCGATAAAACGTTAAAAAAGTTCGTTATTTAAATGTGGGTATCTAAGGACACCTAGGTGATGTTTGTGTGCATGTGTCGAGTCTCACTGTAGTTTATACAGTACTGAGATTTATTTTAACCCAATCTCGGAGATATTATCGAATCTCATTTTGTGGATATGGGCGACCCTCGTAGTCCAGTGGGTATGACACTGGCTTCTCATAACGGGGGCTCCAGGTTCGATTCCCGGTGAAGATACAATACATCTGTGTCATTATCTCAAGCCTAGGTTTTTTTGTACTGTTCAGTAGAGTTATTTGGTTTATTGTAGTGTAAAAAAGAAATAAAGAAAGTGAGTCCATTTTTCATTTTCTATTTCTGCAACGTGTGCTATCTGTTACCACGTTTACCCTTTTTACTTGTATAATTTAACATTTTGCCTTTTGTTCGGACGCGGATCCAATATTCTCGGAACATTATTGAGAAAGGGAGAACGTTATTGGATAGATATTTATTTTCGACAAAAGCAATTATTTCCGCGCAGACCCGAGTTACGTAAATCTACATTAACATTAACATTAAAATTTTAATTATGGGAAGGATGTTGAATAATGGATCGCTCACAATTCATGTTTAAAAATAATGTTAAAATAGCTTTACTAGGTAGATTTCGATAAAAATACTACACTAAACTGATCATAGCGTTGTGAATGGGATTAAACAAAGATCGTTTAGGTGTACTAAACGAATGAACGATGAGAGAATGGTAAGAAAGATATATGAAGCGAGTATTGATCTCACCAAAACTAGAGGACGTCCGCAGAATACTTGACGTGATCAGGTAAACCAGATAATGGAAGATGGTTCCATTAGAAGCATCAACATTCAACGTACTTGCATAAATGTAAAGAAGAGTGTGGTGCTCTGTCCTCTTTGCCTTCCCAAACGTGATACGTGAAAATTTTAGTGTACTTTTTTGATTGGTACTTATCAAGAGACCTAGAAACCACCCCTCGTCAAAAAATTGGTGTTTATACATATATAATACGTATATAATGTACAAATCTATTGAGTGTATAACACATATATACTATACTCGTACGTATATAAGGGATAAAGTTTTTTTTTTTAAATTGGCGTTTCACCACTATGGAGTGTTCTTGCCATTACTGATTAATTCTATTTAATGTGAAGTTTCTTTCGGATACATTTAATTTTTACAGATTTATTTCATTGACGTTTAGAAACCTCGTTAATATTTTAAAAATGGTTTGATTGTTAGATGATAACAAAGGTGGGATGTTGATGGGGAATAGAATTTTGTTGTTAGAAAGATCTTGGATTAAATTTGGATAATGGTCATTGATAGGGCATCCTAAAAAAAACATAATTTAAATGTTCCTCTTCTAGTTGATATTCACACATAGGAGAGTCCTGAATGCGGATTTTAAACAAGTGAGAATTGATATAACAATGGCCGATCTTCATACGGCAGATCGAGGAAGTTTCAAACTTATTTAATTTCGTTTTGGAAAACAAGGGATAAAGTTGATTTTATTGACACGATAACTTCCGTAGATTCCGTGATTTCATTAAAACTTTTCAGAAAGTAGTGAGAAAGTGAAGATATTTTGGCATCTAATTTCATAATGACGGCTATTAAAAAATCCATTTTTATAAATTACAAACTCATTATTGCGTTATTAAATAATAATTAGAAAAAAAAAAGGTTAAAACATTCTTTCACACACACATGAAATCTATGTGACTCTTGCAGCCAGTTCCAAAATATATATAGTCAGGACTACTACAAAACCAATTCTAAATTTAATAATTCATATAGTGTTTGATTTACTTGTTAGTTGGGTCAATAATTTATTATAGAATTATCGAAATGTACCATCGTTGAAAATCTGCACCGGTTTCAATTACTCAATAACTTTAACTTATTTCTAAAGCAGGTGACAATTATTATTATGGTGATATTCTGAGATACATTAAAAATCGAGTGAGTAAAAGGAATGAAATAATATTATTTTTTTATTTTTTATCTTTGTTTAATTAACCAAATATAAATTAATTAAACAAAGATAAAAAATAAAAATATGAATCTTAACCACAAAGATAACATTGCTTATTTTAAAAGTATAAAATAATATTATGTTTTTTTCGACATTTGAATATTTCATTTGTTAATAAATATTATACTTTGCATTGTTCTTAGTGTAGGTAGGTACTTAGGTAATGCACAAGCAATGGTGAAATGGAATATGACTATCATAATAATATTGATATACTATATTTAGTGAAAAGTTCAAAAATAATAAATACACTTATTATTTCTAGCCCAAATTCTGATTCGTATTTGGGCAGTCAGAGTGACATAGCAATGGTTGGCGAGGACCAAAGCGAGTGGCCGATTAATTAATTGAGTAGATTGGTGATTACTGATGATAGTAATGATGATAATGATGTAATACTGATATTTTTTGTAGTTGATATCAATTTTTTGATAATTGTATATTTTGCTATATAGTAAATGTGCTAATAGATGGAAAATCTGTGGTTTTCTTGTAAATATGTCTACATAAAGTTTGATTTTGTTACGTACCCATCTCTCACTCGTGAAGTATCACATTATAATATAGTGAAGTATATTAGAAGGCTTATTAATTTATCTTTTAAGTATGCCTAATTATTAAAAATATAAGACTGATTGTTTTTAAATGCAAAATGATGACGCAATAAAAAGTTATTCAATAAAATAAGTGTCTTTTTACAAATCATGATAAATGTAATAATGACTCACTTGATACAATCGATCTCCCGTCTCAGCGTGAAGATGTCCACTGTGCACTAGGAAGTACACGTTACAGGTAACCCCGCTGACTACAGAACTCCTGCTGCCCCCTTCTAACGGAAGTGCGTGCCCGCGGGCGCTGGTCCAACATGGCGACTGTTTCCGTTGTCACGGTGCCGATTGTTGAACTGCTCAAAGTCGGCAGGGAGCGGTCGCCCATTGTACTTGTGATCATTTTTATCTATGGACAAACAAATATATGCTCAATAAAAATTAAATGTATCAATTAGAAAGATATAATCAATTTATCGAAAAAATAATTTGGTTGCCACCGGGATTCGAACCAGGAACTTTTCCTATCCTGAGAAATGCGCTGACCATTATACTATGTCAATTCTAGTATACTAACGACAAATTTTCGAAACTATATGTAACAGTTCTTTTTTTTATTCAAATTGATACATCTATTATACCATTTATAAGCAATACACTTTATTTTACGGAGAATCTCAAATACGTTTTAGTTAAATCCGATACGGAACACCAGAAATAAATTAATTATTCATTTTATTAAATTATTGGAAACATTAATAAAATTTTTAAAGAAAATATTCCTGAGAACATATGCACATTAGCAAACATAACGCAGATGACAGTGAAAATTGAGAAGATACAAAATATTATATACCAGGGTTGCACCTTTTGCTGAAATCAAATGTCGCATTGATCAAGCTTGTGTAACCTTTTTCAGCATAAAAAAGATGTTCTGACGTCACGATCTCAACCTTAGATTACGAATGGGAATGGTCAGATGCCAGTATTTTATAAAATTGAACCATAGATACTTACCGAAAAAATGATAAGGCGACTTGTAGCATTTGAGATGTGGATCTACAGAAGAATGCTCAAAATAAGTTGAATGGATAGAGTTAAGAAATATGATATTAGTGAATATATTTTAAACAGTAAAACTTTATCGAAAAATGTAAAGAAAACCTAACATCATAAAACAGGTATATTTTTATATGTCCATTTTTAATTTTTATTTATTAATGTTACTTTGCTCTTGATATAATGTGTACGAATATGTATATTCAGGTTATTTGCTATGTGTTCCCGAAATTATTTTATAGAATGGAAGTATATTCACAAACCGAAAAACTGATAATGCGACTCGAAGCATTTAAGAGGTGGATCTACAGAAGAATACTTAAATAAACTGGATGGGTAGAGTTACAAATGATGATGTTATGGTCCGGATGAATAAAGAAAAATTAGTATTTAAAGCAACAAAATTCCAAAAACTTCAATATATCGGACATGTCATGAGACATCCGGAAAAGTGCGAGATCTTACACCTCATGATGCAGTGAAAGATTGCTGGAATTCGGAGCCCTGAAAGAAGGAGAACATTATGGCTGAAAAACCCGAGACAGTGGTTTGGCCAGAGCTTTTCCGGGCCGCAATAAGTGATAATAGCTGACGTCTGTTGAAAGAATAGGGCATAAGAAGAATAACAAACAAATTATTGTATCTAACACAATGTTGGCAGAAATATGCTCGATCACGATTTTGATTAAATTAAACCGTTAATGGGGCGGATTTTTTGACGATCAAAAAAATACGTTAATAAAGAAGCATGCCAAAGGGACTTCAAGATAGCTTCTATCACAGGCAAGCCTAACAAGTTATGACTTCTGTTGTACTGAAGTTGGTACAGCTATCTAATGCATAAAGCTGACGTAATCATGAAAATACACGATTCAGGGATCAGTACTAGAATTAGAAAAGCTTATAAATTTTAGTTTAATATGAAAGAGTTAATAAAAATCTAAATTAAATAGGTAGTTTATATTTAAGTAAGTAGGTAATAAATGTTTGAATAAAAAATAATGTAAATAATAATGAAAGTTTGACAAACGACAATATGAATAAGAAGCATTTTAAATTTTACGAATAATATGCCCGAACTTTTTAGATACTTTGCTAATTATTACAAACATCAAGTGTTTCATATTTAGACTTGATCTAATATTCGTTCTTCGAAATTAATCTAAAATATAAATAACGAAAGTTTCGGAATTACACGGAAAAAATCCCGGTATACTGAACCCCGAAATTACGAGATTGGATTCCTTCGTGATGAACACATTATGAATAAGACCCTCAGCACTCCGATAGCTCAAAGAGGTAGAAAACGACTTCAGGGAACACGACCAGGATGAAAAAGAAGTTGCAATAATCAGTTTAACCAGAAAACGATGAAATACTGCGGATCGAAAAGAAGAACAGGAAGAAACGATTTGAATGTATATTTTATTGCGTAACTTATAATCATTTTGATGAACAAAAAATAGCGCTCTTCAATTTTTTTAAATCGTTTCACTAAAACAATTCACCACTGGAAACAATAACATATCACACATTCCAGTAGCTGAAAAGAGTGAAAAGAACTCACAGCAGATACATGGTGAATATTATGTTCTAGGCAGATGTTGTTTCATTCATAAAAATTTTAAACGTAACTCGAGCTATGTGTGAGGTGGCACCGTCCTGTTAAAACCACATGTGTTGCAGGCCCAATTGATTCAATTCGACCACCAAGAATTTTTAACAGCATTGCCTTTTGCATCCTGAAAAAATTAGGGCCCAATAATTCCGCCAGCCTACATGGCGTATACAGTAACTCCGCGTGGGTATAAAGGTCGTTGGTGGATAAATTGAGGATTTTCAATGCCCCGATAATGACTGTTTTGTTTATTAACAAAACCAGCAAAATCGAAATGAGCTCACAGCTCACGATGATTTTTTGCAAAAGTCGTCTTTGTGTTTATTTTAATGTTTTAATGACTTGAGCACGTGTTGAGGCGATAAATGCTCCATAATTAATTGTAATCATTTACTCTCTACGATTATTAAATGTCTGCAAAACAAAATTAGCCTGGAACATAATATCAACCTGTATGAACGACGTAATAATTTCTGTGACGAATTTTACACATTGGTTACAGGAAGACGTGTTTCAAATATTATAAAAATTTAGCGATGTGTACATGGATTACCTACTCACCACAATATCCTTACAATTTATATACAGTCGCATCGATAATTTTACTATTTCTCAAACTTATACTATACAAAAATGTGATTAATTTAGTGGTCGCCCGGATCAAACCCCCGACCAACTTGGTCACTAGGCGATTACCTAACCATTAAAATAAACAAACTCGTTATATAATATAAAGTATGAATATATATTATAATACATATACATACTATGATATTTTTAAATCGTCGTGGAGCTTCGTTTGACTGCCAAACATGAGCGTTAAGTGTAATTTGTATCTTAGTGTATCTAAGGATTATAGTGCACGTGGCATCGCAAGCAAACGCAAAAAGTTAATTATAAGTATTTTAGATTAAACATCTCTACCTTTTATTGTAAATAAAAAGTAATTAAAAGCCGGATCAAAAGATAACTCTTCATGAACTCATTAACCCACACTATTGTATACGTACGCTTGCGGAGATGGAACGAAACGATAGAAATGTATATTGCGTGGGGAATTCAGTACTTGCGTGGGTAGCTCCACAGGGGGCTTAATTCACAATATGGTTTTACTGCAAAAGACCATTTAAACAAAGATTAACAGGGCTCGATTGTGATCGTCTCCGGAAACGGATATGAAACGACCATTGGCCAGTTCCGGCAGCCGGTTTTGCCTGTCCGGACCTTGTCTCTGTATCACTGCGCTGTCACTAGTACTATGAGGTATACAGCTGAGTATTATTTTATTTTTATCACGACTATAGTTTTGCAGTCCCTTTTATCATCAGGTGGAAATAATAACTCATTACACTATTTAAATAATTAATTTACTCTTGTGTTTTTACCAACATATAAATCAGAAATTTAAAAAAAAACATGGATGCTGATAACGTATTCTAACGATAGACCAGTCTGATTATATTCTTAGCTATGTATTTCAACCAAAATACTATAATTTTTGGGCTTTTATTATTGAACTAGTTTGTTCAATTTTTGAAGGTAGATTTTACAAATAGAAAAACGAATTACTTAATTTTTACAGTCAGAAATGTTATTATAAGAATTTTATTTCAGATTTCACATATTTTATTATTATATATCTTTATATTTTTTCCTGTATTGTCTGGAATATAATATTATTATTAAATTACAAATGCCAATATGAGTTTGTTTGAGAAGATGTTTGAATGTGGCGAGGATTGTGTGTCAGGACAGAAGAGTGCGGTACTTTATACTGTCTGCCTACCCCCACGGAAAACGGTGTGATGGTAAATTAGTTAGTTAGTTTAGTTATAAACATCAAGATTAGTATGTTTGACAACATATGGCGATGAAAGATTGTTAATAGTAATAAAACAATTTATCATCCTATTATTAATCCTGATTATTAAGCTACATAATATTTGTCGTATATTTAAAATTATTTTAATATCATATTTTAATTTTTATCAAAAACAAGAGAGAAAAGAGAAAAAGGGAGATCTATAGATCTCTCTTTTTAACAGTTTTTCTTTCTAGACCTCTTGCGCTTTACTTCTAATTTTACCCAATAATTTATTAGTTGTAGTTATTAGTTATAATAATTTAATAGTTATTAGTTGTATTCAAATAAAAGCTGTTTACTTTTGTTGGCAAATTTTAAATACATTACATTGAAGTAAAGTGTTAATTTATTTTGAAATGCCTAGTAGGTAAATTTGTTACATTTTTAAGGTAATTTTTTCAAATATGATTATACGAGTAAGTCTATTTCTTTTGATAAATATTTGTAATTTTACTATAAAGTTTTTTATTTGTTAATTTGTGTGTATGTATATATTTCTGACTAGAGGTTGGAAAAAACAACATATTTATTGAGGGACACGCCATTAATTTGAAAGAAGTACATGTTTAAAACAGGCTAAGATAATTGATGCTGTTTTCTCGTTATCTTAAATATTTTTAATGTAAAATTGAATATTGATTTCACTGCTTAAAATAAGAAAAAAATAAATACTCATTAATGAATGAAAATTGATGTTTGAAGAGGTATCCGAGATAGGCATAGATATGATTAATGGTTGCAGACGCGTAGTCTTTATGTGGCGTTATAATTGGGGTCAGTTTCCTTTCTAAGCGAACGGAACACCGAGCGCTTAAGTCTGATTAATTGCTTCATTAATTCGCGAAATTTACTAATGAATCAATAAGATTGACATTTATAAACGGCTCGGTTCTCTTGTACACAGTGACAGATAGTAGAACCATTTCCTACGGTAATAATTAATGGATGAACATCCGAAGGGTCAAGGGAAGGTTAAGGACAAACGGAAACATTTCGTGCTTCCTAATCGATATCCTGAAATTAAAATTCAAAAAGGAAATTATCGATAAATAAATCTTTTCTGTATTCGGTGTCACTTATGATTTAATTTGGTGAAAATATGGACGAGATTTTTTTTCGTTCCTTCGGAAAGTTTGAATTTTGTTTGAAATTTAAAAAATCAAAGAGTTTGGTTTAAAATGCCTAATTTTGGATAAAAAATGAGTTTTATACCAAAAAATAACAAATTTTTGCTGCTCTCTGCTCGTCTGTAGATTAATTGCTCACATGTAGAGACGTACTCAAATCGTAGATATAAGACTATATCAAGTACCTAGGAATCATAATAGATAACAAACTAAAATGGAAATAACATATTACTAATCTTACAAACAAAATAAGGAAAACTGCCTACATAATTTTAAGACATCTTATCACTTACAAATCTGAAAATAATATATTACGCGTTTGTACAGTCACATTTGCAATACGGTATTATTGGATGAGGAGGAGCATATAAAACTTCAATGTCACAATTAGAAATCATTTAAAGAATGATAATAAAAATTATTCTAAAAAAAAGACTATCTAAGTATACAACTTTTCACAGATTTCAAAGTACTAAAAATAATAGACATGTACAAAAAAAAACAATAATCCAAATTTTATAAATTAAAACTCAATTAAACTTTAGAAACAAATTTCGATCTACAAGATTTAGAGACCAAATTGATATTCCAAAATTAAAATATACCGCAACCCAAAATGACTATATTTATCAAGGCATCAAATTTTTTAACAATCTCCTCATCACAATTGGAAAAATTACAGACTACTATCAATTTGTATCTGAAGTAAAAAAAAATATATACACAGACTATCATCTGAAACATAAATTATCTCGTATATACTCCTTTTCAATACACGAGTCCTACTGTCATAGAGAACAAATAAATGTTAAATGAAATTCATATCCTACTGATATATCTAAAATGTATTATATTTTCTAATATTAAAATAAAAAAATTATCACTCACGTTAATTTCCCGGAAACATTTTCGACTCGTAATTTAGTCAAGTATCCATCCATAAAATATTGTGGATTAGATCTGTTATTACCCTGTATATGTGTTATTGTATCCAACCTGTCGCTAAAGATACCAATGATACAAGAGAAATACACTGTCCACCTTAATACGAACTCTGATCTAATGAGGTGGGTTGAAACTAATTGAACAAATTAAAGAACGTAATAATAATTGAAGGTACTAAATAAATAATTTAACTAATTAATTAAAACTATTTTAAATAGTGCCCGTTTAAAGGTTACCATGTGCATGTTGATAACACCACCGGCATTTAGGACACGCTCTCTCCTGACTCTGTTTGCCTTAGTTCTTTGTTAAGTTTTCTTTACCGGACAATTACAGGTTTCGTGCAGAATGTACGCGAGTGAAATGAAATGAAATGTACACACATTTGTACTATTATATTGATATTAATTATTCACTTAGTTGATTTAGGTCTGCGCCTGGTAGGCAGATAATCTGCATTATAAAGTTTCACGTATGCATTTTAATGGTGAAAATGCTTTCTTGCATACACAAAAGGACTTAACATAATGTGGGCAAAACAAATACTTGAAAAGGTATATTTTTAAAATAGGACTTTTACATTATTGCTGAGGAAATCACGTTAGTCGCTGAAATACTTTTAGTATCGTAATAATACATCAGTGTATATATTGTGCTTCCCCATCTTTTATCTATGACTATATATTGTATTTGGACTATAGTGTCATTGTGGCCGTAAAGTTAGTGCTCGGTTAAATGGCCAGGTCTGTGTGGGGCGAGCAGAGGAAAGTTAGGTTAAGATTATTTTAATGTTTTCTCTTTTACATATTTAATAACAGTACTTAAATATATTTTCAATTTAAAATGAGTATACAATGTCTTAATTGCGAGTAAGAAAAACATACATTAGCGAGATCATACGAGACGACTGATTATTATATTGACATCTGTCATATTTTCTTATCTCCGTTATTAAATAAAGCACTTTCTTAGACGCAATGTCAAAGTGATGACATATGTTAATGTTTGCGATCTAATATTTATCAAAATCTGCTGACAAAACCATTCATCCGATTCCGTCTACACTTAAATGCACATTATACTGATAAAATAGTATTTTTTTTGTTTATCCGCGATTCTTATATTATCATCTAGATATTATTTTTGTTTGTTTTGACAGCTAACAGTGCTTCTCACAAAGGTGGAAATTTACGTGTGGTTTATTTTGGAGACAGTTGTTATATCATTATATATAAATTTTATTGAGATCCTGACCGCGCAGCGGTCACTAATGGCCGCACAGCGGGCATAATAGTCGCCCGCAGGGCTTAGCAGCAAGCAATTGGTGATAGCCGATGAGACCCTGACTGCGCATTCACTATTTACCGCGAAGATAATATCGTTCCTACTTAGGCAATAAGTTAAAAAAAAAAATACTTTTGATTAATTATCAAAGAACGATATATTTTGTATAATCACAACTATTCTAATTCTAATTAAATTTATCAACTTGAACGATATACAGAGAAAATATTTTATAAAAAAAATATTCCAGTTGCTACTAGGATTCGAACTTGGACCTTTACTTATCCGGGCAAACGAGTAATCCAGTTTCGCCATATCAACCAAATAGTTTTACGATAATTTTTAGAACTGATATTAAATTAATGTAAAAAGTAAATTTGCTAATATTTAAGAAGTAAATTATTTAAAATTGATACATCTGTTATTCCATTTTTAAAATCAATCGTCTTTATATTGCGTCGAGTCTAAAAATAATACAGATCAATGTTTCGAAACCTGCAACGTCACAGCATTAATATGTTCTCTGTAAAAAAAAACAACTATTCTATTACATATATTATATTATTAAAAAAATGAGAATATTTTTCAATTGTAAATGTTATTTATTTTACTATTTTGAGATGAATCAGTGCATCAAAACTAGCGATAACCAATATTCATATGGTATATATGGGAATGTGCCTAAATTATTAATTATTTCTTAGTTATACAATATATTATTCTGTATTAAATCTTAATAATGATAAGTACCTTAACTGGTATAGTTATTTTTGATAGTTTTAACTAAAATATTTAAACAAAAACATAAATATCTATATGTGTTGAGCACTCATATGTCATAACTGACGTACTGCGATACCTTTGATTATTGAAATTATTTTAAAACAAATGAGATGAATTAATTAGAAAGGTACACAAAAAAAAAATATTTATCAAAACTAGTTGTCACCGGAATACAAACCATAAACTTTTTTTTGTCGGGAAACTGCGTTACCAATTTCACTATGTTAATCATTTAAGATTCCTAAAAACTTGAGACTTATAATACATATTATGTAGTTTTCTGTAAATGATGAAATATTTTTTAATAGCTATCATCTTTATATCATGCCATGAATCCTAAAAACCTTTGATGTTACGCAATTTTTCTAGATCTATCATTTACAGAAGACTATTTAGAAGTTAGTTTTATTCCAATTAGTTTGAAATATTATTGCTATTCTAAAAACTACCTATTTCCTAAAATTACAATTTCACAATAATATGAGTTTTTATTAAAAATGTAATTTTCTGATTGGTGTTTGATTGTAACGATGATTGGCGGTGACGATATTGGACTTTTTGAGGTTTAGTTTTGAGTGTACCAGTATGCTCCCTGAATTGCAAATAATCAGTTTTCAATCATCGGCGTAATTGAACAAGAATCGATCAATCTTTGTCACAATTAGTGATGGTTAAATCATTATTTAAACCGTTATTGTGACTGTGATTGTTAATTTTTCGAGTACACTAAAAAATAAACCTCGAACAGTCAAATCTTAGTTACCAATCATAATCTCAGTTAAAATAACGCTTTAGTTTATCACTAATGATTATACTAATTAGTGCTGTGTCGTTTGCATATATGTAAAATTGAAGATTTTATTACCCAAATTTCTCTTCAAACGCCTACAATCAAATCATCATCAAATGAAAATTGAGTACATTTCACAGAAATCGTATCACGAATGAGTGTGAGGTAATGCGTGTGTAGATGGAGACTTGCTTCAGATAAATTTTCTCGAGAAGATAAATATTTATCCAATAAATATACGTCTTAAACATCAAGATTGATTGAAATTTTGGAAGAATTTCACAAAATAAACACAAATTTAATCAGTAATCTCAACAAAGCCTCATACATCCACAATTGAAAATTCCGTTTGGCGGGGATAACTGAAAGTAAAACTTTGAGTTCTCCTAAATAACACCTTGAAATCACTTTTACAAAGTTTGTTGCGTGTTTCTACTCGTTGTGTATCGCTCCAACTTTAGACAATACGCTCTAAATTAAATCTGTTTGGTTTCAAAGTGCTAAACCTCCCTTCTATTAGCACCCACGGGTATCCCCTGGGCGTGACCCCAGGCCCGGTACTTTAACCGAATAAGAAACAAAGTGGTGCCAATTAAGTATTTATTATATTGTGCGTTGGTGAAGATGAAGAAGATGGGGGGTGAGGTTAACTAAAAATAATTCAAATTAATTTACTAAAAAGTACAAATAACTCTTATTTTTTGAATACAGACGGTATTCATTTTATAGAACTCCATTGTTAATTATATATTATTCGTTAACATGTAACTAAAGATATTATCTTTGGTATTTCCAACATTAGCAATTTAAGCATTAAGGGAATGCTGCATTAGTTATCACCTAATACATAATACCCAACTTTGTAACAAAATTAGTATATAAGCTCACCACACTGTTCTATGTTTTATCAGTTGATAATGGCCTAGACAGCCGAAACAATCTCCAATTATTTGGAAAAATTAAACATAGAACTAAAAAAATCGTGTTTGATTTATTGTGATGATTCAAATAACATTTACTAGACCATGCATGTTAACAACGCATCGTCATTATCAGCATCAGCGGTTTTCTATCCATTGCTGGATGAAGGTCTCCCCAGGTATCTTCTTATTTTCTATATGCACTGCGTATTTCCGCAGTATTTGTTAATTTCATCAAAACAATGTTAATTTAAAGTGGCTTGTCAATCTCTTAATTCTGATAATTACGTTCGTCCTCCGATTGATGCGGTCTGCCCACTGTCATTTAATGTTTGTATTTACATTTACAGTAAATTTGTATTTGTATTTTAAATTTGTATTTTATTTGTATTTACAGAAAAAAAGTGTTCAAAAAGAGACTTTTTCTGAGAAAATCAAAATAGATTATTAAATAACATTTTTATTCATTTTAAATACCGGTTAGAATTACTGTAAATATATTTATTTAAGATATTCCCATTCGGTAAATTTTAGAATTAGGAATGTCTGGAGAATTATTTAGCCAGTAAATTCGCTTTCTTAATTTTACGTAAAGTGACTCGATACTATCTGGGCTAAGTTCATTAACCAGCTAAAAATCAAGCTAAAAAGTAAAATTCACAGATGAAATCTACATAATCAATGCCAGTACCGGAGGGGATATTATTATTATTATTATTATTATTTGAGTATGAATATTCGTTATCATTGCATTAAATTAACAAAAATTTAGATTTAAAATCGTGCACTCTATAGATAGAATATGTTTTATGATTTGAAATCAAATTATTTAATATTAAAACCCTCAAATGGTTGATTTAATTTTGATGCAGTTTTTTTAACTTGTCATAGTTGCAGCAAAATAATTATTATTTATAATTTATAATTAATACATTAAATTAGTATTTAAAATATCACAGACCTATGTTCTGAATAATTACAACTTCACAATAATAATGTGTTCTCCTTAATACTAGTGATAATTGTCAATTTTTTGATAAATTTTGTTTCTTTCTAAAATTCATCAAATTTGTTTTAACAAGTATTATTATTATTAATTAGTTAATAATCACAGTATTATTCTATTAGTTACTTTTTAATCGTACGGTAGTTTTACGTGACTGTCTAAAAAAAAGATTACTTGGACGAAAGTAAAGGCCTCATATTTCCATTTTATTACCTTCATTCCCTTTACAATGGAGTTCAAAGTTTGCTTGTAGGCTTTTACGATATTACAAGTACCGAAACTAACACATCCTCCAGATATTTATTTACACACTCATGTGAGAAGGTATTAGTGAAAAACAAAGAAACCAATATCTATTTATCCATTAGATGTCCAAAAAATTAGTTAATCATATCGAGATAAAACGAAACGTGACACCAGTATTTAATACCCACTTCAGGCCAATATTGATTTGTATTATTTGATAAGGGTGTCCTGAAGGGTAGGAATGTAAGTATCGCAGTAAGTTAGCAGACTCGGCATGGGTGGACGGAGATGATACGGGTAAATGGAGGATCTGTAAAGCATGGCGGGAAGACTCATCCCCATTTAGTTCATTTCTCACATTAAACTGTTTGATTATCAAATAATTTTGGATGTCATAATTAACTTGATTACTTCCATGAAAGGATAGGTAGAGATTATCACTCTTCTTCGAGATGTGATGCTGGAGGCGGATGCTACGTATCTCGTGGACAGCTGGCGCACTAACTGGTAATAACTTGATCACGTTCAATCTAAATTCTTTCCACTAGTACAACTCATCTTCATATTGTTTTAATAAGATATTATGTTATTATTCTTTTACCTCGAGGGGCAAATGCAGATATAGGAGATCGTTAGTAAGGTAAGAAATTCTGATAGGCGTGGCTCGTTAGGATCCACATAAACTAGCCGGTGAAGGTAGCTCAACAATATATATATGCTCATCCTGGGCAGTGGTGCCATGAATATGAAGCTTTTAATAGTGCTATCCTTCAATATTGGTTGCTTTAAACAAATACAATATATATAGAATATGTAAAAAAAATTACATTGTATACATAAATTAGTGATAGTTGAATCGTTATTTAAACTGTCATTTAAATCATTTTTATAAGTGTGTTTGTGTTCAATTTTAACGATGGTTGGTAACCGATCATTCGTAATTCTTCGAGCAGTGACTGGTACACAAGCAAAGAAACCTCCGATAGATAAATCTGCCAATAACCATTAAATATCAGTTAACAATCATAGTCACATTACGGTTTACTATCACTACCATAAAAATATACTTAATAAATAATAATGCGATAAATTTTTTATAAAAATAACCAACAATACACTATTAACACGAATAACCTAAAGCTTAATCAGTAAATTAAGGAAAATTTGAATTTATGTTTCTACATTGAAGGCTAGACAGGTTAAGGGCTTACGTGAGCAGGTGCAAGGTAGACAGAACCCCGTATCAAGCATTCTTATCCTTGTCACACAAGTTAGTTTAAAAATTAAGTACTTTTCGTGGAGCCGTCCCAAGGACATGTGGGCAATCACGTGATATAGAAAATAAGTCAGAAATCTTAATAAACGCCCGCCCACGTACGCGACTCAATCCAACGCGGCACTTTGAAATATCTAGATTAACACTAATTCCATTAGCGAAGAACGCTGGATGTTTTTTTTTTTTTTTCCAATTCCTTAGAGTCTACGATACTCTGAGTACTCTACATGCGGCTAGACCGCCTAATCTACTACTACAAGTGCATCAGCGCTAATCGCTTTGACACTTTTACAAACTACCTTATTATTATAAACATCATAAGTGTTTTATATTAATACATGAATTGGAAGGGTAAAAAATTACTGATAAAAAACCCTCGCGCTGGATGTTTGTGATATCAACAATATTATGTAGTAATTATATTCATGTTTGATAGACGGCGGTTAAAATCGAATGTTATAAATCGGTGTACCGTATGGGTATGTACGAGGGAAGTAGTAACAGTACGCGCCGTGTGGAGCGCTAGTGATGCGAGTAGCCGTCGCTCAAGGTTAAACGACTTCAGTTGACTGTCTGCTCGTTGTTTGAGAAGTTTCGTAACGCTGTTAATATTTTTATTGTTTTTGTGAGTGTTTAAAATGTTTAAAAAATTGAGAACCCTTTTTGAAGATTTCTTAACTCAAAAAATGTGCGACCATGTGATATTTACCGACAATTAAATGAGGTTTTTGGAGACAGTGTTATTGATGAGTCGTTTGTTTGGCGCTGGTTTCAAAACTCGACGAGGGGGAACATCTACGATGATGAGCGTTTCAGGCACCCGTCTGTTTTATGGATGAACTGCAAAATTCAGTTGAGGAATTCACAAAGAACGATCGGCGCGTCACACTTGCTGAAATAAGTGAACAGTTCCCTGATATTTCACGAACAATTATTAATAAAATTTTTAAAGATCATCTGAAGTAAGTTGGGTCCCTCGCATGATTACAGATGAGACAAAAAAGAAGCTGATGGGTGTGGCCATGAATTTTTTAAGCATTATTTTAATGAAGGGGACTCTTTCTTGACTCGCATTGTTACTGGAGATAAAACATTGGTTTCTTGAGAACTGAAAAAATATGTGAATCTCAATGGACTGGCGGTAGAAGGTAGACTATGGAGCTGGGATACAAAAACTCGCTACACGTTATGACAAATACTTTAATTTGCATGATGACTATGAAGATAAGTAACAAATGAAAAGTTTTGTCAAAAAGTATTTGTTTTTTTTTTAATTATAAAACGAGTGCTACTATCCGGATGTTCCTTGAATACGTGTTAATGTGGCCGAAAAACCAAAACAATGTGCTGTAGCGGGATGAGTGAGTGCTCCAATAACCACCCATTCACTCACATGTTCATTTGATTATGATCGCAGAGTGAGTGTGTAAGTTTGCGAGGCCAGACTAGATCAGGATGGAGACAAGAAAGACAACTTGACAGGAGTTTATTAAGCACAGTTTACAGAAATTTGTAGAAATTAAATCGTTCAATAACGTTACGCGCAAGTAGTTAATGGAGCTCGTAGTTGGGAAGGCGGCGATGAGCAGAGTGGTGAACAGGAACGGGCCTCCCGGACGGTTGCCAGCGCATGTTATTGGTACATGTTGTCGTCAGTATCGGGCGTATTTTCGCGACTGTCAAGAGCTCTGTTTTACACTCAGGTATCCGCAGGGTGTGTTCAGGGGTCGTTGCGGTGATAATGATTGTGGAGGCGATAAACTTTCAAACTTGTAAGGCGTACAAATTTTATGAAAATAATTATTGAAAAAACTAGATATTTCCCAACAGATGAACTATTCCGTGAGTTTAGTGTAATAAAAGTAGAATACATTTTTGAGAAGTTCTTATTTTTACAAGTCTCTTGAGAATATAATAATATAAATAGTCGTGTGGTTTTACAATATTATATTTTATTACACTTTACAATACTCTTATTTAAATTATATAATTTTTTACAAAGTTGTAAATGTGTAAAGTTGAGATTTATCTCTGATATAGACCAAAATCATTGAGTTATATAAAATCTAATCTTAAGAACAATTCATCTCAAGAATATATATAATATTTAAAATTATTTAATAAAAAAATGTACAAATAGAAAATAATACATAATTCTGTAATTATTTTCAAAATGTATTTATCTTTTTAGTTGTTTTTTTTTTTGACTGGGATCCATTCGTATTGCTTCTTACTGACTTTCATTTCAGATAACAGCTTTAGTATCGGATATTAAGAGGATTTTAGTCTGGCGAATCGATGTCTCTTTTGTATTTCACCTCGTTCTGTCCATGGTGTTCTTTATGGAAATCGCCTATATTACTCAGATATATATATGTAGATATAAATGATATAAACCATCTGTCTTAAAAAAGTCTTTCTCTCTTTCTGCGACAACTAAATTTATAAATAAATAATTATAAGTAGAAACTTTTCTTTAATATCTGATAATTTACGCCCTTTCCATTTATATTTGACGTCAGTGTATATCATATTGTCGTGCAACAACTCAGTGTGGCATGTATTGAAGCACGCATTATATACACGCACGCGTACCAGCGATACCTCCCTTAACAAGTTCGTGCTGCAAACCACTTCCAATTGTTTCACGGAAGTCCGCGGAGTCGTTGATCCTTGATAGAAAGTACGAATCTTCCGAGACGTACAAGAAAATGGTGCGTGGCGGACAAGATACGAGACAATCTCGAGTTATAAAGATTCCACACGGTATATTCAATGTATTGTTTCGGAGGTAAGTTTGTAAAACTCCATAATCATACGTATGAAAATAAAAACAACTGTTTTTTAGTTTTATTAGTTTAATTCTCGTGATATAGGTTTCGCCTTATACGGGCATTATCAATCTAACCATTTTAAATCTGTATTTATATGAAATCGATTGAAAAGGGAAGTAATACTTAAGGTAATAATGGGAATGTTTGGTGTTTATATTTTGGCATGATTCTAAGGAACTATTCTGTTCAAATACTAATTATATTTTAATGAAAGGTAATACCTTTATAAAAGATGATAGTTATACAATTTTATGTAAATTATGTAGGTATAAAGACTGCCAAATATATAGACATGAACTAACACAAAGATTTAATTTACGAAGAGTAAATACTTTTACTGTTGCATAAATGTGTCATAAATTATCGGATTTATGTTTCAACAAAAAATATTTGTAGAATACGCCTTGTCCCGCAACTAATGTTCCAAACTCCTCTCCTATATGTACACTTTATATCATGTTTATTCATTTACTGGTCTGTGGGTAGAGACAACATTATTCATGTTAATTCTCAAGGAAATTATGAGTAGAACTATAAAACAACTGTTTTTATTATTAGGCTAAGTCATGTAAAAAAAGGACGATAACCAACATCATAAGAGTCTCCTTGAGTACAAGCAAGGTGGTTGGATGGTGTAGAAACCAACACCACAGTCTTGGGTATTAGAAGCTGGAGACTATCTGCAGGAGACTGAAGAGAGTGGACATGTTTCCTAGAGATGGCCAAGACTCAATGATAATGACCTGTTCACCGATAATTATGATAATAAATATCATATTAAAAGATTAACATCACATGAGGCACAGCTAGGCAGACATTAAGAGGAGGAATGCCATGATACAAACCTAAATAGATCTATCTAAGAAGTTTTTAGGCTTTATTAAGAAGAACACATTCTTATTGTGAAATTATTATTATACTTAATATTCAGAACATTATTTAGGCTTATTCCTGGTTATGCTACTGAAACACTGACTGTGAGAATTTGCGTAAGAAGATTGAAAATGTGGTGTTAATCGTGAACAACCCGCAAAACAAATACAGTGGAACCTCTATATTAGTCAACCCCCATATTCGTAATATTCGATATTCGTCACATTTTGATGACAATTTTTTCCCCCATATTCGTTAGTATTTTTCGTATTAGTCGTCACTCCCACCACCGGCACTGGCGCTGCAATCGTACGCCGATCAGCTGAACGCTTTTGGTAACTGTAGTTGGCCATCTTGCGTGTATTGTCGTGTGTGTGTATTTCGCGCTAATTTCTCGCGTGATTAATTATATTACGCCGATATCAATGAAATGCTATCTAATTGGGCCAAAGTGCAGAATATGTAATAATGGCACTCAAATTTTGCTATGGTCAACCGAAATATAAATACATTTAGCGATAATGTGATTGACTACTTCAGGAAGGTTTTACAGAGCAGACAAACACAGACAACATTGGACTTAAATCCTCGTTAAATCGAGTCCTGCTGAATCATCGGCAAAACGGACCCCATGATCAGAATTCGAATTAATATTGGCTGTTTTGATTTAATTGATAGAAACTCTTGTTCTTAACATTACCCTTCCCCCTCTTCCACTTCTACAACTATATATATTTAGTACAACAAAGTTATAGTTTAAAGATAATTTTTTTCATTTTTGTACCATTTTTAGGAGTTGGAAACAGATTAATTGAATTTTAGTTACTTCTTATGGGAAAAATTGTTTCTATATTCGTTAGACTTCCAGGAACAGATTGTTGACAAATTTAGAGGTTCCACTGTAGTTCGTTAATAGAAAAATTAATCATTGAGTAGCGTCTGTTCTCTATTGTACGGCTCTGAATTTGCAGACATTTTAGCCATATCATATTATGGCACCTTGGAAAAGTCAGTGGTTAAGAGAGGGTAGATGGAATGAGATCAATTGAAAGGTCTCCAATGCGACTAAAACACAGAGCCCATTCCTGGACTGAAGAGGAAATGCTACAAACAGGTGGTGATATCCGTGATCACGAATGCTCTCATTACAAGTAGAACAATGAAGACGACTAACAAATTAGGGGTGTGGGTAACAACTTATTCCCGAATCACAAAGATTTTTCACGGGGATTACATAAACTCTTTACTTTGTAGGAAACTTGGGGTAGTAAATTGTACCTCGACTCAAACCATTTCAGCAGAAGCATTTGTTTGCTTTCTACCTTAGGTATGATTAAAAAAGTTTTTGAGAGATAAAACGATCTCAAACAACTTTTGTCTTTCGTAAATAAAAATGTGTTTTTTTGATGTTTTTTAATTGTTTTAAAATTTTTATAAATCATTGCGGAAAACATTTTGAATGTGCGTAAAAAATAAGCATAAAAGCTGAACATTTTCTTTGAATTATTTGATAAAGCTCGAATAAATTAGTTTTTAGACAATAAGAACAACGGTAGAATGATTTCTTACCGTAAAAAGAAAAATTTCTTGATAAAATTTCTTTGTAGACTTTAATTTGATTTACAAAGAATGTGTTGTTTTTATGGTAGGCATCACTTAGTCCAGTCTTTATATCGGCCACATGAAGAGATGTGAACCTGATCAGCTAATATCAGAAAATTATGTTGAGAATTTGCCGTGCCTATAATCATACCGCTCTTTTCTTTTGATAAAAATAAACTTAATACAAAAATTATTAAAAAACACACACACACCGACCGTTTTGAGCTAGTCTCTCTTTTTAAAACCTTAATATCCAGGAAATATTATAGGAATTGTGCTTCTCTACAACTGAATATGAATGTGAAAAAAAAACAAAAATAACGAATAACCATGTAATCCACAGACCGATATTGATACAATATAGTTTTATAGAAAGTGGGAGTGTATGTCCTCACAGTTAAACCATACAGTTTAAACAAACAAGTTGAAAGTTAGCCACAATTAAGCTGGATAGCGTTCATTTAAAGAATGTGAGATCGTTAGTGTAGAGTTGTTTGTTATAGAGTCAGGGATAGTAATGAAAAGAGTACAGGTGATCGAGCTTAGCGAGTTGGTGCGCAGCGAATCGAGTGCCGAGGTCAGACGCGCTTCGGAGCCGAGTGACGAGGCGGGACTGAACGCAACCTGTCTTCGTTGAAGTCTGGACCCTGGATATAGATGTCGGCTGGAGACGGTGACGATGGCGGTGAATTTGAATCGTTGTCCTCACAGAAACATTCAAAACAAATATTCCACGATCTCTCAAAACTAAAGTCTTCACTCAGTGTGTTCTCCCAACGATGACACGCGGTGCATAAAATTGTTTAGTGCTTCTTTGAAATTAAATGATTGGCCAACGAACCAAACTATACTGCCATTATTTAAATATCATGCAAGCTGAAATGTAAATAGGTTGGAGATTTCTGTTGAATAATGGACAACCGCTCTGAGAAGACAGTGTTGCACTGGAGACCCTGAATGGGAATAAAAAATGGAAATGATGATTAAAAAGATGATGAAGATGAATTTATCAACGTTTCTTAAAAAGTAACGAACTTTTATAGATACAAGTCAGTAATATTAATAGGTTAACTATTATGTCTTGAAAGGGAATGAATGCTTAGATAACTCAAATTGGGAGATGTGAGGATATTATTAAACCTAGGAACGATTTTGGTGTTGTCGATATTTTCCGATGTTCAATGCTTAAGCATACGAGTGATGTTTTTGTACCCATTTTTATGTTTGAGTCGTTCTGTGAGTAACCATTTTAAAAAAAAATTGTTTTGTCAATTCTTAATAATTATTTTATTTTATTTTTCTCTTGTTAGTGATTAAATGTCATACAATATATACTCGCAAAATGTATTTCTCATATATTGTATTTAAAATGATTAAATTAATAAGCTGCATGCATTTATGGATATGTAATAAATGTAGTATAAGTTCATAAGGGCGTTGATATTAATAAATATATAAATAAACAAATTTAAAATTAGAAAAGTAAAAGAAAACCCTAAGAACTATACCTACTTGAGTGTTATATAACATTGGAAAAGTACTGTAATTGTAGAATATATCATGAGTATGCAAATAGCTTATACATAAAAGGAAGCGATGGAAGTGGCGAGCGTGAGCCTAATGGTATCGTAAATAAAACTAAAAAACTTAGAATTATTAGTGTCATTTTTCCGGACACCAAATATTTTAGTAATAAACCGTTGAAGTGTTTTATATTTCGTAGTATTCGTTTAAACACGCTCGTTACCTTTCACTGGCATTACCCATTAACGGCCTCCTGCGATAAGTGCGCACAATAGACACATTAAATATCTGGGGTCTATTGTATCGCTCGACTTCGGGAGCGGAGAAGCCTTATCGTGAAAGCCTTAATCTTCACAGGATATCGGGGTGCGGGGCCGAATTTAAAATTCTTTTCAAATCAAATATGCCGTCTCGTCGCTCCTCGCTTGAAGGCAGCGACATGCGCTTTTAATTGAATTCCGCGAATACCGTGTTTAAGGTCGAGCTTTTAAAGTTTCATCCTGGTTAGAGGTTTCTAATCTATTCGGGTTATCGCACCTTGATCAGCACCACTGCTTTTTGCTATGAAATCATCATGACTGGAAGAAAATTTTAAGAGTCTGGGGAAAGAAATCGCCAATTCCCTTTTACGGATGAAGTGAGGTTTTGATGGAGTTTTGTAGTATTTTAGACATTCTACAAGGTTGTCAAATAGATCGAGTGTAAAACGCGCTGAAACTCATGCAGTTGCGGTTTGAAATACTCGCAAATAGTAAAATATGTTTAGCGCAGTCGAGATAGAGAAAGAATGGACAAACAAGTCTAGTTATTACTTTAAATCATTTACTTTAAAAATAAATACACTTTATTTCTGTTTCACATATTTTTTTCAAATAATGTCATAATGTTTTTTGAAAAAATGTATCAATTTATAAAACAGCGTAAAAATTTGCTTTTAGCACTTACATTAAGCACTTTTTATGACTTTTTAATTACGGGTTAGCACGCATTTACTTATTATTCTTTTTGAAAGTTATTGTAAATATATTTTTAAAATGCATACTACGACAATTTATAAGTAAATTAATATAAGCTCGATACAAATATAAATTAATCTTAAATAACCAGTTTTCCAAGTCTGAAATGTTTAAATTTTGTTTCCTGACAAAGTGCAAAATGTGACTTAACACCTCTTTTCTGCGTACCCTTCATTTGTATTGGTAACGAAAATGCGAAACGGGTAATTAAATCACATCCAATTACTCTCTGATCTTGAATTGGTCTATCTGCTGCCAATCTCGCTTCTTGTGACGTTTGATTTGGGGAAGCTTACTCCGTGTTACCTTGCATTAATACCTGCTATAAGTACGGGCTATAAGTACATAAAATGTTACACCGATCTTAGTAGCTTGATTTTAAGAATTTTAACAGTTTATCTACTATCATTATAGGGATAAGAGGAGTATGCGATGTATCACCACTTTAGGGTAATAAATAGATGATCTAAGAGTCTGCATGTGGGTATGTATTGTATTAGAAAGATTATGATGATGATGTGATTATGATACATGAAAATGGTTGCTGGCTGCAATAGTATTGCTATATAACGTCGGTATTGGTTGTAATTACGGCTACTTAGAGTTTTGTTTCACGCATCTGTATTTACAGAGTGCGTTCAATATCGCCGGGAGGTGATGCTAAAAGTGATGACGATAGACCTTGACATCATCTTATATACAACTAGTAAAATCAATACCATCAGAGTAACCAGACATCACCCACTTTTATGAACTACCCATCGGCTGATGATTTCGGATTAATGACGTGATAATTGTTAACTTAAAAATCATGATGTTATAACTAGTGAAAAAAATGTCGCATGATATTTAAAAATCATTAAATAAATACATCGCTTAAACTACAGGTCTAGGAAAAAAATTGTATTTCGTAATAATGTTGCTTGGTTGTAAATAAAGTAATTATTTTTGTTGATATTGTTAAATGAAAGTTATGGATGCAGACGTTATGCACCTACTGCGCGTTTTTGCTGAAAGAAATTGGGAACATATGAGTCGGAATGTTCTATTAGGCTATTCTGAAAATAATGGCCAACTTTAATATGTCATTTTGAACCATTTTTGCTGGGAAATATTTGTTAATTAATTTTTGTTTAACAATTAAGAATCTGCTATTCAATCAGGTTTACATTATAAAAAATAAGAATTTCGTGTAATTTTCAACGTGAAAACTTGGACATTATACATCTCAAACGGCACGCAATTTCAACCAAGCGTAGGGTAAAAGAATCACTTGTGAACGAATAATGCGGCGTTGGTTCAAAATTTTTAGAAACGGAGACTTATGTCTTAAAAATGAAGAGGGTTGAGGACATCCTGCTACTGTTGAAAGCAACATGAAACCAGATGTACCGAAGAAGAATAACCTTACGTCACAAAAACTTTCATCTTTTCAAGCATCTTAGTAACTATTTACGAAAAAAAAATAGTGAATTAATTTAAAGACTTCATGGATCTTATTCCGTTAAAATTTTATTTTATGGCATATATATGTCAAAAAAACGCGTAGAATAAAATGGTTGCTATTTTGATTAATAAAGTTTATTTACTCTATAGTTATATTTAATTGAATTTGATTTGAAGGTTAAAGTCAGCTGTTTACGAAACAACGTAATACTTTAAAAAATATATAATTTTTATGTTGACACACACAATTTTTAAGTTAATATCACTGCGTAAATTGAACTAAACTAAATTCAGTTGGCTATGGGAGCAGCAATAGTGATTTTATTGTTTCTTGGAAACATCGATAATAGCGGAAAAGTAGGTATTTGAAAATGTAATATTATTTATTAATGTTTTTACTGAATTCAAATTTTTCTCGATTTCTATCATAAAAGATTATTTATTATTGTTCACCTATATGATACCGAGTTGAGTAATTTTAAATCGTGGATGTCGAAAAAATAGTAAGTTTCAATAATATGGTTAGCAGAAAAATGATTGTTTTTCAGACATCGTCGATATTCTTTAATTCGAGAATTTAAATTTCTCGCGGTTTGGCCAATGTATTTTATGTTACAATCTCTGCTAGTTATTTGATAAATCTCGCTTTTTTTCTAAAATACCTATCTTTGTTTTAGAATTTAGAGGAATTTTTCATAAAATATTGGATCTAAATCGGATTAAAAATCTATCGTAATATACTCTTATACTTTAATCATGTTCGTCTATACTAAATTGCATATCAATGAACAGGAGTACGGTGCCTGCGAGCAATAGCGTCATAAACAATGATACCAACTAAATAATGAAAGATCGTGGCTGAAAGACTGGTGTGTACAATGTGAAGATCATTTATATGAAGGCGGATTTATAATATTTCTTAAATATTTAGTGACCACAATGAAGTCAATTTGTAAAAATTGTATTTCAAATCTTAAATTGAAGAATTGTAAATATTAGTCAAATTATTGTATTTTATTTATTTTTAAAGACATATAATATATATTGTACAGCTATAAAAAAACAGTTCATTACACATGTTTTTTAAAACATATTTTTAAATGTCACAAATCAAATAAACCAATATAACTCATTGAATACGAGGCAAAACACAATTAAATAGAAAATGAAACACAGAAGGCAAGTAAACGTGTAAATATATAAAATGAGAGAATAAAAATACTAATGTGCAATACAATATGTATAAATAGAATGTAAGCACATATAAGATAAAGAAAAATATATGAGATTAAAAGTTATAATGCAGTCAGTATAAGAATACATATAATGCAGTAATAAGAATTATTTCATAGTATATAAAAATTTACTTTCAGTATCTGCTCTACCTAGTTTTGACAACCAATCTGAAACATTATTTTTAAAGCTTTAATGTCACTTAAAGTTTTAATATTATTTTCAATTTCATTATATATTCTGGGAGCTTGAAAAGTGAATAATCTTTGACCGAAAGTAATTTTCTGTCTTGGAACGATTTTAAGATTATTTGGTCTTATGGGATAATATCTTTCAGTCCTCACAGATGAAGTGCTCATTTTCTTATAAAAACTAATAAGTATATTCAGCATATATAATATAACCTGAAAATTGCTAAAAAGTGGCTCTGATGGATTCTAGTTAAAAAGTGGCTCTGATGGCGGTGTATTACTCTGAATATAGTCTTCTGAGAAATTCTTACTTGGTATATATTTACACCTGATGCACTCCCCCAACTATCAATACCATAGTTCAAGATGGATTGGCACAAAGCATAGTGCACAGTTCAGAATAAAATTTTCGCAATCTTCCAGCTAATTGCTCTTGTGGTAGGTATGTATTACTCACGTCCCCCATATTTTAGACATATAGATCTCGTGATACACTCTTGTACACATTTCAATGGTTGAGCAAATATTTTAAAAAGACAACAGAAATATTAATTTGCAGATGTGGATACCCATCACTAATGCGTAGTTAAAATTTTAACTTCAGAGAAAAATCCTCGCCGAAGCAAAATGATCGTGTTTGCGTATGAAATGTTGATTTATCACATTTGTTTTGTTTTACGCAAAGCGTAAATTATACAATTCTTAGCTAGGCTGTTACACCAATTATTTCAGGGTGATTTCACTGAAATCTTCAGTGCCGGCGCTCCCGCATAGGCAATTGCCTAGGACATCATAAATTGGGGGGATAGGATTTTTTGTCCGTTATCAAAGTATCAACCATTTCCTCATCCAAATAAAATGCACATTATCCCAGTTTGTATTTGTAATCTAATTTAATGGAATTAAATTACTGAATTAGATAACAAATTAATCTAATAATGTATTTTAATATATTTTTACAGTTGTCAAAATCTATAACTGGGCTACCTAGTGCAAAAAATGTATTATTGAAAAAACAATTTTTTAAACTATTTGCGTACCAAGTACCTGATTGTGTGTTTAGAAAGTGTTATATTAAGGTGCGTGCCGGCGAGGCCTCGGCACATGTTTGGGTAGAGAAACAGACCAGTAAATGAATACACATGAAATAAAGTGTACATATAGGAGGGGGGTTTAAAACATTAGTAGCGGGACTAGAGGCATTCTACACACATTCTTGGTGGAAACATAAATCTGATAGTTTATGACACATTTATGCAACAGTAAAAGTATTTACTCTTCTTAAATTAGATCTTTATGGAAACAAGACGTATTTTTTACAATAATGCATTTTATATTGTCATTATGACACTAAAATGCTAATATTGAAACAAGAAATTTGTGTTAGTTCATGTCTACCTCATTTACATAAAATTATATAACAATTCTCTTTCATATAGGTACTATATTTCATTAAAATATTAGTATTTGAACAGAATTGTTTCTTAGCTTCATGCCAATATATAAAAACCCAAAATTCCCATTATAACCATAAGTAGGTAATCAAAATTATATAGCTGTCCCTTTTCAATATATTGCAACAGTAAAAGAATTTACTCTTCAAAAATTAAATCTTTGTGTAAACAAGACGTATTTTTTACATTAATGCATATTATAGCGTCAGCGTTTAAATTTTCAAGCGATTCGAGGGTGACACCAAAATGAAAATATTGGGACAACAAATATGCATTAGTTCATGACTATATATTAAGTGGTCTGATAATTTTCAGTATATATAAATTTGTTCAGTATTCTCTCCATAGAAATTGCAAAGATATGTGCCAAGTGTGTACGGATATATTTTGTGTAGGGCGATTAGAGAAACAAAGTGAAACCGAGTGCCGGTGCACAAGACTACACATCCATCAGCCCTAAAGACTCGCAGTACCGACCTCATACAACAATACCAATGCAGGCAGCAGAGAGAGGGAATCACAAGTTTCACTCTTTCTATCGTCACCTTCCCGTTAACAGCATCAGGAATCGCCTCCGATAACAATTTTCGCTGTAATTACTTTGCATGGGCTAACTTCTGCTTATGTACTGTTTGACTACAATAAACTCAGTGCCAACAGTAAGTGATTTCTCATACTCACACATACGCATTACATTCCGTGACTTCCAGAGGAAGACGATAGTGAAGTATAAAGTATTGGGGCATCTACCACTCTCACATCAATCACATCACATAATTTAAAACATAACGTTCAAAATCCTTCTGATTCGTATTTAGATACAAATATGTGCCCATTATTATGAATATGGTATAAGTTATGTTTGTTTCGTTTCGAGATATTTGAAGGTTTGCGTTTGAATTGATTAAAACATATTTTTATATAACACAACACAATGATTCAAAATTTATTTAGTCTACTAGATTTATAATTTATTTCGACATATAAATTTTGCAAGTAGCTTATAAGGAAATAAAAAATGTAAGGTTGAAATGTCTTATATACTTTATTATATAAATAAACACTAGCGGAATATCGTTGAACATCGTAACAATACACTGAATATAACGCTTCAACTAACATTTTTTTTTTCTTAGTGTCGATTATTTAATATCCATACATTCTTAAAATAAATTTTATACTAATATCTCAATTATGTTGCTAATAAAAAAAATATGTAAATAATTAAGTTAGCTTAAGATATTTGTAATCGGCTATTTTCATTTATTTATTTATATATCTCGGTAGTGTTGTGGTACTTGTCACGCGGGGGAGGTCGGGTTTCGGTTCGAAATGATGCACTGTGGTGGTATGATGCATGTATCTGAGATATATAACTTATTTTTTATAATACGTTTAGGATTTCACATAGTGAGTATTTCCCCGAGGAATTGGTAATAAAACATTTGCGCCGGCCCTGGAGCTGTTGAAAAGGGGGGATTAAGGATCGAAATTTTCGTACAAGCGAAGGGAGAAAGTTTAGCAAAGTTGATTCTGCGCAGATTATAAGCCATTACACTTCATTGGAAAACAATATTTTATATAGTTATTGTGTTTACTAGAAGAGCTTTTATATTAATGGTCAAGTTGGTAGTATTATCCCTCCATCATGGAGGTATGCGACAAGATTATCGTAGAAAAATAAAATATGTTGATTGGCTCAGTAACTGAGGTCATGCTAAGTTGCCTACTGCTCAGAAGGTCAATTATTTGATTCCAGAATCTTACCTAGTAATGCTTTTTATTTTGTTTTCTGGTAGACTATGCACTGTAATTTTAAAATAAAAACACACATTTAATAACAAGATGCAATTTTAAAACATAGTCCTATGATATTATTAATACAAATTTAAAGAATCAATTATAAAGATAATCAGAAAATATCTGTCTATCGAAATAATATTTTGGTTTAATTTCTATCGATAATTAATTAATAAACAAATTAAAGAATTTGATAAGAGTTGAATGAAATATAATATTATGTATTACATACTTCATTCATTCATTCATACTTCAATACTTTCACACTGAGATTTTAAAATTAGTCTAAAAATGGTGTTTACAGTGGAGTATACCAGAAATGTGTTTTCAATATTGGAATTCCCAAATCCGCCGACTTTAACTCGAAATAAAAGTTATGCGATGGCTCCCTAAATGCTCGTCAAAATGGCGTATATTCAAAAGAAAGATTATTAAATGTAATTTGGTCGTAACCCTCTGAAAATAAACGGCGCCGTAAAAATAGCTTTATGAGTACGGGGAAATATCATATCGCGTTAGGATAAACAGGGATGAGATTTGTATGAAAAGGGATCCACTAATCCCCATGTACCCTGCGGATGCTGCGATCGGGGTAAATTGAAAGATTATCTCTCTCTCGGTATCACGATCCGTCAAATAAGATTCGGTCCTCGGGGAGGCTGGCTGGCTGGCTGTATGGAAGAGATTTTTTAGCGCGTTCGTACAAGAGGCTTAACTAAAGTTATCTAGTTGTAATATATGATCATATATATAAAAAATCAAGGATAAGAGAATATATGAATACTGAGTATTATAATATAGGTGTAACCTATATCAGTATGATTAATATTAAACGGATTAATTGGATGAAGAATATCTCGCAAGTTGCGTAAAGGATAACTGAATTTATCGATACATTTCAGAGACGAGCGATCGAAGTCTCAACTGTGTACACGTACGTTACATTGAATTGGAGAATATAAAATATAGCAATTAATAATGTATACATAATAATAATTATATTATATTATAATAATAAATAAATCATTTCAAATTCATGAGATTATTACAACAATATGGGTAAAATAAAAATAATGTACTTAATGTATGTACACAGTAAATGTTATTTTCATAATATTATACAATATTACGTAGACCTACAATATTTTATAATGTATTAAAATACGTAGTGACAAGAGAGATTTTAAATAGATATTAAGAACGGAGATTTCTCAGTCTCTGCGGTTTGTTTTGTTTAACATTTCAACCACTTCGTAGCTGATGAACTTAACGGCGAGATGTTGTAAAACTAGTTTTCGTATAAAAACATTGATATACATATTTGTATTCTTTTTTAAACATTACTCTTTTTTTGTAAACAATAATAATTGAATTGGTAAATTAGGAGTTATAAAAATAAATAAAGGTATTATTCCAAAATTTTGTTTAGGACAGACAAATATAATATATAGACCTGTCTATTCATAAAGGTTTACCATGTATTCTAGTACAACACTGAAGGCCATTGTCTAAGGTTACAAAAAGTTTCCAAATAATAAATGAGTTTGTTTTAAGACCGAAGCTAACCAGCCTTGCTAAGCCAAATAGTTTATGCGAACAACCTTCACATACTAAAAAAACTTACATTAAATTTATTGTTTTCATTTTCAAAATTAAATTAGACGATTATTCAAATTCTTCATTCTCATCTCTCTTCGCATTTATGAAACAACTACACATTATATATCTTTTATATTAAAATATAAATGTACATATGACGTTATTATTTCTACAACAAAATGTACACTCCCTGAGACAGAATGACCATCAAGTAAGTATGGTACCTATTATAAAAAATAAATTTAATTGTAATTGTAATTTTATAAATAAATTTTAACAGAAAGCCTCCAATAATTGGACCTTACTATTAACAATTTTTCTATTAGTAATTACGTAGTTTTATCTATTTTACTATTTTAGAATCTATTTTTCAAAAACAATAATTATTTAAAAAATAAATTTAGTACCTTACTTAAATTGTTAATTGATGATATGAAATTTCCTAAAAATTATTCTAATAATTTTGTTATTTATTTTTTAAATAATTATTGTTTTTGAAAAATAGATTCTATTAAAGAAACAATATAACATATATTTTTGTATTTTTATTTGTTAACTTTGTATTATTAACTACTTATAATATAATAATTAATAATAGTAACAAATATTAATAGCAGTTAATTACGGGTATAATACAGGTTTGATATACACTATTTAAAAAAAAAAATTAAAATAATATAATAATTAATTTTTATATAAATCACAGATAAAACATAATGATAATAATAATTATTGGCGTAGGATTTTATACATAAATAACTTTTTGAATCAAATATCTAAATACCTACCACGAAACATTAGACCGGCATTTTATACAGATAATAATATAGGAAATTTACTCATAAATTCTAAAAACAAAGATGATAAATTTATCAATTCTGGTGTCTATAGTTGCAAGGATTGGGCTGCATTTTATATTGGTAAAACGGGTATAAATTTTAATATAAAAGTAAAGGAGCATTTGAGATGTTTAAACAATGGTGGGTTTTCAGAACTTCTAATCATTTGATAGAAAATGGTCATGGTTTTGATAAAAAATTGGGATTGTCAATTTTGCATATAAACGGTGATAGTCACAAATTAAATAATTTGGAATCGTTAGAGATAAATAAAGCGTGTAAAACTAATCAAAAAATTATAAACCACCAACTAAATTTAACTACGAGTCCCATTCTAAAATTTTTTCCTAAAATGTATTCAAGTAAATTTGTATTAAGTAAAAATTTGAGTTAGGTATTAAATTTATTTTTTAAATAATTGTTATTTAAAAAAAAAAAGATTCTGTAAAGAAACAATAATATATGTTTTTATTAAAGAGAACACATTCTTATTGTGAAGTTGTAATTATTCAGAACAGCCTTCTGTGTCCCGGTAGCGCAAAAACAATATTTTTAGACAAAATTGATTTTATATGTATATATTTATAATTAATACATTAAATTAGTATATACGTTTTTAGTTAGTATTGACATCCTGAAGAAGAAAATTGTATTTTTCGAAACCGGTAGATGTATTTAAACTCAATAAGTGGTTAATAAAACAAAGTTAACAAATAAAAATATGAATTTTAACCACAAAGTTAATTTTGATAATTTCAAAAGTATGTGTTTGCTTAGTTAATGACACCCCGAAGAAGAAAATGATATTTTTCGAAACCGATAGATGTATTTCATTCATGAAGTGGTTAATAAAACAATGTTAACAATCTAAAATAAAAAATTTACTATTTTAATTTTTTTTTTAAATTAGAAAATAAATTAAAAAATAACAAGTACTGCGAATATTGAGTCACTAATGCTGACTCGCAATTCGTTTATGGTTATTCGCACAAAAGGCATCGCGAGTGAGGGAGACAATTGCACGCCCTTGCATCCTGCTCGCATGCACTCAAGTAATGATGTGCGATGTTCGAATTTCTCGAACTGTTAAATGACCAGTACGTGCATATCGATTCCTGGAACGAATTCATCTCAAAAACAATAATACAATTTGGCACTCCCTCGCTTGCTTCGTTTCATTTCAGTTGTCAATATTACCAATTTTCACCATGTGAGTAAATAATATTTTTTATTATATCATTGTTTTTTTATATATAGACCTAATAATAAAATTGATTAAATTAAAATCATTGACGTTGAAGTTCGTATAAGTTTAAAAATTATGTGGTAATTTGTCCTGCTTAGTCTTTTCTCAGAGACCCTGTTAGGTTATTTCTTCTTTCTGCCTCGGCTTCATGTTCAAGGGGGAGGCATCTAGCCTAACTGGTTCTTTTTTTAAATATTGACAAGTCAAATGGTTATGAAATGAAACAGTATTTTTTTATAAGAAAATTTATAATGTATATCTTATGATACTTGCGTGTGTTAAAAGTGGAAAATGAACAATTTAATTGAACACTTATTAATAAGGCTATTCTAACATAATTATATTGAAATCAACATTAAATATGTGTGTTCATCATGTCAGCATAAAGTTCTCTACCAAATGGCTCTATTTGGGTCGCTTGTCTGGAGTAGTTTATTCAGGTCCCTCACCTGTAAGGGATTACTCATAGGATGGTCTGGATCTGGCCGTGAAGTGTGGTGAGTCTTTAGTGCAGTCTAGAGTGATGGGAGTTAGGTTTGTAGTTGATTGACTACAAGACGATGCCCAATTATCAGCAAACCGGGACTCTGGACGCGATGTTCTTATGTAATAGCGACAGTTTGTTCTCGCTACACCAAATTATATTGATCAACTTTTTCTAGATCCAGCGGGACACACATTTACGATTAAACGCAGAGTACATCACAGTCTAAGCCTAAAATCGAGGCGCAGAGTTTAAATTTTCCCCGGAATTATCTATCTATAAAGCGCTTGCTTAATATTTCAGAGACGATATAGATTTTATTTTCTAATTGAAAATAAAATCTCGTGTTTTGTGGAGCCAATTCTTCCGGTCGAGATTCTGTCAAGACTGGCCCGCCTAAGGTGATGCATCCCTTATGGTGCATTTTGCCGACGTGACTTTAGTCTCGTACGCCGCTTTCCTTATTGCCGTACCCATGCTGTGTCGGCCCACCTGTGTCTAACAATACTTGGTTTTATTAGCCTCCGTCCCTTACTTCGACTAAGTGCTTTTGTATCCTTGAACAAAATATTATCTTGGGTAATTTCGCATTCTAACAACCCTCTCGTCTTAGAGGGAACGTTGCTCATGAGACATCGTGTAGCTGCAGCTAAAGTATAGCACCAACTTTTTAGGATCAAGCTGTGTTCTAGATGGAAGCCTGGATCCCTAATCAAAGAATGCCATTGTGTGCGCATGAATTATTGTATATCTAATGCAATTTATATAACGGATCGGGTCTTACATTACACATACAACACAACTACGCTGGAATAAATTAGTTATTATTATTATTGTGTCGACTATATCCACTTAGGGTATTACAATTATATTAGATTGCGATTTAAAGTGCATGTCACGCATTCATTTTGCATTTTTCTAATATTTAAAATGAAAGACTGTGACCGTTTAAATTTAAAATTCATTCTGTTTCGTCAAAAATTAATATTAAAGATTTTCACTTTTTTCTTATTTAACTACGATATATGGCTTAAAAGAGACTTGTTTTACACCATTTAATTTATTTGTTTCCGTTAAATTGTACCCTTAATTGTGTGTAACATTAGTGTGAATGAGGCTTACAACATTAAAATTTTACAATTACAACACATTAGCAGGTGACAACCGGTATTACCAATTATCACAGCTATACCCTGCGGGAGATTATGACAGATGCTGCATACCGCGATGGAGGTTATGTCTTCGGAGTAAATGCGATAAATTTAACGAAAATAGTACTTTTGTTTTCTTTTGACTCAATTCGATAATATGAGTAATATTTGTTTAATAGTTCTGGATAGTATTTTTATTTATTTTAATATTAAAAGACAATACATTTTTTAAATAATCAGTAGGATATATTATATATATATATTTTAACATTTATTTCTTCTCTATAAAAGTAAGACTCGTGTATAGAGAAGGAGTTTGTACGAGAGAGTATAATTTATGTTTCAGTTAGTTTGTGTATATATTTTTTTGACTTCAGATACAAATTTATAGTAGTCTGTAATTTTTTTTATTTGTGATGGGGAATTGTTAAAAAATTTGAAGTCTTGATAAATATAGTTATTTTGGGTTGTGGTATATTTTAGTTTTGGAATATCAATTTGGTCTATAAATCTTGTAGATTGGAATTCGCTTCTAATTTTCTATTTATTTTTAATTTTAAAAATTTAGATGATTGATTTTTTTTGTATGTCTATTATTTTAGGTACTTTGAAATATGTGAAGAGTTGGATATTTGGATAGTCATTTTTTTTAGAATAATTTATATCATCATTTTTTGTGTGATTTCTAATTATGATATTGAAGTTTTATATGCACCTCCCCATCCAATAATACCGTATTGTAAATGTATTAATTTCAGATTTGTAAGTGATAAGATGTTTCTGAGTCTTAAAAATATGTAGGCAGTTTTCCTTATTTTGTTTGTAAAATTAGTAATATGTTCTTTCCATTTGAGTTTTTTATCTGTTATGATTTATAGGTACCTGATACAGTATTTTTCTTCAATTGATGAACATTGGTCACAAGAGTCTTCTTGAGTACAGGATTTGGTTTAAATTTTAATATTGATTTCAGTGTTATCTTTCTGTCGAATAACATATCGTAGAAAGTATGTTTTATCAATATTAATTGATTAGATCAATGTTATCATCCGTTCTCTTTTTTATGATATTAACATCTTCATTTGAAGAAATATTAGTGTCAGTTATAAGTTTTTTCATTAATTATTACTACTGTATCGTCTGCTTAAGATATACATACAGTGTATTTTTCCCTCCCTTAATGTTCCGTCTGTCTGTATATGTATTCTGTCTTTCTCTTTCCCATATAATTTTATATTCTGTCTTCCTTTATCTTCTATTTAACTATATATGTATTCTGTCTCCCTCTTTCACATGTAATTTTAAATTCTATCTCCCTCTTTATGTATATATACGTGCACTCTTTTTGTATTTATGATCAGTTTTAAATACGTCCTGATGAAGCTTGAGATAAGCGAAACATTTTAACGTATAATAAATTTCGTGGTTTCATACAAAGTAATTGTTATTTTATTTAATACAATATTTTAAAGTTTATTATGTAGTTTCTTACGTGATATGTTAACAAAGGCTTTTTTTAGGTCTATAAATATACCAGTGCATTTGTCACTGTCATCAATATGTTTGTTTATTTTTACAATAGCGTCTGATGTGCTAATTTTTTCCATAAATCCAAATTACATAGGTAATAGGGATCCTTTAAATATATTACTAAAAAATTATCATTTTTTTCTATTAATTAAAGTGTACATATTTAGCAAATGGATTTAATATGATAAAATAAATAGAAAACGATTTTTAAACATTGTAAAAGGTCATCTCATAAATAACGCTGTTTTTTTCAATTACATGAACAAAAAGTCGGAGGGAGATGGAATAAACTACATGCATCAGGTTTAATTACTTATTCTTAGTGCAAGTTTTGAAGAGTGCAGTTCGATTTTAACAGTTATTGAAATCTATAATGGAAGTGACAATTGAGCATATTCGGCATATTTAGATTTATGAGTTAAATAAAGGATGCAACACAACGCAACGGAAAGTGCGAGGAATATTGATGCAGTGTATGTATGCAGTAAGCGGTGGTTCTAGAAATTCCGAGCCGGAAACTACAGCCTAGAAGACGAGGCTCGTCCTGGAAAATCTGTTATGCTTGATGAGATCGTCCTGCAAACCCTAGTGGAATAAAATCTCATTGTAACCAGCAGAGAAGTTTTGATTTGGTAATTCAACCATTCTACGACACTTACGTGCACTTACGTAAATTGGGTCAATGGGTTCCTCACAAACTTTCACAGTCTAATCGCGCGCAGAGAGTGAATGTGTGCTTTCTTTGCTGTCACGTCTCAGGAATGAACCTTTTTTGGAAACCATGTCCCACTCATCACTATATTTACCGGACATTGCATCTGATTATGATATGTTCCGCAGTTTTTAAAATTATTTGGACGGAAAAAATATGAATTCTGTAGACGACATCAGAACAGTACTGGAGAAATGTTTTTCGTCACGGACAAGTAAATTTTGGAAGATGGGGGTTGCAAATCTATATTAGAATGATGAAAGGGCATTGTAGAAAATGAAGAAGAGTGTATTTTAGATTAAAAAAAGAATTTTGTATATATAATTTTTGAAAAAAAAGTATTTATTTAATTTTTTTTTCGCAGAAAGCAATTACTTTTATGGTTTGACATATTAGATTAAATAATATACAATAAATTTCTTGGTTTCATATAAAGTGGTTGTATTTTATTTAATCTAATAAAAAAAGTATAAAAATACCTAATTATTTATGGGATGACGTAATATATTCATCTTCTATTTTATAAAATTTTATGGTGTTTTAAGGTAAATGTCGATAGAAATACTACTTAGAATATCTTATGACGCAACCTCCGAAAAATTCTTAATGCCCGTAGATCTTATCAGATTTCAATCAAAGTTTTTTGAAAAATTGATCTAATAAATAGCTTGGGTAAGATCGATAACCAGACTGATTTACTACCGTGTTTCAAAATGGTGTCTATACGAAATAATAAGTAATTCTAATCTCCAAAAATATTTGATCTAGAGAAAAAAAAAAAAAACACAATTATACTTAAAGACGAAATTTACATATTCTTTAATACTTAAGTGAGGGTCTTATTGAAATCGGATTTTTTATTTCCGATATAATTCTGAACGGCTTTAGTCATCATGAAATCTCGGACAATCAGTGCCGAACTATAAAATAATCATTTTAAGAAATGAAGTATGTATAATATAAAATGCATTTATCGTGTAGGTTAAAATGAAAATGTTTTTTTTTACATGGATACAGGGCAAAGAAGGCAAATTTGGGTGTAAAAATTATGCTCAATGCGCGGTGAAGTGATTTTTTAAACATATTCTATAGAATATGCCTAATCTGAAAAACGTAATGACGGGAGGCCACGAGAAGTATTAAATATTTACAAGGAGCTTTGGCTTCAGAGGAAAGCGAAAAAATATCCCGAGTAGAGTGCTCAGGAAAATTATTAAATAAGAAATGCCATTCTGAAACGTTTCCAAATAAATGAAGAGGGTGTGGGCTCAAGTGCACAAAGGGTAGATATAAGCTACTGACTAAATCAAAGTAAAGGTTAGCCTCTATTTCGGATCATCTAAATGGAGATTTTTGAATTTGGAAAATTATATTTAGAATATCAAATATAAAACATTACACAACCAGATTGATAATGCAAACGTAAATCAATAAAATTTTGTTTGCGTTGGTCTAGAGGTGAAACACTCGTTCCAGGAGACCACCAAGTTAGTCTTATTATTATAGCATAGGTGTTTATCGTAATTTGAAAATAGTAAGAATATTTATAGGTTGTGATCTTCGAAAAAAAAATCTTACGCAAAATTTACGACCCAATACGTGATAATCTATTTGAAGAATGGAGGATACTAAAGAACCTGGAACTTTGGAAGCGGTATACCGCCCCAGATATCCTGAAGAAGGTGAAAGTATGGAGGATACTCTGGGCGGGATATGTAGCGAAATAAGTCACATAATCATCGGTGGACAAAAAGAAACTCCCATTAGCCGTAAAGACACTCAGTACCGACGCATGCAACAATACCAACGCAGTTATTAGGAACCATGAGCTGCACTCTTGCTAACACCAGTTTCCCATCAACAGCTCTAGGAATCGCCTCCGATAAGAATTCGCGCAGTAAGATCATTGTACAGTTAATTTATGCTTTTGTAAACTGTGACTACAATAAACTAAGTGTCAATAGTGTTTTTCTCAAAACCTTCAGTCTTAACATATTCACTATATGCAATATATTCTACGACTTTCAAATGAGCACGAGAGTGGTGGATGAAATATTGGAGCATCCTATTACTTTTACATTAATCATATAATATTTATATGGTCACAACACAGGACAAATAACGAGCATCTACACACCAGTTTCGAGAGCAACAACGACATTTTATCAACGATTCTACATGTTCTTAGCTCCGAGCTGTGATTTTCAGTTGAATTTGAGTGTGTTGTACAGTTTCGGAGCTAAGAACATGTAGAATATATGATAAAATGTCGTTGTTGCTGTCGGAACTGGCGTGTAGATATTCGTTGTTTGTCTTGTGTTGTGTCCATGATTTATTGCTTGGGGTCAGTTGTTGTTAACATGGAAAAATTGGACGAATCTCAAGATAAAGATTTGTCTAATGTCTTGGGCATTGTACTCTTAAAATCTTAAAATATAAGATCTGATGGATATTTAAAAGGACGACCATTTATTACCTTGAGAATTTGCTGCTCCTCTCCAAACTAAAATAGCGTAATTAATTAAGGAGTAGCAGAGTGCAAAGTACACCGATCTTAAGAGTTTGTAGTTGATTATACATCGTATTCCTTTAAAAAAGTAAATTAGTTTTCTTAAGTGTTTAGCTAAGTTCGATACATGTTCTTTCCAGTTAAGATGATCATCGATCAGTACTCCCAGATGTCGAATAATTTTAACTCGTGTCAATTTTTCACATTGGCATGAGGAAGCCGTGTTCTCGTTTGTTTTGCAGTCATGTACGATGAGTGTAGGACTTTGATGTGGCGATGTTCTTTCGTTAATACAAAAACATGCATATTTTGATTTTTTTGTATTAAGTGATAGGATGTTCGTATCAAAACATTTTTTCGCCTTGTCCAAAGCGTCTTGTGCACGAGTATTGACATCTTCCCAGGACTTATCTTCAAAGCAAAGCTCTGTATCATCGGTATGTTTTGCGTTTTGATCGGAAACCAAATTGTTGATAAGATAAAATATTATTTTCATCTAGGAATTTTAGGAACCTCCGATTAACAATTTTTTCTAGAATTTTTGAAAAAACAGAGAGATCGGTCTATAGTTGGATATATCACTAGGGTTTCCGCTTTTATAAGTTGGATCTTGTTTTATTTCAGTTACAAACAGTACATTCATTTATTCATATTTTTCCTAGCGCATTAGCAAGGGGTATTTTATAAGAAAATTAGTCTCTATTTACCGAAATCTATCCCACGTCTCTTCAGTGCCACGCCGATGATTATACCTTAAAATCACTGTCTCATGTCCTTACAACAACAATTAATTGACGTCAACTCGGCGACTTCTTAATCCTGTGCGATAACAATCCACGAATAAGGAAAATAGACCAACTGCAGTAAAAATGCGATCGTTTAGATAATAATTCGATTTTTATGTAGACAGATTTTTTGTATATTTTTCTTATTGATACATGTTATTTGAATAACAGTCTCATTTATTTATTGCTATAATTTTTAGATTATGGTTAAATCATAACGATATTTAATATGAAATTATATGAACCCAAATATGAAAATCAATTACTTATGATCTCATAGCGAGAGAGAATTACAAGTGAATAGGTTTTCTAGAAGTGTTTTTAGACGAGATAGCCAGTTGGAGAGTTCTCGCGATATTTCAAGAGATTTTAGAACTAGAAACACGGCAGAGGCACCTTGAAACACCCTACTCTATGGAGTATATCCAATCTATCGCCGTAGGGCCTGGAAATATCTATTTTTGAATCTAAAAATGGACCAGACGTTTTTCAAAATCATTTGATTAATTAATAAAATTGATATAACATTTTGAAGAGAATATACTAATGGAAGAATTCCAGATTCATTTCAAATTGATTCGATATTGTGAAACTTGATTCATATTTTTAAAAAGGAAATAATTTCTCTGGTTTAAATAAAATAACAATCACTTTGTATGAAACCACAAAATGTATTATACGTCAACCGGAATTATCCATCAAATTAATTTATCCATTAGCCCCATATTATGTATGTTTCTTTTAAAATAAATTTAATATCCATCAGTACTGTATTTTCCCCTCTCTTTATGTTCTGTCTATCTGTATATGTATTCTGTCTCTCTCTACCCCATATAATTTTATATTCTGGCTCCCTTGATGTTCTATTAAACTATATATGTATTCTGTCTCTCTCTTTCACATGTATTTTTATATTCTATCTCCCTCTTTATATATATATAAGTGCACTCTTTTTGTATTTATGATCAGTTTTAAATACGTCCTGATGAAGCTTGAGATAAGCGAAACCGATTGTCGTATAATAAATTTCATGTTTTCATACAAAGTAATTGTTAATTTATTTAATATAAATATTTTCTCGTTATTGAAACACACTATTACAATGTAATTAAAATTGCTACACGTTTTATTAACTTAATTTTTATTTATGCTAAACTTAATTTAGTGCATGCTTACAATACAGAACAATGAGGGCGGACCCACAGCTTACCCAGGACCGATGCAATAAGCTGAAGGCTCCTATTTCGGTCCTATTCATTCACCGCCTGGTTAGCATTTTTTTGTGTTTCTAGGCAGCTATTCGATAGCGCCCGCATATATGACAGGGCGATACCGCACAGTTGCCAAAATAAAAATTGTCCTCATTGTCCCCGGCTGACTAAAAGATGTCGGCTGAAACGAGACAACACAAAAGAAAAACATATAGAAGACTCACCCTCCACGCACCAGTGCCGGTAGATTTAACCCACAAGAACAGTATATCATAAATCATATTTGAACAGAAGGTAGAAAATAAAAATAACAAAGTGAACAAGAGATACGTAACAATGATATTGCACAATAGTTGGATATTGAAGATTATCAAAGAGAAACAAAATGCCTACAATACAATAAGGAATTGAGGTTTCTTCATCTTATTGTGACCTATCCGTTCAACAGATGTTGGCTATCATCATTTAGCCATGATGTTCTCTTTCTTCCAGGGTTCCAACTTCCAGCAATCTTTTTCTGTATTATGTGGTGCTATATGTCGTTGCCCATGTTATTCTATATTATATATTGTTTATATAAGAGCTATTATTACAGTAAATATAATTTTACTCGGCTTTACTTCTTCTACTTCGTATCAAATAACGTGTATCATATTATTTATTTATTTTATATCATATGTTGTAAGCACATTTCGTATTTTAATATCTGTCTCTCTGGGCCTGTGTTGAAGCAAACATTTTACACTTTCAATTAACAATCATATTATACATAATTAGCTTATCAACTATAAATTTAGAATAAGAAAGCAGAAAAAATTAAAAGTGTAAGTAACAAAATATGATGAAATATTTGATCTTGAGAAATTTATAACCTACCTGAACACATTTTAACAAGTTTACATAATACAGTACAATTTAATTTAATACACACACACGCGCGCATGCACAGGCTGCACACTCATTGGTGTTGGGTCTGAATTTTATATCTGTCTTTGTTCTTTATCGCAATTAAAAGTCACTAAAATCGGCCATATTTTCAATTTCATTATTTTTTAAATGCATTTTGTCTAAGTCTTCATATCTGATCTTTTTCTATAATTCTGCCTACTGTAGTACTTTTCATAGATAACTGAACCAGACTAAAGTGTCATATTTATTCATTCTAAGAATAGCGAAGTTAACCACCAGACTGTTTCGGATCATTAAGGTCCACTCACAAGGGTTCCTCTCAAATATATTGTTTAACTTCTTCTATTTTATAGTAAGTTTAATCGATACTTTGCTAATCGTGTGCGGTGTCATAACAATATGTTTTTTATTATTATTTTGTAATATTGAACGCTTAATCAGTTAAGACTTGCTCAGATTTAACAGTGTTAGAATCATCTATAATATATATAACTATAACACTAGAAATATTTACATATTGCGCGTTTCGAAACGTTAATGTTCTGTACAATGGATAAATAAAATAATAATAATGAAATAGTGTAATGCATTAAAATAAATGTACACGTCAACAGCGGGGTGAAATAACTTTGAAGGCTTTTAGCGGCAAAAAACAACGTGCAGTTTTCCAGTATGTATCTTAGTGTGAAAATAAAGGTACGTCACATGTCCTGTATAACATAAAACACTGTTTGACTTAATTTTATTCTCCAATTTTCAACGATTACCGTAACCGTGTATTTTCGTCGGTAATGTGCTATTATCATCATATCGTTTGTCTCTGTCACCCGAGCTGGAAGAATTCAAGGGATATTAGGATGGAAAGCATGCTTTACATATCACTCGGAGTTAAATAAATAACGTCATAATGGCTATACACGAAAGGCTTACGTCAAAAATGCCGCATGATACATCTTTCATTTTAATTTATTGATGTGAAACTTCTTTAGCCATAGTATAGTAAATTAAAACGGTCAAAGGTCACTGTCACATACGGATTTGAAATGAAATTGGATAATTAAAAATATATCATATAATTTTCTACTCAACGAGATTGCATTTGAAGTAGCAATCGTTACTTGTTTATTAATTTAACGTTCGAACGTACATATAATGTTCTCGAATATGTCAGTTGAAGGAAGAACATGGTATCTTTAAAAATAAATTATGTCGAATTTAAATGCAGAGAGGTTAAAAGCACACAGTAGAGAAAACATGTAAATAAATCACCTAAGAAAATGGACAAAAAGCCGTCATGACCGTTATTTATGTATTACCCAACCAACAAATTTCTAAAATAATCTAATTTACTAGTCAAGCTCTGCATATGTAGTATTTGCATGATATTTAGATAGATTACTGTCAATAATGTTTGCATCAATATTTTAGTTATCATAAGTCTATAATTTCATTTCTTATAAGGAATTATTATTTTATTTCTTGTTTCGGTGTCATCCATAGTGTTGGTACTATAGCTAAATTATCAGATGAAAATGATTCGGCAGAAAATGTATATTTTTCAGCGCATCATATACGTTATCCCCGCGTTCACCTTTCTTTCGATGTTTTTTCTCGATTTTAGGATATTTATAAAATTAAATATTATAGGTGAAATAAAATATTGGATTTCATTATAAAATTTTAATATTAGTATTATATTATTTTTTAATATTATTAATTTTAATATACTATATAGTTTTTTTGATCTATAATAACTTATAAAGTTAGTCTGTAACCTGAGAATATACGAAAATAATATTGTTATTTAGGGAGTATTAAATTTGATTCTGGCACTTTTTTTATAACATTATTTATTATGTCTATTAATATTTGAGAATATCTCCGGCATAAAGATCATAAATTAAAATAAATTATTGACGTTTGGATGTTAAGCGGTTTTCAAAAACTTTACGCGACATATAAATTGAATTATAATTTTTAAAATTTGCGTAAGTAATCAAGACAGGACAATAAAATACTTAAAATATCCATAAAAACATCAATTTAACCAAAGTAATATGTGATAATTTTTTAAATATACGATCTTGCATATCGCATATTTTATTGTATTGTTATAAACTATCTTGACAATAGAAGTTGGGCAGAAAAATTAAAAAATGAATAATGATATATTTTTATTATTCCTGTCATATAAAACTTACTGCATTTAATGAACCTTTAATGATAGAACTACCTAACTCTTCCAAAACTCTCCTAAAACTCGCTTCTCGTATGTATTCTCATCGTATTTACTTGGTATTTTCAGAGTATTGTGAATGTCTTCTACTTCTGGTGGGATTAATACTCGTGTAATTTACATATTTTACACATTTATTCCACTATCTGGAAACACTGTATGAATCCTTTTTAGACAGACATAATTTGTTTAGAATTCATTTTTAAATTGTTTATTCATCACTCTATTATACAATGATTAGTTACTAGCCTACAGACTTCATTTGTAATTTCATTTAGTATAGTTTCATTCTTCTTTTGCCAGTTACATGTAGTAATTATAAAGATCAGTATTGGTTACAAAACTCCAACTGTAAATTAATTAATACAAATTAAATGCATCAATTAGAAAGATATATATGTACAGCGAAACTTAATTTATTGAAAAAAAAATTAGTTGCCATCAGGATATGAACCAGGGTCTCTAGAATGGGAATCCGGAGAAGTGCAATAAATATAGAAAGAGATTCTGGTTCATATCCCGGTGGCAGCAAAATTTTATTTTCGATTAATTGGGTTTAATTGTATGTATATATTTCTAACTCATGCATTTAATTTGTATTAAATATCACAGAATTATGTTCTAAAAAAATACAACTTCACAAATAATAATAATGTGTTTTCTTTAAAATACAAATTAATTTTTAATTAATACTTTCACTGCCATACTGCTGCCGCATAGGGGCTTTAAGATAGCAATAGTTTTTAAATTAAATAAATTATCAACATTTATGATTCCAGAATGTTTATTTTTATGAAATAATAATAATATTTTATTACGGGGTAGGTTATAAAATGGTTGTTATACTATATATTAAATAATTTCGTTTCATTCACCTTGTAAGACGTGTAAGCTTAACTTTGTCGGTCTTTTGTGGTTTTTTGAAAAGGTGACGTTTTTGGCTTCGATACACTATGGAACCTTTTGTATAATAATGTTAAGGAATCTCTTTCAATACTTTTGAAGAAAATTTATTAAAAAATTCACCGAATTCAGACAACAAAGGTTGTAGGGGTTGAGGATTATTTTAATTGAAAAATCTTAATTTGAAAATAAAAAATATTTTTTAATGGAAAGATATTTAATCGTGAAGTTGCAATTTTAGAACATGGTTCTATGATATTTAAAACAAATTAAATGAACCAATTATAGAAATAAATTTATCTATCAAAAATAGTTTGTTAGTACCGGGATACGAATAATGGAATAATAAATGAATATGAATTGAATATATTAATTTGAAAGATATACATATAAAATCAATTTCATCAAAAAATATTGTTGTTGCGCCACCGGGATTCGAACCTGGATCTCTTTCCTAATCGGGGAAGGTGCATTATCCGACTATGCTACAGCGACAATATTTTTAGCGACAATTTTCGAACCTATATGTCACATTTTTTAATATTAATACATTTAATAGTTCCATTATTTGTTCACAGACCTATGTTCTGAATAATTACAACTTCACAATAAGAATGTGTTCTCCTAAGAATAATAAATGTGTTATTTATGTTATTTATAAGTTTCAAATTTTTCAGAATCTTAAATGGTTAACGTAGCGAAACATTGGTAACGCAGTTCTCTACCGGGTTTGTATCCTGGATGTAACCAAATATTTTATGATAGATTTTTTTCTGTGTGTGTTTCTAATTAATTAATAAAATTTATTTTAAAAAACGCGATATAAATTTGTTTCATATAGCAACAATAGTTACTTAAATAGTTGACTTAAATATAAATATAAATTAAATTTATCATAATTTTTTGTAACTAAATGAAATACTTTATGTATAAAATCTAGTAGTCTTAACAAAGCACAAAAAATAACAATTTACTTACTTAATACATATAACGTAAGTAATAATAAATTGTTTATATGCGTGTTTCTAGTAGCGAATTATTTATGTTTATGTTTATAGTGGCGAAAAAGTAAATTTCATATTTTTTCTCCTTATAACATCTGAAGAAAGGGAATAAATAAAGAATCGTAATGTTTTTTAATTGTTTTCTTAAATATTTATAACACTGGATGAGAAAACTTAAATCGGTTTAATAACCCCCTTTTTGCTCACAAGAATGAATTCTGTTTGAATCCTTATCCTGGCTATTTCACGATGAATGTTAGTTTTCCGATACTGTGTAGTGACATCGTCACATTTATTATAGGTAATCTTCTAGCAAATGTCTGATGCAGCTATATAATTCGATTCGTAAATTTATTTTTATTTATAAATTTTTACAATTATGTAATATGAGTTACTTGAATCTGTTACAAAATTAATGTTACATGTTTTTGTGAATCGTTTGTGCTTGTTTGCTTAAGGTTAACATTGTGGCCCTGGCTATATTAGCGCTACGTCCACCGTGTTGTAATCAAATTTAACCTCTCTGTAGTTGTAGCATAAGAAAAATGTGGACTATTGCCATTGTAACGATCGCTGTTGCCATAGCAGTACCTTAATTATTCCTGAAGAAATATGGAACAATTATTTTCGGATAAAAAATGATAAATTAGAAAAAAGGTACGAATTTTTTAAATATGATTTTTTTTTTAGGCTATCCTATACTTATTAATCACCTTATCTTATCGTTGGGTAAGTTTCGTTTCATTGGCTGTTTTGTTTCCATATAATCGTAAAATTTTACTGCCTTGCTGGCTGCTGTTTTTTTAAAGCTTGAGTAAATGTTAAATTGTGTAAGGTTAAAGGTTATAGGTACTTCGTGTTATTTTAAAATGTTAAAACAAACACAATAATAAATACGAACGCTGTTTATGTAAATGCCTTCGATAGCTGGTTCCCAGGTTTCCGATTAACAATACGCACATATATGATATATGAACTGCACTAACCTTTTATTTTTGCTGTTTTCCTGGTCCGATGTTGTTGTTCTTTTAGCTGGGTTGTCTTCTTTAGATTTCGACCGATCGAAGCAATTTTTTATAAAAATAATAACTAACTAACTCGCCATCAAGCCGTTTACCATGGAAATGGGACAGAATGCCACACTTTTTTTACCTCTATCTATGTTAAGGATCTATCAGTTATTGGCATGAACAGATAATATGATTTATCTACGCAGTCTTCTGCGGACGTTTTGTATTTCTGGTGATATTAATACTCGTGTCATACATATTTTTCATACTATTCTTTAGTTTATTTATTCATTCGATGTGATCCCTTAAACAATCCTTTTGACGCTAATATAAGCTTAACATTCCCTTCTACTTTGTTTATTCTTTAGTGTATCATAAATGTTTGATATGGTTAACAGGTTTAAGTTCTCTCCTTAAATCTAAAATTATTGTGTTGAATATTTTTACGCAATTCTTATGAAAGATATTTTATAGCTATTTATAAAGCAGCTGTATGAAAAGAAGATAAACGTTCATATTTACACTAAATATTGCTTACTGTGCAAAAATCAACCCGATTATGAGTGGTGTCAATTAATTGGTACAGTCTTACTCAAAAACTCAAAAATAATGATTTATTTGCTTATTATGCAACAAGAATGCCAATTTTGATTGCGCATCTTAAACAAAACGAAGACAAAGTTATTATTTAGAATGAATTTTATTGTGCCTTGATGAAGGAGTGGACACTCGAAATCCAGTCGGCATCAAATATGAAAATCCATGTGGTTTAATACAATGTTATTATAGTTTGTAGAGGTGGCGATTCCAATCTGCCGCCAGCATCGTCGTTCTCGGTAGACGGAACGAGCACCATCTGCATCCAGGATCCAGGTTTCCGCGGAGAGAAGCTGCGGTTAGTCTGGCCCGATCACTCGCCGACCAGAGTGCTTCCGATCCGCCGCACATCCCGGTGGGCGAGACCGAGACTGACACACTTCACGCTCCGCTATCTCCTGCACTCTTCATTTCCTATCCCTTCTTCAATAAACGACTCTACATTAACCTCGCGTTTCATTCTTACCACCAAAAACTTACAGGAAAAGTTTAATAACTAAATATAGCTGTCACAAAGTGAATCTAGCGAAACCAATTTTTTACAAGGAAAAATAAGAATGTCGTCCAGTTTGTTAATATTGATCTCGAAAGAGATGAGATAAATTAGCCTTCAAGATGGGAAAATATTGTCGATCAGATCACTCGGAAGGGTATGCGCTGAATCATTGTGACGGAAGGGTACCTAATCTGAAGCGGTGCGAAGCTGCTGACATTGATGTAGGCCTCTTCACGCTTCCAGGTCGTCAGGGTGACATTGTGTCACAAGAAGTAGTACAACGGGGTAAGTTCTACTTTCCCCCTATTTTGTCTGCCAGGAACTTGTTCTCAGCGCTAGCGATTGGAGCACACGGCGTCCCAGTCGCCATATTGATTTGTATCGATGAATTGATTTTTCAAACTCAATCTTTTTTCTTTTGTTAAACTCAACAGCGCATAAAAAATAGGAAAAATGATCATTAATAATGTTCATATTACAAAAAATACACCCCGCGCGCGAGAGGTTTGGCTTAGAAATAAATCAATCAAAAACAAAAATGATCGATCGTACTAATTCAAGAGGCAATTTGTTTGGGCGCGCTGATCACGAATACCGATGATAGTGGGCAGAGAATTCAAAGAGCCATTCAACTATCTAAAGTTGCTATGGACTAAATTATGAGAACATGAATAGTCAAGACGAGATGGATATCAAACCAGCAACCAAAACTTTGTTATGTTTCTAAAGTTTATACATGCAGCAGAAGCTTGGACAGCTCGCAATAGTGACAAGCTTAAAATATAAGTCTTTGAAATGTACTGTTGGAAAAGGACGTTACGTTTCCCATGAGTAGCATGACGCTCGAATGTCTAAATCCTGTAACAAATACAATTACAGCAAACTACTCAAGTACTCGAAGATAATGTAATTAAGACTTTTTTTCAAATCATGAATCAGAGCAACATCATTTTAATTATTAAATAAGAAATTACATAAATTTGCGGATGAGAATAAATATTGAAGAAATTATGTAATTATTAAAATATGGCGTTAATATTTCATCAATGTGACATGTGATCACATGTCATCACGTGTGACGTATTATTTCCTGACTAATAAATACAGAGAATTGAAATTAATCTTGAGCTATCTAATGTCAAAACGATAATCGTTATCTAAGAACCTGGGTTGGCCGGACAAGTCAATCGATCATGGCCACCCTTATTAAAATAATATTTATTTGAGGTATATATACACGTATGCAGTCTTTTTTTAAAAATCATCTTACATATGCGTTTGCTGGAGATCAGAATTGTAAAAAAAAATAATCTAAATCAAATCATGAAAATCACCATGCATTCTAGTATCGCACACATTCGAAGAAAGTATTAATTTTCATTATCAGAGGCATAATAGGTGTCTGTAAAGGAAGTTTCTTGCAAAAATTTTCATGGCAATTTACCGAAAGATTATTTGTCATGCATAATTTTTACTAGTACATCAGAAATTACAAATTACTCGACACGGGGTTGGATACGTAAGACATACATTTAAAAAAATATTTTAATGCATTATTATCATAATTCAAGGAAACCAAAGTGCACGTATATTAAAAAAATATAAAACATTTTATTATTAAATCTATTAATATTGTAAATTAATTCTAAAGGTAACAAAACTGAAACGGAAATGGCCAGGTGCACGTTATGCGAAGAGAGAATAAAAAATGGAGCCTAAATGTAACTATATTGAGATCACAGGTTGGTAAAATGAATTGGAGAAGGACCTCGGGCTAGATGAAAGAATGACATTGTGAAGATAACAGGACGGCACCGGACTCGAGAGACAGCTGACAGAGACAAATGGAGACAATTGGGAGAGATGTACGTCCTTGGACAGATGATTGGTGATAAAAAGATGAAGAATAAGAAATATATATTGCGCAATGTATGTCCGTATTGCGTGGCAACACAAAATAAATGGTTAGCGCATCAACCAATGTAAATTATCGTGTTAGTGTATTTTGGTTGATTTTTTAAATGAATTATTTATGTATTCTTAATATAGTGCACACATAAGTATATTTATATATCCCCTAATATAAACATTGAAAATAATCATTTTCTGACATTATTGGCTGATTTAAAAAATATTTTTATGAATATATGCTTTATTTAATATTATACAGCGTATTTTTAGGGGTAAAGATCTTTAAAATAAAAATCATGGTAATGGCCATTATTTGAAAGATAATTTGATGCCATTAGTGTTTAATTATGATTTCGCGCATATGGGCACCGCGGCTGGCTCGAATAAAGCGCAATATGAAGTCAAATTTTCTACCACTTTCTGGAGTAGTTCAAGTCAAATATCGGCAATAACGCGACGAATGTTGGCTTCCAAGTCATCTATCGTCTCTGGTTTATCGGCGTAGACTAGCGACTTCACATATTCCCACAAAAAATAATCTAAAGGTGGTAAATCATATGAAATGGTAAACCAAACCGAGCACAAATCAGCTGTCAATTTGATTGTCGCTGGAAAAAGTGTTGCTAATTCGAAAAACAAACCTATAAAAAACACCGTTTACTTACATTATATTATTATTATATTTTAGAAGAAATACAGTATGAAGATTCATTACATTTTGCACGGCATTATTTCTAAATGCATATTCTTATAAAATTCATTGACTTATACTCGTAATGAGATTACAGAAGCAAGTATACGCGGTCACTCACTGGTTGAGTTATAAATATAATGATAAATTAACGTATTTTATGACAATAATGTACCTAAACAAATAGTTAAATTATATATCAAGTAATATATTGTTTAATATACAAAGGTGATTTCGGATTGAATAATAAATTTAAAAAATATGCATTTAGAAATTATGATTTTTTAGAATGAATTTTCCGGGGTTATATGAATTAACCAAAAAAATATTCTGAAGGAAATTCCCTTGCATCCAGCCTTGGTATTTTAAATATTATCAAGGTAAAAAACTAGCGGAGAGTTAGATTTGTTGATATACACGGACGAGAGTTGTCTCGAAGACTTATCTAGAAGGTGCGTAAAATACAGTACATGTTAGATCTAATCTATCATTCAACTCCTATTTAGATGCAGTAAACTTCCACAATATGAAAACTCTAGAATATCAAAGAACGCGTGTTGACCTAATACTTCTCTTTAAACTACTGCAAGGCCATATTGACTGTTACAGTCAATTAGAATTAATTTTCTTCCACATACTGTTTAGATCGACCCAGCAGTCCGAGTTTTTCCACATTTCTAGAAGTAGAATATCTTACATACAAAATTCATTCATTCACCGATCATACAAATACCATAATGAAAAATTAACAGAAATTTACTTTTTCAACATTAGTCTTACTAAGTTTAAAGAGTTATTTTTATGAACCACAACATTTTAATTTTGACTAATCATTCTACCAACAAACACATATTGCTCTCCCTGTATCGAAATAACAGTTGCAACCTCTCCACTTTTTCTCCCACCTTTTTTCTTTTTCTCTATCTTCTGCTATATTATGTACCTAAACATTTCTGTGGATTTTCATAATTAGTATCATATGTTTAATATTTATTATGTTAGTTTTATTATGTTAATTTACATTGTTAAAATCCCTTAATAAAATTATAATTAAAATGTATAACCACATGTATTTTGCAGAGTAGAATGAGTAAAACATATTTATACATCCCAATATCATCGACAAATCTCAGAAATTACAGATCAAAGTCTCATCCGTGTACATGCACCTTTATAACTTTGCTTTGCATATCTCGAAAGAAAAAACGTCTTATATCATATTTAAATTAAGGTGATATAATTTTTCTTCAAAATTGTAACGTGAACCTTGAAAAATAAAATAATTAAAAATAGTTCCTACTCTTTGCTACTGATGGCTTTGATATTTTTATTTCCTGCGAATAAGTTGATGAAGGAATCCGCTGAGAAATCGCTCGGTTGCCTGCGCGCTGGCTGCGGTGGATTGTGAAAGTGTTCGGAGATAAAATAAATGTTTCAGAGTGGAAAGATAAACGAAGAAAGCGAAGTGCTAATGAAAAACGAAATTTAATTATTGGGCAATTAAAACTCCTCTTCATCAATTCGCCACCCTTCTTGTGATAATGAGCGGTGTTTTCGTAGAATCTCTAAAATAAACACAAATTCAAACTTTGTGTTGTTAAAATATTCCGTCAAAGTGTTAACATTATTTACGTGAGACAATAATAAGAAATGGATCATGTCCTATGAAATTTAATTATTTAAATAGCCCTTCAGCAAACTGATATTTATCTTTCAATTATTGTTCATTTTTTCATCGTGCATCAAACAACACGAGTTGGAAATAGTTTAGTTCCTCTCTATGTGTCTTCTGTAGATAGTGACGCCCGTATGCGAATTTTAGAGTGCCGCTCCTACTATTATTAAAAATATTATATCGATTCTTTATAATTGTTTTATGTTGTAAATTCAACGAAACATGTAGCTAAATTAGAAAAAAAATGTATACTCACCTACAGTCGTCGGGTTTTACAACTTTTTGTGGATAATGAGAAATCCACCGATCTATTTATTTAATAAATAATAAGATAAAATACTTGTTTAAACCACTATGTATTAATAATTCAACATGTTTCAATACCTACGGTATCTTGTTTAGAAAACAATATATTCTGAAAACAAAATAAGTACTTATTCACCACTTTATAGTTTTATTTTTATCTATGTTTGTATTTTTAATTTCAGTACACGTTGTTTCCTGAAGAAGATACCATATGTATCGAAACATGTTGAATTATCAATAAATACTGGTTTAAGCAAAGCATTTTGTCTAATTATTTATATAAAATGAGGCCATTAAGTAATTTTGCTAATATTGAAAAAGTATTTATTAAATGTTTATCACCGTTAGATTTTTAATGTTTATTTTAACGAAGCACATTTTCATATCGATGGCTATGTTAATAAATAGAACATGGGATACCGGTGCCCCGACAACCCAAAGGAACGCCATCAAAAACGTTTGCATTGTCCAAAAACGACTGTGTGATGTGTAATTTCTGTAATTTCGAGGGATAATTGACCCTTATTTTTTTAACCAGCAAGAGACAGTCACTGCTGACGTGTATTACTGAATGATCGATGAGTTTTTGGTACCGCAACTTCACTTATTTCCTGGGTTTAATAACAGAACACAATTTCTTCAAGACAGGGCCACTCCAAACACAGCTAGAGTTTCAATGGAGAAACTGAGGGGAATTTTTCCCAATAAAGTAATCCGCAAGTACAGAGACATACCCTGGGCGCCTCGGTCAGAGCACTTTACACTGTGCGTCTTGTGACTTTTTTTTTGTGGAGATGTATTAAGTCGAGAGTTTCCAGCAACAATCCTTGAACAATTTAGACCCTACAAGAAAATATCCGCCGTGAAGTTGCTGCCATTGAACCAACGCTTTGCTATCGGGTGTTCACTAATTTAAGAGTCCGATTGCAAGTGTGTCTTGGAAGAAATGGACGGTATTTAGACGATATTGTTTATAAAACGTAAAATTCGCATCGTTAAACTCAATTTTGTATAAATTACATATGAGAAGAACATTGGAGTTTTTTTTAAATTTAATATTAAACTTGAAAATTTTCCGTTGGACATAGTTAGTGGACGATCTTGGTTAGAGTGTGACTGCAGGGATCAAAGTGAACGACGCTTTAAATAGAATAATATTTAATGGGAACTTGTCTTGACTAGCGGTACACAATGGAGTCCTGGTACCGATACTGATGTATGGAAGTGAGGCTTGGAGCTAGCCGAAGAGGAATGAAAGGAGACTGAATGCAATGGAAATGAGATCACTTAGGCGTACATATTGTAAAATTAAAATAAGTCTTGTTGAATATGGTTACGAATGTCTACATTCAAATTAAATAAATTGCAAATGTGAAAAAATTTAAAAAGTGAAGCAACATAAATATTTAGGTTTAAGAATTGATGAAAAATTTTGCTTTTTTCTTACGCATATTGATAATATATGTAAGAAACTAAGATCTATGTTGAATGCGTTTTATATGTTAAGGTTATGCACCTCTCGGGCCACACTATACTTTACGATGGTCGACTCGGTTGTTAGCTATGGAGTGAGTGGCTATGGACTAACTTATAAAACATATGCTGATAAAATTAAACAGTTACAATAAGATTCTTAAAATTTATAGTAGATAACAGAACGAAGTGTTTTTATAAAATTGAGTATTATAAAACAAAGTTGATAAAAAAGTAACATATAATTATAATTATAGAAAAAATGATAAATAATATAAGTATGAATACTGACCCTCGCCATCGCTATTCTACCAGATTGTCAGGTCGGACCGTGAGAGAACCGATCGCGAACAATATGTACGGTGAGAGATCGAGAGAATGGATTTAAACATCATACAAAATAAAGAGACACCACTCCGGTGACCGCCCTCAAATATAAAGTGAAAAATTACATTCTCATCTCATTATTTGTTTCCTTTATAAATGTTGTATTTCATTTAAAAAAAAATTGTTGTTGATTAAAACTGTTAATTACCTTACCGTAAAATTGTTCTGCAGTTCGGTAATTATTGAAAATTATGTACGTATGTAATAGAGTTGGAATAAAATTGTGGCAGATCCATTTATGACAGAGTAAAGAATAACGAAATAAGGAGAGAATGTAAAGCTGATATTAGTATAGTGAGTAAGTTTGAGAAAGGTTTACTTGGTGGTTTGGTCATATGGAACGGATGAATGAGGAGAAAACGGTAAGAAAAATTTATGAAGCAAGTGCTGATGATACCAGAAATATAGTATATCCGCGGAAGACACAGCACGACCAAATAAAACAGATACTGAATGATGGCCCTGCTAGAAGCTTTAATAATCGACGAACTTGTATGAGAAGACGTATGAATGTGGATGAAGCGAGAATTATGTGTCAGTACAAAAGAGTGTGGCGCTCATTCCTCTCTCCCAACCCCCGCGGTGAAACAGGGTGATAGTAAGATAATTAGTTATCATCAGGTCAAGGCATGTGTATACGATATGGAGATTATTGAGAAAAATCTAAGTGAAAGTTTTAGTAGTTTGAAGTTGGCGGCTAGAATGATGAACTAACTCCTGACTTATCCCCAAAATGCTTCAGATACAGCTTGAAAGTTTTCAACTTATTTCGAAAAGCTTACTCCATTAAATTATTATTGTTGTCCATGTCCTTAAAATAAACAGAATATTGTCGAGAAATGTATACAAATTAATCTCATTTTAAATCGGAAGACAGTCACTTTATAAAAACAGTACACAGGAAATAAAGACAATTTACTGCTACCAAATTATTATTATTAATGGTAATGATGGTTAACGACACACTATGTTTGTAAAAAAAATTTTTTTCTTTAGGTGAACCTTATTTTTAATAATGCTCTACTTATACATTATAATTAGTACAGCCATTTCGAGTAACATTGGATTTCAATATAATATTGGAAAAAACCTAAGCAAGAACTTTTTTTTTTCTATTGTTTTGTAACTGGAAGCATTCTGGAAATTGATGTTAATGGCGCGCTTCAAAAACAATTCATATTTTCGTGTTTTTTTTACAAAAATCTGGGTTTTTACCAATTACATAAATATTACTTAGATATAACTTTTACACTAATGAAAACTAATAAACTGAATTTTATATGCCATAATTTATAAAATAAAAGGATTATAAGAAAGACTGCGACCATTCAATTTATTTTCCGCGTGCCACAAAATTGCCTTAATATAGAAAGTTCTTGCATATACGAAATATATTTTCTTATTATATTGAAGCCAATATTACGGAGACTATTTGAATTGAACCAATTTAGAAAAATGTTAGAAATGAATAAACCATGACATTGCTGCTCAAGAAGCGGTTTTTTTAATTTTTGATAATTATCAACTACAAACATAAGTACGTACAATGACGATATGACATTGTAAAAAATAAACTGTTAAAAAGTTACGAGTTTTAATGTAGAAATTCATAATTCAAAAGTTTTCATAGTTGTGCTTCGATCATTGCAGTTTAGACTTTTTCCTTATTTCTTGTCGTTACCCTTTCTACCTTGCTGAACTGCTGTCAATATTTTCATCGAGTACACATACAATAAACCAGTGGAATGATGAACAAATTGCTAATATCACAAAAGGGAATGCAAGTGGACATTTAAATAATTTTCCCTTAACGATGATAGCGCACTTGACAACGAGTAGTAAAGTAATCAGATAGTTCAGTATTGCAAGTCTGCAAAAAAATTTTTTCTAAAGACATCTTACACACAGAAATTTTATTTTACGTTTTTATTATTAGTATTTTAGTTTCAATTAATTTATATTTAATTTATTTATTCTTAATATAGTGCATATATAAGTATATTTATATACAAGCTCTAATATAAATAAGATTAAAATGTTCCGTTTAACTACAACTTATCTTGCACACCTAGTTTCTTCGCCTTTCTTATATCGTTTGGCATTTCATTAAATATTTTCATCGCACTGTACATCATCGATTTCTAAGATTTGGCCTTCTTCCTGAATGTCAGTCTCAGTCTATCTTTTCCTTGTATAATATTCGTGCTCAATTTTTTTTTTATAAATTCTGCCGATATTTTTTTAGTGAGGAATTTAAAAATATAAAATATATAGGTTTCAGCATTGCAATGATACGAGTATATATATTTTTTCTGAGTATTATTCTCAAAGCTGTAACTTGCAGTACTAATAATTGTGGCATTTCTTCTTCATTAGTCAAAAATAAAAAGCTGCTGCTATTATTGATGTGAAGAATAATAACAGAGTTGTATTCTATTTGACAAGACTCAGTACTAATGAACCTTCTGATCCTTCCCAGAAGTGAGATTTTTTTAGCAATAATTTTAGTCACGTGTCTTGTATTTTGCGAAAATTCAATTTAGAATCTATTATGACTACCAAATATTTTATTTCAGTCACTTCCTTCAGACTTTCACCATCTATGATAATTGTTGGTGTGATTGGTATTCTTTTATTTCCAATATTCACGAATTTAGTTTTGTTTACATTAGGTTTAAGTTTATTTTTCTTGAGCCATATTGCTACATGTTTAAGTCATAGTTTAATTAATTCAGTATAGTTGCATAATTGTGGTACGTAAAGTCTGTGCATCATACATATATTGCGATTATCAGTCTGACAAAGATATGGAGAAATCAGTCGACAATAATATGAAGACCGAGATGGATGGAGATGTGTTGTATACCACGATGTTTAGCATTAATCACACAATGTAGAATAAAATAAAATTGTTATATTTGCATTTAATATTGCTTCAATTAATGTTATCTTCAAACAGATTTAGTTCAAAATTATTTCCAAATTATGTAAATTTTAACAAGTTATTTTGTCAATACATTTCTTTTCAAAAAAGTAAATGCTTGTTTTAATTAATAAGAAATGTAGCACGTCAGGTGACGTTACATTTTTGTCACCACTAATGAATATTCTAGGGTCGCCTGCCAGCTTACATTATACCCTCGAGTAAGCTAAAAGCAAACTCGACTTGAAATACATGAATAATTATTAGGGAAGAAGGGTAAAAAACTCGACTTCTCGAGAAAACATCATATTGTTGACGTAATGAGAATAACAACACTAGCATTATGTAGAAGAGACTTGTATTACTATTCAAAACATTTAGTGGATTGATTAAAAATGGGAAAAATATACATCGAAGTACATTTAATTACTTAAATTATATTAAAATTAATAAGATAAATCTGTTGAATAAGTATAGTCGGTACCAGGACTCAAATGTGAAACTTTAGCCAAATAGTGGCATTACAAAATTAGTAATTAGTAATAAGTATTACAAAATGTCAAATTCTTCTTACATATTAGTATTGCACAGCTAAAAAAATTTAGATATTAGAACGCATTCTCATTGTGAAGTTGTAATTATTCAGAACATAGGTCTGTGATATTTTAAATATGAATTAGATATATTAATTAGAAAGATATATTTAATTCATATTTAATAAAAAGATTGTTTGTTACATATATTTTACAGAGACCTTAAAATGCATTGCCCAACTAGGTAAGCCTGTTTTAAGGCCAATTGGCTAACAGATTTTATTTCACAAAACTAAATAACTCACTGTAGGCAAAACACACTTAAATAGACAATTAAACATACAAGGCAAGTAAACGTATTACCTATATTAATGTGATTTTTTCCCCACGTTGGAATATTTTGAGTTCGAGTCGCGGCGGTGACTTTATTTTTGCAATAGATTTTTTCTTCTACTACTAATTCATTTGATGGCGTTTTTTTTTACGAAAATATGAGGTTTTATTATTCATCAGAAGTTAAACTGTACATTATATTTTTAAAAATAATAACTTAGATAAAACTTTTATAGTAATATGTAACTAATAAACTGAATATTATTTATAATAATTAAAATAATATAATATAGGCATTAATTGAAAGAACGCAACCATTAGATTGGTTATAATAATTATTTAGTGTGCTAGAAAAATTTCTAGTTACGGAAAATTCATATACAAACAAAATGTTTTCTTATGGGTCTAAAGCAAGAGACGATAAATAAAGATAAATTTCATTTTTTATTTAAAGATTAAGAAGTTAACTCTGTACTTAAGAAATTAACAACAAGTTATAAAATAGTGGAATCATAAATCGTTAAATTTGTATGACATAATATCATTTTTGATGGTTTTAAATGCTTGGACAAGACATCCTGATTCAAATCTCGGTGGCAGCTAAAATATTTTTTCAATACATTGAGTATATCTGTATGCATATATTTCAAATTGATGCATTTAATTTGTATTAAAATATCATAGAACTACGTTATGAAAAATTACAACTTCACAAATAATAATGCGTTCTCTTTAAAATAAATTCATCACATTTAAATAATTATTTACTTCCAATATAATGAGTTAATTCATTACGGATTGAAAATGGATTATATTAATAACAAGAAAAACATTGTTATTGTCTTGTTTGCCAAACTTTAACAACAATTCGTTGTTCGTTAATTCAATTTAAATCTCTTACAATCTATAGTTTCAATGAAAATAAATAGATTAGTGCGAAACGAGATTCTCAGTAATTATCATCTGCATATTTAAAGAGACAGTCGATTCTTCTGATAATGGTACTCTTGGAAAATACCATTCTTCAAGGCAAGACGTGATTAAATTAATATCGATTTTCTATTTCAGTTACAGCGCGTCTCGTCTCCGCTAGTGCTCAAAATTATGAGGCTTTTGTGTATCATCCCTAAACAACGTTCTGGCGATAATACCAATACAATGTTGTACAATGGACCAACTCGGTGTCCTTAATTAGCTGTTGAAATTACAAAGTCACCACGATGAGACAGCGTTCTATAATGGATGCCGATAACATATTAACAATGTTGTGTGGAAATGTTCGAGCGATGTCATTATACCGAGTCATCTTATGAAATATAATATACATATATACTAGTGGCATGCATTTTCTCTCTCTCTCTCTCTCTCGGTCGATGTGCTCATGGTTGAGCACGGTGGTTCTCTATTCGGTTCCCTAACGATTGATCTCCCGACAATTGATCCCTCGATAATTCATCCCCGTCAATTGATCCCCAGACAGTTGATTTCTTTGCCAGTTAATTTCTTAGATATTGATCTCCCCAGAAATTGATCCTCCAAAGTGTCTTATATAAAGTATTTATATTTGTAAATACCAACATCTGTGAAGGTTATACATGAGTATTGCTATATACTCGCACCCAAATTTCTACAGTATACCATACCTAAGAACGCCTGTTCTTAGGTACAGTATAACGTCTTATTTATGTCACGTCCGCCACACTAGTAAATATAATGTATGCTGGGAATATTTTTTGGTCAGGTCTCTGGAATAAATGTAACATGTACTTCTTGAATCTTCTATTACATAATGTTCACGTATCTCTATTTAATCATTATAAGTCAATTAAAATCATATGATGATTGAAAGAAAACCAGTACCTGAAAGTTACGACAACACGAAAATACAATATTTGTTCTGTATATAATATAAAGAGCGGAGACACTCGCACCTACACCTTTTTATATAGTTTGCTTAATGCTGTGAAACCGAAAATAAAATGAAATATAATGTGACCGTGAAGTGAAAATGGAATAACCACGTTAATTTAGAGTTTGGACTTTGTTACTTTGGCGAAAGCATCTGAAGACCCACTTGCTGAGACTTACAAAATACTTCTAAGGTTAGTTCCCTCGTAAGCATCAGAATGCTGGGTAATCGGTAAGAAATATGAAAATTCACATCTGGTATTTGAACGAAAGGTAATAAGAATGAATTTTGGTACAAAAATGAAAATGGAGTATCGCGTGCACGCTACAACCTCAAATTAGATAGACATTGATGAACCCAACATTGTCCAAGTTAGTATGGCTGATATTGGCTGGTCAAGTTTAATGAATGGACGATTAGCGAAGAAAGCGTTTGAAGCAAAACCTATTGGTCTTACCTTTTCTTACCTTTCTTAAACAGCGCGATTGTAGTTCAGCAGTTTAACAATTATTATTGGAAAATTATTATTATGGGGCTGATCGTAACTTAGTTTATTTATTTTCTTCATTTTTAATAGACAGATTATCATTAATGACTTTCATAGATAGACCTAGAATTTGAGTAAACTTTAATAAAAATATATTTTAAAGACTATTAAGAATTACACGTCATATACATGTTTTTGGTTGAAAAATTGGATTACCGTTAAAAAAACATGAATGTTACAAATTGACAAATAGAGAGAATGAACAGGATCTTAAAGTTATCGCACAACTAAAAAAACGTATGAGTTCTTAGGTAAGCGATGTCTGATTATGTGAAGAATCTTTGTTTTCCATGGTAATTAGTTGTCACGATTAAAAAAGAGTCGCTAAGATGGTTTGTGGGCAGATGAAAGTCGCGAACGATGTTACATTTTAGGGTCTGCAATAAACAAAGGCATTCCCTTTCTCCACTCTCTACCCATCTATTTTAAATTGAGTCGCACAGCGGCAGAGTGGTCTATCTGCAAAGTGATCAAATGAATATATAAGAGATTGAAAATATGACAAAATTTCATATTTTTATTAATTAAAAAACAGTATTTAGATCATTAAAATTATATTATGTTTCCATATTAAGAATTATTCCTTGCATATCAAGCCAATACAAAAGAGTTAATTTTGAGGGTATTAGTGAACGTAACTAAAAATATGAAACTGTTCAAAGGTGAAACTTTGGGAATTCGTGTAAATTAAATGTGTTATTCCACTATATTTTATTGTATTGTTTTAATAATAAGTACAACAATAAGAACATAATAAACATCCAAATACTGCTCATTAAATCTCCTCTCTTATCCATTTTAACTCCACCCCCAACCCCATCTCCCTTAACTTCAAACGCACTATTAATTACTGTCTGAAAATGTTTTTAACTTTAGTTGAATTATATTATTGATAATGAGAAGATGTTCCCGAAAACGTTCTAAAATAAATCTACAGTAAAATATAATGGAATAAAACAGTGTTTGAACTTAATTTATAAAATAATTAAAATATTAAATTTTCACTTGGGCCACTCTGCCGCTGTGTGACTCAACGGACCGTTAGTGTGTCATAAAGCTATCATCTGTGAACATGCAAACATAATTACGAAAAACACATATTTACATTTGAAATGTGAATTTACAATCGAAGAAAAAAGTTCTTTAATTGAAACCGCGCCGCGTGGATCATAACGGCGCCACGATTCAATATTCATGATCCCTCAGAAGTAGGCCGCTCGCACGACGTTAAATGGATTGTGGTTTTGCGCCGTAAAGGAGAAAACAATAAACAAAAAGGAATGAACAGTCTGCTGAAATAATTTACGCGGGAGAATAAAAAGTGAGAGCGGGAAAAGCGCGGGAAGGTCAGGAACTGACGGAAGTACGTGCTGCTTCACAGTCGCCATGGACCCAGCTAGCACAACTGACAACTAGCCAAAATGTGTGAAATTATTGCTAACATATCCATAGATAAAAAATTTAACAAGTAATAGTGTATTCAGCGGGTAGAATTCGTCACGAATAGCACGTTGGAAAAATTTGTAACATTTTTAAATGTTCTCACTTTTAACTTATTTTTAATTTTCAGCTTTATCGGTAACGGGATCGACACCAGCCGTTTCCAAAATCTTTTAGAAATCAAGAATATTCGTATGCTAAGGGAGCGCTCTACCATCTTGCTATTTCATCAAAAGACTGGTATCAGATATTTTGTGTTAGAATTAAATGCATTAATTTATATGTAATATACTAAATTTTATTTAAAAAACAGTTAAACCTGGTGAACTAATAAGTTTCATTATTAAAAAGTTTGTTAATAAAGTGCTGATGATTTTGTAAACGTCTATTTTCACGTCTTAGTGGTATCCGCTGACAGTGCAGTGGTTAGTACGTTCGCCTGTCGTCGGGTCGTCGGGGATATTCATTTTTTTTTTCTTCATCAAGTCTTATTTCATCATCTTAAACCTATTCATTAATTATTATTTTTAAGTGACACGAAATATAATATTCATAATAGTTCAATGTTTTACCAGTGGCGTGCAATAAGTATAGATTTAGGTTATGCTGTTACCAATTATATTATACAATCATATATAATATATGTAATACAATATATGTTGTACATAGGATTAACTAACGTCTTTTAACAAAATAAATCCGTCGTTTATACGACCTTAACATGTATTTATTTGTAATTTTAGAGTACTATTAATAGTGTTTTTAAAGTTTAAATTTTATCGTAAAATAATACCTTCTTACCCATATAAAAATCAATATAAAAAATTATGTTGAGGGGTAGCACGTCTCGTCTAACAATATAAATAATGAATAAACATATTATGTCAGAGCAATGCAATATTTCTAAATAAATAAATTTAAAATTCCCTCCGATGCGTGGGATATAAAATTCTCCCCCCGTCGTTTTTCAAACGATTGTAAAGCAGGTTTAATAGGGTTCTTTCTTAATGCCTCGGCATACGTATGACTTCAGCTGGCAAAAACATTATTATTTTTGGACAAAGCTGAGTAGCAAATGATGGAAACGTGTAGGTGTCGAGAAATGCTAAAACGTGTGAACATGTTGGTGCTGGGTAACAAAAGAGTTTATTTAGTTCAAAAATAAACTGAGGATAAAGCAAACGTGTATTATTCAAACAAACCCATCACGTGGAGAACATGGTAATCCTTTAGGCTTTAGTAGAATCAGATAGATTTCCCCAGTGTGTGAAAATATTTTTTTTCTCTAGGATCAACATTAACGGAATTCTGAATTTAAAAAAAATTAAAATGTTTATTTAGATGATTAAGATCAAGCTATGAATCAAAATCTGTCATCTTGTTTAAAAACGTCTACTGATCGCAATCGAGAAGTGCATAAAATTTTTTAGTGTTTGGGTCTCGAGATTGTTTGTAATAGGTAATATTTCTATCGAAATCTACCTAAAACTTGGGTGTTTTCAACAAGTTTTTATTGTAAAGTATTTAGTCGCGACATTATTTATATCGTCCGTGCTGCGGTAATAATCTTCCAGATTCCATGATTTGTAGATTTTCAGTAGGTACTACCAGAAAATTAGTGATTAAAATAAAAAATATACGTAGTTATATTGTTGGAGACGGTTTACCTACTACGTGAGGCTGGGCGGTCCTCAGGAGCTAGCCAGTATAGAGCATGAAATATACGTGAGTTTCGAGATTTAGATCCCCTACTCAACTCTTACTTCTTCTGCTGGTCATCATCGGAGGAATGTGTAATTATGATATTTGAAATGTGAGGTGTGATGTGTAGGTAAGAAGAGGTTTCCATAATAAAAACGGACTTTAACTTTAAATAATCAATAAGTATTTATTTTACACATTGAAAAATAAAAAAAATTAATAAATCTCATCGTTCAGCAATTCATAAACAATATATACCATATATTATTTGTACACTAAAATTTAAAGTCAGTTCGCGGGAAGAAAAACATGTTTGCAGTGCACTTCTCTGGTATCCTTGCGGGTAGCTTACGAGTTCAAACCCACTTACTGGTCCCGGGATCCGAGATACGGAACATAGTTATCGTCCTTCATTACGGTCTTTATATGTGCCAGGTCATCATTAGATTATCTTTCTTGGGGTGTATTTACCTTCAGTGGTATTGAAAAATATAACGGGCGGCCAGGACAGTCTCTATGGCCGCCTCGCAGAATCCACACACCATTGCGAACCAATTCCATGGTTTCCGCAGCTTAACATGTGACCGAGATTCGAAACATCGAAATCCTTAATTAATAAAATAAAAGTCGTTAAAGCAATAACTTGCTCGAGTACCGGACATTTTCACGGATTCTAGTCACTTCCCGCCACAACCGGGTGGGAGCATAAAATGCCACCCACTCTGTTAGGCCACCGCTTGACGTCTGCCCTCTCGGAGCGAGGGCTCCCTGTGGCCGCATACCGCATTTAAAGCATGGATTCAAATTTTACAATAACGATGCTTACTATAAAAAATAATCTTAATATTGATATAATTAATAATTAATTTTATAAATGCGTGATGGTACTTTGTAATGTCACAATATATATATGAACGTGAAGCAATTCTATTGAAGAAAGGAATATTTTTTTGGATAACAAAATATTATTTTAGGATGATCTAGATACTAACGTATGTGGGTTATTTGACACCGTAACAGAAACAATTACAATTAAAAAAACACTTAAAAATCAAAAAGAATCATATCAATTTTACATTATCTGAATATCAAGTACTGTATTGAAAATATAATTTGGAATAATGTTTTACGCATCTTCCTTCATTTTGTGCTAACGTTACACTGATTTCAACGTTATATAAGTGAGAAACTGCTTGTTTGTTTTATAGAAGTACAAAATAAAATAATACTTTTGAAATTAGCAAAATTAACTTTGTGGTTAAAATTAATATTTGTATTTGTTAACATTGTTTCATTAACCACTTATTAAGTTTAAATACATTTAACGTTTTTGAAAAGTACAATTTTCTTCTTCAGGATGTCAATACTAACTAAAAACATATATTTTGTTTCTTTACCAGAATCTATTTTTAAAAAAACCAACAATTATTTAAAAAATAAATTTAGTGCCTAACTCAAATTGTCACTTAATACAAATTTACTGGAATAATTTTTAGAAAAATTCTTTAGAATGGGACTCGTAGTTACAATTTTTTTTCTAAATATTAGAATGGGAAAAAAAATAAAAATACAAAATAAATTATACTGAACTTAAGGTACAAAGGTATTCTATAGATATTTTTGTTAAACTGACAAACATTTACATATTAACACAGATTAAAACTGATTTCTTGTACTTTTGCCAACTGTATACTTAAGTATATTATCATTTAATGGAAGATCTTACACAACCAATTGAAATAGTCCAAAAAAATACAGATGCGTTGTCGGAATAAATGACAAATCAATATTATTATAATTTTAAAACAAATCTAAAAACTCGTGTTACAAAAATAGAACTTGGTTGGGCGTTTCCTTATTATATATATATATACGTTCATGTTTATTATTATTAAAATATTTTCACTCTATTTTCAGATTCTAATACTAAACGTTTTTACATAGCTATGTACAAATGTTTATTAAAGCAAATTATATCATGGAATAGAAAAAGTGAAGGTATATGAAAAAATTACAAAAAAAAAAATTCAGAGCGCACCTGAATAGCTTAGCTTCACCCTTGAAAAGTCAGTGAACATAGAAATGCCATTATCCAGTAGAATTTCGATACTTAATTATTGTGGTTCTGCGCTGAAACCAACCCTCGTCCAAGTTGGACAACTCCAAGATACTTCTGACAACGGAGGCTTTACATTGCCGGTGTGGTTACCAAATGATCGATCCAGGGTTAAGATGCCTAATCTTTAAAAGGTAAGCCTATAACAAAAACGATTGTGTATATACTGAAGTATATCAGTGAAGAATGCTGAGATGTTAGATAACATCGAAAAGAAAATCTTACGACGAATTTATGAACGCGTGCATAATGGAGGAGTGTTGAGAACATAATACAGTGATGAACTTCACAAGGAGCCCAGACTCTCTGGTATAGTGACAAACTTCACAAAAAGCCCAAATATATAATATATATACGTTCATGTTGACGTATTCACGGGTCGAGTTTGTTGTCCAACGTCTCGTATAAATCTCCTTACCCATCTTCAGGAGGTGCCTTACTGATGAAGTGTCGTTCTGAAACGATCATGAAACAAATATTTTTGGGCCGGCAATTAATCTTACTTTGTATAATTAAGCCACTAATCCTTACTTTGTATAATTACGATGTATACAATATAATGTTTGGCTTCTGTTAATTCTATGAGGTAAACTATTACTGTTGTTATTTGTTTGTATGATACTTCACCGATAAGGCATTCTCTGAAAATATGTTTAATTAAAGATTTCCGCGGGCACTAGTGTACGTAAGTGGTGTCTTTTCTGCGAAAAAGTACGGTTGTACCGTAATTTTTTGAGGCAATAAGACGCCAGTTTTATATATATTTATATACATAGTTTTGCACAACTGAGACAATTGTTTAATTAATGAAACAAGGTGATATATTATACAAGAGAACGCGTTTATTTTAAATATCAACAATTTTTTTAGCTTTAAACTAATCTCTTTGGTAAACATGATTGTGATATTAATATATAGTATAACTAGTATAATAGTATTTTTTTAAATAGGTACTTTTCAAAAGTGTAAGTTAATTTTTCAAATAAAGAAGATAATTTTTTGTACAAGAATCTAAGTAACAAATTTTTTCAACTTTGATTAAAAGGGTTAATAAATTACTGCAGAATACCAGGCAATTATAAAAGTGATCAGTTATCGAAATATAATCACAAGTCCAGTTCGATAGAAAACAAAAACCAAAATTATATATCTGATTTCGTGTACTTTATAAATAAAAATCTCACACAGAATGCTCACTGGCTGATGCCGGTGTACTAATATATAAAAAGTTTTATACTTTTTTTTTCTTTTTTTTCTGGCGATCATTTTTTTATTTGCGGTTGTTCAAAAAAGTGGAATGTGGAGACCGATCGCAAATTCAGTGCGTCCTTTATTTTGAAGCGATGTTTTCTAGTGAATAACAAAGTATGTGTGTGCTGTGTATATTTGGTTATCGTGAATTTCCTTATTAATAATGCTATAATTATTATCTATTAGATGAACTTAATCATTGCTGCATGACAGCCATTATTTTCATTACGTAAAGTTTCATCTCTTACGCAAAATTCAGTGAAAAGATAATAATAAATTAAACCCAATTATGTTTTAAATAACATGTTTATAAGATATTTTGGATCAGGTCTGCTAATCACAACTCTTCGGCCTGTGATGCTGTTGTGATACGAAACTAATAATCAATAAAACCTACATTTTAATGTTGAATACGTAATTTATTATCGAATGAAGAGATGTGTGTGGTTCATCACAATACAATATAACTAAACCAATTGAACGCCGACACAACTCGTTTTACATATCACGGCCAAAGACTGACTGGCGACTGTGTCAAGTGATTTCAGTGCACTGTTGCAGTGGAATTTTGTAGAACTATGTGTGACTGGGGACCGTTGATTATGGCGCGATCAAAATCTCGAATCATTATAAAACACATATTTGTATTTATCAAATTGAAGAGTCAACCGTCAGAAGGGTCATAGAGAGATTCAATGGACGATTATACTTCATTAAAATTATGTTCCATTATTTAGAGTCAGATTATGTTCCATTATTTAGAGTCATACTCCATTATACGAATGGAACAATCAAAATAAATAGAGCAATAAAATTATGTAGATCATTTTTACAACACTTTACTTTCATCGGCTGCTACACACCTTAAACTATTTCTCAACATAGTCGCCGTCATTTTTAAGGCACTTGTCATAAAGGGGCACCAATTTTTATATATCTTTATCATAAAATGACGCCGCCTGCGATGAAAACCATGTATGTACCCTGTCTTTAAATACATTATCATCATCAAAACGCTTGTCATCAAGGAACCGCCTCAGGTGAAGAAAAATATGGAAATCACTTGGCGCCAAATCAGGACAAAACAGGACACGCTTGGCGATGAATGTCAGCTGGTTTTATGTTTCGTGCATTCAAGAAACGAATCACGGACTGTATCTCACAGTAGGCGGACTGTCTTGAACATTTCAACTATTCACTACAAGATGGTCACACTATGTGAATGTCTCTAACGTTACATGTGATGAGTCAACAGATGAAGAAAACTTACGTACTTACATAAAAAATGAGCCTCGTACATCATATATTTTACATCAAAATAATAACATATGTGTACTCTTTCAGATAATTATATAATATAAGAGACAAGTTTACAACACTAGGAAGTCACAGTTTCTAAAATAATGTTAATAAAAGTCAACAAAGTGCCTAAATGAAGATTTTAGTATTCTTGATAACCTTACTCCCTAGATTATTTCCTTTCCGTATGTTTTATTCCCTCTAATTATCGGAGCAGTCCGTCATCCACACCGTCCATTATTATTTTGTTCTGTGCTGGCGTTCGCAACTTGCATAAAGTCGTCACATTATTCTTGTATTAAGAACTACCTTGCTTTCCGTGCAGTTTTGAGGTTCAGTTCATCCTCTGGTGCAAACTTATTCAATTATTCAAGACAGTGTGTGGCAAAGAGCTATTAGAACATTGGAAAATCTAAACCTTTTAAAAATAATATAGCCAGGAAAAGCCAGGTACCTATAACATAAAAGAAAAACTAAAATGAAGTTAATATAATATTTTGTATTATATATTTTTTATAGTCCCAAATAAAATCGTCTCGTCATCAAGCTGGAGGTGTTAGCCTTTCTTTGAGATATTTTCCATTCCATTTCGCTCCATTTTTACTCAGGAGACAAAGAGGGGTGGCTGTGACGTAGGGGTGCTTGTAGAGCCCGACCATTACCAGAACTGGAGGGGTGAGCCGCTAGCTGGTGTAGGTGAGCCGCTCACTAATTGGCTATTTAGTCACTGCCATCTGTGAGTGAAAGAAATTTCGAGTAGACAAACATACCATGCGAATATCTGTTTCGGTGGATGGTGAACATCTCAGTTGGTAAGGTCATTTGGTCCAATTATGTACTTGCTCAAAATTGAAAAACGGAAACGAAAAAATGAATCGGTTAAGGACAATACTCAGAAGTACAGAAATTTATGCTTCTTTGTTAAATTATACAAATATTGACAACGTATTTGATTTGAATTTATATTTCTTAATAATCTGTAATAAAAAACAAATAAACTTACTGTCTTGTGAAAATACGGGGATCGAACCCAAGATCATTACATTAGTGAAATGAATCATTCCATCTCACCGAGGGTGAGGTAGAGGATAAAACTTCCCAGGGGGGATAGATAGAGAGAATAGAGTTCCACACTCTTCTGCCTTGATGCCTCTTTCATCACAATCAATCTTTTCCTGAATTTTCGTGGATGAGGCATCTAACTGGATCATCTTTCATTGTCTTATTAACTTAGTCATACTAATTTTTCTTTCATTTCTGGTGTCATCAATACTCGTGGCTTACTATTCTTTCTTCATTTATCTAGCCACCTTTTTATCCTCCTCATTAGTTTATTCATATGTGGCAAATATGATGTTAATAAATTTGCCACATAAACGTCAAAATGATTAAAGTAACTAATTATATTTAGTAATGTAATAAACCAATCTAAATATATAAAGGAATTTGATTTTGGAAAAAAAAATGAATTAAGTGTTAAAGTAAATAGTATTTAGGATTGAAAATTTTTTTTACTAACAGTTGACTTCCAATAAATAATTATTTAACGATAAATAATAAGAAAAAAATATTTAATTGAATATTTAGTTTTAAACCACTTTATTGTTGATGTATACTAAAGTTAGCTAGTTTCAGTCGGACCCAACCTTCTTCAAGACAATATAGTCTATAGACTAACCTAAGTACAGATATTTAAATAGGAGGTTAAGAAGACAGAGCAACAACATATCAGAGTGGGACCGAGTATCAGATAGGGGATGGGAGAGAAGGGTAGGGATTACACGAGAATAACTTTAATATCGCACTATTGAATAAATTAATTTGATTATTGGACTATTATTGTCTATTATTATTTATTGATTTATTAATTTCTAATGCTTTTAAATTGTTAACTTTTAAACCTATTCCATTTTTATTTATTCTTATTAAAAGTATGGTTAGAATTAATTAAGTATTCGGCAAATTCTGAAAAACCTATACTTTGACTGTAAGCTAGCTATTAATGTGTTATTTTATTCTAATAATTACGTTCCTCGATGTTTTGCCTATATAGAAAGCTGGACAATTGTTGCACTTAAGTTTATGGATGCCAGAATGGCTTAGTATGTCTTCTTTGTCTTTACTATTAGTTAAAAGTTTTCCCAAATTATTATAAGTATAGAAAACTGGCTTTATCTGTTCTGGGAGTTTAGATGATTTTAATGTAGAAAAAATATTTATATACAAAATTCTGCGCCATTGGGGAATCTGGGCCATGTATTTAAAAACCACTATTAATAGTGATTTTAAACAGTTTTTTTTCTTATTATTTATATAATATGTTGTAACAAAGTAATTTTGCAAATATTGAAGAAATTATTTAAATACTCGGTAAATAAAAACAGAAACTAAATCACGTACTAGAAATTTTATTACAAGCTGTATACAAGCTGACGGCCTTCACCTATATAGGCTGGCCCTAGAAAAAGGGCGCTTACGTCTCGATCGGGAAGTGATAGATTTCTGTCAAATGTAAAGTAAGTATAGTAAGTTGTATGATGAAAAAAATGTTTTTAGTCATATTTTGAGGTAAATTATTGGAATATATTGTTCCAGATAAAGTATATATATAAAGTATTGAGATATATTCCATGTATTGTTTTATGTACGCATTAGGTGATATATTTTTTATGTTTTAGGATCAACGATATTATCAGTATTACCCAGGGGCGTGCATTGCATATAAGCAAAAAAGGTGTGCATTACTAAAAATTCTGGGAAATAAAAATAAATTTAATAATCTTTGTATTATGAAATTACCTTACCAAATTCTATCTGTTATTACCTGGATTAGCGTAACCTTGTCTATGACGTAACCCACGTCTAGTCGTTGGTTATTTGCAAACCATTTATAACAACTTTATGTGCATTCCGCTCCGCAATTTGCTAGCCCTTAGGTCTTTAATGAACCTAACTTGTTTTTTCGATCCTTATAATAATTGTACTGAACTAAATAATTTTTAACTGAATCTATGTTGGCATTTTGTCGTCTGCGGATTTTCTGCATTTTTCAAACAATTTGTGCTTAAGGCTGCCATTTTCGAAAGGGATTAATCCTTACTGAAAATTGCGTAGAATAACATTTATATGTATTTGTTTTACTTGATAGACTAAACGTTTTATATTATTAATGTATTCCAACCTATGATTCCATATTCCGGCTTTAGCGTAGAAAAAGTTATAGATTATTTATGATCTATCAAGCGAGCGAATTTGCATTTGTCAGAATGTTATTAAGTTAGATTATTACAAGAATTAAATTAAATATAAAAATACAATTATTTCTGTTAGAAGTTTCGGCTATACTAATTTGTAAATCTAGTTAATAAAATAAATGTTTTAGAACACTGTTAATGAAACATATTAAATCCGTTATCCGTTGTCGGAAGGAGAAATCGTAGAAAATATGTTAAGCGAAATCGAAAGCAGAGTACGGTACCGAGCAATAAAAACCCTTGCCTATTTTAAAGAAACAAATTTACAATTATAGTCTATTTTCAAATTGATAGGATTAATTTTTATCAAAATTTAAAAAAAAATCAAACATTTTTTTGATACGGAGTATACCTACCTATTGTATACTTAGCATCGTCGGTAACAGCATAACCTAAGCTTGTGTCTACTGCACGCCACTGGTATTACAGTACGAACATTGTTACAAACTGAAAATATTATGCACTCTTATCAAGTTCGGTCTGTTAGTAAAAGTTTTCCAACAATAATTTTAGAATATTATTATGCAAATAGCAAAATAATAAAGTGTAGTAAAAAAATAGTTTATAATAAATTTATTAAATATGTATGATACAAATTAGATCAGAAAAAGGTTTAGAGTACCTGCTACGTTATGTAAGAATTTTTCTGAAATAATCAAAGTACAGATAAACGAATCAGACAAACCCCTTAAACATCTCGTCAGCCCTTCAAATATTTTTAAATTCTCTTTGATTGGTCGTTCACAAAATTGAAAATTATTTCATTATAATATTTGATACGATATCAAAGAATATAATATAATAATTATTATATGAAAGAAATAATAATAGTAAGATTTAAATTTGTAGTGTGGGATCTACGTATGATAAGTCGATACGATCTATGCATAATAAGTCGACATGACCTATTTATGCTAAGTCGGCATACTTGTATGATAAGTCGATATGATCTATGTGTTAGTCTATACGCTGGTAGGAAAAGCCTACACGCTCGTATGATAAGTCAACATGCTCCAAAATATGATACTTTTATTGCATAATCCTATCCGGGTAAGAACACTACATTGGTAGATTTCAAACGAATTAAATAAAACTAGAAGACCTTTTATTGTTTCTATTCCGATTGTTTTGGATAGGTAGTGTTTTTTCAATACCGATTGCTTTTGTTAAATAGGCCAATGATAACAGTTGAGCAGTCACGGTAGGTTTTTCATAACAAATAATTTATATTGGAAATGGTATATATAGTACAACCTGACTTAATAAATTAACGCTAACAATATACAATAAAACATATTCTTATTCACGTAATTAAAAAATTCCGCCGCCCTAATGGCTATAATTATTATTATGTCGGATAGGTTTGATCACCGCTTTAGCGGCAACAATAATAATTATCAGTATTTGCTGGAATCCCGCATTCATAGCACATTCGAGGGTATAAATTATCTCTCTTCTCTATATTTCATATCTTTTTATTCTTTCCCGATAGTTCATTTTCTATCACAAATTATTTTTTGCGTAACCAAGCGCAGCCGTAGCTTGATTTAAACAAAATAAAGTTACGTTTTGCAGCATTCTCTACCTTTTACACTTAATCATCCATTTTTCACGCATTTTCAATTTTTTTGCATAGTAACCGCTGCAATGTTGTAATAATGATTGATATATACTAAATTTAAATGCATCAATCATTTAAATTACATTGTAATAAATATAATACTTCCCTTGTTGCAGGGTGGTATTTATTCCGATAGAGAAAATGACGTATTTCATCTTGAATATTAAAATCGCATTTAAAATAATACATTTCTTTTTACTGTCTGCCACGCAGCCGATCGCGCGAATGGCGAGGTAAAATTACGCATTGCAGTCATTTTATTTTCAATAATTTAAAACGAATTTCGAATAATAAATCGAAATAAAAGAGTATATGCCGAATCCGTTTATATGAATCAATTATGCGTTTTATTATTTTATCTTGTAGTATAGTGATCGAGAGTACGAGCCTCGTCCAGGAGACCATCAAGTATGCCATACTTTCATAGCACAGCGTTTATTTGATCTATTTTAATTTTAGAATATACAGAGTTATTAATAGTTCACAATACAATATAATACACAATAAAAATGATCGTTTATATTATATTTAAAAATATATCACAGTTATTAAACATCTTAAAAATATTCATTACACATGTTCACTATAACGAGACTACCCACCGCAGTCTGTAGATATACATACACTGGTTATGAACAGTGCATCGACAATGGACATTAAAATGAAATGTTACAGCATATTTAGATATAACTCTGAAGAACTCTTTAAATTCTTTCAAGTTTTGGATATAAGACAAACTATTTACCAGATCAATCCTTAAACTATTTAAAAAATAATAATTTACTTTACATCCACGATCCGATCCAAAGGAAGCTAGGAGCAAAACCTAAGGATACTTTTCAGTGCCTAAAATGAATACCAAATTTGATTAAGGAACTTTCTTGTTTTGTGCACCGCGTTTCTTTAATAAATTGCCACTAGACCTTAAAGAGTTTAAAGTGATTAACGATTTTAAATCAAAAATAACAAAGTAGTTGCTTGATGTGGGTAGAAAGCAAAATGAAACAAATTTGTCATTTGTGCTAACCTAACTACTCACACTTTTTGTCTCCAACTACATGATCTTTTTATAACTTTTTTTACAAGAACATTTTATAACTTCTGATTGTACTTTTTTTTACATAATATTTTATAACTTCTGATTGTATCAACTTATAAAAACTGTACAGGTAATTGCTTTAGAATAGACCACTTTTATTTTTGTATTAAAATATATATTATTTTATGCTACAAAAATAAATTATTTAATTAATATTAGATACATCAAAACAAATTTAAATGCAAAATACATGAAAGCATAAAATAATGCATAAGAATATATTTTCATATATGAACTTAAAAATAATTATAAATACATATTTAACACATATATGGTTTCAAGAAAAAGTGTCGTTTCGTAATGGATTGAAAAATATGTCAAATTCGTTTACTATGTTAATGTCATATTCAGCTTATTCTGAAAATATTAAGAATATTGATGTGATACGTATATCGTGTACGCTTCTCTATTTAAAATTGTTTTACTTAGAATGGGTTTAATCAGTGGGTACCAAAATGCATTAGAAATACTCCGTTAGAAAATAATATTCGTACATTCTATCACACCTTTAATTTGTGTTTTATTTTCACCGTTACCGATACCGCGATCGATAATCAGGTTCCTGCAAAAACTTTTTGAAATCAAAAAGATTTTGCAGACACCGAGTATCAGTTCCGTCATGTGCCAAGCGAGCGCTTTACCATCTTTCTACCTCTCCCTTCCAGACTGTGGTGTCAAATTGTCATATAAGTATATAAGGTTGATTTATTTGTATGCATTCAACGCATTTGATTTAAATATTAAAGTGTATAAATTTTTTATACATTCTTAACACTTATTGACTTTTATTCGAAAAATAGTTACACGTGCTGAACTATGTAATAAGCATAATTTTCAAAGAAAAAGCATATTAATAAAGAGCTTAAGATATTTGTAAGCGTTTATTCTCACGTCTTATTCGTATTTAAATTTTTTTTAATTGTATTTATTAAATTGAGATAGAAAAATATAATTTATGTAGGGATAATACGTTCTTAACGCATTTTTAGTAATTCGATATTAAATTTTTTTTCATACGACATTGAGATTAAGAGTGATTAAATTAAACCCTACCATGTATCAAGTATGTACACATGACATATATACATATGGCAGCTTCAAATATTCTTCATATTACTCCACATCATCATGAGGAGTTTGAAACCCGGCTATAGTCTCGTAAAACTATTCAAATTATTTAAAAAATATATATTTTACAATTTTTTGATAATTAAGTAGCTATTAATGGACTAGGTATTTGCCTGAATTCCGTCAGCATCCAAATTATTCATTAAATGACTAAAACATAGCTTTAATATAATAGTGAAAGACAGATTTTAATTTTTTTTGTATAATTCATATTTTAATTAACTTTTTTATAATTTTATTGACTTCAAAATTTTGAGAATAAATATTGTTTTTCGAGGATTTTATTTTATTCGACGAAAGAAAAGAGTTTGATATTTAAAAATCGGATCCGTAAGACTCGAGATATAGCACTTGAGACGTAAACGCGTCACGAGTAACCGTTATTCTCTTAATATGTCTTTTTTACATTATACTTAACGCCCTGTTGTTAATCTATATAATAAAAATGAATAACTAAAAATACTATGTTTAATTCTTTATTGAATACGTTTTTCTTTTAACTTTTCTAATTAATAAAATTGATTAATTCCATACCGAACATGGGTATTGTATCAATATTATTTGAAAATATTATTCTAAATATAATTATACGTACAAAACGTAAGAGCAGACGATGCTATTGTATTTGATATATTACTTTAATTTAAAAAATAATTCCGTACTCAAAAACAAAAACGTGCCCTGTGATTCAATGCTCAGAAATAATAGAAATCTTCTGTATAATCAAGCTCAGAATTCCGGAAGAAAATGAGGTTGCTGTCACGTTTACGAAATAAGATACAAAAAAAGAAAAGCGTGAAACAAAACATAATACGAATACAGACTTGGAAATACTTTCGATTAAAAATGTTCAAAAAAATGCCTGGCACAGCAAAAATGTAAACCTTTAAATTAATATTCAATGTAAGAACGTAAATTACCAACCAATGTTTAAGGTTGTTCTGAAAATAATGTCTAATTTTAACCATCAAATTCAATTAAACATAACTTTTAAGTGAATAAACTTTGTTAATCAAAGTAAAAGCCGTTTTATCAAACACGTTTTTGCCAACAAACTTATGTCTACAGAATAAAACTCAGATTAGAATTCAAGAATTTTTTAAAGTCATTTTCTGCTGTTTCTCTTTTATTAATTTTTTGCCCTATATTAGATATCGAATTACAGGGTGAATATTATGTTTCAGGCCGATGTTGTTTTTGAATAACTAGAAAATAAATTATAATTTTTTTATTTATCAGTTTTATAGTTTATTACAATAGCATAAATGCGTGCGTTAATTATATTTTTCATAACATTCTCACACAGTTCGCGTTTTATTTCAGCAATTTTATTTCGAATATTGTCCTGTAGCATCATCTTTGTTATTGATTTATTGGGGTAGAACTTTTCTAGTACCTTCATAGAAAATAGTAAGGAGCCGTCAAATTAGGTGATCGAGGACGCCAGTCGATATCACCACTTTTTGACATTATGCGGCCGGAAAAAAATTCTCGGTAAATTTCAAGCGTAGCTCGAGCTGTGTGTGAGGTGGTACCATCCTGACGCAACTACATGTGTTGCAGGCCCAATAAACCCCATTTGGCCACCATAAAGTTTTCCAACATGTGACGATATGTCATATGATGATCATAATGACATCGTAAAAATGCTAAAACATTCCAAAATAAGATTATTTGCAGACGATGCACTCATATATATAGCGGGAGACAATTATGCAACTATACAGAAAGAATTAAACTATGACTTAAATAATATATCAATATGGCTGAAGAAAAATAAATTAAAAGTAAATGTAAACAAAACACAATTCATGAACATTTGAAATAAAAAAATACCAATCACACCAAAAATTATCGTAGATGGTGAAAGTCTGAAGGAAGTGACTGAAATAAAATATTTGAGAGTCATAATAGATTCAAAATTGAATTTATTGCAAAATACAAGATATGTGACTAAAAAGATTGCTAAGAAAATCTCACTTCTGGGAAGGATCAGAAGATTTATTAGTACTAAGTCTTGTAAAATAGTTTACAACTCTGTTATTATTCCTCATATCAACTACTGCAGCAGCATTTTGTTTTTGGCTAACGAAGAAGAAATGCAACAATTGTCAGTGTTGCAAAATAAATCTATGAGAATAATACTCAGAAAAAATAGATATACTCAATATACATATATAATGCTGAATATGCTAAAAGATAAATAATGCTGAATATGCTATAATAAGCTGAAAGATCTGAATATGATGACCTTTAAGCAGAAAATATATTTTAATACAATGGTATTTATTTACAGAAACATAAATAAGAAAATATCAGCGGAATTCACACGAAAATTTGATGCAAATCAACATGAGCACGAGCATCGTACAAGGGGAAGAGATAGACTGAGACTGCCATTCAGGAAGAAGGGAAAATCTAAGAAATCGATGATGTATAGTGCGATGAAATTTTTTAATAAAATGTCAGAAAACATAAGAAAAGAAGAGAAATGGAATAGATTTAAAATAAAACTGACTAAATATATAAAAAATAAGTTTTAGTAAAAGAAAATACTTTAATGCATGCACTATATTAAGAATTAAATAAATATTATTTAGATAAAATGTTTTAATGGCTTCAATACGTTTTTGAGACGTTAAATACATATTTTTAATAAATTGTAATCACCTACTATCTACGATTACTAAACATAAACTAACTAATATCTGCCAAACCAAACTGGTGGCCAAACAAAATCGGCCTGGAACATAATATTCACCCTGTATTTGAGAAGGTGAAAGACTTTTCAATTAATCGGTAATAATTGTTTATCACATCTTTTTTTCCAATAAAGTCGTCGATTTCAATAGTAGCAAAACAATCTCGACTTGAATATTATATTAAAACCTTAGTAAAAAACATGCAATTGCAATTACAATGAATTTAAAAAGGAAACCTATTTGTTTATTATGACCCATAACCACGAAATGAGACACGATGAGTCAAGTCTGAGATACGGTCTGATAAGATTTAGTTGAGATAAATATAAGGAAATAAATTTGTAGTCAACTTACTCTGTTGGTGTGGTGTAATCATTTAACGCGTTTCCCTGGATAGCAAAGGATCCAGGTTCGAATTCCGGTAGCAAAAAAATTATTTTTTCGATAAATTGAATATTTCTGAATATCTTTCCAATTGATACATTTAATTTGTATTAAAATCCACAGAACTGTGTTCTGTAAAACTGCAACTTCATAATAATAATGTGTTCTTAATAATCTCAGTAGGTAGTAGGTACATTTTGATCAGAAGATAAACTAGAGATTAATAGAGATCACCATGAAAGATTGGTTAGACCAACCCGTCTACACGGCGTTCAATTTGTCACAAATGTCATCTAGAACCATGGACATCTTTAACTATTTATTCTGCAGTTAGATAAACAGAAGACATTCAATTACAACATTCCGTTTTAACTACTACAAGAGAGATTATAATTCACCTGATGAACGGAACATTAACGGTCAATGGACTACCATTTGACTTACAACGAGCGTGAAGTGCTGTGCTAAGACTCGGTGTGTAGACGGTAGGCTAAAAAAGCTAAGAATTATCTTCAAAGACTCATAAAATATCAGTAGAATGCAATTTCGCTAGTTATTGTTATTTATTATTATTATTAAAGTAATATTAACAAAAGATCAACTTTTTCAACACAAGCACTTTTTGCAAAATTCCCAGTTCCTAAAATAGAAAATATTTACAAAAAAATCTGAATTAATCAATTACTCAAAGAAAATAATGGTGTAAAACTTGAAATAAGTAAATACTTAAGATTTAAAAATAATATTAAAATCCCTAAATATAACAACAAACACTATCAGCAAAATTTTCTTATATTTAGGGATAAAAACTTCAATAGCCTCCCTATAGAAGTTAAAGAGATAAAGGATATAAAATTACTAAAAAATAAATTAAATTAACACTCCAGAAGCACACAATTAGAATATAAATAATATTACAGATTACAAATGTATAACTTCTAACTCTAAATAAATTATTACAATGTAAGTAACTCTCCAAGCACAAGAGCTAGTCACTTTTTTGTAGAGGTAAGCGATTCACAAAAATATGTAACTTTAGTTTTGTAACAGATTCATGTAACTCATATATTATAGAAAATTGTAAATAATTCAAAATAATAATAAAAAATACCACAGAGAAAAGTAAAAAATGCAATATTCAATATATAGGTAATGTTGCAGTTTTAATCTCAAGTTCGAATTTTTAAAAGTTATCGGGCGTATTTTTCATCTTTTCGAGGAGCCAATAATCAATAAATTGTTTACTACAAACATTTTTATTTAATAATATTCGAAATTAAAACGAATACATTATTTAAATCCACGAACAGATTTAATTTAACCATTGTATTAGAGAGTGCCTTAATCTCTGGGTGGTGAAAATAAAATAAAATATATTATCAAGTAATACGAAGCCGAGTAAATACCGAGTACCCACCTAATACTTTAAGGAGATCAAATCTCACTCTTGACGGAGGCGTTCAGCCTCCCCACAGATGCGCTCAGCTTTTTTTTCAGTCATTTTTCAAAGACTGCACAATATTCTACTCTCATATTGAATGATTTCAAGATGTGGTAAACGTTGGATATATACTTAGATTTGGAAATAATTGAATTAATTTCTTTAGTTTAAGTTTACTCCATTTAATGAACTGTGGAGGTGGGTTGTGAAATGAAACGATGACTTTTGTATAGCTATGTATCGTGACGCACAGAATGGTTTATAAAAATGTTACTAGATAGTTATAGATATAAAAAGGTAATATAGCGAGTCAGTAAAGACGGAACGCGGCGGATCGGGACTGTCGGAAAGAGCCTGGCCTTCGGGCCCAGATGTCGCGCGTGTCGTCGGTCAGCTGGTAGCGGCGATGATGGGGGTGGATTTTAATTTCCGCTCCCACATAACATATTGTTTATGTATTTCAAGTTCTAGTAGACTGTATTGAAAAAATAAATAACCCTTTCTTTTTCTTTTGCTGTAATGAAGAAGACATTTTTTTCTTCAGCTGTAATGGGCAAGTGTTTGTTTCATTTGTTGTAATGAAAAATTCAGTAAAACATAAATACATAGTATACATGAATGATATTATATGTTTAATATTATATACCTATTTTACACATTGGATTCCGTTTCAATTTGATATGTTTGTATATTTGCAAAATATTGTTTTACAGATGTCTCACTAAAAAGCATCTTCTATATGTATAAAGAAGAGTATCTGTTGGTTAGTTTATTTTTTATACAAATTAGCAGTTTTATTCCGAGCATAATAAAATTTTGCACACTTGACCTTCAAAACAAGATGAAGATCACTGTCTACATGAGGTTTCAAAAAACCACCTCCATCCCTCTTTCCCACCTCTTAAAGCAACATTTTGGAACTTGATGAAAATTTTGCACACTTGACGTTCGAAATAAGACGAAAAATAGAGATCCAGGTTCGAATTCCGGTAGCGTAAAAACAGTATTTTTCGACAAAATTGATTTTATATGTATATATTTATAATTAATACATTAAATTAGTATTTAATTCGATGTTATTTTTCAAATTATTTCAAGAACATTATACATGTTATTTTTGACGTAGCTCTATTCTTCTTGAAATGGAAACATTCTTACTAGTGTGTATTATAATCCTAAAATGTTCCAGAATGCACAACACAGAAAACTTTAAAATTACCTCTGTAATAAATATAGTTTAAAACACTTTTTAAAGCCTGTTTGGTGCTTAGATGTGCTTTGACGTAATATTTAAGCTTTAAATTTTAAAACTTTTACACTCTGAAAAAATAAAAAATGTAGAACTACATAAAGTTCAGAACGTGTATAAAGTTCGTGCTCACTGACAATATAGTGAAGATATATTTCGAGAGCTTTTTCAGACTTTGTCGTCAATACGTTGGAAATGCATTGAACATATTTTACGTAACATTGAATCTTGGAGGTTGTCGTCAGGATGTCATTACTGGAGCTTTATCTGAGAAATGCCTAACGTTAGCACTTGCGAGATTGTAAGCAAATAGTCGAGGAGAGCTGCTGCTGACACTTTGCGGCGAGACTCGAATGGTGATAACGTGAATTGAGTCAAAATTGTCGTTTCGACATGTCACGTATTTTGAAATGTTACTGACGCGAGAGAAATGTCTTGTAACGATATTTTTATGTAGATAGATTTACGTTTTGCACGCGCAGTACTTGATGTATCAAACTATTAACAGATCATGAGGGAAAGTGAAGTTAACTTTAGTCTCCTACGTTGAGCCTCTTATTAATATTTTTATTCTTGTAGCCTGGACAACGCGTCTGTTGATTGATGTTCTTGTATAAAGTGTTTTTAAACACCTTATACAATACAAACAAAATTCATCCTCGCATGCATAACTCAAATATTTTATATATTTTGCTTTATTCACAATTCCAAAAAATTGTAATACTTCCTATGTGGCCACTATAAAATACATGCGTATGTATATTTATATTAATAAACAATTTAAAACTACTAAATCAATCGAAATTCGGAAATTCGAGAACAGTTGAATGCAATAATAAACAATAATAATGAATAATCCCAATTTCTCAGAGTTTTTCAATCATTTATTAGAAAACAGACCATATTTTTTAAAAGTCTTTGGAACTATTGTCTCATGAATAAGGAAGATCATTATTTGCTTAACATTAAATGAATTAATAAGTAGAGTTGTAACATATATCTTTAGGGAAATCTAGGTCGACGTTTCAACACGGTAACACTGTGGGAGATTTATATCTCCTAAGAAAATGTAGTTCCAAGAAACGATCTGAAGAATCACAACTTCGCCAATATAATGTTATTTTATTATTTAATTGTTACATTTTATTTTTATATATAAAATAATATTTAAGTCTGTTACAGAAAGTAAATAAATTTATTATTCATCAAAGTATCATTCTTTCAGAATTGTTCTTTAGTTGCGCCCGCAAACTTCCGGTCAAAACCAAATCTTTATCAAAATATCTGCAGACAAAGAATAAAGTATTTTTACAAACATAGAATCGCGAAAAATAATCCAACAATGCGAGTAACGATGCCGACTAAAATAATAATTATCGAAAAATCGTAAATGGCCCTGGTATCGTTTTATGATTTCAAACTAAACGTGTAAATAAATAGGGTTTCGCATGTAAGCGAGTCGTTTGACAAACTTTAAATTGGCGACTAAACCGCGTCCTATATGGGAACAATAAAAATTGAAATTGATTAATTTTGCATATTCTAAATTCTGATTGTCAAAAAAATCTTACATTGTTAGAACAGTTATGGAATTATAACAATGGAATCACTGGTCCTATTTTTGTGACATTCCTAGATATTGCATACAAAATTTCAAAATTTTGTAAAATCCGACCTTAGTTTCTATAAATATAATATAGAATTCCGAAAATATCAAAAATAAAATATTGTTACGATCATAGGCTGACGCGGTGTTCCGAAGCGATTGTTGCTAGAATGTGATGCAGAGAGATAGAGGCTTCATGAAAGGAACCGATGCACTCGGCCGGCACTTAAACAGACAAAAGATGGCGGCTGCATCAAAGAGATATCCGAAAACTGGTAGATCAGTGTTGAGATTTGTTTTGTCGAGTGCGGTAGTGCGGTTCTGCCTCTATAATCAGATATGTGAAAATAAAAAAAATGTTTTTTGAATCTACACCTTTAATTTACTTGAAATGCGTTTCGCTCTGCAAGGATATTATTAATCTAACAATTTAACTCAACAATTTATATATATATAATGAGGGTTACCTATATACTTTTATTTACATGAGGTGAAAAAGGACAATATTATTCATTGGAATTCTGAGGATTTCCATACATTTTGAATGATTATAATTATTCTAAGTGACCATTCAGTTTCAAGACTAATGGTATTTCAATGTCATGGATAATTTTTAGAAAAGGTTGGCTCTACAATTTTAAAATCTAATAAGATAATACAGCAAGAAAGATATTTTTGGTATTCTTGAATTAATATAATGTTTGCATGATTCTTGGAAAAAGTTATGTCAAATCTAGGGTTTGATTCTATGAAACAGTTATATACTATGCGGTTTTTACTGAAAGGTATTTGAGATTCTTGCTTTTGCTTTTAAAAAGGGAATAACAAATGTATCAATTTGAAAGTGCAGCATATAGGTTCGAAAATTTGGCGTTAACTTATTATGTTGACATGATGTAATGGTTAGCGCTCCTGATTCGAATCCCGGTGGCAATTTTTTTTTTCCGATAAATTGATTTTATCTGTATATCTTTTTAATTGATACATTTAATTTGTCTTAAAAATATCGCAGAACTATGTTCTGAAAAACTGCAACTTTACAATAATTCTTAAAAGCAAGATTTTATACTACAACAAAGAAATTAAATATTTACACTTAGCTAAATAAGTGTTTACGATACAAAGATTTAGAATTCACCACTGAGTAGCTTTATGTCGATCAGGAACTCTACGAGCATCCCTTATCTGGCCATCCCTCTGACCGGGGGGGTGCACGCACTCCCAGCGCGTACCAAAAAATCATCTGTTTTCCTTGGATTCCGAAATGAAATGGAGCGTTCATAATAAACTAAACGCCATTTGCTAAAAATGATTCCCCACTTGGAATCCACTAGATTGCCATGAGACTTTATCGAGCCTGCAAGATATTCAGCGAACCAATGAGACTTTAGCGAACCAATGAGACTTCATCGAGTCCATGAGATAAAATAAAAAAAATACGGTTTCACATATGAGATACCAACTATTATATATCAATGCATGAAACAAAAAATATATAATTTGATTATCATTAACATTTAATTCCCTTGTGCATGTTGTTGTTTATTGTACAATGTTCGTCACCTTCATAATGAAGTGATGCATTAATGTTCGTGCTACTCATAAAAGTTAGGTACACTCGGGCTTTAAATAACCCATTTAAAAAACTGAGTTGTTTTAAATATATTTTTACATATTTGGTAAGTACATATATTAACTTAATTAAAATTTATTTTCACAGTATTCAACATTCTGAGTTATCAAATTAGTATTTTATTTAATCCAAGGCTTCGTTTTCAATATAAAGTGTATCGTATTACGTCTAAATCAATACATTTTATTGTACCGCAAGTTTCAGCGTTGGTGCACTACCAAATTTTGTATATACCAATAGCTATTTCTGGGTGCCGTAAAAATTCATATTTTCTTGGAAATCACACTATGGCATACATAATACAACATATTTTACAGATATGTGATAGAGATTGTTTATTCAAATCACGATATAAAACATCCCATTTGGTTATTATAGAGATTAACAGAAACAAAAAATAAACATCATTTAACTTACCCGTTTCCCTACAGGAGTAGGCAGATGTTAGAGCGCCACACCCTTCAGTCCTTACACACAACTCTTGCCTTATCCATATTTATACATCCTCTCATGCGAGCTCGTCGATTATTGAAGTTTTTATTATCGTACCGGAAGTAAAGAACTTGGTAAACTCAGCGTAAACTTTTCTTTAATATTTAAAACGTGTATCATTGAAGAAATATATGTTCTCAGTGAAACCACCAACAAATCATCCTAATTCAGTTCATCTGGTTCGTATCTCGGATAAGAAATAATGAATGAAGGCTTTCATTATTCAATGGTATAACCGTGATCTTACAGCTCCGCCAAATTGCTTTTAAAACTTCCGGCACAAAGTATTCAGCAGGGAACCTAAACCAACAATTTCCCCGACAACTTGCTGCAAGTGGGGGTGCCTACACCCTGATTTTGCCGCATCATGTAAATGGCGACTGCTTTATTTCACTTCCATTACGATTACCACGCGTTCACTCTAACTATTTTACATGTTTAAAAAAAATCGACCATTTTGAATTATGTTAAGTTTTACTTGAAGTTTTTTCTTTTTTGGGATTTCTATTATGACATCAAATTCAGTAAAACCTAATAGATGTAAATATTTAAATAAAACATAGCTAATGATATTTATTTGATGGTTGATTCAACCGACTATAATGAAATGATGGAAGTGTAATGAAATGATGGGTATAAGATATGGAATGGTATAACACTCACTGAAACAATGTTAAAGCGACTTGAAGCATTTAAGATATATGGATCCACATACGGATTCTAAATAATTAGGCAAAACAATAGGGTTAAAAATGATAACGTGAGGATCTGGATGCAAAAGAAGAAAATTAAAATAATAAAAAGTTGAAAAGGTAATATTTTGGCCGTATAATGAGACATCCGGAAATGTATAAGATCTTGCATCTCATTTTTCAAGGCAGCAGGACAGGATGGATGAAAAATCTAGGGCAACGGTTCGGGAAGTTCACAGTCCAACTGTTTTGAGCTGCTACGAACAATATAATGATCGCTAACGTTATACTGTACAATCACTAAAATAAGAATTAGGTGGCTCATAAATGATCCGTATCACTTATGCACGAAACGCGTGTCATTGTCAAGGATTTGCATTAACAAGTTACGGTACAATCGGTAAAAACCATTTACATAAAAACACGATCTAACCAAGAAGATACACCTTATATATATATGGAACTGGTGTCTCTTCTGGGTTATTTTTTATAGATGGTCTCGAGACCGACACTTGCTATTGTCAAGGCGTTGCCTCAAAAAATTTAGGTACAACCGTATTTTTTCGCAGGAGATATAAATTTCATCAAATCAAATAAAAATCAATGCATTAATATCAATTCTGTACATTATTTCATAGCATTGATCTTCGACCTAGGAAGCATCTTCAAAAAGCGCGATCTAACGCAGAAGACATGCTAGTCCCATTCAAAGTGTTCCCGGAAATCTCATATTAAACATGCACTGAGTGATTCCTTTCATAACACATGATGTAGAATCTGTAGAATATCATACAAGAGATGGAGATCAGAAGGGATTGCAGTGTGCAAGAATACAAAACAGAATTGAGGTTAAGTATACGTCCAAGAAGCTGCAATGTGTCGTGTGAGTGTGCGGTTATCGCGTCGAGAAAAGGCAAATGATTTTTATTGATTTATTAAATAAATTAACGTTCGAAACATTTTATTTATTTTGATCCCTTCCTACCTCAACATATCAGAGTGCGCATTGAGGTAGACACATTATTTATTTTACCTCATTATTGAAAGGTACGATAGTAATTGTATTGTATTACGATATCTTTTTTTTTATAAAAACAAATTTTGTAGTGAAGTTATGCAATTTCAGAACACAGTTCTGTGGTGTTTTTAAATATATTATTTGGATTAATTTCCCAAAAAGTCTAAATAAATACAGATTATTTGAATGTGAATGAAATCCAATAATTTAAAGTTTAAAATATGTTTCAAGTATCTAGTGCTATGCGCATGGTACGCGCATGTTACGCGCATGATACGCGCGTGCATTACATTTAAATTTGTTGTTATTATACATTAGATGTCACATACAAATTTGTAGAGTCAAATCCTACATTATGCATGATATCATGAAGATTGTGTGCTTTTGGTAATATATAAGGGGTGAAATTACACTTGAGTGCCTTTCTTTGCCTGAAATGTAAGGGCCGCAAATTTGTGTCTTCCGATATGGAAATGTATCAGTGAGAGGATAAATATTAATAATTCAAGAACAGGATATTAGTTGAGAGTATGCTAGCGAAATGAGATATTGTTACATATAAGTCTTACGTTTTTAGAATGTTCAACTGAATTACCTTCAGGAGTCTGTTTTATTATGAGAGAGGAAATTGATTTTTAATGCACAATAAACTTTTAACACAATTATTGTTAAATTTTTAGCCGACACAAACAACACCAAACAAATTCTCAGGCCATTACTATAAATCTAACAATATGGGGACGTGAACGATTCAAATCGTTTTTCTGGCTATTGAATGAGAATCGATTTAGCATGGCGATGCCGATAGTACAAAAGAAAAAAAAACGTCGTTTTATATGTATGTCATGGATGTGGGAAAAATAAGAATAAACAGACTGCTTTAAAATAAATTTTGATAAATCACAGAAAAAATAACTGGGACTCGAACCCGAAACTTTCCGTTGCCAGTAGAGAGCTATAACCGATTAAGATTTGATAATCTATACAGAGGTCGCCAATTTTTATCTAAATACGTTTGCAAAGTGAAACATCTTTTCTTGTTAGAACTATGTTCTGAAAAATCACAAAGACAATATGATTTTATTAAAAATGAAAACTACTTTCTTTTCTAATCTTTAATGTCAGTATTACCATACGAGTGGGTGAGTTTCAATACCCACTATAAAACGTTTTTATAATTTTGAGTAAATTAAGAAAAACTGCTACACTTTAGTGACAGGCATTATTTTTTTTATAATGTTTATTAATTACTTTCCTCTAAAATAAAATCATTATGTATTCACTTAATTATTGTATTACTTTAAACCTAAATATATATTTTAATATGATAAAAAAACATAGCAGGTTTTGATAGACACATTGCATTATATCGGGTTTTGCTCAACTGAACATTTTACTTAATATTGCCAGCTAACAAAGCGTATTTTGAAAAAGAAAGATATGTTTACTTTAGTTTCTGAGGTGAGTTTGTAGATGTCTATAATCACATATGTGAAAATAAAATACTTGTTTTTTATTCTACTCGTTTAATTAATTCGAGGCGCGTTTAGCCTTGCAAGGGCATTATCAATTTAACAATTTTAACTCAACAATTGCAAACATTACATAAATTCAAGAACACTAAAAATATCTTTCTTGACGTATTGTCTTCTTAGATTTTAAAATTGTATAGCTGTCCTTTTCTAAAAATTATACATGACATTGAAATACCATTAGCAGCTGATCGATCAACCGAAGATGCCATACCCATAGTTACTAGTGAAATGATTACTCGTGCAATTAAAGCTACAAAAACCGACAAATCACTTGGACATGATTCTCTCAGCATTGGCAATGTAAGAAATGCAGGAGAGTATCTATCCCCGGTCCTGGCGACACTGTTCAGTAACATGATCGTGCATCTATACATACCTACGAATATGACGAAAACTATTATTGTACCTATATTAAAGTCGAAACAACTGGACATATCGTCTCCCAAAAACTATAGGCCGATATCGCTAGCTAATATAATGGCAAGACTTTTTGAAATAATCATTAAGGAACAGATTTCAATAAACATGAACACTAGAGACAACCAAATCGGATTCAAAAAGAATCAGTCTACTGACAATGCGATCTTTGTTGTAAAGCAAATTATGGACTATTTTAAATGTCGAAGAACCACGATATACGCGGGCTTTCTAGATTTGAGCAAAGCCTTTGACCTTGTCAGATACGAAAAATTATGGATGAAACTGCGCGAGTGAAACATTTCTTAACCAGTTGTAGATATACTTGATAGGTGGCACAGGTAGCAAGAGAACTCAGTGCGGTGGGAAGGCGTCGACTCCGAGCCATTTTACCTGCGCACTGGGATGAAGCAGGTCGGGTGCATGTCGCCAATCCTCTTCAATATTAGTTATGCTGATGATATAGTTATACGAGCGCCATCTATAAAAGGGATAAAAAAGCTTTTACAGATATATGAAACATATGTCAGTGAACATAATATTTCACACAATGCCAGAAAATCGGTCATAATGACATTCAAATATGGAAAAGGGCCAGATAATATCCCTCCCGTGTGGCTGGATGGGACGAAATTGAGCGTTCAAAATAAGGTCAAATACCTTGGAAATATATTCAATGAAGATGGGCAAGACGATGGTGATATAGAACGGCAGAGGAAACTGTTGAGCGTTCGTGCAAATTTGCTGTCACGGCGTTTCTACCGATGCAGTAAGGAGGTGAAGAGCATCCTGTTTAAATTATTCTTCACCAGCATGTATACCTTCGAGCTCTGGTCGAAATACAAGCATGTGACGTATAACGGTCTCCAAATTCATTACAACAACTCATACAGAATACTGTTTGGATTAGCGCGTAATTCCAGCGCATCTACAATGTTTACCGAAGGCCGTATACATGAATTCGTTCCGCTTCTGAGACATCGAGTTGCGGGCGTAAAGCTGCGGCTGGAGCTCAGCACCAACTCTCTGGTGCAAGCGGCGCTCTCATGGAAAGCTGGTTCCCTAACCGGAGAAGGCAACGCCTACAGAATAGCTACATATACAACAATGGCTGTGACTGAAGTAGTTATATATGTAATATTTATATTTTGTGTATATTATGACGTTATATTTGGTACCTACCGCGCACGAGATGTGCTGGGAGTTGACATTTTCCAAATGGCAACATTGTACCGCGTAAGAAAAAATTCTCGGCAGCATTATTATTTTGACAGTTTTGGCAAGCACGAGGAAGATGTCCCGATGCTAAAAATCACGAAGATATGATTTCGTACGACGCATCCTTTCCTTACATGATAGCAGAGAGGTCACCTAGATGACAATACTTTTTCTTCATGAAGGATTTCTCATGAAATAAGCAGGACGGGGATATGATTTGGTCTCCTCCGCTTCATAATTTCACAACTAAATTTGTTTTGCAACAGAAGAAGACGCAAGGGATTCCATGTGAGTTCAAATAGAAAAAGATGACCCAGCCTTCCTGACATTTTGATAAGTAAGGAGATACAAGTATTTACGGGTGCCTCGGAACATTAACTCTGGACAGAGACTGTGGTTTGCGGCCAAATGAACGAAGATACCTCGCGTTTTAAAGGTTGTAAAACGAATTTGGATGTAAATTGTTAATATTTGAAGTATTTTAGTCTTGATTCTCACCTTTTTAATTTCAATTAATAACTTGCTGATCTTGTTGGTCACATTTATCTGATACTATTTTTTGCTATATTTGACCTGACAAACTCATCAGGTGATTTAAATTGTTGTAATATAATTTCCTAAGTGAAGATTTTCATATTCAATGAATCTAAGTGTATTATTTCAGTATTAGTTTTAAATAATAACCTGTTTATTTAGATGTTCACATGGTAGTAATAATTCCATTATTTTATTAAGGCAAGACTTGCCAATCAATCTTTCTATGTAATCACATTCAAGTGACAGGTTTCTTACTATATTCTACATTATGATTAATATGTTTTCGTATCTGATTAAATTATTAAATTTTGTTGTTATAAAAACTTGAAACTAATCTTATTATTTTCCCTGAGAATGGTAGATAATGTGAGTGGCAGGCGACATGGTGAATTCTGTGCATCAGAACCATGCGCCTTATGCTATACCCTGAGCGAGCCGGAGGACGTGTGAAAAACGACGTCACAGTATATATGAGTGAACTTTGTACTTTTTAATTTTAATTTTAATTTATTAATATTTTCTTTGGTTTACTTTTTCTCTTTCATAGCATTATATTTAATTCGTAACTTTAATGTATAAAATAAAATGTATTATCTTTATGGCGAATCGGGTTAAAAAAAAACTAATAACTAACTTAAAAATAAAAAAAATAACTCAAATTTGTTAAAAAGGTATTATAGCGGATTACGAAAATCAGTGGCACATGTAGTGGCCTCAATCTGATGAGACTCGGCTCCTAATGCACCTCCACAGGTCTAGTTCATGGTCACCCCTACAACTGACTCCAAGGTCAACTGTTGTGGCACTCTTCCAGGTCTTCTTCGGCCCAAAGTTGTGCCAAGGATAATTTCATTTTGTAGGCTGTCACTTTGATGCATAATATGGCCGAAGAACCGGAACAAATCTTTTGATCGTAGCTTGCTGTATATGCTGTTATATTTATTGCATGTTCGTGGCTTTAGTGCGCCGTTGAAAACTGTTTTACGTAATACGAATTATGAATCAAGTACGGTAGAGAACTTAGATTGCTCGGGATCCCATTAACCGGGATAAAAATCGTAATTAATTTTGAAGTAACTACATAATGTGTTTATTTAGTAGATCTGTAAAATCATTCATACTTTAACCAAATTAAAAAAATTGCTGCGGCATATTGCGGGCTAAACCCGTGTAGGTTTAGTATCTTTTTGGGGCCGCCTTTTAGAGAATTATTAAAAAAACTTGAGAACCTTGTATTGTCGTTCTAGCTGGCTCTATTTCATTTCACATTTATAAAAATATTTATGTATAAGTAGATTAATTTTTAGTTTTTTAGAATTTTTTTTTACAAATTACAATATTATTATTCTTTATTTATGAAAACGTTTGATCTCAGAGCTCGAAATAGATTGGAGCAAACCGACACGCTACTCCGGTTCATGGGATTCACAAATATAGATCCGTCTTGTGATACCCTTTCAAATTCAATAAAAGCAAGTTATAACAAACATAGTCAACAATACTTTATGGGTGTATACTTGACTAAATTACGAGTCGAAAATGTTAAAGGGATATGTGCAAAATCTAAACCGTGTCAGAGATATAATCATTTCAATAAATTGTAATTATGCGATTAGTTCGATTAATTAAAATTATTTATTGATTCCAAATTGTATCTTGAATACAAAAAAATATAGTTCATCAAATTTCGAGCGGCTATACTACTTTTTCTAAGATGATTTAGGGCTTGAAGCAAAGATAGAGATTAATAATGGAACAATTTCGCAAATATTTATTTCAAAGTACGTAGAGCTCAAGATTTTGTAAAAAATTCAAACAATAATATTTTCTGTAATAGTGCAGATTTGCACATATTCCTTGAATTTTTACGACACGAAATTTAGTCAGGTATCTACCCATAAATTATTGTGGACTAGATCTGTTACACCCTGCATAATAACGTTGCTCCTTTCTAGCAATTTTTAAAAATTTTAGACAATCTTGAAGATAAACGAATTTATATTGAAACATCGCTGTTGATTTTGAACCGATTTTGAATATTTAACCTTGCAGATCATGTCTATTCAATATACAATTGACCAACCTTTTCACGTATTACTGACTCTCTCTACGACATAAACAAACATGAATGGAATCATCTCTAAATGCGCGAAAAGGAGCAATAAATTGCAAATTGAAGAGAAATTGAGAGTCGAGAGAAATCGGAGCTGCTCTTGACCCAAATTATGAGGTAACTGGTAGAGACGATGTGATAAGTATATTTTAGGATTCTACTGTGAGTTTTACAATCATCATCATCTTATATTACATCAATTTAGAGTATAAAAACAATTGTTTTATGGATTTATATTACATCTTTACTTATATATATTTTTAATTTACTTAATTAGAACTTTGTGAATTTAACTTGGAAACTCATCACGGGTAGCCAAAAATAGGGAAGATGTTAAAAATAAAAAGATTCGTCATCACTAGTGCAGCATATTCTCACCGAGGGTCGTAAAATAGATTTCGATAATGTACACACCATTGCTAATCCTAACTTAGAATCATCCTGTATATATAGAGAAGCAATAGAAATTTTCAAACATTACAACATTCAAAAACAACATGAATAGTAAGTAGAAATGACTCAATAAGAATTCCAAAAATACATCCATCCAAAAAAAACATAATTAATAATAAACCAACAAAATCCCCATATAATAATCAAAGAACCACTTAGCAAGGTAATTACGCGTTCACAAAGACGTCTATTAAATCAATAACTAAACTATAAGTAACTTTTCGTTACCATTAGATACAGTTAATGATTAATAATATTAAGCACCTACTAAGATTTTAACTCACTTTTATTTTGGTTCTCGTATTGAACGGTCGAGTTTAAATATAACATATATATATATAATTTATTTTTTACTTTTTCACTGTGTACGATAATTTTTAAGATAGTTCAATAAATAATGTTTATTAACTAACATTATTACATTAATGATACAAAATAAAAACATTGCCCACCTCGATACGGACTCTAATCTAGTACGGTGGAAAGGGAAAAGCTGAAATGCACATAAAATATAATAATAATGAATAATTAAATATATATAAATAAATAATTCAATTATTATTGGTACGCTTATAGTATATAGTAATAATAAAGAAAAACATTCTTAAAAGTGCAGGCGGCGCAAAATAATGAACGTGAATTATTAATTTCTATAGAATTTTCATAGCCAATTTTGCAGTGTGCTGTGTCAGACGAAGTTTATTGTTTAGTCAGTATATACATGTGTACAGACAGAGCATCGGTGTTGTCTGTGTATTCTGTAAACGCGAAAGCTCTGATTAAGCACATATCGTTTGTTGAAGCTTAGCAACGCTTTTTTGCGGTGCCGTAAGCTCGGTCCATTTTCAGCGCGCGTTCATAAACTACCAAAAAATTAATTTTACTTAACGAACAAAATGGATTAAACTTTCAGGTTTTATGTGAAAGTAAAATATATAAATACTAATTATAAGTATAACTGCGTATTAATTATATATATATACATATAAAATCAATTTTGTCGAAAAATTTTGTTTTTGCGCTACCGGGATAATTAATACATTAAATTAGTATTTAAAACATCACAAACCTATCTTCCGAATAATTACAACTTCACAATAATTCTCCTTAATAGTAAAATATGTAGTCAAATTATTATAAACTTTATTTATACCTATGTTATGATCGGTGATTCAATCGTGTATCTATTTTATTCACATGTATATATTTGTGACATGCAAAGAAATGATGGCCAATATTAAAAAAAAATATATAAAGGGCCACAAACCGGTAAATTAATAAACATGGAATAAAGTGTACATATAAGAGAGAGGTTTGGAACATCAGTTACGGGACGAGGGGCATTCTGCACATATTCTTGGGGGAAAAATAAATCCGATAGTTTATGACACATCAATGCAACAGTAAAATTATTTACTCTTTAAAAATGAAATCTTTATTGTTTCGTACTTATCTTCTAAGTAAGTCTTCAGTGTATACCTCGTAATGTGAAGGTCCAAGAAACAGACTTTGTAACAATTACTCGTTTATTACAATACGATACAATTCGGTACGAGGTATATTACTCGTATAGATCAAACGATTAAGCCGATGAATACGCAGAGAAAGAGGCCGCGTCCTGCCGCGCGCCGCCCTTTATAGCCAGGCGATGCGGCACTCACACACTCACACATACAACCATACAATCCCAAGGACATCACATTTATGTAAACAAAACGTATTTTTTATATTAATGTATATTATATTGTCAGCGTTTAAATTTTTGTTACAATTGAGTAATATTTAAAAAAAAAAAGTCTCGGAGATATTTGATTGCGTAAGTAGTACCAAAGTGATTACGTGGGTGATACCAACATGATCATATTGAGACAAAGAATTTGCGTTAGTTCATGTCTATATATTTGGTGTCTGTGATAAAAGGCATAGGTAATTATTTTATATTTTGAAACGCGTGGTGTTACTGGTAACACATTTCTCAGGATAGATATAGATGCAGGTTAGAATCCCGATAGCAACTAAAATATTTTTTCCAATTGGTACCTTAGGTGTGTGTCGTATATGACTATTAATATTTATTGCTATTGTCTGTTGACCTTTTAACATCGTGCGTAGCAGCGAAGTGTGTGTTATAGTGATATTTCGTGTGTAACACAAAAATTCCGGCAAAAAGACACGTGGTCAATTCAGACCAGACAAGACGAGTAACACTGGTGAGCAGGTCATGTTCTTCCTTATTTCTGGTTGGTCGTAAGCCTTTCCTGTTACTAAACTAATTACCAATTCTCTTGTCCTTTGCGTATACATTTATCACCTTCCTATTGTCATCGATAAAAAGAATTGAGCATCGAGCAGCATCTATCCTCAACTATACGGCTCCAAATTCTCACATATTTTGGCAAAGTTACCAGACATGAAGATATTTTGGAAAAATAGGTGATCCAAGGAAGGAACCAGTTCATGAGGAAGGTCATCAACATTATTGACCGACTTGGTTAAAACGTCGATGCAGACCACACTTCTGAAATACAAAGGAAAATGTCACTGACTAGCCACAAATCATCCACACCAAATAACTGCACGACTATTCTCATTGAGATCAGGACAGCAAGATGAAAAAGAAGAATAATTCACAATAGCATCCTATTTACAGAGTGACACGCCCTTAATAGTGTTAACGAAAACACATTGTAAGATGAGAATCCGTTTTGTGTTTACCCGTCACGTAAACTTTTGTAAATGCTTACAATAGTCACCAGAATTGCGGGAAATTTTTTGTTTTTAATTTTCGTAATGGAAGTACATTGCGATATTCGTTCGTGACAGGCGTTGCAACGGGTCCCGAAATAGGGTGCGTTGCTCGGCTTCACCGGCCGATTAAAGTAATGCGCGGCTCCGGCCGTGGCGCACGCAGCGCGGCGCTAATCTGCCGCAGCGGGGAGTAACGCGCTTAATTAAAAATAATTCACTACATATTTCATTTCCTGTTACGACAAATTTACATTTTAAAACTATCAAACTCTACTATTTATTCGGATAGTATGTTTTTAGGTTTTACCAACTATCTCTGTATACTAAACACGCCGCGAAGACCCATAACGGCATCTTTTGACAAACATAATAAGTTATAAAAGGCACCAGATTCTACGTTATTGGTCCTGAATATGTGATTACATTTATATGCACGCGATGTCTGGCGAGATGAAAGATTCTAGAGGCACAGTTCATTTCATATCTTTTTACAGCAGGTAACCTAGGCCGATCAGCGCTGCGAGAGAGTGGAGGATGGTTTAGATGGGTGCGGCGAGTGGTTAGATTGGTACGGTTGGATATGAGATTTTGTGTCGGCGAGGGGTAGCGGGGAGTAGGAGTGTTGTTGGATGTGTGGGGGAGGAGGGGGTAATTTACGTGCAAGATCGAAAGGAATAGCAGGATTGGACCTTTTGGGATATTTGAATGTAGTTTCGTTCGAAATTGAGTTTGAATATCGTTTATTGTGTTTAATTGTGACGTCGTGCATACGTGACTTCCTTCAATCCATTGTTAATTGCGTATAAATACTGAGTTGAGTTCAAAACTACTAATGCTAATAATAACTTCTAAATTATTTCGAGATAAGTAAATCAATTTTAAAAAAGTATTAAATAAAGCACATATTAGATTTTAACGTACCTAACATAATACAACAACCCTGAAAACACTTCACACTAATGTTTTTGTTTCTAATGTGTCGACCCCTCAGAATAACAAGGTTTTATCTGATACTGACACTGTTTTGAGATAATAAGTTCAAAAGTGTTGATTGAACTTCAACATATATTGATGTATATTTTGTTTTGAGTATGCAAATATAATCAGTTTTGTGAGACCACTGTAGGATGAGGGAAATTAAAAATAAAAATAAACATTCTAAATTAACAATAATGATCCATAAATTGAAATAAATAACTGATGCAGTTTAAACTTTCAGCTGTTGCTATTTCTTTTAATATTCGTTAAATAGAGTTGGTGTTTATGGAAGAAATAAATAATAATGCATTTCAAACCCATTTTACGTAATACGTTAAATTAGCCCAATGTGATAGTTAAAATATTGTTATTCTAAGTGGTCGGTTTACAAAAACTCGCGTTCATAGTGAAAATATTGCAGAAAAGGGAAAAAATTATCGAACCAGTGATTAAATTGTATATTTAGATTTAGGTTTATTCTGTCTTGTCGAAGAGTAACTAAAACCTACTCTAAAATCAGTTGGCGTTAAATAATAAAACCCAAATGGTCATAAAATAAAGAGATATTTTAAATCAATTATTCAATTAAAGACTTACCAATATTTCATTGTGATCTTGTGGAGCTGCAAACACACTGTAAAAAAAAAAACATGTTACTTAGGCCAAAGAAAATAATTACATTTGAATTGATTTTATTACAAATAAAAATATGTATTAATAAATTTATCATAAAAGTGTTAATATATTTTATTTGATTTTAACATGATCAAATCATCGATTAAATGGTGACTGATAATTTTTTAATTTACGACAATATTCCTCAAAAGCTGATTCCGTAGATTTATAAAGTATGTTAATAATAAAACGTTTGTAAAAATTTTCTTTTTTATCTGCTACTTTTCTAAAATCGCTCATCTACAGTGGCCCTATAGTATAAATAGTTACTTTTGTAATATAGCTATATGTGTTTGAAATAAATTGAATTACATTATAATAAGTGCTCGCCTTGTTCCTTCGATTGGCACCGCTGGGTTTTTTGGTTTATAATAATGTAATGTACACATGATGTGAGTATTGGCGTCCTTTTTTCGGAAAGCTGAGACGTACTGATAGGCGTCATTCTATTTATATCCCGTGCTTCAACCAGTTCAATGGTCCAAATAAACCACCAGTGCACGTTTTGGTCGGTCAAAATCTAAAGAAGACAACCAAGTAAAAATAAAAAGGTTCGTGCAGTTCATATATCACATGTGTGCTTATTGTTAATCGGAAATCTGGGAACCAGCTATCGAAGGCATTTACATAAAGAACAATAAATATTATTAAATTATGGATGAAAAATGATGTCACTGTATACATAATAAATGAAAACTGTTTTATGCCTCACAAAGGCAACCTCTTTTTCAGTACATCCAATGTCCAGTGTTAAACTCGAAAACCCGAAAAAATAATATATCTTGGCTACTAAGGTTTGTTGGCTAGTTTATATATTATCTTTCTTCCATGTCTCCAAAAAAGCAATTTGAATCGGTCAAATCTGGCGAACAGGCAAGCCAATTCTGAATTTGCCGAAATTAATATTTCTTCAAACATTACTCCTAAATATCAACAGTGACCCTACCTTTAGAATCTATCCATTCGATAGCAGGATTATTTTTTTTTTTCACCATTGCCCGATATTTTTGTCCACTTACAGTGACACCATTAAAATTTTCAAAACGTTGGGTCCAATTACCTCCTTGGTGGTTATACTACTCCTGACTAATCCTTAGTGGATCATTATTGAAAAATACTTGGGTTTTCAGAACCCAATTTTTGATATTCACAAATTCATTGAGACTCGTTAAACTAACCGATATATTATTTCAACAGCCCCTCAATACGACACTTTTCTCGACATAAAATATTCAGAAAGTAAAAAGATCGATGATTTTCAGATGAAATGATAAAGTCGTAGGTATATTGAGAATATTGTGTACAGGCAAGCTACCAATTTTACAAGAGTTATGCACAGTTGGAGACCTTCGAGATATACTGCTATGAAAGTCTTCTCATTCTTAATACACCATGGAAAAACTCCACTAAGAACAACAAATAAATAATGTATATCGTGAAGCATTGTAAAATATAATATTTTAGTCAGATAGGCCCGTGTTTGCGAAGAATATGCGGGCAATACGACAAATGAGCGTTTACTGAGTGGTTTCAGTGAACGCAGAGTTTTGCGGGGCATGCAGCGTTCGGAGCGTATGACATTAAAGCGTTCTCAGTCAACACACAACACTCAGAAAAAACGGTCATATTTGAAGTGTGACGATATAATTGATATATATTTGGAAGAAAATTATTTTTTTAAATTTGATTTGTGTAATGAGAATGGTCCACGCATCATTGTAAAACAAAGAAAAGAGTTTGGAGAATTTTCAACATTATATCATAGTTTAAGGTTAATGAAGCCAAATTTCACAAATATACAAGAATGTCAGTGTTGACCTTTGAATATATATCAAAAAAAATATCCATATTTCAGATTTTAATTGAATTTCACTTAGTATTTGTTATCTACTACAAACGCCGTTAAAATACGAACTGGTTTGAACTTGCACTGTCACGCCGTGCTGAATGCAAACAAACACGCTCTCCGCACCGCTCTAGGCGGCCGCCTCTTAGGACACTCGCATTTACAAACGTGAAATTGCTATGTACGCTGCACGCTGCACGCTGCACTCCCCGCCCCACAGAATGCTCGACTCAAGCATGCACTTAGACCTTATACTAAAGGTACGTGCGTACCGAATGAATTATTCTAATCATAAATCATTGATGATCGTGAATCGTTTCGAGTTAAACATTGCACATTCCACTCTGCGTACTTAAGTCAAATCTCCGAGAGAAATCTCATTCATGGACATGAACCCAAATATCGCCTGTTACAAAAAAAAATTCAATGGAATGGAAAAGCAAACGGTGCTTGGATAGAAATAATCTGTCCTGGTTGCGGATCATTTCATCTGGAAAATAACCAGTGTCAAAGTCAGCTGTTCTAAGGACAGATTTTAATTTGAACAAGCGGTGGATACCATCCTTGGTCTTAGAAACTATTGTAGTTAGACGCCCACGTCTTGGACCACGTCCGAAAACTTGGGGAAAAATTTGAAAGCAGGGAAAGCTCGCCAAGATGACGAAGCGAACAAATCATGGAGTTTGTTGTCCGCCGTCCAGGATCGAGACACAATCTTTAGTAATGAAAATAAAAAGAAAACGTGAAATCGACCATTTTCAATTTCCCTTTCCATTCCTCATATGTATTTTAAAAATAAATAAACTTAATTTGTAGAAATTGATTTGACCTATTATTGCTTCTATTCACTATGTTACCTCGAGACAGGTATTTTGGTTAATAATATTTTATCTGAAATCTATGTATACTATAGAAAATCATAAAAAAATAGTATAATTCATCCGAAAAATTATCCAATCAAACATATCAACAAATGTATTTACTCTAAGATTTTTTTAAAACATACTTTCTGTTACATTAAATATTTTTTTATGAATAATTGTTGTAATATTTTTAAATTAAAAAGAGAGAAAAATACTCGCTTTTTAATTATAATTTTTTTGAAATGTATAACTGAATGCATTCCTGTTACTGTATATCATTTCTAGACTGAACCTTGCAACGTACACACGTTAACGGTATCATATAGTATAGTTTTCATACGGAATATTGTGTGGAAGTGGAATGTGAAAGGTATCATTTATATTCTTGTTACTTTGGATATTTGCCGAATTTTTCTGTAATATATCGACAAAGTACGAGTTACATTTCAGAGAGAAAATAATGGTATTTTAATTAAGACTGAACTTGTGGTAAAACGTTCAAGATGTTTACTTTTAATAATAATTATCACGAAAACGAAGAATAATCTTTGCATTACTTCAAAGGCGTATAATATAAGGTTATGAAATATTTAATATTCAATCTGCCTAGTAGAGTATAGACAAACAAAAACAATATTTTCCAATCAGCTTTAAATTAGCGAACCCTTGTTTGAGCCAATTCCGTTTAGATTATTTAAAACTTTCTACCCTTGGATCGTGAAAACAGAAAAAGAACACATACAAATACCTGGTCCCATGAGAGATATTTGCGCAACCAATATTGATGATAATTATTTCAAAATGTGTTTCATAACGATCTAATAAAAAAAAAATTATTAGGAGAACACATTCTTATTGTGAATTTGGAATTATTCAGAACATAGGTCTGTGATAATTTAAATACGAATTAAATATATTAATTAGAAAGATATACATATAAAATCAATTTTATCGTAACATATTATTGTTGCACCACCGGGATTCAAACCTGAATCGTTTTCCTAACCGGGGAAGGTGCGTTATTCAACTATGCTACCGATGACGCAAGTGTTGATTAATTTGTATTAAGATTTAACTGTTAGAAGTTTATTTTCTAGGGTACCAGTCATTGCTCGAAGACTTGCTAATATATTTAAATAATCAGTTACCAATCATCGTTACAATCGAATACAACTGCATTAAACTGTTTAAATAACGGCTAGAGTGTATATAAAATATATTAATCAATTGATGAGTGTATTGTGAAGATGTATGAACGTGATCGAGGCAAAAGTAGCACGTCAGGATGGATAGAACAGTGTGGCGTTCTATCCTTCTGTTTACTCTTGAAGATAAATGGAATGATGAAAAGCGAGCTAGTATAAGAGGCGTTTACTACCAGTGACAATTACATTTAATACCAATAATATTTTTTTTTTAAAGGTTAGTTTGACCAAGATTCGATACTGGATCCATTAAGTTATTCTAGATCGGATTTGTAGTCACAAAAAATGGTTTGTATAGGGGTCGGAAGGACTTTGATTACCATGGGTCGAAATTAATAAATATGTACATTTCATATTTATTATTCTGGCGGAACATGGGGACGTTTTCGAATACATATTAATGTATTCCGTTCACGAAAGCACAGGAAAGGTTCTCCGGTTGCTTTGACAAAACTAGAAAAAAAAATCTGAGAAATCACCAAAGGGGAAAATTGGCCCATTTTGTGATTCAGACACTTTGTTTTCTTTATTATGATTTCCTGTTTTCGACGTTTGGTCTCGGTTTTACTTGCCACGTAATAAAGCCTTGATTTTATGGTGAATTTTGTACTGGATACATAATATACATATATATATATATATATAGTTATTTAAATACATTTTAAAGTCAAATAGTCATTAAGAATTGGTTTTGTTAGTACTACACAGATAAAATTGAGTGCCCTATTCTAATTATCTCGAAATAGATTATGTAATACTGAGTGAGTCACGTAATGTATCGATATCTATACATATATTTATTATTTATTTTTTGTTATACATTCATTTGTTATTTTAAAATCTTTATTACACTATTAGCAAATATCATAATTTTTTTATTTCTAAATTACACCACTACAATATTAGGAGGCAGCTACGTTGGTAATGTTTAAAGGCTATTACTTAAACGGTCAGCATAATATTGAGGGTTTGGTCAGCTCTAAAATGTTTTCTGCCAGAAAATATAGTCAGTTGAGCCGGCACTTGTGGTCAGCAAGCAGAACAAGATTGATCAGCAAATAATGTCATATTAGGCAAATTTAATAATATTTTGGCAGGCTGTAAAATTATTTATTTTCCGTTATAATTAATCTGACCTAACTTTCTTATGCTGATCTATTTTATAATCGTGCTGACCAAGTAATAACTTTGTTTCATGACTATTAATTTAGATACGCATAAATATGAAGCCGATTAAAGATGTGTTTACTTGCTGATAAGATGTAGTTTGTTTGCTAACCACTTATTGAGTCTGTTATTATTTCACTGCCGACAATTACATAATATGTTGTTCAAATGATTTAATAGCTATTATTATGGCTAATCATTTAATTACTTCTCTTATTTAAAATCTATTGAGATGTGTGTATTTAGTCCAATTCAAACCTTGACCAGGAAGATAACCAAATAAGTCCTGTGAATATTAATATGACATGTATTCCGTATATACAACTCTATTTAAAGAATTATAGTGTGAAGCACTAAATACAAATAGTTCACTTTCTAAACCACTGACAAAAATTTAACAATGTACTTATTAAATTTTACTCATGGTGCAATTATGTAAACTTTTCTTGAAAAAAAAAAATTTTTTTTATTTTTTTATTATTGTTAAATAGAGATTCGTACACGGAATACATGTCACATCAATATTTTTATTATTTTCAAACTAAGCTAAATGCTTGTGCTATGAAAATAGGACTAACTTGCTGGAGTCCTGGAACACTAGATCACTAAGCCAGCGTCTTAACCACTACACCAACAAGCTACTCGAGACTTACTTTTACAATAAATACATTTATCGAAGTTGTTATTGTTTTTATATTTTACTCATTTCACCATACATTTCATAATTATGCATGTGAATCAACAGAATCCCCTTATGGGATGTATACACGGAGAGTCTAGACTTATCCCGAGACTCGTATCAAAACTCGTGTAAATGACATTACAGTACGGAGCGAGCTGTCATCCGATGTCAATCATATTTTATATAAAGAGCAACTAATGCATACCGATCAAGTCTCTGAAACGAAATCCGTGAATACACACCATTAGTATAATCTAACGTACAAGATTGTTTGAATTACTGAAAAAAAATATTTATTGGGATTTTGTGGACACTCTGTATTTGGTTTGGCATTTATTTATTATATTTTGAAATTGTGGCGCTCACGTTCCAACGAGTCCGCAATCACAGGGATGAAATACACGCCCGGTTTTTGTGGAAGTCATTTGTCTTTGACAAACCCCCGCAAAGTGAAATGATAGAGTGCGATTTACAATATTACATTTCTCATATTTTATTTGAAGTTGGTCACAAGGAGTCCAAAAAGTTTGAAATTTATGCACCTTATATACGATACGATATAGATCGATGCATCGTTGTCTGCGCTGTTGATAGTGATGCACCTTAAACATAATATTTCAAATGATCAAATATTCTTGACGACTCGAAGAGAGTGGGATATCTCGATTTACAAAGGTGGCTGATAATGAAAATGATTTTTTGATATTATGCGACAACTAAAAATTTCTCGCAAAAATTCAAGCGTAGCTCGAGCTGTATATGAGGTGGCACTGTCTTGTTGAAATCACATATCTTGAAAGCTTGATGAACCTAATTTGACCACCAAGAAGTTTTCCAACATGTGACGATAGCGATCACCATTATAGTTACAGCATTGCCATTATTATTTAGATATAGTCTTTAAATAAATTTTAGACATTATTGAGGCGTTAAATACTTTATAATAAATTGTAATCAACTATTCATTACGATTACTAAATACAAACTGACAAATATTTGTCTAACTAAAATGGCAGCCAAACAAAATCAGCCTGGAACATAATATTCACCCTGTATAACAAATATGTTTAGAATTTATCAACCATGTTTCTTTACGTAAATTTAATATAATTTGAATTTGAAAATTAAAAATTGGAGTACTAAAGTTTTTACACAAATATATACGTGTGTCATAATTAAATAAAAGTACGTACTGCATAGGGATGGTAATGAAATAAGGCAGTATGTAGTGTAAATAAAATATATAATAAATACGTATCCTAAATACATTATTGCTTGTAGACTGCTCGATATACCAAGGCATGTGCACCAAAAGTATGCAAAAATATTTTTGACGTAGCGTACGGTTGGATTAGTATTAATACCCGCATTCTAAAAATATAACTACCAACGTAAAGCGGTGAACCTTGTGATTTTTTTATTATTTTAAATTAGTAACTAAACTATCCAATTACGCTAAATCGAAATGGTCGACTATTCTGCTTGATTGATTTATAATATAAAATAAATATGTATCTATATACATGGACATTAATCTATGTACATTAATAGTAATTAATAATAATACAATTTTGAGTTGAATTTTGAATTAATTTATCATTCTATAAAAATTATACAATAACAATTCGGTATACCATTAAGTAATCAAGTTTTATAATCTTTATTATAATAAAATGATTTATGGATATTTCAATACGTTTTATTAATTGAATTTTTGTGTGTTTGCGGCTTGCGAGAAGTGTATTCATATTTTTTATTAAATTTTTCCACCCTAAGTGGGATCTAGCTTATCTTTGATCCAAAAAATCACATAGAAAACTAATATTAACTTGTCACATCGATATCGAAACTATACAATGGTATGTTTTATAGTTTTCGAGAGTTTATGAGTCGTAATCATTTGAATTCTAGCAAACTTACCCAGAGCTCGCGGATTTGAAAGCTGACAATGCTGCCATTTTATAAGATGTCTTTTGTTCCGTCTCCATTATTTCTGTATTGGTTTATTCTAAATACAATACAAGCCATTTAATTTTTGTGATATTTTCATTATTACTTTCTATGCCCGATCCGGTCAATAGTGACAAGAAAAATAATATTTTCATATTTATATTTATACAAAAAAGTTGTAGGTACCTTCTAGTAAACTATTATTGAACACTTGGAGCAGGTACCTATGTAGGTTGAATATGCAAAGCTCAGTTGAGAGTCGATTACATAAATATTTTATAAATAACGCCCGCTGGACATTATTAAAAGTTTGATCAACATACAAATGCCGAGAAATATTTTAAGGGCCCACTTGTCTGGTTCGAAAAATTTAATTTTTATTTTACGACATATTTTCAAACTATTATATTTTAGAGAATATCTCCACAAAACTTCAGAATAATCCGTATATTTTTCAGTTACGTAAGTATGCATGTAGTAAGCGTAAGGTAGGTAGCTAGCGGCCCTGGGTAGGTAGCTCTTTCCGGCCTTTTTACCTGCATATTTGACTATACATATTAAAGTATTATATTATTACATATACGACCTTGAATCAAAGATTCCATCTGAGTTGAAAAAATATATTTTACATACTTGCATAGATACGAACATAAAATTTTAAACGCGTTTTTCTCTAAAATGCATTTTTCAAAAAAAGGTCGATACGGTGTACATGATATCTCAAAAACCATTTCACCGATCGGCTTCGAATTTTGAAAGCTTATTCTAAACATATAGAACTAGTCAGACAGATCAAATATATTTTTTTATTCAAACTTGTTTTAATATTAAGTAAAAAACGAGAATTTTTAAAGTAAAAAATGTAATTTTTCAGTAAAATCACTATCATTTTGGTAAAAATAAAAATTTCAAAAATTCTTCGATTATTCAGCACATGTTGATATCTTCTAACATAATTATTTTTTTCATAGCTTTGAAATAAGGCGTTATTAAGTTATCATGTACATCAAAAGTTTTCTGTATCTCGCCCATTTTGAAATATATATTAAAATATTAAGTCCAATGCTGGCTTATATTATAAAACACATCAAAACAAAATGATAAAATTTTGCCTATGATAAGTGCGCGTAACCCCTCAATGCTGATGACATTAATTTAAATATGAGTTCAATATGAGTCAAACTGAGAGTTTTTAAAGCTGTGAAAAGCCAGGCCCTCTTTAATATATGGTTGTCAAATATGAAACCTTACGGTGGGAGTGAGCTCAAGAATTCAGGTTGCCAATACGAGTTGTCTTAGACCTGAGATTTTTGGCATATAGCTTTTATTTATATGTAACGAAAAATCTCAATAACGGTGGCTTGGACACGTCTTGAGAAGGCCAGAGGAGTGATTACGCGGACTGGGTCTTGATTGGTCAGTAAGTGCTGAAATGGTGCAAGATGGCGAAATGGAAGCACCTTGACGAGACCTTAGACCCCCTACCGTATTGACGAAAATTATGATCATAATGACAATATTAAAATTAAAAATTATTATGCATTTATAAGCACACGAAATGCAGATAATCCTTAAAAAATTATATATAAATCAATTAATCAAAAATAATACTTATTAGCTTTGATACCTGTCGCGGAATCTCTTATTCCATTCCTCAGAATATTCTGAAGAGAAGATGAGTGTTTGCGGAGAAGCCTTTGTTAACCTAAGATTAATGTTTGCCCCCAGATCTCCGCTCCGAGATGATTCTCCCGGGATTACGGTATGCCTTGTACAATCACGTGTTTACCCAATCCGGCGTAAAACAATCAGCTACCATTATACCGAGACTACTGTACTCCCAAGAACCTATTGTTGGCAGTCATTTGATGGGTGAACTAATAGATACGTGATCTCGATCTAATCATTGAATTGTTTTCCAATTTATTGATGTACGACTTAAATTGGAAAACGAAGGCCGAATAAAGATATTTCATTAATAATCTTTGCCGTAGTCTCAAGAATAGAATTGCTAGGCTATAAGGACGGCCGTAATGACCATTCTGTAGACATTTTATGGTCACGAAGTGTCTGGAATTAATAAACCGGCAACAAGAGCGGCAAATTATGTACAAATATAATACATCTATCCGTTGATTTACGCAGAATCAACATAATACGGTTGAAGAAAAGTCTGTTATAAAAAACAATCGATTTCCAATTTGTGAATTTAGTCTAAATAAAATAATTGGGCATCCGAGTTACTGTGTGCCCGCCTCGGTATGCTAGGTCCAAAAAATAGATCGATGGAGAGGGAAAATAATGACACATTAAATATTTATCGAAAAATAAAAGAATTGTCTTTTGTTTTACGTTAAATAGCTAATGATTAGACACGTAACTTTTAAATCCTTTTTCAAAGCCTAACACCAAAAGTACCCTCAAAATTAACCTGATTCAGAGGACAATTGTAGGAACTGTAAGGTTGTAACTCTGTCAATAGGTCAGCAGTGAAGATGATGAGCAAATTAATTAAACATGGTTCATTTTTCACTGTATTTAATTTTTACTTTATATATTTATTTATTTAAAATATATAGAGATGCGAACATGAAATACGTATCACATCCATATTCTTATTATATTTAAACTAAGCTAAGCTCTTGTGCTACGAAAATAGGACCAGTTTGCTGGTCTTCCGGAACGAGGCTCGAACACCCGATCATTGGACCACTAGGCAAGTGTCTGATCGCTAGACTAACAAACACATCAGTTTATACGAACACAGTATAGTTAATTTGAATGTATTGAAATTTTTTTTTATTATCAGTAAGAAATTATTGATATTATACATATGATTTTAGAAGCAAAATTATGTTAATTGTCAGAAATTTGAAAAATTGAATATTTTAATACTACAGTTATGTAAAAAATAACAATAATAAATATAATATTTAAATAGTTTGCATACTAAATAGCATTTAGAAAGCCCTTTAATTGGAATTAAATAATAATACACGTCTATTTGTATGGACGTTATAATATAACATGTAGCCATTTTGAAAATGTTGAAGGACGTTTCAGAATTGCGTACGAGAGTCAACAGTAACAGCGGCGCGAGTCCCCTGTCCCATTGAATATGTAAGCGCAGGACCTAAGTTGGGGATTTCGGGACAAAGTTCTTACGCAAGTGACAAACTCGGAGGTCCTTAATATGAGTACGAGACAATATGACACCGCACTTCGCAATTAGGAGGAGGTACGAGGCTCGCCCCTATCCCAGAATCACCCGGAATATTCCGGGTGTGTTTATTTGGTCGCGAATCAAATTAGGACGGAAAAACACGTTAGAATTCAATTAAACTCTGAAAATCAGTTGGTTATAATATTATCACATAACGCACGTGCGCAATACGTTAACATTTTAAAATATTTGTTTTATTTTTTTAATCGGAATAAAAAATTCTTTTTGTGAAGTTGCAATTTTTCAGAACATAGGTTTGTGTTTTTTTTAATACAAATTAAATGTATCAATTTGGAATTCGGTATAAATAAAAAACTCATTGCGACAGATAAAATAAAAAATTCGAAAATATACATTTTTTGTTTAAGTATAATTAGTTTAAGTATAATAACATTTTAGTATAAAGCTTGCATAATTTTTTTTCAAACATAACAAAATATATCGAGTAAATGCATATAACGAATTGATTAATGTTTGCAATATATAAATCATAAAATACCTGTTCTGAGGTTGGTAGGTAGTTTAATGCTGCTTTATAACTAAAAATGTATAAAATAATTAAATCTAACTTCCTATCTACGATATATAAATAATAATACATTTATTAGGTTAATTTTTTATATGTATTATGTACTTACATTGATGTCTAACGGTTTGACGTATTATTCTTCCAAATTAATATTCATTAAGTATACATTTTCATCTAGTTAATTACAGTGAGTATTGCGTAATATTTCAAATATCAGACAAATATACCGAGGGTATGCATATAAAATTTGGCAAAGTAAATACAACATATCAGTAAGAAACTAAGACATATATTTGGGTATCCTGCCTGCTACACTAGTAATTTACTGAATTGTAGCAGACAGTGTTTCTCCCGTATAACAGTAATCAAAGTGCAATGATCAAAGTACAAAAAATATATATAAACAGTTAATCAAGAGATGCAATTAGGTATTTCAATAAACTGTTGTAGCAGTTTTATTCTCAGGTTTGGACCTTTCAATGTTCTTGGGCGTATTTTCTCCCCACAGAACTGCACTTTTCGTAAAAAATATGCAAGACTATGGTTGCAATCTTTCACTTTTGCATTTAGAACGTTACATATTTTTGATGCTAGAAATAAATGGAATCTTTGTGCAAAAGTTTTGTTTAGTTTTGACACAAGATAGTGACAGTTAGCCTGTGTCCTTGTTAAGTGAGTAACTTATGCTATGTATCTATGAATTAGAGAAAAAAATGGGCTCTCAGTAATTTAGTCAGTTGTTATGTTATTACATGTGTTAATTTGATTTAACAAAACAAACGGTCTTTATTATTATATCTATATATATAAGTACTAGCGTTCCATATCCGGTATGCTCGGGATTCAGATTTATTATAGTTATAATTTAAAATAGGGGTTCTTTTGTTGCGCAGGTCCTAAAGTGTATCATCAATCAAAAATCGCAATTTCTTATTATTGTTTCCCTATTACAGCCTCCCAAGATACAGATACCACTTCTTCGATTCTTTTACCGACGCTAAATTCAACTTTGAGTACACTACTAATTCGCCCATCTTAATTCAACCATCCACTGTATTGTACTCGTATATACCTGATCTCAAATTTACTGCAATCAGTCTACTATTAATTTATAATTTCAGCTGTAGGAATGACTTCGAAGCGTTAGCGCTAAATATTTAGGAGCATTCAGATTTAGTAGGTACCAGAAAAAATCTAGGTCACTTTTTTATCTAAAGGATTATGGAGATGAAAATTCGATATATGTAATGTAAAGTTTTCACTATGGGGTATGATTGGATCGCCGGCATGAGAAGAATGTTGGCGATAATGAATGGATGATGTAGGTGTCTGCTTGTGGGTATATGCTGTATTAGAAGGATTCTGCAGATGGTGTGATTATGATACATGATGCGTGCTAAATGTGAGAATGGCGGATGCTCCAATATTTATCCACTACTCTCGTGTCCGATTGATAGTCGATGTATTTGTGTATGTGGCCAGTGCAGGTTATGAACAAGATAAACTACTTACGGTTACACTTAATTTACTGTTAAGCTCAGTTTATTAGTATAGAGAATTTAAGCCGTATTCTTGACCGTTGGTTGCTGTTGCATGCCGTCGGTACTGGGTGTTTTTACGGCTGCTAAGAATTTGGTTTCACCGATATCTGCAGAGTGCATTCAGTATCGCTGGACGGTGATGACAAAAGTGGAGGCAATTGACATCCACAGGATGAAATGTAATCTTTAATGTACCTTACAACATGCTGTACATATGTAAGTTTATTTAGTAGCTATCAAAATTAATTCTTCTTTGCTCCATTAGAATAACAAAACGACACCTCAAAAACTAAATAAAAAGAAATATTATCAATTTTTATATTAAATTAAATTTGGTCTGAGAAAAATGACTTTATTATTTTTTTTAGATCTTCCGATGTGTAGAAATCAAATATAAATTTGAGATAATAAACAATATTATTTATAACGAAAAAAATTATAATATAAAAAAATCTGTTTCAAGAGTCACAACAACGTTCTTATATATTACAGTTCACCCGCTGAACTCTTAATAAAATGTTTCGTAAATCTCCAATACTATTTCAAACGTTTTATTTTTAACATTCATGAGATCTCGATAAAATTAATTTTATGCTGATGTTAAAAGTTCCAAAATTTCTCATTGTTTTTAAATAAAAAATTAGTAATATTTTGTCGACTTCACCAAGGATGCTTTCACATAAAAAGTATTGATTCGTCGTTAAATACGTGTTTAAAAATGTATTTGGTAGTTGGCTACTTTGCATAAAAAACCATTATGATATATAGAACCGGACTGTATAAATGTTCGTATGGTAGAAAACAACTGGAAAGTTATTGTTCTGTTTGTTTAAAATTTTCAGCTGTATCATTTTTCACTTTATTTTCTACCAATCCATCATTGTGAATTATGAATTGCTACGCTTCGTATGAAATGGTACGCTTTTCATTATTTGCCCACTTTGGAGTTGGAAGCGATTGAAAAAGTTTTGCATTTCGGATACAGAGAATCATTTATACCTCATTTGTATTCGTACCAGAATTTGCATCAAAATTAAAATATTATCCGTTTATTGAAATCATTCGTAGAACATGGAATACATAAGCATTGAGTTGATAAATTAATATAAGATTATTTAATGAAGTTTTAGAAAGAGAACCAGACCAGCGAAGGAGAAGATTGGGCAACCTTTGGAAAGCTTAAGATACCTCAACACCATCGGACACCCGTGAATCATCATTGAATCCTTTCTGTACTGACTTACATACAAAGCACTGGCATCCAAGAATACACAATTACTGGATTTTCACTTACAAAGGCACTGTTATTAAACATCTATAATATTTAATAGAGACGAAGCTATTTTTATTATATTTTAATGGATAGATATGGGAGATGATCGCAAGATGACGGAGGAATATGTTAGTTGTGTAGCGAGGCTTATGGACGAGATACAGACGGAAGGCCGGATAATAGAAGTAAAGGATGACCACAGGCAGATATGAGTCGATGATCTGAAGATACATGATGGCCTTGCGAGAATGAGAATTGCACAAGATGGTGGCAGTATTTGAGAGAAGACTACACAGAAGATTTCTGTTAGGGATAGGATGCTGATAGGGGTTTGGAGAATTCTACAATGGCGTCTAAGGCTGGGCAGTATAAGCAGAGGTGAATCGATGACCAGAAGAGAAATACTGGCCTTATATGGATAAAAACTTCAGAAGATGGCGACCGCATCTGGCTAACAAAGAAGACGATTAAAATATATAACTGCATTTTTATAAATACCGCCAATCTTTTGCGATATTTGGAAAGTCGTTTATTGATTATTGTATAACATTAAAAGTTTCATCAATTGTGAAGTTTTCAAAATAAATAATTCTAGAACCAAACTTTTCGCGATATATTTTTTATATTTAATAAATGATAAGTGTGTTTCGATATATTAAAATATAAACATTATACGGACGTAATGGTCTATGTCCTCAGTTTATTTTTGAGTATTTTGTTTGCAATAGTGTTCTTAAGGATACTATTACGTTCAGAAGAGGCTGGGTTATTTTGTTATTTAAGGAAACAATCTTGTTTCCTATAACGGACGTTAGATATCATATTGGCTATCATCAATTTGTTAACTGCGGCCTGGAAAAGCTTTACAGTAGACTGGCCAAATCATTGCCTCAGGTTCATCGCCACGGCGTTTGACTCGGTGCAGCTTGTTTCGGGATGCGGGGAATTTAGGAGCAAGCTTTGTGATTTAGAACTTGCATCGGACCCGTGGTGCACCTGTAGTCGTATAAGACAGACGCCGGATCATATCCTTTGGCGTATAGAAATTCTGATCTACTGAGTTGTAAAAGGAATTTGGAATTATTCAGGACTTTTGTACGAGTATGGGTGTCTAGATGAAAACTCTTGCAAAACTCGGTGATTACTGAAAGTTCCAATATTTGATGGGGTCTCCCAGTGTGTTTTTTTCTTTAACTCTAACTAATTTACATATTTTTAATTATGTTTTTATAGTTTTTTATGTTTATCAATCCGTAATGTTTTTGTTGTTTCTTGTTTTTCCTTTGGGCTATGATCTGAGGGTAGTTGTGCTCTGATTGCAAGTCAGATCGTGTTTATTTTTGTTTTATCGTTTTGTAGTGTGTTTTCATTTTTCCCTCTACTCCCTGACTAAAGACATATATGTTTATTTGTTTCTACTAATGTTATTTGTTTTTGTTATCCTTATTTTAGTGTTTTTTTTGTGCTTTTGCTTTTTTGTTTTTATATATATCGTATTGAAATTTATTTATTAAATATGTTTTTGTTTATACTTCAATAATGTGGAAGTTGTCGTGGTCTATGAGGGCAATTTTGTGTTGACAGCTGTGCGGCACCGCCCTGTCACTGTGTGTGGAACGTTGTTACACAGTTATCATAGTAATATTAAATAAATGCCAACCTGGCAGCTAATGAGTAGGACCATATAGGAGCTTTTGCTTATAAACGGTCCTGGATAAGCGGTGGGTCTGCCTTTATTGCCATGATATTCTTTTTCTTCCAGGGCCCCGACTTTCAGCAATATTTCACTGCATTACGAGGTGCAAGATCTAGGTACTTTTTTGCATATCTCATCACATGTCCGATATATTGTAGTTTTAGAATTTTTATTGTTTTAAATACTACTTTTTCTTTATTCATCCGAACCATAATATTTTCCTTTCCATTTTACGAACCACAACTTTATCCATCCAGCTTATTTTGAGCATTTTTCCGTAGATCCATATCTCAAATTCTTCAAGTCGCCCTATTATTTCTTCGGTAAAGTGTCCATGCTTTCATTCCATATAATAATATCAAGAACACATAGCATCTGTCTATTCTCATTCGTAATCTAAGTTTGAGATCATGACTGCAAAACATCTTTTTCATGCGGATAAAGGAAATAATAATATAGAAAATATGCGATGTAAGTTAAAGAAATAAAGGTGATTTTTATCAAATTTTACTTAATATTTAAAATGAGTATTTTTTATTTTTAATATTTACTGCAAATGGTTAGTTGTTTTAAATAAAATTAAACAATAAAACTTTATTTTTAACAATTCGAGTTTTATATGAAAAACCAACTGATTTCTCAAAATCCTCATTCATCAGGGTAATGAAAAAATAATCTTTGACATTAATTTATTGTATTTTATTTAAATAATTAAAAATTTTAAAGGATACTTAAAAATTATTTGAATGATAATTGTAGTGCCTGATTGCATACAATATAAAATGAATACGACGACTAAAGATATGGGATATGGATGATCTGAAATTATTGGAAATATTTTTAGGATAAGATGGTTAAGTTTAGTTGATTATTTATGATTTTTTGGTTATTTTTGTATGCACTACTTATTTTTTACGATTCTAAATTATTTAGATTAAGACCAACATTATTTATATGTAATATAGATAATCTGAAATTTTTATCAAAAGTATGAATATTTCCAATAAATTTTCTCAAAAATTTCGAGAAATCATGATTATATTTTATACTTCATATGCATACATAATCAAAATCAAATTTTATGTAATTCATATGTTCAATGTGTGAACATACCAGTTACAGATGATCGATCTGACAGGATACAAAATTGTCGGAAAAATAATTAAAGAAAAGTAATTATTATTTAGCACGTGCATAACTAAGTTGGGCAACCCATAAGTACGAGAGAAAAACTATTCATAGGCTATTAACAGACGCATTGGGCTAGCAATAGTTTAATTTTTTATTTAAAATTCAATCATTATTGGCAAAATTTAATAAGCGAAGATACATTTGAAGGAAACTATTAATTTATGCTCGTATAAATATGTTAAAAATTCCTTTGTTTAGTTGAAGCGTGTGGTATGATTTGAACTGAACTGAAATTATGAACTACAGATTTGAAAATGGTTTTGTTACCCTCAACAATCACGCGCACATATTAAGTTATGTAGATGAGGCATGCGTTGTTTATTACAATTAACTAGATATTTATGTAGTTTTTAAAATTATTCTAATTTACTGTAGATACCGTGCAGATAAACTACTTTTCATTTAGAAAGAACAATCGTATTAGTGGGTGAAACAAATTAATTCTAATTTTTTTATTCTTTTAAAATTTTAATTTTTTAAATAATAATAAATACATGGTGCCGGGAAACTCATAGAAAATAGAACACACAACATACGCAGAGCTAAAATGTTCATGCACATCGTATATATTTTTTGTTTTCCATCGCTGTGTATATGTGATAGAAATAGGGTTAAGTATATTTATATACGGAGATAAAATCGTTTATAGGAACATATAATGCTTTAACGAATATTTATTTTTAATTTATGGCTTTTATAGTGTAAGTACGTAGTTATATACTTATAACAATGAAAAATTTGCGTTCGACTAAGCCAAATGTTGATAATATATAAAAATACAAAAATAAAACTAATATATTTAAAAATAATAATATATAAATATTAACATTAATATAATCTTTTTTAATTTACAAAATGCAAAATATAGCAAAATAAATGTTTATGACTAATTACAAACGACAACCCCGTCCACTGACCAATTAAAATGCTAAGCGGCATCAATTATTGTTACAATGTGCATATTACGTAAGGTACTCACACTAATATAATTGTTCTCAATAAATGAAAAGTAGTATACTGATTCGCAAATAAGTTCTTTATCCACCTCTTACATTGTGTAATAACATTTATTTTAGATTTTACAACATGCGTGTTGTGGCTTTTCGAACATGTGAATTTCTAACAAGTGTTAAAATGCAAGCCTGACGTTTGTGTGTACAGAATAAAATATTTAGTCACAATGATGACGAGCCACTTTTTTGTCGTATATTTTTCACAGATTACTCTGCGAATTTTTTTTGGGGAGGATGGAGAATTTTCTCGTTCGCAGTATTAATCTCCACACTTAAATTTTTTGTAATCTGTCATCTTAACATTACGAGATATCATCTGCGGCAGCTCAACTCACTTTGGAGTGTGCGAATTTTTCATTTTTGGCCTTTTGACCTTCGGGGCGGCCCAGGATCCTAACATAAATTATTCTTTAGATTTATTGAAGTAATTCGTCATTGTCAAATGCTTTACGAATTACGGATGTTTTCTTAACGGGGAATTGACTCGTGCATACAGCTAAACCGTTAAACTAAAAAAACATTTAAAATACATAAAATTCTGCTTTTATCAGACTAGGTATTTAAAAAATCATTTCTTTCGATTTTTTTTTTCACTATTAATATACATCCTCCAAATAAGCCAAATTTTAGATGTATATGAATATTGTGTGCACATATAGAGTATCTCACATTAATTGACGACAAAATATAATAAAATAACAAAATAGTAAAATAATATATCAATATTCTTACATATTACCTAATCAAATGCCATAAACATTTTTTAATAACTAATGTATTAAAACGTTAAGAAAAATGCTTTGACGTATTATTTTTGAAAAACGATCGATTATGATTCGAATAAAGATATTAAATAATAATAATAAACATGAAAGATATTCACATCAGAGACATTAATGTTTCAATAAATTACAATTTTCAAATTTTTGACAATATAAATTGATATTTTCGTTCCTATTTTGAAAATGTTGTGTAAATTAATTTGAAAATTTTCTTCAATATGAATGAATTTTCCATTTAATTTTTCATTTATGAAGAACAGTCATTAGAGTACTTAAGGATTTTATATATAAAATATATATAATAAATTGATGACACGCAAGAAAATTTGGAATATCAGAGTAAACTGACAACTTCCTTTGAAATTCCGATGAAATACACGAATTAGGTGATTACGTTACCTTTTTATTCTATATTTTACGATGTCAATTGTTAGAAATTAATGAACTAAACAGTATACAATACTTCTGAAATGAATTAAAATAGGTTAGTAACTTTATCCAATAGTTACCTAACTACATAATTTGAATTTGTTTTTTTTTAATTATACGTCTGTTACTGTATTTATATATTGATTCGCACGAATCCAACGAGAACATTTCACAATATGTACAAAACATTCAGTATTTATATGTATAGATTTTTACCTTAATACATTTGCAATTGTTGACACATCGCTTAACGATCTTACACGTTTAACAAATAAACTTCTAATTAAACATTTATTATATGTAAATGCAAATGTCAACACGTTAATTGAAGCGCATTGTTCACATTTGCGAATTTTAGTCAAACAAAATGTGAGCTATTCATAAAATAACATTAGTCTGACATTAGCTATTCATACCTTACCAAAAATGACAGTTCTATATATGTGCCCATTACTATGAAAGTGGTCAAAGTCAAGAAATGAGTTTATCAATTATTTTGCATCACATTGTTTTAAATTAATATACAGTGGAACCTCTCATAACGAGCACCTCCAATAACGAGTAATTCGCATAACGAGCAAAACAGATTGTGGAAAAAACGCTCCCTTAATGAACGACATTTCGCATAATGAGTGGGGAAGTCCCATCTTCACATCACTCACTAGTGAGCCGGGACTTCGCGCCAGTGCGTCAGTCTCTGGTTAGCACTCGTTCCGTTAACACGTTTGTGTCGCATGTGATCACACATTTTTCCAAACATTATTTGTTATTTGTTATTGTTCAGTCATTATTTGTAATTTATTTTGTGCAAAATTTAATAACTCTTGCAAAAATGTCCCTAAAGAAAAAACCACAAGAACACAGCCATAAGAGAATAAAAATAACTGTAGAAATGAAAAACGAGAACGAGTTGTGAGCGCGGCTGATCTAGCGCGCACATACAATCGGTCTACATCAACGATTTGCACTATCCTTAAGAACAAGGACAAAATTAAGAAGATAGATGCTTCAAAGGGAGTGTCAATAATGTCTACGAAACGGTTACCTATTCTTTATGATGTTGAAAGGTTGCTTCTCATATGGATAAACGAAAAGCAATTACAAGGCAATACTCTTAACGAAAACATTCGAAACATTGTTATGCTCTTTAACAATTTATAAGTATGTAATATAATTAGAATAAACGTTAAAAACATAAAAATTGAATTTTTGTCATGAAACGCATTATTGTCATTTACGTTGTTTTGTATAGGAATATTTGTTTCGCTTAACGAGTGTTTTATATAAAGAGTAAAATTCTGAAACGAATTAGTCTCGTTATAAGAAGTTCCACTGTATAAAAATTGTGAAAAATTTGAAGCGTTATATTCAGTGTATTGTTTATTTTGATAATAGAGTAAAGTCATTTCAATCTTAATTTTTTTTTATTGGTTAAGCAACATGCAACATTTACATGTCGAAATAAATTATAAATTTAGTACACTAAATAAATTTTGAAACATTATGTTGTGTAATATGAAAATATTTTTTAATCAATTCAAACGCAGATCTTTAAATATCTAGAAACGAAAAAACCATGACTTAGACCACTTTCATAATAATGGGAACATATATATGATTTATATTTTCGTCCACGTATATATTTCACCGTTCAATTCGCAGGTCACATTGCCCGTTGTTAAAAATCAGGTGTCGTAACTTGAAGCCTAGATCGTGACCAGGCATGATTGGTAGTATCACACGACGTAGTAGTTTTGGTGCACAATACTAACACTGATGCGTAAAAGTAAAGCCTGGAATTGGCAAAAGAAGAACAAAGTCGATTGAATTAAGAAAGGTTTGCTAAGGTAGCTTAGTAATGTGGAATGTATAAGTGAAGAGAGGAAAATAAAATATACGAGTGTTAAATGTAATAAGAACACAAGGCATCCGTGAGAGACCTGACATTATCAGTTAGACCAGATATTTTTGGACTGGCCTGTTTTTTTAAATAGAGATGCGTACCCGAAGTACATGTTAAATAAATATTTTTACTATTTTAAACATAAGACTCTCCTTCCCTACCTACCCAATAACCACTAGATCAACAAGCACGTCAAGTATGAAAGAGGATGACGCAAGAGTAATATCCCAAGATAGAAGAGTGTGGCATCCTTTCCTGTCTACCATTGCAGGAAAGTGGCTTTATTTATTTCACTTCCATGCATTTTTATGTTCCAGGTGAAAGTATTTTAAATACTTGTTTATTTTATTTGCTTACTTTCGAAGTTAAAATACATTTTAAATATTTTTTTGCCTACACCATATTTACTTTGTCTGAAATCGTTTGTTGTTATGATACCAAGATATTAAAATCGTTTTTGTTCTTGGATTTCTTCATTGGTTATAATTATGATGACGGGAATGGTGTGTCTAGTTAATTATACAATAAATAAATAATTTTATTTTTTATTGATAAGCATTAGGCCTGTAGATCGTTGATTTTAAATAAATAATTACTGAGTGAAGTCGACCGGCCCTGTTCATTACTAAAGTGTAGAAATTCACAGGAGACAAGGGCAGGTAGGCGATTTAAAATATTCACTCGTTCCTCCACGAGAGCGAAAAATGCGTGATGCATTAATGAAAATTAATATTATGAACACGTTAAAGAACGCAATTTCATTAAGGTGTTCACAAAATATGAGTTTTACAATAATTCATTCCCAAAGGGATCACAAAAAAATATTACGCCATTTCAAGAAATGAAACGCTATTTTACAAAATGAAAATTTTATTTCTTTCGCAAATTCACGAAGAAATACAACCGAAAAATATCCCGTTCGAAATAAATAACAAGACAACTGCTAAGTGTAAAAAATTGTATGAGGGAGAGGGTAAGGTTGTAATTCTACTGGCAGAAACGTTTCTCGAATCTTTTGGCTTAATAGGATTAACAAGAATATTAAAACAAGGATTATCCGGATTTGATTTCACTGTGGATATAATACAATGTCTTTCCTTCCACGGAAATGCTATTTGGAAAAACAAATTAACATTTGGAAGTTTGACAGATGAAACACTGAGTTAGGGGCCCGTATATTTCAAGTTTTTAAGGAAATATAACAATTATAATTGGCCTTTCGCTGGTCAGTGAAAATATGAAGATAGCAATAAACACAGCCAAAACTAATGTGATGATTATTGAACAATAAACCGGATAACAATTAAATTGGATACGTTACAGTCAGCTAGAGGAAGACAGAGCCTATCCCTTTTAATATAAAATCCTCTATTTGATACAGTTTGGTTAAGATATGGAATCTAACACCATCATCAACGCCATCATCATCATCCTCATCATCAGCCATGTAAGCCAGTATAGAATTTGACTTTCTCAAGTAACTATTACAATTTTTCACTGGTTATTCTAAATTCATGCGTTGAACGTAACCAGCCTACGTCATCAGTTGCGCTACCTTTTATTTTACAAGGCAAGAGAACTTTAGAAGGAATTTATTTTAATATGTGGTAATAATATTTTAATGTTCTAAAATTATTTTATTGATTACACCTTGAATTTTTAAATTTGTGTATAATTAGAGTAGGTGAAGTAGAAAATACTAAAATTTCCCAAATCACCAAGATTTTGAGGCTTATTGCCAAAAATTCATCAAGTAATTTTTCAGCATAATAATGCACATCCGCGTAATGCTTAATTACAAACGTGGCTATTCAAGAGCTCAGTTGGGAGATTATTTCACATCCTCCCTATTCTCCTGATCTTGCTCCATCATATTTTTATGTTTTCCGCTCTCTATACCTCTAAACTATCAGATTCACCCGTGGAATCGAAAAACTGCCAGAACGTTGGGAGACAATTAATTAGCCTATTTATTTTGTTTACTTTATTTAATAAAATAAAACCGCTACATTAGTAAATTAAATAGTATATTAAATACCCGATAGTAAATAAAATAAGTATTTGAAGACATCTGATTTTTTCGCTCTTATAATTTGAATTTATTAATTTAAATAGCATTATTAATATATATATATATACTATTAATACAGTAAGATGTAAACAATACATAATCCAGAATTGAGTTTGAAAATCATCAAAAGATACTCACAGTACCTACGTGAATGTACCTCTCAATGAAATAGAGCTCATTGGCTTTCGAGCATATTGTTTAGCGTTGATTCAGTAAAAGGGACCTCGGATATATTACTTACCACACGAAGGGTCTTCAAACAAAAGGCAGCAAGATGCTATACATACATGCTTACAAATATAACCTAATATTGAATTTTGGCTAGTATAAGGAATACGTGATACTATTTATGAATTTGTCTTAATAATATGTGTTTTTAATAAGATGTGAATTATGGCGAATTATTTACATAATTTTTGGTTGTATTTTTTTCGATGTTATGATTATTTGAAAAACATTTTCGTAATAATTAAAACAAATTTAGATAAACCATTTAGAAAAAGACGAAGAATTTTTTTTTATTTAAATTTATTTTACACTTATACATATATTATACATACATAACATAATTAATTATATTTTTTTTTACACAAAATTACCCAATTTAATAGAGAAATCAATTTTGGTGTCAGAATTGGGGAGTATTTAAGTTTTAATATAATATAAAGGTAGGTATAGAAGTAAGATATAAATATAGAATTAAATTATTAAATACATGTACATAAATATAATCAAATTAGAACTTGTAATTGTTGTCAGAGTTTTCTAATATTTGTTTGATTTGCGTTTGAAGGCTTTATAATTTTTTTTGTTGTTTTGATTATATATGGTAGGGCGTTAATTTTTTTTATACCTTTATAGGCGTAATGGTATTGAGAAGCGGTCGTTTTAAATTTGGGGATTTCTAAGTTGCCACGCGATCTTGGTCGGTTACTTATTTTTGTGGAAATTGTTGAATTGAAATGGTCTTTGTGAATTTGTAGCAGTGCGTTATTTTTGAAGAGTTTATTTTAAATGATAACCTTTTGAGGGTTAAATAGTTGTAAAGTTGAAAATGGTTTTCGAACGATGGCTTTCAAAACCAGCCTCTGATCTATCTATCTATCATCTACATATCTATCAATAAAATATAGTCATCACCGGGAGTCGAAACCAAATCTTTATTTTACCGGTAGAGAGCATTAACTGATTGAGCTATGATTCCTTAAATGTTTCCCAACTGAGGCATTTATTTTCACTATCATCGCTTAAAGTGATTTAAAATGTATTTAATTGTCATTAAAGATGATAAAGTTTTAAGAGTTTTCCTACAACGCCCCATCAAGAAAGATAAATACAACGTCTTGTGTTTGTCTGACTGCTTTATTTTTGTAAATATAATCATGTTTTAAATTTATTATTTTAATAAATTTTCGCATAAAAAGAAACATTATGTTATTTGATTAATTTAGTTTCCTATTTATTTTTGCTGTTTCTCTTCATAGATATGAGATAAAAAACGCTCCTTCAGATTTGTATCGAGCTATTTGTTGCGCATGGTGTGGACGGTTGGTGGAGATACAATTCGCGAGTCTGCTAATTTCAATACTACCGAACATTTCTTGAATTTATTAACATTTAAATACACGAAAGGGGAGGAATGATCAAGGAATGTTTCGCAGTTGAGCATAATTTGATAAATATATTTGAAAATGCTGCCTGTGCAGGGATAATATATATATATTTTAAATTAGCAAATTCTAAATAAAATAATTTTGCATAATCTAATGATGCTTTATAATGGCCCAAGTCCACGATAAGATACATCTCAGTACCGTGTACGCGTGTTGATATTTTCATTAGGATTCAGCAGATTCTGTAGACCTCTCGGGCCGATGTTTTCAACAACGGCGTCGGATAATGGAGCCTGTAACAATTAAAAATGATGACCAGAGACACTGCAGAGTAGAATAATCAAAATAAAAATTGCAAATAAAGTTTTTGAATGGTAATAAAAAGTGCTTGACGAAAGAGTCGAATGATAAAAAAGTAAATTCTCAAATTATTAATTTCTAGAAAATCCTCCCTTGTATGATGACTATATGAATAGGGGTGAAATATTGACATGGTGGCCTGAATGAATAAATGGGAACCAACATTGTTTATTGCCTAACTGAATAATTACCCATGTCAATTAACTTTCAAAACCATAAGTTAATCCATACGTTGTAATTCTAAAATTTTGTGACTGATTTGGGTATATTTGTATAACAGAAAACTGTTTGTACGCCTAATTTTAATCTAAATTCATCTTCTATAGATTACATTTAATACATTATTTCAGCTTTTTAAGTAAAAATATGAATACAAAGTATAGAATGCGTACACCAAATTAATATCACTTCAATATTCATATCATTTTTAAAGTAAGCTTGTGCTATGCAATTGTAGGTGTGACGTTGACTCGTGATTATGTCGGAAGGTTTTGTTGTCGTGAGACCAAACCTCCTAACATCTTCTGGTCTCACGCGTGTTGTTTGTATGTCGCAGTGAAGGGTGTCTGTTGTTGTAACTAGAGCAAGGTATTTAATTATTTTTTTAAAATAGAGATGCGTACACTGAATTCATGCCACATCAATATTCTTACTATTTTGAAACTAAGCTAAACGCTTGTGCTATGAAAATAGAACTAACTTGCTGGTGTCCTGGAACGGGGTGAGAAAACTTACAATATTTCGTTTGTCGATGTAATGAATTATACAGTTAAATTCGTGTTGAACTCTGGAGTGGATCGCTCGAGATGCTGTCGAATGGAGATGTCGATGAGAGAACGGTTTGTGGAACTAGCTGCTTTGGCAGTATCCGTCCCTGGTGCATATTGTCTTATTGCGTCTTCTGATAGGTCGTTTTGGTTTGGGCCTTGTATGGTTGATAAGTGAGTCCTTACACGTCCATGTCTGTGGGCGCGTGCAGGGTCACTACACAATATAGATTATGGAATTAATTTCGTGAACTCCTAGGACAAGGTTCGAGCCTTCGAACATTCGATCAAGTATTTTAGAGCTGGACCGAACAAGCAAATATTATAGTTGATATAAACAAAAACAAAATAAAATACTACTATTATTTATTTAACGTAATTTTTAAAATCATTATTTTATATCAAATTGGTTGATAATTTGGATACATAAAATCAATACAAATATTAAAATAACTTATAACATGAGAACAGTAAAACCAATTTTGATGCGGTTTACTTCGCAACATTGTAATTCGTACTTAAGCTTATTGACCATTTTGCTAGAGAGGTTTTACGTTATATTTTTTATAATCCTGGTACAGCTGATCTGGGGGCTGAGAACAGATCAAACATGTAGCGCAAGTCAGCAAAAAATCGCGCGTGCGGAACATTAAATTCGATACAGCGGCTTAACTATAAGAGATATATTGAAACAATTCGAGAGAGACTTTAAGGGTTTAATAGTTCTGCAAAAACGTTGGCATGGGCACATATCCCAGATCAATCTGTATCTCAAAATTTAATAAAATATATTTGTCTGTCGGGATAAAAGTTGGAAGTCTATTTTATAAATTATTGCACTACTTATTCAACTTATTTTGAAATGAATTAATTGATTTCAATTAATTCATTAATAAAACATATACTTTTGAAAATAAAGATTTTATTATGATTAATTGAAACAAATGTTACTTTGTGGTGCAACATTTTTATTTAAAATAAATTGAACTTTGTACTACGCACGTTGAGTTATAGTTTAGTTATAGTCGGCTGTCATTGGTAATATATAATATAGTTGCAGATAATATCACTTAGAAATTGTGTGTAGTATTATTTATATTTATTTTATATGGTCGTATAATATACCATTCGATGATTAAAAATGATATATAGTATTGTTGCAGGGATTGTTTTAATTAACATTTCTTTCTAATGCTTCACCTCTTCTTTACTTTACTAAAAACCTATAGACTTTTACATGTCCTACCCCTCTATTTGAATAGATCGTCACCCAAGTACGAGTATGTTTTATTAACTTGTTATTTATACGTATTGATGAGAGAAAGTGCACCCTTGGGAACTGTAGTCGTGACAAAAATATAACTTAACGTGTGTGCACTAAAACAATTAGTTCATCAAAAAAAAAAAAAAAATATTTCGTTAAAATCTAGATTACAGAAAACCACTCTGCTCAGGTTAAAGAAACGAAATACAGCTTCAATGCAAAAAGGTAACACACTCACTTCATTATTTATATATTTACTTCAAAGTACACCACAATTCTTATTTCTCTACGTTTTAACTGGATGAAAAAAAAACAAAAATTCTTTATAGATTAATATCCATAAGTATATAATACAGTATGTATTTACGTATTTCTAAATACATTCAACGTCTCGTCTCACTCCAGATAGAACGGTCATGGTCATAACGTACATCCACCATCGTTTATGGTATCTTGTAACGGTCCTGGAGTATGTATCTTGAGTAGACAACCCAGGATATTGGAAACCGACCACTTCTTTGGATGGTAAGACTCTCCATATAGTCCTCAAACTGAGTGATGAAGCTGAAGTATAGCGGAAGTAATAATTTGATTTTCAGTTCCGTCAGGATTGAATTGAATTTTTTCGTCGCGCTAAATACTTTTAATTATTCAAGGCATATAGACATATAGGCATATACAAGTACTCGTAGATGTTCACTGTCTCCTTAACAACACTTAAGTTTGTGCTAAAGAAGAAAAGCTCATCCATTATAGCCAACAGTAAAATCAATCATAGCAATAAAAATACGTTACAACATTGAATAACATAAATATAAAATGTTTTAAATATTTATTGCATTATGGTTTTTATGACATAACATTCTGATGAAAGAAATGGTATTTTCCGAAACCGGTTGGTGTATAAAATTTAACACTTAAAAGTGGATAAAAACGAATATAAACGAACGATAAAATAATTATAATAACAAAACACTTATTTACCTATGTTTAGAACACAAAAAAGAAGAGGAAATAGAAAAAGAGAAATAGAAATTAAAAATAAAAATAAAAATAAAATAAAACATTTTATTGTAAAAATACGAGGCAAATATTGATTTTATTATTGTTGTTATTATCCTGAGAATTCATAAAAAAAAATTACATATATAATAATATAAAATATTACGACGTTTATAACGTAATGGGAAGCATGAATAGAAGTCAGCATTAAATACAAATTTGCGTTGAAAACATTTTGTAATATATCAGTTCAAGAACGTAAATTCAAAATACCGCACGGCGCGAGCGATTAGTTTGTTTATGTTAGGATATTTATATACGCTAAGCTTTGTATTTTTATTTCTAAATTCTTCCGATAAAATATTCACTTTAACACATTAACGTATAAATTACATATTTAATATATGAAATAAATATTTACATTACTTTTGAAAAAAATATAATTATGTAAATGACCTAATTAGGTATAACTTGAATGGTGATTTTTTTTTCTCACAATTTATTATAAAATGTTTGTTCGTAAAGGAGATACGTTATATACGATACTCTAAAAATAAACCAAAAATATTATTTCTCTACATTTTTTAGTAACTTTAAATGATTATATTGTAAAAGACAATGTTTGTAAGTTCGTTCGCTAATAACTTGAACAGTATAAGAGCAACCGCAACTAAACTTTGTTAAGGACAACCTTTCATCACGAGAAGTTTTAAGGTTTTAGACAGGTTGGGGACAGTAATTTAGAGGGGTTGGATTTTATTTGGACTGACACTTTACTTTTCACCACTTTGGTTCAGTTTATATTGCATGTTCATGGGCAGGCAGGACTGAAAAAATCTATTTACAACAGTCTATATTTTAAATTTCAATTCAAGTCTTGATTTATAAACAAAATTGTGGAAGTAGTGGGAGTGGGAGGATATTTCAAGGTTAGCGGAGGACTAAATAGAGTAGCCTTCATCTAGATGTGGATTAGCAATTTTTAAAAATAGATATGCGTACATGGAATACGTGGCACATCAATATTCTTACTATTTTCAAACTAATGAAAATGGTACTAACTTGGTGGCCATATGGAACGAGGCTCGACCACTAACTCGATCACTAGGTGAGTATCGTAACCAGTAGACCATAAGCACGTCATTGATGATGATATTTTTTTTGTATGGTATAATATTCCCTATACGATGAAAAAATGTACTATCCTTTAAAAAAATATTGTTCTCAGTTTTTCGGATTTCGGATATCTAGTAATAGTAAAATTGTATGGAAATAAATATATGTTGAGTTTTTTAATTACTCTATGATAATATATTTATTACTCGGCGTCATTGAACCAACGACGCTTATTAATGAACTAAATAACCAAGAATGCAGAAGATAAAAAATAATTTATAGAAAATGCACATTCCAGAATATTTGTGTAGTTAAAAATGTGTAATTTTTGCTAGTTTTGCACAAAAAGTTAGAATGACATTCTAGACAAACTTCATACATTATTCGTATTTTATTTAATTCATAAGTTTTTATTAGTTCTTGGTTGCAGTCAAAAGTTAATAAATACATATTAAATAAATCAACTAGAAAAATATACAGAAAAAAATCTATTTATTTGTATTTCTAAGATTCGTTTAATTTACAGAACTGTGTTCTGAAAATGAAATTTCACAACAAAAATGTGTTTTCCTTGATAAAAGGTAATTATTAAAAATATGACGAAATACAAAACAATATTATAAAATATTTAAATAAGTCACGTAAATGAGAAAAAAACTTTTTCTCGAGATTCTGCGTGAGTAAAATTAATAATCATCTCAAGGAATGGAGTCCTGGTATCGACACTGATGTATGGAAGCGAGGCTTGGAGATGGCTAAAGAGGAATGAAAGTAGACTGAATGCAGTGGAAATAAGATCACTTAGGCGTATATGTGGAAAATTTATTTATGATAGAGCAAAAAATGAAGAAATAAGGAAAGAATGTAAAGCTGATCTTAGTATAGTGAATAAGATTAAGAAAGGATCACTTAAGTGGTTTGGTCATATGGAACCGACGAATGACGAGAGAATGGTAAGAAAGAAATATGACGCAAGTGTTGATGGTACCAGAAATGGAGGACGTCCGCGGAAGACTTGGCATTACCAGGTATACGAGATACTGGAAAATGATCCTGTTAGAAGCCACAATCACCGGAGAGCTTGTATGAGAAGATGTATGAATGTGGATGAGGCTAGAATTGTTTGTCAGGATAGAAGTGTGTGGTGCTCTATCCACTCTGCCTACCCCCGCGGAGAAAGTAAATAAGTAAGTTATGTAAAATTGAATATATAATTTATTTTCGTTAATTAAATATAAATAGACTCATTGTTTCAAAGTATGAAGTAATTAAATAAAAAGGAAGAGACCACCAAGTAAATTTTTTTTTGCATTCATTGTAAATCTTTAAGCCATTAATTATGATCATTTTTAAATTTCAGACTTTTTATATTATTTTCGATGTTGAATACCAGAACCGAGGGTTTTTTATGCTGTGAAAAAATTCTCACGTACGTTCGAATAAAAGCGTTAGTGTTCACGTGTCAAAGAAAAATATTGCTGATCATTTCTGGCGGGAGCGCGAATTTGGCGGGCTCCGGAAAGTGCTTTCCCGCCAAAAATCGTTAGCGTGAGGCGACGCGGCAAGAATTTTATAAAATTGCACGATCTGAAGTAGACGACCTAAAGACAATTCGGAATGCTCGCGTTCCACTTCAGTGCCGTGTGTAGTAATTAATTATGCTGAATCACTCTTTTATGCCATATTTCTTTAGCGTTATGTAGTGATGAAAGAAATACACAAATATGTACATACAAAATTTTTGTATGCTTGTGGAATCTGTTTATGTTTGCACATAAATCCAGTGATCCACCTCGCTATCGAATTGAGCACACAAATATTTATAGTGATGTTCTATTTGTGAAGATCGAAATGATCGAAAACAGAAGGTGACGTGTTTGAAAATGATTATCTAGCAATAGTGATAGCTTTACAATTGATATTACTATTGAAAACGTGTTAAGTAGCATTTTGCCTTAATCTTTCCTGCTACCTGCTTACTTACACACGATACTTTCACATAATACGATTCCTGACGCAAGAGGATTATACTGAGTACGGAGGCAGCCCTAATACATACACACAATCTATTCAAACAGGCGTATCTGAATTATATTATAATAAAGTAATATTACATAAAAATATTTTGAGATAACCACTTTTATTTCGATGTAACAAGTAATATTTATGGAATAAATTCACTTCAGTCTTTAAATCAAAAAATATCCATAGAAATCGGTAAGATTATTTTTTATCATTTTTCAGCAGTGAAAAATTTCACAGAATTTGTTAATATATCGTCTGCTGTAAATCAAAAAACTCGAGATACGCCTCTTTGAAAGATGAACGACGAAATATGATATCATTCAGTTACCATCCACCACGTGTCCTACTCACACATATATCCTTTGGCTAGAAAAATACTCAAATACGTTTATCTCAATTTCGTAAATTGCAAAATATCTTTTAAACATCTTGGGGCGCACATGTTTATCGCTTGCGCTGATCACACGTTTGTCCGACGGAGTAACTGCGGGTGTATCTGTAACTTTGAATTTGGATAAAATAAACTACATTCAACTGGTTTTAAATACAATAATACACCAAAATTTCAAAAAATAATAATTCAGAAAAATAATAATTTCATATAAAGAGAATTGATTTTCTTTATTTCTCCTTTGCTAACGAGTCAAAGATACCGTCTTAATATCTCAAATTATGCACAGCCTCTCAAACCTCGACAATGCCGAGTTCACCGCCGGCTACTCATTTTCCTTTTTCTTATTCATAGACGACATTGTTATTTGTGCTTGCCTCGCCGCTCATCCATCAGCGGAATATTTCACGTCAATCTATTATGAAAAAAAGAGATCTCTTACGTTTTTTGTAAATCTAAGACAATGTGCCCAAATCAGAATATTATACTTTTCTCAAAATTGGAAGTCTTTGCCCTCCGTCATAAGAAACAGTGCATCAGAGATTTTATATAGGAGACTGAAAACGCACCTTTTCAAAAAATCATTTACATAAGTTAAAATAATAGTTTTGAATTATCAAAAACAAAGATAATATAGGACTATAAATAGTTTATCTGTAAAGTGCCTTTGAGGTGAAAGTTTTTATGAAAAAATGACACTATACAAATTATCCAATATTATTATTATTATGCAGGCCATCCTAACCACTGAAAGAGATTTAACTTGCAAACATTTATGAACTCAATATTTAATAAGAATAAATATATGTATGTACATGGAATACACGTGTGAATAAAAAAAAAATTGTGGGTTGTGAATCTGAGTAATAATAATGACAGTCAAAAACTTACTACCTACTAGATTGGTATACCACAATATTATGTCTTTGTTGATTTTTTCGATGTATAAACATCTTGACTTCTCTCAAAAATGTCTTACTATAGTAATCTATGAAAAATATTTGACAAAAAAGTGACAAATACGCTATATTCTTTACCACGGTGACAACATACTTCATTCATTACCCCCAAATGTCAAACTTACGTTCCTATAGGTGAACCAAGAACTTATCTACATATAGTATTATACAATGCATCTCGCCTAGTGATCTAATGGTCGGTGTTTGAGCATCGTTCCAGGAGACCATCAAGGAGGTCCTATTTTCATAAAGTATTGATGACGCGTATATTATGTTTACGCATCTCTATTTAAATAAATACTCAGCAATCGTTTTATAACAAATGAAATTTCAAAATGTCCAAACTAAATGTAATAAAATTTCACATATTGCACACCTAGATCAAAACTAAGACAACTCAAAAAAACATGAATTGTGAGTTATTATTTTATTCGGATATTCATGTCATATACGCAACTAACTTAGCTCCAGTTCTCGAATAATGTAGTTTTAGGGTACATGTATGGCCTAAAATGTTATATAGTTTCATAATTTTAGTAACAAAAAAGATAAAAATGTTATTATTTTTTTGTCTACTGAAAAATGACTTTTTGAGTTGTCTTAGTTCTGATCGAGGTGTGCGATATGTGAAAATAAAACACTTGTTTTTTGATTCTACTCATTTAATTTACTTCAGACGCGTTCTTACTTATAACGGCATAATCAATCTAATGTTGATTATTATTATGACTAATTTTGATTATTATTATCACTAATGTTGATTATTATAATTAGTGTTGAAACTAAATAATTACGTAGAATAATTAGAAGTACTCAAAATGCATGGAAATCTTCAGAATTCCAATGAATAATGTTGTCCCTTTTCATCTCATGCAAATACAATTGTATAGATGTCCCCCATTATAGTTATAAATAGAAGTTGTTGAGTTAAATTGTTAGATTGATAATATCCTTGCAAGGTGAATTGCGTCTCAAAGAAAATTAGTAGAATAAAAAAACAAGCATTTTATTTTCACATATGTGATTATGGAGTTCTACCTCGGAAACAGTAAATGTAATAAAATTTCATTCGTTCCTTTCTTTTCAGTGAACTGTATGAGCACGAATAATACACGCACATGCGCGATGTTTATACATAACTGTGAAAATATGAAAGCTACTCTCTCGGTGTGTTTTAAATAAAATTAAAATAAATTTGAAAATAGTTACCTGTAATGTGATTCTTGGATTATATATATATAATAAATAATAGATAATCCGCAAACTTTCATTTCCTTTCCTGTTTGTACAAATTTACATAGGTTCACCCTTGTCGTATAATTTCTGTATGTAATAACAATATCGTGCGTGGGTTTACCACCCTTCGTAAAGTACAATTTAAGGGTACACGCTGTACAATAATATGAACACTGAAATTCAGAAACGGATAATAATAAAAATGGTAATTTTTTACCGAGCAGATAGGTAGGTAGGTAGGTATACATAACACATAATATCGCCTAATAATATTTAATACATTCTTGAATAAAAAAGGTCTAGATACAGACGTTCTTCATTTTACTCAAAGGTGTTTGGGATTCCGTATATATAAGTAGAATACTTTCAAATAATGGAGATGTATCAATTTGAAAGTGCAACATATAAGTTCTAGTTCTAAAAATTGTCGATATCTTACTATGGTCAGCGCACTTTCCCGGATAAGAAGGGTTCCTGGTTCGAGTCCGGGTGGCAACAAAAATATTTTTTCGATAAATTGATTTTATCTGCTTCTTTTTAATTGATACATTCAATTTGTAATAATAATAAAGCTTAGTTTAAAAACAGAAAAATATTGAATTGACACGTTTGAGTACAGTAATACTCCAAAGTTACGCGATAGGTAGGATCGATGAAAATCGCTTAACTCGAAAATTGCAAATTTTGTTTAATTGGGACCAAGGACTAACAAAAACACTAATTCAGAAGAAAAATATTTAATAAAATTGCAGTTTTTTATACATATTAATAAAAAATATTAAAAAAATAAACGATTTACGTAAAAAAGTTCAAGGATTGAGCATTTTTCACTGCTTCAAGAATTATTTCTTTATCTTTTATTATTGTTTTTACTCTGGATTCCGGTAGCTAAAACTTCTTTGCCAATTCACAAATTTTCATTCTGCTATCAAATTCGATGATAATCTTATGTTTACATTCCAAAGATATCGTTTTTCTTTTCTTACTAGTTGCAGAAGAATCAGATTTTCTTCGTTTGGACGACATAGTATTTTTAACGTATAACAAATCAATTTTAACTTTCATCGATCGTTGAATCATAATCGTGCAAGTAGAGTCCGCGCAAAACACATCCAATGTGTATCACAGTAAGAGAAATACTGAATATAGCGGGCGGCAGTGTTGTCAACGGTCAACGTCACCAAACGAATCGCGTAACTCCGAGTTCGCGGAAGTCGGGGTAGCGTAAGTCGGGGTATTACTGTATTTGTATTTTTTTATAATGAAAAAAGTAAAAAAATGTATAGAATCTGCTTTAACACATAAAAAAACCTGCTTCCAAGAATCACGTAGATTTAGTTTGTGTGAGAATGTATTTTAATAATAACATGAACTTAGTTACGAATTTGTTATTTTAATAATATCTTTACTGTTTATTTTAATTTTATTTTTGGAAAGTTATTACATTCTTATCTATTTTTTTAAATGTTTTTGATAATCCCTTTTTTTGAAACGATTGAGGATAGAGAGTAGTTAATTAATTTACTTTTATGAAATATAAAGTTTGATTGTAATGTATATATAAATGTATTAATAAAATACTAGTCAAGTGACTGTGGAATGTTATGTTCGTCATTAAAAGTGTGTCAGACCTACAAATGGCAAGAATCATTTAAATGTCGATTCTGCGAGGGCTTTCGGGATATTCATGGCTTGAATAATTCAGTAAATGTACGCGCTCAAGATGTTCACGCGACTTTACAAAACGCAAGAGAGAATGTTTGCCTATCTGTCTGCGGTAGCCATAAATCTTGAGCCACATCACGCGGCTTGAACCGTGAAGATTAATCTGGTTGCCAGTATTGAATTATTATAACTTTTCTATTAAATCATATATAAAGTTCCGACCTTTCAGTGAAAACGTCAAACTGCGTAATTTTCAATGAAAACTAAACTTTTGTTAAGAAAATGGCTCTAACCTAACCTAACTTAAGCAAACTTAACCTAACTTCACACCAATTTTGAGAGAATAGTGTTCTTAGTTGTGTAGTGTTGTAAAACTTAATTAAACTTACAATTTATTAGTATATTATATAAATAACTTTTGTTTTTCATATATTTTTAAAGAAATTGTGAACCCGCAGACGCGTATCTAGAAGCAATTAAAAATAATCATCTTTTCTTAGCAAATATTGGTATAACTTATAACAGCGAACAAGAATGAATAAATAATACAATTTTATTTATGTAGTTTCCTTGGCCATTCTGTCCCGTGTCCACCTCGCTGATTGACGTTTTGTATCCCATTGGAGGGTCCATCGCCACCGTTGATGTCGTTAATGCGACGTTTGAGTGTTGGTTAAATTTTGGCTTACACCGTACCGAAAGCAGGCCGTGTCTTTATATGTATTTCTTTATGTGTACGTTCTATCTAGTGTGGAATCTTCGTCTCGACTTATTTCGAAGTGCCGAGTTTTCAATGTCAGACCATCATCCATATTGATGTTCACCTGGTGTATATTGATTTTAAGTGCCTCCATGATAAGACGTCTGTGATGACTCTTGGGTTTTCCTAGAAAACGTCAGCAAGAGAGGACGGATATAGTTAAAAAAATACCGCAAAAAATACTACACAGAGGATTCTCAACGGCTATGAATATCTGAAAATATAGTGATAGAAAAATAAAAATAAACATCCTTTAAAATAATCTCACACGCGATATTAGTAAGTATTTTACCCAGCAGCGCAAAATAATGTAAAAGAAAGATTATTAGAACACATTCTTATTGTGAAGTTGTAATTATTTAGAACATATCACAGACTTATGTTCTGAATAATTAATACTTCACAATAAGAATGTGTTCTCCTAATTATAAAGTTGTATCAATGTGTCCAAAATTTAATAAAAATGAATTGATAATTCAGATAATCAGATTACTCAAAGGTATTTGAGGTTCTGTAAAAATAAGGTAGATGGCACTTTCAAATAATCGAACGATTAAATGTATTAATATCAAAAAGATAAGATATAGGTTCGAACATTTGTCGTTAAAAATATTGTCGCTGTAGCATAGTTGGATAATACACCTTCCCCGGTTTGGAAAGATATTCAGGTTCGAATCCCTGTGGCGCAACAACAATATTTTTCGATAACATTGATTTTATATGTATATCTTTCTAATTAATATATTTAATTCATATTTAAGGTTAGGTTAGGTAGGCGTTAGCCACCTCTAGTGGGACTAAATAATGTTGTTGTATTTGATTTTGATATATGATGTGGCCCAGCTCGTAAGGGAGTTTAATTTAAATATATAAATAAATCGTTTTTTTTTGTCAATCGCTGTCAAGTAGAGTGCGGTTCAGATAGCAATTGATAATTTTTCTCTATCATTAGTAACTAATTTGCGAATTTGGCCACACGTGGAATTTGGTGATATCGTAATAAAACGAATACAGTACTGGGTAACTGTTTCAATTTGTGACAGCCTTGTGGTGTGTGGTGGTGGTGAAAAGGGTAGAAGTGCCGGTGGACAAGGTTGTAACTGCATTGAAGGGCAGAATTTTTATTTAATTATATTAAAAAATACTTTGAAACATTTAAAACGTTTATATTTTTACATAACACTCTTATCTTATTCATTTTTATATATCTTCTCGTTAAATGTTCTAGCTTCTAACATTGCCATACTGAAATATTTTGTTTTGTTTTGAGACAGATTAAATGTATTCGGAAACATCTTTTCCCTGAGGCAGCCTATCTACTCATAAATACATTTTTGGTGTCACGTGTGAATTATTGTAACAGCATTTATGCTGGCCTGCGAATATTTCAGCTTGATAGATTACAATCCATTCTAAATGCGGCATCATGGAAAATATATGGGGTTTCTAAATTCTCTCATATAACATCCCCTTTGCATGAACTACATTGGCTCCGTTTCCCTGAAAGAGTTAAATTTAAATTGTGCTGGTTGATGTACAAGGTGACATATAACATGGTGCTACTGTATCTTCAAGAACTTTGCATCCCAGACAATTTGAATATTAGTAGTCAGCCTCTTTTTCAGTCGCAGGAAGGGTTATAGAACCGACCAACCGTTGCCAGAAGGTTGGTGAACGGGCATGGTGGTAGGCTCGAAAGCGTGAAACTCTTTGCCTTCCGTCATAAGAAACAGTGCATCAGAAACTTTATTTAAAAATAAAACTTAAAAACGCACCTTTTCAATAAATCATTTCCATAAGTTCAAATAACAATTTTTAATGTTTAATATAAAGATAGTATAGGACAATGAAAAACGTCGTTGAGGTAAATTTTTTACGAAAATGGGGCAATTAAAATGATTATAAATACTAGATATATTTTAAAATTTGTATTTTAACTTCACACATTTGAGAATATATTTGAGTTGTATTGAATAAGAAGTGTTAACCCATTTAAATAATATATTTAGATGTTCAATACATCAAACATTTTTGTACTGCAATTAAGAAACTAATAAGATAACTCTTACACCAAAAATATCTGATATGAAAAATGTTTTATTTGTTACCACTTATTTAGTCATATTATCATAGCTTACTTTGTCTAGTGGTTAAAATACTAGTCGAAGTATCAAGTATTGTTTCAGAAAACTATCAATCTATATTAGTATAAGCTATTTTAATAATACAAGCATTTTGCTTAATTCGAAAATATTAAGAATGTTGATATGATATATATAAAAATAATAATAAAAAATAACACAATCTAGTATGAAAATAATTAGTTAATGTGACATATTATTGTCTGTATTTAAAGAAATAAATACAAAATAGAATTTTAAATGTTATTATTTTTATCAATTAATATTTTTTTTAATTGTTTGTGAAAACTCGCAGCTAAACTATCATCAGCAATAAGGACATGAAAAAAAAATGAATATAAAATTTAATATAAGAGTATAAAATAAAATTTTGACCATTTTAAAAATAATACATGTTCGCATAGTTGCATTCCTTCCTTATAGAAAAATAAGTGACATTTTCGCGGCGCATGTAAGGAAGAGAACGAAGCAGGAACAAAACATATTACATACTTACATGTCCCGTGGATAGCCAATAGTAGTACAGTTGGAAATATATTGGAAAAGTAGTTTTAATATTTTAACGGCGGATGTAAAATGTCATTCGGTAGGACTGCCCTGGGCTGGCAACGCGTGTTGTTCATAGTTCATGGCCACAGAGCACTACTGCAAAATGGAGGAAACTTCACTGAGTAGAAACAGAGCAATGAAACAATGTAAATTACTAATTAAATTGTAATTAATCCACTTCGAAGCCAAACTAAAAAATTTATAAATGGTCTCTAAATAAATACCAAAATATGTAAAACTGGTATCTCTAATGAACTTTATATATATACGACATTATTGAATCAATGAAAAAATAGGACACATAAAGCTAAAATACACTCGGATCTCTTTATATGCGTACTATTTTTATGCGGTTTTGAAGTTATGCGGTTTATATTAAAATAAGCTTTTTTTTAAATAACTATTTTAGACCAATTTGACATGTTGAAAGGGTTAAAATTTCGGAGAATTTGTCTGTATATGCAAACACAGTCTGCGCCAGTACAATTCTGCTGAAATCAAATAAAAATGGGCATGTCTGGACGCGTTTCTTCCCTCCATTGTTTTCAAAATTTATCAGTGATCATTCGTTATAGATATACTTTACAGGTGGCACAGGCAGCAAGAGAACTCAGTGCAGTGGGAAGGCGCCGACCCTGAGCCATTTTACCTGCGCACTGGAGTGAGGCAGGGCGGGTGCATGTCGCCAATCCTCTTCAATATGTACATGGACGAATTGAGCGAGCGACTATCTGGGACAAATGTGAACCACATTAGTTATGCCGATGATATGGTTATACTAGCATCATCTATAAAAAGGATAAGGAAGCTTTTACAGATATGTGAAACATATGCCAGTGAACATAATATTTCATACGATGCCAGCAAATCGGTCATAATGGCGTTCAAATATGGAAAAGGGAAAATATGTATTATCTTTATGCCGAATCGAGTTAAAAAAACCTGATCACGCTGGAAAAAATACATTATTATTATTTGACATTCTTAAAACCGGCCGTTCTTAAAACTACAGATCAAATATCGGTTAGTTTACCAACAATAAATTAACCGGCGATGGTCCGGTAGTAAATCTTACTGGAGGTCATCTTGTATCCGTTTGTTAGTTTACTACTAAATTGTCTATGGATCCTGCAGCTGTCAACGACAAAATATAACCTAAAAATTTTTGTGCGGGTTTTTGTGGTACATATTTAAAATAAATGTTATATCATTTTATTTAGGAGAACACATTCTTTTTGTGAAGTTTTAATTATTCAGAACATAGGTCTGTGATATTTTAAATATGAATTAAATATATTAATTATAAAGATATACATATAAAATCAATTTTATCGAAAAATATTGTTGTTGCGCCACCGGAATTCGAACCTGGATCTCTTTCCTAACCGGGGAAGGTGCTTTATCCAACTAAACTACAGCGACAATATTTTTAGCGACAATTTTCGACCCTATATGTTACCTTTTTGATATAAATACATTTAATCGTTCCATCATTTGACAGAGCCATCTACCTTATTTTTACAGAATCTCAAATACCTTTGAGTAAACTGATAGCAGACGCCAGAATTATCAATTCATTTTTATTAAATTTTTGGACACATTGATACAACTTTATTATTTAGGAGAACACATTCTTATTGTGAAGTTGGATAAAGCACCTTCTTCAGGATGTCATAACTAACTAAAACATATATTATTGTTTCTTTACCAGAATTTATTTAAAAAAAAAAACAATTATTTAAAAAATAAATTAAGTACCTAACTCAAATTGTTACTTAATACAAATTTACTCGAAAAATTTTTAGGAAAATTTTTTAGAATGGGACTCGTAGTTATATTTAGTTGGTTGTTTATAATTTATTGATTAGTTTTACACGCTTTATTTATCTCCAACGATTCCAAATTATTTAATTTGTGACCAACACCGTTTATTTGCAAAATTGACAATCCCATTTTTTTATCAAAACCATGACCATTTTCTATCAAATGATTAGAAAATTCTGAAAACCCACTATTGTTCAAACATCTCAAATGCTCCCTTACTCTTATATTAAAATTTCTACCCATTTTACCAATATAAAATGCAGCACACTTCTCGCAACTAAGTTTATAGACACCAGAATTGTTAATTTATCATCTTTGTCTTTTAAAAGTAATAAAATGATGTTAACATTGTTATTTACTTATAATATTTAATATCACTGTCGAAAGGCATGTTTTAGATGCATACTTAATATGTGTCATATACACATACGTTAAATGGAGAATGCATGTAAAAATAATTAATAATTGCAACGCTGACCGAACTAACTGGATTGTTATATATATATATATATATATATATAACAATCCAGTTAGTTCGGTCAATATATATATATCCGGTACACGTACGTAGTTACTCGTATATCCCGCGCATGTATTTGTCATTGATGCCACCTGACTGTCGGGCTTAGATGTGTTGCCCTACAACTCTGTTTTGAAATAAGTGTAGACTCACGTACAACGTTCAAGGTTTTTATACAAAATTTGTTATATCAGTGTTAGTTTTAGATAACTCTTTTCGTATTTTAATTGATAAAATACAAATTTTAAGCGAAAACAAAACCACGCATACAGATGTTTCATAACAGATTAGAACAGCATGTAATGTCGCTAGCGCCTAGTAGTTAAATTATATTTTCGCTAGTAGAAATATATTACATCTTCCGATGAAAATGTATTTGAATATGATATCACTGAAATGTCCGTGAAAATATAGCTTCACTAGTAATACATATTCATTGTAATACATACATATATATATATATATATATATGTTTAATTAAGGTTTCCGCGAGCACTAGTATATGCAACTGGCGTCTCTTCTTGGTTAGATCGCGCTCTTTGTATACGGTTTCCTTGAAGTAACCTAGGCCGACATTTTGGCATGGTAACACGTGCCATTGTCAAGGCGTTGCCACAAAAATTTATCGTGCCGAATCTTTGACCTAGATTTTTCCAAGGAAACCGTGCACAAAGAGCGTGATCTAATAATAATAATGGATAATTTGTATAGCGCCATTTTCGTAAAATCTTTCACCTCAAAGGCCTAACCTAACCCAGAAGAGACGCCAGTTGCTTATATATAAATAAAATAATGTAGTAAATTTTTGTTCGAAGTGAAACGAAAAGTTTATTTTACATTTTTAAGGTCGAAGGTTAAAAAAACCGACCTTTCACCAGGAAAGTGCTCGTTCCCATGGCAGTGTAATAATGCAGAAAAAATAAATAAGCTTTACGGGAAAAGTGTACCCCAAACCCACTTATTGTGATTGCTTGCTGTTTCTGACTGACTACATAATTTATTCAGATCATTACAAAACCATTTAAATGTCAAAAAGTTTTAAAATTTCGAAGAGGTCAACGAAGTAATCCCGAAGAAAGTTTCTGGAAGAATGACAGGAATAACGAAGCTCCTAAAATGTTGGAAGACAGTAAATCAAGCAAAGAAAATTATCCGCACAACCAACATTTTTATTCAAGTAAGGATAGCGAAGGTGATGATATTATTAAAAACTAATTTTGAAAAATAACTTTTCAATATTGCTTAAATCAGACAGCGACGTAACTAAAAAATTGGACCCAAATTCAAGATAGAAGTGCCTACTGTATATATATATATATAATAAAGGAATATTAAGCACTGCGGTTTTACATTTTTAACATTAGGTTGAATATAAATTACCTTACATAATTGCACTCATAATGTCAGTCTCACTGGGCCATGCTGGTGATGAGGCAAACATTGAACATTATTATTTATAGTAAGACCCTATTGATTTAACGCATTTTTGCATACAAACGTATTTATGTAGAATAACAAAAATTCTTTAAAAGCGTTTTTGCGCCTTCTCTGTTATTGATTTTTTGTTGTAATAGTTATCAAAGTCCTTAAAAATGTGAAAGTCGTCATAAAGCAAGATAGGTTGTCTTTGGTCAATAAATATCTACTGGTTGTTTATCAGTACGTACTTTTTTGCAATAAGGCTTTCGATTTGTCATTTTCAATAGTAGCAGCGCTTACCCAAGACCGATTTATGAGTAAAAGCTCCCATACCGGTCTTTCACATTCACCGCCAGGTTGGCATTTTTTAACACTACTTGGCAACCATACTATGCTGCAATTCCGCATAGCAGTACGTTCTCGACTCTCTTCATTTTAAGACTTAGATCTGCGTTTCTACTATTGAACCAACGCAGATGTATGATTGAAAGTTTGTTAACGGACCTTTAGGGCCGCTACGTAACTTGGACCTCAATGCACCTCTTGGCAGCATTGGCATAATTGCGACACTGAATTCCCCCGATTCATATCATTGGCTGCACGGTGATAGTCACGCCATTGAAATCAGATTTAAATAAAAATTATATAAAAATAAATTTGTTTCAAAATATTCGGGAGCATTGGGACAAAGCAGGACATAAACAGCAAAACATAAGTTTCGCATAATAAGTTTAAATTCATTTTTCAACCTACCCGTGTGAATTCATCGTTGTATTTTTCCAGTTTCAAATTTAAAAATGTCTTCTTCAGGCAAACTATTAAAACTGTTTCATTATAAAGTTTAATATTTCTTGGTTAGTGTGCTTATTTTGCAGCCGTCTTTATTGTTTTACGTATTTTGGGCGAGTGACAGACAGCTGACAACCAAGTCTTCATTCATATTCTATCAAATAAATTTTACCGAAGAAAAATTACTAGACAGATACTCGACGCTCTTAAATAGGGTCTGAATAAGAAAATACTTTTAAAAGGATACGACCGACTAAAAATTTTTCTTCTTTTATATCTAAAACGCCTTTTTAAAGATAAACATACAATTAGTGCCGTGACAGGCTGTCAGTTAAACCCATTTTCTTTTAGAAATATTAAATAGTAAACAGTCTAAACGGGGTATCTCAAGCTAAAGAAGAATGTGCCGAACGAGATAGGGTAGATTTATTATATTTTAAAAATGATTTTCAGTAAGTGAACATAAAAAACATGAGCAAAAAATTAACAAAAAATTCGTTGATTTGATGTACGCAATACTAAATATTATTTTTATCAGACTTATATATAGATGAATAAATAGTTCAAAATAATAAGTCAATCACTGATACTTCTAAGTCACATTCACTAACAGTGATTTAGTATCTGAAAACATCGTTATTTTTATCTAAAAATATTGTCACACGGAATACGTGCGACCTCGAACCCTTAACCACTTGATCATTAGGCGAATAAATTACTACTGGATCAACAAGCCTGTAACGGATACGAACTAATTAATTTTACTTGTAAGCAGAGAAATACTACCGTAATGTAAATAATTTTCTCATTCGTTCTCACCTTTTGGGCTAACTATGAAACGGCTTCCAACTGGGGATGGTCGTTTTGAGCACAGCAAAGGTGTGTTTTTTGGATGCTTGGGTGTCCAAAGCGAATGATATAAACTCCCACAAGCTCTTTACTTACTAGTTTCTTCGGTATATTACTGTACCCATGATCGGATATATTCACGGGTATGAAATATCATTTAAATTCTTTTAATCACAATCTTTTAATTATCTGGGAAATTATAGCGCCAGTTTGGTGAATGTTATATGTTTATTATGAAATCTCCAGCCCAAAAGAAAACAGTTTGGATATCTCAGCAATTCAAAAAAACCCCACCTTGCATGTCATGAAGGATGAAATTTTAAATTTTATCACGTGCACCATGTTACAAAATATTGCAAGTGGTCGGAAACAGCATATAAATGGCAAGTAATGTAATGGTCCTGATTGTCACGTCTGCAAAGTTGGCAAATAGCGAGATCTCGCCACAACTGCGGAAGAAGTTGCGACCGTGTCGTGCTGCAGAACGAACGAAAAATTTTATGTAAAAATCTTACGAAACGGATGCAAAATTATAAAATTGTTTGTATTCATGTATCATGTATTGTAAGTGTACACATATTACAAAGTGCACTAACTTTCATATTATTTTATTATTAACATATTAATAAATTACCAATTAGTCTTTAAAAGAAGCATGGAAGACTATCGCTCCGCTACCATCATCACCATCGATGACGCTGAACACATCTTGCCTATATCGGGTGCGTAAATCAAGACCTAAACATCGTAAAAAATCACCCAGTACTGTCGTCGGGTACCAATACTAATGCATCCGCAATCGTCCAGAAGGCCGGCTCTCACTTTTCTCGCCGCCGCCTTCCAGATAACATCTAACTACTCTACGCGAGTAGATATATTTCATTGTACGGCTATTGTATTTCTTTAATTCTGTATAAACCGTGTTCAATCCATTGACAAACATAAAAAGTTTTCGTTTCTTTCTCACTCAGATTTATTAGAGTACCCACCACTTACCACATGCAAGCAGATTCTGATTCATTACATTAACCCCATTCATTCATCATTCATCATTTATAACCTAGCATAATCTTCACCATCAAAGAAGTAATCAATTAACTATTACCATTTTATACATATTAATTTAATTGTGCATTTAAAAAAGCTTCATTTAAGTTAAAATGTAAATAATGAGATTATAGTCTCACAGAAATGTTTTTTCAGATCATATACTTCAGATTATGCTCCTTCACAGGTTAAATTATTTAAATTTATATAGACAAAATAGTATTGAAACAGTCACGTATCATGTTTGTTAACAAAACTTCGAATTGGCGAATGTACTGAAATAAACGTATGAAGAAATATATATATATATACCGGGGCTAAGAGAAAAGATATACAGCAGAGTAGAATCGTTCCGAAAACTAATAACACATAATATTCTTTATCTAAATATAAATAATAATAATTTTAATAATAATTTTGTTTAAACCACTATTTATTAATTATTCTACATGTTTCGATACCTATGGTATCATCTTCAGGAAACAAAGTATACTGAAATTAAAAATACAAGCACAGATAAAAACAAAACCATACAAAAGTAAAAACTAAAATGAAAACAATTTGATTTGGTTATTTATAATATTAAGGTTGTTATAAACACTTTTTCTTATATCTTAAATTTATTTAACTGTAAACCTCTAGTATATGTATGTATAATTTCTAAACCTTTATTAATATCAAAGGAATAGTTTGTTTCCAAAAGGTGATTGGAAAATTCTGAATAGTTATTGTTATTTAATACTAATATCAAAGTTTTACCTATTTAAAAATATTTGCAATCATTGCAAATTAATTTGTACACCCCCGATTTTTTTGAAATATCGTCCTCATCCTTGTTATTTAATATACAATTCTTTAATTTGTTATTAGTGTAAAAATATGGTTGTATAAAATTTGGGATATTTTTTATAATTGAATTTGAAATAAGATTATTTAAAAAAATATTTAAGTATCGAAACATGTAGAATAATTAATAAATAGTGGTTTAAACAAAGTATTTTGTATAATTATTAATATAAAATGAGGCCACAAAGTAATTTTGCTGAATTTTATTGAAGAAGTGAAGAAATATATTTAACTAATTCCATATCTCCTCCCACACCGCCTTCTGTACAAAAGACATGAATAAAAATATTGTTAAAAAAAACTCACCTCTAGGAAGGATTAAAAGATTCATCAGTACTAAGTCATGTAAAATATAATATATATTAACTACTGCTGCAGCATTTTAGTATTTAACCTTTACCATACCATGATATAAAATATACGAACGCAGCCATGCTGTCAACTCGTGTTACCGTAAATAACAGTTAGAAAAAATATTTTTATTACGTTAAATGACTCTACTACTTTACTACGTTACTGAATTTACTCTAAATATTAAACATTCAATTTTGAAAAAATGATTAATAACATAATTTAGATAATTCATTAAGTCCTATGCAATGTGTCCTTCCGTCTTATTTCTCTTCGTTTAATTAGTGAGAAAAAGACAATTATATTTGTATGTTTGTTATTCTTTTCACTATGAAAATAGTGTGTGATCTCTGTCATTCATATCACAAACGATATTTTTATTAACGTATTAATTTTACAACGGATTCAATGAAAAAAATAATTGTTTTTGTACGATTCACTTTTCATAATTGATTTTTCACTAGTTTTTCCTAAGTGCTAATATTTTCTTTAGGATTATCTAAAATATGAATTTTATGTTGCATGTATTTACTGAAATATTACAGGTTTACTTATGATGGTAGATCTGTTTGGGAAGGGTTAATGCAGAAGAAATGTAACGATTATCAGAACGGTAATATAAAGCTTAAAAATAATATTGAGATAAAATAGATATACTCGGATTAGTAATAAGTAAATATGTGCATGATAAATTACGGTAAAAAGAAAAAAAAACGATATATTAGAGTATGTATGTATATAATTGAAGAATAAACAAATAAATATAACTCCCCCTCGTAAGAATTATATAAAGCAAAAGCACTTGAATTTTGTCCGTTCTGCATTATTAAATGAAGAACACATAAAACAACAAGAAAAATAAACTAAACTAATGAAATCTCCGGAATCCTTAATATTGCAGATTTTCTGATCTGCTTGTCTTTACGTTAAAGCACGAATAGGTTCTGTTAAGCTTAACATCCTCTGAGAATAAGTTATGCATTTTAAATCCTTTTCGCTCCTACATTTTCTTTGAGAATCAGATGTACCTCTGTCAAAGAGAATCATTCCTCAGAGTTACATAAATTTTCTAATTAGTTCGGTCGAGCAGGTATACAAGAATATTAAACTTTTTAAATAAGAACTTTCAAAATGCGTGTTATAAATAAATATTAGTTATACTTTTTATTTGACAGTGTCTGTTTAGTTTTGAAAAAGTAAGCTCGTGATATCTGTAGATGTATTATTATTTAAAAAAAATAGAGATCCATACGTGGAATATAATCCACAACAATATTATTATTATATTTTTAAACTAAGTTAAACGCATATATTATGAAAATAAGACCGAGGCTTCGTATGCACTACGATTAAACGCGCGCGGTTATTAGTAGTGATAGAACGATTTCAAAATTTTTACCGATTCCGATACAATTCCCGATACTTCTTTAAACTTCTGATTCCGATACGGTTCTTGATTCCGTACTTGCGTATTTTTATAACTGATCTCGAAACACAGACGGAAGATAAAAATATTATGAAAAAATATATTGTGTATCGATAAATAGATTCACAACTAAAATACGTAATTTATTTACATTTGTATTTTCATCGATTTCTTAAATTAGAAATATAAGTTAAAAAAACAATGAATTTTTCATCGTTATTGTGAAATAATTTCTAGTATTTCAATAAAATTTGATTCTACAAGCAACAAAAAAATTTGAAGATTAATTTAATTAACTGACATGATAGTTATTTTATGGTGCAATCTGATTATTTGAATGTTTTCAATAATCTTAATTTCTTACAACACACAAGTAGCACAAAGTTTATTGAAAATATTTAAATTTAATTTCGAGATTAACTTGGGGAATAAATAAAGTTAAGGAGAACACATTCTTATTGTGAAATTGTAATTATTCTGAACATAGGTAAAAACAATGTAGATGGCTTTCAAATAATGGAACGACAGATGTATTAATTTGAAAAAGTGTAACATACAGCTTTGAAAATTTGTCATGAAAAATACTGGCGATATAACACAATTGGTAGTGACTTCCTCGGATTGGAAATAGAGATCCAGGTTCGAATCCCGGTAGCGCAAAAACAATATTTTTCGACAAAATTGATTTTATATGTATATATTTATAATTAATACATTAAATTAGTATTTAAATAAATAAAGTGAATAAGGTTCCAGAAACACGAGTTCTAAAGAACATACTTCAACATAATTTACGTTAAAACAATGTGTGAAAAGTTGTTTAAGTTTATAAATATATTTTAAACAGTAAAACTCTATCGAAAAGTTTAAATAAAACCTAACATCATAAAACAGGTATATATATATATTTAAATATGTTTATTAATGCTCTTTTAGGAGTTGAGTTCGTAGTGTATTGAAGTTGTTCAAATTATGATTGACTCGAGATTGTGTCAGAAGGTCATGATGCTGTGAGACAGAAGCTTCTAATCTCTTCTTGTTTCACGCGTGTTGGTTGTATGTCGCAGTGTAGGGTGCCTGTTGTAACTAGAAGAGGGTATATAAATGGAGTGGCTCGCTGGAGATGCTGTTGAGTAGCGATGCAGGTGCGGACGGCCTGCGAAGAAGTGTTCGATAGTAGTTTGGCAGTAACCGTCTCTGGTGCATAATGTTTATTTGCTGGCGCTTATTGGTCGCTTTGGTTTGGGCCCAATATGGTTGATGGGTGAGTCCTTACACGGCCATGTTTATGAACGCGTGCAGGGTCACCACACTCTGATATATTGTGTACAAACATGTATATTAATAAATCAATATTGTTTCAAGATGGGCTACCTCTATTGAGATAAATACAGTTATCATCATCAATCATAAATATGGGACCCTTCTGTTGAAATCAAATGCTGCATTGAGCAAGTTTGTGCAATATTCTGCAGTCACGATCTCAACCTAAGATCACGGAAGATAATGGTTATATACTGTTATGGTTCAGATGGATTAAGAAAAATGATTATTTACTACAATAAAAATTCGAAAACTTCAATATCTCGGAAATATGATGATACGTTCAGAGAAGTTAGAGATTTTGTACCTCATAATGCAGGAAAAGATTACTGGACGTCATGGCCCTGGAAGGAGAACATCATTGCTGAAGGACCCGAGGCAATGAGGCTGTAGAGCTTTCCTGGGTCGCAATATACAAAGTTATGATATTTTAAGGAGAACAGGAAGTTGCATTTCCTTGTTAGGAAGTTGCATTTTCAGAACATATATTTAAATCGTTTTTTCTGTACATCTTTGTAGTTGATTCATTCAATTTGTATTAAAGTGATGACAGCCAACGTCCATTGAACGGATAGGACACAAAAATAAAAATAAGATGAAGAAGAAGAAGAAGAAGAAGAAGAAATAATTATACATCTATTGATATAGTTTTGTAAATCAAAGGAACAATTAAGTATTTTATAAAAATAAAATGTACCTATATAATAAAGAAAAAAGTTAAATTAGGTTGGTACACTGAAAAAAAGTAAAATTAAAATGTAGAGTTCAATGATAATAAATATTATACCACTATAATATTCAAACTAAACATAAAACTTATGCGAATAAGTATAGAAACAAGAGTTTAAGTAAGTATTAAATATAAAAGATATAACCTCAACTGTCATAAAAACTTTTTTTTGTGTGTCACATAATTGACTTCATTTCTTATGGAAATGATGAATTAATTAGAATTTTTATCACCAATGTAATTGTTGTGGTGCTGGACTCTAGCAGTACTTACCAAAATAATTTTAAATAGGCCATTAGTCCTCGGTCAATAAGTTATTTTATTTTATTTAGAAAACAATCAGTTAATCGATGTTAAAAAAGCATAGTGATTTAAAAAGTGTAACAAAAATTAAACAAATTACGTACATGTTTTATCTGAACTGACAATAGACTTGATATAGTGTAAGATAATAACTTAAATAAGACTAAATGATACAATAGGTTATTAAGACTTTAGTAATAAGAAATTAATATAACGATTATTTTTCGATTCTATTGATATATGTGTTATATTATGGATTCCAGACTTCGAGAAGTATATTTGAAGATACTTCGAACATATGAGTACAGTATTCATGGTGGTGATGTTATTAAATTGTTTGCATACCCGATGGGTTAAACCTAACATTTAAGTTGTGTCATATATATAATTCCATCTCGATCAATATACCAAACATAAAAAAAAAATTCATTCAACAAAATACTTTATATTCGTAAAAGAAACAGGCATTAATTATTCAACATAATCCTATTACAAAATTTAATATAATAATAATCATATTTGCAAATTTTCAAATACATTCACCCAACAAGATAATTACATCTGCCAAAAACCTGGTGCAAATGACGCGCGGGCCACAAAAACAGGAAGTATCATTCTATTAATAGATCTTGCGTCAGAAAAACACCCGGTCGAGATCTCTCCGTGACCTCCCCACTGTTTTCGCAAAATGGGTATAAAAGAACTACCCCTTCCATCAAATTTCATTCTTCAGCTAACGGTTCCCTCCAAAGCGCGCCGGTCGCCGGATCAAACATGAGCAAATAACGTTCGTGTTTGTTTAAAAAAAAAAAGTAATAAAATCTAGAATGCTTTTCCCAAGATGAGCATGTCGTGCGTGTTATACCGATTGTGATCATAATATATACGCCTTTTAATACTGCAAAGGACACTTTCAATTTTCAGGTTTTTGTTAATAACATTATATTTATAAATAAATGTCCGGCCACCGCCATCGTGATCTATTTCATTTGTCTGAGCAGTAATCGATATACCGGTCGCGTGTGTTCTACCAATTGTGATCATAATATATACGCCTTCTACTACTAACACCTTCAATCGCGCGCCTTGGGTTTTTGTTAATAATATTGTATTCATATATAAATGACCGACCGCCGCTACCGTGATGTATCTCCTTTGTTGGAGCAGTAATCAATATGTCGATACATATCCTTAATCTTGGCGACTTCTAAGAGATAACGAAACACTGAGTTTCCTAGCCCTTGAAGATGACAGGTATTCACCCAAATAGGCTTCCACTCACTAATAATAAACATTGTACCGTCTCGATATAAAAATTCGTGCTCTGAAGGCCGCCACTACAGAAGGATGGATGACAACGCTCCCATCTGGTATCATTTACATCATAATGATCGCTGGGTAACGCCGGCCACAATTTTACCTTCCATATCCAGAACATCGCCATCTAAGGTATTTTACTCCAAAGTGAATAAGTGATTCCTGTGACCTTCCCTCGTAGAAACTAAATTCAATCAGAATGTTTTCTAACTCGCGCGATCAGTGATATACCCCGATACTTTTTTTTTTTTAAAAATCAACATAATAAATTACATTCAATCGACCTCGCTAAAATTCTAATAACTATGAGATCACCTCCTTGCATCTTATTTCACCCTTCATAATATTTGATTTAAATTTTAATCTCCTCGGTGTTGTCTTGTCCTCTACAAAATGTAACCTTTAATTTTCACTAATTAAGAAGTACCTTTATTTGTAAACCAGAGCACAACTAATCAATATTCAATCAAGTCCTGATCAAACTTGCCTGTATGATTTTATTGTAACTTCCTGTGCCATCTGGTAATTAATTCTAAAATTTAACGCCAAACACGCTTTTGTACGGACGCATGTTCTGTTACTTTTATTATAAATATTTTTTTATTCAAAATCTAAGCCAAGACATTACCCGTACTATTAAACATGTATATATTTTTATAATACGGTATCAATCTGTTCCGGTCTTTTATGTGTACCTTCTGTTACTATCAGCAATACAACTATTGTGTGAACAAGCTATGTAGGATATAAATGTGGTTTATTAGTCTGAAATATAACATTTCAATATTTTAACATTGCTTCTCTAGTATATCGTACCTTTGTATTTTTAATAATCCAGCCAGGGGTTCTGGTACTGGCCTTGTCAAAGTGTATATTTTGTTATATGCAAATAATTGTATGTGTTTCTATGTTATATTGTCTGTATTTTGATATGTCACTTTCATTAGAATATATGTCGTTCTGTACTAACTGTACATAAATCTTTCATTTTATTGATACCCCAGTACACAAACATATATTGAGGTGAAATACGAATCAACTTAAGATTAAAAAGGAAGTGTATATACCGTCTGAGAATATGTCGGAGGAAGGCCGCTTCATCAAAGGTAGGTGGAATAGATCCTGATCAAAGGTCTGTGAACTAAATATCTTCACCCTCTTACAATTCATATTTTCATAAAACATTTTCGTAACAGTTTCTCTGGAGGTAATATGGTAAAAATGAATATCAAAGGGTAATTTGGAATCCAAAATAATTACTAGATCTTTAATTTATGAATTCTTGATCAAAAGTTGATTATTTAGAGAGTAAGAAAATATACGGTATTATAATTAATTAGTGAGGTACGAAATTGGTTAATTTAACCAATTTCGTGTTTCTGGTAAACTGTATCATGGAGCACTTAATGGTGTTTATTTGTAGGTTATGTTGATTGTAATATATATAATATATATAGTGGCGGATTAAATGACTTTGAAGTTTGTGGCAATCTTCGATATGGAGTAAAAAATTTCATATCATCCGCAAATAAAAGTGTGTGAGTTATTATTTAAAAATTGATATAAATATTAAAGATGAGTGGTCCTAGAAGTGATACCTTAGCTACACTTGATGTGACGCTTACCCAGTTAAATTTGTAGCCACTGTTTGGCTTATGTTGGATATGTAGGAGGTAAACCATCTAAAGGTTTCCGACAATACCGATACGGATGAGTTTAGCGCGAAGTATAGAATCTACAACTTTATCGAAGGTTTTGCTATAGTTCGTATAGATAGTATCGATCTGGATTCGTTTGTTCATGTGATCTTGTAGACACTCTACACAGGATACAAGATTGGAAGTTGTAGAGTTATTTTGCATCCATCCTTATATGCAAGTGTAGGTTGATAGTTTTTGTAAATTGTATCTCACTTTAGCGTACTAAATTCTTCAAAAAGTTCTCTAGTTGGAAAATTTGTAGGTTATTCCAATAATTTTTGCCGTACCAAAAACTATCTAGTAAAAATGTTTATGCCTTGTGTAAATAAATTATGGAGAATAAATAAATAAATATTTACGATACGAGAACTTCCGGAGAAAAATATTCGATATTTATCGAGCGATTAAAGTTAATGTTGCGTGTAAATATAAAATGGATTATGATAGAATCTTTTCATTACTAAAGATATTTTCGTTAGATAATGGAGTCGGTATTCGATGTAAGTACGTAAGGTCGATGGAGCGAAACAAGTAATTAAGTAGGTATATAGGTAATGCTGGATATTGAATAATCGTTTGCATGAAAATTTTAACATTTTAAAAGGTTAAGACTTTAAAGTAATATGTTAATAAAAGCGAATGTTCAGATATATAGACGAAAATAAAATTTCCTCATAATTTTAATTTATTGAAAAACGTTTTTTCTTTTTTGCTAGATGTAGTGGGATAGGAAAATCAGCAGATCAACTAAAATTCCACTTTTTCGTAGTTGTGCCTTTTCAATGTTGCTTTACGTCGTTTAATTTTTTACTTTTACATTTTTACATTTATTTTTTAATTTTACGTCAATTTTCCTTTAAAACACTAAAAGAGTACAGAAATGTAGGAAAAATATGTTCTAGAAATGTGGTTCTAGCAAAACATATTTTACGTACGAGAAACTTATAATTGAGTACAGACTAACAATCTTGAAGTGAACATTCCTATTGCAACAATGACGATCCTACTACGTTGTGCGAGTTATTTCCTTCGATAGCTCTTTCTGATCCCGGGTTTTATATTGATAATATCTCCGATGTTGTATGGCTTGGGTCGATCTCCACAAATTCTTCGTGTGCTCTGGATAAACTTCCTGGAACGTTTTGTTTAATAGTGTCTGGGCATGTCGAGTGGCGACTTCCCCAATACTGCGTAAAACAGGCATTCCGCAACAAAGAACCCCAGAGGCTACAATTGAAGGAATCAATCTGGCCAATCGAAGGAGTCAAACGCGCTTAAATAACTATAGATTTCAGCTTTTCATATTCAAAGAAACATTGGTTTATCTTGTCAAACGGTGTTATTAGCTGGGCATGTTTAAAATATGTCAGGCAACATAATATTAAAGATCATGATCGAGCGACCGGTAATAATCTAGAAGCAGACCAAAGTATATGTGGTAGAGAACTGGAGCAGGATGAAAAGACCTGGAAACTGGAGAATAATAATTGGGGATCAGTTGAGAAAGCCAAATCCCCGCCGTAGATATGGCGTTCAAAAAAAAAATGAGGAGAGGCTAAGGGCGCTGTAAATATTTCTAACAAAAAAAACGAGTTCAACTCCATAGGCTGTAGCATAATTGCAAGATCTAGATTTGAGGATTTGTGGTAGACACAATTATAGATAGAAAATTAATCTCCAAAAATTATATTAATTACAAAAAGTTATTACACTACATGAGTATTAATTATTGTAACGATCCACTGACTGAAAAACGGCCTTCATTCTAAAAGAAATATATTAAGGATAATAATAAACTCCTTTAAAAATGAAATATTTGAGCATTTTCATATTTATTTTCAACACTCCTCCCTAATATGTGTTTGCACGAATATTAAATTATAATAAAAATAAAACAACACTTATCACGATTGTGTCGTAATTGTGTAATCAGAACTAAATAAACAATTAAACTATCTTATACATAGCAATGATTTGGCTATAAGTCATAACCAAATATCATGAGATTTAATAAACACTCTGTCCATCGATCTTATTATGACAGAGATTCGCCGTGTATCAGACTGCGATTGATGCTGGTCAGAATTAGGGCCATCAAGGTACCCTGATTAATAATTTAATATTATGGTATCTATATTGAGAAATTCTTAAGGGCCAAGAAGGAGATCTAGAGTAATTGGCGTTAATGGTCAATAATTATTCATGATGTCCTGTAATCATTAGTACTACACGAAAAGGCCGGAGCGGAAAGATCTCGGTTTAATACATAAATAATGTTATTGATCTATTCATAGCTGCTACATACGCACATGTAGCGATACGATCAACATCTGGAACCGTGAGTCAATTACTGATATCTAAAAGTCATAATCACTAACACCAATTGTGTGTGAAAAAAACGTGATTTTTTTCTTATCTGAAAATATTATCATACTTTTAAAATTAGCAATATTAACTTTGTGGTTAAAATTTATATTTTTATTTATTATCTTTGTTTTATTAACCACTTAATTGAGTTTAAATACATCTACCGGTTTCGAAAAATACCATTTTCTTCTTCAGGATGTCATAACTAACTAAAACATATAAATTCAGTGTGAATATTATGTTCCAGGCTGATTTTATTTAGTTACCATTTTAGGTTGGCAAATATTTGTCAGTTAGTATTTAATAGACGTAGAGAATAGTTGATTACAATTTATTATAAAGTATCTAGTGTTTCAACAACATGTGACAGCACAAGTTTTGTAGCTCAATAATGATAAAAAAATCATCATGAGCGGTGAAGCTCGACTTGACAGGTTTTGTTAATAAACAAAATAGCCTTTTGCACCCACGCAGTGCTATATTGTGGTATCATTGGGCCCTATATCTTTCAGGATGCAAGAGGCTATGTGTGAAAACTATCACTTTGTAAATGTATGTGTGTGTCATGAAAGTGAGTAGATGAGTGGTGGGGGATGAACCTAATAAGAGGCCGTCTCTGGGGAAAGAACTCTCTTCCATCAGAGATTCTTCTGAATAATAAGTCTATCTCTGAAGCGTATAATTTATATTTACTGTAATAACTTGTAATAAACTTATATTTGTTACCCGGACATACTGAGTTTTATATTACAAGGAATTGGGACCCAAGTAATTTGACAGTAATAAGAGAATCGATCCGTAAGGGAATCTGGTGGTAAATTAAAGATTCATAACACTATGCTGTAACCATTAATAGCGATCGCTATTGTCACATGTTGGAAATATTTTTGGTAGCCGAATTGGATTGATTGGGCCTGCAACACATATGGTTTTAACAGGATGGTGCCACCTCATACAGCTCGAGATAAGCTTGAAATTTTATGAGAAATTTTTCCCGGCCGCATAATGTAAAAAAGTGTTGATATTGACTGGCCTCCTCAATCACCTGATTTGACGGGTTCCAGACTATTTTATGTAAAAAGTCAACCCCAATAAGCCAATTACAACTCCAATGCTACAGGACAATATTCGAAATGAAATATGCAGAGATTATATGCGAGAATGTTATGAAAAATATGGTAAAAAGAGCACGCATTTGTGCCGCTGCCAAAAGTGGTAACTTGGCAAATATCATAATCTATAAATAATTGTAATAAATAACATAATTGATAAATGAAAACCAAATTTAAAACAATATAGTTTATTTTTTAGTTATTTAAAAAAACCATCGGCCTGGAACATAATATTCACCTGTACGTTTTATTTATTTTATTAAGGAATTTTTTCTTAGATACAAATTTTTTGTTAATTTATTTCATACATTATGATATTAACATAAAATAGTGATTTGAGTTGCCAATAAATATTAATCACTTATCTCATCCAATACTAATCACACTCGTGGTGATTTATCTCTTTACTTTGTACAATTCTTAGATTGTTCAGAGCATTTTGATGTATTCAAATGCACGCTAATTAGATACAGTATATGAGTATATGTTGCCAATTTTGCAGGAATTTATTTGTTAGTTTTATTGTTTTTTTTTTTGTTTTTACCCATATTTATTATTTTATTATATTACATTTTATTGGATATTAAATTTGGTACGATGCAAACTTTAAAAAATACTTATACAATTTATATTTATAGCTGATTACGTATCATAATAATATGAAGTTTTAAAATACATAAATAAATCTTTATTTAGAGTTATGTAATGTTTGAAAAATGTACCCTCAGAATTAAAAGTTATGTATCAGTTTCCTATCAAATTATATTACAAAAAAAACATAGTTAGCACAAGAAGACGCTCAATATATTATTATTATTGTTACGTACTTGTCTAATTTTAAGGTCCGAGAAATAAACTTTGTAACAATTATACATTTATTACAATACGATTCAATTTAGTACATGGTATATTACTAGTATAGGTCAAACGATTAAGTCGATGAACACGCAGAGAAAGAGACCGCGCACTGCCGCGCGCTGCCCTTTATAGCCTCGCACGCACGCCGGCGGTGCAGCCCTCACACACACAACCATACAATCCCAAGGACATCACAAATATTATCCTAAGATAATTCGTATTCATTCGGTGTCAAGTAATTTAATTATAGGTTCTACACTATAATATCCTACGTAAGAAACTGAAATGAATCCTTAATTTATAATTTAAAAAATACACGTACGTTACATTAGCTGTTGACTCATAACATCACATAAGTACAATTCGAGAAAACTACCGACACGTGATGCTTTACCCTTTTCATTTGCTTTCAGTACTCGCCCAGATTTAAATTAAAAATAAACTCATGGTACCATCGAGAAGTATTAACATTTGAACGCCCAAACAATAGATACTTGTAAATTAAATTAACTATTTTAATTTAATTAAGTATTTTTTTGATATAAATAAAAATGTAAAAATTTTCTAGTAACTATCTTCAATGAAAGAAGTGAAATGAGTGAGGGAGAGGGAGGTCCGGTAATATGTTGCTACGCCAATATTTAAACCTACTCTGATGTATTCTAGAATTTAACATGTTTATCAAGAAAACTCGTGATAATATCAATTTATATTTATAAGGCTCTAGTATCGAGATAATCATCAGTTTATGTCGGTTGGTTTATTTTTCTAGCTAGATTAATTGCAAAGATAACGTTTAATTAATGTTCCATTGCTAAGTGCTTACTGACACTTTTTGTTCAACCAAAATATCATTCTTACCAACTTCATGCATCGTTGATTGTATTATCAATAAGGTTTACTATAAAAAGGTAGTTAAAAGTTTCATCATCCCTTAATAAACCCTTGTCTAATGGTTTGATTACAGGTTTTAATCAAAAGATTACAGTGAAGTAAGAAACTAATTGAATATTTGAGGGCGAAGTGTACTCGGGGTTTGTGGGATTTTACGAGAAATGTGCTGAGAAAATTGGAACCTTTATGTGGAAACTTTTGAAGCAGGTTCACGTGATTGAAGGTTGTATCGAATGACGTGCCTTATACCTCCACTGAATGAGCCTCAGTAAAGCTGTAAAGATTTCAAAGCGCATTGTTCCTTAAGCTTAGAGGATTACTATGAGAAAATATTTTGAGGAAAGTCAAAAGATTTTGTAATGTATAGCTTACAAAAGCAAGAAATTTAAAAAGAATTTCTTTTACAACGGCTATTGATTTAATACGCGTTTGTGAAATATTAATAATATTGCTTTTATTTGATCAATTAAATAATTTCGTACTGTTTCGTTACAGATTTAATTTAATTATTTAAATTTATTATCGTATTATGGACGTAACTAATATTATTATTATTATATAGACAATATTATTGATAGAATCGGCGTTATATTCTATTGTAACTCAACATGAGTTTATTTACATTACTCGAGTTTCGAGAGTAACAGTAATAACTCTCATCGACAGATGAGGTTTGTGTGTATTCAGTTTACTACTTCACTTGTCGATTAGAGTTACTACTGTTATTCTCGAAACTCAAGTAATGTAAATAAAGTCAAGTAGAGTTATAACAGTGCTAACTTCAACGTCACAATTAGAAGTCATTCAAAAAATGAGAATAATAAAAAAAAGACTATCCAAGTATACAACTTTTCACAGATTTCAAGTACCAAAAATAATAAATTTAATAATCCAAATTTTCTAAATTAAAAATCAATTAAACTTTAGAAGTGAATTCCGATCTATAAGATTTAGAGACCAAATTGATATTCCAAAACTAAAATATACCGCAACTCAAAATCACTACATTTATAAAAAAATTTAACAACCTTCCCATCACAATTAGAACAATGACAGACTACTATCAATTTGTATCTGAAGTATAAAATATATATATATACACAGCTTAACTGAAACATTAATTATTTTGTACATACTCCTTCTCTATACACGAGTCCTACACTCATAGAGAAGAAATAAATGATAAATGAAATATATATATCCTACTGATAATTCTAAAATGTATTATATTTTCTAATATTAAAATAAATAAAAAAAATATCCATCCATTTTGATGATTAATATTTTACACATTTTCAGCAAAGCAAATACAACATACGTAAATGATAAATATAAACCAGCATAATCATACAATCTAATAAAATATACGCAATTGATTTATTCAATGAAATATTATAAATTTAGTCTACTATATACTCATAGATGTGTATTTCTATTCTCTTTATTTTTTAAATTGTATTTTTAATTTCTATTCAACAATACAACATGTAATATTAATAAAACAACCTTTTTATATATAGATAGATAAATATATAATAAATTAAAAATATGAATAGATTCAGTGACTGGATACTGATAAGCTAAGCAGATGACTGTATTCTAATGGCTAAACGTTATCTGCTTTTAATTTGGAAAGAAGATACTAAGACTAATTCTAATAATGTTTCTAAACAAACATCTTCAGTCTGGTTTGGACTATTAAAGTTCCATAACTTTGCTGACACTTGACCCTAATATATCCATTCTTAATGTAAATTATAGTACCTGTAGTACGGTGCCTTGAAATATAACAGCGATAATTGTGTACCTATGTATTAATTAAGTTTAGTATAAACCTATTTTTATTTTTTTTTAATTATTTAATAATACTTTATTTTTTGGGAATTTTAGATACCCCGCACAAAAGTTTTTTCATACCATTTCATTTGGAATCCTCGGACCAAAATAACTCAAAACTAGTAAGGGAAAAGTGAAATAACCTTTATCTACCGAGGGATGAAAAAATGCCCCCAATGTATGTATGAATAACATTTATCACTGTCATTGTCGTCTTGTAAGTAAATTGCGTTTTTCCCTCTTCCCTAAGGATATCTCTATAATTTCATCTCGGGTCGTACCGTATCATTTACATGAATTTCCTGTTTTTATCAGGGCCTCTTCGAAGCAGTAGTCGTAGGGCGCACCGGTGGTTATAAGGAACTAAAAATTAATAACGTTTTGCTCTTTTTTGTTTTAAAAAAGGCTAACGGCAGCTCAGTTTAATTCTCCATTACACAGAGTTCAAAACTTGGGTAACGAGTACGCAGATGTCGCTGACGTATAAAATATAATGTAATATTACTGAAATACAAAAAATCTAACTTTTATAACTGGCAGATTAGAAGAACTCATTTGAAACTATCGCAAAATTCACGATTATACAATGACCTTTTTTCATAAATATTTGAATATAATCTATATATGCATATATAAAGAATTGTGTCTGTTGGTTTGTTTGTTTTTTATCTACAGTTTTATTCTAAATTTTGAGTGCAAAATTTCTCAGTGAGATGTAAGATGAAGATACAAAAATATATTTATTAGCAAAGGGTAAGTATGTATATTTTTTTATTTAGTTGTAAAAATTATAATATTTTTACATCTCGTATGCAACACTAACATAAACGAATTATTAAATTATTTCGTACATCAATTAGCATTAGGTGAAGAGAAAGAGAGAAGAAAAAGTTCACTGTTTAGATGAGATTTCGAAAAACCATCCCCATCCCCCTTAAAGCAGAATTTTGGTACTTTATGATCAATTTTTTTACACTTGACCTTCAATACAAGAAGAAGGTCACTGTCTACATGAGATTTCGAAAAACCACCCCCATCTCTCTTTATTATTCCTTAAAGCAGAATTTGGTACTTTTTGATGTAATTTTGCACACTTGACTTTCATCATAAGAAGAAAATTACTGTCAACATGAGATTTTGAACAAACACCCCCATCCCCCTTTCTCACTCTTAAAAGAAAAATTGTTGTACTTCCTGATGAAATTTTGCACACTTGATGTTCAAAATAAGAGGAAAATTACTCTCCACATTTGATTTCGAAGAAAAAACTACCCCCATCCCCCTAAATGAAGCATCTTCACTCTGCGTAAAGTGCGGAAAACGCCGGGTATTTTAGCTAGTGTAATATAATTTACCTTCTGTCTTTTTTATTATCATTATGTTATATTTGAGATAAGGATAATATTGTTTTTTTACATTTCTGTTAATGGTACACCGTACCTACCGTATATATTAAATAAATTAATTAAAAAACTGGTTCAGATACGAGCTGAAAGAAAAATAAAGTTTTTCATTTAAATGTGACAATTAAGCCAATAGTATTATAAAGATGTGAACAATAAGGAGAGAAAAAGAGAGGAATAGTCGAAAAGATACAGCGCGGCTACAAATCCCCTATTGGGAGACCACAGCTCAAAACAAAAAGGCCCTTAAAAGCCAAAAATGATTTGATTTTGTGAAACGTTTACATGCACTTCACTACATGTACTATAAAAGTTCCAAATTATTCAATGAACTGCCAGCAAATGTGAAGAATGTAACTAGTCTTGATACTTTTCTTAGGTTAAGTGTAGAATATGAGTTTAATAGGTGATCATTTTTCATGTGCTTACATTTTTTTGTATTTATAATCCCTTTACCTAATGCTAATTGATGTACGATATAATTTAATAATTTTTTATGTTAGTGTTGCATATCAGATGTAAGAATATTATAATTTTTAAAACTAAATAAAAAAATATAGATACTTACCCTTTGCTAATAAATATATTTTTTATTTTGTTTTAATGTTTTAAAATAAATAGAGATGCGTATGCGAAATAAATGTTTCATCTATATTTTTATATGACGATTTTGGTAGTCTCCTAAGTCGAGGCTTAAACCCCCGACCATTTGATCACTAGGCGAGTTTCTTATCACTAGACAAACAAGCACGCACCCTCAGCTTATTTCGCACAGAAAATTATTCCTTTCGTCTTTTCTTAATATTATATCTTTATCTTACATCTCACTGAAAATAATTCTCTTTGCACATTCATCTTATTTCTCACCGAGAACTATTCCGTGCCATTTCACCTAATCCGTACCATTTCATTACATAAACTTGCTCAGATAGCGGCTGTCGCTGACTCAGGAGTCGGGTAGGTACCTACCTGAAGCGCACTTAGCCATTCTCATGACATTAGTTTCATTCATGTAGTGACAATACGTTATTGACCTGTATGTCTATTGTTATTTCAGAATTATTGCCAATGTTGGATTGGAAAAGTTGTTGGATAAATACAAAAAACAATGAAAGATGCAGTGAAATAATTTAAAATAAAACATAACAGTAATATAATTTACTATATTTTACGTAATAGAATGAACAAAAGATGTTTGTTTTTGTTATCAACTGTCATGTTTATTTTATGTTACTGTGAGACATGTGGGACATACCTACTACTACATGGTTTCACGGTCCATTGCGAGCCTCCGAATCAGACTTCTCTGCCTGGGCCAACATGCTCCACTTAGAGACAGAAAAATGAAGTGCCTACAGATCTCTCTTCACACTGTTGTTTTGCTCACAATGATCTCTCAGATGAGACAATGATCTCTGAGAATCAGTAAAAGTACGTGTGTACTAGACGCACCATTTTAATCCGCGCGTTGTATTCTGTACTATCCACTCGAGTCGAATCTCCGACAGATATCTCATTTGCGGACGCAGGCCATGAGAGGTCGCTGTTTATTTGGGATCCCTCGATAAATACAGTTTACAGTACTTTTCGTATTTAAATGTTCCATGTCTTGTTCATGTTATCCTTGCATTTTTACTATACCACCTAAATCTGATAAAGATTTCTTATTTTTGAATTGTTACGAATACGCCACTGGCATAACTAATTATTTCTCACCAGCCCATTCTGGGACGGACAAAAGGAAAGTATATAGGATACTTTAAAAAATATACTGATATTGATGAAAAAATAATATTCAAAACTTGTACTTATTAGTCAACTTGTAATTTATTGAAATTACAATAATTAATTAGTATTTGAAATATCACAGACCTATATTCTGAACAATTACAACTTCACAATAAGAATGTGTTCTCCTTAATAATATAAAAGTTATATCAATGTGTCCAAAATTTAATAAAAATGAATTGTTAATTCTGGCGTCTCCTAACGGGATACTCAAAGGTATTTGAGATTCCGTAAAAACAAAGTAGATGGCTTTCAAATAATGGAACGATACATGTATTTATTTGAAAAATGTAACATATAGGTTCGAAAATTTGTCGTCAAAAGTACTGTGTGCTGTAGCATAGTCGGTTAATGCACCTTTCCCAGATTGGAAAGACATCCAGGTTCGAATCCCGGTTGCAACAACAATATTTTTCGATAAAATTGATTTTAAATGTATATCTTTCAAATTAAAACATTTAATTAGTATTTAAAATATCACAGACCTATGTTCTGAATAATTACAATTCCATAATAAGAATATGTTCTTAATAACAAATCAATATATTAGCTTGTTGGTCTAGTGATAAAGACACTCGTCTAATAATCTAGTGGTCGGGGTTCGAACCTCGTTCCAATAGGCCATGAAGTTCATCATATTTTTATAGCATAGGCGTTTAGATTAGTTAATAATAGTAAGAATATTGATGCGATATGTATTCTGTGTACTTATTTCTATTTAAAAAAAAAATATTCCAAAAGCAACCAAGTCTACTTCAGTAAGCTGTCATAACTATTCGCCCTCAAGTATGATATTATTCGCACTAAAGACAAAGTAAGTAATTTCATGATTTGTTGAATTAGATATGAAAGTTGAAGGCATAAAAATATTTTTTATAACATAGTTGAAGCTTTGGCAGTTTCAACGGTGTTTTGATAATAAAACTGTCAAAAATAATAATATTTTTGCATCAAAAATCGATTGACAATAAGAAGCGCTTTTGTGCAAAGACTGAATCATTCACCGTTGAAGTTTTTTTGATATTTAATTAAGTACCATCGCGAAAATATCGTGAGATTCCGGAATAAGTTCAAAAAGTTTCCAAATAATCTAGGATATGTACTAGATTTTTTTCCAATATACAATAAATGTTCCAACGATTAACTGATTAATGCATTTAGAAAAAAAATAGTAAATTCATGGTACATTTAATATTGAGCTTAAGTTTGCTAACTAACTGACCGTCATGCCGTTTCTCCACAGGAGTGAGCAGAGAGTAAAGAACGCAGCACTTTACTGTCCTGGTGTACCATAGTTCCCTCGATCACTATTGGTTTGGGCAAACGTTATGTACATACGTGTTTAAACCATCTCTGCGATAAATTCATAATTATATTGACTATGCTACAGACATATTTGCATTTGCTCTATATTAATTCTCCACTCTGTCGTACAGAGATATTCAACGTATGCGCTTCACAACATTCAGTCTACTTTATATTATTAGATATTTCGTACTTCATTTGCCAATTAAAAACTTTTTAGAAAAATTAACTTGTAATTATCTCAAAGATCTCCTAGGGCTGCAAGGCATTTTATAAAATAGTTCTCTATTTAGAACTCGATGATTAAACAAAAGTAAATATAACATTTAAAAAAAATTTAAGTCTTGAACCGAGAACTTTTCTATTATCAATAGATTGCTCTTACAACTGAGCTATGACAATTCAATTAACATGCGTCATCTTTATTATTTGTATCCTCGTTGGCAACAAACTTATTTGATAACTCGAATTTTGACAATGCTATATTTACATTTTGTAATTATAGTTGATAATGTTGACAATGAAATTGATAAAAAATAATTGTGTTTAATTTATTAAGCTTCATCCCGCGTTATCGCAATGCTATTTATAATAGTACTAGTTGTAAACAATGGTTTTGTAGTTTGAACAATTTTGTACATACAAAATACGGATCGTTAAATCATACCTTTAACCCGATAATCAATAGTCCTACCTGGCTGGTTAGGAAACTGCCAGAAATTACTTTCAGGTGACAAAACGACTCATTGTTTAAATTCGCAGCAATTATGAACCGGCTTAATTCCATTTTGATTATTAACCCTTCATAAATGTTTTAACACGCAGATGTTAAATTAGCTTTATAATAAAATAGTTTTAACAACGTATACGTACATTATAATTCAAAATGTTATTATTTTAACGTGAGCTTAATAAATAGATGTGCTATGCAATTTTCTCATTAAGAAAATGTTCTAAAGGATTCATTCTATTCGTGGTTATATAAATTGACAGAAATACTACCTCATGACGCAACTTCTGAAAAATTTCAATGCTCTTTCTTCGAATATAACCAGGATACCTCGAAACCAACATTAAAAAAGATTATATATAAGTGTATAACTAACTGTATACAGGGTGTCTCAGAGACAGTAGTCCAAATGAAGCCAACGGTAGCAATTAATTGAGCTCAAATAGGATTATCCAGTATTCAACGGTTAAAAGTTATTCGAACTTTTATGATTTTAGAGAAATTTACAACCTGTCTTTACAAAAATGCGTGCTGTGTAGATAGTTCATACTCTACACGTATGTAGTAATAATGCAGCTACCACATAAACTATCATATTTTTGTCTACGGCTAATTAAAAAAAGTTATTTTGTCTTTTCTGGCGAAAATCACAAAAGTTTGAATAACTTCCAAAACGTTAAATTTCAAATAACTCAATTTGAAACAATGGAGCCGGTATAAGTCTGTATATATTGGTTGCGTCATTCAATTCTGTTCGCAAAATACCCACACGAATGATTCATAGCCCGCTTTGCGTTGAACTTTGTACAGTCCTTCACGAGCACTTGAGACGCTGTTTCAACGTCTGACATATTGTAAATACCGTACATAATTACAAATTGAATTATTGGGCAGCATTCATTATATATCTAAACATAATCATACATAAATGGTTACCAGGTTCATGATTAGTAAATTTTGGTGAACTTGCCCAGAAAGTTGTGTTGAACGTTATTTAAAAATATTTAATAGTTTAATTGATATTTGATAGTTTATTGTAAATCTGTTGTTACTAAAAATTAATAAAACTAATAATTTAATTTAAGCATTTAAAAATTTTTGCGTGATAATAAAACTTTTTTTTTATTAAAATATGGTGGTGAGCCGGCCAGGTCATCTGAAGGAAGTGTTGTCCTTAGCCAGTGGTAGCGGACTTTAATGGGCGCGATAAACCCACCCTCAAAGTTCATTAATGTTGGAATAATGTCTAGAGTGAGGGCTGTTATCCTCCAAATGGCGGAAATCGGCCGGAAAGCAGCCCTTGTATCGATCTCACGGAAGTCGAGAGGAATTTTTAACTAGAAATCGTTTCGAATTTTTCACCGAAGTGTAAGCTTCATAAATTTTTTGTTGAATGTATTTTTAATTTTTTTTAGTTGCCGGATTCACAGAATATTCGTGCAAATTTAAACAGAAATAAATTGTGATTATAAAGGTTTTGATTTTTTCTAACACTACTGAAGATACCGTTGATGAAAATATTGAAAGTACAGTGTATCTTAGAAATATTATTATACAAACGGCGAATAAGAACATTTAAACGTATGATATTCGTTTTGTTTTCTCTACATTTATAATGTAATATTAAAAAAAGTTTTATTATATAAATATGTATTTTAATTGAGATTTGGCATAACTACTATTTAGATATTTCTAATTGCAGCCAAGAGTTTATAAATGCAAGTTCAGGTGGGCCCAACAAAGGATAGTTCGAGATTCAAAAAAGACACTTATTTTCACAATTTTATTATGTATACAACACAACAGTCGGAAGTAATCAACAAATATTCAAGTAATCTCGCTTAATCGCGGGCGCTGTAAGCTGCTGTGTAAAATATTTGTTGTGTGGACGTCGAACAGAGTGAAAATCATACGTGTACTTCAGACGGAGGCTAGGACAGCAACGGTGTGTGCAAAACGCACACGCGGATTTTCTTACAGAAGAGTGGTGATATATTGCCAAAAATTCATTTGTCAACATAATTATAGAAACAGATATTATTATTCCGACGCGCGTCTAACAATCAAACCATTCCATTAAGGTGCCAAAAAACTTCCTCATTTCGCGGTGCGCGGTAACTGAGTTACCTCAAAATAAAATAAAATTGAAGAAAGTAGGTTTCAATTTTTCTTGATTATTTTTATTTTCGGGTTATATCTATTATCGGGGGATATCTTTTAACGGTATTCCAGTTTCTATAAATGGAACTCTTCTTTTAGAAGCAGAATAAGTTATTTATTATAGGAATACAATATTCAACATATATATTTTTTTTATGCGCGTGCATCCATTTTGCGTAGAAATATACAACAAAAATATATTGATTCACATCGCATCATAAAACACAAAATCTGCTGTCAATCACGAAAGTGTACAGCTATCTATTTTAGTTGATTTATTATATTATTTTGTTTTAGTTTCCCGTCCAATGACGGGAATTTTCTAGAAATATTAATTACTTTTATCCAATAATATTTTGAAATAAATATACTTGCATGAAATTATGTACACAAGCATGCTCATGTTGATTTAATTATATTTTAATCTATCCCTACCATCCACAAACATTTGTTTAATGGAAAGAAATTAAATTTTCAGGATTTTAATAAAGCCATGAATATTTTTAGGTGCCAAATATTGAAGATTCCCTCTTCAATATTTTAATGTCAAATGCAAATTAATTTGTCCTTGGTAAAAATAATGAAATACTTATTGAGGTATTATTACTTTTATAATGATAGTTTCATGAGGTTTTTCAATTCACTGTTAAAATGTAATATCCTTTATTACACAATTTTTGCTTTACTATAATAAAATTACCGAGATGATTATTTATATAAGTACCAGCAGAAATCAATTAACTTTAACCAATGAGCATCGAGTAGTATCGTTGTAATTGATTTAATTTTAAAACATGGTTTGTGAAACAAAGAATTACATTGTTGACGAATGCTTACTATTCTTACATATCATCAAATGTTTTTATTAATATCATTCTTCAATATTATATATATATATACAATTAAATTAATAATGAAATTTAAGGTATACGATGTTGAGGTGTGTAACCTGGTGGTCTGTCCTCCACCGGCCAGATCAGCGGAGAAAACACGAAATGTGGGTATGGCACTCGGAGCTCACCTTGCCGACGACTTTTCTTTTCACTTGTGATAAGTTTATAACAACTTGTGTAATTCGGATGGACAGCAATTTACTCTACATTATTCAAAGAAGTTACTATTATTTGCAGTGCTTTGTTACAAGGAACATAGCGATCATTACAAATGTAAACTAGAGTAACCCTAAACAAATATAGTCTGCGAAGAATGTCCAAGGTTGAAGATGTAGAACCGCCATCACGGTAGATTCACAATCCAGCGCAGACAAAAAAAATGGAACAATAATAATACGAGTAATACATGAACTTGGGTTTGGGAACGCGCCTCCTCCATGTTTCGAACTCGTTACTTATAATCCCTTGTCGCTACATACTGATTTGGAATTAATAGCTTTTCGGTTGATCGTGGTCAGCGATTGGACACTCATCCATAACCCGTTTGCGACATCGTCCATTATTAGTTCCGGAGTTCTTAATCCCGCACCCAAGGAAATAAAATATTTCTGCAGAAGATATGAATACAATGCAAATTAAGATTTATCACACGATTAGTAGAAATTGATGCACTAGTAATTGTGACTATTTTTCTTACCCAGTATCCTATTATGGATCTATTAAATTAAGAGTTTAAATTAACTCGTTGTGGCCAGCCGCCAAAAACAAGTAAGTTAACAAGTAAATGCTGCCGATAGCGTTCTGGGCGCTGTGCGCTGCGTTTCCGATCCGGCCCCTGACCCCAGACAATTGCGCATGCGCGGGAGTGTTGCCATCATTCAAAAATTGAATACCAAAGGAATTATAAATAATTCAACTGCTAACGTATTTAAGACTTATTGTTTCTTTGGGTTCATTAAATAAATAACATCCCTGAGATGCCCGATGAATATCAGAAAAATTGTTGGAAGACGTATTCCATTCAGGACTAGACGGAATATTCTAATGACTTTTTATGAGGTGAGATTTTCATCTCAAGATAATTATGGCCCCCATAAAATCCTTTGGAGACAACTCTCGGCTTTATAGTTCACCGTAACACAAGTCTCAGGTATCTAAGTACCTACCACTATTTTCCGCCACGATAGAGTTTAATATTTATTTTGTCACGCACCTTACATCACGTTTTATGTTCAAACGTCAAATGATTGTCTGTTGATGTTGGCTTCATTTTAGTTTAAACCGTAAATGTTAAAAATGTTAGTAATAATAAATGTTCGTAATGTAATGTCTTCTGTTTGTCAAACTATCAGAAGAACATGTTACAGGTAGTTACTTATGGTTCTAGATGACACCTCTGCGCATGTATCGAGTCTCAAATCAAATCGTCGTGTAAATGGGTTCGAGTTTTGTCTCGTCCGTTCAATCTCGAGCATCAAAATTTATCTAAATCTCAACACGTGTACACGGAAATGAGATTTTGTGATCTCGTTTCATGATCACTTGCCGTAGAACTGATTCATCATAAAATATAATATTTTTATATAAATATTTAAAATATGCAGCATTTATTAGTCACAATAATACGGAATAGAAGTTTTAGTACTTTGCAAATGATAATATAAAGTATAATACAACTGTTTAGATAAAAAAATATTCGTATTCAAACGTTTCTGTGAAAATACGTGACATACAAAAAAGCTAAAATTTCTCTTTTAACAAGGTTATTGGTAAAAGTGCACAAAAAATATATACCTAACCCGTTTGCTCTTTATACTCAAAAATCTTTCGAAACCTGATTATTAAAATTATTTTTTTATGGTGCCCTGCCCCTATTCGTAAATATGTAAGATATTTTTGGAAGAAAGGAAGTTTGGTGAATCTACATTCAGTTCTTGAAAGAACAACCACGAAACTAATGAAAATTATCTATTTAGAAACTAAAACACGCCTATCATCAGAAAATACGTAGGTATATTTTGAGTGGTTTGTTGTTATTCACTTAAGAATCGTTGAATTTTAAAAGTAGCTGTGATCCAAAAAAGTCATCTTTCCATCGTTATATATATTTTTGTATGTCACAGAAATATATTAAAAAAATATAGAATTTTTAATAAAATACAGACTTTTACCCATTTGCCATTAAACCATCCCTTTGGCGGGTAATTTGTATAATCTAACGAGATCCAGCATCTCTCGCGAAGAACCGAGGGAGGAATATTAAGAAGTCACTCATTTCGTTAAGTATGTGAAAGAAGCCTCAAGCGAGACCGGAGTGGAATAATATAACAATGCCGGGATGAAACAACCCCTTTAGGAATAATTGCATTACGAAGTAAGAGAAAGAACTCTTCCATCCGCATGCTTTCAGGTGGTAATGGGCCCTTATTGGGAGCATTTGTTTCACTGGTAAGTAACAATTCTTCTGCTAATGTAGCTATAAGACGTTGCTGGAAATTTTCGCTAAGACAGTACTAACTAAAATTTGTAAATTAAATTCTGATATTATTAACATATTTTGGCTGTTTCTTTTTAACAATATTATTATATCAGTCTTAGTGTAATTGTATTACAATAATTATTCTAAATATACTTTACTATACTAACAGATGTTATTTTCAGAAAGAAAGTGTTAGGTATGCACATGGTGATGAGTTTTTCATCCGAGACATGCCCAAACCATCGAAGTCGCTAGATCTCGATAAACTTGATGATATCAGACTTATCATAGAGCTCATAAATTTTGATATATAAAGGGATGCACATTATTTTGAAATAGAAACTACAAAGCGTTGGTTCAATGGCAGCAACTTCACGGCGGATATTTTCTTATAGGGCCTGAATTGTTCGAGGATTGTTGCAGTAAACTTTCGAATAAGGTATCCTCACAAAAAAAAGTCACACGGTGTAAGGTCCGGTCCGGTGACCGAGGTGTCCAGGGTATGTCTCCGTACTTGCTGATTACTTTATTGGGAAAAACTTCTCCCAGCTTCTCCACTGAAACTCTAGCTGTGTGTGAAGTGGCTCCGTCTTGCTGAAATTGTGTTCTGTTGTTGAATCCGAGAAACAACTGCAGTTGTGGTACCAAAAACTCATCGATCATTCGGAAATACACGTCAGCAGTGACTATCTCTCGCTGGTTAAAAAAATAAGGGTCAATTATCCTTCAAGCAGAAATTGCATACCAGGACAATGGAAACGTTTTGATGGCGTTTACTTGTATTGTCGGGGCACCAGTATCTCATGTTCTGTTTATTAACATAGCTATCGATATGAAAATGTACTTCGACAGTAGGCACTATGCTTTCAAGCGTTCGTGCTGTTCCAAAACGTTCCAATTTCGTTTTCGCTAAGGTTTCACGTAAACAATAGTCATTTTCGTTGAGAATCTGCACGATTTGCAGTTTGTATGTGTGAAAAGTTTTTTTTTCAAAATAACGTGCACTGTTGATATTTTTAATTTCAATACAGGCTGCAATCTTTGCATAATTTCACGTCGACATTGAGCCACATGTTCTGGCGTCGCTGCTGACATTGATGGTCCCGGAGGAGTTTGGTTAACCATTGTTCCTTCTTGACTGAACTTTTGAACCCAGTACCGGATAAGTTGCGTGCTCGGCCCATCACTTACTCGTCGAATATTAAAGTGAGTACAAAAAGTGCAACGCGCACGAACCAATGAATTACCACACTTTAAATATTGCTCAACTGCGAACGCGCGGTGCGCTTCTGACCAGTGACTCATTGCGGTTGGCAAACCCGCAAATCACGCACGTCGAACAATACCCCTCCCATTTACCTTACCCTGATGGTTTACGAGCAATTACAATTTAATCTTGAATTTTTTCCGCTGAACATTCTATACTTGATAGAATTCGGGAAAGTCCTCACTGTAATTTCCATATTCTAAAATATACTACGCAGATGCTAAATGTATAACCGTTAATATGTTTATTAATAAAATATTCATATGATGAATATATAAAGTCTCATAAGTTTTATTATACTGAAGAATGTAGAATTTACTTACTTCTTCTACTTTTAAATATCGTTATTTATAATTCAAAAGTGTTTAATAGGGTTATTGTTAGACAAAGATAGACAAATATCATTGTTAGGCAATCATTGTCAAACAATGGTAGACAATTAACATTGTCAGGCAAAGGTAGACAATTAATATTGTCACAATTTTCATTGTCGGGCAAAGGTGGACATTGTCACAATTTTCATTATTTACACAGTGATTATGGAGGATTTTTATATTATTATTTTCAGTAATAGAAAAAGGAAGTAACACTTTATATGAAATAATATTTTATCCAGAAACTCAATTTTCTCGCGTATTTTTGATATTCCCAAGGACTGAGTTGATGGGTTTAATTGGGAGGAAATATCCAATATATCTGAAGAGGTTTCGCGAACACCTTTTGCTTTATGGGCTTTCTGATAAAGGGAGCGAGCGCGGATCGCGGGTGCCACTCGTAATAATTTTCGACCCATTTGCGCCAAATGTAACGAACGGGTTCTTTGATGAAATGAATCGAGAGGGATATGTGACAAGTATTATGTGCTGGCTGTGCTTCATTGTCTCCGGCATCATTCATTACTGTGAACCTTTCTACCATTGATTTAAGATAATTTGTGGGGTTCAATTTATTTTACCAACATATTAAACACAGCATTAATTGAACTTAAAATTATACTTTTATCGGTATTGTCTTATTGCGTGCCACTTCTCTAAGAAGAGAAAGATTATAGTCACTTTTTGTTTCATAAATGTTTGTAAGCGTTTTATCATTTTTGCTTTGCTTTTTTTTTTTACCACACAATGAAGAGTATATTTTGTTGGTCTTACTAATTTGAACATATCGTCACCATTTTCTACCCATTGCTGGATACAAGACTCACCATCTGTCTTCTTTGTTATTCGATGCTACATATTTCTGCCGAGTATGATGATTTCGTCAGTCCGGCGGGTTTTAGGGGGACCATTTGGCCCTTTGATTGAAAATTTGTCAGCTCTCGGAGCGATGTGGCTTGCCCATTGTCATTTAATTTTGTGCGTACTTTATTTGTTTTCTTTTCCTCTATCTGCATGTGTTATACATTTTTCGATAAGTTCAAGTTTACACTTTATTTTTTGTCTTTGAATATGTTTTGAAATGACTTAAAAGTATGGTACCTACTTATTTAGTATGATGCCAATTGACAATATTCCTTAATAATAATTATTTTTACAGATGTGACAGTACTAAGAGATTTATATTTATTTATTACTCAATTCAAATACACTACATTTGTACCACCTCACTTCACTAGTTCAGATTATTAAAATATGTAGAAATATAATATAATTTTTATAACCTTAAAATAGTTTAAGCATTAGTATTATTCTCAAGCACAGTTAAGATGTATGGTAATTACTTTATTTAATATATTTATTTTATATAATACTAGATTGTGAGCTATACAACTCTCTTATAATAAATAAATTAAATATAATCATTATTATCTAAAGTATTATTGATGGTTCAAAACATAAATGTATTGTTATTGGAGCCGACACTTATATACAAATGTAGAGATACACATTATATCCTTCATAAATAAACGAGGTTCTTATATTATAACACACTGTCGTATTGCCTGTACATAACGTCAAAGTAAAGTAATGATTTAATGCAACATTAATTATTAATGTCCAATTAAGCTTGCTCCGTCGTAAGCACATTTGATGTGTTGTTAAATAATTTAAGAGAGGTGTATGTATAAAATTAATGTTGTGAAAACTTGAACCTATTTTTATCATGGGTCGGACTCTGATTAATGCGGGTAGATAAAACTGCTTTCATATGAGGTTAAAAATTAGATATAAAAAACATCACATTAATCTTATATATATACTGGGTGTAACATCCTAGTGCACAATATTTTAGGGGTAAACATTAAAATACGATTTTAAAATATTCAAAAACTACATGTGCCTAATCTCAACCATATCAGAGATATAAGAATTTTAAAAAATACGTAGTAATGCGATCATTTCGATTAATTAAAATATTTTATTGGTATCAAATTATACAGGCTGAATATTATGTTCCAGGCCCATTTTGTTTGGCTGCTATTTTGGTTTGGTAGATATTTGTATGTTTGCAATTGATAGTTGTTGATTTCAATTTATCATAGAGTATCTAATGCCGTGTAGAAGTAATAAAAACATTATATCTAAATAATAATAGCAATGCTGTAACCATTAATGGCTACACTTCTTGGTGGGCGAATTGGGTCGATGGGGCCAATAGTCAATAGGACGGTACCACCTTACACACAGCTCGAGTTACGGTTGAAATTTTGGGAGAAATTTTTCCCGGCCGCATAATGTCAAAAAGGAGTGATATTGACTGGCCTCCTCGATCACCTGATTTGACGGCTCTCGACTCTTTTCTGTAGAAGTAATTCAAAAACAATTACGATAACCGTTGTAACTTGGCCATTATCTTATTCCATAAATATATTTTTATTTATTATCTTTGTTTTATTAACCACTAAATGGTATTTTTCGAAACCGGTAGATGTATTTAAACTCAATTTAGTGGTTAGTAAAACAAAGATAATAAATAAAATTATGAATTTTAACACAAAGTTAATATTGCTAATTTCAAAAGTATATTTCATAAATAATTGTAATAAATTGTTGATAAATGAAAAACAATTTTTAAAAGTATAGTTCGTTTTTTAGTTATTTAAAAACAATATCGGCCTGTAACATAAGACTCACCTGTATATTGAGCACAAAACTTCGAGTGATCAAACTATTTTTTATTAATTGATTAAGAGCATAAAGCAAAGATAAAGAATGATAGTGAATCAATTTCGTAAATATTTATTTCGAGGTACGTAGACTTAAAGCTTAACATGATTTTGTAGAAATCTCATACAATATTTTTTTCTATAAGGGTATAGAATTTGTACAAAGTCCTTGCACATTTTAAATTCGTAATTTAGTCAGGTATCCACGCATAAAATACGGTGGACTAGGTTTGTTAAATTCTTTATATATAATCCGAATGCTTTTCTGTGTTCTATACACGTAAGAAAAATGATAAATTTAAATTGAGTGAAGTGTCAATATCGTTTAGAATGTGGATAAATAACCTTTTTATTCTGATGTATATTTTTAAAAATAGAAAAAAAACAAGTGTATTGTCAGAAATTTAAAAATTGATACTCCAATAATGTTGCTGTTTTTTAGGTACGTTATTTAATTAGTCATATTTATATTATGCAAATACAATGAACATATTTTTCTTGTTCGTTGTGCCCTTGTGGCAGAGCTGTCGTGATTGCCATGATAATGATGACACCACAGCTAAAACTCTTCAGCGCCATTTGGTTCGATCTGCAGTATTCCTGACGGCTTCTTGAAGTTTTCAAACTTCAGCAGGTTCATATTATTGATGGAATCGGCATTAACTTCGTAGAGTTTCATAATGATCATCAAAATACATGTATTTGAATATTGATGTGTATTTATAGAAATATTTATCGACAGGTGAAGTATACAAACATAGAAGACGAAACAATCATATATTTGATATGTAGCTGTTTGTACACAGTTACATTTATAATACTTTCATGCATTCGTCCATCTAGTCGGCGATATTCCGTAGGAACGGACTCCTTAGACTCAGCCGTATACAACCAGTCTGTATGGATGCAGTGTTATTGAATCCGTCTTTTTTATGACACGTCCGAAGTATGTGAATTTTTGTTATGGAAGACAGACGTTGCTCATCATAAATTTATTGTAATTTTTTTTTGAGTTATTTGTTGTGTGAGCTGTCCATATGATTTGCAACGTACGTCGTCAACACCCATATCTCTAATGAAGTAGGTAATAATTATTTCATAACGATCTTTATTCTAAATTTAAAACGTATTTTTATTATCATCTCCAGGTTTATTAAAAAGCATTTGCAATGTTTGTTTTTGATGTTTAATAAAGTGTGTTTTTTTAGAGGTTTGTTTTTCGAATTGGCAACACTTTTTCCAGCGATAGCAAATTTGATAGCTGATTTGTGCTCAGTTTGGTTTGTCATTTCATCATGAATAGACTTACGCCAGAACAACTTATGAAAATTGTGCAAATTTATTTCGAAAATCGTGGTTCAGTTCGCAAAACTTACCGTGCGCTACGTACATTTTACGGTCAAAATAATCGTTCATCCGACCAAGTAATTCGAATAAACATTGATCGCTTTTCATCATTATACGCATCCGCAGAGACGTCATACAGGGCACAACGAAGAATCTGTTGCTGCAGTGGAGCGTAGTATTGAGGAGGACCCGAATAAGTTGATACGCCATCATGTACAGCAATAGATCCATGATTATAGACTTTTTCGTTCCCCAATTGAATGGCATTAATGTGGAAAAGCTGTAGTTTCAACAAGACGGTTCAACAATACATTTATTGAAGGAAACATTCGATGAGTGCATAATTTCGCGTAATGGACCTGTGATTTTGCCTCCAAGATCGTGTGATTTTACACCTTTGGATTATTTTCTGTAGGGATATGTGAAGTCGCTAATCTACGCCGATAATCCAGAGATAATAGACGACATGGAAGCCAAAATTAGATGCGTTATTGCCGATATACGTCCCCCCAGCCGCGGCGTCCATATTTAAACGCTAATGGCAAAACATTATCTTTTCAATAAAACCAATACCATGGCCATTACCACGATTTTTATGTGTTTTATTTCATTTTAAAGTTCTATACTTCTTAAAAAAACACCTTTTAGAAGAGGATCTCTGTTGTTCAAAAAATGCGACGCATAAACAACGTTCTGGGACGGGTTTTAAACCTGAGTATCTACTACATTGTTGTCATAGCATGTATGTCTCATGCTCAATGTCACGATGTCAGCAATGTATAATTAATCATAACTAATATCAACTAGACAATACCTAAAACTTAAGGTTTAACGATAACAAATGATATGAGATATCGAAAGGGAAAGAAAATGAAGAGAATTCACAAGATATATGATACAGGATATGCAAGTGGTACGTACTGGAATCGGCGAATGATCATAGTCAAAGGGCAGAGAAACAATAAGAGCATTCGTCGTGACTTTACAGATTGGTACAAATCAATCTAAAATCACACAATTTTTATAACTTATAATTAATATAACCACTTGAGTTTTATCGTCCGACGGGACGGGTACTGGAATCTCCAACGCTGCAGATTTTTAGAAATTTAATTAAATTTAAGAAAATTATTGAAACCAAAAGCAAAATAATGTGTTTAAATTTATAGTGAATAAATGTTGTTGTGAAACCGGATGGCGTTAGAAAAATAAAACTACATATGTAATTACATGGAAACTTATTTACTATATAAAAAATATTAAAATACCTAATCAGAAAGTTATTGCTTTAAATATTAAAAGTAATTATATTAAGATTTAAATTTAATTTAATAACTGTATATCTAAAAATATGCTTCAATAAACAATGAGTGCAGCGAAATAAACCACTCTGATTTACGTCATATTATTTGGAATCAGTTCGATGAATAGGTCGTTAAATATTCTCACAAACTATCACTCAAGAATAAGTGACTATTAACCATAGTCGCTCATTAACGCGTAATAAATGAGTCAATCTATTTCGTGGCGAGAGTGACATTTCCGCCCCTAATAAATGTCCGAGGGTTGCGCAGAGAGCTTCGTGTTACATCCGTTACTTCTTTGGGGATTATTTATTCCCGATGACTATAAAAAAGATTTTTCGTTTACGCTAACTTAAATTATAGTCTGAACTCTACTTTCATTGAAAATTAAATATTCACGAATTTATTTTCCTGATATGAATATTTTTAAGTTAATTTTGTAAAAATAATTTACTTTATATAAAAAAAAACACTGAAATAAATGTTATATAAAATAACTTAAGAAACAATTCAATATACTCTAAAATATATTGTACTTAGAAGATTTCTAAATTTGAGTATTTATAGTTTACATATTTATCATAATAAATAATACTATAAATAATTTGATCTATTCGAAATGCTCCGTAGTTCGTTGAAACTGAAAACAAGTACCTGTTGCAAAAAATCGAAAATCCGTAAAAAGATGTTGCCAAGTCCTATTTCGAGTTTCGACGGTAACAGTGTATTTTTTCGATACATATATTTTTTGTGTACATTTCTAAGTTTTTGAAATCATTTCTTTTTATCTACCTAAATATATGCTGATGTAGTGATGGATAGGTAATTGTCGCGAGTTAAGATTTTATAGTTTTCAATTCAGAAACGTTAAAAAACTCAAACTGTGCATGACACGGGTTAATCGTCTAGTTATTTAATATTGATATAATTTTATTTAACCATTTTCATGATACTTCATGTGTAGTTCTTAAGAAATCACATTATTTGTAAAAATAAAAATCTAAATAATGCATAAAAAATATGCATGTTTGCATACTAATAGTATAAAATAGAATTATATAACTCAAATGAAGAAGTAAATACAAAAAACCAGAATAGTAAAAAATGTTAATATTAGGGTCATACAAGGGAGTAAATACTAGATCTAATTCACCCAGTGCACAATATTCTAGGGGTAAATACATATTAAAAATATGAGTCGAAAATGTTTAAGCTGTATGTACCTAATAACATGATAACATTAAAAAGGTCGTAGATATGCAAATAATTGTGATTAATTTAAATATTTTATTGAATCAAAATTATATATTGAAAACAAAAAATAAAATGTTATCAAAATTTGAGCGGCCAGACTATTTTTCGTTAGATGATTTATATAAAATAATGTGGGTCAACTTCGTAAATATTTATTTAGAAATACGTAGATTAAAAGCCTTTAGTGTTTTTATTAATGTTCTGATTAAATAAAATTTCCCGTAACAGTGCAGGATTAGTACACACTCCTAGAACATTTTAGATTCGTAATTTAGACAGGTTAAAATATTGTAGATTAAATCCCTGTTTAATGCGAAGTATCTCGGTTACTTCGCGTTGCAGAAGTACAGTGTGACCCAAAAGTATTTTTCATTTTGGTTCATTCACTGCACTAATGCAACGAGCGGGAGAGGGGCGGGAGGTATGCCGATCGCTAGCCGCGTCCTTACCAATTGTTCATGAAATTTTCTCAGGAAAATTGGTATCCCGACGAGGTGACATAAACTGGCTTCCACGTAGCCCCGGCTTGACACCAATTGACTTTTTTCTATGAGGCTACCACAAATCAAAGGTATACAGTGACAATCATCCCTCTCTGAACCAATTAAAAGACAATATAAAAAAGAGTACCAGGAAAATAACGGATCATATTTATATAACATAATTTTAAAAAAATATGTATCCAGGGCCTGGTGCTTAAATGCAAAATAAATATATTTTTATTAAAACCCATCCATTATTTTATTACAATGTAGGTTCCCAAAGATATAGTCTGTTCGACTGCCAATCTTGATAATAAGCAACATATTTAAGAACGATGATAAAATGATAGGTAGGTTTAGTAGGATTGATAACATCAATATTTAATTCATATTATTGATTGTAATTTTATGAGAATACCAAGTGGTCTGTGGTTGGGGGTTGTTTGAGAAACACTCAGATTTATGATTAAATAGGTCAATAAACTTAGTGCACCGTTTATAGCTTGGGTTTATTTTTTGTAATTAACTTTCAATGCTTGGAAAAATGATTGAGTAATCTGAACAAGCTTTTATTAAATCATTTAACATTTCTATAGGTATCTGAAAGCTTTTCAAATAACCGATTTTTCTGAACTTTAACTGGCTCGAGCAATAAAATAGTCATCACAAGCAACATTTTTTCAATTGAATTTCAAAGCAGTAATAATTATGTTTAATTAAATATGGAAACATTTATAATGTGATTTATTGAGAGTAGGATGTTTTGTGTATAAAGTTGGTTGGAACGAAATATAAGTATATTTTATACAACAGTATCAAATTATTTGTTTTATTTTTATAAGTTTATTATTTTATAAATTACTAATTCTTACTACATTCATATTGAACATAAAAAAAGTAAAAACATGTTTTCCCTCACATATGAAATCTACCTGGTTTATTTAACCAGTAGGTGCCAGAAGTACTTTATTCTTTGTAAATGTTTTTTTTTTTAATTGCTGTGAGTTCGCTCTTCACCTGTTGGAGAACTTCAGATATACCACGTTGGTGAACATTATTATATGCTCGAACCCTTGGCCACCATATCACTAATCGAGTATCGTAACCACTAGACCATAAGCATTTTTTACACAAGATTGAGAATAAAGTGATCAGACCAAGGTATTGTGTAATGAGTAAAATAGTACTTAGGGCTCAGGTTTATTCAATTAAGTTACTTTATGGAACGGGATTACAAATACAATAATGTTACGTATGAAAGTAGGGTAAGAGGAATGGCGAAGCGACCCTAGGCTGACAATATGTACAGTAATTAGTGCGATACTCTGGTGGTGCGTAGACGTCTTAAGGTGCAATTTGGCTTGCGATCCCTCAGATTCTATCTTATGTCCATCTCACCATATATCCATATAAGCGAATCTGTTGACGTCCGAGAACAATGGCTAACCTTTTTAAACGCTTTATTGAAGAAGTCTAATGCGCTTCTCCAAGGAGCTCTTCTCCGAGAAATACAGAAGCAGACTAGCGCAGAAGCAATTGGAATATTTTTACAACCAAGATTTATTACCGACCACACTCGTTTGTTATAATAAGTATAACTGTATAGAAAAGATTGCAATGGGCGGTTGACAGACGGGTTAAATAGTCGCCTTTGTTAGCTGTGGGTGGATAACCGCCTTTTTCTAGTTTTCGGGAATCGTTCCGAGTGTTTGTATAGCAGGGTGTTGGGTTCCAAACTTATTTTATTTTATTCATTTTATATAATAAAATAATTAAAAGGTATAACGAACTCAGATCCGTAACAGTTGTAATAAAAAATAAATAAACATGGCCTTTCAGTATTTTGTATAAAAAACAATGATCACGGAAATAAAGATTTTCCTGTGATGAAAATAAAATGTTTTTTTCTCACAAGTGAAACGCTCTTAGGATTCGAGGGAAATTAAAAAAAATGTAGCGTATCATAAAATATTAATAAAGATTTATTTGTCGCTTGAGACACTCTGGCTTTCTTGGAAAGATATTATATTTTATTTCTTTAAACGATGTTTTCAACAAATAAATATTAATATTTCAAAATTTTCGTGATTAAATTTGTGGAAGTCCGCTGTAATTAACTTTTAACAAAATTCGTTAAAATTAATTAATTATTAAAATAAAACACAACGTTGTTGTACTTCACATTACACATTAATTAAATTATTAAAATAATTTAAAAAATTAAAACTTATTCGACGCTTACCGCGTTATCTTAAGTGATAAATTAAAGCTTAAATTAGAAGATAGACTATCGACTACATTGGTGTGCGGGGAGGGGGACGGTATGATAGCGGTGTTGGAAAGGGGGGGAGAGGTTTGGTGAAAAGTGAAAGTGGTTGTAGGCGGGGTTAATATGGAAAGAATAGACGTTCATATGTTAAGTACTAGTACTAGTTATTGTTAATATTAATCTCTATATTTTCTAGAATGTCTAATTTTTTCCCTTTTCTGCATATATGTAGTGCTTCTAAGTTCTCATGGGCGAAGCGATGACTCTCTGATCTCACACGGTCTGCTATCTCTCAGTTTATGCTGAAGCTTGTCATCAAATCCAATGTATCGAATCGAATTATGCTCAAAGTATTTTAAAAGTTAAATAAATATTAGCTTTCCATTACTTGGTTATGTCAAATGAACATCTTTTTATTAGATAGTTTTCAAGGCAACAAGTATTTTTGAAGTAAGCTCACATTACTATTTTGTTTTGAAAATAGTTTTAAGGTGTATTAGCAGTTTAAGATTCACCTAAACATTTTTTTAAAGTAGATAATATTTGTCATATTCAAATTAGATTAACTTGTTAGTCTACCGAGACAAGAGTCGTAAGGTTATGAGCATATCGTTAAGCAATTATGTCAGGATTATTAAGTAAAATTTGCCTTGCAAGAAGAAAAAAAACAATATTTTTAAATGGTTTGCTTATTGAACATTTGATTTACTGGACTTAATTTATTATCCTGACTATGCCTTCAAAAATAATTTACTAGAGAATCAATATAATAACATAAACTACATCATTATATAAATATAAAGATTATAATTTTATCAATGATTGATATGATCAGTGGCGTGACTATAAAAATTGGGCCCTAATGCAAAATAAAAAAAGGTCCCCTATATACTATATATATGGGCTCCCTGTGAAAACGACAACCTATTATTTATTGTATGCTTATTTACTGATTATTCAAATAATTTTACTTTTACGGCGGTATTGTTTTTTCTTTTCTTTTATATGCACATTTTCGCTTTGCAGCGATGGTTTCGTTACCAATCCATAGCAGGGTAATACTGTATACACAGATAATGTTTTCATGTGTAATTGCAATGCAATGAGAAAAAAAATGTTAATAAAATCTAAAAATTGTTAGTCCATGTAGAAAAGTATCGATACCAAAAGTTTTCTTTAATGTGGAGCCCAGTACACCGCATTGGCATAATTACGTCACTGGTTATAATTAATAAAATGGTGTACTGCACTGCTGTAGTAAAAAATACTTTTTCTTATTCTTTAAACTGCTGAAAATTTTTGCTTATAAAGTTTACAAATGTCTATGAAAATTATATTTTGTTAAATTAATGAAGATACCTACGTCTATGGTAAGGTTGTTGCCTCGAATCGTAATGGAAAAGTTAAGAGCTTTCTAGAACGACGACACTTGTGTGTAGAAAACCCAGGGCTCTAGATGGAAAAGTTTGAGAGTGGGTAGTTAGAGATGTTACTGGTCATGCTAATGAGACCGGAGAATAATATTTAAGATAAGCCTCCGAAATGACCAGGGGTATAAAGGGCCAACCCGCCGTCCAAAAATTCACATCATAATCCGCATTGTTGTCGAGATTGCGGCCTCGCATCTAAACAGGCCGCCATTTTTGTGGGATCCGCGTACAAATTGAGGGATCGAGGGTGTTTTTGAGCTGTCACTCCCGCACGAATATATTAACCAACGAATAATTCCTAAAATTGTGTCGCCATCTTTATACACCACAGATTTGAGATCCCTCATAAAATAACACTGTATATCAGTTTTTACAAATCTTGATAGATAGATGGAGCGTCGGTCATCATGGATACAGTATTGTTGCAGGTAAGATCACTTAAAAATTATGTGTAATAGTACTTTTATTTATTTTATATAGTTGTTTAATATACTATTCGATGCCCGAAAAAATATACAACGCATTTGCGTTCAAACTCAGATTTGATATCTCGTAGTTTTCCATTCGAGTAGATCTAAAGCAATGATGAAAATAGAGGGTGACATGTTTAAAAATGATTATTTTATTGATATTGCTCTTGAAAATAAGTAATTTGGCGTTCTGCCTTAATCTTATCTGCTACCTGCTTACTTACACACGATACTTTCACACAATATACTTCCTGACACATCCGAGCACGAGTGTACTGCTGAGTATGGAGGCAATTTACATCATCATCATCAGAAAACAAATTCAAAATACGTTTATCTCAATTTAGTCAATTGCCTTGTCTCTTGTCATGTAAAACATTCTGGAGCGCACCGAATATCTAAGATGACTGACGTGCAAACATATTATATTTGAATTAATTTTAAAATGTAGACTAAAAAGTTTAATAAAAAATGACAACCTTTTATCATTTAAATCTTCTTCAGCCTGGCTATTTCTATTGCTGAATGTATTATAGGTCTCTCTCTCTACCATTCACGACCCTCCGTCTTATGCGGCTTTCATTCAACAAGTCACCGGTCTTCTTAACATCATCAGTCCAGCACATTTGTGAGTGGTTTTTACTTCAGCCACCCAGCTATGAACGACACTATAAGATTACACATTCCACCGTTCAAGTTTGACTTGGAGATAATTCGCTCAGCATGTGTAAACATCATATGTACAATAGTTACCTTGGTTATGGGAAAGATTTGCATCCCAATACACCACCAGTAACCAACCTCAGTGGATAATTTTTGAATACAGACTCACGGTCATAATGGACTCAACAACACTCCTGGCAAGCGTGACGTTTAAACACGTAACCACACATTCTAAATAATTAAACTTAATTAAATTCATATTTTAGCAGCATAGAATTATTACTCATTCAAGTAGCAATTCAAATAGCAATATTATGCATTCAACTAGCAATGCTGCTCTCGACAGCTGAGTTGGATCGGCTGGAAGAATTTAGTGTGTGGGTCTGCTTTACAAGTATTATGTTTGACATTGTTAAAAGCTTGGTGTGCTGTCAACACTGCGCCCATTATTGATGAGTGAGTATGCGCGGCCGCAAGACGCGGCACACTTATCCGCGCGATTGTCTTGAGCGGCAACTATTTCCAGAGCTCAAAATGACGTCACTAAGCACTCGTTCCCGAGATCAACTTTATTACTTTTTTGTAATTCTAACATTGTGAAATAAACCAAGAGATCACAGTAAATACCTTTTTATTTAATACCTCCTCCTGTAATATGTATATCCTGGTCAGATTACTAATGTAATTTCAATTGATATTCAAGGCCATTGTTTTAAAGAATTTGATATGTAAAAAGAGAGATAGCGCTATACTGAGAGCGAAAGACAAAGTGTTTGCATCGGAATATGTGCAAAAGTAACGACAACGGTCGAGGTATCGCGTGTGGCCAGGTGGGCCTGTAAATTGTTGCACTGTGGCGTGCGAAAGAGATGGCGATACTTCCATTGCATTTGCAATCGTTCTCGGTTTTAATTTGACATTTACCTACTGTGTTCGTTAATTTTTAATTTTTTTAAATAATAATGAGCCCACTGTTTTTGTAGTATTATTTGCAAGATATTTAGATAATGTTAGATAATGCAAAAATGTTTGTACCATATTTTAGTTATAAGCGTATTATTTCATTATTAGATTGTGAAAAAATATTATTGTGTATCATTAATTTATTAACGAATTGTTAATTAAAAAACCTTTTTATTATTTTGAGGTTAATAAATTTAACGTCAATAGTTCATAAGCGTTACCAACTGATATATTTTTTATATTAGAACTACAAAGAAGACACAGACGTCTTCCATAAACAGAATCACGTATATAGCACTGATAAGTATAGGTCTAAATAGTGAAGATGTGATAGAGTTTAAATGGTACCTGTTAATGTTAATGATACCTGTTTATTATTAAAAAAAAATGTATTTTTTTAAAATCCACAGTTAAAAGAAAATCATAATATTCATTGATGTAGAATTATCCAGATTGATCGTGAGGTATGTCCTTGTATTTAGAAAGGCTTCGAGATTCGTGAAGGGGTGAAAAAGGCGCGGTAACGTGATTGTGGGGTAGTATTGAGCAGTTACTCTCTGCGTATTGCCGTCTCACACCTAAGGTGATGCGGTTCATTTTATTTAATTTATTTATTCTTAATATAGTGCATACATAAGTATTTTTATATATGCTATAATATAAACAAGATAAAAAACGTTTCTTTTTACTAGAACTTATCTTTCACTTATTTGCTTAGTTTCATTTTGAATCCATGTAGTTTTTCTTAATTTCTTATGTTTTCTGACATTTCATTAAAGATCTTCGTCGCACTGTACATCATCGACTTCTGAGATTTAGCCCTTTTTCTGAATGGCAGTCTCAGCCTATCTTTTCCTCTTATATGATGTTGGCGCTCATGTAGATTTGTATAAATTCTGCTGATATTTTCTTAGTGATGATTTTATATATAAATATTTACATTGAAACATATTTTCTGCTTAAAGGTCATATTTTTAGATCTTTTAGCTTTGTACTGATTCGAGTATATCTATTTTTTCTGAATATTTTTCTCAAAGTTTTATTTTTTTCACACTGACAATTGTTGCATTTTTTCTTCATTAGCCAAAAACAAAATGCTGCTGCAGTAGTTGATGTGAATAATAATAACAGAGTTGTAAACTATTTTACAAGACTTAATATTAATGAATCTTCTGATCCTTCCCAGAAGTGAGATTTTTTTAGCAATCTTTTTAGTCATGTTTCTCGTTTTTTTGCGATAAATTCAATTTTGAAATTTTTATGACTTCCAAATATTTTATTTCAATCACTTCATTTAGACTTTCACTATCTATAATTATTGCTGGTGTGATTGGTATTCTTTTATTTCTAATGTTAATGAATTTAGTTTCGTTTTTAATTTCTACATTATTTAAGTCATAGTTTAATTAATTCAATTTAATTGCATAATTGACTTGAATTATTGTTATTTGAAAACGTTGTGAAAAACGTGTTTTCTTTTCCCGTAAGTAGTAAAATTATATTTAACAAAAATTTAAGTTGAATTTTGAATTTAGTCAGCATCATAAAATATGAAAAGAAGTAATAAATGAATATGATACAAGCTATTTTCACCCCATGTGCTTGAATATTCAGTGTGCGGAGTCGGTTTGTGCGACCCTAGAAAGGCTAAAATATTCACATTTATAATATACAGGCATATGCAAGGCCGGGATTAGAATTATCTGAATTAAGACGGCAATACACGGGACGTGGCGTTCTCTGGAAGGGTTTAGCATAATACCCATGTAAGAAGCAGGAAATACGTGATTCGTAGGACAGATTGAAGGAGAGGTATTCAGGATGAACGTTCCTTCCTGAAATTAAGCGAAATGAATTTGTATAACCAACAATGTACTCATCACACCATTAAACTGAACTGAAAGACAGTGTAAATTCTGTAGTGATAATACTAGTCGCCAATTACATTATTTAAATTAGAAACTTGGTTGATAATCAGATGGTTGGAGGTTTGAGGTTCGTCTCGAACTTATTACTCAGGGATCAAAATAGGACTGTTTATTATTTATTTAAATGACTATCATCAATACTTTATGGACTAGTTTTCTTGAGCTAGTGCTAGGTATATCCATGAATTTTAATCCAAAAAACATTTTAATATGAAAAGGCTATTTAAGATCACAAGCGGTGTCACTCAGGACTCGAAATTAGGCCGTTTATTATTTTTCATGGCACAAGTTTAGCTTAATTTTAACAGACCTAGAATAAATCCAACCACAGTAAATCGTATCTACAGCAGTTCCAATTCTTCGGCCACATTTTTCGTGAAAAAAAAGGAGAGTTATCTTGCGTACAACTTTAGGTCGAAGAAGACCTGGAAAAATGTCACAGTTTGAGATAGATGCATTTTATCTAGCTGGAGTCAGTTCCGAAGGCAACACTGGGCTGGGATTTGTGGAATTGCATTACGAGCCAAATCTCAACTGATTTTGGCCACTATATGCCAATACTGACATAAAAAATAAGAAAACAGAGCATTTATGTAACATGTATTCCATGTTTGCAATTCTATTTATAAAAACGCGTTACAAGTCTTGGATACCCCTGCATTGAATATATTTTTTCGTGACATTATTTATTGGAGTACCTACCCGCTGAATAAACATATTATTCTATGTTATAAATTACAAAGTTGCAAAAGGTTGTAAAAATTCGAATGCTCTTGAAATAATAATATGCGTTTATTCCAGCGTGATCGGTTTTTTTTTATGAAAGCCATAAAGATAATACATATTATATAATACATTTAAGTTACGAAATATTATTTATGTTATAAAAAGAAAAGCAAAATATAAAAATAAAAATAAAACTCACACAATAAATATAAATACTATATTTCAGTCACGCCCATTATTGTATCTGTAGCTGTAGCCGCAGCTTTACGCCAGCAACTCGATGTTTCAGAAGCAGAACGAATCCATGTATACAGCCTTTGGCAAACATTGTAGATGCGCTGCAATAACGCGCCAATCCGAACAGTACTCTGTATGAGTTATTATACTGAATTCTTATACGTCACTTATTTTTATTTCGACCAGAGCTCGCAGGTATACATGCTGGTGAAGAACGATATAAATAGGATCGATATAAACGATATAAACTCTTTACTACATCAGTAGAAACGCCGTGACAGAACATTTGCACAAACGATCAACTGTTTCTTCTGTCGTTCTGTCATCATTGTCTTGTCTATCTTCATTGAATATATGGCAAAGGTATTTTCAAAGCTCAATTTTGCGTTCAATGATCAATCATAATCATAAATTACGGAATCCTATTTAGAAATTATATATATTTATTTAGAACAACTGTTGGTATGTAAATATACAAAGATAAGAGTGCAGTAAATTTTAATATATACAATACATAAATGTCATAATAACTTGTCTATAAAATATGGTTTTAGGTGTATTTTAACATTCCCAGTTAACTGGTTAATATATTTTAAATTTAATTGATTATTTCTTTCAGTTACTGTGAAGGGTAACACATAAACTTTAGATGAAAATTATCTTGCATAAATCTTACAAACATATTCGGTAGACAATAATTATTTAGAATGCAATCCATAACTTGTATGAATGTCGCGAGAAAATTATTTAGAGAAAAAATTACGTTTTCAAAATATAATAGAACATAAAGTGAAGCATCGATCTGTAGGACACAAAAGGAGAATTATCGACTGTAGCTGAAGAGATGCAGACATTCTCTATTCTTGAAGTACAAATGATTGCTTCACAGACTGCACTATAAAGGAATTGAAGCTGCATGATAGAACTCGAACAAGAACGTATAGTATGAAGAATGTTTTCTGCTTCATTCTATCTAATACATTATTGGGTTTTTAACTTATTTATCTCTTTTTAATATTCTTTATTTATTAAATTTTTTAATTCATTCAATATTTCATGTATTTCCTACACAACTCACTAGATCAGAGTCCATATCGATCGAAGACAGTGTTTTCTCTGTATCATTTCCATTTGTTCTCTTGTATCATTTGCAATAGGTTGGTTGCAGTGGCTCAAGCAATATGGATATAGATATGTATATACACCATTAAAAATGTAAATAAAATAAATACATTAGAAAAGTAGAGTAAATACACTGACCAGTAAACGAACAGATATGCTATGAAGTGTAAATAAATACACTTATTATTTATTTACACTTCATAGCATATATAGGAGAGGGGATTGAAACATTATTTGCGGGGCGAGGGGCATTCTATATACATATAATCAACGAAACATAAATCCGATAGATTATGAGACCATTATAAATTGATTGAAATTAATATTATAAATCTTTGTGTAAATAATACGAATTTTTTATATTAATACATATTATTTTGTTAGCGTTTAAATATTCGTAGCAATCGAGTCTATTTTAAAAAAAAGTCACGGAGCTCTTTGATTGCATGAGTGGCACCAAATTGATCATGTGGGTGCCAAAAAAATGAAAATATGTATATTTATTTGGTGGTTTGTGATTAAATACAACAATTACAATAATTCCATCAATAAGGGTGTAAGTACATGGTGATATTTTGAAATATATGTAATTAAAACTAGTGTATAATTTAAAAAAGTAAAGTATATACATCAGTTACAATAACTCAAACTTACATATCTCAAACACAAATCATACCATCCTTGCATAAACCATTGTACACAAAACATAGAATTTTGTTTTGACTTCTTCAAACATCGTCTGAATTTTAATTCATAAGTTCTGATGGTGTCCTTTTTTTGAGTAAAATATTTCTTTCTCGTTTTTATCTATAAATATACTAAATACCCGTAATAATATTCTTATAAATGGTAAACCGAGAGTTACTTTCAAATTTAAAAACTAAATAACTTTTGTACTTTTTTTTACCTAAAAGGAATTTCTTTAGGAAGAAATTATTTTTATTGCTTAATTATGTTTCTTTAAAGGTCAAAATTAATATTAAAATAAAATCTAAGCGTCTACTCTACACAACCCTTAAAATAACGAATCAATAGTAACGCGTGACGGATCCTATTAGTTAAAAAAATCTCCATGCTACGTAGAAAATTGTTGAAAGAGGCTGTAACACATGCGGTTTTATCAGGACGGTGTCATCTCATACGCAGCCCGAGCTACGCTTGAAATTTTGGGAAAAAAAATTTCTGACCACATAATGTCAAAAAGTGATGATAACGACTAGCCTCCTCGATTATTTTCCTATTTTATGTAGGGATACTTGAAAGAAAAGGTCTATGCCAATAAGCCAACAAGAATTCCGATGCTACAGAATAATATTCGAAATGAAATTGCTGAAATAACACGCGAAGTGTGTGTTATGCGAATGTTATGAAACATATGGCTAAAAGAGCACGCATTTGTGCCGCTGCCAGAGGTGGCCACTTAGCCAATGTCATATTCCATAGATAATTGTAATAAACCAATAATCGATAAATAAAAACAATATTACATTTCCAAATTATTAATCATAAATAATTTCGGCCTAGAACATAATATTCACCCTGTACGTCAAGTGTAACAGGATCGTTCAATTAATAAATCTTTAGAGTAATGTAATATAATTTTTATTATTATGGTAATGTAAAATAATCTTCAATGGTATTTCATGCGAAAACCTTAAGAGAATAACTAAACTTCGGCTGAAGTGAATAATTTGCCGGCTTCTGCCATTCTTCTCATTTTTCGGAGTATCTTCAAATATTATGTTAATACATCCTTTGTCATACACGGCCTCTTCATGAAGCATCTGCCCGACGAATAAAGATTATTTCAAATTTCAACAAACATCTCTATGTATTAGATCCGTGTTGGTGTTAAAACATTTACTATTGAAATTGATTCAAATGACGATACTATAGAGAAAATGTGTAATTGTTATATACCTACGAAAGGTCATATATTCAATTCATTAAACGTTTCACGTTTCATGTTTTATTTAATTTTTTTAGTCGGTAATCTTTCATATTATAATTAACATAAAATTGAATGAAGTCATAGAATTTTCTAGATATAAATAAACACTAAAATAACTTTGAAATAAGAACCCCCTTCGATACAGGATTATCCTAGTGAGGGGCCTTATCAAAAATTGTTAAAATATTACAAAAAAATTCTTCAGAAATGGAACTAAAAAAAAGAATAACTTTTTTGCACGAAATTAAACTAATACATCTCAATACAGCGTGTAATTCGTAATATTAACCCTTACAGCACAGTGGGTCAAAACAAAACACGTCCGGCGGTGGTGGGTCATTTTAGACCCACCGCAAGATTTCGGTTTTATAACCGTTTTTTGGAGATTTAGTACAGATATTTATTTTTAAATATGAAATGGCACGATGTGTCGAAAACTTTCTACTAGAAGATTAATGTGTTTATATAAAATAGTACGTATAATGTACATACGTATATTTGCGCATCAATAAATGTCTTACACGGACCAAATGCAAACATCCACTAAGCCGTTGGTACGTCGACGGCTACCTGCCAGTTTGTGACAGTGATTATAAACATTTTACATTCTCTGAATTAATTTTTTTTATTTTTGCACATGCATATATTGGCTATAAACAGAATAACAAAATATACACAGAAGTAAAATAAAAATATTATAAATGAAATATAAGAAAAATACATATTTTTATATAAAAAGCAAAAATTTAATTGACATATTTTAAAAAATATGTGAAACAATAGAAAACTCATATTCAAAATCAATATAATATTTACTGTCTTCTGCGAAGACAATCTGGGCAGTAAATTGTTTGTTATTGTCATAATGAAAATAATTTAATAAAATATACATACGTATTTAAAAATAAAATAAAAATATACACATCCTTTTTAATACTAAATCTAATCAAATTATAAAGGAATTGAACTGGAATAATTTGAAAAATAAATAAATAAAACTTATACACAAAATAAATAAAACGGATCAAAATTGATTGTCTTTACAATCCGAGCAGTAAATTGTTTCATAATTGTGAGACTTACAAACTGCCTTGTCTTTACACACTGCATAGAAAAATTTAGTATCTTTATCATTTTTACAAGGACAAAACCAGATGACTCCGTGGTCTAACTAACTTTTTTATAGGGGTTCCTTTCTGGGGGTACCAGCAGAAAGAAGACAAAGCAAATAACAATATAAATATGTGTAAAATAGCTTAACTGGATTACTAGCACGCAGAATGGTTGGAGTGGACTTGCATCCTTTGTATCATCTGTCCAAAACGTTGACAATATGATTTGGCGCAAGTAATGAGAGGCGATCCCGTGAAAATGTCTGTCTTAGATCAGTTTATGGGAGTTTTTTTTTACATATATATTAATAATTCATTTGAATCTCGTCCGATAATATTCATTAATATCTCAAATTATTTGAATAAATTTAATAAAAATTTTGCTAGAAGGAAAATGGCATTAAACGAATATTTATCACGTAATTCATATTTTTACAAACACCCGGGTTAGATTTGACCCACCATCGCAGATAATGGGTTAAAAAAGCATGGAGTAAAGGAATCATGGAGACGCAAGTCTTAATGAAGAGTATTGAGAACGTCTTGTTACTGTTGAAAAAGATAAATTGAAAGCTTTTGTGAAAGAAAATACTGATTAACCAAAAAGGACCCATTTTGCTTCAGGACAATTTTCACCGTTTTAAATACATACTATTTACGGCAAAAAATTCAATAACAGAAAAACAGCAAAAAAAGTCTTTAAAGAATTTTTAGATTCTAATCCACCTGTGTTTTATTCTACCTGCATATATAATCATGTAATTCTTGGCAAAATGCGTAGAATCAATTGGTTATTTTTTTGATTAATGCAGTTTATTTACTCGAAAGTTATGTTGAATTGAATTTGAATATTAAAATCGGCCATTATTCTCGGAACAGAATAAAGTCTAAATGTTTTCTATAAACATATTCTTACTACCCCTCCCCCCTCCCGAAAATTATTGTAACCTTTCCAAAATTGTGCTCGCCCTCTGTGACAAGCCACCAATATGTCTAACCTGTGTTCAAGTATATTGCTTGAGGTCGAAAACAGTTAACCTTTATCACACCGTGATAAAAAATATCCATAGCCATGCTATCAACTCCTGTACCGTACTAAATTAGAGTTTTTTTTAGTATTTTAAATACGCGATTTAAAGAACATCGACACTGTCTGAAAAATAATAATTTTTCCGAATTCGCTAACCATGTTATTGAAACCGACCATTCTTTCGACGGCCACGATATAAAATTACTCCACTCGGTACCATATAGGGGAATCATAATGAATAATACTGAAATGACAGATATCCAGAAAAATTTCAACTTGGATAAAACACTAATGAACAATATAATGTTTTCAAATACTACACCGCTATTATCGATATTTCCAAAAAATAATAAAGCTACTCTCATCCTTACGTTCAATTTACACCTGTGTATGGGAAGGACTGCTCTTCCCAAAACTAGTAGTGATATTAAATCAAAATAGTAGTGAATAAAATTTATTCATCATAAATACTGAATATTAATTGAAAAAATTGGAAATATAGTAATATAATTCGAGCACTTATCAAATAACATATTTTATTCATTTAATTAGTGATAATTATAGTGTTATGTTTGTTATCCCTTTCATTGTAAAATTAATGTGTGATCTCTGCCTATCTTACCACAAATAGTATTTTTTCCTATGTAACAATTGAAAAATAATTATTTTTGTATGATTCGGTCTACATACTATTTCACTAAGCATTTCAAAGCGGTAATGTTTTATTTGAGATTTGCTAAAATATAAATATTATATTACGCATGTTTATGGGAATATGAATTATTGCAGGTTTAATTGGAGCGGTAAACCAGCGTGACATGGCTTGGGAAGGGTTTTAAAATTCGCTCTATATCATGAACTCACTTGTACGCCATTATATAGTATTGGAGAAGGCTAAAATTCCACACCATTAATGACTGGTTTTGGTGAGTAATCAAGGTGCTATGGTGAGGTGCCTTACGTGATAAAGACGACCGACTATTTTTATTTTTCAGAACAGCGTTAAGTGCTGCCCCGGTAGGTGTGGTCTTATATTAATTGAAAATAAAATGAGAACTAATTCTAATTTGTTTGATATATAACTAGTTTGAAGAGGAAAAGATTAAAAAAATAATCTGATGAAAACACAAACATGATAAATATAAACGAAGAATCATTTCTCATAAAACGATTTTTGTTTGTCACTGGTAGTAAGTATAAGCTAGATGCCGTTTGTATGTGTGTTTTTTTTATTTTTTCTCTGGGTTCAATTATTACTTTTTTTTCTAGGTAATTATTAAGTATGAATTTTATAAGTTGTTAAACAGCTGCATTTTTAAAACAAGATAGAGAATTAAGTTGGTTAACGATTTTAGCCGAAATACACTTTTTCACAAAGGGTGGTTTTAATATTGAATTTTACTTTAAACCAATGCTTCTATTAAAAATATGCTAATCTATCAGCTCTAGGTAAACTAAACTTATACTTAAATTGAAGTGTCAGTAAATAGCCCTACGTTGCCAGGGTGTAATGTGTAATGCAGTATAGTCAATTAAATTAATAATAAAATATATATCGAGCGATAAATGTGAACAGTGACGACTCATTTACTGAACCACAAACGCTATTTATAATTGTAATCATATTTTGAATAGTTTTCATAGATAAATGTTATAACATAGTTTAGACAAAAAGAAGATTGGGCAGTAAAATAAATAAATAACAAAGAGGAATAATAATAATATTTAAATCAGAATTTAACGTTCTGAAAATAACGTATTTTTATTACATTTACCTATTCATTTATGTTTACATTACCAATTAAATGAAAAACTATATTTACAAAATATACCACATATTATAATATGGTTATAAATTGCTAGAATAAAATAAAATCAAAGATACTGATTGAAATCATGACTAATGGCAATTTGAAATAAAAATATTGTTGTATTGTAAAATTGATATGAATTTAGAGGCTTAAATCATGAAAGTAACGTTTTCATGATTTTTGGTAATCATTTTTAAAATATCTTAATATCGTAAAATTTTAAATAAAACTGATTCACTACATTGGAGTGAAGTTAACATTCTTTTAAATATGTAAATTAAGTGAATATGTGAGCTTTTTATTCTGAAGGTATTAAACTATTTTTCGGGTTTAAGTGGTTTTTCTTCTATATTAATATATCAAACAGCACAAATACTTTTTAATAACCAAAAACATGTTTAAAAGTTATGTGTAATCTTTCCTGCGCGCGATAATAGGTCGCGATTTAATAAATATTCTACCAATTTTTTTCCTACTCAGTTTGTTAAAATTCCGTTACTTTGTCAAGCACGCCATTTTTGACTCGCTTTTATTGTCTTTCGTTCTTTAGCTCGTCTTTCTTTATCTATTTTATGAAACAAATGAACCGTCAAAAAAAAAGTTTGACATTGTAATTTTGAAAATAGATTGTTACAAAATAAATTATCATCTACCTATTGTACATATATAATTGCTGTTATTAATTTAAATAAACCACAGAACAGCAGCACTGTAATGATTCAAATTTCTGACATTAGATTTCTTTGTTTTACTATTTTTAAATGTATTTTCTTAACAAAAAGGTAGGAAGAATACTTTTCTTCAGTCAAATGTATGAATTTCTCATTTACCCTCTCCCTTTGTGACAAAAGTACATATATTTTTTAAACTGCTCTAAGTACGTCTTTCGCACCCATCCTAGAACACGAAGTAGAAATATTATTATTTGTGAATTATGTATTTAAAAAATTGTCATTCTCTGGAATTAGTGCACGGCCAGCTGCCACTGACTGCTAATATATTTTTTATCATTAGAAGTAGTGTAAGAACTTCACGAGGGTAGGAAAATATTAAAATATCCATAATAACAATAGTTCTGAGAGAAATAATATTTCATTGGCCATTAGTTTTCACGGTTTGATTCGCAAATGAAAAACAGGGGGTGAATTCAATATGGCGACCCGTAACGGCCTTTGCGGCGGAGCCAACATAGGTACGTGCTCCCTTAAAAAGGTACATACGTAGAAGGTAATAATAATTGTTTGCGAAACCGTCGCTATGGAAACCCGTATTACACGCCGCGCGACACCGCCGGAGCCTTCTGTGGAATTACACGGCGCACGGAACGTTCTAGGCCGCGCCCGTCCTTATTCATTTATTTCGTATTCATTCGATTGATTTTGTAACACTGTAAGCAATTAAAATATTAAGACTTAGCTAGCTATTGAATAGGCCTGTCTTCATTTCAATTCAATGGAATACATATTCATTTAATCGATTTTGTAATTCTATTCGAGGAGTTATAATTTACGAACAAACCATTTTAGTGATTAATAAAAATTCCTTTAACTCCCAGGGACTGTACTTAATTTTTTTTATTAAACCCATCCATTATTTTATTACATAATTTTTATTATAAAAAATACTTTTGAGACAACTTGTATATGCTTACTATACAGGCAAGTTTGTACTATTCTATTAAAACTTGCTTGTAAACATCAAGCATTGTCACGCATCACTTGTATAGATATCATTGACAATGAAGGCTGGATGACAGTACGGTACATTTAAAATATCGTGTTCACTTCCACCGGGTTCACTTCCATTTAGCCTTTTGTCTATTCTGTCTTCATAATGTAGGTACTTACTTAATTTTTTTGACGACCGATAATAATCTGTTCCAATAAAATAAAAAAATAAGTAAAAAACAATAAATTAATAAATATGTATTTTATAAACGTTAAATAATATACAGAGTGTAACAGACCTGATCCACAATATTTTATGGGTGAATACCTGACTAAATCACGAGTCGAAAATGTTCAAGAAATATGTACCTAATCTCGACCATGTCAGAGATTAAAATAAGTATTTTTAAAAACATCACAACTGTGCGTTTATTTCGATTAATTGGAATATTTTATTGATTAAAAATTACATATACTTTTTACGATTTGCTATTTACCAGAAAGATAACACTGAATTAAAACTCGCACCAAAGCATGTACTCAAGAAGACTCTTGTGACCAATGTTCATCAATTGAAGACAAATACTGTATCAAGTACCTAGGAATCATAATAGATAACAAACTAAAATGGAAAGAATATTACTAATCTTACAAACAAAATATTCATAATAATATATAATTTGCACATATTCCTTGAACATTTTCCACTGGTGATAGTCAGTCAGAATATTGCGAACTAGATCTGTTACACACATAACATAACATAATTAATATTATAATAAAAAAGTATTATATATGACAATCAATCGAACAGGGCACGTTGAGCCGATATTGATAATACAATTTAATTTTGTTTAGTTTCAAATTGTGTAATATTTAAGATTTGTTTTAATTTTATTTTACAAACGTATCAATTTGCAAATAAGATTACGTTGCTTTGATTTAAAACTGCGATTATTTGCGCGGGAGAAGTTAGCACAAATTAGTGATGAATGGCTACATGATCAAAGTAGATTTGTGGAATCACAAAAATATACATACGTTTGTTTTAATGTGCTTTAAGCGGGACAAAGAAGATGTAATATTCAATTAACGTGATTAATGTGCTGATATGTTATATGATTTATGGTTAAGACGTAACCACCGAATAGAAATGCTAGAAAAGTGATTGACTGTTTAGAAAGGAAAGACAACATTAAACTGTTAGTGCAAAATTTTTGCTAATGCCACCTATGCAAATTTAAATGTCTGTTTTGTTATTTATTTCATTACAGCGGATTTTAAAGAATAGAATACTCGTATATATTGTTTTATTTTATGGATTAATAATGGCATTTTTATTTTTATAGTCTAGACAAGCAGAATTAACGGTAAGATCAATCACTAAAGCAATATTGTTATTAAATGCCTAATTTAAAAATATATAATTTTTTATATTTTGAAAACATGCATTTAAAAAAAATATGTTTTATAAATTATACTGCCGTTCCTCCGCACCCACCCCTCATCAACTGATGTCAACGTTATCCACCATGAAAATATACCCTTAGTAAGTTATTTACTGTGCACTTAGAACCCTTTATCTTACCAGGTATCCGATACATATACATGTATATAAGATTGAAAACTGTTCATTATCTTCAAACGAAACAAGAAAAATGGAAAAAATCAAAAAAAAAAAAATTCTACGTACGAATGATTTGGCTGAAAATTAACAAAAAGCAAATTACATAAAGAATGAGCGTGCTAAAAGAAAACACCTAAAAGATTTTAAGAATCGCATGATTCTCAATATGGGTGAATATGAAACTATCGCAGTGGATGCCTGTGTGATTTTGATCTTACACATGGAAACACAAATAAACTACCCCCCTTCAGTACACATCCACCCTTGTCACACTCCCGACCACGTATCTCACGTATTTATGGCTTCATACATTTCTTGGTAATACACTGCCATTCGGTACGTTCGTCTCCATGTTCACATTTACCAGGCATCAGTAATTTCGTTTGACATTCGTCAGCTGACAAACCTAGGCGTCAGCACTGGGGCTCCAATATCGATAACCATTACTGCAAATTCTATCTAATTCATTCTGTAAAGAATAGTTGATGATAAAATCATTTGCCATGACGGCTGTAGTCCAAAAGTCTAAATACATTAATCCAATAGTGACTGCGACGTGGACCCTATTAGACTATTATATCAGAGAATAAAATAAATAAAATATTAATGTTATTTACGGTGACACGTGCGCCGTCTGGCAGGAATGTCCTCTTTTACACAGACCAAAATAAAAAATGAAATTACGCTAAATAAATTGGTTTGTGTCTTTGCTAAACTTAATTAAATATAACTTTAACCGAAATTCGTTTCCGTTGCCTTCAGATCGGATTCTAAACGTCATCAAAAACGTTTGAATTGTCCAAAAACGACAGTGTGGTGTGCAATTTTTGCCCGAGGAATAATTGGCCATTATTTTTTTAACCAGCGAGAGACAGTCACTGCTGATGTGTATTGTCAAATGATCGACGAGTTTTTGGTACCGCAACTGTAGCTGTTTCCCGGGTTCAACAACAGAATACAATTTCAGCAAAACGGAGTCATACCCTGGGTACCTCGGTCACTTTTTTTTGTGGCGATACCTTAAGTCGAAAGTTTATAGCAACAATCCTCAAACAATTCAGGCCCTACAAACTTCTCTTCAATTTGTATCTTCAATCTTCGATGTAATTGTAATCTTCAATTGCAATTCAATTGTAATCTTCAATCTTCGATGTTCACTGTCTTCTTAACTAGACCGAAGTCTGTACTAAAAAAGATAGGTTCATCTGTTGTTAGTCATACAAATATGAAATTATTATTTATTTTATCTAAAACAAAAATACCCACGATTGAAACACTATGCAAAAGGAAAAATGAATATAAAGAAATTACGTTATGTTCATGTGATCATTTCCACGAATCTTTGCTCAGTTTCTTTTCTGCCAACACCCAATAACCAGCTTCTAAGATGGTGTTTGAGATTGTCCATCAAAAATTGCATAATTGAATAACATTGTAGTTTTTTTATTAATTTAATGTTAAGCCTGAAAATTTTAGCTGGACACCCTTTACGTATGATATTTGAAATCGTGTTTTCAAATGACAATGTTACGTGGGTACCCTGTTAAATTTATAACGTCGCGGCTGGGATTTTATTAACAGCACTTGACGGATGCCTATTTAGAAAAATAATTAAAGTAAATTATGTATTTGCTAACACTACTACTACGTACGAACGTTACTAGCTTCTAGCGAAACAAAATAATGACAAATGATTAAATGATTAAATGAAATGAAAATAAAGTATATCATTAGAGTTTTTAAAAACAAAAAAGCATAAAAAAACTCGCAGCAGTTTCGAACTTATGATCCCAGAGAAGATATAATTTCTAGTTACTCGTAGGTGACTTAACCACTATACTATAATAATAATAATATTTTTATTAGATAATTTGTACAGCACCATTTTCGTATAAACTTTCACCTCAAGAGCGCTTTACACATGAACTGTTTATAGTCTTACATTATCTTTGGTTTTAAAATTAAAAATTGTTATTTTAACTTATGAAAATGGTTTTTTAAAAAAGTGTGTTTTAGTCTATTCTTAAATAAAGTCTGATGCACTGTTTCTTATGATGGAAGGCAAAGAGTTCTACGCTTTTGGGCTTTCCACTGCAAATGTCCGTTCACTATATTTAGACTTCTGGTAACGGTCGGTCGGTTCTACAACCCTTCCTGCGGCTGAAGTAGAGGCTGACGTCTACCATTCAAATTGTCTGGGATACAAAGATCTTAAATATACAGAGACGTCATGTTACGTGAGCCTTAGCCGCCTCCAATTTCTCAAGCCCAGGGCTGATCGTATTTCATTTCCTAGTCTAGGAGAAAAGACTAAATTAAATACGCTTCAGGTTTCACGTTTATAGATTCATTTCTTCTCTCGCACCGAGACAATAGACAAGGATTTTTTTCATTCTTTCCCTCTTTACTGGGATGCAAGAAAAATATTGCATTTCAATTGTAGAGCAGGGCTCGCAGCCGGGTTGCAGGCGAAGCAAAGAATCCTAGCGGAATATAAAAGTATTAAATAGACAATACTTAAGCGCAATAAAGGATTAAACATTTTTATAATTACGTATTTAAAAAAAATCATAATTGAAAATTTCTTATGAAAAAAATTATTAGCGTATGTATAATGCGATTAATCCAACTTTTTTAAGCAGTGTTTCAGTATGAAGTGCGCTTGAATAGAAACCACAAGTAGGCATATACAAGGCGCGTTTTTTATGTAAGTATCATTGACGGATTCCTTAATCTGTTGACTCACCACATGCAATGTTAGAGACATTCACATAGTGTAGCCATTTTGTAGTGAACGCTTGAAATATTTAAAATAATAGATCAGCCCGCTGACTGTGAGATACGGTCTGTCATTCATTTTTTGAATGCACTAAATATGAAATCAGCTGACATTCATTGCTAAGTTTATCCTATTTTGTCTTAAATTTTGCGCCAAGTGATTTCAATATTTTTCTTCATTTGAATCGGTTCCTTGATGGCAAGCGTTTTGATGACGATGATAAACTCAAAGACGGGGTACATACATGGTTTTCATCCCAGATGAGGCCGTTCTAAGACAAAGGTATACAAAAATTGGTGCCCCGTTATGACAAGTGCCTTAATAATGGTGGCGACTATGTTGAGAAGTAGTTTAAGGCTATGTGACGTCCGACAAAAGTAAAGTATTGTAAAAATGACGTTGTGTTTATATAAAAAAAAAACGGTACTTAACGCGCCTCGTGTATTATACGACTATAATTACGACTTATTTTAAAATAAGGGTTTAAAGAAAGCGGCGTGCCTTTTATCATACAGCACAATAATAACGATATATGCAAAATTCAGTCCCAGGCGCACTGTATGACTGTTGGATACCTAATTAGATATTTACATAGGTACTTAAATACAAAAACAATAAAAATATAGTTAAAAAAATAGTATAAGTCATTATAACATTCGATGGTTTTTCTAATAATTTACTTATTGCATTACATATAAATAATTAAATTTTTACTAAAAAGATACATTTATAAAACCATGCAAGATTTCACTTTTCCAACGTTCATCGGGTAGTCTCACTACTGTACGGTATAGAATCGCAAAAATATGGGCTTGGCAGTAAATCAGCAGGAGATCAAAGATGTGGTAGTTGGATGCAACGATTTTTCTGAGACGAATTCTTTAATATTATGGGCATCTTGCGAGATTAGAAGATGGCTTGGACAAGCTTGTTGTCGTTGTTGTCGAAAGTCGAAGAGGAATAGGAAGAGAAAGAAGAAGAGGAAGATCACCCACTCATTGAACTGTTCCTGTTCCTGTTCAGTCATCGCTGAAGTCATGGCTGAACTTGGAAAGGCCAAAGCTGAGATGGAGCGGCAATATCTTAAAAGACATAACTCACGTAATAAAATTTCAAAGAAAAATATTTTGAAAGGGAGACAACATTTTAAAATTAATTTTAAATAATATGAATTCGTTATAAATATATCCTAGAATGGTCTATAGTTGATATTTATTATATTATATTTTTGAAATAAAAATGTGCTTTAAATATAAACTTGTACAATATCTAGAAAATTCATATACATATTACCAATTTTCTATACCTTGCCGGTAACAGCTATATATTTCATCGCGACAGAGACTAGAGTCGTATTGTAGACATTTTCTGAAGCAGTCGGCGAGAACCAGAGGTTGAAATCTTCGCTAAATGAAATAAGATATTTTAATCCTCCATTATTCTAATGACATGATTTATTAACATTTTCAGAATTTGTGTGATGCATATATACCTATATATAGTGTGATTCGGGTATTTTATATGGTTATTAAATAAATTAATAATTGTTTATATAATACAATAACTAATGATATAATACGACGTGTGGCACGTCATGCCGGATAATATTTACACTAAAATATGCGTACTTAACTAAGATTTAGAAATAGATTTCGAAAAAAATACCATCTACTGCAGAGGGTTTTTTGATGTATAGGTAATCCAGAAAATTTCAATTTCTTCATTTTTACCAGGAAACCCAGAAACCGCCTTAATAACAAATAATATATATATATATATATATATTGATTTTATTTTATTTATTTATTGGCAACTATATAATACATAAGTAAAAATGTGATTGGACAAAGCCCATCTGCACGTCAGTCCCTCGGGACCGAATGTTATGATCTCCATGAACTCCTGCCCGTCTATACAGGATATAACAGACCTAGTTCATAATATTTTATATGTGGATATCTGACTAAATTACGAGTTGACAATGAGGACTTGTGCATAATTTGAACCATGTCAGAGATATAATATAAGCATTTAAAAAAAATCATAATTATACGATTAATTCGAACAATTGAAATACTTTTCGATATCTTTATTTAGATATAGATTAATATTGGAACAGTTTCGCAAATATTTATTTCGAAGTACGTGAATTTCAAGCTTAACACAATTTTGTAAAAATTTCAATCAATAATATTTTCCGCAATTTTTGATTCATAGTTTAGTCAGGTATCCACCCATAAAATATTGTGGACTAGGTCTATTACACCCTATATATATAAATATGGGATATAACGGATTTTGTAAACACTATAACTCCAGTGGTTCTTATCAAATTTCGATCAAACTTATCTTAATAAATCTTGTTAGTCAGCCTGATTCGCCACCTTGTCTCAATATGACGGCAGTTTGAAAAAATATAAAATCTAAAATGCAGGCCGTGTATCATGTTCTGAACTTGTAATCATACTGCAACATGGGTCTGTGTTTTATTAAAAATTATGACTATCGATTCAATACGGGATATGAAAAACACAGGTGAACAAATGAGTCAAAGAGGTATTCACAGATTATTTTCAGTTGTTTACTCCATTTCATAAGTACGAAGGTATAAACTAAATTAAATAAATATCGATCGTAATCGATTACTGCCGATTGTTGCAGTTTCTATAGAAGTTGTGTCCAGTCCGATCAGGCGCGAATCAATGTCTTTCGGAGCGGGTCGCGTCTCTGGTCAAGCTGTCTTGGCACATGGTACATCGTTCGGTATCATAATGGCGGCATCCATTGGAACATTCTACCGGTAGCTGACGTTGCCAAAAAGGCACCAAAATATAATTTTATGAATTGAAAAATGATTTACATACATAAATTTAAAAATATAATTAATTACTACAAAGTTTCTGCATTTGAAGAAAACTGCTATCAAATATTCATTTTCACGATACAGTTCAGGTGTAAGTAGACTGCTGATGGATTTATCGTGCATGTATTGCGGAGTATCGTGTGAAAGTCTTGCGCTATCGGCACTATTAATCTTCGTTATTATTTTATTATACTTTGTATAATGCTTCTAAATATTATAAGTATAGAAAGATTTATCGATTTATTTCGAGAAGTGTTTACAATTTATTCATTTTCGATCGATAAAATATACATTTTTAAAACGATATTTTCGTAAACTATGATAATTTCAGTAAGAATTGATTTTCTCACTTTAATTTCTCGTTTCGAGGCTACATAAGTATTTAGAAATAAGGTCAGAGGCAATCTTGCTGTAAAATTAATATTTTTATGAACAAACAATTAACGGAAATGGTCAGATGGTGCCAGAATGCTCAGTCCACGTTATACACAATCGCGGTATTATACTAATTCATATAAAATAAATAATTTAAATGAGAGATATTTTTATTATTTTTCTTTAACCTACCTGTATCCATCACTGGATATATGCAACCCCCGTTCCTTTTCTGCTCTGCTCCAATAAATGCCATCAGTCTAGCGCATTGCGGATGACCACTGCAAGATTTCACCTTTCCAACGTTCGTCGGGTAGTTTCAATACATGTACGGTATAGACTCGCTTCAGTTTCGCGACAATTCATACAATGTCATCAGTCTTAAATTTTCTACTCACCCACTGTTAGTTTTTTCGTCTCTCAGTATTGTTTTTTCGGTAACTTTTTTCATAGTTGCTGTGAGAGTCTATGTTAGTGTTCCAAATATCCGTATCATTATTATTCAGGTATGATATGATTAAATATATTTCGGTTGAATTATTCAGATTAGTAGATACTAGTATGTTTGGAGATACACCGAGTTATATTGGCAAGAAAGATGAAAGATACGTATGGACTGCGCATAAATATATTTGCAGGGGCGGCAATTTAAATCCGATTTCAGCATCGTTGCTCCTATCCGAGAACGACACAAGCGATACTTGGATTCAGGACACAGACAATAGCAGAAAGCAGCCGCCCCAGTCTGGTCCAATTGCTCGCCTACTCGCTTCTCTAACTCTTCGTATTCTAAGCTTTGCTATCTCTTGTATTCTTTATTTTCTAACTGTGACCAAATAAACGGGTCTACAACAACCGCGCGTTTCATTCGCACGACCAGAAATTACCCCCACATATCCAAAACTTAAGGTGCTGGCGAAGGATAAAGTGGCATCAGGATGTAGCGCAGTGATAAACTTATTCTTCTTGAGACTTAAGACCAAAATAACCACTGGAATAGTCTAAAATTAACTTATTTTGAAACATTTAAGAATCTTTATTAGAAAATGCTACTTATAGAATAAAAATGAACCATGAAATCGTAAATATAATTAAGCAAGAAAAAATTGAGGATTCTGTAGGTCACAAAGGTTACGATGGGAAAACAATGCTAAAAGAAGTCAGATGACTGGACACCAAAAATCATGGCCACGTGGATACCCCAGTAGAAAAGTCCTAGAACCAGGACTGGAGAAGAATAGCTAAGGATAAGAGTTGGTAGAAAACAGTTGTGGAAGAGGACAAGTCCCACCCTGAGATGTATCTAATTGGAAAAAGAAGAACAATCTAAAACTTACTATATAAGAAATAAGAAACGCCCGTTTTAGTTAGGATGAATATTAGATAGGGTTAAAATAAAATCTTAATCGCTGATTATTAAATATTTTAATGAATTTTGACTAATAAGCTTTTCTGTGACCTTGATTTGTGAGTAAAAGTGAAACTTTATAAAATAAACAAAAACAGTTTTATGATTTTTGTTTTTTTTTATAGTATTTTTATTGATAATAAATTGAACATATAACATTTGTAAATAATATAAAATACTGAGAGTTTTTACAGGTTTCAAAGATAAATTAAATTGAATTAGTTAAAGAAGATTATTTCTCAAAATATACATTGTCGACTGTAGAAAGGCAGAATAGTAAAATCTTCATTTTGAAGACAGATTATTCTTCGATTTAAAATATTTTATTTCATTTACATTAAAATTTACATATTGAAAACTGAGAACTGAAGGCCTGCTTTGTATATTGATTTAGTTTTCTCTTATTACTTGGATCGAATTATGTAATCAGTACTAGTGTTTAAATACATCCTAAGAGAAGGGAGTAAAAGACATTCATAAGATATATTTTAAATAATGATGTACCTACTACCCACAGTAGAGAAATTATTGTTTTACTTTTAAAATCAGCAATGTTATCTTTGTGGTTAAGATTCATATTTTTATTTATTGTTTACCAATTTTGAATTATCTAATGATAAGAATTTCGGTTTTCTATATGAAAAATGGAAATTATTTCCAATATAATGCATCTTTTCAATATGTGAATATTTTTACACTATGTAAATAGTTCTTTGAATAATATGTGGTGGGTTCTGTTCACGCCTGAGATACAAGGCCGCATATCAAATAACCTGACAGCCATATGGTGCCGAAACGAATTGACTAATAGCAGTTTTCAATTGTGACGGACGAGTCCTAGGAGCTAGCCAACCACTTCTCCGCAGACCGTTCTTTCGTCAACATCTCGAGTGAACTATTCCAGTCTGCAACTTTATTCGCTTAATTAACTTTATACTCGTAGTACCTGCCATTGTAAATCGTCCCGTAATAAACGGCAACTTTTATAAGTTCTATTTTATTTAAATACCTTGATCTAGACACAGCATAAATACTCACACGCACATTTATATATAAGTCAAATAGTCTACGACAGCACCTACAAATATATTGATATACTTTTATTTCATATGGTATCCATTATATATAATATATTATATTTCTTTGTTTACATTTTTTTATGTGTTGAATGTTCAAATTGGAACTGATAGATGGTCTATGTATTGATATACTTACAATTGGTACCTACACTAAATTTACTATTGTTCGCTAAGTATTAAATATTAATGATTATTTTACAAACAAATAAAAATATATATTTTCATCTCTTGCAAAATGTTGTAATTATAAGATAAACCCTTTTGTTTTTCACAATTGTTATTCTGATTTTTTAAATATACTTGCCGTCTGACTATTTGTTAATAAAAATGAAGACTTAAAAGGTTTTTTTATAAATCTGTCAAAGTGACAGCCAAGTTCTGAATCCCTGGAATGACAGACGTGAAGTGCGGCGCATGTCGTTCTCCGCCCTGGGGTGTTCCGAGCCCTCTGTGCGGTAGTTGGTGCATCTGAGTGTAGGGAATGTGGCACTCACCCCAGCGTACATGCAGTGCTTGGGAACACTGGTGAGTGAGGGGGAACTTTTTTATTGCACCGCGAAAAGCCAGATAATACATATACCGGAATATGATGCTCGCGAAAATAATGAAATGAAATTTTGTAAATGTAGTTTTGTGATTCAATTTCGAGAATTTAATGAAAGACCATTTTCAAAAATGGCCTTAACCGCCGAAACAGCTGTAATATATAAATAATGCTCACGCAAACTAGCAGAATTCTATAATAATTATTATAATTAGATTTTTTAAATTTCATTAAAAATAAACATGGAGTTCTACAAACTAAACACAATAACAATAAATAAACAATTTCGATAAATTATGTATTGGTACGTCCATATTTGAGTAGCATGTAACAAAAAGTACAATTTTCCAAATTAAATTTGAATTTTTTATTGAATTTTTAAAACTATATTTAAAAAAATATTATTATTGTAAAGTTTTAGTTTTTTAGAACACAGTTCTGTGATATTTTTAATACAAATTAAATGCAAATACAATAAGAAAGATATAGGTACTGATAAAATCAATTTATCGAACAAATATTTTATTGACACCGAGAATCGAACCAGGAACATTTCCTATCGGAGCAAATGCGCTGATCATTACACCACGTCAACATAGTAAGTTAACGACGAGTTTTAAAACCTATATGCTTCACTTTCAAATTGATAAATATGGTATTCCATTTTTGAAAAAAATCCACTTAATATTATGGAGAATCTCAAATATCTTTGAGTAAAACCCGATAGGAGAGACCAGAATCAAATTAATATTGTGCTGCCGTTAACAGTGATTCCATGTATGTGATTTAGTTAAATCCACAAAAAATATTCAGTTTCTGGATCGTACTGTGAACAGTGATAAAAAATGTGTTCTTTATGCCGACGTGAAGTATAAAATACAATGGCTAGGTTTTAAACAAACCCCAATATAAATGCAAAACAGCAAACTGGACCAGAAAAAAATGACAATACGCATTTGGAAGTATATTCGAGAAGTGATTCATTTCAAACTAGAACAGAGCCAAACTATTACCATCAATGTTTATTGTGAACAGATAAAACTTTTCCGTTGGGCACTTCAATAGCCGAGACTTGAATTAAGTGACAAGGTATCATATTACACCACGATAACCATGTTATGATATTGTAATACAAAATGTGATACAGTATGATATACTTGTATTTGGATGCATCCTTCAGATAAACCAGATATTGCACCTTCCATCTACAATCTATTTATAATCACTTATACACTTTTTACAAGTACTTGTAATATATTAAAAAGAACATTATAGCTTTCATTGAGTCTAAATTAAAAGATCTTTATAAAAGTGGTATCAAGCAACTTGTAGATCGTTGGTAATTAAATAAAACAGTAAGAAAACAAAATAAAATGTGTCGAACTAACTAAATTTGTTTTAAATTTAACATAAAATAACTTCTTGTACAAAATATGAACGTAAATAATCAAAATATTTATAAAAAAATATCATCCAAATTATAATATTAATTTAGAACCCAAAAAACAATTCTTTCATATTTCAGATCCAGAGTGAAAATAATATGACCACAAATCCCTTGGCAATTTCAATGTTCATTATATTTCCACTAACCGTGTAAATTCGTGAAATATTTGAAAGATATGTACATTTCTCTGTGAAAATAAATAGAGAATTCTTGAAAGGGTTTTTAATTAACTCTTTTAAATTATAGTACGTTTAATATTTATTTTAATGTTAAAGAGGGTCTTTGAACCAACAATTATTTTTGCCTGGGAAAAATGCTAATTACGGGTAATGGATGAAATAAATTGCCGTTAAGAAGAATATGTGGAAGGAAGAAGAAATAATTAGGTAAGAAACAAAGGTATAAAATAATGATTTAAAGTGAGGTGGAATAGAATGATGAATAGTTTACCGACTGAAGAACACGACTGCTGAAAAAATGGCTAATATATTAAAGGCGCGTGTTAATAAGAAGCCAACTTTCGAATAAGACCTTTTTTAAATTGTTTTTTTAATAATATTAGATTTATTTGAATTCCGCGTATGTTTCGTAAATGAAAACAAGAAGTAATGATTCAATTATTTTTAATACAAATTAAATGAATCAACAAGAAAGACATATAGAAAAAAACTATTTATCGAAAATAACTTAGTTGCTAACGGGATATTTCTATTTACTAAAATATTTTTTCGATAAATAGATTTTATCTGTATATCTTTCTAGTTGATTAATTTAATTTGTAATAAAAATATCACAATATGTTCTGAAAAACTGCAACTTCACAATAATAATGTGTTCTCCAAAATATGAAATTATTGTTCACTAGACACACATACAACAAAATATTTTGATAACCGTCCATCAGTTGACCACACAGTTAAAGATACGAGTATTATATTTGTTCACGATAAATATACATTTCATGAAATATAATATTTTACTTTCAAAACTCTGTTCCTGTAATTAGTTGATTACCTTTCTTTATGAAAGCTTCGTAATATCAGTTGTACAAAAAGAACTAAAACCAAAAGTATATGTAGATTTTTTATGAATTCAAGTACCAACATTTGATATGAGTTTTATTATTATCGACGAAATATTTCTTATCAAAGGACCCGATATATTTTTTAAGTTATTTCATACTGCCACAAACGGTCGATATTGTTTTTCGATTTGAAGTATTTTATTAATATTGAACGTTTGAGGTAAAATAGTGCTCTCACGATAGTGGATAATTATTATATTAATAAATTATCTTTATGGATATTCGGAGTTAAATATGAAATGTTGTTGATTTGCTGGCTTGAACTTTGAAAACATAATTTTGATGATAAAATATACAACAATGCTAAAACCAACGTCGCTATGTCGCTGATTTTTATAAAATTAAATTAAATTTCACAGTTCAGGAAGACCACTTTCAATACATCATTTTCATTATACATATTCATAAACGAATACATACTTACCATGCATTGGATCGCTAAGTAATTATATTATTTTGAATACAAATTAGATTAATCAACTAGAAAAATATACAGAAAAAATATATTCATCGAAAAAATATTTAGTTACAGCCCTCGAACCTGGTCTTTTTTCTATCCAGGGAAGCGCGTTTACCATTGTCGCTATAGTAATTGAATACATTTTCGACACATTTTGAACTCACAGTCTATAATCTTTATAATTGGTATTGTATTAAAGATTCCACAGAACTGTGTTCTGAAAATGAAACATACATGCATAACAAAAATGTGTACTTAAAAACTACACTATTTATATAATGATATATTGTTAGAATATAATGTGATGCATGTTATAGTTACTGACATATAAATATTAATTTTGTATACTTGTACTATCTGGATCAATATATCGGTGCATACAGTACATACCAGGTATATAAATATGAAACCGGAATTCGCCCATAGATGGCCCTAGCTGTTAATGTATAATAGTTACCGTCAAACCGCGTCATTGGTGTCATTTTCTTATTTTGACATCTGACAAAGATTTTTAACTCATAACAATACAAGTTTCATACAACAGTCGAATTATGTGCCTGGAAACTACGATTTGTGGACAGCATTGATTTTCTGTTACCATTTGAAGAAAACTGCTACAGAATCGCATATAATTCTTGTAGAAGATTATGGTGAGTATGCTCTTGGTAAATCACAATGCTTTTCCAATACCTGAATTAGTTTTATAATATAGCGGCGAAAATGCCGAGATGAATATTAAAGATAATTGACCCAGAAAACACACCAAAATACAATTAAAATTTTACATTCTGAATATTTTGTTTAAAAACTAAAGGTATTCGTAAATATTAACTTAAATCTTTTGGCCAGAACCGAGATAGTGTTTGGTTAATTATATAATTATTGTACCCAGTTGAACGGTGTTTAGACAGTGGTTTGTGTTTGCAGTGTCAAACGAATCCTTTATCAAAGATAAACAGGACAATGTAATCAGTGTGATTCAATGAAGCGTATATGTACTGTTTTGAGTAATAACGTACGCTGAAATAATGATTTCCAATTGTGTGTAAGTAAAAATTACTAATTATATAAGAGGACAACTCATTTCTCGAAATTGTTAACATTTAAAATGAATTTAAACAAATAACTACATAACTTATTGTTATGTACTTTGATTACATTGACATCAACCACTTTCGATTAGTGATGGTTAAGCTATTATTTAAATTATTATTGTGATTTAGTTCGATTGTAACGATGATTGGAAATTGAGATTTAACTGTTGGAGGTTTACTTTCTACCAGTGATTGCTCAAAGAATCACGTTTTGGAACAGCACGAACGCTTGGAAACATATTGTTTACTGACGAACCACATTTTTATATCGATGGCTATATTAATAAATAGAACATGAGATACTGGTGCCCCGACAACTTAAACGAACGCCATTAAAAATGTTTGCATTGTCCAAAAACGACAGTGTGGTGTGCAATTTCTGCCCGAGGGATAATTGGCCCTTATTTTTTTAACCAGCGAGAGACAGTGATTGCTGACGTATATTGCTGAATGATCCACAAGTTTTTGGTACTGAAACTGTAACTGTTTCTTGGGTTCAACAACAGAACACAATTTCAGCAAGAAGGGGCCACTCCACACACAGCTAGAGTTTCAATGGAGAAGCTGAAGGAAATTTTTCCCAATAAATTAATCAGCAAGTACGGAGACATACCCTGGGCACCTCGGCCACCTGACCTTACACCGACAGACTATTTTTTGTGGGGATATCTTAAGTCAAGAGTTAAGAGTAACAATTCATGAACAATTCAGACTCTACAAGAAAATATCCGCCGTGAAGTTGCTGCCATTGAACCAACGGTTTGCTCTCGCGTGTTCGCAAATTTAAGAGTCCGATTGCAAGAGTGTCTTGAGAGAAATGGACGGCATTTAGACGATATTGTTTATATTATATTTTGTATAAATAAAATATGAGAATAAAATTGTAGTTTTTTCTATTTATTTAGTATTAAACTTGATAATTTTCCGCTGAACATCCTTTATGTTAATCGCGTAAAATTTCTCGAATTTCAAACTGTAAAAATGAAAGTAACCTAATTTGTAATAAGAATTAATATTTTTAGTGAATCTAAGGTTAAATTTGAAATTGTATGAACCATGTGGGGTGGCAAAAAATGTTATAAGTTAGCTGTTGGAAATGGCAAGATTATGAAACCACACAATATTTAGAGATGAACGTGTACAGTTTCTCGCGCTAAATATAGTAAAATAACATGCTTTCATATACCTAATATTTTTTATATTTAAACTATTTAAAATGTGAATATTCATTTAAAGGTATGCAATAAAACACCTATTACATAATTGCAAAAATGTAATTTTTTTTTATAATTATAATAAATAAATTGTAATACCTACTTGTAAAATTTGCCTCTCTCAGCACAGATTATTCTAGCAAGACATTGTTTTTGCATAAAATTAATTATTTTTAATCAATATATACATATACAAATTAAATGAATAAATTTAATTTATTTAAATCTAATTAACAGGTACAATGATTGTGTGGCAAATTGACGTTTCCAACGGAAAAAAGCTTTTTTTTGTACGTCCGACTTGTTGCTCGTAGGTATATGATCGTCGAAATTTTACCAAATTTCAAAGAAATGCCATACCTTTCTACCTACGTGTCATCATTAGCCTCATTTCCAGCATCAACTTATATATTCATTTTCCATCTATATTTTTCCAGCATGTCTTAGTATGAATAAATACATATATACCTTCAATGAACAATAAATGAAGACCAGAACATGATTTACGACTTTCCGTTGAATTTTATGCTGAATTCTTCAGAAATTAAAAAATGAGTTCCCAAGCATTTCGGGAAAGTCCTCTACCGTGAATGGAGTCAAGTTTTCAGGAATGATTGATCGTTGCTGGTAATGGATTACTCCAATAAATTACTGAAACTTTCACTTGTGGTATTTAACGCAACACGGAGAAAACCGTAACCCGACAAAAAAAATCTGAAAGTGAGATTTTTTCTACATCAGAGATACAGCGATCCATAAAATCGCAGCGAGGCGAAATGCGAAGGCTTATTTGGTTTACAGTATCGGCTCATAGATGGTAGCAGCCTGATTTCCCCGAGTTTGCTATTTTTTATCTACCGCTAACCACCGGACAAACAGGAATCTATCAAGCCAAACAAAATATGGCAAACAAATTCGGGTGCCCGCGCGGTCTTATTGGATTTCTGGGCTGAAATCAATACGGGATTGTTCGGCGCTTGAAAAAACATCATTTTATGTGGGTGTACAAGGGGGATGTGTTTCTGCGCCAATTGGATCTGACATATTTTCGAAAAGTTTGTTTTCTCTGCTACCCTTCTCACGGTAAAAAGAAAAGCTAACGGGCCTGGATAACGACAAAAGGAATTTGCGGTCTCTGTGCTTGCAAAGATTTTTCCGCTTTGTTAGTAGCGCTATAGCCTGACATGTATAATACAAGCTTTTATTCTCCCCATTTCCGTTGCTTTTCTCATATCCATTAATATTTTAAAATATATTTCGACTGTTTCATTTAAGATCCTCTCGGGAAGAAATTTTTAGATATAATGTAAATTTAAAAATTCAACAATTTTTGGTGTGGTTTCTTTCAGATTAAGGCTGTTTAAATCTTCGCAAGAAAAGTAGGTAAATTATAGTAAATAAGGAGGATAGAATTATAATAATATTAATTTAATTAAATATATTTAACAGATGATTAACAGGTGTATTAAGGGAGCTGAACTAACACCAGCACGGGCAGTAATTCAACAGTGTTTTGGATGATATTCACAAATATGTCATTGTTGGTGATCATATAAACGAAATACTGAGCACTCTTGCGGCTCAGTGAAATATTAAAGATTTATCTAATTTATCAAATATGAACTGATATCATTTCACATGCGCAGATATATATTTCACATAATTAGAAATATTTATTGTTTAAATGTAAAAACATTTCATAAATAATTAAGTGTATTAGAATTAAAGAAAATATGTTGTTTTAAAATATGCGCTCACATCGCTTCAAAATTCTATGTCTATTCTAGGTCAACACGTTGTTATGTATGTATTCTGACTAAATTAGTTATCATTTTTATTATTAATACAAATTAAATGTATCAATTAGAAAGTTAAAATCAATTTATTGAAAAAATATTTTGTTTCCATCTGGTTTCGAACCAGGAACTCATCCTATCCGGGGAAGTGCACTTTCAAATTGATACATATAGTTTCGAAAATTTGTTGTTAATTTACTATGTTAACATGGTGTAATGGTTAGCGCATTTAATTTGTATTAAAAATATTACAGAACTATGTTTTGACAAACTGGAACTTTACTTCAATAAAAAAATGTTTTTTTAAATTATTTATGTTGCAATATTGTAGAGTATTCATGAATGATCTCAATGAAACTGAACAACGACACAGAGAACGCCAGTATTTTGATGAGTAGATAAAATTATCGGAACAGTGCGAGTGATATCCAGAAGTATAATAGATTTATAAGGATGACGGTTTAATATTATTATTTATTCGATTGAAAATAAGATTTGTATTCATGGTGTGATATATAATATTTATTCATTCAGCTAGTGTTAGTAAATATTAAGGTATGATATTATTATATTGTTCACAAAATATACTACCATTTGGTAGTAATTATTCCAGTTGTCACTATTGTGTAAGTTTGTATGTTAGGTCTTTTCAGCGCATAAATTATGAAAAATGAAATTTATCATTGTTAAAGATACAAACACTTCTAAGGAAGTCGGTTTACAGTAGATTGTTTAGATAACCAAGAAGAATTGAGGAATTTGATGTCGTGTTTTTAATTAATTAATTAATTCAATCTTATAAAATACTTTGAGTTTTGTATTATAAACCCGCCGAAAAAATATCCAACCACAAAGTTATTGCTTCGAATATAAAAATAGATTGACTGAACAAACTTTAAAAATGAATAACACTGGCAGTATATAAGTTTTAACCTCATGAAAAAAAATGCCTTATAGAGGTTTAAATCTTGTAAATTTTACTTGGTGTCCTTTTTAAAAAATGAATACTAGAAATTTAAAAAATATGAATCCGAAAAATTATTGAGTATATATTTTAATAACTCTCTTAAAGGTTTTGAAATTGAAATCTTTTCAAAGCATTTGCTCAAATTGCAAGCTATTATACCACTTTTTTAAAATATATATATTATTATGTTCAAAATCATATATGTATATCCTTATTGATCGAGTTATTGTAACTCTTGTACATATTTACTCAACTTTATTTTAAAAAAAATTTTATTTACCATGATCATGATATGGTGTATATATCTATATCCATATTGCTTGAGCTAATGTAACCAATTTATTACAAATGAGACAGAGAAAATACGGTTTATTTCATAACGGACTCTGATTTAGTGAGATGGGCAGGAAAAACTTGAGATATTGAATGTATTGAAGTTTTAAACAAATAAATATATATTTTCGTAGATAACATTCACTTTGTGGTTTGACATATTATATTAAATAATACACAATCACTTTGTATAAATCCACGAATTTTATTATACGCCAAGCTACGTTAGGGCTTATTTAAAACTAATAATAAATAAATAAAATAGTGCACCTATATATACATAAAGAGGGAGATATAATATAAAATTAGATGTTTGTTTTATTTAATCAAATAAAAATATAAAATAAGTGACACAATCCAAATATCACTTTCAACAGCATTCGTTTAATAAATTAGCTGACTTATATAGCACTCTACTATATGTTACCGGAAAAGCATGCATAACTAATGCTGAACGCAATTCCTGAGTAATCCACAAAATGCATTAACACTTTTGGCAAAGAATGACTAAAATGTATTTTCGTCGACAGCGATTTAATTCTGCATTTCGTTTCCTCGCTAAAATTTACAGTGCATTAATTAACCTTGTGTAAAGTCATGTCTGTCTACGTGGAGACGTGCTCTCTTCCATTCCGCTGTTACGTTATTCATATTTTTTGTAGTCGGAGCCGTTGCGGCGATCTCACGTTATGATGAAGCACCGAGGAATACGTGCCCTGTCTACAATTACCAGAGGCAATTTAAAAGTTCACCAGGTAACCTCAAAGGCATTAAACTAGACGCTAAGCCTATCTGTGCTATTTTGACAACGTATATCTTACTACCGCCTAATTTAGTATAAATTATACAAAGATAATTCAATTTAATTTTTTATCGAATATAATATAGTATAGTACGTCGATACATGTAGAATAACTAATAAATAGTGATTTAAACAAAGTATTTTTATCTAATTATCAATTTAATTTAACTACTGAAGCCGTATCTCTTTAGAAAAATCTGCTAGATGTTTATTAAAAATATATATATTAATGATAGTTTTGTTTCACTTTGAAGAAACAAAAAGTACGTAAATATCTTCTTAGATCGTGAAAATAAATAAATCTAAAAGAAAAGTTTTGGAACTGAATGTTTTTGGTACTACAGGGTGGCGCAAAATTAATCATCCAATTTTGTTTTTGAATAACTTTTTTACCAAATAAAAAAAAAATATTTTGAGTGATGGAAATCAGATCAGATGATATCCGTCAAATGGCTGCCGCCAGAGCTCTTTTCCACTTAACAGAAAAAAATTTAAAGGTCCAAATAAAGATTTCCATCGCTCAAAATATTATTTTTTTATTTAGTAAAAAAGTTATTCAAAAACCAAATTGGATGATTAATTTTGCGCCACCTGTAGTATCAAAAACATTCAGTTCCAAAACTTTTCTACTAGATTTTAGCAGATATTTTAATGACGTTTTATATACTATGGTATGATGTTAATTATGTTAAAATTCTCATTATAATATGTAATAATCTCTTCATTTTATTTTAAAAACTTCAAGAATGAGTATTTTATTTAAATAAAGGATATCAATTAGAGCAATAATTCTCTTTCTTCGGGTGGTTTATGACTCGAGGGATCATTTCTCAGGTTTAGTTAGGTTAGGTAAAAAAAGAAGTATCTAATGATCCGACTATCGAATGAGACGTGACCTATTGAAAAAGGTGGTTATCATACAGAGCTAAGTTTCATTGAACGCCTCGGGGTTTCATACATTGTCACTCTTTTGCTTTCTGTAGCTATTTGGTAATAAATTTAATATTGGTGCGATACATAACTTTGTTAACTTTACGTGTATATAATTACAATATCATGTACTTATAACATGCATTAAATAATAACATATGTTAACATTAACATATATGTTATAACACAAAAATTTTATAATATACTTGGCGACCAAGTGTAGGGTAGGTACTGTGTTTTTTTTATAAAAACGTTAATGTTAAAATGTAAGTGTGAGAAATACTGTAAGTAAGCTCGTTAAAGTAAAAAATAAATAAAGTAAAAACGAATTTTTTTTTTGAACTGTAAAAAAAAGTTACCTAAAATTATATAAATTTACATTTTTTCACATTGTATAAAACTACTTACAGCACGATTAATGAGTGAATTAGTAGCGGCATTAATTATGCTTTCTTTTGGAAAAGACCACGTGTCTTAAACGACGAACAGGAGTATTAGGAATCACTAAAGAGGATAATAAGGAGCAGTTGATATAATAGTGCATTACACGATTGTTTAGGATAAGGAATTTGCGATGTCGGGAACACATAAGTAATGACATACCACGCAAAAATAGTAAATGGACGCCCTTAATTTAACTGAACTGATTGTATACCATGTTCCTGCGCGGAGTACCAGGTCGTCGGTGCCTTTCCATGTAAATTCATCATTTACTAATTTTTATAGGAATGCACCCACACAAAGACTTCGCAGGCATGGGAACGATTTTGGTTTTGTAAATATACTCCGATATTCTATGTTTAAATATAAGAGTGATGTTTTTGATGCTATTCTGAGTCAAAGATACAACTGATTTTGATACTCAGCCATTCTGTGTCAAACCTATAATTATTTTTTCTGTCTTGAACCTTTATTTTTTATAGTTTGTTTTGCTAATTTATTAATATATATTTTTTCTATTCTACTTTTATATATATATTCTATGCTACTTGTGTAGCTGCTAATGTGTTTTTTATTATGTTTTATATCAAACCTATTTTGTAAAAGCCCATGAAGGTGTTAATAAATTAATAAATAATATAAAAATTTCCGTGTAATTGTTCCATTATATCAGTATTATATTTTTATAAGGAGAACACATTGAAGTTGCAATTTTTAAGAACATAAGTCCTTGATATTTAATACAAATAAAATGTATCAATTACAAAGATATACAGATAAAATCAATTTATGGAAAACATATTTTTGCTGCTACCGGGATTTGAACCTGGATAGAAAAAGATACAAAGATAGATAGAAAAGAACACATACAAGAAAAATTAAATGTGTGTTTTTAAGCATTCGCTTCGCTTTACCGAGATTCTCATCTTGCGGCTTCTTTCTAACCGGACTTGGTATTTTCCAAAAGTACCTAATGTATTATTTTTAAGTTATACGCCACTGGTTATACGGTGTTATGATGACGTATATATTTATTTACGTCCATAGTTATTTACAAAATTTATTATTAGATAGTAAAGGTCAGAAGAGTATTTTAGTATTCCAATCTCAAAATACAGAGGTACATCTTCGGGAATCCTGATTTTACGAGATCTTAAAATTTGAGTTTATGTTATCTTTGAATTTATTTCGAATGACCTTGCGGATTTGAATCGTATGCGTTTCCTCAATTTGATGTATCTTTTGGCAATCATTCAAATTGTTCGGATCGCGTCAGTTACCGACATTGGCAGTGATCGGGGTTAATTTTAATGCTCAACATTAAACAGCGCCCCATAACATTTGCACCACACTAGCATGGTTCATGAATGATATAAAATATTAAATGAAAGAGGCAATAAATAGTACGGATAATAAAAAAAGGTCTTAGCTTACTTATATAGAATTGAAAATGTTATACGTTAAAAAATATAAATAGATATATATCATATAAAAAAGTATTTAACTTGAGTAGGTAAGTAAATTTTAATTAAAAAATTGTACTAACGATCTCAATTTAATATATAGATCGATTATAAAAACGTTTAGATGACGTTCCTAGGGAGAAAAAAATCCCTTAATTAGAACCGGCTTTCTAAACTCAAAATACCAATAAGATGGACAATTATGAGATCGTTAAAAAGTTAAAAATTAATTTATTTTGGATACAAAACTTGATTTTAAATAATAATTAAAACCCTCAAACATGAATATAGTTACATAAAATTTAATAAAATCTATTTTTTATAGTGATATTAATCATTTTAAAACAATGTAAATCATTTAAGTAATGTTTAAATTTAATCTGGTTTTGTATTTTACGTTACTTTTCCTTTTGAGTAATGATACTTTTGAGTAATGATACAATTGAGTAATGATACGTTTGAGTAATGATACATTTGAGTAATGATAATTTTGAGTAATAATACGATTGAGTAATGATACTTTTGAGTGATAATACTTTTGAATGATGATACTTTTGAGTAACGCAAAATAGTTAAAGTTTTTTAAGTTACCTTTGTTCTCAAAATGCTTGAATTGAACCAATCAAGAAACATGATTTTTATTTGCTTCAATTATTCACCGCTTTGGAGTTTTCTGGTACATAGCGGGTACTGGTTAGATGAATTTAATAGTCATAATCTTTCAACACATCCAGACATAATCTTAATTATTTTAAAAAAATGTAGAAATTATTAGTATTGTAATAAAAGTCAATGATTCGATCAATGTTTTTGTTTTTATAAAATACTAACCGAATATAAACTTACTTGAATAAATTATTATCAAAAACCCATGTTTTCATAATTAAGGCAAAAAAACATATTCGTATTGAAAGCAGGCCTTTTAGTTTATAGTATTGTCAAGATTAAGTAAATAATGGAATAGAAAATATCCGTTCTCGGATTTTGCTAATACCATAACGATTAAAAATAGTAATACATTTTACTCGTGTTTTTTCTGTAATTCCTTCCAATACTTTTACCATATTTTTACCATATTTTAGTCATCTGAAAGTACGCAGCCTTATGAGGGGACATTATTCATTCAATTGTGTGATCATATTGTGTATAGTTTTTGTAATATACATGAGAAAAGAGCCCTCAAAAACAGAATGATTTATTGAATCAAGATCAAGGCTGACGCAAGCTTAAGTCAACCCTAAACCCTAAAATGACAGAATTTATGTTAATTGAATTGCTTGGAGATAAAACGTGATTGATTATTGCATCAGAATTCTAGAAGCAGAAATTACTCCGAGTAACCTATATTTTGGCTTCAAATATCAGTATTACTTTGTTTAGTCTAAAAAAAATCGAGACTTCTTTAGGATCTCTTCGTTTGGACGCTAAAATCCACGGCATAACAAAGGCATAACATGTAGACAAAACGCTAATAAGCAGATTTGTGTGTTTTTAACGCAGTGCTATCTGAATTTAGAAAATCACTTATCTATAAAAAAATCATCACTTACTTTGTGTTAGTAATGTAAGATAGCAGGTACCGGCTGAGAGTAGGGGCAGATGTGGACACCATAACACAGAGGGCCGCGCACCGGTAGTGTAGAACACTGAGCGAACCATCATAAATCAGATCATTGTTGAACCTGTACCAGACAGCAGCAGCCAGAAGTTGTAGCGTAATTTGCGATAATAATTATCCCGAATTACGCTACTGCTTCCAGTTACAATTATTGAGATCAGCTTGCACGACATATTTTCAGCTTTAATTTATACTGCAACCTTTGATTTTCCTTAACTTTATATCAATCACAGCTTTGTAGAACCGATTAAGCCATCATTCGACTATAAGCAACTTCTTTGGCACCTGGGCGGAACAGAATACGAGTTGTTTAGTTAGTAAAGATCAAACATTTTACCATAGTATAGCTTCGAGAGGAAAGATGGAAGTAATAACTGAACAAATATTACCACTTTACCACTTTACAGACTGGATTATCATCACTGAGGGAGTAGCGACGTACTTTGAATAATTCAATATATTTCAAACACAAATGGGGGCCGATTAACTCTCCCCTACGTGAGTGCGGAAGTATACATACAAACAATGGAGCAATTTGCCAATGACTATCCACTTATTTCCTGAAGAATTACAGCGTAATTCTTTAGAGGCATGCAGTCAAATTTGCACATGGATTTAATCACACAAAAAAAACTAAATTATCCAAATACATCTACTTTAACCGATTCTCCTACCAGATTAGATTTATTTAAAATTTATTATTATCCAAAATTTGTTCTTTTGTGATTTTCTTTTAAGAAAAGGTAAGAAATAATCATTTTACAAAACACACATCTATTTTTACATCCATAAAATTGCTTATAAAATGGCGCCTTTTCAATAGTAAATAAAACGTATAGTTTTGGAAAGGGTTGTTATTTTCAAATACATTTCTTCATTCTATCTAGGCTATACAAGATATAAAAGGTTTCCTGCAACAATATATGGTTTGTATCCGAGAGTAATATATAAGGGTATCTTTTGATTCTAGATGTGTATTTGTATATTATCTTCTATACACATATGTATGTATTTAAGCGGATTTCCTACTCGATTGTGTATTATTTAATGAGTACCAAATATACCCCGTATTTCGGCTCTTATTTTGTCCAGTCTTTGTTCAGTTTTGATGCCTTATCTATGAAATCCACGTTGCCAGAAAACAAAAGACTATTCAAAAGACATGAATAGCATTATTTAAAAGCACGCTATTAAATAATCACTGCCAGGGCGGCGAGACAAGAGACAGAATCTGTCGCCAGGTGAAACGTACACGTGCACGTCATCGGATTATGTCTAGTGCGTATTTTTTACGTTAATGGGTTAAATTAGGTCGAACTGTGATATATTTCTTCCCTTTTTGATAATAAATTATATTTTCAATAATGTAAAATAGGTTTACGACCTCTACCTGCTTTCTGCTAGAAACGTAGTAATAACATTGTAGTAATATTAAGAAACAACTATTTTGTGGCCAGAGTGGGTTAGATAACAAAATGCTGCTTATGGTTAACACTTGATTTATTGTCAGGCACAGACATCAAAAATAAAGTAGTTAAGCTGTACGATAAAATTACCGCACGCGAATAGGAGACAAATTTTGAGGTAGTGAATTCAGGTAGTTGTGAATCTTGAGAATGAGGTTCGTTAGACTACTAACTCTCAGTTGCTGGCCGCGATCGTATTGTTACCTAATGTCGGTACTGTGAAACTTTACAGCTAATGGGAGTTTGATTATACGCACCGGTACTTGCAGATAGCGTTCAGTAATGCCAAGCGGTTATGATAGACCTCCACAGACTCATTGGTGAAATTATCGACATTTTAGACATCATAGGATAGAAATATAATATGTATTCTAAGAATCACTACAAGATACAGTTAAAGAAACACGAGTTAGAACATGGATCAAGCAAAGTATGTTATTGTCATTCATATGAGCTGGACATATTTAATGTCGTGCAAATAATCGACGAATAAATAACTTTCTTGGTGCTTCGTCAGGTAGTGATGTGATGAAAATCAGCGGAGAACCAAAGTGAGGAGGCTTATATCCAATATTGGATTGGATGATGATAGAAAAATAAAATTATATCGGGAGATATTCAGATTTTAAAATTGTTGCTGTCCATACTGATTAATCGAACTTTTTTTTTTTTTGGAACCATGGTATGTATTTTGAATAAGTCGAACCACGTAGTGTTTTCATACAAACTATGACATACATACTTGTATATTATAAAATAATTGATTAAAATATAAACTTTAAAACATGTGAATTGCAATATATTTAAATATATATATAATGTAATAATGCCTGTCGATCATTGCTATTATTTTAATTTATGAATTTTGTCATTTTTTTTGCTAAAGACCATTAAAATAGCGATCTATCAGTTCTTTAAGATCTGGACAATTGATGTTTTCATGGAAAGATAAAGGAAATCCATCAGAAAGAAAAACTTGAGACGAATTGCACAATTTTTGAAATACTGCCAAATAACTAATCGACTACATTGGACTCTACAGATAGCAATAAGATAGATATGTACTTATATATTCAAGCAATACATATACATTGTATGAAAAAAATCTAAATCGCAGAGGATTTAAAAACTACCTTAAAGTTATACAAGTTTCTATCAAAATATAATTAAAATTTATGAAAAAGATTAATTATATTATTATACTTTTAAAATTAGCAATATTATCTTTGTGGTTAAAATTCATATTTTTATTTATTTAAGATGTATTTAAACTCAATTTAGTGGTTAATAAAACAAAGATAATAAATAAAAAAATTATATTATTGACTATTAAATTTTGTACCTAGTTTATTTCCACATATTATGTAATAAATAAGCTATATAAAATAAAAGGAAAGAAATAAACATGCTCGATGCTTTCAATATGTTATGTTGATATCACATGCTGTGAATACAGTGGACTGCGAGACGAACGAATGTCTCTATTCTTCAAGAACTTCATACTAGAGATAGATCATCCACTTGAAAAAAAAATTATTTTCGTATTTTTGTATTATTACTAGAAGAGATGAAGAAATTAGTGATCACTGGAAGTGTACTAGGACGGAGGATGAGAGGTTGATCTTTAATTAATTTGTCAGATTAAGTCCGAAATTCATATCTTAACATCCTCGCTATACATCGCACTAAATATGGCCCAGGATCACAACACAATAGAAGCACAATAAGGACCACGGTGGATGCGCAGTCATGAGCATACCGATTAAGGGATAGGGAGAAATTAGTAGGACGACTGACTATAATAATTTGTTGAGTATTGTCAAAGAACACACATTTTGTTTCGACTATCGTATCAAATTGGTTAATTTCAAATTTATGGAAGAAAGTTCTGCATGTGTTAATGGTTTAATATCACAAAGGGTGTCAAGTAGGCTTGTATATGGATAATTATGTGAAAGAACTGGAATGTAGGAGCAAAAATGGGCGATTTGATTGTATACTGTTTACTGTATGCCGATGATGCAGTATTAATGGCGAATAGTAAATAGGAATTACAGAGTCTAGTGAGTAAAACATTCGATACATGCGAGGAAAGCGACCTTATTATGAATGTTTACAAGCAGGAAATTATATTTATTTTAAAGTAAAATCTATATACGATAGAGAGAAGAATAAACCTAGGTCAATTAGTATCATAGTGCATATATAATATACACAATTTATAGAGGTTGGCTAAGATGGTTCGGGCTTATGGAACGTATGAATAAGGATGGGATGCTAAATAAAATATATAAGGCGAGTGATGGAGGCAATATGAACGGAGCCTGCGCAATAAACAAAATTGCGTAAATCAAAAACAACCGACGAGCGCACGTGGAGAAAGTGAACGAAACCAGAGTGGTATGTCAGACTAGAGAAAAGGAGGATTTCATCACTGCCTATTGATGGTAAACAAATATTAATATTATATTTAAAATAAATAAAGTTGTTTAATTTAATTATTTATTTTTTAATAAAAATAATTACGTTTTTATTGCTTATTTCTATTATTTGAACATAAATAATTATTTATCAGTTCAATAAATTCATCAATTACTAGCGCATATGAGTATATGTAAACATTATTGTTAATATGACAAATGTGAATTAATTTTGTATGATATTCAATTTAATTTCAAATTGACACTGAACAGTTGTTTGAAAAATTTATACATTAATATAGTTGCAAGCGACTGTTTGAGAGTAATACCAAGATGTCACCAGAGGTTGGAAAAAGGTTCAGTCAAGTTTTCATAAAAAACGGAATTTTGCTTGATTTTTGAAAAAATCTTAGTACAAAGTCGAATATGTAATTTTGTTGATAGTAATATAGCTATATTAAATAAAAACTAAACAGCAAAATACCTGGCGTGACCGGGTTAACCAGATATTGTAAAACGGTTAATAGCCGCTTTCACGAGAATATTATTTTGAGTTGTGTGCGTATGTGTGTGTGTGTGCATCACAAGAGCAATAATCAATCTATACTCTCTGCTTACAGAACTGTCTTGATGGTAAACAAGTTAGTGAGTAGTTGGAGAAGGATAATTTTCAAAAACAACGTTGTCAAATCGATAACATGTACGTTGTAAAGAAGACGTAAATCCTGCGCCGATAGGATCTACCGAACGAATTGCGCGATTTCTGGGGCGCGCGTCCCGCGGATTGGATTACGACGATTCCAGTCGTAAATCGGAATCGCCACAGGGGGTGGGGGAGGAAAGAATATAAGGGTCGATGATGGGTAGGCATTCCAGTCGAAGGACCAGTGATTTTGGAGAATCAGGATTCGGAAGGACTGCTCGCCTTACCTCGTATCTGACGCCTCCGTCTCCGACCCCGCAGTCGCCGCCGAGATCATACAAACGGGACGCAGTGGGCAAATCCCCGATTCCAATTGAAAACGGCGATATCACAACTTTACGACGGCACACAAAACAACAAATATCAATATCACTGTGCCTATAAATCACAAAAAACACAGAACTGATGCATTGGAGCTGAATAAATTCACATAACTAATGCTCTCGTGATATCGAGATCGAACAAATATTGGTCTAGTTGACGTCTGCTGATATCAAGGTCACTATTCATATCAAGGTCACTATGCGGAAAGGTTATGGGTGTGAATTAGGATGCGGAAAGGTGTCAATAATATGGGTCGCGGCCGATTCTCAAGGTGGTCAAAAATGTGTTTAATGAATACGGAACATACGAATATATTTATTATGGAATTTGGCAAAGGCCCGTCAATATAAAACAGGGAAAAATAATATCTTTAATCTTACATAGTATAGTTAGTAGAAATCGATTTCCTTTTAAGTAGCCACGATTTTTTTTTGAACTGTATAACAATATTCGCAAAGAAATCCAATCGATATAGCCAGATATTTTTCATGCAATTATAGAGAGCATCATTGAAAGAACTCGCGTTTGTGGAGATGAAAATAGGGATGATTTACAAGATATTATGTTTGATATGTATTTTAAAAAAAATCCATGTTATGTATAAAAGATGAATAAAAAGAACAATAAAAATACATAAATTTATTTCATTTATAAATTATAAAGTGATTTTTGGATCACCTGTATTATTACAAAGTTTACAGGATCACTATAATATGGACATTATCCATGGATAAACATTCTAAACAAGAGAGTTTTTTCGAAGATCTTAATGGCTGACGTGAGATTTCTGGTGGAAATGGAAGTGACAAGATGATGCTGAGTAAGTTGCTTTATAATTAGAGAAAAAATATTTAAGAAATCCCAGCATCGTTTAATCTCCAGTTGAAGAAAAATGATGAAGACCCTATGTGAAAAGAGGCTTAGCATCAGTGGGCTGCGCTCACCGAAACAACTGAGAAAAGGAACATCTGTAGGTGTCTTGTTGAGTCGATGAACCCCCAATTTTTCTAGAATGAGGAATAATATATCAAATATATTTAACGATCGTACAATGGTTTTGGTTAAGGAATAGGTATATTTGAAAATCCCTTAATGAGTACCAAAAAATTCAATTTTTATTTTATAAAATTAACTTTAAACAAATAATCCCCATAAAAAATGTGGTCACCATAATGAGGAATGGAGGGATTTCCTTGAAGTGGAAATTTCGTAGTAAGGAATGAACAAACGTTAAAATGTATGTTACAAAATATTTCAAAAACTTTTTTGTCCTTCCAGTAAAAGATTACAAATGAGGGTTATGCCCATTCAAAAATGTAGATCTTTTCTGAGAACAAATTAATTATCACAGTACAAAAAAATTCTTGTGATTCTAGTAATGTTATTTATTAACATTAAAGAAGAACTACAGAGTCTTGTGAGTAGAATGTACGATGTATGCAAGGAAAATGACCTTATAATGAATGTTAACAAGTCGAAAGTGATGGTATTCGAGAAGAAGAAATCAGGACACCGTGCAAAATACTCCTAGGTAATGAATGTTTGGAACAAGTAGATGAGTTTGTGTATGTTTGATAGAAACGGAAAGGCTGATAATGATATCGAAAGGAGGGTGACTGCAGGGAATAAAGTGAACGGCGCATTGAATGGAATTATATCTAATGGGAATTTGTCAACCGAGACAAGACTAGCGGTGCACAATGAAGTCCTTGTACTGACACTGATGTATGGAAGTGAGGCCTGGAGCTGGCAGAAGAAGAACGAAAGTAGACTGAATGAAGTGGAAATGAGATCGCTTAGGCGTATATGTGGCAAATCTATTTATGACATAGTAAATAATGAAGAAATAAGGAAAGATTGTAAAGCTGATGTTAGTATAGTGAGTAAGATTAAGAAAGGATCACTTAGATGTTTTGGTCATATGGAACGAATGAATGAGGAGAGAATGGTAAAAAAGATATATGACGCAAGTGTTAATGGCACCAGAGATAGAGGACGTCCGCGGAAGACTTGGCATGACCAGGTAAACCAGATAATGGAAGATGGTTCTATTAGAAGACTCAACAATCGGCAAACTTGTATGAGAAGATGTATGAAAGTGGATGAGGCGAGAATTGTGTGTCAGGATAAAGGAGTGTATCGCTCTATCCTCTCTGCCTACCCCCGCGGACAAACGGCGCGATGGTACGTTAGTTAGTTAGTTATCATATTGTACTAGTAATAGTAAACCGCTATGGGACTGTGATGGTGACGATGATTGGTAACTGAGTTTTATAGATGATTGGTAACTGATACTTAACTGTTGAAGGTTTATAAAATTAAAATAACATAAAATAACAATTAAACCATCACTATATTGTAATGTTTACTGTTAATACGTATAACATGACTAAACAAAAAATAAAATATAAATATGCTGGATGTCAAGGAAAAAAACAACCGGGTATAGTAGGATATTTATTAAGGTAAGAAATAATAATTAGTATTTGAAAAGAGTAGTTTAAAATGAAAGAAAATTATGCAATGGTGTAAATACTACTGCATTGCATTTTTTGTTGCTCACGGATATCTTGTCAGGTAACACCGCATAACTAGTCGTGTGTCCTAGACATCCCCAGAAGAGGGGTTCTACAGAAGTCTATTAGTCCTTCTTCTTCTTCTTCCACGGCACTATATCCTAGGGTGGAATTTGGCATCCACAAGTGCTCTCCACTGACTCCTACCCCTGGCCATTCGTTTCCAGTTCCCAGACCCTATCATCCTGCTTTAGTCCTCTTTAACACAGTCAGCCCACCTTTTTTTTGACCTGCCTTTACGTCGCTTCCACTGGGGTATCCATCCGGTCATGATCTTTGGTGTCCTGTTATCTGGAATTATTTCAACATGGCCAGCCCATCGCAGTCTTTAGAATCAACATAATTTTACAATTGTTTCTTGTTCAGTTAGATTTTCGAACTCATGATTTATTTTTATTCTGAAAATTCTATTTTCTAATGTAGGTCTAAAAATTTTTCATAATATTTTACGCTCAGAGACTGCTAATTTGTTTTCTTCGATTTGAGTTAGGTACCATGTTTCAAGCCCAGTCTCACTATTGTTTTGTATATAAACAGTTTGCTTCATTTTCGAACTCAGCAGTTTTTTCCATGCATAGAAGTTTCTATTTCCAGCTAGAAGTAAGATCTTCAATTCATCAGTTGTCTAGATTACCGTGTTCAAGTTAGAGCCCAGATATGTAAAATGATCAACCTCTTTATATACCTAAATGGTAATCTACGTACATATCTTGGCTCTTGTTCACATGTATTGACCATTTACTTCGTTTACATGTAGTCTATCTGTCCAAAAATTATAATTTTTAAGTTGAATGACTCGGGTCTACGCAAAAAAAATATGATGTTTATTATTTTAACTTTCGAATGGTATTTTTACATTGAAACTTTTTTCTGAGAAAGTGATTTCTCATATTATCATTGGTACATTATCTAAAATAAGTATGAATAACATTACTATGAATGGATCGTATCGATAATAAAATGTGTTTTCTCTACACCATATTCATTTGTTTTTTATGTATGTTTTTTAAATAAAACATTTTTTCGACGCGATCTGGTTCAATAACAGTATATATAGATTTATTGAATTTTTTGACGCGATCTGGTTCAATAACAGTATATATAGATTAATTGAATTTTTCGACGCGATCTGGTTCAATAACAGTATATATAGATTTATTGTAAAATCAGCTTGCGTATCTTTCGCAATCGGTTGAAAAGAGGCGCGTTTGCGTGCGTGCAGGTTATCTGGCCCAGGTGAGGCCTGGGAGAAATTATTTTTCACATGGAGAAAAACTTATTACTCGATTTATTTCTACACCGAATTCGCCACTTTTTCTAACTTCTCAACCTATTACTTTACCTTCCATATTTCACTAAAAAAAATTCTTCCGTACACTCTCGCACACCTTGAAAACAGTGTTTGTTATTAAAAGTTTATCTTCTGCAGAGAGTTCTCTTATTACTGAAAATTATCGAGTTATGATTTATTCGTATAAATTTAAATGATAACACTGACAGTGAAAATAATGATAATAACATAAACTTGAGTCCTTCTTTTTCAAATCATTTTGCTACATAAGATTACTCCTGTATATTAAAATGATTGAACAATTAGTTTTTGCATTATAATACAATTACGGGATATTTTGTTAACTAATTGTTTGCAATTCCTTTCAACTATTCTAAATAAGTATTCGCTTATAGAGTTACAGTAATCATAACAGAAGTTAATCGAGCGATCAAAGAAGCGAAATGAAATAATAATAATTGAGATTACAACTGAGGCTTATGGGAGCACTTCTCGAAAACATCTTCAAAGGATTAATTTAAGTAATTGAAATTGTTCGATTGGACAAAGTCGAGAGGAATTTTATGGAAGGGTTTTATTAACTTTAATAGTTAAATGCCGGTTCAATGCCGAAGTAGGGAACATAATAGAATTTCTCCACCCGTCATCTTTTACGACCCTCCGATACCGGAATAACCCGAAGCCCGCCGTAAAGCGGGAATACCATGTCCGCGAAAATCCATCTTCAACACATTTTTTTAGTTTTATTATTTCGCGGTCCGACCTCCTCTCGTATAAAATTTGCTAGATAAAACATTCAATAAGATTAAGTAAAGGGTTCCGACGAAATCGACAGGCGGATACAGCCAGGCAATGAAACTATATTTGAGGCTAAAATATAACTTAAATGTGTGTTTATTTTTAAAATCCAGAGTAATTGTGGTGTAAACTAATGAGGCTGCACAACACTTGACAAGGAAAGCATAATGTACAGCAAGCAAGCAACAATTTTTTTTAAATAAAAGCATTTTTTTCTTTTCAAAGTATTATATATCTGGGTTGTAATATACATGAAAGATGGGATGTTAAATCTGTTGAAATCAAATGGTGAATTGATCAAGCTCGTGTAATTTTTATCCGCATGAAAAAGATGTTCTATAGTCGTGTGATCTCAACTTTAGATTACAAATGCGAATGGTCAGATGCCATGAAGAAATGATAAGGCGACTTGTATTTGAGATGTGGATTTACAGAAGATGCTCAAAATAAGCTAGATGGATAGAGTGATATAAATTTTTAAAACAATAAAAACTTAAAAACTTCAGTAACATGGATATGTAATGAGATATCCGGAGAAGCATGAGATCTTGCACTTTACAATAGAAGTAGGGACCCTGAACGAAGGAGAACATCATGTCTGAAGAACCAAAGGCAATTGTTTTACCAGTCTTATGTAGAGCTTTTCCGGGCCACAGTAAACACAGTAATGATAGCCAACACGATAGCTAACATTCGTTGAACAGACAAGAAGAAGAAACAGTCTTTCCAGTTCTCATCAAAGTGCCATTTACAATAAATTACGAAGACAAGATTAAACGAGCCATGAAAGAGTATCAGAAATAAAAACAATCGTCGTATGACCATCGTAGAATACACCCAATTTTCTTAACACATATATTTTTTTACATGATTTTGATATAACATCCATCCAATTACTGAAATACTGAGCAGTTTAAACGTTAGCTAAAGTCATGTATGGCGCGATATCAAAAATTTATAAGGATCTAGATAAAACAAACTAATCAACATGTAGAATAATTGAAAACAGGTACTAATTTAGTTCCTTTTGTTCCAAAAAATATTGCGCCACTCTAATATGACATGATGACTAAAACATTTCAATGAACGAAAGTGATTTCTTTAGAGACTTATATCAAATAATAATTCTGCTTACGTGAATGAGTGAATCTGAAAGTGACGACAAATAAAATATATTTTTTTCCCTTTTTAAATTCTTGCTTTTTAGTGATATACCTATTTTCGTTAAGCAAGATATTTTACTTTATTAATTATTCATATGATTCTTTGAAAACAACTTATTAATTGATCGGGATTCATATCTGGAACCATTTTTCTATTTTAAATATGCACCTACTATAATTTTTTACATGGTTTACAAATGAAAACGCACGTATTTTTTGAGAACCAGTCTACCGTGTAGATAGAGAATTAGTTGTGTATGGTATATCGAATAATCAAACTGAAACGGCAATGGACTAGACTAGAACAGAAATAATAGAAAATACGTGTTATAGTGTAGCCCTTGTACCGAAAGCGCACGTCTCTTAGTCCATTGTACTGAAGAAATTAAAAGTGTTCAGCCCGCTGGCTTTAATATCATAGTAGACCGAAGAAACAAATTTAGCAATCACATAAAGTAATCGTTTTATCAGTCTTGTATTTCTAGAACTGTCTGTAGTATAATGTAATATGGGCTGCAGTGATAACATTACAATAAAGTCATTTAAATAAGTTTATATTATATATTATGACATTACAAAGTAACGTCATGCATTTTGTAATATAAATTAATTAAGACTGATCATGGTATCACAAAATTGATTTTTTTAGTGAGGTATCACTATCTATGTACAATTTGAATCTATGCCGGTGCGACGGCAGGCGGCCGCGGGGAAGGGATCGCTGCTACCGTACAGACGTTCATGGGAGGCTCAGCTGAGCGGTTGCCTTTAACGGCAACTGCTCTGGCCGTAGCGAGAAAGTAATTTATTAAAACACGGAAAAGTATTCGATACTCGGGAGAGAAATTGGGTCACGAGCCGGTACCGAGATTTTTATTGTAAATGTAGAATTTCGAAGTTTCTAATCCCGGCAGAATGGTCGACTGCGGGAACTACGGAATAGGTCCGCTGTTACTTGAGGATTTACGAGGCGGGCAGAGAAACTGGTACTGCCCGCCTGATATATTTTTGACGTACCCACTGGAGGCAAATGCGTCCATGAAGGATGACTTCCTGATGGTATGGACCAGCCATAATAGATGACCTTGCAAATGGATGGACCCGCATGATAGGTGACAATTTGCTACCCTGATGTATGGGATGCTGAGTTCTGTATCTCGGATCCCAGGACCTGCGAGTGGGTTTGGATTAGCAAACTACCCCTAAAAACATCAGATAAGTGCACAGTGATCTTTTTTTTATTGGAATAAATAATTTGATAGTGGATTGTTTTAATAACATATTTAACATGAGTTTACATAAATCGCGCAAAGATTTAAATAATTGTAATTTTTATGTACAATAAATAATTAGTTGATTTAATTTAAAAGTCCGCTTTCATTCTGGAATAACCTTTATTCATACAAACACATCCACATCATTATTTTTAAGATAACATAAAGACATATTCCTCCAATGATGATCAGTAGATGGAGTAAGAGGTGAGTGGGTGATCTAAATCTCATAAGGAATATACTGTATTTCATGGTCTCCCCTGTCTAGCCGGTGAAGAATGCCCAGCCTTACTCGGGGGCAGGACTGCTTCCCACAATACATATATATGTATATATATATATATGTCTTTTATCTCATACATGGGATAAAGGTAGATAAAACGCATGGAAAAACAAGTGAATAAAATTGATTAAAATAAGTTAAAGAAACAAATACAAATAATAAATTACATAAATACAGTTGCAGTACAGTGAAAGAATGTCCCTTTGTCCACTTCAGCTCTAATAATAATAAATAGTACATACGTAAATTTTTTTAAGAAACCTTCACATTTCTCCAGAACCAGGAGCAGGTCATCGTTTAATGTCAGATAGGGTTTATTTGTGCTTCGAAGGCGCGTAAAAAGGTAGGCACCGGACGGTTTTCCCTGATACCGCCAGTGTAAACATCCGCCTCGACGATTATCGGATTTCGTTTTGCGCCCTAATTTATCCCGACTCATTTCACAGGAGGGTGCGTTGTTCAAACACCCCCACCTCCGAGCCGTGCTCTATGTGGCCAGGATTATCGTGTGATTCTCCAATTAACGGGCGAATTGTTCACCTACATTCACGGGGGCTAAGAAACAATTGAGTGCCACGCGGAAACAGTGGCCGATAAATGAACGAATAATCTGGAATGACTTCAGTAATTTTGTTTGTGTAGTCATATATATATTTCACGTTCATTTTGAGACTAAGATGTTCTGTAAACGGGTGGGATAAGTACTATCTATTTATATTAATTCAGTTGAAGAGTTGTCACACATTATCTTGTTGTGGAAAACTTTGCATACAAATCCTTTTTGAGCTACGATTAGTTTTTTATATTCATACAACACTACTTTTATGGTATCACACTGGTGATACCATAAAGTCGCACTATTCCGTTGATCATTGAAATGCTAAGAAGTTCTACGTTTTTATATTGTAGTTTTTCTATTTTATTTTGGACGACTCCTTTTTTCGCTTTTTTGTGGAGTTATATCTTTTATAGTCAAGAAAAGCAAGGCCGAAACGTTTATTATATTTATACATTTTCCTTAAAATGTAGATATAGTCTACATTTGAGTAGAAAAGATGACCAGTGGGAAATAAAAATCCTGGAATAGGGGCCAAAAATATTTCAAAAATACGTAGTGTGGCTTCGAACGCGATGGACGGATAATATCAAGAGAATGTTTGGCCTAAATTGGATTCAGTAACCAGAGGAGTAAACTCTACGGAGTGAAATAAGAGAGGCCTATACCTGCAGAGGTCTTCGATAAGTTGATAAAGAAAAATAAGGATGTATATTTGGCCGAATCAGCAATATTTTTTAGATCAGATATAGAGGGGCAGAATTTATAAATAAATTAGGAAAGAACGTGGTGAATGAAAGTTTATTTGCGCTGGTGTTTTTTGGCACACGCTTTAAAATAAAATGGTTAATATTATCATAATTTGCTTAACCTACACTCATGTGAATTGGATCCGTACGCCATTGTGTATTGGACATAATCGTTTCGGGTGTTTGAAAATATTCAGGATTTCAGGAGGTTTCATCAGTGTGAACATCAAACAATTTGAAAGAATCATATTTTTCGACCACTACAGATATTCGTAAGTTGTTACGGACGTCATGTATTTTCTGAATAAAATATAATTCTTAATCATTAATAAAATATTATAACCTCCTAATTACAGGATTTGCGTAATACGCTAAATAATTAAAATTATATTTAAAAAATTGACTGACAAAAATAACACAGTACATTTTTAATTATCTTATTAAGTTTTCAATAACGAATTCTGTTTAATTAATAATGTGTTGAAACTTACCAGTAGCACGTCTACATGATGTTCAATCTGAAAGGGAAAAGTAAAATTATAATATAATAAAATGTAATCTATTAAATTTTCTGCTGAACATATTTTTGTCAAAATCATCAACAACAACTGAAGACGACCAATGATTCTTGCATCTGGATACTTTTGTTCATTTCAAAATATTACCTGTTTCTATCATTTCATGAATAGCGTTGTCACCACAGCACGTCTTTTCACAATATCTGAACAATTTGATATACTTAATAAATAACAGTAGGTACACCGACATTCAACTAGTCCTATGTATTATATATTTTATTTTTTCGTATACAATACGTATTTCGTTGATGACCCTAATAGATAATTCTAGGTACGAAATATTATTTTTTAACGACAATTTTATTTTACAAAACGAGATACAATACAAACCAAGTAACTCATAATAAAATTTGTTGTTTATTTGTTAATTTTGTATGTTTTGGGCATGCGTGAATAAATTGTAGAGAAAATTTAATTTCATTGCTTAATCAAATAATAGCATCGACTATAGTAGACATATGAATAATCATGTAATATCATAGTCATAATTTATACATAACATTATTATATACTAGAATATATAATAAATTTACGACCATCAAAAAATCAAGTAAATAAATTATAAAACAAATAAAGATTCATTTATTTTTATTTTTTATTAGTTATTAAAATCATGTATAAATATATTTTATCTTCACTATTTTCTTATTTTTTAATATGTGCATAATTTTGTGTTGTATTTTTTTATTCAATTGGCTGATCGAGTCTGGTACACACAACCCAATTTTGCTGAAATGGACTAATAAATAATAATAATTATTATTATTACTACTAATACTACTATTATTATTATTATTACTCTTTTAATTATTTATAAGAAACGTTATGTAGGGTTCCGGATTAAAGTCCCGGTGATAGCTCTTTTTTTTTACAGAAATATTTGTCATTTGCATTATTTCATTGACATAATTTCTCTGGTACTAAGGAAATATGTTCTTAAGGATTGCAACTTTACAGATAAAGGAATTTATCACTTGATTGTAAATGCATTATTAATTGTGATTATTAATTCAGTACATTGAGAAGTATTAAATATAAAGGTACTAATTTGATTTTTTTCTCTTACAGGCACACATTAACATTTTTAATCCAAATAATTATAAATGACATTTAAAATAAACATTACCGATGTAAAAAAAATACTAATCTACTGCACGCTAAACTGAAACCTAGTATGATTAAAATATCATACCCATCCGATAATCACATAATTCCAATATTTATATATTGATTATTAAGGGTAGTAGTAGGCTTATCTAGTAGGACCACCTTCCAGCATCTAATTTACCGGTCATGCTGGGTCTTCCGCGGATGTTCTTTATTTTTGGTACCATCAACACTTCCGTCATACATATTTCTTACCTTTTCTCCTCATTCATCCGTTCCATGCGACCAAACCACCTAAGTATTTCTTTCTTAATCTTACTCACTATGCTAAGATTAGCTTTACATTCTCTCCTTATTTTTTAATTCTTTACTCAGTCGTAAATGGATTTGCCACATATACGCCTAACTGAACTCATTTCCACTGCATTCAGTCTACTTTAATACCTCTTCTGCCAGCTCTAGGCTTCACTTCTATACAGCAGTGTTAGTACCAGGACTCCATTGAAGAATATATCTAGGTTATAATAAATATTTGAGACGTTTTGAAAAATCTTTTTCTTTTTGATTTTTTATCGTGAATTATAGAAATAAAAAAAAAGTTGTAATATTATACATTCAATCACGAATAAAATTGCTGATCCAATATTCGTACGTATTGATATATGTCATCAATCATCAAAGTCGTTTAGGTTTTCAGTGCGAATGTGCTCCAGATGTTTGATGTTTCTACTTCAATTCTATTCCGTTTAGTTCAATTGGGTGTGTACGTGTGGGCGGCATCTTATGCGTAAACTCTACTACAATCGACATTACTGAACGTCGACATACATATTATATTTCCATAAGTTTCCCTAATAAATTGATAGATGGAGCAAGCAGTGCCTTATCGTCTGCGTAATTAATTTTGTTTTCACATTACTTCAGGCATGAATTTGTGAGTCGATGTATTGAAGTAAACAGATAAGTAGTTAGTCAATCTTATTAATTTCATAATTGTTGATTATTTAATTTTTTTACAGCACACTGACTGATAATTAAATCTAAACATACATTAGGACACTTTTCTGTCAGCTAACATCCCCTCCATGATGTATGTCTCTATGTCTCATGACTCTAGACATATATCGTGGAAGTGTGACATTATTTAGATGTATGCTCGATCTGAGTTTTTAATGATGAAATGGATGAGATATTAAACAAAAACGTTGTGTTTTATTATTAAAATAGTACCATTTTTGATTACTTACTTACCATCACGCTGTTTCCCCGCGGGGGTAGGCAGAGAGGATAGAGCGCCACACTCTTCTGTCCTGACGCACAATTATCGTCTCATCCACATTCGTACATCTTCTCATACAAGCTCGACGTTTATTGGAGCTTCTAATAAGACCATCTTCCAGTATCTGGTTTATCTTGTCATGTCAAGTCTTCCGCGGACGTCCTCTACTTCTGGTGCCATCAACATTTGCGTCATATAGCTTTCTTACCATTCTCTCCTTATTCATCCATTCCATATGACCAAACCACCTAAGTGATCTTTTCTTAATCTTACTCACTATACTAAGATCAGTTTTGAATTCTTTCCTTATTTCTTCATTCTTTACTCTGTCATAAATGGATCTGCCACGTATGTGCCTAAGTGATCTCATTTCCATTGCGTTTAGTCTACTTTTGTTCCTCTTCTGTCAGCTCCATTACATCATACTTCCATACATCAGTGTCGGTACCAGGACTCCATTGTGAACCACTAATCTTACCTCAGTTAACAAGTTCCCATTAGATATAATTCCATTCAATACGCCGTTCACTTTATTCCCTGCAGTCATCCTTTTTTCTATATCTTTCTCTGTCTTTCCGTTCCTATCGAACATACTTCCCATATACACAATCTCATCTTTTTGTTCCAAACATTCATTACCTACAAGTATTTTGCACGTTGTCTTGCTTTCTTATTTCTCGAATACCATCACTTTAGACTTGTTGACATTCATAATAAGGTCACTTTCCTTGTATACATCGTACATTCTACTCACTTGCCTCTGTAGTTCTTGTTCATTATTCGCCATTAGTACTGCATCATCGGCGTACAATAAACAGCATACAATCAAATCACCCATTTTCGCTCCCACACTAATCTATTTCAGAATTTTTGTATTATCCCAATAAAAATACCTTCGAGTCAGATAAATTTCATCTTTGAGTGAACTTGGCTATATTATTTTTTCTCTAGGTTCAATTTGTTACATTTTTTTAAAGTATTTTAACATCCGCCATTTTGAAACAAGGTAGTAGACTAGACTGGTCAAAGAACATGTCGATATATAAATCAGATCACTTTCTGAAAAGTTTTATATTATTTTATAATTAACGAAAATATCATATTTTTTTAATATAATCACTATTTAAAGGACTTTTGTGACAAAGATACATGTTTGAAAATCCCCTTGTTGATGAAATATACCGTATGCTCCTTGAACCAAGTGTTGACAATTCCGTGAACGCTGTCGTAGGTGTTTCATTTTTCGCACAATTTTTTTAATTTCGTAAAATATGTAAACCAGATGTTACCAAGTGCGGATTGTACGGAGGATGTTATAGTAGCTCTCATCCAAACTTCTGGTACATTTCTGATTTGTTTTGAGTATAAACAACGAATCATCGATCGCAACTCGCAGTCGGCGGGAATAGTGATACACATGATTAATAAAATACTGTAGCAAAGGCACCATAGGCCATCTGGCGATCCTATCACCAAGCCGGCCGGGTACCGATGCGATGTGTCGGACGCCCGCCACGGGCCTATCCTGTTCTCGCGGCTGGTGTCTTCTACATGTCTGATCAAGTGTAAATGACCGTGTACTTAAATACTTCAGACCTACCTCAATGTAATATCGTGTTACTATTCCGGACAAATAAATCACCAACAAACCCAACATATTTTACTTTTTATTTATTACTCTTTGACTGTCATCTTTCCATGTTTAAAACACCAAAATACCACCGAGAAATTATTTCTGATGCATCGAAAAGCTCGGACCTGATAAGCAGAATTATTAGTGCTTATTTACATTTTTAATATACGCAAACGATTCTTAATTTAAAAATGGCTTACAAACCTGAAATATTTTTTTAGAATGGTTAACCTTTCTCCTCTCGAAAAGATTGTAATTGGATTAAACAAATTATGGAATGCTTTGGTTGAGCAATAAAAAATACTCGTTTAGCTACGCTGTTAAATACTTGAAATTCTAAAAACAAATCACCAGTAATATATTCTGGATACTACGATACGATATATATAAAGGGGTACGAAATAATTTTTTTTAAATACAGTTTAATTGTTAAAAATTTTAAAATTATTAAAATTAAAATTATTATCATCATAATTATCACTATTAACTGTACAACCCCTGGTGAGTCATGGTCTTTTTAAAAGCTTTCCTCCATTGGCGTCTAAAATCCTGGATTTCTAAGAGAGATAAAGATGTAATAATTTCATTTACAATGAAATTATTATACAAAATGAAATACTCTCCAGATATTTTCAAGGATTATTAATTCACAAGTATATTATATACTATTTTTAATAAGAAACACATTTTTATTTTGAAGTTATAATTTCAGAATATATTCTGTGATATATACCCCAAATTTGGGGTAAGTGCATCTACTGGTCTAATTTTCATAAAATGCTAAAATATCAGCTATCCTAAAGATTACATTCCGATTATTAAAGTCTTAAATAAGGAAACGGTTATTGGTCCTTCTATCAAAGTTTCAAAGTCATTATAATAATTGAGAATAGTTTAATGTTTGTGTCGATGATTTATATGTCGCACTTACCCTGACTCGCCTTACAGAAAAAAAATATTTATTGATAAAATATTTTATAGATAAAATATAATTGATTGCTTTTAAAAAAGAAATAATAGATAGCACAATTAAAAGAGCTACGTAATATAAGTGAAAAAATTTATCGTAAACCTAATTGGTTGATATAGCGGAATTGGCATATATGACGCATTTCTTCAGATAGAGAAAAGTCCAGGTTCGTAATTTGTATTATATATACTATTAACAGCTTCCTTTTAACTACAGAATACGTTGAACTTCTCTCTAATATAGGTACATCATAACGATATACATGTTTTTTTTATTTTGTTTTAAGCTTTATTTTGATTCTTACAAAAATGTGTCCCAATATATCATTTACGATTCAAACTGATCCAAAACAGAAGAACCTTAAATGAAAATCCATTATCATTACTAAATAGTATTAAAATATAAATACATTTTGATGAGTTAATAGAAAACATCTACCCATCGAAAAACTAATGTCATTACCGGGACTCAAACCAGTAAATTTCCATTGTCAATAGTCAGCTTTAGTAATTTAGTTTCTAAATTAAGTGATAAATCTAAATTTGTTTAAATTATCGCAGATCAACCCAGATCTGAAAAATTGTAACTTTACAATTAAAATGTGATTTCGCTAAAGTTCAAAATGATTATGATTTCATACATTTTTGTAAAATTTATATACATATTTCAGTATAATGGATTCCAAAATTTATTGTTTTAAGAGCTTAATACATTTGTATTTTAAGAATCATGAATGACAGACATACTACGACATATTAATGGCGTCACAGGTTTCAACAGCGTGTGAAAATATTTACAAGTACGAATAATTTTACTTAAATTTCAACACCAAAGTCCAACTTCGGAAAAAGCCATCGCGTTCATTTCTCATTAACATAGATTTATAAACATTGAATAACCGTGATAAATTACTACTATAATTGAAGTACTGAGGAGTCGAGTAACGACAGAGATTTTCATTGCTGGAGCTTCATTATAACTTAATACCATAAAAGTTTAAGTGGGCACTTAACGCGACAAGTAAAGTTTAAAAATATCTGCGCCTGCAAAAAGTTATATCACATTTTACCTAAATCAGGCGGGTGGATTACAAGTTCTGAGTGGTTGCTACATTTTACGGTTGCATCCAATTACATTTTTGCAGTTCTTAATATAAATAAATCGGTCTAAAACATAATTCTTAGTTGTGGATCATTCTAATGCATCACAACAAACTTAATAAATAGCAAAATGTGGAGTAGTTCAAGAGGCAATTCATTGGTGTGCGATAATTACGAACTCTGGTGACAGTGGGCAAGAAATTTGAAAACGTATATAACTAGCTAAACTTGCTATGATCCGCTTACAATAATATTGAAAGACAGTGATATCAAGCTAGCAACTAAAATTAATTAATTTTTTTAATTCAACTTTATAAATATCTTTATAAATTATAATTTGTATTATTTGCATAACAGATTTACGGCAAGTATTGTCCTTCAGATAGTAATTAAAGAGTTATTATCAACAACATTTAAAAAAAAATGAAATACAACAAAGGAAACAAAAAATTTGATGAGAATGTGTTCTTTCACTTTATATTTTAGGGTAGTCACTATTTTTTATAATGTCGAAAAAGTCTATTGATTTTATTAAATATTCTTGGCACAATACATTCTCTCGTTCTCTTACCGTACACATTGTTCTACCCGACGATCTGGTAGAATAGCTATGGTGGGGGTCAGTATTTATATTTACATTATTCATCAGCTCTTCAAATATTATACTATATGTTACTTTTTTGTCAGCTAGTAAATTTTATATATTGTAAATAATTTACTATAATTATCTTTATACGTACACTTCGTTCTGTTATCTACTATAAGTTTTAAAAATGAACACAAAAAATCAAACACGATTTTTTTGGTTACATAATTGGACGATCGTTTCGGCTATCTAGGCCATTATCAACTAATCTATATCGGTCTAAACTAATCTAGAACTGGCCGAAACGATCGTCCAATTATTAGGAAAAATTAAGTATAGAACCAAAAAAATCGTATTGGTATTGATTCTATAAAATTAATATTGTCAGTATTCAAAAAATAAAATTTTGTTGGTTTACATCTAGTTTTTACAATTTTCATGTATGCAGTGAATATTTTGACAGTAAATAATACAATAAATAATCCGCAATAAGGACAAGTAAATAAGTAAAATAAACACCTTTGAAATGTATTGTTGCAGAAGGATTTAATGTATTTTGTAGACAGCGCAACGCACGAATGCTTCCATTCTGCATCAAATCCAATTGATATACTAATTTTGATTTTTTATTAAAAATGTAAAAAGTTTGCCTCAGCATGGGCGAAGCCAGTGAGGCAGATATTAAAATACGAAATGTATTTACAACATATGATATGAAATAAATAATAAAAAATAATCCTTCGGACACATTTTGTGTTAAAGTGACAACCTAGAAAAAGAGATTATTCTGGGCACAACTTTAGGCCGATAAGACCTGGAAGAATGCCACAGCGGTGCATAGATCCGATTCATCTGGCTGGCGAGACCCTGGGACTGGAGTCAGCTCAGCTGTGAGGGCGACTTGTGGAGTCTCATCTGATTGAGGCCACTGCATGTCGATACTAATATAAAGGAGAAAATAATAAGATGGAAAAATAAAATTGAACTTGTTTTTTAAACGTGATAAAAGCATTTTAATTAAATATATTTTTAGCGGTTTTTTACTAGTCCGATATAAAGGACGTGAATTATTTGATACATTTGAACATTTAATCTTTTAACTGCCATTTAAATTTGATATGGCGGACATTTGTCTCTATGCTAAATTTTAAAGAAATTAATTATATGAAACACTTAAAATGAACAAAAATTCATGGAAAAGTATGAAAAATTACTACATAGTATTTTCCAGTAGATAACCAATTAAATTTTTGCTATGTGAATAAAGTGTTGTCGAATTTAACTATTAAATATATATGTATTTTAATAACTGAGTGATTCAAGAGCGTGTTTCAAACAATCGTTTTAAAAATATGGCAGTATGCTTTTGCCATTATATCTTTGCAAGATCAAAGAGTGCCTAGTGTGGCTTGTAACAAATATCATAACTTGCTTATTGCATATAATCCATTGCACTATCCTTTTTGAAGATTAATTGATGAGGCGAGAATTGTATGTCAAAACAGAAGAATGGGCACGCTATTTTCTCTGCGTACCCCTCGTAGAAAAGGTGTAATGTTATGTTAGCTAGTAGTCTCCCTGAATGTATTCTCGTTTTATCTCTTATATCCTCTTTTGTAAGATACTCGTGCTCGTTTCATGTCGTGCATTAATTTTTCTTATAAATTCTGCTGATATTATTTTAGTGAAGATTTCAAAAATAAACACAATGACATTGAAATACATTTTCTCTTTGAAGGTCATCATATTAAGGTCTTTCAGTATTGTACTGATCGAGTGTATCTATATAATATTTTTAATATCTAACGCAAACACGCTGTGAATATAATTAGCTCACAGTGGTTAAAAACAAAGTTAATGCATTATTAATTAATTTTTTTCTCAAGATTATTCTCAAAGTTTTATTTTACAGTACTGAAAAGTTATTCTTTATTTCATACTATTTAATACAACTTTTGAGCATGTGCCAATCATGTGATATTATAAGATGTATATTTTATGAGAAATGTTTTCCAATGGTTAAAAAAGTGTTTTTTCTAAATAATTTGTTTTAATTACCACCTTTTCTAAAATGTTCCCTTCAGAACATGTGGCCAACATTTGTAAGATATAATAAATGTTAATGGTTTTTACATATTCAGTATTAAATACATTAAAAAGAAGACCGTTAACAGAAAAAAGAATGTGTATCTACCTACAAAAAAAAAATTCAATAAAAAAACTGTGCTGTCCCGGGGGAAAATTTCTTCTTTTGAAATAAAATTGTAATGTTCATTTAACCTTACTTTAATTATTAGAGAACGATATGTGTAGAAAAAAACTCAAAGCTATTAATAAAATTTAATTTAATACCATATCCGATTCATCATTTTAATACTGGACGAATGAACATACTTTAAAAAAAGATGTTGTGACGTTTTACCTTTGCGTGTCTTGGAGTTCTTGAGCGGGGCAATGTCAGACCAAACCAAAGAGCATTGTGTCACGCCATAAGCAAATAGGAGATATTTCGTTTGATTCTTGTTCTGATTTCTCGTTAAGATGTGAAAATGTTTTAATTTGATTGACCCTAAAAATAGTTTTATTTTCAAATTCAAATGATCAATTATTAGAGATTTTTTATTAGATATTTAATGTCAGTTTGCTTGTGAATTGTTGATCCGCTAATAATGATTCTTCATTTAGTTATTGTTTTGTAGAAAATAAAAATGGTATACATGTGATACATTCGTTTTATTCGTTGCATATTAATATTATATAAAATGTTACGCACTTCTTTAATGCAGTTTCGTGACATATTTAATCTGGGAAACTTACAAAAACAAGTCTTAGCTTATGTTAGAACCTACAACTATCATCATAAAGTTGTGTCCAAAATTTAATAAAAATGAATTGATAATTCTGGCGTCTGCTATCAGATTACTCAAAGGTATTTAAGATTCCGTAAAAATAAGGTAGATGGCTCTTTCAAATAATGGAACGATTAAATGTAATAATATCAAAAAGGTAAAATATAGGTTCGAAAATTTGTCGCTAAAAATATTGTCGCTGTAGCATAGTTGGATAATTTACCATCCCCGGTTTGGTAAGAGATCCAGGTTCGAATCCCGGTGGCGCAACAGTAATATTTTTTGATAAAATTGATTTTATATGTATATCTTTCTAATTAATACATTTAATTCATATTTAAAATATCATATATTATATTATTACAAGAAGCAGTGCTATTCGTATACCTTAAATGATTTACAGCTGCTAACGTTTAAGTGTTTAATTTAGAAACATGAATTAAAAGGTAGAAAAACTTAACAAAAGTCGAATAATAAAAATAATATTGAATAACGAATAGAGTAAGTACTCTGTGACTCCATAATTAACATATGGGGTTTAATCACAAACCAGTAAATTAATAAATATGAAATAAAGTGTACATATAGGAAAGGAGTTTGGAACAAGGGGCATTCTACACACATTTTCGGTGGAAACATAAATACGATAATTTATGACACGTAAACACAGTAAATATATTTACTATTCAAAAGATAAATCTGTGTAAACAAGACGTATTTTTTACATTAACGCATATTATATTGTCAGCGTTTAAATTTTCGTTCCAATCGAGTCATATTTTTACAAAAAGTCACGAAGCTATTTGATTGCGTGGTACCAAAGTGATCAAGTAGGTGACACAAAAATAAAAATATTGAGACAAGTTATTTGCGTTAGTTCATGTGTATATATTTGGTTGTCTGTGGGTCTAACGGAATCGAGGTTTTGTGTATTGTGACGTACAGACAACGATTCACATTGTTAATGCGTACCCACTAGATATATTTAATCCATAGCAGTACCTCCGATGTCCGTAATACCCGAGGATTTGATCAGTGAACGTTATTCAATTGTGATCCTCTGACCATAACGTTTTTGAGGTCGACAAGTGTCGGAGGAACCGAATAGAATAAATTTGTTCGAATAATCATGTAGGAATGCAAAGTGAGCAAAACGATTTCGATCAGACACGATAATTTTAAAAATAAAATCTTAAATAAGAATTGTTTAACTGAAATAAATATATAGTTCAGATTCCTTCCCTTCAAGGTCCAAAATTCTTATTTTACAGTGGTATCCATTAATGGATGATTGCTTTAATAATGACTTCATTTATAGCTGACCTGAAGAGGAACTCAGATGCCTGATCGAACCATCCTCCAAAATTAAAAAAAAGACATGAAGTTCTACTTCTGCCAGGACCTCATCGGTTGTTGTATTTTCCTTGCGTAGAAGGTGCAGTATCTCAATAAATCCCGGGGTTAAAACGGAAAGGTTAAAATCTTTTTTTTTTTGGATTACGATATAACCTTTCGGTAAAAGGTCATTTTGTCTAACAAATATATGATAAAGTAATAATTTACTGTTTGTATATTGTGGGCCATTTATAAATTCAAGGAAACCATTAGCGTGTCACTTCTTATCTAGCCTCGCACGATGTGTTGCGCCATCAATGTGTGTATTTATAGTGCAAATATGTCCATTATTGTAGATATAGAAGGTATTTTTAGGCACTCACCGATATCGTTTATCGGTAAACTGCGTTGTGTATTTTCATTGCTATTACTATTATTTCTATATGACCTAATAAGCCAATATTCGACAAATTAATACGAAAATACATCGTGGATCGTTTTAAAAAATGAATTATTATTTCTTCTCGAAAATCAATTTTTATTATAATTTTCTTATAGCAATGAACACCGTTATAAAGAATATAAATAAATAAAAATAATAACACAGACCACTGAAATAATTCAAAGTAAATGTGTGATAATACTTAGCAACTTATAATATTCTGATGTTCTTATGTTCGTCACGTAAGGAAATTTTACAGAAAACTGAAGATTCTATTTATTTATTGTAGATACATTTTTCAAATAGAAAACAAGTACGTTACAACTGCCATAAATTTTATAATTGGAAGACCTTAATGCTGATGTAAGTTATTTAAATTATGTCCTATATGCATCTTTCATGCCTATCCTAGGATAGGTTTTAAATAACAATGAAATATATAATATAATATTTATTATATTTATACTAATAATATAATATTAAGTGAATGTCCGATTACCCAACAATAAAAATCACCTTACATTGTAATGTTCCAGTTTTTTTCTTTTTCTATTTCATAGCATAATATTTATTTCATAACTTTAATGTATAACATAATATGTATTATACTAATTTAATGTATTAATTATAAATATATACATATAAAATCAATTTTGTCGAAAAATATTATTTTTACGCTACCGGGATTCGAACCTGGATCTCTATTTCCAATCCGGGGAAGTACAGTACCAATTGTGTTATAACGCCAGTATTTTTATGACAAATTTTCGAACCTATATGTTACACTTTTTCAAATTAATACATCTGTTGTCCCATTATTTTTGTATTTATATGTATTATCTCTATGGCGAATCAGGTTTAAAAAAAATCTGATCACGCTGGATTAAACACATTATTATTATTATTATTAATAATATCTGTCATTAAATTTCATTGTTATTATTGTGAAAAAAATGTACATTCGGAATAAAATCTCTATAATGAAGTGTATGAATTTTCCATTCAAATTTCATTTGCGATAAACAGATTTGGATTTCATTTATAAGATTACATTTATTGTTCACAAAATCATTTTATTTTAAAAAATAAATCAAATTGATCGAAGGATAGTGTAGAAGCCCAAAAAAAATATTAAAAATTAAAATTTAATTATTTGAAAACTTCAGTAATAACGATTTCATGTAGAATCACTAAGATAATAAAAGTCTCCTAGAAAACTGGTTTATGAAGAAATAAAATAAAATGAAACAGGCTAAAAATACTCAAGTAACGGTGTTAATACTTTAGAGGGGTAAAAGATTGTGCAAGACGTCCAATTTAATTATATCTATTTAACCTCTGAAGTGCCGATAGCTGGGTAAAGGTTTTATAGATATGGTTGCCTTTATAAAGCTCGAATAGATATAAACAGGCTCTTGAGTAAATAAAGACTTGCGCAACCTTAATGACTTTCGTAAAGGCTTTCATGTGGGTGGCCAGAGACGCCTGAAGTACCTGCCAGGGAATGGGAACACGAACGGAAAGTTCGTATTCAGTTAAATAGTTAATACTGAAAGATTTATCTCGCCCTCAGGTATGTATGTAACTAAAATATAGGGGTAGATTAGTGAAAATATGAATTAAATTATTATGATAAAGGTAACATATTCGTAGCACGTAGAGTTGACCGCACAAATTGATTTACATATTATAAAATAATATTTCTCACCATATCACGTCTCTGTATTCATAAATGTTATATGTAGTCATCTGTTAAAGCTATCTTCTTTACATTTACGGAATATTGATTTTATATGTACATCTTTCTAATTAATACGTTTAATTTGTATTAAAAATATCACAGACCTATCTTCTGAAAAATTGCAACTTCACAATAAGAATGTGTTCGCCTTAATAAAATTAAATAATAGTAATAACACACATACTGTCACATTAATATTCTTATTACTTTCAAACGTAGTGCTTGTATTATGAAAAAAAAAACTATTTCACTAATCGAAACATGAATATAAACGCTTAAGTGGAAAGTTATTAACAGATTCGTTTCAGAAATTTAACATAAATAATACCACAGAGTCAACATAGAATTGAAATGTCTCACTCAATAATGCCTCGTGGCCCGAGTTCACGAATGAGATTTTCGACAAGACACGATTTCTGAGATATAGATTTTGCCCCCATGAGATTTTCTGGAGACAGGTCTACGTCCTAGTATCTGTAGTTCCCATGTAAAACGAAATAAATGTTTGTAATTTAACGCTAATGTTTTATAAATTACACCATACTTAACTTTCAAAATAGATAGTTGTAGGTGATTTTAGATTTGTAAGTGATAAGATGTTTCCGACTCATAAAAATATGTAGGCAGTTTTCCTTATTCTGTTTGTAAGATTAGTGATATGTTCTTTCCATTTGAGTTTGTTATCTATTATGATTCCTAGATACTTGATACAGTCTTTTTATTCAATTGATGAACATTGGTCACAAGAGTCTTCTTGAGTACAGGTTTTGGTGTGAATTTTAATATTAATTTCAGTGTTATCTTTCTGTTGAATAGCAAATCGTATAAAACTTGTTTTATCAGTATTAATTGATAGTAGGTTATCATCTGTCCACTTTTTTATGGTGTCGTTTTATACTTTAATTTGTCAGTGGATGGATAATTCAACAGCTATAATCGCTTTGACCACACATGGCGTCGCTCCTGGAAATCAAGTCAGAAGGTATTCGTCCAAAAAGAAAAGATACCTGACTTTCTCAGTCAAGTGCCTTCAACAATTGCAACAAACACATGAGAGGGACCGACAGGAAGCATGTAGAGGTTGGAAGATATCGTATTTTCGTAAGGGGAAAGATATGGTGTGGCCAATTTTCTTTTGGTTTGTATGTGTGGCTGTAAATAAAGCCTGGACATTATATCTAAAGTCGATGAAAAATATGTCCATGTTAGATTTTAGGAGACAAATTGCAAATACTTATCTGACGAGATATAAAACTATTAAAACATCAGCTCGGATTTTTTAATTTTTTAGAAAATAGAGTAATTTCTGACCTGCATGAGCTGTGTCATCGTCTTCATCACTCAGTTAGATCTACGGTAGGTAATAAAAGACGAAGGTGGACTGCACATAATTATACCTTAGGCGTAAGAATCAGGTATGAAAAATGTGATGTGGGTTTGTATATCGTATATTTTGAGAAATTTTATATAAAATATCTAAATATATTTCGCATTCAACTAATTGTTTTATTTCTAAATTACCATTCTTTCTGTCGTCACAGCGCCCTGCGTGAAATATAACGGAGAGTCCTGGGACTCTGGTAAAACCTAGATGTTATCGGAGGCAACTACTTAACATAATTGAAAAAAACACAGCTGATTATATTATTTATTATTATGATTAATTGATTAGATTTGGGTTCAGTTTCAATGAGGGTAATATTTTGGAACGAAAACATCGTTTTTTTATGAATTGCTATGAATTGAAAATGATTTATTTTCACTACTAGCGTGGCTTTAAGGACTAGCGTAATCATATGGTCACACGACTTTTCCGCGTGAAGGCTTTGCTGGAATTTTTTTGACAATTTTAATTTGATTTAATTTAATTTATTATTATTTTTTTTATTTTTTTATTTTTTATCTTTGTTTTATTAACCACTAAAATAAGTTTAAATACATCTACCGGTTTCGAAAAATACCATTTTAGTGGTTAATAAAACAAAGATAAAAAATAAAAATATGAATCTTAACCACAAAGATAACATTGCTGATTTTAAAAGTATAATTTATTATTAATTAATTTGCCAATTAAATATGGTTTTAAAACATTATTTGTTGTTGAAATAATATTCTCGTTTCTGAAAGGTTAATCTCATGCTAATATCTGAGTTTTTATTCAGAACAAAATCTAAACAAGTGTTCATGGTATTGAGAAGTATCCCAACTGAGTCTCTGAGATTATCTCATAGTGACTCCTTTCGCGAACGCGGGCCTTGAGAGTCGACACATAGCATTGATTCTCGTAGCTTTGAAACGACCTATCAATGGTGCTTCAAATATGTCGTACCCATAAATTGTGTCGTTGCAAGTCTGTGAATCATGTTGTCTAGATTTGTTATTCAACGTCACTGATAACATTGTTCTAGGTATAAAATACTATTGTACCAACCTTGTGCAAGAAAATAATTAAATATGAAAAAGGCGCTTAATAAATGGCTTTAATTATTAAGGAGAACGCATTCTTATTGTGAAGTTGTAATTATTCAGAACATAGGTCTGTGATATTTTAAATACTAATTTATTGTTTATATTTATAATTAATACATTAAATTAAGGTTTACTTGTAACTATTTTGACCTTTATAGACCAAGTAACTGTATAAGAACTTACCGGCATTAATAAATTCCTTTAATTATAACTATTATAGTAAGTATATAAAATCTTACAGGCCCTGTAGGCCAAGCTCTAGTCTGTGGTTCCAATGAACAGGCTTTAGCTCGGTTGAGGAGTTACGTTAAATTATAGTTCAATAATGGTTAAAAGATTTGCGTTGCCGCCTTTTGTCGGTCACGCCTTGAGTTCCCTGCTTCGCCATCGATAAACTGGTTTGTAGCTGCAGGGTGAGGATGTTGTCTTTCGACATCGTTGGTCTAAAAATCATTTTTGTGGTAGTGGCGTAAGATGTCGCCTTATAACAGTTGCGTTTGCCACAAGCCAATACAGTCAATATCATGATCCACTATTTCGTAAATAATTTATCTTAATAACTCTATTGATGTATTGAAATCGATAATATTATATTTCGGGAAGCATTCCATTTAATTACCAATTTTCTAGGATATTTCGTATTGGAATATATTTTCAATTAAAATTAATCACAGGATAAATTGATTTGGAATTTTTTAAATACTTTTTAAACCACCGCCGTGCTGTGGTAATTAATTATTATACATTTCTCGATTGAAAATTCAAATTTTCAGAAAAAATATTCTCCAGCGAGCAGCTTAGGAAGCAGAATACGTGACGGAGCTCAGATCGGTAATTATTTTTCAGCATTGTGAAATATATTCAAGAACAGAAAATTGGAAATGTTATCATTAAATCACTAAAATGGTTTAAAAAAACTTAATTAGTGGTGTGTAAAAAGTATCTTTAATATTTTAGGATTTAATATTATATGATATAAAAGAGGATTGTGCGTTTGGGCATAGACCTGAGAAGCTTATAAAAAAAAATAGTAATCTTCTAAATAATAATAAATATAATACTAATGATAATAAAAAATATAAATATTTGAAGCAATAGCTTGTGGTTACACAATTGAATAAACGCTAAACCTATAGCTCATTTTTATATATGCATTTCTGTAGGTTCATGTATTTATTTAACAATATTATATGTTAAAGATCAGCGGTATCATAATACAAAATTCAATTAAATTTTTAAAAATAAAATGTGTTTGTTTTGTATACAAATGTACAGTTTTATTCTAAGCTCGATGAAATTTTGCATACTTGATCTTAAAAACAAGAGGAAAGTCACGAATCTGAATTTAAAGCTAAATCGGAAGATCTGAATCTGATTTAGAAATAAAAACTACTCCTATCCCCCCAAATGACGCCGAGTACTTCAGATAGTTTATTATAAAATAAACTTGTAATTTGTTCTAAAAATTTGAAGTTAGCATACTAGTGCGTAATGATCAATATTAAATAAATTTATACAAAACCATAATTACCACCTGGACTACAATGAAATAAAATATTTAATGTAAACGTGACACTATATTCTGGTTCTGATGATTAGAGCTTGCTTTCACAGCCCTCATGATACTTGACACTAATGTATATATTTTTTACCAACGGGTACTAGAAACTCCCATATCGCACTGTTATTCCCAAACTGCGTTAAATAATAAAACTCAAGAGGTTGTATACAAAGATAATTTATATTAATTAGTAAAGAAAAAAATTTAAAAGAAAAATTGACGTCTGTATGAAACGAATAAACGTTAGTAATCAGATTTACTTAATAGTAAAAACAAAGTATTTTAACAGTAAATCATTTTCATGAAACTGAATTATTACCAGCGTGATTCAATGTAGTTTGTATTTAAGGTGTGATATTGTATACATCCATATTCAATTAACGAGCTGCCAAAAGACACATAAAAATGTTATTTTGTCAAATATTTGGTTTATATTTTGTTACAAGGTTGTGACAATCAATCCATCAATCTGGTACCTAACTCCTTTTTTGAACTTGATCGCTATGTATCTTGAATACGAGCTATTCAATTCTTTTCCATCATTGCCCACCTTCAAACCCAATAAGACTGTCTACACTTAAAGAGAATAACCAATGTGTGTACTTAATCAGCAAGACAGATGTGGAGATGAAAATGAGAGGATCTAGACCTGAAAAACTGTCAGCTTGTAGTGGAACCGACGATATAGCAACTTGGTAATAATCTCTCCAAGAAGTTATGGAGTAATCTGAATTGCATGTTAGATGCAATGACATCTATGCGAATTTTCAGATGTCTAGAAAGTAACTCCTGTGGTGTTAAATAAAGTTGTAGGAAGAAAATATAGGCATTTCTAATGTGAAATTGTTTTATCGTATCTACGTTATGGAACATTTATATTTAGATTTTCGAATAGACTATTTTTATTAATAAATTGTTAGTGTGTTATAATTTATGAACGAGTATAAATAATTAAATATTAGTATCAAATCATATTTCCGATTAGTGAAATTTAGATCTTTGGTTAGTATAAATATTACAATTACAGTAATATTTTTTGTCAGTATATTTTATTGGTTAGGTTTAGATATTGGATTATAAAATTATTTAAATGCTGAATTTTCCAATATTGTTTAAATTAATCTATTTTTAATAAAAAAAACACTGAAAAATAGGAAAGGCGTGGATTCGTATCCAGATGGCAAGATTTTTTCCGTATATTTTTTAGTTAATTCATTTAATTTTTATTAAAAGTATTACAGAACTATGTTCTGAAAAACTGCAACTTAACAAGAAAAATGTATTGTCCTTAATAATAAAAAAGTTTCTCTCTTTTAACACAATACAGGCATGTTTCACTGTTGACCCCACCAGAACGATACAAATAAAATGACAAAAATAGCGCGTTTGAAATAGAGTTATAAAATTTCGGAACATTTAATTAGAGGTTCGTGCGTGAACTGCAATATATAATAACCTTGTTGCAGATATTCAATATTTTCGTAGTCACCAATGAGGAATAAGTATGTAGAAAAGACAGGAGCGTGTCTGATACACGTATCGCGTTTTTATTTTATTTAAGTCATCGGGAATCAAATTCAAGTCACACGGATCGGATGTCATACCTTTGGGGTCTGCCATACATAATCATAAAAAAATCCTTTAATAATTTAATTTTTACATTAACAACATTAATAAGTACTTTACTTTATTATTATTATTTTATGGAGACGCGCTTTAGAATACTGTCAGTAAGCTTGATCGATGGTCACCGTATTGGAGCTTAGTTTCTTAAAATTTAACCCAGACGGCAATGGTAGTACCCAAATAAATCAAATTGATCACCTTACCTTACAGATGCGTCCACTTGTGAAAATTTATTAAATGTACGATGTTAATTCCTAAATACTGGTTTTTCCAAAAGCGAAAAATTATTATTACACTTAATAAATTAACTTGTATGTGAATTTTCATAGCCGGCATCCACATAGAATTCTCACGTGGTTAAAACTTTTTCATTGAACGAAAATGCTTCGAGAACGTTGTTCCAACACCTAAATACGATCCGTCCCGGGCGGTGGCGACTGAAGCGTGTCACGCATTATTAGCTTATAATAAAATAGTAACATCAAAAATATTTTATTCAATCGCAATCAATATTCGGTTTGAGAATAAAATCAATATACGAAAAATGCAAAGAACTTTTACGTAGAATGTGCGTGATCGATAGAAATACTACTTGATTCAGAAAGTCTCATAACGCGACTACCAGAAAAATATGAAAAACTTTCTTTTATCATTCTCAGAAAACATTGAAAACACTTCTCGTTAAAAAGTTCATCTATAAATATATTTGATTTTGTTGACATGATAACTCTTGGAGTTCTTATCAGATATTGATAAACTTTTCTAAAAAATATAACATTGTAAATATCTCAGCCAACTTTGTAAAATCTGTCACCATAATTTATTTATTTATTTCAAAATGGTGGCTGTTTAAAAAATCGAATATTGGTCCTAGAAAAAAAACATAGTTTTAATGTTTGCAAATTGAATTTTGTGGTTTATGTTCATTTTATTTAACTTTATTTTTAAATCACTCAATGAGTTATTTTAATACACCTTCCGGATTCAGAAAATATCATTATTCGGAAATACGGTGTTTATAAACTTAGCTGTAAAAATTGTACTGCTTTCTATATTGGAAAAATAGTTAGAAATTTTCACATAGTAATATAGCATTTAAGATGTTTATAATCATTTAATAGAAAATGATAAAAAATTGAAATCGTCTATTTAACATATAAACAATGTTGGTCTTAAATAGAATATTTTAGGATCATTAGAAAAAACAAACTTGTAAAATTAACCAAAATATTATAAATAACCAACTAAATTAAACCACAAGACCTATTCTAAATTTTTTTTTTATAAATTTTGTATCATTAAGTCAATTTCAACATTTTTAATCAATTTAAGTTAGGTACTAGAGTTATTTTAATTTAATAAAGATTGAAATAGATTTTTAAAAACATTAGAATACCATAACATATGGGTTTAGTTAGTTAATTTGGCATTCTGATGAAGAATATAATATTTTTCAAAACCGGTTAGTGTATTAAAATAACTCATTAAGTGGTTTACAAACAAAGTTAAATAATTTATATAAAAAAACACACACTTTCACCCACATTCATAATCCATTTAATTCTTGCAGCCAGTGCCGGAAAGTTTTTATTTTATCTTGAGTAAATTATAGAATCTTGAATCTGGGATATCATTTATTATTTTCTTGTTTATTCACTTACAAGGCGAATGGAAAAATATGAAGAAAAAAGACAATGAAACTCAATTAAATTAATGTTAGAGCGCGCACTCTCTCCCACACTCGCGAATCATTCGTAAATCAATGCAGCTATCTAATAATAATAAATATCAAACGATAAACGTGAAAAGGAAGTTTTTAAGAGTCTGTAATGCTTTACCGATTATCAAATGAATCAAGTGGGTGACAAGACTGACAAGTAGGGTAGTAAGTGATGACAGAATAGAAAAGGCAAGATGTCAAATGAAACAATAACTAGGCACACTTGTGGCAATGATTTTGGGAGGCGCTTTATTGAGTTATGTATTATTAAACTTGGAGTTCAGGTGCCGACACTAATGGATGGAAGCAATATCTAAAATTGGAGAATATAATATAATTTGTATTATTTTACTTTATTTAAAAGAAGTGTTGTACATGGAATACGTGACACCTCAATATTCTTACTATTTGCAAATTAAGCTAAATGCTTATGCTGTGGTAGACTCTTGAGACGAGGCTTGAATCCCAAATCACTTGTTTACTAGGTGAGTGTTTTACTACTCGACTAATAAGCTCGACAACATAAAGACGACCGTTACGTAGGTACAATTGAGCTGTGTCAATTTTGCAGAGCAGGGTGCAAGAAAGCGAATTAAAAGTACACAATTATGTTGATTTATTAGACACTAGCGGTGCGGGCCAGGTGTTGCCCAGGATTCAGATTTATTTATAATTAAAAATAGGGAGTTAGGGAGTAGGGGGAAGTTGATGCCTTTGTTTTTCGAATTGGCAATTTTAAAATGAAATACTGACTGAATACAATTATAGACTGAATAAATGACTTAACAAATCCTATAAAAAACGTAAGCTAATCAGATCAGGAATCTAATAGCATTTTTATAATATGCGTTTTATTTCCGTCTGATGTATTTAGGATGTGATTATCAAGTGAACGTTAATGTCAATAATCACGTATAATACTACACAATACTTATTTGTTTTACTCAAAGGTTAGTAATCGATATATATTAAACATTTACCAATATGTTTTACATATGCATGTTTCATTCTAGGCAACCATTGTACGTAATGTATAATTGTCGTCGACTCCGGTATTTTTTTCATGTCATTTGCTCAGCCAACAGTTGTACATATAACTGAAAAGACATTCGAAAACTATTGTTTTGATTCTCGCGGTAGACAAAAATACGTACGTACTGACGTTAGACTAGCTAATGACACAATTTTTTATTTTAATTTATAACACTATTATAATATAAATCGTGAGATTTTGATATTAAAAATATTTATTCAATCACTCTTTGAACGTGTTCCTTCTTTTCCTTAGCATTTTTCTTAATATGCTCGGTCAAGCTCGTGTGAGATCGTGCTCCATCTTATTGCATTGCCAATCATGAACAGCTTATCCGACAAGTAATGTGCTTCAAGTATTAGACGATACGTATGAGTTTAATTGCTCCGAACCTGTTCATTATTTTAAACCCTCAATTATTTCTCAATTATTTTCCCATCGCTTCTAGGGTCTATGTTTCAATAATTCTTCGTTGTTAGATTTTATTTGATTTCAACGGACGTCGGGAAACTATACTGATATCTGTCTAAATTATTGCTTCAAGTTATTTTTTATTTTCTTTCTTTTAATATTCCTTTTCAACTCTAAACATAAATAGACCCCTCCTACGTAAAGTATCGTCAGTAAAAAGTAATAAAACATCATTCCTTCGTTAATTCCCATACACACCCAATGCTTATACTATGACTACTTATATCTATATATATATGTCTACATAATATATACTTTAAACACATGTCACTCAACTTAATTAACCTACGTAAATAGCGGCTTACTACTATAGTTTCAATTTATGTTACATAAGAATTTTATTTGAAACCGTGTAGTCTCGTCAAATATTAATTTAACGCCAGCTGTTTGTGAAATTTCGGCAGATATGTTTTTCTGGAATTTAAAAATGTCACACGTGTGTTTCAAAAACATTGTGGAATCACCCAATTACAATATCCTTGCGCTTTTCTCATTTCAAAAAATATTTAATTTGCAGATAGTCTCTTCATGTTGTATTAGTCTTAGTTGCATTAAATAATGTACGCTATGTATTGTAATTTACAATTAATCGTGCAATTAAATAATATAAGTTATGTTAAATAACTTAAAAATACTTTACCAGGTGAACGATTTAATTTGGAACCAGTTATATTTTACAAGAAATCTACACTGAGATTCGTTAATGAGAAAATGCTCGGTACGATTTTTGTTTTCTGCGGGTATTATCACTTGAAATAAAGGCGGAAATTGGTAAATTAGCTGATTGCTTGTACCGCAATAAACTTGCGAGAGCTTGTACGTAACAAGCCAGCTGACAAAAATAAGTGAATCTGTTGAATAAGTCAAATTCCGACACAAAATGTAATAACGCTATAAAACGAGATATTCATTAATCGTACCAAGTTAAGAAGAGCAACAAACATATAAATGGTTTAATCTGAGAATATAAGGTTTTCACAACAAAATTCTGCCTTGAATTGTGAGAGGAAGCAGGGATATAAAACTCGATCAAGAAGATCAATAAAAAAATATTACTTATTTCTTTTGGAAGCTTATATTAATTATACAATATGTTGTGTTTTGTATACAAAGCACGAAGATTAACTCCGAGATACAAATATTATTTTTTTCATTACTTTTGCATTTGACACAAAATACATTATATTTATAAGTTTTATGTATAATATGTTTTTTTTCTAGTGATCTTCTATTACGTATTTTAATAATAATGTAACGGAAATATAATACTGAATGGTAGCTTGTATGTGCTTATTTTAAAATGGGTTTCTGCCGGTGGTCGCTGTGGTCAGAACTCAATGTGCCGAGTTTGAATAATGGATATTGTCAGATAAAGAGCACTGCAAGTTTGATCTATATATTTAAGGGCAGCACAGATGACTCAAATCTCATCTGTGGGCCATGAACACGTCAGTTTAACCAAATATTTTCTCCATTTAAGTTACGCAATGGAGTAAAAGAGATGAGTATATAGAATAAGTACAAAAGGCGTGCTACGTGTAATTCTAAAGAAAGTAGACTGGACGCGGGACATTCATAGATTCTGAATACTCATATCGCGTATATTGAGTATCCGAATTTGTTGAATGTTCCCTGAATTAAAAGAAGCTGACTAACTTGCTAACTGGATCCTAGTTACTGAGAGTTTACCAAACCTTCTGGAGAGAAATATTCAAAGTCTTTGGGTATTCGCTTCATACTTGAGTATTTAAACACCTGGAATATTCTGAAGACGGGCTATCTGAATTCTGGCTACCATCACATTACCGAGTGAACTTTCAGGAAGGAAGCATTCAATGACCTTTGGTACTCACGTCACCATTTTGTTTCTAAATACCGAGAGAAATCCTAAGGCGAGCTATCTGGATCCTACTTAGTCAGTTCACGAAGTGAATCTTGTAGAATATTGAAGGAAATGTCCATCGGTTGTGGGTACTCTTGTAATACTGAGTACATACTTGAAAACCTTGGAGCTGAGTTTGGAGCTAGTTAGTAAGACAGAACAGTTCAATAGAAGATGAATAAATAGCGATGTGCTCATGATGGACATGGCAACTCCGGTTGAAGACCATATCTGCATAGTTGACTGTAGAGGAAGGGATCACCGCGTATTTGCATTCCAGGAGGGCCGGTCTCATGCAAGAGAAGATATGGATATTTGCACTCTTTAAATTTTGTATAGATGTTTTACAAGCTGTCTCAATCTGTAAGCTATGTTTATTATATAATGTGTAAGACAACGCGTATGTATAAATACATTATATTAACCTGACTCGTCTTTGAAATCTAAATGTATTCAAACTATCAGCAACTCGTGTGTGTGGGATGGAACTCGGGCGGCGAGGTTGACCGCTCAGCTGCAAAATATCTCTTTCCATTCGTTGAAGTGGAATAGAGAATATGGTATGGGGACAACCGCTATCGCTATCTTATCGGATTAAGAAATAGCTTAGAGACGTCACAACAAAATTTTAATCCATTACGTCACGATTGTCCTATTTTTGTTATCTCCAATTTATATGTTTTTGTATCGTGTTGATGTATTTTAAGTAATTTAATGTCCTCGTATTTTATTTCACCGTCAGCACATTTGAGTATAACTTTTAGTATTACAAGTTTTATTATATTATTGACAGGTGTCATTATAACTATTTCACAAAATTACATGAATAAAGGAACGCACACTTACTTATTAACAAAGTTGATGTATTTGATTGCTCATGCAGTAAGATACTGGCCTAGTGAACGCATGGGTGGCGGTTCGAGCCTCGTTCTGGGTTACAACTGTACTGTTTTCGTAGCACAAGAGCTTAGTTAACAATCTTCATTTCTATTACACTGTTTTTATGATACACATTTTTCATCTCATGCACATTCATATTTCGTGCATGTTTTTCTATTTAAGATTTAAAATAAGGTTATTTTCACATTTTATGTAGTTAACATTCTTGTCTCATTAATAATGTATAAACAAATTTATTTAAATTATATTTCGAATTATTCTCCTGCCTAGCCTGTTCATATCTTCTATGATATTTATTCATTCCAATTATACACTTATATCATTTAATCATCTTGGCACATACACAATCTTGCGAGACACCTTCAGTATTTAACAAATAATAATAACAGATATTTGTCAACAACTCAAACAGATACCCAACTAGGTTTAGCTTGATTAATTATATTGAACCATCAGAGAAATATCTTTATAAATAAAATAAAGCTGAGATGTTGTTTACTGCTGTGATATTAATTTTCGTCAAAAATGTCTGCTTTGCGGTTGGCGCGTTCGTGAGAATAAACATTTCCCGTCTCCGGTCAGAGGGACAAGTTAATTGAGAAAATTGTATTAAGACTTGAGAAATTTCTTTTGGTTAATCTTATTTCGGTTCTCTTTTCCCGCGTGAAGAAGGCTTAACGGGCTAGCCGAAGGTTCCTACGAAGTTTCACAAGTAATTCTTTACGCAGACTAGAAGATTAATTCCCCGCATCTTAAATGCTCATTTCACGGTACAGAACAGCGCTGGCGAATTCCAGATGATTTTTTTTTTTAATTTATGAAATAATTCATTATCTCGATTATATCTGAAGATCTTGGCGTTGGTTGTTATTGAAAATCTCGAGAATCGCCTCAAATGATCTGCGTAGTTAAAAACTGTCTTAGTACCAACCATTCCTTAATTTTGGAAATGAGCAGAGGTAGGAGATTACTGAAAAAAAATACCGGAAATGTGATATTTATGATATGTATGAAGACTATAAATGATCGAGTAAGAATCCAAGGCTGCATGTAGGTACATAGATAAAACCTTTATATCTAATTTCATGTAAACGACCAAAAAGAACTACTGCGGAGCGAGTTTTTGCTTTGTCTATTGTATTTTTTACAAAGAGTTGATAAATCCATTGTCGCATTTTGACAAAGATCTACGATTTGAAAGAATTTGTATACATGTACTGTTAGATTTATATATATATTAATTTCCGTAAACTAACGCAGAAACATATTTTTATAAAAATAAAAATACAATAAATAGCTAGAGCAAAGCAAGTGTACATTCGTTGTAAATTGTATTTTTTACGCAGAGCCAAATGAAAAACTGACGCATTCTGACCATTACCACTAAATTTACGGGACTCCAGTACAAAGCTTTATCCGTGTGAACTTTAAGATTTATGTACATCGGTTTACTAATTCGAGAAATTGAATAAATAATAACTACATTTATCAAAATAAGGTTGTATTATGACAGAACATAGACTGGTAAAATATTGAGAACATATCCAGTAGCGGATGTGGATGACGTAATAACTTCCACCAGTAAAAAGTCCGTAAACAAAATAAATGGTCAGCTTAAATACCGACACGTGTTTAAAATTCAAATGATTTTACTAATTCACAATATTTTACTTATTACGAATGAAAGAAAACAAAAAAACAGCAAATTGATTTAAAACATTGAGGAACCTATAATATTTAAAATCTTCAGGTGATTTATTAATTTATTTATTTAAGGAATATAAACATAAATATATGTATTTTGATTGATTCAAAAGTAATACTTCCACAGGAATAATTTATTTTTATAAAAATATGAAAATCTTTCTCTTACAGATATTTCTATTAAAAAAAACCCAGCATAATTTCCATATTATAAATGTTGTAATTTATCTATGGTTTTCAAAGAATTTATACCCTGGGGTATGTATCAAAGTAAGGGCGGAGGAGGGGGTAGCATAACAAATGTTCTTATTATCCAATGAATCTGTCAAGATCGGGGCCACTAGGATATCGCAAGGAAAAGAGAAAAATAAACCTTTTGCAAAAGAATCGTACAATTAAAGCTTTTGGAAAAATATCAACAAGTTTTTACCACAACTAAAACTGAATAAGAAGACAAAAAATTAATGGGAACTTGTAAGTATATCGAATATCATAGAAATTTATAAATTAGTTATTCGTGTTATATGTTCACACGAATGCGTGTGCTAATAAGAGATGACGATATATTAACGTAAATGTTGTCAATTACAATTTATGTAGAGTAGACAGAACAAACAGATTATTCGTAAAGTTTACTTATCTATCTGTCACTATCATTTAAATTTATTAATTATTATTTATTAATAAAATATAATCTTTCTAAATTCCAAGCTTCTGAAATGGATAATGCTTGTCACCGAGTAGTATTATTGTAATATTTTGAGAAACATTTTATTTTAATTAGTTTGCCACTTGCTTCTGATTCATCTGCCACACGCCCACACAGACATCAAGAATTAATCCACAAAACACTCTGAACTGCATATTATTTCCCCAAAGTACAATAGAATAGTGACAACATGTAGTGGTACGGCAAAAAATAATTATAAAGAAATATAATCGAACAGGATTAATACTAATAATCAAATATACTTTAAAATATTTTATCGATAAATCCGAAATGATTAAAAACGGTTGAAAAAAATGAAACGTAAATCAGTCTCATGCGACTCAATTTAACTAGGCTAGGCGCATACGTACATTTTTTAATCGCTCGACTATTTAGTTGCGTGTCAAAAGGCTATTGGAGCATACCGGAGTGCGCATATTATCAACACGATAGTTTCTCGATAGTAAAATGATAAAACTTCATCGATCGTCATTTGACAAAACAGTTGAACAACTCTCGGTCGACAGCTTACGTACATTGTCTTGTATTGGCGTGCGCATACACTCGACTAAACAGTCGATTCGCGACCGTTCAGTTTGTACGGAACACATACACGAATGTTGGAAGATCTCGTTGGCAACTGATTGACTATACGCGCACTTCCAATATCTAAACAGTTTAGTTGAGTATAAATCTAGGGATTCATCGATTTCGACTCAATAGTTTAGTCGCGGTAATAACTGAGTGTATGCATCTAGCCACCATGTCAAAAGGTAAAATATGCATTAAATTGAATTAAAAAATTAAACTTTCATAAAGAAAGCAGACAAAAACCAATAACATCCTATATCAATTATGGCAGACGATAAACCGAAAATAAATGTTTTTAAAATCTTCAAAGAACGTTATTATTAAACATAAATACAATATATTACTCTGTGATAATATTGATCTCTGAGGCAGCTCGCGCTACCCATAAACATCCCCAATCCATTAGGTAGTTTTTCACGATGATAAATTACATACCCCAGATGTTGCCGTCGCCTACCATCTCAACATTTTCCGAATACAGCCTGTCAGCAGAGAAATCCACACGTCGAAAGTAGAACAAGACTGTTTCGTATTGGTAAGGGTGGCAACGGAATATTAAGTTATATTCTTGAAAACGTGCTATTATAACTGATTCATAAATACTATACATTATTATATTTTTAATGAAAACACATTTTTGAAGTGTAGTAATTTCAGAACATAGTTCTGTGATATTTTTAATACTCATTAATAATAATAATAATAGATATATCAATTATTATATAAATAAAGGCTTCAGAATACAAGTTACAAATTTGTCGTAAACGTAATCGGTTTATATGGCAAATTGGTAACGTTTTTTCCCGACAGGTTTATTTTTGTATGTCTTTCTAATTGATTAATTTAATTGGCATCCAAACATTTTTATTCTTTATCATTTTAACAAGTTGCGAGAGAAGGGAGAGATTTGCCTTTTTAAAAAAAAAAGATTAATATTTTTTTAGAATATTTATTTATAAATTATTCTGTTTCTAAAATATGACTTCCTCGTATTTAGACACTGGAGTACGTTAATATATATTACACATATATACATACATGCGATTCCTGACGAGATGAAACGTTCTAAGGGAACAGTAAAGGAATTACAAGGTTTTTTTTTCACGGCGGAAAACATCGGAATATCGGTGAAAGAGGGGATGGGGGATGATCTTGATGGAGGCATAGAAAATAAATTGTTCTAGAAGAAAGAGTTTATAGAAGTTTTTAGCAATTGTTTAATAGTGAGAATGGTATTATTATTATTCTTGAAGTTCAAATTTTTACGCCGGATATATCAGTTAGTAAAATTACAATATACATTATGCATTTATTTTGATTTAATTAGCAAATAAATTTAATTCCTCTTGAGTTGAGAATTTTATATGTAGGTTAAACACTAATTGAATGTTTATTTTCAATCATACGTTTTTGGAATGAATCATAGAAACGTTCTTTAAAGACACCGAAGAAGCCGGAAACCACCTGACTGGGACCCGAACAACATACGCATATCTAACTATATATTTATTATGTAGATATATATGTTGAACGCAGCTTTATAAATTGCAAGTATTTTATAGTTTAAATATAGAATGTTAGAAACTATCCCATAAACTTAGTTGATTGTTAAAACGTGTAAAAATTATTTCGTATTAATTTTTTAATTCAATTGCAAAATAAAATATAGTGTATGTACATCGTCACATTATTGATTTATTATATCGTCATTCCTAAATATGGCACTAGCCAAAACGTCTTTTAGGGAACCCAGATTAATACAGAATCCCATAAATAAATACTAGATCTTGTTATCGCTAAAAATCTCTTCTAAATAGAGCTAAAAAAGGAAAGTAATGTAAATAATTTCTAAACGTTTACTTATAGTAAAAAAAAAAGTAGAGTATACACTCTTAAAAATTAAAATATTGATAAAATTCCAAGAATAAATAAAAATGTAGGTCACATACAATTAATGTTAATTACGACCAATTAAAAAACGCGTATTTGCTAAGTGTTTCATGTTTCAACTCATACGAATAAGTAAAATTTACACATTGCAAAATCGCTTGCCAAAAACCTACCTACAACATAATATATTTTCATGGTGATGCCCTTAAATGGTGAGTGTGTCGAACAATTCGTTTTTGCTAGGGGCTGAAGAACCTCCGGAGCAGTCCCCGACAGTGGTGGCGGGGGGAGCAAAAACATGCGAGGGATGAGGGTGAAACGATTCGGTATCTATGGCGGAAGGTTATTTACGGACCCTTTAGAATGGTGGCAAAAAGCGTGTAAGCGATCAAGTACGCCCATTCGGTGAGAAGATTCTGGATGACGTAAGCAACAAGTATATTCGGATTTTTGGCTATGAGATCCCTGTGCTTATCGTGTACTGCTCATCAAGTAAAATTGCTCGTACATCCTGTTCACGAGAAAAATATTTAATTTAATTATACGTTAAAATATTTTCTTTATTCATCCGAACCATAGCATTTTCTTTTGTAACTATCCATCCAGTATATTTTGAACATTCTTCTGTAGGTCCACATCTCAAATGATTTCAGTCTCTTTTTCATTTCTTCGGTAAGTGTCTATTTAGGCGTTATATATGTTTCGGTTGCTAGACCAGATTTTCAAAAATACTTAAGTATATATGTACATTTCTGTTATGTGGCTTTGTCACCGGAAGGAGAGAAGTGTGTGGGCATTGTGAGCGGGTGTACCGCCCCCGGCATGGTACTGCTGACGGCTCGATACTATTTAGCTCCGGCGCTTCTATGCTTTTTTCCTTCCTTATATAACATCTTTCATTATTTATATGAATATCTGATCATTATATCTTCTTTCCTTTATATTATATTGTATTGTATTATTTGTAATATTTAAATGTACCTTATATTGTATCTAAGAGCAAATAAAGACAGCACTTAAAAGGGCGTAGGAAGATTTAAATTCATGTCTTTGTTGGTTTTGCTTATAAATTTTTCAACTAAAATATAAATTTTCATTATTTCTCTTACATTAGCTTTTGTTTTTTTTATTAATTGTTCTTCTCGTAGACCTCGAAATTATTGAGACTTAGCCTGAAATCTGTAGTAGAAGTGAATTTTTTAGGCACTCTTTTCAGACCTTCGGACACTTGCTTCATCGAGCAGACTAAGAGAATCAGGATATTAACATTATAAAGGTAACAAGAAAAATGGGATATAGCAGCGCAGGGCAGATGGACTCATTCTTCTTAATTCTTCCTCGTGTCGCTGGTTCATTGTAAATGTGTATGATCTGAATCAGTCTGAGTGGCAGATGATTACGGGGTATGACTAATTCCGAAGTAAACTGTAATTTTAGACTCGTGGATGCCCCGTAATGTGTACGTGAATGAATCAAATGGCGAAACATATCTTTTGACATCTCGTGATGATGAGGGATGCTCGTGATCGCATGATTGGAGGCTTAACTGGATTAAATGGTCGGAGACCTAAAACGCGGACCTGACCAGTAATGCGAGGAATCTCAAGCTGTACAGGGATTTCATCAAAACATAGACTACGAGATGGGGTATATTAGGCAGATGGTGATAAGATCGTGTCAGCGGAAACGCGGACACTTCACTTAATAACTTTCAAATGACCAAATCAATCAAACAAACCGTTGGCCTGCACCGAGTATGGCGTGACTCATAACATCCTTGTGTTTCCTACTAGTTCTTTCATAGGAGAGTCTTTGCTAGTAAGCCCCTTTGTTAAAAGCGAGAAGCAAACTGCGAGTACTGCGAGAGTAAGTGCCATGGCAAGGTACGCCAACAGATAGTGTTTCTCTCTCTACAATAATAAATTGTTTATTTACTTTTAACTTTTCTTTCGTGCATTAAAAATATGGTTTATTTGAGTGGATTTCATATTGTAAATTATGATTAAGACAGTATCTAAAGCGCTTTGGAAGGTTTTTAAATTCATTTAGTGCGTTTTTGCTTCATTCATGTCATTTTTTATTTCTTTTTTTAAATTATCTTTTCATGTTCCGTTAAATTAGACTTTCGCGTTAGTTAGCATTATTGAGTGGAACCGACAAGGATGTCTAAACTTCTGGAACGGTTCCGGGAAAGGGTGGGTCCCTTCCAGGGCCCTTTTAAAAAAAAGCGGTGTATGCGAAATACAGATCGCGTATTGTTATCGGTTCAAGAGTCGGAGGCTGGCCAGCCGGAAGCCTACGAAAGACCATCAAATCGATTACAGACAGTCGCCCAGATTTAAGCAGGTTAGTGGTTGTTATCTGCATAATTTGGAATTGCATACCAATGAAAAGAAATTCACGGATATAATGTCTACGTTTCCATTCTATAAAATAATATCGTGAATAAATAGCATCTAATCATTTGCATTCGCAATTTAAGGTTAAGATCATGACTGTAGAACATATTTTCATGTCGTAAAAAAGATCCATAAAAATATTTTAGTCTAGATATTATTATTCTAAGTAACCATTATTAGTAGAAGCATTCAAAATATATGGAAATCCTCATAATTTCAATGAATAATGTTGTCCCTTTTCATCTCACGCAAGTAAAATTCTATAGCTGTCCCTCATTATAGTTTTAAATACAAGTAGTTGAGTTAAACTGTTAGATTGATTATTTCCTTGCAAGGCGAAACGCGTCTCGAGTAAATTAAATGAGTAGAATAAAAATAAGTGTTTTATTTTCACATACCTCGAAAAGAGAAAAGATTTTAGCCTAGTTATATTTTGAGTTAATGTTGTGAGTACCCACCAAAGCAGATGAATTGATAATATGATCAGAGATATAATTAGGTTAAGTTATAAATAGAGGTTCGGAAATAACCAATGACTCGAATCCGTGCTAAATACGCCGTAAGATGTTTAGATGACGGAGATCTCTAATATTTGAAAGATTTGCTGGTCATCAAATTTCACAGGCATGAAAATTAAACACGCGCAAGCAAGAAGAGATTTATCACAAGATTACTATTAAATGTGAACACTTTGAATGTCAAGGAGTTTAATTATCTGACGATGGTAGAAGCGAACCAGAAATCAAACGACGAAAAGATACGAATAGTTAGTGATAGTTGCCTGAACAAATTTTCGAGAGTAGTCACAAATAATTGATGCGAAACTGCATCGCCTTGCCGAACACCTTTTGTTTATGCATTATACATGCTTCAATTGTTAGCCCTGATTTAAAAAAAAATATCTATGTGCATTCCACCATCACTTATGTGTTGCAAAATTGCTGGGTTAGAATAATTTGGGCCAGCCTAGGTTGAATGTAGTGCACGCGAAATGCAGATTGCGTTTTGTTTTTCGGTATTTATCGGATCGGATTAAATTCTGGAAGTTGGACAGCTGGGACTCGGAGCAAACTATGAGAGACAACAATGAGACATCAGCGGATTACCGGGCATGACGGCAGATAAGGCAGGCGAGTGGTTTTTGAGATGATTATATTATTAGATTAAATAAAATACAAACATTTTGTATAAAACCACGAATTTTATTAAATACGAACCGGTTTCGCTTAGCTTAAGCTTTGTCAAAGCGTATTTAAAACTAACAATAAATACAAAAAAGTGCACTAATATATACATAAATAGAGAGAGAGAGAGAGAGAGAGATGGAATATAAAGTTACATTCGAAAGAGAAAGACAGAATACATATACATGTTACAAATTTAGACAATAGACAAAACATCAATGGAGGGGAAAGTACAATGTTGATGGATATTTAATTGATTTTAAAATTAACATACCTAACATGAGAATATGGGTGCAAATACATAATAATGTATACATTAGCTCCATTTTGAGATGTACTTTGATTAGTAACTTCAATAATATCATAATTTTTTAAATGTCGCAATAACCGTGTTAATTTGTGGATATATATTAAAAAATACCAAAACAACAATATGGCATAATTTTGTACTCTTACATTTTTAATTAAAATCTTAAATAAGCATTACATTTTCGACAAAAACCAACAATACATTTTTAACCAAAGGCACAATTTTAATATTCGACAAAGTGGATAGTCGGAGGCCATTGTCATGGAATATTTATAATAGTTCTGCGACCATTAGCGATAAGTACTTTTTTTTTATTCTGGCGGCTTCTGTGTACATATTTCCGCGGATTTTATTTATAAAGTAGGTCCTTCGAAGGAATGGCATTAAATGAAAATTTGGCATCTGGCATATGAAATTTTTTAGAATATCATTCGAGCATTCAATGGAGGGGTAGACTTTTGAACTGAGACCTTGGAATATATTAATAGGTATACTTACATCAATTGTAAACCTGATTATAATTATAATCAAAATTAATGTGATCACGAAAATAACAATAATAATACCATAAATTGTAAACACCACGTATCATACTTCAATTAAGATTACATAACATACCCTAGGACAAATTATTGAGAGGTACACTTTCGACTTGTTAACATTCATCATGAGGTCGCTTGTACATTCTACTCGCCAGATTCTGTAGTTCTTGTTTTTTTATTCGCTGTTAGTACTGCATCATCGGCGTACAATAAATATTATATATATGACGCATATCGACTTCTAGTGACGGACTGACAAGTTATGCATCTCCAGCCAAGCCGCGCACCTAAATAACTAAGGTAAATACTTCCTATCACGCAAATTGCGGGGACCGGACGATTATTTGCAGACCCGGAATTACCTGTGTAATTCGTAGTCGATATTTTAAATTTACTACTGATCGCATCCGTACCTCGTCTAAAACCTGTCATACTATTCTTACCTTTTAACTAAATTTAAAATAGATACTGTGAGTAAATTCAACATTTTCCTTTCATTCAAACTCTGTTTTAGTTCCAAATAATCCAGATTCTTAAATCTGATATAAAATATATAGTTATGGGGGCTATACATAATGCATAGCAATATTTATTACACTACCTCAATATACGCTTTATAAAGGATGTTTTTTTAGAGGTTTGTTTTTCGAATTGGCAATACTTTTTCCAGCGATAGTCAACTTGACAGCTAACGGCTGATTAGTGCTCAGTTTGGTTTGCCATTTCACCATGAGTAGACTCATACCAGAACAACGCTTGCAAATTTATTTCGAAAATCATGGTTTATTTCGCAAAACTTACTGTGCGAGCAAATAATTCTAATAACCGTGGATCGTTTTTGCATCACGCATATTCTAATTGATAATATGCATCCACAATGATGTTGTACAGGGCGCACCGAAGAATCTGTTGCTGCAGTGGAGCGTACTATTGAAGATGGCTCGTATGAGTCGATTCACCATCGTGCACAGCAATAGATCCATGATTACTGACTTTTTCGTTCCCCAATTGAATGAAATTAATATGGAAGAGCTGTGATTTCAACAAGACGGCGGAACATGCCATATAGCGCGTGCCACAATCAATTTATTGAAAGAAACATTCAAGAGTGCACAATTTCACATAATAGACCTGTGAATTGGCCTCCAAGATCGTGTGATTTAATACCTTTGGATTATTTTCTGTAGGGATATGTGAAGTTGTTAGCTTATGCTGATTAACTAGAGACGATAAATGATTGGAAAGCCAATATTCGTCGCATTATTGGCGACATACGTCCCCAGCTGCTCCAAAAAGTGGTCGAAAATTAGACTTTCAGATTGCGTTTTATTAGAGCCAGTCGCGGCGTCCATATGCGCAAAATCATATTTAAACACTGATGGACTAAAATTATTCTTCCAATAAAGTTAATATAATGGCCATTATCAAGATTTTGATGTGTTTTATTTCATTTTAAAGTTCTATATCTCTAAAAAAACAACCTTTTTAATATTAATGTATAACTATTGTATTATATAATTTACAATTAAAAGTTAAGCCACCACACATTAGAACGTGAACGGTGTCAGTTATTACGTTAAAAATATATATACAAATTGATATCGGGATGTTTTGCTGAGTGAAACTGATATGGATACATCAGTTCTTGAAAGGAGATAAAGCTAAAATAATATCGGGAATGTAGTTAGGCCATTCATATCAATCAACTGAATCAAACGATTGTTAATAACAATAATTTAAAATAAAATTGTTTCTTTTAGATATATGTCGCCTTTCTATCATTCTCATTACTCACTCCCAAAGCCAAGCCCAAGGTACTTTACAATGACAGAAAATAATTACTACTTATTAATCTTACCTCCATCAGCCGATCTCGTGTGAATAGAGAAATTTATTTCACCTTGCAATTCGAGATGTTTATTAATGTGACTAAATATACGCAAAGACAATTTAAAATAAAGTTTTATTTTATCTATGTAACCTGTCTGATTCAAAAGATAAAACTGAATAATTTAATTAAATGTTTCTTGTAAATTAAGAGTTTTAGAAAATACAAATCAAATGTATTAATTAGAAAGATATACATATAAAATAAATTTTATCAAAAAATATTGTTGTTGCTACCGAGATTCGAACCTGGATCTATCCGGAGAACATGCATTAACCGATTATGCTACACCAACACAGTACATTGACGACATATTTTCGAACTTATGTCACACTTTCAAATTGATACATCTATCGTTCCATTGTTTGAAAGCCATCTACTTTCACAAAATATCACAGACCTTTGTTCTGAATAATTAACTTAACAATAAAAATGTGCTATTCTTAATAATAGTTTCAATTGTAACTTATTTTTTTATAGTAAAGATTAATGTTGTAAAATGTTATTGTCATTATAATTCTACAATGTCTATCATATTTTTGTACAATGTGAAATTAAATACTAATTAAATGTATTAATAAGAAAGGTATACATATAAAATCAATTTTATCGAAAAATATTGTTGTTGCACCACCGGGATTCGAACCTGGATCTCTTTCCAAACCGGGGAAGGTGCATTATTCAACTATTCTACAGCGACATTATTTTTGACGATAATTTTTCAAACCATTCCATTATTTGAAAGCCATTTACTTTATTTTTACGGATAGCCGATGTCAGAATTAACAATGTAATATTATTATTATCTAGTTTGTGTCATGTTATTTTTTAGTACTATATAAATATTATTTTATATATAGCTGGAATCTGTAATTATAATAATTAATTTATAATATCGTATACAAACAAGTATAGAGAATAAAACTATATACAATACATATCTAAACAGGCACATTGTAAGTTATTTGAATAGATGTATTCGGTGAGAAACCATGATATTCGAATATGCGTAAATTAAATAATAAAATGTCCTTCTCTGTACATAAACTTTAAGAAAACTGACCGAGAAAAGAGGATAAATGGAAATTAAAAAAAAAAAAAAAAAAATGATGAAGGAGGCTACGTGTGGGTGCAAAACTTTCAACAAAAGGGAGGTCCATGAAATCGGGGTCAATGTTGGGCATCAAGAGACTGAAAAAAAAAGTGTGAAAGTATGAACAAGCAAGAATAATCGATATAATAAAATGAGCAGGCCACATCAATCGGAGTATGGACAATCGTTAGATAAACGCGGTCATCCAGTGGTACCTGAGAGGAATGAAGAGTCCAACAGGCCGCCCTAAAATCCGATGAAATTCCGATAAAACTTTATAGAAATACGTGGCAAAGAATAACAATGGATAGAGAAAAATAAAAGGTACTTGGGGAGACCTTCATTCAGGACTAGATATAAGATGGATAAAGATGATGATTAATGGAGGTTCTTAGCGGTTGAGTTTATATTGATATCAAAGACCACATTATTTTATAGGACAACGCTTTAGTTATTATAAAAATATAATAATGAGACTTTATAATATTGTTGTTGTGAGACAAGAAAGAGCTTCTCTTGGTTGGGGTGCCTATTATATATAGGCGTGAGTTACTACCCTCGGGGAGTGGAGGTAGCTAAACTTTTACCCGTACAGCCTAATTATTTAATTAAAACTCATCCACAGTTTCAGACGTCACCGGTCATCTCCTGAACTAATTACGTGAACAATATAAATTTTAAAAGAAAAAGTAGTAAATTAAATAAAAGTAAAGAAATAAACGAAAATGAAAAACGTTTAGTTCGGACTTTTGTACACGTTTGACTGTGCAAAGACGACAGACAGAATTATACTCATAATGAGTCACTAAATAAAGAAAAACTTTAAAATAAACTAACGTATCACTTAACTCTCAATATTTGATTTAAAAAGTTGTCTCTTCTTGTAAATTGGTTTGTTACGAAATATCTCTTCAGAATTGTTTCGTTAGACATTTCAAGACATATCTTAACCTGACAGTCTTGAATCTCCATTTTTTTTAAATAATAGTGGTTCGAAATTCAGTGCAAAACTCCTATGTGGTCATTTTTTCATGCAAAACCTCAAACAATAACGAACCGCGAAGAAAAAGTCGCGCATTCTATGATATAATTATTATTCAAATGTGTTTTATTTTCAAATTATTTTAATTAGAGTTATTTAACTAAATTTATGATATTAATGTTAATTTTTCCATTTGTAGATTAATTTCTACATTAATTATACTTCCGACAGTGTTTTAATATTTGTCAAAATCCCCGTATAATGTTATATTTTACATGTGTTTAAATACTAGAAAAATAAAATAAGATCTTTGTACTATTTTGGCAAAAAATTAATTTAATTAAAAAATTATGTCCAATTTTGACATATTAGTTAAGAATGATTTTTAATGAAAAACAGTTCACTTATATTACTTTTAATCATAGTTACGCTTAAATTTGTTAAATGAAACATTTTACAAGGTGATATCAAAGCGAATTTTTTTCTTGTAAGCATTTTTTAATATTTTTATTGAAAACTCATTGAACGTAGCTTCATTTAGAAGGGATGTGATATAAAGCATTATATGAAACTGGCTACACCTATTATACACCCTGAAGCTTTATGGAAGCGCTCGCTGGATTAATGAGGTACAGACCTTCAACTGTGACCTTTCTTTCAATCTTGTGCATCCACGTGAGACTGATAAATTAAATCCAGTTTAAAATTTTATGTCACGTTTCTTAATTTTCATTAATTTGTATTCATATAATGTGAATTATGTTTAAAATAAAAGATACAGATTCAAGTATTAAATAAACGTTAAGTAAATCTGTTTACATATGTATATGTATATAAAGGTTATCCTGATAGTAAATACATTCACACGGAAAAATACAGGAGGTGTAGCAAATATGAATCTAATGATACCCAAAATCACCAACAAGTAAGGATCGAGGACAATATAATTTGTTTTTCTTACAATAAAAAATAAAATGCCAGGGTCTTTACAAAAGAGCACGCTTTCTCCTAATTCAGATGAAATGATTAAAAAATGGCTTATAGAAAATAACCTGTCTTACTTCTAAGAATGATATGTATTGTATAAACGGTGACTGATTAATTGTTATGTTTTTGAGTTTATTAAATGTTACAAATGGATGTAAATGTACCTGCAGACTAACATTTATCAAGAAGTTTTGTGGGTTTAGTGTTAATTTAAAAAAAAAAAATACATAGTAAGTTATAACAGGCATCATCCCCCCTATCCTCTGACGATAAAAATGTGTATTATATTGAATGCTATCCATTATAAATTTAGTGAAGTAACTTTTTAGCCCCCTTCGGGCTAATGGCACCTCCTTCCCTTAAACCTCACTTGAAATTATAACTAAATCTGAACCACGGGAAATTCCGGGCAAAAACTGCTAGTAATGTATAGCCGAAAGAAAATGTACCTATATTATAATATTAGTATCGAAAAGTTAAATTATAATGATATATAATAGAGGAGGAATTTTGCTGAATGCACGAACCTTAACTCCTTATGTACCTGACACGCTTATTTGGTCTAGCTGAAAGACATTCACTTAGTGATCACATGGTCGAGGTCTATCGTCGCGGGAGACCACCAATTCAGTACTATTCAAGACAAAAGTGCTTAGCTTAGTTAGAAAAATAGTCTGAAAATTGATGTAAAGTGCATACCATGAACTTTGTTAACTTCAAGAAATCGAAATAATATCCTCGTTAAATGAAGAGTTTCTCTATCGAAATAGAATTCAAAATAAATGTTACGTTTAAAAGTGATTGGATTACTTATCTTAAAAAAGTTTAATCTATTCAGGAAATATTAGTGATAAAAATACATAATATAAACCTTCTGTTTACATAAAATAAACCCTATAAAACGCAAAACTTTTTTAACCCCTTCACACATTATAATGTACACTATGTTTGAGTGGAAGCCGTCTTGTTCACAGGCATGATTCATATAAGAAATCTGTTTTATCTTAGTTTTTTTGGCAATTGATGATGATTTTGACAATTTTGGTCGTTTATCGAGTGAAATATTAAACAAAACGTCATAAGAGACAACAGGGCGATGCCAAGCAAAAATGGTGCGGGTTAGTCAATTTTAATTTTATTGTATTTCAATAAGTAAGATTATTAATTATATATTAACTATGCAATATTCACTATAAATCATTGTTTTACTATATTACGATATTATTTTAGCAACATATTGAGTTAATCATGCAAATATTTTATGATAAACGTGCATACCTATGAGTATTAATTATGTCTTATGTTTAATATATTCACCTCTGTTAGAAGAAAAATATATATGCCATCTAATAAATAAATAAATAAAATTCCGTTTTAATTACCGACAAAATTGGTTATAGTAAATTTTACTTTCCATTATTATAACATTGAATACTTAAGTATTTATATATTTCATTTATCGTTCACATAACAAAATAATAAATAACGCATACCAAATGAAAAAATAATTAGTAATTAGGTGAATTTAATCGAAAAAAAAAATTAGTTTCCCCTTCTTTTTCTTTACATTTATTGTAATAAATGTAAAGTGATTGTTTTGTTAAATTTCACTGGAACATGTAAAAAGTTTTATAATATGCCTACATGTTTTTCTTTAATCTACGCTATTTTTTTCTAGATAAGAATTATTATACTTTTAAATATTATAGTTTGTACTTTTCTTAATTCACTATGTAACTCTTCTTTAATAAATAAGCATGTATTTGCAAAATGTTTTTGAGTTTTCATTAAACTACAGTAATATAAAGATACCTAGATAATCAAAATGTTCATGCCCTGAGATGTTTTGTACATCTCAATGTACATAGTGTAACTTATATAAAAATAACAGCAAAAGTGTTAAGAATATATTTCCTGTTTTTTGAATGCCCCCTAACACAAAAATGAGTAAAAAAAATATATATTCATCTAAGGGAATTAATTGAGGTGTGAAGGGGTTAAAATCTTCGGAAACATAATATTCGTAAGTATTTTTTATTATATATTTCCAGTTTTGGTTTTGTGGTTTAACGTTATAAGCAAAAACAAGTTTAATTTTTATTACAGATTTCAAAGCTTTCTGGAGTTCAAGTTTCAGAGCTTTTAAGAGCTCAGGTTTCAGAGCTTTCAATGCTTTTAAGAGTTAAAGATTGTTGTATACTGATAAACTGGATTATAATAATATTAAAATTACTGTGTTAAATATTTATTTAAACAATATTTAGGAAGCTTCACGTCACATTGAAAATGCAATACATAGATTTGGACTTCTTCATAGATAGAACAATGTAATATATTATGTAAATATATATTTTTTTATCATTATTCAAACACTGCCGGTGCAGGTAAATTACCCACTCGATAAGATTCAGAGTTTTCCTGAGCTTAAGGGTAGAATATTATTTATATTGTCAATCGGTATGGAGTATGCATAACTACGTTCGTAATTTTAATGGTGGTTAAAAACCTTATATATTGAATACAGTATTTAAAAGTTCACCGAAGAGCTCATTAATTATATATTTTTTAGTATTTCATTTTTTTAAATATTATAATTATTTGCATAATTTAAAAAGTCCCTCTCTCAAGTTTAAGGCTCTTCTTAAGCTTACACACGACACAAAAATATAATTTTATCTCATTGTTATTTAATGTTTAACGTAACAATAAAATATCTAAACGTATGGCAATGATGTCGGGGGTTCAATCCATGTCCCAGGAGACCACCAAGTTAGTCCTATTTTATACAGCACAGAGGCTTAGTAACGTTTGAAAATTATTTTAGTAAGCAAATAGCTGTGATTTATTTATCATCTACGCAATTGTGTATTTTTTAAATCTAAAAGTCGCTATTCTACGTAAAATATAAATTTGATATTGTGCCCGTCTCAGCATTGACCTTAAAAATTTCCTAACTTCATTTTAGGCAGGATTTTCAACAGAGGTCATTTTTGGTGATTCAGTTTAACAAGCAGTGCCATATAAGGCATATACAACTGTCAAAACTAGAAGTTTTTGGTTCTGATCGAGGCCTCCCTAATTTGTAAAATAACTTAATATATGCTTTTGCTCTTTAAGGGTACACAATTGTTCTAAAAACGAGGTTATATGTTTTTTGAAGGATATCGTGATTAAAAATCAGATCAAATCTCTATTGAGGCCTTTTATCTTTCATTTGTTTGGAACAAGTAGATGAGTATATTTGGGAAGTATGTTTGATAGAAATGGAAAGGCTGAAAAAGATATCGAAAGGAGGATGACTGCAGGGATAACGCTTTGAACGGCGCTTTGAATGGAATAATATCTAATGGAAACTTGTCAACCGACGCAAATCTATAACCAATCGCAACCCAATAAAGTCCCAGTACCGATACTGATGTATAGAAGAGAGTCTGGGAAAAGAGGGACGAAAGTAGACTGAATGCAGTGGAAATGAGATCACTTAGGCGTATATATCGCAGATCCATTTATGACAGTGTGAAGAATGAGGAAATAAGGAGAGAATGTAAAGCTGATCTTAGCATAGTGATTAAGATTAAGAAAGGGTCACTTAGGTGGTTTGGTCATATGGAATGGATACACGAGGAGAGAATGATAAGAAAGAACGTCCGCGGAAGACTTGGCATGATCATATAAACCAGATACTGAAAGATGGTCCTTCTGGATACCTCAATAATCGACAAGCTTGTATGAGAAGATGTATTAATGTGGATGAGGTAAGAATTGTGTGTCAGGACAGAAGAGTGTGGCGCTCTATCCTCTCCGATGGTAAGTTAGTTAGTTTATTTTTCATCTTTGCCGTTCGAGATTAATTATTATGATTAAGTAAGAATGCTGAATACGGACCTACAGTGAGCCGTTTTCTAACAATAAATACTGAAGGGGGAGAAACTGAGATTAAAAAGATGTAGACTATGGACCCGTTCAGCTGTTAATAAACTGAAGAAAGTCTGGCAAGATATGAACCAATGTTAGGAAGCTAGTCTTCAGAATTATTCTATATGGATCTGAAACATAAAAACTGAGCCATTAAAAAATTACAAATTAGACATGTGGCATTAAGCATTGTAAATGGTGAATTCCATGGATAGTTTTAATAACTTTTGTAACGTTGCTTCAATAAATTCAGTGCGCGTTTCTGTTAAATCACTATTACTGTTATTACTACCTACTCACTCACACAACACAATACCGCGATCTGCACAAAAACATAAAATAGTTAACCGTCTTGGAGGCAGGTTACCATTTCCATCTAACCATTTTGTCATAATCTTATTCATTCAAACAAATGTAAATTAAAGTTCACAACGCATTAGATATGCATTCGATTCGAATTTGTGATAAATGGATTTGTTACATGGATGCTTGAGTGACCTGATTTGCACTGCATTCAGTTTATTTTCGTTTATATTTTATTCTTTCGCTCAGCATTACGGCTTTCAGTCTTTTGTGCTATTTTGTACGAGGTAGGCGTGTGTGTGTAATATTTAAAATAATAAAATATTTTGTTAGATGCGATTTGATAGTGAAAGTGAGGCAGATGCAAAAATAAGTTTTGACTGTCACTTCTAGCGACTGTAGACCGCGTTCACAGATGTCGGTCTAAATTGTGTAAGTCCTAAAGTATTTTTATTTAAAACAAAAATATTATGGGTGTTTTATCTCTCACATTTTAATTAAGTATTAGCTTTGTAAAACTCCGCTAGTTGATGAACGATGTTTATCTATAATTAAATTACCAAGAGGTAAACTAAAAAAAAAATGTTTTTGAAGTAAAGTGGTCAGAAACAATGTTTATTTATTCTAATTGAGCTTCTTTACTTTTTTTGAAGCAACTGTCTATTTAGTACATAATATAAAAAAATAATATTGCAATGTGACAAAAGGATAAAATATAACAAAATACTAAAAATGGTAAATACTTCATATTAATAATTTATTATTCCTGTGTTTACACAGGATAAGAATGACAGAAGGATACAAATAAATGTACTCGTAAAAATGATGTTAAACTAATAAAAAGTTAACATTTTGTACAAACAATTTCATAGTATATATATAATAAAGTCTATATTAAATAGTTTATAAGAGAGCTTTGCAGCTTAGTACTCGAATTTAGAGTATCGGTATGAGATTAGATCACTATATTATTATTTAAATGGAAGTGCCAATACGAAATACACGTCACATCAACATTCTTACTATTTTCAAACTAACACTTGTAAAAGCTTCGCGGTAGTGTCATAAATAATTAAACTGGTTTAAATAAAAGCAAATGTTTTTATTTTTAAATAAAAACATTGTGACCTTCTGTCAAGGGATGAATGTACTTACTGGCGCGCGCGGCGGGTGAGAGCATCAGTGCCGAGCGCTTCCATCTACTCAGAGGGATTAGAGAGGCAGAGACCCAGCGTGGCCGTGAAATGTGTTCCCGCTGAAAGTTTTCATTTATTTATGTACTCCGTCGCCTTCTGTCTCGCTTTGTGACCCACATTCGGGTGAAGTCAGACCGCCGAGTTTTTTAATATTCATTGGCGACCTCGCTTTTGCTTTGGTGCCCGGTGAAAGGCCTGTGACACCACTGGATTCAAGACAACTTTGTCAAACACACGACAGAATTTTTAAAATTACGCCTGCTCTATTTATTCTCTTTTGCAAGATTATTTTCATATTTTATTAAAATTTATTTATATATATTATGAATGATGATTCAAGGACCAAATAATATTTTTAACAAAAGAAAATATTTTTTATTTATAAAAATTTGAAGCTTATCACACTATTTATGTATAATCCTTAATACGTTTCTAAACTGATAGTACATAAACCCACCGACCTTTTTAAGCTGTCTCCGATTTGTCAACATAGCGTGTAGTATAGAGTATAAATTTAATAGGACTAGTTTCTTCTCATTTCACCTAATCTAATATTTTGATTTAACAAAAACATAATATTTTCCGTCGGCATGAACATTGATAATTCTAGAATGTTTTAAAAGATCTGTTTATTCATTAAGAAGTGATTTTTTTTGTTTTAATTTTTATTTGTTCGTTTCTTAGTTACTTGATTTGTTCTATAATGCAGTTGTCTGATATTATTTAATATTGATGATTCCTATAAATGTGAAGCCATTATTGTCATTTAATTAATTGTAATTAAACGATAAATTTCTATTTCCTAATACATAATATATGATTTTGTAAACCTCAAAATATCTTTAAATGTTGGTAGAAATTTATTTTCCGATCTTATTATTTTTAAATTTAGACAATTAATTATTTTATTATTTTCACAAGTGAAGAAGAGAGATCTTAATATTTAAAGGTGTGTAGATAATTCTAACGTTGGGAACCAATTTTTAATGATTTCTGATGAATCAGTCGGTGAAGGGCTAAGACCCCCTGTTTCACCCTTAACAATATATATATATATATATTTTACATAGTTAGTTAATAATCAGCAAATATAAATTGAAGAAAAAAAAAAGAGGGAAATATAAATTGTAAATAACAAAAAGAAAGAAGGAAGTAAATGATGGACATAAAAAATATAAAGGATAATATAATGCATTAAATTTATCTATACAACACATATATCTTTACATTATGTTGAGAAGTAATGCTTTTATAATTTAAGGTTGATATTAAATCAGTATTGTCATTTTTGTAAAATGTTAAGATAATACATGTTCAAGATTTAAACATTAGAGGGAATATTGCAGATAATATATCAAGTTACTAATTAGTGACAAACAAAAATTATACAAACGTACAATATTTATATATATTATCTTATTCTTAGCTATTTTAATATACGAATATATATTGCAATATTCCACAAATACAAATGCGCACGATACTATACTAGAGCATCCTGTGGTGTAGTTGTTACCGTCTCGTGATCATTAATATAGGTTTTTTTTAAATGTCAGACAAATCCATGATCAAAGTAAGGGCGGAAGTGTGTCAGAACAATTTGTAATGCTCTATCCTCTGTCTACCTAGAAAGGAAAACGTGCGTGTATGTAAGAAAAAAAATGAACCATCGACCCCAAATCTCCCACAAAGGGCCAAGGATAATCAATAATACCCTTTCATAAGAAAAATCGATTGCCTTGAAGTCCGCTTTGTACATTTTATCGCATCAGTGACTTCGTAAAGGGCCCTCGTTTCGAAAACATCCTTTAGCCCTGAGTGTCGTTCCGTTATTCGGTTCTTGGTCTTCTTGCCACGCTTGTGGCCACTTCAAGCAATTTCGGATGCCACTTCTTCACCGATAGTTTGAACTGAGCTTTTACATATATTCAGAAATGGCTTTTAATGGAAAATCATTTTGAGAACACACATTTCTAACATTTAAATTGCTTGTATTATAAAATGAAGTTGTATTTAATTATTATATTGTTAAATTATTAAAAATTAATTATTAAAAATTATTTTATCAATTAAAAAACATATCAATCACTACATTATTGCTTGACGCATTTTAATATATAAGTAAATATATGTATAAATAATGTTGATCTTAAATTGAATACTTTAAAATCATTATAAAGAAACAAAGCGTGTAAAATTAACCAAAATATAAATAACCAACTTAATTTAACCACAAGACCCATTCTAAAAAAATTTCTTACATAATTTTTCTAATAACTTGTATCTCTAAGTCATTTACACAACCATCGTAACGATTTAAGCTAGGTACTAGATTTATTTTTAAAGAATAATTATAAAAACTTTTTTTTTTTAAAAACATTAGAATAAAGTGATATATGATTTTGATTAGTTAAATTGATATCCTGACGAAGGAAATTATATTTTTTGAAACCATTTGGTGTATTAATTGATTACGTGGTTAAAAAAATAAAGGTAAATAATAAATATAAAATGAACATTAACCATACAGTTGAATTTGCAAATATTAAAAAAATATATATATAAAATAATTTAGGTGAATAAAGTTTATAGAATTGTTTTCAGTAATTACTGTAAACAAATCAACACATATTGCTAGATAAATACAGAGTTTAATATTTCCATTTTAATTTATTTTCTCACCACTATTATCATTTTTACTAAGAGGCAAGATATGAAGAAATCAAAACAGGATAAAAAACAACTGAATTATTGTAATTTTTAAAATTCATAAATATTTTAAAAATATCTTACTGTTACTACAGGTAAAAATTAAAATAGTTTTATTTATTTATATATTTAAATACGCTTTTTTTAATGAAATACTTACGCTGATAATTTCGACCCTTATGGTTTAATGAACCGTGTGATCATCCTCCCTCGGCATCACACCTCCATATCGTGGAAGTCGGTCTTCTTCAAAACCACGGACCTAAACATGTTGAATTTAATCACCCCTTAGTCCTGCTGTTTTTGTATATTCGCCCAATACTGTATATTCAGTCAAGTATATTGCTTTTAACATAATGTTTTCGTAAGAAATATTTAATAAATTCATTTTAATATATAAACTTTTTAATGAATAGCAAATATACATATTTTAATTAATCGTAAAAAACAAATCTTTTGTGGCGTTAGTGACTTTATAAGCCTGTGATATGATGGACAAGTTAAAATTGAATATTTAAGAAATTATTTATTTTCCTGAAGAAAAGCAAAGGATTTCATTATTTACACGAAAGCGATGATGCCATTTACGATTTTTTAATTGTTTTTGCTACCTACTTGGATGTGGAAATAAATAAAAAATCCGTAATAATAAATCAAAAGCTGGCTTTAATTATAATACTTGAATTTGAACTGCGATTATACTTAATATCTGAACCCAACTACAAAAGCAGTTAAAATGTATTTCATTTGGTAACAATTTTGTTTTTATTTTAGTTCAAAACTAATATTACATGATATGTTATTAAGAGCTATTCAATACATTTTATCAAAGTAATAATTAATAATATTGGACCAAAGTAATAATTTGATTCGGCAAGGTGGTACATTACATTGCAGTAGAGTATTTAGATGGGACATGAAAAAATCCTTTATTCATTAAGATATCAATCACGGTATTATAACTGGATGGTGTTAAACTACGTATCAACTCACACTGAAATATTTGATATTAAAGGTTTGATACCTTTTTTGTAAATATAATATATGCGTGCGTGTTTCAGTGTGCTGAGTTGCATTTTAAAAGTTATAAATCAAAGTGATATACTGAATAATAAATATATATATCATAGCTATTTATCTTACGGCAATAATGATAGGATGGGCCGAGGGAAAGATTCAAAGACACCTTGAAGGCGAATCTGAGTAGATGTGGCATATATCCTGAACACTGAGAAGCCGCGGCCCAAGATCGAGGACAATGGCGTGGAGTGACGAAGATGGCTCATGTATCTACTTAATTACTGAAAAAAGGAAAAAGATGAAAGAAAATGAGAAAGATCCATCAGTCAAAACTTTCCTGCCTATCGGATGTACGTGCATAACATGTTTAAGGTGTGCGGTTCGAGAATAGAGCTCCTCAGTCACACTCGGACTGACAATCGATATCCATGGCAAACGTCATACTCGTAACGAGGGATCGCCAAAGAAGAAGAGAAATCTATACTTATTTGTAATAAGCTAAGATTACTCGATTTTAAAACTAATATAATGTAAGTAATTTCATGTTCCTTGGGAAGATTCTTGTGACGTTTCTGAATATCCAATATGCTTAAATTATTTTTGCAAATAAAGAACATGATTTTTCGTACAAGAATCTGACTGTATGTATCTTAATTTTGATGGTTAAAACACATTATTGCAGAATGCCATTCAACTAATCATTGAATCACTATTTCAATCAATATTTTATATCCCAATTTTAAAATGTATTATTAATTTTAAAGTGACAAAAGAAAGAGAACGTAGTCTGTTTTTCCAAAATCGGTACCAAAACTCGATATGCAATACTGGATACGAAGTCGTGTCATAAACTGAAATGTGGATGTAAACAAAACGTGCGACAAATGTGGATGACGTAATAATTGATGCATTTTTGTCTCCATGAACGAGTTTCGGCCGAGAGGGATATTGTTGTAGATTACAGAGTTTCCACTTTAGTACAGTTGTGAACCACTGATTTAGACTAATTGTTTGTTGAAAATGTTGTTTAAAAATATCCAAAACGATTTCGCAAAGCAGACGTGAACATAAATGGGGTCCACGCATTCTCTCAACCACGTGACGGGGATGGTGCGAGCTTTAGATCCAATTTAAATTTGAAAACTCCCTTTCGCAAGTAGTGTATGAAAAAAGTTTTTTTTGTTAAATTAAAATTCATGACCTTCCAGCGGTTTCTGCCGGCCTACCGTTCGCTACGTTCGCACTCAACATGAACTTTTAAATGTAAATTTATCAATGTTTATTTTTTGTCGCCTTCATGTTCAATTAGATGATAAATAATTATCCAGAATTGTTATAATACCACTACGTCTTTAACAACGTAAGACCCAACTGTTAACATTCCGTTAGGGTAGAGAAACATACACATAGGATTTATTCTTATCTAGCACACACACAACTTTTTTGCTTCTTCTGCATTCGTAGACATTTTGAGCATTTTCAAAAAAAATGTTTTTGATATAAAATTGTCACAAAGGTTATTAAAATAATAAAGTAATGATAATATATTATTATATATGATTAATGATCATATAATGTATAAACAGTATGTAGTACTTAAAAAATACAACAAAACAATTAAATTAAAATAGGAAATATCAAATGTCACGTCATGTGAAAATAAACTTTTACTTTTTTTATTATTCATTGTGAAGTTGTTATATCAATAGATTTTTAAAAATTTAATTTTATATGTATCTATTATAAAAATATACAGAATGAAAATTGTCGTAAACACGCAATGGTAACACGTTTCTCCAGATAGGGAGAGGTCCAGGTTCGAATTACAATCAAATATTTTATGGATAAATAGATTTTTTCTATATAACTTTCTAACTAATTAATTAAAATTATGTTGGTTCTCTTGTTTTTCCAATCTTCATATACAGACATACGATTTTGCTACTTTGGTATTTTTTTTATACTGGCAACGTACATTATCTCATATGCATTGTTAAGGCAGTATAAAAATCCATAATAACAACAAAATACATGGTGAAACGCCATATCAAAGCAAAATATATCAAAGTAGAACCAAAAACACGTGTTTAATTCATTGTATTCATTCAAAGCCTTAAAATATGTCTATATTGTGTCGCTGTACTTAGGTACAATCTTAACTGGTGTTTTGCAATGTATATAGGTATATATGTATACGAATATATATAAAAAACATTTGTATGTTTTGAAAAATTCTGATGATAGATAAAATTTCTCCGTAGCTTCTTCTTTTGCCATATCGAACAATTTGCCTAACCATCACGTCCTAAGATAAGTAAAATCTAGGGTTTTATAATAAAGCTCTAAAACATACGTATCTATAGAGACAATGGATTTTTTAATAAATAAACATTCTGTGCAAATCTGCTGATTTTTTTGATATCACAATATATTCAGAGCCAATATTAGAAGGCAAGGGAAGTCTGCCGAGATATCGGCACTCCAGACTACACGCCATTTACTGTTGAAGTAGTAATTCGAAACATTTCAGATAAACTGTCTTGAAAAGACGATAAATTGAAAGCGTTCTAAGCTGTAGATAAACTTCCACCGTTCGAGGAGTTAACACTTATTTTATGGCGCTTCAACTGCAGACGATATGATCAAATAAAAATGTCGAATTGTGCACAATTTTGATGAGCATCTTGCACGAATAATAGATTAAGTGATTTTTATAAAATTAGGTATTTTTATCCTGATAGGAATACGAAAAAAATAGGAACGAATTAAAATCTGTTCGTAGCGTAGTCAATGGAATTTAAAATTTTAAAAATAAGTGAAATGGTTTGGGTAGATTGAACGTACAAACGGAGAGAAGATGATAAGAAAATTTAAATAAGGTGAGTGTCGAAAGCAAAGGGAACAGAGGACGTTTGTGAAAGACCATACATCGGAAGAAGCTTATTGTTAGAAGCTTCCAAAGTCCACCAACGTGCATAAAAATATCTATGAATGAGGCGGAGTGGTATTTTAGGATAGCAAAATGTAGTGTTCTAAAGACTTTATTCCCTTATGCAGAGAGACAATTAGAGTCCGACCAAAACTTCGGCTTCGGCCAAAAAATACACCTTTGGCTGCACATTCGGCTTCAGCTAGTCGGCTAAAATCTGCCAAAGGTTTGGCCGAAGCCTAAAAGTGCGGAAAACGCAAGAACTTTCAAATTCAATTTATCATTTCTGGAAAACTGAAATTTATTTGATATATTTACAATTATTATCATCACCATAATGCAGAAAACTAAGTAACAGTGTGGAATTTGCATTGTTATGTGTACTTTCTAGTCTGTGTTATAAGATTTCTAAGTACGATTGAACCTTCGGCTTCAGCTTCTGCCAAAGGTTATGGCAAGTTGCAATCGGCTACGGTTTCGGCCAAAAACTGACCTTCGGTCTGACACTAGAGACAACGTGATCATCGGAACGTTTCAGCTAGAATCTATGTATTAAGAAGATTTATTTGTGCCCATAGGTACGAGCATTTTAAGAATTCGGATATTTAAGGTAAATTTAAGATTTTTGTTGTTTCACGCAAATATTGAGATTTAAAAAACATTACGTTTTGTTGTTGAAATTTAAATACATGATTGAAACAAAATCTTGACTGAATTAATTAAGAGACTGGGTTCGGATACAGTTCAAATGAATTGATTTGATTCACAACATCCAAAAAGAAGATCTCTGAGATATTAGCTAATGCTATTATTTATATTAGTTAGATATTAGTTATAGATATTAGTAAATGGGATTTTTTGGAGACAACTCTTGGATTCAATAGTCTATCGAGTATATATCAAGTTTGAAAGATTATCTTACCTCACATAAGTACACAACGCTGGTTGTACGACTAATGCTAGTTCATTGATCATATCCGTAATGATATTCCGTTCGCCAGATGAATGAAGTTGAATCTTCTCCCCAATTAAAACAACAAATGTTTATAATTTTATGTCTTCTAACTTTCAGAATAAACAGTTCTAGGTATTGGTAGTTCTACATAACATTTATGCACACGTATCCAGTCTCGCTGTTATATTGAACATCGTGTACATAGGTTTAAGTTTATATCTTGTTTTACTAATCTCACGCTTATCTCTGATTTTATCTGCAGATCAAAATCTCTGCAGGTGTACAAGGTACAGAAATTTATCTCAACTAAATGGCCCATAGGAATATATGCAAGATAATAGGAAGATTTGATTAGATTTAATCGGAGATAGTTTCAAATATGAATTAAATATTAGAAAGATATACATATAAAATCAATTTTATCGAAAAATATTGTTGTTGCGCCACTGGGATTCGAACCCGGAGCTCTTATAATATCCTTTGCGCTTAAAGTTCGTCGATCAACTTCATAAAATGTTCATGATTTATTGGAACTGGGAGATATTATTTTAGTTTAAAATTTCCATTGACAAATCATATTTTGATTACATCAATAATGTTTGCAGAATTCTATATTCTTCATATCAATTTTTACATTTAACCTTATGTATTTTGCGAATAATTTCTGTCCTTCATTATTGCGTACAGATAAATATAAAGCAACAGTTAATGATAAAGTTATGAAAACGATTAAATAAATATACATCGGATTATATTAATAGCAACTTGGAAATTTTCGGCCTCTATTGATGTTATCTAGAGACTATAAATATTTTGATTACAAAGTAAATAAATAAATAATGTCGAACTGTTCCATGGTAAAGTTTATGAAAACGAAGCGATTTTATGGCAATGTTTTAAAACTGAAACTAATATTTTAATAAAAATAATAAATAAACAATAAACAGTCTGACATAAATGAATTTGTCATACTCTATCATGATTCGATACATTACTTTAAAGGCGCAGTTAAAAGGCATTTAGTCCCATGTTGCCATATCCAAATGTTAACCATTTCTTTGGTATTTTGATTTTTTTTAAATAAATCCAAAATTTTATCATCGAAGTTAAATAAAATAAAAAACTACTTCATGTATGGTTATATTTTTTTCTATATGAGGCTAAATCTATTACTTGCGACTGCTAGTATTGCGTCTTTAAAGGAATGTATCGAATTATCAGTAACCCTATATAGTCAATCATAGGGATGTTATTATAAAATTGAAATATATTATGTCTATTTTTTACAATGATTTTTATTTATTTTCCAAACGTTAGTAGTAAATTAACGGGTACATAGCTACTAATGCTGAGTTTACTGTGCTTATATTTTATGACAAAGACTGGAGGAAACTAATTCAAATTGCTAAAAATAAATAAAGCGATGTAAAATAATGGTTCGACGCAACCTCTCTAACACTAAATATAAGCAAAACAAAATACATAACATTCAGCATTTCACAACGAAGCCAATTAAATGAAAACACCGCTTTAAAAATATACAATTGTCAAAATAAATGTATTGATGACACAACCTATAAAGCCGGATTTCCACCATACAGACTGTTTAAAAAACAGTTTTGTTTTCAAAAACCAAAAAAAACTTGTTTTGTTGCCTTCAAAACAGTTCCGGGAGACTGTTCCAAAAACTTTGTTGCTAGTGTTTGTCTTTTTTTCCCATTTTGTTAATTCCCGCAATGATGTTCTTCACCGATGATGATTTGTTTATAATTAGCTGTGGTTAGTTTTTAATTAATGGTTGAGTTTCGAAAAAATCCAAGATATTGGGTAAGTTCTCTATTAAGAAAGAGAGTTAATAACGGCATTGAAGAATTATTGGCTAATTAAGCATTGAATGGAGAATTGAGATATTCCTTCCACAATTTTACTAAAATGTCAAATATCGATTTTAAATTGTTATATAATTTGGTAGGGCTTAAAATTGCCAAAAAAAATACAATTTACGCTTACATGATGATTGAAAATGTATTTCTCCATTTTCTATGTGAGTTTGATTTTTCGTGATATTTTTACCTAAATACGTCTATTTTAATCTCGTAAAAAGTTAAATTTAACATATTATTGTATAATAAGTATCAGAACTAGTTAAGTAAATTATTTGTTTTATGTAACTATACGAGAAAGTAGTAAACAAACATAATAATTGTACTATCCCCATTTACCCCTCTACTGGTCCCTATTCACTCCATCCTAAGCTAAATAGGAATATAGCTCATTTATGGAATTTTCTCTGTAGTTCATGATCGAATTAAATTTAGGTGAATAGGAACACATAGAGGAACCGTTGACTAAATAAAAAAGATTGGTTGTATATTGATATTTCTTCTATGTGTCGATTTATGGCGATGAAAACACTGAAACCGGTCCCTATTCACTCCAGATTACGGCACACCAATAAATTATTTAATTATCCATTAATTGATTAATTCAAATGGCAAAACACATTTTTATTTCATTCCATATATTAATATGAAAAACATGGATATGGCCATGATAAGGCTCTAGATACGAGTAATGTTTGACATTTGTATCGAATGCGATAAAATTAACATTTTTATTGTCGTCTATTCAAACCTTCCTCTCTCGCAAGATTTACGTAGCAAATAACGTCATTAATTATTTCTCTGAAACTTTTGAGAATATACTATTAGCCTTAACTTGAAAGCATATATAATTCGTGTAGAATTTTTCGAATTTCAAACGGAAAAAATGAAAGCCTGCTCTTAATGCTCACAAGACACAGTAAAAATAAAAACTACAAATACAGTCTACAAAAAGTACATTTAGGTAGAGAACCATTAAATATAACTCTACATAATTATACAACAAACTGCTAATGGAAATAAAATATACAACTAATGAAATGATATAGAATCTGATTATAAAATGGATTAAAGAATTAGACAGAAAGATGTTAAAAAAGGTACTTAGACGAGCAATACATAGAAAAATAATCAATTATTCATAGAAATACTAAAAAACATTTGAATAACTTTTTAAGCAATAGCTGACTTCGATACAGGATCATCCTATTGAGGGGAAATTATTATTATTATAAAAAATATTATTAAAAGAAGAAAAAAAAAGTATATAGTATAAAAGGCTTGCTTAATAGAATATTATGAAATATATATTAGTTATATCAGAAGTTAATAGATTTTTTTAATGAAATAAACATACACTAAATATGTCCGTAGATAAAATTTTATTAAAAAATGTTTTCGATGTATTTTTACAAGTTCCGTTTATGATGTTTGCCGACATGAATATTTATGTGGTCGTGGGAATTTTATAAAGGCATTTGTTATGTTTGGAACGCAAGCCATTTTAAACATCGCTAGCCATTTTTAATGTATTTTTGAAAGAAATATAAAATTAAAATTTATGATTCTGATTCTCATTTTGTCATGTCTACAAAAAATATTTTATGTAATCTACTGAAAGTTTTTTGTAGCAGATGTATTATGTATATTTTTTTCTCGAGGATAAAGATATCTGCATTTTTAAAAATAAAACTTATTAGCCAGCCTCCAATAAAAAAGAATTGTTACTTAAATTATTCATATCCACCACTTGCTCCCCATTATCCTGCTACCCTTATATGAATCCAATGTTTCATAAGTGAGTCAAAATATTTTCATATTTTTAGATATGTATAGACATAATAATTATTATTTTTAAATTAATCAGAAAATAATGTATCAAAAATATACAAAACTATTTTTTTGATTGTTAGTTGCGGAGGGAGTAAATACGAGGCATTGAAATGAGATAATTTTGAATAGTAAGAAATTTAAAAAATCATTAAAATTTAACAAATATCCCGTTATTAAATATACCTACTCTCCATTTCCATATCTCCTCACCCCGCTCACAATGTGACTGCAGCCGCGTCCGCCCGGTAATTGGTTGACATTAAATTAATCAACGTGGCTCATACAAATAAAATTAATAAATATATAAATACATAAATAAATATAATTTATTTAAATAAATAAATAGATTTTTTTAAATTTGTTTCAAAGTAAACATACTTTTTCTTGCTGAATTTCTATTAAGGAAATTTCTACTTAATTTTAATCTAATTTTACCCTACGTTTTCCGACAATAAATTAAAGTTGAAGGCTACAGTGATGCAAGATCCTTAGAACACTATATTTGGATCATTGGTAACGTATCTACTTTAATACGATATTACAGAAATCAACCTGGTTAGAAAATAATGTGAATGACATTAACGACTGTGTGAAGAGTACGATCTTCTTGTTCTGTGGAAAGCGGAGAGAGCATGTTTGAAGTGAAATTTCTACGAGCTTGTCCCTTTTGTATTTTAATTTATACGATGTTCATTGAATTAAATTAAATTTTAATCCTGATTTTTTTAAAGACTTTCAATCCTGAGAGAATTTAATTTAGGTGCCGACAAAGAAGTGTCACGAGATAAATAATGTAATGGGAAAAAATGTATTCATTTAATTCTTTACAACTGTAGGCCGTTTAATTTCAAGGCCTACAGTTATTCTTGTCTCAGGCAGTCAAATATCTTTAGTAGAGAACCTGCAATCAATCTTTCCTTTTGTTTTTATCCAATATGCTGATCTTAAATGTTTTGCAGCGTGGAGGGCGCAAAAATAACAAATTCACAAATTTTTCCATGGAGAATAACTTTATATGTGACGTTAAGTATAAAAGTGTGTCATCTCCATTTTTAGATAAAATGAGTTATTAATGTAGTTTTGTAGATTATAAAACTTATGTTAAGCTTATGAAATCATAACATTTTTTACAATTCAAAATGTTTTAAATTAATAAGGATACATAATGTTATGATTTCATACGCTTAACAGAAGTTTCATAATCTACAAAACTACATTCATAACTCATTTTGATTAAAAATGGAGATATCAAACTTTGATACTTAACGTCACATATATCAATTGAATTTTGCACCGAGAATGTTGTTAATCTAGTAGTATTTTTTTTGAGACAAAATAAATCTCAAATTCGTTGACCATAATGACTGTTTCAAGTCAAATCAATTCACTGTATCCGTCCATCTCATTTTTGGGTGATCGAGTGATTAAGTTCCGGCTGGAGTTCCTCCGATGACCTTTTGGAGAATCCTAAAGTTCACGTTTCTCACAACATAGCATGCTCTTTTTTTCTTTCTCACAGTTCTGAGGCCCACCACTCACTGACTCGAGTATTATTAAAATATATATTAATCCACAGTATCTTATATGTAATAATAAAGTTCGTTTGTTTGTCTGTAAAACCGATATCACTCTTATCTTCAGCCAGACTGTAAGGATATTTGTGTAGAAAAATCTTTAATATTCTGAAGACATGCACTGAGCTTATTATTTTGATGGAAAACTTATGATATATTATATTTGATAATAAATACATTTTAAAATATTAATAAACTTGGCAGTTACTTTGTGGTGCAACATATTTATTTTCATTTATTAAATAAACTAAACTTTGCACTAAATGCATATTAGGTTATACTTTTGTCACGATAGCTGTAGTTTCAAGAAAAGTTTTAAACCATATTAAAACATCTTATCTTAAACAAAGATTTTGACTCGTGCCAACACATATGTGCGACACACAGATTAACGGTTTAGAGGTGTTACATTTGCACATGCGCAGCGTTAGCTAATCACAAGTTAGACATATAAACGTATAAGAGATGTACAAAAATGCTGCGAAACGCACATGGCGCAATGGACACAATATAATAAACTATTACTTTTCTGTTTTATTTAATGCGAAGCCTTTAACCGTGGCCGCTTAGCGACTACCATTGGCCATGAAGCGATCAATGCAGCCATTCGCACAATCTGGGAACGAGATTATTTTGTAAAATAGAGAACCGCATAGAAATACGGATTTTCCACTTATAAAGATAGATATAGCTTGGTTAATTTAAATCTATTTCAAAATAGTAAATTAATTCTAAACGAAGCCTTGACAATGTTTGTATGCCTATAATATTCGATTCTCTTACGTTTTGATAAAATAGATACACATGGTACTAACCAGAATATTGATTAAATACATTTTACGTGTTCTTCCTTCTCTGTTTCCTGTTTCAACGCCAACCAGATAAAATGAAATAAATATTGAAAAACACCTGACATGTAAAACGTCCATCATCGTCTTGGAGTAAGAGCTCCATAAATTGATTTTATTGCCTTTACCTCGTGACGTAAAACATTTCTGAACGTCTTAAACCCCTCCATCAATAATAAAATATACATTTAGAATATAGAAAATTTATAACAGCCTCGGACGTGTTTCAGGTCTTCAGGTGCGTGCGTACGGGGGTGTATCGATTTGCTGTCTGCTTCTTCTCATCCCTTAGCGAAATCTCTCGGGGATGTCCTTATTCCATAAATATAATATTGATATGTTGCTTAGATCGAAGCTTGATACGTTTTGGCAGGCTGTTCTATCCATGACGTCACGTCTCTCGAAGAAACTAGATCAATGTAGAATTCAGCTAAATAAATACAATACTTTTTTCTCTATAAATAAAAGTTGTTAAATTTATCTAACATTCATTGTGACAAAATAATTTGGATTAAAAGTATATAAAATAAATAAAAGTATAAAAAACATTGTATTATCTGGCAAGGATACATATCAATAACGCCATTAGAACGCCTGCCTAAGAGTTTGTTCTTAAAGTAATCAGTTGGGTGCTTCATTCTTGGATCTGGCAAGGGAAAGGTTAGAACTGCAATAAAATCGAGAATCTGCTGTAGTAGAATACAGAAATGGATGGAAAAAACTTGAGTCTTCGTTAGAGACCCAATAAGTTTGGGTAGAGAACTCAATCAATCAAAATTAAAAAAGAAATGATGAAAATTGGATAACAGAATAAAAAAATGCAAGAAAAGCGCGTGCTGTAAAGAAACCCAGTTTTTGGTAGCTTTTAATAGAAATACTATTTGATGTAGAGAATGATCATAAATTTTATCATGACCAGAAAATAATACGAAACCCACTTATTTCTTTCGGCCATAGCTGAAAATGATTTTTTTGAGATATATGTGACGTGCGTCATCTTTTTTATTATGAAATGAAAAATTATTATCATGAATTAAATTGATTATATACTTATTTATAGATGTTAACATTAATATTGTAAACCATTATTGACTGATTATGTTCGATTATAACGATAATTGGTAACTGTTGGATTTATAGTGATTCTGGCAAAGAGTAATGTTTAACTGTTAGAGGTTTAGTTTCTAGTATACCAGTGATTTCTCGAAGATAACGAATAACTATTACAATTGAATACAATCAGTCACGATGACGGTTTAGCCATCACTAGTGCAAATAAAATGTATTTTTTTACGTACTGTATAGCATACTATTGTGTAAATTTTTGCTATAAAAAAGGAATGCAGTCTAAATGAATACCAGTGAAACACATACTGTAATCCGATATAAATTTGTACTTGGTTGCAGTGAGGCAGTTGCAATATAATTAGTAAATATTGTGAAGCTACCATAAACATACGAACTATACAACGCTGGTTCCAGATGCCTCGTTCTCAAGATGAGTCGCTTCAAAATAAGCTTTAAAAAATATGCTCTAAAGCCACGAAAATATAGCATTCATTCCTCGTAAACAGACAAGAATCTATTCTGTTACATGATAATACAACATATCGTAATTAACGGTTTTGAAACATAACAATTTAAAAAGACTTATCTCCTACAAATAATCATTTCTTTAAATATCATCTTCTTAAAGTGTAATAAAAAAGAGAAAGTAGCAATAGACCGTCTTATTTTCCGTGTAGTAAAAGACAGATTTTACTCTATACAATGAAACCTTAATTATCCGATGGGCTGAGATACACACTTACATCAATACCAATGCTGAGGCTCAGAACAAGTCTCTTAAATTTTTGGGGTTGATAGGTGGACTATGTCACTGGAATATTTTATAGCAATTCAAGGGTACCCTTTATCAAATAACAATACATTAAATTGTAGAAAACATATAATATAAATGTTTGTTTAACTGTATAGAATACAATAAATGAAAATCGAATGGAAAAGAGCACGATTAGTACGTTACAATATCTCCTTGCGTGAATACCAAATATTCTTTACACTAATAAAGAAATTAGTTTTACTACAATTATTATAAACTCCAGCACACTTGCAGGCATATAAAGATTATGTCAAAGAAGAATGCTTAGAAGTTGTCCAATTACCAAATATGATTTTAAGATGGAATTCAAGTGCGCAGTAAGACAAAATATATAATATATATAATAAGATATAAATATAAAATATACAAGGTAAGCAAATTATTATTATCATATTTTCAGTAATGACTAATAGTGTACGGTTATACAAGATTGACTCAATAAAAAAATTATTCATAATTTCATATTAAAATTTCATTAATTAGAGTTTTATGCTAAATTTATAGAATGGAGATATAAAAATATCTAATGTTTATGAAAATATGCTTCTGCAAGCTTAAATCACATACTTTTTAATACAGAATCTATTAGAAATGTCATATGAAGATCTTCAAGAATATAGGTTTACAGTAGGTACACATATTATCAAAAGTTCAGATTATTTTTCTTCAAAACATTTATACAGTGCAACCTCTCATAACGAGCGCCTCTCATAACGAGCACCTCTCATAACGAGCACCTCTCATAACGAGCAATTTGCATAACGAGCAAAACAAATTTTAAAAAACGGCTCCCTTAACGAGCGACATTTTGCATAACGAGTGACGCGCTTCTGCCTCCCAAGCCTATAGACCAGCAGATTATTTCTAACTTTAAGAAACTCTACACTAAAACACTATTCGATCGTTGTTTTGAGATGACTGAAGGGACCGATCTCACCCTTCGAGAGTTTTGGAAAGATCACTTCGACATCGTTGCTTGCCTCAAGATGATTGATAAGGCGTGGGAAGGGATTACTGAGAGGACCCACATTTCTGCTTGGAAGAAGCTTTGGCCAGAGAGCATTGTCGAATGTGACTTTGAGCGGTTTGAGACAGCACCTGTGGAATCTGTAGATTGTATCTTTGGCCAATATCATGGGACTGGAATTGGATAATAATGACATTGATGAGCTTGTAGAAGAGCATAGCCAAGAGCTGACCACCGAAGAGCTTATGGAGTTGAATCGACATACAAGAAGAAGTTGCGGATAAGAGTTTGTCAGTGGAAGAGGTAGCAAAGCAACGATCTTCTGGCGCAATAATAGAAATTCTAAAAGCATGGGAAATTGTTGCGTCGTATATTGAGAAACATCACCTTAATAGGGCGGTGGCTATGCGCCCTACAAATTTATTCAATGATAATGTTGTCACATTTTCACCAAATTTTTAAGCGTCGGCAAAAACAAATGTCTCTAGACAACTTTCTAGTAAAAAATAATTAGTTTTTGCCATAAATTCATAAGTAACTTTCTTTGAATAAATGTTACAAATAAAAAAATGTAGCATTTTTTTCGGCAAGGAACGCATTATCGTATTTATCATTAATTTATATAGGAAAAATTATTTCGCTTAATGAATGTTTCACATTACGACTAAGATTCTGGAACGAATTATGCTCGTTATGAGAGGTTTGTTTCACTGTAGTTGAAAAATCACAATAATTAAATATAGTTCAAAATAAAGGATGGTTTTTGATACGGAATAATATCACATAGTAGTTCACAATTTTGATATTAGTTACGAAATTTTAATGACTTCCTTCTCAAGTAATATCCAACAGGGGAATCGTATATGTAAGAAGCATATATACCTGTGGTATTGAATATTTTATAATCAGTTAAAATAGCTGACCACATGCATAGAACATTTGCACATTTCACACAAACCGATGGCGTACGTTATTACAACCCGTTAAGTTGACCCATATCCAAAGAGTAGACATCTTTTTTTAAACCATATAATTTGGAAAGAAAGCTATGACATCGGGTAGGCGGACGGTAGTTGCACACTTAACAGGATTGAAATACGCCAGGGTTATCAGACTGGAGCCCAAAATAAATATGAGAGAACCTCTATATTTATGATGTTTAATTGTGAAGGGATAACTTAATTTCCTTTATAAAATCTCCAATATCACAGTAGTAATGTGAATATTACGTACTAGACTCGATTAGGGAGTGATTTGGGCGGGCTTGCCGTCACGACCGCTATCGAGGAAGGAAGGGAATAGATCTATTTTGCGGGGTTCAGCGGTTACTTGTTCTGTCCAGCGGGGACCAATCAGCATATAAGGAAGTGAAAACGGTCGATGCGGAGTGCATGAGCCACCTGTATGTTTGCAATTGCATGTGTAATACGCGGGGAAGAGAGAAAGATGATTTACTTTTGCCTTAGCTTATGAATAGACGGAATATAATTGTACGGGACTTTGTAACTGGTGGACTGACGTTCTCAGATTTATTTAAAGAATTGATTTAACTTTATCTACTTCATGACAAAATAAGAAAATAAATCACAATATGGAAAAAATTATTATGCCCTTGGATTATAGAATAAAATTATTTTGATTCATGAAAATTTCTCTTTTAAAAATAAAATGATTTTTTTTCGCCATATGCATCAACCTATTATTTGTGAGGACAAAAAATAACAATAAATTTGCATTAGTTCATGTCTATATATTTGGTGGTCTGTGGAATGCTCTTGTTTGTTTTATAATTTTGTCGATAGATGACGAATTATATTATTCACGGGTTTCAATGGCCGTGGAAGTCATTGTTAATGTTATATATATAGCAATGTCAATCAAACATTTAGCAGTGGTGAAACAGCACCTTTTGCCACAAATCAGTGCCGACATCTTTAAATAATACAATAATCATATTTCTGACTATTGCTGACACGCATTAGCATCAATTAAAACTTTTTATCTACTAACTCAACACTCACAGAGATAGAATCTGATATTTACAGCCTCTCTTATTCTTATTCACAAACCCTCTTTGTGCGCCCCACCCCGTCTCTGTAAATTATGTATGTATGTTATTATGTAAATTATCGATATAATTAATCATAAAACCTTGTTTTAAATCCATCCCTTGAGACTTATTCAAACGATATAACACGTAATTGAGATAATCGTTGTTGAATTTTACGACCAAGGATGTTATTTGGGCAATTTAATATACAACAGGGCGTGTTGAATACGACCCAAGATAGTTTGGATATTTTATGAGACGTGTGACAGGCAGATTAGGAGCTTCCTTCCAATCTACCTACAGCAGGAATACATTTACGGGATGTGGACTGTTATCAGGCTAATACGATATAAGATTCCAAGGCGAGGCTTTCCGGTAGACAGTTTATAACGATGTGATTATGACGGAATACATACATGAAAACGGCCATGTGAAAATATGGTCGGCCATAAATTCGGATTTTGTTCGAATAATTCAGTGTTTTTATGTACGTGAAAAGAAAACTGAAATTAAATAGACGGAAAATAACATTGTTAAGAATATTTATAGAAAAAAATATATAGGATTTTCTTACTGTAGGTCTCATTCACTTTAGTGCTCTAGTTAGTACGTAAGTCAAAGTACATATTTCACAAGTAAGTCAAAGCACAGGCTCAATATAAAAAAAAATCTTTGCGTATCAGATAAATAAAAGAAAAAGAAACATGATCTCTTACATTAATGGTTCGTCTGCAAAATGCACACACACTGTTCTTTCCGATACAATCAGTCACTTTCTCTTGGTTCAATAGAATTTATTTGTTTTTATTCACATTTCGATAAGGACATCGATAATTTTTTTTTAAATCATGTCGCTTAATCAGTTCGGAAGCCAACAATGCAAGTCACAACAAGACACTGACACAATAGGAAGTACACTGATACCTGTCGACCCCACCACCAGCCTAAATTCATTGGACAATTATGTAATTCTCTTTCCAATAAACTAAACTTACTATATACACGTTGAGTTATTTTTATTAGCACTTTAATTTCGAGAGGTGCAGTCTCTTTCATCATCAGATGTACTTGTTAACTGATGAGAGGGATTGTTGTCGATATATATATTGTATCTGAAAACAATAACTATATGTTTCTATTATTTTTATTATTTCTTATGTTATACACGTATCGCTTTCCAGTATTGGTCCAATGCAGATCTCCTGGGATGGTGGAGAATGAAGTGATGGTACAGTCTATTATAATAAATAAACAAATTCGTAATAAAACCACCCCTAGTAATTTACTATTAACATACTACCCCCAATTTTCCTCTTCAGACTAATTACCCTTCTCGAGAAAACAATTTAACTTAAGTCCTGTTATAATAAATTTACTTGGAACTTTGAAATAGCTTTTTAAAAATTACCTAGATGTCACTTAGTTTGCGTAACAAGCGGAAACTTGATAGAATAACTTTGTCGACAAAAATCTAAGAGCTTTTATTTTGGCAAATTATTTTCATATCATACACGGAATGCTTACCAACACCATCACGCTATACTACATAGAAGCAGGCAGAGAGAGAATGCATTTGAATCTTGTTACGCACATAAAACTATTTATTTAGGTTTCTATGATAAGATTACTTCTATTGCAAGGTATTTCGTGGTGCCTTTTGGATTTTTAAAACAATATTTTTTTATGTACCCACCTATCTATTGATATTGTGGTGGTCTATCAAACGAACATATGAGCGATGGATTTATGCACACCACTAGTACATCAGCTTATCTTTCTGATCTACAGTAACCTACACACGCACATATCTCAAGCATAACCTCATAATATTTACTGACATCTTATAATATTATTTCCTCACACTATAATTTTTTTTTTCCATCATAAATGAGTTTATAAATAATATATTTTAAATCTATTTTTTTAAAATCATAATAACATTTAATGATAAAGGGTATCAAGCTGAAAATTTTCAAGATTAATATTAAATTTTAAAAAAAACGTTATTCTTATATTTTATTTATACAAAATTGAGTTTAACGATGCGGATTTTACGTTATATAAACAATATCGTCTAAATGCCGTTCATTTCTCTCAAGACACTCTTGCAATCGGATACTTAAATTTGCGAACACGCAAGAGCAAAGCATTGGTTCAATAGCAGCAACTTCACGGCGCATATTTTCTTGTATGGACTGATTTGTTCAAGGATTGTAGCTGTAAACTCTCGACTTAAGGTATTCCTACAAAAAAAGTCACATGGTGTAAGATCTGGTGATCGTAGTGCCCAGGGTATGTCTCTATACTTGCTGATTAATTTATTGGGAAAAATTCCCCTCAGTTTCTCCATTGACACTCTAGCTGTGTGTGGAGTGGCCTCGTCTTGCTGAAATTATGTTCTCTTGTTGAACTCGGAAAATAGCTGCAGTTGCAGTTCCTTTGAATTGTCGGGGCACCAGTATTCATGTTCTGTTTATTAACATAGCCAAGGATATGAAAATGTGCTTCGTCAGTAAACAATATGTTTCCAAGCGTTCGTGCTGTTCCAAAACGATCCAGCATCGTTCTCGCTAAGGTTTTAGGTAAAGAATAGTAATTTGTGTTGAAAACTGAACGATTTGCAATTTGTATGGGTGAAACTGTAGTTTCTTTTTTAAAATAACGTATACTGTGAACTTTTTTATTCCAGTACAGGCTGCAATCTTCTTTATCGATTTACGCGGATTGCGCATAATTTCACGTCGAACATGAGTCACATGTTCTGGCGTCGCTGCTGACGTTGTTCATTATCTCTTCTTGTCTGAACTTTTGAACCCAGCACCAGATAAGTTGCGTGCTTGGCCCATCACTTACTCGTCGAATATTAAAGTAAGTACAAAAAGCGCGACGCGTACGAACCAATGAATCACCGCTCTTTAAATATTGCTCAACCGCGAACGCGCGGTGCACTCCCGACCAATGACTCATTGCGACTGGCAAATCCGTAAATCACGCGCGTCAAACAATACCGCTCCCATTTACCTCACCCTGGTGGTTTACAAGAAATTACAATTTAATCCTGATATTTTTCCGCTGAACTTCCTATACATTCCTGATAATTAAAGATTTTTCATACCATATATACGACGGGTGCATTAACATACATTGAATGTATCTTGATAAATTATTTACATTGTAAATGTGAGGTCCAGAATCAAAAGCAGACATGCCACTTTACTTGTTTTCGAGTAAAATGCAAACAATCATTGTACCACAACTGTTACATTTGGGATCATATGAACATGACTAGTAACCGCAGGTTACTTGACCAAATACTGTCGTCTTATTGGCTGAAAACATATTTATCTTTGTTTGAATTAATTGTCTAATGGACATATCTGCGATTGAAGTAACATGCAAATTTTAAATGCGTTTTCATTCAAAATTCAACAATATTTATTAAATTTTGATAGGTTAGTCTTGTAGATATTCATTTTCTTTATATTTGTACATACTTAACTGAAAAATCAAATAAACAGGACATATCTGATTTGGATTCTGTACTGCACAAATAAAAGTTTTACTTATAAATAAATGAGAAAATTTGTAATAATTGTAATATTTCTTCATATCTGGGTCAGAGATTTAAAAAAAATAGTATGACCGTAGCGTAATAGCGTGAGTATTTTTATTATGTTAGCGAAATGTTATAGAAATGCGCAAGCGAAAAGTATGTCATATAAAGACTTTTTATCAAATAAGGCTAATCAATATTATATTAAATAAAATATCAATCAACCACGAAATTTATTATACGTCAACCGGTTTCGCATGTCTCAAGCTTCATTAGGACGTATTAGAAATGAATCATAAATACAAAAAGAGTGCACTTATACATACATATATTTTATGTACCATAAAGTGATTGCTTTCTACAAAAACCTAAGCAATATTATTCTTGTATTATTTAGCTGATTTTCTAGAACGAAAATTAGTGCGAAACTTTCGATAATTGATACTAAATAACTGAGAGGAATACTCGTATTATTGTAATATGTTTTTATATAATGATATTTATTTACAAAATCGGAATATTTACCGTGGAATTTACACGAAAAATTGATGCAAATCAACATGAGCACGAGCATCGTACAAGAGGAAAGGATAGACTGAGATTGCCATTCAGGAAGAAGGCCAAATATTTCATTATGGTTCTGTTTTGGCATAATATTATTATATTTAAATGAAATCGTATTCTTTATTGTAAAGATGCAATTTTAGAACACAGGCATTTGTTATTTTAATTTCATCGTAAAATTAAATTTTTAAGGAGAACACGTGATTATTGTGATTTTGCAGTTTTTTAGAACGTAGTTCTGTAATATTTTTAATACGAATTAAATGTACCAATTAGATACAGATGAAACCAATTTATTGAAAAAATATTTTGTTACCACCGGGTTTTGAAGCAGGAACTCCTATCCAGGGAAGAGCGCTGACCATTACACATGCCAACATAGTAAGTTAACGACAAATTTTCGAACCTATATGTTTAACTTTCAAATTGATACAGCTGTTATTCCATTAATAACGTATTGGTACTGATCAAGTCACTTCCCCGGATAGGAAGAGTTCCTGGTTCAAATCCCGGTAGCAACAAAATATATTTTCGATATATTGATTTCATCTGTATCTAATTGATACATTTAATTCGTATTAAAAATATTACAGAACTACGTTCTGAAAAACTGCAAAATCACAATAATCACGTGTTCTCCTTGAGCATAAATTATTGCAGTGCCATTGCTCGTCATCCGCCATCTTATCTCTTTCCTCGTGAGTTTCCAAAACGCACGGACATCTATCTGGAAGCTGATGGAAATTGCAAAACATTTGATAAGCGTATGTATCAATTTTTGTACATAACGCTATGAGAAAACGGATTATTATTACCCGAGTGGCGAGCCGACCCGGGCCTGACCGAGACTCGCTGGCCGAAAAATAATATCTTTCAACTGAACCGTGAACATGAAATGACACAGCACTCGGCCCCATACGTGTCACGGCCTTTGGATGATGGCGTAGCGCGTCGCCTCCCCTCTACAATACTCGTACATATGTGCTCACCAAACTGAATAATTCCCCCCGCGAACTCGCTTTGACTATACATTTCATGGTACAATTCTTCATTTACGTTTTCTAGAGCGTTCAAACGTACAAATGTTCGTCGAATAAGTGCGGGAATGTGCGCCTTTTGACGGGCAACTATCAAAGGGAACCGCGCTGTCGGTGGGTGCAATAATTAAATATATATTAAATTTTCAATATTTCGACATCCTTTCGCGAAATAAAACTACATGATTAATGTACAACTTTGGTACCGATTGTATTTTGAACTATACAATATGAACGAGCACCGGTACAAATAATATAGTACGTATTTACAAAGAATGTATTTGTAAAGAAATGATCATTTATACATAGATATTCATCATTATCGTCATTTCTGAATCTATAACCCCGTATAGTCCTCGTTTTCTCTCAGACCATCTCTGCAACAATACTTTACATTGTTTTTGGATAGATCCATGTTATGATCTATGTTCTTTAGTATCGAATGGTATATTAAACAACCATATTTTACTTGAACTAACTCCATATTTTTTAATTTTAATGGAATGATAACAAACTGTGTTGTTTTTTTAAATTCATTGAAGTTATGATTTTTTCATTTTTAACGTCCTTAATATAATATTTTACGAAATATTAACATTCATGTCATTTTTATTGGCTTTTTTTGGGAGTCAGCAATTTTGCATTTATGTGAAATGTAATTTTTGTAGGATTTGGGTTCATGATAAAAAAAAACAAATTGAAAAATCAATGTGTATTTTTGTAAAAATATACACTAGAGATTATAAATTCATAGGGAAAAATATATAAATTCACATAAATAGACTCACAGAGAAGAACTCACAGTATTAATATCAGAAAGGTAACAGGTTCGAAAATTTGTCGCTAAAAATATTGTCGTTGTAGCATAGTTGGATAATGCACCTACCCCGGTTAGGAAAGAGATCCAGGTTCGAATTCCGGTGGCGCAACAACAATATTTTTCGATAAAATTGATTTTATATGTATATTAATATATTTAAAATATCACAGACCTGTGTTCTGAATAATTACAACATCATAATAAGAATGTGTTTTCCTAATCATATTAGTACAGTTCACGTTGTATATTGATTGCGTAATATATTCACTGAATTCGGAATATATTTATATTCCTACTACAAAAAAAATCTAGCGAATTCTGTTATATTTATCGTTAAAATGCAGTTTTTGGCTCGAACTCTAGGCTATATTTTGATCGAATCTATATTGCAGGAATAAATTTTGAGATCATCCGCTGCTGCAAATGGAGATTTTTAGCGAATTTTGGATAAAATGAATTTTTAGAATTTCAAAAACCTTTTTAAAAAAATGTAAAATCGTGTTCAAATTATGACACCAGACAGCGTATTAACGTTGAAATTTCAATTTATTTGTGATTTTATTTTGCTCATTTGAAGTATACTCCCTCTTTTGATATCATCTCTTCAAATAACTTTCATTAATCTTTTTCCCTCTTTTAACTGTATAACTTTCCCCTCACCATTCCAGAAAAATTTGCAATGTATTGATTAAAATATCTTACATATGCAGATGATATTTAGAATTTAAGGGATTTACAGTTACAGTCAAATAACTAAGACCATGTTGATGAAGAGCGAAACCTGATAGGTTTCAGCAAAACTGGCTGGTATTGTAAAATTGTAGTGGTATAGAGTCTGTTATCTACACATTGTAACGTTAAGTTATAACACTTGCCCCAGCAACAAAGAATTTATGAATAATTTATTTCTGTTAATAATTTTGTTCCTGCGTATGGCATCACCGATACGATTTTTGAGTCTATGCCTATGAGACAGTGGGCGGAAGCGGAGAAGGGGTCACTTCTCCCGCATCAGACGTCTGCTGTAGCCGAGGGAAGTGGTGGCATTTATGCCTACCAATCCGCTATGGCGAGGAATTATTAAAATCTATAGAAATGTCCAATACTCGGACTTATAATTGTTGGAAGTCATTCTTGTGAGATATTATTTTATGGCACTACAAAAAATTAATGTTTGTCAGGGTGTCTTGGACATTGAGATCGATGTTGGTACTCACAATTTGAATATTTGGAGCTGGGCAGGAGGGATTGGTCCTGCCTGGCCATAGATTTGGAGTTGAAAGCACAGTATACTGATCTCATCCCATTGAAGCTAACTTTCATGGATCACGGAGATGACGCCATCGTGCTGAGTTCTGTAATTCGGCGCTACATAGATGATGAGATAATCTCTTTTGGACTCTTTTAATGAAAGATCTATCTTCTCGACTATGCGAAATCGCACGACGACATGTAATCTGCCAACTGGTCTGTAAACATTATTATTTGTGTTAATTTATATAAAACTTAATTAGATGTAAGTTTTGGGTTCATTAATGTTAGTTAAATTGTATTTACCACGTATTAAACTTGATCACATTTAGTCTTGCCAGCACACGCCTCACAATTGTGCTCTACGTATACTCACAATGGCGCTTCCAAGTCGTGGCGGGCTACACCTTACAATATATACATATATATTTCTTTTAACATTTATTTCTTCTCTATGAGAGTAAGACTCGTGTATAGAGAAGGAATATATACGAAAATGTATGTTTCAGTTAGTCTGTGTATATATTTTTTTTACTTCAGATACAAACTTATAGTTGTCTGTAATTTTTCTAATGGTGATGGGGAGATTGTTAAAAAATTTGATGTCTTGATAAATATAGTGATTTTGGGTAGCGGTATATTTTTGTTTTAGAATATCAATTTGGTCTCTAAATCTTGTAGATCGGAATTCATTTTTTTAATTTTTAATTTTGAGAAATTGATTTTTTTTGTGTATGTCTATTATTTTTAGTACTTTGAAATCTGTGAAGAGTTGTATACTTGGGTAGTCTTTTTTTTAGAAAATTTTTTATTATCATTTTTTGAGCTATTTATAATTGTGATATTGAAGTTTTACATGCTCCTCCCGATCCAATAATACCGTATTGTAAATGTGACTATACAAACGCTTAATATATTATTTTCAGATTTGTAAGTGATAATGTGTTTCGGAGTCTTAAAAATATGTAGGCAGTTTTCCTTACTTTGTTTGTAAGATTAGTAATATGTTCTTTCCATTTGAGTTTGTTATTTATTATGATTCCTAGGTACTTGATACAGTGTTTTTCTTCAATTGGTGAACATTGGTCATAAGAGTCTTCTTGAGTATAGGTTTTGGTGTGAATTTTAATATTAATTTGAGTGTTATCTTTCTGTTGAATAGCAAATCGTAGAAAATATGTTTTATTAGTATCAATTGATAGTAGGTTATCATCCATCCACTTTTTTATGGTATTAACATCCTCTTTTGGAGATATAAATATTAGCGTCAGTCCAAGTTTTTCATTCATTATTAGTCTGCATAAGATATTATTTTACCATGTAATTTAAGTTTAAATATATCATTAGAGTATAAAATAAATAACAATGGTCCAAGAACCGTGCCTTGTAGCACGCCAAAGTTAGTGGTTTCAGATATGGTATTGTGTCCATTTATTATTTTAACAAAATATTATGTTATTATTATTTTGCCTCGAGGGACGAATGCAGATATGGGAGATCGTTGGTAAGGTAAAGAATTCTGATAAGTTCGACTGGTTAGAATCCACACCTCATGTTTGCTGGTGAACTAGCATTCTACAAAATATATTAAACACATATAAAAAAAAATATTATTTAACAAAGGATAATTTATTAAAATTTAATTTCAGTGTGTTTACCTTAAAATATTTCAATATTGTTTTTATTTAAATTCTTTAGAAAACTTTTCAAGTACCTGTTGTGTGTATTTACGTGTCACTCAATCATATTGTAGATTATTAATTTATATGTGAGTACCGTATACAATATTTTTTTAGTTTTACGATGGAAAATATCATCACATTTTTTTAAAAGGAAAAATAATTATACATGTGTACCTATATAATGCAAATAGAATAACAGAAATGACAAATCCAGGAGTTAAAACTGATAGATTAGTTGTGTATTTATTAACATACAAGCAGAATGCAATAGGTTTTACCGATAACTTTTGATAGATGACGGCCGCATTGCAACCACAGTTAGTGTCTGTGTTTTAGTAAGGTAGTGGCCACGGCCGCAACAATGTAATCGCCTTCTTTTAAATAATTCAAAAGAAGGCTCTTCGCGCTTACTTTACTAATTAACACAAGCAAATCACACATATTCTAAAAAGTATATTTTTTAGTATTGCCATAGAACGAGGCTTATTTAAATGTAGCTTTAAAATAATCCGATAGAAGGTGTTGGATACCCCACGCCGCCCAAAAGAGGGAGGGTGAATTCACTAAATAAATTATTTTTTGTCTACGTTTTCTTTTTAATTCCTTGACTGAGGTTCAATTCTAGCGTATTTTCCACTGTGCCACAGCCGATTCTCGTAGACGTGTCAATAAATTGTGTATTAAAGGTACAACAGTGGAATTTCATACGTTATTCGCGTTTTTGAAAGAATAATGGTAAAGAGATTACGCATTAAATTATTGATTATATCTTAGTAACATTCCTGGACTTCTATCAGTCAGAGTAAATTAAAACATTGATGCCTAAATCCGAGTGTTGAAGAGTTTCGCAGTGCAACTTGCAGCTAAACTTCAAACAGTTTCAGAAACACCAGGAACATTCATCGATCAGCGGTTGCCCGTGCAGTTGGAATATTGTTGGGTTAAATCCAGATCCAGCTTGAATTAACCACTGCGAGCCAACTTTTGATATATTTTAAATGCTTACACATACAAAAAATAATAATTTATTCATACATAAAATGTTGAGAAGGTATTTTTCTTGTGTATTTTATACATTGATCTTCCATTAAATGTGTGAATCATGTATTTATTTCTATCAGAAGTAAGATAGATGCCAGTTATAGAATTAAATTTATATTGGCATCTATATCATTGTATTATATTTTAATTATTATGTATAAATCTTATCGTATTAAAAAAATAATAAACCCTTATAACGACATCGTATGACTAGAACGTAAAGTTAAGCTAATTAAAACAAAAAATCAGCATTTGCTATATTGCAAAACAATGTTACAGCAAAATATACCCCTCACATAAAAATGTAAAATTAAAGCATTACTAAATACAATCCAGAACAATATTAAGATTAAATATAATTCATTTAAATTAATTAAAATGATGTCAGTTTAAATGAAAATAAATTAACGAGATAAGGCGAAGATAACTAAGAAAATCCGAATAATCCTTATTCTAAAAGTATAATAATATTTATTACATATGGTTTTCACTGCTTTTGTTATAATTAAATTTTATCAGAAACTATTTTTTCAGTTCCGACCTTGGGTTGCAAAATTCTACTCTGTATTTCTAGAAAAAACATTTTTTGTTGGATCCTTTGTTTCCTGAAAGTGGTAGGGCCTAGAAACCGACACACCGACACACATGGATCACCGGATTAATGGCCGGACACTCTCCGGGGTGCCGCCCGCTACTTTGCGTATGGCGAGTCTGTCCGTGTTGTGACGTCAGATAATGTTTTCCTCCCTTGTGTAAAATTTGAAATTTCACCCGCGTAGATAATTTCCACAAACAAATAGCCCCATAACTCTCAGTTAACTGAAAACACTACCTCGCACTTTTTAAAAATGTTTCTCATACCATTTTGTCATAACATACAAAAAACTCTTATGAAACTGGCAAAATAATCAAATAGATTTAGTCTGCGTGTAAAAGGGTGTTTTTTTACTTTTTTTAGGACCAATATTAACAGAGTTACGAATTGCTTAAGTTAATGAACATCCACCATTTTGAAATAAGATGGCGGATCAGGCTAGTTAACGAACATGGCTGAGATATTTATCAGCCCGATTTTCAGAAAAGTTTGATGGAAGTGTGATAAGTAATGATGAACCCAATCATTATTGTGACATTGATTGAAACGATAATTGATAACTGAGATTTAGTTGTTGATGATTAATTTCTAGTGTACTAATTCAGTTACCAATTATCGTTCCAATCGAACAAAAATCACAATCACAGTCACGGTTAAAATAACGGTTTAGCTAAGTACTATGTGAGTTATTATGTCAGTAATATCCCACATATAATATAATGGTAAATTTTTTAACGATCCAAGGAAGTGCATTGAAATTTTCCGGAAGTAGCATTACAAGATACTCTACAGTATCTTATTCTATATAAAGACGTCTGTGGCATAGGCAAGGTTAAAATATTCAGTATGTTAGTAATTCGAACGCGTTTTAACATTTTAATGAATCATTTTTCATATAAGGCTTTTTGGGTTGCACTTGCAAGATACGCTCAAGATTGATCACTCGGAGTTTAACAAATTCTTTATCTTGATTTTATTTATAGATTTAGAATTTTTATATTTAGATAAATGACGTCAAAAATTGAAATAAAACCGTTAAATTGGTTTAAATCGATAATTGGAATTTGAATAATTGGTGTGATATTTTATGGTCATCCCCGTCACTTACTCTACTAAATCAGCATCAGTGTAATAATTGGGGCAGTGCGGCAGCACAAAACACAGCTTTTGGTGAGACTAGTTGGGATATCAATTAGTTTTCTTCATCGTCCAATCTTTCTCCCTTTGGTTGTTAATCTTCCGCTATTTTATATCTACCTAGTGCAAGCCACATTCAGCATCTAAATTTATAATAAGTTTGTGTAATTGTAAGTTAACGAATAGTTAAATTAATTCATCTCCAACATTTAATATTTATTTTTATCCATGAATCTTTACAAATTCTGAAAGAACATTTCGTATTTCATTAAAATATTATTGATTTTTTAATTTTTTTTATTTATTTGATTTATTTCTTAGTTATTCAAAAACATTATCATAGTATCATATCATATTTACATATTTATACACATTTAAGTACATTGCCCAACTAGGCAAGCCTGTTTTAGGGCAAATTGATAAACTAATATATAAAATATAAAAAAGAGAAGAAAATATATATATAAATAATAATAATAAAATAATAATAGTAATACCAATAATGTAAGCAGATATAAGGTGAATGGAAATATACAAGATCAGAATGCACAAAAGCAGTTATACAAATTATTTCGTTATTATAGATTACGATTATAGACGGAATTAGACATTTGTTCTATTTACACTATATTTGAGACTTATATTCTAACTCTCCTTCATCCAGTAATACAATAACTTTACGATGTAACTTTTATTATCTAACGAAGGTCAGGGTTAATGAGAAAATGAAATATTTTTACTGCGTTGCAAGAACGTATTTAAAATCCTGTTAATTTTCCATAATTATTATTTTTTTATAGTGTTTCTAATTTTTCAACCATAAAAAAGTATTCTTGAACGTGTAATACCTATTTAAAAAAATAAATAAGACAGCATTATACAAGTCAAGAACAATTAAGAGTTAATAAAATGCTCAAAGGATATTAAACCGTTCCTAGAAAAGAGAGTGTAATTTCCTGCTTTCAAGCTGTTGAAGGGTTTCGCTATTGCGCATTTGTACAAAGTGCCCAGTGACTTGAAATAATCATGAAATATGTCCAAGATTTGTTACTTGTATTTTCAAAGACGTCGAGACTGTGGCCAGAGTTACTCAAGTATTCTCAGCGCAAGCTCAGCCTTACAAGCGGGAAAGTGAAATATTAAAACTAATTTCTTGTAGCTGAACTCGATACTTCAAGACTACATTATTATTGAAAAAGGTTGTACAGATACGAACCCATTCAAGGTTGCAACTTATTTAAAGTATTTAAACCAATTTCAAGGGTCAATTTCAGTAAGGGATATCAAGGGATGGTTCATAACATCATAAATTCAGTTTCCCATTTTCTTTGTCTGTGGACTCACATTAATATTCCCAAAGATACAAATTTCCTTTACATCAGATTAAGTGTGGGCTCAATTTTTATCAAACAAATGGCTAACAATGGAATAATTAGTTTAGTATTCTTTAAATTGAGAAGATGACAACCCGACAACGTTACAATTTAAAGTGAAATCCGATGAAGATTAATTAAAATTGTATTAACTTATAAATTGTCAAGCAATTCTAAGCCGAATTATTTAAAGGATTTTTTCTATGATAATATTTACCCGATTCTGATTGGTTTATTAAATTACATATTACGAGTAGATATTAAGGCGGATTGACAGTACCACCTTACGACGGTTAGAGGAAGTGCGGTAACACGCCTTATACCTAGTCGTTGTGGTAGCCATAACCAGAAGATCGCAGAACTTCAAATGATGGTCGGCAGAGTGTGGGTTCCGGTAACGATAAGGAGCGGAATCTCAGTCTTCTTCTCTTGCGACTGCTCCAGTTAACAACTCTCCCATTCGCATACGACGGGCAGATAACAGGAAAGGTTCTTATTTAATATCAGGATGTCAAAAGTCAGCAATTTTTTTAAATCTTAATATTTTGTATCGATTATCAAATTATAAACAAAAAAGATTAATAAGAACTTAAACTAATACAACTACGCATACTTAAAGACTTTAATACCAGAATTGAAAGATTATTAATATTTTATGAACGATGTTGACTTAACACAAAACATTTATTTTGGTTTTAAAGCTTACAATATCTAGCATCCTAAGAATGATCTGGCATAGAGTATTGTGTAGCTCAAAGTGAAGCCAACAAAACTAACAGTCAAATTATTGATCAGACATTTATCGCGAAAGTTATGAGAATTAGATTTTTTAATCTTAAACTAATGGAAACTAGCTATACACGTATATTATAATTAATGAAAGTAATTTTTGGGCGCTATTAATATAATATAATGTAATGGTTTTAATTTTGACCCACTTTTGAGTTAAAATTATTTGAACCAAGACCTGCTTTTAAGAGAGTATCAATACACGAGATAAATATTTGTAGATTTCTCTTCTGATAGAAGAGCTATTTTTGACTCAGGTATCAGGTTCACGCTAAGCTGCCTTTAATGATTTTTCAAAGTACATTTTCAGACTGTAAAAGTCAAGATATTTTCAAAGAGCTGTGACATTTTGCATCCTTGTTTTGAAGAATCTTCAACTAAAACAACTTCGATATGTTGATTTATTTTGTCGTCTTTGTATTCGGGGTCTCTAAAATGAAAAGTTATATTATTACAACTACATTATTTATGAAGGCTTTAGTTTTCACATAACCAGTAAGGCTATCTACCTATTTAATTCAAATTGCTGCTGCTTGGTCCTGCGGTCATGGTCACCCCTGTTGGATTTTATAAACGTTACATTAATATACACTATTATATTCATAATATAAGCCTCACTGAATACCATACGAAGGCGTACATTTTACAATTTTTTCTATGCTATATCTTAAAATAAAAATTACACAAAAAATTAACAGGAGGATATAATAAATTGTTATTTAATTTAATAATTAATTAATTTAAAAAATAAATATATACCTAAATTAAATATATCACCAAAAAATTGCAACTTCACAGTAAGAACGTGTTCTTAAAAATAAACTAAATTGTTACGATGATAAAAAAATTTAGAAATTGACTTATGATCCAAAATTATACTATAAATGAAAATTTGAGATTGTCTGTTCTTTAATTGATTATGGAAAAGTAACCAAAATTTTATCACTAGTCCTAAAATTTTGCCAATATTTTTGGATCAGTAAGTCAATTTCCGTCTCATCATTATTGTCATATTTTATCGACATTTAAGTTAGGCAATAAATTTATTTTTTGAAATATTGTATAATTGATATTTTTTAAAATGAATTTGAAAACATCAGAATATTTTGAAATATGATTTTAGTTAATATTTTTATCATACTGATGAAGGAAAATGTATTTTCCAAAACCGGTTGGTGAATATAAATAATTCATAGCTGTTATAAAAACAATGTTAATAAACTATTAATTATTAAAATGAATAACAACGTGTGTGCGTTAAACATTAAAAATAGTTATTTTATCGCAGTAAAAATGAGGGCTCACTTCAGAAGGCCACAAATTTTTCAATAAAAAATATCATTCGCCATCTAACTATCGATTTTTCAAACCAATGTTTTTATTACAGATCTACGTATACACATATAATAACATAATAATCTATTCATTGTATTATACGCTATTCATTGTATTATATATTTTAATTATTTAATTAATATAACCTTTAAGGTCAATAATTCCAGACAGAAAATGGAATTACATATGGCAGAACAATTGCTGTCAAACTGATTTAATTGACTGAGTTTAGTGAAATAATATGATAATCGCATGTTATTTGAATATTTTTTTTAAAAGTTAATTAATTAATGGTAGCATTTTTGATATTTAGATAATAATTAAACTAAACTTATCTCAGTTCAATGAGGCAGAAATAATCCAATATAAATTGTATAAATATAATATGATAAATAAATGGCGATGCGTCCATGGTGAATTTTGTACTGATATCTATGTATTTTCATAGATCACGGAAACTATCAAATATTGTATTTTAACGAATCCGGCAGTTTAATTTTTTTTAATGTATACGAGAATATATTTTTTAAGATTTTAAAATAATTAAATATTAATCTTATACAAATCAATATAATTTCGTCGTACGCATTCTTATGTAAGAGAAAAATTTCGTATTTAGAGAGGATGACCATTTATATTGTGTATCTAATTAACTAACTTATCATCACGCCGTTTCCCGCGGGGGTAGGCAGAGAGGATAGGGCGCCATACTCTTCTATCCTGACACACAATTATCGCTTCATACACATTCATACGTCTTCTCATATGAGCTCGCTGATAACAGGACCATCCTACAGTATCTGGTTTACCTGGTCACACCAAGTCTTCCGCGGATATCCTCTACTTCTGGTGCCATCAACACTTGCGTCATATATCTTTCTTAACATTCTCTCATCATTCATCCATTCCATATGTCCGAACCACCTAAGTGACCATTACTTAATCTTATCTTATTGTGTACATACATTTTATATTTAAAAATATATCAAAATAAATAAGCAAACAAAAATTTTGAATATTGGTTATAGAAAAATATTATTCTGATTAGTCATAAAATATCATATATAAAAGAAATAGTAAACGTTAGCGTATATTATTATGGAATAAATAGCAAAACTAAAATAAAAACATAAAAAAAGGAACGTGACATGAGAAACATAATAGCCGGAAAAAAACTAATAATTTGGTGGATTTAGTAGTTACATAATCTGCAATGACAACTACTTAGATACAGAAACGTGTAATGATCTTAAAAAATAAGCGAAATGGCTTTTATGACATGCAGTTGACAATGAGATAATGTTAATCGGCCATAAAAAGATTCTTTTTGCGATACTTTGTATAATCAATCAATTGTTGACATATTTAACACCCGCATAGGTGTTGAGCCGTAGTAGTGTTAGTGTCTTGTTGAGGCGTTAGATCTTGATCGATAAGTTTTTCTACACCCATCTTTATTAATTAATTATGCAATAGGGCGTTCTTCGTGTAAATACTATATATTATACCTTTAATACGCTAACTCGAGAAACATTTTACCTGTTGGTTAGTTTCAAGACATCTAATTAGGTACATCATTTTTTTAAAGTAATTTCCCTTTTCCAGTAAATTATTAAATACTTCAGCCCATCCGACAATTTTATACTGCGATATGGATTAGACTAGGATAAAACATATAATTCGTCGTTACTCTAAGAAAATTGTAAAAAAACTATTATAATTCATAAAAAATAGTGATTCGTACACATAAAAATTTGCCACATCAATATTCTTACCATTTTCAAATTAAGCTATATACTCGTGTTATGAAAATAATCTTACTGGCCTCCTGAAACGAGGCACGAACCCTCGATCACTAGATTAGTAGGCGAGTGTCTAATCCACTAAACCAACATCACGTCATTATGATAATAACTGTTAAATGAAATTTATTAATTTGATCTAGCTATTTTAAATTTTGGTATATTATTATTCCTGAATATTTTATGATATATTATTGGACAGTGGTAAACAATAATAATTTTCAATGATACATTAGAATTTTCATATCTACGTAAGCGTGAATGTTTGTTTCGTTCAGTAGATTGTATTTCATCTAAGTTTAGTATTAAGAAATGAGTATTTAGTCATCAGAGTAGGAAAAGCTAATTATGAGAATATGAAAACAACTCATCTCGTTAAATTGTTTATCATTTTTTTTATTGAAGATTTGATTTTATCCTCGCTACAGAGCTCACAGGTTGAAAAATTACAAGGTAAATACTTAGGAAATAATTATATTTGGTATTGCATTATTTGTTCACTTTAATTTGACTAGATAATATTGATCCAACTTTTGAAAAATTAAACGAATCAGTTAAGAATGATTCACAAAAAAAAGTCTCTCGAAAAATGTACATATACTCATCATTAGAACGCAAATCGACTGAAAATGTTATCTTTCTTGCCAGGAGGAGGTTCGAAAATTTGTCATGAAAAATACTGGCGCTATAATACAATTGGTAGTATACTTCCCCATATTGGAAATAGAGATCCAGATTCGAATCCCGGTAGCGCAAAAACAATATTTTTCGACAAATTGATTTTATATGTATATATTTATAATTCATACATTAAATTAGTATTTAAAACATCACAGACCTATGTTTTGAATAATTACAACTTCACAATGAGAATGTGTTCTTCTTAATAAAAATATTTTTGTCTATCATATAGCAATATTATGGTTGTTGCGGTTGTTGTAATATAAGGTGTTTTTTTAGAGGTATAGAACTTTAAAACCAAATATTATACATAAAAATCGTGGTAATGGTATTGATTTTATTGGAAAGATAATTTTATGCTATTAGTGTTGAAATATGATTTCACGCATGTGGGTGCCGAAGCTGGCTCGAATAAAGCGCAATCTGGAAGTCCAATTTTTGACCAAGATCTTTCCGCAAAATTTTCCATAAAGTGGATAGACACAGCACCAATTGCTGTACACGGTGGCAAATCGACTCATTCGGGTCCTCCTCAATATAACGCTTCACTGCAGCAACAGCTTTTTCGGTGCGCACTGTACAACATCTCAGCGGATGCGAATTATCAAATAGAGTATGCGTGGTGCAAAAACGATCCATGGTTATTCGAATTACTTGCTTGGATAGACGACTATATGGACTGTAAAAAGGATATAGTGCACGGTAAGTTCCTCGAACCGAACCACGATTTTCAAAATAAATTTGCAAACGTTGTTCTGGCGTAAGTTTATTCAAGGTGAAATGGTAAACCAAACTGAGTACAAATTAGCTGTCTGCTATCAATTGGCTGTCGCTGGAAAAAGTGTTACCAGTTCGAAAAACATACCTCTAAAAAAACATCCTTTAGTTTGATCTGTCAGGTTTTTGGTCTGTTATGATTATAACTTGTTCAGATTTAGTACGTCGGGATTTATTCGGATTTGAACTGTTGGGGTTTTAGCTTCTACGGATTTGATCTGTTGAGATTTTGATTTGTCCGGATATGGTCTGGTGGGATTTTAGTCTGTCAAGATTTTGGGTTGTCTGGACATTCAAGATGACATGAAGAGGGACTTTTTGAAGGGTACTTTCAGGAAGACTTGTTTCGTAGTTGAAGTGAAAGTGGGCTCTAATGAATAATGGAAACAAATTGTGTATTTCGTAATGAAATCAAGGAACCGTTGTTAATTACCCAACTTAATTCGTAAACTTGTTTCCAACGGCCCCTTGTGATTGTTTGCAAGAAACTTTAAGAGCAAATAAGAGCGCTTAATTAATTGGATAGAAACATTTTTAAAAAATCAGCCGGAAAAGTTTAGGGTAGAACGGTGCGGCGACGACCCGCCGATGAATGTGAGACATTTTTATTTAATTTTGTACGTTTCCGGGAGGATAAGGTGAAAATCAGCTGCCTTTACTGTGGACCGGTGGACACAAAAATAGGTGCTAATATAAGCTACATTGGTACACGCGTACACAGGGTTAACCGAACGTATGATATCGACCGATGAGGGTGGGTGTTCACGGATGTAGTAACTTTGCTCTAAACTGGCGTAAAGTACAGTACAAAATTAGTTTTGAGGGTGCCGGGTCATTAGTAATCTATTGTATTTTGTATGGAGAGTAAACTGATATATACTGACCTTTACGGCTAATTTTCCGAGACTCGGGGCAAAATTTCATTCTAAAACTATTCTAATCAAAGTTAAATGGAAAATTACACGCGTTCATTTTTTAAACAACATAATTACGTAACTATGGCCACGTCCTAATACTGTTTTGAAATAAATAAATTATACAACATTAATAGAAAAAAAAACATAATATAAACTACAGAGTAGAACGAAACCCTTGTAGTTTAAAATTGACTATATTTACATTCCAGTTTCCCTATATACTTAAGTACTTGATGCTTGACTGAAAAGTATATTTTCAAAACAAGATATATAAATATAATAAAAATTAAGAGAGGACCAAATATTCCATGAACATGTCTGGTGAACTTCAGCTACTAAAAAATATATATATATTTATATATAATGATTTCTTTTCGGTAATGTACATTTCACTCACAGTAAATTAATGAAAATGCCTGCCTAGACAAAAATAAATAATGGATATATAAAAATTTAACATTCTGGAGGAGCCTCTAATATAACATAATCTAGAAAAAAAGTTAAATTGTCCTATCTTCTTTTTTTTATTCATAAATGTGATGTCCTTGGGATTGTATGGTTGCGTGTGTATGTGTGTGTGTGTGTGAGTGCCGCACCGCTGGTGTGCGTGCGTGCGAGGCTATAAAGGGCGGCGCGCGGCAGGGTGCGGTCTCTCTCTCTGCGTGTCCATCGGTTTTATCGTTGACTTATACTAGTGATATACCTTGTACTAAATTATATCAAATTGTAATAAACCTGTAATTTTTACAAAGTCTATTTCTTGGTCCTTCACATTACGATGTGTACACTGAAGACGTACTCAGAAGACAAGTACGTAACAATAAATAAATTATTTAACAATAAATGTATAAATTAGCACAATATGATTACAGTCTTAGCACACAATGGTATGGCAGTCAACTAAAGATGAAGCTATGACAGAACTAAGTATTTTTTAAATAAGGTAAAAAAAAACATAAGGTAAAAATGAGAGTAAAATGTTGCGAAATTTTTGTTTTGAATTGAATTGTTTTGAAACATATTCTACTTTTATACGTTAAAAAATACTTTAGAAATCCTTAACAGAAGACTGAATTTTATTGAATTCATCTTCTTAACCAGTCGAATTAAAAAAAAAACAAAACAATATTTACACTTCCTTTAACTATTGTAATAGTGATTGCAAACGGTTAATTATAACTTGATATTATTTTTGATATTAGAAAACCAGACCAGAATTTATGTTTTGAATCATTAAGAAGTACTGATGCGTGAAGCAAATATTAATTTAAGCAAACATTTTGGACTTATCAAGGATTTATCGGTTAAACCATTCCTTCATCAGATAAAACCTCCCTGTGCATACCGCAATATATATGAAATGATTTTATTGGAATACCTAGAAAGAGAATATTCCATAATTACATAATAAATTATTAAGAAGAACATATTACACACAAGAGATAATTTGACGAATATAAAATAGCCTGATCTGTAATTCTGGGCGGATGTACTGCAATGATCAGATTGCTTGAAATAAATATACAAAACACAATAAAGATACACTAATTATTATCGCAATCATCAGATGCATATATGTATTGGAACACCGAACTGGTTGCAATTACCACTATCATTAGTCTGTGTCTCTTCACCGCTGGATACAAGCCTCCCCCAAGGATTATCAATTGCATCTGTCTTTAGATCTTCTGACCATTTATCGGTTTCTGCAGACTTAATAAGTTCTTAGGAGTATACATTTTTCAACATATATATTTATAACAGGAAATTAATAATTTTTGAAATCTTCATTTATTAAAAAAAAAATTTAAAATACAATAGCAAAATAATTAACAAAGATTGTGGCAATAACCACACACTATTGTGTAATAGATATGACAGCAGATCTTGTTTGTTTTATGTTACCATGGGACGATTAATACTATTTATGTAGGATGTCTGTATATTTTGCCAATGATTTATATTTTTATCTTGTATTTTTTTACTACCTACCAATTGATTTTATCCTATATATATGTATTAATTTATGTGAATCACTTTTATATATACAGAATGAGTATTACGTTCCAGACCGATTTTGGTTGGTTGCCATTTTGGTTTAGCAGATATTTGTCAGTTCTCATTTGGTAGTCATAGAGAGTGGTTGATTATAATTTATTATGGAGCATCTAATGCTCCAATAACGTGTTGAAGTTATTAAACATTTTATATAAATAATAATGGCAATGCTGTTAAGGACCATTAAGAATATCATCACATGTTGAAAAACTTCTTGGTGGCCGAATTGGGTTGATTGGGCCTGCAGCACAACTGATTTCGACAGGACCGTGCCACATCACACACAGCTCGAGCTACGCTTGAAATTTTGCGAGAAATTTTTCCCGGCCGCATAATGTTAAAAAGTGGTGATGTCGACTGGCTTCCTCGATCACCTGATTCAACGACTTCCGATTATTTTCTGTGGAAGTAGTTACATGGAAAGGTCTACGCTAATAAGCTGTTGGCAACTCAGATGCCACAGGACAATATTCGAAATGAAATTGTTGAATTAATACGCGAAATGTGCGAGAATGTTATGAAAAATATGATTCAAATAATATTTAACTTGAATATATAATATTAATATTCTTAACTCTATATGCGCGAACTAATTAAACAGTACTAAATAAATAGGGCGAGAAAGAGGTTTGGTGAGGTCTCAGTAGAATACACATTGCTAGATGTGTACACTTACAAATACTGAGAAGCTAGAGAATGCAAATTATTATCCAATAAATTCCATCTTCACCTCCACGTGGCACCCCATGGGAATGGTTGGAAATATCCCTTAGTTTTTGTTAACGCAGGAGGCGTTAATGAGTATCCTGCGTCCCAGTATCAGGAACACATGATTGTGAAGATGATACCCAGGGGGAAAAAAACACACCTTGTATAGGATGGTGTGTTATTCCAATACCCACCATGGTGATCGATGACTGGGAGGCCTTGAGATGAATTAAACAATTGTTTTAAATTAAATATATAAGTATAATAATATCTAATATTGAAGGTTCGAATGAAACCATTATATATTTTTTAATATTTGAAATATAAATAAAATAACTTCGCGATTCGGCAGGAATAATAAACCGGCCACGAAGCCAAACTACTATACCAAAAAACATACTATACGTTACAAAAATATCCATCCTTGAGAAAATTATATATATGTATTGTGACTTCACTATAAATTGAACCAGGAACAAGTGGCGTAATTATAAAAACTGGGCCCCAATGCAGAATCAAAAAAAGGCCCCCCTAAATTAATATTTTATATAAGACACAAATATTAGCACTGCGTGGTTTAATCATTAAATAGTAATAATGAAATTAGTATCTTGTCTCAATAGTTACTGCGATTCGAAAAATAAGTTCTTCGCTTGAAGGCGATTTTACTTTGCAGCGATGGTCTAATCCCTAACTTGACATATTTATACGTAATACTGCATATACATCGATAATATTTTTACGTGTTTTTGTAATACACGTGAGAAAAGATTTTTTAAATGTTATAATTCTATTTCTTGCTGTGCAATACCATTAATATTGAGAAAGATATCGATACTCGCAAAAATATCGATTTCTGAACGCAAACTTTTAGGCCCCCTATCTAATATGAGCCCCAATGGCACTGCTTTAGATTAGTTCCGTTACTGTCCGGAATTCTCGGTATGAGAGACCAGTACATTACCCACTGGACTACGAAAGTCATCAAGAGTTAGCTTTCGAGTATTCAGTGCTCCGTTTACGACCCTGAAACGGTCCTTTCTCCCTACGTTTTACCAAAACATCATTTGACGTCTTCAGGGATGTAGTTTTTATGCTAGTTATGACGCGTCATCCCATTTATAGGAAGGGCACATGTTTTATAGTCGTGATTTACGTGCGTCGTATAGTAGTTACATCGATTTGGGTTTTCCGTTAGGCGTCACGTTTTGCATCGGCAAGCATGTATGCGATGGGTCTGCCTGTGCCTGGCATATTTAAATGAAATTTTGCGTCCTCGGTGATATTTGATGTTAAATTTGATAATTTCGTATTAAAATATCCCGCGCATAAATATTTAATTGCAGCTTGCTTATTCTACATAACCATTTACATCTTCTGTCGGGCTCCTCGGGCAACCCGTATAATTTGTTTGACCTATAGATAATTTCACGAATATCTAACCTTCTCGTATGAGAGCCACGGAAAACGAAAATATAACATTTTCAAGCTCCGAGCTTCAATATACAAATTGCGACTAAAATTTTCCACACAAATGTTACGTATTATTATATAATTTAATTGTTAATTTAAACAACTTTAATAAGCTGTAAAAATAAATGTTTAAAGGTTTGGGAAGAAAAACACACTGAAGTAAAAAAGGTTTGAAATGATATTATTTGATTATTCTCGGAGACTATTCATTATTGCCGATTAAAGGGAAAAAAATCATTTACAATGATAACAACGCAACAAAAAATTAAATTGAAAATAGTATAGTTTTTTTTTGTAATTAAAACAAGACAAAACATCAAAACATAACCACTAATCAGTGTCACAGTTTAAACAATTCATTTCATGCTTACAAGTAAGATATATTATTTTTGATAAGTCACTTTTTTTTATCATTTCTTTCAAATTGGGTGAAAACGTACTATTTTGTAAGGATCCAGGTAGTTTATTTTTTAGTGTAGGAACAACAAATTCTATTGTCCCAGATCCATACTTATTGGTGATTTTGGGGATTGTTAAATTTAAATTAGCTATACCTCTTTTATTTTGTCCGTGTGAAGCCACCCTATTTAAAGCATTGTTGTTGTAATTTTCTTTTATTAATAGGTAAAGTAACAGCCCGTGTATAGGAAGAAAATAAATTCCAACCTTGGCTGCAAAAATCAGATAGATTTCGCGTGTGTTGTCTGTAATATCACGTTGCAAGTGATATTAGTCTCTAAGTTTCTATACGTTTTTACATAATAAATTCTGCGTTATTTAATTTCACACCCCTATTAATATTATGTTTTGCGACTAGTTATAAGACTGTTCGCAACTTCGCCGATTAAATGTTGGCAAAATTCCAAATAAACATTTATTGGTTTTTTTCCATTCTGATTAATATGACATTACGAATACTGTATTTCAATTAGTATTAGCTAATTGTAGTCAACATTATACACCAGTCCTGTTTTTAGTTTGTTCAATGTTTAGGCACTATACATTCTTCGGTTGCTGTCCCTGAATTTTAAAATACTTGAATAGGGTAATCTTTCGGCGCAAATGAACACCCTTAACATAAAATGAGAAAATGTAAAAAAAAATAATTAAATATTAATTATTAAAATACATATAAGATTTAATAAATATATGTATTTATTTAAAAAATATCTGTACAAATACATTAAACAAAAAAAATACTAAGAATCTATATAGTATCTCTATCTGCAATATGACATTTTGTACACATCTGAAAAAATGTTTTCGATTTAAATCATATAAATTGTGATACCAGACTTCACACTTAATATGTTTCATGTTCCCATTAACGGCCGTACTAATAAAATAGTCCTATATTTAGCAGTGTAGTTATTAACTGAAAATCTCAGTGAATGCACAGTGTTATTCGAAAAAACATTTCATTCGGAACCACCATTATCTTTACATGAGATCCAGATGTCCAGGTATGGTAGGTGCAGCACACTTGGGAGTCGGTTTCATAGTCAAATTACCGCATGTGACCCTATCCTAGTATGCACCCGTACGTATAACAAGCCACATAATAATAATAATAATAATATTGGATCATTTTTATAGCGCCACTTTTGTAAAAAAAAATCACCTCAAGGGCGCTTCACACATAAACCGTTTGTAGTACTACATTATCTTTGTATTTAAAATTAAAAATTGTTATTTGAAATGACATTTTAAAAAGGTGCGTTTTTAGTATATTTTTAAATAAAGTCTCAGATGCACTGTTTATTATGACGGAGGGCAAAGAGTTTCACGCAAAAGCAAAACGATATGCCACCGCAAATGCCCGTTCACGTAACTTCACGTGACTTCTGGCATCGGTCGGTCGATTCTATACCCCTTCCTGCAATCTGAGTTTGACGTCTATTATTCAAATTGTCTGGGATACAAAGCTCTTAAAGATACAAAGGCGCTAAGTTATGTGACGCCTTGTACATCAACCGGCACAATATAAATTCAACTCTTTCAGGGAGCCGGAGCCATAGAATTTAGAAACTTCACGTATTGGTTGTAGGCTATCCAGCAACCCACACCGAACCCAATTTTTTCTTTTTTTAAATTCATCATCACAAAAATCACAATATCTTATTTTCTATTAGAATTTGGCATTGCTTTTACTTTCCCTTTGAGTTTTTATGCCATTCTAAAGTAGCTTCTCACCTTTTAGCTGAGAAATAAATTTGATTGCGGTGAAGATTCTGGACTCAGTCCCTCAACGCCCACTTCACTTTCTGAACTTTGTAATGCAAAGTTCTTAGAAAAGATTTATATATGTTACGTAAACGTAAACGTTACGTTATGACGTTAATTGTTGGATATGTATTTCTTGGAACATTGAATGACTTAGCGGATGTAAGAAGATACATTTTGTTAATTTTTACATATTTTGTATATTAGTAGGTTTGGCAAGAGTGAAACGTAAAGGAATATCCGTTTGCCCTCATGTCCGTACGCCCCAGGTTTACTCTTGTGCATTCCTTTTATGTGGGTAAGCTGCAAACTTGCACGTAAGTTTACAGTGGTATATGTGAAATACAGATCGCGTATTGTGTCTCGGTTTTATCGGATCGGATCGAGTTTCGGAGGTTGGAATTCCACGGAAGAACAGTAGATTGTCGACCAGATCAAGCAGGATAGTGTTTTTATAGTTTTATCTGCATAATTGAAATAACATACTGAAATATATCCAATAGAATACCAGGACATAGCATTCGAAAGAATTATATTTACTGTGACAGTTGAAGAATAATATAACCAACCTATTAAAAGTGATGAAAAATAATAAATATAAATGATATAGACTGTCCATCTCTGTACGGACTCTGATTTAGTGAGGTGAGCGGGAGCACATGAAATATTGAATGTATTGAAGTTTTAAGTAAATTAATAAATATATCCAGCAGTGCATATTATCAAACATGCTTGTGGTCTAGTGGTTACAATACTCGGCTAGTGATCTAGTAGTTGTGGGGTTCGAGCTTCGTTCCAGGAGACCATCAAGTCAGTCATATTTTTATAGCACAAACGTTTAGCTTAGTTTGAAAAAAATAATAATGGACTAGTGGAACAGAAGGGAACATACAAAAGGACAAAGAATGACCTAAATAATGCTGTGAAAGGCTTCAGAATAACGTAATATTTGTTGATTTCCTAAACATGTGGATCCCAGGCATTCAGGCATTCAGTGACAGTGTTTTCCAATATAGACATACAATAAAAAATAATGCCGCCTTATATCTGTATACACCAAGTACTAGTATAGCGCAGTAAGTATAGATTTGGGTTATGCTGTTACCAAAAATATTATACAATCAAATTTAATATATGTACTACAATATATGTACAAAAGATTATGAACTTTCGTTTAACCGACGTTTTTAGACAAAACTAATCCGTGGTTTATACGACCCTACCATGTATTTATTTGTAATTTTAGAGTATTATTAATAGTGTTTTTAAAGTTTAAGTTTTAACGTAAAATAATAGTTACTTACCCATATAAAAATCAATATAAAAAGTGTGAACGTTTTTGGGAATTCTTATATTGTTTGAAAATCTTTCACGTAATAACGAAACTAATTATTTTTATTAAAGGTTAACGTAAGAAATAGTCCTGCCAATTGCTTTATGTTTTTCCCAAATCAAAAATAAATTAATGCATCAAACGCACCTCGAACGCAAAGAACAATCATGAAATCAACATGTTAAAACAGTAAGATAGTAAAATTTGACAATTAGTAAAAGAGGAAGTAGACACTTCAATGGGTTTTAAGCTTTTCTAATGTTATTTTATTAAAAAAACAGCATAAATAACGACTCCATATAAAACAGATCAACCGAAAGGAATTTTCAACTCAGTAAATAGACAATTGTATGACTTGATTAATTCATTAGCTTAAAAGTAGAATTTTAGTAATGTGGATAGCTACAATGCGTCGATTGTAACTACTTGCACCACGGCTGCAGCGGGATGAGTTGTAGTGGTAGTTTTTAGAACTAAGCCATTAAAGTTTCTACTGGTACACAAATAGCGATTATTGTAATAAATCCGTAAATACACGTTCACGGTCCATATTATAGATTATTTAATTTATATTTGTTTCCCAGAATTTGTAGTAATGCACAGCTTTTTTGCTTGTATGCACTGCACGCTATATACATATATAATATGATATATTTATATGAATATGTATTGTAATTTAATTTATATTACAGTAATAATATAACAACTTAGTATTATTTAACCACGTGAGTTTTGACATATGTGAAAATAAAACTTTTATTTTTTTATTCTAATCGTTTAATTTACTTGAGACGCGTTTCGCCTTGTAAGGGCGATTGTTATTGGCAAAATCTCGATCAAATCGAAAAATCTATTTTTGATCACTCGTTCAGAAACCGGTTGGTTATTTAAAGAAAACTCACGTGATTAAATACAAAGTCATTGTACATTTTTGTTAAAACACAATGTTTTTGCACTAAAATTGAACAATATTTTTTAATACGTACAAATGTCTAATACATAAAAGCTGTCACTGTGTCTTTGTTCAGTACATACTTATCACTAAGCCTATGCAGAGGTTCCATAGCGTAAAATGGAAATAAGTTAACTGGAAATGATAAGACACAGAAAAAGCAACATGCGATGCTGTCAATGTCACTGTTAAAAAATATAAATAGCAACGGCCGGGCCATATTTAAATACTCACAGACAATCGATGGACAAATAATATTCTTGAGCATTATCCACGAGACTAAATACTAAGAGGACACTAAAAGTCTCTTTTTACAGAATCTCAAATACCTTTGAGTAAACCGATAGGAGACGTCAGAATTAACAATTCATTTTTATTAAATTTTGGACACATTGATACAACATATATATTATTAAGAACACATTCTTATTGTGAAGTTATAATTATTCATAACATAAGTCTGTAATATTTTAAATAAAAAATAAATGTATTAATTAAAAACAAGTAGTTGGCTTTCAAATAATGGAACGATAGATGTATTAGTTTGAAAAATGTAACATATAGGTTGGAAAATTTGTCGTAAATCCACTGTGTCGGTATCGCGTAATCGGATAATACATGTTCCCCTGATTGGAAGAGATCCAGGTTCGAATTCCGGTAGCAACAACAATATTTTTTGATAAAATTGATTATATATGTATATTTTTCTAATTAATACGTTTAGCTCCTGAGCGAACAAAAAATTAAGATATTAGTTAATATAGGCAATTTTTTGAGAATTTGTAATATTATATATGAATTTAGTACGTTTATCGCTAATTGAAAATTTCTGAACTTGGATTATGAACCGAGGAATAACCTTATTTTAACTCAGCCAAAGGTCTGTACCTTTTTGTATTCATTTGTTTAATTATTCTTTGTGAATATCATATTTCGAAATTATCATTAGGAACAGCCTTCACACGGTGGTAACACATTGTTTTCAGTGAATTATTGAGCAGGCGTTATGATTCGTTAATATATAATATTATTTGATGAACGCAATAGGAACTCAGGCATGATTATAAAAATCTATAATTCCACGTGTACATTACACCAAAAATATTATTACCATTAATGTTAAATAACTTTTTTTTTTTAATTAAATTTTTTTTTTAATATATTATAAAAATATTATTAGCACATAACTCATAGTACAGAATGTATCCGACTATATTTATTGAAGAATAATAGTGAAACTCAGATGAAAATTTCCAAGTCCAATTTGCATATCTAAAACTTTAATACTGTTTTATAAATATTATTAAATTGTTTAAAAAATACTGCATAGTTTACTGGAAAATCCAAAAATAATAGACAATCGGTTTGGTTAAAGTCGACCCTGCCTCTGCTACTATTTATTGTTGTTTAGATTAATCACATATTCATAGCTATTAATATTTTCAAAAATCAAAATATATTATATATATCTTCATTTCTGATTTTAATAAATCCATCCCTAGAAAAACTAATTTGTTAAAGACTCAATATGTTAAAAACAATAATAGGAGTATAATATATGAGAGAGAAAAATAACTTAAAAATTACCGAATACTGGTTTATAATACACACATTCAAATATACAAGGAAACATAGATCATACAACATATTAAAAATACATTAATTAACCAATTAAAAAAAATTCTCTTAAATGTTGCAAAATTACGAAATAATTAGTACGTGTCAAATATAAATTAAAATTAAAAGGGTGTTTTTTTGATTTGGTTCAGGAGTCAGGAGAAGAATAGATCTGTCAATGTGCTGATTTTTTTAGGTAGGTCGTATATTAGAGTGATGGACAAGCATGAAGCTATGGTGCTGAATGAAAGGTTGTCAGGAATATAATAATTATCATCTTCGATCGGTTTGCTTTTGAAAAGTTTTTTTATGATGTCAAAAGAGCAATGCAGATATGAAATATGTAGTTAACTTTTAATGGCACGTGTACACAAATGAGACTTGTCTCGACAATTTGTCTTAAAAATTGCAAAAGGGAATTGAACAACATTTTGTATTTTGTACATAGCACCTTTACCGACAAATCTCTGAAGTCATAGATTCAAGTCTTATCCGCAAGTATTCAAAAGAAATTGGCAACATTTTATAGTTAGAAAAACTCATCAAATATTATAATTACAAGAAGTACCTTTTTATAAAATACAACTATAATTTAGTATTTAATAATTCTGTACCTTTTTCCTGATAAAAATATTATAGTAAAATATAGAAAACGAGAAATAATGAAATTTAAAATAAAATCAAGACGCCTTATACAAGAGTTTGTATATTATATCCCTAATATTTTGAAATATTTCGTATAATACAATTGAGACAATAAATGGGTCTTACTTGTTGTCGCACTCACTACAATAGTTTTCAGTTTTCCATATACAATATGTATGAATCAAAGGCATATTCCTGCAAAAATACCTATACAATTTGTGTATATTAATATCGATTTACGCGCCATTTTGTAAAGCCCTATTAATGTATCGCCACAGTACTTTGAATAACTAGACAAATATGTATGTACATATGTGCGGCTGAAAATACTACAGTTCCATGATATCGGAGGCGTGGCTTAGAATGTTTGTCTTTATGGTGAACAATTTTGTTTGTGGTGTGTATTGTACTCAAATACGTACTTTTGCGTAGCAGAGACATAAAAAATGTATTTTTCTAATTATTGTTGCACCATATTTGTGTTTCTGATTCGAAGAAAAGGTTTCACGAACAATGGACGCTCATTAGTCCATTGTAGTTTGTACAAAAAAATGACAAAATAACGCCTCACCAAAGGGTCTAAAAATAATTGTTACTCTTGTGAAAACCCTTCAAGACCGTAAAAGAGACCCTTTGACAAGGATGCATGGAGTTCTTTCTATCAACCTACCCTTCCAATACTCAATACTTTCTTGTCGGAAGAATACAAAGGCGAAGAATACACTAGGAAATATATTTGTCAAATTTCTCAATGGAGTACACACAATTAAATTTCACGAATTGAATGCGATATGATCTAATACGTACGTTACAATTTTGTGATCTATTTATCTCGATAAATTTCCTTTACATACAAAATTATTACACTATCACGATCTCGGACGTGAAAAAGTTCCAGATTTTTGGAATACTTGATCAATCCAGCACCAATACCAAATTCTTCCAGAATGGAGTGTATCCTTAGCATGCGTCATCACAACCTTATTGTGCATCTGTCATTGTATGCCAAATGAGAAAAATTCGAAGAGTCTCATCTTAGTATTCTAAATCTCTTTTTTTTTAAATTATTTTAGCAGAGCAGTCGACGTTGTAATGATGATATCACATGCAAAACTATCCACTATCATCTGCTTCAACCTGCTGACTTTGACGACTTCCTAGAGTAAGCCATTCATTCCACCAGATCTGTCTATTTAATTGAAGTCCTCATCAAAAATCAATGGGACCAATGGATGAGATCATTCTTAGACACAATGCATACATCAAAAATATAATTGAAGAAAAGATTGAGATAAGAAAACAAAGATGAAGGCCCAGATAAAAATGTATTCAACAAATAATGGGCAAGGTGAATGCTGACACCTACAGATTTATTCAGATGATGTCCAAGACAAAAACGCGTGACGAAGATTAGCATTAACAAAAGAAAGGACTATATGCATATTTGGGATATTCCGCTTCTAGAAAAACTTAGAAAAGGTGACTTGTACAATAAAATTCAAATAGACTTTGATGATATGTTTAAATTTAGAATTTATATCCAAAAACCTTAGGGTGCGTGTACATTATTTTGCCTACACTATTTGATGGCTATGGTTTGTATTCGGTATACAGAAATTAGTCGCTGGTCAGAAAAATTCAGTAGACAGCGATGCAATCACTTCGACTCCCTACGTTTGTTTCGAGAACAAAGATTCATCTCTGAACACGGATACTTAGAGTAGCGGAATAAAGTATTCATATATATCTTGGAGAGATTCATGCAACCGAATTATATTAAAACATTTGACTTGCTTATGACGTAGTACTACTTCAAAATGGATCAAAATATGACAAAATTCCTTCAATGATAAGATAATATTTATACTGTTGTACTCCGCTACAACTTTGTGGTTATTCCTTATAAATATAATTAAAAACAATTAACTTCGTTTGAACACCACTTTACTTTTGCTAACACCAACCGGTTTTCGAACCACCGTTCTATCTTCAGGATGTAAAAGATACTAAGTGTTATACAATATGGGCAATTATACATAAGTGTCAAGTGTTAAAGTGTGGGGGGGGGGGGAGAGACAGTAGGACTGTAGGTTAAGAAAAACTGTAAGTTAGAAAAAAAAGTCTAACCTACATCTACAGTCCTATCATTATCTTTTTTCCTTCCCCCCCACCCTCCCCCCAGTAAACCTGTCAGCACTTTAACATCTGATGTAGGTTTTAGCAAAAATAAAGTGGTGTTTAAACAATGTGAATTATTTTTAATTATATTTAGAATAATATTTATTTAAGGTGATTTACTTAACATATTTAATTGGAAAATCATAATTTAAGCAGAAGCGATAACAAATAACGTTATAAATCATTTCTCCAATATTTTATCCGACAATATTAATAGGTAAAATATTGTTTTTAGAAGCCCATAACTTAAGTTAAGCCATTTCCAGTGAAACTACACAGCTTTCTAAAGTTTTGGGACAGAATAAATGATCGACCCTTTAAAATGTGACTTTACTCTTCCGTATAAATCAGAGTTGTGCCCCGAGTCAACCGGTTACACAGAGGTCAAAAATAAAAGAGATGTGGAAAATTTCAGAAGAATTTTTCATGAATATTATCGTAAAATTCAGAAGAAATTCTGGTTAAAAATATTCTTCCTTTTCTTGTAAATTATTCATAAAAAGATAGCTATTTCGGCTCAACAATTGATTTTGGTTGGTATTGGCCGCTAAGCATCCACAGCTAATGTTCTAGTAAGGTATATTTTTCAATGTTGAATTTATAACTCATCATGAACAATGAAAGGGATCTACCACAGGATAACTCAACGCGACACACGTGCACCCTGTTAACTCGGACGCCTCCTAGCGGTAGATTACGGAGTCTAGCTAAATAGATGTTTGTACCTTGACTAAATATACGAATTACTAATAAAATTTGCATCCGCGCCCCTGGAATCAGAGCCCTACTGCGCCATGGCCAGTTCTTTAAGATGTGTCGATATTGTAAACGTATAACATCGTAAGCGTCACTCGCTAGTACTTGTTAGTATTGTAGTTTGATCGGGAAATGGAGCGGGGCTTGAGAACAGAGGTTTCGGTCGTTAATGGAAACATGGATAGTTAAGGCGAAGTGTTAGGGAATGTTATGTTGCTAAATAGTGTTGGTCAGTTAATACTGTATTAAGTTTAGTTATCATCTGATAACGAAAGGGACTACATCTCTCGCAAATGCTAAATTTATATTAGAATTTAGATAATATGCGTTGTGTAAATTTAAGATACATTTAAAAAAATGTTACTTTGAATTAGATCTTATTAATAAAATATAATCAATTATTCGCTATTTATACACACTCCCTTTGTTCTAAAATAAATGTGTTTAGTAAACGTCTGCTTCTTTTTTAGCCTACAAACATAATACAGTTATTTTTTTATTTTTTTTAGGAGAACACATTCTTATTGTGAAGTTGTAATTATTCAGAACATAGGTCTGTGTCAAAAAAGGTAACATATAAGGTCGAAAAATTGTCGCTAAAAATAATGCCGCTGTAGCTTAGTTGGATAAAGCACCTCCCCCGGTTAGGGAAGAGATCCAGGTTCGAATCCCGGTAGCGCAACAACAATATTTTTCGATAAAATTGATTTTATATGTGTATCTTTATAATTAATATATTTAATTCATATTTATAATACAGTTAGTATAAATTCCAATAAATGAGCATCATTAACTATGTGTGACCAATTCTAATACACAACAATAAATTATCCATATATGATGACTTAAAACATAATTTTATTCACGAATATTTATTATTCTAAAGATAAAACCTTTATAAATATAAAATGTATTGTTTAATTTACATAAAAAACAAAAATAATTTATTTAGAATACAAGAGACTACGTAATAAAAGTCGTAAATGTGTACATTTCAAGAAATTATTGTAGGTGATATCCGAGGGTATAAATTTCATCTCGTACCTGAATGAAATTTTAATCCCAGCACGTGAAACAAACTTGGATACAAAAACGGTTTCAACCATAACTTTGAAATGTTAGCGTGAAGCTAACTCGTGTCATAATTACAAAGTCAGCCCTGTTTCAGTTGTCAACTAAAAAAATTCTTGTGTACAATCTGTGTTCAAGTTATGTCCTCGTCACCGTCTTGCAATTCCACCATGATCGCTTGATGGCGACATCGCGTGAGTAATATAATAATTTATTCAGGAATATTATGAAAATTTTACTTTTTTAGAAAAAATTACATCCATCTATCCTTTGTAAAACTTTTGAATCGTATTAAAAATATCTGAGATGTAATGATGTGAGGTTTTTTATAATATAACTAATTTTGGCGTACGATTTGCGTAGCTTCAAAAATATTTTTTCCGCACGTATTCCAACGCACGTCTTCGTAAGCATTTTTAAACACGTCGTGCTTAATATTGAGGTATTTTGTTGCACTGTAAAGTATGAAAATAATTATAAATGAGACTATTTTCATAATATTTAAATATGTAATTCATTAATTATTTCAAATGAAATAAAAAAATCTTTTAAACATAACTATAAAGTAGTGATTGAACATTTTGAAATACAAAACTGTAGATTACGGTTCATTATTTTATAATTTACAGAGCATTCACAGTTCAATGACATAATACATACGACATTACTGTATATATTATAATTTAAAATGTAGTCATGTAGTCATAATGCGACCACTCATTGCAGCAGCGCCGGTGTTACGCACAGGCGGGGCAGGCGCTGCCAAGGGCGGCCGATAAATAAAATAAAAAAAATAAACAAAATACTAATTTACAAAACAATAATAGTGTATAATAAAAATGATCCAGGTTTAAACATCTAAGAACGCAAATCTAATAAATAACATTATAGTTATTTCCTAATAAAGCAGTAGTTTGTAGTTAAAACTAGTGTCTAGAATGTCTTTTGGTAGAAAGCCGTCCTTGGGCAAGTTTCAAAATACCGGCCTAACAAAATATCGCCTCTCCACAAATATAGTTTCAAGAAAAAATATCCTTTAAAAGTTTTTTGTAGCTTAGGAGAATTTCTCAAATTCATTTATTGTGTTAATTTCATTATACAATCTACACATGCGTAAAATATGATTAAAGAATGTAGGCATCTAGTTTGATTGTTTTATGCTATCGATAAAATTAATAACAATCTTGTACAGAAACATCATATCAGCAATATCGTGCCTTACGTTGAGACTTTTTAATCTATTATTTATTAACGATTCACTATATATTTAAACATTTCTCCTTCATAGTAATATGTTGAATTTAAATTTTGTTTCTCATAATACATATATTATGCTTATTAACCTGAACGTGTTTCTTTTAGTGATTCGACAGATAGTTAGGAAATAAGTATCTGCGGAATCGCTAAAAGAAACCAAGCTTAAGGAAAAAATCAAAATGGTAACGGGCAGATCATATATCATTATTGACAAAGAATAGTTTTGAATGGTATTCATGAGATGAAATATGACCCAAAGGATGCTCAAATTCTCGCTGGATGGACGAAATTAACGGAGCAGTGAGAGTCATGTAACAAAGATTGGCGGAGGACCGAAGATTAGTGACAGACTAACGGAGAGGTCTTTAGCATCCAGCAGTGGCTTATGATGCTGATACCTGATACTTAATACGTAGTTCTAAGCCCTACTTTCTAAGATATATTGATTATAATACAAATTAAATTAATCAATTAGAAAGATGTACAGAAAAATATCTATCTATCGTTAAAATATTTAGTTGCTACCGGGATATCTGCTCTGTGTTTTTGTGTTTTGAAAAGGTTACTCCACAATAGTAATGTGTTTTCTATAGTTTGTATTACAATACAAATTCGATTATATTAATTAATTATAAAGATATATAGATAAAACTATCTATAGAAAAATATTTGGTTGCTACCGGAATTATGATATTTATGTTCTAAAATTGCAACTTACAAAGAGTTCTTAGTACACGATTCACGTTTTTATTGTCTGAATGGTCAATTTAGTATAAAATTTTCTAATCTTTTTGCAAAAACTACAGCAATACGAGCTTTCATTCAATTTTATTATGAAATATCCATTCAATCTTAAAGGATTTCTTTAAAAAAGAATGTCTAATATTGTAATTATCACAAAAAAATATAAAGCCGGAACCTTATTTAATCTTTTTCGCAATAGAGTTATCTTTGGTACACCGAATCTGGAAATGTTTCCATATAAAGACCGTACGTTCTGTCCATAAATTGATTGTAAAAAGTTCAAACGGAAATTTGAGACTTACACAAATGAATATTTTGGCATTGGTTATTAAATATATATTTTTCAAATAAATCAAAATTCACGTTCGGTCTTTTATATTGCGATATTTAAAAAAAAGTATGAAAACATTGAAATATTTAATTAAAATTTATAAGAGCATTTTTATAGTTTTTAACATAAAAAAATTAAATAAATTATACCATATAGCAAGGAGCATGTAAAAGCTGTCCGAATTTTTTCGGCAGTCGTTGGTCAGACACTGACCAGTATGCATTGTTTCTATCGCTCTCTGATGAATTGGATAAATACAGCCCAAAAAGTCTCGTAAACACTTTTTGAATGGTAGAATATGGGAGGTATCCATGAAAATCAATCAATTTATAAATATAACGCCAAATAAGCTGCCTTTATTGAAGAATTTAATTCACTTTAAAATATTTTAATCTATAATGCCGACATATTTTTAATACATACGAGCTGTCAAAAAATTAACATATTTATCGCATGAATTTGAGGCTTTTTTCCTTTATTCCTTAATTTATTTTATAATATATATATATATATATATAGTCTTTGCTTTGTATACATATTAATTTTTAGCCATTTATATTTCTTCAATAATGTTATTTTTATGAAAATAAAAAATGCCTTTTAGTAATACAGTAACTTTTGTTAATTAATATTTCTATAAATTACATATTTTTTCTTCCGTCTATGACTGTTGATAATAAAAAGTATGTAAGTACCTAGTATGGTCAGTAGGTGTAAACTCATGTTTGTTTATTTTTTGATCGATATCAGTCAATCAAAAAAAATCCATATTTAAAATTGCTGCCACAAATTCGAAGTCCATTTAAAATATTTATTGTAATATTGTTGAAAAATTTCGTTACTATGCAACACGCGCGGACGCGGAAAACGATTAATTACACATGTATGAATAATTAATAGTACTGTGCTACAACACACAATAATTTGATAAATTATATATTATCATATATGTACATATTATATTAATATTTCATTTAAACATAGGATATGTTTTTTCAGCGGGTCTTTTTAAAATCAAGATGATTTCAAGAGACATGCTAAGCGTGCACTCAGCTATTTTAGATGATGTTGGTAGAAAAACATTATATAAGAACATGATAATAAATTTAATGCATTGATTGACACTTTATTATTTATAAAATATATTATTATTATCAAATTAACTACTAATATTTAATTTTAATTCAAGATATTTATCCCTGGTCAACTTTATAACAAGCTAGTGTTGGTAAAGAGCTTAAGCTATGTAATTATACGTATTGTAAACTGCTATTTTCACGTCTTTCTTGTACTCCTCGGCAGTGTAGTGGTAAATATTCTCGCCAGTGCACGGGAGACCGCGGTTCGATTCTCAGTCAGGGAGATTTTAACTTACATTTTATTTATCTAAATGAACTTATGAATACTTCAATTCAATTAATCACCCCTAGTGCACATAACAAACCAGTGTTAATAAGACATTAAGATTTATAAATAACTTTTATCATGTATTACTCGGCATTCGAATCTCAACCAGGGAGATTTTAATCAAAATATTATTTATTTAAATGAATTTATGAATATTTATGGTATTGTGGAGGTCTATCGCCTCCATAATCTGCACACACCCTGCAAATACCTGGGTGTAAAACTGGGCTTTCATCAACCTTAAAATCTTGCCGATACCGACCAAAAAACAGGTGCCAATACAACACGCAGCAGCCGCCTAGGGAGCAGACCCTAGTGCGTCACTTCTTTTGCAGGTGCCTTTCAGACGAGTTCACTAACTGACGCTTCTTGTTGTAGATCTTTTACTACTCATAATAATCGGTCTTAAACATCGGTCTACTGTAAGTAGTCATTTATTGTTCCACCTACTCTGGCTCCGCATACACACTACGTATTATAATTTAAACGAATAAGTGAGTGAATGGGTGAAATATAATGAGGCATTCATATACTCACGCTAAAGCATATTCTTTTAATCCATCAACGTTTTGACAAATAATCATGAGGCGGACAGAGTACTCCGTTTAAATAATAACTACCCGAAGACCAGCTTTAATGGTGACCTTCGACTAGTAACGTGCAATCAGACATATTTTCAATTACAACTAACATTACGTAGTACAAGGTGAATATTATGTTCCAGGCCGATTTTTTTTGGCCACAATTTTAGTTAAGTAAATATTTTTTTAGTTCACATTTAATAGTCATATAGAGTAATTGATTTAAATTTATTAAGGAGTATTTAAAATCTCAACAACGTATTGAAGTTATTAAAACATTTTCGTGTGTGTGATCGCTATCGTCACATGTTTGATAAATTCTCGGTGACCATGTTAGGTCGATTAGGCATGAAATACGTGTGGTTTTAATATAACGGTGCCACCTCATACACAGCCTGAGCTACACTTGAAATTTTGCGAGAAATTTTTCCCGGCCGCATAATGTCAAAAATTGCCTAGCCTCCTCCATCACCTGATTTGAGGGCTCTCGACTATTTTCTGTAGACGTACATGAAAGGAAAAGTCAACCCTAATAAGCCAATAACAATTCCGATGCTACAAGATAATATTCGAAATGAAATTGCTGAAATAACAAGCGAAGTGTGCGAGAATGTTATGAAACGTATGATTAAAAGAGCATACATTTCTGCCGCTGTCAGAAGCGGTCATTTGGCAGATGTCATATTCTACACATAATTGTACTAAATAATATAATTAATAAATTTAAATTAAATTAAAAAATTGTGTTTGGTTTTTTAGTTATTCAAAAACAACATAAGCCTGGAACATAATATTCACCGTGTATTAAACATATTTCAGAAACTTGTAATTTTTTTTATATCTCACGCAGTTGTGTATGAATGTTATTATTTACGATGATTATAATAATTTTCAACGTTTTGTAATTATTCCTAGAAATTTTTAAGATTACACCGAAAAAATATGAAATTCGTCTGAAATGTGGCGGTTGCCTGAATATATTTCATAAATACTCTGTATTTGGTGCGCGTGGTCCGAGGGGTGCGTTGTTGGCCGCCTCGGTACATCGATCGCTTCAACCCTTTAATAAATTACACTTCAGGTTGCGCGACACGCTACTGTTATGGTGGTGGTTGTTTATCGAACAAACACCGCTCTCTAAAGCCGCGTTTTCACGGATCAAATGTTGATAATTAAATTTCAAATGACGTCAGAATGTTGACCAAACTTTTTGGTATAATCAGATTGTCAATGGTGTTGTTGACGGATAAGAAATACTAGAATGTATTTTGCTGCATTACTATTGCCAATAAAAAAAATGTACCACGGAGAGATTTTATGTATACATGAAAATATTTATTTTATTTTATTTTAATTATCAACGGCCTCTATGGTCTTTCACATTATTTCATTTCATATACACATAATTATACTGTAAGCACAATATAATTTATATAACATTGTTGGTAAGAAAAAAACAAGAATTTATAGTAAAATTATTACAAAATACTTAAATACACAAATCAATTATTGTACTATATCATCAAAATATTACACATTAAAGCGTTGAATAAAATAAAATATCAACAAAAGTTCCCGAGCCTATGAAGTCTTTGTATAATTATTTGTTTTTGAAACATTCACATATAATAGCAACCTCAAATTTAGAGTGAGTAGGAATATGATACGAAATTAATTCAGTCATGTCAAAAACGTTCAGTTTACCTATTTTATAAAAAAAAACATTAAATTAAGAAAGTAGCGAATGTAGATAGGTTAAAATTAAAACATTAATTAATTTATTGTATCATTTTCGTATTTATGGATACTATTATGATTAATTATTATTATAGCCTGCCTTTAGTTGCTATATGTATATACGAGTATAATATTGCTTTGCAGTCAATGATGTTTTTTTATCGTAATATTTATATTCCATTCTGCATTATGCTGGATATACCCTCCCATGATTCACCTCTTCACATGACTTTGCCACTCCCGTCGATCTTGTGTCAATCTTTGCCATGACGCTTCTAAAGGTGTCCCAACAAGAGCGGAAAAAAGAAATTTTCAATAAAACAGCTTTCTTGATGATCAAAATGCCGAAAATTTGATATTATCATAAAGTAAACATGTGAGAATTATGTGTGGAACAACATTTCTGATAAATGTCCTCTTCGGCTTTGGTGGCACATTTTCGTTCTTTTGACGAAATTGTCAATCACGGTTTGGCATAAGTGTGGCTGGATTTCAGTGATACAGCATTAATCTCCTCCTTCAAGACTTGGGTGGTCATGGACTTGTTGACATACATTTTTTACTTCAAAAAACCCAGAGAAAGAATTTCAAAGGCGTTAAATCGTACGATCTACTGTGCTCTGAACTCTCTTTACTGTGTATGGTCTGTAGGCTTGAGTTATCAAGTCAGTTGAGTTTTGTAGACATGAAGACGCTAATCTTTCTTGAGAATACGCTGCATAGTGCTTCTTGAAATGTTTAATTTTTGAGCACGATGCAAAATGGATGTTCCCGGACTTTCGGCCACATTCTGGCGACCTGGACGAAAATGTGTCGATAGACTGATATCAGTAATCGACCTAGTCTTCTCAAATTTTTCAATTATTCTCTTCACAGTTGATGCACTTGGATCATTTTGATTACCAAAAATTGAACGAAATTTGCGAAAATGCGAATCGTGGCAGTCAAACTTTCACCATTTTTGAAATAATGTTTAACAATAGAATACGCTGTTGTGTCAAATAGCGATCCATTTTTAATAACGAAGGACCCGTCGAACTGTCATAATGGTTTAACTGTCAAAGCACAACGGCAAAAATGGCGCCAGATTTAAATTTTCCGTTCTTGTCGGGACACTCTTTACTACTCCGACAGTCTCTTCTTCTTGCCATCGAGACTTTGGGCGTTCTCTAGGTCTCATTGGATTTTTGTTCAGTAATAATTTTAATAACTTTTCATATTTATTTTTACTTATGTATTTTTCTGGATTATCATCACCCAGCACAAAATTGTTATTGTTATATTATATTGTTCAAATAATTTTTGATATTTTTGTATTTTGTGTGAGTATATAGTCTTGGTATAAAAGGTTCTACTTCTTGGTATATAGAATAGTACAGTTTCTCGGAGCAATCTGAATGACATGTGGAAAGGGATCAATTCTAGTGATTTTAACAGACAGCATATCCTCGGAATAATTTCAAAAGGCAGCATTCTATCAGCACAAAAATAATTCTTCCAAATTAATGATATGAATGTTGCAAAACAACGCATGTTTTGAAGGAGGTAAATTAAACCCGTATAAACTAAGCTTTAACGGCGATTTCATTCACGATTTCACAAATTTATAATGAACCATTTTCTGTGAACACGTATTCATTCAAATTTTCAGTCCGGTCAGCGACATAAATCATTAAAATATGGTAAATTGTTCGTTAATGATTTTGGTGTGTTGTGAATAATTATTTTTGGTTATCATATTATGCAAAATACTAATATAATACAATAATAAATATATATATTTCATAAAGAAACACATCAATTTTACAACACTTTACTTTCTTCGAAAACTACATACCTTAAACTGCTTCTCAACATAGTTGCCACCATTATTAAGGTACTTGTCATGACGGGGCACCAATTTTTGTATACCTTCGTCATAGAACGACGCCGCTTGGGATGAAAAACGTATTCCGTCTTTGAGTTCATTATCATCATCGCTTGCCACTAAGGAACCGCTTCAGATGAAGGAAAATGTGGAAATCACTTGGCGCCAAATCAAGACAAAATAGGACACACTTGGCGATGAATGTCAGCTGGTTTCATGTTTCGTGCATTCAAGAAACGAATTACGGACCGTATCTCATCTATCGTATTGCCTTGAACATTTCAATCGCTCGCTACAAGATGGTCACACTATGTGAATACCTCTAACACTGCTTGTGGTGAGTTAACAGATGAAGGAAACCATTGCGCATGCGCACTATTGAAACCTCAGCGCTACGATGAGAATATCCAGCAACGATACTTATTTAAAAAACGAGCCTTGTAAGTTGATCATATTTTTCTTATAAAAATTGTTTGCCTTTTCCTAATAATAAAGTTGTATCAATGTGTCAAAAATGCAAAATGTTATGGGATACGCAGTATAAAAAAACGCCTTTTCAGCGGACAAAACTAATTTTCATTTGATGTTTTTGGATTTATAATTTTGATTTTTTTTTTTCGTTCGTTTTGTATCTAAATGTGTCTGGGGTAGGCAAAAACGATAAAGGGAACATAAAAGTCAGTACTCCTGTCCTAGTCTCATAACATTATATGTTCTATTCTGTTCTGTTACATAAATAAGACATAAAAGGGTTATAGAAAATGTGTAGAAATAATAGAAAATATTATATAAACTATGATTTATATTACCGTGAAATATGCACCAGTTTTGATGACATTTTATCTTTTATAGGAAAATAACAATATTATTTTTTCAAAACCTCTCCAAAGCCCCGTTTTTCCCTGTCGCTGCAAAAAAAATGAGCCTAGATTCAAGATGGTATAAAAATAAAATAAAAATTGGTGTGAGCTACACACTGATGGGGTTACCTCTGGTAAAAAAATAAAAAATATCTAAAATGGTCAAGCAACTACACCTAGGTGATTTCACATGGAACGACTCCCTAAGGAAATATTCTAATACTGCTTTCATAACGTGGACTTATTTAAAAAAAAATTCTCATATAAACTCAAATTTTGTGTTGAAAGATTTCGAATATTAAATAATACGTCATGTATTTAACACATAACCAAAATATACAAAAGATGAGAGAAAACAAAAAGCTTTGTTTTAAATCATATATTCGGATATTGTTTTTACGAAACGATTTTTGTTAGGTAGGTACTGTACACGAAAGAAAGGAGATTTTTTGGAAGTTCTATGGAAATATTACTCGAAATGCTCATTCATATATTTGAAATGAACCAAATTGAATTCGAAGGAATGGAAAATATCCCTTTTTTTGCTTTTTTCTATTAAGCAACTGTTCGGAGAGAAAAATAAAATTCTGTTTTCTTTAAAAAACAGATTTAACATTTTTTTAACATTATTCGTGAGTTTCTATATTAGACGAATATTTTTTGAACACTTTTTCGCTTTTCAATTTTGCTGTGAAAATACTTTGAGTGCTGTTTTTTGAACGGTGGGTTGTAAGACGCTAAATGTGCTATTCTGAACAAAACCACAAAATTTGGCATTTTTATGGCACTATATTATATAATATATTGTATGTATTTGAATATGTATTTTGGAGGCTTCCCAAAATAAAATGCATTAAACACAAAACTGCATTGAAAAGTGCGTTAAATTGTATAGAATAGTACGCAATATATTCAATATTTGCAAAAATTTAATTTAGAAACATATTCAATACAGTGATGGCATGTAACATTAGCAGTGGTTTCCAAACGTCGTACCGCGCCACACTAATGTATCGATTAGGATGTATTCCGTAAGATATTGTTGTGTACACAAAAATTCAAGTGTCTACCTGAGTAGACTATTTTGCTATATTTGATTATTTTATTTTATTTTTATAATAAATTGAAAATAAGCATTATCACCAACAAATTTTGCATTATAACGGTACATGCCTGTCTACTCGCAATTTTTCTGTAAAACATATTATGCTATTACGAAAAACCATTAATTAAAAGAATTGTATCTGGTTATTTTTTTCGAATGAAATACGAAAGTTATGTAAATTTAAGAGTTTGATAACAGTTGTCGGTGCGTAAGTATTCTTCCGTGCCGCCAAATTTAAAAAAATTGGAATATTTTACCGTGACACCAAAAAGGTTGGTTATCACTGGTGTTAAAAGTTTAAATTCAGTCATAATTTATAAATATTCTTACTAATTGTTCTTAAATAATGACATACCTATTGCGTATATTAACTATTTTGCTGTCGACGTTACGAGACTTACTTACTCCTTACTTGACCTTCAGTACCATACTTTGTGTAAATTAATTTAAATGATATTTTGGGCTTCAATACATGAAGATCTCACCCGAACAAAAATGCGAAACGGCATATTTTGGTGATTTTACAGGAACTGAGAAAAACTGTTTATTTTATCTAATGATGGGAAAAAATAATATTCGATGTGTAATTTAATTTAATACATTATAAATGATATTAATAGACTTTTTTCAAATTGTAATCTAAGATGAAAATAAAAGGATTAAAGCACATACTAATTTTTTTTTCAATAGAACAACGCTGTACAGCACATGCTTGATAGTGTTGTTTCATAAGGTGATAATAAAAACAGACTATGCTACATGAAAGCTGTGTTTATTTTAAAAGAACAAATAATAAATATCATTCGCTTGGTAGATTTTTATAATACAAAAAATGTAAGAACTATATAATAATTACTTTCAAAATGGTGTTCGACAGAGTCTCGATGAATAAAAAGTGCTGTACAGCGGTTGTTCTACTCACATCAGTTGGAGTCTTTTTTGCAGCAACGATTACTCCTCTCTTCCAAATATGTCTAATCTATATTAATGATATACACACATGCTTTCAATTTGCTAACTTTCTCCGTTACGTTGATGATATGAAGATCTTTGCCAAAGTGAGCTCCCTAGATGACTGCCATAACATTTAAGATGATATCACTCGCGTTGCAGCTTACTGCAAGCTGAACAAACTTATCCTGAATGCTAAAAAATGTTTTCAAATAATATTCTCAAGAAAATTCAACATTAATTTTAATTATACAATAGACAGCCTTCGACTAGAAAATAAAAGCGATATTAAAGACCTAGGAATAATCCTCGATGGCAAACTTTTTTCAAGAATCACATTGACCAAATTACATCCAAGGCCTACAGAATGCTACGATTCATACTTCGAACCTGCAAACACTCCCAAAATCCATATTGCTTTAAAATACTGTAGTACGCATTCGTTCGTAGTCACTTAGAAAACGAATCTCAAATATGGAACCCATGGCAGATAACATATATTGCGAGATTAGAACGAATACAAAATAGGTTTTTTCCATACCTTAATGTTAGATTTAATCTATCATTCAACTCCACAATATGAAAATCTTAGAACATCGAAGAACACGTGTTGACCAAATACTCCTCTTCAAACTACTACAAGGCCATATTGTCTCAGCAATTTAGAATTAATATCTCTCCACATACCATCTAGATCGACCCGGCAGTTCGCACTCTTGCACATTCCTAGAAGTAGAACATCTTATATACAAAATTCATTCATTCACCGATCATGCCATACCATAATGAAAAATTTACAGAAATTGACTTTTTCAACATTAAAGAGTTATTTTTATGAACCATCACAATCTCAATTTTGGCCAATCATTCTACCTTTAAACACATATTTCTCTTCCTTTACCGCAACAATAGCTGCAACTTCCCCACCCTTTCTCCCCTACTTTTATTTTTTTATTTATCTTCTACACGTAAACATACTTATATACCTAAACATTTCTGTGGATTTTCATAAATAGTATCACATGTTAAATATTTATTATGTTATTTATATTAAGTTTACACTGTCAAAATCCTTCAATAAAATAAAATAAACAAATGCAGTTGACCAGAATCTTTCGTCATTTTTCTCTTGATATCTCCAGTTTGAGATGTTATTTTTACTTTTTATTTGTTTATTTAATCTCCGAACATCACTCGGTGAGAAAATCACATCTGACAAGCCCGCCATCTTGAGTGCTTTACAGCGTTGTCTACCACAGGGCATATTTCAACATGCCGTAGCATAGTCAGGTAGTAGAATTTTGAACTACCAACTACACCAAAATGTGCGTAATTTGATGTACAACAATGTTGCATACTTAACACAACTTAAAATGTGCCGTGCATCGTTGTTTGGGAGACGTCTTCAAATATATATAGTATTTAAAACCGTTTTCATACAATCTATACATTATGGTTGATTCTGACTATCTCAAAAAAGCGAGCAAATTAGTGTAGTGTTGTTAGCGAAGACACTCCCTGTCCCTCTATTGGATTATTTAAAACCCTGCTTTTATTGCAATTACTGCCAGGCGATGCGTGTCACCGGAACGATAGCGACAGCCTGTAAATCATTTTCAAAAATTTTCGGAAATAATGAGCGTGGCGAAACCAATCGCTTTCTGTTGGTTATTTTGATTGCGTTAATTGCACAAGTATTAAAATATGTTTTCGGAAATCAAATTAAATATTAATGATTCGTGCTAACAATGTCCTTGTTGGATATTCTAGAAATAATACACATAAAATATTAAACAGCATTCATCGCTTATCTTTAAATAATCAGTATTCATTTTTACCGCTAAAAAACATAATTATTTCTTATTTTTCAGCAGCGCAGAGATACCGTAAAGAGATAAAGTTACGGAAATTGTTCGAAAATATAAAAACGATTATTTCTCAGAAATCAACATTATCAATATTATTTTAATGAATTGATTGGAAATGTTTTTCTTGAATATTTTTAAAGTAGACCCGCATTAAAATTCTTATAAATTTTTAACTTTTAAATTTATACTATATGTATATGAACGAATGGATTAGTTTGCTCACCATGATTTTACTTAATTCTTGCGAAAATATGGAGCTTTTATAAATAAAAAATATCGATACATTAGTTAAATAAGTTGTATAAAAATATTAGAAAAGACAGAAAATTTGTTTTTCAATTTTTCCGTGAATCTGTGATCATTTAAAGTGCCTACTTATTATGAATTTACTTTATTAAAATACATCTAAACCTGTACAACATTGTAATATTTCATTGTTGAAAATTATAATAAATATTTTACATTAGTTAATATTCATACTGATTACCTTGTCGCTATCAAATATTGAATCGGGTCCCACACAAGTTTACATATTTCTCTTCTTTTAGATGGTTTGTTATTCTTACTGAATAAATGTTCAGAAAAATTAAATAGTAGCAATATATTATATTATCATCGTTTTGACTTTGTCCATTCGACCTTTAGATATTTTGAAAAATATTATTACCTACCTATCAAGCAGTGTCGAAAGGTTATTTTCTCTCAAGAGTTATGGCCCCCAGACACGCATGTGTATCGTACAATCACACTCGCCTCATTACTTATTACAGGTGAGAAGGATTGTATCTGTGATTGTTGGTAGGAACACCTTTGTTCAATATTTCGTATTTAATTATTTATTTTCAATTGAATCGTTTGTTGCACAAATAAATCCAAATAAATAAAATAATTTAATTTAAATAAAAAAAATAATACACAATAGAAATATGTATCCATTTTATAATTAACATGAATTGTGATGACGATAAAATAAATAAATGCGGAATTCAAATTATGGAAAGTTGTGAAAAACAAAGTTGTTGCAATTTCACAATAAGAATGTGTTCTCCTAATAATAGCATATCAATTGGTTCATCATTATCAGCTGTTTTCTATCCACTACTGGATGAAAGCTTCCCAAGTGTCTCACTTTTTTCTGTATATTGTTATACGCTGCCACGTTTTTCCGAAGGTTTGATGATCTATCCATCCAGTAGCTAGGTTTGAAGACAGGCTGTCTAATACCACTGGATGATTGCGTTCGCCTACAATTGACCATCCTCCGGGTAATGTGGCCTGCTTGTTGCCATTTATTTTCTTGGCGTATTAAATAATATCAATTCTCATTATTCAATATTCTCTTATCCACGCGGCTCTTTTCCTGTTTCTCCGTGTTATATATTAACTATATGATATTATAATATATAATAATTATCGTATATAATAATGAATTCATTTCGACTATCGGAGTTGTTGAATATGAATTCATGATTTTTGAAGTAAGCAATTTTCGTAAATATTGTTACATAATTCATTATAATAAATTAGAAAGATTGAAAAGAGTGTTTGATGAAACTGCCGAATGTGCTTCAATTTTCATCCATCACTTACGTATCTAATTGACTGCGGGATGTATTGTGTATGTATGGCCAGAGCAGAATAGAAAATGAAAAAGTATTTACGATTGACTTATTTTATTGTCAGGCACAGATTACAAGTATTGTACAATAATATTACTAAACGCAAATAATTTACGAAGGCGTTTGTTTCTTGGAACTATTGATGGGAAGGCGGCTGTGAGAAGAGTGAAGCTTAAAAGATGACCTTCTCGATGGTTGCTGGCCGCGATCGTGTTAATACCTGGTGTCGGTACTGGAATACTTTACAGCTGCTGGGAGTTTTATTTCACGCACCGGTATCTGCAGGGTAGATTCGGTGATGATATGAGTGGAGGCGATAGACCTCCAAAAATCTACCGAAAATATATATTACCACCAGCACTTTAACTGGGTTCTTCTATTGCTGGTAGACTACGCAACTTTTATCAATAAGATATGTATTATTTCCCAATGAATCTATGGTATTACTGCAATGTAGTCTTAAGTTAGGACAAAGCTGTCCATAGGACCTGACGGATGTTTCTGATGGTTTCATTGATTATTTTAGGAGACGATGTATCCACATATTTCCTAAACCAGCTTTTACCTAAGATTAATAATCCAAGTTTTTGAAAATCTTACGAGAAGAGAATATATCTTGTAAAAGTTTGTTGTGGTGGACCACGTCAAAGGACGGAGAGGCAGAACAAGATTCTCCAGTCGCTGGACTGACTAAATGAATAAAGCACATGACATCTCTCTGATAACAGCCTCAGATCCACAGAATACTGAGATAAATGAAGAAGTGTAGTCAAAAAGGAAGGAGTTCACGAATATCATGATACATAGCCATAAGAGACTGGCATGGATGATGATGACAATGATGACCTCACTTCCCTCCCAAACCCTGCCCCTCTACACGAATAGACTGCAACACTGTATTTACTTTAATTATCCTCTGATGATGAGAGGGACTGCACCTCTCGAAACTATAGTAGTGACAATAACCCAACGTGTGTGTAGTACAAAGATTAGTGGTGAAAATTAAAATAATCATGTTACACCACAAAGTAACCGCCATATCAATTACTGATATATTATGGTATTTAAAGTTTTGTGAAAAAAAAATTCAAAACGAATTTGCCAGCTGATTATTTTTCGTATTTTTTTTTCTTAGGTATAAATTTTATAATTAATTTACTTAGTAAAACAAAATGCTTTGTTTATTTTTAATTTAGAGTTTTTATATTTTTCACATGTATAAAACTATTGGGTTCGAAAATATTGAGTCAACGAAGCAAACTGCTAACATATAAAACTAGTACATAAGACCAGTTGTAACTTATGATTGTGAAACGTGATGTCTAACGTAAATCAAAGAAAATAAATCGAGTCTCAAAATACTAAGAAAGAATTTTGGGTCTACATTTGAAAATGAAACTTACAGAATAAAAAATAATCTTGAAGTTGAAAATTAAATTGAGTAAGAAACAATTGCAAGATACTGTATATCCTGAAGACTGCGATGAGAAAGAGCTGGCAATGTTGAAATAATGCCAGATAACACAGATGATACCAAAGATCATGACCAAGTGATCCTTAATGGAAGCTACCTGGAGGCAGACCGAGCAAGAGGTGGGCTGGCTGTGTGGAAGAATACTGGATCAGGGCGGATAGGAGACGGTGGAGAGCGCCTGCGGAGGAGGCCAAATCCCACCCTGAGATATGGTGCCGTCACGGTCCAGTAAATGAATAGAGATGAAATAAAGTGTACATATAGGAAAAGGATTTGAAATATTAGTTGCGGGACGAGGGGCATTCTACACACATTCTTAGTGGAAACAGAAATCCGAGAGTTGATGACACGTTTATGCAACAGTAAAAGTATTTACTGTTCGAAAATTGTGTAAACAAGACTTTTTTTTTACATTAATGCATATTATATTACCAGCATTTAAATTTTCGTTCCGATCGAGTTATATTTTTAAAAAAGTCGCGTATCTATTTGATTGCGTAAGTGGTGCCAAAAGGTCACGTGGGTGATACCAAAATGAAAATATTGAGACAAAAAATTTGCGTTAGTTCAGTCTATATATTTGGTGATCTGTGGGTGCCGTAGAAGAAGAAGAAGAAATTTGTTCATAAAATATCATTCAACTTTTTAGTTTTTTAAATATTTGATATGTATTCAACCATCCGATAATTTTGTTTATCTCTTGATTACTTTATGCACTTTTATAATACTCTGTCCATCGATTATCTCTGTGTCTTGAAATATGACCCGCCCATTATAGTTTATTAAGATAATGACATTCTTATCTCTTTTATCGAGGTATTTATTTTTTGTTTCTTCTAGTGATTCCTGGCATCTTTTCAAAGCACCGCTGTCACTACCATCGCAAAACACCGAAAAAACTCTAAAAATACAACGTAAAAGACAACCTAATATATTAAATATATTTATATGTATTTACTAACTTTTTCAATGTTAAAACAGTTTGTTTGACAATTGGAGACTACAATGTACACGTATTAAACTGTTTCTGATGATAAAATCATCATTCTGACACGTTCTATTTTTGATAGATTGTTTTAGGTATAGGTTTAAAGTTTATATTCATCACGTGATAGTTGACGATTGTAGATATTTATTTAGATCTTGTATATTATAGTGACGAATATCGATTACGTATGTTAATTATTTTTTTATCTTTCGTAGTCGCCTTTGACTTCCACCATCCATAAATGCCTTAGTTATATGGAGCGAACTATCTAAGTAAACCTTTTCTCTTTAACCTTGTATTTATATGATCATCATTTTTTTGTAGGTCATTACTACACAGTTTTTTAAACAATTTCATTTTCAATATAATTTCATGAATTTCTCCTTATTCTTTGATGGCACACAACTCTGAAACATTTAATTAAAAAATATATGTACAAGTAGAAATATTTTTAAAGTAAGTACTCACCAATAAAATAAATCCACGAATTTTATCCAAAAGCAGGGGAGGTCAAGTCGTTTGATTCTTTTGAACTTTTCACGTTATTTCCAGAAAGAAAACTGAATAAAAGTTAATATTTTATACGTAATCATATATAAAGCTCAGCTACCGGGTGTCGTATTCTGAACAACGTTATGAGTTTTTTGTGTCACTCTGAATAATTTATTTAACAAGAATTGAAACAAACAATTTTGAGAAAATTCACTGATTGTTACATTATCAGTTAGTGGCTGTCTATAAAAAAATGTCAGTTCTTTGTGTCGTATACCCGCAACTAATTAAAATTTATTAACACATTCCAATATATACTAGTTAAGCAAGCACATTAAATAAAAATGAGTACGTATCTATACTCACAATGATGACCAATGTATTATAACTTCCACTAATAATTTAATGTGCGTGTCTTAAATGATGAAACTTCTTAAGGAATGCTTAAAAAAAGCTTCAAAAATGTATTAAACACTTTTTAAAAATTATTTTATAAGATATTCCCAAGTATCTGTCGACTACTTTTGAATCATCAGTATTATTTATTCATTTACTAATAAGACGGCAACTGTACAGGCAACTGTACCTTCGACTGGACACTCGTTTGTTCCACATTTTGATGAAAGTTGAAAAAAAAACATCGATCCGTGGTACGTCCGAGCGCGAGTGGTATTGTTTAAATTCATACACCGAACGCTGAAATTTAAAAGAGCTTCCACAAAGTTCGGCGGCAGGAAAGCTCGTGGGTTCGCGCGCCCGCTTCGGTGGGCGGAACTCCGTAAACTGAAATATAGTGCCGTATTGAAGGGCGCACTGCGCAAGCGCGTTCGAACAAGTGTTTGCGCCACACTTCCGTCTCCGCTTTTCTTATATTATACGCCTTCCTTTCAATTTTTTTTTGCGGATATGATCAACTCGTGACATCAACGAATGTCATTCTGCTCGGTATGAGCTCCGTATACGAGCAGGCGTGAAATGATCAATGCAGATTGAATATCGAATCTCACACATGCAAATAATGGTTTTCATTACAGGTGTTACGTTCTTATATAAAAAAATATTCTGGATAGTTAAACAGTTAACAGTTAAAATGAAATCACGAATTAATTAAAGTAAATCATTGTGTCACAAGTATTGTGAACTATTTTTTTGATAGTACAAGCCATTAATGCGTGATAAATATTGAACTTTTTTAATATTCGTAAATATGGTTACATTAAAAGTGAGTGCTATATTGTCGGTTAAATAAACAACACAAAATCATTAAAATGTTTTGTATGACAGCGAATGAAGGATACATATAATACGAAATAACAAAAGAACTGTAGGAGGTATTAGGATGTTACGAAAATAACACCCGATTTCAATATAACATTATGAACGTTCTTTGCTAAGAAGTGTTTGTTTTAGGAATCGATAATATTTATTTATTGAGCAGAGTTTTTTACTTTCAGAAATGAGATTGAATAAATGATAATTTTAATTTATTTTTTTTGCATGAATGAGACTTATGCGTCTTAAATACCACACAATGTGGGAAATAAACTACGCGACGCTAGTTTGAAAAGTTTACGAAAGAAGATGTACATCGTAAAGATGACTCTTGTTGAAAACGACGATAAGCATGTGATAAATAACTAGCGCTGATTAACGGAAGAGACTTTCATAACAACTTATACCTTTCGAGCACCACGATAATTATTTACGGTAAAAAGTAGGATTCTTCAAACAGTTATCGGCTTCCAATTACTCTTAACAGGTTTTATTCTATTTATGTATTCGTTGATAAACGTGCGAATAAACTAATTATTATTTGATTAATAAAATTTATTGACTTTAAAGTTATGACTTATATAATTTGAAAATTAAAATCTGTCATTATTTTCAGTACTTCTAATACAATAGTTAAATTAAATTCTTGATTTTGTTTGATAACTACCAAATTCGAAATTAAATGAAAACAATCACATTCATACATAAAGAATCGAGATATTCTAAATAGTAACTGATCAATTTTATAAATCATTCTTCAACTAATCTTCTAAAGGTAAGAGTATTTTGGAGACCTGTTAAATATCATAAAATAAGTATTTTTCCAGCACATAGTATTTTCAGTAACAATGTGTATTCATGGTCGAAAGTTTTATATATTAAGAATGCATGTATTTACAAAAATTGCCAAATTTCATCTACATACGTAATATAAGTGATTTATGTAAATTTGTTCAAATTATAACGGAACTGGTGTGTTCTATATTTTTATATGGTGTTAAATCATGGACCCTGAAAGCAGGAGAAAGAATAAGAATTTATGCTTTTAAGATGTGGTGCTGAAGAAACGTGTTGCCCATACCATGAACGCACGTGTGTCTACACATCTAGGACAGACTCTCATCCGTTTGCCTGAAACGAATTCTTTAAGATTTATGGCATTTTGCGAGAAGGTAAGATAGCTTAGTTGTGGTGTGTCACAACAAGCGTAGAAAAACAAAAGGGACTCCTTGGAACGACCGAGTGGAAAAGGCAACATTTACTTCTGTGGTGACAGCCCTAAGATCTGCAAGATGCCGAGAAAAATGGATAAGAATTGTCAAGAGGGCGGAAGTTGAGGCGCGAGTCTCAGTCGGAAATAAACCGACGAGGATGATAATGATCATGTAAATAAAATATGATTTCGCTATAACTTAATGACGTATTTACTTTATGTTTGATTAATTTTTACATTTAATGTACTTTTATAAAATTATATGCAATTCTTTCGAAAACCGATGATAATCTAAATAATAAATAAATATATATATAATCAGTTTTATTCACTGCTTTCCGAGTTGAATCATTTTGTTCAAGGCAGTTTTTAAATTCTGTTTTGCCATATTTATATTTGCTGTACGTTTAAATATGTCGGTCCTATCACCTAAACGGTTCTGTCAGCATATTTGTATTACAATTTCAAACCCTAAAGTGTGTGTTAAAAAATAAAACATACGTGCGTGGTCCTGAATAATTCCATTTCTCGTTGTGGAGGATATAAAGACGAAACGCAAAAGTCTAATATTGTGGATTTGGATACCAAGCTACATAACGTACATTATTTGCTCGCCGAGTATTCAAGCTGCCTCTATTATATGTTCGTTATAAAAATGTATTTAAAATTACGAGGTTGCATCTCCAAATTTATAAATAAATATTTAAATAATAACGCCATTTATTTTTTCAGGCATTTTAGCATCAACAGATTATATCTGAGATTATCTAAAGTGGTCGTAATATAATAAGTTTTAAAAAAGGTTGCGAATTCGCATTTTAAGAACATAGTTCTGTGGCATTATAATACAATATAATCGAAATAATATTTAGTTGCTACATGGGCTCGAATCTGGACTTTCGCTAATCACTTTTTGACAAATTTTGGCGTATATGTGTTCCTTCAATTTTAGTGAGTCATCTATTACGCCCCTAAATATTTTTTCTATAAGATAGATACATTTTTTTATGTATAATTTTTGAAGTGATTTATTAATAATAATAATTCGTTATAATAAATTCAATTCAATGACACACGATATTTACGATAATTTCATACCTTGAAAAGTATGAATTCATTTGTACTATCAGAGTTGTTAAACATATAATAATATTTATTAAGTATCAAATAATTATATTATAAAATTAAATTACATCTACACAATGTAATCTCTTTAAAATGTATTGATATACTTTAACGGTTATTGTACAATAGTACTTTATAACAGGAGACATAAACCTATAGAAATTAATACTCAACTGAGGGAGATTTATATCTCCTGCAAAGTACCGTCATACCGTAACTTTTACAGGCAAAGCCTTGACAATGGCACGCATTACTGTGTCAAATTGTTGACTTAGGTTTCATCAAGACATCTATCATTTTTTTTTAAATGCGAACTAACCAAAAAGAGACACCAGTTCTGTATACATATTACATATATATTTTTAATCTTCAACACTACAACAGGTCATGAAGTCAAATTACTGTATTGAAACCCATCACAAAAACACTCTGACTTGAGAAAATGATAGATATGTTGTGTCTTTACCAGGAATCGAACACGGAGCTCAAGATATAAGAAGCCAGTGTAATGCCCACTGGACTACAACGGTCACCGAGCTACGTATGTGATACGAGGCTATGTATGTATGCGATAAAGTATATATCTCATGTATATTTACAGTGATATCTAGGTATACATCCGCTTTGACATAAGTCCAATTTGATATACGTCTTCTTTGGACGCGAAATTTTTTATTTGATATAAGACCCTTGTTAGGAATACGACTCGCGTGGGTCAAATGGTGCGCGCTTACGTCCTTGTTCTCGTTCGTCTGAATTCGGTTTTTGGAGAGGGGGCACCTCTGCCACGACTACTCACGAGGCGTCAGTACGACTGTTTCTACTTCTACCATCCGTGAACAACCCGCGCTATATCTGACTGAATTTTCACGTGATTTTGTGTTTTTTCGCGTAATTTTTTTGTAAATTGAAACATAAGTTCTAAGAAAGTTAATAAGAAGAGCCCAAGAAATGAATAAATAGGTTCGGATCACCATGGAGATCAGATTATTAAAAAGTATGAAGGTAGTATGCGTATCCGGGACTTGGCTGCTGCATACCGTATGTCGAGAACAATGGGATCTACGATTGTGAAAAACAAAGACGTTAATAAATTTTTGCTAAATTGCTTTTGTATTTATGTATTTTAGTATTAAGCAGTGTTTAAATTATTTTTACAGCCCCATTGATGTATAATATACCAATAAAAATATAATTTTTTTTAATGGAAAAGAATTAATCATTTTTCCTTTATTTCTTATGGGAAAAATTCGATCGGTATATGTCCTATTTGGTATGAGTCCAAGGATTTGGAACGGATTAAGGACGTATACTGAGGTATCACTGTGCTCGTATATACTAACAGTAGGTACATGACATACAAAACTACACAAGTTGTAGAATTATATGACAGACCTGCCATATTGTTCTTCTATTTATGTAGTTTTGTATGTTATGGATGTTCTATTTGAGATTATAGTAGGCGAAATGATATTTCTCAGCGTAAACAGCAAAATGTATTATAAGTACATCCTAACTAAAGCGGCATCTGTATTATCTCCTCAAGGGACGAATTTTGTACTCTGGATCAGCATACGTACATAATTCATGTATTTTTTTCATGTAACATGTTAACAAATATCATGTTTTCGCATGCTAAATGATATTTAGCCAAAAAAGTAAACAAAATTTTTGTGAAATTTTTAACAATAAAAAATAGTGTATTATGATTTTGATGTTGAATATTTTGCGTTTTATGATAATGATAACGAACGAGGAAATGATAAGAATTGAATTATTTTTAATATGATCATATGTTTTAATAGAATTGATGGTTCAACGCACGAACGCACTGCTATAGAAGTCGCCGTCACTGTTTCCAGAAAACATGGTGACCCATAAAAATTTCATATCTCATAAATATAAAATAAAACAGGCTTATTTTCGGCTTCGTTAACCGCGTAATCATCATGAGTTCCGATATTCGAGAAAGTTTCCAACATTCTACATTATCACAGGACCGGGTTCCACTCAACATAATTTATGGCCTAGCAACAAGTCTGGTGAAAGGGAGTGAATTCCACATTTCTTTTATCTCCTTTACAACATCACATTCCGGTTACCCTGCTCGTGGAGAGTTCCTGGGTAGCCAGGTTATTATAACCACCTGATAAAAATATGCTGGACGAGTATTGAGTTGGTTCATCTGCGACTTTGTCTCTGAATACTGCTGGAATATGTCATTTATTTCAACACCTCCTGAATTTTTTGGCTTTTTCGTAGTAAGGATTTTTTTCAAAGAATCTGGAGCTAAAAGGAACTCGAATCAATGTGTAATATACGGAAACATCACAATAATTATAGATACTAAAAACTAGTGGTTTCAAAAAAGTTCAGAAGACAAAACGAAACCATGCGCTTTGCACTACAATAATTATATTTAAGATATTTAATGTATTTTTCTTTACATTAACTTTTTTAGTTTTCGAATAATTTGTTCCGTTTACGTTATATATTAACTTTTCGTTAAGTGATGATCTATAAAAGTCATTAAAAGACCTGTTAATAATCTGTTTCATCAAAATAAATAAGATCAAGTTTAAACTATATGTTGACTAACATATTTTTATTTTCAAATACTTTGCGTTTTACCATGCATTGTGAAGTGATGAAAATATACGAATCAAGTGTCAAAACCAAACTATACTCACTTTAATACATATATCGTCACCAAAAATGGATTTTAAAGGCGAGATTGAATTCAATAATCTATGATGCCGAAATGAGATATTTTAGGTGACTGGCAAAAATAATATTTTTGAATTGAGTGTATCGCGATGACTGAGATCCTTGGCATGACCCTACTCTAAATATAGAAATATTTCTTAGTATAGAAATAGAAAAAGTAGCTTGAATATGTCTTGCAAATGTCAATGGAACGGTTAGCGAAGTTTGGCAACTCTTTGGTGGGTTGTCTCAGACCAAGTTAGTATAAACAGCAACAAAAACCTTATGATATTGACTTTAATACATTGAGTCTTAATTGGTTATCAAGTGTGAAACAGCACAAGACACGAGAAGATGGAAACGCATATCGAGATTTTGGGCCCCTAATCCTCCTAGAATAAGGGGATGAAAATGATGATGATATTTGCCGAATGGATGCTGAGGAACTCATTTACTTTCCAGTTAAAAGGATTTAATAGATTTTAACCCGTTGTCTAAAATGTGCCGAAAATTTAGTAGAATTAATCTGAAATATGTAGTATCATCCAGTGTGTCATATTTAAACAATACTGTCACATTTTTTTTGTAACCAAATAATATTTAACCACTGCGAAAGGCTATATTTTCAGTATAGATAATACTTATAAATAGAAATTGCCTCTAAAATAGTTTCAAAATATTAAACACCAAAATTTCATAATTTCTTTTTTGGTGAAGTTGTATGGAAAAATAACCGAGAAAGAAGAAACATGATATTTGCTAACATGTTACATAAGAAGAATACATTAATTATGTACGTGTGCCGATCCAGAGTCCAAAATCCTCCCCTTGAGAAAATAATACAGACACCGCACCGGCTAGGATGAGCCAACTTGTACATTTCAAACAAATAGTACATAACATACCAAACTAAATAAACAGTAGGGTAATATGACGTAATATGGTAAATTGGTGTCACTTCTAGGATGGATCACGTCTTTTGTAGATGGTAGAAACTTGAGGAAACCTAGGCTGATGTTTCAGCATGGTAATAGGCGCCATTGGCGTTGCCTCAAAAAATTACGATACAATCTCACATGTTCGCAAGAGATATAAACCTCTAGATTTATTAAATAATATGTATAATATGATTCAGAAAAATTAGGTTTTTATGTAATTATTCTCTTTTATTAACTCTTCATATTAAAATCGCCATAACTTCACCTCCTTTTGTTTTGGCAACTTATTTTTTTATATTTAGACATTTAGAAACTATAGGTTTACTAAATAACCACTAGTAGAACATAATTTAACCAACATAAAAACTAAAATATTATTTTGAGTCATCCAATTTCATACATTAGACAAGGCACGGTACATAAACTTGAATAATTATGTTCCCACATTTATTTACGATGCTTTTAAAACCAAGTAATGTTTATTGTATACTCGGGACCCCATTCGTGGTTGTAAGCAATCCTGTTAGGTAGCAGGCGTTTGATGACAATGTACACATGCTGTACTATATCCCAGCTTTTAAAAAAAATTTGCAACTTTGTGTAGCTTATATGTACCAAAAAAAACTCCTCGATACCCAAATCTTAGCTCAAGGGGATGAAAGCTAACTTGCTCGTATTGTAAGTATATAAATATTACATATATATCATGTAAACGGACCTAAGTTTAAAAGAATAAAATAATAAAATGAAAGGATTTATATCAAATAATTATGTTGAAGTTATTCAGGAGAAATTAAGTGGGGTGGGAGAATATGATGCCAAATACATTAGCAAATTTTTTTTCTTAAATTTACAAGTGTATGTACTTATTGTAATATTATATTTATTTTTATTTGTAATGTTTGATGTAATTTTGTTTTTCTAAAGAAACAATACAATACTTGAGTTATGTCGTGCCTAGGACTAAAAAATCTATTCAAAATTATTTACCTTTAAATGAAATAAATAACCTATAAATGAGTATGTAAATAATAAATAGGATTGTTGATAGATATTATGAAGGTATTGAAACGATAAGGTATCGGTAAATGAGTCGAAGGACTTACCCCGACGGAATCTTCGACTTGTACATGCATGAAGTCACGCACTATATTATTCACACTAATATTCACAAATACATAAATAGTCACAGATAAAAGCTGGATAGTCCAACCGTGTCTCATATCTACACAGTTGTACAAAATAACACATTGATCGACGACATACTTAGTTTAAATACTATTAAATTTGTGAACCCACTACCATAGTATATCACGGCTTAACTGGCGAGAGACAACTGGCTTATAAGTCGAGCGTTGGGTAGGATAAAAATATTGGAAACCGTGTTCAAATTGTTACACTCACCTATCGGTGTAAAAAAAGATTTATTAAAATTACATACTATGAATTTTGAACAGTGTGGATATAATTAATTATTAAAATATGATTTAAACTACAATCATGATCTATCAATTAATATATATGTAAGACTATATTGTATATAAAAATGTTTTTTTAATGTTTAAGATGTTTTAAAAAATTATTGTACCATTTTTCCAAATTATCTTCGTTTTATTTTCGACGAGTAAGGGCAGTTGCGTCAATCAAAAGAAGCATTTTATTTTTATGACTAGATTTGAGATTTTTAAAAAGATTTAATATTTTCATTGAAATGATTCTGTTCTACGATGAGCGTGTCAGAAATAGAGGAGGCAATATTTTAGATTTTTTTTTCTCATACTGATGGAGAAAGCTACTAAAATAATAATAATAATTTACACGTCATATTACGTCATTTTGTTGACACTTATTATGTTATTTCTCCGCATGCGTAGTCAAGAGTGACTGACATGCCGAATTTTTCTGCCTGACATACCACTCTTGCCTCATCCACTTTCAACCATCACACGGTAAGCAGCATCGCTTGTTGAAGAAACGAATATAGAAATCCTTAAATATCTATCTAACTGCTTACGCCAGATCTTCGAGGATGTCCTTTGTTTCTGTTACTTCCAAAACTAACATTGTATGTCTTTATCATCATCTCTAATTCATATATCCAAATCATTTCACTTTTTTAATTATGTCGACAATGCTATATACAATTTTTTTTCATTCTCTGGATGGTCTATAAATTTACAAACCTATGTGTTTCCTATTTCAATTCATTTTTGGTACCACAGCTTTATTATTATATTTAATTCATGCCATATAATAGATTAACATTTCCCTTTCGGTGCTAAAATAAAAACGCGTGTTCCGGTGCTGTAAACTCAGTGTACATGTAGACTTTTGCGATTTCTAAGGTGGATTAATATGAACATTTTACATTTATTACTTACATTAATCAATAAAATAAATATATGAATGTATATATATATCAATTATTGTGTAAAAGTGCTAAAAATAAGATAAAATATTAATCATCACGAACGACAGCATTAAAACACATAAAACACGTCAAACTCGGCCAGCACACGCTCTGTCACTAAAGTGACGATCGGCATCTGGCACCCCGCGCCCTGCGCGTCCTTATCTCTCTGCACGTACACATACACGTATTGATAAATTCACGTCAGGTTCTTTGAGAAAACATTTTTTATTGTTGCGTATAGCAAATACTTATATATTATAATTCTTAATACATAATTATAGGTAATTTCAACTCAGTTTACATCATTGAAGAGGAAAGGTTAACTAATTTATTTAATAAAGTGATAAGAATACGGCGTCTAAAGAAAACACATTACTAATACAGACTATAGATTGTAAACACGGATAATTAGGCGCAAGCCATTTTTAGATAATAAACGACTATGTACGACAACTTCATATAGTTTAACTATATGAAGGTAATATACATACACATAGCATTTAAGATCATGGAACAATGGAAAAAATAATAATTTATCTATCTTCTTGATTATTTTTGCTTAATTTAAAAAAATTCTAAATGTCAAACAGCAAATATGACATTCAAATTTAAATTCCTAATATTTTTTTTTTGGCAATTCAAATGTCTGCCGTACTTCGTTTAGATATTTGTGATTAAATTTTTAATGTTTATGAAGATATCATTTGAAGCAATTAAATTAATGAACACACGGCGTCCACGTGTTGGCTCGTATACAAATAAACAAATAAATATCTTCCACCCTGTCTAGTACACTCAGCGCGACACGGACATGTCAAACATCTCTTGCCGACTTGAATTCGGGACGTTCTAGAAATTATTCTGCGCGTGATGCATCTCGTGCCCAGCAGCCATTTCCTCTTATAATGTAGGTTTACGAATCAAGCTTTAAATAAACATGTATTAAAGTTTACAAATCAAGCTTTAAATAAACATCTATTTGGAGAACCATCATCACGAATGAGCAGTGAGACGCAAATCTTTTGATTATTTGTGCAGAATAACGGCGTCAGAAAATCAGTTGGCATTATGTTTGTTATTGTTATATAATTGTTTGCTTCCACATCGTACATTCAACATTGTCGATTCCTTAACCACGGGTATATTTTATGTGGACCGTGTCTTGGAGGCCTGCCAAATCGACTAGTCGATGCGACCAGATGGCAGATTGTGATGTAAACATTGGAGGCTTTTGTCTATTTGCAAAACCGATTCGTATGGAAGTCTACGAGAGTTAAATTGACATTTTATGGTCTATTAACTTATTTTCTATTCCAGTTGTTCGATTGTCTGCCGTCAGATGGTGCTCATTTTATGGCGACCACTTGTAACAAGTTTTTGTAATTTATTAAGACATTTTGTTTTCAATAAAAAAACATTAACTTCTCATCCATATGGCGCGGATCAACGTAGTTTGTTAGTTAGTTACCTTAGACGTAAATATTTTGTAATATCTCATTCTTTCAACATATCATTATGTTTGATAAATTAACAGTAATGTATTTAGTAACTGTGATGAAGTAACAGAATGTTTGCCATAAATAAAATTAGGTATAAGTTTAATACTTCGTGAACGTGTAATGCTACTTTAATTTTTATCAGAGTAAATTGATTTGTAAATCCAGATACTACTGATTTTTGTCGAGAAAAAAAATATTTTTTAAGATTAAATATATTATTTTGTAAAACAAAAATGACTATATATAAATTAATTTTCTAAAGACACTATCTGTAGAAACCAATAAATGTATATATTAAGACATACGAAATAAACGGGCACTGAGTCGGAGCATCAACAATATATTTTCAAACTTAAAAATACGCTAAACTATTTTTTTTGAATTTATAAAACAATGCGATAAAATAACCATAAAGATTTATGAGTAATTAAACAACTTTGAAATGAATAAATTAATTTATTACATTTGAAATAAATAGACAATATTTACAAATATTAGACATCACGTTGTTACATTCAGGTACTGTTCTACAGGGTAAAAAATTCTATGTATTATTCAAATTTAACATTCTAATTTGCGAAACGTGTGGGGTATACATTTAAACATTTAATAACGTAAATAAACATTATTTACCCAAATTTTTTAATAAAATTTGAAACTTGTCAAAATATTTATATTTATTTAATAATAATAATCTTTAAGCGAAAACACTATAAAATTTTAAATTTCAAAGAATTTTATTAAAAGTCATACATAAATCATTTTTAAGACAGTATCTGCATCAGTATCAAATATCACTGATATTTTATATTTGCATCCAAAAAGTTAACACGGGCAAATTATAAATATTTTTATTTGGGTAATACGTACCGATAAAATGTGACAACTCGAAATAATGTCATAAAAAATAATATGTTGTCAAAATTCTTATATATTTATTCAAAAGCAACGAATTAAAAAAATATTTTTATACCTATCACCTAATTTACAACAATGTCAAAATATTTTATATAAGATGGATCATTCTTTACACATACGTAATTTTGTTATTTTAAATGTATATACAAAATTATACAATAACATTAATATGTAACATTTGAATTAATTTTTAAAGGGTTTGTTAAACTTTTGTATGATACATTGCAAAGAAAAATATAATTTTTAATAAGCGAAAATAGATTTATCAATGTAATATTATATTTGTATTATTTGGCTCGTATTGTTTTAGCTGTGGGTATATCTTAAAATATTTTTATTATAGTTCACATGTAGTGTTAATTCGTACCTAAAAAATTCTAAAATTTCTATAAATTACGGGATTCGAGTCATAAAAGATCGATAGAGACGTTTTTAAATTAAATAAAAACATGCAAGGGTGTCCATGTATGTGTTATTTAATTCTATATTTTACCTAATAAGTATTTATAACATATTAAGAAAAAATTATTTCCTTAGAGGAAGAAGAAGTTTTGAGTCGGAGTTTTAATATTTGTTTTTAATTTCTGTAATAATTAATATCATTTGCTAATTGAAAAGAGATTATAAAACATTTAACTAACCTTTTATCAAATTCAAAGAAGATTCAAACTGATGAATATTTATAAAAGTACAATTTTTACAATATAATGTGTAAATTGAATGTAAAAATTCTGAATTATTTTATAACAGATTATTAAATATATTAATTTATTCTATGTAATATTATATAATAATATCAACATTAATAACAGAGACAAAATGAGCTGAATTACATCTAGAATCAAACTATCCCTTGACTATACGATTTCGCACAATTATCATTAATGGAAATATCACTTTCTTCGCCAGGGGTTGGAGAGACGTCACGGATATTCGGTATGTCGGTATTAGTACTATCACTGTCCAAGACGGTCTTATCACATTTATCGAGTTCACTAAACACATTAGAATTGACAACGTCCATTCTGTTACAGGAAAAGTTTTCGTTCAAGTCATTTTTCAGCGAACAATTCGACGAACTAACGTCGAACGATGAGACGTCCGCTTGAGATGCGGATGATCTAACGGGGGCGTCCGCCATAACTGTATTCTCCGACACATCTCGAGCAGATGAGTCAGTAGCATTTTCTTCAGATATGTGAGATAGCTTAGAGTCACTTCTGTGCTTATCACGTTCTACATTATCAGGGTATTCATCGACAGATTCACGCCGGTTATTAATCGCGCTGATCTCATTAACCATTCCTATTCCGATGATCCTTACTTCAGTATCTTTGATAAAGTCATTTGTTACGAGGTAGCCAGCTTCGATTGCCACAGTGTGGTCCGCGAAAGTTTGCCTAAGCGGAGAGATCGTGTCACCGTTTTGGCTCAGCGTCTCATTCTCTCTGTTTTTGGTAGCGTCGAAGTTGATTTCGTTCAAGTGTTCCAAGCGGTTTCTGATACCCTCCTCGAAAGCTGTGTTTCTGGGTTCCGATTTGCTTTCTCTGGATATTGACTGGATGTTAAATCCTGGTAAAAGTTTCGGTTGAAGTGGAAGCATTAGGTCCATGGACCCTGTGGTGGCTGGACGAGGCTGCAGTGGGGGGAAATTAAGCACCGGAGGCTGAAGAGAGGCCAATGAAATGGCTTGAGGTGGTGTGCAAACTTCATCTGTAAATAAACAAGACAGGTGATCGTTGATTTTAATGTTTTTATTAATCATCGACATTTTTTGGTATATGCAATGTGAAATTTGTTTAATAAGTGCATTGCAAATAATTATATTTAGAAGAAAATCAGATACTTCAATTGCTATATATATTTTATAATATGTATTATGCGGTTTAAATTTTTTTATTGATTATTGATATGATTTCATTCAAAATAAAAGTAAGAATAAATTTGAAATCTGAACGAATAAAAATATGTAAGTCTTCTTTTCTAATCTTAGTAATTAGGTCGCTTGTGTATTAAAAAAATAAATTATGTGTATGTAAAAAGTACCTACATAATGAATAAATAAATTTTAAATACTAATTTAATGTATTAATTAGAAAGATATACATATAAAATCAATTTTATCGAAAAATATTGTTGTTGCGCTACCGGAATTCGAACATGGATCTCTTTCCAAACCGGGGAAGGTGCATTATCCAATTATGCTACAGCGACAGTACTTTTAACGACAAATTTTTGAACCCATATGTTACACTTTTTCCAATTAACATATCTATCGTTCCAGTATTTGAAAGCCATCTACTTTGTTTTTACGGAATCTCAAATACCTTTGAGTAAATCGATAGCAGACGCCAGAATTAACAATTCAGTTTTATTAAATTTTGGACACATTGATACAACTTATATATTATTAAGGAGAACACATTCTTATTGTGAAGTTGTAATTATTCAGAATATAGGTCTGTGATATTTTAAATACTAATTTCGCATCAAATAATTGCAACCAAATTTACAGAAATTGAATCAACCACAATATTGTTTACTGCGATCAGAGACAATAATGAAAATGTGTAAGTGGATTATTGTATCCAGACGGAGGACTAAAATGAATGGATGCATGACTTTAATAAGTATTTCGCGTGTTGCGGCTCGTAAAATAATATCATTTTCCCCCAGGTAGAGTAATTAATGTCAGTCCATTATTCCGGGTGATATTTAACAAACAAACAACAGGCTTTGGGCCTAATTGTTAAATACAAGTACGCAATTCACTACGGTAAGTGGTAGTGGTGTATATCATTCAATTTTCAAGAGTTTGATGACGTGTTCGTACTACGATAGCGGGTTTTTTATTTGTCAGAATTCAATAATTTATCAAATATGTTATCAAAATGTCTATTCTTCAAAACATTTATATTCAATTTAAAAAAAATCGAGGAATATAAAGCGATAAATATTTATTTTTAATTGCTTGCAAATTCAACTTTGTGGCTAATATTAATTTATATATGGATTATTTAACTTTGTTTTTAACCAATTAATTTGTTATTTTAATACACCAACCGGTTGATGTATTGAAATAACGAATTAAGTGGTTTACAAAGTTAAATAATCTATATAAAAAATATAAATAGCGTCAATAAACTTTCAGAATCAATTTTCAATAGCGATATTTAAAATTCGCGAAAACTGACCGTTCTTTCCGTGACAACAATCTCTTCGCTGTAAACTCGTCACGATGTGACATACCTACATGATGTCTTTGTATTATGGTTTTTGACATTTGATAAAATACGAATATGATGCTAATTTTTATAGTCAATTTTATTCCATTTTTGAATATTATTAAACTTTAGCGTGACAAAAATAAAAAAATTATGAAGGTTCATTTTATGAAATTTGAATAATATGTTTAAAACAAGATAAAATAAATGTAAATATTATATTTTTTAAAGCTGAATACAAGATTAGTAAATATACCATTTATTTATTATTTTTTGTATTATTATTTGTGAATAAAGGGAAAACATTAAATGTTGAATTTCGGTTTCGTACTTCTACAACGTAAATTAGTTTTATTAATTTTACATTCATTCCATTAAGTTTTATATTGTAGATTAAAGTATTCTACAACTTCTTAAGAGATGTTAAAAAGAGCATTTATTTTATTAAGCGGATATAATATTAATTTCACATAAAACAAGCAATGCTGAATAAATTACTAAATATAATTGTTCTCAAGTTAGCACGGTCGTTCAAAAACTTCTGGATCATTATGCCGCACTAGAGTATTTGAAGTTCTAATATTACTCGATGGTTAAGGGATGTAAGATCTGGTGGTATACCTGGCAAAGAGTACCGTAATATCGGTTCAAGATATCAAATATTTGCGATTCACAAAACCGTTCGTAAAATACACAACCATAATAAATATTGATTTTTTGTCGTTTTAATTATAAAAAATAAATGATAAAGATTTTAAATAATCTAAAAATAATGGAGAATAAAAATGGATTATAAAAATATTATGGAAAGTAAAATTTATAAAAAAATGTGCAGAAATTCATAAATATTTAAACATAAATCTATAGGTAATCCATTAAGATTTTTGTATAATGGACTCCACAATAAGATTTTTAAGATGAAGACAACTTTTTGGTTATCTTAAAAATTAATACAAAATTAATGCTCTAATATTTAGTATTTTCAATAAAAAATAAAATCATACATAATGTTCAAAGCCTCGATAAGTGTACCAGAAGGGGCTAAAAAATGAGTGCCGACAAAAGTCGGCAATATTTTTAATTAAAAGAACCCCTACATGAAAATCTTAAGTAGTTATATCTATTATATATAATTGGTTATTTTAAAATTTATAGACGCCGTCCTATATTAAGTCGTAGTTGAGAAAAAAAAATCCTTTCTAATATAAATAGACGCAACAGCCGTTGATAATCGCTATCGTTATGAAGATGAGATTCACATGGCTGGAATACGTTTAGCGGGTGCCTGAGGGAAGCCTTAATGAAGCGTGCCTTTTATATACACCAGTAGGAAGGCGGCGTCTGAACGACTATGCATAGGTTGTACTCGATGAAACTATGGCACATGGAAAATAAAAAAAGCATCAAAAATGCTAGAAGAAGAGGTATAAAAATATAATTTTAATACGGGCGAAGCTCAGTGAGCCAGATATAAAAATACTAAATGTAAACACAACATAATATAATATGAAATAAATAAATAAAAATCCTCGGATACGTACTGGTCGGTCCTCTTGCCTGCAGCGGGTGGTGGTACGAATATCCCATATCCTCAGGAGCGGGATTCACAGAGCTTCGAACCAAGGTCACCGAGGGTCCTTGTAGCGCAAGTCCAATGACGTTCATCCCATTAGCGTTACCTGAAAACAGTGTGATTAACAACGTCCATTTACAGAAATTATAGGCGAAACACTTAAAAAAATGACTTTTTAAGAGATTTAGAAGAAACGGAAATTAACAAATTATTACTATTTTTCATAGCACAATTGAATGGCTTATTTAGAAAAAAGGATGAATGTTGACAGGTTTTGTTTTTTTTTTAAATCTTCAAATTTTCCATACGAATACATACATAAAATTAAATTCCTATAACCTTTAAACAGTCCCTATTCTAACTGTCCTTCCACGCAAACCACAAGGAAATCGACCCCATAAAAAATCTTGTGTGGTTTATATATATGTTTTGTTTGTATATATGTAGATTAGTAAACAACATTTTAATCAAAATGTTTGACTAACAATTACTTGAAAATTAATGCTTGATTGGTTTTAAAGATTTCCACTGTTTGAATTTTGAATGCAACTTCATTTATAAATTTCACCCTTCTGCAATAAAAGTAGCGTGACCGCCCAGCTGTACTACCCCTATGTGTGCTTTCATATCAGGCATGAAAATTGAAGAAAAAACATTCGGTATCCATAAGGTTACGTGTAATATGAACGCGCGTGCGCACTAGCCGAATCAATATGGCATGATTTTACGGCGCGCATTCTGTCAATTTACTATGAATATTATTACTCCACTTGAAGATTTGAATGGATCCGTAGCACGGCGCATCTGAATTGAGAACTGGGAGCGGTATTGTAAAATATTTTTTAAGAGTGAATGTGTATACCAGGTAATACGGCAGAGTATTGACTGATTGAAGCAAAAAATCAGGTCTACCGTGGCATGGAAGTCGAATTGCCACTTAACAGTTTCAGTATCTGGTGTATGAATAACCCGTATAGTGGTGTAACTTCACTCCTGGCACCTGGAGCAAATATAATCATTGTTAACTAATAATCTATGACTGGAGATAAATGGTCGTAATGGGGAACAATGGACTGAAATTCTTGAAAATGTAATGACCCATCAGGGGTTGCAGGGCCAATAGTGATGATGGTGAAATATATTGTATATGGAGGAAATTAATCATTCAGCTCTAATTGATTTTACTAAACAATAGGATTTTACCTTCTCTTGCCGGGAGAATAGCTAATTAATTACACTACGTTAATCGAATTTCACGTCATACTTTCGACTTTACGTGTTTCTTATTTATTATTCGATAATTACAAGTTATATGGATAGATTAATTCTGTGTATTTATAACTAAAATTGTAACATCACAATAAACATATTTAGTTATGCCGTGGACAATGCAAAGTTTTCGGAAATAAAACAAAGTAAAATATTTATCAGATCATATTCAGAGCATAATTATAGTATATGTACGTTATTTATATATATATAATACATAACTTATTTGAATGCGTTTATAAAAACACACCTTTTAAACTATGGTAAATGAAATTTTATTTATGGTATTTTTTTCATAAAACTATATTTACTTCTTAACACATTATGCCATCTACTAGGATTTTTGAACATATATTGTTAATATCAGAAATGGTCAGAGAGTAGTCTAGTTATCAATTAAATAATGGTGTATGGGTACATATCGAACCCGCTTCAAAAAATCTAGTATATTCACCAATTTTATTTATTTACATATATACAAACAAAAAAAAACATATTCGTCTTTATAAATTGCTTTCGGTTATAAATATAATAATGAGTTAATAATCATTCAACCGACATTCTAACATTTATCACTATATTAAAATATTGAAGATTCTTCTTTCATTAATAAACAAACATGAAAAATCCATTTATCAAATCATATGTATTAATATATTAACATGCTGGACACTTTGTTTACTTGTAGAATATAAAATACTATTTCGGTGGTCTAATGTCTGGTTTGCGTGTTCTAAATATTATATGGACAGAAATACAGCGTGATATGCATGCGGGACATAATAATTTTATTTATGTAAAAATGAAATATTTTTTTGGTAAATCATTAAATAAGTAAATACATAAAAAAATGTATTTTATCTTTTCTTATATTGTATACTCTTTAATTCATGTTAATGATGTAATTGTATAAATGTAATTGGTATATTCCTGCAATATTATCTTTATGTAATGAACGAATTATTTCTGTCAAAAAGTAGTAGGTACTAATAAAACTAAAATTTATGTGTGTATGTGTGTGTAGTGATTGAATGAATACATACATAGATCATGCAAAAAAAAACAAATGCATTGGCGATATGGACTTTGCATGGGATTTTAAACATCGGCCAGAAAGACAGTGGCGTAACTAAAAAAATTGGCCCCCAATGTGAAATGGATATGTATTGTGTACTACAACGGCTTGTCCAAATAGTCAAAATAAAATTGATCTCTAATTTTTACACTTTTTATACTTTTTTACGTTACGTTACACTTTTTTTCTGAAAAAAATGATTGCTCCGCTTTATGGCTATTTTCGTTTTCCGACGATGGTCTGGTCGCTAATCTGACTACTATTGTAGGGTACAGACCTTTTGGTTCCCTCTCTGACGTGGGCATCAATGCGCCGCATTGGCGTAGTTACACCACTGCAGAGAGCTCGCAGAACATGGCAAAATAGCCCAGAAAATTCTACACATAATATGAAAAAGATAATTCGACTTTTTGTATGAGTGAGGAAAGAGAAAATGTGATTAATCATATTTAGATACTTCAAGTGAAGCTCGATTCTAAATATTACTGTATTGTAAAAGTAATGTTGAAAATATATATTATTTATTTATACGGGGTATACACGTCGTATGTAGGTACGTATATTGTTTGTAAACTTTTATTAACTTAGTAAACTATTTACAGTTTCTTAGAAAACGGTTTGTTTAATATATCAAATATATATAATAATCAACGTAAATACGTTTCATAAATATAGCTATTATTTACTGCCATCTACCGACCTGGAATGTAACGATATTAAATGAAAATCTGCCTTACCGACTCGCCCCGTAACGGGAGCTTCCTTGATGATAGCGGCAGGGTGGTTGTGTTTGATAGCGTTCATGCGGCGGTTCGACACGGCAGCGCAGTCTCTGTTGTTGCGTCTCGGCTGTTCCACGGGTAACACTCTGCGGCGTTTCTTCGGGAGCTTAGACCTCGCCTGCATAGATGGCGTTAATAAATCAATTTAACGTAGAGAAAATACATAACATTAATAAGAACAAAGAAAACTATTCTTATAACACACATATATGTACGATGTATTATTTTTTGGCTTTTTAAATATATACACAAAAAAATTTGCTTGGAAAATTATTGTATATATACTGTTATAAAAATAGCTTCGTAAGTTAATCAGTAAAAGTAACATGATTCCAGAAAAATAACTTTTCCCTGAAAGATCCATGATTAAATCAAAACAACATTTTAACAAAATTACGATATAATTACCATCAGTGAACACTCTATTTAAAGTTGTTTTGTAACTTTATTATACTTTAATGTAATTATCTAACATTTTGTGTAAGTTAGTAAGCTAACAATACCGTTTTTTTTTTTTAATATTCTGTACATAATGTAAAAACATATTATTTCATGTAATAAATTCCCTTGATATCTAAGTCTGAAATAAATACTGGAACCAACCGGATTACACAAAGTAGATTAAGATAAATTTGAATTAAATATTGATTTACACAGTTTAGTAAATTAAATTCGAAACTTAACTTTTCAAGAGCCTTGAGCAGCGCCGGCGCTAGACTTTTTGTCGCCACAGGCAGGATTGTTTTTTGCCGCCCTAGTATCTTAAATGAAGATGATGTTTTAAATTTTTATAAAATCATCCACATAAATTGGCCGACCCCTAAATCGGCCGCCCGCGTGCCACAAACGAGGCGGTAATTTGTAAGGCCGACATTTTGAGACTTACCCAAGGGTAGGTTTTTACCAAAATACTTTCTGGACACTAGTGTTGACTACAAATTTCTACTTTATTAGGAAATAACTATGTTATTTATTGGATATTCTTTCGTGAATTATTTGTACCTGGATTATTTTTATTACACACTATTATTGTTTTACAATTTGGGATTTAAAAAAAAAAATTATATATTTTTCGGCCTCCCTCTTGATTTGGCCGCCGCAGGCAGTCGCCTGCTCCGCCTGTGGGTAACGCCGGCACTAACCTCGAGTTAATTTTTTTTCGCACTATTGGTCATTTATTATTATTATTAATTTACTCGCACTATTGTACGTACACACGTATCTATATTAGAAATTTGGGTTTCCAGGATCAGGAGTTGAGAGTTGAGTTAGAAATAATTGTGTCCATATTTAGGAGTTTATATTAGTGTGAAAGAATTGTGTTCGTTTTACACTCGTATAGTTAATATCAGCATGTATAAGTTGTGTCCGTATTCAGGAGTTGTTATCAATATTTTCAATATATATATATTATATATTAACAGTGATTAATGTTGAGCAAAATATAATTTAAAATCTGAATCATTACTTTGAAATAGGTTTTTCGTAATACGGTTGAACCGATAAATTAAAATGATTCAAATTAAAAGTTTCCATCTATTTAATGAGTTGTCAAGAAAAACAATTTTGTGCTTAATTGCTATTGAAGCCCCTTTTCAAGCAATTAAGGACATACCATGAAGCTATTTTCGGAAAGGAATAAGAATGTCGCCGAAATTTATTTAATATTTATTTAATTTTATTGTACTCCATGGAAAGATCTATAATGTAGCACATACTTTTAGGTAGAAAAAAAGGATTTTTTTTATAAACAGGTAATCTAAAAATATTATAATTATGGTTTATAATACATTAATAATTTACGTATTCAGGAAATGTTTACCTTGATTTATTAAAGTTCGTAAAATAAATTAATAACTGCATACAACTATCATGCGTCTTCTGCAATGCAACTACGCCTATATATTATCTTGCAAGCTTCCGCAGCCAGTACATTGAAATAAGCGATTGTACAGTTGTCCCAAAAGTATTTTTCATTTTGGTTCATTTGCTGCACCGACGCAACGAGCGGGAGAGAGGCGGAAAGTGTGTCGATCGTTAGCCGCGTCCTTAGGAATTCAGTCGCTATGGAGCGTGTCCTTATCAGTTGTAAGTGAAATATTCCCTGGAAAATTGATATCCCCACAAGGTGACATAAACTGGCCTCCACGTAGCCCCGATATGATACATAGACTTTTTCTTATGGGGCTACCTTAAATCAAAGGTATACAGTAACAATCTTCCCTCTTTGGACCAATTAAATGAAAATTTTGCCTGTTGTTTGAAGGGTGCCAGCGAAATAACGGATCACATTTAGAAAACATCATTTTTAAGAAATAAATTTCTAGGGACTGTATTTAAATGCAAAATAATATTTTTTTATTAAATTTTATTACAGAATTTTTATTACGATAAAGACTTTTGGGACATGTTGTATATAGTTAGTAAATATATATTTTGAAAAATAAAATATTAATCCGACAGAATAATATGATGCATTGAAATCTGAATTATAAGATAATAATTGAGTTATATATGAATATTACGAGACATATTTTTTATTTCGATTTATTTCACAGAAATTCAAATGAAATGCCGCTTATTTCACAGTACTGACTGCACACCGCTAGTACCTAGACACATTTGTTTTTAAGGTCGAGAATCCTAACCCCGTGGAAGATAGCGTGAAATTCGCAGGCAATGGTTAACTCTATGCTCATACCAGAAATGTTCAGCTATTATGGCTTCACTATCAAGATGTCACATTAAATCCAATTTTCCTTCCTCTAGCAAGTGTCAATGATAAAGTGTAGGTTTTGATCTATCTGCAAGATCACATACGGCATCCACCAAACTGATTCTTGGAAACTTGAGACAGCTCCTGAATTCCAAAACAGGTATATTACCGCGTGTTTTGAACTCGGATATTTTCTGTATACCCAAATATTCTTTGGCTTCTCTTTCTCTCTAAGTTGATGCATTGTATTGCTGTGGTTTGCCTTTACACTTCCACAGCGTGAACTTTTTACCTCCACTCTTCGCGATCCTGTCCATTTAGTGCTACTTAATCCTCCAGTCATTTATCGGACTCGGTAGGTAATTTTATTTTGTTAAAGGTCGACCACTCCTTTTCGTTCTTATACATTGTAAATTTCTCAAGCAACATGGCCAAAGCAAGCATAAAATCATTTTCTGTGTGTTACAATTCACATTATTTATTGTTCTTTGTGAAGGTTGTTATTCTCGGAGTCCTCTATATGATATATATTATCATATATAGCAAGTTAAGTTGATTAAAAATAAATAATAATATAATTAATGATTTCAATTTTCTTTCGCATTGCAGTCAATGATCCTTAATAGAGTATCGACGTCAAAATTTGGTGTATTCGTTTCCGGCAATTTCCTACTTTTGAAAACAATCGAGAATATTATTTACCTCCAGGGTTGGTTCTCATTTCGTTTGTTAATTTAGGACCACCTGCAAAATGTTATTTACCGAAGCCTTCAAACACCGTCTGTGTTTTTGTTTGTATTTAAAAGTGCTTCATTTTGAAATTGCCGGGGGAAATAAAAAAAAAAAAACTATAATAAGTTAATACAAAAATTATTTATGTGTGTAAAACAAGATAGGGATAAAATTTAAAGCCGTTAAATCTCTCGGAAAATGACAGGGAAGGTCATTTACATACATCGTAAAATCACATCAAAATTATTCATACGTTCATAATTAATCTGGCTCGTTCCTTAAGTGGGTTGATTATGAAGTCTCATCATGTGTCATCTCGTGACAGCAGAAAATATTTGAAATATATAATAACCAAATACAAAATTCATGAAATATGTAAAACGATATAACTCACTTTAAAAAATATATATATATATTATTTGTTTATATTGTAGGTGATTTTGTTTATAAACCAGTACTTAAAACACGATTTTTATTTATACAATATGAATATTATTCCTCGCAATAGGGTAGGTTCATTTTTTTAACAAAAAATCACTCTATAACTTTAATCAGATGTGTAGATGACGTTGATCTTTGTGGATACAACAATTTCAACATACTTGGGTCGTAATTAGAAAAATTATAAATATAGTTCATAAATAATTTAAAATAAGATAAAACAAGTTTTGACGATAAATTATCAATTCTCTTTAATGGAAATATTTTTTTTGCATTTTATGATGATGATAGATAGTCAAGAGCGTTAATTTAATGGAATGACGTATGACGTAATAATGTGAAATGCATTGGAGACTCCAAATAAATCGTGTCTTCCCATTTACTTGAATTTTTTTAATTCTAAAATTGCAGTAATCGTAGTTCATAAATTCCTGGTGAAAAATTGTCGGCTGCCAAAAGCGTATGAAGCTATTAAATTATAAATAGTGGAAGAATTGTGGAAAGGTTTTGATTTCATGACGGTTGGAAGCAGAGATTTTTAAAAATAGCTGGAGAAGACCACGCGATAATACAATAATAAATATACATTTATTGGCCGTAAAAAAACGATAAATCAAATAAGTACACCTGTTGGATATTAATAATTTGGTGAACAATTTTTCCAACTCGTCGATTAATGTTTCTAATTAATCTGCCTATCTTGCATTTTTCTAACTGCTTTGTCAGTTCGTATGTTTATTTGATTGATGCACACTAGTTAAACCAATCAACTTTAAAACTATCTAGTTCATTACACAGTTTAAACGATGCATGACCATTAGACTAAATACATAGTGTTCAAGTTTCACGTACTATCGTCCAGGTGATCCCTTTCAGTAGGTCACTGTAATTTAATTCTGAATTGGAATAGCCAGTAGTTCGGCATATCTACGGGGTCAAGAAAAATGTACTGAGCGTTTTTGTAATTCATTTCTCATACTTCTGATTATGATCCATTATTTTCTCAAGAATTTTATTCTTCTCCAATCTTTCCCCATCCAACTATACATTTCCTCTTTCACATCAATATTTCTTTACACGTACATGAATTGAAATGCTGCGCATCAGTATTAAAATGTTTGAATTTATCAACCGTAATAAAGCTAAGCAATGAATAAAAAATATGATGTGCTGTTCATTTAACACATCTGAAAAATCTGAAAAATAATATAAATTCAAGTAACCCTGAATTATTTTATTTTGTTTATCAAGGCTTTCTAGAAGTACTATTTTAACTTCTGTTATCAAATCAAGACTCCAATCTTTTTAAATTTGTAACCGCGGTGAACTCCCTTATAGACTCCCCTTTGGGGGGTGACTTGTCTCCAAAGACAAATAGCACGTAATATCTGTTCCAGGGATGAATTTCCTTCCCTTGGCATTATTTACCGACTGGCTGTTTTCTCTCTACTTACTTTAATCGACGTCAAATTAGCCACACGGTGAGCTATGTGAGGCTATTTGGTAGAATTCAGTCGTAATGCGACAAAAAGATAAATTTTTCTTGAAATGGGTCCACACAATATATTAGATGAAGCCTTACATTTCTCATAAAATATATTTTTAGAATATTACAAAAGATTATTTCAACATCCATACACTTTCTTACTAGATCATTAATTAATATTTTGTGTATGGTTTATTTAATAAATAAATACGAATTAAATAAATGTATTAGAAAGATATACAGAAAAAACCAACTGTGGAAAAATATTTGGTTCCTATCGGGATACGAACGTGGAAGTTTTTCAATCTTATTTCACCATATCAACCGATTACATTTTCGATACCTTTGGAAATTATATTTTGTATTGTATTACTCAAAGATATTTGGTATATAAAATTTCTAAATTACTCGCAAATATGCTACATTTAAGAATAGTTGTTAATAACAAATATTTTTATTTAAAATTAATGTCTTAAATAAGTGTGTGATGCACATATGTAAAGAAGAGTACTTTTTCCACTTAATTTAAATAAATTTGGTTACACGATGCGTATAAAAATAGTCGAGAAGTATACAAATATATACCTTTATAAGTTAGGAGAGGCGCACTGCACTCATGGGCAGATTGGGAAGTTAAAACCTGCTTGAATTTGTCAATATACATTATTTAAAACAAAATTGTTTTGAAGTTCTACATTTTATTTTATGTAAATAGGTAGCTATTTAACAATTATAAAACATTGACACAATTAAATTTATTGTTGTGTTTTAGGCTTTTACGGCTACCCTAGATTCAATTTTGGTACATTGCATTTCTTGAGTAAGATCATTCTATCTATACCTAAATTTAACATCTTGAACTTATGGTGTTTGAATTCTTGAGAATGAAAGATTTTCCATTAAATAGATAAATAAATATTAAGTTCCTATTATTACAAAAAAAAATTGAAATGTTTTAAACCATTCCCGAAATATTTTTCTGGATGCACCTTTCGAATGTTAGATAGCGACCGACATGGCTGACGCGTTATATCCATCGTTTTACTATTTTTGATACTAAGCAACTCGACCAGGATTGAGAACCCTTCATCATTTGGTCACTAAGCGAGTAGCTGTCCAAAAAAGCATATTTAACCAATACAATTAACAATCATTCGAATGAATGTATTATATATACGCAGGCGCGTGCAGTCAGTACATTGAAAAAAGCTGTCTTTATTTCTACATATTGAGAAATAAAGTGAAATTAAATATTTGTCTGACAGAATGCTACCATTTATTAAAACATGAATAATATGAAAATAATTGTAATAGGAATATTACGAGATGCACATTTTATTTAGATTTATTTTTCAGAAAATCTGGTCAAGTATAACTTATTTTTCAATGTACCGACTGCACGCCACTGTATATAAAACAATATGACTTTGTCATGTACATTTATCAAAATCTTTATATCGATTTAGAAGAAATGAAGCAAACATATTTTTATCATTATTAGAAATTACAAAGAGAATTTGTAAGAATCTGCTACTTTACGTTCATAAATCTTTATTTTGATGTTATTTTCAGTGTCTGTATGCTTTGAGGTTTTTTGAGTGCCTTCAAGAAATTCATGCGACGACGTAAATCTTTTTATTATCGTTTCAAAATGTTTTGTCGTAAAAGAATTTCAAAATGAATTATTTTTGTTTATTCATTTGAAGAACTTTTGTACAACAAAACGACGGTAAATTGTTTTTTCTATCTTACTTTTTTACATAATTTTTAATGGTATCTATTTGTGTGTTAGTAAGGTGCTAGATAACACTTGTAGTTCTAGTAATAAACAAATATAAAATAAAATAAAAATGGAATATTGGAGGCCATCTATCAAGCTGTGTATCACCGGAGGCGAGTTTTTTGCCTTCACCGGAAGGCGAGAACGCATCACGTTGATTAGTTTGCAATCCTTGCTTAATTAATCTTCGTCACTATGTATTGTCCATCCCGGAATCCAATACAGCCCGCCACGTGTACGGTATACTGTGTTAATCCTGTAACGTATCACCCGCACAGCCTTGCAATATTGATTTTATTACGTCCGAGCAATGCAGTATTGAAGTTTAGTCAAATATAAACAAAATTTAATCAAATTGATAAAGTTTTGAAACTAGCCACCGCAGGTGATGGTATACTTTGAGGAACGGATTTTACAATGTCACGGTATGCACAATGAATGCAGCTTGCATTTATGCATCTTTATATTTGCATATAAAATATCTCTTACAGCACTGGCCATAAAAATTAGCTACACATTTTGATACGAGGCAAACGAGACTGGCTAACAAACTTAGCTGAAATAATTACGAGTTCAATTTTTCAGAAAATTTAGATCGAAATCAAATACCGGAGTTATCGTATTCACATAAACCATTACTTTTAATGGAGGGTCGTTTCAGGGTCTCCTGATCGAGATCGATGAAAGTGCAGTGAAATTTTTCAGATATGGCAATAGGTAATATTTATATAGAAATCTACCTAAAAGTGTTAATATGTAGAGATCAAAGAAACATTTCGTGCTTAATTCGAAACAAAAAAAAAATACATATATGTACATAAATTCATAATTTTATTCATTTTGGACCTAGAGATGAAAGTAAGAACGTTATTTTATACACACAATTTGTATGATTCTTGCCATCAGTGCAAGAAGGGATTCTTATTGAAAAATTTAGAAGAAATTAGAAAAACGAATCAAGAATAAATTTAAGTATTATTTATTGATCGTGAAAATTCAAAAATAGACGGCTGGCTTGTCACAGACAGCCGACGTCAGCCTGATGTAACGGGAGGGACGTTAAATATCACACGTAGGCTTCTATCGAATATTCTAGACTTTACGTCGTGCGTTCATCAATCATGTATTAGCATAGATTGTTTGTTAAATATTGTGGAAATTGGTTACGCCATGCATTTGAAATTTAATTTTAAATACAAATTAAGAAAGATATACATATTAAATCAATTTTTGAAAATGTTATGTTGTTGCTACTTGAATTCGAATCTGGATTTCTTCCTATTCGGGGAAATGCATTAACCGATGATGCTACACCAACACACGATGACATATTTTCGAACTTTTATGTTGCACTTTCAAATTGATATTTTTGTGGGTACATTATTTGAAATCCATTTTATTTATATTTACGGAATCTCAAACATCTTTGAGTAATTCGATAGGAGACGCCAGAATTAATTGATAATTTATTTTTATAAAATTTTGGAAACATTAAAACAACTTATTTTTATATTTATTTTTATAATTTTTATTACATCAGTTGTCATAATATGTCGAATCGTACAATCAATTTTAATATTATGAATGGTGAATGTATAAATATTATGCTTGATATTGTAAATGATGAATATTATGCTTGATATTGTAAATGATGAATATTATGCTTGATATTGTAATTGATGAATATTATGCTTGATATTGTAAATGATGAATATTATGCTTGATGTACAAAAAATCGGAACAAGGAGTGAAATGACTATAATGAAATAAAATGCAAATAAATAAATAATATCTTTAATATTATCGCAAACTTTACGTTATGGTTATTCACTTTAATATTGAATTATGTAATAAATTTGTTTATCAATCAGTAAATTATACACCAACCGGTTTCGAAAAATACCTTTTCTATTATCACGATGTCAAAAAAATTTTTTTTTACTCCAGGCCCCGTTAGTCTATGTGTCGACCTTTGGCAAAATAGTGATATAACTTCATATAATCAACTGCATCCGGATGCGATTGCGAAACCCTTTTTCCTTTTTCTGTGTTTCTGGCACCTAAGATGCGATTCCACCACGTGTAATGTTTTTTAAATATGAATTAAATACATTAATTAGAAGAATATACATATAAAATCAATTTTATCTAAAAATATTGTTGTTACGCCACCGAAATTCGAACCTGGATCTCTTTCCAAACCGAGGTAGGTGCATTATCCAACTATGCTACAGCGACGATATTTTTAGCAACAAATTTTCGAACCTATATGTTACCCTTTTGATATTAATACATTAAATTGTTCCATCATTTGAAAGAGCCATCTATCTTATTTTTACGGAATCTCAAATACCTTTGAGTAATCTGATAGCAGACGCCAGAATTAATAAATTAATTAATTAAAATATCGTAGTTGTAGCATAGTTGGATAATGCACCTTCCCCGGTTTGAAAAGAGATCGAGGTTCGAATCCCGGTGGCGTAACAATAATATTTTTCGATAAAATTTATTTTATATGTATATATTTCTAATTAATATATTTAACTCATATTTAAAATATCACAGACCTATGTTCTGAATAATTACAACTTCACAATAAGAATGTGTTCTCCTAATGTTTTTTTTTAATCATGCCCAAAGGAAATAATTTTTGTTTTAACATTCTTCAACTTCTCTTTAAGCCCTTGTTTTCACTATTCTCAAGTTTCTCAGGGAGTCATGCATCATGCGAAGTTGATTACTGTTTATGCCTGGCTGTCTAATGTCTACTCAAACACAGGCCTCCAACATTATATCTCAAATCTCCTGTTAGAAAGTTCTATCTCAAACTATAAATCTTACGTAAGTTAGTGTTATCTGATTTTCAATGCCGAGTGAATAAAAATAATTATTAGTTTTTTAAATATGATACGTTTATGAATGATGGAATTAAACCATAGAGTGAAAATAACAATCGTTTAAATTCCTCTCTGCAAATACTGTGCCTATTTTCCAAATCCGTTATCGACAGGCGAATCCATTATCCCAGCCTCTATTACTGATTCCGGATAGCACTGCGAAATGGTTTTTGCTTGTTCTACAGCAATATATTACTACCATGCATCCGCTAGACGTGAGCGGTGATTTCAGCAGTGTGTTTAGTCCCCCGGGTGTAGTCGCGCGTACTTTTTCTTGCTGATGCTGCTTGGGTAGTCGGTAGTGCTCAGTAGTAGCAAAGCTAAACAATATCCAAGTATTCTTAAACAGGTGACTGTCAATTTGATATCACACTGAGATTGAATTTTTGCTTGCTATATTCACTGATAAATAAATAAAATGACGTCATTTTGGAAAAAATATATTATGAAATTAGACTGTCCTTCCGTCACTCTTGTAACTATAGTGACAGATATATGAAGAGTAGGAAGAAGGTCTAGGAAAACATTCATAAGCCAGTTGTTGCAGTGAAGTGGATACAGAAGCTACTGCGAAGTACCAGATCTGGCGCAGAGGACTATTTGTCTAACGAGGGATTTTTACTTGAGTTTCGGAAGTGATCTGCGATTATCTTTAATCTATTTGAAAGCGAATTTGGCGTGGGTTTTGCTTACCGATCGTTGCTTTTATCTCCTGAGTATAATATACCTAGCATAGTGGAAAGTATCTACATCGATATTATCCTGGTGCATATATGTGTACATGTAGGTTCAACAATTTGTCGTCAACTTACTATGTTGGTGCAGCATACCGGAATAGGAAAAGATCCAGGTTCAAATCCCGGTAGTAACAAAAATAATTTTTCGGTAAATTGATTTTATATGTATATCTTTCTAATTTATACATTTAATTTGTATTCAAACATTTTATAATGTTGACGAACGTAGATATTTACAGAGCTATGGGGAATACAAGGTGTTGAATTTGATAATGAAATGGGGTTGTTCATTGAATTTGAATTTCGATAAATTTTGACATAGGCGACATGGCCAAGCCAACCCTCCTTCAGACTTTAGCTTTACATCCTTCATTTCTTGAAACGAGAGATCTTAGGTAGAAGTAGGCACAATCAAGTACTGTAATATACATACACGTACATACATCATATGTATGTGCCCTGAGTCTATCGGTGTTCCAGAGATTGTAAATTGTTCGCCAACAGAGGGTTGTAATAAGAGATCTGGATAGGAATGTTAATAGACTTGTTCAAATAAAGAAGGTAATTTCAGTAAGCGAAAGATTTTCCTTAATGCGATTAAATTAAAAACAAAAATTTGTGCCATTTCCACTTATTGGCGATATTGTCAAAACTACTGCCTTGGATTTTTTACACATGTCGTTCTTCTAATCAAATTTGATGGTTTTCAAAAGAGATGAAATGCTGACTAATTGTGATATAATGGAAAATAATGAATGCTGAGAATATATGAATGTATGTATTTCGCATGTATATTTACTAGGTTGAGAATGATATCGAAATGAGAATGACTACTGGAAATAAAGTAAGTGGGGTATCTGAATGTAATTAAAAGTAAGAATTTGTAATACGAAGCAAGATTATAATGGAGTCTTGGTGTCAACACTAATGTAAAAAGTGATGTCTGGAATAGGCAAAAAAAAATACGAAATTAGATTGAAAGTGATGGAAATATGATCGCTTACGCGTACATTTGGAAAATATAAGTATGGTACAGTGAAAAATGAATAAATTAGGATTAAAATATGGAATAAATTTTCGTACTTTGTCAGCGATGTAGACTTGGTATCAGCTAATGAAATTAATGATATGGGTGTAATATTTTATAGTAAAATATCATTCATTCCCCACATTGATTCGATAACAAAATGTTGGTATTTGTTTTGAGGATTGCAAAAAACTTTTCAGTCTTCTCTAGTCAGATCACAGGTAGATTATAATTCGGTCATTTGGTCGCCTTACAACATTGTTCACTGACAGTGGGTGAAAGAATCCGGAGAATGTTTTTAAGATTCATTAATTATAAATTAAATATACGCTCTGAGGATATCGATTATGATTATTTCCTCAGTCGTCTGAAATTGTTAAAACTGTCAGTGAGACGTCTGGCGATCGACCTTATATTTCTATAAAGGATCAGACTGCCCCCAGATTGTTGGTCTGCTTAACTTTCACGCACCATTGAGGTCATCGAGATAATTCATTGTTCTATTACAGAGAAAATGTTAGAACAAATGCATTAGCTAACTCCGCATTCCCCAAATTCATTATTTATAGGACTAAATTGTTACAATTTTTATGTCCTAATTCAGGGATGATGGATAAATAGCTTTACTGATTATCTAAGCTCAAGTATGGTAGTAATTGATGTTTAATATGTTATACGTGTCGACTAATTGTGTGTAATTTGAAAACTATAAGACTTCTTTCAACATTCTACGATACTTCATGTATTTATGTATATTTTTTGTTTTGTTCTATTCATTTTCTATAATTCCCAATTTGTTTTACATCACATTTTTTTTATAATTCTGATTATGAAAAACATGGAGATATAAAATAATTTTTATCTTTATATTGCGCTTCTGATGTGATTCACTATTAAATAAAAAAAATATGTTAATGCCTGATAGAGCATGTACAATAAATAAATAAAGAAAAGGTTTACTGAAATGGTTTGATCGCGAACAGAACATAGGTATCTGCGAAAGACCTGACATTGTAATGTACCAGTAAGGAAGATTTTGAGTATGAATACTTGGCGGTTGAAACGATTCTGTTTATTAAGTTCAAGTGTACAAAATAAAGTATTCACGGACATGTATTGAAATGAACAGACTTTGAGTTATTTCTCGTTATAACTTAAAATATCATCTAATTGAAAAAAGATCTGGCGATCGTTCATATTGGCAACGCACCTAGATATGGGAATATCTCCAAATCTGAATTCTCAGCAATGAATTTGAGTAATGAATGTCAAGTGAGGTTTCAATACATATCCGTTTGCAATGAATAGTAAAGTAAAACAGTGGTCAGTCATGTGGTTTTAGTACATTTTGTCCATAAATAATAGCATAGTATAATAGCGGTCAGTTACATTAATACGATTATTACTTGGAGTTTTGTGACGCGCGTTCTTGAGACGAATGCCCTAGATAAGAACATAAGAACAAATACGGGAAAAGAAAGCTCTCGCATAATACAGTTAAATGATTGATTTGTTAGAAGATAGAGCAGATGATATTTAACAGCATTATCAGATATTGGAGGGTATCCCTGTTAAAAGTTTCAACAACCGAAGAGCACGCATGAGAAGATGGATGAAAATTGATGAGGTAAGAGTTGTGTACCAGGAAACAGGAGTGTGGTGTTCAATCATATCTGCCTAAGCTTGCAGTAAAACAGTAAGATGGTAAGATAGTTAGTTACATTCTTCTTTTTCCAGGACCTCGTCGTCTATTGTTCCTCTTAGAAGTAGATTTGGTACGTTGAAACGTTCTGAATTTCGCGTAACATCATATGTTCACGGTATACGAGTTTCCGTGACTTGATTATATTTAATATTTCTTTGGACTTGTTATTTTGAAGCATTAAATTACCATATTATAGTAAGATTAAGAAAGTATCACATAGGTGGTTTAGTCATATGGAACGGATGAATAAGGAGAGAATGGTAAGAAAGATATATGACGCAGGTGTTGATGTCACCAGAAATAAAAGACGTCCGCGTAAGACTTGGCACGACCAGGTAAATCAAATACTGGAGGATGGTCCTGTTAGAAGCCTCAATAATCATCGAGCTTGTATGAGAAAATGTATGAATATGGATGAAGCGAGAATTCTGTCAGGGCAGAAGAGTGTGGCGCTCTATCCTCTCTGCCTACCCCCGCGGAGAAACGACATGATAGTAAGTAAGTAAGTAAATTACCATTTATAACTATCGGTCCAACTGATACAAGAATATGCCCACATTTTAAAAGCAACTATTTTTTTAAACAACATCTATTATCATTATCTTGTATAAAATTATCAAGTATCTCACGATCCTCATACTTAGTTCAGATTAAGGTCATACTCACCTAACACCTTTCTTAAGCGATTGAATGTCGTTCTAGTTTTCTCAATATGCTATCTGATATCTACAGCTTGGTCCCAGCATCCAACATGTATCCCAAGTACGTTATTTTACTTATTTTCTCCAGAAGTATTTCGTAAGCTTGAACATTGCTATTGTTGCGGGAATCCCGCAGACTTTATTTCTTACTCATACAATGCTATTATTAATATTTTTTAATTTCATTATTATTTTTATACATGCCCTATATTACGCATTAACATAATTTGCATAATAAATTTCATCAGAAGTGCAATACACAAAGAAAAAAATTACATAATATCAGCATGTTTTTTCGTAATTAAAATTAAAAATATAAATAAATATAAAATGTAAAGTAAAGCAACTTATCCGTCACCATGCAGTTAAAACATAAAAAATGTAGTCCTATAAAGAGTTAGATTTTCAGAAAAAATATCGACTACCTCCGCATATTCATTTCCCAAAGAATGCAATCTGGGGACTGAGGAGTTAGCTAATGCATGAGTTCTGAAATTACCACTGTAATAGAATAATGGATTATGTCTCGATGACCTTAATGATGCATGAAAGTCATGCAGACCAATAATCTGAGGGCAGTCTATCATACCATTGATGATACTGATAATTTTAACAATTTCAGATGGCTAAGGCGATAATCATAATTGATATCCTCAGAGCGTTTATTTAAATTTAAATGAATACATTTTAATTTATTATTACAAATTCAATTTAAAAGATACAGAAATATTTACTCGTAGTAACGTATAAAATAACGCAAGTAATATTTAGTTTTTGTTGTTAATATTACCTAAAATGAGTACAAAATGTGCATAGAATACTTAAAACTGTAAAAGTAAAAGAATTTCTTTAAAGGTCCTAATGCTAAAGTTATATGACATTTTTTATAGACAGCTATAAAGTTTTCGAGATGTCACTTGTTTACGGGAAACGAAATTTTAGAAAATAAAACGATGTGAACCTGTCTAGTGATGTCTGTATCAACTATATGTAATGATTATTATTTGAGTGCTTTCAATAACCTAATAAATAAAGTAAAAATATGAACTCTAATCTACCCGTGTTTTATAAAATATACTAAATTTTTCTGATGCTAATTCTTTTCTTTTATTATTAAATTTGTGAGGCAGCCTCTGGTAAAACATATTTCGTATTAAAAACGCATTACATGTCATATGCATGTCACTTCATATGCGTGTCACATGTCACTTCTGCATAGAATATGTTTTTTTATTACACATTTCTTTCCTGTTGGTATCTACAAAGATATCTAAAATTTGTGATTCATTTTATACGGGAAGCTTCCGATAAAACATACTCTACGTTAACAATCAATGTATAATTATTTTTTACGTGTCTGTTTTGAACGTAATATAATGAATTTTCTGTAAGATTTACCAAAAGTCGCTTTTCGACTAATCGCTAATAAATTAAGTTGGTTAATTTGACCCTTGACCTCGTTTATAATGTACAAAATTTTAGGGCAAAAGTCTTTTGAAGCTTCGAGTCAACTCGCCAGCAGAGGATTTCCGCAACTCTCTCCTATCCTCACCCACCCGCCCCCACCACTAGTCACCCGCAGTGACGCTTTCGTTCGGGCGTAAAAAGATAATGGAAAAATTAAACTAAGCGGAAAACACAGAGAAGGGTGAGAGGTGCTAATGTACTCTTCGATGCAGCCTAGAGAAGAGAGTAAACAAAATTTAGTAAAAATCCAATTCTCATAGATAAAAAAAACTGAATAACATAAGAATAGTACAGTATAAGACACTAATAAGACTTATTTTACGATATTGAGTGAAATTGACTTATTTTTATAAAAAAATTCAGTCAGTCATATTATAGAACATACCACTTTCATTCCTTAAGCATTCAAATGTTAAATAAAGCTGGTATACGGAGTAGGTACATGCCACATCAATATTCTACTATTTTCAAACTGTACTAAGCGCGTATAGGACTAATTTGATGGTCTCAAACCACTTTATCACTAGCTGATTCTTTTATCGCTAAACACAAACACACAATTTATATTTACGTTTTAGGGTCGGTCTGTGATCGTTTGCGACATCAGATATTTGGTAAAAATATTGAATGTGGATATGTGAATGTAGATTATGATAATAAATTTCGACTATTTTCTATTTTTATGCTTATCGACTTTGAAGTGTCCGCTCTATCTTCGGGGAAGATTAAAAAGAGTAAAAGATTAAAAGATTTGTGTCTGTAGTTTTTCTTTCTGTAACACTTAAGTGTACAGGTCTTTGCTAATTACTTTATTTAAAAGTTGGACTATATTTAAAAGTTTAAAATTTTTCTTAAAATGTTAATTTGAGTATTATTTCAAAGCATCTTTAGACTAGCAAAGAAATCAATTCAAGTATAATTCGATGCTGTTACTAAGCAGAATAAATACCTCCGGATTTTTTTTTGTACAAACGAAAAATATTGTAATCTTTATTGGGAATTCAATTGTTTGAGATGTTTTTCCCTTGGGAATTCACAACGCAGAGATGGAATCTAAGTATCTGGGGTAAGTAAGGAGAAGCGCAGAATAACCACAAAGACAACATGCTGTTAAGTACTGGGTATTATTGGGCTTAACTAAAGCTGCTTTAGGAATATCACCGCCAAAGAGAGTATTTTATATCAAGTTGTTTCAGAATAGTGAAAATACACCAAAACAGTTCCTTTTCAGGGATCTAGGTGGATTTGAAGATCAGAGACAATGCATTAAAAAGTTTAGTACGTTTAAATATAGTTTTACGAATGTGATGCAGATAAAATAATTAAATATATTCTTGAAATTATTTGTTTGCTCTAAAAAAAATTTTTACGAGGCGCTCTATTCCAGTACCGCGAGATTGATCAAGTGGCGCGCGCATCTTTTCTTTAGTGTCGCGAAGCAGCGAGTCTGCATGTGCGCCCTTGTCGTGAATAACCGCGCGCAGGAACCTAGTCAAGACTCGTTCCAGCGGTAGACGAATCGCTAAAATGAACAGAATAATATGATAAAATAGAAAGTCGTAAGTGAGATCATTCTTTCGCTCTTTGTTCTCAGAGTACGGACTAACTATCACATATGTATCTCTTCACCTGACTTTATTATTTCCTTTGAATTTTTCGACCAACTTAATCGGTTGTCGTTAATTGATAACTTCTTCAACGAAGTATACTGAACCGATGATTGCTGGATCTACATACAATTGTGCGTCGCCTCTCGTATGTACTAACTGATTGGATAACTGTCTAAATTTGTTGCTTACAACTAGGGATTCTGTATTCTCGACTTTTTTAATTCCCGAGTAATTTTTAAGTCCCGAGAAGAATTCATATGCATTATATACAGTAGCTATTAGGGATATTATCAGTATTAAATCAAATAAAATTGTTTCATAAAAATAGTATTAGTAGTTTTTTAAAATTAAATTAAGCAAACATTTAAAAATTGATTATAAAAAACAAATAAATCAATAAAAATTTGGTCAAAACCGATGACAAACTCCCAAATGATTTTTTTCAAATAATTTCATCTCATCGTATTCTTGATTCGTCTAAATATTAAACTATTTTATCTTAAACATTGACAAGAAAACATAATCCCCTGTTTGAAAATATCGACAAAACTTTTCCCTTCAGAATCTTACAGCTGGCCAAATATGTACAAGAATTGACACGTGTATCGCTCGCCGCTTGCCGCTTGCCGCTTGCCACTTACCGCTGGGTCGCTACATGCTGTATCGCAATGGTCAGAAACAAAATATTTTTTCGTTAAATAGATTTTCTTCTAAATATCTTTCTAGTTGATTCAATTAATTTATATAACTTAACTTGTTTATAATGAATAATATTTAAAAAAATCAGAGTCTCGAGTCTTCGGTTATTTTTTTTTCTTGAGACAGCAAAAACCATGGGATTACCGGGAGTCTATTACCAGGTTGTCTCGACATAGTCCCTACTTACAATTGATCTATTTTACTTTAGCTTCGATCAGTCATTTAATAATATAAACAAATAAAATAATATATTTTTTTAAATTAGCATAAAAAACAAATTAAATGAAATATATTTTATTTAAAAAAAAAGTACAATAAAAAAGAATGGTGGAATTTGTGTTATAAAAATATTCACTATGTTCCATTTTAATTCTATCTATGTTTTGAAAATACGTCTCACGTGATCTCTAGGCAAGAGTCTTACTGCTAAACTAACAATTTGGTAATGATAAAAAAGAACGAAATAAAAACATAGTTTTTAAATTTGTCGATAATTCGGCACAATAACGCGTACCATTTTCAGGAACGAAGTTGGTTAATTTATAAAGTCTAGGTAATCCAACCCATTTAAAATTTATAAAACAAAAGTGGTTCAGGTATTTCGTAGAGTACTTGTAGATTAACTGGGAATTTGAGATCGGTTAATCTATTGCATAACTAAGTGACTTCGAAATAATTCTATTTATTAGAGTTTTATTGCTTATTAAGACTTTCATTATTCTCTTAAATTTCTTCAACGTTAATTTGATAAATAATTTATATTTGATAAAACAATTGTTTTTATACCTTTGTAAACTTCATTATTCAATATAGCAATAGAAGAATGCTCTCATAGATCACCATATATGAATATACATGAACTAACGCAAATTCCTTGTCCCAATATTTTCATTTTGGTGTCACCCACGTGATCAGTTTGGTACCACTTACGCAATTCAATAGCTCTGCGACTTTTTAAAAATTTAATAATATTTATTAAAAATAAAATATATTTTTAAAAATAATTTTTTATATAAAAAAAAAATAATGATGTGATTGGAAGGAAAATTTTACGACAAACGACAATATAATATGGTTAATTGTTAAAAATACGTCTTGTCTACACAAATATTTCATTTTCGAATAGTACATACTGTTACTGTTGCATAAATGTATCATGAACTATCGGATTTATGTTTCCACCAAGAATGTGTGTAGAATGCTCATCGTTCCAAACTCCTCTCCTATATGTATACTTTATTTCATGTCTATTCATTTATTGGTCTGTGAAGGCCCTTGTTATTGATTAAATGTAACTTTTTGTCAGTTTTATTCATATTATGGTTGAAAATAGACACATCTGTCGGATCAGGAACAAACTAACACCGCGACGTCTGTTGCGGCAGACCCACCGGCACGCGTATCACCCAGAAGAGTTGGGATTAGTGCTAGTAACGGGTGTAGCTCCACACGATGTGGTATCGAACTTTATTGAGGTAACAGCTTCCAATCCAACTCTCTATATCATTGTACATTGTAACCTGTAATGAATACACCGATGAAGTTTTCTTATGTAAGTACTACTTTTTGTTCACGCCATTGTCTTCTAATTCTTAAATTTCTTCATTCCTCACTGTAGCGAAATACCCGAAACAGATAATTGTCTAAAATATGGAATCGGATCATAATCATTGTAATATATTATATGCTTCTGATAATAACCATTCCTTCATAATATATTTACATAAAAATCAACATGTTACACTTCAGAATTCTTAAACTCTAGCTAAAGTACACAAATTTCTGAAAATCAAAGACTACTCGATCCACATTGTTAGTTCAGGTACACAAAGTGCAAAGATATTGTTGTCAAATATTTAAAAGATTATTTATTTAGGTATGTAATACGAAATGGATTAAATAGAACAATAAAAAAAAATTATAATTTCAGAGTGCAGTGAGTAATCATTTCCACGTTTTTTATTAAAACTTTGCAAATCACAAAAAAAAATAATAGATCTTGCCATTTTTTCTTAATAGAAACAACGTTTATTCAATTTAATATATAATATCCATTGTTAGACATGTCTGTTTCCCACCTATTAGTCAATTAATTTATTCCATCCCTATAAAAAATTCGGATTTTAGAGCAAAAAACTCATCAAAGGATGTTTTGATTTGATATGATGAACCCTTTTTTTTACCATCGAGAAAAATTTGCAGAGATCGGAATAAATGGTAATCACTTAGTGCCAAGTCCGGAGAGTATAGTAAAATGGTAAAAAAATTAGTTCATTGATGGCCTCCTGGAACGAGGCTAGAACCCTCGACCACTAGATTACTAGGCAAGTATTATCTTGACCACTAGACGTTTATAGAAAATATAAAGATAATAACTGATTCAATAATCGAGGAAAATTAAAAAAAAAAAAATCTTTTGAAACAATACAATTTTTCTCACCTAAGTTTTATACTTCTCATTGTGACATTTGGATCATATAAATTACCTAACATTATACCAAATTTCTTGAAAAATAGATTTATTGTAAACCTTAAGATGGGTGAAAGCTATTTTATTAGTGGAGGGGAGAGATATTAAGGGCTGTTTGCCTGCCGTAATCTTTGTTCACATTTTGCAAAAACAAAAACAGTTATACGTCTTGTACGTTGGACTTTTATGGGATGTGACGTAACCGAAAGAATGAAGCTGGGTGTATCCGCCACCCCTTTAAACACAAATAGTAGTAGGTTCAGGGTACAGGGTGCAGGCAGCGGGGTTGTTCCAGACATTTCACGGCATTTCAAAGCAAGATGGATGAAAGGAAATGTTGGAAAGCTTCGCGGAAAATGAAAAAGTTTGCCCACAGCCTGACAGATGAATGCGAAGGCTGTTTGTTCTTTTTTCGCCGTAATTTATCGGTGAATAAATAAAATAATGAAGTGTTTTAAATTGTCGTCAAAGTAAAATGAGTATGCGTCAAAATTGAATATTGAATTATCTTGAAATATTGATATATATTGTCTCTTAATAAATAATAATTAAATAATTATTTAGCAAATAACCAAGAGGTTTCCATCGTATATAAGATATATACGATGTAAACGTGTGTAAGGACCAACGTTATTTTAAATTATAGTTTATTTATTATATCTACATACATAAATAAAAATAACACAATTTTTTTAAATGCGTTACTTATCTCAGACACGTGTATTATACCACATATGCACAGTTTGTTTTACTGGTTTGAAAATAATATTAATAAATTCAGTTAAATAAATAAAATACAAATAAAAATTAACCTGGTAGAGAACTGAAACATAGTCTCCCACGTGAAAAGCGGTGATGCTTACCACTATACTGTCGAAGAATGTATCAACAAGTAAATGTAGCATTTGACAAATATTTTAAGCTCGTATTAATACTGACATCTAATTAAGTTAAACTAGAGTAACTTTTAAAAATAAAATGAAATATTAGTATCAACATTATATTGTAAAAAAGTATGCACCATATATATATCATGAAGTATTACTGAATGGGCGACATCTAATGAATGTGGTCTCAACTTCAAGCATCTCTTTTCTTTTTTTTTACCTGGACATGAAACAATAACAAAAATATTTAAAAAATCTAATTAAAACAAAACTGTCAGCATTATATAATTATATGACAATGTGAAACCACAGTCTATTAGGGGAGTAGCTAAGATTTTAAAGCGCTGACTTAGCATGTGATTGTACAGTATCGGAATTGACATTTAATTGGTGCTCAGCGTCTCGTAATCTTTTGATTTGATTTTGATACTGGTGAAAGTAAAACACAAGGTAAAAGTAAGAGTACATAAATGAAATGATATTTCTAATGTAGTTTTCATGACAATTTTTAATGGGGACCCGGTGAATATTAAAATAATTGGTTTTATTCGAACTCAACGTTAATTAAACAAGATATGGATATAGTATGAAGCCGATCTTGGGTGATTAGGGTATTTTTAATTCACCGCGAGTTTCAAACGTTAGTTTTGGAATGTCTTTCCGATAATTTCTTGTAGCTGAGTTGTGTTAAAAATAAATCTAAAAATTCAATTTTCAATTTAGTTAAAAATCTGTATTAATATATCGCGGTAAATGAAAAAGTCAATAAATTTGTAATTCTTGCGTAAAACATAGTTCAATACGGGAAGTCGTTGGAATTATCGACTTCCACAAACAAATCTTCCAGGTTCACAAAATAGTTAGTTAATAGTACCAACTATAAATTGTTTAATGAACTGCCACCAAATATGAAGGGTGCAACTAGTCTGCTATTTTTCGTAGGTTAAGTGCAGAATATGTAGTATCTAAGTTTCATAGCTGATCATTTTTCATGTTTTTATTTTATTTTGTATTTATAATCTCTTTACCTAATTAATCTGATTGATGTACGATATCATTTAAAACAAATTTATGTTAGTGTTGCATACTAGATGTAATAATATTATGATGTTAATTTACAATAAAGTTTAATCTTCTGATAGATATTTCATATATAAGTCTTTAAATGTAATTTCGCCTTACATACGTATCGGTTCTGATGAATAAGTACATTAATTGTTAAATTACTAGAAATAGACCGTCAATAATGAAATGATAATGGAAAAATATTTATATTGTATATCCGTAATTTATTTGAAAAATAAACGAAAACAGAATAATTAATATTAATGCTGTATCCACACACGAGTGTCAAATACACGATAGAATTGATGGCACGTCTTGTTTGTTCTATGTTTCCATGCGACACGAATAGCTGTCAATATATGTTTTTTTTGTCACTATGCTACACGTACGAACTAAAGTAAAAAAAAAATTATTTAATGATAACAACTATAATATTTTGGCTTGACGTAGTTGGAAAATATTAAAATATATAATGCACTATTTCTAATAGACCCGAAATCTGTTTTAAATATAAGACTAAACAGCAAAAAATGAGAGCAGTAAAAAAATCGATCACCATCGGTTAGTTATATTTTTATTAATACATAATGCAGAAGACAAAGTTTTATTAAATAACTAAACACCTATTACATATAGTTCTTTAACACCGTTTTCGGCGCTCGGCAAGTATTATATTGTATTATTATATAAAGTATAAATATATTTTTTAAATTATTTAAAGAATGTAGTTATATTTTTATTATTTTTGAGCAACAATTTTGAATTTTTAGGAAGTATATTCAGTGTGGAAAATGCGTTGTCATATAATGATTTTAGGCCAAGTTTTGTAATACTAGGTTTGGGAATTTTAATGAGCTGAGGGGTTCTACTATTATGGTAATAAACATGACTATTAAGCTCAAACATATTATTCTGGATATATAATATTCGAACGAGTGCCTGTAATTTTATGGACACAACTAGTTATTGAATAAGATCTTTAACTTGATAATCCCAATGGTATTTTCAGCTGATTTTGAATAGTTATACTTTTTAGTAAAGGTGCTGTAAGTAATGTTAAAAAATAAGTCGTTAAGGAGGTTAGCGCAAGTTATACGTAAGATGGGGTTACTAAAAATAGTTTTTAATAGTATTTATAATACCTAATTTAGGTAGAAAATTGTTTGAAAGTGGACGAAGTAAACCGAGACAGAGTTTAGTAACAGGCAATATTCCCTTTAATTTTTGTAAAGCTTAATATTTATAATAATAATTAATGTAATGTAATAATTGTATCACTTTAAAACATTTTTATAATAATATTTTTTGTAATATAATAAGAACGTAATGTTTTGTGTAATTTTAAGGTCAAATTCTATATTTTGTGTGTTGGGGAGAGATTAAGAAATGCATTATTTAACCAATATGCGATTATTTATTTAAGTTTGTAAATATATAAAGAATGATTTTTAAGATTAGCAAAGTCAACTTTGTGGTTAAATTTCATTATTACATTAAAATAATATAAAGTTTTAAACTCGTTATCTAAAATATTTGAAAAAATACAAAATATCAGTTAGTTTACTTCCCTGAGAACAAAAAATCTTTTCGGCTTTAGAGAAAATACTGGCATCACCGAATAAAATATAATTTATATTATCAGTAACGTAGATAATTTCCTTGTTATATGTCATTAATAGTTTTAGATCTTACTATAGATTTAGATACAATGTGACGTATTAAAATGGTAAAAAACTAGAAACACTAGGCATAACTTGTAAAAAAACTTCAATTTATTGAAAGATTACACCATATCACGGAGCAATTAAAGAGTGTAAGTAATTAATTATTTGAGTCAACCTCATAAAGGGTAGCCCAAACGAAACAGAAGGGTTAACATGAATGGCATGTAGTAGGCTTGTCTGAAGATTTTGAAGTAATAGTTCCAGCACCATTAAAATTTTATACGGAAACATTAAAAGATTCCGTTTTAAAATTCGTTTTAGGCAAATTGAGTGGAGCGACGATGAGTAGAGATATATGGATCGTCGTTTATACTCTGCTGTACAACCTCCACAACTACTTCAGTACACACAGACCAATGAATACCTCTTCCTGAAAGATCTGCCACTGAGCCCTGTACCTCAAAACGAGAGACTAAGTATTCTAAACGGGAATCTAAAGATTTTCGTTGAGTTGAGATAATAGACATTTAAAAAGAATATTAAAAAATAAAAATGTTGACACGTTGCTGCACATCATAAGTAGCCATCATATATTTCCAAAAAATGTTTTATAACCTGCATAAAGAAAAAAAGAAACAAAAAACCAAAAAAGTAATGGATATTTTTAATCCTTCAGTCTCATTTGGGCTACTCTATACGAAGAATTTTGGGTTTTTTCATGAAATTCTTTTAGTTTCTACTGTGTTTTAATAATATGTATAATAATTCTATTGACAGTAATATTGTTAAATTCGTGGGTAACACAGTAGTACTCATTAAAGCAGATACACAGTCAACGGCTTATATTGAAGCCGAAAAAAAAATTAATATAGTAAAAACCTACTTTATTTTAATACACTGCATACGTATATGCACACAGAATACAAAAAAAACATCTAACATTCAGCATAAATGCTAGAAGATAATTTAACCGAGATCGTAGACTTACAGTGCATAGCTGCCCTATGAAAATTGTAAATGTTCTCTCATTTAACGAACTGACGAAATCAAATATATCAGCCTTATAATAGACGATTACTTGAGATGGAAAAAAACACGCGCATTTAATCGCTAATAATATTAAGGGAACTAAAAAAGATAAGACACTAATCGCAACTCTGATAGACCACGCGAATTGTCAACAATTTATTAAATACGCAATAATTGCATGGGGAAGAGCGACAAATGCTGCAATAAATGTACAAAGAACTGCGATAAAAGTAATTCTAAATGCTTCATTATCACATGCAGAAGTATTCAACAATTTTTGAGTATTACAACAGGAATATATTTAAAAAAAAAAACATTCAACTCAACAATCGCAAATAATTATATTATGATGAAATACACACACAATTTAAAAACCTTTAAGTATTCCTAAAACACGTAACTCATGTGGAACAAGAATTTTCTGATATTTTTCAATTAAATTCTTTTACAATCGTTCAGACATCGTAAATAAATCTCTTCACAAATTTAAACTTTTTGTACTAATATAAATATTCACTAAATAGCGTGCGTATATTGAAATACTCATATAGACAAATTAATTATATCGATTACTAAATCTTGCTCACCTTGTAGCAGGGACGTTTTTATTATCTAAATTCGTACGATATTTTGTACTTTAGATATTGCGTAAATGATCACATCATAAAAGCTCCCAGTTCGTGCACTGTATTATTGTTAACTTATATTTTTACTATATTGTTTTTTAATGAAAATATATTTTTATAATATTCTGCTTGTAAATTTTGCCTGTCTTAATACTTTTTTTTTTATAGTGAGACAGTTATCGTGCAATTAGGAATAATTAGTTGTATATAAATAAATAAAATGATTAAATAAAAGTAAGTCAGTTGTTAAAATTTGCGTACGCATATTGGCATTTTTTTTTGCATGCGCTATATTGGCAAATCATGCAACGCAATCATTGGTAACCAGCTTTGCGATTTCTGGCTTTATTGGTGTCTTTAAATAGCGTCAGTTCTTTGTGGGACCAATATTTACAAGTGTACACTAGAATATCATAGAATGCTTACCCAATAAAAATATAAAATATTTTCGGTTTTTTTTTTGGACAGATTCTCAGATTATTATATCTGATAAGTAGTTCTACAGATACAAACTATAATGTAATAATATGCTAAGGCAAATGGGAGAAATACATGTTACAAAATATATTTTTTGTGGTTGAAAAATAAAAAAATTACGATATATTTCAAATTAATAATTGACGAATACAATAGTGGATAGATTCCAAGGTTGACGATGTTAAATCACGTAACTTGCGACAATCCATTGAGTTTGAAAGCGAATAGTGCGAAATAAGCTGGATGTAAGAATGCATTATACGTTCGAACGACTATTAGCCATGTACCTTTATTACACATTTTTAAAAGGTAAAAAGAGTTTTTATTATAAAAACAAACGAGAACAAAGAAACGAAACATTTGCATGAGTTTTAACCTCACCGGTCCAATGACAGATCACTTAGAGTGATTAATTAACTTGCAGCTTCCGCAGCGGCCCGGAGAAATTTATCAAAAATATTATTTTAAAGAACAACGTTCAGGGGAGGTTTCGCAGAATAACAAGAAGACGAAAAAGACGGAAGTGAGTCCGCCCAATCTCGGAGCGGAAAACTTATGATTGATCGACATTTTGAAAGCAAAGCCTTCGCGGGGGCGGGATGTCAACCGGAAATGTAAACGTGATTCGAACTTTTGATTTGGGTAACGCGATTCCTGTTTGGTATTTTTGTCAACTCCGCTCACCTTTGGGCCGGAAAACTTTTAAGTGTCGATAAAAAAAGTTCGAGAAAATAAACACCGTCACTGCTTTGTTAGGCTGTTGTGGCGCGACGCTCACTCAAATATAATGCTTACCCAGATAAACTCGGAAGGTAAGCAGGTTGATTCACGTCTCGGGAGACTAGCAAGTAAGTTTTTTTCATGACACAAGTGCTTTCCTTAGTTTTAGAAATAATACAAATATTGATGCTACGTATTCCATATACTATTTTTAATAATAAAAACAAAAATATACCTATATTTTTATTTAAGTTTTAGTCTAAAACAAAGTTATTTAAATATTTTATCTTAGTCTTATTTAATTAATTTTTCATTAATAATTGAAACTATTGGAATCATGTATGCATATTTGATTTTAATTAATAATTTTCTACCTTTTAAAGGATGTAGGTATATTTTTACATCTATTGTATATTAAAATTTATACATTTATATGGTGAATAGAATCTTAAGCACTCAACCCTGAAATATATTACTTATTATTATTATTTTATTATACTTCGTTAATACACAAGTCATAAAAAGATATTAGCGGTGTAGCGCTAAATAAAAACGTACCAGACCCCTACTTATTTTTAATATTTACACACCCAAATTTCCACCCTTCGATATTTAAATAATAATAGAATATTTAAAATAAGATTGGTGTTATAAAAATTATTCATTAAGATCAATTGCAAATGCTGCGTTGTTTAGATAATATTTATGACGGATTTGATGGTTTTTGACGATGCACTACAGGGCGAGTATAAACCTGGCGTTCTCGTGTAAATATGTACGAATTTTTGAGATTCTATAAAATACGGTGATAAAATATTGATGTAATATGATGACAACATAAACATAGGTTAGTTATCTTACACCTTAAGATATTTTTATAACTCAATATCCATTATCATTTAATAAAAAATATCATGACTGCCTATCTACCTATATTAGATTAAATAAAACACAATAATAATAATAAAATTCGTGGTTTTATACAAAGTGATTGTGTTTTATTTTATATAATATGTCAAACCATAAAGTGAATACTTTCTACGAAAATACCTTTATATATTATATTAAAGAAGTTCTGAAACTTTTAAGGTTGAAAAATGTAAACAGTGACCGGAAATTACGAAGGATTTTCGAAATATTGAATGTTTCAAAACATTAAACTAACTTAGCATCATGCCTTAGGTGGAGAGGATACGACGCAACACTCCTCTATCTCGGCACACCATTCTTGCCTCGTCCACTTTTATACATCTTCTCGTGCAATTTCTACGGTTGTTAAAGCTTTTGACAGGACCGTTCTCTAATATTTAGTTTATCTGATTATGTCAAATCTTTCACAGACGCCATCTGTTTCTGCTGCCTTCAACACTCGCCTCATATATTTTCTTTACAATCCTTTCCTAGCTTATTCGTTCCATATGATCAAACAATCACAGCGAGGTTTTCTTAACTCCATCGACCTCGCTACGAACGGACGACATTCGCTCTAAATTTGTCCATGCTTTACTCTATCGAGTTATCTATTTAATACACGTGCTTCTAAACGACCGCATCTCCACCACATTCATCCTACGCATCTCTGTGGTTTTCAAATACTCTATTTACAAAACTACATTTTAATTAGGATAAAAGAAACGGTGGGTACTACATGTTATGAAATGTATATATAAGAGAGTGGTTTGGAACATTATTTGCGGGACGAAGGACATTCCACACACATACTTCCAACGAAGCGTAAATCCGATAAATTATGATACATTTATACAACAGTAAAGGTTCGAAAATTAAATCTTTGTGTAAAGAAGACGTAATTTTTACATTAATGCGTATTATATTATCGTTCCAATCATGTCCTATTTAAAAGAGAAGTCGCCGTGCGTTTGATTACGTGAGTGGCACCAAAGTGATCACGTGGCTGCCCAATCTATTATTGAATGTGGAGTAGTTGGATGGGGATATACTAAAAAAATTGCCTAAAACCTCTTGGTTTCAGCACAAAGAATGGTTGTATTCAAATAACCAATGAGTATAAGCTCGAATATATTTTTCAACGGCCTGGGGATGGATACTGGACATTATCCAGATCTACGCTAAAAATATTCTTAACTCTTAACCTCATTCTACTGGTCGGAGCGGCCGTATGCACTTTTATTTATGTATATATATATTTTCAGAATAAAATGTCATGAAAGATCTTTCAGTAGTCTCTAAATAAGATGAGAGGATATGGAATTAGTTTTGTAAAAAATAATTGGTTTTTAAAATGTCACAATTTTGATGTTTCTACACGAAACTCTCGTTCGTATTCATTCGACCTTTCTGGAATGTGCTTTTGTCTGCTTTTGCAGTTTTCAGTTGTCGCCATGTTATAGTTAGGTACATTAGAAATTACATTATTAAATATTTTTGTCCTAAATTATTATTTTAGAGAAATTTATTAAAAAATGTCTCAGCAGTTAAATAATGAGAAAATTTGTCTGCTAGCAGAAACCCAAGATTCAGATGAAAAATGTCAATACGGCAATAACGAATCATACGATTCTGATCATGTGAGTATCACAACTCTTAGCGATATTGTGAGCAAAGAAATTTACCAATACGTAATGTGGAATTACCGGCTACACCTGATAATAATAACAATTATCCCCCAGCAAAAGATCATAGCGTGTGGTACTGCTTCCCTCAAACCGCTGAAAGGGCTTCAGAATATAATATTTTTAGATGTTCCATCAACAAAGTAATTTTACCACCAGGTACCATTTCTTTTACCATTTCTTATTTACCATTTCCCGATAATTTACTATCACTAATAACCGATTTGATAGATAAAGAGACTGTTAGAAAAACAATACAAAAACTACGAAAATTATTATCGATCGTGGAAATAAATAAAAGAAAAACGGAAATAATAATCGATTACAACAAAACGAAAAATGGTACTGACCTCATGAACAAAAAAAGGAAGACAAATAGATGGCATGTTGCATTTTTATGAATATATTAGACAAAACTGAATTTGCGGCATATCTCATGTACATGAATGAAATTAGCTAATCAGAAAGAACGATAGATATAATTAATACCTTGAGAGGAAAGTTGTGAGGCATTGATTTCACCGAATTTGAGCGATGACAACATCAACATTTATATAGTAAGTATTTGAAAGAAAATATTACTTTTATGAACCATTCAATTGGAAACGAACGTCTTAATTCTACAATTTATATTATACCTTAAAATTTCTCTATTAGAAAAGAAACATCGTAAACAATGTCATTTACGTGAAACGGAAAAAAAGAATATTTCAATATAATACACGTCGTACTAAAAATACCTGTAACAAATATTTGAATGAATAAAAAAAAATAAACATGGTTTTATTTTTACACCTTCAAAATTCTTGGTTATGTGAAAAAAATATTTTTCACACAAAATCCAAAATATAAAGAATTCATTTGAGTAAATAACTAATAAATACTTTTATTCAATAGAAATATAATAAAAAGTAACGATAATGACATATTTGAAATAAAAATCTTCAAATTGATTGTTTGAATGCATTTGATCGTCTTAAAGTGACACCAAAATTGACACCTAAGCGGCCGGTGGACGAAAAATGGCTGACAAAATAGTAGAATGAGTTTAACGATTAACTACATACTCATCAATAAAAACATCTTGGATTACCATGGAAATGACAGAAATGCTGAACTCAGACCGAACTTATGTTCATAGCATGGTCACCCCTTCAACATGACCACATACAGAGTCAAGACTATAGACCCAACAGCAATGAATGAGCAGTTTGTGCATTTGTGTGTATTATATTGCATTGTACTGTATTATTTAAACTTATTAAAATGTGTATTATCCTTCAGGTAGATTATAAATTTCACAAGATCAAATATTGCATCATATCTTGTTACTTACACTTGTTATTTTTTACTTGGTTTTTATTCTTTCTTATTCTAAATTTATCGCAGATAATAACTAATTGTATATAATATGATTGTTGATTAAAAATGTAAAATGTTTGCCTCAAAACGGGCGAAGCCTAGTGAGGCAGATATTAAAATACCAAATGTACTTACAATATATGATATGAAATAAATAAAATGAATATTTCGGAACAAGGAATTCGCACTAGTTCCTGTCCATTTATTTGGTGGTCTGTGGTGGGTACTTAAAACTCCATGTCGTCAATTTTTTACGTCTTCACGTACAGGCTTTATTTATTTAAGTGTTATCTACTGCTTTTGTTAGGAATGCTAACTATAAAACTGAGTTAAATCAACCATTACCGCGACCTCGAGTGCAAAATGTCACCGGTGGACTCGACCGAAAAAGTTTGAATTAATTTTTTTGATTCCAGTTTCCAGCATTACTGGAAATTAATTTATGGTGGTGATTTCACAAACAATTCTTCTGCCTAGAAGTTGAATAAAATAGCCTAAGCATGCTTTACCTCTTTATGGATTATTTGTGGCAGAGATAAAGCCTTGTTCAGCTAATAAAGATGCTGAAAGTATTTCGATGCATTTGTGAAGATATATATGAAGCTATTATTTGTAGCAAATATATAGCAAGATGTTTATGTTTAATATTTGAATCAAGCTGTTTTTAAAAGTAACATGTGAAATATGCCACGATTGTAATTAATTCATTAGGATCAATACATTTTTGCATGTAACTCTTGAATAAAATACACCTGGAGGGATTACATACGTTACTAAAGACATCAACTTCTATTGGCTAAAATGGAACGATCCGCATTTGAAACATAAATATTGATCGAACCACATTTGAAAATAACATCAAACTGGATTATCCGTTATTTTGTATTATTATATTTTCTTCTTTAAAATAATTTCTTTTTTAAGTAAAGTGGAACGAGCCGTGTTCAAAAATAATATCTCCATACCTATATATGTCTATATTTGTATCATCGGCAATGATTGCTATTAGACGATTTGCCATTGTGAATAGCTCTTATGAAGAGTACTTGTGAAAATTTGGTAGTTGAGAAATATGAAATTATCATTGAAAAGATTTTTTTTAGACTGTTGACCTCACGTACGAGTGTATGTAGCAGAAACTATTTAAAAATGTGACATGGTTTCCTTAGATTAGGCCTAACCTATGTGGAAAATTGCCATAATATTATTGTAAAAAATTCTGTGTACAAAAAAAACGTGACTTAGGTTATGATTAAAATATCTTATTTTAAACTTGAATCAAAAATGTTCTATGTTTTCTGTCCGACTATATGTCACATAATACAAAGAACACCCATTAGGTCACTCCATCTCTCAAGTAAGCAGGGGTAAGAAAAGGGATTTTCATAGATATATTACTCTCATAAAATAGTTTTTTTATCTGCACAAAGGTTGTCAGGGGTTAAGGGGAGGATAAATGAACGAATAAAGTTTCCAGTTAATTAAATTTATAATTGAAATCATACGTTTTTAAGTGTTACACAAATGTTGTTCAATTATTGCGCACCCTACATAAATTCATTGACATGGAAGTCACTTTGAGGAGCAAAATGTTTTTATTTAATACTTGTTATATTTAGTAGACAGATTACAGACAATCAAATATATAGACATGAACTAACGCAAAATTTCTTAACTCAATATTTTCATTTTGGTGTCACCCATGTGATTATTTTGGTTTCACTTACGCAATCAAATAGCTCCGCGACTATTTTTTTAAATATGACGTTTTTGGAACGAAAATTTAAACGCTGACAGTATAATATGCATTAATGTAAAAAATACGTCTTGTTTATACAAAGATTTAATTATCGATGAGTAAATATTTTTACTGTTTACACCAAAAATGTGCTTAGAATACCCCCAGTCCCTCAACTAATATTCAAAACTCCTCTCTTATATGTAAACTTTATTTCATGTCCATTCATTTACTGGTCTCTGAGATAGATTATTCAATGACCAATTACTCACACAATTAGGTAATTGGTTGAATTTTTTTTTTTGAAATAGCGTTGTATTTCCGAAAGTATGGAACTACCATGAAAATAAATAAGGGCAGTACGCCACCACAGTCACTACTTGAATCATCAGACTTACCTGCGTGTGCGAGTAGAACATTGAGAAGTTGGACACGATGACCGGCACGGGCAGGGCGATGGTCAGCACCCCTGCCAGGGCGCAAAGTGCGCCTACGAACATCCCCACGTAGGTCTTGGGTGCCATGTCTCCATATCCCACAGTTGTCATGGTCACGATGGCCCACCACAGCCCTAGCGGGATACTCTTGAACTGGTTGTCTGGATTGTCCTGGAGAAAAAATATTTTGTTGGTTGTCTAGTTGAAAAATTCCTGGATTGGATTAATGAACATCGACACTTTTTTATGGTAATTATTTTATACAGCATGAGAAACTAATTTTATTTTAAAAAAGTGTATTTAATAATGCATAAGCATAGATAAGTCTTACGTTTCAAAATTGAGTACCTAGCCAATTTTAATGTCCAAATGTCAATGTCAAACATTATCAGATTGGGTTCCAAAAAAAATTGTTATCAAGCTAACACATTGATATCTTAAAGAGCATTATACGAGACATATCTGGCTTAAAGACCAAAATTTTGTCATTGATATCGGAGCAACGGATACCATTTATATATATAATCATACTATTATGGGTTGGCTGACCTTCGGGACCTTGTTGTAAACCTAGGCGAGCACCTTATTTGTCTAGTCAGAATTCGGCCATGGAAATCAGTAAGAGATTCTACAGTCGATGAATCTATTGATCTGATTGCCATGAAAATATTGTGAAATGAAATGATTAATTGAGATATTTGTTGTATAGTGTGACTAACTGAATCAGTAATTGACGCTCTGCGCTCGACAGAAGAGAACGCCAAAGAAATAATGTAATTGGTTGAGATAAGCCACTCATCGTGTTTCGAGAAATGAAGAGAGCAAATACTTCTTATTTGTACAGAAGTAAAGTGCTTACGTTTCATCGCTCTGTTATTCCTTCAGAGAACAAAGGGAATGCTTAAAATTCTCACCTTTTTAAATTTTCCAGAAGATCGTTTGAAATTTTCACGAGACGCCCGTGCGCATAAAAAATGTAACATTTTTTTTAAATTTCGCCGTCGTTCCGGACATGATACGGAAAATAAATAAAAAGCACCGAACGTAATAAACCAGAGACGATGTTCATAACCGCGAGATTAAAATGTTCATTGCCGTCGGGAAGAGAACCCTTTTGATGTTAGTCGAGGCAAAGTGCTTTTGATAATAATAAAACCAACTAAAACGTATACAGCTAATAAGGGGAAACAAGAAACGAGATATTAAAAAACACGATTCTTCCAAAACCACAAAGACATACCTATAATCGCGCGTAACTTTAACGCAGGCATTTTTCTTTGCGAAAATAATTGTATATCCTTTAACAATTGCTTGTTAAATTATTTGTATTAAAAACTAATCTTAAAAATATTAAAATTCACGGACCACCAATAGTCTATGATTAAATCTGTTAAATTGAAAAGTAATAGAAATAACAAAAAACCCACTGCTTACCTACTGCGAAATGGGTAGCGTTCACAGATTTACAGTGGAAATAACTTCCGCATAGAATAAAATCTTTGACAACTGCTTGTTAAATTATTTGAAAATAACAGTAATTAATGTATTACTTTTAAATTAATTAATCTAATGCATGTAAATATTGTTAATATATAACACACAAGTGCATTCAAGTCATTTTTTTAAAATAAAGAAGTAAATTACACACTATCCGTAATATGTAGTAATGTATTTACAATTCAACTTTATGCGATCAAAAAAATGTACACATTTTTATTACACTTTATAATTCTTTTTGGTTTTTGCCTCTCATGAACAATTTGGCATAGGTATATGTGATATTGTTTGTAGACAATCTGTTTAGGTTGGATTTGATTTATGGGGCTATTTATCATTATAAAGTTAGGCAAAAATGGATGTAAAACGTATTTAATTTTTTTGATTTGTTTCTATTGTTGATTACTTTTTTTCATTGTGTTGTTACTGATCTAAAATTGAATACCAGCTGATAACGATATAACACCGGTATTAATATTAAATAAATACATATTCAAAATGTTTTGTGGTATCAGAAGTAAAAGTCATACAAAACTTTTTATTAAAACTAGAATAAAGTGTCAAACTAACGAAATTAGCAGCGCAAAATAATTTATTAACATTTTGTCTATTTTCTACAAAAACGAAAGCGACTTTTATTACAAAATTGGTTAAAAAACCTTTTTCTGGTCTCGAAACCGAAAGAAGGCTTAGCAGAGCCAGTATACAAAATGTCGGTACTTTTAACAAACTACTTACGAAAGTGAAACTATTATTAAAACGTTATGAAGTAAACCAATCGACGTGTGTGGGTAGAATAAAAATGGGAAAGTGCCTTTATTATAATGTATAAATAAAAATGGTTCAAAAATATAATACATATATGATGGTAGACCATTAACGACCATTAATTTATTAAACATTAATTTGATAGAGTTTCAGGTTTAAAATAAAATGTAAATATAATATTTAGACGATTTAAAATTTTTTGTTAAACAAGTTATGTATTTTTACTCGAAACTATAAAAATTTTCTGAGATGGTTTGGAGATATTTATTATGGATGTAGGAGTTCATTTGAAACTATAAATACGAGGCGCGTTTTTTAAGTAAGTAGCGGATTTTTTTTTAAAAGACAATTTTTATAACATTTTACATTCTACGGATGCTACACACTTTTAACATCTTACAGTCGGCAGGCTGATCTGGGCTTGTCTTGAACATTTCAACCACTCACTACAAGATAGCCACAATATGTAAATATCTCTAATGTATAATGTGGTGAGTCAATGGATGAAGGAAACTATTGCACATGCGAAACATCACAACCGCAGTGTTACACTGGAAATATCCGGCAACGGTACTTACTTAAAAAATGCGCCTCATATTATATTATATAATAGTTTTCGGATATTATTTAATATGGAAATAAGAGTTTGATTGATAAATATCGGATATATTCACCCTAACATATGTATTATATATTATAAATAACCAGTCAAGCTGAGTAGTAATACTCTCTATGCACTGCTTCGTTTAATGTGCTCTACATTCAAAATTAATAGATAATGTGAAAATTAATTCTCAACAATGATTTTGCATCATTTATTGGCGTTAGTCTCCGTGAGTTTAAAAATAAAATTTCGTGATCGTATAAAACCTCTAAGGCATAAATAGTAATAGACTGCAACATTTTAGGGTTAGAAATTTTTTTCAATTTATACCAAAAATATTGAAGGAGTACGTGGAAAAAGGTTAAATTGATTTAAAAATGTGTATTGAATAAACAAATAAAGTATATAATATTGAGTGTACGTATTATCTATCGTTATTTTTCTTTCACCGTGGTATAATTATAAACTGTTTGATAGTTTGTTAATCTGTTAAACAGATGAGTGGTAAGATTTCCTTCTATTTTAAATTATATCTATTAAATTATAACTTCCTTTTTCTAAAACAACTGCATCATTAAGATCGCAACTGGATATGCATGTTGTCTTATGTATTGGATATATAAGGGTACTAGTTTGAATGTTAGCAAACTCCATATTTTTTTATGCAATTTTCTTCTCATTTAGTTTTTATATATTGTGTTAATTTATTAATAATCAAATTTGGCTCTCACTGATATAAAAATCAGTGTTAGCTGCAAAATCACTTGTTTTTACCCGCCACAATTTTATTAAGGTTCGACCAATAGCAGTCTTGGTTACACTGAAATTTAAATGGCCGCCAGTATGGAAACTATATTGTTTTTGAAAGCAGACGTTATATTTATTTTGTGTTTTAAACCAGAATATAGTAATTGCCATTCATAACAATAAATGCATTAATAAATATATTGTACTTCAAGCTCCAATCAGTATTTTATGTTTTTTTTCAAATAAAGAAATACGACGGTTGCTGAAATTATAACTGGTACCCTACAATGGAAAATTTATTCGATTTATTTTTTTCGAGAGACCTGAAGCCACCCATATTCCTGTCTCCAAGTAAAGTGTATTAGCTTACAACAGAGAAGCATGGCGCCGAGTTTAACAGCAGGTAAAGACTTTGAATTGGCCGTAAGATAATAAGAAGTTAAAGTAGAAGTAGTAACATATTTTTTTATGATAATATTTTAGATTAATTTCATAGGAAATTCAATTAACTAGATATTCAGTACAGAATAAAGATTGTATTTCATTTGAACTAAGTTATGCAAATAACTTATTCTCTACAGTCTGAGGTCTTTTCAGTCTGAAGATTTTTCACAAGTTTGCGATTACGATTTGCATATAACAGAACAGTTTTGAAACGTATTATATTTAATAAAATTCATCTGACTGACGTTTTGACTCGTATAAAATTGATTAATTATTATTTTTAATATTTGAAGCAATACATTGGTGGCCAGACGTTCTAATAATTAATATAAATAATAAATTCATGTAGTTATATACAAATATTATTAATACAAATTTAATGTATTAATTAGAAAAATATACATATACAATTAATTTATCGAAAAAACATTGTTGCTACCCGGATTTGAACCTGGATCTCTTTCTATCTGGGAAATTTATTAACCGATTATACTACACCAACATAGTAAGTTGACAAATTTTCGAATTTATATGTTTCACTTTTAAATTGATACATCTGTCGTTCCATCACTATTCTATTAAAATATCACAGACCTATGTTATAAAAAATTGCAACTTTACAATAAGAATGTGTTCTCCTTAAAAAAAATACAAATACTATCCACCTTCATTCCTCTTCATATTTCTGGAGTATTTAGCCATCTCTCTCCGATCTCCTGATCGACGTTTCCGACTCCCATTAAAGGTCCACCACCAATTATGGACCCTGATCATCATCAGGGTCTATCCCACAATGGAATCCAAAACGTCGGTTAGAGATATTGGGATACATGGCAGAATAGCCCAGGAAACTATACATAGGAAATAATTATTAATTGTTAAGGAGAACGCATTATAATTGTGAAGTTGCAGTTTTTCAGAACATAGTTCTGTGATATTTTTAATACAAATTAAATGTATCAATTACAAAGATATGCAAATAAAATCAATTTATCGAATAAATAAATATTAACATGGTGTAATGGTCAGCGCATTTCCCTAGATCGAAAAAGTTCCTGTTTCGAATCCCGGTGGCAACAAAATATGTTTTCGATAAATTGGTTTTATCTATATATTTTTCTATTTATGATTCATGTACTAAATTTACAGAAAAAATAAGCAAAATTACAGAAAAATCTATTATTTAATTCCATAACTGCATTCCAGTTATTACATCCGATTACCGTCATCGCAGAATGGCACAGAAATAGAGAATTTCAGAAGGGCTTGTGGTAGGCATGAATGGATAATTGGGTGTCCTTGAATTCTTTTTTTTTTCTACGTGGAACTTTCAGAATATTGTGGAAAGATTTAGCAAACATAAACTTTGTGCCACGATCTTTGATCGCTTTTAGATAAACATGAGGCAGTTGGAAATTAATATGAGCATAAATTGCGAAACGAACTCTAAAAACTAAAAATAATAAATCACTTAAAGTTCTTCTACACAACTATGATTCAAGATTGATTGAGGATTTAAGTTAGGAAACCTTAAAAATTTACGTTGAACCCTTTCTAATTTTAGTTCATGCACTTTATAGAATGGAGACCAAATTATAGAATTGTATTCTAAATTCTTACACATCACAGCCTAAGCAATATACGTGAATTGATATATATATGTTCGATTTCGAAATTCCGGTGTTCATGTGTAAACATTTTTGGGACACCTGTAATATTAAAATTATATGTATAAAATTCAGTTGTAAAACAATTTTTCCACTACGTTACACAATTTTGTGATAATTTTGGCAAGCGAGCACATAAAGGTTTGCCACCCTTGACGTCAACATTAGAATAACTCAGATTTAAAGTCGACGCAGTGCTGAACCATTTAACTGATTGTAAAAATCTTTGCAGACGAAATTGGAATAACCCACGTATGTGGAATTTTCGACACACTTTAAATTTAATTGCTACAATAGTTATTGAGGATGAATTTTGCATCCTACTTTTTAAATTTGGCTGCGGAATTTTCAGTGCGCACTGATCGTTAACATTCATGTTAATTACTACCCAGATACGGCCCTGTCCCGAGTAGGGATGTATTTTCTACGTAGCGGCAATTTTACCGGGCGGTTAATTCCCAGGGGTGTATTTCAACACATACGTGCCGTTTTAAGAGATACATATGGTTGGGTGGCTCACGGGGGCTTGAGCCAGACAACAGCGGCTTGAAACAAACCCGAAATCGCTTGAATTTAGAATTTTACACACCACACTAATACACTTCGAGAATTTTCCACAGGCGAGAAAATGGTTCGGAAAGATAGCACATTATTGAGATGAGTGTGCGCAAAAAACGAAATATCGAAAATATTTCGGTAAATGGCGCGAATGATTTACATATGACTGCGTTTGATTTTAATTTAAAAATTTTAATGTAGGTACATTAATGTAATCAAACAAGTTCTCTTCCTTATTTTTTTTTTATATACATGTCTATATAATATCGTTAAAGTTACAATTTAAATTAATAATATTTACATAAATAATAAGATAAAACACTTTGTTTAAACTACTATTTATTGATAAATCAACATGTTTCGAAACCTATGGTATCTTCTTCAGGAAACAATGTATACTGAAATTAAAAAATATAAGCATAGATAATGAGGCCACAAAGTTATTTTGCAAACATTAAATTTATTTTTATTGATGCTTTAGAACACATTATTCTCTCTGTTCATCAGAAGTCTACAGGCAGTAGAAAGTTCCTGGATTAGAGTCCCGGTGGTATTTAAGTTTTTCTTAGAAAAAAGATCTATATTTGAATTTTGAATTTTCATAGATAAACAGTGGTTTATAGTGGCAAGATCATCAACTGGTTATTGGTAAGAGAAACTTTGTCTCCTGAATAGAATAATAAGGTAGATCTCCGTCACTCGTTTAATATAAATAGTCATGATAAATAAAACTCCCCAGTTGTGTGTTTAGTACGACGCTCGAGTCAATAAAAAAAAATAAAAACAATTGACTGACAGCATTCTACCTTGTTAGAAAAAGAAATAACGATAAGTGGAATATTAAAAATGAGTTTTTTTATTATTATCTTCCCCCTACTTTTTAATATGTTTAATAAACCTAAAATCAAGACAAAATAACCAAAAATAATTGGGTATTCTCGGTAGTCAAAATAAATTGAGGTACTTACAGAATATTTCAACTAATCATTTACAGAAACAGAAAAATTGACAATCAAGCTTAACCATTAGCAAACATAGATGTTATACATATTAAAAATGAATTTTTAATGATAAGGTAGTGCCTCTGAGAATAAGAAATATTAATATACATCGGTTCCACCGAAATCATCTAATTATCCACGGATAGAGGAAGGGGTAACTAAAATCAGTTAAATAAGTCGATTGTACGTGGTTTATCCACTGTTTAACCGCCGAAACAGCTGTTACATATATAAATTCAAACTAGCAAAACTCAATAATAATATTTATTATAATTTAACTTTTTTAATTTAATTTAAAAAAAAAAAAAATTAAATGAGATCATTTTGAGTACCTATTGACATCTTATACGAGTATTTATATATTAACACATTTATCCCAGATATTCAGATCAGTGGGTCGGTCTTCCGGTTGTCACAATCGGCAGATGTTAAATAGAGTTAGGATATGATCCTGGCCTATGATCCAATGTCTTCTTTGGTCTACCCAACATCTATTGAGCTAACGTAAAACGTAACGTACACGAACAGAGAATGGTACGTACATCGACTATGGAGGCGGATTACCATTCCGATAGCATCATACATATCACACACTTACTCGGTAAGTGGCATTCATTCCTTCCTAAGAATCTTTCTTTCCTTGAACATTACCAAACCAGCGGAGTCGTAATTCCCGAGATTTGTCCATTTTCGGTTATATTATCCTTAGAATTCCAATGAATTATGTTGTCCCTTTTCACCTCATGCGAATAAAATTGTATAGCTGTCCCCTATTAAAGTTATAAATACAAGTTGTTGAGTTAAATTGTTAGATTGATAATGCCCTTGCAAGGCGAAACGCGTCTCAAATAGATTAAAATAGAATTAAAAAACAAGTGTTTTATATTCACATATGTCCTTTTATATCTTGCGGAACCTCTTCAATATTCACACCCTTCAATAATGTGTTAGCCAACTTCGTGTAACAAGGTAGGTGGGAAGAAATTATTAAATATATTTACTAAATCAATTAATATTGTAACAATATGACTGCATATTGTTGCAATACATCTGCATATCGCAAATATTTTATGACGTGCTATCTCTCTATAAGAGAGACATCTTATGTTTAGAGAGTAATATTAATATAATTTCAAATAAAAGTACAATTTTAATTGTATTTAAATATATTTTTACAATGTTTCACCGGAGAAGTGAACAACGTAAAAATAAGTTTTCTTCTTTCCTTCTTCCTGTCATTTATTGACAAGAATAATATATGGGGGAGGGGGGTTGTCGTTTGAAATTAGTTAAAAAATATGTACGGAAAGTTTGAATTTTGTAAATTAGCATACTTAATATTTATAATACAAATCAAATTTATGAACTAGAAAAATATACAGAAAAAATCTATCTATCAAAAAGTATTTAATTACTACCGGGATTTGAACCTGTACCTCCTATCCGGGGAGCGAGTTCATTTATATTTATATATATTAATTTATTTAATGTATTAGTAATCATTTTGTATTTTTATATTATTACTAACATTTTTTCATTGTTATAAATATATAACTACGTAATACACTATAAAAGTTATACATTAAAAATAAATATTTCTAAAAGATAAAATTTCAATAAAAGATTTTTTTCTCTGCACATAAATATACTTAACGGAAAACATAAAATATATATCACAAAAAAACGGTGTATATGAAAATTTGAACTCTGTATGTGTTGTGTGTTCTATTTCCTACGAGCTTTCCGACACCATATACATTTATTTGATATTTTAAAAAAAAGTATTCAATATTTTTTAAATGGGCTCTAATACAATTGTTCTTTCTAAGTGAAAACTGGTCTACACTTGTCGCTAATAATAAGTATATTAGTAGTAGGATATTAAGTATAGAGTAATAAAAATGAAGAATCAATATTTATTAAATACTGTAAATGTATAAAAATGTAAAGAAATGGAGCGTAGGTGTACGTAGCAGAAGTAGCGCAGTAGTGCTGACGCTGATTAAAAATGAGTTGAAGAGCTAGATAAAAAGAAGCAAACGGCAGACGACTGCGGTGGAAATGAGGTCACTCGGATGAATGCTCAATAATGATGAGGATGAGGAGAATAAGGAATTGAATCTGCGACGTAATAGGGGCGGACTCTTGATTACATAAAGATGAGAGATATAAATATGTGTTCCCCGCCTGCGTTCAAATACGTATCTGCAAGATGGAAACATTTTATCGTTCCGTCTCATTCTTTATGTAAATACCCATCATCTCATTTGATGTTCTCCGCACATTCAGCATTAGGGTGCACGTACACTCATGTAACTTTGCTCTCGTGTCTCGTAGATATAATAATAAAAATTTCTGTGCATCAGTTCAACCACGCGCTCTGTATTTCAATAAATGTATTTAAAATATTTATTGATCAAATTATTATATATCGTTTTAGCGAGTTTTTTTAATGTTTTACCTCAACTTGGCTATTTTTTGTCAATGTTTTGAATACAATGTATTTGCTCTGTCTTTACATTTTATACATCAGTGGTAATATGACAAAGAAAGATACAAAGGATGATAGGTTGTATGAAAGAGATCTATCGTAAAAAAAAGGTTTTTGTTGTTGTTTTTCTATTGATCCTATTGCTGTATTTATTTAATACTTATTTTTAACAAGCATGAAGATCAGTTCTATCGTCACAATAACGAGATATATTTTTGCCATGTAACAAATCATGATTTAATACCATATGTTAATTAAGTTTAATATTTATGGAATAAAAAATAAACCTTTTTTTTAAGATCTTTTTGATGATGGATAAAAGGTTATATGAAAGAGATCTATCGAAAAAAAAAATCTTAATTAATCGCATATCTTAATTTGACAAAAAATGGAGATATGCGGTGTTGCTGTTTAGATGACAATTTATATCTATATGTATATGATATGTAACAAATTACACATATGGACACGAGAACTCAAGTACGTCTAGTCAGAATCAATCAAATTTTTTACAAAAATTGATTTCAAAAATATCTCAGCTGAGTTTTTTAACCAGCCTCATTTGTCATCTTATTTGAAAATGGCGACTGTATAGTGATGTAATGTATTAATATGCAGATTTAGTTAATAGTAAAAAAAATAAGGTCTTATTATGAAGAGATGCGAGTTTCAAGGAAATGTGCACGAACGTGTTCACACGACTAATGGATTGTGCAATTTATCGGCACCAGGGTAGGCAATTTTGAAACACAATTACAGTATTTTGAATAGTAAAAGAGTTGATATTATGTTCTCCTGATATTATAGTTGGTAAATTGAAGCCACCCGTCTATCGTGTGAAGACTTTCCGTATATTTTTAATTGTTTTTTAAATAATGTTAGGCGGACAGACAGCACCATCTACATTAAACGCGCGGTAGCTCGAAGTGGAGCTATTCGATCGGCGGAGTACTGCCAACAGAGGTCTTAGTTACCGGAGAGTTCTAGGTCTCGCGGTGGAATGTGTGGAGACTAAGAGGTGGCAGCCCCACCGAAAACGAGTTACTTTCTCTCCTGGGCCCGGTGCTCTCTATATTGTGACTATTGTTACGATAATTTGATTAATATAATTCTTATTGTGACCTATAAATTTCCAAGCTCTGTGTAACGAGTAAACGCGAGATAAAACTCAAGGTTACTTAAATAAACGCTTGTGGTGATTACACATTGCCTTAAATGCCTGCCACGGCAGATAGCTGGCTAGCCAACAAATCACCATAGATGTAATTGCACTGGCTTACTTTATGCCTTCAGGAATTTCATTACGGAGGTTTATACTCGTCGACCATTCCAAATTCCGTCTCCTCGAGCTGAGGTTTCGGATAAAACAATGTTACAGTTGCCCATCAGAATAGTCACTATCACAAAACAAACCTCAACATACAACACAAGTGGATAATATTTTGAGATTAGAGAAATCCATTTATTGGTGGAAGGGGACTGTATATATCCACGCGATGCCTGGCAAGATGAAAGGTAATAAGGGCACAATAAATGGTTTACTAAGGGAACCTTTTTTTGATGTCTATCAAGCCTGTCAGAAGGATACGGTGGATGGAAGGTATTGATAATAGATAAGGTATTGATTCTAGAGTTTTTATTGTACAAGCATCGTGAAATTTGCTATTTTTGAAATTTGAAAATGAAACCCCGAGAATAATAGCTTGTATTGTTAAATTACATTTAATTAAAAATAGACGGCAATAATACATAATGAATATATAATATTACACATCACATCAGAATGTATACGTAATTTTCTCTGTTAATATAACCCGGTGTTTAAGGACAAAATAGCACAAATCGTGTTAGATTATAATAGGTAAATATGATCTCAAATTATGAACAATGGTTCTGAAGCTGCAACAATTGACGAGTATGCAAGCAAGAGATTATCTTTTTCAAAACAAAAGAGTGCGGCGTTTTTTCCTCTTGCTATCGGCGGCGTCCTTTCCTCTTGCTATCGGCGGCGTCCTTTCCTCTTGCTATCGGCGGCGTCCTTTCCTCTTGCTATCGGCGACGTCCTTTCTTCTTGCTATCGGCGGCGTCCTTTCCTCTTGCTAAACGGCGTTATGATAATTTACTTAGTTTAGTAAACATTGTTTGAAGCCGAGTTTGAAGTTAATTTAAAGATCGCTGTGAACGAGTTTCACCATAACAGAGTTAAATATTTGAATGATATTACCGTATCAAACTAAATCTAATTAAAGGTCACGGGCTATGAAATTTTAATTAAATATTGCTGCCGGATAAGAAGGTCGAATCTTTCCGAGTGACGAATAATAATAAACTTATTAAAAAGGCTTATAAAAATATGATTTCTTTGAAATAAATTAAATACAATTTTAATATTCCCTCGAAGCAAAAAAAATAATTCGCTTCATTTTTAAGTGAGCCACCGTTTCGTTTGGAGTGCTTGTAGTGTCGACGTGATGGTGGTTGACGTAACCCTTTTTCAGGTTTATGAGAGGGTACTCCATATAACTCAACATGCCCATGAAACAAGCTATCGCAGTTTAAGTTAACGACCCGAATAGCCTTATGTTAACAATTCGCCTCCATTACTTGTTGGGAAATTAGTCAATATTAATAGTTCAGAATTATTCACGAGTGCTAATTTACATATTGCCATAAATAAGAATCAAAATAAATAATTTATCTTATTTTAGTTAAGATCCAATGTTTTTCATCCCTGGAGCGAGGGATTACTATTCATGTAACGCCAACTGATAAATAAATACTTATTTAATGTTAGCAAAATTACTATGAAACATACATATATAAATAATAAGACAAAATACTTTGTTTAAACCACTATGTTTCGATACCTATGGTATCTTCTTCAAGAAACAATGTATATTAAAATTAAAAATACAAGCATAGATAAAAATAAAACTATAAAGTGGTGGGTAACTAAGTAGGAACTAATACGAAAACAAATTTAAAAGGTGACTATTTGGAAAGAGGATTTGGTTATTTATAATATATAGCTTGCTTATTAACACTTTTTCTTATTTCTAAAATTGGTAAATAAATAAATATGTCAATTTTTTTACAAATATTAATTTTTTAGTGTATTTTCACACAATTTTATTACATTAAATATAATTATATTTAAATTATTCGATTCGCTTTTAGATAGAACAAATAATATTAAAATAAAATAGTGAAATGTTAAATATTAGAGTTTGCATAGGTATATATCTCGCCTGCAGATAATATACCCCATTATTTAGTTATGAATCAAAACCCCCGTGTGGAGTTGCCGCTGTGTTCCAGTCAAAATTAACGAGAACTCTAACAAGCAGGGTGCTATATTAACATTAATAATTCCACCTCAACTGCTTTACTTGCAAAAAATTAACCTGCACGGGTACGTCTATTTACAAAGATCCTTTATATCTCGTGCCTTGTGTGCTTTCAGAGGCGTCCCGATTTTTATTCGCAGTTGTGTGGAAAAATGAGTGAGAATGCTGAAACAGATGACAGACATACTTGTCATTTTTTATAGGTCAATTCAATACACGCGAAGATGGATTATGCCTTTGCGCCACGTTCTCATACTTTTTAAGCGCTATTCCCCACTCATCTCGATAGGAATGGTTTCATAAATGCGGATGTTCTAAGATCTACAATATTCCGGCATTTTACAGACACTTAGGTCCACGATACTTTCCGTAACATTACGGACTTGACACATGATCAGAAATACAGGTCTTTAATTTTTCTTAATGGTCGTTGTTTAATACATTAAATGGTTGTATTCTCTTGAGAGCTGGGGATGCCTTGCCGCTTTGATGGGTCACTTAGGAGAATTGTTGTGCAATTGAATTAAAGTGTGAACTTAGTTTAAGTGATCTCTTGTTCGTAGAAAATCGTATTGAAACGGAAATTTGTATACTATATGCTTTATGTGCGTTACTTGGATGCGACAGAAGAAAAATGAAAGAAAAGTAATAATATATAATTGATTGAATTGAGTAAGTGAGTATAATATAATGGAGTGGAAATAATTAATTTAATAAGAAACAAAGATACGAGAATTGAATATAAAATTACGGTGATAGGGACTAAAGTATTTCCGAATGGGATGTGATTCAATACAAATTTACTAGTCCAGTTATGGTAAATATTATATATATATACTCTTATTGATTTATAGGTAATTATCTTTATGGCGCGTGGATCCCATGCGTCCATATTTATACGAACAATAAAAAATTCGTTGACAATATAAAAAAGTACACAGATATCTGAACTGACAAAAACTCCTATTCAATCTTTAAAGTGACATATTTGACGTTTTATATATTTAATATTTTAAAGTGATCTAAAAATCACAATATATATTCGTTTACTTTTGTTTCCACGATCCTGTGATTTTTAGTGCAATCAGTTTCTATGAATATAATATACTAATACTACCTAGCATTTTATTACGTTTAAATGTCTTGTGTCTGGTTGCGTTAGTGGAAGTATAAAAGTATGAACATGTACATTGGAATAACTGGAATTATAAAATCTCCTTTGGTTGGTCTATTTTTAGGCATTCTATCTATTTGACCAATTTATAAAGGTTATCGATTACTGAAATTAGGTTTGTTCATTATTTTGGCAACTTTAAGCACACTGTATTTTGTACATTTGATTTACGGTTTTAATTTCAGGATTATTTTTAAACATTAGGAACGATAGCAAGAAAGCTTAAAATAAATAGGTTGACTAAATAATGGCAAAAGTATGGCCTCCTACAAGGAACAATATTATTGTAAACAAGAGCTACATGCTAGTTATGTTATAGTTTTATATATATAAAAATGGTGCATGCTTTTGCGAGAGAATCGCGTCTAACTGTGCAAATGCCATTAAAGGTCTCTCGCCTTGGCATAAAAAAGTAAATTTATACGTGTCTGATATTTATGGTTTGAACAGGAATGAGTCAAAACTAGAACGAAAAAGATTTAAGAACTATAAATGTCGGATTCCGTACGACTAACTAATCAGAGAATCCTCAGCAAAGATAAAACATGGAGTTTTCAGTGCAAGATACAAAGCGTGATTTAAATTATTATTTTTATTATACATCCTTGAAGATTACCTAGCGTATTATGATAAAGGGTTCTAATTTAGTAGAAAAAATTAGAAATTAAAGAGAAACACATACAATTCAGTATTCTATATATAAATGTATATATGTATGTGTCTTTACAAAAATTAAACATTATCGAATAGAATAATAACAAACCTATTTCAATAATACAAATTAAATTAATCAACTAGAAAGGTATATAGAAAAAATCTATTTAACGAAAAAATATTTTGTTGCTACCAGGATTAGAATAAAAACGTAAGTTAAAGTAAAAATTATTTCGTATAAAAACTACAAAAATAAGTTCTGACAATGCAACTTTACAACAAAAATGTGTTCTCATTAAAAATATGAAAGATAAATCAGATGAAAAAATGTTTTTTCTCTATCAAATGCAGTAGGCAGTCAAAGTATAAACCACGCAGTGAACAGGGAATTGAACATGTATCACAAGTCCTGTAACACAAATTTCACAAGGCATAAAAGACAAATATACATAGACTAAGACGAAAATTAATAAATAATATTATGATACAAGTAAGAGATAAATATCGAAAAGAAGCACATAGCAGAATGGAAAAAAAAATCGTTGAAAGCATTTTTTAAATTGTCAATTAAAAAATGTTCATTGTTGAAAATTCTCTCGACAAAAGTAAAATTGGGCGTATTAACTGAAAAGCAGTTTACACCGTTTCCAGAAACGTCTGAAGCAAAGCGGGCGGAATGTATCTGGGAAATCGCAGGTTGCGTTAACGGGACAAAAACAAAAGGCAGATACAGTAATGTACTGGGGTCGTGAAGCACAAGTGGAGAACTAATGGTTGGGGAATGTCTTTTGGGAGCGAGGGTAAATCGAAGAAAAGTGTTTCGGAGGTCAAAGGCTATCGTTTCAACAAAAGGGCTAAAATATTTTATTTAAAATATTTATTATTTTATCATAAATAACACGAGAGCTTGGTAACACATCAGTTTAGTGCTTTTTTGTGATTTTAGTTCTGTAATATTTCTAACAGAAAATTATTTCTGTATTCCAATCTGTTGTGTATCGTATATTATTTATTAGGTTAGATTAGTTTATATTTCCTGATGGCCATTTCTGAAGAGGTCAGTATTTTTGTTAACTCTGAGTGTTAATCAGAGATTTGGCATGAATAAATCTGTAATGCCAAATCTTCAGCAAAAGCACTTCTCAAATGGTGGATTAGTTAAATATCTGGTAATCCATGTAGCGCAATGTTAACTTAAAACATGAAACTTGAAAGTTAAATAAATAGATGATTGAATAGAAAACTACATATTGGCAAAAAGATATCCATAAAGAAAAATAACTCTTGTATATTTTTGGAATATTGTGAGAATAAACAGAAAGTCGGGAAAAACTACTTGAAATGACCGATATGACAGCGGAAATAGGCGATTAGTGAACTGCGACACTCGAATACGACCTTATTGACTAAACAAATAATATGATGTTAGGTAGTTCATATTATTATTGAGATGTGACTGGTCACATGTGCGAATAAATGAGAACCCCCCCCCCTAAGCAACAACACCGTATATCGTTTTTTACAAATATTGATAGATTGAAGATTACTTAGAAATTGTGTGGAAGAATATCTTATTTTATTTAAAATTGTTATTTATTTTACCATAGAAGATGTACAATGTATATAAATTCATAATACAAATCTGTCCAAAAACGATATGCAGTGTTGTTGCAGGAGAGATCTTGTAGAACATCATTTATTCAGTAGGTACTAAGCAAATGACTGCCATTGTAATAATAATTGTTTTCTACAGGGAACAATTAAGTAGACTAGGAGTCAGGGATGATAATTATTGTAAATCTTCAGTGATTAAACTCTTAGCTTTACAGCTGTAAGGAACATTCAAAGGCCATTAACCGACGGAAAATCAGGAGACGATCATTTTATTTAAATTAAGGTGGCTGTATTAACGCAGAGACGGGTGGCGATGGGGTTCCAGGAAACCTGTTCAACTAGTCGAGTTAGTGGTTCAAAAATTAGTTCCCCAAAAATTGATTAAATTGCTAAATATTTTTCAATAACTTAAAAGATAGCAATGTGTATTTGAGGCATCATTTATAACATTCTATCATGACGCAAATTAAGAGACCTATTATAATTTTATTAAATAAATGACTCATGTATAAAGCTCTGACCTCAGTGAAGTGTTTGTTGACCAATAATTTTCAAAGCCAATTAGCCTATTCAATGGCTATAAGTATGGTAAATTTGTCTCTTGTGCAGTGCATTTAATATTCCTGCATCACATGGAATCGTGGAAAATATGAGGGCATCTGAGAAAGAAGACAGATTGATTAATTTGAAATGTGGTACTGGATTAAACCATGGATAACGAGATGCACAAATGCAAAAGAAACCACAAATTAACAATGGTTTCTCAGTGAACCTTTATTTTTTTTTAAACATCTTGCGAGTTAAGAAGATTGTTCGGAGAAGCTTGTTTTTGGAGAAACTAAGATTCTCCACCCGATGGACTGACCAAGTGGAAATAGCAACAGGCATTTATTTCATTTAATTTTATTTAAATGGTATTTTCTGAAACTGGTAAGTTTATTCAATTTAACTCATAAAGTGGTTAAAAATAAAGTTTTAAATAATCTAAAATAAAATAAATAAGAACCGTAATCTAAAATTTGTAACAAATATAAAAAAAATGTTATTTTTTATTTATAGTCGTATACGTCTCTAAAGTTATTGAAATATTCAACAAAAAATGTAATATTCGGAGCAAACTGAAAAACCTTCATTTCTTTTTGCAAACCGACCGTGACGCACGCAAATTTTACAACATTTGGCCGCCTTTGAAGTTAACAAAACAAATTCACAACCAGTTTTGTGAAAACAGACGATGTTTCATCGTACTGTCCCTCATCAATCATGGCAGAACAGAGGTAGAGTGTCTGACGGTTCGGGAGAACTGCGTATTCACATGCCGGAAAATACCCAAATGAATGAGATATTATTTTAGAGTTGTCCGTTAGGTATCAGAATAAAAAAAATAAGCTAACAATTTGAAATACAAAAAGGAAACGTAAACATTGAACATATATTGGGCGATGCATAAGTACGTAGCATTTATTTAAATTTATTTTTTAAATAATTAAAATACATAAATGTGATTAATCTTTATTTACTACCTTGGTATTCTATTCTCTGATTACTGTCTAATTAATTGGGTTCTAATTCATTGTAATATAAAACTCAGTATGACCGGGTAATAATTATAAATTTATTACAAGTTATTACAGTAAATATAAATTATACACTTCAGAGATAGATTTGTTATTCAGAAGAAGTTGTGATGGAAGAGAGCTCTTTCCCCAGAGACGGCTTCTTATCAGGTTTGTCCCCCACCACTCATCTACTCACTTTCATGACACAGACATCGACATTTAATGCAAATACCTTTGAGTAATGTACGTTAGGAGACGCCAGAGATTATTCAATTTAATTTTTGGATATTCTTTAATACAACTTATATTCACAGGGTGTAACAGACCTAGTTCACAATATATTATGGGTATGTATGTTCAAGGAATATGTGCAAATTATTCTCCGTTAAAGAAATTATTTTTGTTTTTTTCGTTTGAGTTTTTTACAAAATACAAAGCTCTAAGTGTACGTATTTTAAAATTAATATTTGCTAAATGTATCTATTATTAATTTATATATTAACTTCAGGCCCTAAATCATCTAAAAAAAATTGTTTAATCATTATAAATTCGATGACTTTTAACTTTTTGTTTTCAAAATATACTTAATTTAAAATAATAAAATTATTTAATTAATCAAAATAATTACATAATTATGATTTTTTTAGTAATGCTTATATCTCTGACGTGGTTGAGATTATGCACATTTTCAACTCGTATTTTAGTCAAGGATCCACCCATAAAATATTGTGGACTAGGTCTGTCACAGCCTGTATTTTAAAAAGAACCCATTATTATTGTGAAGGTGTTGTTTTTTCAGAACACAGTTCTATGATATTTTAATATAAATTAAATGCATCAATAAGAAATAATAATATATTCACCTACATTGTTTTCGAAAAAGAAATTACGTTTATCAGATTTTACTTCGAACTGTAAAAAATTTGACAAAATAATAAAATCTACATTTTATACACATACTTTTGGCATCAATGATACGACGAATTCATAACGGCATTGGTTTTATATTTTTTATGTGAAAAAGTGGTGTGGGTCTCGAACGACGAATGCGAGTATTAAAGTTTATCGAGGAGAGTAATTCAGGGCAGTCGTCGATGTTATTGTGCAGTATGTTGTAGTATCGTAAAAAAAAGTAAGTCGCACGATGTTTTTGCAGAGTTGAAAGAAAACATTGAATACTACTGATATCTTTATGATCTGATATTTATAAAAAAATAAATAACACATTGTAGCTTTACAGTAAAATATTGATATGCAGATAATAATCTTAAAAAAATTTATGGTTAAAACATGTTGATAATTTAGTTTAATTGTTTGTTGGTCTAGCGATTAAGACACTCATATAGTGATCGAGTAGTAGGTAGTTCGAGTGTCGTTCCAGGAGACCATCAAGTTAGTCTAATTTCCATATCACAAGCGTTTAGCTGAGATTGAAAATATTTTTATGACAATATATTGTTGTTAAATTTCAAGTAACATATTTTTATTAATTTTTAAAAGTTTAAAAAAACTCACACATATGAAAATAAAAACACTTGTTTAATTAATGAATTCTACTAACTTAACCCTGAAATAATAAATTTAAAAAAAAAAACTATTTTATAATATACCGTTATTCTTGTCTGTCATGAAGAGTATTAAATTTTTTGTAGTTTAATCATTAATTTACATTTTTAGACCTAACTTTATTCCAGGAACTATCTGCACTGTGACTACCTTACCTAAACATACTATTTCGTCGTTTCCCGCTGGATTACGCAGATGAGATAGAACCCTCTGTTCTGTTCAGGCTTACTACTATTACCTCATCTACGTCACTATCAATCACGCCCTACGAATATTGAAGCTTCTTACAGAGCCGTTCTCCAATATATTTGATTTGCCTACTAGTGCCAGAATTTCTTCCGTTCCTGCCTCCAACAGTATTGAGTATTTTTTTTAAATATTCATACGTTACTGATGCCCAAATTGTCTTATTTTCTCGATACTTTTGACTATCCTACGATCCTTATTATTTATAGATTTATTTTTTGGTACACAACTGAATACCGCATTTCCAACGAATTCAATAAGGTTTAATTTTATATAATTTATTAATTTAAAATTTATAACTGCATCATACCGCGTGGGTATAACTATCTCCTTGTGGTTATTCAGGATGTATTCTCCACTTCAAGTTTTACCCTTGTAATTAGTTATCAGCTAAATAGTTGAGGCAGCCTCCGGCCAAACTCTTAACCAATGTCATACAACACGTCATACACCATGAAATGTGCGGTAGAGCAGGTGATTCCTCTAACTAAGCCATTGTCGGATGGCATGGCTAGCCTTGTATAGTTAGGGCTAGGTAATATAATGGCTGGAGTAACGTTGTTATATTCTGTTCGTTGTTAAATCGATCAAAAGTATTAATTATGTTATCAAAAATATATATATATATTAAACTGTATAAAGTTATATTACTATGAAACATATCTACAAAACAATGCTCGTTATTGAAAAACAAAGTTGTTGACTAGAAAACAAAGTTTGGGTTCTAATCTGATCATAAAAAGTGGGCCATCTTAAAGATCAGAAATATTGAACATATAATATATTTTATAATTATCAATAATATAACTAACTAAATTACCATCTCGCCATTTCCGCGCGGGGGTAAGCAGAGATGATAGAGGGCCATACTCTTCTGTTCTGACACACAATTCCCGCCTCATCAACATTCGTGCATCTTCTCATACAAGCTCACCGATTATTGAGGCTTCTAACAGGATTATCCTTCAGTATCTGGTTCACCTGGTCAAGTCAAGTCTTCCATGGACATCCTATATATTTGGCACCATCAATACTTGCGTCATATATCATTCATACCATTCTATCTTAATCTTGCTCACTATACTAAGATCAGCTTTACATTATTTCCTTATTGCTTCACTATTTACTCTGTCATAAATAGATCTGCCATGTATACGCCTTAGTGATCTCATTTCAACTGCATTCAGTCAACTTTCGATTCTCTTCGGCCAGCTCCAGGCTTCACTTCCATACATTAGTATCGATATAAGGACTCCATTGCAGTTTTGCCTCGGTTGACAAGTTCCCGTTGGATATAATTCCATTTAAAGCGCCGTTCACTTTTTCCCTGCAGTCTCACCCTCCTTTCGATATCTTGCTTAGCCTATCAAACATACTTCCCAAATACACAAATTCATCTACTTGTTCTAAACATTCATTACTTACAAGTATTTTTCACGTTGTCTTGCTTTCCTCCTTCTCGAATATCAACGCTTTCGACTTGTTGACGTTCATAATAAGGTCACTTTCCTTGCATATGTCGTACATTTTACTTACTAGACTATGTAATATAATATAAGCGGTACATTATGGAGTTTTGGTGCCAATATTAACGTGTGAAAGTGATTTCTGGTATTGGCAAAAAAGAAACGAATGTAGACTGAATACAGTGGATCGCTCAGGCGCATCTGTTTGTACGGTAGAGAGGTGAATGAAGAAATTATTAACAAATGTATGTAGATCTATTTGTGAGACAGTTGATAGAATTATGAAAGGTTGTGTATGTGAAACATGTGAGTGTCAAAGGCAACAAGAACATCGCGTGTCCACGAAAAATCTGGCATGATAAACCAAATATTAAGTGACAGCCCTGATAGAAGCTTTAACGACGTCGACATATCTTTTCGTTATTAAATTACCCATAACAATATCCGCAATACGTGGGGCACCCATTGCGGAAGCCCCTCTTTTTGTAAGACAATGCTGTTATTAAATTGAAAACAATTTGGATTTAAACATACATTGAAAAGTTAAGTTACGTTGTTAATAAAGTCTTTTGACAAATCAGAATTATTAAGTAATTTAGAAATTAAACATTTATTCTGCTACTGGCACATGATGTTCTGTCTAAATGTATACGTATTCGGTCGCTCTCTTTCGCATTTAATTATATATTCTGCCTCCTTATATATATGTATATATAAGTGCACTCTTTTTGTTAGTTTTAAATACGCCCTGACGAAGCTTGAGTTAACGAAACCGGTTGGCGTTTAATAAAATTCGTAGTTTTATCCAAAGTGATTGTGTTTTATTTAATATAATATGTCAAACCACAAAGTGATTGCTTTCTATGAAAATATACTATTATAGTAATATTACTGTCGTTAATTATTTGTGCGATAAGTGTCGAGTTCGGAGATATTTTTGTTAATGATTTTTAATAGTATTGTCAGTGGGTCAGGTAATTGGTATATATTTTGATTTACTAAGCCAGGGTTTTGGAAGTCTGATAGTTTAAAATAATAGAGATTTTAAGAAAGAAATAGCATTTTTAGTAATTCTTTACTTAATATATTTTAGCCTTCATTAATTTCAGTCGCGTATTTTGAACGCTTTAGCTGATCGGATCTCACTGTACATGCTGACCATATTTCTGTCCGGCTGACATTTTCTATCAAATAGTACATCAAAATATTGAGACGAGGAAGATTGTCCTGATCGATTATTTCAAAATAGTAATCCTTTGTGTCAGCCCCGTTCCAAGGCTCTGTCAGTTTAACCCCCGATAATTGAGTACCAATATAAACAATTATCACAAGGGGTTGGGTAGCGCCCTTAATTAATTGGTGATTACGCTACCCCTATCGAACGATCAACGAATTTTTCTTTCATTAAAGCGTTAATGCATAATTTATTTAAATGAATATGTTTTAATTACGTTTTTAGGTACCTATTCACGTTATTTTTTTTATAATTCGTAATTTTTGGGTATTCACCAATGTTTCCCTAGATAATATAGATAATTAATGAGACATTTTGAAACTCTACATATGGTGCGATACCTATATTTAATTAAAAAAATATATATTAGTTTGAAATATGCACAAATTTTTTATTTATCGAAAAACGATTAATGCTTTATTACTAAAGCAACAAAGAGTTAAAAATATATAAATATAAATACCTTTACATCATTTAAATATATAAATAAAGGATTAATAGATTATATCATATAGATAATAATGAAAACATCAATGTTACTATTTAGAACATTAAAAAAATGATGTAAATGTGACAAGGTATAATTAAGAAACATTAATAAATCACCTCTTTAAACCAATCTACCAGATATGTAGAAAACCTTTTTATATTCCCTTATAATATACAACTTGCACCTAGTAAAAAATAGTAACTCTAAAGCTCGTATTAATCGAACTTGTTTGATCTAACGGTAAGATACTCGCTAGGCTATCAAGTGATCAATGGTCCAAACTTTGTCGCGGCAGTTCATATATTTTTTACACAAGTGCAAAGATTTGTATGAAAACTAGTGATAAGACAATTCGGTATACGTCTCACTATTTAAGAATAATAATTAGATGCATCTAAAATGCAATTATGCAAATCATTTTGCTGATGAAAATTAACATTTTAAATGGTGTTTAGTAAAGTTAACTCCTTTATGGAATTAAAAAGGTTAAACATGTGAGAAAATATTGTACCACCAGGTTCCCCCATCTCTAGTCTAAGTCTAAACGGTATTTTCTCCCATCAGTATTGTCAAAACAAACGACGCCGGCAGAGCGCGGCGGACATTTCGCGCGCGTCCGCCATTTTGTCGGCCTGGTTCCATTGTCCCCCGCCACCGCGGAGCAGATTGGCGCTGCGACGCGGCACTAAAGCAGGGCCGGCTATGCTTCCCGCTACGAATTACCGCGGGCGCCGCAGCGCGCAATTTGACAAATGCAGTGCGGGAAAATGTCCTACCAGTGGCGTGATAGAATCGCTTCGATACCGTTATACTTTCCTCAGGACGAACGTACACTCATAAGTGAGTGTTCGTCCATCTTCACGAAGATACAATTGTATTGAAACCGGTCGACGTCAAATTAATAAATGTGGTTTATGTAAAGTTATTCTTAAAAATTAATAATTATGTCTAACCAAAAAGATACATAGATCTTTTCATTACTTATCTGACAAAAGCATAACCACTATTGAAAAAAAACACGTATATAATAATGCAATATTACAATAGAGTGATACAATTTATCACTTCAACGTAACAAGCTTATCCAAAAAAAAAAACACATTGGGGTTTAGTTATTAAATGCCAAATAGTTTTAAAATATCTTAGGCAATACGTGTATTGAATAAGTCAGTAGGCCCAGGGTATTTAATTTTTTAAATATGCTGGCTATATATATATATTATACAAACATATATATATATATATTTTTTTATTTACTTGAAATTTTTACAATTTTTTTAATAATATGAGTTATTAATTGAGTATTACACATTATTAAATTTACATGTTTTTTATTCGTTTACCTCTCCAAAAAAGTATATACTCGTACATACAAATTATACCACCCACTGACAACAATATTGAAAATCCATTAAAATTAATCATGCAAAGTAAAGATTAGTGATTTCACATAGCGCTGAACTGCCAGCCTGGAAATACCAGATTCACGATCGCTTCAGAGTAACATTTCACCATAACGCACTCCCTGAAGATAGATAATGAGATTTACATTATATTCATCCCGAGAAAATCTCATATTTAATATATACCTATACATATATATATATAAGCATATGATTATACAATTTATATATATATATTTCCAGGCCTGCTTAATCTTATACAAGAACATTTATAAATATGATTAATATATAAACCCCCCTTCTTTCATTATTGATCAAGAGGTTCAGAAAGCGAATGGTACGTACATATATTAAAAGATTAGTAAATCCGTAATAATATTTTTTGTAATCTAACCTTCTGTAATTTGTAATCTAATTTTTGTAATGTAACCTTCTAAAAAGTTTACTCAATAAACGCATCTACCAATATAGTTATCTGCAGGGTGCAATAACCTTAAGCAACATTATTGTCGTCATCATTATTTTTAGTATCGTTTGTAGCCCTTAAAAACGGGCCACTGCGCGCCACTGCGTGCACCGCCAGTTCTCCAGTGGCTGTGCATAGAATATTCTGGAATGGTCATTATCGCCAAAAGGACATAACATATGCATGTGATAAATAGAGAACGAGCATACATTAACGAAGGTGTTTCATTCAACATTCCACAGTACAAGAAAAATCACCAGCACCTAAATTTATGAATTATTATTTTAATAAATATAATTTATTATCATTGAATTTATGATTATGATAATTTTTGACATGTTGTACATTTCTAATAGGTATATTGATTCTCTTAAAGACTCAATCAGTTGGAATCGTTGTGTATAGAATTCTATTGGCATGAACGTGACGTCTTTGGACCGAACGAGAATATTAAAATAATTAATCACTTTCAACATGATGCTTCACATACCACCGCTCGTGCAAATTTAAACTAAAAACATCTTTATTCCCACCATTGGCGCTGTCAGAGTAAATGCAAGAGCTAAGAGGGATATCAGTTGTGACAATTGTAGAAACAATATTTTGTTTAAAAAATCTGTCATTTTGGTGAGATTTAAAAATATACGTATTTAATTTATGATTTATATATAATGACATAAATGACATATTTTCACAGTGTAAGATGTTTGTTTCAGTGCGGGCACAACCCTTGAGGCTAGGGTTTTGCTGGAAAACAACTGTGAATAACAATACATGTACACATAAATAATGAATGTGAAAAGTATGTCCTCATCTTCAGCACTGCTGGATAAAAGTTTCCGTAAGCATTTTCCACTTTTGTTCTATCCATTGTTATGTATTTATGTAGATTTTTATGATTTCAACAGTCCTAGTTTTAGGGCGGCCTGTTGGCCTTTCACTTCTCCTCGGGTACTATTGGATGACTGCATTATTTCAACGATTATCCGTCCTCAGAGCGATGCGGTCTACCCATTGCCATTTAATTTTCTTGGCGTATTCTATTATATCCACTACTCTAAAAAAATATACCATTATTTATCTCTGAATTTTCTCATTTTTTAAAGATAATGTAAACCAACCCCCTTTCATAAAGAGACTGCCGCCTTACTTCTAGGGTCATTGTATTTACTTTTGAAAATTTAAAACTTCATTATTCTTTGTGTTATTCCATTATCTATCCAATTTCCACACGGTTGGCTGCTTGGGGCTACACATTTTAATCATTTGGTTATTTTTTCGTTTTCCGCTCGGAAAATCAAAGGACGAAGCAGCTGTCTGGAGAAATTAGCCGCACTGCGTCTCAATGGAGGACCATCTGTACACTGCTTAACCTAAAACTTTCCCAAGTGTTTCCGGTCAAGGGATGGTAATGGGCCCGACCGACATTCAACCCTCGGGCTTATCTCTATTATCCAATATTCATCAAGTTACGTAATCAGAAAAGGGATGCATACTCGTATACAAGCGTGAATATAGCGGTAAAGAAATATAGGGGTGCATTTCACTTATACACTTCGTAAGCTGCGGGATTTCAAAGTTAAAATTAGTTTTTATCCAAAGGGTCATTAATAATATATTTAAAAAAAACTCCCTTCTAGCCTACGCTGAAGGATTTAAGTTAAATCTATTACGATATTACCTAAATAGTCTTTCTAAATTATTTTTCGATTACGCTATTTTTATTGAATATATTCAAAATTGTATATATCTATTTATTTTTGGAACAAGCCAATTTTGCAAAAGTTTTTGTATAAGGCTGTCTGTTTCCTTTAGAAAATTACTAATTTACGCATGGAGCCCGTGACTTTTGTCAACGATAATCTTTCAATAAGACTGATCTTTGAGAGTCTGTACAGGTACGCATTACTAGATGCGTCATGTCATAAAACACATGCGGTGATGATTATAGATCAATTAACGTTGAACACTGAACTGTTCTTTACGCGCACTCGAGTCGAATCTGAGAGAGAAATCTCATTTGGAAACGCGAGCCATTAGTCATTATTTCGAATCCGTATTATGTGTAATACTAGTAGTACACGCCGTTTCCTCTTAGGCAGAAATGATAGAACGCCACACTCTCCATACTGTTGAAGCTTCTAATTGCATGTGAGCCTTCTGTTTCTGATACTTTCAACGTTTATTTCAAACAAGTTAGGTAGAAAGCAAGCCTTTTATTTAAATGCGATACCATACATTAATAAATTAGAATCATTATTTCTTGTTCACGATACTGGCGTTTTAAATATTGTAAATCTCTTTTTATTCTGGTTAGTTGTATTCAAATAAATTTTGTTACTTATATTAAGATTAGCAACTAAAAATCAGCAAATAGCCATTAAATATAAATATGTAAAAAATAATACAGGTATATAAAGGCGTACAATTTAGAACCAGTTGTAACATTATTATAACGTTTCATTAGTACTTATAGTTAATACATAGATATTACAGTTAGCATTTATTTAAGCAGGAAATGTTTCAAAGTTTGCTTGGAGGCAGCCCTTGGGTTACAGAAAGCAATGTTCCGTGTTAACAGAGAATTAAATTATTTTATACGTAAGTAAGGAGATGGAAATAAATAATACACAGTTTTATTATACCCGCCCTCGTGGTACTAAAGTCTCGTTCACACTACCACACATTTACCAGCGTTGCTAAATATTATATTTTCAGGCCAATAAATTATATTTTCATACACACATATGATCAGTAAATCTTCTTGCAGGAACATATGGAAAGAATAGAACGCCACGACTTTCGTAATAAGGGAAGTCATCCAGTGGCGTAGCAGTTAACTGACTAAACTTTATTCACTATTCTTTCTCCTTTGAATGATTTTAATTAAAGTAAAAATTAATCCTATATATGGTATATTAATACGATAGCAGACGCCAGAATTAACGATTCATTTTTATTAAATTTTGGACATTCTTATTGAGAAATTTTAATTATTCAGAACATAGGTCTGTGATATTTTAAATACTAATTTACTCAAAAGTATTTGAGATTCCGTAAAAATAAAGTAGATGGCTTTCAAATAATAGAATGATAGATGTATTAATTAGAAAAAGTGTAACATATAGATTCGAAAATTTGTCGTCAAAAGTACTATCGCTGTAGCATAGTTGAATAATGTACCTTCCCCGATTTAGAAAGAGATCCAGGTTCGAATCCCGGTAGCACAATAATAATATTTTTTGATAAAATTAATTGTATATGTATCTTTCTAATTATTACATTTAATTAGTAATTAAAATATATTTTAGAATATAAATTGAGTTTATATGTATGTATATCTTTCTAATTGATGCATTTAATTTGTTTTAAAATATCACAGAACTATATATACTTCACAAATAATAATGTGTTATTTTTAAAATATATATAAGTTGTATGAAAGTATATCCAAAAATTAAATAAAATGAAATTGAAAAATCTTTGGCGTCTCCTAGCGAATATTTCTCAAAGGTATTTGTAAATTAAAAGGCAATAGCTTTTAAATAAATGTAATGTAAGATGTATCAATTTGAAATAGCTGCAAGATGCAAGTTCAACATTTTGTCGACTGTTTACGAGGCTGACGTGGTTATCGCACTTCCTCGGATAGGAAGAGATCTTGGTTCAAATCACGGTGGCTGCTAAAATAGTTTTTCGATAAATTGAGTTTATCTGTATATACATGTTTCTAACTGATGCATTCAATTTGTGTTAGTACGTTTATTTATTATATTTCTCCACCATATTAGCAAATAGACAGCGACGGACGCCAGTCTCACATATTTTATCAAGAATGGCAGCCTTTGTTTCCCGAAATCTATCCCACGAATTTTTTGGCGCATCGCTGATGACTCACCGTTTTTATATATTTAAATGACTGCCTCGTGTACAAAACATCAATTAATTGACATCACCTCGGCGTCTAATTCTGTGCGATTCACTAATAATTATGAAATAAAAATATATATTTTTTCTAGTTTTGCTTAATGATACTATTCAGCAATTTCTGGGGTTCGGACCTCCGGGTTATCCAGGCGGTAGCTACGCAACTGAAGTCGTCTCAAAGTTCAGCATCATTAAAGGTTGTATATTTCATCTATATATGCATGTACTACATCCGATAAGTTAGATGTAGTGTGGGTGATTGAAATAGTCTGGGTAGACTAATTAAACTATTAAATTATTGATATGTGCCTATTTATATATGATATATATTGATATATATTGATGATGCATTGATTCTAATAGACTGTGAGATTAATTTTTAACTATTTTAAGTAAACTGACATTTGTTAGTCTGGTGGTAAGACATTCGCCTAGTGGTTACGCTGTTGGGGGCTCAAGCCCCGTCCCCAGGATACCACCGATGTGCTAATTTTTTCACAGTACAAACGCCTTCAATAGTAATTAAAATTTCCCGTTTTTACGAGAATGTGAGTTTTTATTATTCTAAATATGAATTAAATATATTAATTAGAAAGATATACATATAAAATCAATTTATATATATATACCTTTCCCAGCCTTATATATATATATATATATACAGGGGGTAACAAACCTAGTCCACAATATTTTATGAGTAGATACCTGACTAAATTACGAGTCGAAAATGTTCAAGAAATATGTGCCTAATCTCAACTATGCCAAAGATAGATAGATAAGAGTGCCCAAACTATATTTTGTTAGATGATTTAGGGCCTGAAACAAGACGCTTAGACGCGTAGACGATTTTGTAAAAATTTCAAACAATAATATTTTCCGTACCGGAGAAGAATATTTCACATATTCCTTAAAAATTTTCAACTCGTAATATAGTCAGGTATCTACCCATAAAATATTGTGAACTAGGTTTGTTACACCCAATATATTATTGATACTCACAAAAATATCAATTATCTAACGTGGCTCTCAATGCACTGCATTGGCTGCATTAGCATAGTTACGCCACTGACTTTAAAATACTCTGCCAATAGACCCCGATCGCTTCACTATCTCGGCGATCTCTCATTGCATTACCTGTTCTCATGGCTTTTATAAAAGTATTTCAGATTGTAGTTGTTAAAATGCTAGTGCGAAATGAAATGTTCAAAGTATCAAACGATGTGGCGAAGTCAAATGACAAATAATCACTTTCATTTTCAAGCTCTTTTTAATGGATATTTTCGTGCTTCTGACTGTCCACAGATATCACTGGTATATCTTAAAAGATTGATCTTCTTAATTTTTGATACTCTAAGGGCCCACGACTGATCTTTACAGAGAATTCTTTATTTTAATACTGATATTCTCCATGTTTATTTTTATTACCATTGTTACGCCTCATTTTATTTTTGTACAATTCATATTGCGCTATTGACCGTGTAACCGATGTACAACAAACAATTCATTTGGTAATTGTTGGTATGCTCCAATCAATTCAATAAATCACTTCAATCGTAAAAACTTTTCAGTTAAATCATTTTACCACTATCCGTACATCTGTCCACCCCTCGGCAAATGGATTAAAAACTCGTTTGCAAAGTTATTTATGACATGAATAACCAATGCGGCGATTGCAATTACTAATGCGATTATTCGATTGATAATACAGTATAATTGGTTGGCACAAGCTGGGCTTTTACAAATTGAATTTATCGTCTATGTGTTCAGACATATTATGGTGATTGATTGCAGAGCGACCGCAAATGTTTATCATTTCATTTTATCTATTTAAAAAACTTTAAATTAAAACTGTATCATGTCGATTTGTTACCTTTCCTAACTCTCTTTATTTTTATTTTATTATAAAGGCAATTGTCATAACGGGGCATCAATTGTTGTATACCTTCATTATAAAACATAGCCGCCTAGGATGAAAACCGTGTATGTACTCCGTCACTTCATCATCATCATCAAAACTCTTGCCACCAAGGAACTGCTTTAGATGAAGAAAAATGTGGAAATCACTCGATACTAAATCAAGACAAAACGGGACACACTGGTGATGAATGTTAGCTGGTTTCATATTTCGTGCATTCAAGAAACGAATCATGGACCGTATCTCACAGACGGCGGACCGATACATTACATTTCAACCACTCACTACAAGATGGCCACTAAGAATATTAAGTTGACATCTTCTACTTCTATCTGGATTTGAAGGTTCGTCTCTGGGTGGAAATCCTGTAGTTCTCAGGGAACGAGGTGAGAGGATGATCATTGATAATGTGCCCCACGGTTTGTTAGATTTCACCTTTGTACAGTGGAGAGTCAATTAACCCCCATTTATGTTGAAAATGTGCACAGCGCTTTGTGTTTTCCATTTTCCAGTCTATTAAGGTACACCACTGCTTTCTCGGTAATAAAAATACATTTTGTGTAGTGATAGGATTATCTATATATTGTCTAAATGAAATTTTGAGTCGGAATCATTCAACAGTTGTTTTTTCTCGTTGGATATCATGAAGAAGTCAAAAATAATATATTACATAACAATTTATTGTACGTATTAATAAAATGATCACCATTGATCCGGGAAAATTTAAAATAAACTTGTCAACATTTCAATTAACTATTTAATGCAAACAAAAGTTTCGTACTGCCTTAAAAAAATAACCGTCAGTGTGAATCTAAGAAGAATCAGAACATATAAAACACTAAATGATGAAATCAAATTTTTAACTAAAAACTTATTCTCCCATATTTATTGAATCATTAATTTATAAAGGAGATCTGTTCACCATAGCGAGGTATCCTGAAATAAACATAACATCGCGCCAAATAGGTCTTCATAGGTCTCTATTAATATGCAAACACAACGTTTATACGAGGAAAGAAAAATAAAAATTTGATATTAAAAACCTCTGGAATGTAATAATGTTAACATAAATACTATAATTTAGATATTACAACTTCAAATTGACCTAAAATAACACTTGAAGAGTTAGAAACACATTAATGGAATACGTTTCGCTCTCGTGCGACTGACAATAATGGTGTACAAATATTGATGATATATGTTAACTATTTGCGTTTCGGTTTTATATTACACATAAGAAGGGTTCTATTAGAGTATTAGAGGTAATGTTATATAATTACAACTAGCCGTTTTTTTAAAACATATTATTGTTGCAAAGTTGCAGTTTTTTAAAACAAATTAAATGAATCAACTAGAAAGATATATACAATCAGCTGTTGAGCGAGTTCTGTAAAAACTTTGTGGTATAGCAAAAAAATATGACCAAGGAGTTATTAAGGCCCGTGTCCACGATAATCTCTCAATGAGACTTTGGTCTCGGAGAGTCAGTAAAGGTATGTATGTATTGGATGCGTCATTCTAATCCGCAAGCATAGATCGCTATACGCCGAATTTTGCATCTTTGCTTACCCTACACCCGAGTCGAATCTTCGAGATAACTTGTCTGTGGACACGAGCTATTATAGCTGTCTCAACACAGGTATGTCTAGTGAGACAAATAAACTCCCAATTTTAAAATTAATCTTGTATAGACAAAATAAAATAAAATGTAGGCAAGATTCAATTTCAAATCAATTGTTGACATACGAATATGCTCATTTTTGCCATTACTTAAAAATACTTAGCACGAAACCTGATCGAGGGATTTGAGTTGTCATCAAATGTTTATATTACCTTTCTATCATATCCATATTATCGTCATTTTTCCTGTCGGTAAATTTAATCTTTGTATCATTTATTTGATGTTCATATATTTTAAATGATATCTTTTGATTTACACCGGTTTCTCAAAAAAAAAAAAATGTTTTGTGTACCTTAGTTCAAACAAATTTGAAAAAAGTTGTCACCGATACAGGTTTAAATAATAGATCTTTTCATAAGACCTTTTTTGCGTTTAATCGATTCTATTACCACAGACACAATTCTTAAAAAAATATGCACTCGACTATCTGATCACCTCATTGCGACTATCATTATTTAAAAAATTGGTAAATATTTATATGAACACATTTATTATTCCCAATATCACATCTCTATATTTGTTAGTTATTGGCTGATTGTAATGTTATCATATAATATGAGGCTAATTAGAAAACAGTTTTTTTTTGTAAAATCATCATTGATGACTAAAGATAATGGTGATATTGCAAAATAAAAACACATTCAAAACAATAAATCATATAATATTGGTGGGATTATTATTGGTATCCTCGTATAAATAATTATTTTTTATATCAGATATTTAATTATTTTTAAATATTTTCTGATTATTTTTAATTTTGACTGTGTGGATAAAAGCGCACTAAAAATATACATTTTGTGATATTTGATCGATTCGGTAGACGATATTATTAAATAGTTGATGGAAAATGTGAGGCTTTTATAAAGGGATAATATAAGAAGAAAACCTTCGCTTTGGGCGGGTTAAGAGCCATGGAGTATTAAAATGCATAGAATATTTTATTACAAACAGACTGAGTTATTAGATAAATATTTATTTATAAGGGATGTGATGAGGGTAAAACTTGATTGAATATTAATATCTCGGTTTACCAAATCTAGGGGTATTTATTAACAGTGCTTCAGAAAACTTTATCGATTACAAACACTCTGTAAAGTCTACAAGTAAGATTCATAATGCAGTGACGTATAAAACTTTGAAGACACCTTAAGAAAAATATACCTCATCATGGTTAGTAGTATATTAGGGATTCCATTACCGGTATTACCGTTACCGGTAATATCAGCAATGTAGGAAACAATTACCGATAGTAACAAAAATAACAGCTCTCAGTTCGTCAACCATTTACCGCTTGAGCTTCATAAAAAGTTTGCGGAAAATAACCAAAACTTATTTACAAATTAATGAGAAAATATTGGTAATGAGAAAATATAATATTTTCGGAGTCTTTAGTAATATTACTCTATTAATATATAAGTCTAAATGAGGAATAAACTTAATATTGTGTTTCCCTTTGGTTTTTAGAATACTGGTTCAAGGCAACGCTGACGAGACTGCAGTAAGGAATGTTCAATATGTAGAGACCTGCTCGTGCCTCATAGTACCTGGCCGTTTAACCAGGCGCTTTACAGCGATTCCAATTCGTCTAGTACCAGCCAAAATTCAGTAACAATATATCGCAATGTAACAACTACGAGAATCAACCACTTCTCTCATAGCTGCCTTCTAGGAAGCATTTCCAGTGACCACTTTTAGTCATTAACTTTTTTTGTGATTTAACTTCGACCTATGTACTTTCATTTGTGCATCAAGCTAAAATAAACGTCACCAATTGTTAGTCAATATTTTATTAAATACATTTGGTCTAGTCACAGCTTATTCACACACACATACATATACACTGTGATTCAAATACACCTCAGTCTCACCTTAAAGTAAATCATTTTGATATCTGTATACAGCTCATTAATCAATTAAACAGCATCTCCTAACGGATAACGTATAACTTTTAAAACACATTTGCTATTTACTGGCTACAGAAAATCAACTGGAATCTAAGCAAATACATACTAATCACTCCCAATACTAATATTTCAAAAAAATGTTATATGACACACACATCTATCATACCACGTGATTCATAAAATGATTTTTTTGGTTCAAAAATTATATTTATCCTTTTAAAATTAGCAATATTATCTTTGTGGTTAAAATACATATTTTTATTTATTATCTTTGTTTTATTAACCACTAAATTGAGTTTAAATACATCTATCGGTTTCGGTTAATTATGACATTCTGAAGAAGAAAATTTTCGAAACCGGTAGATGTATTTAAACTCAATTTAGTGCATTTAGTTTTAATAAAACAAAGATAATAAATAAAAATATAATATTTATCAAATAAGATGAGAAAATAGCAATTCACATTATTAAAAAATGCAACAGGAATAAAGATTTAAAAAAATATTTGTATTACAATTTGATGTTAATAGACAGTTGTGTAGTAACAAGATAAATATTATAAGTAAAATAGAAAAATAAATACAAATATATGGAACAAAGCACTGCGTGGATATGAAATCTGGAGTACAGTGAAAAGTAGCAAAGAGAGTCTTTGAAATGTCGTGTTGGAGGAGAAGGACGAAAATAAATTAGATGGAAAGGAAATGAAATGACGATGTTTGGGAGAAATAAAGGATAACAGACCATCCTCTATTTATTATATTATATTACGTGATGACGTGACAAACAATGCAGAAAATATTAGTGTTCCTATTAATGCCTTTAATAGTTGCTCCTGGGTTTCCTATTAATAATGAATACTATCATTAACTTTTGACAGTTGCTGTTTCTCTGGCGTTGTGGCTAGTCTTATGTTATTGTTTTTTTTATCTCTGGGAAGTTTTCCGACCGATCGAAATGCGCACTCTCGTCGCTCGGATTATTAAGAGTTCCTTACTGGACGATATACCGACCGCAAGTCAACCGGGGAAAAATGGCAACATTCACATAACATAAAATGACCAATACCAATCAACAAAAAATCACAGGGGTACCAATCGAAGGAACAAAAAGTGCATGAATTGTTAGGGTCATCTTCTGGTATACCACATTTATAACCATAATGATAGAAGGAAATATAAAAGGAAGAAAAAGATCCAGTTAAAATTGTACTATGGTTTAGAAAATTAATTTAAACAACTATTTGTAAACTATGCCTATTTTAATTCAGATTAGTCTAGTGAAAGACAAATTTATAAATAAATATATGGAATGTCTACAAAGTAGCAAATAAAAAATAGATTGAAAAGATTTAATGGCCACGAAAAAGAAGAGAGAACAAATTAAACTTCAGGTAAATAATACTTAAAGTAATTACGAAAGAAATATAATAATAAGCTGCTAATTCTAACTAACTTACCATCACGTTATTTCCCCGAGGGGGCAAGTAGAGAGAATACAGCGCCATACTCTTCTGTCCTGACATATAATTCTCGCCTCGTCTACATTCATACATCTTCTCATATAAGCTTGCCGATTATATTCTAACTCATTCATCCGTTCCATATGACCAAACTACCTACGTGGTCCTTTCTTAATTTTATTTACTATACTAAGATCAGCTTTACATTCTTTACTCTCATAAATGGATCTGCAGCATATACGCTTACATGATCTCATTTTCACTGCATTCAATCTACTTTCGTTTCTCTTCTGCCAGCTCTAGGCCTCATTTCTATACATCAGTATCAGTACTAGGACTCTATTGTGTACCGATAGTCTTGTCTCGGTTGGCAAGTTTCCGTTGGATATAATTTCATTCAAAGCGCCGTTCACTTTATTCCCTGCAGTCACCCTCCATTTGATATATTTCTCAGCCTTTCCGTTACTATCAAACATACTTCCCAAATACACAAACTCATCTACTTGTTTCAAATATTCATTACCTTCAAGTATTTTTCACGGTGTTTTGCTTTCCCTTTTCTGGAATACCATCACTTTTGACTTGTTGATATTCATAATAAGATCGCTTTCCTCGCATAAATCGTACATTCTACTAACTAAACTCTGTAGTTCTTGTTCAATTTTTGCCATTATATTATAAATACGATAAACAACAGACAATTAATTCGCCCATTTTCGACCCAACATTCATACATTCTAGATCTTTCACACAATTATCCATATACAAGTTGAACCTTACACACGCATAACTTCCTTCGTATAGGTACGCGATTGCGTGTATAAGTTTACTATTCACCCTATAATCAGTAACTATATTCCATAACTTTTTACTTATAACTCTATCATACGCCTTTATCAGATCTACAAAAGCACAAAATAGTATATAGTTTTTCGCTAAAAACTTTTCCGTCATCACTCGTAGAGAAAAGATCTGATTCGTGCATCCTCTTCCACTAAAAAAAGCTTATTTTATATCCCATACAATTGATGAGCCAGTTGTTTGAGTGGAACGAATACAGAAGCAACCAGGAAATCTAAAATCTGACACAAGAGAAGAAGAAGAAAAAGAAGAAAATAAAAGTTTTCAAATAATAACATTTTTAAATGTTACTATAAATATTTTAACATTGTCAACTTCAAGTTGATAAAGTCATTAGTTGTTCAAGTGGTTTTTTGGTAAAATTTCAGTTTTTTGGTTACGTTATTTTGGTAGGTACGTATTTTTAAATTTATATCAAATGTCAATCTGAGTAAGCTTATTTAATTTATTAGCTTAGCATGAATTTTCCATCTTGATGTAAGTTTAGTCTTCAATTTTCGAACTGATTTTCTATTAATTTAATATTACGGTTATTGGAATTACTAATGGATTTACTTCCGAGTTTAAAATATTTAAATAAATTATGGCTTTGATCAGAGAGCTAATTAAACTCCAAATAAACAGCAAATACGTGTAATTTTGAATTTAATATTTCTGTAAAAATTGAAATATTACAGTAGGAATTAATTTGAAGTTATATTAGAAATACAATTAATATCAATATAGCATGTTTAACATTAAACAATATACTAACATACTACAAATAATTTTCAGAATGTCGTATTATGCAAAATTTTAAAATAAAATTGAATGTTGAATGAACCAAAAAAAATAATGTTTATCGAAATATTAATTTTATTATATGGAAGAAAAACGCGGATATTGATAAAAGTGAGAGTTAAATCAAAATCAGCTTCATGAGAAAGTAGGTAAGTAGGTTAATACGCAACTCGTCTTCCAAAAAGTCAACTATTTTTATTCAATTGGAGACAAATAAATATATTTGTCCAAATCTTTGTAGGACCACAATTGCTTGGTTTTATCCTCAGAGGGATTCTCATCAAGGACTTACGACCTATCATCGGCTGGCTTAAGTGATAGCTTTACACAATGTAACATTCATCAATTCTGCCCGTGCTCGACTACTAGACCTATCAAATTTTTGGAAGTTATATATATGTTATCATGTAGAAACTTTTAAATTATTTTTTATAAACTACCTTGTTGCCAACTATGGTTGAAAATTTGTTATTCATTTCCACATAACAGTGTAGATGTCGCCGAAGCTGAGACTCTTTTTTGAGAGAAGTATGGAGCTATATCCCTGTAATGTCCAAGGCTTCCATACGTACGTTCCCATATAAAATAATAGCTTCGTCTCTATGAGACATCTATTATATATATCTTATATAAATTTGCTTTTGTCGATTTGATGATGTTCATGCTGCGGAGGTCCATTACCTTCATAATCTGTACGCACCCTGCATATACCTGGGTATAAAAGGGGGCTCTCATAAACCTCAAAAACACGGCTTGTACTGACCCTCTACAGACAACAATAATATGCGCCGCAGCCGCCCAGACTAGTTCACTGACAGAAGCTTCACGTTGTAGACTTCTTGTATCCGTAATTGTGTTTCAAGCATCAATATATACTAATCTTCTGAAAGTAGTCTTTTAGTGTTCATCCTGCTCTGGCGACACACTCGCACACATACTCCGCTTTATAATTCAAACGAACTTGTGAGTGAATTATAGTGGGACATTAATTTACTCACGCTAAAACACATCTTTCTGATATATTAATATGTTGACAAATATACACATTAAACGTCAAACATCTTTTTTTACGATTGTTTTATATGTTGATCAAAATATTATATTTTACAATCTTGAAATAATATTATTTATATGAAATCAATAAGATCTATGGACTCAAGACGAAAATTCATAAAAAACTGATGATGGTAATCATCCTTGTTAATCGATGACACTGATGTTAAAAGGGTAGAAACGATCTACAATATCTTAATTAAAACTGAGGCATAGATTATAAATTAAAATAAGTATTGAGATAGCGAAAAAAACTTTTGAGATAATCCTAGACCAATACATAGACATGAATTAACGCAAATTTCTTGTCCCAATATTTTTATTTTGATGTAACCCGCGTGATCACTTTGGTGACATTTACGCAATCAAATAGCTTCACGACTTTTAAAAAAAATATAACTCGATTGGAACGAAAATTTAAACGCTCGACAATATAATATGCATTAATGTAAAAAAAATATGTCTTGTGTATACAAAGGTTTAATATTGTTGCATAAATGTGTCATAAACTATCGGATTTATGTTTCTACCAATAATGTTTGTAGAATGCCCCTCGTCCTGTAACTAATGTTCCAAACCTCTCTCCTATGTGAATACTTTATTTCATGTCTACTCATTTACTGATCTGTGGAGATAATGAAGAATATTTTCTGCAATGGAAACATAACCCTGAGCACCCTTTGGAGGGAAATAAAATGTTATGCCATACCCGGACTGCTCGTTGGAGTCGATGTCTGGACTAAGTCTGGTTAAAAGAAACCACCATTAAAATGTATGGATATTAAAGTAATTCTAAAGATCTCGTGAGTTGACCATATTACTAAAAAGGGGTATAAAGCAGTGGTGTGCAGTGCAGTGGTGGCGCAAACTTAGATATCTAACTAGGCTAACTATGCTAACTATGCTAACTAGGCTAACTATGCTAACTAGGCTAACTATGCTAACTAGGCTAACTAGGCTAACTAGGCTAACTATGCTAACTATGCTAACTAGGCTAACTATGCTAACTAGGCTAACTATGCTAACTAGGCTAACTAGGCTAACTAGGCATACAATTGGTTTAAAAAAACGAGAAAAATTCTATTTAACATTTCATTTCATTTTGGTAATAATCTAACTTAATAATATCACAAAAATGCAAATTCGCTCGCTTGATAAATAATAAATTGACTAAAACCTATATTTTTTTATGTATGCAATCATCATACGACATGACACCATAAAAATAAAATTTTTAGTCTGTGGAATTAGTAAAAGTTCCCATAAAACGCAGCGTATTGTAAGTAAAATTTGCTTGAGAACTATAACAAATTGGCAGACGTAAAGATAGGGTATCTTCCACAATTCACACAGCTTCTGTAGGAAAATATTAATTCAATAAGATTGTTATGCGGATTGAACTAATAAATTTGATACGTGCACACTAGCAATTTACCTTGCAGAATTAGAATTAAGTTGCACACAAACGACTGTCGCAATTTAAAAGTCTAGCCGTAGGTTACGCTAATCCGGGTAATGACAGTTAGAATTTTATAGGGCATTTTCATAATTGATAAGGATAATTGAATTTTTATTTATTTCTCAGAATCTTTAGTAATCACACCTTTTTGTTTAAATTGCACGCCCTTGGTATTAAAACATACGAACAATAAAGATAATTAACAACAACAAAAAGTTGCGTACTTCGGAAATATTCTCCGTAATGATTATGATCTCGACTAACTTACGACTAATTATGTATGAAAGGATATAAGGCAACAGAAGCATAGGTTGAAATAGCTTATCTAGGCTTCCTAACCTCAAAATGTGGCTCAATGACCAAAATGTTGTGATCTTATACATATATTTTGAACAATATATGTAAGCATAGTGCAATCTGATCGCAAAACTATGTGGCAAAAAATATAATAAACATTATTTTAAATGATAAAAGTATTTGCGAGGACGCGGTTAAATGGTTTTAAGAATGAAAAAAATCCGAACACATTTAAACATTTTTTTAGATTCAGCAAAAGGCAATAAAATCCCAGTTTTTTTTAAATCGAGCAGGTAGCTCTTAGAACTATCGAGCAAGCAATCGCTTCGACACACGCGAGCCACCATAAGAATAGGACATCCAAATTTTATTTTTTAAATTTGTACAGATATTAAATAAGTAGATAGGTACTGAACGAAATTCTTTGAAATCGTAATTTTTCAACGGAATTAATAATTAACTATTAATAGCTCGTTAGCCTTATCATTCTTATTAGTGTACCACCTTATCTTGAAACAATTATGTAAATACATTTTTTGTTTATGTGTAAATGAAATTTAAATTTAAATTATATTAATTTATATGTATAAAATGTAAAATCAAATTTATTGATTAACTCGTATCGTGTATATAAAAGCGATGTAACTGTAGCTACATATTATTTATTCGCTAAAGCTGTAGTTATTATGCATGGATCCTAGAGGGTTAGTTTTACTATACTAAAGTCAATTTTTAAATTACATTGTTTTCCTAGAAAATATTCAAGGAATGAGTTCACGCTAAGGCGTAGATATAAAATATGCATAAAGTTAGCATCTATTATAAAAAGAAACAAAGAAAATTAAAATAGGGATGTTATATTACCTACTGATAAATATAATTTTAAACTTTAAATTTAGTGTTTTGTAAAATAATTATGCCGACTCATGATATTGCATTAAAAATATATTATGTAAAAAGTTTGCTCTCACTTATAGTTTTGATATTATAAGATTTCTAGAAACGGTATCATTACGTTATTAGTTATCACAATGGATCAATGTCGTTTCGCTTCATCATTCGCATTGTCAAAAATTTCCTTATTCAACATTTTTTTAATGTTTAAAAATTCTTTCGCTGTAATATATTATATATAGTTATATTCAAAAATAATTTGAATTTATGATTTTGATAAAGAAGACCAGAGTTTGTACAGTTTATATTTTCTTATATACGTAATCTACTTTTATTTTAATTTAATCGAGGTATCTAATCGTTGTACGAAGGTTTAAGTGTGGGCTCACACACTTAAAGGCGACTCTCGGATTACTAACATTCGCCTTAACGTTACAATTTATGTAAAATGTATTAAAGTCTCGAATAGATTTAAATATCATCTGAAAAAATATGAACTATAGGATATTGAAAATTAAAAATTAAATACATAAACACAATATGTTTGTTATTAAGGAGAACATATTCTTATTGTGAAGTTGTAATTATTCAGAACAGACGGTCTGTGATATTTTAAATTAGTATTTATAATATATTTGAATAAATAAATAATACGTTAGTACTTTTTTTTACGTAGAAACAAGTCAATGCATTTTTTTCGATCATGATGTAGTTTATATATTACACACACATATATATATATATACACAGGATATAATGGTTTTTGTGGGCACGATGACTCTTGTTCTTCTAATCAGATATTTAAATCTTTTGAAATAATGACCAAGGTAATATTATATATGGCTAAGTTTGTTAACTAGCTTGATCCAGCATCATGTTTACAATTTTTCGCATTAAAAATTTAAAAAAAATAGTTATCCCCGTTATTATTGGACCCAGAAAAAAATGTTAAAGATACAGGTGAAATCTTTTTAATGTAAATTATTTTAACTTTGTTTTTACCACTTTGCGAATTAGATTAATAAACCGAAGTGGTTAAAAACAATTAAACCCACAATGTAAAGTTTATTAAAAATGTCAGATGAAATCTAGCTAATTCTTGCCAGTGGAAGGGATTGGAAAGGAAAGGAAACTTTTAAAACGGATGCCATATTTAACGATATGTTGGTAGCCGATATAGTAAGACCTGAAGAACAAAACCTGTACCAATCAACGTCAACGTCAACTACAACGACAACGTGTCGTCAACAAACGTCGTTGGCGTTCGCTAACCGAGAGTTGCGTCTAATGAAAACATTCTACCATATTACAATCAAATGGGGAATGGAGCCGTATTACAAACGTACCTATAACCGTTTATATATATTTTAGAAGGCAAGAATTTAATAAAAATGGAATGAAATAGTCTGAATGTGATGTGACAAGGGATATGTCTGGGCCATCTGTGACGAAGGTTCACAAGCGATGGTCAGGAACGTTATTATTTCCTCTCGTGACCTGGACTTCAATTGGTCTTCAGACTCCTTTGTGACGGTACGAGTAATGGTATGACACACATTACATATTTTCCAGTAAAAAATCTCACAATTCTTGATTGATTTCTTTACATTTTTTTCAAATTATTTTCTAAATAATATTCTCATATGTTACAATTATTTCGATATACGTAGACAGAAGCATTTCATATCTGCGATGCGTCTCGTCAAATTGGTTTAAATATTATAAAAAAAAATAATTCAATACTTAATATTTGGAATGCAAAATGTGATAGCGTAAAGGTTTCACATTTTATAATTCACCCCACTTGCACACCTACTAGGGATTTTTTTCTTAATTACTATAACAGCTAGTGACTTTTGATATTTCCAAAAATTATAAGAAATAATTAATATTTCCAAAAATTATATAAAAATTAAGGTAGTGATTTATCACAGGGAAGAAGAGAAAATAAAAGTAGTGAATAATTATAAGATTAATTATTACAATTTTTAATATGATGTAATTTAAAAAAATGTATATTATAATTTAATATGGGTATAGTTATTACGTAAAGATCTAGAAATTTTCACTCAAAGATCAATCTTGGCTTGTCATATGTAACACAAGATATGTATATATAATATAAATATATATTAAGACAATATTCTTAGTAAATAATTTAATAATAATATTTTCTAACTTAACTAATGAAAATAAGGCCCAAACCCTCGACCAATCGATTACTAGGCGAGCGTAATATCACTAGACCAAACAAGTATATTATTAAGCTGTTTAATTTTGTATTTATAGGGAATACTTTACCTACTATTTATGTATATTTTCCTTGTACCACGTGGTTTGTATGTAAAAATCATCTTTCAGGTCAACTACTGCAAAACATTCACTAGATACTTTCTGGCGTTATATTATGAGTTAATTTTAAACTTAATTAAAAATCCTACCAAGGGTTTTCATACAATTAATTTTGAAGTACATACTTCAGTTTAGCCCCATTTTTGAGATGCGGTTCTGTTAACAGGGTAGCTAGTAGGTGTATAACAATGTTATGAAGGAGGTCCTCGTACAGGATCCCCGGAAGGCCTGGGGCAATGGCTGGCCTAATGGACCGGAAGTGGATCAAGCCTTGGATCTGTCAGATGAAGCTTTAAGCGGAAGTAGTGTCGGCTAATTTTAGAGTTGGCAACTATAAAATATACAAACATGAACACATCATTACGTCATATTTCCAAGAGGGTAGATAGAGCAGTAGCTTCATTATATTTCCAATTTATTTTAACGCCATGCCACACAATATTACTTCGTTTAATAAATAAAAAAATATTTTAGAAATAAAAATAAGAGAAATTTACACTATTCATAAATCTTTAAATCTACTCGTCAGAAATGTGCCATTTTATATATTAATGTTTTTTCAAAAATGTTTCGATGCCATTGTTATTGTCATAGTTACAAAATTTTACCTCTATGGTATACGGGTGTGCACGCGTACATGATTTGGCATCACAGCGTACACGAAAAAATATAGGGCGTACATAATTTTTAACAAGACTTCTTGTTGCGACCAAGTTGATTGGTCCTGTAAATGATCACCAACATTTTGGACATTGAACAATATTCTGAGATTATGCAGCCAAGATAATCTCTTACTACATACGCCTCTGATTAAATGAGTTGCAAAATTGCATATTTTTTAATTGCGGATAATGGATTTTTCTTGATAATTCTTATTAGTTGTCCTGACTTATTTATTGGCTTAATATAATAGTAACGTGATTAACCCAGGCCCTACCGGTAGCCTTATACCGGTATGATAATGTTTTAATTATTTTTTCCCACAGCGCACAAATAATATCATTGAACCTTAAAATTGCACAAAAGATTTTTTATAGGCACACCATGATCCATAATTCGAGGGAGTTTTGTCTATGGCACATGTTCTCAGATTCACCTTCAGGGTGTCTGAATATTTGCTTCGGCCCACCCTGTCTTATTTTGCCGTGAGATAGCCTCGCAAACATGCCTTGTTTGGGAAGCTGTGTATCATACATACACTCACGATGACCTGCTCATCGCAGTCGGTGCTTCAAGATAGTACTTGGAATGCTTTACCTCTTCCAGGATACTTCAGTTTGTTCCGCGCTCTTCCTATTTTATTCCTAAGATCTGCCTCAAGCATCAGTTGCGATATTTCTCGAAGGACTTTCGATTGCGGCTATATAACACATATGATTCGCATCCATATAGTACTATAGTAGAATAGGCTAAAACTTTGGTGATTTTGCGCAGCTCGTGGTTGTCAAACACACAAGATGGTAGTTTTCTTAATTCAAAAATGTGTATCTACCTCTTGTTTACCCTTAGTAGGTAGCGTTGGTAAATACGGGTATATTTAAATGCCACAAGGGACAATGAAATTAAAAAATGAAAAATGTATCAAATATACAGCGTGTAACAAACTTCGTCTATAATATTTTATGAGTGGATACCTGACTAAATACAAGTCGAAAATGTTCAAAAAATATGTATCTAATCTCAATCATATCAGATATATAAACATTTAAAAAAATCGTAATTATATGATTATTTCGATTAATTAAAATATTTTATTGATTCCAAATTATATATTGAATTCAAAAAATTGAAAGCCATAGATTTTCGAGCGGCTAGACTATTTTTTGTTAGATGATTTAAGATCTGAAGCAAAGATATAGATTAATAATGGAACAATTTCGCAAATATTTATTTCTAAGTACGTAGACTTCAAGCTTAACTAGATTTTGTAAAAAAATTTAACAATAATATTTTCCACAACAGTTCAGAATTTACACATATTCCTTGAATATTTTTAACTCGTAATTTAGTCACCCATAAAATATTGTGTACAATGTCTGTTACACCTGTATATAGAAATGAGCATTAAAACTATCGATTTTAATTATTTTAGAATTGAGGTTGTACAAAATCTATTTAATTGAATAATTTATTATTTGGTTTATTAGTTTTAGTACAGATAAAAAATATCTGTAATAGATTTCAATGTTTGTTATATTACAAATTAAAAATCGCTTTTCATACATGTTTTTGTATGCTTCGCTCATTTATTCGTACAAAACTTTAAATTATCACACTTATTTACTTTATATACTAAATTAATAATACTTTCATAAACACATACATAATGTTTTTTATATTCAGTGAACCTGAAATATTAAAGTTGGTAAAGTTTTTTAATCCAATCATATCCTTTTATCTCTGCGTGAGATCCTAAGGCAGGGTTCATCAGTGATTGGAGAAAATTGGATTTTCACGTACATGGGAAAACCAAAGATCCGAGGACTTGGATAAGCCAAATATCCATTGCGTTAAAGCGGCTACGTCTTGAGACCTTAGATGTAGGAAAACACTAAGATAATAATTTATGATAATTAGAATTAGCAGAATTGTATTTATTACGTAATTACTTATGTATTATTTAATTTAAGTCAAGTTTTATTTTTTCTCTCCCTTTCTGTGTCCATTAAGTCTTTTCAATCTGCTTTTTATTTTTTTATTTACCACTTTATGGACATCATATATATTTATTTATAAATTTGTCTCACTAGACTAATCTGTATTAAGATAAACAACGTTTACAAATAGCTGTTTAAATTAATTTTCTAACCCAAAGTGCAAAAGACAAGTATGAATAAATTAAAGAATGTAGAGAAATATGACATCAATGAATAATTGAATGAATGTAAATGTAATACGTTATGTCTGTCCGTATCGTACAGCAATATAAAACATTTATACGCTGACAGTTATTTGTGTCGCAAAGCAACATTAAATAAATAAAATCTGCTGTCATACATATCGTGCGTGGTTTATTACGTCAAACAAAATAAGTTATTTTTCTATGGATGTATGATTATTATGATAGTTAATATTAAATTCCCGATATTACTATTATTTATAGTACAATAATAACGCCACATATATATAACGGATTATTTTCTGGGGAACCCGCGTCAACTAGTCCTGAGCACTTTTATACTCCCCACGTTTCGAGTAAATATCATAACTAAATCCTGCTTTAAACTGAGAAGTAAACTCGACCGTTTATTGAAAGAACCAAAATGAAAGCGAGTTAAAATCTTAGTTTGTGCTTAATAGTATTAATTATTAACTGTATCTAATGGTAACGAAAGATGGCTTGGTTATTTGTTTAATAGCCGACTCTGTACACACGTTATTATCTTGCTAAGTGGTTCTTTGATTATTACAGATTTATTACTATTTGAAGAAGATGTTGTTACGGTGCCTTGGGCCCTAGGGGATAGGAAGCCATAGAGGACGCCACTGATCAAGCTCAGCCTGGGTCATTAAGTATGTGTGTGTATGCTCTGGTGTCACCTGCTACATCGGATGGGATGATAATTGATTCAAAGGCAACTATGCTACAATATATTACACATTTATTAACAAAACACAATTAATCCCGACATTGGATGAAAGTAAAATGTTCTTTAGATCTTCTTTCTTCTGGGCAACTTTCCTCTGAGGGGGGTCACTTTTATTTATTGTATCTATTTATGGAGTTTATTTTTTTGCCAACATTAGCCGACACAGCTATGGGGTGCTGATGCAGCTGACACGCTGATGCTAACACGCCCGCACCAGGATTCATCTCTTGCTCCAGGAGACAGACCGGTCACCATCCCATCTCAGCCTTGTCCATAACGTCCATCCATCGGCTATTGCTCGCATGCCGCCTCCTTACTCGTTGCAGCGAGGTCTCTCCGCAACCCGCGGGTGGACCAGGACTATGCATCTCTAGATCCACCGCGGTGATCTCACTCTTAGTCTACGTCATCTCTCGCCGCTATTTTCCTCCGGAGCGCGGCTCCGCTGACCTGCTCCCTCTTTTCGAGCATTCCCACCCAAAAGTGACGTCTCGCTCATTATAAGTCGGCAAAGTAGGCTACCCAGATAGTTGATTTGATCGTCCATAATACAAGAATAATCTAAATACACACATATATTTATATTTTGGGTATATATTATCAACAGATCATTAATGACCTTGATATATAGTTCTAGTACGACATTAAGGTATATATTATCAACAGATCATTAATGACCTTGATATATAGTTCTAGTACGACATTAAGGTATATATTATCAACAGATCATTAATGACCTTGATATATAGTTCTAGTACGACATTAAGGTATATATTATCAACAGATCATTAATGACCTTGATATATAGTTCTAGTACGACATTAAGGTGTATACTGTAGTGTAAAAGCATTTAAAGTTAGTGGATAAATATAGAATACCTACACTTTCTATATAAGTAGTTAAGAAATTAAAAAGTTATGTTGCAATTATTACAAGCAATATATTTAAAACTGCCGAATACAAGTAGTGAAGTGCATGGGGTCGAAAGTAATTTAATCACGTGACACGCGACAGTCTTTTGCGTTAAAGGAGAAGAACGTTATTTATGGTTAGCATTTATTACACGTTCGAGCAGTTATTAACCATGAATAATTAAATTCGTTTTTGATCTGTCTGATATATCCATGTTGGTGTTAATCGATGATAGTTCACTATACTAATTTATTATTCTAGGCAGAGGAGTAGTATTGAAAAAAATTATATGATATAATGTTGGATATCTCAATGATCGGACGGGGATATTTAAGTCTATTTATGTTACGCTAACACGTCTCGAAATACATATCATAGGGTATTTATATTAGTTTATAAAAATAATATGTCTTGTACTTCATTAAAGCAATTAATTTAAATTTCCTTAGGGAATAGTATTTCGGAGGAATTAATAAAACTTATAGAATGTGAATTGTTCTCTAGAGCATATTATTATTGTGATCATCGAGAAAAAATCTCCATAAGGACAGCGTTTAATATCGAACGTATATTAAAAATATTTTATGATATATCTCGCAACAAATACGATAAAAAAACTGAAAACATTTTTGTAAAATAATTTCTTCACGAAAATGTAATGAAAAACAGACTGCTTTTTATAATATTTCTTGCAAAAATATTATATTATAAGAATAAAAATGTTATTATCTGTGCTCTAGCTCGAGGCAATCAGTGAAGCGAGCGCCATTACGGTAGCTTCAGAGAAGTGCAGCTTCAGTCTCTGTACAAACATTTTCTCCATCCATTTCGTTCATCTCCTGGGGCATCCCTCGGGACTCCAGCATAGCTGAGAGAATGAGCTTCGGAGATCTTTCCGATCCCCAGCATCCGATGAACGTATCTACATCGTCAGCTCATTAGGATTCTATACAAAGCGGAATAACGCGATGCCGGGTATTCGCTAAAATATTAGAGAAGGCTCTCTATGAATTAAAACAAGGTTTGGTTAGAATCATTATCAGTATCATCACTGCTAGCTAGTATCTCGCACTCTTTTTTCTGTCCCTTATTATTCGCTGTGATGATTTCATTAGTCTAACGGTTCTTTCCGTAGCCATGCAGTGATATTATTATATTTATCAATATTTCACTTTAGATAGAGTACTCAATATTTATAGTAAATGTACGATAGCAACTAGTTTAGAGCCATTGAAATTAGAAAAAGCATTTTTTTCCTATTTAAAATGCTTAAAAATGTTCCTCACGGTAACACATGTTGACATTATGGCTGCGTACGGGTATTTTCTATCACGGCATCTAGGTTTCTTGATTTCTTTCAGATACCACTAGACGGGTACTATATACACGTAGATTTTAGACGTAATAATTTAATTTAACGTAATAAGTTTTTGAAAATCTCAGTGAAAAGAGGAATTTAATAAAGCTAAGAATTAAGGCTGTAATTTTGCACTGTGAGAATGCATGTAGGTAAAAATGTTTTTAAGCAATCTTGTAGCCTGTTTTTTTTTTTTTTAATTGTTTTTAACTCCATCTTGATAGATCAAATGGAGGTGAGATATTTCAGCTTTCGAAAACACTTTACATTACAAAATATGCAACGCTCCGTAAAACAAATATGGCCGCCACGAAAAAACTAAAAACAATAAACTTAAAGTAGGAGTCATTTTGAACTACTAACAAGTTAGGGTGAATTCACAAAGAAAAAAGAGTTTTTAAAAATGGTTGAGCAACTAGTGTTGGATCATTTCATATGGAATGACCTGATGAAATAATAATGTTTTTTTGTAAATTTTATTGAGCCGAGTGGCGGTTACGTCATGATCTAATTAGAAAAAATCCTCGATGAATAGGTACTATTGGTGAAACGAATAGGTAAACATGTAAAAATTTATGTCTACTTAAAAAAAGCTCCACTATCGAAAATTGAGAGCAAATTCATTAAATTCATGTTAATAATAACGAAATATTTTTTTGCGTAGCAATAGTTTTTTTGAACTTTGGATCCTTTTCATTTTTTCGCCTGAAGAAATCTGCTCCTCGTTAGTTACGTCCCAGATCAAATCGATATTTTGTATGAATCGAATAAATTTCTTCCAAATTCTAGCCAAATTTTAACTTAATCGAATTTTTCCCCGGAGAGCTGGAGGGAGGAAATCAAAATATGTCTGAAAATTCCTTATATCTGCTAAACATACCTAAACTCATATTAAATGTGGCTTCTGATCCTATCTTGGTGACTCTATTAAGCTACAGGATTAATCCTAAGGATTTGTACAACCTTTCATTTGTACGAACAAACTTTCTTAGTTACTATATAAAGATTTATCTATTAGTATTTAACCTTTATGTAAGGGTGAAAAATAGGTTTGCTAATAGTTATAATGGATTGAAATCGTTTTTCGGTTTTTAATAAATAACTATATTATTTTATATTTGACTCCGTAAATTTACGTATCGTTCAAATATACTTTTAAAATAAGCAATGTTATCTTTGTGGTTAAGATTCATATTTTTATTTTTTATCTTTGTTTAATTAACCACTAAAATGAGTTTAAATACATCTACCGGTTTCGAAAAATACCATTTTCTTCTTCAGGATGTCATAACTAACTAAAACATATATTGTTTCTTTGACAGAATCTAGAATGGGACTCGTAGTTAAATTTAGTTGGTTGTTTATAATTTTTTGATTAGTTTTACACGCTTTATTTATCTCCAACGATTCCAAATTATTTAATTTGTGACCAACACCGTTTATATGCAAAATTGACAATCCCAATTTTTTATCAAAATCATGACCATTTTCTATCAAATGATTAGCAAATTCTGAAAACCCACTATTGTTCAAACATCTCAAATGCTCCCTTACTCTTATTAATAATAACATTAAAAAAATAGCAGTTAATAACGGGTATAAAACAGGTTTGATAGACACTATTTTAAAAAATAAATTAAAAGAATATAATAATCAATTCTTATATAAATCACAGATAAAACATAATGATAATAATGATTATTGGCGTAGGATTTTATACATAAATAACTTTTCGAATCAAATATCTAAACACCTACCACGAAACATTAGACCGGCATTTTATACAAATAATAGTATAGGAAATTTACTCATAAATTCTAAAGACAAAGATGATAAATTTAACAATTCTGGTGTCTATAAACTTAGTTGCAAGGATTGTGCTGCATTTTATATTGGTAAAACGGGTAGAAATTTTAATATAAGAGTAAGGGAGCATTTGAGATGTTTGAACAATAGTGGGTTTTCAGAATTTGCTAATCATTTGATAGAAAATGGTCATGATTTTGATAAAAAATTGGGATTGTCAATTTTGCATATAAACGGTGTTGGTCACAAATTAAATAATTTGGAATCGTTGGAGATAAATAAAGCGTGTAAAACTAATCAAAAAATTATAAACAACCAACTAAATTTAACTACGAGTCCCATTCTAAAATTTTTTCCTAAAAATTATTCGAGTAAATTTGTATTAAGTAATGATTTGAGTTAGGTACTAAAAAAAAAAAAAAAAATTTTTCTTTTAAAAATAGATTTTTAAAAATAGATTCTGTCAAAGAAACAATGTATGTTTTAGTTAGTTATGACATCCTGAAGAAGAAAATGGTATTTTTCGAAACCGGTAGATGTATTTAAACTCATTTTAGTGGTTAATTAAACAAAGATAAAAAATAAAAATATCATTCAAATATGCACGATAAATTAATATCTTTATATTTTCAAACTGTGCTATACGATTGTGTGATGAAACTAGGACTAACTTGGTGGTCTTCCGGGACGAGGCTCAAACCTCCAACTACATGATCACTAAGCGGGTGTTTTATCTCTAGACCAACTAAGCATGAACATATTTAGCGATTGAATTCAGTCGATTCTTGTTCAAGAGGACTTAAAATGTGTATAGGATGTTATTCAATATTCATACTTAATGACAAACTATTATTCTAGCCTTTAAATAAGTAAAATAATAATGTCGTAATCATCATAAATCATATACATTCATACTAAATATTTTTGATTATATTTTAATTATACCATTTAATTCACACAATTTTTGTTGTCGACAACTTATAGTAGATTTCTCTATAGATATATGGGTTACAATAAATTATGTATTTTGGAAGTATGAAATTAAAATTATGCATACTTATATATAATCTTAACAAGCTTGATAATGTTGTTAATAAATACTTACTAATAATTTGTTTAATTTATGAAATATTTATTAAATTTTACGACATGGGAAACTGTGAAATTTCGCACAGTAATGGAAAGGTTAAAAGTAGATTATTCTACACTGAAGAGGTTTAGAAAGATATTTTGTTATACGTAACCTACCCACTAGTAAATTTATGCAAAATACGGAGTAAAGTTACAAGTTGATATTTCACAAAGCTTCAGATTATTCTAATAAGTAAATTAAGTTTTGAGAGAGAGTTAGTTACATGATGTGTGCTGTGGTACCCAGGGACAGGAACCCCGTAGTTACAAATAAACGCGTTTTTATAAAATATATTGTGTATGAGGGTGTACTGTTAATTATGTATAGTAAAATGATAGTATTATTTAAAAAAAAATTAAAGTAAATAAATAATTTTTTTAAATCTAATTAATTTTCTTAATACTGTACCTTATAATAGCCCTTTAAATTAAAAAAGATTAAAAAATAAATTAATCAAGAAGAACTGATACCATATTGTAAACTATTATTAAAATTACGTACAGGTGCACAAGAACACTAATAAATTTACGTGTTTTAAAATTGTTTAAAAGATTTGTAAGTTATACAAATAACCCCTCTTAATTTTCTCTGAACATATTTCCTTACAACTAATTTTACGTCTAACTAACACGCAACTAAGAGCACGTACATTATGGAGCCGAGCTATTAACATCGTTAGAGATTAATTAGCACGTGGCAAGTTATTGACGGACACAAGTTCTTATTACAAAAGTAAACCATCCTATATTTAAGACCTCCCGGAAGTTCTTATATTATCAAAAATAAATTTACGTACTTCAGAATACCTATATTTATACACACTATTGAGGTGGTGGCCGATAGATTAGCGATCATTAATAAATTATATACCTGTATTTCGCTGTAAAAAAGAGTTGTTAAATTAATAAAATGTTATTTTAGTAATAAAAACCTATTTATCGGCATTGAAAAACTGAACTGAAAAATTATAAATTTCATCATTAAAAATTTCTCATTATCATTTATATTGAAATAAATTGATTTTTATTTGATTATACTTCTTCATTAAATAATTTGAGCACCAACATATTAAAAAACAACGACCTTACTTTAAAATAGTAACCTTACTTTTTACTCGTCAAGAGAATTAAGAGTAGAAGGCTGTTTATTTCATGCTACATAACCTATTATAGACCAGATTCCGAATCTATAACGTAATTATGTATCGTGTAGTGATACGTGAATGTAAAATGTACAGCCTTACTGAGAAACAATACTGGTAATCCAAGTATGTAAAAACAAATTTCTAAGCAGAATTCTTGGACCAAAAATGGTCAATAACAAATAACGTATTTAAACCAACTCAATGCCTAACGAGATCTTTAATAGTCCAATACAGACAGTTATGAAATCAAGGAGGTTAACCACGTCGCGAAGCTCTAGAACTTTCTGAAAGACCTTCGACTCGGGACTGTTTTGTGTGTTCCTTCAATACACTGTTTAATAGTTAATTTCCCTTGTCTCTATAGAAAAATTTGCGACTTATTGATTTAATCTTTACTTGATGTATAAGAGGCAACATCATTCATCTATTTCAAGAACACCTGAAGCCATTTTGATGCGATTTCTTCAGCACATTTCTGTGGGAAGGTATATAATTTTTTTTTTTTTTAATTAACGGCTACGTTTGAGCCATTTAAAATGGACATAATATATAACAGTAATACATAAAGTAAGATAAAAATGAAAAATATATAATAAAAACATGAAGAACATGATAAAAATAAATACATGCCAAAAGTTAATAGACAGTAAAAAAAAATAGATATTATAGAAAAGTATAGAAATTCTGTTAATCACCATTTTTAAGAATGTATTTCATATATATATAAATAATAATTCGACGATTTTTTATTTTCAATTTTAAATATTAATTAACGTTCTTTGTAGCTTGTGATGGTCTCAAATCAGTCCGTCCGATCTGTCAGTCATAAACAAACATAATAGAATTCCTCTGCATTCTGGTAATGCTATGTTCCATACATCAGCAACAACCGTATACTCGTTACCCAAGTTTTGAATTATGTGTAATGGAGAATTAAACAAAGGAATCGTCCCAATACTGTTACAGTAATAAGGTAAAATGATTCTAGTATCTTTATATCTTTACAGTATATTATCAGAGAAATATATTGGAAGTGTAAATTCAGACAATAAATATATTTCCCGACGACAGTATGGCAAACTTAACAAAAGTAAAAATTAACAAACAAATATATGCATTTAAAAAAATATATTTTTAAGAACACATTTTTTTTGTAAAGTTTATATTTCAGAACATAGTTGTGGTATTTTAAAACAAATTAAATAGTCCAGGTTCGTATCCCGGTAGCAAATAAATATTTTATCAAAAAAATTCTTTTTTCTGTGTATGTTTCTAGTTGATTAATTAAATTTGTGTTATAATTATATATGGCTGTCTTTTCGTAATTTAGTCAGATATCCACCCATAAAATATTATGAACTAGGTCTGTTACACCCTGTATGTGTGAGTTTTCCGTACTTCGAAATTTTTCTGGCACACTGAAAACAAATTTAGCGGTCTCAGTGTTTCAATTAATCCCTATATTGTTTTAATAATTAAAAATAATATTCAGTTTTATATTATTACAAAGGTTTTATTTGAGTTATTTTTAAAAAAAAATCTAATCTGGTGTATAATTTTTGATACAAATGAATAATTAAAACCCACATTTTTGTAAAAAACGGGGAAAGATGAATTAGTTTTGAAAGGGACCCCCTTAAGGCATACATTGGTTTACCTAAAGCACCGTATCGTTTTGTTGAACCCGTATCAATACAATATGTCATTAATTACATAGTCAATACTATAAGTTATTCAAGCAATCATGTGTCAAGCAATCAGTCATGGTTTCGTCGCGAAAATTGACATAGGACAACTGAGTTAGTTCCATTGCTACGACATTTAATTTACTTAACTAAGGAAATTCGGAGAAAGCGAATAGGAAAGATAAATGATCGTAGTCTTACAAGTATTACCAATTGTTTGAACATATCAAAATCCTTAATTGAAGATCACACGTGCTCTGGTTTTCGTTACAGTTTCAACTAGTCTCGGTATCGGTAAATAACTTAATGTCACTATTCAAATATAGTTTCAACAATAATACAATTGATGAATCCGACCACAACTCTAGTTCTATAACCCTCACTATACCGTGGCAGAAGATACCCATGTGCAGTGTACCGGAAGAATGTTACCGTAAGAATTTCGCGTTTTTTTTAGAGAGAGGGGGAGAAAGAGAGAGAGGTATTATTATATTTTATAGTTTTTATTATTGCGAAATTAATATGAAATCTCTTTTTAATTAAAATTTTTTATACTATCCAATATTCACTTTTTCAATTTTATTTCAAATTGAATTCAACAATGATAATTTTTAGCATGCTAGAATAATAATTCGCTTGATATACAATAGTTTGTTTTTTACCTTTTTTAATAACATTTGTATTGTGATGTTGCAAATTTAAAACATAGGTTTTTGATAATTAAAATAAATTATGTGAATTCATTTATAAAGATTTACAAAAAAAATCTATTTATCGAAAAAAATATATAGTTCAATTTAGAGAGTGGAACAGACGCCTGACCATATTCTGTGGAATTGTGAGATACTTAGAGATGCACGTGAACGTATGATTGGTGGCTTGACTGGATTTAGATACTGCCCACCCAGGAATGCAGAACTAATTAGTAATGGGGCGAATCTGGTTCTATATAAGGCATTTACTCGGGTATGGGTGACTCGTTGGTGCTTCTTAGGTGGGTAGTCAGGCCGGTCTGTGTGGGTGGGACTCCACCTATGCACCTACCTCTCACTCTCCATGCCTCGTGTTTTTTGCAACTCCGTTAGTCTGTCCGTGTAAGTGTGACTCAATCATTTTGTTTCTCGTCCACTGTCTCTCTTTTGGAAGTGTTTTTGATGAATTGATCCCAGAGTGTGCCTTAAACAATTGCATCTTAATTTTCCATTGATTTTCCATCTGCATGTAATACTATGTTTTTTATGAATTTATGTAATATGATTTTTTATGAATAAAGACAGCACTTAAGGGACGCTGGAGGGTTAAAAAATATATATTATTTGCTAATAACCATCTTGAATTTCTTCTCCTTTTTCGTTTTGTAATTATTAAAACGTAATTGAATTAAAGTCGCATCAATTTTATTAGCCTTGATGAGTGGGACCGACAAAGAAGCCCTAGCTTCTAAACTGGTCCCGGGAAGGGATGTCCCCCCCTCCTCTCCAGCTGTTCTTTTTATATAAGTTCAATTAATATATTCAATTAGAAAGATATAAAGAAAAAAAAATATCTATCGAAAAAACATTTGGTTGCTACTGAAATTCGAACCTGGATCCCATCCAGGGCAATGAAAATTTGCCAAAATATACGACATATCACAGAACTATGTTCCGAAATAGAAATTTCACAATAAAATGTATTTACATTAATAATAAAAAATAAAAACATATTTGGTCACCACTGGGACTTGATCCCGGAACTTGTACTTGTACTTCAATTTTTTACGTGTTCCTTCTAATTCAGTGAGATTTATATTATTTCTTGTTAAAAGCTATCACATTTTACTTGCAATGAATCTTAAAAACCGCGGTGGTAACTACAATATGCATTTTTTCAATAAATAGATTTTTATGCGTATAAGCGATTCATCGAATTAGTTTTAGTTTTTAATTACTTATTTTTACGCACTAATGTTTTATTTTAATTATAAAAAAAATCTTACATGTATTTTACGGAAATATTATATTAAATAGACTCAGGTTACTACTGTGTACAACTAGAATTTTAGTTCACGTAATATACTTTCAAGATCTATTTTTGGCATACTGGGAACAATAAAAGTTATTTATTCTTTATTTAATATATATTATATTTTTCAGTACAGAGTAGCTTATTAGCAAAAATAATCCCTTAATAAATTATTATATTAAAACGTATTTGAAGCAAATTCGATAAAATATTCGCATAGAAGGTAGCTAAGAAAATTTGGGCAAGTTCAAAAGTCAGGAGAGGATAGTAAGAAAAATATTTGGGGTGAATATTAAATGATGGACGACAGCGAAATGGCTGGCATAAAAAAGTAAACCGGATATTGGAGGATGGCTCCGTTAGAAGCATCGCTCTTAAACGTTAAACAAAACATGTATTCCGAAAAGACATGACACTATGTGATATATTTGACGACATATCGATGATTAACAAATGACATGGCATTTCAGATTTAAGAACTCGAGTAATGTTGCAAATATGCTAAGTTTTAATGATAGAATACATCTAAGATGAAGGAATGTAGGCACGAGAAATATACGTTTGATTATGTGTGTGTATATGTTATGATTAGTTTTATATCAAATGGCTGGTTTTAGTTTAATTTTTCTAACTACTGACTTTCTTACTATTTCTACTGTAACATATAAAAATATATATATTTTTGTGTAAGTCAGTTATTTATTTTGTTTAACTGTTTTTAAATATTATTCGTAATTACCTTGTCATTAATGGAATTAAAGTTCTTAATATTTCAAATTGAGATCTTCCTAATATAGGCGTAGTCACAGATTACAAGTCAAGACAAGCTTGACAGCTTTATTTAGGAGATGGATATATTATAATTAAGATCTCAGATAAGAAGGAAGTGAATGGAATTCTAAGAGTTTAATTCTTGTGACTGATGAAATACCCTAGCAAGATGAGAAATTTAAATTAAAAGAAAACTTTCATTATTATTTCATCTTAAATAAAAGGCAAAATGAGAATATACTTAATTATAGAAAAAGTGTATAGAACGTATGATAGAAATAATCAACTTTAAATCAAAATTCTTGGAATAATGGAAGAAGATCGCAAGTATAATTTTGCAATTTGATTATTTATATATTTTCTATTAAAGCTATACTGCTTCTGATTCTTCTGTAGCCAAAAATAATTTATAGAAATAAATTAAATATAGCAAAGCAAGAATGATAGTGGACTGAATACGTGAAAAATGAGTAGGTATACTATTAATGAAGTAGATCTGGTCTGCAACATAAAAAAGTTAAATAGAAGATAACAATAAATTAGAAGCGAAGTAGACCTGTTTTGCAGGATTAGAGGTGTACATGGTCTACCGATACTTCATCTTCGTCTTTCCTCCGGTTTATGTTGGAAATGTTAGGTGCGAAAATAGTGAAAACATTTATATTCGAGCTAAACATCCGATCTATCGAAGTTGTTGGATTTAATAAATTTGACGGTCGTTGAATTTTAATAAGGCTCCTAATAAAAACATTTTTAATAATTTTTTTAGAGTTGATGTATACAACAAACAAGCAAAAATTTTCAGGAGCCCTTTTGATATTACCGACAAGTTCCGGTACATGCGTGGGAATAGAAGCATCGATAGATGTGAATGACGTAGTAGTAATTTATTTTTGGCTGTGAATGACATTTAGTTGGGTGAGAATTTTAGTAGATGCAAGAATAAAGTCAAGTTTATAGATAGTTGACAAATTTATAAACCCCATCGTTTTTGACACAATTTTGGAATCGTGTGCGCTTATGAATACAAAGTATTTATTTGCCATGATGCGTGATGTGTTAAAAAAATATTCCAAACAAATAATTTTAAGTGGGAATACGAAAACACTAGGCCTCGGAACCATTGAAAAGTATTCCTGACTACTGACGGAAGCACTTTATTTTATTTCAACTATTTAAAGATAATTTTTATAAAATAATGGAAAAGCAATGTTTTTTCATTTCTTATGTACTGTCAGTGTAAATTTCTTGGAAATTCTGTATCTGAAGCTTAATATGCTGAATCACTTTCCAATAATGTATTTTTAAATGATCGATAAAACCATCTGTTACGTACATAATAAATACTGTATTTCTTGTACCTTCAGGTGCTGGTTTCGTTTTGAAATTTTCTGAAATGTAACTTCTTTGTATATATTATTATGATACGATTAAGCACATGCCGTTGCATGGGAGATCCCCTGGCAATCATCCTCTTGGAAGATTATTTAAATGGTTAAATGGAAAGACAGTTGAAGTTTAGCGTCTTATGAATTAGGCGAACAAGAAGAGGGAATACGGACTGACGACTATGTAAAGAGAAAGAAGAACACGGTTAGGCATGCCCAGCTTCTTTTCAAAAATTTACGAGAACTTTACGCGAACTACACACGATTTCACAATTATCATTACCGTACACACATCAACATATACATAACGTACACACCCCGCCAAATGGCGGACCATGTAGTACGTACGTATAATGTTGACATAAATGTGTGCTCATTAATGCGACGCTCGTTAACTTTGAAATGTTTTCATAAATGTCGTATGAAGAGAGATATTATTTTCCACGCAGATACCATCAATCAAAATTTAATTTATTTTCCTGTTGCGCCACTAAAACGCGGAGGCTTCGTAACAACTAGTTTCAATTTTAATGAGATATCAACTCGTTGAAATAAACTTTAAGGTGAGATTTTATCGCTGCTTTTAGTTTGATGGATGCTGAATAGGGACAAAGTTTATTTTTGTGTTATACGAGTTTTGACTTGTACACTTGTGTGGTCAGGATGCCTGCCTTAGATAATTAATTACGGAATCGCACACTACTAATAACTATTCAGCGGCAAGAACCATGATTACGACCACCCTTATTGAGAGTGAATGCGAGAAAAATAAAATAAATAAATAATTTGTATACATACTTGTGTTCACAATTAAATTTGATTGAAAATTGCGTTAGAAGATGTTAGGGTAGGGAATAAAATATGGTTGCTTATTTGGGACTAGTCATAGGGGATAATAATATTATAAGTGCTCATTGTGCTCAACTAACAATAGTCGCACCGCCGCACCAGCCCTCGCGCTACTGGGCGGTTCCTCGCAAACTTGTCATACTCACTTGTCCTTGCTTGATTGAACAATAATCTAGGTGACGACTATTTGAATGGGAGAAAAAAAATCATAATAATTTACAATATCTTTTGGGGACTTCCAAAAAAGCAGACCAATGGAAAAAATATCCTTTACGTCTAATCGTAAATTCACCTTGAAGATATTTAAGAAAATATAATGACATATTTTAATTTTTGAACACGTGTTGAGGCTTTTCGAACAAGTGATTTTTTTTAAATATTTCAAACCTTAAGTTTGACGTTTATGAATACTGAATAGAATATGTAGACACCATTGTGTATTTTTTCATCACTTTTCTTAGATTACTCTGGCATGAAATTTTGCTGAGGGGGGAGGCTAACCTAAATTTTTTAACATTAGAAAAAACAGTTTTCAAAAAATCCTGGCAATTTCCACTATGTTTTTTATTTATTTTTATTATATTCCATGATGCGTCCAGCATGATATTTACTATTTTGAATTAAAATAATAAATCACTCAAAGTTCTTCTACACAAGTAAGTTAAATTAAGAATGCTCATTATAAAATCATAATTAATTTGTTCAACAGGTATACATAGTTTAAAGATAATAAAACTTAAAAAAATATGTTTAACCCTTTCTAATTTTAATTCGTGCACTTTATAAAATGGAGACTAAATTGTTAAATTGTATTTTAAATTATACGAACCACAGCCGTGTATAAAACTTTTAGCGATTTAAGTGAATTGATATCTTTCACCATTCTTAATACAAAACCAAATAATTTCATAGTTTTATGCGTAATTTCATTAATACGCGGAACGAATGAAAAATTTTCATCTAATAATATGCCGAAATCTTTAATTTAAGATACTTTTTTAAGAGTAACGCTGTTTATACTGTAATGAAAAACAATTCCACTGTTTTAAAACGTTGAGGGAAGTTTTCGATTTCAAGCGTTTTTAATTATCGCTTCAATCGATCGTTTCAATCAAACATTTTCGAACGGCTCCAATCAGAACATTGCAGAACCTATTTTTCAATGTAAAGTTTTTCACATAAAAATGACCAGTGTCCAGCTATATTTATGAGCATGAAAATATGAAATAATAATTAACGATGGTTTGCCTTAAAACTTGGTTTAATGAGTGCTAACTGAAGGCGAAAATTTCATTTTGTATCTCAGTCACGAATTAAACACATCTTCTCAGAAAAAAAGCCCTTGAATCAGAAAATGAAAATATAACGGAAAGAAGAGGTGTAAAAATGTTTACAGAATATTTTTAATATTAATTATGAACTTCAGAGAAGCTACCGAGGATCCTGTTGAAGTTCTGATCCAGAATAGTATTCGAATGTTTTTTAAGGATAAGCAGAGAAACATCTTAATGTTCTGAAAAACGGTGAAATTAGCTTTTTGAACATTAAAGTATACTATAAGGAAATAAATGGCATTGTTGTTTAACCCCTTCCTTTACAGGGCATAACCGAGAAGTTAAAATTTCACGTTACTTCAAGATGAATTTTTTGCACAATATTTACTGGATCGTGCTGGTTCATCTTAGTTAAAAAAAATAATAATCAAAATCTTTATTAGATGGCTAAAAGATGTCCATAGAAGTACATTTTTAGGTAACATACCTAGTCCACAATATTTTATGGGTAAATACCTGATTAAATTACGAGTCAAAAATGTTCATAGAATATGTGCCAAATCTCAATCTTGTCAGAGATATAAGCATTTCAAAAAAATCGTAATTATACGATTATTTAGATTAATTTCAATATTTTATTAATTTCAAATTATATATTGAACACAAAAAATCATCGAATTTAGAGCGGCTATACTATTGTAAAAATTTCAATCACTAATATTTTACGTAACGGTGCAGCTTTGCATATATCCTTGAACATTTTCGACTCGTAATTTAGTCAGGTATATACACCCATAAAAAATTGTAGACTAGGTTGATATTGCTATGCCGAATCTATTTACGATAAAAATAAAGTTTTAGATTTGTAGATGATTTGTTGGAAGGAGCTCACAAATGGAGAGACTCTTAATGCAGATGCATTACGTATCATAAACTATTAATACGAAGGGGGGTTCCCTTCGGATCCTCTAACTCCAGGCTTGCTTCAATGCTCTATGTGTAGGTATGTATGTCGCGTGGATGTGTACCGAGTTGAGTATGACAGACAATAATGCTTAAAGTAAATGTACAATTAAATGAGTACATGCTCACGATTTAGATATAGAGAATTTATTAGTCAATTTACAATAGTTGAGACTTAAATAGATGTGAGAACATGCGGAGTGAATCGTGCGTGCTGCTGAAGACGCTTGAGCTAGAGAAGACGCCGTTTGCGGATACGCGCGAGAATGTATGCGCCTCTTTCCGTATGCGCCCATGATCCAGGGGGCGTTCAGTGCGTAACGGAAGGCATCACCATAAACATATTCAAATTATCGGAATTTTTTAAAATTCACTCTTTCCATATTCCTATTTATACGTCAATAATAATTTGAATTTGTTAAGTAACCTATTGTTAACTAAATACACCGTATTTTATTTCAAATTAAATCGTAAAACTTTAGTATGCTGTATTAAAAAGAACAATTATTAAAAAGGGTTAAAGAGGTTTTGATTATATAATTATCATTTATGAATATTCTGTCGAGCGATAAACATTCGAGCAATCGTATTTTGTTGTATTGTATTCTGAGCAATTAGTGTAATTTGAATAATTGTATATTCGCAATTTGGTTTCCAGAACTTGGGTTTAAAGTTGTTCAAGCTTAAATAAAAATTGAATTTAAAAATATTTTTAAGAATTTTGTTTGTACACATAAAAAAGGTGTAACATTTTATTTTTTAATATTTCAAAACTAGCCTAACGGTTTGTCAAATGTAAATATTTTTTACGGTCGCAAGATTGTACTCGGTACATCATAATTTCCAAAACGTTCAACACAATAAAATAGTAATCAAAATATGAAGTTGTGGTACTACTAATGGTTGGTGGTATTTGTGAAGATACATGACAGTTTTTTTTAGTTTACAGTAATTAATTTTTGGCGCCTAATGTAGTTAGCCATACTATGTAAATTATATATCTTATAATATTATATCTCTAAAGCCTATATATATAAATTTTTATTTCTTCTTCTTTTCCTTCTTTCTTCTTACTTCACATTACATCTTCGTGCCATTATATCTTGTTATTTCTCATCATGGTCTACCGGGAGAAAAAGATTCGTGCGTGGACCGCCGGTTGAAGGAGTATCCTGACCAATTCCCAGGCACTCAGGAGGAAAATGGGAGGATGCAAGAAGATGATAATGAATTTTTATGGCAGACACAAGAGGAATCGCCCAAGGTCGACGCATTTTTATGTACTATTATTATTTTCGTGGCACCTATTTTGTAGGTCCGTAATTATATTTTATTTATTCAAAAATTAATAATTTTGGTAATTTTCTGTTTTCTTGATTCACTCAATAAAATTTAACGTGAAATTTGTTAATAATGTTTTTATTATGAAATATTACCATTCACAATTTTGCTATTTAGTAAAGTTTATTTATAAATCTCGACATTATGGTAAGTAGGTAGCTTCTGATTCACGTTCTCACATATCATTATCTCCGCTGTTACTGGTCTGTGGAGGATAGTCCGCCAGAATACGCCTCACAATGACGCTTTTAAGTCGTGGCGGGTTACACCTCACAATAAATAAGGTATTAATTTTATACAATTAATGATTTATTAATAACAATTTATTTATAACGGATAAATGTGGTACCCCCCACTACAACAAAATGGTAAAAATGTTTTCAAATTTATCTGGCTACAAATTGAAGTGTGACAATGCATTTTTGTATATTTTTGAGGCATGAAAAAAACCTGATTAATTTCACAAGTTAAAAAAGTGCGAAATCACCATCATCGTTCAAAAAAATATATTCCGCATATTATAAAATATCCCTTATGTGCCTTATTTTTACGGAATCTCAAATACCTTTGAGTAATCTGATAGCAGACGCCAGAATTATCAATTCATTTTTATTAAATTTTGGACACATTTATACAACTTTATTATTAGGAGAACACATTCTTATTGTGAAGTTGTAATTTTTCAGAACAAAGGTCTGTGATATTTTAAATATGAATTAAATATATTATGAGATTCTGTAAAAATAAAGTAGATTTCAAATAATGGAACGATCTAATGTAGTAATATCAAAAAAGGTAACATATAGGTTCGAAAATTTGTCGCTAAAAATATCGTCGCTGTAGCATAGTTGGATAATGCACCTTCCCCGGTTTGGAAAGAGATCCAGGTTCGAATCCCGGTGGCGCAACAACAATATTTTTCGATAAAATTGATTTTATATGTATATATTTCTAATTAATATATTTAATTCATATTTAAAATATCACAGACTTATGTTCTGAATAATTACAACTTCACAATAAGAATGTGTTCTCCTAATATTTATTTTTTGTTTTTATTTAGGACTGTTAGAAGATTTTTAAACACTGCTGCATCATTTAGCTAAGTTTATTTTACGTATTGTATTCCCGGTGATATCACCCTTAAGATTTAATAGTTAAAAGGTTTATGTAGGTATATATGTATTGGGTTAAAGAAAAAGTTTTCGCTTATTTCTAATACGTAAACATTTAATTTTTTTGGATTGACTAATGGTATCTGCTTTTAAATTATTCTATAGTACAAGAGGGTGGTTCCTTTTCATTTTATTTTCAGTTTTATTCTAGTGATGGAACAATAAGAGGTCTTGATTTTTTTAATGTGGGTGGTACAGTTAAAGTTCCTATCTAGAGTTCTTCCAACAACAATGGAGCCGCGAACAGGTACAATAAGGGCCATGATTAATGCATATCCTAATCAAGATACCCGGAATATCGTTGAAAATGGGAGTGAACCACGCGGTGAGGCATCTTTACCTCGTTAGGATGGTTTCCAGATACGATGTTTGGATACCGCATCAACTATCGACAACTAAATTAATTAATCGTAGGTAAGATGTAGCAATGGTGACCCAGTACACATTGCAGGAACGGAATTAGGATGTTATTAAGGACTCATCATATTTTTATAATTTTGCGCTATCTATCGTTAGAATTTCTTTAAATGACAAAAATGTTAACACAATAACGAAGTTCAAAGCGGCCCTTGATTTATTTGTTTTGCATCTTAGTATGTTCGTTATATAAATGGGTTATGAAAAGATGGGAGACTATCATATTAAATTAGAGAAATTATATAATTGATAAATTAAACAGCCTGGAAACTCTTTTCATAATAAAAAGGGTTGCATTTTTTGAAAGTACAAGACGCGTAAAATAATGTTGTGGTAGTCCCAAGTCACGGAATTGTTATTATTTTCGCTTGAGATGTAGGTATGTCTGTTTAATTCTTTCAGAAAATGTACTGAATACGCGCGCTTATAGATAAAATATATTCGTTGATTATTAATGAAATATATGATAACATTAAAAATATATAATGATTCACTGAATGAACACTGCTTAAAAGATCTTAATGACGATCCCGGCACAGGGACAATGGATTTTGTAAATTGCTTGGTAATATTCGAGGGGTTGTTTTTTGGAATGACACGAATATACGTTGCTGGAGAAAATGTTGACACATAATACAATGAAACCTGTTCAATCATCCGCAAATAGGCGCGTTGAACTAACCTATGCCAGTAGCGTGAAGTATCATGATTGAGTATTGAGCGCGGCTTCAGCTGGTCCAATGGAATAAATTGCCTTCTTTTATCAAATATTATATATCTTATAGAATCTCCGTATGTCTTTCCATATATATATACGAGTATACGTATATTGTATATACGCGCGATATCTGGAAAGGTTGTAAGGGCTCAGTAAAGGGCTTACTAAGAGTATATTTTCACGGCGGATAGCAGGAGTGGTTATACTGAATGGTGAACCGTTTCCATACTTAGGTCGATCATTCGTATTCATGATGATGTTCAACTTGGTTTAACAGTGAGAAATGAGAGACACCAAGTACTCACTAGAAATTATTTGATTTATTCAACAAATGTTTACATTGGCTAGCGTGATTATAAAAAAAAACTAACGAGCTGGAAAATAGAGTGACAGTTTTGTGCAACTGAGGCTCGGCAGAGATGTGCGCGCGCCACTGTGTCGTCATTTGGTGATGTCGTTACGATGTGATACGCGCCGTCGACGCTAGATGTCCACTTCCCGCTAAGTCCGTATGATTTAATTATGCAAGGATTGCTCACAAAATGTTTAATACTCAACATACACATACCTCCTGCGTAGCGTGTACGATATTACATTGTTTATATGATATTACATTAACAGAATTATTAACAGAAAAAAAACAAAATAAATAAATCACCAATATAATCGTCCGCGATATATAATATTTGGGAATCTTACATCTAAAAATTAAATAACAGCTCTACTATGAAAAAATTAATTGGATACTTGATCTCGGGGAAACGCTCAATTATTACTTTCGCTAAGGATTATTAATCTTTCCATCAACCACATAAAAATATTTTATTTATTCGAAGCCACACAAAGCATCTCCTGCGTGTGCGGCTTTGTGTGTGGGAAGGGATGTGGGGAGGAATTGTTAAAAAGAGGAAACATAAAAGTCGGCGAATCATTCCATATCCCAGCGGTGGCACACTTGAATGATTCAGAGAAACAATAATTCCTTTTCATGCGACTGATGTCTCTGTTTTCTTCCAATATAGGTATATATGAGTATGTTCTTCAGGCTTATTTCTTCGAAATATTGGTACTTTTAGTATGATTTTCAAGAATGATTTTAACAATCTCTAATTGGGTATCATTGGAACAATTTTACACCAATATCCACGTTTTGTGTTGTTATCTCAGTTATTTGTTTTACAGTCAATCCGTCTATTTCAAAGATTGTGATTCTCATGGTATTCTACAATTACTAATATTTGATCGCACCTTCATTTTGAAGATCTTCGTTAATCTTTCTCTTTTTTGTATAACATTACAAGTGTTTTACATAAATGAATACATTTTTTAACGTTGCTATCGAACTAGGCATATGCCATTATTCCGAGTATTTGGAATAAATATATATAGAAAAACATATAGAAGTAGATATAGAAAAGAGTTAATAAATAAAACAAGATAATGTTGACGAAATAAATTTTTTGGCAAAACTATCTTCTTGATTTATTTGTGTCACTAATAAAATATTAAACTGCTGTGCACAGCTCTGTAGACCAGCTTGACCAGCTTCTTTCAATATACGGGATATGTTTTTCATGGAAATGGTTAAGTCCAATGCTCTGATTTTTCTGCAGATCGTACTAAAACAATCTTTCATTTAGAATTTTTGTAATACAAATATCTTCTCTTTTCATATATTGGCTAATATTGTAGGAAAGGATGACAACTAAGGTGTGTTAATTAAAGAACACCATATCTTAAGTTTTGTTGTTGTGATTTATTTTCGGTCCATAGTCTGAACCTACTACTACGTACAGGTAGCTGTTAAATTCAAAAGTACAGGGTACGTTACATTTAAAGATAGGACTTGTTAATGGAAGCAGAGTAGGATTCGCAGCTTTGGTACTCCTGTCAACGTACCATGGTCTCCCGGCCGCCTCACATTATGTAATGAAGTAAAGTGCGAAAAAGTCTGTCAGGCTCATCATAACACATGAATTTGAAAGCTTCCGATCATTGAATCACTAGGCGAGTATCTTAACTACTTGACCGACCACAAGCACGTCTATTAGAAGATGGGGCAGAAGAAGAAGTCGACAATGAAAATACGGGATTGCGGAACACCAATGGCGAACATTGTGGCACACGAGAGACCGATGGGCAGTCGACCGATAGGCAGATCACTCAAAAGATGTAAGGCTAATTGGCAGTCAACTTCCGCCGCGTGATCTTCCAAGAAAAAAAACAGATTTTAGATCTACGAAAGAAGAAGTATCTTTCTTTCGAACGCTGCCCTTTTTTAATAAATTTAATTTTAATAATCGAATATTGCCGGATGTACAGAAATGGACTATGAAAATATGGCGCCGGAGAAAAATAATGTTAATTTTTTTTAAAGAGAACGCACTTTTGTTGTGAAGTTGCATTTTCAGAACATAGTTCTGTAATATTTTAATACAGATTAAATGAATTAACTAGAAACATAAACAGAGAAATTATATTTATTGAAATTTTTTTAGGTAATAACTAAAATATTTTTTCAATAAATAGATTTTTTTCTGTATATTTTTATAGTTGATTAATTTAATAACTTGACACATGCAGAAAACAGAACTAATGTATCGATCCATGAAAAATGTAATATTGTACAATATATATCTACATTTTTAAAGTTTTATTCAATTCATAAGGCGACATTGTTTTGTAAAAAATCAAAAGACGAGTACTAAATATTTGTGGGCGTCTAATTCACTTTGACTTCTATGAAGCTACTGTAGTTGAACTGGTTTAATATCATGAAACCGAGCTAAATTTTCAGTTAAAAACTACGCTACCATTAAATAATATCGTGTTGTAATTGAGTTAAATAAACGCAACGATTGTAAGTACTGTTTTATTCATTATATAGCCGATCTAGCCGCATATACACACACAACTACAAAGGCTATATTGGTGACATTTCATATACACACGGGAGAATTTAAGGAGGTATAGGGCCCTCGATCCTCACCTATCACATCCTTCTGTTACATCATAAATACAATATCTATACTGGTGACCCTTTCGAATCCATAATAATTAATAAACACGAGCCCCTATAGATCTTACATTGGTTTGCGCATTATCTCATAATTTTAGTGAAAGTATTTATTTTATAAATCAGTAGCAGTTTGTGTCCATGTTTCAGCAAATAACTAATTTTTGTTTTCATTATTGCTGTCTTTGACATTTGTAACTCATGTTTGAAATATATTTACCACTGTATTTTTTTACAGATATGTGAAATAAAATAGCCACACACAACACAGATGCTTGACAGGCAACACTCATGTGACGTTTGAGATGTACGTGACATATGATTTATTTGAGTTATACGAAAAATAACAGGATTGTTTAATGTATTTCACGTGTATGAATATGGCAGGGCAAAATAATATTTTTATATAAATAATAAATGTTTCTCTAGGTAATTAGATAGATAAAAAAAATTAAAAAGTTCGGGTAAAAGTATCATACATCACGAATATATTATTGTTATATGAAACAGTATGCACACTCGGTTGGGCGTACATGTCGTACTTAGATTGGCAAATGATGAAATACTGAATCAGCATATAAGAAAATATTAGTGGTAGCAGAAGATTACAATGGATGGTAAAGCCTGGTGTCAGCGATAAACCCGGAGTAGTTCAGAAAGATTGATGAATACATTAATTTTTTTATTATTTACCGTATTCACGAAATATAAGTAAGTATACATAATGTAAAGTTAATAGTTTCAAAACGCAATACAATCGCAATAATGATAAAATGGTATTTTTTTTTCCAAATTAGTGTCATACGATACCCAAGTATATTATCTTAAGTTTAATTGAACTTAACAAGTTTTCATCCCTTAAAATAAGTCTATAAGGCCCTTAATTGAGTCCATTTATATATTTAATTACGTTTTACCCCTGGAGATCTGCATATTAATTTGATTAAGCTTAATTTATTTCAAATTGAAAACCTCCCACCTAATAAACGTACAATCATATAATCCTGTATATTCAGAAAGGGAAAAATTTATAAACTGTTATAAGATAATTTTTTACCCATACTTTATAAAATATTTCATAATATTGATTGCATATCAATATTTTAAGGCGAAATTCATTTTAAGTGGGGAAAATGCTTTAAGTAAGGCAATGCAAAAGTATAAAAGTAATCGGAATGATTGTAGTATTTATTTATATACATGATATATAATGTTACCATTAACACGAAGGAACAATTTCTCCAATATTCTTAGAGGCAAATACTTCAAAATAATAGCGCATTGTGCATTAATAAATATTTTAATACATGAAATAAACTAAGTAAAAATATCGAAAGAAACAATGGATAACCGTAAAATATATTTTTTTTACATAAATTAAATATTATAAATATAATAACAGTATAAAGAAATACATTATTCTATATAACACTGTATATAAAATATAGATATACTCACTTAATAAGATGAGATTTATTTAATTTCACATCTGTCGAGTACTGTAAAGTATTAATTAAGCGATTTGTCATCAAATGTTTGTACGAATCTCTATTTCACGCTTTATAATTATGTTCACTGTCTGTAAGCCCAATTATTTGTACAATTTTGTATTATAACTCTCGATTCTATCATAAAATTAATACGATAATATTACGTCTCTTTTAATACAACTTTTTTAACAGAAAATGGCCGTCGTCCTACATCTCTAAACTTATTATCTAAGTTCATTGGTTTGTTGAGTCACGATGATGGCTGTTATTATCGTATTATTTATTTTTTCAAAAAGTACACGATGATCACGATTATAGTCGCAAAATTTGATGTTCTAAACTCTTGACGTTAGTTTTTCTTGCTACCTGTCAAGACACGTTTCCATTCAATACGTTCACTCCAGTACACAGTCCACTCAAAAAGACGTATGAGAAGAAACGTATATGCGTCATACTAATCTGCGCGCAAAACATATGGACTGATGAATCATAAATCGCTTCGCGCTGAACTCTGCACCGCCCTTCATCTCATCTCTTATCGAGGAAAATCTTGCCCGTGGATATAGAGCATTAGAAATCCATCTAAAAGAGGGTATTTTAATTAGTCCGGACATAAGAAGAGTAAGTTAGATCAAGACATACCCTTTACGATACGACGATTGAAACTGAGTGAAAAAAACTTAAACAGTGTAGTTATTAAGTTTCTACAAAACAACAAAGAGCCTAATTGTGTAAACATCGTAGAAAATATAAATTCCATGCCTCGAGCTGCTTATTGATCATAAAAGTTCACTTTTTCAGTTATCAGGGAGATGGAAAAATATACTTGTGTCAGTAGAACATCGACATGGTGGGTGACTGCTGCTGGATGCTATATAGCGAAATTCCAGTAAAAGCAAGGTAGGCAGCTTTATCGGCAAAAGAAAATAGCAGAATAAGGCCAGAGAGAAAGATTAACTTGTTAATTTGACAGTTATTGTAGTAAAAACAGGGCAAATTACTGCTTACAAAATTTAATGAAAATATGCTTACAAAAAATTATTTTGTTCCCCAAAAATAGTAAATATTACATTTTACTCTGCGACTTTTCACAGCTATTCCGAAAGTCATCTGCCACATTGATACTTAGAAAGATTAAGTATATGACAATTAATCATTTAATATCCCGCTATTTTAGTGTAATTTTAGACCATATTTATTCTTAAAGTCTTAACAAGATATTTACATAAATAAATTTCTTGTCTTCGTGATCTAACCTAACCAAACTAGTGCAACTAAATGCTTAAAAATTACGTAATCTTTAAGATACTTTGGGCCATTGTACCATGTGTCATTCGGCCAATCAGTTCTGTCCTGTGATAATTCTACTTCCCACTCGCTATAATGCTGTTTCTTGTACTTATCGAATGTATCCAGGGATTGTCGTAAATTTCACATTCCAATGCGTCACAGCCAGGAATTCTGTAATACCGCTTTAATTCAGTGCTATTTTTGGTGAAAATGTACTAAACTTGGTATCTCACAGTATTTTTGATATCTATTAATTTTTTTGGAGTACAGTGATAAGGGTTCAGCTGAGCTAAGTTTTGAATGGAAGCTCCAAAAACCTATAAATTCAGTATTAATGAATCAAAAAATTTTTGACCTGTGTTATTTGCATAAATCGATATGTTGTGATAAAAATTTAGTAATACTGAACATGATCAAGGTTTTCATTTAAGATATTAACGATGTTAATAGATAGATCCGTATATTTGGTATCCTGTATAATAAAGTACCGGGCGAAATTTGTTTTCGATGAGATTTTTGCGAGCTTGTTTTTTCCTGCAGTTGAATAAAAAATATTCAAGATGGGGCGTGGAGATGTCTTCGGTGGAATTGAGCTCCTGCTGTAATGACTCTGGAACTCACGTTTTTATATAATAAAGAATTTCACAGGGGGGGACTCAGTGAATGAAATATTTTCAAGACAGCAAAAATAGCAGTGCCTACGAAATTGTGTATGAAATTAAAGTAAATAATATTTGATTACATATATATTTGATATAGATAGATCCGTGTTACGAATCCATAGCTCTATACGGAGTTAAAATATAGATCCTAAAAAGGAAAGAAAAGAACATTCTCGACGCCTTTGAGATATGATGTTAGCGTCTCATACTGCGTGTACCATGAACTGCGAAACGAACGAATTTGTAGAGACGATTCAAATTCACTGCCATCATAGCCGTACCCAGCTCACAAAAGACGCGAGCGACATTTTTATCCAGGTTCATAAGCACATCGACCGAGTGAGGTATTTTAAAATTTCACTTGTTAGCAATGGCATTATTGTAGGTAGGTACTAGGTATTTATCATTTTTGAAATTACATTTTTAGGTAGGCACGGTGTAGGTACTGAATTCATAAATGGGTTATTTACTGGGGCTTATTTAAATATTCTAAGACGTTTGACGTTACCATGGTAACGTCTATGGCGTATTTGTTTGGTCAGTTTTTTTTCTGAATTTACTCCGGTGCGAAATTTTTTGTGGAGCGCGAGTTAAGATTCAGTTACACTTCAGTAATTATGATTTTGGGGCGACAATTTTTTTAAGTACTTTTATTAATATTGATATAAAAAAAGGACAAAGGTTAGCGTAGAACTTTGTGTCTGAATTGATTTTTGTAATTAAGTATCTGCCATCAATTATAATCATAATATTTTCATTGCTTAATATAGATTTAAAAGTGAACTTCCTGTTTTACCATCAAACCTTCAATTTCAATTTACAGATTATTTGTACAATTATATAAAAAATATTTTTTCCGAATACTAAAATAGTATAATATATATAAGAACACTTTGGTTTGCTAATCAAAAGTAAAGTGGTCATAAATGCCATACCTCCAAAACGTGTCGTTGCACGATTAATACAATCGAAATAATTATAAAAGCGAAACATAATCTCACCTGTAATTTCTCAGCGTAGAAGACAAGACTCGCAAACACAACAATTCCCAGCACCAGGAAGAACACCAGCAGAGTGAGCTCCTTTGCTGATGCCTTGAATGTGTGGATGAGAATCTTCAGCCCCGGGGAGTGCCTGGTTAGCTTGAAGAGTCGGAGAATCTTGATTATGGAGATGAATTCCAGGATGTCGGTCTTGTCGCTGACCTTCTGCGTCATGCTGTATTCCACGATCACGTCCATGTAGAAGCTCAGCGTGGCTATGAAGTCTATCACGTTTACTGGTGACTTAATGAACTGGATCAAGTTGGGCGCTACCTGCGAAAGTAAATATAATTTCAACAATTTGAGTTTAAAGAATTTATTTTTGAAATAAGCAATAATATTATAAATATTTAAATAATGAACACACTTTGAAAATGCGTTAATATAAAAGATTCTGTGAAATATTTCAGTATTTCGAGAATTCGACAATATAAAGAGTTAAGTGAGATATTTTGTCCTTAACTTCATGGATCAGGTTTTTGGAAGATTTCAAGAATTTTTGAATAACATAAATTACCTATTTTGCTACAGTTAATGTATACGATGTCCATGTCATAAGTAATTATATTTTTGTTTTAATGAAAAGTGGTGTTAGTCGTGTTTCTTTTGTTTCGGGATATTTAAAGGTTTGCGTTAGAATTGATTATAAAATATTTTTGTATTACACAACAAAATGGTTAATAATTTGTTTAGTTTAATATATTTATAATTTATTTCGACATATAAATGATGCATGTAGCTTTATAAGGAAATCAAAAAATTAATGTTGAAATGACTTACTCTATTATCATAATAAACAGTAGAGGAATATCGTTGAAAGTCGTAACAATTTTTCACATTTATTACAATTTGCATCATATTGTATTAATTTAGAATAATGTTATTCGAAATAATTGATAAACTAATTTTTTTCAATTCTTTGACTCAGACCACTTTCATAATAATTATTTAATATTTATAACTGCTAACCATTTTCGACATCTGCTGGTCTCGCTTATAGTCTGGCTTTATGTGTAAGCATTATTTAACTTATTAACATAATAGTTGAATAAGAATAATGGTTAAAATAACACGGCTTCAATACATTTCAACAGGTAAAACAAGTAAACTTCAATAATGAATTAAATTATATTACAGAGAAAACTTTTCCAGGAAATTCTCTTTTGCAAAATAAACAAAATATTTAAGGTATTCAATTAAATATTCTCAAAGTACTTTTCCACGTGTGGGTATTACGGAAACATATTAAATCAAAATTCCTGAAATTTACTAAAGCCTATTTTCGCGATATTCCACTCATATTAAATTTATATGGTAATACTGCCTTATCCGAATCTCTTTTTAACGTGAGAGCACTGGAGGCTTTAATTTGAATACAGAATTATGAGGACGTTTATGTAGATATATTTTAAAGAGAATTTCGACATAACATATAACGATGAAAAAAATATTGCGGTTAAATGTGTTGGGCCATCAATGGAAATATTACTTTTATTCGAGGACAGTAAATACAAAAAATAGTTTTATACAAGGTAAGATAAATAAATGGGTTTTCAGAAATATATTGAATAAGAAGATACTAAATCTAGAGATTCATCTATAAAATCATCTAGAGTTTCTCTGCAATTTTATAATAAAATAATTAAGAAACCGTGTGTCAATTATAGGGATTGCATACGAAATTTGAGAATTCCGAAATTTGTTCTCGTAAATATTATTTCGAATTCCGAAAATTTCATAGCGAATTCTAAATTATAAATATATAAAAATTATATGCAATGAGTAATCGCACAACAATAAGGAGTGAACACTGAAGGGATCGTTCCTAGAAAGCGATGTAGATAAATAGTGCTTTCATTAACGGAACCGATGCACTCGGATGGCACTTAAGTAGACAAAAAACCCAGGCAGACAAAAGATGGCAGCAGCATCAAAGATATGTCCGAAAACTGGCGGATCAGTGTTGAGATTTATTTTATCGAGTGCGGTAATGCGGTGTGTATTTAGTTATTCTGCCTTGGTTTTCTGTAAATTATCGACATCTTTTAACAAGGTAAATTGAAGCAGTTTTAATTTATTACCGTTATTTGATTTATATAGCAAAACCTTGATTATCCGAACTAATTGGACCATGGTTAGTCCGAATAGTATTACGTATAAACGCGGGACTTTTTAAACTCATATAATTAGCAAATGACCACAATACATATGAAAGTGTTATAGAGTAAATTAGTTATTGGTTAAAAAGTACTTACTTTAATACACCTACCTTATTACATAATAAAACATACTTCAAAGTTGATCAGTTTTATATAGGTAGATATATAAAAAAAATAAAGGTAGAAATTTAATGATAACTGACTAATAATGGGACGCAGAGAGGATAAAGCGTCACACTTTTATTTTCTGTCCTGACATATTAATCCCATTTTACCTGCACGTGTATTCTCGTTGATTGTTAGGTCCTTAGAGAACCATCTTCCAGCATTCAGTTTTCTCGGTCGTGACTCTGACCTAACCAAGTCTTCCGCGTACGTCCTCTATTTCTGGTGTCATTGATTCTCGAGTCATATATATTTCTAATCATCATCTCATAATTTATTCGTTTCACATGTCCAAACCACCCAAGTAACCCTTTCTTAATCTCGTTCACCATGCTAAGAACATTTTTAACATTCACTCATAATTTGTTAATTCTTAATTCTATCATAAATAATAATCTGTAATAAATAATCATAATAAATGAGTGTCAAATTTCCACTTCAGACTCTTCTTGTACCTGTTTTCACTTTTATACATTAGTAACGGGACTATTATGTGGTGCTAGCAAATAAGCAATTTAAATGATGAATGTAGAAATGGTATGCCAAAGGTGAAACGTGATATTATAAAAAAGGCGGTAAACCTGAGAACAAACAAATGAAAAAAAATGTATGCATGAATTCTCAAAACGTCCGCCCCGACACGTCGACTGACAGGGGAATGTCAAAATAATGAAAACTTATTTCGCGATTATTATTTATTCAACACTACATCAGGACGTAGGTAGATAAAATGAAATTATTACAGTGCGCGCCTCTTTTCATTTACAAAAGTGAATTTAATTTTTAAAAATTCTCTTCTTAGTGATTAAATATTAGTGTATGTTATATGTACTTCTCATGTATTTGAAATCTATTTTTATGTATGAGCTGTATGCGCATGTAATCATTCATTTTGTAAAAACCCATTATGGTGCAGATGTTGATAAAAAAATAATGTGACATTATTACAAATCAGAAGTATCTAAATTATTATCGACGGTAATGTGCACTTTGAGCTCGTATTAGATTTTCAAGATATTTAAATAAATTTTTATCAGTTCGGATAATATTCGGAGCGCACAGCGAGTACTATACACGAAAAAACTTTAAAAATAAAAAACTTACAACAGATCTGACAGCTAACTCGATTGTGAACCAGACGTTGCACACAAGCTCCACATAGAAGAACGCCTTGTGTGGCTGTCCATAGTTCTCCTGCCACTTGTTCGCGGTACTGGCCAGGTATTTAAACTTGCCATCGTGCGGATTGGTCCTGTGAAGATTTCCATAGAAGGTGCTGTATTCATTTCGTTTTCTTATCCTCATCAAGTTTCTCGATTTTTCCTTGGTGACGTTTGTCACTAATATATTTGTGGAATTGCTCTTTTCCCCGAGTCCCTTCGGATCTCCGTCGGTCGAGGGTGTCTTCTTCCCCGGATCGCTCGACCAGGATGTGATGTTTGCAGGATTGGAGATTGATGATATGTTTGAGACCCCGACGATAGGGCTGTATAGCGAGTACACAACCCTTAGGTCGGGGTGAGTTTTCAAACAGAATGACAGCACCGACACGCAAATGAAGAAGACTGATATGACCGATATGATCTGCAACAATAAAGGTATCTAATTATTATTGAGTAGTTAACAAAACAATGAAATAGACAATATCTCAATAATCTTCCTTTCGACCAGAAAATAATATTTTTTTATTACAAATAAGAGATGCATACATAATCCAACGACAGCAAATCCTATAAAGTAAAATGGGTTAATATGGCACCACGGGTAATATGCCGCACAAACAAATTAGAACGTCTAGTTCCTAAACTAATAAACGGAGTGCACCAAAAGTTAGTACTACTTGTCAGTCATCGTGCTCAGTTGGTTTGTCGCCGTTCATTACAAAAATACATCATTTATGGAGTGAAATGCAAGGTATACGGTAAAATATTTGCTCTGAATTATTTTAGAAGCCAGTCTTCAAACGTGAGTTAAACAAAACCAACTTTTTGTAACACGATCAATATTATATTGATTGATTACATATCTCAAGCCATCTCGACGTGCTTACCGGCCGGCGCCGCAGACTCTTTGTTTGTTTGGTTAGTCCATATCAATGTTTATGTGTATTGAAGGGTAATACGTAGGTAAGGATTGAAAATGATTATTGTAAGCATTACAATGGGTATTTCTAGTATAGAAACGAGACAAAATACGATCGGTTACAATGCATACCTTTGCTGGTTGCACGAATCATATTCACGTTTCGAAAACTTTTGTAACGTTTGTTCTGCTCAATTATTATTTACTACCTACTTATTACCTATTCATTTTTTTTTTTTTGTTTTTTTTTTTAATGTTCTGTTCTGTATGCAACTTAAAATATCTCACTAGCCACGTGCCATTGATTTTATATGTTAATATTAAAACTTTATATTAAGTGATATTGAGTTTTATTGAGTTCAATTAATCTGAAGCCATATTATTACCCATGTTGGTGTTCCCATATTCCCGAGGTCCGGGGTAATATTTCATTTTCCTTTCATTCTCTCGTGTATCTATTTTGTTATAAATCGTTAAATTTCATGACTAGATGACTACTATTTATCATAGTATAAGAGACGAACTTCTTTATCACAATAAACTAAATTTCTGTTGTTCCTATCGGTAGAGCTAATCACGCTCAAATAAATAACTGCCATATTCACCCATTTTATAATACACAGCCGTGAAGGAAATATATTTATAATTCTTCAGCCATATAATATGTCAAAACGACAACCTGGAAAAGGAATAACTCGGGCATAATTTTGAACCAAAAAAGAGCTGAAGGGGGCGGATACTCCAGGGTCTTCAGCTAGATGCGAGCTGAGTCTCATCTGATTGAGGCCACTATAAGTTAATAATCACATCAATATTCTTATTACTGTTAAAATTAAAACAAAAAAATAAATAAAAATACGAAAATAGGGAAAAATTACCGCTCTCCCAGGACGAGGCTCGAATCCCCTACCACTTCATTAGGCGATTGTCTAAAAAATTATCCTTATTTATTAATCTGCTAAATTATTCTAATTATGTTTTATAAAATTATTGAAAGTACGAAGTTTATTAAATAAAATAAATTTAAACTTTTAGGTGATTGTGTTGTTAAATTATTATTTTTAATTATATTGCGCCATAAACACAAGTAATCGCCATCACGTGCCATCATACGACAGTGACAATACACAAATTTGAATGTCATCAGGTGGCGTGTCGATTCGAGTACGTGTGTCAGCAATGGACGCGCAGTCGACAACGTTGACAATGAAGCGATCAATCGCTAATAAATGTTAGTTTTCTTCTATGAAGTCATAATTTTACAAGTTGATAAACAACGAATATACTGATTACCACAGTTAGACCCAGCGGGGTTTTATCCGCGCTACCAAAGTAACTTACTAAAATAAATTTTATGTTTTTCTTTTAATTTTTAAATAATTTTCATATTTAATATTTAATATAATAAACTGTTTCCTATTTTTTTGAAATGAGCGTCTCTTCGATTCTTAGAGCTCTTTGTCTGGCTATGAATCATAGTAATAGCCCATTTAATATAAGAGTGTAGGTCACTCTTGGGGGAGAAAATGTACTTGATAGATATGCTCTCGTGTCTAACTTGGGCTAAACCACTATCTTATTGTTTTATTTTCCACACTATTAGATATATAGGTACTCGCAAGGTCTCAATTTTATATGTAAGATCCATCTTAGTTTTTTTAACAAAAAAGATGAAGTAACACTACATGATGTGAAAATGAAGATATAATCAGAAACTGTATGATTCGATGGTTAAGCAATAAATAGTGTATAAATGATGCATGACTCCTAAAATGGCAGCACATTAATAAACCAGAAGAAAGATAAAGAATATGGAGATCCTATGAATATTATTATTGTGAACAAATTACGTGAACTAGAAAATAAAAAATAAATTAATAATAGAATGAGGCAGCAAGAAAATATAAATAAAGACGTATCCATTCTTGGCTTCAGGAATTATTGATGAGAAATAGCCCAATGCAGACAGATAGAGATGTATTCTTGAGAAGGCCAGGACCCATACTAGATGATGAGATATAAAAAATTTGATATAAAATTTCTTAATCAAATAAAGGCAAACTATCGAACTAACTACTTTAACAAATTACTTTAAATTTAATTTTTTCAATTTCGATCACTTCTTTTTCAGGACACAATAAAATTAATAAAAATTGTACATGTCGATGGGTCAGTAATGATCTCGCGATGCACATGGTAATTTGAACACTAATCAGGCGAGTTCCTGCATCGTGATATTATACAATATTTTATACTACTACTTCAAGTAAGGACAGTCCAAACGAAAGTAGCGTTGGAATCAATAAATATAACAAAGCTTAAATGCGAACGTACATTTTTTTAAGTAACTTGTTAATACAAATTAAATGTATCAATAAAAAAGATATACAGATAAAATTAATTAATCGAAAAAATATTTTTGTTGCCACCTGGACTCGATCCAGGAACCCTTCTTATCCGGGAAAGTACGCTGACTTATTACACCACGTCAACATTGTAAGTTATCGCTAAATTTTCAAACTTATATTTCGATTTTAACTGTATATCTTTCTTATTGATACATTTTATTTGTATTAAAAATATTACGGAACTGTGTTCTAAAAAACTGCAAGTTCACAAAAATAATGTGTTATCCATAATAAAATAACCAGTTATTACTAAAATGAAAATATAATTAACTTAAGAATCTCAAAGCACAAAAGATTTTTTTTTTAATAGGAATGCGTGCACGGAATACATGTTACATCAAGATTCTTTCTAAATGCTTTTGTTATGAAAATATGACTAACTTTATGGTCTCCTGGAACGAGGCACGAACCCCCGACAGGGTCTTAAAAACTAGACCAACAAGCTACTCTTAGCTATTGCTTCAAATATAAAAATTGTAATTGTAAATACAGTGAAAGTAGTAAGTAATGTCAATTGTATTGTAATTGAAATATTAAAACACTTTGGGAATAAGTTTGTATTAAATTAATATTTGTGTATTTTTTGCTTAGTCTCAATTAAAGCTAACAAGTTATATAAAATATAGTTTTAAGTCTTTAAATATTATTATTTAATAAGTAAACAAATTTAATTATTATATATATTAAGATAAGTCTTTAACAAATGCATTATTCTAATAATTATATTTGACAATGAAACCTGGATTCTGAATTCTAAACTGACAGAGCTAGTATAAATAAAAGTATGGTGGTAATTATAAAAAGAAACTCGTGGAATATCCAAAATCGATACTTTGGGTACCATGTCGATACCCAAATTTTCGATGGGTAGCCTAAATAATCAAAGCAATGTAAGTTACATGACAAAGTTTGGCAGCGGATCGAGTAGAGTAGTAGAGCATAGCGAGTCTTTAATCCGGAAGTGGATTTGTTAATGTTGGATCATGATACCATAATTTTGTGTTACATATTGTTTTCTAAATGTTGTATCGGACGAAATATTTAATTCGTTAAACAAATTAAATATTCATTTTGTGACGTGAATAAAAACAATATAAACTCATACATGGAAATTAGTATTTTAAGTGCATTTTTGGTTATCCGGGTTGTGGATTGGTGAACAATTCAGAAAATGTTCACTTGAACGTATTCACGAAATATTTATTATGTGGGAGCGATTAGATTTAGTGTTAGCTTTTGACGCAGGAGGGTGGGCGAGTAAATTTAAATAACGCATTCATAGCGCCCGCAGTAAGTTAACTTATTAATAATTATTTTAACTTTCATGCTCGTATTTTATAAAATATAATCAATTTTGTATTCTCGGAGGTAAATATTGTCTATAAAATCTCGAATAATCAGGAGTCTTTTGTAATTTTATTATTAAATAAATAATAATATTCCACTTAATTCATATTTTTTTCAAAAAAAGATACAAAGAGAACTTTTCACAGTATTGTAGGAAAGAATTCATTTCTTCAATTCCATACCTGATTTTCTTTAACAAAACAATCAACAAACAGTAGCCCGTGGCAAGACTCCTTATAAAATTGTATTTCTAAAATTTGTTCTGCTTTCTCATTGTAAAGGCGGGCGTCTCGGAAATATTTACTCTTTGAGTTTTACGGTGAAATAACATACCTCACATTTTGTTACATTTTCTTGAAATATTTTCTTTCAAATACCACGCAAAGGTAGCCCACATAACAATGTATTCAAAGAAAAATGTTGACTATTCCATAAATAGACAACATTTTAATTTTTGTTTAACGTTTTTGCGGGACTAAAAAACTCAAAACTGCAGTCATAATAGTGCGCCATCCATCTCTTGACATCACCCTTATGGTCCAGTGCATGTCTGCGTTGACATTATCTTGATCTTTCCTCCAATCTTGATCTTGTTGGATTATGTAAGAGGATATTGTGCTTTGTTTAACAAACGAGACTTATCAACTATTGCCGAATGTCCCGCCCACTGCACCCTCCTTACTTTTATCTTGCTCAGCATATCTGAGGCGTCACACCGTTTCCTATGTTTCAAGTTCCAATAGAAGGAGAAGGAAGATTTGAACCATGTATTTTATAGCTGCCCTATAAATGTTGGTACACTGTATCTCTTTCAGAACTTATTTAAACTTAAAAACTCTTTTCCAACTAGCACATAATTCGCAGATTACCTGCTGTTTTGCGATATTAAAATTTTTGGTAAATTTTCTGAAAATAACTCCATCCAACTGTGATTATGCATTCAACTGACAATGCTGCACACGATAGTTGAGTTGGTTCGGATGAGGGAATCCTCATCGCAGCGCTTCTGTCAGGATTTGTTTTGTTGTGGTCGACATTGTCGGGGGATGATGCATTCTCATTTTCCTCGATACATTTTTTTATTAAATGTATTGTGTAACACATATTCTGTGTGCTAATCCTATTTAAAAAAAACTGGCGAAAACTCCCAATTTATGCCATTAATTGTTATTAAAAAAAATCGGTAACTTTCCCCATTATCATTTATCATTATCTTTAGCTTCATACAAATGTATAATTATAAGTTTTTGGAGATCTATCGCCTCCACAATCATTATCACTGCCGATGACCGCTGAACACACCTTGCAGATACCGGTGCCCAAAATAGAGTTCCTGACAGCCGCAAAATATACCCGGTACCGACATCACAACGAACACGCCAAAATAACCATTAACCAGCAGCCGTTTAGAAGACCAGCTCCCGAGCGCCACTCTGCTCGCCGTCGTCTTCCAGATCATAAAGCTCCGTATATAACAGTCTGCATAAACTTCTTGCGCAAATCTTTATTGGACGGTCTAATTTCTCCATATTTCTGTAAACTGCTCAATGAACTAGTGTCAATTTTAAGTAGTCTTTCGTTTCATAACCTGGTCTTACTACATACACATACCCAATACATCTCCGCGATTAATTACACATCGAACACGTGAGTGTTGGATTAATTATCAATGTGCCCAGCGCTCACACACAATAGTAGATTCATCTGATTCACAATCATCAACATACCCACACACTTATCTTCCTAAGGTTGAATTATATCAGGGTTGTATTATCTACCGTTTAATCTTTAGATTCTGTGGCAACCTTGTTGACAGCAATTTCCGTAAAGCAAAGCAACAAGCGTTTCCTGATTGTGTGTTGCTATTTATTTCTTGTTGAATATCATTGTTCCCTGTCATATTTATTCACAGATATTCAAACCATCCAACCGAATGAAAAGCTCGGTCTCTCGTGATGAAGGTCGATAAATAAAGATAAATGCACAGCACAGATTCATAAATATGTATTACTAGCTGAAGTACCCAGCGTTTTTCGAACATTACGCAGAGGCTTCATTTAGGGGGATGGTGGCAGTTTATTTTTGAAATCAGGTGTTGATAGTAATTATTCCTGTTATTTTCATTGGCGAGTATGCAAGATTTCTTCAAAGAGTACCAAAATTCTTCTTAAAACGGTGGAAAAGGGAGATGGGGGTGGTTTTTAGAAATGTCATATAGGCAGTAACCTTCTTCTTATATTAAAGGTCAAGTGTGTAAAGTTTTATCAAAAAATAATAAATATACTGGTTCAAGTGATGGGAAAGGGAGATGAGAATGGTTTTTCGAAATATCATGTACACATTTACTTTCCTCTTGTTTTGAAGGTCAAGTGTGCAAAATTTCATCTAGCTCGAAATAAAACTGTAGATTTGTATAAGAAAAACAATCAAACCAACAGACATCCATTTTTATATATATAGATATCCATTATTCATCTGTGTGTCACGCGTAGAAAAATTTATAAATTCAATGTTCACATTGGAGTGAGGTGTCAGTTTTCTTTGACATATAATAATTAGGTATATATGAGACCGTTTTATTGAAGAGGTGTTGGGGATCATTATTTTATTTGCAGCTGCTTGAAATATTACGTCAGTCCATCAATTCGTGCGTATTTAATTTTATTTTTGATCAATAATATATTTTCCTTCATTATAAATAACTTCAAATTAAATTTTTAAGGTATTTTTTTAATTTCATTTGTATAAAAGGACTCTGGTAAAAAATATTAAATTAAATTTTTGATATTATCTTTGTTATTAAATTTTATCCCGTAAAAAAAATCTGAAAGTTAGAAATACATTAAAATCTCAAGGGGAAATATCTGGCGAGTAAGGTTATCAATGAAAATCTCTAATTGTTAATAGTGTTATCTGTGTTGTATGTGGTCTAGCGTTATCGTGCAATAATAGCGGGGGTTTTTTAACAATGCTGAGTTTAAACGTTAAAAACCGTTGACAATAGACATTTGCATTGATTGTTTGATTCGGATGGTCGTGGTGCTCAACATTAAAGTTACTTTGTTCATCTTTGAATCTTCGAAACCATTTCTGAGCAGCCCTTGCACTAATAGGATTCTCACTTTGAACATTGTTGATTTTTTCTGCTGTAAATCTTGTATTTTCACCCCTCAAAAATAAAATATATAGAATATGCCATTTGTATTGTTTATCGATATTAATTTTCTTAGGGCTCTTTTTACGTCCGATCTTCACAATAAATGTGATAAATCTTAGATTACCATCAGATTCCCTTGGGGTTCTATCCTCTGATTACTGTCTAATTACTTGGGTTCCGATTCCTTGTAAGTAAAACTCAGTCTTTCCAGGTAACAATATTATACGTTTATTTCAACACATTATACAGTAATATAAATTGTACATTCAGAGATATACTAGTTATTCAGATGAAGCTGTGATGAAAGAGAGCTGTTTCCCCAAAGACGGCCTCTTATAAGGTTCGTCTCCCACCACTCATCTACTCACTTTCATGACACACATACATTTACAAAGTGACAGTTCATACGATAACCAACGACAAACTGACCACTTGAGTGTACAAATCGAAACAGGATACAGTTTATTTACAAGTGTGCTATTCAACGAAATGAGCCATAGAGAAACATGCACATGATGAAAATGCGCACGAACTTATGGACTGACCAAATAGATTGAAAATGTGAAATATATGTAATGTGCCCTTACACTATATTTTATAATCAATACATCGAAATCAATAAATTCCTAAGTAGCCTAAGACTTTAGTAAAATAATTATACAACAAATTAGGTAAATCACAATAGGAAAGATGCAAAAAAAAATTCTATCTATCCAAAAAAAATTGTCACCAACAGGACTCGATCCCAGAATATTATATTTTCAGTAGACTGTTTAACTAATTTATAATAACCCTATAGAAGATTGCCAATAAAAGGAAATTTTACAGAAGAGTTAAACGAAAATGAATAATTTTTTAACGTACTTTTTTACATTGATTAATAGTGAATTGTTTCCCTTATAAATGGGATAAACACATGTTACTACGCAAGAATCACAAATTCGACTGTTTACTGCGGAGAGTAATAAACAAGTGGTCCCATTAAAAAGAGACACTAGAGTCATTCGCTGAAGGTGTGAACTTTAAAACTTTCTACACTATTCAAATGGATACGCATCATGTTTTACTTTATTATTGAGGCTTAAATTCGTTTGCAAATAATTCTACCTTAGAAACGGTTGACATTTTGTATTCCTAATATAATATATTGTGGTGTAAGTGTATATATATCCTGTAAATACACGTATAAGAACTTGGCATTTGTGCGTGAATTTTTCAGTAAATGAGGGAACGTCGTGTGAAAAGGATTTAGCTCGCAGTGAATAATTCAATGTTTTTACAGAACGTTTGTAAATTTTGTGAATTATAACAGAAAATACATCAGAAGAATGCCAGCTTAATGCAAACAGTTTACCGAGGGAGATTTATCGAATAAGTAACGAATACTCATAAAGCGGACGAAGTGATAATTTGCGAATAGAGTAATTGCTAAAAATGTATAGTTATCCAGCATAAAAGCGATTTATTGTTAATTATTACTCACGATACAGTCGAGAAAGTGAGACTCAAATACTATAGGGTTTATTTATTTATCTTTCAACATAGAAAAGGTTTATACGGTAAAATTTGTCAAGATAATTAGAATTAGCGCATGAGAAAATTTCGTAACATTTTCATAGTTTTGCCTTGTGTACTTTTTTTCAGTTTTATCCATACTAGGATTGATTCTGGTACCTCTCTCGTGCTAAACGCTCTTGTAGACTGTGGTGCCAAATTGTCATATAATTCTAGTTTAGTGTCAATATTAATATTTAATTTCATTTAAATAAATAGTTGTCACTGGTGACTCTTGAAACGAGCCAGTATTAATAAAGATCTTGTAATTATTATTTAGTTACTTTTAAACTGTTATTCAAGTCTTGCTTATGTTCCTCGATAGTATAGCGGAAATTACAATATTCCAAACGGGAGATCAGGGTTAAATTTTTTCTGTATATCTTTGATTAATTTAATTAATATTAAAAACAGCACAGAACTATATTCTAAAAATGCTAATTCACAACAATAATGCGCACTTTAAAATATATATAAGTTGTATCAAAGTTTATCCAAATTTAATAAAATAGATTATTTATTAATTCTGGTGTCTTCTATCGGATTTTAATAAAAGGTATTTGAGATTCACCGCAATATAAAGTAGATTGCTTTTTAAAAATGGAATGAGATGTATCTATTGAAAAGATTTCAGTACAAAAGTTCAACATTAATTTGTCAAAAATGTATTTAATTGCTGTAGCGAAATTGTGAACGCACTTCCGCGGATAGAAAGAGGTAAATATTTTTTTATTATTAAGGAGAATACATTCTCATTGTGAAGTTGTATTGTTGAAGTATTGTTGTTGTGCTACCGGAATTCGAACCTGGATCTCTTTTTCCAATCCGGGGAAGGTGCATTACCAACTAACCAGGTTCGAATCCCGGTAGCGCAACAACAATATTTTTCGATAAAATTGAATTTATATGTATATCTTTCTAATTAATACATTTAATTAGTATTTAAAATATGTTTTCAATAAATAAAATGTTTCTGTATATCTTTCTATTTAGTTTGTACATATTTTATTTATTTAACTAAATTTATGAATATTTTATTGAACCGGAAAGTTTAATGCAGGTATTCTATCACATTGCCTTTAACGTAATTTTCCTCATCCGGATGTTCAGCGGAAAATTTTTGCGATTAAATTGTAATTGGTCGTACACCATCAGGGTGAGGTTAGTGGAAGAGGTATTGTTCGACGTGCGTGATTTGCGGAATTGCCAGTCACAATGAATCACTGGTCGGGAGCGCACCGCGCGTTCGCGGTTAAGCAATATTTAAAGTGCGGTGATTCATTAGTTCATGCGCGTCGCACTTTTTGTACTCACTTTAATATTCGACTTGATAATAAGTGATAGGCTGATCACGCACCTTATCTGGTGTTGAGTTCATAAGTTCAGACAAGAAGGGACAATGGATAACCAAACTCCTCCGGGACCATCAACGTCAGTAGCGACGGCAGAGCATGTGGCTCATGTTCGAAGTGAAATTATGCGCAATTCGCGTATATCGATGAGGAAGATTGCAGCCTGTACTGGAATAAAAAAATTAACAGTGCACGTTATTTTGAAAAATAAACTACATTTTTACCCACACAAACTGCGAATCTTGCAGTTTCTCAACGAAAATGACTATTCTTTATGTGAAACCTTAGCGAGAATGATGCTGGAACGTTTTTAAACAGCACGAACGCTTGGAAACATATTGTTTACTGACGTAGCACATTTTCATATCGATGGCTATGTTAATAAATAAAACATGAGATACTGGTGCCCCGATAACCCAAGAGAACGTGATCCAAAATGTTTGCATTGTCCAAAAACGACAGTGTGGTGTGCAATTATTTTTTTAACCAGCGAGAGACAGTCACTGCTGACGTGTATTGGCGAATGATCGACAAGTTTTTGGTATCGCAACTGCAGCTGTTTCCTGGGTTCAACAATAGAACACAATTTCAGCAAGACAAGGCTACTCCACAAACAGCTAGAGTTTCAATGGAGAAGCTGAGGAGAATTTTTCCCAAAAAATTAATCAGCAAGTACGGAAACATACCCTGGACACCTCGGTCACTGGACCTTGCACCGTGCGACTTTTTTTGTGGGGATATCTTAAGTCGAGAGTTTACAGCAACAATCCTCGAGATCAGATTCAGGCCCTATAAGAAAATATCCGCTGTGAAGTTGCTGCCAATGAACCAACGCTTTGCTTTCGCGTGTTCACAAATTTAAGAGCCCGTTTGCAAGTGTCTTGAGAGAAATGGGCGGTATTTAGACGATATTGTTTATAAAACGTAAAATCCGTATCATTAAAATCAATTTTATATAAATAAAAAATGTGAATAATATTGCAGTTTTTTTTTTAATTCAATATTAAACTTGAGAATTTTCCGCTGGATACCCTTTATATTGCAAAAATAGTTAAAATATAATAATAGGTGAAGTATATTCCATTTATATATTGTAATTCAAACCTAACTTCGTTAACCTTTACTACTACTCGAAGATATGTATTGTGACATGTATCGTGATTAAACCATTATTAAACGGGGAATAAATCTAAAACAAACAGATTACTGAAAGCCCTCATGATGCTAAGACGTGACTTCACAGAGAACATTGAATGTAATCGGAACATATTACATCAATGTTCTCGTATTACAAAAGCTATACCTTGGATGTTACGCTGTATTACATCTAATGTTCTTCTATTATAAAAGCCATAATTTAGATGTCACGCCAAACCGTAAACGTGATTGTACGCACTTTCTGGAGATGAGATTATACACGATTTTCAATGTTATACTCGTATATTTGAAATTACTTTGTCGTTTGTTGACTCCCAGTATTTAAAAGATATCATAAATCAATACACTTGAAGCCTACCCGCACTGTATGGTATATCTCATAAACCTTCCCACCGCCCACACTATGTGGCGCCCCCACCATTTGTCGAAAATGATTGACGGTTAAAAGGCTATGTGGGCAATACAATATTGCAAGTACTTCGAGATATCTAGACATGAACTAGTGCAAATTCCTTGTTTCAATATTTTAATTTTGGTGTTACCCACGTGATCACTTTGTTACCACTTATGCAATCAAATAACTCAGTAATTTAAAACAAATATAAAACTAGACTTGTAAGAAAATCGAAATGCTGACAATATTACAACAATATAATTCATGTAAAAATACGTCTTATTTATATAAAGATTTAATTTTCGAAGAGTAAATACTTTTACTGTTGCATGTCATAAACTATCGAATTTATGTATCCACAATTTGTAGAATGCTTTTCGTTCTGGAACTATTGTTTCAAACCTCTCTCCTATATGTACTTTTTATTTCATGTTTATGAGGATCCCCAAAATGAAACGTTCTCGAAACTCAAATTTCAATGAGTCTGATACGTTAAAATAAATACATTTTAATGAATGAACTAGTAAGATAGCAAAAAGTGTATTACTAAATAAAAATTTATTAAGTATATTTGAATAATTCGTTTTGTTGGGCCCCCCAATATATATTAGCCCAGGATCCCTACAACAATAAATCTGTCCCTTGGTGGGGGGGGGGGGTACAACGAAATTTTAAGAATTAGAATAAAAGAAGAAATAAACTAATAATGCTTTTTTTTAAGATCACATTTTAGGTTCGAATACCGGTAGCAACTAAATATTTTTTTAATAAATTGATATTTAATGTATATGTATCTTTCTAGTTGATTAATTTAATTTGTATTAAAATTATATTTTTTGAATGCGCCATGCGAAGACTTAATTTAAAATCGACAATACTTGACGAATATTTAAAGGCATTCCCAAATTTAAATACCTCAGCCTACTATATTAGGCATATGTTTTATAGTCTTTGATAAGTACTTCTAGCTAGAAAGTACACAACAGGCAGCGGCGTGCAGTTAGTACATTGAAATAAGCTTTACTTGACTAGAATTTCTGCGAAATAAATCTAAATTAAATGTGCATCTCGCAATATCCTTATTTCAATTATTTTCATATTATTACATTTTAATAAATGGTAGCATTCTGTGAAATAAATATTTAATTTCGCTTTATTTCTCAAAATATATAATTAAGGACAGCTTATTTTAATGTACTGACTGCACGCGCCTGATAACAGGTACTACACATTAATAAGGCAAGAAGACCCGAGCCAACAGTTTTTCATCCATGAAACAAAATCAATTCTCAGTTTCCAGGCGACAAATCCAATATGTTGAAAACTCGTCTGTGTACACATCTGGTTGGACATAAGATGCTATCGATCACGTCTGCCGGATTATAAAATCTTATTACGTCTTGTCATTTTAGTCAAAATATGAAAGGCCTCGGGTTACATGAAATAGCGAAATATATGGCATGGTTTTCGGATAAGGGAAGATATATGGCCGACCGGACAGGTAGTCTATTTGCTGGAGGAATGTTGGTATACCGGGGATGTTCTGTTGCGCAATATACCTTCTCAACCGGAACTTACTAGTGACGCGTAAGATATAAAGTGGGTATAAAGGTTTTTTGAGGGATGACTTGGATAAAAATGTCACAGAGTTGTTATTATCAAACAAAATAGAGCGAGGTATACGAACTGGTAAAATTACAAATCTATTGAAAAATATATTAATTTGACTAATTAATAGTCGACAATAATCGGACGGAATAAATTTTAGATCTATATTTTATTCACAATAATATTTTCAATCACCTCAATGCTCAATGCTGAGCGAGCATATATAGAGAAAAAAAAAAGATTTTTTTTTTCTATGGAATTGTGTGTCCTGATTTCAAAAATGAAAAAAAGGTATCCGGTCGCAAGTATATAAAAAGTTGTTACACTTTAAAATTTCGAAATTTCACCGTAATAATTTATGACATTTGGAACATTTTATACATGCTTATCTTTTAAGATTTCTGAATAAGGCGTAGTTTTTAATAAAATACGATATACTAGTTCAAAATAAGCAAAACTTAGAGTTTCGTAAAAAAACATAATACATTAATACCATATCAAAGAAAAAAATCAAAAAATATACCACCATTGAATTGTAAAATTAAACTAACTAACCTATCTAACCTAACCTAACCAAATCGAACTAATTTAATTCAAATAGTAAGTATAAAAATTAAATTCTAACATAAAAGTGCATATTATAAAAAATCTGAGTATTTAGTATGTATTATATTCATAATGTTTCTGACTTGTCTATGATTTGAGTGAATTCATCATATCCACAAATAAAGCATTTCAAATGTCAAAATATAAGATGAAAATTCGAAACATTAATATATCATAACTTTTTAAATACTTGCAACTGGATATTTTTTTTTTCTTTTTTGAAATCAGGGCACTCAAACAGAAAATATATTTTTCGCAAAAATCCGAGAAAGAACCATATTCTCGATATTAGCCTGCTGAGAATTGTAGTCGTATCATATACGAATGTCGGAAATATTTCGATCTCCCATGACAATACTGCTTTCCCACGTGCCTAGAATTGTTCTAATTGTATTATATTTTCTTATATATATGCTCTCAGTTACACTAATATGTGAGTTTCAATGCTTTTTGCTCACATTATATCAATTTCATTCGAACATTTTAGTATAAATCATGTAAGATTAACGAAATGTGAAATTAATTAGAAAACAGGGATAAGTAACTAAGTCTAAATACATTGATTAAAAAATTTAAAACAATGTAAATTAGACTATGATTTTCGCGATATTATTAATAAAATATACTTGTACTTTATAGTAGACTTAAATAAAAACACGCTCTAAATGTAAATATGCGTAGGTATATTTTATATTTTAGAAATATTTTTAAATGTATTATTATTCTAAATGCATCAATTAGAAAGATATACATACAGATGAACTCAATCGAAAAAATATTTTAGCTCCACCGGTATTTGAACCAGGATCTCTTCCTATAGTATAGCTTTCAAATAAATGGAACGTAAGATGTATCAATTTGAAATAACTACCACATATATTTCGAAAATTTGTCGACTATTTACAAGGCTGAAGTAGTGTAATTGAATATCGCACTTCCCCGGATTGGAAGAGATCCTGGTTCAAAAAGCTAAAATATTTTTTCGACAAATTGAGTTTATCTGTATGCATATCTTTCTAATTGATGCGTTTAATTTGTATTAAAATATCACAGAACTAGATTCTGAAAAAATTACAACTTCCCAAATAATAATGTATTATCTTTAAAATATTATTATTCAGTCGGTTTTCGCATGCTCTCACAAGATAGGAGTAACTTTGAATAACATTTCTTATCTTATCTTTGATGATAATACTCCCGACCCATCTCAGCATCTTCGTTTCGGCAACGTGCAACTTTTGTTCATCTTGACTTCTAACAGCCTAGCATTCCGAACCATAGATCAAAGCAGGTCTCACTTCTCCCTTACTTCGTATTATATAAGAACCCTTTTGTCGCATAATACTGCTAAGAAAAATCTCCACTTCCGTCAAGCTGTATTGACTATTTTGAACGTAGGATTCCATCTTGTAGTCCGTTATATATCACATCTTGAAAACAAAAAGTTAATTTCCTTTTCCATTGTACTATTATGAAAGAGATATACAAGGTGTTCAGAATTTGTAAACACACTTTTGGCGCGTCTTTTCAAATCAACCGCAACCGTTGTTATTGACACAATTCCGCATGAAAATTCCCATCCATACATTTTCTCATGCTCGTCTTATCAGTGTGATTGTGACCTTGACGTCAGCAGACGTCAACTTGACTGCTATTAGTTCGACCTCGACATCGCGATAGCATTCGCGGTGTGGACTTTTCAGCTCCGGTGCACTAGCACTATATTCGGTGATATTATGTTTTAATCACGTATTGTTTGTTGTTTGTGTGCCGTGGGTGAACTTGTGAAATCACCGTATTTAATTGGGATCGGAGATCGGCTCATTCGCGTGCCATTTGTGTGATTTGGGCGGCGACTGCAGGGATTATGGAGGCGTCATATACAAGCTAAGGCAAGTAGTCCTTCCGTATCCCGGTTTCCGAGATCACCAGTCCTTTGACTAGAACCCTTATTCCCTCATCGACCTCATCCTGTATCAAGGTTTTCTTACTTTCCTCCCATACCTTGCGTTGATTCCGATTTACGACCGGAATTGTCGTATTCCATTCCGCGGAACTCGCGATTCGGAGATCGCGCAATTTGTTTATTTAGATCCTATCGATCTGGATTTACAGTTCGAATTCACAAGGTGTAACATATCTAGTCCATAATATATTTTTGACTAAATTATGAGTCGAAGATTTTCAAGTAATGGTGCAAATTCTGCACTGTTATGGAAAATATTATTATTTGATTTTTTTTCAAAATCGTGTTAAGCTTATAGTCTACATACTTCGATATGAATGTTTACGAAATCTATCGATTATTAATCTAAAGTTTTGCTTTAGGTCCTAAATCATCTAACAAAAATAGTTTAGTCAGCAGTCATTAAACTAATTTGTAAATAAAATTATGTTTATAGAATCCTACCGAAAAAAGATGTAACGCATCAAAATAATAATTTTGACGTTTGAAATTTGGATCTAAATATGCCTGCTCTGTCGAAAGAATTACGGATATACATTATGTCAAAAGTTGTTGTTATAAAATAGCGCAAATTATATTTTAATATAGGTATAGGCAATATCGTGAAGTTTTAGCGACTTCTCAAAACTAAATTATCAAAGTAAAACTAATTTCATTCACAATGTAATAAATCATCATTTATACATTTCGTAACTGTTGAAAAGCTTATTACATTTTCAAAATATGTCATTTTTTTGTTGAACACTCTTATTACTTTATTAAATAAATATTAAATATTTAACTCCTAAATAAGTATTTATATTAACACTTTGTTTAATAATCCTTTTCTATAGGTACTTAACGTATGTTTAATACGGGCATGGGCCTTATTCGACAGAAACCAGTTCAACAGCAACTGCATACAGCGCACAAGAATTAAGGAGAAAAATCTTACTCTTGAGTAAGAAATTGTTTTTTAACATTTACAACACTACAATAGGCCATAAGATCTAATTACTGTGGTAAAACACATCAAAAAAATACCCAGACTGAAGAAAAATAACATAAATGTATTGTATCTTTACCGAGAATCGAACCCTGAGTCCCCGGTATAAAAAGCTAGTATCATGCCCATTAAACTACGAGGGCCGCCTTTATAGAAAGAAGTTAATATTTATATAATCATAAATATCAATCTCTATACCCGTCGAACAAATCAAAAAAGATTTTTTAATGAGTTCTCATAATTTAACTAACTTCTCATGTAGACGAACTTTGAGTTATTCAATGTCCTCAGTCTTTATATACAAAATAGTAAATAGAAAGCATTCTCAATTTGACTTCTGTCACTAAGAAAGACAGATAATGGTATATCATTTGTTTTAACTGTTAAACAACACTGTTCGTGAATAATCGTAACTTCATACATAAAATGTAACTTCATTTTAAATTAAAATATATAAATCTTTTAGCACAACGTACAGCAAATTACTTACTCACTTATTTATTTATAACATATAATAATATATAATATTTATAACCCATTACAATATATTTTCAAACTAGCTAAATAAAATACAAATGTAGGTAGTATAAATATAATGTATACAAATAATATTGTAATACCGTGTACGAGTACATTTGTATATTTTAGATTAAAAGCAGTTTACTACTAAATATATCAAAGTAAACCCACTTGATTTTATTTATATTCAGAACACGGTGCATTTAGAACATAGTAACATACATTGAACGGTATACGTTTCAAATTCATATATTTCGGTATACGTTTCAAATTCACAATTAGCTGCTTCCCTTCTGGCATTACTTACCAACAACAAGAGCCTACAATTTACTGTTGTTCCATAAAATTAGTTTCCTCTCGAGCAGAACCAGAACGTCACGGGGGCCATTAAATAGATTGATGTTTGAACAAATTCAAATGGTCTCAGTATTTTTATGTCGTCCATATTATATGAACACACAATGGAACCCGGGTTTAATCTCAATACTTTCAGGACACCATCCAGTCTGTTGCGGTTCATGACCTTAAGGAATTATTTCACTGTACTGCTGAATATTTTTTTACATCCTTTTCATGTATAATCAAAATTTACTTGCCTTACGATAGTATTATAATAAAAACGTCACATGTATACATTTATTTATAATTATATAATAAAAAAAACATTTAAAAATCATTATACTAAAAATGGGTAATATCTTGAAAGTGAACACGTATGTAACTCAGGCAAACTCATTAAATAATCTTACAGTTACGTGTAAACATCGCGTGAGTGTATGTGTTATGGGTATAGTTAATTGGGAAGGAATGACATTTTATTATCTTTGTTATCGACATTTAAAAATTGAATCTGTTAGAAAACGGTTGGTATATATATTTTCGTCTAATTTTTAGATGCTGAATAAACAAAAGAGTTCTGTACCTACCTACCGTTCATGAAATTAAATATGTATTTTTATTTTCGAATATGTATATATTCACCAAAGAAAATACGTATTCACCGTGATATAGCAGAGGGGAAGGGGGGTGAGCCAAGATAATCATCAATAAGGGGTATTGTGGATCAAAAGTAGTAAAGGTAGTTCTGTTAATCGCTTCTGTGCGTCCGCGCTAGATTTCTAGATTTATTTTTGTACCATAAGTAATACATATGAAAATAAAGGTAATTACTTTACTAGACGTGGTCTGTTCTAAAGCAATTACCTATACAGTTTTTAAAAATTGTAATTATTAAGGTACAATCGTTGTAAAGTAAGTATATAGTAAGGTAAGTTATATGTGTATTATGTAAAAAAAAAAACAGAAATTATAAAATGATATTGTTAAAAAGTTATAAAAAGATTTTTGTCTATAATATATATAGTTGGAAAGAAAATGTGTAGTTAGTTAGGTTAACTAGCACAAATGACAAATTACTTTCATTTTGTTTTCTCTACGATTCTCAAATCTTTCAAAAAGAACCATTTAAAAAATATATATAAACAAAATTCTATTAATTTCTTCACAGTTTTTGTAAAATCTACATAAAAAATAATCTAGCAATCAAATATTCAGTAATTGAATCATGCTCATAGGATAAAGCGCCCAGTTTAATCTTCCCCGTTTATTCGCGCAGAAGGTGTTATTTTTGTAAATTTCCCAAAAAGGTTACAGACATTTCGGTCTGTTTATAAAGTTTGATGCTTTTATTTGCTTTTCCTCCAAGTATGTCATGATACGCGAAAGGTTCACAAGCTTAACCATATTAACCATATTTATGGGCCAGACATATTACACACACAATTCGTTGTGTCCATCAAATTATATAGCAAAGGATATAAAACCCTTTTGTATAATACCAATGCCAAGAATTTCTTGATCTGGAATTTTTAACCGAAATATTTCCTTACCACCACACCGTTTCCCCACAGTGGTACGCAGAGAGTATACATAATTCTCGTCTCATCCACATTCATACAAGCTTGTCGAGTATTGAGGTTTGTAGCATGACTATCTTCCAGTATATGGTTTACTTAGTCGTATCAAGTCTTCAGCAAACGTTTTCTATGTCGGATTCTTCATTATTTACTGTGTCATTAATGAATCTGCCGCATATACGCTTAAGTGATTTAATTTCCACTGCATTCAGTCTAATTTCGTTCCAGAATCTGCTACATATTGATGTTAATTATTATAACTGAACATCGTAGTCCTTACTCGACTTCCACAGCGCAAACTGCTTGCCTCCACTGTTCGCGATACTTGTTTAGTGTGGCGTATAGCGAGGTTTCGGTCTTCTTCTATCTTAAATTTGGTCTGTTTATGTTATTAGAAATTTAAATATAATTAATTCAATATAACAAATGATCCCATATTAAATAAATAAATATTTATTTTATGTTTCATTTTATCGGACATCAGACCATATCGTGTAAAATATTAATTAATAAAAAATCATCAAATATGTATTTTTTTACATTTTACACGTAAAAAAGTAGTATGATATATTAAAACTCAAATACAGTTTAAAATTTACAAATTCTACAAATTAACGCATTTTAAAAATAATATAGATTATTTTTGTCACTTTGAACTAGCGTTAAATTAAATTATTGACAAAAATTCCCCGATTCGCTGTCTTTATCTCCTGCCCCCCTCAACCCCACCGACCAAGCTTACAGCCATGTTTCCGACTGATAGCAAATTATTTATTTTCGTATTAGTTTTATGGATTAGTTTAGTTATTATATATTAAACGTTTGTTCTGACGAAGAAACATCGGAATCGTAACCAATCGACGTCAAAGGGATTAATTTGGTTAATACAAAATTACATGTTTATTAATTAACAATGCTACCACTGTTAACATAAATTATATACATTTACTTATTTTATAAACATTTTACACTAATAATAATATTGGAATAATTCTTCTAAATTCTAAAACAAAAATAGGTATTTTAGAAAAAAACGGAATATATCAAATAACTAATGGAGATTGTAACAAAAAATACATTGGCCAAACCGGGAGAAATTTAAATACGCGAAGTAGAGAATATAGACACTGTCTGAAAAATAATAATTTCTCAAAATTCGCTAAACATATTATTGAAACCAACCATTCTTTCGACAACCGCGATTTAAAATTACTACACTCGGTACCATATAAGGTAAATGATAGAAATCCAGAAAAATTTTAATTCGGGGAAAACATTAATGAACAATATCACATTTTTAAATTCTTCGCCACTATTATCAATGTTTTCTAGAAACAATAAAGCCACTCTCACACTTAAGTGTCCCACCACCCAATAGTCAACTGTATTGAATTTTAGTTCAATTTACACCTGTAGACAGGAAGGACTGCTCTTCTCGAAACGAGTCGTGATGTTACTCAAAAAAATTATGTGTGTGTAGTACAAAGTGAAAATATATATATATTATATTTTTGACTTCAGTTAAAGAGATAAAATTAAAATCTCGAAGACGAGACCTGAATTCCCACAGGAATACAAATCATCATACTATCAAAGAATCAATAATTGTGTGAGAATTTCAGTTAACAATTTATTAATACTGGCTTGTTACAAATTTTAAAAGGGATAACCATTTTTTAAATTAAATTTAAATGTACGTATTAAAATTTAATGATGAAACTATATAAATAAATAAATATATCCAAAATATTAATCAATGTACTAAATGCTAAGTCAAAAATTCAGCAATGTACACTATGACAAGACGCCACAGTTTATTAAGGGAGTAGCTTAGATAGCAAAACACTGGCTTAGCAAGTGAGAGATACTGGAATCGATATTCGGCACCTCTTTGATATCAAAAACTTTTTGGAGGTACCTAGTATCTATTTCGGTACCAGTGAAGATGAAAATTAAACATAAGAAAATTAAAGAGAATCATTTAAATAAAATATTTAAACATGGTAGTTTTCGTCACAAATTTTACTCGGGGACACGCTGAATAAACATATTCTATGTTAAAAAAACAACCCGTACTAAGTGCTATTATGAAGCATTTCATCCCAGTATCATCAATTCTTTCATCTATGTAATAATTTGTTGAACAGTCTTTATTATTTCCAACTCTTTATACCCACTTTACATAATGAGCAGTTTTTCTGATGAGTATGTTATTATGAGTATGAGTTCAGGATTATTTTAGGCTATTTCCAATAAGCATCAGCAACAGTAGTTCTGATAATGGACTCTACAATGGGATTCAAAATATCAGCCTGAGATGTTGGATACACGGTAGAATATCTTAGAAAATACCAAACATACGATTCTGAATGACCGTGAAAATTGATAACATTTGAATTATGGTGTTAATTGTTAATTAAATGGCGTATAAAAAATGAAATAACAAACAATTCGTAAAAGGATCTAATATATTATTAATCTTTAATCAAGATATTTGTTCTTCACGAAGCCAGAAGCGTTTTTGGCAGGTAATTATTTACAAAGAAAATGATTTCTAATATAAATTTTCAAAACGTTTTTTCTTGATTTCATTGAATAGTTTGTGGTAATAATAAACAGTATTAATATTTTTAGAAAATGCAAAAAGTATTGATACTGGAAAAAGTGTAAAAAAGCAAAGACTTTTGAAATTATTGTATGCTTCCATCCTGAATCATTACCGAGACTCGTGACCTCTCGTATGAAAGCTTTTAATGGTCTGTCTTTATCTGGATATGTCCTCGGTAAGTCTAGGGGCTTCGAGTAACGACTGAGATATGTTCTCTTCTTCCCTTAGTCCAGAGAATGCACTGTTTATAGGGACCTTTCTAATGCTATAAGTCAATGCAATTATATGCATTAAACTAATTTGAATGAATAATTGATTTGGGCGGTTCACATAAATAAATAAAATTTATTTGAATACAGCTTAAATACAATTTTAATTGATGATTACTTATCCGGCGAACTATGTAAATAATAACATCTATTCCATAGTAACCACATAACCATCACGCAGCTTTCTCATAAGGATAAGGAGAGAGGATAGAGCACCATCCTCTTCTGTCCTGACATAACTCTCGCCGCATCTACGTACAAACATATGTTCATGCATGCTTATGGATTGTTGATGCTTCTAACATAACCTTTCCCAGTATCTTGTGTACCTGGCTGCGCTAAACCAACAACACTCTTACTATTGTATACTAATTATTTGGTTCCGTATGACTAAACTATCTAAACGTCCCTTTTTTAATTCTTTTCACAATTATACCAAGATGATTTTTACATTCTCTTTTAATTTCATTTTAATTTGTTCATTATGCACATATTATAAATGGATTTGCTACATACAAGTCTGAGTGATCTCATTTCGACTAGATTTAGGTTACTAGAGTTCCTACCAACTGTAAAAACAAAAAATAATATATATATATATATATAGGTAAGCATATAGTATGAGATATATATGTTACAATGAATGTGCATTATCAGTGAAGTTACATTTTCACGCATCAAACAATTTCACTGCTCAGTATCAGTAAAATTGTATTTGTTTACAATGGAAGATCCGGTACATATATGTAGGTATTCGCCGTGCATTTATTTGTATCATTGATGCCACTTTACGGAACATTATTTAATTTATAATTAATGAATCTTAAAAACTTTCTTTGGATTCTTCAACCACCTTCGAGTGAACTATGTAGTGAGATGATATGAATGAATTATATACTACCTGGGGTCTGACTAGAGAAGTTTAGAGGACTTTATAAGTGTGCAGGTCTGAAAAGTTTTTTGCAGTCCTAAAAACCAATCCCAACATTTTGAGACCTTTATTAGTTATCGAATTAGTGTGAAAAAGGAATAACAGTTTACTGTCAATTATTACACCCGGATTATTGATTTCTCTAACTGATACCAAATCAACATCGCTGAGAGAGTACAAAAATTTCACGTGAGATTTTTTTTTGTAAAACTAATAAATTTGTACTTGGAGATATTAAAATGTAGGTGATTATTGGAACACCAAATTGCTTTGTAGTATTATACAATCAGACACACTATTCACCGATATGAATATCTTCAAGTCATCAGCAAAAACTATAACTTGTACATCATCAAAAACATCGGCAATATCATTAATAAAAATAATAAACGATATAAGTCCAAGATGGGAACCCTGTGGAACTCCACTCAAAATAATGAATCCATCAGATAATGAGGAGTTAATCTTTACCGAAAGTCTTCTGTTGAAAAAATAGCTACCAAACCACTGCAATAAATTTCTATAAATACATAACATCTGGTGTTTATCGATCAAAATATAATGTGATCAAATACTTAAAGAAATCCGTATAAATTGAATGTACCTAGTTTCTCTTTCCCAGCTCATTAGTTATGTAATTTTCATAGAATAATAAGTTAGTAGCGATTGATCTTCTTGAGAGAAATACATAGTGGAACGGTGAGATCAAGGGTTTAATCTGGGACATCATTTTATTCAATAAAAGTTTTTCAAAGAGTTTCAGTATTGAAGATTGCATACAAATAGGTCGATAATTCTTGATGTCGTTTTTTTCACCGTTTTTGAAAATCGGCGTCTTTTACTAAACAGCTACTATTCCAGACATGGGGATAACATCCTGTACTTAATGATAAGTTAAATAAAATATATAATGGATAAACGAGGTGTTCAACACAATTTATTAAGATTAAAGGTGGTATCCTATCAGGGCCAGCACTTTTATATCGAAATTTTAAAGTATATTCGGTAAAAATTATTTGCTATGTATATGTTCGAAAAAATAAAAACATAATTTTCATCAAAAATAAGCACAATTTTAATAATAGAACATAACTCGGATTGAATACTTTTATATATATGTATATATTTTTGAACCGACATTAAGAGGTATTACCCAAATGGACGATTCACAATTGTCAAATTAAGTTTCAATGACATATAATTTCATTAGAGCTTAACAGATAAATGATATTTTCGCAAGTAAAATATATATCATACGGCGAAAATGTATTCGGATGCGATTTTACTGAAACGACAGATAAAACGTATCTTCACTACTAACACATACATATATTATAACAAAATATATTCTAGAATACCCGAAAATACTAAAAGTTAAACCAATTACAACACATCATCACTACACATATACCTCAATAATCATAGACAAGGAAAATATACTTTGTGTAAATATAATCAAAATATTGCAAAAGTTATGGGACTTAATACGCGTATTCTCTTAAAAATAATCATATAAATATTATGTCATTCCATAAATAATGCGGTTTTTTCAATTACATGAACTAAAAGTCGATAAACTACTTACATTAGGTTTAATTTGAAGAGTGCAGTTCGATTTTAACAGTTATTTTTTTCAAAACTACATATTATAATGAAAGTAAAAAAGAAGCATATTTGGTATAATTTGCTTAACGAATTTAATAAAGGCTACAACGAGGAATATTAATGCAGTATATGGGGATCGGACAATACGCGTAAACCAGTGCAATGGTGGTTCCAAAAATTCCGAGCCGGAAAATACAGCCTACAAGACGAGGCTCGTCGTAAAGTTCGATAAGGATGTCTTGCAAACCTTAGTGGAACAAAATCCCATCGTAAGTGTTGAGGAACTAGCGGAGAAACTTAGATTTGGTTCGACACCTGCGTGCCATCGAAAAAGTCAGAAAATTGGGTAAATGGGTTCCTCACAAACTTTCAGAGTCTAATCGCGTGCATATAGTGAATGTCTCAGGAATTAATCTTTTTTGGAAACGACGCTCCACCCATATTGGCCGGCATTGCCCCATCTGTTTATAATTTAGGAGCTTGTTGTGATCTAGTGGTCGGAGGTTTGCGCCCCGTTCCAGGAGATCAGCAAGTTAGTCCTTCTTTTATAGTACTAGTGTTTAGCTTAGTTTGAAAATAGTAAAAATATTGATGTGATATGTATTCTGTATACGCATCTTTTTTTAAAAAAAATATATTTATTACTCAGTTTTCAAAATCATTAGAACGGAAAAAATATGAATTCTGCAGACGAGGTCAGAACAGTACCGGAGGAGTATTTATGGTCACGGACAAGTGAATTTTGGAAAAAAGACCTTGCAAGTCTACCAAAAAGATGTAGGAGAGCATTGTAAAAAGTGAAGGAGAGTATATTTTAGATTAAAAAAACATTGTTTATCTTAATTTTGAAAAATAAAAAAAGTATAAAAAAACCGCATTATCTATGGGATGACCTAATAATTAATGAAAATTCTCCCTGAAAGACTTACTTATTTCTGTAAGGGATATAATTATGAAATGAAAATAAACTTATTAAATATAATAAAATAAACCTTAATGATTCATTGATCGTGTATAATGTTTTTGAAGGCATGTTATTGTATTATTGTATCGTAGGCGTTGAGGCAATTTGTTTCAGAGTCGAATAGCGTATACTTGGAAGGACTTGGATTGTGTGGAATGGTGAGTTTTGTGTTATTTTAGGAGCGAATATTGTATGTGCCCAGGTGACATTGAATGATAACAAGATAGAGATGATAGGGTAGTCAATGGATAGTCTGGAATAAAATAGCTTTTCATGGTACCTACCTTTAACTAATTTTAATACCATATTTTTTTACCTTTTAGAACATGAACACAGATTATTTTCACATTTTATATAAAGATTCTATGTAAGCTTCAATTAATTATAATAAATAAATATGTGAACCAGTTATAATTCTTTATGTAAGATAATCAGAAACATCAGTTATTGTTAACAGTTATAAAATATAGATTTGGTTAATAAAAAATTTAGTACCTAACTTTTTTTATTTATCCTAAGTAATTTTCAGGATTTAGCTTACATATTTCTTATTATATTTTGTATTTTAATTTGATTTTACTCAACCAATTATGTTAATATGACAGCCTAAGAAAGGATTTTAACTTTAGGATGAAGAAGTCTTGGAAGATCTGGTGACGGATGGAATAGTGAATGGATATGTTGCATATGGCTAGAGAGGCCCTGGAGTTAGCTTTGAAGGCAACCCAGGATCGAAATTTTTGGAGGTGCGTCTGATCTAACCGAGATCACTGTATATCAAAGGAAAGAAGAAGACGATAATTTTAGATTTAACTTTAATTATAAGTTATGTTTTATTAATATAGTAATAATGTATGTAAAACAAAACTGTTTACAATTAATTCTATATTTACATGATACATAAATATTTAATTGACTTAAATGAATAAGATTATAATAATACAAAAAGAACGAGAAAAATAAAACAAAAACATTACGGAGATCTCGTCACACACTCGCTGTGTGTGAATCAATAAGTACGAGCATGTAAATGTCTCTGTAAAACATGTCCAACGCGATTTCGTCATGTTAGCCAGTCACCCCTGAAATGTTTCTGGAACAAAAACGGTGTGATAATCCCCTCGTACACAGAACTTCCTCATAATCCGTTCGGATTAGTGTTCGATGTCCATTAGCCCGTACACGCTACGCTTCAATTTACAGGCGCTAAGTGTCTTTCTGCACGAGCGCACCGAATAAAAGAAAATAAACATTCGAAATCAACCGTTTGTGCTCTTTTACCTTTGTTCAGAGCAAATTAAAATATCATTGCATTTTATTAAAGATTATATATATTTGGTTTACGGAAAGATGATGTTATTATGAATTAAGAATGTATAAGTATGTTAAGGGTAAGAATGATCTGCTATTGTGTGAGCGCTGGGCGCTGCAATAATTCACCCAACACTCACGTATTCGGTGGATAATCACGGAGATGTATTGTATATGTGTGTGAGTGTGAGTGTGGTCAGAGCTGGTTAGAAAAACGATAGATACTAGATTTATTATTGATCACAGAAGCCGGCTGCTGATCGCACGTTTCTTGTAACGTCGGCACCAGGCGTATTTGCGACTATTAGGAGCCTGGTTTTACACACCGGTAAATGCAAGGTGTGTAATAATGGCTGTGGTGGTGATAGACTCTCACAAAAATGTATAGAATTCAAAGACTTTAATATTATTGAAGATATTTTATTATATTAAAGATATGTATCCATCTACTTTCATATATTTCATTTCACATATCTCAAGATATGTATACATATCGAAGATATTTCATTGTACTGAAGATATGTCATTGTACTAAAGATATTTTATTATATGGAAGATATTTCACAATACGAAAATATTTTATTGTATCGAAACAGTGTCTATTGAAGACACTTCATTGTTTTAAAGACATTTATACTTTTAAATTAGCAATATTAACTTTGTGGTTAAAATTCATATTTTTTTATTTATTATCTTTGTTTTATTAACTACTAAATTGAGTTTAAATACATCTACATTTAAAGACATATAAATAAAATTAATGTAATGAATATATTATATTTCAATGTAGACCTACGTTCAAAAGATATATTGTATTATGACAATATCAAGACAAATTACAATATTTCTTCTCCTTTATCCGTTACTTCGTTGGGTACTAAATACAGTTAATTTTTCAACATAATTCAACTAAAATTTATAGAAGCATGACGTGTCAAATATTTTGTAGATACATTTTTCTATGGGAATTTATTCTGCTCATTTTAAAAAAGGTTTATATTATATTTTACTTACAATATTAGTTTATTATTTTTTTGTTTTTTGTTAACGTACTTACTATGCATTGACAACTTTAGAGGAAATTATTAATTTTATGTTAAGTGCCACGAGGCTTGGAATCAATTTAAAACTAGATAGAATTCGAATTTGAAGTTGGATTGTTTGTGATTTCAATAGCTTCCCTTATACATCGAGAATCACCGTTTACGTTTGAATGGAGCTTATGTGTTTTGTCAGCGGAGTGTTTTGTTGTAAAAACAGATTTAGGAGTATTTTAAAAATAAGAAAAAATATTCCTCGTCTTTGTGATTTCGTCGATGATGAATTTTTCATCTCTTGTAAAGTACGTACATGGATCATAAAATTTACGATGTAAATATACTAATATAAATTTATATATTTTATAAAAATATATAATTTTTTACATGTTTACAACGTTAATTCTGCAGTTAGATATAATTATTAATTTTAACAAATAAGTTTGTATTACTTACGTCGATTACTCTGATATCGATCGGTTTCGGAATCACTGTATTTTAATCATGACAAGCGCACATTATCTAAGCCTGATAAAGATACAGTGATATCGAAACTAGTCGACGTCAAAGTCAGTTTTGCATGCTTTCATTCATGCAAAGTCAGCATGCCTTTCATTCGATTAATTTAATAATACAACTATTAATTAACAATCGCTCTCTAACAATGTCATTATTATTTCATGCTAAAGGATGCTAAGTGTTTTACAGATAAATACTAGTAACCTAAACCTAAATAAAAATAAGAGAAACATTTAAAGTAATAGAACATAAATTAATTCAATTTAATTAACCGGAAATAATTTTTCAGTAATACAGTACAACATAATATTTTAATCGGTTGATAATCAGTCAGAATAATTGTCTCAAGGAAATCTTTTATACAACTTCTATTCTGTTTCCCTAGATCTTTACCTAGATGGATTGATTTGTTTTTATGTAGTTGAACTACTACCGTGTTTCCTCGAAAATATGACCTACCTCGAAAGAAAGACCTACCACGATTTTTCAGGATGGTTTTAATATAAAACCTACTTCGAAAATAAGAATAATAAATTAAATTAAATCAAAAATTGACGTGTTTTTCACAAGTTTGACCGGCTGTGCTGCACGTGCCAATGAGCTATTTTTAGCTCCATTCGACTTCAGTTTGTTTACATTTTTGCACTGATTCAGTTGAGACTGAGAAGCGAAGTAGTAGGAACGTATGCTGTTGACGTTATTTTTTGGCATTTCAACTGTTCGTTTCGGTTGTTTCGTAAGTGTTAAATAAAAGCACGTTCTATTTTAATTATAAATTTAAACTTTTCAAATTTTTTATGGCATTTCAGTATCTCGATAAACCGTGTATAATCTATCTAGCAGCCTCGCAAATACTTTAGAATTGGCCAGTTGTTGATAAAAGACGCATGTATTTTGGATACGTAATTTTTTTAATAAATGTTATAATTTCTTATATATACTCTAGATTAATAAAACAAGCCTAATATTGTTACACTGAAATGTTTGTACGATTCTTAGTAATGTGTATTATACACGCCGTGGCGCTCCTCCTCTGCCATATTTTTTTTTATACATTAATGAATTAATTACAAATGTTAGCTCGAACAGTTTGAAACATTATATTATGTTAACTTTATTCTATTGATAAATATAAAAAATAAACGATTTATTTATTCCAGAAAAAAAATCTTTACGTTAATTTTCACAATACGTTTATTTTATACTATCAAATATATGAATAGCTTGTCGGTCTAGTAGTTAAGACGCTGGCCTAGTGATCTAGTGGTCGGTTAAGTTAATCCTATTTTCATAGCACAAGCGTTTAGCTTAGTTTGAAAATAATAAGAATATTGATGTGACACGTATTCCGTGTTCACATTTCTATTTTTTATTTACAAAGAAAAAAACAATAATATTCGCAAGCTGTTGGTCTCTCGAGTACCGTCTAAAAATTTAATATTGTACCAACAACAGTTTAATTTACTCGCAAGTATTTACATTTTTTGTCTTTTAATGGTTTAGTATAATTTATTATTAATTTAATTAATAAAAGCTTATTTTTATTTAATTCAGTAAATTTTTCTTGGGGATATTCATTTAATGTTACCCTATGTAGGTATTGAACCAAAACAAAAGGGTTGATTTTGGAAAGTAATTATCGGGTGGAAGTATAAGCAAACAGTTACAGCGTTATATTTCTACAGTGCCAAGAAAAATATATTTCATATTTTTTGGTTATTTAAGCTAAGCAAATATTATTTTATTCCCCTTCATTTTAATTAGAAATATGTTCGGGAAAATGGCGTAAGACAAATATTTCAGGAAACTAATTAAGGAGGATCGGTTTTTCAGGGGTGTGAGTAAAAAGGTTTGGAGGCTTTAATTTTTCAAAAACATTTTAAATGTCACATTAGCCGACGGTCAACTGAGATAATTGGATAATCTTTTTTTTTAAACCGCCGCGTGGATTATTTCCAGAAATGGGTCGCAATGCGGAGCTGGGATATGGTAGAACTTAAAAAACGAAAAATGTATTAAAAATATTTCGGAAAGTACTTACAGCGAAGTATTATAATTAAACTTTTGTGCGAGTGAGTTTAAACTTAAAATAAAGGTTACATGTATTATATCACCCTTGCGTGGAATATATTTAATGGCTGATCTTTTTTTAAATTTTACAAAAATATACATTTTATTTAATTAAACTTAACTATTTCATATTTAATATATATCATTTCACTCTTGTACACCAGCAAAAGTAAACAATCTTTGTAATATTGGATTCAACATAGAATCAATTCTATAAATTCTAATTGTGGCATCAAATGTAACGCATGCTCGTAAAAGATTTCTTTAAGTTGAGAGCCATTAGATAAACATATTCTATGTTAAAACAATGAAATCCCGATTATCGGAAGTTATTTTGAGAGGCTTTATTTCGGATTATCAAATTTGAATTTTATGAACAGGTTGGTAATTTTTGATGCGATTACATTTTTAAAAATTTGAATTAGTATGTCAATTTACATATATCTCAGAAACAAAAAACAACAACAAAGATTTATTTCTTAATAATATTTATTATCGCACCGATTCTAGCTTGATTAGAAGGCGGGGGAGAGGTACCGATAATACGGAGACTCAGATAAAACAAAGGCTTTGATAAACGGCTCAGATAATAAAGGTTAGTGTACTGTATTTATTAAAATGAGCTTCGGAAATATTTAAAACTGAAAACTTTGTGGTCACATATTATATAAAAAATAAAATAAAACATTTTAACCATAACCAGCTTTTTACACTAATAACAAATTAAAGAATTATATATTAAAAAACAAGAATAATGATGATATTTAAAAAAAATCAGGGGTCTACAAATTAATTTGCAATGATTACAATAATTTTTATATAGGTAAAACATGCAGAATTTTTGATATTAGAATTAAGGAGCACTTGAGATGCCTAAATAGCAGCAACTATTCTGAATTCGCCCATCATCTTTTGGAAACAAACTATTCTTTTGAGATTAAAAAAGGTTTAGAAATTATACATACAAATACAAGGGGTTTACAGTTAGATAAATAAGAAATTTTAGAAATAAGAAAAAATATTAATAGGAAGCTAAATATATAAATATTATAAATAACCAAATCTTTTTTGCAAATAGTCTTCTTTTAAATTTGTTTTCATAGTAATTCCTTCTTAGTTACCCATTACTTATATTTTTATAATTTTGTTTTTATTTATACTTGTAATTTTAATTTTAGTATACATTGTTTCCTATAAAAGATACCATAGGTATTAAAACATGTTGATTGTAAGCTTCAAATTAATAAAAATGTGTATACTTTTATGGTGCTTATTATGAAACATTGCATTATATATCTGACGAGAATAATAATTTATCACCAGTGGTATACGTATAGCTATCTAATTATTTTTTAAATGATTTTATTTGTTTTCAAAATTACACTTTGTAAAGAGATTACAAACTATTATTAATTCTTTATTAAAGTTTTTTATTTGTTTTTGAATTTCTGCAAAGTAATTGTAATATACAATATGAATACCGATTTTATGTCGAATGATCAAAATCTATTATTTAATGAACATCGCCAAAACAAATTTATGTTTCAAATTAAATTACTAAAACAAATATTTTTATCATTCTCAAACACCGTCAAGAATTTTCGGTAACTTAACAATCATGTTTTGATTGTTAGTATTAGTCAATCTAAATTATCACCATTTTTTATTACCGGTAATACCGTAAATAAGAAAATTAGTTAAGCATTATTTTGAAGGAGTTAGGTGCTATTATTTCCTGTTTTACCTAGTAATTTAGTTTTATTATATCCAAAAATAGTAGAGGTCATATTTACTAACAAAGGTTTTTTAGTATGTTATCGTCTCGTTTTTGAATAAATAAATAATGATATTTCTTTACGAAACTGCTCAACGACGAGTTAACGTAAAACTCCGTCATTTTTGTAGAAGTTATTTAAACAACGTTTTTAATCTTGGTGATTGATTAGTTAATACAGGTATATAATTTATCATTTTTAATAGGTACGTTAATTATGGTATCTTTATACTTGTACCATCATCAATGTCGTACTCAGGGTCATTACTTTAAACAATTTCTGTAATTTAAACAAGTTTCTTTGATTTCTAAATCAACTGTAACATATAGTTTTTTGTTTAAATAAATAAAACATTGATATACAACTAACTTTACTTCAGCTACGACATTTAAAAAGAGATTATAATTTTCAATATTATTGGTAATTGATTCCTCTATTAACGAAAACACCCAAAGTAGATTTTGATTAGTTAATGGTAACAAACCAACATTGGAATACTTAGTTAATATTCATGTTATATTGAATATTTCATGATGTACACAGACTTAATAGCGCCAAAACCTTATGTAGCCGTCGTGATGACAGAAATATTGAAAATTTTAAACATTTTTTTTTATGTGGATGTTGTCGTTCAACTGGCCCTAGGGCAGGGTTCGGCAGACTTTCTCACTAAAGGAGCCAAATATAAAGTAAACAGAATCTCAAAAGTTTCATACAGCCGCAACATAAATTTTCACTGTAGCTATATAAATTTTTATGCCAAAAAAAAGAGATAAAATCGATATTTTTATTTAAAACTCAATTTCACAATACAGCTGGAGGCTACTTTGAAGAATAAAATATATGGAAGTTACAAGCTTCAGTAGTTCATTGTACTACTTATAATATACCTACAGATACAAGAAAACCTAAATAATTAAACACTTTTTGGGCTTTGTAAATTTTTCTAGTCAGAACGGTGACCTTGCATCGCTTTCAAAAACTTTGCTATGTCTTGCAAGTAAACCTTGCATCGCTTTCAAAAAATTTGCTATGTCTTGCAAGTAACTACTTGTTTTCAATTTTCGGCATGATTGTAAATTATCGTTAGATAATTTGCTTCTTCATTTATTTTTTATTTGATTCATGAAATGGAATATTTGTTTACATAAATACATAGGTAGAGCCAAAGATTGTGAGAATGCCAAATCTTATTAAAAAACTATTCAATGTATAGTTGAAAATATGAGCTGGGGTTGATAAATCGCAAATGCCTATGAAAAGAGTCACATACGACTCGCTGAGAGTCTGTGTATACAAAGTTGTTTATGTAACCTTATAGTATAGAATATATAAATATTATAATATTTTTAACATTTAACGCCAACGTTGTGGTTATTCAATTTTTTATCATCCTGATAAAGAAAAGGGTATTTTTAAAATCGGAATTTTTTAAAAAAAATCGGTTAATAAATATAATAAACTCACAGTGGCTATAAATAAAGTGTATTAATTATTTATTATAAATATAATACAATGAAATATCTACTTATTTTTAACCTGCATGCTGCTATTTGTTAAAAAAATTCGTTTGATAGGATTTACATGTTTGTCAAATTAAAGATAATTTATTTAATATTTTTTGTGCAAGGCATGCATTATGTCTCTTCAAAATTAGTTCTAAGTGATGTAGTTCTAAGTGCTGTAGTTCTAAGTGTTAAGTGCTGTCCTGTTATTACTATCCTCATACATGTGTATTCTGATTTTGATAAAAGTGGGTTGTCCTTACATAATGTCCTTACATGCGGGTTTCGGTACCTTCGCTTATTTATGACTATAATTAGTACTTTTTATATAACAGAGACAGTGAACTACGAATTTATTAATACGTCGATAAATATAAAATGTTTAATATCACAAGATGAATCCTCTCATTATATTATCATAAAAAAAAAAGTTTATTATAATTACCAAGAAAAGATTTAATGTGATTTAAATTACCCCAAATTTCATTTTGTTTATTTTCTTTCATTCTTACGTCAAAAAACCAAAAATATTTTTAGGCACGCAATTAATTTAATAATACATTTTGTAATTCTCTCTTTTTCAAGCTTCTTTGATCGAGACTTCAAAACCACCGTCCATTTAATCTATATATTTATTTATATATAACAGATTTTGTTTATATTGGGAATCTAATTTATCATTATTGAGGGTATATTACTGTTTAATTGGCTTTAAATAAAGATAATGTTATAATGATATAATATTTTTGATATTTACTACAAAAAAGTAAATATGTTATAATATTAAGGAGAATACATTATTATTGTGAAGTTGTAATTATTCAGAACATAGGTCTGTGATATTTTAAATACAAATTAAATGTATTCATTAGAAAGATATACATATTAAATCAATTTTATCGAAAAATATTGTTACCGGGATTCGAACCTGGATGTCTTCTAAGTTGTTGTTGGAAGTGTAACGATAAATATAACGACTTAAAATGCAAAAATTGTTTCACATTTTAACATTGAAAAACGATCGAAATTAAATAATAATCACAGATAATACAAGAAGTATGAAATATATTTTTAATATCTAACGCAAATACGTTGTGGTACAAAAACATTTTATTCATAAAAAAAAAAATTAACATTGTTTTTAACCACTGTGAGCTTTTTATAGTCACCAACCAGTTTCGAAAAATACAATGCTCTTCATCAGGATGTTAAAAACATTTATGCATATTATTTATGTATATTTATTTTTACATCTTATTAACTGAAGTAAAATAAAATGTCCCGTAAAATTAACATTTTTGACATATTTCACTGTTGTATGGGATATTCGACATAAGAAAAATTTTTCAGTTATTTTCTGTTCCTGCAACTCGATCTTTAACGTAGCTACTTTGTTTCTATATTATATATAGTCATGTTTTTGGGATCTAAATTAATTATTAAAATTTGGGAATGAAAACCAAGAAAGTATTATAACAATTTCATGACGTCAGTTAAAACATTAATTTTAGTGGCACTATGTAATATATTTGTAAGTGAATATACTGTATGTCTTTGAGTGGATGCGACCCATTTAATATGTCGATGTTTTCTGAGGTTACAACTTCATTATGCTCGGATGGCGTATCGTCAGCTGTCACATTACTTCTCCCTCTACTATCATTGAAGTATACGCATTCCAGTGCCGGGGTGTAAAATGGTTCGTCAAAAAATGAAACATTGAAATATCTCTGTTGCGAAATAATGTAGAATACACACTTATAACAAGCTTGATTTTGTCTGGCAGTAAAACGCTTGTCTAGTGAACAAGTGGTCGAGGATTTGAGCTTCATTCTGGGTGACCACCAGTTAGTAGTATGTACCTTCACTTCTTTATTAAAAATAGCTATTTTTAATAAAGGCATAAAACAATTATTTTGACGGTTAAGAGTGAAAAATGGTTAACTGCAATTTAATCACTCTGAGATAAATCAAAATCATGTTTGATCTGCTCGTGTAATACAAATCGTTATTTAGTTTAAAGTCACAATTTCGATTATACAATTACACTCTCTTGTATTAAGCCGACATTTTGAAATATTAAAAAAAAATGTACATATATATATGCATATTATTATTTTTCCAATGACAAGGGGATGTTGAAAAACACACATTGCCATTAAAAACGTAATATGGAAAAAATGTCAGGTAGTCACATTTTGCTCGTAACCGTAACCATTTATTATATTTTTCATATATATCATAATGTAATACAAGAAATATACTCGGTATTAATAAATATAATTCTTATGATTATATTTTAATTGAATACATGTGCGTCGAGCGTACTTCTATGGTTGAACCTGTGTTTTTCTTATGTTAATATAACTCGTATATAGAGAATAGTGTGATAATGTTCTGATCTTTTGATAGTTTTAAAAAGATAATATTATCCATTTTATTTTCTTCCATTTTTTAAATCTTATATACAGTGTATTCACGTATAATTGTGTAATAAATAATACATAATTTTTTTAAAACCTGATTTAAGAGAATTATGGGGTTCAAGGAGCAGAATTCGCGAGATAGGAAGTGCGTTTTCTATAAATTGCATCGGCTATCTGCTGGTATTAGAGAATCTACGAGGCGGAGGTCTGGATCTTTGGATTGTCAAGATACTAGGAGTCTTCTGGTAATCGATTCATTTCTTCGTGTTTTATTTATTTTATTTTGTTGTATTTTATATGGAGGGCGTACCGACTGAGTTGTTCAACGACGTAGAGAAGTTGAGGATGTATTTAACAGAATTTGGCATGGATATGGTTACATTAGCACATGCAGATCTCATGTCAAAGGCTAACGAACATAACCAAACTCTCATTGAAACTCAGAAACGTAAATATGAGGACTTGTATAAGACTCTGTCTCTTCACGAGGTATACCCATTGGAATGTTCGTAAACGGCATATTTCGGTGAGCCAGACCTACCTACAAGTGTAGGTGAAGCAACATTTAAGGTACAACGAAGCGACGATAGAGTGGATACTCACAACTTGTCAACAGGCATATCCTCTGTGAAAGGAAGTTTGATGGAGATATGATGTACATGAGTTCATAAAGAAGATTGCGGTTATAACGGAGGAAACGGTAACAAAATGTTTTATTGATTTAACGGAAGGAAATGCGCGTCAGTGGTACGTGAAGTAAATTATCATATTTTAATGTTTGCGTTGTAACTTTTCGGTTACACAAATTTATTCATTTTATTAAATTACTTTGTATTAACTAACCAAATATTATAAAATAAACGTCTTTTAACATTAAAGAAAATATAATAATCGATTAAATTTCAATTATTGCCATATCTTGATATCTAATATAGTTTTATCGATTTATAGATTAGTGTCCTGAAGAAGTACTGGTATTAAAATTTTGTATTGATAACACATTTGGTTAATACAATATTATTTGTTTATTTTTTTTTAAGTAAAAGTGATATGTGTATTCTATTATTTATTAAATCGCGTATTAAAATAAAATACTTTGAAGAAATAACAAAATTCGAGAAAAATATGAAAATGTATTTAATATAGAGCGCAAGTGGTAGATCATTTATACGCGGGACAGATCTGGCAAATGCCTCCACTAACAGTACACTCCAGCTGCAAGGCAGCTCATCTATAGAAATCTTATATGCACGACTATTATGACAAGAGGAAGGCGAAGAATAATATTTTTTAGTTCAGATACTGATAACAAAAGACACAGTTACTGATAACAAAAGACCGATTAATCTTACCTCTTTTCAAGTATGTCGTGCAAAGTCAAACTATCATCTTCGAAGCCCATAATTTCCAACCCTGTTGGAAAACATATGAAAAGGTTTGTTCTTTAATTTTAAGAGTTATAAGAAGTCTGTAGATAAGTCGACTTAAGGTATGGAAACTTTTAAAGGTACCAAAGATTTAAATCAGGAGGAGATGTATTCGAACTATTTTCCAAACAATACAATCATATTTGTATTTCTATAAGATAACTCAAAATCAATATATTTATCAAGGTATCTAATTTTTTAACAATTTCCCCATCACAATTAGAAAAATTACGGACTATCACAAATTTGTAACTGAAGTTAAAAAAATATGTATACAGACTAACTGAAACATAAATTAACTCGAATATACTCCTCTATACACGAGTCTTACTCTCATAGAGAAGAAACAAATGTTAAAATATATATATATATATCCACTGATTATTGAAATTGTATTATATTTTTAATATTAATAAAAATAAAAAAATACATTTTTTGGAAGCGACGATTGAAATTATCGCGGTTTTTTAGACTATAATTCATTAATTCAATTAATTTAGAATTCCTAGATGATTTTATTGGAATAATGTTGCCATGCGACCCAAAATATGTTTTTAATGATGCTATTCAATGAACTGTGAATGGACGCAAGGGAATTATATATGTAGGATTCTTTATTCAAATGATTATTGTTTACGAATATTTAAAATATGGTTAAGATTTTTTGATTATTCAATGAAATTTTATTAAATATTTACGTCTGAGATCCCACACTGAACTGTAAAGCATAAAGTGATGTAATAAGATAATATACATATGAATCTCATCTATTATTTAATATTTATCTTATCTTCAGCATTCCAAATCTTAGAGAATTGATATCACAATATTGTTTTTGTGATGATAAATATATACTTACGTTAATAAATTCTCCAAATCTGTTACAAAAGTGCAATGATTTATCAAAGGATATTTAAAAATAAATAAACATAAAATATTTTTTAACAACCATGTGGTAGCTAAACTCTTAAACTGTGTGCATAAACGATTTCTAGAGTATGTCATTCCCATAGAAAACAGTTAATCCATGAGAGGAGTATACAAAATCGATACCTTAAAATGCCATACTAACAAGAAGTTGTCTCGATACAAAGGGACTATTGTTGGCAGCCAAGCTTCTCGTCCATATCTAGCCTTAGGATACTGAAGTAGGATCCTAGTATTGACAAGCTACACGCAGCATCTCGATATCGTCAAGCAGATTTAGGTCAAACAGCTGGGAAGATATTGCTATGTTATTTCCTTTCATCTCTCGGGAGTATGCTACAAGTGAAAATTTATAATACTAGCTCTGATGAAATAAACTCGTACACGAATAATGAAATGTATTATTAAATTACGAAATAGGATTATCAACATGAAATGTGACGATTTGTATTTAAATCTAGAGTTCAAATTTAATGAAAATATATTGTTTTAAATTATCTACGATATGCTAGCTAAAAGTTAATTACATGTTTTTAATTTGGTGCAATTTTTGTTTGTTTGCTTTTTATTTTTATTATTATATGTTACACTATAGTGTAAATCTAAAAAATACATAAAAATAATAATTATTCTCATTACAAATAAGTAATGATCCGTTTCCATAAACCAGACCAACCACCAATCGTGTTCAAATATTTATGAATTTATTTGAATTTTGAGACTTTTGGTAAGTATATATTATATGAATTTAGTACGCGGTGGAGCACTGAGAGGGATGCTGTAGTCTGGACGAGGTATGGTAGAGAAGTGAAACGCCCGGCCGGCCCGCTACGTGCTATTTTGCCTTTTTTTACATGTCACATCAATACTATGATAGACGCTTGTACTATGGAAATAGGACTAACTTACTGGTCTTCTGGAACGAGGCGCGAACCCCTGACTACTAGATCACAAGGCCAGCGTCTTAACCACTAGACCAACAAGCTAATATATTTTGATAGATACCACTCTGTGTCCAGCTCACCATACCATACCATACCATACATTTTTATTTATTTTTCTAGGATCTCACTACGTTCCAATTTATAAGTAGGTAAAGATAATTGTTTTAAATATGAATTAAATATATTAATTATAAAGATATACATATAAAATCAATTTTATCGAAAAATATTGTTGTTGCGCCACCGGGATTCGAACCTGGATCTCTTTCCTAACAGGGGAAGGTGCTTTATCCAACTAAGCTACAGCGACATTATTTTTAGCGACAATTTTCGACCCTATATGTTACCTTTTTGATATTAATACATTTAATCGTTCCATCATTTGACAGAGCCATCTACCTTATTTTTACAGAATCTCAAATACCTTTGAGTAAACTGATAGCAGACGCAATAATTAATAATAATTAATGAATAATTACAACTTCACAATAAGAATGTGTTCGCCTAGATAATTGTTTTCATTATGAATAATTTTACTAATATTCAGAATAAAATCATAAATTGTACCAATTGCTGTTGTTTACCTGACGTTGTATGTGTATGTCAATATAATTGTATTACGCATAATTTTACGTTTACATAAAGTGCACTTAATTCTGTATTTACACGGTGGAAACGTTCCACAGAATACCGTGTTAAAAAATATAGTACATTATGTATAGGAAAATGTACAAAAATCCTCAGACTATAAAGTGTACATATAAAAGAGGGGTTTACAATATTAGTTGCAGGATAAGAGGTATTCTACACACATTCTTGATGGAAACATAAATCCGATTTATGACACATTTATGCAACAGTATTTACTCTTCGAAAATTAAATCTTTGTAAATAAGACGTATTTTTTACGTAAGTGGTACAAAAGTGATCACGCGGGTGACACCAAAATGAAAATATTGAAACAAGGAATTTCCGTTAGTTATATATTTAGTAGTCTGTGTATATAGTGAATATTAATAGTTTGCATTATTGACCACATACTCAGATTTAATGTTTAATATTCTTTAAGCGTGAATAATATACGAACTATTCTTGTGCCATCTCGTAAAGTTTTGCTCATCAATAGCAGAAGAAATATTTCTCCGTTCCTTAAGTGCTTATCCAATGAATGACATGGAATATCGTTTATACTTTTGTCCGAGTTTGAAGCCCCGTCATCACTCCTTGTAAACCTCTTTTTTATGTGAAAACATAATTTTTCGAACTGAAGTAAAACCGATTGATAACAAAAATACGATACGGGAATGCTTACGTTATTCCGAAATAAACCCATTGATTCAAAGAGACCTTGAACTAACTTATCTACTACCGCTCCATTTATAATCTTCTCCGTTAGGCACTAACGTTAATTTTGTGGATAGGTATCAAAGTATTATACATACAATATTAGATTGCTCATATATTCAGTTTCAACTATTCAATTTGATAATTTTAACCGGTTCAAATTATTTTTCGTCGTTTACTTTGAATATTAAAAGTGTACACACAGTGTGTATGTGTGAAAAAAGATTAACAATAAATTTTCCAAAAATGGCTTTTCGCTTAAATTCCAGCTACGTAAAAAATGAGCACCGAGTAAGCCTTCTCGGGTTCACAAATATACGAGGCGCGTTTTTTAAATAAGTACCGTTGACGGATATTCCCGGTGTAGCGCTGCGGTTGCGATGTTGCGCATGCGCTATGGTTTCCTTCATCTGTTGACTCATCACGTGCAACGTTAGAGACATTCACATAGTGTGAACATCTTGTAGTGCGTGGTTAAAATGTTCAAGATAACAGATTAGCCCGCCGGCTGTGAGATACGGTTCGTTATTCGTTTTTTGAATGCACGAAACATGAAACCAGCAGACATTCATCGCCAAGTGTGTTCTGTTTTGTCCTGATTTCCATATTTTCCTTCATCTGAAGTGGTTCCTTGGTGACGAGCGTTTTTATGGCGATGATGAACTCAAAGACGGAGTAGACATGGTTTTCATCCCAGGCGGCGTCGTTCTATGGCGAAGGTATACATAAATTGGTGCCCCGTTATGACAAGTTCCTTTAATAATAGTGGCGACTGTGTTGAGAAGTAGTTTAAGGTGTGTAGCGTCCGAAAAAATTAAAGGGTTGTAAAAATGATGTTGTGTTTATTTAAAATAAAATCCGACACTTAAAAAACACGCCTCGTAAATAATGTTATTCCGATATTTATTTTTACTGTGTTGTATTTAAAATATATTTAATTTTGGACAAGCTAAACATGTTTATATTTTATAATTATGTAAAAATCCAGAAGAGCGTAAATATATATTTATTTTTTTATTCTTTTGAATTTTTTTTATTATTTTTCTAATATTAATATAATATGAATTTTATAATATTAAAATTACATATTTTTTAATCAAAAAAGAGACTAGCTCTTGTGCATGGATAGGGAGTTACACTGTAATAATTTATATAGAGAGTTATACATTTGTAATCTATAATATTATTTATTATCTAATTGTGTGCTTCTGAATTGTTCATTTAATTTATTTTTTAGTTCTTTTATATCTTTTATCTCTTTAATTTGTGTAGGGAGGCTATTGAAGTTCTTTTATCCCTAATTATATACATTTTTGCTGATAGTTTTTACATTACATTTAGAGATTTTAAAATTTTTTTAAAATCTTAATGACGTGCTTGTTTCAAATTTTAGTGTTATTATCTGTAAGTAATTGATTAATTGAGATTTTTTTGTAAATGTTTTCTATTTTGGTAACTGGAAATTTTGCAATAAGTGTTTGTGTTGAAAAAGTTTTTTTTTTTAATATTTAATGATTGTTCTCTGTATTATTTTTACCGAGTTCATTATGTTGTTGTATGCTCCTTCCCATCCAATTATTCCATACTGGAGTAATGAGTGAACAATAGCAAAATATATATTTTTAAAGTTATTTATTCTTAAAATGATCTTATGAATATATAAATACTTTTTATAATTCTTTTCACCAATTCGCTTATGTGACAGTGTCATTTTAAATGTTGATCAATAATTACACCGAGATATTGTTTTCTTTTTTAGGGTTTAAGATTGTACATGAACCGTTACAGGTAATTTTGTTACAGTTGTCTTTATGTATAGTAATTTTTATATCGGGCGGTATTTTAAGACTTTTGATTGAAAAGGGAATGTAATAGGTTTTTTCGGAGTTTAAAGAAAGTATATTACTATCGAACCAAAATTTGAATATGTTCATGGCGTTATTTGCATGTTCGTTTGTAGTATTCCAGTCTTGTCCATTAACAATAATAGCAGTGTCGTCGGCGTATGATACAATTTTACCGGTCAATTTTAGGTTGAAAATGTCATTGACATAAATTATAAAAAGAAGTGGGCCCAAAACTGTTGTGGTATACCAAATTCACTGATTAGGAGTTGGCTTAGAATTAAGTTAATTTTTACGTTTTGCGGTCTTTCGTGTAGATAGCTTTGAATCCAGCTTAGTGCTTTGTTGTCTATTCCAACGGATTTTAATTTTAATACTAGTTTATTGTAGGAGATACTGTCGAAGGCTTTTCTCAAGTCCACGAAAATTCCAATACATTGAAAAGATCTGTCTAGAAATTCTTGGATGATATTAGATAGTCTACCTACAGCGCCTTGTAAACTTTTATTTTCCATGAACCCAAACTGGTTTTCATCATTTAAATTGTTTATTTTAATAAATTGAGACAATCTTTTTTCAACAATTTTTTTTAGGATTTTTCCAAAGCTTGATAAAAGACAAATAGTTCTGTAATTGGTAATTTATTCAGGGTTACTTGATTTATATATGTTGAAAATGATGGATCGTTTGTTGCATGCTGGGAATATCCCTGTTTTTATGCTTATGTTTATTATATTCACTAAGGGCTTAGATATTTGGTTTATTATAAATTTTGAAGTATTAAGAGTATGTCCATCATAACCTGGTGCTATTCCCTTTCATACTTGTTATGATTTGTTCAATTTTCTCAATTGTACGTTGAAATGTTTTTTTTTCTGTATTTGTTGTATTAGAAATAGCTATATCAGTATTCAATTTTTTTGTGATTTTACTAGCAAGTTCAAGTTTTTACCGACGTTAGGAAAGAAATTATTTAAAATGTTTGCTATTTCCTAGGGCTTTTTTGAGCAGTTTATTTTTGAATCGTCATGTGTGATCAAACTTTTTTTTTCTTTGTTTATTTTCCATAATTTCATTAATGATATTTTAAACTCTCTTACTATCATTTTCTGCAGATTCTAGAATTTTTATGTAGTATTTTTTATTATAAGAATGAAAGTTTTCTCTTGTATACTTTTAGATGTATATTTAGTTGCTCGTTATTTGGTAGTTTTTTAATTTTTTTTTATTAAGAATTCTTTACATCTAATTGATACGATTAGACCATGAGTAATCCAGGGTTTTATCCGTTTGAATTTAGGTAAGGTATATTTAACGGCATTTATATGTTTAGATAATGTGTCTTCAAATATGTTACAACATTCGTTGACATTATTGCATTGGTATAATTTAATCAATTTTTCAGAATTTAATTTGTTTATGATTGTGTCATTTAATTTTATCGCATGTATACGATGCGCCGTTAGAATCCGGACAGAAAAACTTTATTGCAAAAAGTTTTTATTTAAGTTAATATACAAAGATACCAAAAATGCTGTTATATCTCATTTAAAGGATCCTTGCTGGGAACTTTTATTCTATATAGCCACCCTGCGCTTCAATCGCCTCCTTGATCCTCGCCCTAAAGCGCGAGCACGATATTTTCAACTGATCGTGGTTCATGGCCGTAAACTCTGCCTCGATAGCGGCCCGGAGGGAGTTAATGTTAGGGTGTCTAGTCTTGTTGGTTTGTCTCTCGACTACGCCCCACACTTAGTAGTCCCGAGGGTTTAGGTCGGGACTGTTAGGAGGACAAAAGTCTTCCGACCAAAACATGTCAACGTTGTCAGAGAGCCAACTTTGCACTATATGGCTCATGTGAGCGGGTGCTCCATCTTGTTGATAGATATACGGTCTCTTAGAGGTCTCCCAGTCTCCATCCACGGCTCTACCACTGTCCTCAAGACCTCTAAATAAACCTCCTTCCTAACCGTTTCGCCCTTCTGGAAGAAGTGCGGCGGTATGACATCACCCTCACTTGTGACGACGCTCAAAACGTCGATATTGGCCAGAAACTTGGTCTTGCTCACCACAGGAACGTACTTGAGATTGTGGGGGTTCCATACAGTCATATACAGTCGATCTTGGGTATCTGAAGAATTTAATAATTTCGGTAGGAGTTCTTTCGGCAGGAAGGCTTTCTATAATCGCCGCTCTTCTATCGTACTCCATGCTTGTGTTGACAAGTTCGGCCATTTTGAGGTTATGAAAGTCTTGTATATTTAGGTAACTTTAGCTCCAACTAGCGCTTAACCCTGAATTCAAATATAATGGAACTTCAAATACAATTTTGTCTGGGTTCTAACGGCGCACCTGTATATTTTTGGTTTGAAATTTTTTTCCCGTCACATAAAGATTAATATTTATGTTAATATAATATTAATCTAAGTAAATATAGTCGAGTAATGGTCAGTGACCTCTGTATGAATAATACCAAAAATGACATTACTTATGTCTAAAATGTTACAATGCATGTGGTCAGTGGTCAATGCAAAAAGGTAGTTGATTTTTTAGGTTTCTAGTGTATCTATTTATACATGACATAAAGCTTAATTCTGCTAGCATATTTAAGTAATTATTTTTATTATTACATGAGTAATCGTTAGCTCTGTTTAAATTTATGTCACCTAAAATAATAGTTTTTTTGTTTTTTAATTTTAATAATATATTTTTTAACTCTTCTATAAATGTTATTATCGATGATAAGTGAGTTCTATAAATGGCTAATATGTTAAGTGAATTACTTTTGTATTTGATTTTTAATTTTAAAATGTTAACATTTTTTATATTTATTTCTTCGAAATTGAGTACCGTGTACGTATTTGAAATGAATATCCCCATTCCACTATTTTTGTTATTGATATTCTTAGATGCAAAGTATGTATAGTTTGGTATGTGGTAGTAAACGTTACGCGATGAGTGTGTTTCTGTTAACACTATCATATCCAGTCTGTTTAATGAATATAAATAAATAATATTTTAAAATATTAAACGCGATCTGATTAAATCATTTAACATATCCAAACTAAAACAAACTACATTTTATGTATACTTAGTTGAGTTAAATGGTTTACTAAATAACAATTTATTATAATAATGAATGTAAGTACATTATTAGCCTTTGTAATTTACATACAGGTGAATATTATGTTCCAGGCCGTATGCTCCATGTGTGTTCTTTTAACCATATTTTTTATAACATTCTCGCGCACTTGGCGTGTTATTTCAACAATTTATTTACGAATATTTTTCTGTAGCATCGGAATTGTTGTTGACTTATTGGCGTAGACTTTTCCTTTCAAGAATCTCACAAAAAATAGTCGGGTCAAATCAGGTGATCGAGGATGTCAGTCGATATCACACATTTTTTTAAATTATGCGGCCGGGAAAAATTTCTAGCGTAACTCGGGTTGTGTGTAAAGTAGCACCGTCTTGTTAAAACTACATATGCTGCAAGCCTAATCGACACACTTTGTTCACCAAGAAGTTTTCCAACATGTGACGATAGCGATCATCATTAATGGTTACATTGCCATTATTATTTAATAACTCCACACGTTGTTGAGGCGTAAAATGCTCCATAATAAACTGCAATCAACTACTCTCTACGACTACCAAATGTGAACTGACAAATATCTGCCATACCAAAATAGCAGTCAAACAAAATCGGTCTGGAACATAATATTCACCCTGTATTTCACATTAAACGTCAACATATTCTAGTGTCTGTAGTTTCCAAAATTTATTCAATGCACAATTAAGTGTAATTTAATTCTGGCAAACTTGGGAATTGAGGCAATTGGGCTCCACGAAGGGAGAAAGGTTCTAAAGGGTAACATTAACGGGTCACCGAGTTTGTATGGAGTCAGAATATTAAGATTCCTCGCCCGGGACAAAAGGCCTAAAAGCTTTGTTAGGTGCAGCAGTACCAAAGCCATTATACATTCACAATGGTCAATTTAATAGATTCTAATAAATATTGCTCTTATTATTATAGAATTATTATAAATATTTACTATAATTGACCAAGGTTTTGGCGTCACGGTTAACGCAATCGATAAACGGGATAAATATAATCTGGCGATATGGATTTGGGTTGGTCGTGGAAGATAATTCTGTAAGGCTTTCAAAATTAAAATTAAATATGTTTCTTTACGATACATTTTAATATTGACTTTAAATATGTATGTCATATTGTATAAAAGTCTAAATGAAATGATTGAAAATTACAACTGTTTTATATAGATTGATATTTTGATTCTTTTCAATTTATTTTTCAATTTAAAATTCTAAAAATGTGGATTACTCACAACTACATAATAAATTGCCTGACGAAATAGTGAGAATTGTTTGAAAAAAATCCTTAGAATTTAAAATAAATAATTCAATAACAATCTGTATTTGATAGTTAAATACCCTTTAAGCATCTACCGCTACTTTCAATATTTAATATATAGATATATTTAAAAAAATCAATAAAATCCCTTTATATTTACGACTGTAATAAAATGATTTTATTTCTGAAATGGCAAAAAGAAAAAACTATCCACTTTTTATTATTATTCTGAACAAATTCTGTTTTATCCCGTGTACAATACATAAATAAAAAAATAATAAATATGAATTAAAATATATTAATTAGAAAGATATACATATAAAATCAATTCTATCGAAAAATATTGTTGTTACCTTTTTGATATTAATACATCGTTCCATTATTTGAAACAGCCATCTACCTTATTTTTACAGAATCTCAAATACCTGTAATCTGATAAGCAGACGCCAGAATTATCAATTCATTTTTATTAAATTGTGGACACATTGATACAACTTTATTATTAGGAGAACACATTCTTATTATGAAGTTGTAATTATTCAGAACATAGTTCTGTAGATATACATATAAAATCAATTTTATCGAAAAATATTGTTGTTGAGATTCCGTAAAAATAAGGTAGATGGCTCTTTCAAATAATGGAACGATTAAATGTATTAATATCAAAAAATGTAACATATAGGTTCGAAAATTTGTCACTAAAAATATCGTCGCTGTAGCATAGTTAGATAATGCACCTTCCCCGGTTTGGAAAAAAATCCAAGTTCGAATCCCGGTGGCGCAACAATAATATTTTTCGATAAAATTGATTTTATATGTATATCTTTCTAAGTAATATATTTTAATTCATATTTAAAATATCACAGACCTACGTTTTGAATAATTACAACTTCACAATAATAATGTGTTCACCTAATAAAAAAATAACAATTTCTCGAAAAATATGATTAAATACATAAAATATATAAAACGTAGAGATTGAAATTATAGTAGAATTTATCGAATAGTTTTCACCCTCAAATTAACTATATTTCCGCACAGAGTATTATTGTGAGATGAACCTATGTAGGTTCATTTCCAACGGCGCTGGCGTAGTGACTAGTCACCTGCACTAACATATCCGATGTCCCGAGGGGCAGATAATATTATGTCACTGTGAAGCTTCATAATTTATCTGAGACCATCAACCACTTCAGAAATGTTACTTGTATTATAAATCCATGTTTAGTATCTAGATGTAAAACGAAATTATATCCTTTTTTATTGTATATCAAGCTGAGACCATCTACGGTATGGAAAAATATTTTCATTAATTACTCACATATCTCAACTATAACATACCAGTCCAACACGCCTTTGTATAATATAAAGGATGCTTTTTGTGTAAGATAATGTAAAAATAGTTTATAACAGTTAACAATTCTTGAAGAATGTGGTGTATTTATATAAATATGGTTTGTAAATAAATGTTAAGCTTGCCGATCTCCGGGCATCTGGGCCCGCGCATGTATTAGTGGTGGGGGGTGTTCAAGGCTATAAAAGGGAGGACGAGCGCTGGAGGCGCTCTCTTTTTATTTTCCTTCGGCAACCACACTCATAGCTCCAATTCTGTATTGATCGTTATATATTGTATATATTAAATATATGATTTGTTTTGATAAAAATATGTTGTCTTGAAATTAGAAATATGATTTGTAATTACCTTAGCTGCGGTGGAGCTAGACGGTTCATCGAACAATGACCAGATCTTGGGTTTGAGTCGTTGCCACATGGATAGTTCACCAGCTAAATAAGCTTCTTCATAGCCAAAGATTCTCGCTATCTCCTCGTCTGAAGGTCTCTCACTATCTATGTCCAGTTTGTCGAGGATTGCCAAGGTCGTCTGGAAGAAAATAAATAATTTAACCTAAAAATTTATTAAGCGAAGTGAGGAGCATACCTACTCTTTAAAAGCCATGTACTAATGTAATATTGCAATATAAAGATTCACCTCAATGTACTACTGTAAATATACTAAAAAAGTATATACATTAAAAAATATTGAGTTGTAGTTAAAGGATAGAGGTCGCTTTTACCGGAGCTGGAGTGGTGTCGTCATCACTAGAAAAGAATCAAGCTTGCGTGAAGTACTACACTGATCAAAAGATATAGAAATAACCCTTTAATAAAAAATCAATGAACGAGATAACCGATAACAATAAACGTGATAAAACTACAGCAAATTTTATTCGTTCTATGTTATTACGACTATTCTATTATTATATTATTCTCTACGACTACCAAATGTGAACTGACAAATGTCTGCCAAACCAAAATGGCGGGCTAATAAAATCGGCCTGGAACATAATATTCACCTGTATATGATATGTATTAAATGATATTCATCGTAAGTAACCCAATATCAAACATTTGCGAAATTAAATTCTAATAAAAGATATTCCTATTTATTTTGGTCTTGAATCGATTAATTTAAAACTGGTTAATAAGTTAAATGTACAGAGGAGTAAGTAGACTTCCGCGGAACCAGATTGTTCATGTACGAGTACAGTGTTTCATTACAGAGAAGCTGTCGTTTGTGTGAGGTTTTAGATGATTTTGGCCTTTAAGAGAAAAGTTTTCCAAGCATTGCGTTGCTTAATATCCTATAAAATAAAAAATTAGGAAAATATTCGCTATCTTATATATATTTCCAGTATTTTTATGTATACGTGGGACTGGAGGCAAATACCGTCCCAAAGTATTAGTAAACTATTGGTAGACCGAGGGATTACAAGTTCTCTTCACAAAGTTCCATCTCTCATCATCTCCTGATAAACTGGTATCTGAATATTGCTCACGAGTCATCTGTAATCCGCTACATAATATAAATAAATATAAAACACGTTGTAAAATGTTTTATTTATCCATACTTCTTATTCAAAAGTCGTTAAAAATAAAATGATATTTTCAATATTTCTGCTTCATTATTGCTTATTTTATTTGTTTAGTTATCGGCCTTGTAATTCGTTACCGACTGCTATCGACAACTAGCGACACACAATTGTGGACAATGGCGCACTTTGCAGCCCAGAGTATTTTGTACATGTTCGATCTCTTTAGATTTCTTACTGCCGCGTTGTATAATGTCCAATACATGACTTGTAACTTATTTCAACTCTAAATAGATTCTATACAATAAACGACCAACCAGGTTCTCTAAGTTACTTTACCTTACGCTTTTTGTTTTATTTAACCTCTTCACAAAACTTGGGCACTTGAGATTCAGAACAAACATTTACCTGTATAAATATGCGAGTCTGATATAAAAATTCGAATGGAACCATCAAATTTCGGTTGTTTGTTTGACATCTCTGTCTTTTCATAATCTTCTATGTTGGTTCACAGCTATATTAACTAGTTAATATAGCCCAAACAAATTGCTTCTTATGTAATTGTTCATTCTTACATATGGGTAATTTGTGTGTTAGAGAAAAGTGGAGGAGCTATTCTTGACTGTTCAAAAGAAATCACGATCCTTAGTCATTAGATGTGGTGATGAAAATTTTTTTTTATAGACCATAATATGTTGGTTCTGAATTTATATAAATAAATGTATTACAATGGTTGAGGATTAAATTAGAATTTAAAGTTTAGGGTTTATTTAAATACTTTGTAAGATAATTGATTAATTAATTTATTTAAGAATAACTTTTTACTACTGATAGTAAAAAAAAACCACGGTGATCAACTACAACTGCTTTAATTCTTTTATATTCTACATCCTTTGTCTTCGAATTAATGTTAACACTCTTTGTTTTAAGGAAATTTTTTTAAATAAAGAAGGTATTATTTTACGTTTAAAACTTACATTTTAAAAACACTATGAATAGTACTCAAAAGTTACAAATATATCAATGATAGGGTCATATAAGCGATGGATTAATTTTATCTAAAACGTAGGTTAATCGAAAGTTTATTATCATATGTACAACATAAATATAGTACATATATTATAGATGATTATATACTTACTATACTGTTTAATATAAACATCCATCTCATTATCCCGGGACCTCTTTATTACAAGAAGAACTAAATGTAAACAATGGGTTTCTTGACCTGACTGGTTAAGCTAAATAAACGAACACAATAGGGATATATATCAAATTATTTTTTTATGGTAAGCCAAGTATCAAGAAAGTAGATAGCATATAATACGCCAACTATAAATCTAAGATCGGTGACGACATCGGAAGCTGCTGCTGCGGAGGTCGTCGGTACATGAGGTAAAGTGAGTAACTTGGTAACACGGGGAACTGGTTGACGCGTGTATCTAATACACGCCGCCAGTGCTTTGAATTTTCGAAGATTTTTCGATTGGTAATGGCTAATCAAAATATGTTATATTAAAACTAATATTTGTAATTTAATGTTATGTTTTATATTCATTATGTTCTTTTTTTACGGGTTTCCGTTTTATTTAATAATACTGTTATTTTTTATACTTTTCTTACAAAACTGTAGCTCGTCCAACGACGGTTTAAGCTTTCAATAAATGCATTATGTATTAAAACGCGATGGTTAGAAATTAAATTAAATTATTGGGTGTACAAGAATTTTCAGTTTAATTTCTTTTTTTTTTAATCTTCTTCTACCGATATGCATCCATTATTGAATACATTCCTCCTTTTTATAGCTTTGTACAATATTATGTCTCTAGCGTTTTGCTTTTAACTTGCCTTGCTACACAATATATCATTTTTTTTTCTTAAAAGTTATATTGTATCGGTTAATTTAAATTACAAAATAATTTTTAATTTAAAGATCAATAAACAAGCTACGCTCAATTACAGAAAGGTCAGATAAATTCGTCCTTTTTGAGAAAAGAGGACTGAGATATTTAATTAATCATAAATTTGTTAAGGATGGTTTGGTTCTACGACAAATTGGGGACCTTTTTAAGTTCGCACTTTGCACACAATGTGATTTTCCTTAATGTCGTTCAAAAATAAATCCCCCGTTTTCCAGGCGAACGATTTCTTTATACAATTTTTTTTTGGAATCGAGTACCTAAATCAAGTTATTTAAATTATCAAGCGAACTTAATTTTATTGAAACGGCCAAAACCGAACAATATTAATAATCCATTTTCATCTATCAACGGAAGTAATGGATCGGAAAGTTCAATAAATAAAGTATGCTTTTAAAATGAATGTATTTATGTTGGTTTCGTATAATCTGTTTAACCAATATTCATGACGTATTAATTGACGTATTTCGAATTACATTTCCAATATTACGTTAGTACATTTACTAATATTATTTTTTTAAATATAAGCATAATAAATATAACTGAACCAAAATATTCTCGACTCAGACAAAGGGAGTCAACGATAAAATTTCCCCGACCCAGCCGTCGAGCACAGCATTGCCGTCAAAATATGTAGCGGATGATTCTGTATGAAGTTATGTGATAAAAAAATCCTAACAATCGTTCATTTTTATTTATTTTTATTTAGTAAATACAACAATATTGAATATATATTTTAAATAATACAAGAATATAATAATGGGGATTGGGGAATCAACACTATGGAGATAAATGTTGGCTGGGCAGTTGTTGGATGGTTGAATGAAATTAATGTGTGTGGGTTAACATATGAATTTATGTTACGTTGTAAATTATGCGATTAGTGTGAGAGTAGTGGATGCCCCAATATTTCAACTACAACTCTCGTGCTCGTTTGAATATACTGAAGTATATTATGTATATGTAAGTGTGGCAGGCGGTAGGTTATGATAATATAAATTATTTACTGTTTGCATTGAATTTATTGTAGTCATACTTTACACATGTAGAAGTTAACCCGTACAAATAAATAACTGAGTGAATTGTTATCAAATAAGGTTTCTGGCCTTCCCGAGTGCTATTAATGGTGTTATTACATGCCATCGGTACTGAGTGTCTTTAAGGCTGATGGGAGTTGCATTTCGCAGGGTGGTGATGATGAGAGTGGAGGCGATAGCCCTCCACAATTTGTTATAACGGTTTGAACAAATATAACGTGTGAGTGAGAAACGGATAGCAAAGAAAATACTACAGGAAAGTATTGGAGACAAGATGAACAGAAGGAAGTTCGCGAAAGAGTTTACACGTTGAGGTAAACTAAATACGACAAAAACTAAATTGAAATCTTAATGGATAAACAAAGATATTGACAACCTCTAATAATAAAAGCATTTTCCAATTTGCAGATAATTTTTGAGTAAGTAAGGATTCCACACACAGATTCCAAAGAAGTGATTGCTAAAGTTTCGTATATCCGAAATTACATTATCCTTAATTTGCGGCCACTTGATAAATGAAAATACAAACTTATAAATTCTTAAATATCTGGATTGACGTGAAATAAATCATTCACTCCTATAAAATAGTATCAATCTACAAATTTTACAACTCCAAAATAAAAATAATCGGGTAATAAGTCGGGTTAATAATATATTGTAAAATTCTCGCGAATGTCAGAGGAACAACTACTAGGGTGTGGGTGTACATTCTTGGCTGTCAGATGAAGGGCGACTGGTGTATCACTCCGGACTAAGCTGGGGTTGACGGAAAAAAATATTGTATTAGGCCTTGACTAATACTAAAGCAGGAAAGAAGACAGGGTATAATGGAAGCATTTTGTCGAGGCTTTGGACCTCCGACCCTCCTAGGACAAGAAAACGATGATAAAGATGAAGCTACCGGAGAAATGAAAGTGAAATACACAAACGAATCGAGGCTGCTAGTGTTTTATATTCTCTTCATAATATATGAAGATTGTGGAGGTCTATCGCCGTATCAATCTGTATGCACCCTGCATATACCCGGGGGCAAAACTGGATTAACTGACACTTCTCGTTGTAAACCTTTCACTGCTTATACTTGTATACGTAACTGTGTTTCAAATATCAATAAACACCGGTCTACTGTTAGTTGTTTTTTCTTTTTCCACCTGTTTTGGACATGAGTTATCATAGGGGAGTAGCAGGAGTGACACAAAACGGTTGTAAAACTGAAAACTTGAAGTGGGTATAAAATGACCCACCACCGCTGGACGTGTTTTGCTTTCTATCATCTCTATGTGCAAATTGCGCAGTGGGACACGATACGATTTCTAGTTTCACTGTGAAAAAAATCAAATACTTTGTCTTGAAACCTCTGCTATATATATTTAACCTTATCCTGGAAACAGGAATACTACCATCTAATTTAAATGAAGCAATTATTAAACCTATGTACAAGAGTGGAGATTATCAACTATAAACCGATTTCTCTGCTTAACTGTTTTGCAAAATTACTGTAAAAAGCAATAAAAAAGATACTCATGGAATATCTTGAGACAATTTTTTTTTATCTGAAAATCAATACGATTTCAGAGCCAATATTGAAACTGTAGATGCTATTGCAAAACTTATTGAATACACTACCACGAATATGGATAAGGAACTCAAAGTACTAAGCATCTTTTTAGACTTATCGAAGGCATTTGATACTATATCACACTCTTTGCTTATAAATAAACTCAATAATATTGGAATCAATGGCAGTTGCCTGAATTGGTCCAGAAATAATCTTGGAAATAAAAAACAAACTGTGAAAATCAATGGCACTTGCAGTGATTCAATATACATTAAATATGGAGAGCCTCAAGATAGGAATACTCGATCCGATACTCTTTATAATATATGCATTAATGATTTTCTTTAAATATAGAGAACGGAGTTTAAATTAGTTATGCTGATAACACTGCAATTAATATTAATAGTGACACGTGGGCTGAAACATTTAAAAGGGCAGAATTATTCACTGCAGAAATCAAGAGTATTCTAGACAATAACCTTATCTAACCTAACACTTGACTTAAAAAAATATATATTTTATTGCCTTTTCATTAAAAAAACAAGAGAATCATTTCATCCCAAAAACTATTAAAATACATACACGCATTTCGGACTCAAATCAAATATGTAACTATGACATAATTGAAAAAACGAGTGATATAATTTATTTCAAATTAATAATTGATAAAAATTTACGATAGGCTCTTCATATCGATCGATTAAGCTTCAAAATGAAAAAAATAATTTATATTTTCAAAATTTCAAGTAGCTTCATGAATATTACATTCTTAAAAATGGTTGACTATTCATTTTATCAAAGTCTCATCGGTTACGCAATATGTGCATGGGGCGGTGCAGCTCTTACTTTAATGGATTCTTTAATTAATGCTCAGAAATGGGTCATCAGAGTGATAAACAAGAAGCCATTTAGATATAACTCAGAATAACTTTTTAAATCCTTTCAAGTTTTATGATATAAGACAACTGCTTATCAGATCAATCCTAAAATAGAAAACAAAATGAAGTTAAATTGTCATTTGTGCTAACCTAGCTACCTACACATTCTTGTCTCTAATTATATTATAGACATAAATCTTTTTTATAACTTTTGATTTTACCTTAACAATATACAACTTATACATTTATAATAGTAATTGCTTTAGAATAGACCACGTCTAGTAAAGTTTTATTCAAACCATTATTTTAAATTAATTATTTTATGCTAAAAAATAAATGTAGAAATATCTCACTTGAGGTGGCTTGGATACGTCATGCGAATGCCAGAAGAACGATTATCAAAATCGTTTTTCATCTTTTTGACAACTTCAGAGGGTAGGCGGCCAGTATGTTGTTTCAGACTAAGTTGACAGATTGGATCTTGATTGATTTTTAAGTACTGAAACAATGCAAGGCAGTAGAAGATGGAAAGGTTTTGTCAAGAGTTTGGGCCTTTCACCATCCTAGGTTAAGGAAAGGATGATGATAAAAAAATTATAATAACATTAATAAAATCATTAAGCAAATCACTTAAATTCTCGAAAATACTGACCTAAAACAGGCATATATTTTTATTTTTCGTGAAGCATTTTTAGACTACGTCCTTAAAAGCGTGTCGTAATATATTATATTGCAGCTTAAGGTTTGTCGCGAAACTTTACTTTGTTAAAGTAGTTTAAGAAGGTTCTGTTTTTCTTATAAATTGCTTTCCTCAGTGGGGTTTTAACCAGAGAATATATAGCTTGTTTTGACAGGTAAGAAAAAAAGTAAAAGCTTACTTGTCTTTCAATTTTAAAAGTATTTTAGATAATTAAACTCACTTGAACATTATCGTGCCATTGCTAATAGGATGATAACAAATTGTTTTCATTCTAAAATACAGAAAAGCATTTAGTCGCAATTTATTTTAGATGGTTTTGAGTAATTGAAAAGTATGAGTGAAGAAAGAATAGTAAAAAAATATGTGAAGTGGGTGTTGGGAATAACAGGAACAAAGAACGCGAAAGACCTGATACTAATTAGCGGTAAGTGTCAGGACAGAAACGTGTGTCGTCTATCTTATATGTCTATTACTGCGGTAAAAAGGTATAATATAATATAATTTGTGTAATATTTATTCATTTTCTAGGTAAAATATATTTCGTAATGAGTAATACAAAAAAAAATATTAAAAAAAGACCATAAGATAAGTAAAAAAAATAAAATAAGAGCGTAAATCAATATTAATACTATTATAAATTTAAAGTATAATACTAGCCTGATCGTTATTCCCCTATGGAAGCAAATATACTGTGCAGAGAATGTGTGTAGTATATTTAAGTGAAAAAAAGAAGAAGCAAAAATGTGAAGAAGAAAAGAAGAAAAGATGCAGAGGAATTTTATCCATAATTTTTTGCTGACGTTGCAAAAATGCAACGGTCAGTTGGCCGGTTCATATTCTGAGAATTCGGTAAGGAATCTCCGATATTGGTTTATGTGTATTTTATTAAGGTTATCTACCCATAAACCTATACACGAAATATATTAAATTATTATTAATTCACGGGTTAGCTCTTTTAATTCAAATTATTAGCAATGCACCCGTGGAAGACAAATCACTAACGCTAGTGTTATGTAGATTACAACTATCGTAGGCGCAGGCCATATATACGTAACAAAATAGATATCTTCGCATTTAAGATCACGGAACCAACAAAAGATTTTACCTGTTTTAATTTCATTATAAATATCAAATGCAAAATATGACACTGTCGTAATTCTCGTAAACGCAAAGACTATTCAAGAAATGTAATATTGCTCTTTAACTTTTATATTATATAATAGATATGTGCTACATTCTGTAAACTCCTTCGATACAATGAGAAATATTTAGATATTTTGTAGTAGATATGTGACCGACTTAAGCTTATATTTTTTGTATCCCTTAATCTGCCGTTAGAAATTATTATGTAAGTAAATTAGAAAAGGTCTTACTTTATTTAAAAAAAAAAATTTCAATGAAAAATATAATTAGAACATTGTCGGGTGGGTAATGACATGACAAAATATCTATATCAATCCATCATTGTGGATATGTAGGGTGGGATATGCGTTGGAGAGGTTACAACAAACCCTCAGAGGGTCAGATCGGTAGCGGGATAAAAAGGTTTCACCCTAATCTAGAAACTTTGACACATACGACGCGATGTAATGCCATTCAATAGTATAGGATTATAACATATGTGTAGTATAGGTATACATACATATGTTCATATTTGGAACAAAAAAATTAATATTTGTAGGAAGAATTTTGTCAAAAACAACTCAACTTCGTTCTGCTGCAGACGACTTTGGTTTTTATATAAAAAATGTATCAAATAAATTCAAAATATTAGAACAATTTGTAAATTATCAAAAAGGTACAACATAGTGATGAGCTAAACGCTATTGTGATTGTGATTATGCGTTTAGTATTTCTTAATATTAATATAGTATTAGTAACTGATAGTTTATTGTTCACTTTTAGTTATATTGTTAGAGGTTTAGTTTCCAGTATATCAGCGATTGCTCACCGAATTACGAATAATCAGTTACTTATCATCATTATAATCACAGTTACAATAACGGTAAAATTAACGGTTTAGCTCATCACTACAACAACAGCTGTTTATGAAGAATAATCATTCTCACTCTCTGCAGTATGTCGTCCAATATTGGTTATAGTATTAGTTTATATCCTCCTTCTATGGCTGCCTTGATGATCCTCTTCCATTATAATCAGTCATGTGATGCAGAAGAGGTTGCGTGAAGTGAGGTTCCTGTCATTTTACTTAATTTAATCCACTCGCTTGTCTTCGAAGTTGTCACTAGTTTATGCCGACTATCTTTGCACTATATATCTGAAATACTTTAAGAAGCATCTTATGAATGGAATGAACAATGTGTCAATTCCTGGAGAATGGATACTATTTTACGCCTGACCATCCACAGGTTGTCCATCATGTTGGGCCAGTATTTCGCTTCAAATGCATCTAACATATTTTTTCTTTTGTCTCAGTCCATGTCCTTACACCACATAATGCTATGGAACGCACGGAAGTTCACCAAAAGTATCGTTGTTGGAAAGGTTATTGAGCGATCCTGCTATAAATTGTTAAATTTAGTCATAGCGGTTTTATAATTTTTTTCAGATTTTGTAAATAAGGCTCTTAAATATAAAACATTCGTCTTCCATCACGTAATATCTAAATTATTAGAAGATTTGTTCTTTGTAGCTTATTGAAATGTTTAGTAATCGTAATAATTGATTTTGAGACATAATTTCTTGGAATCCACTTCTACTTGATAAGTAAGCTCAGTTACTTTCGATCCATTCAACTACCAAGGTCTGAATTATTTTAATACAAATTAAATGATCAATTAAAAAAAAAATTAATGAAACAACATTTTTGTTGCTACCGGGTTTCGAACCTGGATCTTTTCCTATCCGGGGAAATGCGTTTACCATTTTTTTTTTTTAAATTTCTGTATTTCTAATTGATACATTTAATTTGTAATAAAATACCATAGAAGAATGTTCTCATTTCATTAAAAATACTATTTATTTATATTCTACAGCCCTACGAAATTGAGTTAAGTTGATTTGAAATAAATATGACAAGTCTTAACGAATTTTAATACAAATTAAAAAAAATCATCTAGGAAAATATACCTGCATAAATATGCTAAATATACCTTATTCGTACAATTATTTTAGTTGCTACCGGGATTCGAACCTGGAACTTTTTCTATATAATTTGTATTAAAATAGTACAGAACCATGATATGAAAAACTGCAACTCCACTAAATTCGTAAAGTTTTTTTGTCTATCCTTCTACTTGTCACTAATTTTTACCCAATGGAAATGCAGATTGATAAAAAAGTCAATTTCCGAAATATCCTTCTTTACGAATTCAATGATGGTGAGCGAACCACTCGTCGTAACATCAGTACAATCTATGGACGAAGCTTTGTTGCGAAAATAATAGCTCAGAAATGGTTTAATCGCTTTAAAGAAAATAATTTCAGCCTAATCGATAGTCCTAGGTCTAGACAGCCGGAGAATTTTAGCAAAGAGAATTTAGAAATACTTCTCCAAGAAGACAACCGTCAAACAATACAGGAATTAGTAAACCATCCGATATGCTCACCACAGACAGTTCTCAATCATCTGAATTCAATTGGAAAAACCCAGAAATTTGGCGTATGTATACCGCATAAGCTCAGACAAAACAATAAAAAACAGATTGTTGTAGGTTCCTCTTTGTTTGTGGCAGTAAAAAAGATCCTGATTTGTTTTGGGCTGTTGGATAATAAATAACTTGTCACGATCGATGTGCTTTGAATATTCAGAATTTTCACGCACTGATTTAAATTTGTTTGGTTTAGATCCCATATGAAAAAAGGTAAATTCAAACAGTAAAAAAATACTATAAAGAATTTAGTAGAATTATATTTTTGAGAACACTACTTATTTGGAAATTGGTGCGAGAAGAGCTATATTGTGCTTTTTAAAATTATTAAAATAATATGAATGGCTGATAGTGACAATATGATGTATATACAGGGTATAACAGACATAGTTAACAATATTTTATGGGTGGATTTCTGACTCAATTACGAGTCAAAATTTTTTAAGGAGTATGTGCCTAATTTTAACCATGACAGATATATATAAGCATTGTAATTATGCGATTTATTAAAATATTTTAATGATTTAAAATAATATATTGAATTCAACTATTTTTCGTTAGATAATTTAGAGTCTGAAGCAAAGATATAAATTTTGCAAGTATTTCTTTCGAAGTACGTAAACATTAAAGCTTAATATGAAAAAAATTCGAACAATAATATTTTCCGTAAAAGTGTAGAACTTGCACATATTTCTTGAACCAGTTATCCACCTATAAAATATTGTGGACTTGGTCTGTTACACCCTGTATATTATGTATCCCAAGATACTTAATTTCTTTACGAGATTAAGCCTTATTTCTTGGATACAGATATGAGGTATTTTAACAATTTATAACATATTATATACAACTGATGTATACAAAAATACGACTTATAAAAAGGATGAATGAATTGGAATAAATCATATCAAAAGAAACGAGAATAAGGGTGTAAGGAAATGGTTATTACCACAGAATTGTAATACATTATTAATGAGCTTGGTTGGTGAACGAGGCAGGGAATACCAAATAGAAGAGTTAACTAAGTATAAATAAATAAATACAAAATATTTCTACGAGGAAGACAAAGAATAGAAAGATGTGAAAGTATAATCAACATTTTTTATGTTATCCGTCACAGCAAACACCATTTATTACGTCGTGATGAATTTCATATATCAAGATACAGTGTGAATGAGACGAGGAAAGGAGGGGGATATGAAGAAGTGGATATATACTGGGTATAGATATTAATAACATTTTATAAAATACCAAATGGAAAAAAATATTTCTAGTGCCCCTAGGTCTTCTAAGATAATTGTTAAATTTTAACAGTGGATTAACCTTTTAACTGCCAAACGTATTTGAAATGGACGGTAGCACATAAGGTAAAAGTGGATTTTAAGGGTATTGATTTAAAATATCTATCAAAAGCTAGAAATTGTCTTCCAAAAACGGCAAAACGATTTTTTTTTAAATGTCGGCAATATGATTTAAAAAATATGAGAAGGTTATAAAGTACACGTAATCACGCTTATTGCATGGCGTGACATCCAAAATTTGGTGTGCTAATGCGCTCATGGCATTTAAAAGGTTAAATAAGATTTCTTACGAAGTTGAGTTATGAGAATAAAATTCATCGAGAGAATTCAAAAACTAACTTTCAAAAGCCTTTCCAGTTTTACGATTGTTGGCGGTCTACGTGACAAGTCAGCATTATAATTATTGAGCCAGAAACAACTCATCAGCAATAAGGGAAGATTAATAAGTTTCATAATCTATCTGACTATTTTATGTTAGATCTTATTTTGCCTCACAATTTACTGACAGCTATACATATTTTCTGTCACTACGCGTTACGGACAAACAGATGGATTCAAAGGTATCAATTGCAAGCATATTTTACATGGAGGGGCTCCATATACAGTAGGGGTGAGCTTTATAAATATAGACTTGCATTAAAACATAAAATAATAAAGCTGATAACTCTCATTCACAAACGGCAGAATCATTTCAAAATTATGACGTATAAATACTCAATAAAAAATATGTTCAACCCCGACTTTGCAAGGTTAAAAAGTGCGTGCACTCGCGCGCAAGACATGCAAAGTTTAGCGTGCTAACTCGCTCATGGAATTACAAGTTGAAATAATCTTGACAACTTGTTTAGTTGAAGTAAATCGAATATAAGCGTATCTATTGTATCTTTAATTGGCACTCGGTTTGTTGTTAGGCACAGTATACAAATACGGAGAAGTCAAACTGTACAAAGTAGTTACTACGCGCGAACAGTTTTCAGAGTTGATTTCTGGAGCTGTTGATAGAAAAACTACAGTTAGTATTGCTACATGACGTCGGTACTGGATATATTTACGGCTGACAGGAGCTTCTTTTCAAGCAGCGGTGGTGCCTGCTGGGTGCGTTCAGTCACGACGGGCGGTGATGATGAGAGTGGTGGCGTTAGACCTTCACACATATTTATTTTAGGAAAATATGAAATTATTAGGTACAAAATAACATACTAGCAGCAATATTATTTTTAGGAGAACACATTCTTATTGTGAACTTGTAATTGTTCAGAACATAGGTCTGTGATATTTTAAATATGAATTAAAAATATTAATATATTTTAAAATTATATTAATAAATAAATAAAATTTACATGTATATCTTTCTAATTCATATTTAAAATATCATTTTTAATTTATTATTCATCCTTAATTTGTAGAATATTCAATATATAAGATATTTCATATTTTCTAAAAAAAATGTTAACTACATCCAAAAAAGAGTGTTTTTCTTTTCTAACGGAGCCATTTGAAAAAACTTTTAATAACAAAAATTATATTTTTAAGAAATGTGTCGGGAGCAGTAATGAAAAAGGCATATTTTAATTTGTTGAAGTGACAAACTCCAGAAATAAAATACAGCACGTCTGCCGTTGATAGGTGACACCTCTCCAGCCTGAATAATAAATTGCGGAAAAAGGCTAGAGTGTGCTGTCAAATGGTTATTTTCGTTGCGACGAAAAAATATTTAAACGTGCACAAAATTATTTATCTTTCTTCATCGCTTGCTCGATGCTAAGCTTCGTGATTCCCTAAAATATATGAAACTAAGAGCATATTAGATCTACACGTTTTAATGCTTACTTTATTACATACTTAATTACTTACTTCCGTCTTTTTAAAAATTTTAATAATACAAAATTCAACTGTCTTCACATTGTCATGGTAATTTGTTTATATTATACAAATTATTTTATTCTACATTATAGGTAGGGGCTCTATGATTTTTCTTATTTTGAATTACGATACCCATTTTTTGGGTATCTAGCCGCTCATACTGGTTGCATTACTTCCTAGATCACGTGATATCCCCACTGTTGCGTATCTTGGATCACGGATGCGTATTCCCCCGTCTTTTTGGACTTAACCTATCATCGTTGCAGAGTAACGTCTCCGGCGTGTAATAATTTATAATAAAAGTTATTCCCGATTAAAAAGGATTGCTTTCTGTTCCATTAACGTCGCCATTTTATTTTTATACTGGAGTATATTATTGTATAAATATTGAAAGAAGATTTCATATTCTCGCGAGTGTATTAATACGGTGTGTTCTCGTCTGACACCAGAGTACTTTACTTACTCCTAAACATGAGTGTTTTGCAAACTATGGGGTTCTATGCAGGGATTCTATTGGGGTTCTATCCTCTAATTACTGTTTAATTACTTGGGTCCCAATTTTTGGTAAGTGAAACACAGTCATTCCAGGTAACAATATTATACGTTTATTACAACACGTTATAGATACAGAGATAGACTAATTATTCAAAAGAAGCTGTGGTGGAAAAGAGCTGTTCCCTCAGAGACGGCCTCTTATAAGGTACGTCCCCCACCACTCATCTACTGACTTCCATGATACAACACACACACACATACATTTACAAAGTGACAGTTTTCACACTTTCTATGTCCGCGCCGCTGTTCCGATCTAATTTTTATATGTATGAGATCATCTCCATTTCATCATCAAGCTTTGCCGCGCGGTTACTTACCACCCTCAACTTGTAACGTTTCTCGGCGAATCGCTCGATGACTTTATATCTCGGCTTGCAGTTCTTCACCGGCACCATTTGACGACACGTTCTAGTGAAATTCATGATCTTCCGCCGGCATCCTCTAGTGCCGTCTCCTTCGTGGCTTGACGTTGACATTCCTGTTCGTTCTATGAATCCTGAATCTTGGTAGGCTCTACTCAAATACTACAACAGTGTTTAAAAAACAAAGCTATTTATAATCTTCGATTATTATTTCCATCAGTGTTGACATTTAACTTCTGTGATAATTCAGTGTTGACATTTAGCTTCTGTGAAAAATATAATTCTCCGCTACAACCTCAGAGATTTATTAGGATTAAATCGTTAAATGTCACACCTCTGTGTGATTTTACACTGAACTTGTTAATACTAAATCTTTTTTGATTCGAAAAATGTTATCTTTCAGTCCCCCAAAGAGCGGATATTTGTAATAATGAGTTCTTTAGTAATAAGAATCACATGGCATGTTAATCTTTAAGGATTATTCAACATTTTTCACTATTTTTGTAACATTGTTTATTGGTGAATAAATGTTTCTTTGTAATTACCATATTCTTTTCATTTAAAATAATTTCATTAAAAAATTGAGATACGTACAGCTTATTTGAAATAAAGGTCTTGCTCTAATCATCAATTGAACTAGCCGAACTCAATATAAAGTCTCAGGTAGCTCCTACAGGATGTGACTGACCTAGTGATGTAATTATTTATATACAGGCCATCACATCGCCGGCTCAATAATATAACTATAAAAGTATATACACATAACAAACAACCTATATTACTACATTAATAGAATAAACCTTAAAAAAATAATAAAGAAACATATCGAAAGACAATAACTATTTGAGGCAACTGAAATCCTTTAAATACAAATTAAATGTATTCATTAAAAAGATATACAAATAAAATCAATTTTATCGAAAAATATTGTTGTTGCTACCGAGATTCGAACATGAATCTCTTCCAATCTGCTAATCTTTCTAATTACATTTAATTAGTATTTAAAATATCACACACCTATGTTCTGAATAATTACAACTTCATAATAATAATGTGTTCTCTTAATAATGAAATTCTTTAATAAAGTTTTTCAAATTGTTTCATCTTATCCAAATTTTGTTTCGTCAAAACATGACATAATTTTACCTTAACCCGGAAGCAGTAGCGTAATGAGAGTTGCCCTCACTAAAATTTTAAACTGTCCGGCATCTAATGAACGGTTGATAATGTTGCTCTTTTCCCCCTGTACCTTCTGACCGCTCCTCTGGGATGTCAATGCGACTAGAAACGATACGTTTTGTACCCGAGCGACTGTGCTACAGAGAGTTATCTGCATACGCCTCGCAGCCGTGAAGGATTCCCTCATTGAGTTACTAACGATGTAAATTATCTTTTTTCGATGCAAAGTTTTGATTTATCTCAAAAACTATCAATTTTTAATATAGTATTTTTTTCCCTGATATGTTTGTTATATGAAGATCTTCAGATTTTTACATATTTTTTAGATGGATAAAGATTTACAACCATCGACATCGCGACTAACGGTAAACCTGACAAATTAGCTCGACCGATTCCAACAGTGAAAGACCGAGTGAGCATTCAAAGGAAAAGACTAAACCAGAAATGATGACATTCTATAATTTGATCAAATGAGCTGTCGATATAGTTGATGAGATGAAGGGTTCATATTTAACTATCAGGAAGAGTAACAGATGGCTTTTTACCGTATTCTATTCTCTTTTGAACATTGTTGGAATCAATGGACTTAATATTCGCGAGCAATACTGGAATTAGTCAACCGCGTCGATTATTTTTAAAGGAGCTGGGTATGCAGTTAATAAAACCACACATCCATAGGCGAATGATCATTCCTAATTTACTATCAAATTTTTGTTAGAGAAAGGAGAAAATTGTTGGCATCAGTCAGTTCCTAGATAATCAACACAATCTCCACGGAATATGTTCGTTCTGCCCGCGATAAAAAAAACAGATATACCAATAAAGGGTGTAATTTGTGTGAAAAACCACTGTGCATCAAACATATTAAGTATTTGTGCTCGACATGTTTCGAAAATCACATTCTTGAAGAATTCAACGAATAGTTGAAAATTATTTTTTTTTTTAATTTGCATACCTTATTTTTTTTATAAAAAAAAAGTGTGAAAAAAAAATATTTCTTCCTTTTTTAAAATTTCATATTTATATTATTTTCTTCCAAGTTTAGTAATAAATGTTAAGAGTGTTTCATTTATCATAGGTAATAAAAATAATTCTAGAAAACAAAATGATGTCCAATTAAAGAAGCATAAGATAAACACTGTACGTGCCACTAACGGTGTAGGTCGTGGGGGCGCCGCTTCTCCCGGGTTAAAGATAAAAGATCACATTTCACAAGAAAACAATCTCCTGTTTCAACAAACTGACAAAATCATTTCCTTCAGATTTTTATTGTTTGTAGTAAATATTTGAGGACTAATTTCTCCTTAATGCGAATCTTTATAGCTCATCATATACATATTTTGCATTGAGAGTAGTTATACAATAATTAGAAACTTACCTTTTTTATACATTTACACATTCACCGCTCGCCGCTGGATCACTACCCACTGTGTGACAATAGTCAAATGGGATTAACATAACTTGTTAAAAAAATGTTTCAAGAAAAATTGGAGTCTCGAGATTCGGATTATTTTTTTTAAAGTCCCGGGACTCGAGGCACTAGATTCCCAGGTTGTTTCGACACAGAATCCCTATTTGATACACACCGTAAGAGCATGTAGCGCAGTGAGCGATGGAATGATCAAAGCTGAAGATATAAACCCGTGACGAATAAGGAACGTAGGTCGTGGAAATTATTTATCGTATTACCGAACCCAAGTGGCAATAAATGAGATACGGATACGGACGACAGAACCGGGGGAAGGGAGGTTCTGGAATGGAGGCCATGAACGGGCAAAATAAAAGTTGGAAGGCCTTCAAGGAGATAGATAGGTGACATCGGTGTCAGGAGAACAGCTGGGAGTAAGTTAGATGCTGAGATCAGAGAAAAGATCATCTGAAAAGATTTGCATTAGACCTGTTCTTCAGAACCAATTAGTTGATAATTAAATAGTAGAAGCTCTAAATATGTTTAATTGAATTTTGAACTATTAAACTATAAAATATTCTCAAAATTAAATTAGTACAATTATTAATACTCTCTCGTGGTTATGTATAAACATCTCGTGTGTGTACAATTTACTGGGAAGGAAGGAATGAAATTTTATTACTTTTTTTTTGCCACTTTAAACTTTCATTTGTTAGACAATGCATTGCGTAGGTAGGTACTTGGCACGTATCACTTTTATAATTTTAATTTTTGAATAGATACCGTATAGGTACTATATTAAAATTCAGTTCTTTACCTACTTATCGGGACGTGAAATGATATATTATAACATTTATACATGTGAATTTCTAAAACGTGTCAAAACATAAGTTTGATCTTTATGGGTAATGAATAAAATATGTCCTCGTAGTTACCATAGTAACGAGTATAATCTATTTGTTTGGTCGTATATTTTACTGAAATTACTCTAGGAATTGTAAATAAAATTTGGTTACGAAATTACCACTTTTTTCAAATTGTCTTAAAAATATGGACAGCGTTTCAAAAATACAAGACAAGCAAAGAAAGACCAATAATTGGACGTTGTTTTCGCTGTACGTGATCCAATTTGTACGTGATCTATACAAGTGTTCTCAGCTAATGACAATTTAATAGAAATCCCTCGGAAATCTCATCAATTTCCCTTTGGGGTAGACAGATGAGTCGGGCCGGAGGCGGTAAGGGGTTGTAATTCAATTTTCTTGTAATTAGCAGTGGGGCAGTGTGGGGTAATGTGGGGCAACGTGGGGCAGCTATGGGCAGCGAGGGGCGGTTACCGCCATCTTATAAATTCGGCTGAATAGGAGTTTGGATACAACAGTGTTGCCTTCGTAGGAAAGCGTTTCCACGAGAATGGGTCAAACGTTACTCGGATTCCATTGAATTTAGTTTAACCTCTGAATTTGCGACACCTTCAGTGAAATAATAATGTATTAATACACCTTTACAGGGTGTTTTGGTTCAGGATTGATGAACATGGCAACATATATTCATATTTTATATACTTTGTATATTTTTTTATATATTTGTATATTTTGTATATATTTGTATATTTTGTATGGTACAGAGTCGTGGAAGATTAAAATGGGACAATGAAAAAAAGTGACGAATTCGAAATACGGTGTTGGAGACGTATTCCGTTAACAGCCTGAAAAATGAGTTTCCTTACAAAGACAACTAGACCACAACATGATATCAAGAATGAGTTTTTATTCAATAAACTAACCTGTATTTGCATATTTTAGAGTTTCAGCACATTGTTATCAATTTCGCAATAAAATACGACATCAAAGATAACTAAATAGCCTCAATACTGACAGCGAAGAGTCATTTATTCAACACTAAGTACGTCAAGACGTAAGTAGACAAAAAGCCATGCTTTCATTTATATTATGAAATGATTATAGCATGCGCCTCATTCTATTAACAAAAATGAAAATAGGGCAATTAATAAAAATCAGGACCATCTAACTTATAATATATATTAGTGCGACACCTTTATTTAGATTTTTGAAATTTGCAATACGTGTTTTCAGTTCTGGCGAAGTACAAAGCGTTCCGGATAGATCTGGATGGTTGGTATATTGACACGAAAATATTTTTTGTGCAGCAAGATATTTATGATATAGTCGACGCATTTTTATTAAAGACAATATCATGTATTTTATAATTTGGTCCAAAAAACATTGTTCTGAATAATCCCCGAACATTTCATAACGTCAACTGCAGTACAGTACACGTCCACATAATAGGCCAGAATATACATCTGTTATTATTTTAAAAGAGAGGTTATCAATGAATGTTATATCTTGTTCTCTCAATGAATTCTTAATGAAGACTACTTTCTTTCTACTTTGCTTAAATATTTTCCATATTGCAAAGCAAATTATTTTACGAAATATACTACTCCTATTCTGATTTCCATACAGATAGGTTAAAAAAACGTTGTTAGATTAGGTTAGGTTTTATTATATTATATATATATATATGTATGTGACTAACTTTTGCCAAAAGTAAATGTTTTCTCTTTACTTTCACGTTCGTTCTGTGTTCACAAGCAGAATAGGAATAGCCTAATATTCGATGAACACAGTATAAATTAAACGTTGCAAAGTTTTTTGTAAGTTAACGTTTTGTAACTACGAAATTCGTAATGGATATCGACGACTCCTAATACGATTATCTAAGTAATCCACGTATATTTTATTACCAAGTATATATACAATTACTTGCACAGTTTTAATCTTTTGCTAATTTATTATAATATTATTCATATTCATTCAATATATTCATTTACAATCATTAAGGGAACACATTCTTATTGTGAAGTTGTAATTATTCAGAACACAGGCCTGTGATATTTTAAAAACTAATTAAATGTATTAATTAGAAAGATATACATATAAAATCAATTTTATCGAAAAATATACGAACCTGAATCTCTCTTAATATGGGGAACGTGCATTAACCGATTATTTTACAGCACACAGTGCATTAACGACAAATTTTCAAACCTATATGTTACACTTTTCAAATTAATACATCTATAGTTCCATTATATCCCGGATTGGAAGAGATATAGGTTCGAATCCCGGTAACAACAACAATATTTTTCGATAAAATTAATTTTATATGTATATCTTTCTAATTAATACATTTAATTTGTATTTAAAATATCACAGACCTATGTTCTGAATAATTAGAAACTTCACAATAAAAATGTGTTCTTAATATCGTCGTTCCATTCTTTGAAAACCATCTTCTTTATTTTTACTCGATTGTTAAGTCATATAAATATGAATATTTTACATTTATTACTTATATTATTCATTAAAATAATAGTATATATATAAATGAATATATACAAATATATATATATATATATATCAATTATTGTACAAAAGGGCTAAAAACAGGAAAAAACATTGATCATCACGAACGACAACATAAAGACACATAAGGTACGGCCAGCGCACGCTCTGCCACTAAAGTGATGATCGGCATCTGGCACCCCGCACCCCGTGCACTGCGCCATCCGCGACTCTCCGCACGCGCACATACACGTATTAACAAATTTACGTTAGGTTCTTAGAGAAAACATTTTTTATTATTGCGTATGGTAAATAGTTATATGTTGTTGTTATTTTAACTATCGAAATACTTATAATATGAACTTAACATAATTAGAGGTAATGTCAACTCAGTTTGTAAATTGAGTTGATGTATCATCAGAGAGGATTTAGGCCTAAAGTTTCCAAATGCATAATTTTTCTTCGCTTTTTTTCCGCTTTAGCCTGATCAGAAATAATATAGCCGCTATCGGCGTTAGATCTGTTAAAAAAACGCTCGGAATAATAAAGGCAGCGCGCGAGAGCAGCCAGCACAAGCAGTCTGGATTGGATCTGGGAGATCGACCGACTGTCCAAGTTAGGCACAGTATACGCACAATTTACCTGAATAACGGATGATAATTTGATACATGTTGTAGGTATATATCTACATATTTTATTTATGATTAATCATCTCGTTGCAAACCATATGGCGTAACTTTACTTTAGGTATCCGGAACATATTTCATTTTACGCGCTCCCAATTCTCATAATCGATATAGTACACTTTCAAAACTCAACTTAATTGCTAAAAATGTTTTTAAAAATTCTTTACAGCGTTAACAAAATGGACAGCTAACGCCTACGTACTGCGCTATGCCTATGTATTGAAATCAATTATAGAAAAAATTGTAGTAGATAATAATTAATAATGAATTATTAAGCTTTAATAATTTTTTTCCGATATATTCTAACAGGTAATCCATCTCCAGATGATTATTGTTGGAGATTAACTCATTTACCAGTTAGAAGCTAAATGCCTTTTTCCTATTAAAAAATAAACACTAAAATTAAGCAAATAATGTCTAGTGTATTATATTTTTTAAATGTGTGTTAATAGCAATTGATTGTAGTCTAATAATTATTAATTTGACAAAAATAATAATATTTTCGAACACTTTATTAAATTACAAATAGAGCAGTCCAATCCAATTTCTTCTCCATACTTACGCCACTATAAATCATGTGTATAGGCTACGACGTACGTTTCCGCTATCATTTGGAATTAAATACGATGGTTGTTTTGAGTGGCGATTTTAGGGCTATAGATCTTCCATAATGGCCCATGGGCTTCTCTCAATGATGGGATGTCCGGTCTAAGATGGTTGTTTGATGTTCCAGTAAAGCGGTTGATGTGATATTCGAAAAAATAATTAATAATAATAAAACTTACTTTTACAATCTTCTTAGTAGGCCAAGCATAGCCCTTTTCATTGCTCTTTGGGTAACTTTTAATTTGACTGACAGTGAGGTTCCACATCTCAGCTTCACTAGTTAGTAAAGAACTGGGAGCACGCACTACAGATTGTGGCATTTTGGTTTTGAGGACATTGATCCAAATTTGGATAACTAGAGCTATGACAAATATCAAATATAGATTCTCAGCGAGAGGATATTTTAGGAGAGTGACATGAGTGATATTAATGGATCGAGTATATCTAAGACGATGCCCTTGATATGAATATTTATAATTCAAACTTCTCTACAAAGATCTCAATCGAGGTGTCTTGGACACGTCTTGCCAATGCCAATAATAAATACTAATATAAATCTTCTTGTTATCTCCGGATGACAGGCGGCTGGCGGATGGTCTCAGACAATAGTTGAAAATAAATTGATCACCATGTACTAAAACAGTACAAGATGGGTAAAGATAAAGACGCCTTGTCGAGACTTTGAACCCCCGATCAGCCTAGGATAAAGGGACGAAATTGACGATAATGTTGAAAAAGTTAGCTCCCTCACAAACAGGTCAAGTATTAGGCTAAAGTGCAGTACTTCAAAAAATAATAACTTATTGGTTACAGTATTGTAGTTTTAACCCTTCCCAAACCATGCAGTAGCACAGGTCTACCATCATAATTAAACTTGTAATATTTTGTTAAATACACGCAACATAACATTCATATTTTAGATAATTCTAAAGAAAATATTAGCGCTTAGGAATGGCTAGTGAAAAACCAATTATGAAAAGGAAACGGTACAAAAAATTTTTTTTTCCATTCCATCCATTATAAAATTAATACATTGGTAAAAATACAATTTGTGTTGTGAAAGACAGAGATCACACAATATTTTCACAGTGAAAAAAACAAATGTAATTGTCTCTTTCTCACTAATTAAATGAATAGAGATAAGAGACAATACATTGTATACGACTTAATGAATGCTCTAAATTATGTAATTAATATTTTTTTCAAAATTGAATGCTCAGTATTTAGAGTAAATTCGAGCTAATAAAAACATTTTTTCTAATTACGGTAACACGAATTGCAGCATGGCCGCGTTTGGATATTTTATATCGTGGTATGGTAAAGGTTAATATACCGCTGCCCATACTGTACCGTACCCCTTGTAGATACCACTTTCATTTAACTACAAAAATAATTGCTTAGTGCTAAGCTACCACCAAAAACGATACGTAATCGACATAAAAACTATAAATTAGTACGTATTCCAGTGAATAAATCATGACATTTTTATAACCATGAATAATAGTAGGATTTCATAGTATAATGTTTTCAAAGATATCTCAAAATCACAAAAAATTGAGTTACTGCTTTTATTTTTATGCCAGAAACTTAAATTTCTCAAAAATCCTTCACGACCGTATTCAAAATTTATTCAGCTTTCTTTCAAGCTTCCGTTACCTTTTTTTGAAACAATGGTGTCGATACCAAACGTCATTATTAATAGGTATAACTAGGGATCACATTGGTATCATTATTTTATTTGAAGAACTTCGAATAAATTTTACTGTGAACTAACTGAATCATTGCCTTAGGATTTTTAACCATGATTTTATTTCTGTCTTCCACGGCCTCTCTCTGACCAAAATATTGAAATTTACTATCTTTTATTGTTTTAAGGATTCAATTTATGCATTCCAATCAACACATTGTTATTAGTGATTCTGTCAAGTAAAAATATTTTTAGTAGTCGTCTATAATAGATCCATATCTCAAATGCTTCAAGAAGCTTTAACATTTTTAAGGTCCGTGTCCACGGAAGGAGACAATCTCATAGATTTAATTGAGATACATCTCAATAACGTGTACACGTAATGAGATTTTCTTCTGGAGATTAGCTCAGAGATCAGCTTGAGATTATTAGAAAGATATACAAACTCAAACTATTGTAGACGACGTACGTTCTGACAGCGAGATTTGATACGCACACATAAATGTCACCTAAAACTATCATTGATCCCTACAACTATCTATTCTGAAAGTTATACAGTCATTAAATATTAACATTAAATTACAAACATTATTTTATTGGGAACACGACGAGAATGACATTTGACGTTTAATATACGTTTAATATGAAGTAAGGCGCAAAACAGCGAATCTCTGAAACATGTTGTGTACATAATGAATACGATAGCTGAGAGTTCTCTCCAAAGCATCTCGTGAAAGAAAAAACTGTGTCTCAGAGATTGTATGGACTCCAAAATCTTCCAAATATTTATTCCGTGGATACATATATTTAGTGACTACCCACTAAAAATGGATAACAATAACGCAATAAGTATTTTCATACATAAATTGGTTTTTTGGTCATTAACATTGAATGGATGATATTAATCTGTTCAGCAAGCAACAAGCGACCTTATAAGAATGAGAAATAAACAAAAAGATGTAAATTTAGAAATAAGAAAGAAAAATAAAATCTCGCATTCGTCAGAAAGAACGAAAATATTTGAATACATGTCAAAACCAAAGCAAATATTTCACTATAGAAATACAAAGTCAAATGAATATATATTTCTAAAAACAGAACTGTCCTACAGACTTGAACACGGAACCATTGTCAACGTAATCGTATTTTTTTTTGTATCAAGTCAGATATTAACAAGTCAATTAATTTTAAATATCACTTTGATGTTAAGCAATCTTTAAGCAATAAAGTAAAAAATATCTAAATAATATTGGGAATATTTCAAAATGTTTAATCTTTTACAAATTTTGACATCATTTTGAGAGAAATTCACCTTATTTTTGAGAAAATATTTTTCCTTTATAATTAAGAGAAATTTACTTGCAAAATATATTAAATATCAAGTCAAGAAGTTTTCTAAAATACTAATTTTTCCTACAACGAGTAATTAACTAAGAGAACTTAAGAGTCTAATTATCGATACTTATTAGTCATCAAGCTGATGGCTACATTGTAAGGGCATTATCAATCTAACTCAACAACTTTTATTTATATTACGAGACATTTTGTCTGTGCTATCTTATTGTCTTCTTATGTTATACAATAATTATAAAGCTGACATTTTCTACGTATTACCTACCATTAATATGACTAAAATATCATTAGTATTGAAACAGAATTGTTACATAAAAGAATTAGAATCGTGCTTAATTTATATAAATCCACAGAATTCCAATGAATAATGCTGTTTCTTTTCATCTTACGTAAACAAAATTATATATAGCTATACTGTTTTAAGTTTTTGAGTTCAATTATTACAACAGAAAACGCGTCTCAAGCATATTTAACGAGTAGAATAAAATAACAAGTGTTTTATTTTCATGGATGTGATTATGGAGTTCTAAAAACTTACCTCAAAAATAGTAAATAAGTTCAATAGACCTAAATTCGGTAACCTCGGAGGTCAGTCGGTGTTGCTATATTACGAAATTAATTTACCCGAAATTATTCTATTCAAAATGTATATTGTATCGCGTGCTTTGTGCGACGTGGCGTTATCTTGTTGAAACCACGTGTCACGTAGGTCCAGATCCTCCAATTGCGGGTCTAACAAGTTGTTGATCATGTTCCGATAAAGCGCGTATTTACCGAATGATTAAATCCATCACTAATTAGAATGGCCAAGTGAAACTTGCATTTGAATTATTATGGATTGTATTTATAACAAGTACAGTTTGAATAATCTGAAATTAATAAATAATGTTTGAGAGAAAAGGAGATATCTGTTTACCTGGGTATCTCTGTGAATGCTGTACGTGGACCAGCAACACGGTTCCACCTGGTTAGAGTCCAGCCCCCAAAACTCCAGCTCCTCCTCGAAGAGTGGTCCGCAAACATTTGTGGGGTAATGTAGTTTTCCAGTCCTGAAGACCAGAAAATACGATTCAAGTTATCCTGTTACACTGGGTTAATATTTTAATTAGTTGCTCAACTAATTTAGTAATTTAGACTAAGCTACGCGGTTACCGAAACATACAGAAGCCGTAATTAAAAAATAAAACAGATGAGGTTGTGATTTTATTAATAAAGAAGATTATTAAATTATTTAATTACAAATTTAATTTAATTATTTTTCTTATTACATATTGTTTATTTTTCATGTACGCATGGACAATACATCGTGACGTAGAATTTTCATTACATAATATATACCTATACAAATCATCAAACATAAATAAACGTGTAGAATATTTCCATGTGTGGTATTTCTGTAAACGGGCTTTCTATTGTAAATTATTGGTGGTTTGTGAACTATACTTCATTCAATGAATAATGCTTTTTTTTTCTATTGATTCTTCTTTCATTGCCGATTGCTTATTGCTAGATTCAGCGAAATACTACAGTAGCCGCTGCGTGGCTAAGCCTAGTATTTCCAGAACGGATAAAACAAAAAACTAGCTGATGTTGTATGCATCGTTCCATAAAAATATAGACTTTAATACTAGAAATATTATCTATTGGATAACGTAACTTCTGTAAAAATTAAATGCACTTTCCTGGATTATAAAGCAAGAGACCCCAAAACGAATCAACTCCTGTTAATTTTTTTTATCTATACGTGTATAAATAAGCTGGATTGATAGGACTATGAAAGGAGGAGATGAGAAATTCTTAAAGCAATGTAATCCCAGAAATTATAATATTTTGGCTGTATTAAGATATATGAAAAAAAAATTCAAAGAAAAATTGTTAGCATAAGAGACCCTGGCAGACGGAGAACATCCTGGCTGAAGAATTATTTATATATATATATATATATGTGTACAATGGTAAGATGAATTTTATACACATTATAAATCCCGTAGTTTATAACGTGATTATTACGTCTAGAAGTTCACTGTCCTACTGGCTGACATTTCGAATATCTTGACGTAAAGTTTGAACGACGATATAAAACCATTGAATAACTTTAAAACCACAAGTTCAACTTGAATGATTTTTGTATGCCAGTACGCAAATCGTGGGGCTCGACGCTACCGGTAATTTGAGCGTCCGCGGAAATTTCCAATCAGTACAGTTCGAGGCTCCAAGCGATGATGCTGGTTTAGATCTCAAACGATAGATCTCAATTATATCTATGCTTTGCAAGCGCAATCCAAAACATTAAAATAAAATAAATAATGCCGACAAAAACTCGCGCAAAATCCACGAAAATAAAATATAGAAAACGCATAGCATCAGAAAGAGCATCTCACTTATAACATCCAGGAATATACCATTATCAGTAGCTGAGAGAGTCAGGAGGCACAGGTCGATTTCGATAATAATGATTACATTTATACTGTTAAAATTAAATATATAATTATCAATCCATTTTTGGGTTTTATTTATTTATCATATTTTGATTAATCTTTTCTAAATACGATGTAACTTAGGTAAGACTTAGGTTCGTTTGTAAGTCGCATCATCAAAATGGCAAATTTTCAAATTTTAGAAATCGTATCTCTGTTAATAATCATATTTATAAAGGGCGATGTTGATTTACACGGATGAAAATAACATTTTAGTCCTACAATAACCGTTGTCAGATAATAAATAATAATAGTATTTACTAACGCATTCACTCGATACCATTAAACCGAAAAACCAATTTACAAATATTTGGAATAGAAATTCTATCTGAAAATGAGTGAGAATGTGAATAATTTTTCCAGTTGAAATTTGAAAAATGCAGTTTTCGACGCAAACTCGAAATTACAATACACGCTTTCAAACGGACGGTATTGAATGCTGGAATTGAAAAATGGTCGGGTATTAATGTTGAATTTATGGCCGGTTTGTTTGATCCAAAATAGATTAATCATTTCTAGTTGAAAATTCATTTGGATACTAGAACATTTTTTCACCTTTTTTAAAATTTAATTTGTTATTTAATTAATTTATTGCAACAAGATAAGATAAGCAGCGATGATGGATCATTATTATTATATTTTATATTACGGCGTAGTTATTTGTGTATCTTCGTCGATATTAGATTTGACTATATACAATGACTGTATATAGATAGACGGTTACGCTAGGCCATGGAGTCTTGAAACAATGAACACATACGATGCTGGTGCTGGGGGTATCTGTTTAGCATGAGAATATAAATATGAAGGAGATAAAAGCTTAATAATCATCATCATCATCATCATTATTATCAGCCATTTTTCATCCACTGCTGGATGAAGGCCACCCCAAGTGTGTCCGTTATCATTCGTTATCACGTATTTCCGTATTGTTGATGATTTATTTAGTCCAGCAATTTTTATCTTGATTCTATTAGCTCTTGATTTTTCTTCCGTGCCATTTGTCCAATAATTGTTCATGATTCTAGTGATGTGGCCTGTTCATTGCCATTTCACTTTTTGGCGTATTCAAATATATCAACTACTCTTGTATGTTTATTTTCTTGTCTCTCCTGTTACTCTTAAATTTTTGGACTACTTTTTTGTTGAAGATACATATTTCGCAGCCGTATGCGAGCACTACAAGTATGCATTGATTGATACACGCATTTTAACTAAACTTGAAAATTGGTACTGGATGGTACCGTTATTTAAAATCATTCGATTTTGACAATTTTTTTTAGAATATAGACGTGTGCACGGAATACGACACACATATTATTACAATTTTTTAAACAAAGTTAAACACTCGTGCTACGAAAACAGGACTAACTTGGTGGTCTCTTGAAATGAGGTTCGAACCCCCGACCATTGAACTGATCACTAGGCAAACGTTATTTATTTGAAAGATAGTGACGTTAAGCAAGCGACTAAAATTATGTTGGTTCACACTCTTGTCTTAATATTCTTCATATATGTAGCGGAGACTTGGACAGTCCGTAATAGTGACATACGTAAAATAGACGCTTTCGAAATGTATTGCTGGAGAAGGATGATGCGTGTCCCGCGGACAATACGACGCACGAGTGCCTCAATCTTGCAACAAATCCAACCACAGCAAGCCCCATTTACAGTAGTGAACGAAAGATTCTTCCAACTCTTCGGCCGCATATTGCGTCAAAGCGTTATCCCAGAAGACAACTTCGCGAAGAGGACCTGGAAGAGTGGCACAACGGTAGATATATTGATGCATCTGTCAGGAGAGACTCTGGAGCTGGAGTCAGCTGTGAGGGCGACCCGGGACCGGTACTTGTGGAGGTATATTACGAGCCGAATCTCATCTGATTGAGGCTACTTATACTTAAAGCTTCTGAGAAAAATTTCAAGATTAAATTGTAATTGCTCGTAAACTATCAGGGTGAGGTAAGTGGGAGGGGTATTGTTCAACGCGCGTGATTTTCGGATTTGCTAGTCGCAATGAGTCACTGGTCACCGCGCGTTCGCGGTTGAGCAATATTTAAAGTGCGGTGATTCATCGGTTCGTACGCGTCGCGTTTTTTATACTCAATTTAATATTTGACGAATAAGTGATGGGCCGAGCACGCAACTTATCTGGTGTTGGGTTCAAAAGTTCAGACAATCAATGACAGTGGTTAACTAAACTACTCCGGGACCATTAACGTCAGCAGCGACGCCAGAATATGTGGCTCAAGTTCGACGTGAAATTATGCGAAATCCGCATAAATTGATAAGGAAGATTGCAGCCTGTACTGGAATAAAATATCAACAGTGCACGTCATTTTGAAAAAGAAACTACAGTTTCATCCATAAAAACTGCAAATTGTGCAGTTTCTCAACGAAAATGACTATTCTTTATGTGAAACCTTAGCGAGAACAACGCTAGAACGTTTTTGAACAGCACGGACACTTGAAAACATATTGTTTACTGACTATGCACATTTTCATATCGATGGCTATGTTTATAAACAGAACATAAGATACTGGTGCCCCGACAACCAAAGGGAAAGCCATCAAAAATGTTTGGATTGTCCAAAAACGACAGTGTGGTGTGCAATTTTTGCCCGAGGGATAATTGGCCCTTATTTTTATAACCAGTGAAAGACAGTCACTGCTGTCACTGTCACCATGTTTAAAAAAGAACAATAGTAATTTACTAAATCATACATTGTGTGAAGTTAAGAATCAACAAGAAAAATAAATCAAATACAAAATATTAAAATATTTTTTTTTATATCTGTCCACAATAATAAAAAAGAAATCAATCAACTCAATCACGTGAAAGGGTGCGTTCATTATAACATATAAAATTATTGTGCTATTGTATTTTCGTTGAATTTTTTAAATAAATTGATCTTAGAATAGTGAGTAAGATTAAGAAAGGATCACTACGGTAGTTTGGTCATATGGAACGGATGAATGAGGGGAGAATGGTAAGAATATGACGCAAGTGTTGATGGTACCAGGCATAGAGGACGTCCGCGGAAGACTTGGAACGACCAGGTAAACCAAATAATAGAGGATGGTTCTGTCACAAGCCTCAACAATCGGTGAGCTTGTATGAGAAGATGTATGAATGTGGATGAGGTGAGAATTGTGTCAGGAAAGAAGAGTGTGGCGCTCTATCCTTTCTGCCTACTCCTGCAGTAAAACAGCGTGATGGTAAGTAAGTAAGTTAATATTAATTTTTCGTCATTATTCACGGGACAGACATTTCCAGAATTAAACTAACTATACATAATTAATATAATTACAATATTAGATTAAGTTCAGAAAAACATCTGTAACCGAACAAATAGACTTGTGAACCACTCTCATCATCACCGTCCGGCAAGGCTGTAAGACCCAGCAATTACCGGTGCGTGTAATGCAGCTCCCGTCAGCCATAACGACACTCAGTACGTTGTTCATTGTATGGGTTAACTTCTGCTTTTTGTTCGACTACAATAAACTCAGTGAAAACCGTAAGTGGTTTCTATTCTCATAACCACCCGCCTGCAACACTCACAGACTATACATAATACACTCCGCGACATCAAATGGACACAAGAGTGATGGATGAAATATTGAGGCATCTATTACTCACACTAATCACATCATTTACAACATACCCTTCAAAATCATTCTGATTCTAGTCTACATTCATATATATTGACACATATTCAACCGTTAGCCCACACAGATTTATTCAATCATTAAAATAATAGTTAGTCGCTGTCATCTCTTAAAACTCATAAACATAAATATCAGAAGACATGAAAAAGATTTTCTTTACTTTTATTTTTAACTTTGTTTTACTAACCACTTATTGAGTAAAAATACATCTACTAATATAAAATGCAGCACAATCCTTGCAACAAAAATTATAGACACCACAATTGTTAAATTTATCATCATTATGTCTTATCTGTGATTAATATGAAAATTGATTATTATATTCTTTAAATTTTTTTTTTAAATAATTGAAAAGTCTGTTAAACCTGTATTATACCCGTTATTAACTACTATTTCTTTAATTGTATTCAATTAAATATTGTAATTGGATGTTGACATAGGAATATTAACTAAACGATATATCATTGAGTGGAACTCTGAATGCTTGTGTGTTAATGGATGATTAGATTTATTATGATTAATAGTATCTGTAAAAGTTGGATTTCTAAAAAATTTTGAATTCAATTTTATTATTATTTTTAATCAATGTTAGATCCATAAAATTTAGGGTCGAATTATTTTCCATTCCTAATGTAAATTGTATTTTATTATTAAATTAATTAATGAGATTTAAAAATGTTAGTTGACGTTGTGAACCTGACTACTGACCAAATACATAATATATCATCCACATACCTTTTCCACAACAAGACATTTTTTAACAAAGGAGAATCACAATCAAAAATATTCCTCTACAAATTATCTACAAAAATATCTGCTATTAGTGGACTTGTGGGTATTCCCATAGGAAGACTTTCAGTTTGATTATACATTATATTATTAAATTAAAAATAATTTTGGTTCATACAAAGGTTTAACAAACGACATAGATTTTTTACCAAATTATATTATAAACAACCAACTAAATTTATCTACAAGTCACATTCTAAAAATTTTTCCTAAAATTTATTCTAGTAATTTGGTATCAAGTAATAATATGAGTTAGGTACTAAATTTATTTTTTAAATAATTATTGTTTTTATAAATAGATTATGTTAAAGAAACAATAACATATGTTTTTCATTTGTTATTAACATCCTGAAGAAGAAAATTATATTTTTCGAAACCGGTAGATGTATTTTTACTCAGTAAGTGATAATAAGTGAGCTAATAAAACAAAGTTTAAAATAATAATAATGAAGTTAAACCACAAAATTAATTTTGCCAATTTTAAAAATATACATAAAAAAAAAAATTTAACCAAATATTAGTCCTTAATGGATATACGAACGTTAGTTTAATGTTTCCAAGATTAGTTTATAAAACTATTATTTTTCCATCAACACTTAACAGTAGAAATAACTAATGACTAAGAGAGGGGATCGAGTCGGTGGAGCCGCTCTCCGGAGGAGAATGACAGCGGCGGCGTGGAGATGGAAGCTGGAGTTCCCGCGGTACTCAGAGATTTAAAATGGGCTTGATCTATCCGCGGGATTAGAGGAGACTCCGCTGCAACCTGCAGAGAGGCCGCATGCGAGCGATGGCAGACGGATGGGCTCGACGGATTCCACACTGACGAGATGGCTTCAGGGTAACCTCCTAGAGGAGGAGATCAATTCTGGTACGAGAGCGTGGTGGTCTGGACCAAGGCTGCGACAACGCTCCATGGTAGCCTGGCATCTGTTAGGACTTCACCTCTGGGCAAGTTGGGTATACATCGACGTGTGGAAAATTGGTAACATTGTGCGTCCTCACCAAGAGGACAGTTTAACCGGAAGAAAGAAGAATTCAAAGATTATTATGGTGCTACAATGTCAGGATTTGTTATGTTTAATGTGAATAAAATGTTACTTTTGAAATTACCGAAAATAACTTTGTGGTTAAAATTCAACAAAGTAAACAAATAAAAACATGAATAAAATGTATAATGTGAAGCAGAGTTTGCCTTTAAATCCATTATCATCCCATTCCAGGTAGCAGGCGACACCGGAGCATACACACACACACATGAAGACCCAGACTGAGATAGATCGGGGGCGACCCCTATGGCTTCCTATCCTTTAGGATCCAGAAGCTCCATAACAGCGTTTTAATTTTATATTGCGAATCTTTTTTTTTGTTGTATAAAAACACGAGTTTTGTCCTACTGACGCCGCATAGTAATTATTTTGGAAACGTTTGTAATTTCAAATAGGTGACCGTGGATTTGATGATAAAAAAAAAACGTTTTCAGAAGCGTGCTCACGTTTTCAGAATAAACAAAGTGAACATAGGAAATTTACGTGATTCAGGCTTTATTCAAGTTGTTCTCGTACGATATTATGTTCGTGCAGGATTTATAAATACTGAACACTGCAATGCGAATCTCTCCAAGACCGAAAAATCTATAATACTTATGTAATATGGCGAAATGCAAGCAATAAGATATATATTTAAAAATTATATGATTTATACTCATACTTATATTTAACACAGTAAAAAAGTTGAACATAATTCAATGTGACGCGAAATGATACTATTACTCGTGTATCCAAACATGATCTTAGTTTTTTCAAGAATGTCTTTAAGTGGAATGATGAATACGTAAGAACGCCGTTTGTACATTCCCAGGAAGGGCAATACAAAATGCACTAGCAGAAAAGCAATCGGCTATTGCTGGGACATGCGGGCGACTATAGTGGCCGTAGAAGCCAAAATGGCTGCAGGGCCTAGCAGCAAGATTGCTTTCCCACCAGTATATCATATATTACGGTAAGTCCTTTACTAGTCTCGCCAGGCATCTAGTGCATATATATATATTTATATAATATAAACAACAAATAAAAAATTACTTAAGTAATATTGGATTTATTGAAAATGAGGTCCAAAAATTTCAATTAAAAATAATCTGGTTCGTAAAAATTAGGTCTAATAAATAAAATAAAAATCTTCCTAGTGGGAACCGAATTCTGGTCTTCAGTACGGCAGAAAGAGTTACTACCCATTGCACAACCGAATACGAATGAAATGTGAAAATAGACAAATCTTTTGATTAATAAGCTTGTTATGAAAATCGCCGTCGTAAATATTAAAATATGTTAGCAATGTACAAAAGTAAAGTAGATAAAATAAAATATATATCAATACATTAAATTCTGACCCAAAAATCAGGATTATACATTTATATGATAATTTGACACCACAGTGCATTAGAGGATTGGTTAGCATAGCGCTGGCTCAGTATACGAAAGGTATCAAAATCGGTACTCATCTTTTCGAAGACGCTTGGTAGCGATTCCGGTACCTATAAAGGTGAAAATAAAACAAAGTAAAAGTATAGCAAATAAAAAGATATCTAACGCGCTACATTTAATATAGTTTTCGTGATAAAATTTGCTGGGCTACCCGCTGAATATATATATATTTTTGTCACAGTAACCATACTTTCATAGTTTTCACTGTGAAATAAAACTTTGCTAAAAACAAATATATTTTATTTACTTATTAATAAAAAAACAAAAAAAAAAGTTTTTGTATTTATTTAATTTTGTATATATTAATAAAGATTTGAAAAAATACCCTTATATTTAATTTAATACCGAAACAACACTTTGGTTTTATAATGGAATTATCTGACAACTTTCTCGAAATATGAAAGACTGAAGAATAATTGAGTTCAGGCGTGATAAACGAGGCAACGGAACATTGTACTTTTATCATTATCCTTTGAATTTTTTATTTTTTGCAAACACCAAATGGATATGCGTAGTAGGAACACAAAAATAATTATAGGCAGAACAGCCAAGCCCACGGACAAAATAAAAAAAAACACATTAATTTCGCTTATTTCACGTTCTTGTTAGCTATGTGTATCTACGTAATTATTTGATTTTTTAGTTCACGTATTTGTTTTGTAGTCCTTCAGCTCAATGTAGATTAGTTTTGTTATTCACTGCATACGCTGCATACATTCCAGAGAATTAAAAATATATTTATATCATAATTAATATAATTTTTAACGCAAACATTAAGTATTATCCGAAACCGGTTGGTGAAATAAAACTAACTATCTGTGGTTAAAAGCAAAGATAATGAATTATTCATTATTAGGGAGAATACATTCTTATTGTGAAGTTGTAACTATTCAGAAAATAGGTCTGTGATATTTTTTTAAGTCCAAATTAAATGAATTAATTAAAAATATATACATATAAAATCAATTTTATCGAAAAATATTTTATATGTATATCTATCTTTCTAATTAATACATTTAATTTGGATTTTAAAAAAATATTAATTATTATATTTTTATTTATTTTCTTTGTTTTATTAACCACTAAAATTTTTATTTAAAATTACTATTTTAGTGGTTAATAAAACAAAGAAAATAAATAAAAATATGAATCTTAACCACAAAGATAACATTGCTGATTTTAAAAGTTTAATTATTATTATTAATATTTGCAGATAGGCACAATATACAAATTAATATCTCTATGATTCTACATCCTATGACATATCTTAACCATCCTCTCTGCCATCTACCGACATAAATGTCATAAATTTAAAATTTTGCATAATTATTCTTTAGGACCCTGAGAATACACATAGGTATTCATATTCAAGGCTTTGCCTCAGAGGCATATATGAGGCAAAGCCTTGGCTCGTGTTACCGTGCTGAAAAATCGGCTAAGGTTTTTGAAAATCTAACCTAGAAGAGATATGATGAATGGTAAAGCGAAACAAATAAATTCCTTGATAATTTTTCAATCTGAATGAAACACTACACATTAGCATATGCAAATAAATATAATGTTATACGACTGTTAAATAATAATGTTAATAGTAGTATATTTCAGTAGTAATGAAATGGTACTATAGATATTTGAGTATTACCGAGCATAAAATGGCAAACATTTGTTATATAACATTCATTAGGTAATCAAAATGAAAAATATTAAGCATGTACCTAGTAGGCAAATTTTATTATTTTTATGGCATCCAATTTATATGGTTTACAGGGAATACGGTCCACACCTCAGCCGGAACGAAAAAGTGAGTCTATCGGAAGTGTTCGTTAAAATTTCATCGTTTAAGATGTATGAATTTTCTTTTTTTTAAATAGAGATGCGTTCACGGAATACGTATCATATCAATATTCTTACTATTTTAAAAACTAAGCTAAGCGCTTGTGCTATGAAAATAGGACTAATTTGATGGCCTCTTGGAACGAGACTCGAACCTCCGACCACTAGATCAGTTGGCGAGTGTCGTAACCGCAAGCACGTCTTATTGTAGTAGTACTCGCCGAAAAACTAAATGCGGCCCTTCATTTTACGTTGATGATGGCAGCTTCTTTCACAAATATATAATGTTGTCAGACGTATGACAACGCGATCTCTAAACACACGCAGATATGATAGTGTTGGTCCAGTGAATTACCCGATGAGATAAATCAACTTCGTTTTTAATAATCAAACATTACTGACTTATATATACGAGTATGTAGGTGTGCTTCTGGCGTTGTATATCAATGTAATTGTGGGAGTACTAACGTAGATTAGTCATTTTATTGCAAATCGTTTATTTTGACGAGTTGATGAAGCGGGTGCGCTTTGTTGGTAGGACGCATAATGATAACATTTAAATCATACGTCGTATTAGTGAATAATATGTATCGTGTTATAATTCATGACAATCCGACTTTAACGACAAATCCGTATCGACCTGGACAATTTCCGACTTTTTGGTGACTTTTAACAACGGCCCCGTTTGTCGTCTGCGATGCGGAGTAAATGACACATTTTCAGAACGGCCGCTTCGATATTTTCCGAAACATAATTTTGCAACCGTGCGCCGAGCGTCGCAAGCGTGACGTTAATTAACAAAATGGTCGTCTGCGTCATACCGTTTACAAAATGAATGTTTTGCATTTATTATCTTCGCACTGGTCCGCCAACATTCGTCGCAAAATAATTTCTCTGCCTTCAGGACGATAATTTCAGTGACGGCCGTGTGATAAATTCAATGGCGTCTTTTTATATTATAAATGCACCTATCTATCCAATAAAACATCTGCGCATAACTATTATATAATTTTTCAGTTAACCTTTCCTCTCCGATGATGTGAGCTGAGTTGACATTGCCTCTAATTATGTGAATATCTCTGTAAAAATACTAAATACAGAGTTCATATTTAAAGTACTCCTCCGTAATATATCTATGTATTGGACAAAATAATTATAATATTTAAGTATTTACCATATTTAACAATAAAAAATGTTTTCTCAAAGAACCTGACGTGAATTTGTCAATACGTGCATGTGAACGTGTGAGGAGGTGTGGACGGTGTAAAGCGCGGTGCGCGGGGTGTCGGATGCCGATATTCACTTTAGTGGTAGAGCGTACGCTGGCCAAGTTAAATGTGTCTTATGCATCTTTATGCTGTTCGTGATGATCAATGTTTTTTCTCATATTTAGCACTAACTGCTACATTGTTAACTATTACATAATTAATATTATATGTTAGTGCACTAGCCAACAATTTAGATTGTGTATGTTGGCATGCTAACTAGATTTATATAGCGGAAGAGTTTAAGAAAAATAAACAATGCTGTGCATGTGTTTCACACATTTTTTCGCATAATCTTCCAAATGTACGCTAACCAAATGCCATACAGACGCCGTGCGGTTGTCGAAATATACGTCTTCACTTACTGAAGTGTTACAAAATGCTTTCAACTACATCGAGGAAACCTGTTCTTTAAGTGGATTTAAATGTACATAAGGATTGAAAATATGGTGTTATTTTATATTATAACATTTTTAACCCTTCGTTAAATCTCTTTCTGATTCGATTTGCTCATGACTGATTATCGTAGTTCTCTATTCTGTTTTTACAGTACGAACTATTTATCTCGACTCTTCCTGATCATTCGTTATTTAGTGCGATGTATAGCAAGTTTTTGGTCATATTTTGGACTTGGTCATTTTTATTAGAGATAGACTTCTCGTCTTTAGTCTTTCAACTATTTATTGCGTATTATTTGAGGAAAATTAATTAATTATTATGAAATCACTATGGGTGACATGTGATGAGTGCGTTTAAAATGCTATGTTTATATGTCATGAATCAGAAATGTGCTCGGATGTCCCCATTAATGTCATCTAGTACTCACCTCTTCGTTTGACTTAATAACACGGAATGTGTGTGTGTATGTGGCCAAAACAGGTGCAATAAGAAATACTACTTACAGTTATCACGACTCTTAAGAAGCGCCAAAAATATGTTCTATGAATACGGAACAGATTGACTACAATATTTTCTCTCTATAATGGCTTATTAATTAATTATTATTTAAAAAAAAAGCTTTTGGTAGAAAGTATTATTGTTACTCGGTAAAATGTAAAGAATTATATTCTTTCATAGCACCAGAAACAGAGGACACCCGCGAAATACTTGGCATGATCAGGTAAACCAAATACTAGAAGATGATCCTGTTAAAAGCCTCAGTAATCGACGAGATTGTGTAAGAAAATGTACTAGTGTAGATGAAGCAAAAATTGCGTTTCAGAGCAGAAGAGTTAGTAACTTGTTCATAAAAAGTATTTAATAGCGATGAATACTAAGAATAGATGATGTAATCGTAATGATGGTTGTGATGCACGACACTATTGGAGAGCAAAAAACAGAAAGATTATGGTTTTCGTTGTGATGTGGTTGAATATGTATTGTATTTGCGATTATACAGCACAATGATATTTGAGACTTATGCTTCACTCCAATTTTCTCTCAGATAATTGTATGAGAGCCTAATTTTACACTCAGGTATTTGCAGGGTACATTCAGGGGTCGTCGGTAGTGTTGTTGATTGTGGAAGTGACATACCTCCACATGTATCAGCGGAATTTACACGAAAAATTTATACAAATAAACATAATCACGAGCATCGTACAAGAGGGGGAGATTGAGACTGCTATTCAGGAAGAAGGCCAAATCTCAGAAATCGATGATGTATAGTGTGATGAAGATTTTTAATGAAATGCCAAAAAACATACAAAAGGAGGAGAAATTAAATAGATTTAAAATAAAACTGACTAAATATGTAAAAGATAAAATTTTAGTAAAAGAAAATACTTAATCTTGTTTATATTAGAGCATATGTAGAAGTACTTATGTATACACTATGTTAAGAATTAAATAAATAAATATCTATTAAAAATCTTCTAGTAAAATTCACATAGTATGAAACAATTATTTTATTGCGTTCTATGGACTTACTTAAGAATGGAATTCTTCACTAATAAATAATCCTTTATTAATATTCTGCAAAAACAGAAATAAATTACTAGATACATGTATAATTTTTACAACAAAATGATTCTAAAATAATATAATTCTTCCCTTTTTCATCTAAAAAACCTCAAATTGCAATACAATATAATACAACCCAAATGAATTTTATAGCATCGTTATTAGCAGCATAACCTAAGTTCACATCTAGTGCCGAATGCCTAGAACACGCCAATGCTATATTATGATTTATATGATAGAAACCACTTTCGTGAAAATTGTGTGACGTTTATGACGTACTCGTAAACGTCTCTCAACTGTCAGAATACCGGGAGATTTGTTAGACGAATGAAATCTTAATTATAAATCCAGGTTTATTGGGATTAGGCCCAAGGGGACGAACGAGACAAAGATGAATGGATAATGTAATTTATGTAGACACGGAGCGACCGAATGACCATTGAATTGAACCACAATCACAAAATAAAGAAATAAAAGGAGAATGCTTTTTCGCTTAGTTGCGACAGATTTGAATGGATACCTGGTGGCCACCTACCTGGAGGGTAGTGTAAAAAGAAATGAACTTATTTTTTAAATATTTGATCAACTATTTTATCCATGAACTCAACGGATTTCATGAGAAATATGTCCAGGAAAAGTTTGTGTTTAATTATTAGTAACAATTTTTCATTTTTTATTAGAAGTCATAATCAGATATAATACATTTTATATAAAAAATCAGTAATTATATTTATATTTCTGTTTATATTGTTTTCTTATTGATGAGAGTCGGAGACTCGTGTATAGAGAAGTAGTATATACAAATTTGGATTATTGAATTTGTTTTGCATGTTTATTATTTTTGGTACATTGAATTCAGTAAAGAATTGGGCACTTGGATAGTCATAGAGTAATTTCTAATTGTGATATTAAAGTTTTACATGCTCCTCTCTATCCAATGGTATCGATGTACGTATTGTAAATGAGACTGTACAAACGCGTTATATATTATTTTTATATTTGTAGGTGATAAGATGTTTCTTCAAAATATGTAGGCAGTTTTCGTTATTTTGTTTGTAAGACTAATAATATGCTCTTTTCATTTGAGTTTATTATCTATTATGATTCCTAGGTACTTGATACAGTATTTTTCTTCAATTGATGAACATTGATCACAAGTCTCCCTGAGTATAGTATATATCTAATTCCTTCATGGTAAAAATTAGACTTGGTGGTAATACCTTCAAGAAAAAAAACACAAAAATTAATTGATAGTATCCGTTAGATTTAGATATTTAAAAAATATTTTTAGAGAGAAATTACCATTTCTTTGTAAATAAATCTAATGTATAATGCTACTAGTCATCATGTTCGTCCCAGGGTGGGCACCAAATACATGTATAGGATATGAAATAATTTTCTACGTATGTACATAAGACATCATTTAAATAATTACCTACCTATAATACAATAGCATAACAGTTGTCTAATTTTATAATTTCTGAGAATAATGAAATGGACTCGTTTTTTTTTATTTGAAAAACGTAACTTCAGAATAATATCGCCCTATTCAAACATTTTAATGGAAAATGACGTTTTATTGCAATATAATGTATAAGTTTTCATTAAAATTTATGAATGGATGAAGCAGCAGGATAGTGTGATATTATTATTCTGACAAAAAAACAATAATATATAGTTATGTATAGTTTAGTTAGTTATGACATCCTGAAGAAGAAAATTGTATTTTTCGAAACCGGTAGATGTATTTAAACTCAATTTAGTGGTTAATAAAACAAAGATAATAAATAAAAATAGTAATTGTATCCGTAATTGAGTCTAAGTTTAACAGTTGATTACACTAATTATATTTTTAAAACAATTACATGAAACAATCTGACAATTTTTGAGAGTACATTTTAATTGATATCAAGTCAATATCTCAACAACCTCTCATGAGATTCAAGGTTATTTTTTGTATGTCAATATATGTCGTAATTTTAGAATAATTGTACTGTTTAACGTGCTTGAAAATTACTTTTAAGAAATATACGCATTTTTATTACTTTAAATATTGGTATATACTTGATATAACTAGCATTACTCACGTTTTGTATTATCTAATATTTATTCTAAAATACATTAAAAAAATATTTTTTTAGAAAAATAATAAAATTTAAAAATACATACAAGATTTTTTTATTGAAAAATAAAATATGAAATGGAACACCAGTACAATTAAGTGAAAATTAAAATTCACTAAATGTTGTGGCGGCTCTAAATTCATCTGTCAGATGTGTCTATCTCTAGAGACACGTGAGACTGTGTTTATGAAGCATCTGATTGCAATATCATCACCCGGTTAATCTAGCCAGCATGAGCACCCGTTCCATTAATTTTCAAATATAACTTCATGTAACTTTAGGAGTAACATTATTTAAAACTTCTGTAAATTTGATTAACGTAAACTGTAAACCAAAATGTGTTTTAAATAAATTACGAATACTGAGTAATTACCATCATTGATTTCTGTGATGTCCTAAAACTCTGCTCTTACTTAATTGCTTTGTGAAGGGCTATTGCCGCCACTCTTATCATCACCGCTCGGCGATACTGACCATGTCCAGCAAGTACCGGTACGCAAAACGCAACTTCCATCAGCCTAAAAGACACTCTGCATCGACGGCATGTCAAAATACCGACGCGGCCAGCAGCGCTCGGGAAGGTCGATTCGCTAGCCTCATTCTTGCCATCGCGAAGCCTACCAGACAACAGCTCCAGAGACTTTATTATACGGTTAAACTTCCACATTATTTGTAAAGTTTGACTACAATAAATTCAATGCAATCAGTAAGTAGTCTTTGTTCTCGCAACTTGCTGCCTGTCACCCACATTAAATATTGGGGCATCCGCTATTGTTACACTAATCACATTAATTACAATAGCCTTCAAATAATTCTGATTCGTTTCGACACACATTTTTACAACATCCGTTAACTCACACATACAGTCATACTCATTCGTAATCGCTAAAATTAATAATTACATAACCAACATACTTTTCTCCGTATTGCCGACTCTCATACGTCCTCAAACTGGTGAATTTGTGATTGAATTATAGATGCTCATGTAAATATTTAGCCTACTTAAAATCTACTGATCACCAACATTCTAAATTGATGAACGTGTTGATGTGAATATCTTTACACTTTGCTATATCCCTGTGATATTTATCGTGTTTATATTATATCAAAGTTTCAGATTTGTGATTAGTTTATTATGAATGACTGACAGCTTCGATTTTAGACTCTGTGTAAATTTCGCTAATGTAATGAGCAAAACCAAGTCTTTCGGAGGCTGCCCTAGTTCACATAGTCAAAACTTGCTTTCACATGGACCGAGTATAAATTGTTTCAAAGTAAATATATTCATTTCATGACGTGCTTCTTAATCGTAGTATATTTCTTATACTTACAGGATGTTTTAAACAAAACTTACATAACTTTGACTAGGTATATAAAATATAATATTCTTAATAAAAAATAGTATATACAAATTTGGATTAATTTTTTTTTTAATTTTAAAAATATTATTTTACATTGTTTTTTTAACAACTTAATACACCAGCCAGTTTCAAAAAAATACTAATTCATTAGTCAGGATATCAAAAAAACTTAAAACTTAAAAAAAAACATAATAACTATTTGAAAATAAATCTAGTACCTAACTTAAATTGTTACGAACATTGTTACGATTGTTATGAAAAATGTGGAAATTGTTTTAATACAAAATTATTAGAAAAAAATTTTGAGTAAATTTATTAGACTAAGACTTGTAATTAAATTTAGTTGGTTATTTATAATACGTTGGTTAATTTTACACGCTTTATTTATTTCTAATTATTATAAATTTGTAATTTTTCTTAAAAAAAATCTAATAATTTTGTACCATTAAGTAAATTTCCACTCGTAACAATTTAAGTTAGGTAGGTACCCATCAGATTTATTTTGAAATAATTATTATTTTAAATAATTTTCATAAAAATAGATTTAAAAAAATACAAGAATTATGTGATATACGAGTATATGGTTTTGGTTAGTTAATTTAAATCCAGACTCCTAGGCCAACACGGTCTTACTGGTCTTCGCGATACCTGAAAACTAGCTATAGGAGACACAGAGCACGAAGACAATAGAATGCAGTCCAACCCAATACTTCGAGGCAAAACGCTAACAGCATGCAATCAGTAGGACATAGTAGTATCAGTAGGCTAGTATGCTATATTTATTAAAATAGTTAGAAATAGGATAACAGTTTAAAGTTAGAGGCTGGTTAGAAATGACGTAAGAGTTTCCGTTTCACAAAATTTATTACTAATCGCTGTTGTAGGTGTCGCGAGGGATGTTTCCGCATCAAAATCTATTTTGTCTATCAGTACTCTCGTGCACAGTAGACGACACTTCATAGACAAAATGTTTTCGTTGTGCGATTGGCCTAAAAGGGAAAAAAACAATTGAAATGCGAAAATAAGCAGAAGAGCGTGTTGGAAACCACCATAGGTCATCTTATTTCCCCGCTCCGTCTCACCGCGGCAGTACTAGCGAGACTGTGTCGCGGTAAATTCAATTTTCTGGAATTATCCTTTTATCCTGTTTAGCCTTTTCGCCTTGGGATCCGCGGTTCAAAGGATTTATTATAAATAGAATTTTCAGAAAAACGTTTTTTCGCATACATAAACAGATGCCGTATTGACAGTAATTTTTAAGAAAACCGCTAGCTGAATTATTCATAAAAATATATTGGATGTTTTGAAATAATTATAATAATAAATGATACTCAAACATACATGTGTATGTTGAACATATGATGAGATTTAGCTAAAAGTATTTATGGGGTTTAAATAAAAAATATTTACATTGAATGTGTTTTCAGTGGCTCTACCAGTAAAGTAAGCCGCGAAAACTGTGCTAAGAAAAAAATAGCAAAATTACTATGGTCGCTTTAGAATATAATGCTGATTTGATAAGAATATAGCGTGTCCTAAAAGTCTATTTCATTTTGGTTCATTCACTGCACTAACGCAATGAGAGGTAGACAGGTGGGGGTTATGCCAATCGCTAACCGCGTTTTTGAGAATTCAGTCGCTATGTAACGTATACACGTTAGTGAAATTTTCCCTGAAAAATTGATATCCCGACGAGGTGACAAAAAACTCGCCTCTAATGGACTTTTTCTTATAGAGCTACCTTAAATCAAAGGTATTCAGTAACAGTCCTCCCTCTCTGGACTAATTAAAAGAAAATATTCGAGAAGAAATGGCAGCGGTCGTGGAGAACACGTACCGAGCAGTTCTCAGAAATTTCGCCTCCCGTTTAGAAAAGTACCAGCAAAATAACGGATCACAATTAGAAAACATAATTTTAGAGAAATTAATTTCCAGCGACTGTACTTAAATGCAAAAATAATATTTTTTTTATTAAATCCACCTATTATTTTATTTTATTTTTTTTATTATGAAAAAGACTTTTGGGACACTTTATATAATGCTGTTGGTTACCTGAATTAATTGTTTAAAAAAATATATTATAATAAAAATATATATTTATATGGAATATGTTTCATCCGTGGCTTCCCTAGAACGTTAAAAGTAGGGGGGTAAAAATAGCGCGAATGACATTTAATTGACACATAATTTCGTAATATTTTGTGGTATGACATGAGTCTGAGATACGTAACATGTTTATTTTACTTCAAGAAATAAAACAAAAACAATAAACAAAAAAGCAAAATAATATAATATTTTAATATTAAAAAATTAAATTGATTTCGTTCAAAGAAAACTTTAATAACAGAAGGTAATGGGTTGTGAGCTCAGATAGATATTATAATACATACAAAATAAAATCAGTTAATCGTGAACTTACTTTTTTGAAACGGTAATTTTCAAAAATTCTATATTATTGTTTTTATTTTTTAAATAAAATATTCACCTATAACAGTAAGGTACTCCAAATAGGCACTAACTTTTATTTAATCCCGCAAAAAAAACATTTATTTTTATAAAATATTGTATTGCAAAGAATAATAACTATGTAGGATCGGGTAAAACATAGATTACATATCACTATTAGCTATTAGTGATAGTTTTTATGTTAATGTTAACAGAAATATATTAGTAATGGCGCGATTATTGGTTCATTTGCTAAAAAATTACGTTATTAATGAATTTTTTTTTTTCGTTGCGCTAGGTTAGATTCGTGCGCTTCAAATCCAATAAACATATCCACTTTTATAAAAAATGCATTTTTCGTTCGTTCATTCATTCATTCATTATGTAATATTTTACAATTATGGTACAAAAAATGCCTTTTTTTTTTTTTACTTGTAAATGATAAAAAAAATGTAATTACGACGATTGCCAATGAATTTTTATTTTATTATTTAATCATTTTATACATAAATAAATTGGTATTATATTATATGAAAATATGCGAAATTACAAAGAAATGTATTGGTTGAAGTTAATGGTAACAAAGTAAAACTTCTATTTTTTTCAAACTTAATAAATTAAGAAAGAGATTGAAAGACCATATAAATCATCGCAAGAAATTAGTTAATCATTTAATGAACCAAAATATACATCGTACTAGAAATTTCAACTGCTGTAATACGACTCTCCTCTTGATCCGGTAAGTGGGTGAATGGAAGAAGGGTTGTTGAATGGAAACCTTCCGAGTCTTCTGTACACCAGAATAATTATTTTTAGAAGGAAGAAATACGAAATTAGCTGAATTTAACTTATTAAATCGTGTCATTTTATACGGCTATTTGGTTGCTACCAAACTAGGTGATAAATTACGTTTTGGAAACTTCAAAATATTAGAATACAGATTATATATTTTTATGAGAAATCAGTAACAAAATGTCGAATAAAAAAAAATTCAACATAAAAAATTTAAATAAATACAATTTAGAATAATATTTATGTATTGTGAAAGAAGAAAAAATATCGATTTAAGGTCAATATATATATAAAGTTAGATAAATAAGCGAATTCATCAGAAACGTTGGAAGAAATAATTTACATAATATTTAATATATACCTACAGTATTGTACAAAAAATATGTGTAAAATATTTTTTGACAAAGCCCGAAGGTTTTGATCAAATAGATAGGCGGAAGATATAATTCACTGATTCAGTTTTATATTCTTTGTGTCACAATTGATTTGCTAATCACTTGTAAATATATTATAATATATAAACATTAAATATGTATGTATAAATGGCTGAATGCTAGATAACCGAAATATCGATCTACAACCGAATCTTGGTGTAGAAAGGTGGGCAGAGATATGTAGTTTAATGATAATAACATAATAATAATTATAAATATATAAATAGTTAAATATAAATTAAATGTATTAATTAGAAAGATATACATATAAAATCAATTTTATCGAAAAATATTGTTGTTGCGCCATCGGGATTCGAACCTGGATCTCTTTCCAAACCGGGGAAGGTGCATTATCCAACTATGCTACAATATTTTAAGCAACACATTTTCGAACCAATATGTTACCTTTTTGATATTCATACATTTTAATCGTTCCATTATTTGAAAGAGCCATCTACCTTATTTTTACATAATCTCGAATACTTTTGAGTAATCTGATAACAGTCGCCAGAATTATCAATTAATTTTTATTACATTTTTGATACATTGATACCAATTTATATATTTTGTGTTCTCCTAATATAGATAGTTATATAGTGAGAGGTGACCCACCATTTACCTAGGATCGTTCTATGAGCTAATGCTCCCATATCGGTCATTCTCATTCGCCGCTTGGTTAGCATTTTTATAATGCTAAAATACCATGCCCTGCCACTACAGGGCTGTGATATACGTCTACCAAATAAGATAAACCTCTCATTGTCTTTCGGTAAGAAATTCTTATATTATTTGGAATATCATTACAAAATATAAGTAGATAAATACAACATGAATCAGTAATGATGTTCCAGGTCTCAGGCGACGGAAACGTGGCAGGCACAATCTAGAATGGCCGGAGAGCAGACGGGCGGACTTACTTGGGGGCGGAAGAAATACTCCCTTACGGAGAACAAAACAAAACAAACAAAAAAATCAAAATAATTCTACAATGAAATATTGTCTAAATCCAAAACAAAATTCGCAAATAAATTCTGCCAGGTGATCAAAACATTTTTTGCTTTATTTGTTAGAACGCCAACCGATGCGCGTTATTGGATAAATGAAATAACATTCACGGAAATAGCAAACCAATATTCAAATAAGAAACGGTAACTGTGCCGGTAAATCTCCTACAATTTGTCTGGGGAAAAGGAGATAAGTCCATCCTCATGGAACAGAAGACTGGTTTAATGGGGATAAAAACAGTCCCAGGTGGATATGTTCTGCTGAATAAGGTTGGGGTACACGGTTACAACGACAATTTAAATTATCTTCCCCATCAACGATAATAATATAATATAAAATATCCTTTAAAAAATTGATTAATAAATATAAAATAAATTGTGTAAAATACGAAACGAAGTGTGAAGGTTTAACGCAATAGAATAGGTAACGATCTATAAAATATTTTTTTGGGAAAGTTGAACAAATGAATTAATAAAAGGATCAGATATATCATTGTCACCTTTATTTGCGGTATATATTAGGCGGACAGTAATAATAAAATTTAGGGCACAGTACCAGGCCAAGCCGGAGGCTCCTGCAGGGCAGTGCTTCTCGCTATCTTTATTATCATATTTATGAACCAAGCATAACTTTTTATTTTTTATAAATATATTAATTTATTTAAGTAAACATAATATTTAATAAAAATTGTACTATAGGTATTACTTATAAATATTAATAACGGCGAGTATTTACATGAATTAAAAAGTTATTTTAAAAATTAATATTATATTATAAGTTTCATTGCCAACTTTAAGCATATGGAACCATACTGATCTATTTTCAATGTAATGTCAACATGGATATATTTGCGTCACTTTTACAGAGATGCTTAAAGCGTCTCCCGCGAGAGCTCTTGGCATCGCAAAACTTTACATATACTTACAGTATCTCTTTGAGTATACGGCAGTTTCTTACACATTTATTTAATATATTCCTATATGTCCAGATTACGTCTATAACTAGATATATATTCATGTATAGTATATCCAGAATAGACAAAATAATAAAAGACCGCGCTGTATCCAAAACTACCAAGGTAAAGGTAGTGCTGTTCTGCATTTAATATTTTTGTATGTTGTGGTACCGTGGACTCTGAAGGCGAGAGAGAGTTGACGGATTGATGCCTTCGAAATGCAGTAATGGAGATGTATACTGCGCATCACGGTATGCGAGACATTATTCAATTACGCATCAACGATAGACAATACATTGTGATAGGCCAGGTTGATAGGGAAGGAAGATCTTTCACTCCTTGAATCGACCAAGCGAAAAACGCAACAGACGCTTATTTTGTTAACAGCCCTACATTCCGATATATATATATATACGTACATATTGAATAAAATAGAATAGTGTTCTTTTTTATATTCCTTTTAGATGTCGGAAGATTCTCAGGACACGAAAGGAATTTGGAATTTGGGACTCATCACAATCCGGATTCTGCTTGCATCTCCAAAGATGTGGACTATATATTTTTCACTACGTCTGTCAAGGGTTCCCACAAAGTATAGACGCAAAGTCTCGTGATTAGTATAATAGTATTAACTGTTCCGTACACGTTGTACTGGTTCAAGCTCGCAAATCGACTACTCGGCAACGAGGCTTGATGGGGAAGGAAGAGGGGGGAAAGAAACAGTGAATTATTTTCGTTCAATGATTAATATATTTATATACAAATAAATATATATTCAAAATAGTATATTTGGATTATAGAGATATGTGGACTATTGATTTTTAGATAATATAATTCGGATAACCTCCAGCTAATTTATTTATTTCCGAAAACATGTTCTCCCGGCGGGTCTATAAACAAATGATCTTCAGATTACGATGGATGTATCTTAAAGATTATTTTATATTCTGATACAAATCCATTATAATAATTTTAATAACAGCATCAATAAAAAATATTTTTTATCTTGTATCGAAACATCGATATACTTCAATGTGTTATAAACAGGTAAATATTTTTTGCTAAAAGGTGAAATTTAAGGGAATCCTAGGATAAGTTAGTGCTTACCCAGAGATGTCAAGGATAGGACTGACGCGTGGGTCTCCCGCGGGACTAAATCCTTACTTCTTGTCAGAAGTGACAAGAAGTGGCAGAAAAACAAAAATGATGAAAATTCACTTCTGGACTATGTACCCAACTGTTACTTAATTTATGTATAAAAAGTATGATTTTTAGTCGTTCCGGGACCAGGGTTAAATTTGGTCAATATATTTGATGTATATTTGTATATACATAAAACATATTTTATTATATCTACCAAATTGGCATGACCTAAGATTTTGATTTTGACCAACTACAGATTAAATATGTATCTTATCATTGATTTTGCAATTTATTGCACATGTTAAATACAATAATCTAAAATCTCGAAACAATTAACTTGTAAACAGAGGTATAAAATATTGTAGACTATATCCTTATTTTTAAATTATGATCTTTTTGTGAAAAAACAAAGACTGTATCTACATATTTCCAATTATCGTAATGTTTCTCAGGTACTGTTTTTTGTCAATTTAGGATGTATTCGGTCAATGAATCAAAACTTAACTTACGGCAGAATTATTTCAGAGAACGGGCTTAAAAAAAATTCAGTGTACCTCATATAGGCAGATTTGCGGTCTACGTGTTATTTATTCTAATGTAGCGGACGTGATGTAAATAGGACGTTATACATACTAAATAAGTGCAGGTGTTCGTTTGAGAACTCGGACGCAAATGCATAACAATATATTATGTACATCATGCACGCGTTTATAATTTTGCCATTGGCGCGATAAAAATAATATACAGTAGCTTGTTGGTGTAGTGGTCAAGACGTTGGCCTAGTGATCTAGTAGTGGGGAGTTTGCGCCTCGTTCCAGGACAACAGCAAGTTAGTCCTCTTTTCATAACACAAGCGTTTAGCTTGGTTTGAAAATAGTAAAAATGTTGATGTGACATGTATTTCGTTGTACGTAATTGCAGATAGTGAATAATGTAATTGAATAATATACTCTCGAGTATTGTTTAAATGCGTTTGTAATAATGATAATCATTCCTAACGTAACTTTAATACATTAAGAATTATTGCATTCAAGATTTTTTTTTCATATTGATTAGTAATATTGGATTAAGTATAAATATATTTTAACTTTACAAGAATAATCGAGGAAATTATTTAAAAAACCCAAAATTTCATTTCATTCCCTCAAGACTTTAAAAAATGTTTAAATTCAAACATACGAGTATGATGAATGACATTTAATGTTGTCAAATTTATTTTCAAATTCAGTGTTTCATTATGTTTTGAAAAAAGATTAAGGGATATTCAATTTATTTCGGCGATGGGCATTTTTTTTTATCAATATTTTTACTCTAATGAAAAATAGCCTATAATAATATGGTATATAAATGGATTTTGGCATATATAACCTAATTTTCTAAATTTCCTACTAGGAGCTGGGAAGTGAGAAAAGTTAAAACGTTATTTTTTTTAAAGCATAACTTATTTACAATATTTTCTTGCAATCACTTTTAAATAAATTGATATAATCACATTAGATTAAACTATGAAAGTAATAATGAAACACGTTCTGTATATTTAGGCAAGACCCAAACTGTATTTTTCCAGACATCCATCAAGCACTACCGATAAAGGTTTAGCGATAGCTACCTTTTGGCTATGAAACATGGCGTTTGTTACCTCCGGAACGGTAAATTACGTATTATCATATTTTTGTAAATATGGTTTCAAATATATAAAATGTAAGTGCACGCAGTGCTAGTAGGCTACCAATATACAGAGTAAATATCGAATGTGTAAAAAAATAATGTAATATTGAAATTGCTACCAGCCAAATAAATAAAAACACTACAAAGGACATTCAACAGACATTTCTTTTAAATCATTGTTTTCTCCAATATGGAATCCGTAATATTTTTTATTATTTATTTTATAAATAGAGATAATATAATATATTTAAATATTATATGTCGCATCAATATTCTTAACGTATTTCAACCTTGTGTTACGAAAACTATGACTATTTTGGTATTCTCCCTTAACTAGCTCCATAGACCATTAGGCCAATCAATAGACCACATATAATAAAATTGTGTTTGTGTGTATTTATTTTGCAATTTACTAATATTTATAATATCGATCATAGTATAACCGTGTACACAGTAACTGTTAAAATTATATTTTGTAACAATCAATATTAAACAAAAGTAAAAATAAAATGCAGATGACGTGACATAATATACAAATAACGAAACCAAATTCATAAAATTCCTACATGTTATGGAAGTCATTCTGAATATTATTAACTTGGTATTATAAGTCAGAATTATAAACAAAATTAAATGTTTGTATGAAGTAAGTAAGTACTAATCGTGTTTTGTTTGCTCCGTGCTTGTTTCTTTTCTTTTACTTCTTACATATCTTTAGTCTGTGTCAAAAATTTTTACTTAATATCTCTACTTGTCTCCTTTTCATTTTTGATTTTTCTGTTTTTTACCATTTTATTTCATTTGTTACCTTACTTCTAACTTATATTCAAGCTTATGGAACCTTATGGCTACCTACCTCAGAATAGATTCTTTATATGTACCTAGCGAGGTAGGAAGCGGCCAACAGGCTTACATGTAAATGAAATGTATTATAATATTTATATTAAAGATTTTTATATTGATGCAAGCTATAAAAGGAACGTTGTTACAAAAATAAACGCCGATTTATTGGCACTGAAATGAAATAAATTTAAATAGTAGATGACTTAAATTATCACATATGTGAAAATAAAACACTTGTTTTTTTATTCTACTCGTTTAATTTACTTGAGACGCGTTTCGCCTAGCAAAGGCATTATAAATCTAACAAATTAACTTGTATTTATAGCTATAATAGAGGACAGCTACACAATTTTATTTGCACAAGATGAAAAGGGGTTATTAATTTGAATTCTGAGGATTTCCATACATTTTGAATATTTCTAATTATATAACTTTAATTATAAAATATCATTGGTGTTGAAACTGAATAGTAACTTAGAAGCATTCAAAATGTATGGAAATCCTCAGAACTCCAATGAATAATGTTGTCCCTTTTCACCTTATGTAAATAAAATTGTCTAGCTGCCCCCTATTATTATAGTTATAAATGCAAGTGGTTGAGTTAAATTGTTAGATTGATAATGCCCTTGCAAGGCGAAACGCGTCTCAAGTAAATTAAACGAGTAGAATAAAAAAACAAGTGCTTTATTTTCACATATGTGATTATGAGGTTCTTCAAACTTACTTCGGAAATAGTAAAAATGATTCGAGATATGATATTATTTTTGGTGTTTTCAGATTTTTGGGTAAGTTAATTTATATATTGCGAGTGTAAGTTTGAATGCGAGCGGTTTCCGGACATGGCACCTGGGACTCGAATGTTCGCTTGAGATGGCTATAACTCGAGAAGGAGTATGCGTGTGTGGCGAATGAATCAGAAAGATCGTTTTAAGTCTGACGCAGGGGCTCCAATTCTCTAAGCTCTCACTGTGTTCGGATAATCGCGAAGTGTGAGAAATATACGTAATGGCAGATTAAATCAGGTAATGAGAAGATAAACTACTTACAGTTGACTAGAGATTTACTCAACACTGTTAAACAACGTAATGTGCAAGTAGCTACTGAAGGCTGATCTAGAGCTCGTGGTCGGGAAGATGGCAGGCAGACAAGTGGCAAATGTTTTTTGAGATTTTGGTTTAACAATCAACTGTGAGGCGCGTTCAGGGCCTCCACACAGTCATATTAACAATTTAAAGGAATCTAATTATCACAATTATTGTTATTAAAAAAAGACAAAATATTATGGTGAAAATATTTTTCTTGTAAACTAAAAGAAAACACTAGTCCACTACAGTTCCTGGTGATATGATAGCATCCAGTTTTCTGGATTAGCCACTGTGGACCGGATCGTCAAGGATTTTAATTAATTTTAACATGGTGAAGATACTCGCATGCCAACTATTTATTATAACGAAAAATGCAAAATAATGATATATTTTTAGAATATTTTACTCTGGGAGAGTAGAGAAGGTTAACAGGCCTGCCTAATGACCCAGATATTTATTTCTATACCGACGAATAAACCCTAATTTAACAATATTTCAATATGTCCAAGAACAAACAATTATTGGATTCTTACCTACTACGGCACTGTTATTAAATAAATATCAGATATCTTATGGAGACGAAGCTATTTTTATTATATTTAATGAAAAATATAAACAAAAATATGGGGTTATTACAGGGGTCCCTTTATATATATATAACGTTCACCAATTCTCATCCCTCAATCTCCGCATTTATCAATTATTTTTAAAGTTCTATATATGTTATTACGTGGAATCGCTTCGAGTACCACTACACCATCGCCATCTATGGACTAAATTTGATAATTGTTTTGTATTGAAACAGCATATATTATTCATTAAACATAATAAAAAATACTTCTCGTCTCTATGAGATATCTGAAATTTATTTAAATCTTAATTTATTCACGGTGGGTACGTATTAAAGCTACATTTAATGCTCACTAAGGAGGATTTCTTGTGTGTCTCAACAAAAGCAGGTTCCAAATTTTTTTTAAAAAAGATAACGTGAATGTAATGAAAATAATATTAAAAACATTTATTTCATGTTTTTCTGTTATTTATTCTATACACAAGTATTTTATATTAATAATTAATTAGCGTATGTTTAAGTAGTAAGTAGCTTGGAATAATATGTATCGGATTAATACAAAGTGGATTGCTTATAAATGGAATAATAGATGAAAAAATAACTGTAACATATAGGTTCGAATATTTTTATTTTTTTAACGAAAATTTGTCGTTAACTTTCTAGGTTAACATGGTTAGCGCGCTTCCCCGGATAGGAAAAGATTCTAGTCTGAATTCCGGTGGCAACCAAAATATTTTTTCGATAAATTGATTATGTCTTTCTAATTGATACATTTAATTTGTATTATAATACCACAGAATTATGTTTTGAAAAATTGCAACTTCACAATAATTATGTGTTTTCCTTAAAAACTTTACATTTTTGATTAGAAATAATCAAAATATTTTTCTAATCTCACCATTCACTAAATCGGCTTGCGTCATGCGTAGTAATTTGTTTAAATTATAAATATGCTAATATTATTGAAAAGCAAATTTATTTATAAAAGCAAAACTTCTTTAATATTTTACTCCTGAATTAAGATGAAACATTATAATATGTTAAACATGTCTATTAAAACATATTTTATACATTAATTAAAACATATTAATTAAATTGTGGCTTTCTGATGTTTATAATTTATACAAGTGATTAATACGCAATAATTAATTAATACATTTCTTGAAAATAAATCACAACAAAATATACGCTACGCCGCACCGTAGACGGCGTGGGGTAACTTCTACGCCAGAAATTCCCCCGTAGTTCATTTTAGCCCGGAATGTTTCTCCCTGTCGGCAGCGGGCGTGTTTATATTGCAACACGATTCGGGTCTCACTCGTAAACTTTTATGTGTAGCATGTACCACACAGCTTCCCTGAGGCATTTTCATCGCTGGATTTCATAAAACTCTCTTTAATTTTCTACGTACCTATATTTGTTTCGAGTAAATGTAAATAGATTTTGTTTACGTGTATGGTAGATAAGCATCTACTAGATTTGTAAGGTTAAACATGTGCGTGTTTTCCTCATTTTTGGGAAAAAATTCGGCTTATTTAAGCATTATATAGACTCGTAGAGCACAATGGTGATTTGTCCAAAATACAACATTTTCAGGGGACCAATTTTTATGTTTACAATACAGAATAATATTTTGGATGTGAATTTCAGATTACGTGCTTGTTGGTCTAGTGATAGATGAAGATACTCGTCTGGTGATTCAGTGGTTGAGGGTTTGAGCCTCGTTATAGAAAACCAGTCTTCAGGCAGTTTCGAAACACAAGGAATTATCTTAGTTTGAATAAAGTATTTAAAAACTCAATCTATTTAAAAAAAAATTATTGTGTTTCATATATTTTATTAAGATTGTATTTTATTATTATTATTTATATAAGATTATTATAATAAATAAATATCAGATATCTCGTAGAGACGAAGCTATTTTTATTATATTTTAACGAAAATTAATATAGAATTATAGGGCTTACGACCTGTCTTTGGCTGGCTTAAGTTTTGTTTTGCCAAAAAACAATCTCATAGGTGAAACTTGTGTGATCTGAAAAAATATTTGAGGTCTTACTTGGTTCAGTGATAAAGTAGTCGGGGGTTTGATTCTCGTTTCAGAAGACTGTGAAGTTAGTCCTATTTTAATGTTCTTAGTATTTTTAAAACAAGCTTTTAGCTTATTTTGAAAATAAGGGCATCTTCAACAGAGATTTTATAGTATGGGAGCGACGATTCAAATCCATCGCCATCATCGACGCTACCAGCTGACCGACGATACAGGCAACATCTGGACCCGAGTGCTGGGCTGGGTGTCTCGGTGCTCGATCCGATCCACCCCGACTAGCTTCGCAATATCCATTTATCTTTAATACAATCATTTCTTTATTTTTCCTTTTTATCTTTAATACCAAAGGCATTTTGAACGGTAGGGGTAAAATGAATGCACATTGAAATTAATTCAGAGACAACGCAAACGTCGCTGTTTACGTTGTCAAATCAAATTTTACAAAAATAATACAAGTTTTTTTGTTGTCTCTCGAGCTAGCCAACAATGAGAGGCGACTTTGCCGTTGAATTCATGTGTGACACAAAGGACTTTATCGAAGTTTATGGTTTAATTTATTAGTTTGCTAATTAATTATTACTTGTTGTATAAGAACCGTCTGACTTTCGTACGTTTTTGGGTTCAAAGTTTTGTCAAGTTTACTGGTTGTGACCTACTAACTTGTTTAGGGAGACATAAATCAAATACGTCTAATTGCCCGTCTGGTGACTAATTTTCAAAACAAAACGCTCTTTGCGTTAGAGCTCGTTATTACTAACTATAATAGAGATAACCTGTCAATAATGAAGATAAATAAACGACTTCTATAATATTAAAAAAAAAAAGGAAATAAAATAGTAAAATAATTTTGTTTGTTTGACTCGATAATCGCACACATTTAAGGTATACAATTAACAGCAGACCTTTGTTTGTTTTATATTGCTAAGCGACACAAACGGATAGACATAAGTAAATTACAAATGCGTGCTATCTATTTTTACCGTGAGGATTAGGAAAATCTGTCCTGCCTATTATTTTTATATATTGTGTGCTTGTGTGTTTTGTGGAAAGATGATTTTAATATGTTATTTTAATACAAATGTATCAATCAGAAAGATATACAGATAAAATATTTTTGTTGCCACCCGGACTCGAACCACGAATCCTCCCTATCCGGGGAAGTGCGCTGACCTATTACAGTACGTCAACATTGTAAGTTAATGACAAATTTTCGAACTTATATGTTGCACTTTCAAAATGATACATCTGTTATTCCATTATTTGAAAGTGATCTTATTTATATTTACAGAAAATCTCAAACACATTTGAGTAAAATCCGATAGAAGGCGCCAGAATTTAATAAATTCATTCATTTTTATTAAATTTTGAAACCATTAATAAAATTAAATTGAATTTATCTGTATATCTTTCTTATTGATACATTTAATTTGAATTAACATATCACAGAACTATGATCTGAAAAACTGCAACTTCACAATGATAATGTCTTCTTAATAAATGTTATTTTGAATATATTTTTTTCATCTAATCCTAAGATTTTAATGCAATAATGACATATTAAATCTGGTGTAATATAATATTATTTCAGTGCAAATTAAACTGTTACTTGGTGCTATATGAATATTATTATTATGTTATAAAAATTCTGTCGAATATTAAGAAAAGTATATATTAGTTAATTAGTTAGTGCCAATTAATAGTAATGATTACTTTATATGACAATAAATTTTTTAAAAATCAAAATACAATAAAAAATTTAAACTAGACAGATATTTCATATTAAACTAGGTGATGTTATCACAGAATACATTTTCTAGTGGATAATTATTTTGCAGTTAAAGGAAGTGTGAAATAGCCATTAACTAGAAAATGTTCTCTTTAATTACGTGTAACATTCAGGTTATATGGCCGTTCTGGAATAGCCGTGGCCGTTATTCAAACACCATTTTATTAAAACTTGTGACTGATCTCAAAACATAATTATAGATATGAATTAGGTACTTTCATAAATTATATTTAATTCTTGATCGAATAAATCAAAAGACAACACACATATTATTTTATTCCGTAATATTAATATGAAAAAAATTGTAATACGTACGAGTTATTTTTAACATTTGTCTCAAATGCGAAAAAATCAACAATTTTATTGTCACCTCTTTCTTTGATAAATTTTCTCTCTAGCAAGATTTACGTAACAAATAATATCCTTTAGTGTTTAGTTGACACTTATCAGAAGTTTCATTATTATTCCCGTCTTGAAAGAGTATGTAATTCGCGTAGAATTTCTCGAATTTCAAACAGGAAAAATGACACCTTTAAGACGGCATGTTCTTTGGCTTCTCATAAATATTTTTCCATGGTAGATAAATAAAATACAAGCTACATAATATAGAATATACATCAGTGTTTTCATAACATTTATGAAAATTTAAATCCGTAGTAAGTCAGAGATGTAAATTAATAATGTAACCTGTTTTTGTAATCCTTTTGAAAAATTAAATTCGTCTTGCGTAAGCCAGATATGTAAATAAATAATGTATTTTGAAAGTTTTCTTCGCATTGAAATACTAAAAACAATATGGTATGGTAATTCAAAATATAAGCCAAATACACAGACGAATTTATTATAATACTTTGAAAATAATTTGATATTGTCAGAGGGAGAAAACAAAATAATTTACAAGTGCGTACATATGTATGAAAATAATTAAAATGTGTATTACCGTATGAAGGAAATCAATAAATAATTTAATGTTAATACGTTTTCAGGGCAGTTCAGCTATTCGTGGCACCGGAGTATCAACTCTGATAATGAACCCTATTATGGGATCCAAAACGTCGGTCAGAGAGGTTAGAGATACATGGTACAGAAAAATGTACACAGAATATATTGTACTTTTAATTTTTTAGGCAAAAACATTGTGGTTAGTCATTTACATAAATAATACATTAACTTAATATTTAACCACCGTGATATATGAACATATATTTATATATTTTATAACACCCGGAAAAAAGATTTTTACTAAATCGGTTAGTGTATATATAAAACTCACGATGGTTAACCCTCGAATGCTACGCTGGGCAACCGGGACATAAGTACTACAGTGGGTCCCGAAGACCCCATGTCCTTTTCCTCAATTTTAACTATGCAATGATCGCTCTTAAATAAAAATGATTGAATTAGTCATTTAGATTAGAAAACTCTTAAAACGATTAGTACGATAAACCACAATATAAACATGGAAATCTCCGGTCTCACCTTATAAAATAACTTCGAATGTTAAAAGGAACAAAAAAAAATTACATTCTGAAAATAAATAATAAAAAGATATTATAAAAAATAAGCGTAGTATGTAATATAAATGTTTATACATAATAAATATTTTATAATAATTTATTATATATAAACAAAATAAAGTTGAAAATAATAGAAATCCGACTCGTCGATTTAGCGAGAAACTCAAAAATCATGTGTTACACATATACTACAGCAGGATTCGGTAGACCCCAGAACGGGACTATTTTCTAGTTTCGTAAACAAAGACAACCTTACACACCTTAAACGGGCGTGTAATCTTGTCAATATCTGGAGGAACACTGAGTGAACAGCTACACAACGTCCCGAGTGGCGAGGCCACGGAATAGCGCATACGCACAAGTTTTTTTCTTGCTTGGGGTCCAACAGACCCTATCTGAGGATTAAATACAATGTTACAGTATATCTTATTGGAATATATATTATTATATCATAATATCAAACGCTAAGAAAAATTCATTATGTAAATACAAAGTTTTATGCTAGGTATCTTTATTATGGATTATTTTATATAATAAATTTATCTGCATATTAAAAAAGCTGAACATGACCAAAATTTACTCGAAAAATATCTAATTAATATGTGATGAATTACCATAAAAATATATAATATAGAATACCTGGTCTGATAAACATTTTGTATACTGAAACTTTAATGTTTCTAGACAACAATCGAGATTTTATTCAATTTTGGAGACGAAAATAACGATGATTCGCGTTTACTACGGGAATTTTACTTAAGATGACGTACTTTTTTTTTAAAGAAGAAAAATCATATTTTTGGAAATTATTTAAAATAACAAAATACAAAATTACTAAAATTATTAAGTTTTATGAAAAAAAATATGTATACATTTATTTTTAAAGTGCACTTATAGTAATGATATTTAAAAAACAATCCATTTTGGATGTTCTTAAGATGACATACATGCGTCTAAGATGACATATTATTTTTATTTGATGATTTGCCAGCACGAAATTTGTGACACCATCTTTCACATGATTGACAGATAACTTAATGTTTTCTCGGTTTTGATTTGCTGTACAAATCATTGCAATAAATGTACATCATCATCTTGGGTAATTTCTTCACTGGAAGCAGAAGCACAATCAGAATTTAGGGGATCTTCAAGTATGACTTTCTTATTAATTCTTTGCGTGAACTTTTTCTGATATTTTTTATATTCTTTTTATCTTTTTTTAATTGATTATGTTCTCTTACTTGATGATCATGTGTAGACTGCTAGTTAGAACTTGCGAGCCTGATGTTTTTCTAATATTTTTTGTACGATCTGTAAATACTCTTAATGGTACTTTTGGTATTGGTGAGCGTTCATGCAATATTTCTAGAGAGTCTGAGTCAGTTTAATTATCTTGAGAATTAATAACTATTGGAGAAGGTTTCGGTTCCTCAGAAGTACTTGATGTAGAAGGTGCTGATTGTAAAAAATGTCTGTTTTTAATATTGTTGTCCGTTTCGTCACTTGGCGAAAACAGATTGTCTGAATGCGTTTTTGAATCTCTTTTGTAGACCTTATATTTTAGTAAAACTAATATTTTTAGAGTAATTCCGAAGGTTGCTCACCTCTAAAACTTTTTTTAAATAGAAGCAATTGAATTTATTTTTCTGACGATTCTTTATTACTTAGTTATAGAATAGTTCAGAGAGATAGTTTGCATCTAAATTAATTCTGAAGTCGGATGTCGAAAGATTTAAAATCTAACAACAAATTTTACTTGGAATTTAATTTTAAAATATTCGTTACCTTTTTGTACAATAATTGGAAACAATAAAAAAATATTTATCACTGACTTTTTATAATTTTTATGTAATGGGAAAGACCTGGTGGTTTGAGATGCGATCCAGTATGAGAAAATAAGATGCATAGATGCTGGATTTTGGAAATATGGATAATCTGGCTACAAATTTAACGGTAACCATATTTTGCTAGAATATAAATAACGTTCATGAGAATACTCAAATAATACTTATTTTTTTAGATCTAATATGTGAAATAATGCTCTAATATTACTTCTGGTACTATATTTCTATAAAAGTAGTGTCAGTTTCATAAAATATAATTTTGCCTCAGGGAGACATCAAACCAATTACGAACTCGGTTTCAAAAAGAAATAAAATAATTTTATGAGACAGCTTTGCAAAAACTGTTTCAATCTTCGTTCTCACAATTTAATTTGGTTTTGTTTTTACAATAAATTAAGATAAGTTTTCCAGAAGATATATAATAATTATTATTACGAAAATATAAAACATACCCATCCGTAATTCAACTAAAAAATAATACTAGATATTATGTATAAAATATAATTATAAATAAATCCGTAAACTTGTAAACCCGGGAAAAGTGGCATCCCCACGACCTACAGTATTTCTCTCATGCTTCTTTCATTGGACATAATTTTGTTACAATTGATTTTTCTACCATTATGTTTATTACGTATGATAAATGAAACACTTCTTCGTCACAAATCTTAACATTTATTACCAAACTTGGAAGAAAATGATATAAAAATGAAATTAAAAAAAAGGAAGAAATTTTTTTGTTTATACATTTTTTTTTTTAATAATAAGTAATGTAAATAACAAAAAAAAACTACTATTCGTTGAATTCTTTAAGAGTGTGATTTTTAAAACATGTCAAAAACAAATACTTGACATGTTCGATGCACAGTAGTTTTTCAGACAAATTACACCTTTTTTGGTATATCTGTGTTTTTTTTCGCGTGTAGAACGAACATATTCCATGAAGATTGTGTTGATTATCTAGGAACCGACTGATGCCAAAAATTTTCTTCATTCTCTGGTTAAGATCTGACGGTAAATTAGGAATGATCATTCGCCTATAGATTTATCAATTATGTGGTTTTATCAACTGCATACCCAGCTCCTTTAAAATAAATCGATGCGGATAACTAATTCCAATATTGCTTACGAATATTATTTGTCCATTAATATCAGCAATATTCAAAAAGGAATAGAATACGGTAAGAGGCCATCTATTGCTCTTCCTGATAGTTGAATATGAATCCTTCATCTCAACAACTATATCAACGGTCCTTTAGTCAAATTATAAAATGTCACTATTTCTGGTTTAGCCTTTTCCTTTGAATGCTCACTCGGTCCGTCGTTGTTGGGATCGATCCACCTAATAGCATATTCTTATTTTTTTTCCTGCCATGAAGCGATAGTACCGACTGAATCTTCTAAATTTGTCAGGTTTACCATTTGTCACGATGTTGATGGCTGTAAATCAACGTCTAAAGAACATGTAAAAATCAGAATTACATTAAAAATACTGCATTTAAAGATTGATAATTTTTGCGATAAATGAAAACTTATAAAAATATTTTTTTAAATTGCGTCTTAAAAAGATACGTCGTTAACCCTTCCCAAACCATGCAGTAACACAGGTCTACCATCATAATTAAACCTGTAATATTTCGGTAAATACATGCAACATAAAATTCATATTTTAGATAATCCTAAATAAAATATTAGCGCTTAGGAATGACTAGTGAAAAACCAATTATGAAAAGGGAATCGTGCAAAAAAAAATATTTTTTCCATTCAATTCGTTGTAAAATTAATACATTGGTAAAAATACCATTTGTCATATAAAAGACAGAGATCACACACTATTTTCACAGTGAAAAGGACAACAAACGTATAAATATAAATGTCTCTTTCTCAATAATTAAATGAAGAGAGATACGAAGGAAGGACACATATATAGGACTTAATGAATGCTCTAAAATATGTAGTTGATCATTTTTTCAAAATTGAGTACTCAATATTTAAAGTAAATTCGAGCCATCAAAACCATTTAAGATAATAAAAACATTTTTACGGTAACACGAGTTGACAGCATGGCTGCGTTCGAGTATTTTATATCATGGTATGGTTAAGGTTAATGCCTCAATGAGGAAATCCTTCACGGCTGCTGCGCGCGTGCAGATAACTTTCCGATAGCAGATTAGTCCATTAAAATGCACAAATTCAACATATATAAGCCAACAGGGTCGAGACCTAAGAAGGGCGAATGATGTCAAGACGGCCCCGCAAGAGGTTGGCGGGTGCCGCGCGGTCCGGACTACGGAGGCGATGTTGAAGAATTGGATGCGCGCCATTGTGTCTTCCGAGTCTCGTGAGACCATTAAAGAAGATCTAATAACTGCATACCAACATATGATTTTTCAATATTTCTAGAGATAGAGATTATATGTATTTGTTATATTTTAAACTCGTGCTAATGATGACATTGACTTTTTGAGTGCGGGATTGTGTCATCAGAATAATATCCGTTCGTTGTAACAAAAATATTTATTCTGAAAGCTTCGATGCAATATAGTTCAAGTTAATATAAAATGTTTACAGTTCAACACCGACCGCGGCGCGATATATTTATCTCTTTCACACACTCGTCATCGTACTAATCTTCACGCGCTCACGCATTCGTCCCATAGATACATTGCGGTATTGATCACCACACTCTTCTCTCTCAACACACAAGCCTCATTTCATTGATTTTAGTTTATCTTATTTATCATTCATCCCCGAACACTGTAAAGAATGTAGATATTTTAATAATAAAATATAGATTATAAGAGTTATTTGGCCTAAGTCCTCTATTTCTGATGCTTTCAATATTGGCGTCGTATACGCATATCTCTCCACACATACGTCCAAACTAAAGCTGGCTGTAGTGACAACTAGCTTTAGTTACTCAAATCAGCTTTGTATCTACTCCTAATTGGTTAATTATTCTCTCAGTCGGGAATGTATTGCCGTTTGTATGCCTGAGTCACCTAATTTCCACTGCATGCAGTCTACCATAATTATCCATTGCCAGTTCCAAGCTTCGCTTTCAGGCGTCCGCAATGGCACCAAAAACTTCGTCATGCACAGCTTATTTTGCCTCGGTTCACAAGATTTTATTATCAATTACTGCTTTCAGTTTATTCATAGCGGAGTTTACTTTTTCATTTCAAGCTAATATTTTTCCATGTGCATGAATTGTACTAAAAAAATGATCCCAAGTAAATATTTTGATAATATAAATGTAACTTTAATAATGTAATTGCTTCATATTCATCAATTCATTATATGAAGCAATTTTTTACCAAAAATTTCAATCATTACAATTTCGATAGGAATGATTTTTATGCAAAACATGAAATAAAGTAAATTGTACGACAAAAAAGTATATATTTAGCAAAAATATTTTTTTTAAAACCAAAACAAACGTAGGTATAATTCTAAAATTTCTCATCGCAAAAATTGGCGTTCGTACGCTGTACGCACGAAATTTTTTGTTCTGCAAAAATACATTTGGTCTAAAATATATTTGATGGATGGATTTGATGTAAATTAATATATTGGCTTTACCTACACACTCAAGTTCTGACCTGGCGTCCTAGATAAGGTTAGTATTTCTTGGACACCTGCGATTTTTAATTTGTAGGACGATTTTTTCAACCCCTAAAACACTTCACGGTGTCTCAATGATTAATTATGAATTTTATTTTATTGAGTATATGGGTGTGGTATACTAGGTATATCATAATTTAAAAAATATAATTTCTTGTTAATCAAAAATAAAACGTTATGAATATAGTATGAGGATTAAGTTTGTTTGTTTTTTTTCCACCTAAAAGAATCGAAATTCACAATTTATTCTGTACTTGGTAGAATAGCTTTAGTTGAAGAAAACAGGATATTAATAGTCATATTTATAAAATACACTTTTGGCGCGTTTTTTAATATCGACTGCGACTAATATTATCGACGTATATCTGCGTCCAAATCCCTACCCTTGACCCATCCTACTACTTGCCCTCAGTGTGAATTGGAAGACTGACGCCACCGGATGTCACTTGATCAATATTGCCTTGTTTGATCTATCACGATACCATTCGCGGAGTGAACATTTACCTCCAGTGCAGTGGAGCACTGTTTTGTGTGATCTTGTAACATTTTTTTGTTTTTTTATGTGTGACTTAGGTGAACTGTGACATCACCGTCTTCAGTTAAGAGCGGAGATCGTAGACTATCCTCGTGCTCGCAGTGTGTGATTATGGCTGCGCCACCATATGTTTCGGAGGTGTCATACTTGAGGTAAGGCAAGCAGTCTTTCTAAATTCCGGTTCTGAGATCGCTGGTGGTTCGAAAAAAATCCTTTCCCTTCATCAACCTCTTTCTATATCCGTCTTCCGATTTCCTTCTCCACCCTGCGGTAATTTCTACTCGAACTACTTCTAACCGAAATTATCGTAGTCCTCTCCACGGAAAGTATGACCCGGAGATCGCACATATATAAATACCACCAGTAAGAAAATAGTCTGGCTCACGGTATGACGTTTAAATAACAAATGTCTTTTATTACGAGTAAATGGGTGAAACCTATTCTGAATATTGAGAACATTGAGCTTCTTCATTCTTCATTCAAATGCAATTCACAATAAAATGAAGAATAATTTCAACCTTTGAATATCTTTACGTAATTTTTGACAAAAGAAAAAAATGACATAAAAAATATTTTCTAATAAAATTAGTAATTGCTGGTTTTGAAACCCACAAATATTTATAATTTAATATAATACTAGGTATGTATGTATTTATAAAACAAAGTAAACAAAACACAGTGTCCACCGGGACAAGAAATAAAACGCAACATTACAAATAACATGTGATATGATAAAAGTTTTTAATATGTATAAACTTTAATTGGACCACCCTGTGCTTTACTTGGTGATCTTACAGATCAGACGACCACTTGGTTACTATACATGTTCCTCTTTGTTATATACCTTACTCACTAAGACAGAATCAAGTGTTATTTAACGAAGGAGTAAGCATCAATCACGTGAAAGTATTCATGTACACGATTCATCATTTATTTTGTCTACGTGACGGATTGCGTAGTCAGAGTCGATGACACCTTCCATTTCCAGATACTTGCGGCAATATTTCAAGGGAAATTGAGTGGGATGGCACAAATCGATTTTTTTTATATCCCGCGAATTAGGGATTCTCTCCAGATTTATTTTCCGGGAGGCAGAATAAATCGGAGGTTGCTTTAACGCGATTTCACGCTCTCGAGCTCATAACTCATGAACTTAAATGCCCAAATCCAGACAATGTATCCGCGGGCACGGCGCGATGGTAGGGAATACGCAAAAGATTGCAAATATATCACAAAACCTACCGGGAATACACACTAACAAAGGTTTGAATCGAATCGTGATTCGAATGGCTTGTCGTGAAGTTGCGAAAAGCTCACCGAATTCCATGAAATTCTTATATTTACCTTTTTATTATTTATTATAGAGAGCGAAACGAAGTTACAAATTCAATATTATAATTGATAAATTATTTTTTAATTAATTTATTAACATAAAAAAATATTATTCAGTCCACGAACAAAATATATTAGTAATTTTCACTATAATTCTTTGAAAATGATTATTAGAAATATTTTGATAATTTTATAAATTTCAAATATATTTTTGTTCTGAAGATGTAATTTCATAAAATAGTTCTGTGGTATTTTTAATACGAAATTAAATTAATAAACAAGAAAGATAAAAAAAATATTTTTATCTAAAATATATGTATTTTAGTCGCTATCGTTATATTTAATGTATTTTTTCAATAAATAATTTTATTTTGTTTATCTTTCTAGTTGATTAATTTAATTCGTATTAGATTTAAATAATTACAGTATTGTTAACATAAAACACAAATATGGATAGCAAACAATCTATTACAATATCATGTACAATGATAGGTACAATTATTTATAGCGTAACGTCCACATAATCTGGTATAATGAAAGGGCATTAAATTGCAAAGGAAGGTCAAGAAACGGAAAACCAGAGTAAATGGGAGATACATCTGAATAATTTAGACCTAAACATTAATAACGTGAAAATGTTTCTTTATCTCATAAAACTATGATGTAAAAGTATTATGGCATAATTTTCAAAAGAAAGAAAAAAAAGAAGAGCTACATTTATTTTACATGGCTAAAAACATGTATAAATAATCTTATATAATAATAATAATAAATAATATTCAAAATATAATTAAGAACATAAAATCCTATATGCGTTCGCATATTAAATAATACAAAAGAGCATAACTTTATCAATACAAGAGAAGAACTAGTTCACTTTCGGACTTCCATGATTAATTAGATGAAAAAATAATATTGCTAATAATAATATTAATAATCACAAAAAAGCATTATATCTCATTTCAGACTCTAAAATATTTTAAAAAGGTAAAAGGTATTTTATTCCATAATTTATTTGAATTATTACTTTATTAAAGTTTTAATTAAACACGTGAATAAATTTGGCTTGAAATAAATTGCGATAATCTAAATAAAAAAGAGTAAATGAATATTCGCATTCCAAGTGTTAATTAATAGAATTGGAAAACGTTCAATCGTTCCCATTAACTTGAAGTTTCGCTTAAAATAGGATATAAAGCGTACGCTGCCAAATTATTGGGAATAATTCGGCTAGGACCATTTGCAGGTGGCAAGAGGTATGAATGAAGCTCATTGATAAGTTGTCAGACACGCCCAACAGGAGCCTGACTACTCGAGAATTGATGTACGGCTTTTACTCTACCACCTCTTTGAAAAGGAGAATCCGCAGAAGTTTATTGTTAGGTTAGGTTACTTTTAAATTAAGCGTTTAAATGAAATATTTGAATCAGATATATATTTCTTATAATATATTCAATATTATTAATTATAATATACAGTTGTAATATTATCTCCTGGTCATCACTACCATTTTATCTTCAGGTTCAACCATATGTAACGGTGAGATTCTTTGCTCACCTTAAGAATCTGGCGCTATCGTTCGTGCCATTAAAACAGCAAGGTATTGTGGAATATGTATGTGAGAGTACGAGTATATATGTCAAAATGTGACCGGAGCAGGTTAGAAAACATGAGGTTACTTACAGTTAACAAAAGTTTGTTGAAAATAGTTTACAGAAATGTGGAGAAATTAGACCGTACAACAAAATTACGGCGGCGAGAGGAATGGCGTTCAGGAGCTGGCTACCGGCGCATATTATTAACACACATTGTCGTCGATACTGGGCGTGCTTTTGAGGCTGTCAGAGTTCTGTTTTACTACAAGGTATCTATCTGCAGGATGCTTTCAAAGGTCATCGGCGGTGATAATCGTGAAAGCAATAGACCTCCACATTATCATCTGATTTTGGTTAAAATTGACTTTTTGTATCAAAATTATTACAATAACTTTCTCTTTAAAACTGCCCTTCAAATATGTAAAATTTTCTACTCTGGTAGTTATAAGATAACAAGAAAACAAAGTATTTTAGTCATATTTCTTAATTCAACAACTGATGATCTAACAACTGACGATGTAACATGTTCAAGTTATGCAGGATGTAACAGATTTAGTCCACAATATATTATGAGTGGATAGCTGACTTAATTACGAGTCGAAAATATTCAATGAATGTGTGAAAATTCAGCACCGTTACGGAAAATATTATTGTTTGAAATTGTAACAAAATCAAAATCTTTAAGTCTACGTATTTCAATTTAACCATTATTCACTTATACATTTGCTTTAGCGCCTAAATCATCTAACAAAAAATAGTCTGGCCACTCAAACTTGATGATCTTTGATTATTGTATTGAATATGTAATTTTGAATCAATAAAATATTTCAATTAATCAAAATAATCGCGATTTTTTTTAAATGCTTAAATCTCTAAAATATCCCTTGAAAATTTTCGACTCGTAATTTAGTCAGGTATTCACCTATAAAATATTGTGGACTAGATCTGTTACACCCTGTATAATATCACGTGCCTGTAATCAGGAATCGGTTTATTTAATTAATCTAAACTACATAGTGCAATTTTGCTCATGGGCGATGAACTAAACTCCCCCAAAGAAAACAAAATGGAATATTCAAAACTTTGTTGTTGTATATCTGTCTAAAGTAAATGTCACATGATACTTTTTTGATCCGAGTGCACGAAACTAATCTATCCACTTGTCGAAGTTTATATGAGTAATATTTGCTATGCAAGTCATTTAGTCGAGCCACCGTAAACGCCTTTCTTTTAAGAGAGTAACAATTTGATGGAAGGGTAGTACTTTTGTATTAGTGACTTTTGTCACCATGTATGACATTGATAGTCTTATGACCTTTGCAAGTCTCGCCGCATGAGGGCGTGCAAAGTACACGAGCGTGGCAGACACGAATTTTCATGGCGATGTTAAGTGGATGTACGTGGAGATCTGTTTGCCATGATTTGCCTTCACATGTAATGATTCCCGAGTATATCCATTATGTTATATGCTGAAGTAATAATTAGAGTCCTAAAAGATTAGACGCTCATTCAACAATTGAGGTCTGCAATTAGTGGCCGTTATGACGTGTACCGCACCGTTTATGGTGCACACTTAGGCTGATGTAAAACTAAATAAAACCCATGTTTTTTTCGAAAACTCTTTATTTATTTAAACTTTTATTGACATAATTCTTTTTTGTAAATCAGAAGTGAACATACAATTATTAAACATATATGAGTTTACTATGTGGGATGTAGTAGGTATCCACCTCTGATACATATGGCATTGTCCTAGTTACTTTGCTAGGCTACCGTCAGTTTAAAGTAGCCAGTTTTTTTCTTGTTATTGTGGTGTTATTTAGTTAAAATTAAAAATAAAGATTCGACAGAGTGTGCTGTAAAACTAAAATGAATTATTAGTGTAGGTATTGTATTGAAATGTTGGACAATGATGATTCTGACTGATCTCTATCCAATTGAATCATATATTGAGTCTATATTTGTGTAATTTACTGGAAGTTAATGATTTCCGGTTAGTTTTAAGTGTGTTGTACAGTTTCGGAGCTAAAAACATGTAGACACGTTAATAGAATGTCGTTGTTGCTCTCAGAACTGGTATGTAGATGTTAATTCGTTGTCTTGTGTTGTGACCATGATTTATTACTAGGGGTGAGTTATTATTAGAAAGAAAATATTGTACAAGTCTCAACGTAAAGAATGATCTATATATTAATATACAGCATGTTTTTCCATGAACCATTTTGTTTTAGTAGAGCATCCTGGGCCTGGGTTTTAATTTTGTACCCCTGAAAAGCCGATTAACTATTCATGCTCTACTTGTTAGGAACACAGGAAGGCCGCTAAAAGTGCATTTAGATGTTCGACGATTTCTTGAGCGCTGTAATATTTATATTTCTATTCTAGTTAAAGCCATCATAAAAAAGTAATTTGTACATTGAACTTTCAAGGTTTCGTAGGCCTTCACTAAGTTAGGTGACCTTATGTCAATTATTTTGTTAGCGTCTATTGCTTTCGTATGTTATTTTTTGATGTACATATTTTAACTTTGCAGCATGTTATAACATTAAGCTACAATAAATATTCATTAAATATTTATAATTCTATTGGCTGAATTGTTGGATTATTTGCATTTGCGAGGGGCCGCTGCTCTAATGAAGTCGTTCTCAAATATTTAATTTACCCGATCATGCTAGGTTAGTCGCCGACAACGTCCGGTTCTGTTGTCTATAATATTTGCATTAAGCCATATTCTCCTCATTCGTGGTTTAAATACAATCGTTATATTACAATCGTATTTACCTAAAGTTTTTATAATCGTTAATTGTACACTTTATCACATATATATATATAGATTTTCCACACACGACGCCATATTAGTCTCGCCTCTTGTGCTATCCGTAACGAATGTTTGTAAACATGATAGCTATTCAGTCCTTAATTCTGACTGAAACATTATCTAAGGTGTTGTTCTCCTGCCAGAACTTCGTCGTTCATTCATTTTTCCTTGTGATATAATCTATAACAAAATGCTGTATCTAATAAATCACAAGGTACTATATTTAATTATTAGTCAACATCTTAACTTAACGTGTGATTGGCTTTTTTGACGTGAATACATCTAGATGTTTACTTCAGTATTAAAAGAGAGATGAAGCACTGCAATGACAGGAAGATCATTCTACAAAGTTAAGAACAAAAAGTGGCACGACTTTAAAAAAGTCAATATTACCGGAATCACTAATATTCGCTAAGGCTAGCGGGTGAAGTTAGCCAAGATATTTACGTAAATTTAAAAATAAAAATTATTGAAATCTGGTTAAAACTCAGGAAGTTATAGTGTTCGCAAATAATATTAATTAATTAATTTCCGAATGTTGCATCATGAGACCATCTGTAATAGTGTAATAGAACGTACACTGAAATTTACCCAAAATAATAAGCGTAAAAGTTTGTTAATAACGTAATACGAATTAATGCCGGACGTCTCGTTGGAGATTAAAGAGATAACGAAAATGTCCTGATATACCTTATTTTTATTGGTCGGTCTATTATTACGGTTAGGTACCTACCTACCAATCAAATCTTTCGGTTATCTCTACCACCGAGACCTAAACCTTACGCTGCTGAAGACTGGAATTCTCAGGAGATAATTTAAACATGGAAGAATACTTTGTAAACGTATTCATGTAATTATTATAATTCCTTATCAAGAAAATTAGAGATAGACTTAATTCAGAATATGAATATATCTAATATTATTGTTGTTTTATATATCTTATAATAAGGACATTGTCGTGATGATTTAATACGCTTCTTTTTTTTTTTAAAGAGAACACATTATGAAGTTATAGGTTTTTAGGAACATGGTTCTGTGGTATTTTAATACAAATTAAATTAACTTACTCGCTTGGCGTGGTATAACTGGTAACGAATTTCCCAAAATAGAAAAAGATCCAGGTTCGAATCCCGGTAGCAACTAAATATTTTTTCAATAATTTTTTTTTTTGTAGGTACCAATATCTTTCTAGTTAATACATTTAATACGCTTCATTTTTTTATTTTTTTATTTCGTTATTATTGTGGGCATATACATAACAATTATAATTTATTTAATTTAAATATAACAATACAGTTTGAATATAATAGTTTAAATATAACATCATTACATTAATACCACACTATCACAATTTTTGTGTCTCAACTCTATGGTAACGGATAAATTACTACTTCACATTTTATATTTATTTTTAATTTTGTAATTTTTTTCTTTGTGTATTGCACTTCTGTTGTAATTTTCTTTATTTTACAAATTGTGTTAATGCCCGAATAGGGCGTGTATAATAAATAAATAAATAATTTTAAAAACTATGTATAATTCATATACAAATATTTATTTAATTCAGGTATGCTCCTGCAATGAAAAATGTCAACAAAATTCAACTTGTTACCAAGCGGTATTATTATATATTACCATCCGTATTATTGCCAAGTTAACAGCATTATTATTTCTATGGATACCTACAAAGAAAACTTCATGTTATCTCGTTTGAGTTAGTACTTTATACGAAACTATTATCCAACATGCTATTGATAATTTTATGTAGAAATACTATATCGCTCACATCTCTACTCCGGGCTAAATTTTTCAAATAAAGTACTCATTAAATAATCGTAACTTATATTTCCTATCGGAATATGCAATTTAAAATTGATAAACTTTCACTCTTTCGATTTTTATAAGTGAGCCATGCAGAGACCATTGAGTCATGTTCAATTCTAATGCACTTCTTACAATAGATGTATAAAAAGTTGTTAGAGAGCGGAGCGAGTTAAAGTTTTTGGCTGTCCTTAGCACAAATCCTAAGGATTTCATCGCCTTGTTGCAAATTTCGTTACAAATTTAAAGACATAATATTTTAGATTGTTTAAATTGTCGGCGATAGTTGTTATGACTAGTTGAGCAACTGACAACCCCAGAAACTGCCTGCATATAACTTCTTGCGTTAAACTCAAACCATCCTGGAAATCAATATATTTTTTTTTTGTTATATCGATATATCTATCAGGTCAATTCCTCAAAAAATGTTACATTATAAGACTATGCCATAAGAAAGACAAACGGCAACTTGTCAAAAGGTACTGTAATAATTAGGTTATATATAATACAATTAAAGTCCTATATGTATATTTTTTTTTCCAGCAATACAGAATAATAAAGAAGAAAATAAATATATATAAAATGAAAAGTAAGCTTTCTTATACACACATTTAAAAATATGTTTGTAGAATTATAAAAATAGATATATTTTGAATTTTTATTTGAGTATGTATTCAATTCACAAAATTGTGTAGACGTAATCTGATGTACTTTGTATTTGTACATTTAATACTTTTAAATATAAAATTACTTTTTTGAAAACATCCCTTTTGAATAAAGTTTTCTAGTAAATAGAAAATGTATTTTACTGAACAAATATAATAATATAATGATATATTTACAAATATTAACTCTGCTGCTGAATATATAATATGCTGTACGTGTATGGATGTTTTATATATGGAATATGTTGGTGGATGCATAGCGAAGAGATCTATCTGAAAAATTCTTTTTTTTATTGTATTTTTGTCGTATTGCCATATCATTACATATTTTTATAAAAATTGACTTTCATTAAAATCAGCTTTATTATAATAGTGGAATACTCATTTGTCATGCATTGTTTGATCTGTCTTTGCTGCTAAGATTTATCGCAAAGTAAAGACACGTTACTAAAATGATTGCTAAAAGAATCTCACTTCTGGGAAGGATCAGAAGATTCATTAGTACTGAGTCTTGTAAAATATCATTCAACTCTGTTATTATTCTTTACATCAACTACTGCAGCAGCATTTTGGTTTTGAAAAATGAAAAAGAAATCCAACAATTGTCCGTGCTGCAAAATAAAGCTTTGATAATAAACAAAAGATATACTCGGATCAGTATAATGTTGAAAGATCTGAATATGATATATTTTAATGTAATGGTATTTATTTATAAAATTCTCACTAAGAAAATATCGGCAGAATGCATAAGAAAAATTTATGCAAATCAACATGAGCACGAACATCACGCAAGAGGAAAATAAAGACTGAGACTGCCATTCAGGAAGAAGGCTTCAATCTCAGAAATCGATGATGTACACTGCGATGATGATTTTTAATGAAATGCCAAAAAATATAAGAAAGGAGATGAAACTACATATGATAGGTTGTAGTAAAAAGGAACGATTTTGTATTTTTTATTTTGATTAAATAAAATAACGCACTTGTAGGCGCAGTTGCAAAATTAATTATAAAAACATGTATAGCTGGTACAAAATAATTCACCATAGTAAGTACAATATAGTAGAAGTGGGATACTGGATGTGTGATGCGGGAGCCCTCGCTTTGGAACTTAATTGCATAGCGCCAAGCTTTTGACTCGCCAAAGGTACGATTTACGGCTTCAATTTAATCATGAAGATACGTGTCACAAAATCTAACAATCTTCTTCTCATCCTACGCCAACATTTCTTTAATATGTGGCCAATTTGTGTTTGTGGTGATTGATTGCGGTGATTGGTTTTGCTATAGAAGAAGAAAGAATTTCTAAAATAATAGAAATTCTTTCTTCTTTTATAATAAAATAATAAAACTCGTTTGAAATTCTATAATTATGAAACCAATTCTATTTTTAAAATTTGTTGAACTAAGTCGTTCGTTTTTAAAATACCCGAACAAAAATGTAATACATTCACCATATTCTCATTTTAAAGAAAATAACACTTAGCTCTATTGTATTGAAGCAGTTAGCTTTCAAATTGTATCTACAAAGAGAACCTTAGCCACAAGGATTTTATTTATATACGTTATTGATATAATTTAAATATAAGAAGAATATTTCTTCGGTAAGTTTAAATATAAAGTAAAACAAAACCCTTTTCATCTTTAATGATCTAACAATTTTACATGCCGGAGCTCGAAAACCCGACAAAATCCTTTTTCTACAACTATAGAGAATAATCCTTTGAAATCGTATGGCGGGAGATGAAAAGGAGATTTCATAAATATTACGGCACAATTAGCCGATCTTTAACAAAGGCTTACAAAATCCTTCGCTCTATTTAAACCATACAATGCGAAGGTTTATTTCGTAGAAGTTATTATGTGATAAATCGAATAACATCGGCCCTTAGGGCCATTAAATCAAAGGTTACAGCTCAAACAGTCTTAGCTTACCCACTCATAAATTCACATCACGCGGAAGTCTGAAGGTAGGCAGAGAATACAGAATACTTTAACCCTTCAGTCTAATTAGAAATTTTCACCATGAAGAGGTGCGTGTATGTCAAAAATAAACCAAAACTATTTCATTAAAGTATAAAGAATTATTTCTTACAAAAGGAGCGTTTATTCATGTCAGTCATCTTGCAATAAAATGAACCACATTAACATTTTTTAACTATTTCATCCAGGCCTCATCTCTGGAGACTACAAAGTTAGTGCAAGTTTTCATAGTATACTATTTTGTTTCAAAGTGTGTGATATATATTTCGTTTACATATCTCTGTGTAAAATTTAATTTTGTAAATGTTTCACACAAATATAAAAACCAAGATAGTAAACTAGTGCAAAGGATACTTCGTTTATTGATAGTATTATTAACTGACGAATGTACTAATATAAATGTTAATTTTATTATTTGATGTGGTCACTAGATTATTTTTATTGATCTGCATTGTTTTCTAATTATAATAAATTTTACTTTAAAAACTGCTATCTTCTATATAAAGATATTATGGAATGTATCAAAAATATACATATATATTGTATATAACATATCCAAAGATGTACTAGTAGAAGTAGTACTAGAAGGTAGCGGTAAGTTATGTGGAAAATTATAATAAATAAAAGAAAATAAAATATTTTAAAGATAAAAAGAAAGCTTAAGTAAGATAAACATTCAAAATCTGTCAGTAAAATTCAAAAAATTTAAAATATAATCCCAATATTTGTATTATAGATTATATTTCTTCATTAAGTATTAGATCATGGAGTCGTTCATGCAACTCTAATATTGTACATATAAAAGCTTTCAGAAAGACATCGTAAAAAAATATATGCCCAAAGGCATTAAGTTAAGCCACAACCATCTTTTCATATATAAAAGTTCTTCTATTGTCTTTCCTTTCTTTTTGGTTCATGGAATATTACTTTTTTAAATGAAGAAGAATTTCGAAATGAAGTATAAGAATTTGGTTAACCATTATCTAAATACACTGTAATGCAACTCTTTTCCAACATAGTTTAGTAAACTAATACAAAGTTTAAATTTAAAGACTTAACATATTTTTACAATTTATACATTTTTTCAGTTGCTCAGAATTCAGGGAGGCGTTTATAGATTAGTGAGAGGAAGATAGATTTTAAAAATTGGTTTAGATCGGATAAAAGGTGTAGGATCGTATAGAGAATAAGCAAACAGATATACGAGTACGTTCAGTTTCGTAAATACACCTAGATAACTATTTTCTATTTGCCACCACCTCGTATCTACCAATCGTTCTACACGATCATCCTCCGTCTGATTTTCAGTCGGAGGATGATTGACTTTTTATCTTCTTCAAACGACTCTCTTTCATCTATACCTATATTCATCATCTCTTCTTCGTTTATTATGCTGATATCGGAATACAACATTTTTTATTTATCTTCTGCACTTTGTTGCTTTCACCGTACTCTCATTTAATACAATATAATATTATTTTATATTATACATCGATTCATTTATTAATCTTTTGTTAATTGAGTAAAATAATTTGCGTATAATATCAAGATTGGCTGATATTATTATTATTGTCTGTATGTACAGTAATTAAAATTAGACAATTATATTTGGAATCATATTTTCAAACAATATGTATTCGATATTTCATTCATTGTATATAATAGTTAACGTTTAATTTACAAATAAATTATGAGTGGTTTTTTCATTCACTGTAAATATTTTTAACTAAGCAGAAAAGTTGGCACAACTTACAACGAGTGTCAAAATGTCGGATAATCACTGTCACTTGGTTAGATTTCTTCAAACAATTGAAGTTTGGAGTTTGTTATTTCGTTCGATCAAAAGGTTGTACGTCCAACTTTTCACAACTCCATTCTTTTAGATCCAAGAAACATTACTTTAAAAGGTACAACTCAGAATTTTCATTATTTTTGTATTCAAAATACTCGAGGTAAGTAATATTTTGTGAAAAGTAGAGTTATGCGGTTTGTTCGTGATTTTTTCATAATATTACGAAGGAGAATCTAAAAGAATAGATGGAAATCGTTTTTTTAATATTGTTTATGAATTTTGCTTGCATGACACTTTCGTGACAAGACGTTTTATATACCTTTCTCGTAGGAATGGCGTAGGAGTCAAGCCAGTCGGAAATTTCCGAACATGAAGTATCGGAAGAGTTCGTGAAAATTCTGTAGATTTTAACTATTAAATGGGAGTGACGAAATGTAGCTTTTATTATTATTTTGTATTGAAATTACTACACAACTCACCATATTTAATAAATAAGGGATATTATAATTCGAGACAAAATAATCTTAATGTCACAGTCACACTGAGCTAAGTGTAGGTAACAATGTATGCTACTTCTAGTTTTATTAATGTTTTCGAAAAGGATTTATTTATTCTATGTAATTTTTCCCACGTTAAGGAAAGAAAAGCAATGGTTTCCAAATAATAAATATTTTTGAAATCTTAAATAAAACTAATATGTTACAAAAGTGAAATATTAGATAGTAATTTGGAAGAACGTGCTTTACAATATAAAATTTGAATAGTCGGAAAATTGTTATCCATTGAAAGTTTTAGCTAGCAAGCCTCGCCAAAAAAACAGTTGAGATAAACATCACATGAATAGGTTCAAAACAGTGTGCTTCAAGCAAAAAGTCAATATTTGCTTAAATTACTATTATTAGTGAAATTGAACCCAAATGGAAATTTATTCAAATTCGATCAATCAAGCACAACATTAATATAACTTATGTGAAATCGTAATTTCTCTCTAATAGATATATAATTTTGTTAGTATACCTATTGTTTATTATTTGTTTTGAGAAGTCATGTTTATTTAAACAAATACAATGTTTATATTGACCATATTGATCACTTTGACATCAACCGGTTTTGACCAGTTTTGGACCAAAGATGCAGCGGTACTAAAATGATTGACGGCAAAGTTCGTTACTTGTTTAAAATAATTATTTCGTTTAACTATAAATTTCACGTTATAAACATTGAAGCTATTTTTAAAAAGCCGTGCGTATTTTCCTGTCAATAAAGTTTTGAATTAGAATTTTGTAAAATTTAATGTTATCATTACCATAACAATTATAATTATTATAGAAATGATAACATTGTGCAATAATTATTGCATAATGTTAGATTATGAAACAATCTAATAACTGTTAGAAAATTGATGTGAAGTGAATTTGCAAAAATATTACTCAGTTATAAAATAATTCAATATAGTTGATTTTTTATTCAACTGAAAATAAAAATCCTTTCTGAAAAATCTACTTTCAAAATATAACGATAAGAATTCAAATACCTAAGGATAGAAAAGTATTGTACAATCAATAAATTTTATTTTCTGAAAGTATTGCGGCAGACCGCGTCTTTGCGTAATGTATTTGAAAAATTGATCAATATCCTGCGGGAATTAACATATATAATGAATCTATATACGACAGAGATATTATGTTCAAAAATAATATTAAAATCATAATATCTAAAGGTAGAAATAATACCGAACATATTAGCATTGCTAGAATGGTATCTAAAACTCTTGTTATCATATCATAGAACTATGACTTGAAAAACTGTAAATTCACAAAAAGAGTTTTTTCACTTTAATAAAACTCTTTATTTCAATTTCGTCAAAATTTAATAGCATATAAATATTTTTGTGATGAGCTGAATACAGAAAGGTGTCCATCAAAACAATTCCATACTAACACTATGATGTCATCACGGCTACCAGGGTGCAGCACACTGAAACTTAGCGTCTCGTAGTGGACTGGCCGGGCTTTCCATTCGGCGCTTCACTTCTATATCGTACTTCATAAAGACACCTTCACTCGTATAGCTTCATTTCGTATTTAATTTATATTTAATGTTGCGTATAATAATACTATAATCTGTACTCTAATAAATGTATGATAAACGGGTAGTACTATTTTATTAATACCACATCATTGTCTTAAACATTTTATTCTTTACTGCAAGCTTGCGTTGAACACAAATATTTGGTCTAATTTATGGAAGTGGATATATATAATCTTAGTTTATTTTACCGCTACATATGAAATAAATTACAATATAAATTTATAATAGTATTTAATATAAGCACCAATTATCAAACAATATAATGATCGTGTTTTGTGTCTTTTTGATTGGACGGGATTATTTTTTTCCAGTAACAGAACACGGACAACGTATTAATTAAACTTACTTATGTTGTATTTTGAGTGAGCATCTTTATTAATATTGTAAATTGGAGTGAACACAGAGGGCTCACCTTTTGCGAGGGTAATGAATTCAGTAGAGGGAGAAATATCCTTCACGCCACGGACAGGGGTGGGAAGCTACAGCTTTATGTCCGACATTAAGGTACCTACCAAACAATAAACGACATATTTGCGGCCGACCGCCATTTTGCATTCATAACATTTTTGGACTTCATCATTTCTAAATAAAAATGGAAGAAATGGTTAAATTTAAGAAATGGTTGCTTTGAAATACATCAATACACACACACAATTATTATTGTGTTTATATTTTTATGTACGTATTTAAAGATTAAAATAATCTGTAAAAACCGATGCTTTGCTCTTTATATACAATTATTACACACATCGTTTGTGGAGACGAAAACGCGTCATATATTACCATCTTGCTCAGGTCGGTACCGTGTGCCAGGCGGTAGTCCGGCTTATCTCTACAGCACTTTGTTTTGAGTTCTTTAAAATCGATATCAAAAATAAAAAACCGTTGTTTATATTTATATTTAGTCAAACAAACATAAAATGAACCAAAATGATAAATAAGTCATCTGTAGTTAATATGCACGTCAGTAAAGCTTTGCATGAAGTTACGTCAGTCGACTTCGATGTTCATAGCAAAAAATCTTTAATGAATCAGTCTGCGTTAATATTTATTTTACAGCAAATCTTTGATTTTATGTAACAATGGCATTCAAAATCAATGTTTATATGAATGTTAATTAATATACTTTTACAAAAATATTATCGTATGCTTGTAAATCTTCAGAAATATTATAAACTACTGCTATGGAGCATGGCCAAAATAAGCGTGGGGTGATTTGGGCAGTGGACCTAGCCGCCCGAAAGCTTGAAAAATATAAATTAAATATATTAATTAGAAAGATATACATATAAAATCAATTTCATCGAAAAATATTGTTGTTGCGCCACTGAAATTCGGACCTGGATCTCTTTCCAAACCGGCGAAGGTGCATTATCCAACTATGCTACAGCGACGATATTTTTAGCGACAAATTTTCGAATCTATATGTTACCTTTTTTGATATGAATACATTTAATCGTTCCATTATTTGAAAGAGCCATCTACCTTATTTTTACGGAATCTCAACAACAATATTTTTCGATAAAATTTATTTTATATGTATATCTTTCTAATTAATATATTTTATTCATATTTAAAATACCACAGACCTATGTTCTGAATAATTACAACTTCACAATAAGAATGTGTTCTCCTAATAATGAAAAAAATACTTAAAATTGTAAGTAATTTTCTTTTCATCCAATAATTTATGTTGTGGGGTAAAAATGACCGCCTGTCTTTAATTTTAATGTTTTTTGGGGTAACTTTTCTAAGGTAATAAATGTATTTTTAAAATATTCAGAAATTTTATTTGCTTTCGAAAAGCTTTAGGAAAACTTGTTACCCAAGACCCCAAAAGGTGGTAGGGTGGGTAATAAAAAAAATAATAATATATGGGTGGGTAATACGAATTTGAACGATTTCGATTAAGGTGCCCCAGGTGCAGAAATGATTCGCCCCAGCTATGCCACGTGGTAAAGAATAGATCAAGAACACATTCGGCAAGATATTCAAAAGCAACCCTTTGAATACATAAAAATTATATTTTTGCTGGGCTCTGTGGAGAAAATGAAATAGCCAATAAAATTGCGGAGAACATTTTGATTTATAATTTTAACAGTGAGAATTAAAAAATAAAAAACTGATTTGTCATACAGACCGCCACAGAAAGATATAAATATTCTACAACTAATGTTTGGGGTTTACCAAACACTAGTAAACCGACTACCCTACACCAGCTTTATTTATTACGTAATTCTTCTTTAATTTCTGACTTTTTGAATATATTTACCAAGCATAAAAAAATAATATGTTTCGAAATATAAAACGAAATTACTGGAAACAAAACATACAGCAAACCGCACAAAAATTGCTGTCTGATGGAAAAAAAGTCATTTTTCCACTCACGATAACAGATTTTTTAAATCAATATTGGAGAAAGAATGGTCATTGGTCCAAATACGATAATTTTCTAATGACGCTTCTTAAGGAGTATATGAGTACTTAGTTATGCGAGTAAAACCACAGAACCAAATCCGCTGTCAAACTGATACAAAAACCATACTCTCGGTATTATTCTCGGTTAATTGTTCCTTTGCTCTTAGTTTTAAGGTATGGTGGTTAGATCTTCAGAAAATATACGAACTCTTTTGAGAAATCTCTCAAAGTTTATACAAATGAATAGTTCAGAGAATAGTTTTAACACCGGAATATGTTTTTAAATACAACAAGTGAAATTTTTCATTCAGATTGTTTTTGGTAACAATTATGTTGAACAATTTGTTCGTTATTGAGTAACACAAGTTTTCAGTGGATCAATTCATCGAGAATGAGAGTTTTGCTCACCTGTAGTAGTTGAGGACCTGAGCAAATACCCCGGGATGCCTGTCGAAGAAGTACTCGTTGAGGATTGGGTCATAGTTGGCCAGAGCCTCCGTTAGTCGGGACAGCCTGGTAGCTGGAATCTTTTTCAACGTAGCCTTGTATGTTTCGTATCTGAAATATTAAATGTAATTAATTGCTTTATAGTAAAATAATAACAGTTAACGTCACATATTAAAATTCATAAAAGATTAATTCATTTTATATATTGTAAATGAATAAAAATTATAAATTTTATGTTACTTGGTTGATTCACGAAGTTTGTTGATTTGAATAATTATTTAATGAAAAAAAAATCATTAAATAAAAATTAAATTTATCTTATTTCATTAAATACTGACTTTGGTCTCTGAGAGTCAGTAAAGGTACTTATATGGGTCAGTAAGATATCGGTAAAGTTACTGGATGTGTCATTCTAATCTGCGCGCAAAACATACGGACTGATAATTCATAAATAGTTTCGCGCTGGACTCTACTGTTTATTATGCGCACTCCCGAAATCTCATATGTGGATACGCATTATTAATATTTCAGGGAGTGAATAAAGTAAATTTAGTAAAAATATATGTCAAGACTGATAAAATCTTATATTAATATTAATAAATATGTAAGAATAAAGAAGAATATGTTTATACATAAGATATTATTAATTTGCTCAATAACCCGGTATGGTTTTTGGTTTCTTGAAGAATACATCGTCACTGGTCTCTGCACTGGGCTACTTCCTGCCAAGAATGTATAAGTCTTTATTTTTATTGTCTTGCCAACTCATTTTGGGTCCACCTATTTTTCTGTTATAATATAAGTGGGCACATTGCACCCACTCAGCCATCACGATAATTGTTCGATAAAATCATTTTCTATAATTTTATAAACTGAGGTTTTGTATATTTAATTAAATTATTTGACATCAAATTCTTATGAAAAAGGAATTGTTCAAGTAAATCATTTAACTATATATGTTAAAATAACCGTGTGGCTATTAAATCTGATAAAATTTTTGATTGAAATACGAATTTGAAATTTAACAATATGTCTATCGTTTGTAAAAATAGGAAAAAAATCAGCATTATAATTTATTCAAGTAATGAAAAAAATATTGGCTTCTGAAAAGCTTTTGAGCGAAAATAAAATGATCAAACATTTTTATTAGAAATATTATTGTAGAGAAGATTTGTTTGATTATTCAGTTATTTTGTAAAACTTGATTGAAGTTGTTTTTAATGTTAATGAAGGCAACTTCAAAACAAAAATTTTCATAAAATTATTGTTTCGTTATGTTATAGATACAATGTAACATATTTTTATTAAAAAATAAATACAAAAATTAAGATGAATATAAATATTTAGTAATATATATAGTACACAATTTATTTTAAAATTTATGATTTTTAATTGATTTATTATATAATACGGTTTGAATACTCAATGAAGGAAGACTAGCAATTCAGTTACTTGCTTATGCCTGGAGCTGCCAATTAAAAAATAACAAGTTAGGTTTTAACGTTACTTTTGATAACCTGTTATTTTATGTGCGTTATGCTTTTGTGCTAAGACCTTAACAACGAAAAATTTAGCTGGTTAAGTATAGTAATAGCAAACTTGCCATCATGCGCGTGTACACAGTGAAAATTTATTCTCGAAGCACATGAAAAGGGTAATACGCAGTCATCGCTTAGGATGATAAGTCATTCGTTGGCAATTATATTTTACTACTATATATATATAGTTAGCGTTACATCTAACGAGTCTCGCCTCAAGTATATATTTAATTATAAAAGGCGACATCTGTCGCCCTATGTATGTGTATATTATTGAAAGAAGCAATAACGGTTTGACAGGAGAAACATCTTTTTTAATTCCCTTTAATTATGTGCACCGAAGGAGAAGCATCCTCTTTCAAAAATCGGATTCAGACCAGATCTAACCGAAATCAAACATATCTGTATTGATTTTTTAATTTATTAACGCCCTTATGGGCTTTTGCAAAATATGTTTGGTATGGTATAAAAAATACAAAAAAACACATGAACAGCTACACAAGTAGCATGGAATATATATACATAAAAGTTTAATAGAAATTTAAAAATAAGCAAAACAAAATATAAAAATAAAGGTTCAAGACTGAAAAAAAATAGATTTGACACAGAATGGCTGAGTATCAAAATTAGTTGTATATTTGACCCAGAGCAGCATCAAAAACATCACTCTAATATTTAAACATTGAATATCAAAATATATCTACAAGACCAAAATCGTTCCTAAGCCTGTGTAGTTATATATATGCTATTATATTTTGTATAATGACAGTCTGATTAATTGACGCTAGACCTACATGCATGTACATGGATGAAACTACATTTCGCGTCTTTGAAATATGGCTGTATAGCTCATTCTGCTCTATACACAAAATACAACCGACAACAAAAAATAACATATTCAACTCCGGGTTCGAGACAAAAGTTGCATCTGTAGACTCGCACCTTTATCGCAAAAACTTGCGACACTCGAGAGCAAAGATTCATCCCTGTACACGTACCGTAATCGTCACATGCTGAATCGCAACATATTTAGTCTGTGATTTATATATATATATATATATATATATATATATATATATATATATATATATATATGTATGTAAATCATATATATGTATATATATATGTATGTAAATCATATATATATATATCATCATATATAAATCATCATCATAAATCATATATATATATATCGATTGACAGCATCGTTAATTACTATAATATTAGATTAAATTAATGGCAGGACTTGCCATTTGGTAATTATTTCCGTCACCTGACGTTACATGTCATTCACAAAATTTAATATTACAACTCCTAACTAATACAGACTTAAAGCACTATAATTATTGAAATTCTTTTGACATATTCAAAATAATTCAAATGTACATAAAGTGTAAGGGGCATTCTACACACATTTACCAAACGAAACATAATTCTGATAGATTATGTCACATTTGCTAGTAAAACGATAGAGAATCTAAAGTTTCAAAAATATGTTAGTCATTAAAAATTTTATCTACATAATCGTTAATTTGGGGAAAAAAATCATCATGAGCGACGAAGTTTATTTCGACTTGGTGGGTTTTATTAAAAAACAAAACAGCCATTATTGGGGCACTGAAGATCTTCCATTGATTTACCAACAACCTTTACACCCACGCAGAGTCACTGTGGTATCCTTGGGACCTATTTCTTTCAGAATGCAACAAGAGGCAATGTTGTAACCATTAATGATGATCGCTATCGTCAAATGTTAGAAAACTTCTTGGTAACCGAATTGGGTTGATTAAGCTTGTAATACACGTGGTTACAATAAGACGATGTCACCCCATACACAGCATGAACTACGCTTAAAATTTTGCGAGAAATTTTTCCCGGCCGCATAATGTCAAATAGTTGCGATACCGACTGGCCTCCTCGATCACCTGATTTGACGGCTACCGCCTATTTTTTTGTAGAGGTATTTGAAAATAAAGGTTTACGCCAATAAGAAAACAACAATTCTGATGCACAAGACAATTTTCGAAATAAAATCAGTAATAACACGCAGTGTGCGAGAATGTTATGAAAAATATGGTTAAAAAAGCACACTTTTGTGCCGCTGCAAAAGCGGCCACTTGGCCGAGACCATATTCTACACATAATTGTAATAAACTAAATAATCGTTAAATAAAAACAAAATGAGAAAATTGTATTTTAATTTTTAGTTACTTAAAAACAAAATCGACCAGGAACATATGATAATATTTTAATGTATAGGATCACACCGAATAGCGTCTGCATAAAATTATTATTTTACAATATTTCATAAATTACACAATTTTCAAAAATAATCTTTTTGTTCATTGATTTAGTATTTTTTGGGTTTTTATATTCACAATAATTTATTAAACACAATAAATATAGAAGTTATTTATTAAAGAATTTTTTTTTTTTAATATGTAACATTTATTCATGGAATAATGCAAGTACAATTTTATGTAGAGATTTTTCGAAAAAGATTTCAAAAAGACGTTAACATTTGTAAAAGTATTGTAGAAGTCTATCGCCTTCACAATCAGCAACATCGCATACGACCCCTAAACGCACATTGAAGTTACCTGGGTGTAAACTAGGCTCTCATCAGCCTCAAAAACACGGCCGGAACCGACAACTATAGTATGCGCCGTGTAAAAGTATTTACTCTTCGAAAAATAAATCTGTGTGAAAACAACACGAATTTTTTACATTAATGCATATTATATTGTCAGCGTTTAAATTTTCGTTCCAATCGAGTCATAATTTTTTTTAAAAGTTGCGGAGCTCTTTGATTGCATGAGTGGCACCAAAGTGATCACGTGGGTACCACAAAAATTAACATTTTGGAACAAGGAATTTGGATTAGTTCTTGTTATTCATTTGGTGGTCCGTGACGGAAACGATTTAAATAGCTACAAATGTTTGTAGATAGTTTTTTTAAGGAAACTACTTACAAAACTAACTTAACCGTAACATTTTGAAGTAAAGACTTGACAATGGCACGTGTTATCGTGCAGAAACATCGGCATAGGTTTAATCTACAAAAAACGCGATCTAACCTAGAAGATACACTAGTGCTCGCGAAAACCTTAAATTAAATATACATACATATATATACGAATGTTATATACCTGTATAAATAAATTCAAACTAAATTAACTAACTAGAATGATTTAATTTAAATTAAAATAGCAGAAAACTGTGTTCGGAAATTGAAACTTCAAAACATAAATGTGTTTTCATTAAAAATAATAAAAAAATATATATATATATATATGTATATATGTATAACGTGGGCTTCAAAGAGCAGCAGAGAATCAATTCAGAACGTTTTTGCTTGTTCTCCCCATGTTAAAATGACTTCAATCTCGAATCATAAATATTTCGGAGCCCACGAGCCGATAGAATCGAAACACCGTTTCCAATCCCTTTGCAGATAACAACAATACGTGACTGGCCCGGCACGATTTATACTTTCAACTTTCACCTCTGCTTTCAATTTATACGCCTCCACAATCCTTCCATTGTGACCTCCTTTGTATCGGATGAATATTTCTCTTCCTCAAACAGTTGCCTCGCAAGAAAATTATTTGATTTCATTCATGTATCGCGAAGTTGCTACCAAAGGTATTACTGAAGTATTAGTATCTGGGCCTGGAATTAATTTAAAAATAGTTACGGGACAGTAATCCAGAATCATTCTTGTAAAATACAACCTTGTTATGTAATGGAATTTTAAAATGAAAAAAATGTTTCTAAAAACTTCTAAGATTTGATTCTGAAAGTTAAATTTGAATTGAAATTAATTCATAGCATATTTTTAAGAGGGGTTTGGAACATTTTGGACGAGGGGTCTACACACATTTTTGGTGAAAACATAAATCCGTATCCATATAAGTATTTTAATGCGTTTAAATTTTCGTTCCAATCGAGTCATATTTTTAAAAAAAGTCGCGGATCTATTTGATTTGATTGATTTTCATTAGTTCATGTATATATGTTTGGAATTTACATATTTTTACAGTATTTACATATTATCCATTCACACACCCCATGAATTGCTAATTCTTAGAATGCGTATAAAAAAAAAATGTTATCTCGCAACTCATAAAGAATTGAAAATAGTTGAGCGCGAAACGACTTGTCATTCATTTTCTGTCGTATTTTGTACGCAGAGTAGAATAACCATCAAACTTCGGTCTAGTTAGAAGACAATGAACATTTTTACATATAAGTATACTTATATTAACAATCATGTAAGAACAATGCAAATTAGAAATGCCAAATAAATAAGCGACATTAAAATTATGTAAAGTATAACAACCTTTACCGCCAAATCTACGAGACTTACGATCAATACCTCGAACGTGTACACTCATACTAAGAATAGTGAAGCCCGGATTATTCACCATTCAACTAACGCTTTACAAACCCATTTAAAAATCTGTACTCACTACAAGGGTTTCAAAAAAATTATATATAATATTTTAAAGCGTGTTGTATAAGATCCAGCGTATGACTTTGTATGATATAAATACGATGATATTGATGGATTTTATATAAGTGACCGAGACTGAGTGTGGTAAGGCGCTAGATTCAGAAATCATAATTCTGGGAGCGCGGACTGAAATAGCCGGCTTTTTACAGACAGTTTTTTTTTTTTTAGCCAAGTTACAAACCACTTGACTAAGCGAAATACCGTATTTGCTCCCAGATGACGTCACAGATGTATATCAAGATACATTACGTATTTAAATCATTTTATACATCGAAAAATAACTTTTACGGAAATATTGGCCTTGAAGTGGCTGTATTTTTGCTAGTGTTTATTGTTTAACGATTATTTTTTTTAAATATATAAATATGTGAAAAAAATCAATTATATTTACCAGGATCGTAATCGTTTTTTTGGATATACAGAACTAGAATGGATGTATACAGGAACGATTAGAGTAAATATAAAAAATATAATGGAAAATTTTCAAGTATAAGAAAAACGAAATAAAATCATCTTTGATGTTAAATAAAATCTTTGATCTTTGAAATATAATTATTTTGTTTCCTCTCGAAATGTGAGGTTATGTCATAACATTAACGTTTGTGCGTCGTTTTCTCTGCCTAACCCAATAAAGGCACAACACGGTAGTAAAAGTCATTATATTTTCGAATTAACCTTTAACCGCCCACGCTCCATTACTAAACGAACCCTCTCGCGGCTCGGCCCTTTATTATAACTATTCGACGTATGGTCACAAAAAACAAAATAAAAACGATAAACAAACAGGTGTTCTCCAAATAGCATTATTTTAACTTACCGCTGTATAACTTTTATCTGGCAAATAAAAGTATGCCCATGTGACTATTGGAGCGCATAGGTTTGGCCTGTCATTAAAAATATAATTAAAAAATCATTGATAAATAATTGTCATTATTTTATATCTAAAGCCAGCCATTCACGCAACGAAATACCTATTATACCTGTTCAGTTAAACGTTACAAGTAAACATAATAAGTTAAGTTATGGATACCTGTCAGTTTTGTCACAAACACGCTCCGGTTTGCATGTACAGGTGACCTGAACAGTGTGATCCATCTCTATTTTCTACATTAATCATCTATAAATTATACTCTCCTGGTCTTCGCAAGAAGTGTAATGAATCTGTATTTATTCTATATATTTTAGTCTAATATTAATTTAAATACTCCTGGTTGCGATCACCAGCGTAAAGAAACCGCTATTTAGGGGTTCAATATTTTAATAATATTGAGATATACTTTACTACTCCTCAACTTCTGGTCTCGAGTACATACTGTAAAGAATACTGACTTTATATTAAATAAATCCTAATATTGTGACTCCTAATATTTTCTAAATTCGATGTTTAAATAATATAAATGAGAGTATGGGCCCCGGTGGCTTTCGTAACCCGCGTAGTCAGCTTCTACAAAACCTTTATATTAATTTGGAAAATTAATCATCTAATGGTAGGTTAAGTTCCCATGTTATGTCTGTAATAATCCCAGTTCTTTTAAACCCGCGTCTGCAATAGTCCAATATCCAAATATCCATGGTAATATAGCCATTCAAATACCTATATAGCAATTGTTAAAATAAGTATACCGACTTTCTTACAGTACGCGGTTAAATAACGATTCTTGTTACTAATTGAAAAATCAGGAGTCTATTGACCCACACTGTGTAATTTTAATAATGAACAGTCCTTTGATTCGCGTTTATATCTGAACACCACCATTACATAAACTTAATTTACTAGTCTTCAATTTATTACTTTCGATGCAACGTAATCTTTTAGATAAGACATGCCTGAATACATCGCTTTAGAGCAAATATAAATATGTAGGTCTTGGCGTGGTCTAATTATCAATAAGCCGAATATGAAATTATACAGAGCTGGAATTTAAGAGTGGAAAATAAATTATACACAAATCACCAACATTGTCGTAGACCTGTTCTCGTGACTTCACCTAACTTCGTGGCGTCACCCAGCTGTTCAAAAAGTATATGGACATTTAAAACGACATGCGACATGCTAAGTGTCTGCCTCAATAGGCAAACATGTTCCGTGGTTATGATAAGTTCTTTAGATATCGGGCTTTGGCGTTCGCTCGGTACTCCTTTAAACCCCAGATTAAGAGACCCGTTCATCTGGCGCATATTTGCGTTAGATGATGGGTGCTCAACCCTGAGCCCTCTCACCCACGCGTTTAAAAGATCTAAAGAAAAGTTTTGATTCGGCCGATGTCACAGTGAACTATATTAATTTAATAAAAATGAATTAAACTTAAACTTTACTTAAAATGAAACTCAAAGGTATTTGAGATTCTGTAAAAATAAGGTAGATGGCTCTGTCAAATGATGGAACAATTAAATGTATTAATATCAAAAAGGTAACATATATGGTCGAAAATTGTCGCTAAAAATAATGTCGCTGTAGCTTAGTTGGATAAAGCATCTTCCCCGGTTAGGAAAGAGATCCAGGTTCGAATCCCGGTGGCGCAACAAAAATATTTTTCGATAAAATTGATTTTATATGTATATCTTTATAATTAATATATTTAATTCATATTTAAAACTATATTATTCGTTATGACTATTTCAAGATCAAATCATCTGGGCCAAGGTTCTTGTATCTCTAATACGCTGGTGTTCAATATAGGTGGGGAATTGGCAATCCTTTGCCGCATCCATCACTGAAGATAATTAATTATGATCGCTCGTATATCCTGGCAGTACGACTCTCAGGAAAGTTACCGTAATTCCTCTTGGCGCATCTGAAAACATACGTCATGTGACGGTGGTGTCTGTAGGATGGTTTAGTTTAACTGTTGGATGATCCTCGGTATCTCAGATAATGCATCTCGAACATGACCAGGAACATATGGTTAGGATTGTTATCACTGCATACTGGTGCGTGTGTGGGTTGCCGACGTGTCAGCATAATTGAAAATCGTTTCAGGAACACTCTGTCTAGGCTTTAACCTCTAGAGATCCTACTATCATCCTCTTCATACAGTTGAAGTACGGGTACCACGGCGACCTTACAGGAACCACTTCGATGTAACCCAGTGCGGACTAAACGGTTTACGCCAGGTTATATATCGGAAAAAAGCTCATGAACGGTGAACATACGTTAGGTTAGCCTGTAGCCTTGTGTACCCTTTGCAGACCGAGATGTCCAATAACCCTTTCATTTTGGCTATCACAACCAAACCAATATAACCGTAGCTAGTCCGTCCACATTTCATGCCATCGAATGGCTCTGTTCATCTTTTAGAAGCACCTTTTTTTTAAATCAAATTAACGGGGAAATGACAATATACATAAGCGATGGGAAGTGGTAAAACGAAACATCTGATCCCAGCTTGATAACCGAAGAAATAATTGTATAAATAATTATGTGAATAAATATAGATTCTCACTTTGTGATGTGTACCGTAAGGTAAAATGTTCTACAATGGTAGTAAATTGATATTTATTTTGGGGATTGATCGTGCAATATATACAAATGGTTAGAATACATATATATCGTTACTTTGATTATCCATGATTATACTAGTTTATCTTATTCAAAATCCGGACCTTGCATCAATTAAGGTGGTTATCGATCAATTAGAATTTGAAATAATCATAAAGAGTCAAAACATATATTATAAATGTGATAAGATAGTATGATAATCAAAAAAGGCATGAAAAAAAGCTCATCCAAGATGCAATTAGGTCCTCGCTCCCGATGTCCTTCTGGGAACCAGCACACGTTTCCTGCGTTATTAACCGGATCAAATAAATTGTCTACCAACACTCTCGCGACGGTCGTAACCTTATTGATTATAACTATAACAATTGATCAACTATAACAAAACTGCCCCGACCGCGTATGTTTAATCCGAGCAACCGCCCTCCCACGTCCCGAGTCCGCTCCTGACTACCTCACCCCCCCTTCCAAACGACCGTCGCCTCTGTACAAAAACCCCCGCCCGTACATGCCCCTTTCCCTGTTCGGACTCGACTCTCATGAGAACTGCTTACCAACCCCGAGTACACCCTCTCGCCGCCCCGCTGACCTTCAGTACCTCATGCAATATACGTGAATCATCACAACAGGTATGTCATGTATACCGTTGCGTATATGGCCGACTTAACATGTAAAAACTCAAGCAATTTTTTTACATAGAATACAAATAGGACAGTAAATATTCTTGAAACACAAACTTATGTAATTAATAAAGCTTAATTATGAAATAAATATGCTAACCATGAATTGTCGTGAATAAGTTCATTTATGTAGTTTGATATCAATATTTTATTATTATTATTATATTCATTATATTAAATTTGTGTATTCTGATCTCGATATATGCTTGTCTAGGCGGTTCCTCAAGAGACCGCCAGATATCGAATAACCCCAAATACTTGGTCCCTTAAGGGACCAATGGACGTTTAAAGGTTAAATATGTTTTATTTTACTTTATAAGTACAAGGTAGCCCAAAAGTCTTTTTCACAATAAAAATTGTGTTATTATTTATGTAGTCACTGGGAATTTATTTATTAAAATTTATGTTTTGTAAATATGATTCATTATTTTACTAGCACTCTTCTAAACGGCAGATAAAATTTCTGAGAACTGCTCGGCACGTATTCTCCGTGATCACTGCCATTTCTTTTCGGATATTTTCTTTTAATTGGTCCAGAGAGGGAGGATTATTACTGTATACCTTTAATTTAAGGTAGCCCCATAGGAAAAAGTCCAATGGTGTCAAGTCGGGGGGCTATGTGGAAGCCAGTTTATGTCACCTCGTCGGGATATTAATTTTCCAGGGATAATTTCACGAACAACTGCTAAGGACACGCTCCATTGTGACTAAATTTCTAAGGACGCGGCCAGCGATCGGCATCATACCCCCCGCCCCTCTCCCACTCGTTGCGTTGGTGCAGCGAATGATCAAAAAAAAAAAAAACTTTTGGGACAGACTGTACATGGTTTAAGATCTTTTATTATTTTTCCGTGCATTTTTCGTTTTTTTTTCTATCTATAAAATTAACCTATGGAGGTAAATAAATATGTATGTTGGGTATAACACGAAGAGATAGAAAAATAATTGTGGATAAGCGGATAAACAAGAGTAGTGGATATAATCGAATACGCCAATAAATTTACATGGCAATGGGTAGACTAAATCACTCGGAGAAAGGACAGTCGCTGGATCAATATAGAATAATAAAGTACGGAGAAAAGTGACACACTTGGGGAGGTCTTCATTTAGCAGTGGATAGAAAACGGATTATAATTATTATTTTCATGGGTATAATCTAAAATTATACTTGTCAAAATCACTTGTCAGTTTGATTTCAACTGAATGTGCAGTTATCATTTATCGATTACCTATATACCCACTATTCAAATAATATGGGACAAATATGATTATGGTAGGCAAAATTGAAAAAAAAACTATATCATGATGTCTGTAAAATAAGTGGTGGGGCGGTAAAATAAATGTATAATCTAATTACCAACTCCAATCTTGTTTATGACATTGTTACTTGATGTTGCCAGTAGCAAAAATGTGACAGTTGAATACAAAGTGTGGATTTAGTTGGTCAACTTATATCCTATATTTGTACACTTCTGGAATAATAATTAGGTACATAGATTTCATACTCGATTTTTCATTCTCTATACAATTTTAGTTCTATTGAGAGATCTCTATATCGCCAAGATTTGTAAGGATTAGACAAAAATTAAAGCTTCTATATTTATACTATAATAAGAATTATTACACATGTCTGGCAAATTTTAATGTATGACGTTCACATTGCAATCATTTTCATTACACAATATTATGTTAATCAATATTAATTTACAATGTTGAGGAAATGTTTTGATTCGTAAAATATTTATTTTCAACAACTAAGGGGGATATCTAGGGGCGCCTAGTATTATTATTAGTGCATTATCCAACTATGCTGTAGCATAGTTGGATAATGCACCTTCCCCGGTTAGGAAAGAGATCCAGGTTCGAATCCCGGTGGCGCAACAACAATATTTTTCGATAAAATTGATTTTATATGTATATCTTTCTAATTAATATATTTAATTCATATTTAAAATAACACAGATCTATGTTCTGAATAATTACAACTTCACAATAAGAATGTGTTCTCCTAATATTAATCTATCTATTATACATATGATTATATAATATTATGAATTATGGTGATTTATTTAATATAATTATATTTAATATCTAATGGGCATAATAAATTCTTTTTTGGTGGTTAAGAGTCAATACGAACTATTTACTCATTTTAAAATAAAACACAATATACAGTAATAAAATAAAATATACACATTATTTAAAAATCATTGATCCCACAGATTAAAATATCACTATTTTAATAATTGATGAAATTGCAGTGACATAATGTAGAAATGTAGAATGTATAATGCAATTAGACTTCACCAATCTTCAGAGGACCTAAAAAGTATTTGTCGAAAGACAGAATAGCCGCCAAGGGATGAATAATAATTAATAAAGTACCGTAAGCTCGACTAGTGATGTTTGCTATTGTAAGTCTCGGATTCTCAACGCACGTGAGCGCTTTGTATTACGTCGAAATTCCGGGTGAACGAACCACACAACAAAACACTCAACGATCCTGATTTCTGCAAATATCGTCACATAATATTATTATATAATACAATATAAAATGAAAAACAATTTATCTAATTGAAAATTTATTTACCGGTAATTCGGTAATGGAATTTAGCCACATTTACCGAAAACCGGTAATGCATGCCCTAGTGTCACATCAATATTATTAATATTTTATTTTTCATCTTTATTTCTTCATTTCAGTATTGACATATAGTAGCCGTAATCAGATGAGACTCAACTCGTAATGCACCTTAATAAGTTTCGGTCCTGGTTTGCCCTTACAGCTGACTACACAGTCTTTCTAGCTAGATGCAACGCATTTGTCTACCGGTGTGGCACTCCTTTTCCAGGCTGTCTTTCTGATGATTACAATTTTAAAAGTAAACTAAACGCTATGAAAATAGGACTAACTTTCTGGTCTCCTGGAATGAGGCTTGAACTCTATCAGTAGATCAATGAGAGCGGACCCACCACATTCCCAGGACCGTTAAATAAGCTCAAGGCTTCTATTTCGGTCTAACTCTTACGCCGCCTGGTTGGCATTTTTTTAATACTACAAAGGCAGCTGTCCAATAGCGCCCTGCACACAGTGACAGGGTAATACCATACAGCCGTCCATAACAAAGTTGGCTCTCATTGTACCATTGATCAGTAGATCAGTAATATCTTGTGGGGAGTGTCTAGGCCAAAAGGCACATCAAAATAGTCTGGAAAACTAGAAGATTCTGAGTGGTCGTAAAAATCTAAGAATTTGTATGTGTAAGTGTGCTGTGTGTTACCAGTGCAACCAAATTTGATGACAGTTTAATATGAACTAGATTATTTTGATAAAATAATCTATAGATATTTTTACATAAAATGGACAGTTAAAAAGTACTTAGATTCAAGTTTCATATCCCACCGGGATATAAAACTGGTATCTATTTTACTAGTAGGTTACTCAAACTACAGACAACTGATATTTCAGTTTAACACCTTAAGATTACCAATAAGAGGCAGCGCATTTGAAATTGCCGCCATTTCTCTTACGGTGTTCTTTAGTATATCATTACAAAATACATGATTCAGAAAGGATTATTAATTGTGAAAACGTATTTTTAAAGTAACATTTTTTTTGTAAATGAAGATATTAACATATTTATATTAATTAATTTATTATTTTTATTATAAAACAAATCGCCCTGTTCAAAAACCTTTATATATATAAAGATGAATGTACCTAACCCGTTGACATTCACACCTACCTCTTGAAATTACATGTATATGTTCATTTAGAATAACAACTATATATTTTTTTTAAAGCTGACTATGTAAAAATAAATAATTATTTATCTACAGTTGATTAGAATTTTTGCTTTATTTTACTCTCATGTGAACGATGTTATTGAATTATTTTTTCCAATATCTAAATTTATAGTTAATGACTTTCCTAAATGGTTTAGTAAGGAACTTTTTGAGATCATAGGTAATAAAAAAAAATTCTAATTAAAAATATAAATTAACTAGGGATATAAATAAATTTAGTAGACCAAAAACTTGTTATTAAAACTGTATTAGTAATTTTGAACAATTAGCCAACTCTAGTCCTCAACAAATTCTTAAATACGCTTAATAATAAGGATACTGGAATTCCCTCAACGATGAATTATAATCATAGAATGGCTGATGACCCTCAAGATGTTATTAAGTTGTTTTCCGAATATTTTTCTGAAGTCTACGATAGTGCGACCGTGGATAACAACCTTCAGATAGAATTTAACTTTAACTTTTCCTGATCGATAGAACTATAGTTTGTTATCCCCTATTTATAAAAATGGTGATAAATCTTATGTATCCAACTACAGGTCAATTTGTTACAAACAGCCATATCAAAATTATTTGAATCAGTGTTACTAACTAAACTTTACACCGAAATAAATAAAGTTATTTCACCGGCTCAGCATAGATTTATTTTGGGTAAATCAACTCTCACTAATCTTATGATACACAGCATTCGAAAAGGTTTCTCGTAAAATACTCATGCATAAATTAAAAGCTTCGGGCTTCATTGGAAATATTTTAAAATGGTTTGAAAGTTACCTTTCATCTAGAATACTATGTGTGAAAATTTTTGGCTATACATTGACTAAATTTGAGGCTTCTAGTAGTGTTCCTCAAGGCTCACACTTACGCCCAGTTTTATTTTTATTATTAATTAACGATATTATCCTATATATCCTGAACAATTGAGTCGATAAATGACTGTCTTATTCTTCAATCTAACCTTACACGAATGGTGTACACACAACAAACTTTAATTAAATATTGATAAATGCCAATATATCACGTTTTGCAGAATCAAAACCCATTGTTTTTAATTACAGGATAAACAGTGTTACTCTTAAAAAGTATCCCAAATCAAAGATCTTAGCATATTATTCTATGAAAAACTTTCATTCGTTCTACATATTAATTAAGCTATCAAATGTCTTGGTTTTGTATTAAGAACGGTAAAAGATATATATTAATTTAAATCTCTTTAAGTTTTACACAAGACTGTGGTTCGCCATTTAGAATATAACTCACCAATTTGGTCTCCATTCTATAAAATGTATGAATTAAGATTAGAAAGGGTTTAACATAAATTGTTTATTAACTTCATACTGTGTATACCCGTTGAACAAATTAATTGTGATTTTCTAATGAGCACTCTTAATTTAACTAACTTATCATGTAGAAGAACTTTAAGTGATTTATTATTTTATTTAAAATTGTAAAAGGCTTACTGGACACCCTTAATTTAACTGAACTGATTGTATACCACGTTCCCGCGCGGAGTACCAGGTCGTCTGCGCTGTTCCATATAAATGCATCATTGCACATTTTTATAGGAATGCACCCACACAAAGACTTCATAGGCTTGGGTACGATTTTAGTCTTGTAGATAAAGGCTATCCAACGAAAAATTTCAAGATTAAATTGTAATTGCTCGTAAACCATCAGGGTGAGGTAAGTGGGAGAGGAATTGTTCGATGCTCATGATTTGCGGGATTGCCAGTTGCAATGAGTCACTGGTCGGGAGCGCACCGCCCGTTTGCGGTTGAGCAATATTGAAAGTGCGGTGATTCATTGGTTCGTGTGCGTCGCGTTTTTTGTACTCACTTCGAGTAAGTGATGGGCCAAGCATGCAATTTATCTGGTGTTGTATTCAAAAGTTCAGACAAGAAGGGACAATGGTTAAACAAACTTCTCCTGAACCGTCAACGTCAGCAGCGATGCCAGTACATGTGGCTTAAGTTCGACGTGAAATTATGTGCAATCCGCGTAAATTCGATAAGGAAGATTGCAGCATTTACTTGAATAAAAAAATCAATAGTGCGCGTTATTTAAAAAAAAATAATTACTGTTTCACTCATACCAACTGCAAATCAAGCAGTTTCTCAACGAAAATGACTATTCTTTACGTCAAACCTTAGCGAGAACGATGCTGGAATGTTTTGGAATAGCACGAAAGCTTGGAAACATATTGTTTACTGACGAAACACATTTTCATATCTATGGCTATGTAAATAAACAGAACATGAGATACAGGTGTGACAGTGTGGTGTGCAATTTTTGCCCGAGAGTTAATTGGCCCTTATTTTTTGCCGAATGATCGACGAGTTTTTGATACCGTAAGTGCAGCTGTTTCCCAGGTTCAATAACAGAACACAATTTTAGCAAGACGGGGCCACTCCACATACAGCTAGAGTTTCAATAGAGAAGCTGAGAGGAATTTTTCCCAATAAATTAATCAGCACGGAGATATACCCTGGGCACCTCGGTCACCGAACTTTACACCGGGTGACTTTTTTTGTGAGGATTCCTTAAGGCAGGAGTTTACAGCAACAATCCTCGAACAATTCAGGTCCTACAAGAAAATATCCGCCATGAAGTTGCTGCCATTGAACCAACGCTTTGCTCTCGCGTGTTTGCAAATTTAAGAGTCCGATTGCAAGAGTGCCTTGAGAGAACTGGACGGAATTTAGACGATATTGTTTATAAAACGTAAAATCCGCATCATTAAAATTCATTTTGTATAAATAAAATATGAGAATAAGATTGTAGTTTTTTATTTAATTTAATATTAAACTTTTCTGCTGGATACCCTATATATAATTAATTTTGTAAAAGCCTATAAGAGCGTGAATACAATATAAATATAAGTAATAAACGAAAATAAACTCTGTATAATAATCAATGAATGGTTATATCTTTAAAACAAATCTCAATTAATATTATTTTATTTAAAAAAAAAATAGGGATGCGTATACGGAATACGTAACACATCAATATTCTTACTATTTTAAAAATAAGCTAAATGCTTGTACTATGACAATAGAGCTAACTTGATGGCTTCCTGGAACGAGGTTCGAACCCCCGACGACAATCGTAACCACTAGACTACAAGCACACTATGAAATGAATTGACAAAAATTATTTCAGAATTCAGATATAATTTGAATAGAATGTTTGTTAAGATAACAACCTATAACAAACGACTTGCTTTTCAAGAATGATTTGAAAATACGCAAGAATATTTTACATTCGCCAGAACTTTTAAGTAAATCTACACTTCCGTTGCGAAATTTGCCCCATTAAAGAGGACACACCCTCTCAGGAGGGATGCGATAACCGTGGCTTTCGATGCCAGAATGTTATGGAAAGAGGTATTTCCTTTCCCCGTTTATTTTCTGTCGTTCTCGTAACATAAGTATCGGGGTGCTTTGAGATAGTCTAAGTAGGAAAAACAATACATTCACCATTTCTGAAAATGACTCCTATTTCAAGGAGAACGAGAAACATGATAATGTAAAGGATGAAAAGGTAAAAGATTTTAAAAGCTTAGACTAAACTACATGGAATTACAATTCTATAAGTATATTTGAATACGTTTTATTATTTGACGAAACTAAAAAAAAAAATTTTCTTTCCCTGAAAATTGTTTGTTTGTGGTTCAAAGCCTTGATATAATTGATAATTGATGAGCGTTTTATAACTGAAAAGCTCAATAAAAACTAGAGATGTTTTATATATAATCAGGGGTAGTAAAATGTAATTAATTCTTCATCACCTGGGGTGAATTTTTTTCATTTTCCCATTTACTTGGGGTCGGCTCTTCATGTATAAAGGCGCCAGGATGCTCTCTAACTTATACGGGCATTTTTAAACTCGATTACTAGGTAGCTTGAGGTTTTCTTATTTGTCTTATGCCAGTTCTTCCATATTAGTATTTTTTTTAATAAGTGAACATATGTACTTCAATAACTTGAAACAAATAATATTATTAAATATAGTGTTATTGTCACCAGTTTTAGTTTTGTTCCTACCCCTTAGCCCACTCTCAATTAGAACACATTGTTTCTTTGGTTCGACTGGTCGTTTTTGAATTAGAGAAGATGAAGTGTTCTCATGTGATTATTCCTGTTGGATCACTAGTTCACATACCGCTGTGATTTTCGTATGTTGTGAACGTTGAAACTCAGAGTTTATTGTGCCGTAGCAGTTTCGTTCATTGGGTGAACTTCCGGAAGATCATAGAGACCGCGTCATCAAACAGGTGAGTCGAGCTATTCTTGTATAAGCGCTATTTTTGACATGCAGTTTATATTTTCAGCTTTGGAAATAATCATATATTTCGGGAATTTTAATATATCATTTTACAATACAGGGATATTTTCAAAACGTATTTCTTGAGTTTAATCTGCAGTAGCTAGTGTAAAGCACTATAATTAGTTTACTTAATCGCAAACTAAATTGTCTATAAAATTTACGACTAGAAGATAGAGGAAATTAAAGAACTTGGAACTTCGGGAACGGGATGACAACCCCAGTCCTGTTATCTTGACGAAGGTTAAAGTAAAGAGGCTATAGTGTGTTGGACTTGCAACGAGCATAGTATAGTCCCGTAATATGCACAAAGTCTTCATACATAAGCCAACAAGATCAAGATTGAAGGGAAGACCGACACATAAGTGAACGGTTAATATCAAGTCAGCGATATCAAGGAATGGATGGTGGATGGATAAATCTGTAGTGACTACGGACATTGAATTCAGAGTCTCATGAGACGCACTAGATTAAGTTCAAATTAATACGTCACAGTTAGTCACTAACTCCTGAAGGTTGTGATCACCTAGACATTGTTAATGATCCACAATTGTCTCTCTCATCTCAATTCTGGGTAGTGTGCACTGGCATCAAATTCAGAATGCCGCCAGATACCACTATTTAGTAGCCCTTACATTGTTTACAATCCACCTTTATCAAGTTTCTGCAAAGTTTAAGGTTTCGCTAAAGACGCACAGTGGATAATTTATCTATAACACCGAACTCCCCTAAGACGGATGTACTCATGCGTCTGATTATTCACGGCATCCCTAACACGTGCCTCTATTATCCTATCTCAATAAATTCTTCCTTTCTGATCCTCTGACAGTTCTTCCCCATGGAGGAATTTTGTAAACCTGAGGGCTTGAACGAGCTTTATTTTAGTCGTGTCGCGTCTCTGACGTTCGTATTTTTTGTTAACTATACAATTCGTGTTTGTCCATAGACTAAATTAAATTCTTAAACAGATTTTTTACAACAGAAGGCGCTCATAGAGGAATTTAAATGATCTATTGATGTTTGATATTTGTCGGTTTAAAGCGTAATTGACAAATAGCGACGTGTTCGAAAAGTAGTAAAAAAGTTACGCGACATGTTTTTCATTGAAAAAAATGGTTGTTCACTGGACTCGCGTAATGTAAGCAAAATTTTGTGTTTTAATTTTAATAAAAAAATTTGAAATCAATTAAAGTTCTAACGAGTCGCGAGACGCGGGCCTAGCGCAGCTTTGTCGTGTGGACTAGAACAGAGCCAGCGGTAGTTGTCGATGACGTTATTTTTTTTATTTTCTGTATAGTAATTGTAGCTTAATTAACGAAACTACCTAAGGGTAGTATATAGTTCCGGATTCGAGTCCCAGTGATGAATATATTTGTTCGCTAAATAAATAATCTCTATTAATTTTTTAGGAGAACACATTCTTATTGTGAAGTTGTAATTATTCAGAACATAGGTCTGTGATATTTAATTCATATTTAAAATCTCTATTTAATTTTTCTAAGTGATGTATCCAAGTTAGTTTTTATGTTATAGTACTACCATGTGTAATGTTATTTACGAAGATATTATGGAGGTATTTTCCCCTTTTCCTCGGCAGAAAGTGCTCAACGTTATGTCGGTAGAATTTTTAATATTTTGTTAAAGACATAAAACGAGCCATTATAAGGAATTTTCGGAAATTGAAACAGTTTTTCACGCTGCGTAAGGATTTAGGTACATATCTTATATCACACTACGAGCTCAGGGCTATATTTACATTTTACAATGTACGTCTATGCGATAATAAATACAGTTTCATAATATTGTGTATATGTTTACAATATTTGGGTGAGCTATTCTTTTCGATATTCTTTTTCCAACAATAATTTGTAAGGATTTCTAAAAGGTATTTTTGTTTAATGGCTTATTGACAAATTGTGCATCATCTGCTATTAAACTTTTTTCTATATTCCAAAATTAAACTGATTTTATATATCTCACATCTCTTGAAATGTAGATTTCGATAAAAATAATATTGCAGAAAGTCTCATGAGAGAAAGCGAATTTTAGAAAAAAATTAACAAACTTTTTTAATCATGACAAGAAAACGTAAAAAACCACCCTCCGTTAAAAATAATTAATTTGAAGGGAAATCAAGAAGCCAACAGAAAAATCTGAAATGACGAAATCATCATTTCGATGGTTATTCTCGCAATTCCTACTAAACAATGTGTTAGGGGTAGATATATATTAAAAATGTGAGTCGAAAATGTTCAAACTGCAAACGCCTTATCTCAACCATACCAGTGATATAATCATTAAATAAAAATCGTAGTTATGTGATTATTTCGATAAACTGAAATATTTTATTGATTCCAAATTATTGAATAATCTTGTAGTAAAAAAACTAATTATATATTGAATACAACATTTGAACTTCGAGTGGGCAGATTATTTTTTGTTAGATGATTTAGAGATTGAAGTAAAGACACGGAATAATAATGCGTCAATTTCGCAGATATTTATTTCAAAGTACGTAAATTTAAAGCTAAACATGGTTTTGTAAAAATATTAATTAATAATATTTTTTGTAAGGTTACAGAATTTGCACATACTACTATTAATAACTTTAATATTTTTGACTCATAATTTAGTCGGATATGAGGCAAATCAACACGAGTACGATTATCAACCAGAGGAAGACATCGAATAAGACTGCCACTCGGAAAGAAGGCCAAATCCCAGAAATGATGATGATGATGTATAGTGCGATGGAATGCCAGAGGACATAAGAAAAGTGGAAAAATTATATAAATTTAAAATAAAACATAATAAATATGTGCCTATATGTTATAGATAGGTTTGAAAAATGTAAATATTATAATATGGTAATATTAAACTGTATGTATACTTCTAGTTATGTACGCATTAGTTTAAGTATTAATAAGTAAAAATAACATTTATTCTTAAAAATATTTTGCACAGCTTATCCCTGTGACCTCTAAATTATTTATTTTACATTTAAAATATAACGAAGAATTATAAACATGAACAAACACAATTGTCTTACTCTAAATGAAACAAAATTCCACATCCAAAATTTCTAAAAGCTAAGAAAATTCACGGGATTAAACTAAGCGTCAAAGTTAGAAGTCAAAATTAAATTAAAGGCTTACGAATTTACAGAACATAAGCTAGATTCCATGAAACATAATATTCCGTAAATATAAAAAATGTTTTATTTATCAAGAATAAAGTAGTTTCAACATCATTTAAAAATAACATAAAAATATATCACTTAATATTATGAACATTAGAAACAAATAAATTGTGATTCATTTTTAATAATTTATTAACTTTGTTTTATTTTATAAACCACTGTGAGTTACTTATTATATTCAACGGCTTCGGATGAAAAAACTAACTAAAATAATATCATTTTAAATTTGACATTCCGAAGAAGATTACAAAACCGGTTGATGTATCAATTAATATTTAAGTGATTAAAAAAACTAATTTAAAACTAAAAATAATAATAATGTGTCAAAATGTTCTTATGTTTACTAATTCAATTTAAAAAAAATCTAGTCTACTTAACTTAAATTATTCATCATCGTGTCAATTTAAGTTAGATATTATTATATAGGTGTCCAGCGGAAAAATTTCAAGATTAAATTGAAATTGCTCATAAACTATCAGGGTGAGGTAAGTGGGAGGGGTATTGTTCGACACGCGTGATTTGCTGATTTGCCAGTCGAAATGTGTCACTGGTTGAGAGCGCACCACGTGTTCGCGGTTGAATAATATTTAAAATGCGGTTCGTGTGCGTCGCGCTTTTTCGTAATCACTTTAATATTCGACAAGTAAGTGATGGGCCGAGCACCCAACTTAGAATACTGGTGTTGTATTCAAAAGTTCAGACAAGAAGGGACAATGGTTAACCAAACTCCTCCGGGACCATCAACGTCAGCAGCGACGCCAGAACATGTGGCTCAAGTTCGACGTGAAATTATGCGCAATCCGCGTAAATTCGATAAGGAAGATTGCAGATTTTACTAGAGTGTATGATATTTTGAATAAGAAACTACAGTTTCACCCATACTAACTGCAAATCGTGCAGTTTATCAACGAAAATGACTGTTCTTTACGTAAAACCTTAGCGAGAACGATGCTGGAACGTTTTGGAACAGCACGGATGCTTGGAAACACATTGTTTACTAACAAAGCACATTTTCATATCGATGGCTACGTTAATAAACAGAACATGAGATACTGGTGCCTCGTCAACCCAAGGGAACGTTTGCATTGTCCAAAAACGACAGTGTGGTGTACAATTTTTGCCCGAGAGATAATTGGCCCTTATTTTTTTGCCGAATGATCGACGAGTTTTTGGTACCGCAACTGTAGCTGTTCAATAACAGAAAACAATTTCAGCATGACGGGGCCACTCCACACACGGCTGTAGTTTGCTGAAGGGAATGTTTCCCAATAAATTAATCAGCAAGTACGGAGACATATCCTGGGCACCTCGGTCACCGGACCTTACACCGTACGACTTTTTTTGTGGGGATACCTTAAGTCAAGAGTTTAAGCAACAATCCTCGAATAACTTACGGCCTACAAAAAAATATCCGCCGTGAAGTTGCTGCCATTGAATCAACGTAGTTTTTTTTCATTTAATTTTAAACTTGAAAATTTTCCGCTGGACATCCTTTAGATTATTTTTTTTAATTATTTTATAATATATATTTTTTTTAAATTGAATTTGAAAACATAACATTTTAACAAATTATTATTATTATCTTTTTTATAACAAATAACTCATAGTGGTTTATAAAATAAATAAATTTAATTAATTGATACGCACGAAGCTACGCGGAGGCCAGTTCATGTCATCTCGTCGGGATATCAATTTTCCAGGAAAAATTTCATGAACAACTGCTAAGGACACGCCCCATAGCGACTGAGTTCTCAACGACACGGCTAGCGTTCGGCATACCAAAGCGGCGTAGTAAATGAACCAAAACGATAAAGATTTTTGGGACATGTTGTATTATATTTGATACTAAAGATTTAAGCGATTCAGACAAAATTAAACCTATCAGTACAAACTAATGGCACGATATTTCTTAAGTACAATATTATTATGAGAGTTGTTTGCATAAAATAGTATAAGTCACAGATATTATTATTAATAATTCTGAATAGCTCAACACTCAAAATAAAAATGTAGACACATTAAAAAAATTAGAGATATTTTCTTTTTTTCCCACGACAGATGTAACTAAGTGGCATTTTCAAGAGATCTCGGGAATTTTTTTATTCGCACTTCTTTTTCGGGAACTTTATTACTTTTTTATTAGTTGGTTTCACAATTTTACATCGTAAATAAAGTTTTTATTTTAAAAATGTTATAATTTCAACATTTTACACAATTTTTTTTAATGACTTTCATTAAGACCTTTTGCGTTTGAAAACACATAAAAAATTATTTTAGTGTTTCTTCCCACGTAACGTAGGCATATTTAAAATATATAAAGAACTAAAGATTATTAAATGGTATAGTTTAATGGTTTCTGAAGTTATTATAATCCTTCAGGGATAAAATATATTTAAGTGATAATTAGCCATGTTCATTTTTTTGTGACATAATAACAAATGAATTTACAAGCTCTTATAACAATTGTATAATGAGATATTTTTTAACTCAAATTGAGATTTTTTTGACTTGTAGTAATAACAGAATAACGTCATACCGAGTCAGCCATCACAATCTTGGCGCCACTCTATAGAATGACATATTTAACCTCTTATGCACTGACTCTGTCGAATCCTGTGTATACACGCACACACTCACACACTCACACCGCCGTGTTCTTTAAAACAGACTCACATTCTTGAGAAAATTGTATCCTGAGGATGTAGGTAAGTATAAAATATACATAGATACAGGTGTGTTTATGCATTATGTATTATACAAGAAAGAGGCGGTTCGTTGCTAAATAATTTTTTATTCATCTCGAGGGATAAGGGTTGCTGCTTTTACCGTGTCAAACAAAAAAATTACTTGTCTGTCTGTCGACTCTTATATTTATCTTTTTTGATATTCAGAAAAATTCAACGCACTTTGTAAAGTCTAGTGTACTGATATTTAGGGATTGCAATACCGATATTCGTTTTAATGCTTTTTGATATCGGATTGCGATATTTTGGTATTTAGAGATAAAGAACGTTGAAAATATAGATAGGTACTAAACATACGTAACAAACTAATATTCTGTATTAATACTTAAAATTTAAAAATTAAAGGCATAATATTCGTTAATAACAAATTAGAATTCTGGATCACCGTTCTCGTAGTATCCATAGCACGAAATAAAGACGTAATTAATAAAATTTTGCTAATACAGAAAATAAGTACGATCATTATTTTCGGCACCTATTTGAATCCGGGCATTAATAGTATACGAAATAAAGGCCGGTATTACAGTATTTCGGTATACATACTTTACTGATATTAACACAATGATATGCATTACTACCAAACGCACAATGTCCACATATAAATAATGTGTGAGAGCGTGCATATATTTATTAATTACTGGCGGAAAGCCATCAATTATCCTTCGCCGGTTGCTGTTGATAGAACTTGCGGGTGGTCGTGTTGTCGGGTCTTTATGGCCGTATTGTAGCCGCCTCGTAGCCCTGAAGATAATAATTATCAAGTATTTCTTGTGCAAAGTTCCATGAAAGATTTGCGATAAAATATAACAAATAGTTTTAAAAATATTTTACAAATAAGATTAAACTAACTGAATTTCAAATTTATCGAGCATTGGGTGACATAAAGGTTAAGTTATGTTGCTTCTTTTTTTCTCCTTCATATTATCTGTTAGCTGACTCCGGGGTCTCTGTGGATAGATGCTTTGCATGTGGCTCTTTTCCAAGTCGTCTTCGGCCCAAAGTTGTGCCCATGTTAATTATTATTACGTTTGTCCCTATTATGGATGGCTTAAGTCTCTGTTGCGTAAATTACGATAATAGAAACGAGAGTGTGAACCAATATAATATTAATTGCTTGCTGATATTGTCTTTCGATAATCTCATAAGTTGGTTCGTAGCAATTTTAGCTTGTTGAATCCGTCTTCCAATCTTCTGTCCAAGTATCTCCCACTTTTTTAACATTATCAAGCGGGTCGGTATGTTGTTGTATTTGGGTTTTTCTAAAGTAGTGCGCTCCACAAGCGGTATTTTCGATTTAGACTGATTTATTTCTAAACCAAACTGTTTGCTTACGAAATATTTTTTTAGTAAAATGATTTTTAGTTCAACCTCTGTTCTGGCTACAAGTGATGTATTTAGAAAAAAGTTAAGCTAAATGAGATTAAACTTGCCCAAGTTTTAAAAAAAAAATTGTTAACTTCATTTTTAACTCCGTATATTAATGATTACATTATATCTCTTTATTATCTGTTTACATTATGTCTTATGACATGGCAGCCATATGGGGTCGAACCAAACTGACCAATCAGCAGACGCAATACATCGTGATGGACACTGTCCTAGGAGCAAGCGACCACTTCTCCGCAAACCATTATTTCATCGACATCTCGAGCGAGTCACTCCAGTATTTAGTTTCATACGCGCATATGCGTGAGACTAAGAGATAATTAGGGGCTTCAGTCTGAACATCCACAAATCATTCCCATACAATCACAGTCAATCATATTCAACAACCACAACCCTCACACTACTTTAAACTTGTTAGTTATTGGCTGAGAATTGATAATGGCTATCAATATCAATGTCTGTGTACAATGAAATGACGCGCCTAGATACAAAATATTATGTCAGTATCGACAGTTTTAATTTATATTTTATCATCATGTATTTCTGACCAAAATATTAAAATTTATTGCAGATTTTTCGACAAAATATCATTGCAATCTGAATAATAATGAATTTTACTCATGAAATGAAATATATTATTATTGATATGGTTCGGAACAATAGCATTTTGACGATAGACTGTAGAAAAAAATATTAAAAACACAAACCGCTTACAATTTATCACTACATGTGTGAATCATAATTAAATAAACACAGATACAGTTGGTCCATTGACACTACTGAATATTTATAGAAAATATGGAACACAGTTAGAATTTTAAGGCATATTTTGCGTCGACAGACACATATACAAACATAAATATTTATAGATACGGTCGCTTTAATTTTATTTATTTTATGAAACATCTTTATGCGATAGAGAGAAGAAAAACAAATTGGGCGTGGGAGTAGAATTAAGATTGTTTGAGCATGTGCAGAGATATATAAATGGATTTGATATTATTTGTATTTATATAAAAAATATAATATTAAAATTAATTACAGATAATTAATTCAGGTAATTAATAAATCGAATAAGAACTAATGTTTATAGCATCTAATAAAAAACATTTATTTATATACGTATAATATTGTACGTTCAAAGAACACTGACTATGTAGGTCTAGGTAAAAAATAGATTACCTTAGAAGTACCTACTATTATTGACATTAGACTAGGAGGGTTAAGCTTAATTTCAATAGAGAGACATATTGAACGAGATCGATAATGAAAAACTTACCAATTTTATTCAATATACCTTTTTCTGAACTCTTTTATGAGTAAAGTGCATTATTAAAATAAATAATAATAAGGAGAACACATTTTTATTGTGAAGTTGCATTTTCAGAATATAGTTCTATGGTATTTTAATACAAATTAATTATTTGTTACCGGGATTCAAAAATGGAATATTAGATGTTATCAATAGAAAATATTACAGAATATAAGTTCAAAATTTGTCGAAAATATATTCGATGGCTATATCGAAAATGGAGATTCCGGATAGGAAGGAAGAGGTCTAGGTTCAAATTTCGGTAGCAAAAAAATATTTTATCGATATAAAGATTTTTTTCGTATATCTTTCTAGTCATTTCAGTTAATTTGTATTAAAATAAAATATTTTTTAAATTAATGAGAACTTTTATAAAAATGCGTTTATCACATTGTGTGTTATTTTCAATAAACTAACAAATAAACAGTGAATGGCGACCCTCCGCTTATTCAGGGCCGTTTTATGAAAAAAGCCTCCATATCGGTCCTACTCATTCGCCGCCAGGTTGGCATTTTTTTCCTTTAAACTAATCCAGAAATGCTGCATCGCAATTCAACATCGCACTGGTTTGTAAAAACGCCATTCAATGTCCGAAAACAGTACCAAAAAGTTTCATGAAATAATTAAACAATATATAAATATAAATAAAATTAAAAAAGAAAAAACATATTTGTACATAAGGCAACAAAAACGACAGAAAAGCAAACAAATAATATAAATACGTAAACATAAAGGAAACAAAATGAAAGCATATTGTAGACAAACACGGTGAGAGTATACCGTAGGGCAGTAATAGCATGAAAAATATAAAAACAGTTCTCCTCTTAAGGGAATTCAGACAACACAAATATGGTTTAGTCTAGATACCAGCAAGCCAAAACCGACAGAAAACCACCCTGGTGTAACCTAGGAGGGATGTCAGATGGTTTACCCCCGACTAATACCTCATACTAGCAGAAATCTCCCTTTTCAGTATCTCCCAGCGCGACACCCATGTCCTAATGAATTCCAGGAAGAGTTCAACCTATAAATATACAGAATAAAAATATGTTATTTGAAAACGATGTTAAACATTGTAATTGTGCCGGTTGACTTCAAAATTTCCCGAGCAGGTTTTACATCGCTAATCTACCCATGAGTATGTCGAAGGTATGAGTAGACAGAGAATAAATAAAATATATAAGATGAACCATATAAGTAACAGGAACAGAGTAAATTTTTCGATACAGATATAGGCTTTAATTAATATATATGTTTCAATATTTCATGCTTATAACGTTCCCATCACGCATCCCATGCAAAAAATATGACGTAGTCATTCTATCAAATATTAATTAAGTTTGTTCTCACGAACCGTCTATGAATAGAAGTAGACTCAACTCATGGGGATAAAATATCCCCCTACCAGCGTTAACTTTGATAGTTGAAAAACAGTGCCGCCCGACGGTGAGTTTTTATTAAATCACACCGGAGTTGGCTGGGTCATTACGACACATGGGAAAAACTGATTACGAACAACTATGAAAATACTGGCACTTGATTTGTTGAGAGACCCTTTATTTTACGTTTATATCTCACCTGAAAATTGTCAAAATATATTTTTAAGAAAATAAAAATATTTAATGACCATATTTATCATAGGATCAAAAACAGTATATAAATTAAGTAAGACATTTTGCCTCTGGGATTGAATATAATACCATAAGAATAATAGGTAATCTTTATTGGAACTAGAAAGCAGTAGCAAGGGTTGAACGATATTTAACAGACGAAGTAAAATAAAAAGAGGAGTGTGACGTTGGTTTATCCTCTCACCGATGCTGTTCAACTTATGTTCAGAAGAAATATTCAATTAAGCATTTGGAGAAGATACTAGAGGACTTGTTAATAAAAATATTTAGAATAATAATCTACAATATCTGCTGTATCAAGTAGTGAAGGCGTGGTAGACTTTAGGATAGCACCTAATACAACTAAAACAAAATATATTTTTAATTATCTCAAAAACGCTGCGTTACACATTTCGAATATACGTAAATGCAAATTTTTGCACTCGCGTAGATGCACTCGGCTAGCAATAAATGACGTTTTTGCGGGGTGATTAGAAGAAAAAATGGCATGAAAAAAATGTTAGATTCAGAAAAATGTGTTTCACTTAAAAGTAACACATGTAGATCAACCCTTTTCTAAAGTTTAATGCGCAATACACAATTCTGAGTTCCTGGCGGTGATTACTTTTTTGATGAATATTTGTTTTCTATGTAATATTTCTAAGTGATTGACATAATTAGTTTAAATAAATATTATTACTGTAAATGTGTAAACATGTGTGTGTAAATAAAAATTCACTGACCTGTAGTACAATAAGACAAAAAAAAATCTCTTCAATATAATTTTTGATGTGAATTAAGTACATGTCGATTTTATTTTCGTTTTTAACCACGTAGCCGCGTAGAAAAAATGTTTTTAGTTCATTCTAAGGCCAAAGCAAACTACCTACCCTGAAAAATAAATATAATTCTACAGCGCGCTTAACCAGTTAAGTATAATATTTTAAGCCTTGATCTGTTAGTGTCAATTTTTTTAAGCAGTTTTGTAATTTTGGTAAAAAAATGCACATACAATTTTTCGACACAAATACATATTATTTGCCTTTATTTGAACGTACTGCACGATTAAGGAGTTATTAATACTGTACATTTATATAAATACTACACAATTAAGGATTTAAGTAGGTACATCTTACTTTTTTCAAAGTGAAATTTTTCAACAATTATAAAATTTATCTATGGATAATTCTGTATTTCCAGTAACTGCTAATTTTAATGAATATGTCTTAAAATCAATACTGGATTTTTTATTTATTGTTATTGTGTTTAGTTTGCAGAACTCCGTGTTTATTTATAATTACATTTTAAAAATCAAGTTATAATAAATATTATTATTGATTTCTGTTAGTTTGCGTAAGCATTATTTAAATGTTACAGCTGTTTGTTACTGTTTGAAAATGGCCTTAACCGCCGAAACAGCTGTAACATCTAAACAATGCTTACGCAAACTAGCCGAACTCAATAATAATATTTATCATAATTTAATTTTCTAAATTGAATTAAAAATAATACTGGATTCAACCTCGCTTTACTTTTATGTTTGGTCGAGATTGATCGTGCATATTTGATACTGAAATGGAGTTTAAATGAGTCACCGCTGTGTCTACACTACGTCACTAACAATAGAATATGTCAGAGATACCTACCCGATGCTTTCCCAGCAGGTATTTCTAAAGTCCGTGTGGAAAACCCGGTGACGAAAATCTGGATACAAATTCTGCCTGCGACACTTTAACTACCTTACTACCGAAAATAGAAAAAGATTGGTAATGTTACTATAGAGGTCTCAATATAAAGAACAGTTTATTTAGATTACATAGAAAAATGTAATTATTCTACACTCAATGCTGAAATGTATACGGAACGGAAAGGATAACAGGTTATCTTTTATCGAAGCAGGTGTAATGTTGAGAAACGTACAGGTATTCTGAGCCAAAAAGTTTATATAAAACTAATCCGTACAAATCTCTACTTTCACGCTTAATCAACATTTTTGAACACCTGTAAAACCGGACAATGAACACTAATCAAAAACAACTAAAATAAAATAAAATATTTTAATAAAAGTCAACATGTTATAATTTCAATTTAATTCAATTTGCATAAGAAAAGTTAACTTAAAGAATTAAACTAAAAATGACAATGCTTTATAGACACCCTGTGAAGTAAGTCTAAAAGCACATCCGATTTTGCAGGCGCAATGACGACATGGTTTTGAGGTTTAGCCGTAAACTAATTTCCTGCTTACTCTTCCTATTATATAATTTATAATATCATATACCGTAATCAACTATCGATATAATATCTAAGCCCGAGCGGCTTTTACATTAACGGCAGAACTTGCGTGGTAATTAGAGTGCAAGGGTCTCAACCCCGCACTGTTTGATTCGGGGTATTGGGTAGGGGATGAAGTCCCTGAGTTATTATTATTTAATGTTTTAACATTGGTTGGTTAGTTAATACGAAGTGATGACGAGCCATTTTCGTTTAGTTCCAGACTTTAGCGGCTGGTACCTCTTTGATGATTTTATCATGCATTAAATTTTCACCTACCGATTTGGCGTACTTGGTTGCTTTTACGGTGAGTCAATATCTGATAGACCCTCCCTATAGCCTGCTTTGAAAATCTATTAATAACACATGGTAATATGATTTTGAATTTAATTTATTACTTAGTGGTGTGCCTCGTGCGGTAGCGACCGTCGATGCTGAAAATGTTTTTTTATTATTCTTGTGCCGCTGTAGCACGTCGGTTAGGTATTCGTATATTTATGAGAATACTTCAAAGATGTAGTTAAAATTTTAAATTTTGCCAATATTTTGGAATTTTTTCAAATTAAAATAAGACTGAGCAGCTGGATTCTGGATTTTTCAAATAAATTATTTGTTGTATGCTTTTTTCAGTGACATATTTTCTTTAGATTCATTTCATAAATCGCAATATCTTCAAAAAAAGTTAATTACATGTAATTTATTATAAAACAGATTAACTAAAGTATTTCACTGACATAAGTCAATGCGTACATACAAGTTTATATAGGATAATGAAAATGAGTATATTAAAAGAACCGGGATAAGAATATCATACATTGGCAACTTGATGCCATCATATTAAGTATTTTGATAAAGATGTGTATTTGAGAATCAGATTACAAATTTAAAACCATTTTTTAAATATCCATTATACATGAGAAAAATACAATTCAGTTAGATTATTGGATATGTAGATATAAAGTCTTTAATCAAAAGTGGCGAAGGTTTAAAGGCATTTATCATTTTATCGCGGTGTGTAATCAAAAAGTGAGATTTTTTATTTTTTAGTACTGATACGCATCGTTTTGTATTATTGAATTTTCATATTATTAACGACAGAAAAGAGGTAGAGAGGAGAAGTTTCATTATAATTATTTCAGACTACGTCGTTAGTAAGTTTTAAGGTCTTAAAATGCATTATTTTTACCGGCTTGAAATTCTTTTGTTGGGTTTTTGTTGGTTCGCTGTATGTGTTATCTTCAAAATAAGAACCTTGACACTGCTTTTTAAGAGTAGATAAAGAAAGTGACGATAAAATAATAAATGTTGAAGCTTTTGACAGGACCGTTCTTCAATGTTTGATCATACTAGATCTTTTGCGGACGTCTTCTGTTCCCATTGCCTTCAATTCGCTTTATATATTTTCTTAACCATCTTCTCGTTGCTTTCGTGTTCCACATCTCGGTAACCTATATCTTAATTTTGCCGACTACGTTGCAAACAGAGCCACATTAGTTTCTAATTTGTTCATTCATTACTCTATCATACATAGATTACACACCGACCGCAATTTTAACAATGAAAATACATTATACGAGGCGCATTTTTTAAGTACGTACAATTGCCGGATATTCCCGGTGTAACGCTGCAGTTGGGATGTTGCACATGCGCAATGGTTTCCTTTATCTGTTGACTCACCATATGCAACGTGACTGGTTGAAATATTCAAGACAATAGATTAGGCCACCGACAATGAGATGCGGTTCATGATTCGTTTCTTGAATGTATGAAACATGAAACCAGTTGACATTCATCGCCAAGTGCGTCTTGTTTTGTTCTGATTTGGCGCCAAGTGATTTCCATATTTTCTTTCATCTGAAGCGGCTCTTTGATGGCAAGCATTTTGATGATGATGATGAACTCAAAGATGGAGTACATACACGGTTTTCATCCCAGACGGTATCGTTCTATGACGAAGGAATACAAAAATTGGTAGCCCGTTATGACAAGTGCCTTAATAATGGTGGCGACTATGGTGAGAAATAGTATAAGGAGTGTAGGGTCCGAAGAAAGTTAAGTATTGTAAAAATGATATATTGTATATATCGTTTTGGCAGGCATCCTGGATTTTATATCATGTGATCATCAACAAGCATTGTGATTGGCTGATTTCATTTTAGGGAGAATAGCAACTTATACTCATTTAATTTCATTTTCAGTGCCGATAAATCGGAGTTTATTTTCAAAACAACATTCCTTTAAGGCTTGCACCAACAAGTACAAGTATTAATACTACATTTATAATACTACAAATTTAAGTGTTATTTGCCAAAAACAACGTGTCCTGCATGCAGCTGACAAAAAATCTACAAAACTGCATATTTAACTCTAATTATCCCATATCCGTTTTAGGGGTTTTGGAATTAGGCGCTACATGTATAAAATCAAAATCTTCCTACTGTTGATCGAATTTTATTTTAAATTAATTAAACATAGTGAAAATAAACTGTTAAAAAACTAATTAATTTTAGAGCAAATGTTATATCAGAGGTAGGGTTATACCGGCGTAACATATTGACATTCCAAAATTTACACATCCAAAATTACTAGCTAAGCGGAATATTAACCTGAGTACTCTTGAACCACGCATGAAATTCAAACAAGCGTTTGAGAATTGCGGTAGAGATAGTTTATAAAATTAAGTTTAGTTTCGATACACAAAATAATAAATTGAGCATAATGTAACATTTATACATTAATAATGAACCAATTATTGGCTTAAAGATAATTAGTCTTTTATGGCGATGAAATGGTTAGATATTGCGTAGGAAATTGTTGTTTTATATCATAGGTACGTTGGATTTATAATCGTTTATTTCATTAAATATATCTAATACTAGCTAATTATTTTTTCATGTACCAACTTATTAAACACATGAAAAAAAATTATGTGACCAAATATTCAATATTTTACTTTAATGCTACCATGAAACGGTCTGGAATGTATTTATAATAATAAAATTGATTTAATGAAGTTACACAGCATACATTAAATTTATTCACATACTATATATGAAAAACGACTATAAAAACATAAATGAATTTACAAAGAAGTATGGATCGAGGACACTGGAATTTATTGTTCCCACATTGAACAATAAATTACCAGTAACACGTATACCACTACACATTTTTCACTCCCTCATAATGATTTTATTATTTATGCAGTGAAAAAATACCCCTAAGAAGCCATTTATCGTGTCTTTATATTATATATTGTACAGATAGTACATACCTTGTTTAAAAAAAAATTAAATATGTTTCTGAACCTAGAGCCATACTAATACGTCGAAATACATTTTGTGAATTTTGTGTTAAAATTTGATATATTTTAGTAAATAATTACTTAGAAAAAAAATTTGTTAACAATTCTTGTATACATATTTGTGTCTTCAATACTTTGGTTATCTGTAGCTAGCGGATGGGACGTGCAACGTACAACGCGGGAGAGTCTGCATAATCTCGTAGCAAGTATCGGTGTGAGTGAGCTCAAATGCGAGGTAGCATTTTAAATGTGCACTTTAAAATGATGTGAGGAAAATGATTATTCGCTTTTTAATAAGTGGATTAGTTTTACTGGAGCTGGGTCAAATTTATATATATACTAGCTGATGTACCCGGCGATGTCCGGGCTTTACGCAGAGTGAAGAGGCTTCATTTATGTTTGTTTTAATTAAATTAATTTAATTTTCCTATTATTTTGAACGTCAAGTGTGCAATATTTCATCAAGAAGTACCAAAATTATGTTTTAAGGAGTGGTAAAGGGGTATGGGGGTGGTTTTTAGAAATCTCACGTAGACAGCAATCTTCCTCTTATTTTGAAAGTAAAGTGTGCGAAATTACATCAAACTTGGAATAAAACCGTAGATTTGTATAAAAAACAAACAAACCAACAGACACTCTGCTTTATATTTATATATATATACAGTTAGATCATAATAACTAAATTACAAGTCACCGTTTATTCCCATTGGATACAAATAATCGTGATGTCAACTAATATTAAGTACCTACTAAGATTTCAACTTTCATTTTGGGTTTTGCTTCGAATGGTCGAGTTAACTCATCAGTTCAGGGCAGGATTCAGGATAAAAGGCACTTGAGAATGAGTAATGATGTATGATTTGATTTATATATGATTTGTTGCGTGAAAGAGAGAGAGATAAGAATGCACGTAATAATTTAAATATCGGGACAAAAATTGTATGTGACATTAATATTATTCTTTTAAACTCAGCCGAACGTTTGAAATTGGAAATATGTTTAACTTAGTGGTCTCTTGAGATGAAAAGTCAAAGTTTCATAGCCACTATATAAGTCGCATTAATAAATATATTTTTTGATAATGTTAACAAAAATATGAAAATAAAACAAATGATTCGTATTTAATTTGTTTCTGCTTTGCCTTCAATTAGTTATTTGATTTTGTGAAATTTAATTTGTTTGCTAATTTGCCCTAAAACAGGCTTGCCTAGTTTGGCAATGCATTTTAAAATCTGTGTAAAATATATTTAACAAACAATCTATTTTGTAGCTGTACAATGCTTATATTTTATATGTGTCTAAATAAAAAAAATATTTAATTAATTGTCATTGTGTTAGTACTGAGATTTCATCGGAAGGTATTAATTATCGGATGGCTGTGAGTTTTTAATAGTTTTAATAAATATAATTACATATTTTTAAGGAGAACATATTTTGTTGTCACATGTTATCAACTAGAAAGATATACAGAAAATATCTATTTATTGAAAAAATATTTTAGATGCTTCTCAACGGTATTTGGGTTGATCGCAATATAAAGTTGATTGATTTTAAAAATGAAATTATATATGATTTTTAAAGAGGTACATAATATAAGTACAAAAATTTGTCGTAAATGTGCTCGGTTGATATGGAGGAATAGGTTAATGCATTTCCATTTCCTTGGATTGGAAATGGTCCAGGTTCGTATCCCGATAGCGACTAAAATAGTTTTTCAAAAAAAAAAAATTTTCTGTACCAATGTTTTTCTAGTTGATTAATTTAATTTGTATTGTTTTATATTATATTTAAGGAAGTTAGCATGTAAAATCTTGGCCTAAGTGCTTGTGGGTCCCTTGCCCACGCTGCAGTTAATAATGCAATCCATTACCACATTGTTATTCTGCAAACACCACCAAGTAATGGTGGATAATTTAGCGAGGATACTCCTTGTTTACCTCCTCTACAAAGCAGTTAGCTGGCGGCCTGATGGTTAGGCTGCTAATTGCCTACAGTATCAACTAGAGGCATCATTAAGAAAATTGAAAACACAATTCTAACGACATGAAAATGGTTCTGATTCTATAGTGTTCAAAAAGCAATGGAAAAACATTTCGTTACACAGACAGTTTTTCTACAACGTTCTCGAATATTTCAACAACACACTTATATATACAGCCAGAAATTACATGTTGCAATCCTTAAATTTTAACAAGTTAGGGAGGTGTGTCGTCTCCACAATCCTCATCACTACCGACGACCTCTGAACACACCCCACATTTATCGGTGTGTAAAACCAGAGCTCCTAACAGCTGCAAAAATATGCCCGATGCCGACGCCACAATAAATATGCGACAGTAAATAATGGTACTAGCTGATATACAAGATGCTAGCTCCAAAGCCTTACTCTGTGTAGACTCTAACACTCTTCTGTGTAGACTTTTCATTTTCCTCTAAGTAGGCTATTGGAAATCACTAATCTGTAACTATACTTAACAATAAACTTGTATCAACCCAACCATAGTTTCCATTTACTTAACCAGTTCTGGCTACAAACACTTATTCAATACACTCCACGATCTTCAAACGGACATGTGAGTGAATGGGTGGTTATTGGGGCTCTCTTCACTCACACTACATCATATCCTTTTGATTCATCTGCCATACGTACACACAAACATCAAACATTAATTTACAAAACATTATTTCTTAACTGGATCTTATTACTCCATTTAGTCAAAAAAATAGCATTTAAATCACAGAATATAGACGCTATGATAATTTGTAATATAAATCAATATGTTTAGAGCGTGGATGGACAAAAAAAGATCTCTATAGTATAGGTATGCCGATATCCTGGAGGTATACTAGCGGCTTTGTAAAAAATAGTCAAACTTAATGCAAACTTACACGGCGTAAGGTGTCAGCGACTTTTTATGTATATAGGGTAAACCAGATCGCTCGAAGGATAAACAAACATTGCCATCCAGTGGTACCCGAGGGGAATCAGGAGGCCGACAGGCCGCCCTAAAATCCGCTGAATTGACAAAATTATTAAACTCCGAGGAAATACGAGGCAGAAAATAACATGGGTGATACTTGGGGAGGTCTTCATCCAGCAGTGGGCAGGAAACGACTGGAGATAAATTATAATGCACAAAACCAAATACCCAAATAAACCCCATGTATACTTTGCTAGGGTCTCTGATTCGTTTGTTAAAGAGGGGAGGGATAAGGGTTGAGCTCTTGTCTCCGACATCTGAGGTAACAACAATGGCGTAAGATTTTTTGGGCCACCCTATTCGGGAACACGGGAATTTTTTTATTTATTATCGGGTAATTTTACTTTGTATATAATTATATAAAGTAGTAGCAAAAATGGGTATTTTATATAATAATTTTTATTTTATATTTTGTCAATTCTTTTTTTGTTTGATTTTGTTTAATTTTATATAAATTTTTAAATTTTTAGTGAAATTTTTATAAAATTTTGTTCAATAGGGTCAAGAACAGGATAAAGAAGTGAAATGGGACGAAGATGATGGGGATCGGATGAGGGATCATACAGGCCGAGGGAGTTTATGGAAGGGTTTGGAATGGAAATTAATTTAGAATAAAATTTAGATGATAAATCGTGTATGTGTCGTTTGAGTGAGGGTATGTTTGAGTCTCTGTGAATGATTGTGTTTTTGACAAACCAGGGTGAGTTTGTGATTCTCCTAAAGATATTGTTTTATTTGGATTCTAAAATTTTTGTGTTACTTGAACCCCAGATGGGGCTCGCATATGTGAGTATAGTACGGATGATTGCTTTGTACAAAAGTAATTTGTTTTGTAGGGATAGTGAACTGTAGGAATTTAGGAGGAGGTATAGTCAGTTGTAACCTTACTAGGCAAACACAAGTCTCAAAACAGACTTGAACATTAATTTTTAGAAGTACAGAATATTCCATATTACAAGTTATTATTTCAAAGTACATGTAAAAGTTAAAACATACTTTATTAATACAAATATGATCAACGCATTACATTAGCCCCTTTACGGAATATGTTTTCTTGTTCGAAAAAAATACTCCTCAATTCAGTTAAATTAACAAAATAAACACTTACCGCTAAACTATCAAAGAATGAACCAAGATGTGAAAATAGAAATACATATAAAATATCTTAATCTAATTATTTATATGAGCTTATAAATGTATCAATTAAATGTTATTGTAACAATTTATGTAAGGAATGTATAAATAATAAAGATTGTCAAAAAATATGAATGAATGTATTAAAACCACATTTTACTAAAGGAGTAGCAAAGATGTCAGAGCACTGGCTTAACATAAGTGGTACCGGAATTAATTTCACATGCATAATATTTTTGATTTAAAAAATAATTAAACGGTTCTGGTATCGATAAAGGTAAAAGTATAAACCAAGCTTAAAGTGAGAGTATATAAAAATGTTTTTTATTATTAACGCTATTTCTGATACTTTTTCTTAAAAATTTTACTGTGATACTTACTGAAGAAAGATATATATATAAGGTTAAAAAATTCAAACAATCCAATTCAATTGTGTCGATAAAACTTACTTGGATTGCAATTACAGGGTAAATATTATGTTCCGGGCCAATTTTTTTTGGTTGCTATTTTAGTTTGGCAAACATTTGTCACTTAGAATTTTGTAGTCGTAGAGAGTAGTTAATTACAATTTATTACTCCCACTACATATATTTTTATTTTATTTATACTTTTCTATACATATTTTTAATTCTCTTTTATTCCTGTCTATGATTTAAATAACACCACAACAGCACGAAAAAAGAAAACTGGCTACTTTAACACAGACTTCAGTCTAGCAAAGTAGCCAGGACAACGCTGTGTATATCAGAGGTAAAGTCTACTCCATCGCATACAATAAACTATGAGTATTATGCCTTATCTTTATTATGTATAATATATTCACCTCTGTTAGAACAAAAATATGTGTCATCTAATAAATAAAATAAATAAAAATAAATAAATAATTTACAGAAAACCAAACGTCTCAACAACGTGTTAAAGTAATTTAAACTTTTTATATAAATAAGAATGGCAATTCTGTACCCATAAATGGAGATCGCTATCGTCATATGTTGGAAAACTTATTAGTGCCTCAATTGGGTTGATTCAGGTTTCAACAGGACGGTACCACCTAATACACAGCCCCAGCTGTGCTTGAAATTTTTGAGAAGTTTTTCCCGGCCGCATAATTTAAAAAGTGGTGATATCGACTGGCCTCCTCGATCACCTGATTTGACAGGTCCCGACTATTTTCTGTAGAAGTACTTGAAAGAAAAAGTTTATACCGACAAGCCAATAACAATTTCGATGCTACATACAGGACAATATCGAAATGAAATTGCTGAAATAACACGCGTAATGTGCGAGAATGTTATGATATAATTAAAAGAGCACGCATTTGTACCGCTACCATAGGTAACTATATGGCCAATGTAATATTTAATACATAATTGTAATAAATAATACAATTGAGAAATAAAAACAAAATTATAAAATTGTGTTTAATTTTCTAGTTATTTAAAAACAACATCGACCTGTAACATTATATTCACACTGTATTGTAACCTGGATTGTATAAAAATATTAATTATGTGCATGTTTACCAGGTTCACGTTTTTACGCTTCAATTATAATATTCGAATGATTTATTTTGGCTTTTAAATAGTTTAGTGTAAACAGGTGAACACAGGTTTACGTCTGCTTTTTTATGGAAAGCCATAAAAACGTTTAACAATATTTTTAACACCTGTAAAAGAATGACAAGAAACAATTAATCTTCATATTTAGATTTTTCTTGTTATATTAACGAAATTATAACCGTCAGTAAAAGGAAGCCTATTTAAGAATACATAAAGTTGTACAGTAGCAGTCATGAAATCTACAGTTACATCGATTATTACATTATTTTTTTATTCGTTTTTATGAAATGTTTAATAATTTTAAAAATTTTATAGTATTTTATTAGAATTATAAAATGCAATATTTTTGAAAAAATTGTATTTAAATAAATAAATTATTATCAAATTAGAAAATAATTAAAATTTTATTTTGGCACGAGTATTCTTTACTTATAAGTACCTACCATTCATTTTCATCTTATCTTTCTATTCTATTACTATTCTTTCATACATTAAGTAGTCTGTATATTTAATGTGTTTATATAACTACAACAAAAAATAAATGTAAAATAAATATTTTTTTGTTTGCTACACATTTTTGCAAATTCAATTTTGTCAATTTAAAGTCAAATTTTCGATGCTTTAATGACTTATTTTTCATATATTAACAACAGCAGTTTAATATTGTATAAACAAGAAAAAAAAAAGTAATATTAGTTATTTATCAGCGGTTTTTATCTCAGCAATTGTTTTTTTTTTAATATATCCCTAAAAATGATCAATATGTAAACTGTATAGTTAGTAGTCTTACGTAGTTTTCTAGAAACAACTACAAGAAAATCCGTTTTTAAACATTAAAAAAATCTTATGTATGGGGGTGATCTATGTTTTAATTTTCACCTGTATTATAAAGGTATTTGTATCAGAGGTGAGTAAAAATGTTTATATTTAAATTAATTTATCCACCTGTGTAAAAAAAAGTGATAAATTTTACCAAAAAAAATATCTAAACACTACAGTAAAAGTTTTACGATTTTCTAGAAATATCTTCTATCTTTCATTCCATAATATTTTAACAGGGCAATTATAGAACAGTTATAAGTACATACTTGTTTGCAAATAAAAACTGTAGTACATAAAAATAAAATACCACGCGGTGCAATCTTGTTGCCCGCTACTGTATTAAATAAATATTACCCGGTAAAGTTTAACGTCAGTAATTTCGCAGCTTGATAATGTCTTGCTGTAGAGCAATAAGAGGCTCATTTCAATAGCTGGCCGATGGCAGAAAATAACCCGATGCTTTATTCCAGCAACGGAAATATTATATCAACTTCTTCTGCATAAAAGTGTTGTATTTAATAGTATTTTGAAAGCATAAGCCGCTACTCTAATGTTAAATATAAATATATATAATATATACAAATCCTTCGATTTTACGTCTCGCATGTAGGTTATTGTTGTCGAAAACAAAGAATGACGTTGGGAAAAAAGAACCCAACATGAAAAATATATCAATGAACTAATTATTGCATTTAATTACACCTCAAACCAAAACAGAGAGTGCTTATAGATAAACAAATTCAAATACATTAGTCATGGTAAAGTGATATAAATTTGAAACCATTTTTGATCGTTTAAGAAGTGATGGTCAGACGGAGCAAGATAAGGACGTGACAATGATTACTAAAACGAAACTCGTTCAATCCTTCGGGGTTAAAATATTCATCTAAGGGGTGAAATTGTGAACCGTCTGAGATGAACAATGATTTTGAGGTGTGATGTTTGAAGCATATGCTAAGATACTGCGGACAACCAGGAGGCGCATGCGTATATCGATCTGAAAAGAGGTTGGTGCTAGATTATTCATTACATGTCTTTTGTACAACCTTCGATACGGTGGACATGGTGTGAGCCTTCTATTTTACCGTGTGTTTTCGATCTCTTTGGCCGAAGTTCCGGCCTCTGGTTTCCATTTTAGGGTCCACCATCAAGATTGATGTCACCAGAAACATTTAAATATATCAAATTTTGCACCCAATGTGATCTGCAAATAGATCTGAAACATGACTCAACATTCTGTCATCAATACAGTATTGCTACAAACACATTTATATAAATATACTCCGTTTTCGATATGGTATTTCCAGTACTTAACACTATATTATACGTTATATCAGACCATCATACGCTCTAGTTCTAAAAGGTTTTGATAACCTGAGAACATTTTTATGCCTTTCGCCATCATGACGATGACGTTTGGAAGAACTTCTTGAAAAAAAAAGCTTTTGAAAAGTGGTAGTCAGATAAAACAAGGTAAGACCGCCAAGACAAGCAGTCAGATGGTGGGAACAAACGCTTTAATCTTCTTGAAAATTCACACTGCACAGAATCGAGTTGAAATGAGAACACTGGTGGTGAATACATAATATTGTAGTAAGGGGATTTCGAACCTCTGTAATGGGCAACCGACTGCGAATAGATGGAGATTCTATTCAGTTAGGTTACTACTTGAGAGGTGTCACACAAATAATACAAAAATCCATTGCATAAATTATATGTGTAGGTGCACTACTGAATATTATTATTTTGTGGTATAATACGATTATTTTATTTTTTAACCCAACTTTGTACTATAAACATAATAGAGTATTGTTTTATAATGACTATAGTTTCATGAGCTGCAGTCCCGTTCGTCTCAAAGGTGCAACACCTGTCAATGAGAGGGAGTGCACTTTTTGAAACTAGTCGTAATAATAATAATAATCGGTTGAGTTTATAATACAAAGTTTGTTGCCAGATTAACGTAGATTGTTGGAAGAATCGATTATTCCAATGGTATCCAAAAAACATATGGGTTACTATTTCGGATGCGAAAATAAAATAAATCCTTAAAACATCACAAGCTAGGAAGAACGGGACGTGATGATAAATGATAAAGAACATTCAGTATATTCGTAAATTAAATACTGATTGGCAATATTATCGGTAACGACGTCACGCTGGGTTGACGAGATTTGACACCATTCCGGGATGACCTGGTATTAGGACGCCAGGGGCAGAAACTTGTGGTACCATCACGGAGAGACCTTCATTCTGCAGTAAATTGACATAGGCTGATAATAATCAAACAAATATGCAAATAAAAATATTGTTTTTGATTGTATTTATAATTCTTATGCTTGTGTCGCATGTTTTTATATAAATTATGGCCATGATCCTTTTAACATAATGTGGTCTGGAAGAAGGAGTCTAGTCTAGGCTTGTTTTAGACAAGATGGCGGTTGAGTTAATTCAGGACAATGAATTAATTTGGAGAGCGGGTGAATAGATGTAAACATTGAATTTAAATTTAAGATTTTGATAGTGAAACTGTCACCAATAGACAACATGGATTTGGCGGAACCCGGAAGCCCACAAGAAACAACCCGCGGTAGGTCGGTTTTAGAATTCAAGGATCTTTATAAAATTGTAATCTTAACGACTTAAATTAATTTAAAAAAGATTTCTGTATATGTACAGTTCAAGAGAACCAAATTAATATTTTGTAACTACCATCGTTCAACAGTTAAAATAATAATAGTTTTAATATTTACAAAATCAGCTTTGTAGTTAAAATCCATTTTTTAGATTGTTAACTTTGTTTTATTAACCACTTAATTATTTAAATACATCTACCGGTTGTGAAAAATAGAATTTTCTTCTTCAGGATGTCATTAATTAAACAAAAACACATATTATATTGTTTCTTTAAAATATATATATTATTTTTTAAACAATTATTTCAATCAACTAAATGAGACTAACAAAATTGAACCACAAGTCTCATTCTATAATATTTTTCCTAAAAAAAATGATGAATTTATTTTTAAATAATTGTAATAATTTTTTTTTTTAAACAGATTCTTTAAAATAAACAATTTAACGTGTGTTTTTGGTTAGTTAATGACATTCTGAAAAAGAAAATTATATTCTATTAAGTGGTTAAGTTGACAATCTAAAAAATAATAATTGTTTTCAAAGAAAATTAATCAATTCAGCAGGAGTAAACTTTTAAGATCTTATGGGGGTTATCATAAATCATTATCTTATTTCATAATCATTAAAATAAACACGCTTTAACTACTCTTCGTAATAAGTTATAATCAATATTTATTTTATCTTAATAAATATGTTTCCACTGTGCTATTACGTAACTACATAATATATAACTCTAATTATCATTTTTATACTTTTCAATGATTATTTTTATAAAAATATCTGTCATAATGTCATTACAAATATATTCCTTGCATAATTAAATTAATTTTACACATTTTTTCTACTTAGTTAAAACATACATTTAATAATATACTATTTAATGATTATGACAAAATAACATTGTAAATAACCACTTTTATTATTCAACGCCAACCTGTTTCCATTGTTAGGGCAGTGTAAAATTGTTTAACCACTATTTTTATCGCTTTATATATTACAAATAATCTACTGTTGTACAGTTATACTATTTAATCCTACCAAAAGAAATTAAAATTTTATTCAAACGGACTCATTATATTTTTTAATGAATATAACAATTGATATACAACGCATTTGCCCAGCGAAGAAAAGTTCCGGGTCCGTATCCTGATAATGACCGTAAAATATTTCCATAAATAGATATGAATAACTTCTTTATTGATTCATCTAATTAATTGGTTGTGGTAGAAAAAACAATCAATATTTTGTTTGCTATCATGTAAAATTTAACGTTTCATCAATTATTAAATTCTGAAATTTAAAAGCTTTGAAACAAAATTACAAAAATACCTAATCATAAGTGAACTTTCGTAAATATCTAAGCCCTCATTGGTATTGGTAAATGTATTGTAAATCCTCAATGTATCCACAGCAACAAAGCTATTTTTAGAACAAAATAGGGTTGAAAACTGCGACAACATACCTATTACCTATAAGAAGAATGTACTTTTAAGCACCAGAAAGTTACATTTGTTTTTTCAACACGTAGTAAAATTTAAATCAATAGTATTTTTTAAATATCTTAAGCCAAAGCGCGTCACTTCAATAAAAAATATGAAAGTCTTCATTTATTACTCTCCGTGACATTAACATTTTTGTCTATAATTAAAATGTGACATCATACAGGCGGTTTCTAAAGTGACTATTTATTTTGAAAAATACAGAAAAATAAGTATAATACATTTAATGAAAATGATCAATTTAATCACTTTTATCAGCCATTTTATATTTACTGCTGGATGAAGGTCTCCCCGAGTGTCTCCTATTTTTCGATGTCCATTGTTAGGGCGACCTGTCAGCTTTTTGATTTCCCTCGGGTACAGCTGGGCGAGTACATACATTCAAGGATCGTCCGTCCTCCCGGGGAAAGTGGCTTCCTCATTGCAATTTGATTTTCTTTGTCTAATTAATTATATTTTGGAGAAAAATGTCACCGCTATGGAGTATGTAGTCTGATAATAAATCCGCGATAACATGGAACATCAGGTTTCTATAATGGAAATTTTCGACGTTGTAATATGATGTTTTGATGATTATATTATGCGATCACATGAAATGTCGGGGTCCCACTTATGTGAATAGGATGACATTCATGTGTGTATTATGTCAAAATGTGGCCAGAGCAGGTTAGACAAAAATGAACCACTTACAGTAGGCCGATGTTAATTGATGCTTGAAACACAGTTACGGATACAAGTATAAGCAGTAAAATGTCCACCATGAGAAGCGTTGGTTAATGAACTCGTCTAAAATACAGGTGCGAGAGAAGTAGCGCGCATGGGCTGGTCTCCAGACGGCTGCCGGCGCATATTATTGGTGTCTATTGAGGTCAGTACCGGGCGTGTTTATAGATATTTGCAAGGTTCTTTCAGGGGTCGTCGGCGATGTGGATTATAGAGGCGATCGACCTCTACAATATCAAATAAATTTGCCTGTTAACTTATCTGCACTTTTCTTTTACTGAATCTTCGTGTGATGCCCAGCATACGTTTTTCTAGGCATATCTATATTTTTGAATCCCTCTATTGTTGAGAGTCCATGGTTCGCAGCTCTGGAAGAATGATAAAGTTGACTAAAATTTGGATGAACCGCTCCATCTTACGAAACGTAAAGCGATTGTTTAAACTCTTGGTGCTCTCCATACTTCAGTGCGAGATAGAAACGTGGACCCTGAGAAGGAAATAACGGAACACGCTCGACGCTTTCGAGATATGGTGTTGGCATTGCATGTTGCGTGTACCATGGAATGAGACACGAACGATTGTCTTCATTCTTCAGAAACTCCGCACTAAAGAAAGAGTCTCCACAATTTGCAGGTAATGAATTCTTTCGTACTATAGGCGTGTTGCTAAACTATTAAGATGCCCTAGAGAAATTGGTGATCACGAAGAACGTAAGTACAAGGATATAAAGTGAACTTCAATAAGATAAACGGACCAAGTCCGAGAAATGATAGGCTCCTCGCTACACATCGCCAGGATCGTGAAGAGTGGAGACTCTTTTTAATTTATTCTGTAAAAGCAAAACAGAGAATGATGATACTCAGTGATGATCGCATCGGCCGAGAGATAAATTTTTAATACAATATTGATAGTCACTTTATGTTACGGTACAATTTAATATACTACCGTAGTGATTTCAAGATCATCCACATTTTCAATAGATTACAAAAAACAATATCCTTCAAAATAATTCACCCTATCCGTTTTATCCCAACATTAAAAAATGAACTGAGAACGTAGACCGTCATGTCTGTGTAATGTTTATATTTGAGTATTTCTAAACGTACCATCATACAAAAAAAAAAATTCTCTCGTTGTGTTGGCAAGATTGGTTCCAACACTATTAAATTTAAGTAAGTCATAATTGATAAGAAATTTAATGATTAAAAGATGCGGTAAATGATTGGTAGTTTTAAAATAAATATAACGTTTTTTTAATGAGAACACATTATTATTGTTAAGTTGCAATTTTTTCAGAACACAGTCCTTTCTGTAATATTTCTAATGTAAATTAAATGTGTCAATGAAAAAGATATATAAATGTAATCATTCGATACATTGATTTTATCTGTATATTTTTCTCATTGATACATTTAATTTGTATTATAAATATAACGTGCTACGATAAGTATCTATATGTTTTATTAAAGAGATAAGTATTACAAAATTAGGTTACACTACCTGCTTACCGATACTACTCTTGATACTTCATATAACTAGCAACACTAGCCGCGCACAAAAATATATTTCTACGCATTTTCGTTTTTTGACGTGGTGAAGAAGCGTGATTAACGGCTCGAGTAAAATAACTTGATTGTTAAAATTTGATTCCGTATTTATTTACTGTATTATGCATCTGTGTCACGTAGTGTCATGTTTCGTAAAGTGTGTATGTTATTTTAAATTGTTCTTGTAGTTCTTTCCTGGCACATGGGCTTCCGATTTAGATCGATCTAGAGAGACGCCATTTATGTGCCGTTTATCACCACTCTCTTTATCACCGTCTCTCAACATGATGTCATGAAGGCAGGTACTGGAGGATTACCAGAAGACTATGGCGGGACGCCAGATCACTATTCGGATCTCACCCGCTGAAACATTATCTCCGTACGGAACAACAAATCTTACATCGACGTGTTGCCGTGGATGACGTCGACTGAGACACAAGTAACCTAATTTCTTGGTAATGTCCTACTCATCGTGTGGCCGAGTCATCAAATGGTACTCGTCCCAGTGGTCTACAACATACAAAACTTTTATTTAACTGTGGTTGCTCAACGCGTTTTAGTTTATTTTGCACCTACCGCTAACATTGACAAAATCTCAAATGTATTTGATTCGCGTCGCAAATGTCGATACGAAATGATTTTATTATATTTATGAATGTGTATTTTAATTGTAGTTTAAACTAAACGTAATTATTTGTAACACTAGTACCCGTTTCTTATCTATTTTATTTTTGCTTACATTTATGTTAATTTATAATTCTGTAAATGGCTTACTTTATTTTTATTTATTTTCCATTAAAAGTGACTGTTGAAGGCAGGTGGAAGATGTAATAGCCAATTCTGTAATTAGCACTCATCAATCTTATACCCTACCCTGGGTGAAGCCAGTGAACGCGCTGACACATGTCGCGTACGTCACAGTATTTAAAATATAGACAATTAAAATTGTTAAATATGAATTAAATATATTAATTATAAAGATATACATATAAAATCAATTTAATCGAAAAATATTGTTGTTGCGCCACCGGGATTCGAACCTGGAACTCTTTCCTAACCGGGGAAGGTGCTTTATCCAACTAAGCTACAGCGACATTATTTTTAGCGACAATTTTCGACCCTATATGTTACCTTTTTTTGATATTAATACATTTAATCGTTTCATCATTTGACAGAGCCATCTACCTTATATATGTCGCTAAAAATAATGTCGCTGTAGCTTAGTTGAATGAAGCACCTTCCCCGGTTAGGAAAGAGATCTAGGTTCGAATCCCGGTGGCGCAACAACAATATTTTTCGATTAAATTGATTTTATATGTATATCTTTATAATTAATATATTTAATTCATATTTAGAATAACATGTTATAAGATTCCACAGATTTATGCCCTAATATTTATCTACACATAATAAAAAACAAGGAAACACCAGAAAAAGTAGAATGCGGATCGGAGATTTTATATAGATACACGTATGTAAAAAAATCAATTCATTACCACAAGTTTCTTATTCCGCTTTATCGTATTCCCAGACGATATTATTATGTACCTCCCGCATCGCATATTCACATTAATTCACTTATCATTTCTGTTATTTTACAGAATTTTGGTCGAAATATTACGCGTTTGTCAATGCGATATGAGAATAATTAAAAAAAACGATTAGACTTTAGCTTTTTTTATCATATATAATATAATATTTGTGAGAATTTTCGTAGGTATACTAACTACCTACATATTCTTACTAATAAAACTGAAAATAAATCGATATATTCTTCCGTGAAGCAGTTGATTATTAATTATAGTATGTCGTTTTCCTACATGTGTGCAATAATGAAGATTGAACTAATTAAATTATTTCCAATACATTGTTCTCGAGTGTGCTCTCCAAAGATGGTTCCGATACTCGGAATTCAGAAATCCTAGAATATTGCCGACTATATTGCGCCGTGGAAGTGTCTGCCGTGGGATTAATTGATAGTTGATTGATGAGGGAGATGTGTTTATGATCGGGCCGGATATTGATCTTCTCGGCAGATATCTGCGACTTGCTGAATAATATGCTTCTATAGGTGAAATGGCGGCTTCACACATTAGCAGTGAGATTAGAATGTAATTGGAAATTTCTGTGCCACTCCGGAGAGGCGCGCACCTGATTGATGATTGTATTGACATGTTCGAATTAGAAAATAATTAAATCTAGAAGATAATTGAGAAATTACGGGCACTTATCTTAGTCAAAAAATTTTTTTTACTTACATATACTGTCGTTCCATTATTTGAAAGCCATCTTCTTTATACTTTACGGAACCTCTAACATATTTGAGTAAAATCTGATAGGAGACGCCAGAATTAATTAATAATTCATTTTTATTTTAAAAAAAGCTTTGAAAATTTTGTAAAAGATTCCACGCGTTACATTATTGAGTGGAATCAATGCGAGAGTAAATAACTCTCAAAACAATTCTGGCATACTGTGGAACCCTTTGGGATTTCCTTCATATCATAAGGAAAAACGAGAACTTTGAAAGTCAAAACAAATTATTTTTCAGTAAAACCACTGCCATTTTAGTAAAAATGAAAATTTTGAAAAATTCATCAAATAATTATTTTTTCCGTATGTTTCAGATAAAGCGTTATTAAGTTATCGTGTATACCGCAAAAAAAGGTCCGGAGATTTGCTCTATCTCGCCCATTTTTAAAAATATATTTAAATAATTGATATATTAAGTTCAATACTGGCTTGTATTGGATTAAAATATGCATTTAAATTGTGACAAAAAATTCTACAATTTTGCCTATCATATGTGCGCGTAACGTCTTAAGTAATTTGAAATATAGTATTTGTAACACAGACGTTATGTAATAAAACTCTGAAAATACTTTGTTTCATAGATCAAAAAACAGCGCATTGATTTTAGAGGTCAAAGTCAGTCAAAACCTGCACTTTCCGGATAAAAACAGATAAGGTTGTTTGAGGCTATAAACCTCAAACAAACAGCGCGCACAATCTCCAAAAGTGTTGACAAACCCGGCCATTCAAGAAAATCGGCTGAGCACTTACTGAATACTAGCCACCATTTTACATTTGTGCCAATGATTCTAGGAAAACTCAAGCCACACGTCTTGTCAAGGAGGCTCTCGAGATCTATAAATAACTGATGAATATCAATAGGGACGATGACCTGAAATTAAAAACTTGGTTATATCTAACCCTTTAAAACCAGTCGAGTCGAAGATTCTGCATAGTAAATGGAACATAACCATAAAGAAATACATACGCACTACACAACCTCGAGACGGTATTGCAAGCCAGTAATTAAATAATGACCCTGCTTTCGACCCGGTATTATTTATAAGCCAATACTAAATCATCGTACCGACACTTAGACGTCGCATCAGCGACATCAGCTCTAATAAACCCTGCAAAGGAAAAAAGTCTAGCGGAGAAGTCGGATATACACCGAAAAATGGCCACAAAACAGAACAATGAAATATATTATTTCCATAAATAAATTTGTACAAGATGAATATTTTATTATTTTTGATGAAATTGCATTATTTGAGATTTGATTGAATGTAATATTTTTAGTATCTATATTGAGTAAATCAAAGTTGTTTAAGTGTTTAAGAAGAATTATTAATTATGTAATTGATTAAAAATATGAAAATATATATATCTATATTTTGAAGGCATTCATGAACCTGCAGACAAGCGTGTGGAAAGGCACTAAGCGTAACGTTTTTTAACTTATATTACAATTTAAATGTTAATACTGTTTAAGTTGCCAAGATATCCGTGTGATTTAAGTAGACGAATCAGATATATCTAAAGTAAACCAATATTAAAATATTTTTTAATTGAATGAGACATCTATTTTTAGAACGAACGAGTGGTCAAATCTATCCAACTTCAGTAGTGAAATATCTCAAACTGATTTTCTTAAAACCAATCCAACCATTCCAGATACTGAAATCCTCAATAATCCTTAAGGGCTATAAAATAAGACGTACATGAACAAAATAAATGTTACTACCGTCTCTGGTAATAGGTATGATGAAGTATTTTTTCCCTTTTCTATACCTACAATCTAAAATATTTTACTTCCATTCAATGAGGTATTATAATCCTTCAATAGAGGCTATAACATGAAATGATCGATGTTTCCATCATGATGATATTTAAGTGCTATGAAACGAATAAATAAGTTATTATAACTTTTCTGGGTTGTAAAAATGTCTGCCATGAAGGTTCTGATAGAAATGTATACATTTTCAAAGCACTTAACTCGCGAATATATTCAATTTCCTTCAATTTCATGAGGATACTTATCCTTATTCCCAACAAATTAGATCACGGAAGCATTTCTTCATCCGGCGGAAGAAGACACAAACAATGTGTTTATATACAATGACGCAAGCGTGGAGAATATTCCATTTCCGAGCGGAATAATTTAAATTAAACGCTTTTAGAAGTTTCTCGGTGGACCGGAGTAAAACTGTTGATATTTTATACGACAGATTTTTAATGTGTTCAAATCATACATATAATAGTTTGATTGGAGTTACCTATAGATTTCAATCTTTATTTTTTAATATTTAAGTAAAAGATCGTAGATTTTCGCAAATTCTAAAAGGTGTACCTAAAAAAATTTGTTTGTAAAAAGTCTTCATATATGTAGCCAAATCCAGTGACTTTTTTATTTTTGGATTAAAGTTTTAACGATTAGAAATATTTTAATTTCAGCGATTGTGTGTAACACATTTAATTAATGAATCTGAATATGTCCAGGAATGATGAATTGTGATTTTTATGTTACCTATGTTTAAATTTAACCGAAATATAACCGACCGAGGCAGATTAAGATATGTCGTCTGACTTTCCCTTTGGGAGCGCAAGTCTGAATCCACAGCTAATCAGATATTTTCAATACAAATCAGAATATAAAAAAATTGTCTTCAAAGTACTGTGTTGCTATAGCGTAATCGTATAATGCACGTTCCCAATATTAGAAGAGATACAGGTTCGAATTCCGGTAGCAACAACAATATTTTTCGATAAAATTGATTTTATATGTATATCTTTCTAATTAATTAATTAATTAATTTAATTTGTATTAAAAATATCACAGACCTAATAATTACAACTTCACAATAAGAATGTGTTCTCCTTAATAAAATATTTTCACTTTTATTTTAATTCTGTATATTTAGCCAAGACACTAACTGATTTATCTTTAAAAACGTAATACATTTACCGTGTATATTTAGCCCAAGGCGGCCCACAAAAAAAGCCAAAAGGGACAATGTGCCCCAAGCTCCCGCCAGACCCCTAATTTTTCATATTGTTTGGCAGTTTTGGCCTTTGAAGTGAATACTGAATAAAATAATTAAGGGAAGACCGAATTTATTTTGCTTTAGGACTCCATAAATCTCTATATGATCTTGACTTAGCCAAGACACAAACTTGCTCAAATAGCTCTTAATATTATTATTTTTTCAGTTTTATGAAATCCGAAACACTTGCCACGTAGCGGCCACAACCTAACTGATTGCTTTCTGTTAATTATCATTACAATACGTCAACAAATATGCTAATATTGTTGTGTAAATGGTTGAGGAAGTAATAAAATATTTTAAAAGGAACTGTACTTACACATTCAACTCGGGACGGATGCTTTGAATGAAATACAGTTTCAAGTGACTGAAATGGGTAAAATCTGTTAATAAAAGATTAAGCCCTGCCCTTCCGCAGCCCAATACTGCTAACAATGTGACCAATGCCGTTTAGAGTACCCTTCGTGATACATGCCGTATCCCTAGTGGGGTAAAATCATATTAACAACTGTGTTGAGTACTTCATGAGATACGTAACACTCATTTCGCTCAAATTTCTGAAGGTGCCAGGTGACATTCAGTTATCTCAATAGAATGTACTAAATATGATATATTAAAATATAAGTATGGTTTTTGCAAGAGATTTCGCTGCTCTACTAATTGAATTTAAAACTCACGTTGAATTTAAAACCAAAGTCAATTGGTCATAGATATCAAGATTATAAAATGTGTTTCATGATGAATGGTCTCTTAGAGGTCTTGTTCCATGACTATTTAATATGTTGTCCACCAATATTGTAAACATAGATAAAATATCTATTATTACAAAAAAATGTAAGAAACACTTTAAAAATACTCCATAGGCACAGACTACCAAATATATAACGCTAATTCTTTGTCTTAATATTTTCATGTTGGTGTTACCCACATGATCCCTTTAGTACCACTTATGCAATCAAATAGCTCCTCGACTATTTATATATATATGACTCGATTGTAACGAAAAATTAAACGATGAAAATTTATGCATTAATGTAAAAAATACGTCGTTTACTCAAAACTTTAATTTTCGAAGAGAAAATACTTTTACTGCTGCATAAATGAGTCATAAACTATCGGATTTATGTTTCCACATATAATGTGTATAGAATGCCCCTCGTCCAGCAACTAATGTGTTCCAAATCCCTCTCCTATATGTATAGTTTATTTCATGTCTATTCATTTACTGATCTGTGTCCATAATATTCATTCGTTGTGAATAATCCCATTCATTTAAATATATGTTTATTAAAACAATCTGGTCCAAATCTAGAATTGCAGTTACGGTTACTACTGTAAATAAAAATACCCAGTGATAACAAATACGTTAATAGAATCGTAGAATAAAATATACATTGAATGAAATAAACTGGAACATTTAAATTGAAATATAGGAATATCCCAGTTATTGCGGTATTATATTTATTGCAGTTTACGCTTCGATAACCAAATTTCTATTTTTGCGGTAATCGAGTTATTGCTGGTAGGTATAGCGCTACCCAAAAATGTACAGATTAGTTATGGAGGATTAACAGAAATATGTATCTGAAGTATTCTAGAATTGCTCTAATCTTATGATAATGACTTTATTGCTCTTACAAAGATTACCTTCAATACTTTATTTACTTAGAGACAATGCGTGAGGTAAATCGAGGAGTGTAACATTTTATTTTTAAATTACAATATCAATATCTGCACATTTTTCTTATTAGGCCTATTCTCTTCATACATTTATTTGTGGCAACGAATTCCATTTTTTATCGTTGGGCAAATTGTAAATCTACGTTTACGTCTGTTGGGATCAACTTCCATAATATGGTCTGAAAGGTTTCAACCATTCCAAAAATTTTTAATAGTTTGTTGTTCAGCTGTTGATTTTATGTATCGTAAAATATACCGAATCGCATGACTTTAGAACCGCTCAAAATAGACACGACTCTGTAAAGGAAAAAACCAATCATTTATGTATCAAAAAAAAAAATTTAGCGCACTAACTTTTTGAGAATTTATTTTATTAAATATATATAGATGGCGATAATACTGTAATGGTACTCGGAGTTTTTCTACATATTATTAACATATATATAACTTTCAAAAATTTAATGCATATGGAGATTGATTAATGGGTAAGAATGGTGAACATTATATGTGTTTAAAGTGATCACTTAAGTCAGCCGAAGACAGGTCGTAAGCCCTGTAATTACCCATACTTCCATATATTTCCATTAAACATAATAAAAAATACGAATGAAATAATTAGAAAGATATACATATAAAATTAATTCAATTGAAAAATATTGTTGTTGCGCCAATAATGGAACGATTAAATGTATTAATATCAAAAAGGTAACATGTAGGTTCTAAAATTTGTCGCTATAAATATCGTCGCTGTAGCATAGTTGGATAATGCACCTTCCTCGGTTTGGAAAGAGATCCAGGTTCGAATCTCGGTGGTGCAGCAACAATATTTTTCAATAGAATTGATTTTATATGTATATCTTTCATATTTAAAATATCACAGACCTATGTTCTGAATAATTACAACTTCACAATAAAAATGTGTTCTCCTAATAATAAAAAATGGTTTCGTCTTTATGAGATATATCTTACATATTTTCCTTTCCCTTGTGTGTGCTTACATTATATTTATACATTTTATATATTTTCACGTTTACTTGCCTTGTATGTTTCATTTTTGAGTTCTGCCTCGTATTTAATTTGGTTTTGTGAAATATAATTTGTTTACCGATTTACCCTTAAATAGGCTTGCCTAGTTGGGCGATGCATTTTAAAATCTATGTAACAAACTGTCTTTTTTTTTAGCTGTACAATACATATATATTTTATGTGTCTAAAAAAATAATATGTATATTATTATTGACTGCAGCTGAGGATATTTTAATTTCATTGTATCTGTTTATGATATAAATCTGAACTTATGTGCATTGGTTGTGTTCTATATAATCATAAACTCTTTGACCGATTTAAACTAAATATTGTATAGTTACTCTTTACAATCATAACACTATCCTCCCCCTCCCAAGATACCTTACCCTCTCTGTACTATATAAATGTGTACTATATTATATCGAATACCATCCGCAAAGGTAGCTATTTAGAACCTGATGCAAAATAAAGATACTCTGATTCGCATAGCATCTTAAAACTCTATAATTATTTAGATTTCCCATAATTTTTTTAAAAGTACATTCTGCCTACTGTATTTTACCATTTTAAGATAATTTGTGTACATGTGAGCTTCTTCAGAACAGACGTGTATAAGGGAGAATCTTTAGTTTAGTTTTATGTTTATTAATAAATAATTTAAAATATATATTTTTAGAGAGAACAATTTATTATTGTGATGTTGCAGTTATTTTAGAACATGGTTCAGGTTCATATCCTGGTAGTAACTAAAATATTGTTTCGATAAATTGATTTTTTCTGTATATCATTCTAGTTGACACATTTAATTTTCATTAAAATATTTATAGATTTATATTCTTTTGGGGTTAAGATAAAGGAGAAAATAGATAACACGTGAAACTCTTCTTCTTCTTTTATATAGGCTATCCTCTCTTTAAGAGTGATTTGTGCCATTAAACAAATAAAAACATTATTTCATAGGAAGCAGTACAATAATATTATAGAATATGTAATATTGCGTTACAAGTTAATACCATTGACGTTCAAGAAATTTGCTATTATATAGCTTAAATGTGGCGAGTTAAGGGAAAGAAGATGACACAAGTTAACTGGGAGTTGAAAATTACCATTGACAAGATTATTGTAAAAAAAAACTGAGATCCGCAATGGACAGGCAAAAAAGATATGGTTAAGGGTTTCCTCCTCGGCACCACACTCACACATTGGGGAGTCTATTATGTTCAATATGAACAAATGTGAGGCCACCTGGCAATGCCCAATTCTCATTCTAGAGATGTGAAACTCACCAGTTATTGATTTTTTTTTTTGCTTTTTGTTATGATGATTAATCAGATATTTTTAATTAAGAATTTACAATTACTTACCATCACGCCGTTTCATCGCGGCTAGTGATCAAGTATTTACACCTTTTTATATTTCGATATTCATATTTTCCTTCCCCGCACGGACTTTTGGGCGAAATATTTATAAAATATTGTATTCGTAGTACCAGAATACAAAAAAATATTTCGCAAAGTAATTTACAGCCAACAAAAATGTATATTTGAGTTTGGTAGGTACCTACCCTTAATAAAATTAACGATAAATTCCTTTCGTGTTCCACTTATCTTTCGGCTGAAACTTTTTACTGTAAAAAGGCCTTTTTTATTTTCAAAGAAAGTTCAAGAAAGCGCTAATTGGGTGCTCGATGAGTTCACTTGTTAAGAATCGTCAAGAAAAACATTTATTTGCACTCATCGGAATGAGATAAATCTTCTTAGTTTAGCAAAATAAGAATTGATTCTGATTGCTTCAGAACGAAATGCTCATCTTATACTTTTTTGTGGTTTAAGGAAACTTATTAACCTTAATTATGCATATTTAACAAACAAAAATTAACGAAGTAAGTTTTTTTTAAATTTTTTAATGTACATGTTATTCATATCCCCTAATCCCACCTCTGGATAAATGTTCCCTCTGAGGTGTGTTAGTGTGCGCGTGTACAGAAGTTGGCATCATAGTGCACACAAAAAAATATAGCGCGCACACAATTTTAACAAGACTTCTTCACGTGCTGTCCTCTATTGAAGGTTGGCATCCATGTTGCAGTATTTTTATGTAGATACTCGTATATGAGATCATCAGCATTTTGGGCATTGAACCACTTTCTGGGGTAATGCGCCCGAGATAATCTTTCTGCCTACATTACAAGCTCTCCTGCCTTCTATCTTCCCATTCATAATGAGCAAAAGGTAATATTTTTATATTTTTATTTATTATCTTTGTTTTATTAACCACTTAATTGAGCTTAATTTGAAGAAGAAAGTGGTATTTTTCGAAACCAGTAGATGTATTTAAACTCAATTAAGATTGGATATATTTAAACAAAGATAATAAATAAAAATATTAATTTTAACCACAAAGTTATTATTACTAATTTTAAAAGTATTAATGGTAATATTTTTCAATGTGGAGAATGTATTCGAAGTATAAACTTTTTTTGATAGTTGTGAATAGTTCTCTTGACTTATTTATGCATCTTGATACATTTTTATTTGTAATTTGCTCAATTTGGGAGACCTTTAACGTACTTCGATAGAACTACAAGACACTAACATTACCCTACTAGTAGCCTTATACTGGTATGGTAATTTTATTTTCTCCCCCAGTACACAAGTACTAGTATTGTTCTTTAAAATTGCACAAAAGATTTTGCACGCGCATATCGTGATCCAAAATTAGAGGGAACATTGCTTGGAATTCTTATATTGCCAATTCCAGAAATATGGCCAAGATTAGTGTTTTCGGAAATATAAGAGTTTATGTTTTCTTCAATATTAGCAAAATTGCTTTGTGGCAACTATTTTTTCTTTATTATTATTTATAGTATATGTTTTGTCTATTATCCATTATATAACAGTTTATTTTATGTCATTTATCCATTATATAATTGTTATCTCCTTTATCTATTATACATTTGTTATGTTCATTATCCATTATATGATTGATTGACGCCTCGTACACGCGAACGTGACATCTCGAACTTGTTAATGATTGGGTGTGCGTGGCACATACATGTAGCATCTAATTCCAAAATCTCCTAAAACGACTTTACGCGTTTTTGAGTTATGGATGAAAGCATATATTTTGAAAGCAAATTTACAAAATGTTTGTTTTTACATCAGCATTTTTTAAAGTGACAATTCTGTAATGTCATTTTTTTTTGTATCATTCTCGTGTCATTCTGTAGTCATACGGGATTTTAGATCACGTGATCATCATCAAGCATTGTTTTTCATTTTAGGTGGAATACAAACTTATACTCTGTCTGCTTTGGAGTATTTTAAAACAACCCTGATTTTTAACATAGAGTATCAATGAGCATGCATCTGCAAGTAGCAATAAAAATCACTGTAAAAAATTTACATAATTGTATATTTAACTCTAATTATCCCAAATCCATTTAAGGATTTTGGAATTAGGCGCTACATATTATGGCATAAATCAAACTCTTGGATTAAGAAACAATGCGTGATGAATTTCTTTAATATTCGTACACGCCTTGAGATAATTTTAGATTTTTCTGTACAAATATCATTTCAATCTGATATAGAATTTGAAAGATATCGGTATTATAGATGAATATTCTTATTATATGTGATTACCTAGGATCATACATAAGCGAAAAAGAGTCCACAAGATAGAAATCTAAAGGAGGATGGATATCCATGGCCAAGACTCCAAAGATTATCTGGACATCCAAAAATATGAAAAGACAGAGGCGTAACAATGACGAATAAAATAAAATTCGTTCGAGCCCTCATATTTTCTATAACCATCAATGGAGTAGAATTATGGATTTTCAGAGCTTTAAAAAGGAATAAGATTGAAGTTTTGTAGGTGTCGATGTACTGACGATATCATAGGTAGCTACGCGCATGAAGGTATTACAATTTAGAAAACTTTTAATTATTGTAAAAGTGTGATGTAGACAAAGCATAAATATCTAATCGTTTCAAAGTGCAAGGTAGACCAAATATTATATTATTTAAAATAGAAATAATGATTTTGGTATCTAAACATCAAAGAATACCAATTTCATGCTTTTGATTGATGTAATTTGTAATGCCTGAGTTTTGATAGATCATTTCATAATTAGGTTTGATCTCTTAGCTTGCTTGCAAGATTGTGTTTGATTATATATTTCATATTATATATTTTGATCCAATGGATTATTTTATTTGAGAATAACTAATACTAACACTTGAGAATAACTAACACTAACACTTGAGAATAAATAACACTAACGCTTGAGAAAAAATAACACTAACACTTGAGAATAAATAACACTAACATTGTACTATTTTCTGTAAACTAATTTGTGATTAGAATTCCTATTCAAAAGCGGACAACAATAACATTTTTTTAAAGTAGTAATTTATTTTGTTTTTATATTAAGACCTATAATGTATATTATAATCGTATAAAAATCATTGAAAAATTAACGATATTAAATAGTATTTTTTAGAATATTTAAAATTTTATCGTACTTACTATATATAATATATACGTATAAATTACATTAAGCAAGAAGTATCTTCGTTCCGGAAAAATAAAATAATGCATGCAGTCTAATTGGGACATAAGACAAAATTTAATAGAAAGCCCAGAAATAATAAACAAATATTTTTATTTTTAAGGAGAACACATTCTTATTGTGAACTTACAATTTTTGAGAACAGAGATCTGACGCCATAATTAATTGATAATTAATTTTTATTAAATTATGTAATTATCAATTATTTCTGGCGTCTTCTATCGGATTTTACTCAAAAATGTTTGATATTCCGTAAATATAAAAAATATGTATTTTTATTTATTATCTTTGTTTTATTAACCACTTAATTGAGTTTAAATACATTTATATTGATATATTTAACCTCAATTAAGTGGTTAATAAAACAAAGAAAAAAAATAAAATATGAATTTTAACCACAAAGTTAATATTACTAATATTCTAAGTATAAAAAATATGGATTTCAAATAATGGAACGGCAGATGTATCAATATGAAAGTGTAACATATAAGTTCGAAAATTTACCATCAACTTACTATGTTGGTGTAGCAAAATCGGTTAATGCATTTCGCCGGATAGGAAGAGATCCAGATTCGAATCGCAACAAGAATATTTTTTCGATAAATTGATTTTATTTGTATATCTTTCTAATTTATATATTTAATTTGTATTAAAATATTATTTAACTCACATTAATTATTCTAATAAAATAAATTTAAATCCTGAGGCACGATTGTCGTATTTCTTAATATTTATAAAGAAAATGAGTTTGTTCTTTGAAAAAATGGGAACCTGATGTTTTTTGTGTTTTGAGACTATACCATCTTTCGGAGTTCTTACGAAGAATCGACAATACCAGCTTACGTGAATTCATCGAAAGCCTCCAAAAACTGAGTAAACGCAGTTTAATTATTCTCAAATGCCTACCAATATGTACAAATCATAGCCGAGGGCAGAGTGCGGGGAACTTTTTCAGATTTTATCAAAGGTCTACTTGTGTTAAATGATATTACCCAATTTCGTTACAGTTTTACTCCGCATTTATGACACTTTCTATTTATATTTTAAATATATGACTGTATAAGATTTATATACATACTATATACCTAGGCACCATTTTATTATATTATTATATATTATGGCTGATATTCGAGAATATCGGTATTTGACTTATCGGGGTTTTGACTTTTAGATATTTTAATCGGCATCCATATGTCATAACTTTTTGTCTATCGAATCTCAAAACTAGTAGTATATAGTGAGAGCTCAAATTTTACCAATGGATTATAAATTGTATCCATAAAAAGTGTATAGATAACGTTTAAATAAAAGATTAAGCCTCTGTCTGTATGACTTATCATACCCGTCGTAGTAAGTCCATCTCCGCGTGTGTCGCCATTCACGGAGACGCATTATTACAGAAATTAATATCAACATCTATCTACATTAACTGAATAGCTAAACAAGAACGGAATTTTGAATGAAGTTATAAATTAAGCAAGAAATTATGAAAATAAAATTGATTAATATTATAAAATTTGTTCCATTATTTTCAATCATAAATTATGGTTTTATATTATTACCCAAGCTTACAATATAGCCTGTGGTTTAACTGCCTTCTATAAATACAATAACAATTAATTTTTCCTTTTATTTTCTTTGTTCTGATTCAATGAAGAGTCTTTTTATTAAGACCGGCAATTTCTATATTTTCGCTTAAGCACCGCTAATGGTTATTATTGTTACATTTCTAGGTAGGAACAATCAATACCAAACCCCAAGGGCTTCATTACTGGTGGGAGTTGATAAACGTTAAAGGCAGATCGTTATTTTTATCTTTCGCTATTAGAAAATAGCAATTTTAATATATCAGTTGTGATCTTCTTATTGTTACCCACAATTAAGAAATTAAAAAATATTTTAAACCACCAGTAAAACTAAAATTTTAGATTTGTTTTAAAATTTGACTTTGTCGAGATATTGGCTTCTGAACGTCCTAGGGTAGGAGGATGATGAGAATGTTGATGATATTTAGATGAGTACGTACAATGAGTAAGAGTCGAATTAGCGCGATTTATTCTCAAGAGAGAACTATTATTAATGTTAAGTAAGTTGAACGAAATCACATTATTTTTGTAAAGTGATGATTTTTCAGAACATAGGTCCGTGATAAAGAAAAAAAGTTTAGATAAATCAGTCGGTTTCTTCTGATATAATAAATTGGAAGTCTAACTTGGAAAACGTATGTAGATGAAATTTGACAACTTTATAGCACAATTGATTAAAGTTCTCTCCTTACAAAATAGTGTTCTGCGTTCCAATCCCGGTGAATACTGTTTTATTGAGTGATTTTTCAATTTTTTTTAAAAAATGAATTAACAATTAAGTGGGTAAAAAATAATAGTTCATTCCATCAATAATACTTTAAATCAATCACCAATATTATCTTTTAATATTTATAAAGTTTTAGAAAACACCTATAACATATAATATTTAGAAATGTTATTTTTTATTTATTTATACATTATATCTACACCAAGGCTAATCAAGTAACTTGCTATCGCGCAGTTTCGCAGTAATGATAGGCATATAAGATAGAATGCCACATTCTACTATATTAATTAATAAATACGACTCTTACTTTGTTCACTTCATGCACGCTTTTCGATTGTTGAAACATCTAATAGTGCTATCTTCCAAAACATGATCTATCTGATTGTGCCGAGTCTTCCATTATAATACTAATTGTTTAATTAGTGTATTATATGTGTGTCACTGAAAAGATGCGTTGTATTGAAAAGACACCGTTATTATTGGACTTTTAATAACACTGAAAAATATTTGTGTTGTCATAAAATTCGAACTTAATCACATCACACCAATCGCAATTTTCATAATAGTTTACAAATTATATTTTTTAATTATAAATTTTGTAACATGTAACAGACTTTATCATACTTTAATAATTTGTAGAACAGTATAAAAAACTTTCCATATTATTGTAAGGTAGTTTAACCGAAGAACAGTCTTTATTATCTCATTCGGCTGTGGGTAACCAAGTCTGACTATGAAGGTAATGTGAAGGTGGATTTCTTTCTCAAATAAAAACATATGTAATGCAAAAGAACATAAATTATAATATTTAGATAGTTATGACATAGATTAAAGACAGGTAAGCTAGACGTAATTTATCACTTGGAAACATATAACCAGAGATGAAATGGTTAGATGATTACTTTCTTTAAAATATGAATTAAATATATTAATTAGAATGATATACATATAAAATCAATTTTATAGAAAAAAAATGTTGTTGCGCCACCGGAATTCGAACCTGGATTTCTTTCCTAACCGGGGAAGGTGCATTATTCAACTATACTACAGCGACAATATTTTTCGCGACAATTTTCGAACCTATATGTTACCTTTTTGATATTAATACATTTAATCGTTCCATTATTTGAAAGAGCCATCTACTGTATTTTCACAGACCTATGTTCTGAATAATTACAACTTCACAATAAGAATGTGTTCTCCTAATAACTTAATCTTTAATTACAAATCTCGCGGAGATCCACCCTTTAAATGGATATAAAAAGGTTATAATTGTCAAGGCGCACAGTGGTCTATAAATATTTAGTTCTGTTTCCAAGATAGCTGATACAACAATAAACAGGAGAATGTTAAAATACCTGTGATTTACACACATACTATAGCATTGCGTTATAATATTATCCCAACCCTGAAAGTCTAGAAATCTATGGTCGTAATCACTACAACTACAATACTAGCGGGCTGTTGACGGACACATTTTTTCTGTGATAAACTATCGATACGCACGAATTGAAAGGCTCCGTAAAATCTATCAAAATCTAACTTTAATATATCAAGAAAGGATAATGTTGACGCAAGTCGAGTATTTACTCCCTGTGCATTTTGTCCTTCCAATATGAACCTTAATATACCTGTCTTGCTCTGGCCTACTAATGACTTATGGATTTCGCCGATGTGGGAACAGATTGCTTTCCAACACCATACCGTCAAGATCTGTGGTATTTTTTTTAACGTCTGAAAGTAGCGCCGTGCGTAATGCTAGGACCACGAAGAGGCGGTGTTCTAAATAACTCCGGAAGTGCAGTGATATCTGGGTTCTTCACTAAAAAGGTGCGAGTCAACTGGAGGTGAAGACTTGACGTCCAATCTAAGATCATGATAAATGTAGGCCAGATCTATTTGCCAATACTCCTCTTTTGAATCCAATTCGGATTGCATCAACTAATCATTATTGTAACCGATACAGTCCGCGGGATCTTATTCTACCAAGTAAATATAATCATCAAGTGGAGTTTATGCAATTTGTGGTTTGGGTACAATAGGTGTGAGTCATCCAAATCTTTTGATTACAAAAGATTTCATTCCTTTTTTTTATTGTGGGATGGCGATATCGCCGTTTTGGCGACGCCATTACGAGATTATTTGTTCGTTGAGCCGGGAGGAGTATCCTGTTGCTTTTATTTATTTTTAATAAAACAAAACAATCTACCATGAGTACTGACAACAAAGTAAGATATGATGACTGGACGAAAGAAATGGTACATCACCATTTATGTGGGAGAACGCTGTCGCATCGCTACAAGTAACATGTATTTATTTTAACATAATTTGATTGATCCGGAGACGCCAGGTTTGAAATTAGACCTTGTGATTTCGACCTGCGATAGATTCAAAGTGGGTGATGAAACTCCAACATAACCTAAACTGTCAAGATGTGGCAGAACGATTTGTGAATGTTATTGTTTCTCCGTTAACCTACACGTAAATTACTAAGATGTAGTTTTAATCCCCAATTTGAGTCCAGCTCGCATTTGTATGACAGGCATTATATGCCAAGATTCTTTACAGTTTATCATTTCTCATATCTGATTTTAACTATATTGATTTTGTTTATTTCTTTTGTTAATAATTATAATACTTTGAACCATTTTTGCTCTTTTTATTTTGCTATTTTTCCCTAGAACAGATATTCAAAGCAGGTGTTGAAGAAGTAGTCAAATTCTGATCATAGTACTCACGAATACTTATGCACTACTGTGAAGCTACCCGGTGGACGTACCGACGTAGGTTGGGTACGTCAGAATACACAGTGTTAAAGTCTGCAGAGTGCACGTGGCAAGAAGTTCGACAGCAGACAGCACGATGTACAGGATGATGACAGGAACCGAGGCGACGGCAGATGAAGACCCTGCCTTACTTAGTCATTGTTCTCTGCACGTTGCAATATAAGTTAGTGGTTATTCGAGAATCCGACTTGTTTTAGTTGAATTTAGAAATTTATTTTTAAATTTAAAAACAAATATTCGCCCTGGATACCTTACCTCACACCGGGTCTTTCACGGATATTCTCTATTTCAGGTGCCATTATTTTGTCTCTATTTAATTTGTAAAATTATATTTAAAAAATATGTCATATATCCATTTTATGGACATCTTTATACATAAATGTATTGTATATTTCAACTACCGATGTGTCGTAAAAGAATATGTGGCAGCACACTAGATACATCGCATTAATTCAAAGGAAACTAGCACTTAAAATAATGACAAAGCTTCGCTCAATCAGGATAATGCGAAGGAGTGACAGATGGCAGTTCGTACCTTATTCCTCCCACGTTGAGAATAATTCTGTTTTCACCATCCATCTCCACTGACGATGTAGCATTATTCCACGGCTCTCGCGTATTCTTCTTCCACGGTCTGAAAAATAAAGAGTATTATATTATTATTGTACTCGTAAAACGCCATCTATTAGACTTTTCAATTGCTTTTTTATGATCCATTATTTAGAAATGTCACGTGATGATCAACGCTTCAATCCACGCGTGTACGTGTCTTAGATAACGTTCTAACAGTGTTGTAAATATTTAGTTTTATCATTGATTGTGTTACAGACGTGTATTCAAAAATATATAGATATATTATTACTTAATGATTAGCTGGTATGGTTGAGTAGTCAGGACGCATCAGTTTTATAAGGTCGACGGTATAAAATTCACTAGCGCCTAACAAAATTGGACCTTTTATCCTAGTTCTTAGTATATATTTCTACCTTTGATGCGACTTTAATGGATTTTTTTATAGTTTATATTTCACGTGTATTTGAATTTCCATCTCCAGATCTCTTTTACAATTTAATATATTTTGAAATGGGAAAAATCGTGGTTTTTTATAAAAGTATTTGTTTTAGAGGTATAGAACTTTAAAATAAAATAAAATATATAAATATCGTAACAATGACAATGGCATTGGCTTTCTTGGAAAAATAATTTTATGCCATTAGTGTTTAAATATGATTTTGCGCATATGGACGCCGCGATTGGTTCGAATAAAGCGCAATCTGGAAGTCCAATTTTTGAGCAGTCGGCGTATATCGTCAATAACGCGACGAATGTTGGCTTCCAAGTCGTCTATCGTTTCTAGTTTAACGGAGTATACTAGCAACTTCACATGTCTCTACAGAAAATAATCCAAAAGTATTAAATCACACGATCTTGGAGGCCAATTCACAGGTCAATTACGTGAAATTATGCGCTCATTGAAGGTTTCCTTCAATAAATTGATTGTGGCGCGCGCTGTGTGGCATATTGCACCGTCTTGTTGAAACCACAGCTCTCCCACATTAATGGAACAAAAAAGTCAGTAATCATGGATCTATATCGCTCTCCATTGACTTTAACGTTCTGGCCGGTATCATTTTTGAAGAAACAATAGCTTCTTCGATGCGCAATGTACGACAATTAGAGTATGCGTGGTGCGAAAACGATTCATGGTTATTCGAATTATTTGCTCAGATGGACGATTATGTCGACCGTAAAATGGATGTACCGCATGGTAAGCTTCGCGAACTGAAGAACGATTTTCGAAATAAATTTGCACAATTTACAAGTGTTGTTCTGGCGTAAGTCTATTAAAGACTATCGCAAACTAAACTGATCAACTACTAGCTGCCAAATTAGCTGTCGCTGGAAAAAGTGTTCCTAATTCGAAAAACAAACCTCTAAAAAAATCATCTTTTCCTTGATGGTTTAAATTTATTTAATTAATTTTACATACCCAATTATACTTAAATATTACATGTAAAATATCTTCATAAAATGAATACATGTTTTCGAGCATATGGCGTATAAATGAAATAATTATGTATATAATACAACAACATATTTATACATAAAATGTAAAACTGAATGTCCGTCAGTCTGAAGAATCCTACATCCTGTGTCCAATTAAAACAAAATTTTGCATAGGTATTCTCTAGGACCATGCGCAAAACACAGAAATGATCTTCTCTCTCTCCTGATACAGGTGATAAATGGGTCTTTAAAGAAACTATAATACTTCGCCGATGTATCAGCATGACAAAGTGGAGTATCAATGATTAATTATATATATTAAAATTAACGCCATTTTTGATAAACTATAACGATATGACTTTACAAGAAAATGTAACTTCCAAGAAAAGATAAAAAACAAAGAAAAACGCAATCAGTAAGTTTTTGTCAGAATTATGATTAAATATTTTATGTTATGTCCAGAATCCCAAAAAAAATCCTAATGTCGCTAACTAAAACATTTCACCACAATTATCCGATTATTTAATTTTTCTAGAATAAAATGTAATTTTTAATTTATTTATTAAACTCTATTTTAAAATATTACTAAAAATGTAAATAAACGGACTTATTTACATTATATAATTAATGCTAAATATATCAATTTAATCTAAATAAATAAAATAATAACATTTACATAATTGTAAAGTACAGTACATTTTTATTTTGTTAATACATTTCTCCAATATAGTATTTTCTAAATAACTAACACTCACGATTTACGGAAAAGTTATTGTTTGAAATCTTGAAAGCAGTTCTTGTTTCGATTCAAAATGAGTTACAAAGCATGTTTATAATTGAATTAATTTATTTATTCTGCTCCTTGTATAAAATATTTGAATTATTTTTGAAGTGGTTTATTTGAATGACTTCAGTAATTTTATAGTGTTCTAGCAGCTGGGTATTTAAAAAAAGGTAAAATATTATATTATTTGTCTTGACTAAATATTTTAAATTGTGAGACAGGAAATAAATACTGGAATTTGAATGGTAAAAATAAAATTTAAACAGATTTTCTGATATCTGAAAAAATTGAGTAGTATAGTCATATTCTAAAAGTTAATCATTTGAATTCAATTGTAATATCGTTTATTTATAATTATATTATTTAATTGATAATTATTTTTATATTTTTTAATTATTTATTTAAATGAAACAATGCACATATGTATCTTGACAGCTCTTACATAGTTAATAAAAATATTATTTATCAAAACAAAATCATAATTATAATACAATTTTAAAAATACGTTAATACATAAATCTCTTGTATAATAATATATTAAAAACATCGCACGTACTTTTAATAGCATTGCATTATTTCATTGAAGTCTACTTCGAATCAATTATGAAAGTTTTCTTAGTAATTATTATACGATCACGATATCTAAAAATAATTGCTGATCCAAGAATTCCATGATGGATTCTTAACGAATAAATACTTTTCTGTTGACATAATGTAATTTTTGCGGCATTTTTATTGCCGTTGTTTGAATAAATCTGATGTAAATAATCTCATAAGGATAGTGATTTTAAAAATACATAATATAATATACAGCATTTTAATAAGTCCCGTAGATAACTTCATGGTGTGATATTTTAATTCGTTTTCAGAAAGTGACGGAAATATCATGATAGTAATGGTTATTTTAGATATTGATATATTTATTGTTGAAAATTTTAAAAATGTTTGTCTGAAATAGTCACTTGCCATCAAAATACTGATAAATGGAAAATATATTATTTAAGTAGTAAATAATCGAATAAATATGAAAATAAATAAAATGAATTATCAGTTTGGTATTAGATAATACATCACAGCCCAAAAATTTTTAAAAAGCAGTAAAATTGGTTTGAGAATTTAAAAAATACTAATAAATAATGATTTTAATCAAATATAATTATAGATTTTAATCAAGTGTGATAGCAATAGTCTAATTAAATCGATAATATGATGATTATCAGTCGTTTTCTATCCACAGCTAGATGAAGGCCTCCCCAGTGTCTCCCACTTTTCCCGCCTAGTTTGATAATTTCATCGGTCCAGCGCATTTTAGGTCTTGATTCCCATCGATGATTATCCGTCCTTCAAACGTTGTGGCTTACCCATTTATTTTTCTTGGCGAATTCCTTTATTTCAACTACATTGCCTTATTTATTGTATAATTACATGTTATACAACAAACGTACGCAAGGTTTAACTATTGTATATACACGTGTAGAGATATTATTACATTCATACTTGCATTGCATAATATAGACATATGCATATGCATTTTATATAATAAATATTTATCTCATATTTCTTAAAAATATAATGTTTAAACCGTGTACCAAGCATGTATGGTTCAACAAATAAATTAAATCTTCCAAATCATTAATTTTAAAAACTATTAAAAAAAATAGATGTACGGAATACAGGTCATGACAATATTCTTTTTATTTTCAAACTAAGCAAAATGTTTAACGAACGAGGCTCGAACTCTCGACCACTAGATCACTAGGCGAGTATCGTAACCACTAGACCAAAAGCATGTCAATAAAAATTATTTATTTATTATAAAAAAAGTTGCCTACTCTAATATGTTTTTATTGGTAAAATCGTTGTATCAAGCTTTTAGAATCGTATAAAAATGAGAAAATACCACAAAAATAAACGTGTTTCGTAACACTACAAAGTCTCGCAACATCCAAATACCGACCAACTTCTTGCTGAAAAGCATATTTACGTTTCCACGTCTAAGTAAACAAATCGTCTCACGTGTCAGACCTGTTTGTAAAACTCGAATAAAAATTCTCTGTTCTCTGTAAACAAAGAAATTTCGGAAGCATTATTTCCAACAGCTCTAGAATAAGCAAGTAGCATGGGTTACAGCGGATCACGGGGTACAGTGGATCAGCACACATACTAGCTCACCGTATAGGCGCACACACTAGTAATATTCCTTATGTGCAGCCATTTTTTAATGTCCATGTAGCTACCGAAACGTGAACATAGTACACGATGGTTGCTATCAAAAAGTAAGTCTCAATCTTTTATTTACAAAATATTTGACAACTCGTTATGTACTTATAATGTTATTATGAAAATATGTATAAAATGATTAATCTTTTTATTCTTACTTGTTAATGAATATCTAAAGTAAAGTGTTGTCTATTAATGCCGAATTTTTTTTTTTGCGTGGTTCTATTCTTTTCACCGGCTAGTTAGTGAAAAACATAAGAATAGTGAGTTTTTCATCTCAAAAACACATACCAACTTTGATCTGTCACATTCTGCCTTCATCTTAAACTGGGAACATTTAGTATTAATACCTAGGAGAGATAAATGAAAAGATGTTTTCAGGTTTAAAAAGGAATATAATTAATTAATAAAATAAAAATACAATGTTTGGTATTACAGAAAACGAAATTTAACCTTTAAAACACAAATAATGATCACAGACGTTGTGCCTACATGATGTGTCAATCTAAAAACATATTTGACAATGCTAATAATAAAGGATTTATAATTAAATGTGCGTCAACTTTGTTGTCTCCAATCAAAATATAGGTATGACGACCTTTGTCAACCTTTTATATCGGATCCATATAGTTCGATGCAAATAGAATGCAAAACATTAACAAATAATAATAATTAACAAGTTACACAGCGACGGTGGTGATGCGCTCCTGCGAGAAATCCATATCAATCTGCAAAGATCCTCAAGTGGCATGGTTTTCTCGCCTGATGTATCCGCAGCTCTCTTAACCATCGATCACAATGTTAATTCCAATGCTTCATCGACGTTGGAGACTCGCTGAGCGTCCTTCCTTCAGATCTGCACTATCATGAAAGATTACACTGCCGCAGTATACTGCGGGAGCGTCAGACCAACATCGATTTTCCTCATAAGGAACGAAAGAAATTACTTTCTGTGAAGAAACGTAAATTAACAGTGAGCAATATGACAAGCAGTGCATTAATAATTGAAATATTTAGCGATATTTACCCTTTGTTCATCTTGATTAAAATACCAATATGTTGGTTTCGATTCCAATTCCATTGTACCGACTTCCTTTTGCGTTCAGAGCTCAATATAAAATGGCCACTTTCGTTCGCACGCGATCGGTTTCCGTTTTCCATAGATCACCCGAGTGAAGTTTCCGCGAACCCAAAACGTCATTGAAAGAAATGTGGCTGATTCTAATATAAAGAGACAGGGTGATTTTGAACATGACATCTAAATTTGTAATGTCATAATATTTTAATTTATGGATGTGCTGATGTGTAGCAGTGGTTCATTGCCTATTGGGACATAGTGGATCATGATCCACTGAATCCCAAAGTGATCCATTGTAACCCTTATTGATTGAACCGTCTGAAGTATCACCCGTAATAATCTTTCCAAGAGTACACTTTAAGCAACACATGATCAGTAGAGCCCCTACAGGGACCACAGGCTTAGCTTCGCAATAAGGGTGGGTGAAAAGTAATTTATTCGTAGAAACTATGCGTCATTTTATAAGGCATACACATTCAAGCATAGATAACCCTTCGTTTCTTATAATGGATAACTCAGGGCTCATAGTTGTATAAAAGAAGAAATGTCACTATATTAACAGTTCCACCGCACTCAAACGGGAAGATGCAACCATTCGATGTTACACTTTTTAAACTGTTCAAAGTTTACTATAATGCCACTATATAAAGCGGTATTAGCAATGATGAAAAAACGGTAACAGTTTATGAAATAGCAACATTTATAAGAGGCGCACATGAGAGCTATAACGCCAGTAAATATTTGTATTGTGTTTAGAAAAACCGGAATATATAAATATTAATAAAGAAAATTTTACACAGAGTGAAGTAACGAATTGAAAAGAAAACAAAGAAAATGAAATGAGTGAAATTACAATACAAAACAAAATTCCAATAAGCAACCGTAACGTTGCTGAGATCAACGGCAAATTCCTGTCGTATCAACCACAAGAAATGCATCACCATCACCTACGATATCTAAAATTTTGCCTAGGAGTTCAAATGATTTGGTAAGTCTAATTAAATGAAGAGAGATTAAATATGCCAAAAGACTACAATTTCCTACCAAAATTTGTTACCAATTGTTAATTTTTTTAACGTATAATTATTATAATATATACGTAGATGTTGATAAAATACAGAAAGTATTTTATTACCTTAATGGCATCTTATAATTCAATGTAATCCATCATGATTCAGTGTTACCCAAGTGATGATTCACTGTAACCCATATGTGGGGCTGGGTAGTGGATCAAATATTAATTTTCAAATTATATTTTACGCAAATAGACATTATTATTTATTTATTTTGTAAGTAAATGAACACTTCATATCTAAATATGAAAAATCTTGCTAAAACATAAATTTATCTTAAAATTACAGAAAATGAAAAAAAAGTGATCCACTATGATCCATTTTCCCCTAACACAGATCTGGTGACCTTTAGTGAGATGAAGATAAGTTTTTGGGTACGCGGCCAACATCGCCATCGTGAAGATGCTCGGTTCCCTATATCGTATGAACATTTATAGGAAATTGGATCAAATTGAAAGTCACTCGCAAAATATAGAAGGTATGGAAATAAATTATCGGTTACACAAATTAGATTAGAATAATAATATTTTATACATTATCGTTAAGATGTGACTTTAGATAAATAAACTGATTAATTGCAGTTGATAATATAACATTTACACCAGATACTTTGTGATGATATATTTTAATTTTTGTATAAAGATTTTTTTTCCATAATATTATACACAAAAATATAATACAATAACAATTTAAGGAAACCACCCCACATTTTATAATATTTTCTGCTGTTTAGAAAACATAGTAAAATAAAAATATAAAAACAGTTAATTTTATTTAAATGTAAACACTGACAGAAAAATAATAATAATAACATAACTGAATTACAAAAACTTTGTTAAATAACCAACCGGTATTATATTTATTTTACGTATAAATAATGTTGGACTTAAAATACATATCTTTGAAATGTTAGAAATTATTAAAACACATAAAAAGTTAATATCTTTAATAATTAACTTCATTTACAATTATCCCAATTCTATTAATATTCATAATAACTGACACTTCGGACTAATTTTGCTCCCCGAGGATCGCTTCTTACAAACCATTAGGTTTGACCCAGACTTGAAAATAGCGTTAACGTGAACTCAGGTTCACAGCGTATATTTTAAATATGAATCTTGATATCTTTAACAGAAAAATAAGATTAGATTAGTATGGTTGACTCCAAAATTATCCCAAAAAATGTCAAAAACGTCATGTCAATTTAGGGCCCAAAATCATCCAGAACACAGATTAGAAAAAAAAATTACGATTCGTCGACAAAAAATTAGATATTTAAAAAAATATTTTAATAGCACGATCATGTCCTTAAATTCACTTATCCTTATTCACTAGCGTGACTGGCTCGTTTGAAGGCTTCAGCGAGAAATCAAAACCTAGATTCAGTAATTAGACTCCTAGCTAAAACGAAGACCAAAATATTTATTTCAACTAAAGAGCCACAGCTGATAATCAGTCTAGATCAAACGATGTGATTTGTGACTTGGATCTTTCGAAAAAAAATGCTGAGTTACTTAAAGATCTACTATTAAGCGTCTTCAATAGTAGAATCTTCTTGAAAAATAAATTAATGTGTTGTTTCACAGAAGAAAGTAGTAACATTTTTATTTATTTTCATTGACTCAGTTCAGTTTAATGATCAGTTCTGTTACACAACGGAAACGAGTATCCATCCTTGCACTATTTCACTTGCAGTCAATTTAACAGAAACATATGAGAACATGAAGCAATTGCTAAATAACACAAGATACAACGAGCACAAGCGTGTATGCTAACTTTTCAGTTGCAGCAATGCACGCAGGTTTTCAGGGCTGGCGGGGGTATACAAAATTCAACTACTTCCTATATGAACGGGACCGCCAATCAGTATGTGATGAAGAAGTATCTCAAGTGCAGAATGATCGTACTAAATTTATGTATTGACAAATAATGAGAAAATTGTGAAAGAATTGCGAACTTCATACCGAGCTTTAAGTCGTACCACGTTCTTCAAAATTCATTTCCTGCATTTTGAAATTCTTTTCTGTCAACTTGGGAGCAGTCTTGAATGAACATAAAGAGAGATTTCATCAGAATATTTCTCCAATGGAAAAACTTTATAGTCGTAAACTGAATGAGAAAATGATTTCAGACTACTGTTGAACTCTTCTGCAAGAAGAATATAAAACACAGAAAATGTGTAAAAATTTTGCATTCATTTATTTTAATTCTCAATAAATCTATTAAATACATATGTTTAAATATGTATAAATATAAATAGAAAAAAAAAATTTTGGATACAAAACTCCTTTTAAAAACTTAAAAATGCTAGATAATGGAGTAATTCAGATAAAAAAATTGTTCACTTTTTTTGAGAAAGAAGCTTCTAACTAAAATATCATTTTAATTTAGTAATATTACAACTGTAAACTTACTCAATACTGAAAGAATCTAAAACAAATTTTGACAATCAGAATTTTACATTTTTGAATCATGTTTTTAATGATTTCAATTTCTTCCATTCCAGGAATTTTCCATTAACGTACCTAGCTAATTGGTTTATTATCGAAAGATATTTTCTGACGTAGATCAAAACCATCATTGTTTGCAATAGCGATATTTATTGTTTAGTATTTATGTATTGAGCAGTGGCGTAATTACAAAAATTGGGTCTCAATGTAAAATGGAAAGAAAAACAGCATTGGGCCGAAAAACAATATGTATTATGTATATCTACGAATAAAAATATTAAGTACAGTAGTAAAGTAAGTAAAGTAGTTTTATTCATTAAATGATCAAATTGATTTCTTGTATCTTATAATATTCACACTTGCAAGAAAATAAACAAAATTATTAATGTCATTAATATGCACAAACAGCTGAAAAAAATCCTTGCTTCGCTTTACAGCGATTTTCTTTTAGCAGCGATGGTGTTGCACACAGGATTCCGCCTCACGACGAGCTCAGGAAGCAGCTTCTCGTGAGGAGTCGCCGCGCGCGGAGCGTCGGCGGCTAGACTCGGAAAGGCCCGCTTGGAGACGATATTTGGAATTCCACTGGATGAATTCCTCGATCAGGAACCCCGAAATGGGCTCCCATTGTGTTTTACGGTTCCTCGGCCCTGAAAAGGGCCTTTTATAATTCGGTACATTGGCACCAAGCGGGCCAATGGGCGCTGAGCGCCAGTGGCGGGCTCCGTAAGGAGCCAGCCACCACGTACCAGCTCACGATGGCGGAGCTACCAGCGAACGGTACAGAAGCGGTTTGTTGCTCACCATGGGCCCGCAGGGGGCACATGGGGCCGCAAGCGGCCCTCGGTAGGGCCGCCCATTGTATTTTGTATGGGGCGACCGTCCACCGAATGTAGTTGTTTTGTGTATTGAGATTTCGGGCGGTCGCCCACATTTGTAAACATTTTGTGGTGGATATCGCGAGCTAGTCTTGGTAATTAATGTATAATGCTCGCGATATTCACACACTTGTATTGTCTTTGTATGGGGTGATCACCCACCGAAAATAATTGTGTAAATTACGGGCGATCACTTCTACCCCCTGTTTATTCCATGTTTCATAATTGTTTTATCATTTAAATAAATGCCTTGATTATGTTGTGGATATCGCGAGCTAGGTCTTGTTGATATTTGTTTATTGTTCGCGATATTCCACAACTGTTTTGTACTTTATTTATTTTTATGTCTAGAGCGCGACTTTGGCACGATATTAAGACCGTGCGTTGTTGGGCTCCGGAGATTGTAGTTCGACGGACCGCCGCATGGCGGCGGTCGCGTCGCAGCGGTCAAGCGGTGGGGGTTGCGCGCCTCCCTCACTACTGCTGGCCATGTCTGTATGAAACATGCAATAAAAAAGGGGATACCGCTGTTGAGAGCTCAGTTCTCGTCTGCGGCCTTCCAGAGTAAATATCTCCCCGGGTTTTCCTTATCACCTCCTGCACGCTTCGAATCTGTGCGAATGTAGCAAATCAGAGTATTACCGCCGGCGATATTGGAGCACTAGGACTAGCTCGCACTTTTCAGTACGTTCGGCGACATCTGGGTGTTCCCTAGTGGCGGCAGAACTGGGCGACCATATTTGTTATTGTTGGAGCGTACTTGTGCGTAACAGATGGTCTGGTCCATAACCCGACATACAAGCATATTATATTATTTAACGTATCGAAAATTATCGTGGATTAAAAAAAATATATGTCCACATTGACGCTGGGAAAAGTATTGATATTAAATATATTATTGATATGCGTGGACTTTTTGGGCCTCCATATAATGTAGACCTCAGTACACTTATTTGGTATAGTTACGCCACTGGTTAGTCAGTCGTCATCTTCTCAGATAAATGGAATTTGCGTATATACAATATATGCCTACTAATCTAATGCTACTTGCAATCCTACGCAGGCAATCTCATCAAGACAGTACACGGAGGGGAAAAATAAGCACTGGTAAGACGATTCTTGGCTTATTTCAAATCTGATCAACGCTGCATAAATATGGTTATTCTCTACACTGAATTTCTATTATCTCTTATTACACTGAACATTTATTATTTTACAGAACAAGATAACTCGGCTTAGATAACAAAGAGGATATAAAGATAATAATTTATAGGGGGCTTTGCATCAAGAAATAAAAAATCTTCTTGCTTTTCGGTTACGAAGTGCGGATCGCGCTTGATCTGTGGAAACAATTTATCTATGGGCCATGTTTTCCGTTGAGATATCATCTCATGTCAAGATATGATCTAATTTATCTGTGGACGGTGTGATCAGGTAGGAGAAAAACAACTTAAATATTATTTAAATCTAATATATATATAATACAAAGCCAGATTAAATGTTTCGCTGAAGGTAAACTCTAAAAAATTAGGTTTTAAAGGCATGTACCTATACTAATATATATTACCTACAAATAGTATATTTAAAAAAAATCTTAATGTATTGTAAATACAAAGTGTCCCAAAAGTGTTTTTCAGAATAAAAATTCTGTGATAAAATAATGGATAGGTTTAATAAAAAAATGTTTATTTTGCATTTAAATACAATTCCTGAGAATTTATTCCTTAAAAGTATGTTTTCTAAATGTAATCCGTTATTTCCTTGGCATTCTTCTAAACTCATATTTAATAATACCACCGGTAGGTGTAAAAATGTCTAGTGCTCAAGGAGCAACCATAATTTAATAAAAGTTAATTTTTAGTAGTCATCAGGTCGAATTCCACTTAACAAGTTGTCTACACGACGATCACAAAATTTTGGGTCACTTGTGTCAATTGACGTCGTCCACGGTGAGATATTGAAGTAATATTTTTCCTTTCGTATGGAGATAATGTCGAGCTGATGGGATTCAAATCGTTATCTTCCATCCTACCCTAGTCCATGGAAAATCCTCCAGGACTTTCTTACTAGCCATCACATAGCTAGATGAACTGATGACACTTGTGCAGAATGGCGCTTCCCCTTGGCGTGGAGGTTCATTGTCAGGAAGGGATCTACATGCTACAAGAACAATGAAAATAACGTACACACTTCCCATAACATTGACACAAAGTAACAGGGATGCCAAATACTAGTTATAATTATCCTTACCCGTCTTTAGAATGTGGAATCAAATTTTTATAAAAAATTAATTCCTCGAGACGCAGAAATGCAAATGTTCAGCATAAAGGTCACTATCGTTGGGTAGAGACTATAATGTAATGTTATAATGGACATGGTCATTTATCAAATTTTAAATATGAATTAAATATATTAATTATAAAGATATACATATAAAATCAATTTTATCGAAAAATATTGTTGTTGCGCTACCGGGATACGAACCTGGATCTCTTCCCTAACCGGGGGAGATGCTTTATCCAACTAAGCTACAGCGGCACTATTTTTAGCGACAATTTTTCGACCCTATATGTTACCTTTTTGAAATCAATACATTTAATCGTTCCATCATTTGACAGAGCCATCTACCTTATTTTTACAGAATCTCAAATACCTTTAAGTAAATCTGATAGTAGACGCCAGAATAATCAATTATTAAATTTTATTTTATTTTATTAAATTAAAAAAAAAAAAAAAAATTATCAATTTAATACAATATTTTTTTCTTGGATTACTAAATTACCTAAAGGTCAAACATGAAAATTAATAATTTTGAAGTTTACATAGACTTTGTAATCTGCTAAATTATTTGGATTCATTATGAGTAATTAAGCGATCCCTTATCCATACATTAGAATGTGGAGTACAGATGTTCAACGTAAATTGTACTATTTTCAAGTGACCCTTGAAGCTGCCAAATCTCCACGAATTGCTTTTATCTTTGAAGGGTCCCTTTGAAATGAAACAGCTTTGATTGTAAGATTCAGGCCATTGGAATATTAATTTGGAGATGTATACCATCTTACGCAAAATTTGCGTCATTAATTCCATGGCCGCTGGAGAATAAATAATTAAGTTAATTAATAACTATTATACTTTTATCGTTGAAGCATTCTACAATTTTTGGACACAATGGACCACTTTTGTTTTATAAATTTCTTTAAGACATATATAACGTAATTACATTACTCCAATAAAGAAATTACGCAGATGTCCGTTTTAAGTATAAATTATAGGTATAGTAAATCACAACGTTATAATAATACTTTATAATTTATTTTTAATTATACCCGTGCTTTAAATTTATAAATTCTTCTAATATTTTGAAAAAGTCTGAAGTATCCAACAACAGAAAATATTTACTGATGGTTTTATATATGATAAGAGTTTCTGACTTATAGACCATTTACGTCAGTATTGTATTATTGATTAGGTACACTATAAACATTGCAATTACTCAATCAGTATATTTTCCAGAAAACATAGAATAGAATTGCACGTACATACAGTGATAATTCTCTTTTTAAATGTTAATTTGAGAATTTAGTAAAAAGTTTACCTTTTTTTATTTCAGACAGCATTTGATGAATATCTAATCATTTTTGTTTATTAATTTTTTATCATTTTTATAAAAGTAATCTTCACAAACAATGATTTTTTTTTGAAATGCCTATTGAAAAATCAACTGTATTATATTTACAAATAAATACATAATTAATTACAAAATTCTGTTTGTTAAATTGATTTTTTTATATATTGACCAAGCATTCGTATCAAAATATATTATACTTAGGGTAATACGTTTATTAATATTCGGTTCATTTTATTTAGCATAATTTGCAGTTATTTCTTGTTATCGGTTATTGTCGCTATGCAATTCGCAAATCCGAACCACAAGATTTTAACTTACATTTATTAACATACTTTTGTTTTTTTCCTATAGGTATTAGTTAGTAATAATAGCAGCTTATTTTATTTATATAACTATCAAAAATACGAAAAAATAAAAAATTCTCGTGATATTAATTTTATTTTTACGTGTCAACGAATAACGTGGCGAAGACGTGTGCTATTTTTGATTGAATACCATATAATAAAATACGAAATGCCACATAATCTGTGAAGAGTGAAATTGTTTACGAAAACGATATGTTTTTCGAAATATCACTTGCGACCCGACAAAAATAAATCACGCGAATATTTACTTTATGTCTTCCCGAGCAAATATTTTTTCAGACATAAAATAATGCTGAACCCGGGGACGTATTCCACACGGCCAAAATATGTAATTTGCCGAAGAAATCATAAGATGCTAATAAAATATACTTTTTGTGTAAAAATTGCAAATGTTTTACACTAATATTTAGTATATTGAAAATAAATACATAAATTAAATTATAAATGACTGGTCAGAAAATAAATTTAAATATGACCATAAAATGGAACACGATGAGATAAATCTCAGTACTAAGTACATGTGTAGTGATTTTAATTTAGAGATAAACTCAGAGTTCAGATTGAAATTGGTAGAAAAACACTCAAACTTAAACCCGTGACAGCGAAAATTAACTACATATGCGCACAAATATCGCCAAGAACCATAAACACCCACATCTCTTTATTCTAAAAAGTTAGACAAACAAACAAAAAAATTACTAACATTAATTAGAATTTTATCATGGCTAGGCTTAATATAATATAGTTATAATATTATCCATAGTACTTTATGAAATTGAAACATAAACACTAATCAAGAAGGAAAGGAATATGTTATACGCCTTTGAGATGTAGTACTTGAGGCGGATGCTGCGTATCCCGTGGACCGCGAGGCGCGCAAATGTCTCTATTCTCCAGAAGTCGAGGATTACAGAAAGACTTTCGACAACATGCAGGGGAATAATTCTCACATACTTTGGTCATGTTGTCAAATGAAACCACGAGTGTCAGGAAGCTTGCGATCACAGGGACCGACTGATTAATAGGTGCTAGTACAATGCGCCCGCATCGTTCGCGAACCCGGACTGGATCACCAGCAACGCTTCTTGTTGTAGACATCGTACTGCATATACAGTAGAAATCGTTTAACTCGAAAAGATTTTGCATCTCGAAAGAACAACAAAATATACCAGTCGCATAGTCACCAACAAATGTTTTATGATTGTTTCCTTGGATTAGGCCGACTAGTAGAATACTCAATATGCACGGTTACTACTCGCCGCACACCATATTAAAGTGGGGGGACCTGTATCATAAATAAATTGAATTACTAATTTTCAGAGAAAAATATTTATACAGCTCCTTTTCCCACTACATCAGATAAAATTAAGCCCGAAAAATGATCGTAAGTATGCGCAGTTATTTCGACGTAGGTACATTCGAGTGGCGAAATAAACCAAACGATGGGCGACATTGAATAATATGTAGACAACATGATAAATAAAAATATGAATTTTTTTTTTTACAAAAAACAATTAATAAATATGATCTTTTTTTTAAATTTCATCCTACACTTATGTGAATGTTACGTACAAAACAGATGCCGGAAGAATATCAGAACAGGAAGGAGTTTGGCACTCACCACAATCCTGATTCTGCGTACACCTCCAAAGATGAGGACTGTATATTTTAACTCACTATTTCGTCAAAGGTTCCGACACAGTATGGACGCGAAATCTCGAATTAGTATAATATTGTACGTATAACCGTACTGGCTCATGGTCGCCAATCGACTGGTCGGCGGTGTGACTGGAGGGGAAGAGAAAGGGGGGAAGGCATAGTGCATTATTTTCGTTCAATAATACATATGTATTTACACAAACAAATATATCTCTCAGTGGAGTTTTAATAAACAGTGATGTCAATGTACGAGAATAAACTTGAATATTAACACAGTTTATACGACATCAAAAACATTGGTGAGTTTGTTTTTTCCATACATCTTTTAACACGAAAAAATATTTCGGTGCCCATGATCTCGTATTAAATGATTTTCACTGTACATAACTGTGCTCAAGTCTCAATAAACTCATAATAACTGTAAGTTGTCTTTCTACCTGCTTTGGCCATACACACACAGAGACATTCATACACACACTCAGTATTGTTAGTCGAAAGAATAACCGAGTGTGTTTAATTCGGGGCAACGGACGCTCATATACATAACCTTCTGAGTCTCACATAATTCCCTACATATAAAAATAATGTAGTTAACTGGGTCCTCTTTAAACGATGCTATCAACAGGACTCAAGACTGTACACCAAGTTCCAAATACTTCAGAGGACCAGGATGCTCAGTATTGGCCATCAGATGAATAAGAAAATGAAACTGTGGTGCACACGCCCCACACACATGGCCATGTAGGGACTCACTTAACAACCATATAAATCCGAAACCCAACCGACCAATCAGCAGTCACCATACATCATGATGGGACACTGCTTTAGGATCTAACGATGACTTCTCCGCAGACCTTCCTTTCATCGGCATCGAGAGCGAACCACCCCAGCGTTCAACCACATAAGCGCATTTAACAGTATACAACCTTTGTATAATTCATCAATCAATAAACTCTAACCTTTGTAAGTGCTCACACACGCATACCATATACACTACGACGTACACTAACACGCCTGAGACTATAAAATGTTAGGTTAGGTTCGATTACCTTCTGATACAATAACAGTCGATAATATTCTACAACCACAACCCATACAAAACAATGGTCCAACCATCATGCTTGCGCATTAAACCGAATTTTAAACCAAAACTGACAACCGTTATGACATAATGGTTTACATAACTACATACTAAGTGTATACATTTAAAACTGTAAAATACATTATTTTTATTATTAAATAAATAAATTTACAAATTCGCCTTACAGAACACCTCGTGATATCAACATTCATTCTCATAACCCGAAACTAACTATTCATTCTCGAAAATCATGTACGTCAGAATTCCACCTAGAGAAAATTAATTCAACGGTGCACGACGTAAAATATCCTAATTGAAGACGTAATCTTAATTCACGTAAAACTTCACTCGAAACAGACTTTAAATGTTCGTTCGGCGTTAGAGAATAATTCAAATTTACATGTAGTATCCTGCTTTTTCCACACATATTCATATTAACGCACGAGCGCTTATAATTGCGAGCGCTTCATTAGGCTAGAGTACTACACGAGCGGGCGCTCCTTCTCCTTTTTTTTTACATTTTTCATGAAAACTAGAACAATGATTAAGAAGTAAAATTATTCTATGGAAATAATTCTAAAAACGAATTTCGGCAGTAAGGTATGTTTTATAATCACTTTGTATTTAAACATTGAGAAAAAAATTCGATGTTTATTTATATTATTATTTTTCCTTTGTATCTTTTATTTGTGTTACGTTAAAAAATGCTTATACTATAAAATATTTTATTTTCTTTACGTAACATGTTTACATTTAAAATTTTGTTTATAGTAAATATACCTACAGAATAGGTATAATATTTTTAATTAATTTTTTATACCACTATTAATATACTGAATATAAATACCCACAATCTATTACAAAGGATCATATGACATAACTTCCTGAAAATTTCACAGTAATTTTTTATCACGAAACTAATCTCCACTAAGTTTGTTTTTTAGAATAAACTCTATATACAACTAATTAACCATCATGCCACTTCCCCGCGAAGGTAGGCAAAGAGGATAGAGCGCCACACTCTTCTGTCCTGACACACAATTCTCGCCTCATCCACATTCATACACTTTCTCATACAAGCTCACCGGTTATTGTGGCTTCTAATAGGACCATCTTCCAGTATCAGGTTTACCTGGTCATGCCACATCTTTCGCGGACGTCTTCTATTTCTGGTGCCATCAACACCAGAAATCGTTTATTATTCTTACCATTCTTTCCTCATTAATCCGTTCCATATGTCCAAACCACCTAAGTGATCATTTCTTTATCTTAATCGCTATACTAAAATTAGCTTTACAATCTTTCCTTATTTCTTCAGTCATAAATGGATTTGCCACATATACGCCTAAGTGATCTCATTTCCACTACATTCAGTCTACTTTCATTCCTCTTCTGCCACCTCCAGACCTCACTTCCATACATCAGTGTCGGTATCAGGACTTCATTGTGAATCGCCAGTCTTGCCTCGGTTGACAGTTTCCATTAGCTATAATTCCATTCAAAGCGCCGTTCACTTTATTCCCTGGAGTCACATTCCTTTCGATATCTTTCTCAGTCTTTGTGATTCTATCAAACATACTTCGTAAATACACGAACTCATCTACTTGTTCCAAATACGCATTACCTACAAGTATTTTGCACTGTGTCTTGCTATCCTCCTTCTCGAATACCATCACTTTCGACTTGTTGACATACATAATAAGGTAGTTTTCCTTGCATACATCGTACCTATAATCTACTCACTAGACCGTAATTTTGGTTCATTAGTCGCCATTAATACTGCATTATACAATAAAAAATAAATGCGTACAATAAACAGCATACAATCAAATCGCTCATTTTCGCTCCTACATTCATATATTCCAGTTCTTTCACACAATTATCCATATACAAGTTGAACAGCCATGGAGATATTACACAAATCTGCTTGACATCCTTTGTAATATCAAACCATGGTGTTAATGATCCATTGATCCTTACACACGCAGAACTTCCTTCATGTAGAGATGCGATTGCGTGTAAGTTTTCTATTTACTCTATAATCAGAGAGTACTTTCTGTAACCTTACTCTTATATATATGAGTATATATAAATTGATAAATATGAGGTGCTTTTATTTATTTATAATTATATTTAACATCCTGTATATAATTATATTTTATTTTATGTTTTCATGTATTTTTTATTTTAGTTAACGCATGTGATGAGTATTTTACATTGACTTTATTATATGAGACAAAATACATCATCATCATCAATTCTATAACTCCATTACTTTATTTATATTTCGAACCAGCAAATATTTCAAAAATCCCTGTTCCTTCAAAATATTGTACTATGCATTTGTTCGCAGTCATTTAGAATACGCATCTCAAATCTGGAACCTGCAGCAAATTACATATATTGATATATACATAGATTACTTATATGAGATAAGAGTGAATACAAAATAGGTTTCTTCGATACCTTACTGTTAAGTCTAATCTATCATTTAACTCCTACTTAGATGCAGCAAACTTATGATTTGACTCATAATATAAAATCCTTGAAATATCGAAGAGCACGTGCTGATCTAATACTGCAAGGACATATTGACTGTCCCACTCAATTAGAACTAATGCCTTTCCACAGTCCTAGAAGTAGAACCTCTTATGCACAAAATTTATCCATTCACTGTCAATACCATAAGAATTTAAGAGAAATAGATTTTTTACAAAGATTTATGAGTATTGAAATAGATTTTTTTATAAATATTGGCCTTACTACACAAAAATATATTTTTTTATGAACCATTACATTATTAATTTTAGCTAATCATTCTACCCACAAACACTAATTTCATTGCTCTCCCTCTACCCCGACCATAGTTTGAAACTTCCTATCCTTTTCCCCGTCAGTTTTTATCTTCTTCTGCTAGTTGTGTTACTTTAAACATATTGTAAACTGCTAATAATTTACTTCATTACTACCGTGCTTAAATATTTCTGTGGATTTATAATTATTTTCATACGCTTTATACTATGTTAGTGTATCGTGATGCTGTTAAAATATCTTAATAATTTTTTTAAAATAATTAATCTTTTATGAATATTGACCTGGTAAATATCTTTCACAACCATTTTTGTATCTATCATTCTGAATTATTTTATCAGACACGGTCAATAATTACGATACAACCATACTGCTATTACGATACAGCTTTTAGTATCTATTTAAATATTTTTGTAAACGTAGGTTACAGCTTCCCTTAGAAAAGTAAAATTCCACGAACAAACGCTCGAACTGCTCAAGTTTTTTTAAAAAAAACAGAGAAATGTTAATTATTTTTTTGTTGAAAGGGGTAGGTGGTGGATGGTTCTAAAACAATTAAATTAAATTCCTTCCCATCATTGTACTCGTTCATTCGGGACCAGCAGTTCCATTAGCGCTTGCTTCATATTAAATTCTGAGTGAAATTAATGGCAACACCAGATGCCATCTCAAAATATACTATTAAAGCGAAATTCAATGCTTCTGCTTCAAATTCAATACTCGCTTCAAATATTGATTTTAGTAATAGTATTAAGATACAAAATATAATAGTACGTATTGCAGAAGGTCTCATGACACATCTTAAGAAAATTCCAATTATACCTATATACATAAATAAATAAGGACAGATAAAATTTTTAAAAGACCAAACACTAGGTCAAATAGAAGATGTAACCGCATCAGGCTTCCACTTGACACTTGGATCAATATATTAGAAGACATATAAATAACTCCATCTACTGACAACAGTATTCAAAAGCCATTAATATTAATTTTTCCGAACTTACCACAAAAAAAATCAAACAAGGCTGTAAACATCGTAGTTATATGAAGTAAGCATTCGTATTTTCAATTAACACTGAACTGTCGGCCATAAAATATGTGTACTACGGTGACTTTAGAGTAACACTTCACCGATAAGCCACCCTGAAGATGGGTAATAAAATTTATCCGAAACATTGGGACATCAATGGTCCTTTTCAGGACTAACATACGCGGAATAACCAAGAAAAATTCTCTGTGACATAATTCAATAAATACATATAAATATATATATAACATTGTCACGCGAGTAAAACGGAGGATGGCAGTGTTCCGTTGCGTCATCGGCTAGACAACAGAGAACACAAGAATGTGGACAGGGCTGAAATGAGATTCTCTATTCCTATGCAGACAACTTTTCTCCTTGTGGTAAATTTTATAATGTGTGTGGTGTGTAAATCTGTTTGGAAAGGGAATTAAATCTCGATAACGAAAGAGGTTAAGTTTCACTAGGATTGTTTCATATGAAAATAGTCTAAATTAAAGTACAAATTAACCTCAGATACCAGATACCATCAGATACATAAGAAAGAAAAAGAAAACAAGAATAAACATCAAAGCACGAGTGATACAACCACTGCGTCAAGCACGTCAAGTACGAGGTAATTTCATTAATAAATCGAACATGGTGATGCCCCAATGTAACAGTTAGCGAAGAATACTAGTTCTGAATCCAAAAATAATCCCACCTTTATGGTGGTGATTAATAGTTTCTTCTGATTTTAATAATGAATAAAATTGTCACTTAATCACTAACTTCAGAACGCCGTAACTATACGCATCCAAATTAATCCCTCAAAGTGCAGGATCACGGCGTTTTACTGGATGTGACCGATAATTGATGGTCATGGAAAATTTGAACCTTTCCATGACACTCCATCTTAAATTGTAATAAAATCATCGAGCAGCCGCATAGTGACGCCAAGTTCAAATTAGCTAGGTACCTCTATCCCGTAGTCCAGGAAGGAAATTGTTTTTTCTGGATAGAAAGAGAAAGTGCAATGCAAATAAGATACTATGATATTTCACTAACAGTGTACTAGTATTCCCAAAGATAATCTCTTACCCTTTACTCCATTGATCGATTGCACAAATCGAATTGCCGCGTCTGTCAGCCGACCTGACAACACCTCTTCGATAAATTTTTTACCGTCCCTACTACCGGTTTGTGGTTCTCCAGCATCTACCGCGAACCAGTGTTGACCGTTAATGTGGCGAGTTGTCAAAAATATTACAACATTAAAGATTGGGTTATTGTCATTACTAGTTTTGAGAGGTGCATTCCCTCTCATCTCATCATCATTGGTGATAACTAAAGTAAATACTGTAATAAATAAACACTAATTAACAATATAAAATTCCCTAATACTTCGCCTTTTTTGTCCATATTCCCGTTAATGACCGAAACCTCTCCCCTCTTCTCAAGCCCCGCCTCATTGCCCGAACAAACTGCAATACTGTATTTAGTTTAGTTATCGCCTGATGTTGAGAGGGATTGAACATCTCGAAACTAGTATTGACAATAACCCAATGAGTGTGTGGTACAAAGATAAGTTGTGAAAATTAAAATAATTATATTACACTACAAAGTAACCGCCATGTCAATTAATGATATTACATACATTTATTTTAATTTATTCATTGCATATTATTGTACAAAATTACTTTTTTTAACGCAGTTCTGTGACACATGCTACCCGGGAGACCTCCTAAAAACATATTCCATATAAAATAATAATAATTAAAAATCGTTTACTGCCAAAGCAGAATGGATTAAATTATTCGATATATTATATGGGGTGGGCCCCACTCTTCTTCAACGGACTCATAGGAATTAGAGGTCATGACCTCAGTTACAACAGAGCGCCACACATCCCTAGACATCACCTCCGTGGGCACTCTACACAGCCTACTGCAGATATCTGTATTAGTCTTCCCCTCGGTTGGCTTAGGAATGAGAGCTTTGTGCCTGCATATCCCGCCCACTGCAGCATCCTTATTTTTACCTTCTTCTGAATATCTGAGGTGGTTCCCGAAGTTCCAGTTTCTTTAATCTCCTCCATTTTCCAGTTAAGTTATCAAGAATTGGGTCAATAATAATTAATTAAATTTAAGTTTTCAAGATAGCGCAACCATATAAAATAATTCAAAACATTGTAATTGAGTTTATCGCGTAACGTTTCATAACTATAAAACTGCTTCAAGGTTTACTCGGGCTTCAAGATATTTCAACTATTTTCTAACACAATTTCAAGTCAAAGTCAAGAGATTTAAAAAAAATACTTATACAGAGTTTAATAATATATGAGGTATATAAAAAACTTACGTATTGTAAAGGAGCGTACTTATAAACTTTTGATTGCAATGTAGCTCCAAATCCCGGAACACAGTTAACGCTAAGTCATTAATTAATTGATGTAGTTTGTATTTTATACAAAGGGAAGATTAAATCAGCTAATATCTATTGACCGTTACCGCTATTCTCGACATTTTCGTGCCTTGAGCGCCATAGACACGCGCCTTAATAATTATGTCATTACTGTTAAACAAAAACTAAACTAGATCAAGGCTCTCTCTCTCTCTCTCTCTCTCACTTCAAAACTCAACAACTTTACAAAAAACTTCGCTCATTCGCGGTTACCAATATTATGGTAGGATGTATTCAGAAGAATAAGTAATGCCGATGAAGAATCGCCTGCATACCTCGGTCCATTATTATACAATACTCAACTTGCTTTAGCAGTGGAGAAAGAAATTGAGACAAATAAATGAACAATAAATTATTCACAAGAGAACAACTTGTTTATTCAATATTGGTTACGTTAAAACCTAGGTCAATGAAATGCGCAATTATAGTTTATGATTAATTTGTAAAAAATTGTGAATTTATAGTCCTGCGAGGAACGCTCGGTGTCAAGCACTGCTGTCTCGCAGTTTGGTGTCGTTCCGAAAAATGGCAGTCTATTTAACTAAAATTTCATATAAATTTTACCTAGTGAGATGATATTTGAATCTCAATTAAGTAACTGCTATTTCTATTCTGTTCTTTTCTATGAAAATATATTTAATCTACTTCAAAATTGGACTGTTTTGTGTGATAGAATCAGTTATAAATAATTCATTAACTTTGTTTTTAATACCTGAGTTAATTATATTCAGCAACCGATTTCGGAAAATACCTTGACGAAGGAAAATGAATATGGTAAATAACTCGGTGGTTAAAAACAAAGTTAATAAATTAAAAATTATATAATTTTTACATTGACTTTGTATTACACACACACAATTTTTGAGTTAATATCACTACTAGTTTCGGGAACAACAGTAAATTGAAACTAAACTAAATTGAACTAAATTAAATGCATCAATTTGAAAGATATACCTATATATGTATATTTTTCTAATTGATGCATTTAATTTGTATTAAAATATCACAGAACTATGTTCTGAAAAAATTATAACTTCACAAATAATAATGTGTTCTGGGGGCCATAAGGCGGAGAGTAGTTTAGTTGCTTCGTGAAAACATCGATAATAGCGGTGAAGAATGTGAAAATGTGATATTATTTTTTTCGCTGTTTCGAAACTAATAGTGATATTACCTCAAAATTGTGTGTGTGTAGTACAAAGTCAATATAAAAAAATATATATTTGTTAAATTAAAATGTTACACCACAAAGTAACTGCCGAATTAATCAATTATATCAATGAATTATTTATCATTAATAATGAATAAACACAACGTGCTCGCGTTAAATATTATAAATATGATATACCCAAACTGTTTAAAACGTATTAAGTGTTTAGTGTTCTCTTTTGATTTGATTTCAATCTCCTTTTAAATACTTACAGCGCGAACATATTAACGTAAATACAAATATTAGTGAAATGTTCACAATAAAGTGAATATTTTTAAAGACAATAAGAAATGTTATATTATTATGTATGACGGTTATTATATTTTTTTCCCAGTACCACAGGTGGTGTATGTTGGACACATCAAATATATTTATAAATAAAAGATTCCACTGGCATTCATTGGTTATCGGTTTTCTGTCAGTGAGAAGCGTACACATTTAGTGAAATATAATACTACAAAACATTAAGCAAAGTACACATAATATAAGAAGAAAATTTGTTTAATATATTTAACCTTTACCATACCATGATATAAAAAACCCGAATGCAGCCATGCTGTCAACTCGTGTTACCGTAAATAACTGTTAGAAGAAATGTTTTTATTAGCTTAAATGACTTTAATAGCACGAGTTTACTCTAAATATTAAGCATTCAATTTTGAAAAAATGATTAATAACATAATTTAGAGCATTCATTAAGTCCTATACAATGTGTCATTCCTTCTTATCTCTCTTCATTTAATTAGTGAAAAAGAGACAATTATATTTGTATATTTGTTGTTCTTTTCACTGTCAAAATAGTGTGTGATCTCTGTCTTTCATATCACAAATGGTATTTTTACCAATGTATTAATTTTACAACGGATTGAATGGATAAAATAATTGTTTTTGTACGATTCCCTTTTCATAATTGATTTTTCAGTAGTCATAACCAAGCGCTAAAATTTTCTTTAGGATTATCTAAAGTATGAATTGAATGTTGCATGTATTTACTGAAATATTACCGGCTTAATTATGATGGTAAACCTGTGTTACTGCATGGTTTGGGAAGAGTTAAAGGGTTCACTGTAAGGCCGTTGAATGTCCACGTAACGTGATTTTGAGATACTTGAATTTAAATGAAGTTTTAAGTTTGAAAGTAAATGAAAGAATATTTATTTTATAAAGTTTACATATAACAGTACTGTTACCAATAAAAAAAATATTGTCATGCATTCTAGCCTTGTGTAGCATTTAGAAAGGATCATTTTTCTCGGAACTGTGAGCGATATTGAATATTTAAGAAATAGACAAAGCTGCTATACAAACTAAGCTGTAGAATGGTATTCTTAACTCTAAAAAAAAATTGAGTTGAGAAAAAAAAATGGTCTTGCAATGAACTCTTAATTTATTATTATTAATATTTTGATAATTATTACCCGATATCAAAAAAATTTTATCTGAGGAAACAAATTGAAAACTTTTTTCTTTTTCATCTCCGTTATACCCTCGACGTAATGAATAATATGTAGAAAGTCAATTTATATAAACTATCTAGATATGATAGCAGCAAATTCTTACAAATCATATAAATCCGAAGATGCTCTCATCAAATGCAAGAGGAGCTGCGAACGCTAAAGAATTCACTAAATTCTTATTACATGTATTTTTATTGCCGTGGTGTTAGATAGTCTATCTACATGAGATTGAAAATGAATGATCCTAGGTGACAAGCAAAGATGTTATTGTATTTTTGTAAAGACATATAGTAGTAGTGGTCAGAGTGGTTGCTTGATGTGGGGAGAAAACAAAAGGAAAGTATTTTGTTATTTGTACTAATCTAGTTTCCTATACATTTTGTCTCCAACCCTATTACAGATAAATTCCTATGTTACGTTAACTTCTTTATGCTTTTAGTTTAACAATATATAACATTAAAAAACTGCACAGGTATTTGCTTTGTAACAGACCTGTCTAGTGAACCAATTATCATTATAAAAATGTATTATTTTTATGTTATCTTATTTTATTTATTTACATGTGAGTACGTTTATACAGAATAATTATTACAGCGCTTATAAATTATACTTATGAATTAAAATATGCGTTATGACGACGATTGTGAAATATTGAATAGGTACCTAATTAGTAACGAATTTATTACTATGCGGATTCAGAATTTTTAGAAATTACCCTAGTACTATAATAAAAAATATTCGAGAAATTAATTTGTTGAAGAGAAGAATTAAATTGGTTTATACAACCTCTTTTTTAAATTAACATTTTTTGTTCAAAATAGTAAACAATGACTTTAATTTATTTTGTCAAAAATTAGAAAATTGTAATTGCAACAGTAATATTTCTGATACTCATATTTTATAGATAGATGATTATTATGTAATAACTTATATTTTTGAAATTTCCTACTCATAACAATCGTTTTACGATGATAAAACGTCAAACCATTTTTCTCAAAATTTCAATATGTCAGTTATCAAAGAGTGTTTGTGATGTTTAGTAAATATGGAAAAAAATCCAATTCAGAAAAGCAATATTTAAAATGCGTCCTAGACAGGATTTTACGCATAGTTATAATAGATTTTGTAACAATATTGTTATTGGGTTGCGAGTATTTTCTTTCTTATTTCCAAAAGTATTTAGTGACATCTGCTGGAATGATCTGAAGTTCCCATCCTGAACTAACCCCGGGGCAGATAATGTTCAATACAAAGTATGGCCGCGCAGCTACCGACTCAGTTTTTCAGAAAACTTCCTAAAGACTATTGAAATACTTCCGGAAAATGCTTCAACCCTGTTCCGTTCACATTTCGCAAAAATAAAATGCGAGAATATTTTAAATACCAGATTTTCAAAAGCACTTTCAAAACTCAGCCGGAATGTTGGCAGCTCGTGTCCCGCGTTGTTGGAGATTTAAGTTAATTAGAATATTAATTAGAGTTCCATTTCAATAAGATTTCTTTCAAAGAGTTGAGAAAGTGATGAAGATTTTTTTGATATTGATGAACTACGCCTACCGACCCTGAATTCTTTGAATAGATTTTATTAATCCGACAGTACATTAAATCTTCTGTGTATAGTTTTCTGTTGTGTTCTTATATAGGATCCATAAAATAGATACACACGGATCAGTATAACGCTGAAAGTTCTTAATGTGATGACTTTTAAACAGATAATATATTTCAATGTAATGGTATTTATTTTTAAAATCCTCACAAAAAAAATCGGCAGAATTTATAAGAAAAATTGATGCAAATCAACATGATCACGGCCATCATACAAGAGAAAGAGATATATTGAGACTACCATTCAAAAAGAAGGCTAAATCTCAGAAATCGGTGATGCACAGTGCGATGAAGATTTTCAATGAAATGTCGGATGATATAAGAAAGGAGGAGAAATTACATAGATTAAAAATGAAACTAAGCAAGTTTGTGCCAGATAAATTACAATAAAAAGTCATATTTATGTATGTACTATATTAAGAATAAATAAATATTAATCTCCACTTATTAAATAATGTTTAATACTAATGCGGCATGTGTTTTGATACCTGTCTTTTGTAATTATCAAACAAGAATTTTGCGAATATACAGTTATTAAAATATATATATTAATTATTTAACGTAGTTTTACCAAGTAAAACATATCATAGTGCTATATTTATTGTTATATTTATTCAATATATTATTACGTCGTATATTTTATTATAATTGTGCTGGACTAAAAGCCCTCCCCAATTTTGATCTTCCTTTCACGGTTCCACACAAATTTCCATTCTTAAGACTTTAGACCATTTATATAATATTATTTATTCATTTTGTGTATGTCTTAGGTTCCCCTTCATTTTCATGCTAAAAGCTCGCAGGTGTTTGAATTAAGTCACAACATTAAAATATTATATTCATTCATTAACCTTCTCCCTGTGTCCATGGGTTATTTTATATAATTTCATTGCCACTTTAGGACTCTCAATTCTTGAACCTACCAATGAGTATGGATCAAGAATTGTTTCCGCGGTAAACAATTTTAACACACTGGCAATAATTTTCTTAAGCAAATCGAATACAAATTAAGCGAACAAATTAACGCCAATAACATGTCGTGCATACTAAATAGATATTCTGTGTTCTCGACTTTTTTTCTTTTTCTTCGACTTTAGAATCAAAATTTTCAAGTCCCGGGTTTTCCCAGGAATCGAGACCATGCATTTTATTTAATTAAAAGGAAAATATATTTTAATGTATATTTATACGTATGATATACAGTAATTAAAAATATTATATGTGTAAAAAATATACCTATTAATTGATTACAACAAATATAAACTCTTTGATGTTATATTGTAAAATAATGTGATAGTAGTTTTTTAAAATAAAATTAATTTTACATAATATGTAGGTATACACATTACATACAAAAACAAAAACATCGAATAAAATTTTAATAAAGAACAAACTATTTAAACAATTCAAAAAACGAAATTAAAAAAAAAATACAGCGCAGGACAATAGCGTATGTATTTAGATAGAGTCAACTGAAATTCCTTAATAAAGTTTGTCAAACAATTTCATCCCATACAAATTTTGTTTTAAAAAATTACATGAATTTATCTTAAAGATAAAAGATCACATTTTACAAAGAAACATAATCCCACGTTTTAACAAACAGATAAAAATATTTACTTAAAAAATTTTTTGTTAGTTAAATATCTTTGGACTTATTTCTTCTAAATGCAAATCTTTATGGGTGACTAAATAAACTATGGAAACTTTTTTTTTATATGTACTTACCCACGCACCGCTCGTTGCTAGGTCACTATCTGCTGTATGACAATGGTCAGATATGATTAACTTAACTTTTTTTAAATTAATAATATCAAGAAAAATTTGTCTCTAGTCTCGGGTCATTTTTTTAAAAAGTCCCGGGACTCGAGAGAGCAAATAACCATGGAATTCCCGGGAGTTTATTCCTGAGTAATTTCGATATCGAATTTCTAATGTTAACATGAAACCCTAAAGCATGTGAACTAATACAATATATTATTTAAAATCAGCTTTACTGAAGCAAACCATATAAAAACTGAGGAAATGTTATACTAATTTAACAGTATAAAACTCTGAGTACCTGACATGGAAATATTGATATAACACATCAAAATTAATGTTTGATTATTAAACTTAAGGGTTGTGTTATTGACCCATCATCTATTTATGTAAAGAGTTAAATATCAAGAAATAGTTATAGAGAAATAACCGGCTAGCCAGTAGAAATCGAATAACGCAATGATATAAAGAATTGAAATATGCTGCGTATAATGTCGAAAATAATATCTATGTAAATCTGGAACATTTACTGTCTAATAATGGAGACTAAATCATAATGGGAATATCAAGAAGATGGCGCTCTAGTCGTGGATTTAGAATCCCATAAGGTAATTAAAGAAGAAGACGAGGAAGACATGTAGAATTTAGATGAATGTTTGATTTATTAGAACACTCAGAAAATGTATGTTTCTTCATATAAAATAGATTAGCTACATTGCAATATTGTTTTTAAAGTATGTGTAATATCCATTACGTCTGTCAACTGTGTGTATGTGTGTGAGAGTGGCCGTGCGATAAATTTGACAGACGTAAGGAGAGGAATGTGCGAACACTGGTCGTGGTGTGCACATTTTGAGGGGGGGGGGTTATGTCGAAATAAATTATAAATCTAGTAGACTAAATAAATTTTGAAACATTGTATACCGAAACGAAAGAAATGTGAATAATGTGCACATATATGTTGTTGCATTATGTATTAAATTTGATATACATAAGATTTGTAGAGTTAGTTCATCAACTTTCATCAGCCAGTTGTAGGTCACAGTGTCTAGGTTCAGGTATTCCAAGATAGGCCAGGTCAGCTGTTGAAATGAATATCAGGTTGCAGCTGGTGAGGGAAGAAGAATAATTGCTCTCAACCGTCAACCCATTATTTATTCACGATCGGGGTTTATTTGAATTCATTTTGCTTATTAAGAAATCGCAATACGGCACTTGTTTCGGTTCCATAGTGTCTCATGACGTATTTATGTATCAAGTAGCTTTTATATACAAAAATTATTTCATGTATATGTATGGGCCAAAATAATAGTATGGGATTGTGCATAGTGCGCGACCATTATTCATATTGCCCAGAGAAGTTGAGTGGTGATAAGTGTGTGATAATTTATCACTAGTAATTACATTAATAGACTTCAAATGTCAATACCGATAAATACCAATCTTAAATTACAAAATATAGAATTTATCTTTTTAACACCGTGATTTTTCGCCCTTATGATTTTTTTTTTTTTACGACAAAATGATAAAAACTAAGTGATGAAACGTACATAAATCTAACATATACTCACAGAGTTGAGTCATGTAGTGCCAAAATACAATTCAATAGATTTTGACAAGAAATTTGAATTTGACTAACACTGCAACGTTCAAATTGCTCTTTATTTCATTAAAACAGTTTGATTGGTTTGGTTCTAAAATAAACAGAGATTGTTTAAAACAGGTCAAATTTGACCCCAACAGTAGGGTATTAAGCTTGTTTTTTGGGCTTATTAATTACCACTATGTATTAAAAATGTTTCATTTTTTAGGGTATAAAGAATTCAAGTTTTTTTTTGTAACGAACAATCAATTAAATTAAATCAAATATAAGATTGTACTTAAGTGTAAAGTTGATAATATTTTTTTAATTTAAATCTACGTCTCGTAAAAAATGACTACTTTGTTACAGTACCAAATACCAAAAAATGTGGAACGAGCCCACACGGATAATATGAATAGCCGCAGCTGTTACATACATTTATTTGAAATAGTATGCCAGTTGGCATACATACATTATTTAGAAAAAACACCAATAACATTTTATTTCGTAACAATAAAATTTCATTTCTTAAAAAAGCAATTTATATGTTTTTGTTCCATAGTTATTTCTATTTGCTGCGATATTTCACAATTTGAATAATACATTCCATTTGAGTAATACAGAGACTCGAAAAATAGAGGTTTTATTGTATTTAGAAATAAAAATTCGTCGGAAGTACCAAATTAAGGGATTAATCATCTGAGGATTCGCTTTAAGAAATAATTAGATTTTCAATATTTATGTCGTACAATTGACGATACAGCATCCGAGCTAGTCGGCCAACGTACTTACACAGTTGCAGTCTGTGCAGTAAAGCAGATTTTAGTGGCTTCCAATTTCTCCCACAAAATCTCGTTAAGCTAAAGTAGTTAAATTGCTTCGTTGTCGTGAAAAATTCCGATACAAACTGTGCCATCAACTAGTTCAAAATCTGCAAAATATAGATGCAGAGACTCAATTTATCGTGTAGTCGATCAAATAGTTATGAGGCAGGGCTAACATTATATATTTTTCTGTTATACGTTAATTCTATCATTCAAACCTTCCCAAACAGGCACGTAAGCAGTTGTCTGTCTTTAGATAGACGATATTATAAAGGATATGATGAGAGAAGAATGAGATACAAAAAATAATTCAGAAAATTATAAAAACACTCGAGATTAAATATGGAATAAATGAAAAAAAAAATTTTCTTCTTAGGAGGTTACTTTTTATTTTCGTTACTATTTGATATATTTGGCGTCATTGTATGGCGTTGAGAACCATCTAAAAATGTATAGAATTTATGTAAATTTTTCATCATGGCTACATTTTAATAAATGTCAACATTAAATTTACGAGTGCGCGGTCGAGCTCCGTCAATCATAGGCAATTATCGGTTAGCGAGGCGTTCTCCCATTTGCGCTGAGAGATACAGGCCTGGTAAGACGCCTGGAAGCCGATGAGCCTCAGCGATTATCTGAGCTATTCATCTATACACTAAAGGAAATATAATTATTTCCTTCATGGCGACGCGCTTAACGATTTAGCTGCACATTAAAATGGCCTACTAAATTGTCCTCGTATGAATCAGGAATTTATTGCTCTCTGTCGTTGATGTTTCAAGTCTTAGAGATTCGCCACCACGCGCCTCACGCTTGTTGTATGTTTAACATCAAATATCAGTCCATTGACTATTGACGTTCCGTTCGTCATTCGTTGGGTGAATTTGAATCTCTCCACATTTGAAATATAATAAATGTTTTTTTGGCAAGTATTGAGGTTTGTCTCAACAAAATTTCTGAGACTTATTTAATTGCATGTCATTCTGTGAACGTAAGCTATTATAATAAACAGTAGGCATAACTGTAATAAGAAATATTTTATTATACTGTTTATATTCTTTTACAACTACAAAATATTTACTGTCTACATTCTTTTGCAGCTACAAAATATTTGTTTTCTCAAAGGGCAAAGTATAATTTTCATTTTCATTGCAAAATAATATTCCTACTGGAATTCAACTTCCGCAATATCAGCCTCCTAGAAAGGATTAAGATTCTTAATTACAAAACTTTTCCCAGTCGTGCGACCTACATATATAAATTATTCATAGACTTTCTTCAAGTGACCACAATTTAATTTTTGAAATGCCCTCATTATTGCTAACGAGGATTTAATTCAAATGAACCAGTTGTCAGTTAAATTGAGGACGAAAAAAACGCTTCTCCTGGTGAAGAAATTATATCATCATGGAGTATCCAAGATATTTTAAAATTTCTAAGTAAACCAATTTTTTCAAAATTAATGAAACTCGAACTACAGTATTGCAGTAAGTTGTTACAACGATTTTTTGTTGAAGACAAAACATAATAATTTGCTGTATATATGGGTATTGTATAATGGGAATTGATTGTGTATTAAAAATATTTAAGTAAGACAAATGTATTAGAAAAATCACTTCTGTGATTCTAGCTTCAAAAATGTATCATAAAGTTACATTAAATTAAAAAACATCGCAACATGTTTTAAAACGGAATAAGAAAATATTATATTCAAATACCGATAGCTCGTGACGTGATGAAATTTGAATATGCGTGCATTCAGTAATCCTATAACAATAAAGAACGGCCTAAGATCAAAATACTAAATCTAAGAAGATGTATGTATATGATAGGACTAAGAATGATATTTCAGTACGGAATGTATGGAGTTGCATTCGCCTATGTCTATATCTGACAATGAATGGCGAAGAAAAGTTAGTGAGTTATGTTGTACTCAGTTGAAATATTTGGTAATTTTGATAATTCTAGATAATAGATACTTAAGAATAAAACATTTCTGCAGTGCAAAGAGCAAAGATTTCCACACGCAATGTGGCCATTTTTTTAAATAAATTGTAATCAGATTAATTTCTTTACTTGCGATAGTCCTGAAATTTTATCTATTTGTCTATATTTTATTTATTTGAAATTGTCTCCAATAAATGTTTATTAATACATATATGTATTTATGATATTTAGGGATATAAATATATATATATATAGCTGACAATTGATAAATCCTGGTTTTTATAGATAAACGTCAATTGAAAGTACAATAGTATCAGTGTCTGAAATAGCTGGAAATACTTTTAAACGAATGGTTAATTTATGAATGCCTAGTGGTATTATAGGTATTTAACAACAAAGTAAATACACTTGAAATATTTTTTTAGTGTTCCCTTGCAGAGATATTATTTCTAAATTACTAAAAGTACACATTTACAACAATACTTTTGGAGTCGAGACATTTAAAAACAAAATACGAAGTTGGGATTTTTGTTTTTTTTTTTAAATAGAGATGCGTACACAGAATACATGTCACATAAATATTCTTACTAGTTTCAAACTAAGCTAGCCGCTTGTACTATGACAATAGGACTAACTTGCTGGTGTCCTGGAACGAGGCGCGAACTCCCGACCACTAGATCACTAGGCCAGCATCTTAACCACTACACTAACAAGCTACTAATATCGATCTGTAAATAAATTCTACAGGATATTTATGGATACATCATCGAATCCGCAGAAATTACTAAAACGGTTCCTACTAAAATAGATTTGAGAATCTACAGCAACTTAAAATAATCACTTTAATCTCCAAACTTTATTTATTTATCCAACCGAAAACTGGTTGGGAGATATTTTTGAGAATTGATCGATCAACGTAAAAATTCGATGGTTATTATACAAGTATGTATACCTACTTGCTTCACAATCATTAAAATATTATTTATATTTGTTGTTTTATTATCAATATAATTAGGTAATTGAGTTAGGTATTTTATTACCGCTCGTGGGGTTTTTACATATTATTCAAAATTGTTTTTTTTTTAAATAAATGAGTCATATGTAGGTATACATGTAGTTTAACATTGATATATTTTCATTTACTATTATTTATTCTTATATTGTCTTCTTCCATGCCTATAAATCGGCGTTTATTAACACAATAACTTTATTTTACACCTAGCATCATCAGCAAATACAATAAGTGAAAATATTATTTGTATGCAAGTCTATTAGTCGCTACCTAACTCGTCCATATAAAGTACCTGTTTTGAAGTAGATAACCATTAGATTCTATTAGCTATTTATTATTGTTTTTATAATTCATGAGGATATTATGTACATAAGTAAGATGTAAAAGATAATAACTAATGAAAACAAAGTAATCATTAAAAATAGAAACAAGTAGAGAATAAGTAAAAACAACGATAAAAATTTAAGTACAGACTAAAGATGTCTAAGAAGTAAGTAACACAAGAAACAGAGTCAAAAGTAATAACAGAATAGAAGCGGGTTTAAATAAGTAAAAAAAAGCAAAGTAAAGATATGGTAAAAAGATCAGGGTAAAGTAAAACGAAATACAGAATATAAATGAGGTAAAAAGCAGGATTAGAATAAAAACAAGCAGAAAGCAAACAGGATAAAGATGAGGTAGTATATAAGGACAGTAAAAAATTACATTATGTGTGCATACCACATATTTTATATAGGTAGGTGAAATAATTTTTAAAATACATTTAGATCGATGCATTAGTTCGTAAATAAGTAATTTTATAATTTTGATCAATGGAAGTTCACTTTTTTATCCTGATTTTTTTAATATTCCTTAGTATTTTTTTGGACAGATTATGTTCACCAGAACTCGAGATTTGGCACAAGAGATACTAAGGTTTTACGCGCTCCGGTCGAAACCACCCAGAAAAGCAACCGACATAAGATGTTATAGATGATTTCAAATCTTCTTCGATGCATTTCATTTTCACGAATGAGTCGGATTAGCCGGCATCTATAATAAAATACACAGTATTCAAAGCAGAAAAAAAAAAATTTTTTTGGAAATAGTACATATTCAAAACAATTATTCACAACATAAACATTAGTTTTTCTTAATCAAAATTGGTTAAGTTGAAATGTCTAAAACAAAAGTGTAACTCAATTACGTAGTTTATACAAAACTATCAGAACCTCATTATTTGCTTAACGCAAACAAATTTGATCGAAGAAAGAAACGTGCTCACCAGTTTTCCAGTCTTAAGTTTCTTTTCAACGAAATATATCCAATTTCGGATTGAATGGAACACAAGTCACTGAATAAAACCTGAAAAGAGAGATTTATCTTTGTATGGGATACAGTAGGACGTACGTATTCATATATGTAGGTGGTACGTTGAAGTAGTATTTTGTAAAGTGGTTCTTTCATGACTAATTATTCGATATATTCATATTATTATATGTATTTAACTATACAATGAAGATAACGTTGTAGTCATCATGTTAAAATTTGATCACAGAAAATTAAAATGAAAGTTAACATTTTTAATATATAATATTTATTCAGTGGGTACCCCAGTAAATTTGTCGAAAAATTGTAAGAAATAGAGCGTTAAAAAAATTTCGATGTACTCTCACTTTTACTTTGTGTATCATTTGAATCATTCCCAGTACCAGAACTGATACCGACGGTCTCAAAATTCGCAGTTTGAAATCAAAAATATTTTAGAGGGATTTTAGATCACGTGACACTTTGCATGCTAAAGCAATGCTCTGCCAACTTAACCAATTCCCTAATGGACAATAGAGTCGAATCATCATATAAGTGTGGAAGTTGTTTTGGTGGTGAGTGAAACGCGCGGTTTGTATCAAGAATAGGAACAGAACAGTACAGAAGATAGCGAAACGTGAAGTATGAAGATCGAGCGGAGGGAGTTGGCTGTCACAGTCTCGATCTCGCCTCTCGGGATGTGCGGCGGAGTGGGAGAACTATCGTCCGCGTCTCTCCGCGGAAAGCAGCATGCTGGAATGTAGATGGCGCTCGCGTCTTCGGTCAGCTGGGGATGGTGACGATGACAGTGAATTTGAATCGGCTTGTCTGTGCAAGTATACAATGCTTTATTGTATATGAATTTAATACATTTATTTATAGTGCAACCGTAAGCATCCTCACCTGTCCCACAGGAGACCGGAATTCACTTATCTATCAATGAGTTTTTATTTTACTGAATTTATGAATTTTTTTTTCAACAGGAGAGTACTTGTGTGTCTGAAACATTTGACGCGTTAATATATAATGCAAATTTTACACACAGGAATATTTACTGAGGATATTAACTGAAAGGCAGCAGCAAGAGGATTGGCGCTCAGGAGCCGGCCTCCCGGACGGCTGCAGATGCATGTTATTGGCACGCGACATTGGTTTATGTACTGTTCAGGGGTCGTCGGTGGTGATGATGATTGTGAAGGCGACAGACCTCCGCAAGGTGTATATTTTTAACGTTTTGTGTATAATAAAGTATTTTTTTACAAAGATTATCTCTTAAATGCGGGTTGTATCTAAGGGTATATTACGTCTTATCATCTGAAAAATACGGTAGGTATTGTGTTGATACGAACAAGCTAGTTTCTGAAAATAAAATAAAACAATAATATCGATCATTTAATGTTAACAAAAGTATCCGGAACAGAATGCATTGCTTTTGTTATATATGGCAAGGAAAAAAGTGGTATTGTAAAAAATCCAATATTGCTGAAACAGCAACGCTTCGTAAAAGCGAAACACGTGCCGCGAGCGCTATGTGAGAAGCTACCATGAGCAGTGAATGAATTTTCACGATTAAATTTATAATGCAACGACACTTTAGTTTGGTTATACTGAGACTGCAGAATGGAGGAAGCAAAAAACAATGTATCATATTTTCGCTTTGCCGCAAAAGACGCAATCCCTCACACTAAGAATGCCGAAAACAAATCCCGGTAGAGCAAAAACAATATTTTTCGACAAAATTGATTTTATATGTATATATTTATAATTAATACATTAATTTAGTATTAAAATAAATAAGCATTCATAAATTAAGTAGCAGAGTATGATGATTACTCTTCAGTTAGAGTTGTTTGTCTCGATGAAAAGAGTCAGAAGAGTCATGGGTTTTGTTATTATCTGCATGACCAAAATAGAACGAGCGTATACTATGCTTTAGAGAAATCCAACTATTAATAATATAAATAATTAAATAATTATAATGAGGATTAAATCACGTGATTCTTTGTACTTGTATATATTGATCAACAAAGTATAATATATTTTGTATATGAAAAATATTCATTACACTAACATATCTGCACAAGTATATGCTTTTTAGAGAAGAAGTGTAGCATAAAAAAAAATGTAATGTATCATTGTATTTATGACAGATTAATAAAAAATAATAATAAATATATAGGATGAATATTATGTTCCAGGCCAATTTTGTGTGGCCGCCATTTTGGTTTTGAAAAAAATTGTCAATTTGTGTTTAGTGGTCTTAGAGAGCAGTTAATGACAATTAATTTTGGACTATTTAATGCGTCAACAACGTATTAAAGTCATTAAAACAAACACAAACACGACTTTTGGAAAAAAATTGTCATGAGCGACGAGCTCATTTCGACTTGGCGGGTTTTGTTAATAAAAAAAACAGCCATTATTGGAGCACAGAAATTCTCAATTGATATACCAACAACCTTTACACTCACGCAGAGTTACTGTATGGTGCGCCATGTGGGCCAGTGGAATCATTGGGCCATATTTCTTTCAAGATGAAAGAGGCAATTGCTATAATCATTTCTTGGCGACTGAATTGGGTCGATTGGGCCTAAAACACATGAGGATGTTGCCACTTCACACACAGACCGAGGTATGCTTTAAATTTTAATGAATGAAACAACATCGGCCTGGAACATAATATTAATCCGTATAATGAGTTGGTGGCGTTTGATGAATTTTTATTTAATGTTTTCTATAAGTAAGTTTTCAACGTCAACTATCTTAATAAATGACATTTTTTAGATAATTAGATAAAGTGATAAAAAAATAGATAACAGTTCATTTAAAATATTAATTTATATTGATTTACAACTCTGAATTAAAAAGTACATATCTATCAGTCTTGCGAAAAGTAATTTTGAAACGATTCTATATTATTGAGTGGGTATATATATACACATTTTATACGTAAATATGTAATACTACGGATAATACGCAATAATTTAAAATAAACATTATCAAAAGCTCATACTAGAGCCTAATCAGCATAATATTGTTGGACAATATTCGCATAAAAATATCTACAAACAACAATATCATAATTTTAATTATTTCACTTAGACAAAATTTTTAATTTTTCTAACTCAAATCATGTACCTAATAAATAGGTTAAGTATATATATTAAAAAATCTTCTAGATAATTGAGACTGGTAGTGGTATTTTAAGTTATCTTTATATAATATAATAGGGCGTGTACAATAATAAATAAATAAATATTACGGTGGTTAAGAAATTCGACCAAACTGACTATTTATCTTTATGGACCTTTGTCCACTTACAGGCAGGTTCACTTAGCACCACTTAATAAAATATGGGCATTAAATATGTATTCTTCCATAGAGAATAGCGTCAAGAATCTAGATTGCAGAAAACAGATATTTTTTTTGACTTTAACCTTTTAGCGGAATAAAAAAAACCTCTAATTTTGTTTTTAATTAATATTTCACTCTAAAGCAACTATGAAACAAATCTGTGGCATTTTGAAATAATGAATTTAGAACAAGAGCTAATTAAGTTTCGAAAATAGAACAGCATCAAACGGCTTCATTGGCTCAGCACTATTTTAGTTCTATGTCGGGATGACCACAGATAGTGCTGATTGACCTCAATATTCTACGGCATTATTAGATTTAACGAATATTACAATTTTATATCGTTGACACAATTTCACTTGATCCATTGCATTTTGGGTAATAAGTGATTTCTGATTTAAACCAATAGCCCTTCCATGTTGTTTTGCTGCGCTCATGCTGCTCAACAACTGCTATCATGCTCCCTGTTGAAGATACTGGTCTTAAATATTTCGTTCGTCAGAGGGATTGTGTCAATTACATCCAAAACAAAAAATTGAATAATCTTTTCCACTTATTGATTATTATTATTCATTATACCTTCATTTATATGTTTATACCTAGTTAGAGCCAATGCAACCCTAAATCCGAAGGAGTTTTCCCCACTTTCTGAGATATATGGCTAGAGAAATTCATTAGCTAGTTTGGCGTAGAAAAGCCATTTAAATTAAAATAATGAGTGTTCTATTGATTTAATATATATGCCTAATGGAGTTTTTTTATGGGACATGCTTCCTACAATTTTTATGTTGAACTATAAAAAACCATGGAAAGTTATAATGCGTAAATCTGTGAATTTCAAAATAATGGAATATTAATATAAACATTTTGTAGCCTTTTTTTATTGCACTTGCTTTATTATATTTTTTATCTACCCATCCAGAGATAGGGGCAAAATATTGCCGTCCATCAAGATAGTTTAAATAAAGGTGACTAGCTAGGACTACATTATCTTTGTATTTAAAAATACAAATTGTTATTTGAACTTATGGAAATGATTATTTTTATTTTTAACTTTGTTTTATTAACTACTTATTGAGTTAAAATACATCTACCGGTTTCGAAAAATATAATTTTATTTTTCAGGAAAATAAGGTTATTTTGTATATCTACTTTTCTGTCCAAAGAGGGAGTTTACCATTTATCGATCGACACAAATCACCCACTGATGTTCTTAACACTTGGTTTCTTGGTTCCCTCCAAAGCATTGGTACTCCAAACTTCAGGCATTTACAATTGTCCACTGTCGCAAATGTTTAATACATGTTTTACATACGAAATGTGGAGCCCAAGATTTATCCTGGTCTCCCCCAAGTGGACGCCAAAATGGACCAGATAAGCCCTTTTCACAAAGTCAGAAATGGTTTTTTTACTTTCTGTCAAATAATGACTATTTTTTGATTATTTTTGCCATTTATCAGAACTAAAATCAATTAGCTTGTATCTCAAAAACTGGACCTTATAAGAAAAAAAGGTATTTTTGGAATCAGCACATCAAAAATATTCTAAATAATTTCATTTTGTTGCCCAGTGTAATATAATATTTTTGATGAGAATTATTTTAAATTAAAAATAATTGTTGTCGAATGATCTATTAGAATTGAAGAAAATTGATAATAGAAAATGAAAATGACTTTAATACAAAAATCACAATTTGGAAATAAAGCGTCCTCGAAAACGAAAATTTTAAATATTAAAATGACTCAAGCCTCAAAGTTACGAGGAATCTGCATAATACACTTACTGGCAACGTAAATAGGCAATTCTCTGGAATAATTCAATTTGTACCCAATAAAAACGTAAACGAAAGGAAAAATTATGATTTTCCTTTAAAGCTTCAAGAAGGACGAAAATAGTAACGGTAAATTTTAAATCAGATTTTAAAAGCGAGATATCCTTTCACAACCATTTATTTAATATGGTGTGAAGAGATTTTAATTAAGCAGACTACCTACATATTATTACATGAATGTATTTTCGTGAACATATTTTTCTCTTAGGACTACGATTTTAATGAGGGTAAAATCGCTCATTTTGAGTAATCATAATCAAGAAAGCCTCCTCAGCACATATTTTAAGTAAATTTATTTTCAAAAACACTTTCGAACATCATTTGTTATCACATGTTTCAATAAATTGATCATGAAAGCTTTGCAATTTTAATTTCAATAATTAAATTTAAGGTATCAATATTTACGTACTACGTGCATATATATATTTTTTGATGTCCTTATATTTATACCTAAAATGTGTCTATTGTACCTATTATTTATTCTCTTCTGATTGTATGTTTTCTAATTAATCTATAATTTATAAAAACTTTTGAATTGTGTATAAAAAATACAATGAATTCCTTACTTACTATTTTTTTACTATTATACAGAAAGAAAATAATTTTTGCTTTTTCTATATTCATTAATCTTTTGAAAAACCGAATACGATTTAATGTATTTTGAAATAAATATAACTAATAAAATTGCTATTGGGAAAAAATCAAATCAATTGAACGCTTCGAAATTTTTTAATTAGTATTAGTAATATTAGAATATTAGAAAATAAATATATAGTAAAAACATATTGCACTTATAAAATGATTATTTTTTTAGTAAAACAGAAAAAACTCAGACATGCCGCTGGTGAACGGAAATTCCCAATATAGAGCATAGATGTAATAAAAACTAAGAGAAAGAAAATGGTACACTAGTATAAACATAAACACACATATAATTGTGATATCCTTTGCGCCAGCTGTGCGAAGGTGATATCTTTCGGTGTTACTTTTTGTGGTCCTTATTGTGTGCGGGATCGGGTAGCACAAGAATAACCTGACGTGGTAACAATACTCTTTATTATACAAATATATAGTTATAAGTCAAATACAAGAAATGCGTTTCGAACAACGACTCAGATGCGAGAGAGCGCGCCCGACAGCCTGGCGGTCTTTTATCTCTTTAGCACTAGTGTTATTCAGGCCTTCTTGCGCCCATGCACTCATCCATAAATTCATCACAATATTAAAAAACTAGATTGAGATAAACACTAAACTAAAAGACGCATCGTTCATTAGTTGTTTCTGTTGAAATGTCGGATCTTTTTATTTTGTATCCAATATATCCATTTGGGACCGGAATCTGGAAATATAATACATACTCGAAATCATATCCTGGATTCTGAAAAATATATACTACATTTATATAAATAAATATACATACATACATAATACATGACATATAGATGTTTTGAGTTCGACAAAATGTTCCACTATCTGGTGAAGGAAATATGGTTTATCGAGTAAGAGAGTGAAAATAAAAAAATGATTTCTTGATTAAGTTTCAGTGTTAGAGTTTTACGAGACATCTCGTTAGTTGAATGAATGTCATTAGGCTACATTTTAAAATCAAAATTATTTTTGCCGGAGAGGAAATATAATAAACACCCTGATCTGTCCGAAATGTTCTGAATTTCATCCAAATTGAAATCAAATATTGCAATATCATGAAAAAACAGAGGTCATCGGGTATATTGTTATTATTATTGTTAATAATAATAAAGATATTTTTTATTTCTAATATTAATTTTCACATTCACAAATAAAAAGAAACGCGCCATGTAATATTTTAATAGTAGAATTAATATAATTTATTTTTATCTACGTACGTCCTTTGTATAGCGTTGAATAAATAGTGGTCGTGAATGAATTTCGCTGTCAGTTGATTTTTCGGGGGGAAATTTGTTAATAACTTTTATCGTTTTAGAGAAAACAAATAAAAATATATTATTGTTTGACCTCATACACCGTTTTAAAACAGTTTTATTACAGTTCAGAATAACAGCTTAGAAACGTTATAAAAAAGTTTATCGTCTAGTAAATATTTGATACACATTGTGGTAAACTTAGTTACTCAACAGCGAATTACGTAGAATAAATGGTCACCATAGATAAAAATATGAATTCTTGGATTATTCTGTCAGTGCCCAGACACTGAAATAAATTCAAAAACTACTTAAATGCGTTTTAATTTAGCTGTGATATACCCACCTAGAGGAACTCGATTTTCTTCTTGGGATATCAATTAATAATGTTAATAGTAATTACACATACGAATATAATTAATTCTTTAAAACACGTAAACATATCGTATTTATTTGGTCTAACGGTAAAACGCTCGCCTAGAGGGAACAGTAACAGTTAATAAAAGTAACTTCGTATCGGAAGATAGCTTAATTTAAAAAAAATTAATAATAGAAATAAGTATTTATATATTCTCTTTTTTTAATTGGTGCGATTGTATTTTTTTTTGTTTTAACAATTTTTTTGTTATAATATATTTAACACTATATAATATTTTGACGCTTTTAAAAATGACTATTATTAATTTCAATGAATAAAATTTCTTTGTTAGTTTAATAGGGAGAAGCTATTTAATCGGTGAATTTAACAAAATGATAACATGATACCTGATAAATGAATATCACTCTTTCCCTGGGGGGTTTCAAATGCAAACTAACCAGAAGTTTTTGAATAGCGGTTAATTAATTTTAACAATAAAGTATATTTCAAAAAAGGTAGGTAAGCACATTAAAAATATACAGTTGTGTTATGCTAGTTGAGATCATTGAATAATAAATGTACCAACTCACAATTAATATAATAAAAGACCATATATGTCTGTCATGTAACGATGAACCTGGGTAAATAAAGGGATATTTCGTGATTTTTCAATCAGTTATTTTTTATTCCATTCTTATGAAACAAATTTAAATATGGCCCCTCGATGGAAATTTTCATGCGTGTTACGCCACAACTGGCCGCGCACAAAACGGAGGCGTGAAAGGCGCTATGCACACGCGTGCCGCGCAACCCATGGAGGAGAATGAGCAGTCACGCACGGAAAAAGTTTATGCGTAGACGCATGTTTGATGGGAATGCGTACAGCCCTCAAAATGTAGAAATGGCGCGTCTGCTGTTTCAATAATTACTTACTTGTGTTCTATTTGGTTTCACCTCGAAGAAAAATAGTAAATTCATAGGCCCAACGTTTGGCTCAGATACTTCCAGCATCATGATATTCTCCCGCGTTCGAAAGGTACGAGGCAGTCCGTCTGCGGCCTTAACCCCGCCGCGGATTCCTATTATGCTCGCGCGCATCTCTCGTATGCCTGCCAACATCAGTGCCAGGATCATTTGGCCAAAGACCGAGCGCTATCCAATGTTGTGCCGCCATCCCGGGTAAGTCACCTAATGATATCCTTTTTTAGTGGCAACCATTTCCCGTTATGATTTCTTAATGTGAGCACATGTTTTTAGGCTACCGTTAAGATATTTAAGTTAAAAGTAATGATAGTATGTAAGTTTACTAGGTATATTTGTTTTGAATAATGGCACAGAGTGCTATTAGCCCAGTGTATGTACTAGGACGTATATACAAAATGGCGGGCCTCTGAAACCCATTAACTATGTATCCATGTATAATCCTTAAATGACATGTGGATGATCATTGTTCATACTTTCTCAATAAACATCGGCTACGAGGCTTGTAGTTTACAACTTGATTCTTTTATTTGAGTTTATCCTTTTGGTGACGTTGGGAGTAATAATACTATCATATGTTATACATGGACCAATTTTCGCCATTTGCGACTCACCCTGCCTTGTAATGCTCTCCCTGAGCGGCACCACCATTTTGAGGGCATCTCGTCTTCGAGGTAAGTTACAGAAGAAGGGGAAGATAAAATTTTCGTAACACTATTTTCTGTAAGATTAAGCGTTTTTTCTATTTTAAAATTCTGATGACAGATAAAATGCCGTCTCATCTTCTTCTGCTGTCACTACTACTTTTTATTATTTTTACTGGGAGATTGTACGTTTTTATGTTTTAATAAAATCTGCTGATATTTAAAAATCTACCGCATCTTTTTTCTACGCCATATTCAAAAACTAACCACTTTAGGGGGGATTAAATGCGAATATAATTATAATTACACTCTTATAATTATAATTTAAGAGTATTTTAGTATATGTGAATATCACATTTATATTTATTTCCCTAAAAATTATATTTGTCATTTTATTGTACGGAGCTTACGTCAGTTCTTTATTACTGCTCATCTTGGCGGTGTTTTCGTTAACCTTTTTTTTTTATTATTTCGCCTTACTAAATTTATTCATCTTAAATACAATTCTCATTCTGCTTCTGCTATTTACCATTTTCACTAGCTTTCATATCATGTTAGGTATATGTTATAGATTTAATATAAAACCAGAAAAAAATAATCGCCGATTGCTGTTCCTTGCCCTTGCGAGCAGCTGTGGTGGTCAATATCTCCGATTATGAAATTTTGTTATCTATGAATAGTACAATACTAAAACATAACTAAATTGCTGAACTCTATCTAATAACATGATATTCTTATATGTTTTTAATTAGTTAACTAGACATCCTGAACAAGGAAATTGTATTTTCTGAAACCGGTTAGTATATTTATTAATTAAGTGGTTAAAAAAATAATGTTAAATATTATAATAATGAATTTTATCCACAAATTTGATTGTGCTTATATTAAAAACATTTTATAGCTGATTAGATAGCTGATTTGTGCTCAGTTTGGTTTGCCATTTTGCCGTAAATAGACTTACGCCAAAACAACGCTGACAAATTGTGTAAATTTATTTCGAAAATCGTGGTTCAGTTCGTGAAACTTACCGTGCGTTACATCCATTTTACGATCGATATAATCATCCATCCGAGCAAGAAATTCGAATAACCATGGATCATTTTTGCACCACGCATACTCTAATTGATAATACGCATCCGCAGAGATGTTGTACAATGCACACTGAAGAAGCTGTTGCTGCAGTATAGCGTTATATTGAGGAGGACCCGAATGAATCGATTCGCCATCATGGACAGCAATTGGATCTGTGTCTATCCACTTTATAGAAGATTTTGAGGAAAAATCTTGAATTACGAGCTTATAAGATTCAGCTCATGCAAGAGTTGAAGCCGCTTCGGTGAATGGGCCGAAAACGAGATTGCACTTGATCCTCATTTTAAACACAACATTTTGTTCATTGAGGATAATTTTTGGTTGAATGGAAGAAGCAAAATTGCCATATTTGGCGTAAATAAAATTCACAAACCATTATTGAAACACCGTAACATCTACAAAAAGTCACTCTATGGTGTATTTTATGGACTGGTGGAATCATTGGTCCATATTTCTTCAAAAATGATGCCAGCCAGAACGTTACAGTCAATATATAGTCAGTGCTATAGATCCATGGTTACTAACTATTTCGTTCCCCAATTAAATGGAATTAATCTAGAAGAGCTATGGTTTCAACAAGACGGTGCAATATGCCACACAGTGCGTGCCAAAATGAAGTTATTGAAGGAAACATTCGATGAGCGCATAATTTCGCGTAATGGACTTTTGAATTGGCCTCCAAGATCGTGTAATTTAACACATTTGGATTATATTCTGTGAGGATATGTAAAGTCGCTAGTTTACGCCGATAAACTAGAGACGATAGACGACTTGGAAGTCAATATTCGTCACATTACTGCTCTAAAACTGGATGAGAATCGGACTTCCAGATTGCTCTTTATTCGAGTCAGCTATGGCGTTCATATGTGTGAAATCATATTTGAAAACTAATGATATAAAATTATCTTTCCAATAAAGCCAATACCATGGCCATTACCATGATTTATATGTGTTTTATTTTATTTTAAAGTTCTATACCTCTAAAAAAACAGCCTTTACTTGTAAGGTTCATTTATTGCATTCCTTTGTGATAAACAAACTTTTGCAATATATATTTTTCAACTAATCTAGAATCTAAGAGACTAAGTAATTATAATTTTAATCTTATATTAAATATCTTTAGATTAAGTATATTTGGTTTGATTACGTAACTATGTTAACATAAAAAGTAACCATTAAATTGCAAAGTAAAGATCGACGACTTAAATCACTGACTCTTTTATAGATCAAAGTCTCATTGAGAAAACATTGTAGACATAGACCATAATAGATATTTATTCAAAGATGAAAGTATAGAAGGAAACATAGACCCCGAAACAAAAATAAACAAATATGAATTTTTTTAATGTAATGCCGCATGAACATTTCCCGTGGATAGCTAGCAGTGTAAATTTGTTCATTTTCAAGGAGTACAAGATCAAGGACTGACTGCCTATCTTATCCAGAGGATGAACTACTTTAGATGCACAGCTTAACGACCTGAAGATAGTACAATCTTCAGACACTCTGTAACACAAAAAAGCGTAAGGGCGATCCCCTATAAGATGACGAATCGAATAAAAACATGATGGAGTGAATGGAGATCATAACAAATAATGAAAAAGGTTAGTCAAAGCAACATAAAAACTGGACACCATAGAGAACTACTAAGCCCAGCAACAGGCAGAGGACTATATTTTACAAAAATAGTTGTAGGTACTAATTAAATTAAATGCTAAAAATAAATATTTGTAATCTATCCGATTACGTAAGCTCAGTTTTAACCTAGCTATCTAACCTAAGAATTTATTTAATCGACTAATTTAATAGCGGGCGTATTCCTTTCATTGTCGTACATGGAGATATTTTTAAATTTTATACAATAATTAAATTATGTTGTTATTATTTTACCACACAATAAATCTTTATTCGCCGAGTTTACATGACATGATATAATGTTTTTCACATGATCATACTGCTCGTATGCTTTTCTGATAAATATAAACATTCTTAAAATATAAATTAGTTCAAAGCTATTTTATTAATCATTCTGGATAATTTAATACGAAACATACACACGTATATTATAAATATGGTAATAAAATAAATAAAGCTGAATATAGATATTTAAATTGAAAATGCCATTTATTTTGTGATTCGTCGAGTTGATTTAAGACTTATTTCTCGCGGTTTCACCTATACAGAATGTAACAGACCTAGTCCACAATATTTTATGACTAAATACGAGAAAAAATGTTCCAGATTTATGTGCCTAATCTCAACCATGTCAGAATATAAGCATTTAAAAAAAATGTATGCGGTTGTTTCAATTAATTTAAATATTTTATTGATTCAAAATTATATATTGAATATAAAAAATTTAAATTCATCGAATTTATTCGTAATGGCCAAGAATTTGCATATATTCCTTGAACACTTTCGAATTGTAATTTGGTCAGGTATTCACCCACAAAATATTTTTGACTAGGTCTGTTACACCTGAATAATCATTTAATAAGAAAATTACTTTTAACTCCGTATTCAATCATAGATGACTTACGAACTTAAGGTTTGTTGATGTACAAATACTAATTTTCTATCAGCATTAAAACTATTTCTCTTCACTCAATCTTCTTATTTATTATCTACGTTTTGAGAATTAAAAATTGCTTAGGTAGAAATATGTCTAGACAGAAGATAAATATGAACTCGAAAGTAAATATAGGTATGATGAAATAGCACTGATGAATACTTTTTCAAATCGACTAGACAAAGTAATTATTAAATATTGAAAAGTTAAGGTACTGTAATATTACGCTATTTAAAATAATCGTAGAAATGTATGGATAAACAATAAATATTGAAAATATGTAATTTTTTAAGAATGAATCCTGAATCCCAAAATGCTGGGAAAACAAAATTAATATTTCGCCTTAGTTTTGGGGTACCAAAGTTGAATTAAGACAAAATGATGAAACACTCGATACTTTACTTTGCTATTCCTTCGGCCATATTATTCAAAATAATAATAATGTTTTAAATTTAAGTAAATTATGAATTGTTATTTCTCGTTATTTTGTGCTTGAAGATTCCATACTTATTTTAATAAATGAAAATATATTAAAGACAATATATTTGTTCTAGGTCTTTTTTTATAAATGTATAATAAATTAATAAAATCTCAGAATCATTAATATTTAATTTTGAAAATTCCGGGATTCCAATTATGGCTCGGGATTGGATTCACTATCCAACTTAATAGACGTTTAATGAGTATAGTCGTAATAAAAAATTATCAATAATTTTAAATTAAAATAATATTAAAAAAGAAATTTTAATTAATCAATACTATTAATATGATATTCATTAATTGAAATTAATACATTTTTAAAGATAAATAGTATTAATTTACTAAATAATTAATTGATAATATTAAAACAATATTAATATAAATAATAGGCGCATTTGCGGAACATCTGTGTACAAATAGAGTGAGGAATCAACAAATTAGGAGTGAATAGCATAGTTAATAGTATAGTTAATCTTGTAGCATAGTTAATAAAATAAAAAAGAGTCGCTGAGATAGTTGGACATGTGGAACATATGAGCGAGAAGATGGTTAAGACGATATACGAAGGAAGTGTTAAAGGCATCATGAACAGAGGGCTGCCACAAAAGACCTGGCATGGCTAGATTAACCAAATACTGGAGAAATACTGAATACCAAGGTAGAAGTGCGGCTTTCTATCCTCTCTGCTTACCCCCGTGGGGAAACGGTGTGACGGTAAGTTGGTTATGTCTTCTATTCTTAACATTTTATGAATAATAATAACACAATGTTTTGCACATTTATCTAGCCTATTGATCAAGTTATGCGGGGTTCGATCCTCGTTCCGAGAGACCACCAAACTAACCTTATTATTCATTACATAAGTGCTTCACATTATTATATATTTGGAAAACGAATAGTTAATTAAATGTAAAACAATATCAGTTAGAAATGCAACAATAAATTCAACCATGTTTTAATTAATTATTTAATTAACATGTTTTTTTCTGAATCAACAATAGACTGTAAGACAATACTTTGATTAAGGCTTATACAATTGATACAATAATTTATTTAAGACTTTAGTAATAAATATTTAATTTTACGCTGCGTAAAATAAAATAAAAAGAGTGAAAATTATATTGAAAGAGTAAGAAAAATCAATAAAATTAAGTGAAGAAATAGAAATATTTCCAAAGAAAACGGGAGGGAGAAGAAGATGAAAGATGGGATAGTGATTCAATTTGGCGTAATAAAAATAAAATGTGAAATAAAATTAAGGTTTATGCCTATATTGCATTTTGATTTAATTGAGGTAACTCAAGAATTGAAACAAATGTATTTCATTAAAGCGTGAGTTAAAATACACGAGAAAGAAAACTTTTAGTTTTTAGTTTAGTTTAGGTATGTATTCCGATAGCAACTAAATTATTTTTTTAATAAATTAATTTTTTTCTATACATCTTTATATAGAAATATATTTATATTATATTTAATTAATTTAATTTGAATTAAAAATACCACAGAACTATGTTCTGAATAATCTTCACAATAATAATGTGTTTCCTTTAAAAAAAATACTTTTACTAAAATTATATAATTTTTTTTTATCAAGAATAATAAATATAAAAAGCCATATAATTGACTGCATTGTTTTGATGAGCAAATAATAGATCCAATAAATCAACTACGAACAGGAAGTTATTATATACATACATTTTATGCTAAACACATTTACTTTTAATATTTTGTTACGTTGTTTTATATGAGACGAGAGTTCAGAAAACTTCCTTTAACAAAATTCAAATTTGATCTTATTTTACGCTACGGTATAAATTCGGTTACAAAGAATCGAGGGTGAGAATCGTGTTATCGAGCAAAGGTGATAAAGGACTAGAAGTAAAAGAGAATATTAATTCCCTTATCGACTGTTAGAGCTACGAAGCCACATAAAAAAGGCGCTTTATAGTTTGCCGAATATAAGGAAATAGAGTGATTGGATAACTGTATTGCACGAAATACGAATGTATTTTAATACTTTCGTACGCCACTTTTATAAGGCCAATCAAATAATATTTACAGGAACACTACATCTCATTTTATAAAAATACTTTTGGTGTCTCCGGAAAAATTTATATTTTTTACAGCTTTGAATTATTTCAATTAGAAAATAATGTTAGAAATTCTTAAATTGCATTTACAACTACAACTTTGAATAATTCCAGAATGTATACATTTTGTTTAACAAAAATGAATATGTATGTTGATAGAATGGTTTAAACACTCGCCTAGTGATCTGTCCGGGATTCGTTTCGTTCCAGGAGACCACTATGTTAGTCATATTGTCACAGCAACGTTTGGCTTAGTTTGAAAATAATAAAACTATTTATTGACAAGTATTTCGTGTACACATCTCTATTTAAAAAAATGTTAATATTCATATTTAGTTATAATTTAAAATAGATAAATAGAATGTTAGTTTTAAACATATATTTATGTTTGTAGATTGCTGTTTTTTCCTATAATATACCATTGTTAATTTCTATTCTAGCAGTAATATAATAATTTTTTCTGTATACGTCTGTATGAGTAATATCATCCTCGTCCAATTACAATGATATTTTTATAGAATAAGAAGGAAGAGTTTGAGTCGAGGAACGCCATTTGCACTTAAGAGAATAGCGGTAAGGACAATTCTCTTCATCCTCACGCAGCCAATAGCTAACAAGTTTAGAGATATGACATGGCGGGTATTTTTGTTCAAAATTGTTTGTATTTAAGTATACGTAATATTATCGTATTAACAAGTGTAAATCAAGAAATATAATATAAAATATTTATTTCAGAATAAACTTATAAAAAGTGTAATGTCTATTGTGACGTTCAAATGATGAATAAGGTGAACATACATCAAATCAACAATGCGAATCATTGTGTGTCGCAGAGTTCTTGATAGGTTTGAAATTCAATTAATATAATCTTAATTGAAATTAACTTTATTCGGTATCTTACCACTGTTTTTCACACCTTTTTACAGAATAAAGTACGCACATAATTTATTTTCTTGGAATGCTTTAAATGTGACTTAAGCTTACTTAATTTGAAATTTGATGGCTAATGTTAATTAAGTTTAATATAACACTTTAAAAACCCTACATTTAATTATTATTCAATCTTACGTTTTATTTCAATGTAACATAATTGAAATATAAAATTTCTTACATTTTACATCAATTTAATTATATCACGCATATTCTCTTGTCGAATTGTATTTCGTGAGTTTCATTTAATTGTAATTGATGAATTTCGTACTTTAAGATTGTATTTTCTACTAATACTAATGATAGGGAAACTTGAACGTGGTGCTAGTAATGGACTTAGTATGTTACACACATACATAAATACACATCAAACATAAGTATTACACATATATTATGTATGTAGTAAATCCAATTACACCGTATGTCGCTTAACGGCCTTACGATTTGCCTCCTTTTAATAAATCAATAGGCTAGAAACTGCGTATCTCTCACTTCTAATAATCCAGGATTTGGTGTGTCTGGTGATACTGGAATATTCTATGAAAGCAATTTTACGGATAACCATATTTAGAGTAATTTCAATACATGTTCAAATTATAACCAGGTAAAAGCCCCTCAACCATGACGAGAAAAATAATATTTTCATATTTACACAGAATAGTTGGCAGATGTCTAATTAAATTGTAATTAAACACGCGGAAAGTAGATATCTACTTCTCTAGGTTGGATACAAGAAGCTCAGTTGATTCAGACCTAGTCAATTGATAAAGTATCAGATGATTATAAACTTATTTTCCTCCTGCAGACATATGGCCTACACTCGCAAACCATTAATACAAATGTGATGTACAAACGGAAAATAATTATATTACCGTATTTATCAATATTTCACTTTAGATTAAAAGTATGATAACATAAGTATATAAAAACTGTTGTATTGGCATTAACACTAGTAAAAGCATTATTTTCTCATTTAAAATACTTATAAATTACATGTACCTCGCGGTAACACATGTTGACATTACAGCTGCGTACGGGTATTTTCAAAAACATATATATTTGGGATTTATCCTACTGAATTACACTCAAAATATTAATATTGGTTGATAAATAATAGTTTTGGTTAGAACAGATCAGATTTGTTTATATTAGGGCTAGTTACATTAGATAGAATAGGTAATAGTAAAATATTTACTTTGGGTTAACACAAGCTAACCTATTCTTAACTAAAGTGACTTGACTTCAATGACTTTGCCTTACTGCAAAAACTCTCATATTATATGAAATAAAGCATTAAATATTATTGAAAATTTAACGCAAAATACAATATTGTTCAGACATTTTTTAATAATCTGACAACGCAATGAGGTTGAATAATAAAAATTTAAAAATTCATTTTTTATTTCCAACAAAAGTACGATATCTGAATCGATTAATGAGGCAAATTTTTCACCGCCTTTATATAAAAAATATTAATTAATAGGATGTATACTCTTACAAAGAAACTCTTTTATCTCTTTGTACTCGTACTAGGAGTGAAAAAGGTGTATATTTTTCTCTTATCTTATAGGTATTTTCAATAGCTACAATCATATACAATACATACAATTAGTTTTGTAAAGTTTTTCTAATATAATATAACATATTATAAAAAAAATCATTATATATATTATAACGTTACGTTATAGTACCTACCCGCTGATAGGGTGCTTGGAAATGTGGTTTTGGAGCGATGGCAACACGACACCGCTAAATAATTTTGTCTATGCATTTCCGGTAATAGACTGGGTAGAGCATAGAAGACGACTCGTGTAATCAACTCTCACAAAATGTGATTTCAAATTTAAAAAGGAAGGGTGAGAATAATTGTAAAATATTAGGCATCTGTGTTACGCTGTACCATGTTGCGTAAGTGTTTATGTTGTTACGGTCGCATTTCACGTGTGACGTTCACGTATTACGAATATAATTTTCGGCGTGAATTTTAAATTAATATTTAGCTATATTCAAATATTGTTGTGCGGACCATACGTCGGGCAATGCAAACCCCTCCTCACCCCGCTCCTAACATGCATCTACAGCGAAAGAAGGGTTGCTAACCCCTCCCCTGCGCACGGGCTGGGGTGAGTTTCTGCCAAGCCGAAGCTAGTCTTTCGCTCTACGCCTGTCAAATGCACTGGATCTGCTCCGGGGTGCCGCCGGCTTTGCCTGCGGCCTCCGGGCAGCTCCATACCAACCGCCATTTAGCCTCGAGATGATGAAGGCATCCGAGGACCCCGCCTTAGACACGAGGCAAGCGGTAGATATTCCCGCCGCTCACAACAGTGGACCGGAGGCCACCTACCACGAGACGACCGGACGCGGCCACGGAGACCACATGGCGAGCGAAGCTGCAGAGCCCGCATCCATGAACTAGACCAGGGGCGGGCTCCAGATGCCGCTTGTCGCACGCGCCCGCGGTGAGCCATGCAGCTGGCGAAGTGTGAAGGAGACAGTAAAGTGAGTGAACGACAATAATAATTAGTGCGCCCGCGTTTAATTAAGGTTAGATATAAAAATGTTCAATAAGATAGATATAAGAATTTTTTTTTTTGTAATAAATGTGTAAATTTGTATATAGAAACTCGTATTAATTTAATTTACCCTCCCGTCATCTCTTCGTGACCACCACAAATGTTGATTGCGCAAAGACTAGAACATTGCGTTTATATCAATGCGGTTATATTTGTTTTACAGGATGTAAAATCCTTTCTCCGATTGACCTCCATAAAAAGGAAGCGTTATTTTTTTTGTACAACAGTCATCACATGGTCTGGATATGTGATGACACATAATATTATCATGAAAGATTGCCCATGAGCCCGAGGACGATGGAATAATACGATTCGGTTCCCATCTGCTCAACATGATCTTCACAATATGCCAATACATATAAGTAACGGAGTTTTGATTGCATTCGCCGTGGAACGAACTATGAAGTGGGATTCGACATGGTGACTTAACTTAATGTAAAATTAATATAAATTGTGGTTGCTCCTCGAGTGCAATTTCATTATGATTTGGTATTGAAAAGTCTAAGTAAAAGTTTACTCATTTCGCTGATGAAATTTATAATATTTAATTTACACTTCTGTATTAAGTAATTTAATACTTTACTGTTGGTTTGATGAAGCTACTCGTTCTAATCTTGTCGACGTTAACATTTTTATTATTATTTAATATCAGTATTGTGAAAACTGTGCTAATTATAATGTAAAATCTCAGATTTAATTTTATTTAATATCCTTGAGAATGACTGTCTGAAGTGAATGGGAGACCGAATGGCGAATTCTGTAAATTGGACCCACATGTCTCATGCTTTATCTTTGGTGAACCGGTGGACGTCCCGTCGTGCACGTCACAATACTTTTTTACATTTTAAAGTGTGTAGGTATATAAGTTTAAAAAAAAACACTCAATATTTTTTTACATTTTAAAGTGTGCATATACAGAGTGAATATTATGTTACAAGCCGATGTTGTTATTGAATAGGAAATGAAACGCAATTTTTTTATTTGGTTTCTATTTATCGATTACTTAATTTAATAAAATTATGTATGGAATATGACATTGGCCAAGTTGCCGCTTCTGGCAGCGGCACAAATGCATACTCTTTTAACCATATTTTTCATAACATTCTCGCACATTTCGCGTGTTATTTCAGCAATTTTATTTCGAATATATTATAACACTAAATTCGACCACCAAGAAGTTTTCGAACATGTGACGATAGCGATCACCATAAATGGTTATAGCATTGCTTGCATGCTGAAAGAAATAGGCACATACGTCACATGGCGTACTACACAGAAACTCTATGTGAGTGTATCAATTGAGGATTTTCAATTCCCTAGTAACGGCTGTTTTGTTTATTAACAAAATTCGCCAAGTCGAAATGAGCTTCGTTGCTCACAATTTTTTTTCCAAAAGTCGAGGTCATCAGTATTGAGCTGCAAGACGTGCGAATTGAGACGTTAGATACTCCATTATTAATTGTAATCAACTAATTTCTACGACTACCAAACGCGAACTAACAAATGTCTGTCAAACTGCAATGCCGACCAAACAAAATCGGCCTTGTATATAATATTCGTCCTGTACCATCTGCGTTTGTTAGTTATAAATTGTAAAAATGAGTGAGGAAATATATACTTGGAAGAGAATAAAATTGTTGAAAGCTATTTCAAGAGATAAACTTCATTGCAAAGTCAAAGTGTCCTCAGAAGACTTCATTATAAATCAATAATACAAAATATTTTAGTAATAGGCAGATATTACTCATACAGGAATTTTACAATTAAAAAGTTAAACAATTCATTGTACCCTACTACATAATTATAAACAATAAGTAACTAACAATTACTATCAAAACACATTAAAGCATTATCAACCGAAGCAACAAACTTTTTCATAAATTTGGGATTATTTAGAACCACATTTTTCTCAGAAAAAAATATTTCGCCTTATTTACTAATTGGAGGCCCTTATTAAACCAGCACCCATTTAAGGGTTCCGAGTACTGCCAAATATACATACATAAAATAATATTTCATTACTTTATTATACTTACGCACCCCTTTAATACCTACCAAAGAATAATATAATGAAATTATCTGAAAATTACGAAATTAATTGTATAAAAATATTTTATGAAAAAGGTTCATTTTATTTTTTTATTGTAGCCGTGTTACATTGTGGAATGTTTACATTCATTAAATAATTTGATTGATAGCATGATAAGTGATATGGAATGTTGCTTGATGATATACTACGTGAGGTAGGTATGTATTATTCGCGCGATCGGGTTATTTATCGTGTGTGAGTATTTACTATACATATGAACTGCTGTAGTTAATACTTAATATTTCATTTTTTTGGAAACGTCAAGTACATATATGAATATTATTCGTGGTTTCATACAAAGTGATTGTATTTTATTTAATCTAATATGTAATATTTTGTCAATCCAAATCAAAGTATTACGTAATTGAATGAAATTTTTATACATAGTTTTTTAATATTTTTAATGTTAAAAAGTAAAGTATTCGCTATTTAAATAAAACTGTTATATGACGATGATTACACTAACATTTTAAGCAACTGGCTATTTTGGAAGCATGAACTTAGTTATTTAACTACCACAATGACAATAGGCGTTAGTATATATAGTATTAATTTGAAAAAGTGTAACATATAGGTTCGAAAATTTGTCATGAAAAATACTGGCGCTATAACACAATTGGTAGTGTACTTCCTCGAATTGGAAATAGAGATCCAGGTTCGAATCCCGGTAGCGCAAAAACAATATTTTTCGACAAAATTGATTTTATATGTATATATTTATAATTAATATAATTAATTAGTATTTAAAACATCACAGACCTATGTTCTGAATAATCGCAACTTCACAATAAGAACGTGTTCTCCTTAATAAGTATATACTTAACTAAATTATATTACTTGGTAAGATTAGTAGAATAGCGACAGCGAAACAACACATTGTTATCATATTATTCCGTTACTTAAGTATATCAATATTATAACAGCGCGATGCTCGATCTGCCGCTGATTTCAAGTTGTAATGATGGCAGATATTAAATACTTACCAGCGAAAAAAAAGCTGTTCAGATGAGTTATTTTTTATTGAATTGCTCTTGAAACAACTCCGATAATAAATATTGTAATAATTAAATACAGAGTGAATATTATGTTCCAATTTAATTTTTATTTATAGATTTTTAGTTTATCGTAATTATGTATAGAATATGACATTAGCCAAGTGGCCGCCACTGGCAGAGATACAAATTCGTGCCCTTTTAATCATATTTTTCATAACATTTTCGCACATTTCGCGTGTTATTTCAGCAATTTTATTTCGAATATATTATAGCACTAAATTCGACCACCAAGAAGTTTTCGAACATGTGACGATAGCGATCACCATAAATGGTTATAGCATTGCTTGCATGCTGAAAGAAATAGGCACATACGTCACATGGTGTACTACACAGAAACTCTATGTGAGTGTATCAATTGAGGATTTTCAATTCCCTAGTAACGGCTGTTTTGTTTATTAACAAAATTCGCCAAGTCGAAATGAGCTTCGTTGCTCACAATTTTTTTTCCAAAAGTCGAGGTCATCAGTATTGAGCTGCAAGACGTGCGAATTGAGACGTTAGATACACCATTATTAATTGTAATCAACTAATTTCTACGACTACCAAACGCGAACTAACAAATGTCTGTCAAACTGCAATGCCGACCAAACAAAATCGGCCTTGTATATAATATTCGTCCTGTACCATCTGCGTTTGTTAGTTATAAATTGTAAAAATGAGTGAGGAAATATATAAATACTTGGAAGAGAATAAAAATTTTAAAAGCTATTTCAAGAGATAAACTTCATTGCAAAGTTAAAGTGTCCTCAGAAGACTTCATTTTAAATCAATAATACAAAATATTTTAGTGATAGGCAGATATTACTCATACAGGAATTTTAAAATTAAAAAGTTAAGCAATTCTTTGTACCCTACTACGTAATTATAAACAATAAGTAACTAACAATTACTATCAAAACACATTAAAGCATTATCAACCGAAGCAACGAACTTTTTCATAAATTTGGGATTATTTAGAACCACATTTTTCTCAGAAAAAAATATTTCGCCTTATTTACTAATTGGAGGCCCTTATTAAACCAGCACCCATTTAAGGGTTCCGAGTACTGCCAAATATACATACATAAAATAATATTTCATTACTTTATTATACTTATGCACCCCTTTAATACCTACCAAAGAATAATATAATGAAATTATCTGAAAATTACGAAACTAATTGTATCAAAATATTTTATGAAAAAGGTTCATTTTATGTTTTTATTGTAGCCGTGTTACATTGTGGAATGTTTACATTCATTAAATAATTTGATTGATAGCATGATAAGTGATATGGAATGTTGCTTGATGATATACTACGTGAGGTAGGTATGTATTATTCGCGCGATCGGGTTATTTATCGTGTGTGAGTATTTACTATACATATGAACTGCTGTAGTTAATACTTAATATTTCATTTTTTTGGAAACGTCAAGTACATATATGAATATTATTCGTGGTTTCATACAAAGTGATTGTATTTTATTTAATCTAATATGTAATATTTTGTCAATCCAAATCAAAGTATTACGTAATTGAATGAAATTTTTATACATAGTTTTTTAATATTTTTAATGTTAAAAAGTAAAGTATTCGCTATTTAAATAAAACTGTTATATGACGATGATTACACTAACATTTTAAGCAACTGGCTATTTTGGAAGCATGAACTTAGTTATTTAACTACCACAATGACAATAGGCGTTAGTATATACAGTATTAATTTAAAAAAGTGTAACATATAGGTTCGAAAATTTGTCATGAAAAATACTGGCGCTATAACACAATTGGTAGTGTACTTCCTCGAATTGGAAATAGAGATCCAGGTTCGAATCCCGGTAGCGCAAAAACAATATTTTTCGACAAAATTGATTTTATATGTATATATTTATAATTAATATAATTAATTAGTATTTAAAACATCACAGACCTATGTTCTGAATAATCGCAACTTCACAATAAGAATGTGTTCTCCTTAATAAGTATATACTTAACTAAATTATATTACTTGGTAAGATTAGTAGAATAGCGACAGCGAAACAACACATTGTTATCATATTATTCCGTTACTTAAGTATATCAATATTATAACAGCGCGATGCTCGATCTGCCGCTGATTTCAAGTTGTAATGATGGCAGATATTAAATGCTTACCAGCGAAAAAAAAGCTGTTCATTTGAGTTATTTTTTTATTGAATTGCTCTTGAAACGACTCCGATAATAAATATTGTAATAATTAAATACAGAGTGAATATTATGTTCCAATTTAATTTTTATTTATAGATTTTTAGTTTATCGTAATTATGTATAGAATATGACATTAGCCAAGTGGCCACCACTGGCAGAGACACAAATTCGTGCCCTTTTAATCATATTTTTCATAACATTCTCGCACATTTCGCGTGTTATTTCAGCAATTTTATTTCGAATATATTATAGCACTAAATTCGACCACCAAGAAGTTTTCGAACATGTGACGATAGCGATCACCATAAATGGTTATAGCATTGCTTGCATGCTGAAAGAAATAGGCACATACGTCACATGGCGTACTACACAGAAACTCTATGTGAGTGTATCAATTGAGGATTTTCAATTCCCTAGTAACGGCTGTTTTGTTTATTAACAAAATTCGCCAAGTCGAAATGAGCTTCGTTGCTCACAATTTTTTTTCCAAAAGTCGAGGTCATCAGTATTGAGCTGCAAGACGTGCGAATTGAGACGTTAGATACTCCATTATTAATTGTAATCAACTAATTTCTACGACTACCAAACGCGAACTAACAAATGTTTGTCAAACTGAAATGGCGACCAAACAAAATTGGCCTTGAATAAAATATTCGTCCTGTACCATCTGCGTTTGTTAGTTATAAATTGTAAAAATGAGTGAGCAAATATATACTTGGAAGAGAATAAAATTGTTGAAAGCTATTTCAAGAGATAAACTTCATTGCAAAGTCAAAGTGTCCTCAGAAGACTTCATTATAAATCAATAATACAAAATATTTTAGTAATAGGCAGATATTACTCATACAGGAATTTTACAATTAAAAAGTTAAGCAATTCTTTGTACCCTACTACGTAATTATAAACAATAAGTAACTAACAATTACTATCAAAACACATTAAAGCATTATCAACCGAAGCAACAAACTTTTTCATAAATTTGGGATTATTTAGAACCACATTTTTCTCAGAAAAAAATATTTCGCCTTATTTACTAATTGGAGGCCCTTATTAAACCAGCACCCATTTAAGGGTTCCGAGTACTGCCAAATATACATACATAAAATAATATTTCATTACTTTATTATACTTACGCACCCCTTTAATACCTACCAAAGAATAATATAATGAAATTATCTGAAAATTACGAAATTAATTGTATAAAAATATTTTATGAAAAAGGTTCATTTTATTTTTTTATTGTAGCCGTGTTACATTGTGGAATGTTTACATTCATTAAATAATTTGATTGATAGCATGATAAGTGATATGGAATGTTGCTTGATGATATACTACGTGAGGTAGGTATGTATCATTCGCGCGATCGGGTTATTTATCGTGTGTGAGTATTTACTATACATATGAACTGCTGTAGTTAGTACTTAATATTTCATTTTTTTGGAAACGTCAAGTACATATATGAATATTATTCGTGGTTTCATACAAAGTGATTGTATTTTATTTAATCTAATATGTAATATTTTGTCAATCCAAATCAAAGTATTACGTAATTGAATGAAATTTTTATACATAGTTTTTTAATATTTTTAATGTTAAAAAGTAAAGTATTCGCTATTTAAATAAAACTGTTATATGACGATGATTACACTAACATTTTAAGCAACTGGCTATTTTGGAAGCATGAACTTAGTTATTTAACTACCACAATGACAATAGGCGTTAGTATATACAGTATTAATTTAAAAAAGTGTAACATATAGGTTCGAAAATTTGTCATGAAAAATACTGGCGCTATAACACAATTGGTAGTGTACTTCCTCGAATTGGAAATAGAGATCCAGGTTCGAATCCCGGTAGCGCAAAAACAATATTTTTCGACAAAATTGATTTTATATGTATATATTTATAATTAATATAATTAATTAGTATTTAAAACATCACAGACCTATGTTCTGAATAATCGCAACTTCACAATAAGAACGTGTTCTCCTTAATAAGTATATACTTAACTAAATTATATTACTTGGTAAGATTAGTAGAATAGCGACAGCGAAACAACACATTGTTATCATATTATTCCGTTACTTAAGTATATCAATATTATAACAGCGCGATGCTCGATCTGCCGCTGATTTCAAGTTGTAATGATGGCAGATATTAAATACTTACCAGGGTAAAAAAAAACTGTTCAGATGAGTTATTTTTTATTGAATTGCTCTTGAAACAACTCCGATAATAAATATTGTAATAATTAAATACAGAGTGAATATTATGTTCCAATTTAATTTTTATTTATAGATTTTTAGTTTATCGTAATTATGTATAGAATATGACATTAGCCAAGTGGCCACCACTGGCAGAGACACAAATTCGTGCCCTTTTAATCATATTTTTCATAACATTTTCGCACATTTCGCGTGTCATTTCAGCAATTTCATTTCAAACATTGTCCTGTAGCATTTAAATTATTATTGGCGAAAAGATTTTTTTTCAAGTACCTCCACAGAAAATATTCAGGAGCCGTAAAATCAGGAGCTCGGTCTGTGTCTGGCACTGTCCTTTTGAAACCACATATGTTGCAGGCTAAATCAACCCAATTCGGTTACTAAGAAGTTTTCCAACATGTGACGATAGCGATCACAATTATTTATATAAAATGTTTTAATAATTTTAACACGTTGCTGAGGCGTTAGATGCTTCATAATAAATTATAATTAACGACTCTCTACCACTACCGAATGCGAACTGAAAAATGTCTGCTAAACCATAATGGCGGCGTAAAAAAATCGGTCTGGAACATAATATTCACCATGTATAAATGATAGAAAGAAACGCTTCTTTGATGTATAAAAAAATATTGATATTTTAAGTATGTATGAAAATAAAATACAAGGTAAAAGTGAGAATATATAAAAATACATATATTTTTAACGTACTCTTTCTCAATAATTGAAATAAAATATTGTAGGTACATAGTAGATACTTATGTAATACATTTACGTAAAATCACAGGACGAATGTCTGAGATAACTTTTCATCGTGGAGTAAGCTTCATTTCATTGCAAATAACGTGACTTTTTAGAACTAATAAAGTCTTTACAACTTTTATTGTCTCTCGCTCTCTCTCTCGCATATAATTTTATATTCTGTTTCTCTTGATGTTCTATCTAACTGTATATGTATTCTGTTTCTCTCTATCAATTGTAATTTTATATTCTATCTCCCTTTTTATCTTTTATTTTTGTGCACTCTTTTTTATGTATTGATAGTTTTAAATATGTCCTTAAGCGAAACCGGCTGGCGTGTAATAAAACTCGTGGCTTCATACAAAGTGATTGTATTTTATTTAATCTAATATGTCAAACCACAAAATGAATACTTTATACGAAAATACTAATAAAGTCACTCCGTAAACTTTCTTAGTCGTTTGTTTTATATTTTTTTATGTTTGTGTCTGCCGATGTCGGTGCCCGCAACGCCCTCAGAACGAGTATTTCATTCGGTTCGAGTAGACAATAATGCGTGCAATCAGTGACCGAGAGTAATACCGAGATGTTTCCTGCCAGCGTTATCCTGCATGAAGGGGTTATACGAAAACATTCAATTATATATAGCAATTTGCTATTGCGTGTTACCAAGCCAGACGTTTAACTAAAACATAGTTTTGAATGTTGAAAAATATTTTTTCTTCAATTCTAATATTACTTAACTATTTAAAGCAAATAAATACCTAATCAGACGTATTCTTGAACATATTTTAATACGTAATTAAATTACTTATGTACCGCTCCGGTGGTGATACATGTCCGCCACGTTTTACACCTTTTCCTTGACTGCTGTCCTTCCGTGCAATAACACCTGTCGAGAGATTGACAATACTGGCGTTTGTAAGTAATATAGTAGGTATTTTTTTGTTTCGCTCTTATCAAAGTAGTCATTTACAACAGTTACTTGGTGTGATGTCCTTGGGATTGTATGGTTGCATGTGTGAGTGTGTGTGAGTGCCACACTGCCGGCGTTCGTGCGTGCATGCAAGGCTATTATAGGGCAGCGCGCGGCAGGACGCGGTCTTTTTCTCTGCGTGTCCATCGACTTAATCGTTTGACCTATACTAATGATAGACTTTGTACTAAATTGTATCACATTGTAATAAATGCATAATTGTTATAAAGTCTATTTCTTGGACTTTCACATTACGAGGTGTACACTGAAGACGTACTGAGAAGACAAGTACGTAACACTTGTATAAGCTGTTGAGACTGCAGGGAAATAATTTGGCGCATTTTGACACTAATGACATTCAGTGTAATGCGTGATCGGGAGTCATAATCATTTCTACGGTTAGAATCTAGTTCAATTGCGGTCCGTGGGGATTAATATAATATAGCTCAATAATTTTAAATCTCTTGGGTTTAATATAACATAGCTCAATTTTAAGTCCTTACGGATAGATGTAATATAAATCAATTCTGCTAGGATTGACAGAATAAAGCTGAACTTTAAGTCCATCGGGATTGATACATGAGTTCTGCGGCTTTCCAGAGAGTAATATTCTTATGTTTCCCTCGGGTGCATGGAGGAACAGAGAGAATATAATTGAATGGACGACTATGCGATGATCCATTGTGAATTGTTTTATGGAGTCGTATCGTATCCACTGGACAACACCTCTACATCAAATTTTCTTCGTTACTCTGTCGGCTTCCGCAATAATCGTGATCGTGACCTTCGAAATTAATAATGATTGATGTTATTAACGATTCTTTCTCTTTTTGTGTAGCCTACATTTTGAGGAGTCTTCGTTCTGGTTGATTCATCGTCGGAAATCATCCTCTACTTCTCTGGCATTCCACCTTTCCAGTCACTGTCGATTCTCCCAATTAATCACCCTATCTGCGGGCGTGTTTCTGTATGCTACAGCGAGAATCCGTAAAAGTTACAAAATTGAGGCATTAATACAAATTGCTGTAGGAGGAATTTTAACTATTTCAAAGGGGTAAACTTAATTCCTCTAACTTATTCTCAATATCCATGTTTCTACACCGTAGACGCAGATGAAAAAACAAACCTTGCTTTATTTAAACGCAGATTTGTCGTTATGGTTACGGATATATTTCCAAATTGTATATATCGCATTTTTTGCCATCTCCGTTATTTTTTTAACTTCGCAGCCAACTTTATCATTTATTTATTTACAGAACCAGAGATCTATGACGTCATTGTTCATCTCCACTGCGTACTGGTTGTGGGTAGAGCTTTATTTATTTATACATATTTTATAAGGTATCCCTGCCCATCTCGCCAGCGAGGCAAGTTATGGAGGACAGATTTTTATTGTGTACGTAAAATACCTATAATAATAAGATATTATAAATGTAAGATTTTTAATTGAAAAAAATCCCTTCCAGCACTGTTCGAAAAGAATTAGGTAATTTTTTATTTGTGTATAAATGTGTTTTAGTGTGCATTACTAAAAATTCTGTGAAACACATGTAAATAAGATAATACATAATGCTATAATTACGCTAGCGCCCACCGTATATCAGTAGAATCATCAGTAGCGTAGTTTTGAATGCTACCGCGCGACGCCACCGTAGCGCAGTAGTCCTCTACTGTGTTATTCGTCATTTTTTGCTACTACATTTGCTAGCCACTATTTTAATCCATTATTATATTCGAGCCATACAATTTCTACCTACTGAATTGAGATTTCCACTCGGCAGTCAGAAATGGATCAGATGATCCATGTTATACGATGTCTTTACCAATGCTATTTTCTAACAGAATGACATGAAAGATTTTGAATTTGGCTTAGAGCTGATCGAAGCATTTACTTCCTCATTTGCTAATTCACAAATTTTTCGACGTCACTAAAATGTGTCGTTTTCATGATTGTTCTTTGCGTTCGAGGAAAATGCATTTTTATTATGATGATACATTTTTCCTAAAGGCGTCGGTTAAACGAAAGTTCATAAAGCTATGTACAACGTAGCATATATAATAGTGTATTATATAATATCGTGAAAACAGCATAACCTAAATCAATACCGACTGCATTATTTTAATGTAAATCTGTTATAAATACATCTATCAAACTTATCGTAAACTCTTATTTTAGATTGAGTATAAATATTATTACTAAGCCCAAATAAATATTGAACATTTTATTTGTTTTTTTTTATCTTTGTTTAATTAACCACTAAAATGAGTTTAAATACATCTACCGGTTTCGAAAAATACCATTTTCTTCTTCAGGAGGTCACAAATTAAATAATTTGGAATCGTTGGAGATAAATAAAGCGTGTAAAACTAATCAAAAAATTATAAACAACCAACTAAATTTAACTACGAGTCCCATTCTAAAATTTTTTCCTAAAAATTATTCGAGTAATGATTTGAGTTAAGTACTAAAAAATAAAAATAAATATATTTTCTTTTTTAAAAATAGATTTTTTTAAAATAGATTCTGTCAAAGAAACAATATATGTTTTAGTTAGTTATGACATCCTGAGGAAGAAAATGGTATTTTTCGAAACCGGTAGATGTATTTAAACTCATTTTAGTGGTTAATTAAACAAAGATAAAAAAAAAAAAATATGAATCTTAACCACAAAGATAACATTGCTGATTTTAAAAGTATAACATTTTATTTGTTTTCTCGCAAAAAAAATACGCTATCCATTCTGTTCTGTTCCAACACCAAGAGGCTATATTATATACCTACTAATATAACAACGCCCTGAGTCTGGCAGTTATCAGGGCTTCCATATGAGTGGGCTTTCCACAAAGGCCCACAAAGATTCTTTGCGACAAAACTGACAATATTAAATCATTTCAGAATCTTTCAATGAGAAAACCAAACCATTCACACCAAAAATATGATGGATGAGTCTTTCATACATTTTCAAAGAATGTCGATAACTTTCTATTGTCAATAGTCCTATTTAAAAGTACTAAGATGGTTAAGACGAAAAGATTTTAATATTTGACATCTTTTTAGTAAAAGACGAACGTAATAAAAGTATCGCAAATCTTAAAATGTGTTATGCATCTGCAAGTTTTTAATTATATTATATTACTAGGTAGCCCGTCGATCACTTTATACTTAATATTTGGTGAATAACCAATATACCTATTGGTATCGAATTAAATTATAATAGATGGGAAGTAAGTATCTAGGTTAGATATGCAAAGCTCAGTTGATCGTTTGAAAAAAATGAAACGTCCAGAGAGAAATATTTTTTCATATCTACTGAAATGCTAGATGAACGTAGAGTTATTTTATTCGAAATATGCATGTATACGGCTCACTGTGGGCTAATATTAAAAGTGTAATGGAAGTAAAAAGGAAGAGAATTATTTTAATGTTAACTGACGTTGACATAACCCATCAAAAATATAAATATTGAATACTACTCTGAGTATACCGTAAGGAATTGAAACAAATTTAGAGTTCTATACCCTAATATGCTCTTATAACATTAATGTCCACATATGCATGCAGCTTATACATAAAAATAAAATTTTCTTTATTATATTGTTGGCGCCCGATGTGAGACACGTTTAAATAAAATATTGTCACCGTTAGTGTTCAATTTTTATCAGAATTTGAAAGTATGTCGAAAACGGAACGACTGCGATAACGTGTGCAAAATTTGATCCTGATCGCGTCATTTTCCTTCCTTCATTATGTCATGTCCATTCCGCTGGCAGTTTGCACCGTATTTTCACCATTTCTCGTAAAAAGTATATAATTTAAAAAAAAGTAAAATATAACATTTAATCACCAAGAAGAGAAAAAAAAGAAAAGATGTTATAATTTCATAAAAAAATGAATAAAACATAAAAAAAACAATAAGCCCAAACCGGTTTAAACACCTTTATCAATTATATTTTTTTTTCTAAACGGCATCGAAAGCATCACTCTTATATTTAAATATTTAACATCACAATATATCGACAAGTCCAAAATGGACTGTGAAATATTTATCACACCCGCATAAATATATATAGCTAGAATAGCTTTCATATATGTAGGATCATGAAACTGAAATAAAAAATGTAATAACTTTGTATTCATCTATCACTTTGTCGTTAATTATTAACTTTCTAGTGCGAATAATTAATACAACATTTGAGCAACGATCTTTCTTATTATGTGCACCGCGAATATTTAATGAATTGCCACTAGATATCAAGGGGTCAAAAGTGATTAATGAATTTAAACCAAAAATAACACAGTGGTTGCTTGATGTGGGTAGAAAACAAAACGAAAGAAATCTGTCACTTGTTTTAATCTATCTACCTACATATTTTTGTCTCCAACAATATTATAGATAAATGTTTTTTTTATAATTTAATTTATTTTGAATTTAATTTAATAATATGCAACTTTCAAAAACTATCCAGGTAATTGCTTTGTAAAGAAATTACCTTTATTTTAAGTGTATTTTTTTATGCTAAAAAATAAATGAAATTAACAAAAATAGTTTTACAACTTTGTTTAAAAACACTTTATTATTGTCATCAAGAACTAGTTTCGGAACCACCGTTCCTTCTTCAAGGAAAACTAGATACTAACATAACATTACAAAATATGGGCAATCATACATTAGTGTCAGGTGTTAAAGTGGAAGAGGGTGGGTGATGGGGGAAGGGGTTAATAAATGGTGGAAGGAGAGAAAGAGACAAATAGTTGGGAAAATATTACTATATCATCTGGAACATATCACGATATATTAAAGGATCCAAGGTTTAAAAATGTTGCCAGGATAATAATGTGATTTTATTTCGATTACATATGATATAATATGGGAACTGCATTTTAGAGAGCCCATAAAATAATTTTGTTTTAAACCAGATAAAATTTATAATAATAAAAAAGGCAAATTGAAATACGTAAAAGGCTGACGCTGCAATTTTCTCAATACGGTCTGAAGATTTAGTGTTTTATGTTACCAAATCAGTCTGACTTTTGACCCTTTCGGCTATAAAAGTTTTTTCAAATAAATGTTTGACCTGTCCACCTTCAATGACCGGTCACGTTTAATGTTTCCCACATCAGCTATTTTTTTAGAAAAAAGCATACCCTTTTATTTTCATATAATGTAAATATGTTTATTTATGGCAGTACATAATAACAATTTTAGACGGATATGAAACTGATTGATAACGAAAATGCAAGATGCTAATACTTACGTCACTCCTCTGTCCCTGAACTTGATGTATATTTTCTACAGCTTCATCACGTTTTTCACTAATATTTATTGGGTAGAATAAGTAACGGGCGTGAGCATAAAATTTTGCCGCACTTGTAATATAAATTCTAGATATTTTATAAAATTAATTTCTGCATGGAAACAATCTGTTTCTAATATTGAAATTAATAAGTTTATAAATAATACGTGTGTTTTTAATTATTTTAACCTCATCCAAACCGTGGATATTTTCACAAAAAATAAAACGTCTTCATGATCTACTCTATCGATGTATTTAGTAGTATAAATATCTTATGATATAAATATGTAATATTTAATTAATAGTTCATTAACTTTGTTTTAAAGAACCACAATGAGTTAAGTATTTAGGTACATTCCCCAACCGTATTCGGGAAAACTCTTTTTCTTCATCAAGACGATATCAAAAACTAACTAAAATGATGTGTCAAAATGTTATAACGTTTTCAAAAATTTAATTTAAAAAAAAACTGACAAAATGTAACGATGATGAAATATGTGGAAATTAATTGAATACACCAAAATTATAAGGTATTTTTTTAGGATTGGTTAAACTTATTGGTTATTTATAAAATTGTGTTTAATTTTTATTCAAAGTATTTTTCAAAACCGGTTGGTGAACATAAATAACTCGTAGTTGTTTTTGACAACAATGTTTAATAAACGATTAGTTACTAAAATGAACCTCAAATATTAAAAATAAACTCTACTTAATAGAAATTATATTAATCAACTTGAAAATATATACAAAAATAATCTATCAACAAAAAAGTTTTTTGTAGAGATTTTATGGATACATAGATTTTTTTCGTATATCTTTCTAGTTAATTTATTTAATTGGTATTAAAATACCATGAAACTATGTTCTGAAATTGCAACTTCACAAAAAAGGTGTTCTCCTTAAAAATAAATAATATTATTTATGTTACACTCGTTTACATGTAGTAAAACGTAATTAATACCTGTGACGCAGAATAAAAGTTTTCCAGGAATGATTATACACCTCACGGAAGAGCTGTTATTTTTGGATCAGGTTCAATGATGCCTGAACACCCCCACACGCGTTTCGCGAGTCGGTCGCCTGCACAATACCACCCTTCTCGCCCTTTTCCCGAGGGATGATAGGCAAATTACTGGAATCTCTGGATTGCCGACAGAAACACCTGAGACAAATCGATTTGTATTAGCTTATATGCGGAAATTGAACAACCTTATCGACTGTAAAACTCGGTCCAAAGCATTCTGATTACCTGAGACTAAAACCATGTATTTAATTTATTGTTTTGGGTAATATAACTCACCGAGTCAAGAAATCTACAGGCTTCTTCAACACATCGACTCTCTTGACCCAGTAGCGTCCGCAAGTCACATTTGAAATTCTCATTTGTAAAAAAAGGAAGTTAAACTAGGAGCAATAGAGAAAGCAAGACGAAAAAAAAAGATTTAAAAAATAACGCCAAGAAATACTTTTCTTCTTGTGTCTAATTCGTTTAATGAATGTTAGGTATCATCTTCTGAGTATAGTTTTCTGGGCTAATCTGCCGTGTATTTCTGACATTTCTGGCCGGCGTTTCAGATCAAAGAGGTCAGATATACACGGCAGATTAGCCCAGAAAAATATACACAGAAGATTCTGAACGGCCGTGAAAACCTAAGGCTATCATGTTGACTAACATCACATTGTATACTGCAGGCCGGAATGGTTCTACAGTTGACTGGCCAAACCATTGCCTCACGTACTTCAGCCATAATATTTTCCTCCTTTCAGGGTTCCAACTTCCAGTTATCGTTCCGTGCTCTGTGGTATGCAAGATTTGATACATATCTGGATGTCTTATTCCAAATTTTTATTGTTATTGTTTTAAATACTATTTTTAATCATCTATTCAGCTTATTTTGAACATTCTTCTATAGATCCACACCTAAAATGTTTATCAGTCATCATCTTATAATTAATTTTGTAAAATTCGTAATCTAAGGTTGAGATAATGACTTCAAAATATCTTTTTACATATCCGATTGAGCTGTGTTGATTAATCGTTTAACCTAAAATATCGTTCATATATCCGAGTTGCTCTTCGTAGTAATGACTTTTATTTAGGCGGGTCCTTGTCTCAAAATTCGGGGCCTCCAGAACGTCCAGTGAGACAGGCCTCTGCACCACACTACCCCTGCTCTGCTCGCACCGCGCAATGCATAGAGATGGAAGAGGATCGCCAAGAACACGTGTAACAGGACGCCTTATGGGGGTCACGCTCCACAGTAATGAAGGAACCAACTAAAGACGAAGGGTATTTTCTGTGTAGTCTGTTATTTGCATTACAGACATACCCAACTTACAACACTTTGCACTTATGAGGATTTTCAACTACCACCCTGCCCCGAACTTGAGGCGCATAGTTCGCAGTTACGACGCCTTAGCGACATGAGGCCACCCACCGCTCGCGTTGGCTTTCATCACCTGGCGTTGTTGAAATATAAGATTTATAGTTTTTATTTTATCTACAAATGTATTTTTGATGATTGCAGTGTAATACTTGTTTCAATAAAATAAGAAAATAACGCATTATTATACAGTGTAACAGACCTAGTCCACAACATTTTATAGATGGATATCTGACTAAATCACGAGTCGAAAATGGTCAATGAGTATATGTCTAATCTCAACCATGTCAGAGATATAAGCATTTCAAAAATTCGTTATTATGCGATTATTTAGATTAATTGAAATATTTTATTGATTTCAAATTATATATTGAAAAAAATATATTAAAGTTCATCAAAATTCGAGCATTCAGACTATATATTTGTAGATAATTTAGGGTCTGAAGCAAAGATATTGATAAATAATGGATACATTTCGTAAATATTTATTTAAAAGTACGTAGACTTAAAACTTAACATGATTTTGTACAAATTGAAACAATAATATTTTTTGAAACATTGTTCATATTCCTTGAACATTTTCGACTCATAATTTAGTCAGGTATCTGCAGATAAAATATTGTGGACTAGGTCTGTTACACCCTGTATAGTACTACGCCTGCGTAAAACATGTTTTTAAAATTTTTTTTTCTTCGGTATCCAGAATAGTCTACAAAGATACTAAAAAACCTCATACCTTATAGTCCACTAACCTTTTATATTTCATGCGCTTTATTTCTATCACTCTGTTTTTAACGTTCTGTATAGCCTCCGGTACAATATATTCCATGTTAAAATAGAAATACGAAACATGAACGGCGCCTTGAATGAAATTATAGCTAATGAGAACTTTTCAACCGAGGCAAAATTAGCGGTATATAATGGAGTCCTGGTAGCGAAAATGATATATGGAAGTGAGACCTGGAGCGGGTATAAGAGGAATGAAAGCATATTGAATGCAGTGGAAATGAGATCACTTAGGCATATATCTATGTGGCAGATTTATTTATGACAAAGTAAAGAATGTAAAACTGATTTTAGTATAGTGAGTAAGATTAAGAAAGGATCACTAATGTGGTTTAGTCACATGGAACGGATGAATGAGAGAATTGTAATAAATATAGATATATGACGCAAGTGTTGATGACACCATAACTAGAGGATACTCGCGGAAGACTTGACACGACTAGATACTGGAAGATGGTCCTGTTAGAAGCCTCAATAATCAGCGAGCTTGTATGAGAAGATGTATGAATGTGGATAAGGTGAGAGTCAGGATAAAAAAGTATGACGCTCTGTCTTCTCTGCTTACCCCCGCGGAGAAACGGTGTTATGATAAGTAATCAAGTAAGTAAAATATAAACACATTTTTATTATCTACTTAACAATTCACAGATCACTATACTATTATTATTAATACCTAATTAATTGGATTAATATGGACAATGAATTGGACTTTCAAGTAGATCTGTATTTTGTACAATGTAATATCTCGGTATATGTCGGTAAACGGATTTTAAATATATATTATATTTTGTGTATTTATTTGGCATTTTATATTAAAATATATGTTTATAAATCATATACAGTGGCGCAAAATACCTAAAATTCTATATCAGTAGATAAGTTATTAATTTAAATTATGAATTCTCGTAAAAAATCACACACAATCCGAATTAGTTAAATCCCTCGATATCTGAAAACTATCTGACCGATTTACATTAGAATAATCATTTAAATTTAGAAAATCAATGGGAAAAAAAACTATTACGGAGAACACATTCTTATTGTGAAATTGTAATTATGCACAACATAGGTAGGTCTGTGATATTTTAAATACTAATTAAATGCATTCATTAGAACGATGTACATATTAAATCAATTTGATCGAAAAATATTGTTGTTGCTACTGGGATTCGAACCTGGATCTCTTTCCAATCCAGAGAAGGTGCACTAACCGACTATGCTATAACGCACAGTGCTTTTGACGACAAATTTTCTAACCCATATGTTACATTTTTAAAATTAATACATCTATCGTTCCATTATTTGATTATTCCGGGTTGGAAAGAGATCCAGATTCGAATCCCGGTAGTAACAACAATAATTTTCAATAAATTTGATTTTATAAGTATGTCTTTCTTTAATTAGTAATGAAAAAAATTACTAATGATTACGAACAGATAAACTTCATGCTGTTAAAGATATTTGGGACCGATTTATTTTATTTACAAATATAATTTAATTTGTTACAATTAGTGATGAATTCGGTTTAATATAGAAATCAGTTTATTTACATTAACAGAGAGTTTGCTAACATTCAATATATTATGTAAAAATCATAATTATACACCTGTATATATACGCTCTGATATTTCACAAGACTTTATACCGGACATATATTCGAAGATATATGTACATGTAAAAATAAATGCGGCTAACCTAACGTAACTAACATTTAGAGATTTCACTGTTATTTTTATTGAAGCTTGTCAGTATTTTGACTATCGTAATTTTAGCTATCGGGCTTTAGACTATCAGAATTTAAGCTGTCGAAATTCTGATTGGCACTTCATAAATAATATTGAGTGCCTATTATAAATATAGATTAGAAGATATTTATTTCCAAAATAAAATTTGTTATATCATTTCTTAACCCGTATGCTAGACACCTTTAGATAAAATAGTTCAATAATTTATTATGATGGTACATCATACATCTCAGTATCCTAATTTATGTAACTAATTTTCTAGAATTTAAATTACTTTCCATTCAAAAAATATTTAATTTCAATATTTTGAATGAGAGAATAAATACTTAGTAAGAAACAAAACTAATAATATTTGTTTTCTAAACTTATTACATTTCCTCTGAGAAAGCACTCAGTTTCAGAATATTTAAGTATAGATATACTATGTAGGTCTGGTATAACAAGACTTACTGCGGACTTATTCTGAAATTTCCCAAGATTATTATTTACAGAGGAGAATATAAGGGATGTTTCTTAATCACCCTCAGACTGGCTGCAATCACACAGCAGAAGGCGAAATTGTTTGCCAAAAATATAATATTACATTATTAATGAAATCGTGCTCTTGAATCTATACAGCGTGATCTACTCTGACACGCGTAGCCCTCACAGAACAAGGGTAATATTAATAATTTGATTCATTGTACAGAACGGGTAATTTTACAAGAAATATATCAGGTTTTGTTTCTGGAGATTCTATTAGTTCAGTAAATGGGTATCAAGACATTAATAACGTACTACGAAACAAACATATGTAAATATTAATTAAACACTACCAATAATCAGTATGCCGGTTTTATTTTTTAAGTATTTTACTATACACACTGGTTATTTTCACTACTAGTTTCGAGAAGTGCAGTCCCTCACATCATCACTAAACTAAATACAGAATTGTAGTCTATTCGAGAAATGGGTTTAGTTCGTTAACGGGAATATGGACAATAAAGGCGAAGTGTTCGGGATTCAATTATGTGGTTCGAAAATTCCGAGAAGTTATTATTAGGCACCGGCGATGTTCCTCTATTCCCTTATTTGGATTTCTCACGGTTTGACCTATATATATATATATATTATACATATATTTATTTATTTATTTATCGTAATCTCCACTAGTTATTTATTCTGCTTTTTTCTAATATATTGATTTTTGTTTTTGAATTGAGTAGATTTTTGCCGATGTAGTTGTTGGCATAAAATGCGAGTTTTATATGCAAAGGCAAATCATTAGTTATTCTATGGGAAATTGTGTCAGTATTCAATATTTAGTTTAGTTATCACCCGATGATGAGAGAGACTGGACCTCTCGAAACTAGTAGTGAAAATGACCCAACGTGTGTATAGTACAAAGTTTTATTGTGAATATTAAAATAATCACGTTACACCGCAAAGTAACCGCTGTGTCAATTAATGATATTATTTTTTAAGGTTTGGCAAAATCGATAATTTTCTAAGCGGCGGCAGTGGAAATAAATACGTAAGTAATAAAAGTTATCATAAATATGATTGATGAAATGAACCATAAAAAACAACCTTAATCTCTGTTTCTGCCCTCCACAACCAATCCCATGACCAAATAACATGTCTCTGGCAATATTTTCCGTGGTCTTGGTGTATAAATGTAGGTACAATGATAATATAGAAAGGCACCAAAATATTTTAAATAATAATAAAATATTTTAAATAATAATTTTAAAGAAAATATGTGTAAATATGTAAGGATGATTGTATGAAAGTAAACAAATTAATTAATGTCGAAATTTATCATCATATTTTTTAATTAATGTGGCTAAAGGAATAGTAAATTAAATTGCTGTTTTATACAAATTTATAATGAAAGTCTAACTCTTTTTAATTAATTTTGTAATATTAACTGGGTTATGAAAATTTTATTTAAATTAAAAATCTTTAGTGTTTATTATAAATAAAACAGACAATTGTGTGGTTGGAATATCAAGGAGAATTATCCCGATATGGACACGGCTAGGGTGGTCCTTATACCTGACTCCAGAGTCTCTTCAGCCAGACGCAATGCATTTACCTATCGCTGGAATACTGTTGCAGGTTTTCTTCGTCTTAACGTTGTACCCAGAATAATTTATTTTCATATTAGATATATATATTACCGAAAAATTAGAAGATTTTTTTTATAGAGCTAGCCGTGATTTGATTTATTGCAGGGTTGAGGCATTCGTCCATCAATGCGATTTAGGTACTCTCGATCAATATAAATAATTCTACGGATATGATTAGATCATTAGCATAATCATATGTTAGTTAAAATGTCACGTGATAATTATTAGATACTAGCGAGAATTCTAAGTTAGGCTAATAAAAGGTCGAACTAACACCAGTTTTGTTTTGAGTCAGTTAATATAGAGAACTTCCTAAGCAATTTACCTTTAGAAAAGTGCGTAAAAACGAATCGTGACTGAAATAGTGATTGCTTACTTACCTGTTAATACAAAGAAATATATTTTGATGTGACTAGTTTTAATATTAAAAAGCTCTAAAAGTTCTCAAATGGATTAAATTAAGATATTAATTGCAATCAAGGTGACTTAGATACGTCTTGCAAATGACAGATGAACGACAAACACGATGTATCTTATTAGTAATTCCGGAGAGAAGGCGGCGATGGGACACCCCACACTGAGCTAAGATAGCAACGCTTCGGATAAATCTCATTACTCATCTTCAAGGGATGTCTTATGGTGAAGTGTCGCTCTAAAATGATCGTGATACACATCCTTTCAGGCCGGCAGTTCAGTGCTAAGTGAGTTAAACCAATCTTTACGAGTATAATTAGGGTGTTTATGACATAATGTTTGGCTTCTGTTAATGTTATGATTTAAATTCGATCATTTTAAAGCGACACTTTACTGATAAGGCACCCCCGGAAGATGGGTAATGAAATTTACCCGAAACGTTGGGACAACAATGGTCCTTCTGGAGACCAACAGATGCGAGATAACCAAGAAACATTATATCTGACGTTAGGATAATAACCACTGCACTGCCTGCATATGAATGAGATGTGAAAATACACGTATATATTTTATAAGTTTTTTGATTAAGCTTGTTACAAAGTTCACCAGGTACAATAGTTTTACAAATAAAATTCAGTATTAGTATCAAAATTTGATGTTAAGAATATATAAGAAATAAAGAATATATACATTTAGTATATTAAAATATAAATCAAGGCATTATATATTTATATGACAATTTGACACCACAACTTATTAGAGGAGTAGCAAGGTACTGACTTAGTACGCATGAGGTAGTCGGCGCCTTCAAATTGTTTTTGATTTAATAATGGTTTTGGGGGTATCTACATGGTGTCGATTCCAGAACCTACCGGTAAATGTTAACATAAAATACAAGGTGAGAGTGTATAAAAGTGTTGTAAAAAATTTTTGCTAAAAGATTGTACGAAGACAGATTGTGTCTTGACTAGGCAATTAGTACCAAAGTGGCGCAAGGCAGGGGAAGATGGAAGCGCCTTGCCGAGTCTTTGAGCCCCCGACCCCACTAAGGGAACGAAGAAAATTGATTAAACAGTCAGTAAGTATGTAAATCAGTATGTGTAAATTTATTATCGATATGTGGAATACTATGTGGTAACTTTTCACAATATTTAGTGATATGGCATGACACATGAAACATAATCCCAACCCGTATCCCTAAAGTTACAGAAATCTTTAATAAGGGACGTCACCTAAGTCGATTTCGTGAATATATGTTGCCGGACCATGTTGGATGCCGGTTGCTAACGAGGATTTGTGAGGCGAACCGTCATTACGGAATAGCTGCTTACAACCTACATATTATCATGTCCAGTCATATTGTACGCTTGACTGGGTTATCGCCGGCTTGGCCGAGCTATAACCGTGTTACTGGGAATATGAGCCAAACGCATAAACATGAAATTATAATTATTATTGTGATTAAGATAATCCATGCGCACCTGTAAGAGAACGTGATTAGAATGTTGAGTATAATTAAGGGTTTGTGAGTTATGAACGCTTTATTTTATACATAATTATTAATTTTAAGTAAGCGGGCGCGAATCAAACAAGTCACTCTCACTATTGACCGAGTGGTTGAGGGTTCAAGCCTCGTCCCTTAATTAATCAAATTTTCACAGCACAATATTTAGTTTAAAAAATAATAATAGCGTACATATTAACACTTTTTATATGCGCTCATTTTAATAAAAATAAAGTTTAATGTAATTACTTGATTTAACGTAATATGTTCTGCGTACAGTTTTTTAAACAATCTGCTATGTGCTCGTATATCGTTGTTTCTGGCCTACATTTCAAAACCCATTGCAGGTTCATCATCAGCCCCGCTGATGATACCCTACAATGAGACAGGTCAGATATACGTGGCAGATTAGTCCAGAAAACTGTACACAGAAGATTCTGAACGGCTGCGAAAACATTTTTAATGTAATATGTAATTAGGGTTATGGAAACTCAAATATAAAATGTAGATATTATTCATGCGAATAAAAATGGTTAAAAAATAATAAAAAAAACGTGTCATCCATCTCAAACAAACGTATCATACCATATCTCTGCTGTTTGTGTGTAATATTTTTTCTGCAACGAAAAAAATATTCGTAACTTTAGCTACAAAAATCTACATAATAGCTAATATGAAATTTGACTGACAGAATATGTCTACTGACGGTATGACTGACTTTAAAAACATAGGTTTACATTTTGGCCATTCAAATTTTATACCCAGTCTTATTTTCGCAGTACAAGTATTTTGGAATAGTTTGGGAATTATAAAATATTGGTATGTTGTGTTTTACCTCTATACCCTTATTAAAAAAATATATCCTTACGTATATAGTATTATATTATACGTATGTATATACATTTTAAAACTTTGGGATCTATTTAAATTATTACGAGATAAAATACTTTACACCGAGTTTATAAACTTTGTATAAAAACATAAATTCCACTACTTGGATATACAAAATAAACACTATAAATACATATATTTATATACTTAGTTTTTTTGATTCGAAAAATATGAAAAAAAGTCAAAAATTAAAAAATTCAGTTAAGTAAATAAAATTTAAAAAATGAATATCCCTAGTAAAGAACTGAACCAAGATCTTCCATGTGACAAGCAGGGATACTAATCACTAAACTACCAAGGAATCAAGTATATAATAGTTTACAAATACATATTTTATAATAATGGCTTCTTACAGTTCAACAAGGGTACCTATTTTTTAAATGAAGTAAAATAAGTCGAATTTTATGTTAATATTGTATAAATTCGAAAATATATCAATGCAATAAATTTTAATACAAAAAATCTCCATTATATATACTTATAATACCATGGCACCGGCTAAGCGTGTAAGAAGTTTGAGTAAAAGTAAAAGTGAGAGTTTATAAAAATGTTACAAAGTTTAATAATGCGCTATTTTTTTACACAGCTTTTCAGGACAATTTTTATTGAAGGACCCATCGAAATATTCTATGTTAAGAACAGTTATATATACTCTATCTTTAAAAAATGTTAATACATTTTTACAAACATTGTAATATAATTCATTAAGTCACTCATTAATTCTAATATTTAAAACCGACAAATAAAATATAGGTACATCTATGTATATGGCATTTCGTGTAGTTTCATGATAATGTTGCCAAAACGTCTATTAGGACTTTCTCTAAATTACCCGGAATTTTAAACATTCTAAGTGTTATTATAATAATTAAAAATAAAATACATCGAATGTTTTTGAAAGATAATAAAATAAAAATTAAATCATTATTATTTCTCAATTCAGTAATTATTTTTTGATTACTGATTCACTATAACGTTATGAATTATAAGTTACTTTAGTTATGTAAGAAGAGTTCCGAGTAGAAAAATGTGAAAATGCGTAAGTTGCTGATTCATTATGATCAAACTCTCCAGTAATAAACAGAACAATTAATTCCGGTACATTTATTCATTTTTAGTACAAAAAATAAGCACATTATTACATATAAATGGCAATAGTATATCGAGGGAAGAAATTTAAATTTATTTTTAAATTAAATATTTACAATTTTACGCTATTCAATTTGTTATAAATATATCAAGTGAATGATTTAACGATAGTGAAACTAGAATTATAAAGTACCTTCCACGCCAATGATATGATTGCGATTATCTTATTTCTTAGATTGGTTATTAGTGGTTTGGTTGCTGTTTGAATAACAATGTCTATGTTATTCAAATCTTTAGAAATTGAACATTATTTTTTGGAAATGTAACATATACGGGACATATTTTTGTTTCAATTTTTGATATAAAACACATAGAGCTGAGATTATTAACGAAACATCATTCTATACAAATTACATAAAAATATAATTAATTAATTAGAAAGATATACACAAACAAATTATTATTCCTAAAAATATTTTAAATACTAATTTAATGTATTACTTATAAATATATACATATAAAATCAATTTTGTCGAAAAATATTGTTTTTGCGCTACCGGGATTCGAACCTGGATCTCTATTTCCAATCCGGGGAAGTACACTGCCAATTGTGTTATAACGCCAGTATTTTTCATGACAAATTTTTGAACCTATATGTTACACTTTTTCAAATTAATACATCTGACAGACCTATGTTCTGAATAATTACAACTTCACAATAAGAATGCGTTCTCTTTAATACTAAAAATATTTGTTGCTACCGGAATTCGAACCTGGATCTACAGATTACATTTCGACATATTTAAAAGTTATATTCTATATATTTTTATAATTAACACATCCATTATTCCATTATTTTATCCTTGCATACACAACTTCTGCATGATGATTTATTAAGAAGTCCAACATTACGTTTCTTTAAGACTATTTAGTTATTTATATTTTTTAATATTTTTTAGGGTAGTTATGCCAATAATACTGATTGAAAATATAAATACATTAAATTAATTTTCATGCAGCTGTGGAATATTTTGATTTACTAAAAAGTATTAAAAACCAGCAGTGTGAAGTTATACTGCATCATTTAGAATATACGTAATGCAGCATCTCTCCGGAGATGACCCAGCAAACGTGCGATCCTGCAGCAGCTCAAACGCTTAGATCCTATGCATACCAAATCCCGCTACATGGTACATCCGTATCAGTGCAGCCTTAATTCTATTGCAGCATATAGCGAAGAGTCAACCTAAGTAGGTAAGTACTCAAGAACTTACAAATAAAATTACAATCAGTATACAGAGTATTCTAAATAAAACGTGCTCTACTTTTAATACAGGAATAATATAAAATTCTGAACACGAAATTGGTTTAAAATGTTTCATCACCGTGATATGAGAAAAAAAATATCAGTACATAAATTAAATACCGGAAAATTAAATTAAACCATAATTGATTGAGATTGCATGTGATGATATAACACTTGATGAAAAAAAAATTCTAGAGTAATGGGTATAATTTTGAATGCTGCAAAAAATGTAACAGACATTATTTCAACCATTTACTGTGCGAGCAATAACTTGTGATTAAAAAAAATTTCAAGTCGAAATTAAAAAATTTTTTTGTTCACATTCAACATTTTTTACCAATGATGAAAAATAATTTGTAAATGTACACACAATAAAAGCTTCATGTATAGGGTAAAAACAAATTTTTGGATTTGAAATCCTGATATTGGATTCTCTATCTGTTCGTTGTAGCAATATATTAATAATAACAAACTTAATGTTTAAACGTTGGATAGTCATGTCTTTTCAGTTAAGTTAATTAGTCAATTTCTTATGGTGCGATTATGGTCATACTTAACACTTATTGACCGGTGGGGCAGTAAGTGTTAAGCATTAATATAGTATTATGTAAGTTGTTTTTATTTATTTATGAAACTATCTACTATCTATCAAAACAAAATACATCCGGCGGTGGTGGGTCATTTTAGACCCACCTCAAGTTTTCAGTTTTTAACCGTCTTGTGTGAGATTTTTTATAGATATTTCATTTTAAATATGATTTAATGAAATAGAATGATGTGCCGTAATGTTTCTGCTTAAAAATTTAAGTTAAAAATTAAAAAATATTACGAATAATGTACGTATTCACACGCATCAACAGACGTTCTACACAGCCAAAATACAAACATCCACTGAGCATGTGATCTTCTCGTCGGTTGGCGATTGCTTCTACCTTCTTGAGTATAACAGTGGTTATAAACAATTAAAATGTATTATTTATTTTTTATACATCAGTATTTTTTACACGTAAACCGGATGAAAATTATTTAACAAAATATATTTTAAAGTGAAAATATTATATATTACAAATAAAATATTAAAAGAATTACATCCTTTTTATACGAAACGCAATCAACAATATTATAAGCAGAAGCAAATGTATATATATATGATATAAATGTATATACAATTTATACTCAAAATAAACATAATATTGATTGTGTTCTGTGAATTCCGGTCAGTAAATAGTTTGTTATTGTCATAATATAATTGTCAAAAATATAAATAACAATTGCCCCATGGCCGATCCGCTTCTGTGTCGGATTGGTCATAAAACATACAGTTAGGCGCAACGTTCCTCAAATAGTTATATTGCTGACATTGTCTAGGGGCCGCCAGACGAAAATAAGTCAAAACAATTAACAATATAAATCTGTACAATAATTGGACTGGATCTCAATATATGGACGCATACCTGGTATCCTTTGTCTACCTGCTGTAAAAGATATGCTCAAAATGTTGAGAATATATCTTTCGGTGTAAGCCTTAGGTCAGTTTTTGAGCGTTTTTTCACATTTTTATCAATAACTCATTTGAATCTCGTCCAATAACTTTTATTTGTATCTCAAATTATTTGGAAATATTTAATAAAATATTAGCTAGAAAGAAAATAGCATTAAACGTACATTATTTGTAGCGTAATTTATATTTTAACAAACACCCGGGTTAGATCTGACCCACCACCGCAGAGGATATGTTAAAATTACTAATTTACTAAAAACATTTTGAAAACAAAACAATTTTTTATATTTTGGTTAGGCATATTACGTTTTTATTCAAATAATTTATTCCATAAAATGGCTCTAATATTTATAAATTCAACGCTTAATCACAATTGTAAATGTAAGAATAACTAACAAACGTTTTTTTAAAATAAATAATTGTGTTTAAACACAAAATATTAAAATTATCAAAAATATTAAAATGTGAGGTTTATAAATGTAAATTAGACACTAAGCCAACTTCATACATAATATCAGAATAGGTGCAGTTTTTAAAGACATTTAGTTTAACTTGAACCCGTGACCCATCGGATATACGTCACGCGTCCGCCAAATACACTTTTGAATAGAAAATTCACTGAGACTGAATAAAAGATTTCTTTGCTAAGTAAAAGAAAAATAGTATATTAAGAGATTGTTCATGGAATAAAGAGAAGCATTCCCATTTAATTTTTAGCGGGTCACTGGGCAGAATAAATACTCTTTTCAAACATTAACTCCATTGTTATTCACCCTAACCTAACCTAACCCAAGCGAAAAAGAAAAATAAATCATATACGATTCACTAAGGACCACAGATTTATCTTTTGTTAAGTTTGTAATAAATTATTTCTGCTCGACTAATAAGTCACTTTATACTTAATTTACATTTTTCGTGTAAAATCTATTATTTAAATATATCTTAAGTGTTAAATATCCTCATAACGAATATATTTAAAGTTTTATGTCATTATTCAAAATTTAACTCACTTGGTTTTGTCCGTACTGAGACAAACCTTTTATATAGTTACTTATTAATAATAAAAAACTGGGAATAAGAAAATTAAGTTAATTTTAAACATGAAAAGTATATAGTACTACCTGTAGAATATACATATGTGTATATTCAAATGATATAAAAATTTATCATTTTTATAATTTCATTATGAATACTTTTATATCTTACGGTTGACATTAAATCAGCATTGACATTTTTAAAGAATTAAGATAATACAAGTTCATTTTCAGAGTTAAATTATACAAGTTCAAAAGTTAAATTGAGTTTGATAAATTCTTCTGAAGTATACGGCCGTATTTTCAAAAGCAGTTATTAATTTGTAAAATTGTCACAAAATTATTTTCAAATACGTTATTCTCCATGGTTTTCAATTCATATATATGCAGTTTTGTTTAAGTTTTTAAAAATGTATTTATAGATATGGAATATGTTTAAATTTGTTCCGCAAACTGCGTTACAAAATTTCATAACAATTTCATTTTGAAATTCTCTAACTTTTACCTTTATCAGTACCCGGATCGATAACAAGCGTGAAATTCTTTTGAAATCAAAAATATTTTGTACGCGACCAGTATCGAACCCTGTACCTCTCGCATGCTAAGCCAGCGCTCTGCCAACTTAACCAGTCTCCGAATGGTATACAGTATCAAATATTCGTATACGTCTGTATATAAAGCTGATTTTTTTGTGTAAATCTTTAACATTTTTGATATATTTTAATATTCATACATTCTAAAACTGATATTTAATTTTATTAAGAAAATCGTTACTCTAAGTGAACTCTATAATAAATTAATATTAATAAAAAGATTTCTAAACGTTTACATTTACGCTGTATTCGTATTCGTCGGTGGTACATTAGTTAGCATCGCTGCCTGTAATGGGGAGACCAGGGTTCAGTTTTTTAATTTTTATTTTATTTATTTAACAAAACTCGTGAATATTTTTACGAACCAGAAACACTCACGTCACAGACATATTCTATATTTGAGACATATGATGTGTAAGTAAATATATTATAATTATTTTACCTTGTTATAAATTAAATTACTCCCAATACACATGTACTTAATGAACAAATATTTTTATACAAATCAAATTAATCAACTAAGAACAATATACAGAAAAAAAATCTATCTATCGAAACAATATTTAGTTGCCACTAGGATTCGAACCTGGATCATTTTCTATCCAGGGAAATGCGTTTACCAATTACATTATACCAACATTGTATATTGACGATAAATTTTCGAACTTATATGCCGTAGTTCTTTCAAATTGATACATCTATTATTTTAAATTTTAAAGTCATCACCTTTTAAATTTAGAATAATAATATATTCTGAAAAACTGCACAACTATACAGTACAACTTTCAGAATAATATAATGTGTTCTCTTTAATATAAATATTTTTATTATATAGGCGAAAAACAAAACAAAAAAGAAAGTAAAGGTAGATTAACATATGCGAAACAAAGTATTTGATAATGTATAATAATATAGATTACTTTGCAATACGTTTTAAAATATTTGATATCAACCCTCAAAAGATGAATTAATAAATATGAATGAGTAATTTAGTTTTTATTCAGGAATACATTGATTTTTCAAAATTGGTTTCCTAAAATGTTCCAGTCGTTACCGCGCTGGACAATCACTTGACAGACTGGTACAAGATGAACTAGATTTTGATTTTGATAATGTGAGAACTTTACGTACATACCAGCAAAGAAATATTGTCTCAAAAAGTATTCACGAAACGTTTCCTGTTTCTGATGACGTTAGTAAGAAAATATTTTTAAATCGAGGTGCTTTTAAAAATAACAAAACTGGTTTTCGAAATGAAAGAATTAAAAATGTTTACATTTTATGATAGTGAATTGTGTACCAGCCTGTCTGCATTTCAACCTAACAAAACATGATGGTATACAAATGTTTTTAGAATTAAATATAGTTTTCAGAACGATTTCGAATATTATGGACGTGGAAGAAAATAACACAAGACAACATTTAAAAAAAAAATGTTTGTTGAATAAAAGTAGTCTTACTAACTGCGGCGAGAAAAAAACGATTCGAATAATAGTTTTTTTTTATTCGCTCTAGTTATGGAGATACACAACTTGTTCTTCTACATATAAGAGTAAAAAGCTAAATTTCAACAGTATATCATATTATCATACTACTATAATGTAAATTAAATTCATTTTCATTTAATCAATCGCAAATAACACAAAATAACAAAAACATACAGGAATTGAATTTATACTATAAATTATTTCTACTGAAATACTGAAATACTGCGCATTATCTTTATTTGTCGCTTGTAATCCCAATCTGGGACATCTCTAGTCAATGTCCAATAGTAGTCTGCAAGCACAACAGAGTCCCACCAACATTGATATCTTCGTTTTATTGTTAAAATGTCATGTTGGAACCGTTCACCATGCTTTTTACTCACTGCACCGCACTTTTCTGCGAAGAAATCTAGATGAGAGTGGAGAAAGTACATTTGAATACATGTTGCGACCTAATTGTTGATACTTGTCTCTAGACCTTCTAAGGTTGTTTACAAGCTTAATATAATTTTTAGCAAGAAGCCATGCACAACACTTTTAATTTTTAAGGTCTCGAATTAAATCACTTGATTCACCTTGGATAAATCTGTGGCTCTCCAAGTGACTCGGGTGTAATATCAGGATCCTATGATATCGAAGTCTTAAGGTATGGCTCTGATGTCACCTCCGTACTTTCTCATCTGAGTGCAGACTGTACTTCTCAGAAAAGGTAGGTACAGGCTGGTCGTCCCCACGTAGCACTGGTCGGATAGCTGACGGGATGTTGGGGTATTTTATGCTCAACTTATTTATTTTCTCATTTTCTTATTTCTTATTCTTATTAATAGCTATGTACGTGATGTGTCGGATCTCTCTACACCATAGGAATGCCAAAATCCATTCACATAACATGTATTGCAGCAGATATGAGGTGCTCACGTTATGTCTTGATCTCCTAATCTCATACCAAAATAATATCGACTGTCTTTACGAGTGGAGTAATTGAGCGTTTCTGGGCGGCAAATGTCACATCACCACACACACAGAAATTGAAAAATTCATTAATACATTTACGTGGCATCCTGGCTTTTCAAGTTAAGCATGACCACAAAACAAAACTCCGAACAATTTATTAGGTTCACTTTTTACATGTATTATGTACTTACATTGATAAATAATGTCTAACTGTCTGAAATATTACTCTTCTAAATTAATATTCAATAAGTATACATTTTCACCCAGTTAATTACTATGAATGTAGCGTAATATTTCAAATATCAGACAAATGTATGAAAGTAAGACATATATTTGGGTACCCTATTTGCTACACTAGTAATTTACTGTATTATAGCAGACAGTGTTCCTCCCGTATATCAGTAACAAAGTGCAATGATCAATGTACAAAAATATATATATATATAAACAGTTAATCAAGAGATGCAATTAGGTAAATCAATATACTGTTGTAGCAGTTTTATTCTAAGGTTTGGACTTTTAAAAGTCCTTGGGCGTAATTTCTCCCCATTTCGTGGAGCCAGAACTGCACTTTTCGTGAAAAATATGCAAGACTATGGTTGCAATCTTTCACTTTTGCATTTAGACCTTTGTATATTTTTGGTGCTAGAAATAAATGAAATCTTTGTGCAAAAATTTTGTTTAGTTTTGGCACAAGATAGTGACAGTTAGCCTGTATCCTTGTTAAGTGAGGGTGCGTAATTTGCTGGTAATATTGTTTGTGCCGGTAAAGTTTTTTATTATACCAAAAATATACATTTGACGAATGTCTAGGACGTGACATTCTTTGAAAAGTTCATTTGAAGGATAGCGAAAGGGTTTCTTATGAATAACTCTAAATCATTTTTTGGGCTTTACTTACAGACTCTAGAATACTACTAGCTGCACCACCCCAACTAACAATCTCGTAGTTTAGTAGTGAGTGGCACAGTGCAAAGTATACAATTCTTCTCAAGAATGTATTGAGTACTTCTCTGACTTCCCTAAAAAAATAGACAAGCTTTCTTATTTGGCTCGTGAGATACTGAATATGTTTTCTCTAGTTTAGGTGTTGATCAATTTGTACTCCTAAATACCGTATACTCTCTGTTGTCTGTAGTTGAGTACAGCCACAAGATTTATTTTTCGTTTGGCGTGTATGAACCACCAACTCATCGTGAAAAGTTATTCCTACTATTTTATTAATGGAAAAGCACAAATATTTTGTCTTCAGAGCATTAAGCGTTAGTAGATTTTTATCAAGCAATGTTATAGTTAGATTTAACCCATTTTGAGCCTTTTCTACTACCTTTTCCCAGGTTTTACCTTGAGAAAGTAGTACAGTGTCATCTGCAAAATAAATTATTTTACCATTTTCCATATTGGAGTTACACATTTCATTAACATATATTAAAAATAGTATAGGACCAAAAACACTTTTTTGAGGTACTCCGTAAGGTATCTTGTGTGAGTTACTGCAATATTCGCCTAATTTGACTACCTGCATCTTGTTACTCAAGTAATCTTCAAACCATGCCACCGCCGTTCCCCTAATTCTCAAAATCGATCATTTATGTAGCAGAAGTGCATGAGACACAATATCGAAAGCTTTGGCTAGATCCAGAAAGATACCTATACACTCAAAGTGGTTAAACAAAGTTAACAAATAAAAATATAAAAAATAAGAATAAATGTATAAAGGGAGAGAAAGGTAGAAAAAATTGGTTGCAAAGTTTTAGAGAAATCATGAAATAACTAAAATGAACCAAAACACTAATGTGACATTTCAGGAATGGTAAGTAATAGATTGAAGTAAAGTATAAATATAAATACCAATAAAATAATCTTTGGATATAAAAATATATATGTAAGCGATGTAATAATAAAAATAATAAAAAACTGGTAGATAGGGGAAAGAGATTGTCCTTATGCTTAGTCTGTTTTTCCAAGACTCTTTAACGATATTATTAGAAGAAGTCATAGATTTGTTAATTTGTGTTCGCTGTCTATGTTGATAGCATTTGTACTATCCGCTTTCCTGATGAATATTTTAGCCTCTCGTACCCGTACAAATTTATAATTATTATTTCGAACTCTTTAGTTATCGCTAGAAGTCGTTTGGTGTTGTTGGTTAGATGCTCTTAAATGTAAATTAAGTTGTTTCTTGCCGAGTTAATACCCAACTGTGCGATGTTTAGTTTTGTTCCTTTAATGTTGTAGTTTTTAGTTTAGTTGAGGAGTTGGTTGCGTAGTGTTTGCGTCTGGAAAGTTATTATAATCGGGCGCTGATTATCTTGCTGCTTTTTGAACATTGGCGTCTTCCTGATGATATCTTGTATGTTTTTTTTCTCTATTAGATAGTTAACAATTTGACAGATTTATTGCACCGTCTCTTGTACATCTTCATCTTTTGTCTCCGGGATGCCTCGTATCTTCACATCTGTTTTTAGTAGATCATTTTCCATGGATTCAAATTTTTTTTCTATAAAGGCAATCTTTTGTTTGTTTTGTTTATTTTTTTTTCTAAAATTTACCATCGTGTCACTATTTTGCTAATACCCTCCATTTTGTTAATTAATTCATCATATTTTGTGGAGTACATATTTACAGCTTCCTTCATACTTAAATATAATCCAAAGACAGTGTCGTATTTATTGTGACACTCGAGTAATTGTTTTGTTAGTTCATTAAATTTTTCGATAAACAGATTCATCGAAGAAATATTTTTTTCTTCTAGCAATGTGAACTCAGGTAACTGAGCTAACAATAAACGCGATTTCATGTTAGCAGCGTCTAATTTTGGGTCCGCGCATTTGTTACTGTGTTCGTTACGATCATTTCTGCCCTGCGCGCGCACCCATTGCTGTCGGTTGCCCTTTTTTAAAAATTTGTTTCAGCCACACTGATAGTGAAAGTTCTTTTTACATGTGGAGCATTTTAAAGATTCATTAATATCCACTTGTTCATTGCATTGTGTACAGGATTTAGACATTGTGAAGTAAATACAGCATGTTACAATGTGTGAAGTAGGTAAAAACATACTATGAGGATCTGTCAAAGCAGCTGTTTTTTGTTTATTGCAGTGTTTTCGGATGCAATGTCATTTTATTGACATGTGAATAGTTTTAACTGGTTAATTTTTTAGTTTAAGTACACTTTAAGAAGAACTAGATTACGTTCAATAGGCAAATGAAAATATATAAAATAGAGTGTAACTTTTTGCTGTCAACCGGAACCGGATGGAATTGAAACAATGAAAGGAATAACACTCTATTCTTTACTCCAAGCAAGCTGTAAATATACAATGGAAAAAATAAGATCTACAGTGACTCGTCATTCCCGCTGGCAGGTTTGCCAACCCTTATATTTCCTATACGTACTACCTTACTTCGCCGCTCGGAACGCCATACGTTTCATTTTATATACGTCATAAATGAGGTGTATCTCGGAAATGAGAGGTAACTAAGCATTTTAAATGCCAAATTCGCTTTTAACATATTGAAATCTAATATAAGCAATTTCAAGTCAGAAACATTTTCATTGTTGATCTGTGTAATTGAACAAGTTTTAAGAGAACAAAAATAGCATCAAAATCGAAAAGCTTTCTTGAAAGAATATTCAAAACTAATAAATGCTGAAATTGGAAAATATTGAATACATAATCGAAAAAATTATACGACACGGGACAAAGTGAAAAGTGTCATATTTTGTAATCATTAATAAACACAAGGTTGAAACGGTATAGGCTACTATGATAGAGTAGTAAATATTGGGCGAGGCAAAAGGAATTCTTTATTTTTGTGACACTTATTTCCCTCTTTTAAGAAAAAAAATATTATTTCAGTCATCACAAAAATTGTACCAGATTTGTAAAACTTTCATTTGAAGATTAATTTTATCACATTATGTTTTCCCAATAGTCATCTGTTCGGTTTCAGCTACATGTGGAAAATCTTAAAAAATTTCATCTCCACTTGAAATTAATTTATTCCGCTGATTTTCATCTCCCGGCAACATCTGGCGCACGGCTGTAATGACCTACCCCAATACTCTGTACCTTGATACGATTTTAATAAAACTACGGCATTGCTTTATTCTTTCATGACTAGTAAAATTTTCTTGAATAGTAAAATTTTAATATTTGAATGAAAAAAGTATTTTATTATTTTTATTACGACCTTCACATACGCGTCACGGATTTACTCGTAGCTTATATCGTAGTCAGGCGATGGTGTGCGAGGGTACTGAAAAAGATAACATGGAATATTGTATAATACGAATTACACAAATATTAAATGATTTTATTTAATCACATTTATACTAAAATAAAAACTTTAATAATAAACCAATACGAGCGAGATGTAATTATTCCATTACTCTTCCTTAGACAGATTGATGCGTTTGAGATGTGGTATTGTAAACACATGCTGCATATACCGTAGATATAAAAAAATGTTTTCTAGCTGTAAGAACTACATATACTTTATGATTATCTTTTAATACCTGAGGTCATTGCTCTTATTTTTTAATCATGTTGCGAGAAAGTAAGATAGCTTGGATAGACCGAGTGAATAAAGTAACAGGTAATATCTCTCATATCTGCGAAATGCCGAGAATAGTTGAAGAGTATAAAGAAGAGGGCGTAAAGTTGAAGTTCACGACCTTCAGTCATAAGAGATCGACAAGAAAGAAGATCTTACCTTATTTAATGTCAATAATAAAATTAAACTACAATACAACTATAATTTTATGGAGGTATTTTTCTAAACAATTATCTATGTTTTTATTCGATAAAATTGTAAAAAAAAAATTACAAGTATCAGTTTATATAATACAAAATAGCATATTATCCCATTTTAAAAACTCTAATTTTAAATACCCTAAAACAAGTTTGTAAATCAATAAGCCTTTCCAATCCCGACACCCAATATGGCGAACCAACGAACCATGGAAATGACTTTTCTCCTTGAAGGATTGAATTAGAAATGAAAATAAATAGAAGTCAGTTGAAATGGAACATAAATGAAATGGGATTTGAAATTCAAAAATTATTTGTTTAAAGAATTCATTACATCTAGCATACATAGTATAGCTATACGGGCATTGGATATGTGTGTGAATCAAAATACGACACGGTAGACACAGCTAGTGCCATCAGCAGGCAATAACGCTTAGAACTCCCTGAAAGATTACTTATTTATTAAGGAGAACATATTATTATTGTGAAGTTGTAATTATTCAGAACATAGGTCTGTGATATTTTAAATACTATTTAAATGTATTAATTAGAAAGATATACATATGAAATCAATTTTATCGAAAAATATTGTTGTTGCGCTACTGGGATTCGAACCTGGATCTCTTTCCAAACCGGGGAAGGTGCATTATCCAACTATGCTACAGCGACAGTACTATTGATGACAAATTTTCAAACCCATATGTTACACTTTTCAAATTAATACATCGTTCCATTATTTGAAAACCATCTACTTTGTTTTTACGGAATCACACTTCATTTTTGTTAAATTTTGGACACATTGATACAAGTTATATATTATTAAGGAGAACACATTTTTATTGTAAAGTTGTAATTATTCAGAACATAGGTCTGTGATATTTTAAATACTAATTAAATGTATTAATTAGAAAGATATCGTCAAAAGTATTGTCGCTGTAGCATATTTGGATAATGCACCTTCCCCGGTTTAGAAAAAGATCCAGATTCGAATCCCGGTAGCGCAACAACAATATTTTTCAATGAAATTGATGGTCTATGTATATCTTTTTAATAAATACATTTAATTAGTATTTAGATTACATATTTGTCGAACCTACGCCTGACAATATCGTTTTGCTTCAACAATCTACTTTGCTCTCCGTATCGTAATTATTCAAACCCGTGACATCTATTGTAAGCCTCTGGTCAATAAGTTCAGTATATCTCAAGTAAGTATGTACCGTATTTCACTGCTTAATCACTGTCCAAGTACATTTGTATTCCTAACTTCCAAGCCAAGATAGAGATATCATGAACATGAATGATGGATTGACATATAGAGGCGGTTCATCATTCCTCATATCAAACCCTTATAATTCAAACATACATGTAATATCCCTATACAAGTAATTAATAAGCACGCACGACGTCGTTTAGTTAAATCTTACAGATGAAAAGATATTATTGTACAGAATTTACAAATCATAATCATTAAACCTTATTGTCCATACCTTCCAAGCCACTTAACAGTGTGAATATTATTTGATTAAAAAAATATATTCTTTATAACTAGTCTTTCGTAAATTGTAATATAATTCCTTACGCCGTGAATATAATGAACAATGAAAAAGTTAACCACTTTTTTTTGAGTTCATTGTTTAAAGCAGACTCCACAATAGAGTTTTTCCACGATAAACTTTTGATTATTAAATGCCGGGTAGATACACAGGTATTTTTTGTGACGTCAGCGAAACGCGCAGGTGGCTTTGTTTGCTAGACCCCACTGTTTGCGACAGCTTGAATTTGTAAAATTCGCAAAACGCATTTTGAAAAACATTATGTCGCTTTATAGATTAAAATACGTTGAACAAAAAAAAAATTTAAATATGAATTAAATATATTAATTAGAAAGATATTTAACAATAATTATACTTACTCTTAAACGTTTAAATAAATTACAAAATGAGATAAAGCAAAGAAATTTTTTTAAAATTAAGAATGAATACAGAGAATATGTGCATCATCAATATTATTACTATTTTTCAAAGATAAGAGCTTATGCTGTGGAAAATTGATCTATCATGATTTTACAGAATGCGACTTATCGCTAAAAAAAACACGTCTAATAATGTGAAACGAATTGTAGCATGTTATATAAATTTAAGAAATACTCGCTTTAATGTTTTGACGTGATATGGAACGTGTTGATGAGGAGGTTTAACGCAATAGATATCTACTGTATATAAATATTTTGAACATTATGTATGATATAATTGCAATAAACTTGTTACTGTAAAGATGAACACGTCAGTCGTAAATAGTACAATGCAGATAATACTACAACTTGACAGCCGCTGGCAATGTGCTGAAGTTCCAGCTATTATATTCAAAGTTATGAAAGCAAAGTGATGGGCGTATATGATAATACTTAAATAAAAATAAGCGCAAAGCAATTATTTGTACAAATGACGGGCCGTGGCTTAAAACACGGTAACCAACAAAATACCAAAAATTTATTTTTCAGTCAAATGCAATCTCCCAATGCTATATTATCATTATAAAAAGTTTTCGATCTTCGCCAATTGACGGCAGTAGTAAGAAATAACGGTAGCCCATTCATTTAAAATTCATTTATACTTAAAATGTTACTCAATTCTTCTAATGTTTCTACGGCACTACATCCCACACCACAGCTGTTCTCTATTAACTCGTATACCTGCTGGCATTCTTCTCTAGTTACCTTCTTCTCTAGTTAATAGATTTATCAATTTGAAATATTTAAAAATATAAGTTCAAAATTTATCAAAAATGTATTCGAGTGCTTTAGTTAAAGTGGCGAACGCGCTTCCCCGGATTGGAAGAGGTCGAAGCCCTGTAGAAACTAAATATTTTTTCGATAGATAGATTTTTTCTGAAGTTGATTTATTTAAATTGTATCTTCCTCGATCTGCCTTTAGGTCGCTTTCTCCGGGGTATTCACTTGATCTTTTGTATTCTGTCATCTAACATCATTCATCATTCTCTTAACATGGCTAGCCAACCGCAGTTTTCAGATCTAACGATTGTTTCTTGATTAATTAAATTTTTGAACTCACGGTTAATTTTTATTCTATTTCGTCATTTATAAAGTGAATTATCAATTATTCTGAATTCGTCAATCACGTTTTGGAAACAAAACATTATTTTGACATTAACAAGGGTTAAGAAATTTTACATACAAATACTAGGGGAGGGATTACATATAAATCAATTTGAAATTTTAGGAATAAAAAAAGTGTTAAAAGCAAATTAAATATTATAAATAATCAAAACCTTTTTTGCAATTTTTTTTTTTTTCACAGTCGGTCCTAATTAGTTATCCACTACTTATTTATTATTATTATTTTATAGTTTTGTTTTTATCTATACTTGCATTTTTAATTTTAGTATACATTGTTTCCTCAAGAATATACCACATGTATTGAAACATGTTGATTTATCAATAAATAGTGATTTAAACAAAAGGTTTTATCTTATTATTTATACAATTAAATAGTCGTAATTCTCAAACAATCATCTAAATTTCTAATCAGGTTTACGAAGAGTTTAATTATGAACGGACTAAAATATTTTATCAGACCCGCAAAAAACAAACGCATCCTTGGAACAATGTAAAATGAGACAATTTGAATCAATTCGGGTGGCAACAAAAATATTTTTTCGATAAATTAATTTAATCCGTATATCTTTCTAATCGATACCTTTAATTTGTATTAGAGACAATGTAAACAATGTTGACCTTTTTTTTAAATGAATAAAAAAATTTTTTTATAGAGGTTCACAATTAGATCTCAAGTCTAATGATCAATATCAATGTCTCGGATATTGCATTATGGACCTCGTGCACCGTCATGGAAACAAAAAAGTATTGCCTACAGTCTGCCATTAAACAAATCTAACAAAGTTATATTTATTCCGAAACTTGTAAATTGATAATGGTTATTAAATCCAAATGTTCAACATGTTGGCTCTATAACGATGATCAACATCAAATGAGTCCACAACATTTGGGGTAATGAAATCCAGAGCCATATTGTGAGCTTTTCACTTTTAATACTTGCCCCCTTCATTGTCTACCTGCCATATTTTGTAGCATCTTGGCCCGAAAGTTTAAAAAAAAATTATATTCTTAACTAGTGTTCAAACCCCGTCCTAAAATGGGTGTGTAATACGTACATACATGCGTAGGATTGCAGATAACATCATTTGCATAGATTACGCGTGTTCTCATCTTTCTTGCGCGTAAAGATTTACCATTCATCATCAAAATTTTCTGTTTTATGTCGTTACTTTGTCGAGCTCGCCATTTTTTCTTTCTCTATTTGACATTTTAATTTCGAAAACCGACCAAAATGAAATTAAAAAAATTATTAACTTGGTCCTACCTAGATACAATTTAAAACAGTATTAAATTAAATCGCCATTGCCATCATTGCAATGTTTAAATTTTTAAAAATATCTGATAGTAGTTTTCTTTGTTTATCAACTATTTCTAAAAAATATACCTTGTTTGTTAACTATTTTGAAAAAAAATGTACATTCAGAATAAAAAAGTTTTATGAACAATTTCAATGAAATGGGAATTTCCTATATAAATTTCCTATTTAATTTTCATTTAAAACTAAAAGATATTAAACTACTTAAGGATTTTATTTATAAGATTATCATGGCAAACGATTGGTCAATTGGGTCGGAGTACAAATATTTTTGGAATGTATACTAATATGATAAAATGTGAAAATCGCTTTAAAATTCTTTTTGCATTTGTTCGTAATGAAATTTTTGTATTAAATGTGTGAATTTAGTTATCCTCTTGTCTTTTTTGAAAATAATTGACATGTATTAAGTAATACTATAGTGTAGTTTTATTGAACAGCTGTAAAACAATATTTTCTTTGTGGAGCAGTATCTTAGAAAAATAAATTAGGTACCTACTACATACATACATTTAAAGGATGCTTCCCTGGGCGCCCGTGATTCAAATTACTAATTCTCGTTTTATTTTACTACATTCGATTTTACTTATTTTAGAATATAGAATTTAGAAATTTATATATTGTATAAATTTCACGTAAATATTTTTAGTATTTTTTTAAATTACGCTATGTGCATGTGCTACAAAAAATGGGAGTCTCCTGGGACAAACTCAAATCCCCAACCAATTTAAATTTTTTAGTTCATATTCTTCTTTTTGTTTACGGTTTCTCAAAGATTTGCGTTAACTTTTTAATACATTTACGTCCCATGTCCGCCCTACTAGATGAACACCTGAGTCAAGACAGACTACGTGCGCATTCATTTGTTACGGGGATAATATGCCAGACCTTTTGATAATATGTATCAGTGAATATACATATATAGTCTATATCATTATATATAGCAAACTATGTATTTTAATAGTTTCTTACTTACGACAGAGATGATGTTGGGTGTAAGTGAAGATGATAATGAGAAATATTGAAATGTGTCTGAAATAATCATTATCTTAATTTGTTATTGACAATAATTTTTAGTAATTGTTCAAATTTCTTATTGCGTCTTATCAACCTATTTCATTAATGTTTATGAAAAATGATGATATCGATGCTATAATAATAATAATAATAATAATATATATATTACATCGCCATGCTTATACATAACAGAAAACTGCACATTTATACACTCCTTTGTGGGATAGAAAATGGGTTAAATGCGTTTTATATACTATCGGAAATAGTAATGGAAAATCGTACATTTAAAAGTTACTTATTTACTTAGTAAATATAACGTTACATTGGAAACACGAAAGCATTTCACAAAGCAACTGACTTTAGTTAAGTACCTCCTTTCGTTTAAAAAACAAATGGAACAATCCGATGTTCATTTATACAGTCTGCGGAATACTAAGTCAATCATTAAACATTAAACATTTTTGCCTCGTTGGAAACATCAAAAGTTTAAGACAATATTATAATAAATTTAAATATTTTTATACAATCTGAAGATTAAAGCCAGGTGGAAAAGATATTTTTATTTTAATTTTCACAACTAAACTTTCTAATATACCCACGTTGGGTTATTGTCACTACTATAGTTTCGAGAGATATAGTCAGTCTCACCATCAGATGATAACGTATAAAATCATATTACACCACAAAGTAACCGCCATGATAGAAAATATGTTTTTTAATGAGTCCAATAATTCTTTCACGACAGCCGCTGAAATATTACACTGTACAATGAGAACGTCATCACTCTTAATCTCAGTAATTATTTTAATTTAAAATACTATAAAATCGGCTATAATTACGTTGTATTATAAAAATCTCCGTAATTTATTTGGTCAATATTTTAAATAATAAATTGTAAGTATTTTGGACGTAATATAATATAATATAAAATTTCGGTAATATTTTTAAACCCATTATAATTCGTTCTATATTGTACTGATCATATTTATTTAATACTGATCAATTTATTATTATTTTATTATAATTATTGTTATTTTATTATAAATACTGACCCAATAAACATTAGCCTATAATAAATGTACGTAGAGTTAATTTATCCTTCAGTGGGTAGTATTTTAGGAACTAAAACATGTTTCGTTCAATTATTAATAACTGCTCGTTCATGAAGGTACACACGCTCCAAAATGTTGTATCTGATCGATGGTTTTAACTTTTTTCTTGACCTCCATCCCGAAGAACTCTATTCTAGAAAAGTCTCGAATTTGCGTTGTGACCGGATGAATATTTTAGCGACGCATTAATTATTGCAACCTTACTACCAAATTGGAAGACTATCAATGTAACATTAATTTTGGAGATCTAGTGGAATAATAATGGACATAACATATTTTATTATAATATGGACATAACATTTAAAGTTAAATTTGAACTCCACAGACTCGAGCGAAATGAAACTTACCAAAGTTTTAAAACCAGTTTCAGCAGACACAAACAACAGAACCATTATGTCTAGATTTAGATCAGTTCTAAACTCTGGTTTATTTTTAATTCATGGCCAGCGTATTTATAATCACAAAATCATCGACACACTGATCTCCTTAAATCCGGTTTCGCTCGCCGGATTCTGCGGATTAGATATTTGAACAGTTCGATAGTCGACGGAACGATCAAAACACTGCGTTTATTTCCGGAAAATGGCGTACAGAGACTTACGTCGAGCGACCGACGCGCGCCAATCCTGCGGCAGACTAACGGAGGCTGTGTGGATGCTCGAAGGACCGGCGTCTAAATCGAGAATGACGCATCATCAGCCATTTTGTCGGATACTGTTGGTTCCGACTTATTTAATATTAAATTATATTAAAAGTTGGCACTTATCTCAACTAGTTATAAAATTATCTAGTAACGTTGTTTATCGATAACCGAGTGAATATTTGTAAACTAATTTATTAATTTATCAGCCGTAAAAATATCTATCCGATGCGAAGAGTTACAGATTCAACATTGTTGTGCCATTAATTTCTTATTCAATATTTCAAGTACATTTCATCTGATCCCTGCCCATTTCATTAGATAAAGGCACTGTGAGTAGTGGAGAGTGTTAGTGCTCTCATACTCATATCAGATGCGCGCGCCAGAGACGCGCGCAGCGCCGCGAGTGGCATCGGGAGTGAGAGAGATTACCGCGACAGAACAAACTAGGTCGGCGTCCGATGTATAAATAGTTTTAGGGGGCATTTTTGGTGGCAGTATAAACATTGATAATAAAGACTTGAAAAACCTACAGAAGTATTATTTTTATGCAGATCTCTGCACCACCAAATAACACTTTTTTTTAATAGGCTCTTATAGAATTGGGCAGTGTTTATCTCTTGTATCATTCATAATAAATTATTTGCATCAATATTTGCACTCAATACAGTTCGATAATCTAACAATGAGTTATTATGAACCTTTTTACTATCAGGTATTTATTATATTTATAATTATAATCATAGAATAAAATTTATACAAATAAGTAAATTATTATATCATTAAGCGATTATTCTTTCACCTTTTGAAGTGCGTTTACATTTTAGTGAAAATAAATAATTATAACATAGTTATCAATAAATATATAAGTGTATTATAATTATTATTACCGTGTGTGCCAAATAATAAGATTTTCATACTGCGTCTTATTTTTTAGAATCATTACCTCACACTGTTTAAATTAATAACACACATAAATTATTAAAATGTCGATTATTATTTTACAAATTCCAACAATCCAAGTATCTTTATCGTTTACTGGCACTATACATTCAGCTATTCGTGGTCCTCGTTATTTATTTTCATGTATTTAAGTTCAAGTATAATCTACATGTCTAACTGGTCATCTATGAATTATGTCGATGATTATAATAATTTATTAGAAGGAAGTTCTGACGTGGAATGTTTTCAGCCAATTTATACCCATTGATGGATTCCCAGCTTGTTACTATCCTTTTTTGGTCCCTTTTTGCGATCTCGCACTTATCGATATCGTATATTACCATTGCAATTTGAACTATTGATCTATTGAAATATTGATAGTCCATCGTTAATACTCATTCACTCTCATTGCAAACACCAGTGTTGGTTTCAAGACAGCTTTAAAGATTAACGTGGATTTTTGGTCCAGTTCTGTTTTCCGATATACTGAACTATGCAGCATTATCATAACCATAGTTATCAGTAGTATATGTCTCTCCGCTGCTGGCCTTCTTGCAAGAACTGTATCCTTAGTAATTATTTTTGAAATAATTGTATTGTTTATTGGTTGTGATTTTACGTGGTAGTCTTCCGTGACGCATTTCCATTATTTAATCTTCACAGATAAACTAAACAGTATTTCATTATAATTCAAGAAATACATTCATAAAAGTTGTTTATTTTATGTCAAATAAAAATACAGTCAGTAAAGTGGTGCTTGGGTTAGCCCAGATTGATCATTAATTCTGGGGTTTGCGATTGCGTCGAGAAATTACTGTGTTCCGCTGTGGAAGTGTTCGCTGCAGGTGTGCGGGTACCGGGTAGGGGGGGTGTTGGCTGCGGCGGGGGCGGAACGGCGGGGTCGGGGGATGAGTCTGTCTGTCGGACTGGATAATAAAATAATCAGCCATTATCGAGTGTGGTTAAGAAGGGGGCGACGAAAAGAGAGAGTTTATAGCGTGATTGGTAAGGTAGCCAGAGTTTAAAGCCACGAGTGGAAGGGAGAAGTAAAAAACGTTGAAGGGAGAATATTTAACGACGTTCATTTACTCTGGAAACGTGACACAATTAAACTTTCTCCAGTGCCCTGAAGAGACAAACTTCGCCGCGGATCTGGAAGCAGAAGGACGAATTCCGCACTCAAATATCTCTCGCAAACTACCGAGACACCATGTGACAAAATTCTCTTCATCCTGCTCGTTTGTCTGTAGAAAGATATTGCCCCTATTTCATTGTCAAACTTTCTAAAAATGGGCATTCATTTTATTATGTTCATCGGAATTGGAAATTTTATGATATGATTATAAAAATAAATTTTATTTTTCGAGGCTGTTGTTGAATCGAAGCGAGTCATGTTGCCACAATGGCAATGTTAGACATCATCACCACTCAGACAATAACTAACAAGTTCAGAGGGAGGTGATATATTTTTTTAAAATTATTCGTATTAAGTAGACGTAAATTTATACTGTCGTGTTAACTTTATGAAAAACGTGTTTATGAAAAATTTCATATAAAATATATACCAAATTGAACCTACGAGTACAAGAATAATGAAAATAATGTAAAGGTAAAAAAGAGGTAAATGTGTATTTTTCAAAGGAATACATTAAGTATTCGTCAATATATAATTCATTGTACGATATAATGTGCTTGATAAATGCGAAGTTTAATAAATGTAATCTTTTCAGAAATAAGTTTTTTGTAGCACTTATTTGTTTGCTTTTTTACACATCTTTCATGGAATTTTGTAGAAGGGTTACAGGATACAATATTAATGTATATATTTATTGTTTTATCATTTAAAAAGAGTACTTAACTTTTATTAGTGAACAATAAAACTGAATTATCGAATCTTTGACACGTAAATAGAAACTCAAGTAATTTTCCGACTTCTTGATTTTTTTATCCACTCTTAAAATAACAAAAATCGCTGATTATATTTTACTTTCTCGCATTGTAATATAGGATGTTCTTTTTAGAGATTTGTTTTTCGAATTAGCAACACTTTCCAGTGATAGCCAATTTGATAGCTGATTTGTACTCAGTTTGGTTTACCATTTTACTATAAATGGACTTTTGCCAGAACAATGCTTGCAAATTCTGCAAATTTATTTCGAAAATCATGGTTCAGTTTGCAAAACTTACCATGCGCTACGTCCATTTTACGGTCGAGATATTCAAATAACCATGGATCGTTATTGCAATACGCATACTCTAATTAATAATACATATCCGCGGAAACGTCGTACAGTGCACGCAAAAGTAATTGTTGCTGCAGTAGAGTGTAGTATTGAGGAGGATCCGAATGAGTCGATTCGCCATCGGGCACAGAAATAGATCCATGATTACTGACTTTTTCGTTCTCCAATTGAATAGCATTAATATGGAAGAGCTGTGGTTTCAGCAAGACGGCGCAACATGCCACACAGCACTCGCCAAAATCAATTTAGTGAAGGAAACATTCCATGAACGCAACATTTCACGTGATGGACCTGTGAATTGGTCTCTGAGATCGTGTGAATTAAAACCTTTTGATTATTTTCTGTGGCGATATGTGAAATCGCTAGTCTACGCCGATAAACTAGAGACGATAGACGACTTGGAAGCCAATATTTGTTGCGTTATTGCTGATATACGGCTCCAGCTGCTCCAAAAAGTGCTCGAGTATTGAACTTACAGATTGCGTTTAATGCGAAATCATATTTAAACACTAATGGCATACAATTATCTTTTCAATAAATACCACGATTTGTATGTGTTTTATTTCATTTTAAAGTTTTATACCTCTAAAATATACCCTTCACAATGAAAATCACGTTAAATTGTAATTATAAATATTATTTAAACTAATAATCTTAAATATGAATTAAATATATTAATTATAAAGATATACATACAAAATCAATATTATCGAAAAATAAAAACATTGTTGTTGCGCTACCGGGATTCGAACCTGGATCTCTTCCCTAACCGGGGGAGGTGCTTTATCCAACTAAGCTACAGCGGCACTATTTTTATCGACAATTTTTCGACCTTATATGTTACCTTTTTGATATCAATACATTTAATCGTTACATCATTTGACAGAGCCATCTACCTTATTTTTACAGAATCTCAAATACCTTTGAGTGAATCTGATAGTAGACGCTAGAATTATTAATTCATTTTTATTAAATTTTGGAAAAAAAAAAAAAAAAACTAATAATCTTACTATTTTCACGGCTTTGCGACCCTTTAAGAGCCTTTGTCTGATGTATAACTTGACACCGTGCATTTTTGTTCTGGTGCAACATGCTCCATTTGGAGATATGAATATGAAGCATCTTCAGTTTCATCCTGCTCTGGTTTGGGTCAGCCGAGAGGTCGCCGTCAATTTGGGATCCCTCCATGAATACTGCACGGTTCACAGCACGTTCCGCACTCATGCGCTCTATGTGTTCTGCACATCAACTAAATCAGGACATTAATAAAGATTATTATACTCTGAATTATTGCGAATACGCCACCGACTTGACTTCTCCCATCGGTCCAGAATTTTTATTTTAAAATCATTCAGTTTCTTTTCTGAAGCTTTTATAAAAGTCCACATTATCTCACATGCGCATATAACAGCAGGGCGTATTATCGTGTGATAAGACTGTAATTTTTGATTTGATGGACGTTGATTTCACGAGTTACTCATGAGAGCAAAATAATCAATTTCAACTCTGAACTCGATTTCATTTGGCATATTATTTTCTCGATCAACGTGGCTCATATATCTATAAAATTATTGATAGTTTCAAAAATAATACAACTAAAATGAGTTAACTACAAATTGGTTTAATTAAGTTACAGGTAATAATTACTGTGTCCATATAATTTAAGAGAGTAATGTGATGAATTTATTAGATATGGGAAAAAAAACATAAAAAAAATTTCTACATATTCTAGTGACAAGAAAGAAAAACAAAGATTAAATATAACTTCCTCCATTCTAATAAATTAATACATTTAAGAAAGCATCAGGTAACTTTATTTTTTTTGAAAATTCATTTGATTCGTTATTTTATTTTCTTACGAGTCTTATTATTACGAGTTATTCTAATCTGCTGACGTGCTTTTTGATCTAGTGAGATACTCATCAGTCATGCAGAGGTTAGGAGTTTGAACCTCAATTAGTTATGTTCAAATTAGTTATGTTTTTATCGACCTAGTTCTAGATCGACCCGAAAGTCTGTACTCGTCCACATTCTTAGAAGTAGAACATCTTACTCGCAAAACTTATTCATTCACCGTTCATGTAAATACCATAATGAGATGATAATGGAAATTGACTTTTTCAACGTCAGCCTTACTATGCTAAAATAGTTTTTTTTTTAAGAACCACTATATTTTCAATTTTAACCAATATTTCTACTGATCTTGCTCTCCCTTTACCACAACAATAGTTTTAACCCCCCCTCACCAGTTTTAATCTTATTCTACTAATTTTATATTATCTTATACTGTAAACTACTATATTACCTTATATTATGTACTTCATTACTACTTTGCCTGAACATATCTGTGGATTTTTATAATTAATTTCATATGCTTTATATTATATTAGTTGTATTATGATTATTTATACTGTTAAAATCCCCCTTCATTAAATAAATAATACAAGCGTTTAAAAAAAGGTTAGCTTAAAAATAGTTAAAATGTTGATGTGACATGTATTCCGTGTATGCATCTCTATTTAAAAAAAATCTCACAAATTACACATTTGTCCACCGGGTAATTACTAATGAAGATATATATTAGTAGTTAACAGAATTGAATCGGTATTGAAATCAGTAGGTATCTATTTGTACAAATATGTAGTTCTAAAAGGTTTGCGATATCACGTTCACATATAATATCAAAAACGTCGATTATTTTTCCTTATGTCCATAACATAAAATAAATATTTTTGTTCAATTCATCATAGACGTTGTGGAATTTTTATCGAATATCTTAAGAGGTGCATTAGCAGGGAGTAAGTTTCCGAATTCGACAATTGGTAGTTTATTGTATAGTGATTCAAATCTATTAGAATATTCTGGAATAATCTTTTATAATAGATACATAAATGTTTACATTGATAAATTATTTTCCTATAAAAGTTCATGTAATCGGCCCGTAGAGAATGTAACAATGCGTTTTTTGAGAATGTTGCTATAATATTTAGAGGAGCCTAGAAAAGGCTGAGTGAAATTTCGAATATTTATAAAAGGTTTCGGTAAACGCCCCTATTACTTTTGTAGGTAATTCTCTACCCTCGCTTTGAAAACTGTCGCTTCACTATTTTCTCCAAAAAAAATTCCGTCTAATACAGGATGCACCAGAATTAGCACAAAATGTTTTAGAAATCAATATCGAGTTGTGTTGTTGAAATTTTCAAGCTGTACGTGCAAAATTTCAAACATTTTACAGGAATACGAAATTTATTAAAATTGTAACATTCTAGGGTTTCGATTAATTAAAAATAATAATAAACTTACTTATTAATATGGTGTAGGCTCATAAGATAATGAGCCTTATTCTTCTGTCCTGATACTCAACTCTTACCATATTCACATTCATACATTTTCTTATACATGACCATTCCTCAGTAACTGGTTTACCTGGTCGTGCCAGATTGCCTAAGGTAACCTTTTTAAATTCTATTCTCTGTGTTTAGATTAGCTTTACATTAACTCCTAGCTTTACATTACTTAACATTAAAGTATATAAGTTGCGGTAGAAGTAAGGGGGAAGGTATTTAACCATCAAATAAATTTGGAGTTTGTCCGATAATTTAAATTCATTTTGGTAGAAGTAATCGCTTTGATTATCCATATAATTAATCTCAACTACCTCTAAAACAGTATAATATTTTCACAAACATTTTGGGCATTTTTAACTAAACATTTAGGCAGTGGCGTGCAGTAGGTATAGATTTAGGTTATGCTGTTAGCAATGATACTATACAATCACATATGTAATAAAATATATATATATACTTTCGCTTAACCAACGTCTTTGGACAAAATAAATCCGTCGTTTATACGACCCTATCATATATTTATTTATAATTTTAGAGTACTGTTAATAGCGTTTTTAAAGTTTTAGTTTTAACGTAAAATAATACTTTCTTACCCATATAGAAAAAGTATGGACGTTTTTAAGAACACTTTCTATGACTGATCATGATTAATTTATTGTTTGAAAATACTTCACGTAATAATTAAAGGAGATAATTATTTTTATTAAAGGTTAACGTAGGAAGTAGTTATGCCAATTGCTTTTTGTTTTTCTCAAATCAAAAACCAATCCATACACCAAATATAAAGAACATAATAAACATAATAATAGAACTGTTAATAAACAGCATAGGTAAACGACTCCATACCTAACGGATCAATCGAAAGGAAATTTCAATTCAGTAAATACCCATTTATATGACTTGAGTAATTCACTAGCTTAAAGACAGAGCTCAGTAATAAATAAATGATGAATAAAAAAAGAACGCCATGAGTACAGCAGTGAGTTTTTAGAACTAAGCAATTTAAATCTCTACTGGTACACAGATGGAATTAATTACAAAATAATGCCAATCCAATTTTTTAATTTATATTTGTTTCTCAGAATTTTTAGTTATGCACAGCTTTTAGGCTGGTATTCACTCACATAAAGTGCATTTAGGCAGGTATTCACTCACATAAAGTATTATATTCTTAGTAAGTTACACTCCATTTAATGTCCCTGTATGACAATTTACACTAGGGAACCGCAAGGTACTTCGATACCTAAAATAAATATCAACTTTTATTGAATCAGTTTGTAATATTATGATATTTTCACTAATTCTATAACTAAATATTAAATCAATTGAGCGATCTCGAATTGTTCATGTAATAAATGTAAAATATAGATAAACATATATTTTTAAATATTAATATCTATTGATTTAGTATTAAGAGTAATCTTAGAAAAATATATTACAAAAAAGTGATCAAACAAATAAGTTATATTCATTACCGCGGTGTCAAAATATTTTATTAAATACCCATAAACAATTAAAATTTCTAAAAAGTGTCAAAAATACCAATATTTTGACACTTTTTAGAAATTAATATACACGGATAGGTAATGAACATCTTTATGAATTTGGGACCAACACGATACTTACCTAAAAATTGTGAATTAAATAATAATATACACCTATCTATAAAGTGCAAAGCTAATCGCTTTCTAACAAATTAAATTATAAAATGTCAAAAATAAATGTTGTAAATTTATTTCCTTTCTTCCATAATACACATGCGATGAAAGATTGTACTCACATAACCATGAGAGGTAGTACTAACACGATAATTATAATCTTTACACTTATTAAAATATTTCCAAAATCCTTATAAAATTAAAATCGCGTGATTTCCATACAAAAAAGGTAGTAATAATTTGCCAGGGGCAAAGTCCGTTGTTCTAAAACATGGAAAAATATCTCTCCCAAAACAAAAGATGTTGAGTATTTTTGTAAGCAACAACGACGAAGAAATACGTAGGAAAAAACAGTTTATGTAGGAATGGTATGATATGTGTGTCTGAAGCATGTTGTTTCCGTTGAAATTCGCCGGAGTCAGGGGGGATTGGAAAGATGAGAATATATGAGAACGGATAGGTGGGTTAATTTGGGAATTCTTTCGATATTAAAAGACCAGACGATGAAGACTTACGGGAGTCGAATAAGATAACTCTACTCAGCCGATGATGATGCTGATCCTGTACTCCTTATCTCCTGAGGCTCACAATCACAAGTTTTACGTAGCACAACGACACGTTTGAGTTTTCACACAAGTATTCTGACGAGAATAATTCCACAAGATGGTCCAAAATGGCCAACCCGCTGAGTCGAGAGGTTATAAGAGTACTGGGGCCAGGCGTGAAAGAAGAAGGTGATAATAATAAACTCGTGCATACGAATGCTCGAATACGCAACAATAAAATAATACATTCAACAATAATAAACTCGCGCATACAATACATCGGAAATGTATGTCTACAGCATAATAATTGCGTAGATTCAACACGTGCAATGTGTTTGTTTTTGTTGATTGAATTTCATGTATTTCAATCGGCATTGATATTTCTAAAAATGTTGGTCAAATGTGTTATTTTTACAATTTTGTTCATTACATTATTTTATTTTCATATGTGATCAAATATAATTTTCTACATATTATTCTTAATTATCGTATTTTTTCCGCTACCACTTTAGGTAAGTACCACATTTCGTTAACCTTTCCTAAGTTGAGTCAACATATTCATGTGTAGTCTTAGCGCTGACAAAACAATCCTTTAATAATTAAAAAGGTACTTTAATTTTTAGGGTCCTTATTTTCACTTTACACGTGTGAGGAAGGGGGCGGTATATTTAAGCGAGGGAAGTAAGCCTCCTTTGTACTACTACCCTCACTCCCTCCCCCCTCTCCCACTGCATACACTTTTTCACTTTGACGGTAAATTGTTTCTCCTTGTCGCGATAAATTTGAGAGAAGCTGTTAACAGATAACAGGGCTTCGATAAAAATAAACAAGAATAACATGCAATCATTTATTTTTTTTGTTACGAGGTAAATAGATTGAAATATAAGAATTGATTGGTATTGATGCCGATTTAGGGATGCGCGATTTAACTTAATTAGATTTCAAATAGGGTTTATGAAGAAGGATTTGTGATTTTTTTTTTAAATGGTAAAAATTGTAATTCATTTCACATCCAAAGAGTAAAAAATAAATCTAAAACTTGTATATATTCAAAATATCCGCATGAAAATTTCATTGAAATTAAAAAATGTTTTTTTAGGTTTATTAGGTAGTTGAAAAATCAATCAAATTGATTTTGGTTATTAGAGTGAAATTATTATTATTCAAATTTAAAAAAGACAATTAGAGTGTGTATGTTTCCCTTTATTGTTTTCGTATGTATGTTTTAATTTATTTATTTTTTTCTACAATTAGAGAGGTGCAGTTCCAAATGTCATTTACAGTAACAAATTAAAAAATATTTAGATTGTATGATTTTGATAAAATGAAATATAATACTTTTGAGAAAACGTTTTTTTCCTCTACTTTTTTGTGTTTTTTATGTGTCAGTTTAACATAAGTATCGGTTCACTAGATACGCATTTCAGTCGCTACCGCCCGGGACAACCGCTAGAGATAGCATATTACAAGGGTGGGAACAAAAAGCGATAAATTCGGATGATGTAAAATCTTCCGTAATGCATTATCGTATCCATAGCGTAACGAAATTTAATCATGTGAAAAAATTTTGTAGGGAGCAGTAAAGAAGTACCACTTTAAATAATTCACTTACTGAACCGTTTAAAAGTGGTAACCCTGTTGGGGCACTTCCTAGAGATCAGAGGATAAGAGCATTTTGTTACTCCGTGTGTGCTTTTTGCCCTGTGAGAACAGGGCTGAAGTTTGAAGCACTGTTATTAGATTAAATTCGATCGGAAACTTTGTTCCTGGATAAAAATAAAAAGATTTTTGTGTCTCTTAAGAAGATATAAGAAAAATATTGAAGCTAGCGATTTAAAAAAATAATAAGTAAAGTATCCACATATGTGAAAATAAAACAGTTGTTTTTTTATTCTACTAGTTTAATTTACTTGAGACGTGTTTAGCCTTGCGAAGAGATTATCAATCCTTGACCTTGCAAGACGAAACGCGCTCAAGATAATTAAATGAGAAGAATCAAAAAACAAAGTAAAGTATTGGAAAAAAAACTTGGTGAAGATAAATATATTTATATTTATATTTGAATCCTTCAATTTTCTTCTAATGATCTATGAAATTTAAAGATAAGGTGTAAAACTATTAAACGTTTACAATATACGGGTGTAACAGACCGAGTCCACAATATGTTACGGGTGACTAGTCGAAAAATTTCATAGAATATGTGAATTATTGTATAAAATTTTTACAAAATCGTGTTAATCTTGGAATATATGTACTTCGAAGTAAATATTTGCGAAATTGTTCAATTAATAATCTGCTTCAGGCCCTAAATCATCTCATCTAACAAAAAATAGTCTGGCAACTCAAAATTCGATGACCATTAATTTTTCGTATTCAATGTATAATTTGGAATCCATAAAATATTTCAAGTAACCGAGATAATTGCATAATTACGTTTTTAAATACTTGTATCTCTGACATGGTTGAGATTAAGCACATATCTCTTGGACATTTTCGACTAGTAATTTAGTCAGGTATCCATCCATTGTGGACTAGATCTGCATATGAGAGATTTTTTTTGATGAATTCTTTATTTTATTGTAATGTAGACATTTTTGCATATTTATAATAAATTAAATTAATCATTTATAAAAGTATACAGAAAAAATCCATATATTGAAATATAGTTGATTACCATCAGGATATGAATTGAAAACATTATAAAATACTGTATATATGTCTCAAATTTGTCGTAAACTTATATAAATGGTTAAAGTAACTTAATGGTAACACATTTCCGCCCACGGGTCAAAATTTTAACAAAAATGGTGCTATACAAATTATCCAATGTTCTTATTCTCCGGCAAGGAAAAGTTCCGAGATCATATCCCGGTGGTAACTAAATATTTTTTCAGTACATCTTTTTATTTTATTAATCTAATTTGTTATATTTAGATATTTAATATATGATTTATATACTTAGATATTTTCGAACATATTCGATATTTTAAAAATAATGCATTTTAATATATGAATGGATATATGGATAAAAGAGATCCAGGTTCAAATCCCGGTAGCGAAAAAACAATATTTCTCGACAAAATTTATGTTATATGTATATATTTATAATTAATACGTTAAATTAGTATTTAAACCATAAAATATGATATTAAATAATGGCTTTAACAACAATAAAAAAGAAGTTTCATTATGTAAACTCTTAAAATAAACAATCTATTTCCAATATGTGCAAAATAGCATAACAAGCTTCATAGAAAATGGCATGAATAATTTCAGTTGAGAAATCATCTTATAATAAACAAATCAATTCAGGAGAGATGATATACAATAAGATAAATTTATTTTAAGTTGAAATAAAATCACTCCTTGATGGACAAACAGATTTTATAAAATATTCCAAATTTAACAATGATGCTGCAGTTGGAAAATATTATATCATTCTTAATTCTGGAAATTAGATTAGGTGAAATTACATAAGAACTAACCATGTTGAATTGATTGAAAATACACTATTATAAAAATAAATGTTCGAAAAGTAAAAATAAGAAATAACATTGTAATTCAAACCATACTAACGATGCTATGGCATCGAGATGAATTGTCTCTACAACAACTCACGATAAAGCCAGAAATACCTTCTTCTTGAATCACTACACAATAGCTACTTACAGGTTGCGTGTAGCTGCATATTTCCTTTACCTTTGTGATTATGTATATTGCACGGGATTTCGGTACAAATTATTACATGCGTTATTATGTGAATACAATATGACGTTATTTCAAATAAGCCATTAGCAGTTAACACCTCTCAAGAATAAAGGAAATGATTACATTTCTATAATAAAAAGAGAATTTTACGATTCAATTTAGGATCAAAATGATTTCTATGTGAGTACACTAGTAAATCAATAATAATTAAGTAATTTACCTCTTAGATTCTAGATAAATGTTCTAATAAATATAACCCGTCACCCGAAGACTACAGCCGCGTGCACTCGGCATAACTAATGCCAGAGAAGTGTGTCAGCCTGCTAGCAAAACATCTCGCCTTTCAACAAAGCAAAGTGAAAATCGTACGAGTACGATGTTTACAACGTTTAAATGTGACGAATGTAAAAAATTAACCGGAGTGATAAATTTATTATTTCCCAACTTTTACGTTAAGTCTTTTTTAACATGACGTCAATTAATAACGTCACAATATATGTATATTTATTTAAATATGACCTATTATTGATGTAATAAAAATGTTATAATTACGCTAATATAATAATATTATTATATAAACATTTAATTTTCATTCAACTCATCCCCTGAGGCGCTTAAGAATGAGAAGGGTGAATAATGTTTGAAAGGATGCAGCGAGGCTACAAATTATCTGTTGGGGGACCACAGCTCAAAACAAAAAGGCCTCGGAAAGGGTTGTGCGGTCGGCCATGGACCTTAAGAGCCAACTATAATAATAAAATTACCCACGTAATTGTGCGATGATAAAGAAATCCGAGTTAAGGGTTAGGACCAAGCTAAAAGTTTTTAAAGATAGGTTTTGTATAGACCCACTTTAATATATTATCACCAAATATAGATCTTTATGGAAATAAGATAGTAGGATAAAGTATAGGGGTTGAAGTAGTATTAATATTGGACCGAGTAAGAAGTACCATAATAAGGGAGACCTTCGGATAGGAGCGCCTACTTGTCAATACAGAAAAATCTCAACGAAGGTGGCTTTAGATACGCCTTGCGGATACCAGAAGAATGACTACCATGAACGACCATGAGGAACGACTACCATCTTTTTGGCAACTCCGGAAGAAAGGCGAAAGAATTTTGTATCAAAATTTTGATAGTAATTTTCTGTTATAAACTTGTCTAAATTTCTAGTATTTAAAAAAAACTAGTAAATAAAGTTATATTTTGATAGCACTTGCAATATTTTTTAGAACAATAACTTACTGCTGATTGAATAAAAATAAAATGTACGAGTTATATAATATAATGTGCCTGAAACAGAAATCACATTTACTCTATAACTCTAAATTATATAGCGACATATTTTTAAAAACTTCACCTCATGCGCGATGGACGATTTCTTCCTCCGAAGAAATAGAAAAATTAATATTTAAAACTCTAAAGGTAGTTATATGAGTTTAATGTAAATGTAGGATGATATCTTGCTATCTATATGATACCTATTGTAATAATAAATTTAGCTTCAAATGTAACGAAAGCATGTGCGTAAAAAATTTAACTTATTCAACGTTGAGAAAAGAAAAGTCTTCATCCATTCATCCTACTTCAGCGAATTCTGCGATACTTTGGACACATCTCACGAAATGAAGACTCGATATAGAGGTTTGTCATTTGTCAGATGAGTTGAGAGATGAGACAATTGAGAAGACACTCCACTGGGTAGACATAAAGACCGCTACAAACGGCACACTCCAGGACTGGTCCAGATGGAGACAAATAGCTTAATTAGTCATCGCTTGAAAATATGATCCCGAATCACATCAACGAACACTGTCAAGAGAGATGAATTTCTACATGCCTTCCAAAATAACTGCGAGATTTTTTTTTGTAAATATTTATAGTATAACACCAGAATTAAATACGGTATTGTGTTTACATTGCAAGAATTAAATGATTTCAAGAACTTTTACAAACGAAATTTATAAATAAATTGTGATCATGGTTATTTTAATTTCTTGTTGTTTGAAATGATAGATAAAATAATATTTTCAAACAATTTCGTGGCTTTTATATATTTACGTATTTTTCCATATCGATAAATCATTGAGAGGCACTGTAATAAATCTTAAAATGATAAATAAATCACAACGAACATTAATATTTCATCTTCTGTAAAACGGCTAAATTGATTTATATGTGATTTGAAAACTATTTATCACTTAAAATTTTGGAACAAATTTGAGTATTACTAAACAAATTTAATCGGAAGTTTATTTAAATGTCACGTAAAAGAGATGAAGGATATTTATATTTATAGCTTGGGCAAAGGAAGAGAGGATAAAACGTCTATGAATAATATAAATGAATTCCAACCATATTTGAAATATATGAATATTATAATATATATAACAATATTTTCATGGAGCTGGAGCATCTAGTTATCGGCAGTAATAGTTAGCTAGGTCCTGCGGATAGTGATGCCGTACCTTTTAATAGCTTTGCGGCTAGCGTGGCTGGTGAATTCAATTAGATAGCACGTGACGTTTATGAGAATTGCTTACTTTGAAATCCATGAATGATATTTAATATTGCCAAAAGAGAACAAAAATGGAACCGAATATTTAAAACAACGCAAAAATACATTGATTAAATTATATGAGTGATTAAAATCAAATCTATCGGCATTTAAATGTCGGTATTATGAACGGAACATTATATATTTGTATATAATTTTCCGATCATAATGATATAATATAAGCTTTCATTGTTTTGATCATATTCAAATAATGTGTTTAAATCATAAATAACTTAATCACTTACAACTGTCGTCAGAATAAACTTAGAAAGCAAAATTTTGGGAATTAGTTTAATTAATTACATTTTTAAGTAGAACACATTATAATTGTGAAGCTGCAGTTTTTTCATAAATAATTCATTTTGCATAAATTAAATGTATCAACTAAAAAGATATACAGAAAAAATCTATTTAACGAAAAAATATTTTAGTTGCTACCCAAATAGGAAAAGATCAAGGTTCGAATCCCGGCAACTAAAATATTTATTCGATAAATTGATTTTTTCTGTATATCTTTCTAGTTGATACATTAATTTGTATTAATTAATAACATTTAAAAAATACGCAAATACGAGTAAATAATCCCTAGGACGAACGCTTTAACCTTAGAATGTTCATGTGTAATGTAGTATTGTAAAATAATATTTCAAATATGGATAAAAAATTATCAAGTCAGATTGAGCATACTATGCAACTAACATATTCTTAACATCATAGAAAAAAGGAAATATATATTTTTTAATTTGAGTGTGTTCGCATTATTTTCATTCCTAAACCCTTAAACCTCGTCTATTCAGGATGTTTTCAAACGTAACAAAACATTTTTAGTATGTACACTGATTTTTGCCTAGTTTTGTTATCTGGTTTAGTTTGTATCCAGTGTGCGAGATATATACAACGTCCAGACAATTTTGTACGACCTTCAGTTATAAAGACTGGTCCACTTTATACAGCTTTCAACTATTTTCCTTTCACTGTTAATGACTTGGTATGTTTTTCTTCTTTGTGGACGCTTGTCACCCCAACCCAGGACACTTTCGGTGAGCCTTTGCCTCTCGTACACAGTGGTTTATACAATTCCGACTTCTAAGACAACATTATATCGCACACACATATATTATATACCAGTGGCATGTTGTCCGTGGATGCTCGCTGCCTAGTAGTTGAATGTTGATTACGCAAAAAAAACAATATTCCAAATCCCCCTAAAACGACTTTGTATTTGAGTTATGAATGAAAAACGTATATTTTGAATGCAAATGTACAAAATGTTTGTTTTTACACCAGCATTTTTTAAAATGACAATTCTGTAATGTTTTTTTTTCTGTATATATCGTTCTGGCAGCCATACTGGATTTTAGATCACGTGATCAACAACAAGCGGTGTGATTGGTCGATTTCATTTTAGCAGGAATAACAATCCATACTTTGTCTGCTTTGGGGTATTTTGGAACTAATCCTGATTTTGAACATGCAATATGAATGAAATTAAAGAGCTTGTATGGTCGCATCTCACGTGTGGACGTCACGTATTACGAAATATTATTTTCGGCGCGAATTTTTTAATTATTTGTTACTTTAATTTAAATATTGTGTGCGGGTCACGCGTCGGTGGTAATGCTGCCTCCTCACCCGCTCCTAACATGTATCCACGGTGGACGAAGGTCGCTAACCCCTCCCCCGCGCATCGCCGGGTGTGGGTTTTGCCTGGCCGAAAGGACTCTCTATCTCTCACGCCTGTCGAACGCACCGGACCTGACCGGGGTGCCGCCGGCTTGCGGACGGCCGCCAGCTAGCTCCATACCAACCGCCATGTTGCCTGAACAAAGCCGCCAGGAAGCTGCGATGTGCTCCAGGAAGGGACGTCCGGAGGACCACGCCTATACACAAGGCGAGTTGTGGATATTCCTGCCGCTCACAACGGAGCGACCTGAGGGCCGCCCACCACGAGACGACCGAATGCGGCCCGGAGACCACGTGGCGAGCGAGGCTGCAAGGACCGCGCCGCGAACGGGACCAATGGGGCGGGCTCCAGATGTCGCTTGCCGCGCGCGCCGCGGCGGGCTCTGTGGCCATGTAATTCGGCCACAATGGAAGGAGATAGTGAGTGTAAAAACAATTGAACAAATTCGTGCGCCCCCGTAATTAAGGGTTAGAAATAAGTAGCAGTATGATTCCTTTTTATTTATTATTTATTGTGTTGTAAATAAACGTGTAAATTTGTATATGAATTCTATTTAATTTTATTTAGCCTCCCGCCTCCTACTTTGTGATTCACTTTAATATTGATTACGCAACGACCCCAAACGTTCGTTCATATCAAGAGCTTTTGTGAAAAATAATGTATTCTGCACATAGTAGACAAAAAATCTACAAAAATGCATGTTTAACTCAAATTATCCTTAATCCGTTTTAGAGAATTTTGGAATTAGGCACAACAATTAACCATCGCAGCATCGCACAGACAAGCGTTAAGCCAAGACAATAAGCTGTGAATACTGAGGCTTTTTATACACGTGCTGGTGCTGTAGGTTCCACTGCGCATGCGCTCTTTGATTTTATATAGCCCTGGAAGTGGTGACTTGTCTTCGTTCTACTTATTCTTTAACGGTCATATGGGACTCCATGAAAGTCCACGACAGCAGTCACAACAGAGCGCCATACAACCCTCAACATCGCCCGAGTGAACCGATCCGCCGGGTACCCGCCTACCTCTTGAAGGTCTGCTTTGACGTTGGTTTATTTAGAATGAATTTGTACGTAATACGGGACACATCTGCTCTCGCTACATGTCCCGCCTTTTATCTTACCCAATATATATGGGGTAGCATACCATTTACGAAATACTTTCGAAAATATTTTCTAATGCCTACATATTTTCATTCAATTGATTATGTAATTTTAATGATTATGTATAATGTATTCTTGGGAAAGGCGTGTATATACGTTTGCCCGAGGGTCCGAAAATTTGTTGACATGCTGCTGTTCTTAGCGTATAATAAAATAAATATAATAATTAGTCATTATATTTATTTACAATTTAAAAGTTAAAGTTTTTAGTTCAAATTATGTTTTGTATTGTACATTTCTGATTTATATATATTTTTGGTACACCCATATGGAATCAAAATTGGTATTGAAAAAATCTAATGATAGAATCATTAACAATAGTAAATAAAATTTATTATAAGGTCATTGGGAATTTTGTTAAAAAAGCATCCCATGGAATTTATTAAATTTAATAAAATTTGTATGGACTTTTGTAGCGATTACCTACACATATATTTTATAATGATATATAATAAAAATAACATTAAATAATTTATATAACGCCATTTACAACTTTACGCTTTACATATAAACTGTCTAGTCCTTGTCAACTGGTCCTAGCAACGGCTGATGGGTTCTATAACCCTTCCTGCGACTGAAATAGAGGCGGATCTGAGAGTTTGACGTTTATCATTCAAATTGTCTAGGATGTTCTGTTGCCTTGTACATCAGGCAGCACAATTTAAAGTCAACAGTTTCAAGGAAACGGGGTCAATGTAGTTCACGCAAATATATTTATTCCATTTTTATTATAATGTCGTATTTTTTAACAAAGGTAGACATTTTCTGAATATCCTTCAAAAGTCACGCCTCGCCACTGATACAAATATGTACCTACATGTTTTCATAGGAGTGGACAAAGAATGAAAAATGTCAAAAAATTTGCTTCTTATTATCCACCTTCTTCAGAGTGTTCTCATTACTCTATTTTTGAATATGTCTATTTAGTTATGTAAGCCCTTTCAAAACTTTATTATTTATTTCACCATTGCCAATAATATGACTGCTCTTTCAGTCATATATCTTCACATAAGTGGGGGACAATTCAGCTCGGATATAATTTTAATTGTCTATATACGATTTAAATTGCAGTTAAATAAAGAAAAATATGTTGTAAATAATATTTTCTTCTTCAGGATGTCATAACTCATGAGTTATGACATCCTGAAGATGAATGGTATTTTTCAAAACCGGTAGATGTATTTAAACTCATTTCAGTGGTTAATAAAACAAAGATAATAAATAAAAATATGAATCTTAACCACAAAGATAATATTGCTGATTTTAAAAGAAAAACACAATTATTTAAACACAAGTTTGTTGAGAAAGTTAAAAAATACATACCTAATGACAATACATAAGTACCTAACCCCATACTTAAATCTTTATACTGACAACAATATTCAATAAAATTGAGTAATACAGTGGGGCTGGGGAGTTCTATCCTCCACCGGTAGTACAGTCGGAGAGCAAAATAATGTAGATTGTCTAAATCAGTTTTACTCATTATACTCCTTCATTTTTGGAAAAATTTGTAGTTAATGTGTGTTTGCGCGCCTTTTTTCCTTCAATTGGCACTCCTGGGATTTCTTGTTGTTGATATTGGTCATATTTATGAGTGTGAGTATTGCCGCTTTTGGAGATTAAGGTGCCAGTGTAAACGACAAGCGGAGGGCAATTGCATTCAAAACATCGTCCGATAAGGAGCATTCAATAATCCGATCGATGGGAGTGCGCATTTCGGTCGGTCGGAAATTGACGCAGAAGAAGAACAACAACAATATCAGGCCAGCTACGATGCCGGAGAATCTGCACTATCGATCAAAGGTTAGTCGTAGTATTCATATTGCAAATATGACCATAGTATCGATAGAAAACCGGGAACCATAGCCGTCGAAAGCATTCACAGGAACAATGTGCAATCGACTATTCAGAAAATAATTATGTGATATTAATAAAAGAGGCCGTAAGAATCGTCTAAATCAAAAACATAAACCTCCCACTTCGGGTTTCAATACACAACCAAATTCAAGAGAATATAAATAAAATAATATTTCAAAGTATAAAGAAAACACATACACGTACCAAAACCCAAGAATTAACCCACACCTATGTGTGATGGTGATTAGTAGATCAATTCGACATTAACAATAATAAACAAATAAAAATTATCACATAACCTCCAAGACTCGGGACGCATTATCTACCCGCATCTAAATTGATCCCCGAGCATGTTACGGAGTTACGAGTGAATATAGCAGTTGATTGATGGCCATGGATTAATCAATTATTCTAACAAAACTTCATCTCTAATGGTAACAAATGTCATCTCCATTTTTCCCGAAAACCGACACCGTGTCAAAATTAGCCGGGTTCGTCTGTCCCGTATCCATGAGAGAAATTATTTTTTCTGCACAAGAGAAAATATACAACGCAAATTAGAATTTACTATATTTAAATATTGATGCACTAGTATTCCAAAAGATAATATCTTACTCATGATTACATCAATAGATCTTATAAACCGAAGTACCGCGGCCGGAGGCTGAGCCACAGCAGACAGCCTAGCGTGGCCCAAACTCGACGAGCGCCGCTGCACGCTAGATGTACCGTACCCCGGTGCCCGATTACGCACGCGAGAATGAGTGTTCCCATTATTAAACTTTTAAAATGTAGCTATTATATAAAAAATAAAATCACAAGGAATTAGATTCCTAATGTTATAACATATTATAGGAAGAAATAAATAAAATTTATCAAAGAATGGACAAAAAATATATTTGTAATATAATGGTGTCCCAATAGGAGCGGAAAATTTTAATTTGGCGCCATTATTGCTGTCGTGCTTTAAGAGTCAAAGTTTGATGGTAGAAAGTCCTCCAATATTAAAAATGGATCGCTATTCGACACAACGCATATTCTTATTGTTAAACATTATTTCAAAAATGGTAAAAGCTTGACTTCCGCGATTCGCAAATTGCGTCCAATTTTTGGTAATCAAAATGTTCCATGTGCATCAACTATGAAGAGAAAAATCGAGAAATTCGAGAAGTCTGGGTCGATTACTGATGTCAGACCATCGACACGTGTTCGTCCAGATCGTTCAGTAGAAAATATCACGGCGTTCGCCAGAATGTGGCCAAGAGTCCGGGAACATCCATTCGGCATAGAAGGCATCCTCAAGAATTGAATAGCGTATCTACGACACTATGCAGCGTATTTTCACGAAAGATTTTCGTTTTCATGCCTACAAAATTCAACTGACTCAAGAACTCAAGCCTACAGACCATACATAGCGAAGAGAGTTCTTCATCGTGTAATCTCCCAGTTGGGCAACCAGAATTGACCGCCTAGATTGTGCGATTTAACGCCTTTGGAATTCTTTCTCTGGGATTTTATGAAATCAAAAGTTTATGCTAATAAATAAACCCGCGACTATCTAAGCCTTGAAGGAGGAGATTAGACGCTGTATCACTGAAATCCAGTTACAGTTATGCCAAACCGTGATTGAAAATTTCGTCAAAAGAAAACAAATATGCCAGCAGAGCCTAGGAGGGCAATTATCTGAAGTGTTGTTCCATATATAATTCCCATGTGTCTTCTTTATGTTCAAATCAAAATTTCATATTTTCTCAAAGTAAACTGGTTTTTTTTTATTTAAGTTTTCCGCTTTTATTGGGTTCCCTTTATAAGGACGATTGTTTGTAATCTTATAATACTGATATCACCTTCAGTCAGATTGCAATAATATTTATACAGAACAAAAAATTATCTGATGTTAAACACGAATTATACCGATGAGAAATTCAGAATGTATTGATTAATAAATATTAAAACTTTTGATTTCGGGATTTTGATTCACGCTATTATATGACAGCGATCATTCACTGAACTTTTCACAAAAGATTATGGATAAAACTGTTATTTTTTTCTGTTCGCTCATGGTTTTACGGTCACGGGCCGTGTTAGGTGTAAAGCGGCCACCTAAGCCTCCCGCTGTGCTAGTAATTAACTTGGTAAGTTTAGATCTTTTTAATGGGTATATTTAGAAATTTAACACTTTAACATAAAATATCGTCTTTTAATACATACTCGTATATGGATTTTTAATAGAAATTAAATTAATCAATTAGAAAGCAACCAAATATATTTTCGGTAAACATATTTTATCTGAATGTCTTTCTAATTAATTTAATTAATTTGTATTAAATAACATAGAAGGATTAACTATAACAACAACTGTTAATTTCGATCTTTATAATCGCTATAAATACTTTTATTATTTTTAAATATTCTGTTACAAACATTACTGTATTATTTGCGATTTTCCACAAAAAGTCATGAATTTTTTTCATTCTGAACCACAAAAGCCAAAAAATAATATCGTTAGAAAGGGTAATAATTATTGTTTTTATTGTTCCTGCAGCGTATGTGTTAAGGATACGAATGGAGGAGAACCCTTTTCCTGACCGCTTTTGTTTTGATTCCATAGAAAACAAAACAGACCAAAGGAAGTTCTATTTATATGGGTGATTGTTAAATCTACCTAATACTTTATCTTTTGGCCCACAGATGAAAATAAATATTCTTTGAAATGCTCGTATTTCTAGTAAAATTCATATTTTATGATTATCTACCAATAAAATGTTTATTGTTTAATCTCTAAAGAGCAAAAAATAAACTATTTCGTGGACATATATTATACATATGTTTCTAACAATTTGTTAAAAAAAATAAGTTACATAAATTCAATGAAAAAAAAGAGTTGCCGCCAAGATCTTAGAAAATAATGAATTTTCTTTTTCTTGTAATTAATTATCATGGAAGTATATATTCTAAAGAATCGCAACTTCCCCAATAAAGCTTAAATTTAATATAATTTAATAGTTAAATAATTTTGTGAAATAACTCCGGTTATAGAAATGAAATGGCCACCTAGCAGGTTTCTTTCAAAGTTTAATCTAAGATACATGGCAATTTTTTACTTATGAAAAAATGAATGTGAAGAAATGTCACTGAAGTATGGTAAATAGTAAAACTCTGACGAAAATTATCAAGTCAGAGAACAGTATATATTTATTTAATTATTAGACTTTATTGGCATGTAAAATATTAAAATTTAACATGATAAACGTTACATAAATATATTACAATTATATTGCTATTAAGTATAATACACATTGTTTATTGTGTGGCATGCAGTAGGTATATTCAGCATACCTATGATATATACAGCATTGTCCTGGCAACTTTTCTAGCCTACCGCCTGTGTTAAAGTAGCCAGTTTTTCCTGCTGTTATTTAATTAAAAAGTAAGTCGACAGAGATACAAGGAAATAAAAAGGTTCCAGTGGCCGCTCTGTTTTTCTTTCATCTGTATTACATTTTTCATTGGGTTTAATACTTTTTATCAATATTTTAACATGAAAACTCAGCGACACCGATACGTTTGTTCTAAGTGAATTGAAATGGATTAAAAAAAATAAAGTGATATGTAAGTACTAAAAATATATACATATATCTATATACATATATGGGATAAAACGGATTTTGTGGTCATGACAAATTCCGTAGTTCTTAACTTTTTCTGAAAAATTAACCCGGGTAATATCTCGACTACGTTCAATAGCCAGCTCAATCCACCATCTTATTTCTAAGTGGCGGTTGCTGTAAAACTTTAAAGTTTCTCTATTCATAGTAGATGTCGATAAAATGTAAAAATCACACTTTTACCTGGTTTGTTTAGCCAGTGCGGTAAGGGAGTTTTTTTTAAATGTTAGATTGCTCAGCCTCGCTTCTCGGTATCGGGCGTAGGCATCAAACAATTGCTCATTCTATACGTTAGATTTTTAAAATGAAAACGATTTCGATTTTGCTTTGGCGTTATCTTTGAAATTCTGAATTTGCCTTGATAAAAGTTTACAACCTATAAATTTCTTGCAAATATGAAATGAATTGCAGTCGAATTGACGGGTGCTTTAAAATGTTCGGATTATTTTCATTTCTAGAAGTACCAATCATTCAACTTCGGTCTACCTACTGACGTGTTCACAAATAATAAAGTATATTTCATAGATAGTGTCATTTTTTCTTTAGTGAGAAAAAAAGTCGTTTATACATATGTTATGTTACCGTTACCCTGTTTACATAACAATCTGAAAATTGAATTAAGAATTCTACAAAGTGTACACTTACCTCTAGGCTAGTGAGGCTCATTTTATAAGTATGTTATATTCTAATTAGCCTTATGCAAATATATTTCGCACATAAATGCCATTAACATATAAATTGCGGAGTACACCACATAAATATACGGGGTGTATTTAAGTGATGTACACCGTGTAAACATTTTTTATGGTATATCACAAAAAATGTGTACACATATTTAGGGGTTATAATTTCAATGTATATTAAGGTAAATTTTGCTGTGTAATGTAAATTAAAGATGAGAAATCTAGATAAATGTATTTGAACATTGAGTAACAGTAACGTGCTGTTGGAATAGCAAACATAAATGTCTTTTAGAATTATATTTGGACGCATTTCATCGCAGTAAGTGTTTTTAGTTCATTAATCGATGCCAGTTTTGAACTATGAACCTTATCTTTACGTGCCCTATAAAAATTTGGCCTTTTAAAGGCGGGTGGTATTCTATCTGTACAGCAGATTTTCAACATAGCAGACGCTCACATCACGACGGCAGTGGGGAGGTAAACAAAAGAAAAACATCACCAATTAAAATTTCCTATGGACCTGCTTTAATATGCATAATTTATGTATTATTCCCATATTTTATTCATGTCGGCTGTATCGTTGGGGTAGTTTAAATCGCATTTAAGAATAGAGTGAAGACTGTGATAGTCGAAATATAATCCTTGCTGCTTCGTGTCACAAATAACCTGGCATTGATAGTGGAAATATTCTTTGAACGTCAAAAAAATAATTATCGAATCATCTTTTTTATCAACACTACCACGGAAAAGACCCATAGAATGCCCCAGGAAGGTCTGAAAACAAATTACTTAGCCATGCAAAGAGAGGAAAACGTTGCGATTTCCGCAAGTTACTGAGAAGGGAGTATCACAGATGTCTTATCTAAGCAATTAATAATGGGAATTTACCAAACCAAAATACGTGAAATTACCAACGGTAATTTAAAATGTTGTTCAGTATATTAGTAGGTACCTAATACCACAAATCTATTTAATTAAAATATGTTATGGATTATATTAAATGTTATTTTTTTACCGTGATCAGACTACTTGCTTTGCGGGCATACAAAGAAAACTTTATTTATTGATCGCATTGTCTTTAAATAATACTATATTTTTTCTTTGCTTTTCATATCTTTAGTAAATTGAATTGATGTATTTTGCTTATGTCTATCAAAGAAACGAAAATAATAAAATGCCATGTAAAATATTTTGTCTTTGCTCGTCATTTTTGTGAATTTTATTTAATATATTCAGAATTCAATGTATTTCTTTACGTGGATCTTTTCTCTTTGCTTCGATACGTTTCATATTATTTTACTGATGGAATCCATACGGCGCACAATATATGAAACACAATTTAAACGTAATAAAGATATCTATCTGATTTTCTGTTAGCCTCTGGGGATTTTACCTTTAATTTAAGAATTCCTTAATCCATACTTATCTTTAAAGTATTTTTCCATTATTATAAAAAAATAATTGCAAAAATATATCAGACTTAGCCTTTTCGCATATGTTATGAAAATATAATACAGTATAACTTACTTAGGCGCCGTTATATTAAACTCAGTAATTTGGATTCTTTACATATTTAATAACTTAATTAATAATGTAAGAATTATTTTTTAAATATGCGTAACCCTTGTCACATTTGGGAGCCATATTAAAATCTAATTAATAAAGTCATAGTACCTCGTTTAACGATCAGTGTAAGTAATTCAATAACATATTATAAATATGTACGAAATTCAATATTTTTTGAAAAGTGAAGACTTTATAATTACCAAATATATATTATTATGCACAAGGATAATATACCTATGTACATATTTTGATATATTATAAATTAACATTTTGATATACAATTAACATGTAAGATTAACATTTTAAATTAAAAACCATTTTTACAACGATGTGTTCATTTTTAATGAAAATACACTTTAGTTGTGAAGTTGCAATTTGTGAATGCATTTCTCCAGATAGAAAAAGATTCCGGTAGAAAACTATTTTTTTTCCGATAATAATTTATTTTCTGTACATCTTTCCAAGTGATTAAATTAATTTGTTTTTATTAATATATTTCAATTATTAGGAAAAAACATATTTTATTTAACATGAATTTATTGTCAAACGAAGTATGGAGGTTTATCTTCTCAAAACTCCAGTCACAATGGATGCGAGTTTGGGTCACAATTTCGACAGTAAACATGACAATGACAATGAAATCTGTCTCACCAAAATCCTGAAAGTCCAACATGGCGATTAACCAAAATGCAATAAAATAATAAAAACATTTTATGGTCTGACGGTACGTCCACGTGTTTGTTTTTATTGTAAGTCAACAATTTAGTAATTTTATTGGCACATATTGAGAACATGGAGTTTTATCGGATTTTTACCAAAAATATATTTTCCTATTGAATTGTGTTCTCTGACTTCAAAAAGAAAAAAAAAGGATCTAAACAATATTTAAAAGGTTATTACATAAAAGAACCACTTTGATTTTTGAAATCAAGAGGCTTAACTCTACAGGAAAATATATATTTTGTAAAAATCCGAAAAAACACCATATTCTTTATACCTATTGGACATTTTATTTTATTATATATAGTCCAAAGATGTGATGCCTAGGTAAGTTGTGGGATATGATAATATAAGAAGAAGAAGATGGTTCGACAGAATAATATCTATCACCGGATTTTTTTTAAATAAATTGATTGCTTAATCTAACGAACAAAAGCGTCAAATACAGGTGATACATTACATTACATTACACATCTAGGGTGAAATATTCTCCCTAGATCACTCCAGGTACCTATAGCGTCATATGACAACCATAAATATCTGGGTTTTTATTATATTCATAGTAATTACTGATGATGATACCTATTACTACGTCGCTATAAAAACTTATAAAATGTTTTAACAATAAATATTAACTATGTCAATTATTTTATTTGTCGAGTTATCTGGGTTATTCTACTTCATCCTGGCTTCAAAAATAATAGCCCTGGATTCTGCAATGAGATCAAAAACGTCAACCTAAAAGATTGGATACACATAGTTTTTTTTAAAGATTCTTTACGGCCGTGAAAACATTCTAAATTATTTTATTTATTATTAAAACGAATGTCTAAAAGCAAGAAGAATTCCTTTTACAAACACTAATTTTGATAATTTTTTTAAATCAGTTAAATTGCTCTGTTTTGGGAAGACTTGTTTGCCCAGAAACAGCGCAATACGACAGAGATTGGCATATTATTATTAGATGTACCCAAAAAAGGCCAAATTTTAAGTGAATAACTTGGACAATTAGTTGTTACTTATCTGTTATCTGGATCGCTCAGCTTTCTTTCGATACTGTTTGATCAACATTTGGAAAGTACGTCACGAGCATTTTAACTATTAAAAAAACAAACCCCATTTTCAAAAGAGGACTTCGTTCCGAGCAAGCTGTTTTTATGCTCTTGTGTGCTGTATGAATTTTACCAAAAATAATTCGGTAACCACAGCAACCAAAAACAATTGTGCCATCTATGGTAAAGCTTTACTAGTTCATCAACGCTAAAAATGGTTCAAAGAATCAATAAATTTTTGTTTCGAAATAATTAACTTTGCGAAAGAGAGTTGCTTGGTATCCGTTTTAGCGTCATCAGCTTCATTGGCTTGGGGTTCGTTTTAATTCTTATTTTTTATTTTTTGTATTATAATTATAAAAATATAGTTTTTTTTTCATTTCATTATTTGTACCATTTGTGGTAATTATTTTTTAAATATATTTTCTATATAATCTGTTTTAGACAATTTTTGGTAGAATTTTTTTTTCAATAGAATTTTCTTTTGATACCATGTTACCTTGGCAATCACTAACAACGAAATGAGGGCAACTGAAAAGTTATCCCCGGTTCCAGCTGACATATCCGATCCTAGAAAATGAAGAGATGCGTCTCCGGGTGATACGTCATTATAATCATCATCATCAAAAAAACACTGAGAAACTGTAATGACTTCATATGAACCTTCTGACTGTGGTCCATATACAGCTCATGTACAAAGAATTAGCGGAAACTTTTTGTTCCCAAACAGAATTAAAAATATTCAAATCAAATCTCTTCCGGTTTACTAGGTTACTCGCAAGGGTTTGGTTAAGGTTAATATTGAAAAACCGACTAAAGTTCGACGACTAAATTATAAAGACTCAAAATCTGGCACTGTTCAGTGTCTTCCATCACAATCGGCCGTGATTACATTTGAAGGACAAAATCTTACAAAATATGTTTACTCACATTATATTTCTCTTCTCGTTGAACAGTATGTTTTTCTTGCTATTTAATGTTTCCGATGCTGCAGATTTGGTCACACAAAAACTGCATGCAGATCCAATACCCGTTGTTTTAAGTGCGGCGATGCACATCTGGACGAGAATTGTCCAAATACAAACATTATATATTCTTGCCTTAATTGTGCTGGTAAGCACAATGCCGCCACCAGTATTATATGTCCTTAATTTATCAGACAAAAAAACATTAAGGATATTATGGCGTCTGAAAACATTTCCTATTTTTAAGCATCAAAATCCTTTTCTCCTGCAAAATCTTCCTTTTCGGAAAAAAACTTCTACGTCATCTGCAACTAACTTTTCTACATCTCTTCTCGCAAATATTTGCGGAAAAAAAACCACGTCTCTATAAAACCATCTTCATAACAGAAAAGTAGTTTCACTTGCCGACATATCAGCCTTCTCATCTCTCATATCATATGACCAATTCACATTAAATTCAATGTATATTTCTCCCAATGGTAATTTTCTATCTAAGGATAACTCCGATACGATTACTTTCCTTTCAAATAATGATTATTTTTCTTTAAATAATAATTATTATTTTGATATTACTCAAACTTTACTAACTATTTTAATTAATATTATATCTCAAAATAAAGTACCGTCCAGCGCTGCTGAAATAATTTCAAATATATTAAACACTCTCCCAAATAATGGCAGTTCTTCTTCAGTGGAACACGAGAAGCACTGTTTCCAATCGAATTAATCTTCTTTATTTATTACAAAATTACATAATTTTCATTGCTGCCATCTCAGAGACATAGTTTAAGCCGTCTCTCCGTTTAAATGTGAAAGGATATTCATGTTTTAGGTGTGATTGATCAGATGGAGGAGGAGGTTCTGCCATCCTAATTAAAAATGGTATCCCATTTCTCCTCCGGATTACAGTGTACGAATAAGTGTGATACGTTATGACAATATTACAATAGTTTCCACATATTGTAATTCCTCTTATATATTTAATCTTAATTGGTGGAATGACTTTATATATTCTCTATCTTCACCGATTATTATAATGGGTGACATCAATGCACATTCTACCGTTTGAGGTTATTCTTCTGATGATAAATCTGGTAAATGAATAATAGATTTCTTAGATTCTGCAAATTTATGTTTATTTAATGATAGCTCTACCACAAGAGTACCACTCTTCTCCCAAAATCCTAATGCTTGACCTCTCCATCTGTTCTAGTAATATAATATATGGCATTGTTCCCGATAGTTGTGGTAGCAACCACTTCCCAATTATCTTATTTTTCCCAATCCCTCAAGCCAGTAGAGCTACTCTAAGACCTAAATATTGACTGCAATCTAAAAAAGCTGACATACCCAGCTACGCAATAGAACTTGATAGTGTTATGTCTTCTTTCTTTCATCGGTCAGATAATTGCATTCAGTCTTATAATAAAATGACAGGCATTCTTAAAAAAATATACTGTATAAATATGACATTACAAAATTATCTAGAATTCAAAAAAAATCTCTGCTCAAACCATACAGCTTTTAAGAAATAGAAAAAAAGGAAAAATGGGTTTCATTTTGTGAGGCCTTATCTCCAGATATACTTTATCCACTGTTCGGAAAATGATTCGTAGATATAGAGCTTCATATAATCCTCCTATCCAACTTGCTCCCACTTCTTTCTGGTTGAATAATTTCCTGGAAAAATTAGCTCCCTCTTTTTGTCCATCAGATCAAAAACTTCTTCAGCCATCTAATCTCGCTAATTCTCATTCTCTCAAATGCCCTTTTGTTATTTTTTAATTAAAATTTGTTCTTCAAAATTTAAATGATTACTCTCCTGGACCAAATGACATTCCGTATTCCTTAATAAGACTAGCAAATTCTAAATTCTATACTATAATCCTTAATATTTTCAATAATATTTTTTCCACTGGTTTGATTCCTGACAGTTGGATATCTCAATATATTATTTCAATCCTCAAACCAAACAAAGATCCATCAAATGGGTCCTCGTACCGTTCTATTGCTTTACCATTGTGTTTAGAAAATAATGGAGGATCTGATTAAAAATAGGTTGGAATGGTTTGTAGAACGTAATCACCTACTTTCAAAATCACAAATCGGTTTTCGGAAAGGTAAAAGCGCTCTGGATAATTTGTCTATTTTTACTACGGATATAAATTTGTAATTTTCTAGAAAATAATATTTAATGCCTGTTCTTTTAGAAATCATTGACGCTTACGATAATCTTAATATTGTAATAGTTGTGGATAAACTCCGCAAGGTTAGCATTCCTGAAAAATTATTAATTTTATAAAAAATCTTCTTTGTTGTAAAACCATCCGTGCATTCGTTCAGGGATGTTAGTTGGTACTAGAGTTGTATGTCAAGGTCTCGCACAAGAAGAAGATAAAGTAACCATTTTTACAGATTCACTCATTTGTCTTAAATTATGAATATTTTCTCCCTTAAAATCAAACCTGTCACATATTTTCGCCAAAATATAATTTCTACTTTATAGCTTATTTTTCAAAAATTCGTATATTATTTTAGCGTGAATTCGTATATTCGTATAATTCGTAATTCGAAATAGCGTATATGAATTTAGCGTTGGTATAAATGGTAATGGAACCACCGATTATCTGGCAAAGGAAGCTTGTCGAGTAGGGAATCTTAAACATGATCGACTACTTGTGTTAGATATGATTACAGTTTTAAAAAAGAAAAAGTCAGGAAACTTGGAGTTCTCAGTGGAATGAATCAAAATTAGTTAATGGTACATTGTTTGGCCATATTCATACAAATATTCTCGCTAAGCCGTGGTATGTAGGTTTACTTTTAAATAAGGACCTAACTACTATTCCACAGCTCATCTCTTTAAAATAAATTGTAATAATTCACCGATATGCGAGTATGGTATAGGTGTTGGAGTCCTCAATCACATATTTTTTGAATGCCCAATAATGGTCGAGAGAGAAAATTTAATGATAAATCTTATCAAACAATGTTCAACTTTACCATTAAACATACAGTCTGTATCCTTTATGTACCAATAAATCATGTCATATTATCTTTGTGTAAATATTTATAATTTAATGTTATGAAAATATAATAAATTTAAATATATTTTTAACTATATTTAAAATAATGTAAATATTATGTAATGTTTATTTTTGGTTGTTTCACATTAAGAGAAATGTGAATGTATAATATACCCTAATACCCTCACAATTTTCTTGATAATCCTAATTATTAGGGAATCTAAATTTCAATGCTGATTATATTGTTTAAGTTATTATTTATTACTTCCTTTGGTGATTTTTATGTATTCATTGTTATTTAAGGAATAATTTATATAGATTTTTTATAATTTGTTAATAGTATTATTATTACTATTTTATGTTTATTAATGTTGTGAATTGTATAATTTCATACATTTACAATATTGTCTTGATGTTAATTAATATTATTATATTATAATTAAAAGAATTGTCTTTTTTTATCTTTGAAAACAGTAATATTGTAAAGTTTTGTTAATTTGAATTATTATAGATTATTTCATTTATGTAAATTGTTTATAAATTTAAGATATTATATATGTAATCTGTATGTACTTGTAATAGCTAATTACATCTAATTGGCGAAGGCCACAATAAAGAGAAAAGAAAAAAAAACTTTGCGAAACAATATGAATAAATATCGAATGTATTGGATTTAGAGAGAGATGTCCACTTAGCTCAAGCGAGAGTAAGATATGTATACCTACTACAATATTACACCGAGTTTACAACTGCGCGTGACTGAACGCCCGGCCCGTATGAACGCCATTAATCAGACCGTTGTATTAGCGCCCGTATATTAACCAGATGCTGAAAGATGGCTCTCTTAGAAGCCTCAAGAGAACACAAGAAGATGAATCAATGTGAAGAGACACTAGTGGTTTACCAGTACTGAAAAATATTGGGTTCTTTATATCTATCTTTACTGAGAAATGGCACTGTAACACTAACAAACCGGTTTACAGATACATTTAATGGCAAAGTTTCCTCCATTTTCTTTGCTGGTTATTGAGTTATTATTAACAAAACGCATACTCTACTATGTAATCATATGCGATTTGTTCTTGCGGGGCACCCAGTAAGTAGTGAGAGGTTGAAATACTACACGGTGAGTTATAGAACAGGCACTAAACAATAACCAAGATTTACTCCAGAAAAAAATAAGGGAAAATTATGAAAAAATGGTATGTATATGATTTTTTAATGAAGAATAAATATTAAATCTGAAAGTTTTATCGGTGGCTGGATTATTTTTTTTTGCTCACTTATTTTTTCAAATAGACCTGATAAATAAAATGATTGATTGTTTTCATGGTGATGATCTATATTTACAAGGTAATATATAATATTAAAATATGTTAATGTTTTCAAAATAAGTATTTCGTTAATTTTTTGCTAATTATATTAAAATACTATATACCTATATTATATTTTTTTATCAAAGTAACTTTATTTGCGTATGATTTTTTAATACTCGTTTATGAATTTTTGAAGTATAAAATACCGGTAAATTACTGTTTAAGCAAGCTATTAATTGAACATTTTACCGAATAACAGTAAATTGTAAAGTCGGTAAATTTACAATCTCCAGACTGTTAGTAGGATTCTATTTCAATACCAATTTCGAATAGCTTAATTTAGTGACCAGACTAATTCATCAATTTATTTATACATTTAAAACATCTCTCCTTCTCACGCAAAGCAACGTAACCAATGATGCATATTAAATTAGTGATTTTTGATTATATTTTATCTACCAAATATAAAATATATAAATTAATTAATTAATTAAATATATAAATTTTTGAGAACTACAATACTGAGTGTGAGTTTTTTTTTATAACGTTCAACCTCATAAGAAGTTAAGATATTATGAATAATTTATTTGGCATCCATCACTTGTCCAATAATGTCACGTCTTTAACGAAAGTTTGGTAGGCAAAACATCAGATGTATTACGCGCCTTTACAAACCTTTGGAAGGGTTTCTGATACGCACGGAGGTGACGAATTACGTCATTTGAATGTATGTGAAATCCCGACTGAAGGACCAAAAAATTAAAGCGATCCAGCCCGACGCTAAATCCAGCAAGAAGATTTCCAACACGTGCTGGGAATAAAAAGGATGAAGTCCAAGGAGTAACATAATAAAATAATTTGGAGAATAAGTAAAGGAGTATCTAAAAATTCTACAGAATCAATGGCGTCTGACTTACCTCAACTGAATACACTTTTTCTTTTCTGTTAATTAAGAATCAGAATGTAATATTACTAAGCACTACCGTTTTTCCCAGTTTAACTGTAAATATTATTTGTAACATATGACTCTTTCAACCTAGTTCACCACAGTTATAAGCAACGGAAACATACTCGTACGATATTTCTAATGACGTTGCGATCACGACAATGTATTTTTGTTAGACTCATAAAAAAACACGTCCAAGTTGTTCTCGAAATGACAACAATAATAACGTAGGTAAGAACAATGATCTGATATGTATTAATAATAGCTGACAGATAAAAAATAAATTTCTTCAGGATTTTTGCGTCGGTTTTGATATCACAAGAGGCTAAACCAAAAAAATCTGTTAAAAAATCAGTGTGTCAAAAGACAGACTGTATTACTAAGTATATACATCCTACCATATTAAATATGCTTTTAAATTCACATTATTTGTGATATAGATATATATGTACCACAGAGCACATAATCTGAGGAGAGGCTATTATATAGGTATATATATATATATAGGTATGAAAGTACGGTCAGTTAGATAATGGTCTAAAGATATGGCAGACCTTATTCAAATGGCTTTTCTGTCGCTCACTGTTATTTTAGATCTAAAATTTATTTTCTTTCTTTGCTCTATCTTTCACTAGCCTTACTATAAAAATGTTAGATTTAAAGGTAATTTGAATACTTAACTTACATTAAATGCGTAAGAGAATCAATTTAATATCGAATAATTTTAATAAAGTAATCATTCATATTTATGTATTTATATTATAATACAAATTAAATGAATCAATTAGAAAATAATTTTGATTACTATTGGAATTGATTAATTTAATATGTATTACAAATTCTACGGAACTATGTATGTTCTGAAATTGCAACACGATAACAAAAATGTATTTTTATTATTATATATTAGGTATATAATATTTTTGCAAATGTAGTTAAATGTAAGCATGAATACGTCCACTTTTTGTTGGACTCCACAGAATTATTATAATAATTATTAATAACTATTTGGTTAGGTTTATTATACAAAATATCGTCATGAATTCTCTTAATGGTATAACATATAATAGTCGAAGACTTCTAGAGATTATTGCAGCAAAGTTCATGAAAAAATAAACTGTTTTTAAATTATATAAATACGTGGTGCCAACCCTGGCATCTGTTTATATGTAGTTTAGAGTAAAAGTTTTAAATATTACGTAGCGATAATAAAAAAGAATCACCATCGTTGTTGTTATCATCACATGACCTGCAACCCTGTGGCCATGTTATTCAGTATATAACTCGGTGGCAGATGTTAAAAAATACGCAAATATTTTATGTAGTTATTAAAAATGATGATTAAAATTAAAACCGTATACATTTAAGATGATTTAAATTGTATAAAATACTAATAATTTTTTGAGAACACTATATTAATTTTATGCAGGATGTAACAGATTTAGTCCACAATAATTTATGGCTAAAAATGCCTGACTAAATTACGAGTCGAAAATGTTTATGGAAAATGAGCAAATTCTGCACCATTGCGGAAAATCTATTATTTGAAATTTTTACAAAATCGTGTTTAGCTTTGAGTCTACCTACTTCTAAATAAATATTTGCAAAATTTACACAATATTAATCTATATCTTTGCTTTATGCCCTAAATCATCTAACATAAAATAGTCTGGCAGCTCGAAATTTGATGAACTTTAATTTCTTATATTCGATATATAATTTAGAATCAATTAATTGAAATAATCGCATAATTACGATTTTTTTTAAATGATTATATTTTTGATATGGTTTAGATTAGGCACATGTTTGAATATTTTCGATTCGCAATTTAGTCAGGTATCCACCCATAAAATATTGTGGACAAGGTATTTTACATCTTATATACATATTAATATTCATTTTTTTATTTTATTTATTTAATCCTTGTTACAATGTTTTTATAATTTTACAATTTAAACTGTGTTACTTAGCATATTCACTTTTACACTTTTAATTAGTTGATTGGATAACGCTGCTCAACTAAGCGACGCCTGAGTCAGAGCTGCCTGATTATATTTATTAAAATTCATTGTAATTTGTCATTCACATTCATAAATCTATTAAAACATAGCGTAATTAAGATATACCAAAAATAGTCGGGAGAATCCCATTAGTTACCATTCAATAGCCTTATTTACATCATATTAATGCAATACATATTAAATTAATCTATTAGAAAGATATACAAAAAATGTATTTACAGTTAGTTATATTTGGTTGCTAACGTGATTCGAGCCTGCATCTCTTCCTATCTGGATAAATAAGTTTTTTTTTCTGTATATCTTTCTAATTAATTAATTTAAAAATACTACAGAACTGTATTCTGTAATTGCAGCTTTACAATAAAAATACGTTTTTATTTTTAAAAAGCTGTAGTATTGTTTTTAAATAGTAATATTTCTTAGATCATGATCTTGATCTAAAAAAAATTTGTCATTAGCATGTCAATAATATAAATTTAGGAGGTTACATCAAGTTACCACACTGGACCAACCGCACTGGTAATTGACGACGGGATGGCACGCTTGAAGATTTATAAGAAGAGAGCTTAAGGGATGCTGAGTGCGGGAAACATAAATACAGATAACCTCGACTCGAAACGTAGGTACTGATCTGACCTATCAGCTGACCCATAGCACCAAACTTTAATCTAAGGTCTCAACTTGTGGGTTAGATACGATTGAAATGAATGCGGTTAGTAGACCTCTTCAAACATTAGTAGGGATGAAATCCTAAAAGTGGTCACTTAATCAAGATCCTAAAAGTAGTTAATTAATCAAACTAATTGCTTAAAATAACACATTTTAATTACTCAATAACTTTCTGTAATTACGAACAAGTTTGAGGATTAATTAGATTTTTCTTTTTCGTGTTCTATGTTAATAAAATGAAATACTTGTTTATTTGTGCAAGCTATGAATTTTAAATAAAAGTTTTATAATTATGCCATGTTTGGTGAGTTTTTTGATAATTTCATGAATCTCAATTTTTGTGTAGGTCGACTAATAAATTAATAACAATGCTGATTTTAATATAAATATGTGATGCATTCTTTGAATAGTGACATTTGGACATGTAAGATATCCTCTAGACTTAATGACATAACTGGTTTTCGGTGATATCAGTGATTTAAAACTGAGTGTGATCACCGTTTTGTCATAATTTCATAATATACGAAATGAACAAAACATTCAAACATATAAACACATAAACAATAGATTTAACATATGCGATTATGGAGTCCTACAAACTTACCACAGAAATGTAAATAGTAGTTTTCAATTAAACTATTTTATCATTACTTAATCATCATACATTACCTTTACTTCGCGTAAAGAGCATATTTATTTCAAAGCTTCCTAAATTAAAATATACGCTCACGAGCAAACCACGAACATACTCACATATTTAATAAAATTAGATAGTATTTTGACAATATTGTTAGACAATAATTACATATCACAATATTTGCAATGACTGGTAGTGATTCTGGTTTAGATACATCAGTGATTAACGCACATCATTCGTGATTTTGAGTTCATCACTAGTTAAATATGTTCAATAACACATCAACTATCTTTCTAGCAACTGGGTGCAAGCGTGCGGTTCTTTACAAGAATTAGACCTGAATATAAATTGTGGTATACCTACATACTATTTGTGGTATTTAATTTTATCCGAATAAAATAGTCTTTAAGACTGACATGATTAGTTAAAATAATTTGATTTTAACGCTCTTTGGGAGATTGTTTGTGTGGAGCGTCACCGACTTGATGAATGATTGTAATATGGATTGTATGTCACCCGTTATTGGATAAGTACCATTAAGGGACCGCGGTATTTCCAAGACAACGAAGGTTAGGTTTGTATAGTCTCTGGTGCATTCTTTATTCTTATATAGTATGGAATCCTAAACCCTGGAGGCGAGGGAGAGAAGATGGATTAATGTGTGAGCTGAAGACACATGTTGCGCATACCATGGACGATGTTGGGGGGGGGAGATGTATGAATATCTCAATTTTGCAGGAACTGAACTCTCAACTATTTGCCTGAGACGAATCCTTAATTTTTTTGGGCATCTTATGAGAATGGAAGTTAGCTTGGAAGCTTGTTGTGGTGGACCACGTCGATGGACGAAGAGGAAGAGGAAGATTCTTCACCCGTTCAACCGATCAAGCGGAAAAGGCAACAGTCACTTCTCTAGTGATAGCCCTTAAATCTGTTACGTGGAAAAACATAATCAAGATGGTAGAAGTTTATAAAAATCTCAATCCTCAGTCATGAGGAACCGACGTGAATATATATTGAGTAAGTGTTAAGCTCGAATGGAGCGATCAGAACGTCTTAAGACTGAGTGAGAGTATGTTTGCTCCAATATTCAATCAATATCCTGATGTTCTTATGTATCGTGGAGTGTATTTGGTATCTATAATATATGGGAATGTATGTGAATATGAATATATGTCAGGTGTGTGTTTATTAACATAAATTAATTAAGGTTATATTTAATTCATTAAAGAATTATAAAAAGGTTGTGCTTCTAGAGCAGTCGCTCGGGAGACGTCCGTAAATAGATTGATGAATAGTATCTCGACCCGATCTCTGGGCGCAGGCTGCCGCGTGTATATATATTGTTGCACGCGGCCATTACTCTGCATCTTTGTAGCTGGTGGAAGTTGTGTTGTAAGTATCGCCTTGCTGAGCTCGTTTAAATTCATTTTGCTGATTTCTGAATGGCGAGAGTGAATTCAGTAGCCCTCTACAGTTATCTACGACATATTCCTGCGAATAATCGTTTTCAACTGCCAACTTTATAAATATTAGCAAAATTTACTAAACTAAGGCGTATATGTATTCTGATGTGATAGCAAATGATTAAATAATACTATGAACGTACCCATAAGTCCACCACAAAATAAGATAGAAATTATTCTTTGATTTTTATTTACAGAAAGAGTCATTTATTCACTGATTTTAAATAAGACCAAAAATAAAATACAACTTAGGTATCGCTCATAATACACGCCGATTGATTACTCGGAGAGCGGGGAGAACGTCTAGAAGTCAGGAATTTTGTCAGATGAAAGAGACCGGGTCATTGTTCCGGCGACCTTAGTCTCCCTACTTTAGTTTCTGCCCACACAGTCATTAATGCTTGCACAATACCCTTGTGAAAGTTTTCTACATGGTTTGGTATGCTTCCTGGCTACCGCCTACAGCTTGACCAGTTCGCTGAAATAGGGGGACTGCTGTCCACACCAAATAACTACAATTTGAAGTCCTGCATAAATAAGAAAATGATCTACTACTTAGCACACGTACCCATAGAAGCTTTCCCAAGAAATGCAACGCCATCTTTGTATTAAAACATGTGTGTATTTTATTTTAATTGTGTAAATATTAGTTTTAGACTTTATTTGGTAAAGATACTTTATTGATATTTATGAACTCATTTACTTTAGTTAACTAAAAATATAGTCCATTTAAATTATAAAAAAATAATTAAAAGTCATTAATTATTCGTGTCGATTCAGTGTATAAATATATACTTTCTCTCTTAATCTCTTGAAAAACTTGTTGGTCGTACTTTATCTCAGAACTCGTCCACTCCTGCTCTCGGATGATACGACCATGGGTTAATTAAAAATTAAATCAACACTTTCATATCAAACCGTGATTTACGAACAAACCAATAGTAACCAGTTTCAGTGGTATTTACAAATGTGGCTTTTGGATGATATTTTACCGGCTGCAGTGCAGTCTGTTAATAATAGATGAATGCTTCGTAGGCATTATTTATTCAGTCTGTGGTCTGATGCACACACACACACCCATAAATTAACACATTCCATGTACGTAAATGCACAAAATATATTTGATTTAATAAGTTAATATATAGTAATATGGATTTTATTTGGATATTGTAGTCTATTGACATTTGTATATATTCACTCAAAACCAAATTGTTATATGATCTAAGTATTCGTGAAATTTATGATTGAAAATTATGAAAAATGTTAAATTAATTTTGTTATTATATTTATTTGGTAAGTTTATTTCTTATTTACAAATATTAATTAAGAATTTTTATTTTACTAATTTAAAGCAAACATATTTTTAGGTAATGCATATTCATTTTCACATTAATATTACCATTTTGAAACTCGGCACTCAAATGCTTTGATCGATTCAAATTGATCAATCTAGTGATTTACCAGTATCAGTAATCTATTTCTACAAGACCAAATAAAAATATCATTTTAATTTAAACCATTTAATGTTTCAATTTAGAATTTGTTTATTTCACGTAGATAATATAAATATAATTGGCATTAAAATGATTATTTAAGAATTTAAATACACGTTTTAAACGATTTAAAATTAGAACCATAAGATGCTTCAACTCTAAATAAATATAGATATCTCCCTTATAAAACTAAATGACGGCTTTTAAATAATTAATTGTATAAAATTTTATAAATATACAAATTTCATTAGACTTTATTTTATACTCGGAGAATAATATTTTTACTCACGTTATACCAAACGAAATGAGAATCATCTCCAGGATTGGAAATACAAAGCGATGAATTTTGCCTCCCAGTCAATGCCCACGTTATGAAAAATCCGTTAAGTCAATTCGACTAGAATTTTACAGTAAAATAATTTAATTTTTTTAATTGTGCATAACAATTTTTCCGTGGAATATTATGGAACTCTTTTTATTTATGGAACGTGCTAATTTTCTATACGAGATAAATATCACATTATCAAAGAAGCATATTGTGTATAATAAATGTATAATTTCAAAACGAGGTTTAAATAATTAAATGTGTGTAAAAAATGTCAAAATGTGAATTTGATTCAAATAACTATGATTTTACTGTACTTACTTATTGAGCCAGATATTTTAAGAGATAAATTTATTTTTTGGGAACTAAATTTAGAATAAAATTATACGTAACTATGCCATAAGAGTATTTTTTTTATATATATAATGGGTTTCTATGTAATAAAGATCGCTATAAATAATATTTTTTATTTAAAAATAAGAAAAAAAATTGACGTTTACGAATGAGTAGATACTTTTATCATGCGTATTATTCCTACTCGTCTCATTTCGTGATCAACTCAAGTTTCAAACAAAATTAAAGATCGACCTTAAGTTACAATAATCTTTTAATACCCACCGCCATTAACGGATGCTGCGAATCCATCTCCCAGGGATCCCGATGTCTCAAAACTTGATGGTGGGTGTAAAACTTATTATAACAAATTTAAAACTTTGCTTTGAAATCTTGTCAAGGTTGAGCCTTCGGAACTAACAAGATATTTTTAATGGAGTTGGGAATTTAGAAATTGTAAGCTATCTCGTTTGCTAAGAAGTTGTGTTCGATGCTTCCTACAAGCGATATAACTTGTTCTACTCCTGGCGTTAGAGGGTAGAATAAGGTGGTAATTGTATAGGCAAATGTCACTCGTAAAATAAGGCAATACGTTCTCGTTTCAGGGTCGCTTTATAATGTATGTACGAGATTTTATATACTTAACTTTGTACACCGCCAGCGATGTAGAAGTTGGTCAAAAATGTATACTGAATCATAACGTAATGCCAACAACATACATAAGGACTCTTTTTTTATAAATCATATGTATGCGTACCTTCACAAGTTCTGACGCTTTGGCATGACGCGTGTTTTTTGTATATGTACCTGTCTCATTACAGATTTATCTAGTAAGACAGGCTCAGTCCAACCTCAATTATATAAATGTCTCATATAGATAAATAAACAAATAAATTATTTGGAGAACGCATTCTTATTGTGAAGTTGTAATTATTCAGAACATAGGTCTGTGATATTTTAAATATGAATTAAATATATTAATTAGAAATACAGACATATAAAATCAATTTTATCGAAAAATATTGTTGTTGCGCCACCGGGATTATACTAATACAATAATATTTTTCAAAAAAATTGATTTTATATGTATATCTTTCAAATTAATATATTTAATTCGTATTTAAAACAAATAAATGTATACATGTTGAAAATTAAAACTCAAAGTTGATAAAAATGGGTACTACTGTACCAATGGCAAGGTCTCGATTTTCTGCTTTCTTGTTACTAGCTGACACTGATGTAATTATTAAAGATTCATTCCTAGGATTTCAAAAGCCATCGGAAGATAATACAATACCTTATGGAGTATTCTTCTGTGGGTCAAGTTCTGATATAGCTGACATTTCGTACTACATTTTAGTGAGCATCGTCATAGTTGAATTAAAATTAAAAACATCAAGACGTCCTCTTCATCTGAAATTATAAGGAATATGAATAAAGAAAAAAAATATAAGTTTGCATGAAATATTTAATTTTGTTCGCTCGTCTTGGCTTTACTCTCAACCTTACACCTAAGTTTATTACTTGATTATTCATGGCCTTACGTAAATTAGATCTGATTAGTTTATTTTCAATTTAATATTTATGTTTTTCATCGTTTTTGTTAAGCTGGTCTGAAAAAATGTCCTTAAAAATAAGAAAAACTTGAAAGAAGTTTTTAATTTTTTCATTAACTACGCTAGGGATTTGTATAATGAAAACACAGTTTATTTACAGATTAAAGGATAATCCCACTAACTTTTGACTTTAGGGATTTTATTTATAATTGAAGATTACGACCAATTTCAAACATTGCATAATTTTGAAGTTGAGTTGATATTATTTAAGTATTTTTATTAAAATGAAGCATTATAAATATTGAATTCCAATTTTACTAATATAATATATCCGACAAATTAGACCATTAGTTAACTATTATACCTACAGGGTTTCAAGCAAAAATCAAAAAAATAATAATCCATTACTTTTGATTATATGTTAAATAAAACTAATTTCTATAATCGATAGACAAATTAATATTTTTTATATTTTTATTTATTATCTTTGTTTTATTAACCACTAAAATGAGTTTAAATACATCTACCGGTTTCGAAAAATACAATTTTCTTCTTCAGGATGTCATAACTAACTAAAACATATATTGTTTCTTTGACAGAATCTATTTTTAAAAAATCTATTTTTTTTAAAAAATATATATATATTATTTAGTATTTTTCGAAACCGGTAGATGTATTTAAATTCATTTTAGTGGTTAATAAAACAAAGATAATAAATAAAAATATGAATCTTAACCACAAAGACAATATTGCTGATTTTAAAAGTATAATATTTTTTATACAGTAGTTTAAATTTATATTTTTATTTTTACCTGATTATTGACACATTATTGATAATCTGGTGTTCAAACTGATGTCAGATGTACCCAAACTCTAGTATTACTGTATCTAATTTGATTTTTAAATTATAAACTTTATAGTTAAGCATAATTATTTAAACAAATAACTTATATTATATTAATATTCACTGATAACTTTTAAATCAACGTTCATATACTACTATATCAACGTCAAAAATTGTACGTACATCTTCATATTATTAGCCACAATCCAAATAATTTAATAACATGTATAAAGTTAACTTTTTCGAAAAATTGCTAAAGAATTTTTATACAAATTAAATTAATCTACTTACATACAAAAAAAAATATATCGTAGAAAAATCTATTTATGGAAAAAATATTTTAGTTACTACCAGTGTTATAGAAATTTATTTAAAAAACACTTTATTAATTTTAAAAAACATTAATTTCAGAATTTCCAAAGAGTTTCTCACAATATTTAATGTTTATCATCATTCTAAAATCAAGTGATAAAATAAACATTTAATTTTGATATTTAAGGCCTTCTTAATTTTCACAAACTAAACTTTGTGTTATACTGTTCGTACTATAATTTCGAGAGGTGCAGTCCCTCTCATCATCAGTTGGTAAATAAAATAATAATTTTGCACTATAAAGTAACTGTCGTGTCAATTAATGATTTTACTTTACTCGGCGGTTAGCTGGTTAAACATTATTACTATCTTAAGCTCTTGAAGGTCATTAGTTGTATGTAAAATTATTAAATAAAATAAAATATTTTTAAACTTATATTTTAAGATAATAGTGAAGTATATGTAACATAAGTAATGTTTGCTAAATAAGCAATTGAATTCTTTACATTTCCAACATATAGTTTCTTAAGGAATAATAATGAAATAATTCGTAATATTCTTCTCTATTTCCAACTTCAACTTCAACTTCAACTATTTTCTATATTTCTATTTTCAACTTAAAATAATAATAAACACTTAAGAATTAAACGATCTGGCATCATCTTTAATACGTCATTCATTTTTTCATTTAAATTATATACCTATATAATTATTATACACTACATGATCAACCTGTGCCAATTTTTAAAAAATTATTTATTAATCTGTTACAAGTACAACGATACAATACAATAACAAAAAAAATGTTCTACATTTATTAAAAAAGCATATACTTGTGCAGAAAAGAGGATTACATATTAGTAATTATTGTTTACAATAACTAGCTTATAATAAAATTGGTGGAAATAATGTAAGATAGGAGGCACATACTTTTTCGGTCTGCCTGATTCTGAATCAATTGTCTCTCCTTTTCAACCACAATACATGCAGCGCAGAATATGTAACAACCACTGTTATACACTCGCGTAAAGAATAATTTTAAGTATTAGCGGGAAGTATGTAAAAGTATTTTAAGCGTTAGTTATTATGCGACGGTAGTTAATCCGTAAGGTTCCAAACGTACACAGTTCTAAACGCACACACTGGGCTCGTTCGGGCGTGTTGATTGCAGTGACCTCTTTCCTTCTTCCTCGTGCTCAAGGACAGGTTAAGGAAAAGAAAAGGAAAGAGATACTAGGTTTCATTTCGATAATCGCGCATACACGATGTGCGTATATGAGTGCGTTAAACGGTGCTAACAAAAATAAAATATAATAAATGAATAACAACAATATAAAAATATTATAAGTTTCGGGGTACATTTTTATCTTTAATCTTCCTGATGTTTTTGGGTAACCTGTTAATTTTTTTTTCCTAGGTGCGTATAGTGGTGTTGTGCAAATAATATGTTGATTTGTGAGCATGAAAATACAAATTTAAACCTAGTACGATTTTCAATAATATAATGATATTTGTCTTTTTCTTTTAATATTCGAAGAATGGAATTTCTTTTCAATAGATCACAATATATTGGTACTTTGAATTCTTCAATATTATATAATACAAAAATGAAAATAACTATACAACTATCTAAAAATGTATCAGTAATATTGCGCTAGTCAGGCAACTATTAGATTAGATTAGATTTTAAAACTAATTAGATTTTCAAAATGGTGTATTATTTATTTTCAGCTAGGGTGAGCTTCAGGGCATTTTTGATAGATCTAGGTTTTTATTATATTAATTCCTTTAATGATATTTTAGAAATACATAATCACGTCATAAAAGTTATTCTAAAAATATTCATGTAATCGTTAAGTAAAGTAACACTTAGTTTTATGAGATTATTTCTCAAAAGTGATAAAAATCATTGGATAATCCCTATATTGGATCAATCTCTGCTGAACTCTGAATAAAGAAACTTTACCAATAGCAATGTTATAAATAGGTTAAAGCGTGAGAACATTTTTTTCCGAGCTAAAGTTTTTTGTTCTATAGTTAAGATTAAGTTAAGTTGAAAACTTTTCTAGACAGCCGTGAAAACTTTTAATAGAATGCCAAATAGTCTTATGCCATTAGAAATAAAAAAAAATATTCGCAAGTTTCCAATGGCGCACGAAACAGGCGCATGATATATTATTGCAGAAAGTTACTGTATGAATTCCTGCACGTTTCCCTTTTTTCTGATATTATAGGAGTTCTCTAATGTTAGTTCTTTGTTCAGTAGTTTTTTACGATGAACTTCACAGTGCACAATGATAACTTCTTAAAATATTGAAAATTGTTAAAGTTTATTTCTCAAATATTTCGTTCTTGAATTGAGATATTACGGCAATAACTTAACTATCCTACTAATATTTTATAATGTATTTTTTTTAGCAAGAAGACGCTACGAAAAAATCGGTGATTCAAGATATGGTGGAAGCACAGACCAGTAAATTAATAGACATGAAATAAAGTGTACATGTTGAAAAGGGATTTGGAACATTAGTTGCGGGACGAGGGGCATTCTGTACATATTCTCGGTGGAAACATAAATTCGTTACTTTATGACACAGTTTTGCAACAGTAAAAGTATTTACTATTCGAAAATTAAATCTTCGTGAAAACAAGAGGTATTTTTTACATTAATACTTATTATATTGTCAGTATTAAAATTTTCCTTCCAATCGAGTCATATATTTTAAAAAAGTCGCAAAACTATTTGATTTCGTAAGTGGTACAAAAGTGATCACGTGGGTGACACCAAAATGAAAATATTGGAACAAGGAATTTTCGATAGTTCATGTGCATATATTTAGTGGTCTGTGGATGGAAGAAACCAGATCTCACGGAAAGTCACCAACACGATGGACTGACCTGGTTAAGTGGCAGAAAATCATCCACGCCATATAGTTGCATTCACAACAGTCAGGTCATCCATAATAATTATCCACAGTTTCATGATCACGACTACTATCATTGAGAGCAAGATGAAGACGAAGAATCCTACTTAATGTATGTTCAGGTAGTTTAATGGCACATGAGATATATTCTCTGGTATTCTGTTAAAAATAATTTCTAAATAAATTTATTAATTACAATAATTAAAATTATTACAACTTCACAATAAGAATGTGTTCTCCTAAATAATAAAGTTGTATCAATGTGTCCAAAATTTAATAAAAATGAATTGATAATTCTGGCGTCTGCTATCAGTTTACTCAAAGGTATTTGAGATTCTGTAAAAATAAGGTAGATGGCTCTGTCAAATGATGGAACGATTAAATGTATTAATATCAAAAAGGTAACATATATGGTCGAAAATTGTCGCTAAAAATAATGTCGCTGTAGCTTAGTTGGATAAAGCACCTTCCCCGGTTAGGAAAGATATCCAGGTTCGAATCCCGGTGGCGCAACAACAATATTTTTCGATAAAATTGATTTTATATGTATATCTTTATAATTAATATATTTAATTCATATTTAAAATATCACAGACCTATGTTCTGAATAATTACAACTTCACAATAATAATGCGTTCTCCTAAGTATTAAAAATAAGTTATTCGTCAAGAATGTGATGATAATTGTTCTGGGAATGTGTAATTGAATGTAAGATTATTCTTTTTTTACATTTCAACCTGCTGTCTTTCACCAACTAAACAAAATTAAAATAACAAGTAAATACTTATTTAAATAAAATAACGATCATGTATGAAACCACAAAATTTATTATACGTCAACCGGTTTCGCTTATCTCAAGCTTCATCAGGACGTATTTAAAACTAATTATAATTACAAGAAGAGTGCACTTATATAAAGAAGGAGATAAAATATAAAATTACACGTGAAAGAGAGAGAGATAGAATACATATATAGTTATATAGAATATCAAGGGAGACAGAATATAAAATTATATAGACGGAACATTAAGGGAGAGTAAAATACAGTGTTGATGGATATTAAATTGATTTTAAAGGAAAAATACCTGATATGGGACTAATGGATAAATTAATTTTATTGTTACGAATTGGCGTACCACTATTTATTACCTTTTTTAAATAGGCTTCTAAATAGGATTCTAGTACTTATCAAATAAATTAAACGTTGTTGGAAAAAACATGTGTGATCTATAAAACTGACTTTTGATATTATGATAATGTCAAATTTTTACATATGGTGTATCAGTAAATTTTAATTCGTGCTTAAAATAAACAATTATTGTACATTAATTTAATTATACTCTCCTCTCAAATTTAATGTCATTCCATCCAGCATATAATAATAATAAAATTATTTCGAACCGAAGCTGTTGACAGCTTTAATTTGATTTCAACGTTATATTATTATGCTTACTGAAACGTATCGTTGAAGGCATGTTGCGTCAAAACATTTAGCTAAAATAATGTTGACATGATACATTTTCCAGACTTTTGTTAGGTAAAATTGGTTGTTTTCATATTAGTTCTTACTTATTCACCATTTTATAGTTTTGTTTTTATCTATGCTTGTATTTTTTAGATTCAGTATACATTTTTTCCTGATGAAGATACCATAGGTATCGAAACATGTAGAATAATTAATAAATAGTGATTTAAACAAAGTAATTTTGTAAATATTAAAGAAGAAATATAAATGTCTAAAAATTTTTCCAGAGCCAAGTGGTTACCTTAATGACAAGGAAAAATTAATGTTCATCATGCAATAGATATCAGTGTAATTATACATGGATACTGGGTAGGTTTTCCTATGTATTTGACGTATTTACCTGAAAAAACTGGAGAGGAAAGCATGTCACGTAATATCATATTTTTCTCCCTTTTCAGGTGGAAACACGTCTCTTCATTTACCTTTCACGATGCTAGTCTAGTGCGACTCTCCTCTAACACAAGGCACTGTTTCTCTTAACATCGGCGTCAGTCCAGCGCAACTGTAGGTGGCCTCTACTTCCCTTAATTCCCGAGGAAACCCTAAATTCCTTAGAATACTAAATAAAATGATTGTAAAGCACACATTATTATTAGCATTGGTCTTGATGTACAATGTATATGTCATAAATGAGCTGTTAAGTATATCAGTATATTTTACGCCAGATCAGTATTTAGACTGGCTTGACTTGACTTGGCTTCAATGAGATTTTAATTATTGATATGATATTTAATTTGATAAATAACATTTCAATATAAATTTTGCATGGAAAGTTACGGAATGCTGTTAATATTATTTTAAAATATGTACATACATATAATTAAATAAATTGAACCTGCTTACAGCAAATGCACGTGTTATCCCAGAATAGTTAATTACCATGAATAATTGTCAATCCGAAGATAGTAATGCATGCTCAGTAGAGTAGAATATATATTCATGTAGTTTAACTAAGGCATTGGCCATTTTGGCAATATCTGTAACAGCTCTGTGTAGATGCCTATTAATTAATTCTCGATATTGAAATATTTTACACTTCGGTTAATTTGGGTTGGAGAGAGTGCTTAGACATGCTCTAAATTCGGTCGGCTAGACAGCTATAGGTTGAAGCCTCAAATACATAATTAATCCCTAATGAACAATTTATCAGACAATACATACAGGGCTGATTATTAAAAATTGTGGACTTAAAGATGGTAAAAATGGGATGGCTTCTAAATAACAAATAAATGGTTATCGGGGCATCAGAAACCCGAACTATAAGTTAATAATAATAATCAGTAATAATTAGTGATTTAAACAAAGTGTTTTTTCATTTTATTTAGATATGTTAACAAATTGTGTGATATTTTTCACTATTGAAAAATTATTTTAAAAAATCTCACTGATTTCTACGGATATTTTTAGATCTAAGGACAGTGTAGCGTGAATTAAATTCATAAATATGACTTATTAATGTTATTTGTAAGAAAAACACATTGAAATAAGAGTGATCACGTCAAAATGTTTTTATGTAATATTACTTCATTCGAATAAAATACAGATATGCTTGTTTTAATGAATTGTGGGAATGTGGTTGGGCAATGTAACCCCCATTCATAACTCAATTTTAACAAATAACGGGACACCCCTTTTTAAAAGAGGAACGACGAAATATGAAATGGGTGAACATATAATGAGCAAAAAATCAGGATTCAGTCTCGAGAGATATGAATTTGAAGAACGCGTTTGCAGTCAGCTTTCAGTCTAGATACCTCAAATAATGATGATAATGATTCTAAATGGATTATTACTTATTTGATACACAGTAGTTAAACTAATTTCTTGAAAGTAAACTCTTAAGACAATATTACTGATATCATTTCGGATTTAACGTAATTTAGTGTCGTAAACAAAATAAAACATCGCGTTTTACTTAAAATATCTGTCCAGAAGAGTCAGCCAAGCATTTCTTCTACTTAGTAAAATCAAAAAAACAAAAAAATATATCAATATTTGTGCAATTTACTTTTTCACTTGATCACGTTTATTTAATTTAATTTAATCTTTTGTTTACCTAGATAAAACATACCTTTTAAAAAATCTAATAAATGCTTGCCTAAACTTTATTTTCTTTACCTGAAAATGTTGGTTTAATCACCTTCAAGGTACAAAATAAAGCGAAAAATTCAATTACTCGTGAAACAAAATCATAAATTTTATTAAAACCAAATCAACATTCGCATTAGAGATGGGAATTTAAAAATGTAAATTTGCGAAAACACTCGGTATAATTACAGACACACTTCAAACAATCCATCAATGGAATTACAGACATACTTATTACCTGAGTGACTGAGAGGGAGTTGGATTGTGCGGTTATGGGGAAGTTGAGGAGGGGAGAAGATATGACATATCACTTCCTGTATACCAGTTTTCATTTAGAATGAATAATTCTATTAGTGTGCATGATACCATTAATTATAGCTCTGAGTATTTTTAGTGGCCAGCCACTGAAAGGGCAGGGACTAATATGCTAAAAACACGGTGTTTACAAAATATATGTACGTAAAGTAGCTAGTAAATTATGAATAAAATTGTAAATTAGGAAAAACTACTATCAGGCCAAACTAAATAAGTTATTTTAAATATATACAAGAACGAAATACACAAAAGTAGCAATTCGGTATGTATTATATGAATTTGTTTAATTTTATTTCGACTCAGAAATTTCATTATTGGAAATTGTTTCGAGATTTTATATATTTAAATTTATTTTATTAAGATATTTATAGATACAACCTATTGCGTCCTTTCCGAATTTATTAAGAAAAATTCGAATATTTATGTGGAAAACAAAATATTATTTCATTAAAAAATTATTACTTTTCAAAGTGTAACATTTAATTTGTATTGCCGTTAAACGATTACTTTGAAAACTATTCTGTTAATATTCGTGATTTTTCAAATTTATTAATTATATATTGTGAGAACTGTAACTTTGTACATGTATGTGTGTGTGTGTCAGAAGAGTGAGTAGATGAGTGATGGGGGACAAGAATTATAAGAGGTCGTCTCTGGGAGAACGAGCCTCTTCCATCTCAACTTCTCCAGTATAACTAGCCTATCTTTGAAATGTATAATTTATAATTACTGTAATACTATCTGTAATAAACATAATATTGTTACAAGGACATAATAAGTTTATATTCCAAAGAACGAGACTCAAAGTAATTAATCAGTAAACAGAGGATAGAACCTCTAAGTAATCTGGTGATACTTGGAAAGCCATCACATATATTTATTGTGCATTTTTATGTAACTATTTACAAACATTTGTCAAAAACATTTTGAGGTTTTTCCGTTATTATAAATATAAAAACTAAAACTACAAGATATTTACCAAAAATAAATATTCTTAAGAGAAATATATGTTCTAATAAACCATTTTTGCTCTGTACATAGATATACTTAATCTTTTTTCTATCACGGCGTTGGAAAACATAAATATATACCTATCGCAAAAAAAAACGATGTGCATGAAAATTAGAGCCCTGTATGTTCTGTGTGTTCTATCTTCTAAGAGTTTTCCGACATCATGTATTACAATGGGGAACGCACATTCTGGTGCTATCGATTTTTTAACTATTTTTAGGTAATTTTTGGGTCCAGAATCCAAAATAGCCATCAGATTTGGTCTATCGGATCTAATTTTTGAGATATGCTGTATTGGCCTGTTTTAGAATTTATTTATTATTCAAATTAATTATTACCTTGATAATTGTTTTTTGTACTTTTTTAGCCGACTCCAATATTGTTTTATAATTTATTATTTATTATAATTAATTAAGGAGTAGCACAGTGCAAAGTACACCGATATTAAGAGTTTGTAATCAACTATACATCGTATTCCTTTATATAATATCTTATTTTGAACTTATCGATCCCTTAGAATAACAATGTTCCAACTAACATTTTGATCCAATCTGAGTTATTGCGTGAAATGGGTTCCAAATGCATTTTTCTTTATTTCTTTCATACACACCAATTTTATTTAACGGATATTAAGGGAAATAGCAAGAGCTGAAAATTCCAACTGCATTAGTTATTTATTTCAATTTATGGATCATTATTATTAATTTACAATGTTTTTATTTATATTTAATTTCTCTCATCTTACAGTGGTCATTCATAATACTGAAAATAAGTTAAGATCTTAAACAGCCGGTAATAACACTGGTGCCGCCTGAAAAGACTACAAATAAGGTAAATAAATATTAGATATCTCATGGAGACAAACCTATTTTTTTATTATATTTAATGGAAAATATATGGAAGTATGAGGTTATTACAAGGTTTATGATCTATGTTTAGCTGGCTTAAGTGATCACTTTATATGTTAGTAATTGTGTGTTCTTGGACATATTCAAATATTGCTAATAAAGTAATGTATTTATTTAACACAGTAGATAAATATACTGTGAGCTGTGGAGTCAGGGGTTCCTCACCTCCACCGGCTAATTCAGTGGCAAGTATGAAATGTAGATCCCACCAAGTCAAACCTTTCAGAATTTTTTACCTTTCCAGCGATTCCTTAAATCTGCATTCGTCCCTCGAGGCAAAAGGAAAATAATTAGAAATAATAAAATGATAAATGTGGTTTTTCATAATAAATAATAACTTGATTGTCAAATTATAAATTTAATACTTTAAATTTTATCTAAATAACAAAGATGAAATTGGGACAATTTTATATGAAATAAAAATTACATCTACTGAAGTTTTACATATAAAAAACAGGTACAACAATATTTATAGACCAAAATCTTCCTTTCTACATCGCACGTTAGCTGCATCTTTTTCGGTCGCACCGAGGTATAGAACTCAGCGCGACTCGACTTTGATCTTTGATAATAAACTCAGAGTGCAAGCTCGGCATTTTGCTCCGTTTTATATTGAGGCCTGTCAGGCCAAATCCTTCTCCAGCCCGAGATATTTCACTGTCTGCCCGGGCAGGACTAAACCCTCTGCCCAACCTGATAGAATCCAAATTCGGGTGACAACATCCATTCAAATATTACATCAAAAGAGAAGAAGAAGAAGGCTCTGGCAGGCATAAATTGACGGTACACAATCTATCATATCACCATTATAGATTTCCTCAGCATACCGGCTAACAATAACTTTCAGTCGAGTAGCGGGCGTCTTTTTAAATTTTAAAATAACCTCGCCGAGACCCGAGTGGCAATCATAACTGCTGCCTCTTGCTCCGGCCACTGTGGACGTCTGCCCGGAGCGCTCTCGCTTTCCGCCGTCCGGACGGGCAGGCATAGATTTTTAATTCTATAGACTGGTAATCGCTTTTGTAAAATAACCATTTCTTATACGAATTTAGCTACCGGGGCGAGTACTATAGTATAACGTTACAATACTTTCATTATTTTTCACTTTAATATTTTATTTAACATCGAGCGTTAAATTAAATCTCGGTCATCGATATGGTAACTGTAGATCTTTAATAAGCTGCCTTATCTGAGGACCATCAAATATTCAGCTTTCAATTTTTCTCTGCTAATCCCAGGAAGTTTTTGTGACAAGTAGCTAAAACAAAGTCTATCTCGATTTAAGACCTTCATAAGCTGCTTCATATGCCCCAACTCGATACGCATGGGTGGAAACATGCTTTTATAAAGCCAAACAAATAAAAAATAAAGACAAACCCAGTGCTGATCCTTTATATTAGGTTGAGTATCGTTGTATTTTTACAGACAATGTTTTTTTTTTCTAAATTAACTCTGTTAACATCTGTGTTAATTTTTTATTTAGAATTATATACAAGCAGGTTTTTTCAGACAAATTCTTTAGTTGATAGTTAGTGGTTGAACTAAACGGAGCCCTTGTGAATTTTTAAAATGACTGAAAAAAGTGTGCACGTTCGACACTGTCTACTTTTTGAATTTAATAAAGGCCATAACCCAACAGTAGCAACCAAAAACATTTGTGACATGTACGGTAGGGGTGCTATCGATGTTTGAATCAGTCAACAATGGCTTGCTAAGTTCGGATCTGATAATTTATCAGTAGCTGTTGAAGAACGGACGAGGCACCCTTTAACCACCGACTATGATATGCTAACCGCTATAATAAAAGCTGATCCTCGTCAAAATACCAGGGACATCGCATTGAAAATGGGTGTCGGTCAAACGACCGTGGTGAGACATCTGAATTGCATTGGCTTGGTTTCCAATTAATCAATCACATGGGTGATGTTTTTCACCACGACAATGCGCGGCCTCATTTTGCAATAATGACGCGGCACAAATTGAAGGAGCTCAACTGGGATGTTTTAAAACATCCACCCTATTCTCCTGACTTTGATCCATCAGATTTTAACCTTTTTTTATCTCTACAAAATAATTTGGGTGAAAAAAACTTAAAACAACACAGTAAGTTAAAACACACTTGGACATATTATTTGAGTCAAAACCGGCGAGTTTTTATTTCGATGGGGTAAACAAATTTATTGACAGATGGGAGACAGTCATTAGCAATAATGGAATTATGTAATATAATTATTCTTATGACTCAACCTAAATATATTAGATATATCTACTTTACTGTCCAATGAGAAAGTATACCATTTTTAGATCGACACAAATCACCCACTGATGTTATTCATACTTGGTTTTTTTTAGGACTAGTAATATTATCTCATATTCCGCTTTTACTTCCGCTTTTCAATTGTCCACTGTTGAAAATGTTCAATGCATATTTTACATATAAAATGTGGAGCCCAAGATTTATCCTGGTCTTCCAAGTGTCTTCCAGATAAGCCCTTTTCACAAAGTCAGAAATAGGTTTTCTACTTTCTTTCAAAGTGTATTCGCCACATAAATAATAAAACATGTATGGATGATTCACACAGCACTACTTGTGGATGCCATGGTTCTAAATCAATATTACTAAATAACGCCGAAACTTTACACAAAACGATAGCACAACTTCACCTACGATAACTCAATAGTATACTGAACCAAGTAAGGCAAGGGTAATATGAGTGCGTTAATAATTAGTTCGTGGTGGGAGTTACCCTGATATAGGAATGTCGGGTTTTATGGTCATGGGTAATATCAAGTATTTGAAACTGACTAATTGGATTTTAATTTTAGGTATGAAATTTTAATGTTGGCCTCTAAAGATATCATTATGTCATTATTTTTGCCTTTTATCAAAACTAAAATCAATTAGCCTGTTTCTCAAAAAACCATAGCTGATACGAAAAAAAAGGTATTTTTAGAATCAGCACAATATCAGTTCTTACTTTTCCGGCACAAAAAAAAATCCTTTTGTTGCTGTGTTATCAATTATTATTTTTTAAAAAAAGGTATTAGGTACATGTTTTTGAAACAGGCAGTTAAACAAACTAATACAATTGTTTTTTCTAAAAGCATTTTTTACAATACATAAAATCTTTACGTAGGAACAGGCAATACATGTCTCAGTAATATTCCTACAATTTTTTAAATTATATAATATTTATTAACATTGAAAATATAACTTAACAGGTGGTTTCCAGAATACGAATTAACCCCCTACCACAGATTAGTGAAAAAACAAAAAAAAAAATTCCGATACTGGCCATAAGAATCAGTAAGAATTCCTATTTTTAATACTAATTATAGTTACTGACAGAATTCAAAAAACTTTACTAATTATTTTCATTTTTCACGTTATTCCCTGTGGTACCTTTTGATATATTTCTTAGCTTTTCCATCTCTAATAAGTAATCTTTTTGTATAATTTATTTTATTTATACCTATAGATCAAATGGGACATTTTACAACGTTGACTAATTATCGTATATTATCATCTAATCATATTATTAGTCGTTTCTTCTCTACTATTGAATGAAGACCTTGTCAAGTATCTCCCACTCGTCTCTGTCAATTATTATTCTCTGGCATGTATTTTCACTAAAATATATTATTATATTATTAGTTTATATTGATATTAAAAAATAAGATGAAATGCAAATAATAATAAGTGGTGTGTATGAATGCGTTTGATGATAAAAGTTTTATATGTATGATCACGTATATGTGTTGTGTTTAAGATTATTAAACATAATACACATATATGATTACTTATATAATTTTTGTGTAAAATAAAAAAATGACTGTTAAAATAGATAATTGTGAAATAAATGATTTCTGAGCCATATTTTATCCATACATATATGTAACCTCGAGACATCAGTGAGGCGTAGCAGTAACCGCCGGGATTGTCTTACTAGTGAATAATTTACGAGTATCTGTTAAGAAGTAGGGAGACACTCGCATTCCCATCACATACCCAAAATAATTTGAGCCCTAACCACTAAACTAAAGTTTATTTCAAGGCTCACGGATTCTTGAACACTTGTCCACGTAGGCGACACTAATTATTATTAAGCCTGGATAATATTGCTACCCTGAGATATGAACCTTACCAAAACTGCCTAATTTATCAGGAAATAATTTACAATTAACTTTCACCAACATTAATTATGACATATTTCTAGTAGCTTCAATTTTATGATATATAATGCTTATCCTGACTGCCACAAATACTATTAAGCAAGCTAATACAATATGTGATTAATTATTCATATTATTATTTTTGCAGTTCAGTTAATGAACGAGGATGCAAGGTTTTCTTTACAGATTAACATTTCATTCCATAGATATTAATTAGTTCACATTGGATCATGAATACGTTTTCAATTTTACATAGTTCATTATTTCTGACATGTTTTATATGAAAACAAAATAAAAAATATGAAAAGTACTGATCATAATAATTTCAAAAAACTTTTTTTTTTAATATTTACTAATTCATTATAAAAAAATATATAAGTATTAAGGAAATAGTCATTACATACAATGAAATATCTTTAATGTAAAAAAAAATATATTTACATGTAGGTATAATAAGAATACGATAATATTTGATTATAATCATTCTCACTATTTATATAATTTATATCGTATATTACAAAGGCGTAAAATAGGCATATGTTATCAAGGATGCTACACTGCATACTATGTACAAGCTGCAGGATGAACTTTCTTTACGCAATTGGATTAAGATGGATTCAACAGAAATTATGTAACTAATTGATTGATTGCCATCGTTTATGTAGATTTCAAAATTAATACTACTTATTGTATAAGATCTCAAGAATGCATTGAAATCAGAAAATTGCAATACACTTTCTTCGATTGCGACCAGAAAGCTTCCAAACCAATATCCGTTAAATAGTTTGAATATTGTGTCCCTGATTATGAAAGTGGTATAAGTCAAGAAAGTGAAAAAAAAAAAGAGTTTATCAATTGTTTCGCGTCACATTGTTTTAAATGAATACAATATGTTGAAAATTGTAATAACAATTGAGAAAATTTAAAGCGTGTTTATTTTTATATTAGAGCAATTTCAACCTTAAATGTTTTATTTTCTTATAAGCTACATGCAACATTTATATGTCGAAAGAAATGATAAACCTAGTAGACTAAATAAATTATAAAACATTGTGTTTTGTAATATAAAAATGTTTTTTAATCAATTCAAACGCATACCTTTAAATATCTCGAAACGAAAGAAACGAGACCAGTTTCATAATAATGGGCACAATATATTTTTAATGTAATTTCAGAAAGGACTTGATAAAAAAGGTAAATTTAATCTTGATAGTTGACATTGTTTAATTAAAATGAAAATATATTTCATAAAATTTGTTACGAAATATTGGATGAAATTGCGTCTCGGTGTTGATTTGTTTGAAAGTATTAACGGCGCAATTAACTGGAGTTGGAAGAAAAGGAATGAAAATAGACTAAATGCAGTGGAAATGAGAATACTTAGGCGTTTATGTGGCAAATCTATTTATAACAGAGTAAAGAATGAAGAAATAAAGAAATAATGTAAAGCTGATGTCAGTATAGAAGATTAAGAAAGGATCACCTAGGTGGTTTGGTCATATGGGACGAATGAATGAGGAGAGAATGGTAAGAAAGATATATGACGCAAGTGTTGATGACACCAGAAATAGAGGACGTCCGCGGAAGACTTGGCACGACCAGGTAAACCAGATAATGGAGGATGGTTCTGTTAGAAGCCTCAACAATCGGCGAGCTTGTATGAGAAGATGTATGAATGTGGATGAGGCGAGAATTGTGTCAGGAAAGAGAAGTGTGGCACTCTATCTTCTCTGCCTACCCCCGCGGAGAAACGGCGTGATGGTAAGAGAGTAAGTAAGTATTTTAATCTTCGGCGATAAAACGAAATTAATAAAAAATTTAAAAAATAAAATGAACACTTTTTATTTAAAAAATTTGCTTCAATCTACACGGATATTTTTTTAAATAATATATATTGTATATAATAAATATTGTGGTATATATACAACTGAATTGAAAATTTATTTCGGCTGATCCGTTTGGTACGGAATCTTTACGTATGCTGTTTTTTAACAGAATAACATTTGAAAGGTTTTCATCTTGGCTTACAGCTGCGAGCAAATCATTGAAGAATCTACTTTCTCTTTTACTAATTCGCGAATTTTACTATCTTACTGTGGATAACCTGTTGTTTTCATGATCGTTCTCTATGTTCAAGGTGTATGATGGATTTGTTTTTTATTTAGGAAAAACAAAAAGCAAACCGGCAGAACTTCATATTTCCTACGTTAATCATTATTGAAAATAATAATTTTCTTCTGTTATATCGTGAAAGATTTTTAAACAGTAAAATATATTTTTCTATCATAAAAAAGTGTTCTAAATATTATATGGGTAAGAAGGCGTTATGTAAAACTCGACTAGTACAAAAAAATTATGGCAGGGTCGTGTAGACGACGCATGACATGATCTATGGATACTCATCGATTAAATAAATATTTCTCTAAATTTCCTAGTGGCTAACTAGTGGTGTAAGTAAAGTAAAGCAATAATTGGTAAGTGTATTATGATTCAATAAAAGCAATAAATATATTATCTGTAAAATAATATTTTTTTGACTTATAATCTTTTGGAAAATCAACCTAAATATAATAATATTGTCATCTATAAGTAAATACACTCGTTTTATAAAATAAAATATAAATAGTTTAAAAAGGTTCGAAAAAAATGTGTGTAATGGTTAAATTTTTAATGTAATGAATAAAATATACGTGTAAAAATAAAAGATAAGATCAACAATACATAAATATAAAATCATGTTTTTGATATATTTACGTTTTCTCAACATTTCTGTGTGTTTTACATTTCTATTATATACCATCTTACATCAGATGAAATGGAGGAGGTATAAGATAGTAATCTCTTGAGTGGAAATAATATTTGCTACCCCGAGGCGTAAGTGAATAAGCAAGATTTCAGATTTTACAGGGTTGTTTATAAACATTTTTTTATACAACTATCGTAAATAAAAACATTTTTAAACATGTAATTGTCATAGGTTAATTAGTAATGGTACATTTTATCCATCATAGCAAAAAAAATTTTTTTCATATATTTTACTACGATGAAAATTTTATAGATTTCATATAGAAGCTTCTGGTTTATGGTTTTTGGTTAACACAAAACGTATTTTGATTGATGAAAGTATTAAAGACAATTCATTAAAATGTTACAATTCATTTTTAGTAATATTTAGCCTTCTACGTATTGAGTGAGAACTGTAATATAATTGTTCAGTTAATTTTTAAATGATATGTGTCTTATGATAGTTCGTCGATAGGCTTATAATAGTTGATAGCAGTCTCTTGTTTAGACTATTTATTATTTAACTGATGTATTTGTTTTATTTTGTTAATACTAGGTCACAGCTTCATGCCAATCATCGTTATGTTTATTAAAAAAGTTTGTTTATAAATAATAAGAATATTGTGGAATGAGGTGTTTTTACATATAGGTATATAAAATTTAAATTTTAGGGGTAGAAATCCAAAAAATATGTTCTCTACATTTATAATGGCGCAGAAAACATAATCTTTTTATTTTCGTGGTTGTCAAGTTTAATATTGTTGTATCATACCACTGAGGAACAACGTATTATAGTATGCTAATGTTCTGAATATCAATTCGTATATAAATATAACCCTTTATATTGTGTACATTACGTATTTCATAGGGTACCTAGGTGTTCCATAGCACTTCAATTACAAACCAACATTGATATAGCACTTTTCAAAATCAAACGAACTTGTGAATGACGGGGATTGGGGTACTTATTATTCGCACTACAGAAAATCCCTTTTATTCAGCTGACATACATACGTCTTTACAAATTTTAAAAATAAATTCACACAAAGCATATATTTCATAATTTTTAACATAACTGTTATAGCACTTTTTATTTACACCCTTGGTTTTTCTTGTTGATTGCTATGAGTCATTTATGTAGTGTGAATATTGCCGCTTTTGGAGACCGAGGAATCGCTTTCAAATCACGATCGGAGCACAATTACGGTTGGTACTTCGTCAGAAATACATCTACTAAGTAGCTCCGGATGTGTGCATTTCGGTCGGTCATAATAATATCCAGAGATAAGGAGAACAATATATCAGACCAACCCACGACGCCAGAGAGACAGCTACTATCAATCAAGGTTAATGGTGATTTTTATTCTGCATACACGACTATATTATCGATAGGAAATTCAGGAACAAAAAGCTGTCGAAGGCATTCACGGGAACAACATTACTGGCGACCTTGGCGATTTTGGTTCCATTTTTCTTTTATAACGTCGCCATATCCCCTTAATACCATCAAAAATGGACCAATGTAAAATATACATTCTTAGACACAATGCATACCTCAGAAATTTAAATTATAGATAGAGTGGATGGCCCAGAAAAAAATAGATTCACTAAATAATTAGCAGGCAAATGCTTTACATAAATATTTTGGACATAAACTTTTTAATGGGATGCTAGAAAATTTAACGCAAATAAATTATCCCAAAAACATAAAACTGAAAGTTAAAACTTGTATTCGTAATATGGGAAGATCTAGTATTGATGCACCTACTCGTACATATATCTTATCTCAACTAATATTTTGAGGCAAATGTTGGTTCATTCTTATAGTAGCATACTTGTAACTAATTACCTTGTAATATAAACCACCACCTGGTTGTAAACCAGGACCGTCTCAACACAGATGTTTCTAGTAAGACAGACATAGTCCAACCTCAAATGAATAAATAAATAAAACAAAATACGATTCGACAAGATTCTGGAATGGCTTGGCAGGATATAGAAACTTAGAAACATCATGAAGAGGTCTTCATCCTGCAGTAGATTATCACGAGCTGATGATAATGATGATGACGATGATATTATTTGTAAATATATTTTTTATTTTATTAATAAATTTTAGTTGTTATTACTTATGTGCTATTGAAGCAGGGTACCAGGCCCAGAAACCTACGAAAACATCATGTAATTCATTTTAATTCAGTAGATTGATACTGGTGATAATATTTTTTATGCGTGTATTAAACTGTCTCATTTTAGCTATTATTTTGAATTAATCTAGGATTAAAAAATATATATATTTCTTATTTTAACAGTATAAAGTTTACATATTGTGTAGAATATAAAACTAATTATAAAAATCCGTAAAGATATTTAAGCACAATAGTATTGAAGAAGTATCACAGTTTTCACTATAAAGTAACATAGTAGCATTATCAATTATTATAAAATGCATGAATTTTATAAAATCAAATAAATGAAATCTAAAATTATTAAGAAGTGCACATTCTTATTGTGATGTTGTAATTATTAAGGACATAGGTCTGTGATTTGTATTCCAGTATTTAAAATTTAAAATATTGAAAATACTGTTTATTTGTGATTTAATGCTTACAAAAATAGGATACGTACGTACGATAAAAACGCGTACAATAATAACAAATTTTTCATATTTAAACTTCTTCGATTATTTGATACACTGAAAAACAACTCAATAATATTCAATGATTCGTATTTTTTTTCCTGTAAAATAATTCACTGTTAAATTCGTGTCGAGAACCATTATCACATTTTTATTTTGATGAATTCGTAAAGATATAGGTAATAGAGAGTAATTTTTTTCAATGTCAATATTTTAAGCAGCAAAGAATTATAATAATTTGTTCCAAGTAGAAATTTTTTAACTTTTATATCTTTAACTTGCTGATGATGATAGTTGATTTTTGTGTGCGGGATTAGATCGTCAGAATAATACCTGTTCGTGTAACAAAAGTATTTATTCTTAATGCTTCAACACAGTGTAGTACAGGTAAATACAATATGATCGGAGGCGAGAGACCGCGCCGACCGCGGCGCGAAACATTTATCTCTTTCACACGCGTCATCGTACCAACCTTGCGCGCGCTCACGCATTATATATAATTAAATGTTTTAATTTTTGCTCCAAAAACATTGTGGTTAGCCATTTTTACTAACAGTAACTTTGAATAACACTCACGTGGTTTATAATAAAATTTCTGTTTAATTTTATTAATATAACAAACACTCAATTTTTTTAAAGCTTTTGTAAGCATTTTTTATGAGGAGCTGATTGAAATTAATATTTTGATATAAACACTACAACGTAATAAGTAATAATATAAATCTCTCATTTAGAACTGGATAATGTTACTAATGTAAATTGTAAGTACATATTACGTACTTAGATTAAGATTTATTTATGTTTTGGCAGCAAAATGAGTAACACTTCATTCGTTGCCCTATCTACTTTAATTATCTACTGCATTATAGCAGACAGTGCTATTCAGTGCTAAGGAAGAATGTTTTTCCTGGATGGGGCAGATATTTGTAACAAGTGGATACATTTGTGGAAATGCGAAATATATATAGCGTGGGTTGTTATACTTAAATATTGCTAATAAACATGCTTACGATCGATTAATCAACTATCTTATTTAGAATGCCAGTAAATGAATAGATATGAAATACATATAGAAGAGAGATTTGGAAAATTAGTTACGAGACAAGGGACATTCAATACACATTCTCGACGGAAACATAAATCAGATATATTTATGCAACAGTAAAAGCATTTAATCTTCGAATATTAAATCTTTGTGTAAACAAGACTTATTTTTTACATTAATGCATATTATAACATCAGCGATAAATTGTGGTTCCAATTTAGTCATATTTAAAAAAAAATTGCGGTACGGTAAGTGGTACCAAAGTGATCTCGTGGGTGATACCAAAATGAAAATATTACAAATAAAAATAAACAAATTTGCGTTAGTTCATCTCTATATATTTGGTGGTCTATGTATAATCGTAAATAAAATTTGGACTGAATAAATATGTCGCCAAAAGTGTAGAAAATCACAACCGTAAACGAACAATTTCAAAAAAATAAAATAAAACGACACCAGTTTGTCAATCGACTTCCGGGAAATCAACCACCTTACGAAATTTTTTACCCAAACATCCGTCGTTTCCCGTTCCGCCGGCAGCCTGAGGAAGTATGGTTTTATGATTTTCCCCGAACGAGCACTCAAATTACAGAGAGTTGATGTGAGCTAGAGATATACGATATATGCTCTCATGACCAGTATCGGATCCTTAAACGGATGTTGTATTCATGCGCCGAGTAGTCAATATATTATATATATTTTTTTTAAACTACATTTTTCAAATAATACAATTATTCTTCATACTGATTTGAAACCCCCGGTACCTATGTATCTACATATTTGAAACAAAAGTGGACAAGACTATTTTTAAAACATGGTGAATATTATGTTCCAGGCCGATTATATTTTACCGCCATTTTGGTTTAGCAAATATGTATCAATTTAAATTTGGTAGTTGTAGAGAATAATTAATTACAATTTGTTACAAAGTATTTTATGTCTCAAAAACGTGTTGAAATCATTAAAATATATTATCTAAATAATAGTGGCATAGCTGTAACTATTAATATTGATCGCTATCGTAATATGTTGAAAAAATTCTTGGTAGCCGAATTGAGTGAATTGGGCCTGCAAAACATGTGAGTTCATTAGGACAGTATCACCTCACATACAGCCCGGGCTACGCTTGAAATTTTGCGAGAAATTTTCCCGGCTGCATTATGTCAAAAAGTGGTGATATCGACTGGTCTCCTCAATTTGACGACTCTCGACTATTTTCTGTAAGGGGTACATTAAAAAAAAAGGTCTACGCCAACAATAATTCCGAAGCTACAGGACAATATTCGAAATGAAATTACTGAAATAACACACGAAGTGTGCGAGAACGTTATAAAAAATTACGGCCATCCATACATAATTGTAATAAACTAAATAATCGATAAATAAAAATTGTGTTTCATTTCCTAGTTATTCAAAAACAACATCGGACTGGAATATAATATTTACCCTGTATATGTGAGGCAAAAAGTACATATATTTAATATTTACATCTTGAAATTAATTATAAATTGCACATAAATAAAATAAAATGCACATTCTCCTTTAAATTTTGCACTGCATTTGGTTTATCTAAGATAGTTAGGAAGACAGAAAGAAAGAAAGGCTCTCTATAACATGCAGGGAAAGAAGGTTGCCTAAAAAAATTGGTGATCACAGGAAGAGTACGAGAACGGAATGCACGAGGTGGATCTCCAACAAGATGGACAGACACGACTGAAGCGGTTAAGCAGTTCACGATGTTGAAGCAAACTTAAGGACCGCGATCTTGTCAGTCATGAGCATAATGACTAAGAGAGAGAATTTTTAGAGCTAATCAAATCATATGTTCCTATGTATTTAATAATACCTTCATTTTATTCTTATTTTACATCTTCTGTTTTAAATGTATTATATTGTATGTAGTATGTCACTATCAGACTCTGAGCAAAACTAATGAGCATTTATTCTTAAAATAAGATAAACATGCATTGTACATTGCTCCTAGACTATAATCAACTGCCAAAATCAATTAAATTAGGAGCTATAATATAAATGTGTGTAATAAAGAGATTCTAAAATGGCTTAACGGTATTCAAAAAAAAAATTAATAAAAAAACTAAATTCTTATTCCCAAGTTCTAATTTGATTAATTTCTTAACATTTTTTATAAAATACAATCTTATTATTAAATTTCACTTAACTTTTTGAAATATTATAAAGCTTAATAGTGATTTTATATAAATGTCGATAGCCACCGCTATAATTCAATATCATTCTAATTTGGTGGTGCATAACTTTACTGTTGCATATTTGTTATTGCATGTATATATACATATATAACTCATACATTTTATTGTATCGTAATTTCTATTGTATATTTATGTGACGAACCAGGATTTGTAGACACAACCCGGTAACGTTAAAATAAAATAATAATAATACGTTTGAACTATAGTGGGTTTTCAGAATAAATATTTGATAGAAAATGGTCATGGTTTTGATAAAAAATTGGGATTGTAAATTTTGCATATAAACAGTGTTGGTCACAAATTAAATAATTTGGAATCGTTGGAGATAAACAAAGCGTGTAAAACTAATCAAAAACTTATAAACAACCAACTAAATTCAACTATAAGTCCCATTTTCAATTTTTTTCCTAAAAATTATTCGAGTTAATTTGTATTAAGTAATAATTTGAGTTAGGTACTAAATTTATTTTTTAAATAATTGTTTTTTTAAAAAAAACAATAGATTCTGGTAAAGAATCAATAATATATGTTTTAGTTAGTAATAACATCCTGAAGAAGAAAATGGTATTTTTCGAAACCGGCAGATGTATTTAAACTCAATTAAGAGGTTAATAAAACAAAGATAACAAATAAAAATATAAAACAATAATAATCAAGGAAAACACATTTGTGTTGTAAAGTTGCGTTTTCAGAACATAGTTCTATGGTATTTAATATAAGTTAAATTAATCAACTAGAAATATACCTACATGGAAAAAAATTATCTAACCGGGATCCTGGTAGCAACTAAATATTTTTTCGATACATAGATTTTTTTTTGTATGTCTTTCTAGTTGACTAATTTAATTTGTATTATAAAATAATTATTCAATAAATCAGAAATATATACTCTTTTCTGTAATCAAAATGTAAATTATACATTTCGATTAATTTCTCTAGATATATTGTATGTAGTTTTTAATAGCAATTTGCTTAAATCTATATTTTTGCCCCACCGAGGGATTAATGCACTGACGCTGTGAGTTTTAAGCGCCAGCCGCTCCTGTCTGTGATACGAAGATACCGTCAATCGGGAACGCAAGGCTAACTGGAACGTCCCCGAGGGCAGAGGCTCTACCTACATTATGGTGTATTTTTTCTGACGCAAAGAAGCGAATAAATTTTCCGTTCGGGGTTTTATCAAGAATAATACACCAGCAAAATTTGGGGCTCCTTTCATTGTTGTCTGTTATTTTTTTTCCATTTGGTCGTGTCCGTTTTTATGTTGTCCCCGATATTTGTGGCGTCTCCTTTCTTCTTGGTTATCTACCGGCCATTTTTCCATTTGTCTGATTGATGTTTGTTCCATATTTTATAAAACTCGTTATTCAGACTGACAGCTGGTTGGAGCACATAATCATAGAAATTAATTGAAATGATATAAAAGCACTTTTGACGTATAATCTACACACCAACTGTCATCTTCACTACATAGCTACAAACGCAGTAGAATAATATGCATATCTATTTATTAGTTTAAAATTGTTCACTTTTGTATATAAACTTTATAAAAATATAGCATTATAATACAGAAATTTTATAATTCCAATTTGCACCTTCTTTAGTAATTAACTGCACTTGGATAATATTGATATGTACATTTCCGATAATTGCCTGAGATAGCGTTTTTACAATTTTTTTTCTATTTTTATTTCCCTTCACCCAAACATTCAATATGTGAACTTTCAAAGATACAAACCCTCATGTACAATTATTTAAATTGATTTGCATAAGTGTATAATTTAAAATTATACAGGAATTCTAAAGTACGCAGTAGCACCTAAGGTCAGTTCATACCACTTGGCAGTATGCAGGACCTACACTTGCAATAATGTTTACAATAGTCACGTATGATCTTTATTAACCAGTATGTGTGCTCTTCAATGGAACTCCCTTTTTTAATTAATGTGCGATTAATATTAACCCCAACACTGCACGACGGTTGTTTAAGTGAAAGGACAGTAGTGGTTATTACGGTGAATGTTGGATGCCTAGGGTAACTATGTTTGACTTGCGAACGAACTTTTTTTGTAAATAGACTTGCATTTTTTGCAATATGCCTATGAGGGAGATATCTGAGATGGCTAATGAATTTATCAACTTTTAACGGTTTAGCTTGTTTAACGAAATAATATTATATTATTGATAGAATCGGCGTTAATTTTGTAGAGTTTCATCTTAATGGATGGATATAAATTAAACAATGTTATAACTCTACTTGAGTTTATCAGCACTACTCGAGTTTCGAGAGAAACAGTAACTTTCATCGTCGGGTGAAGTATTAAGGTAGAGTTTCATTTATATCCATCCAAAATAATATTCATTGTTTATCCATGGATAAATTCCTGAAAGTATTATATTGAAAATATATTAGAAGGTATATTCAAGTAAAATAATAAAGTAAGGGCTGAGATTTTTCATGAAAATTTTTCCCATTTGGAAATCTTACCTCAATCGTCACATTTTCAGTATTTTATTTATATTTAAAACTTAAAATATTCAGTTATGTTTAAAAATAAATAAATAATCTGCTCTTTTTTCAGTAATATGATAAATTTATTATAATTCTTCATCAATATATCATTTTATTTGACAATTTAAAAATAATATTAACGTTATTACTATCTTACGCTTGGCATTTTGTGAAAATCATTGTTGCGTGGACAAAAGCCGGAAAATTTTCTACATTTCCTTATTCGCATTCATGTTTAGCATCTGGTAACACATGCCAAGATCCAGAAGATATACAATATAAAAATAACACTTTTCGGAGAAAATCTAAATGAAATGAGGATCGACATTTAGTAAGGCTTAAATCACGAGATATGCATATTTGCATATATTAGCATGCATCTATTATAAAAAAAACTCTTAATATGTCTTATAAGTGCTGACGCTCAAGTAACATTGTAATACCGACGGGACTTGAACCCAGAACTTTATTTTACTAGGATAATGAGTAACCAATTACACAACGTTAACCATACACTTCCGTCAACACATCCATTATTTATTATTAAAAGTCTTCAAAAATAAAATAAATGCCTAAACCTATAAATTAAACAGTTAACATAGCATAATTGGTAACTCATTCTCCCGCCAAGATAAAGTCCCGGGAAAAATGATTTAGAAATCGAAAAAGCAACCCCAAAGACGCCAAATACCATACCTAACCCCAATGAATTTTAAATAAATATATATTTATTGGAACAAATTAAAAAGACACAATGAACAATTTATTAAAAATATAGTCGCTATTGGTACTTGAACGCATAACCTCCTGCTGATGGTGAAATACTTTACCGATTAAACCACGGTAATTTAAAATGAACTCTGTATACATGTTGAGTTATTTCATAACAACTCTAGTTCGAGAGGTGCAGTCCTCCCTATAATCATCAAATTATAACTATAGAAACAATAGTATTGATAATATGTGTGTAGTAAAAAGTTTGGTATATTTAAAAAAATCATGTTGCAATACAGAGTAACCGCTATGTCAATTAATGATTAAATGATAATATGGTTACTTCATTGACAACAAATCAAGTTTTTCAGAAGGTTTGTTTCTTGTTAAAATATTATTTATTAGATAGTGACAAATTTAGGGTCCTTTAATTACCATAAAGTTAACGAGTTTAATTATCATGAATCCAGGTAGATGCGAATATAAATTTCGTAGTTTCATGCGACCTCTTTTTAGTTTTAAAGTTTGAGCCGAGTTGGAAATTACTTGAATGAATTAACGTTAGTGGAGTGCTGCGCGAGCTATCAAGGGGCATGAAACTCATCATATTTTTATAAAAAATATACAATGAATTGAGCTTGAATTTCATCTAGCACAGCTAAAAAATCGTTATAATTTTGCATACAATTATATTTTGTATAAATGTATACAGGTATGTAATAAGTTTATAGATATGTTAAAAATAAAATTATGTTTATTTACATCAATATATTCTAATATAATGTGTGTCCCAAAAATCTTTTTCATTTTGGTTCATTTTCTATACTAACGCAATGAGCGAGAGAGGGGCGGGAGGTATGCCGATCGCTATTCACGTTCTTGGAAAACAGTCGCTATGGAGCGAGTCCTAACCAGTTGTTCGTGAAATTTTCCCCGTGTAATATATATCCCGCCGAGGTGACATGAACTGGCCTCCACGTAGCCCCGACTTGACACCAATAGACTTTTTCCTATGGGTCTACCTTAAATCAAAGATATACGGTAACAATCCTCCCTCTCTGGACCAATTAACAGAAAATATCCGAGAAGAAATGGCAATCACGGAGAACACGTGCCGAGCAGCTCTCAGAAATTTTATTAAACCCATCCATAATGTTGATATAAATAAATCTATTTGTTTTATTAACCACTTAATTAATTAAATACGTCTACCGGTTTCGAAAAATATCTTTTTCTTTTTCAGGATGTTATTAACTATTCAAAAACATATGTTAGTTGCCTGTTAATTTTTATCAATAAATTAAAAACTGGTTTCTACCTTCTCTATCTCAGTCAATAATGATAATTCGATAAGTAGCCAACGTGACCATGAAACGTTAAGTTGATCTTCACATCTAACTGATTCACACGCATAGACACAAGATAATTTTTGACGTGACACTGAAACTGAACTGAAGGAAACTGACACCTTTATAGAATAATGTATCAATTTATTTCTTAAATATATGAACCAAATGTAATATGACCTTTTGTTTTGAAGATTTTTTAAAAAAATTAAAAACAAACAAGTAGAAATATACTATTGTCAGAAATTCTAAAATTGTAAAACTGTAATACTGCTGTACTGTTTGGTAGGTAGGTTATCACTTTTTTTTTTTTTTTTCCGAACCCATTCTATGTACATCTTTTATTATACATATCCTAGGAAGGGTTTAGTTTATTTCGTGCATTCTTTTTGATAATCGCGGCAAAGAGGTTGACGCTTTTGAGCTTACTATGAATTTGGTTTTCAACAATGGTTTATCGGTACCTAACTTTTGCATTGCTTATTTATATAATACATGCAAGTACATTTCGCAACCATTTTTTAATATAAATGTAATAAAAATAATAATATGTAAATGGAATTAGATTAAGCTTTAAAAAAAAAAGTTGTTATGTATTTGGGATAGAATTTTTTTTTGCGTGGTTTAACGAGTTAAATTAAATCAAAATTAATCAAAAATGTACAGGAAATATAGAGAAATGATGTATCACAATCACGTTATTTTTTAAAAAATCATTAGAAATACAAATACAAATTTTAATTTACATGGAACGACGTGCCTCGTTGTGATTTGATTTGATTTTAAATAACATTTTATTCGACGACCGTAATAAAAACTATCTCAAATCATTTTAATGGAATTTTCTTAATTACTACCTGTCCAAGCCCGCCATCATCCGGGATTCATATTTAGTGATAATTTTAAATAAATAGAGATAAAAACATTTTTTAATAATAATATTATTTTATTTTTAAAACGATTTCATCACTCATTAATTGTTTAATTAACTCGCCTGATTTTTTTTCGTTGGCCCTAAGGAGTAACGATGTATATTAAATTTGGTTCAGACAGTTGTGATTTCCGATGGGGTGTGGTGGTATATGTTCCTCAGGGTCCTAGAGTACAACTGAGTAAAATTTGTAAAGAATGGCATCCACTATAAAATATATTTTTATTAGGGAGAGAAGATGGCGTGTTTTGCGCGGAAGACATTTAAAAAGTAACTATGCAAAATTTGGTTACTAGTAGATTGGTCAAAAGGTGTAGAATTTTATAGAGAACAGATAGACAGACATACATACAATTATTTTTATACAAGATATAACAGATCAAGTTCACAATATTTCATGGCTGCATACCTGACTCAATTACGAGTCGAAAATGTTCAAGAAATATGTGCCTAATTTCAACCATGTCGGAGATATAATATGTAATTATTTCGATTAATTGAAATATTTTATTGATTTCAAATTATATATTGAATACAAACGATTAAAGATCAACGAACTTTACAGCTAGACTATTTTTTGTTAGTTGATTTAAGGCTTGAACCAAAGATATACATTAATTATGGGTAAACTTCGCATATATTTATTTCGCAGTACGTAAAAGTTTAAGGTGATTTTGTAAAAAAATCAAAAAAGTATTATTTTCCATAATGGTGTAGGATTTGCACATGTTCCTTGAACATTTTCGGCTCGTAATTTAATCATGTAATCACCCATAAAATATTGTGGACTAGGACCCTGTACATAGATTTAATTTATACTTTTCTATGTACGAAAATCTTTTAAATGAAAATTAAAAAATGTCGTCATTATAAAATAAACGCTAGAACGTTTCTGAAGTTATTTAACGCGATCGTTGCGATATATTTTAATGCCAAAATAATTGCTGAAATTCTCCGCGCCTCGTTTATTTTAATACTCTAACAAGAACAATAAATTCATTCGAGATTTCCGCATCAGTTTCTGACCCCATGCAATTATAATCTGGCTATTTTGGTTTAAGTCAACCCACACGTCACGTCCCACCGTCAAGTCAATCAAATCAACCCACACGTCTTCTATTTTTGGTGCCATCACACTTGCGTCATATATATTTATTACCATTTTCTCCTTATTCATCCGTTCAATATGATAAACTACCTAAGTGATCCTTTCATAATATTATACATTATACTAACATCAGCTTAATATTCTTTCTTTATTTCTTCATTCATTACTCTGTCATGAATAGATTTACCACATATACGCCTAAGTGATCTTATTTCCACTGTATTTAGTCTACTTTTATTTCTCTTCTGCCAGCTCCAAGCCTCACTTCCATATATCAGTGTCGGTACAGGGACTCCATTGTATTCCGCTAGTCTTGCATCGGTTGACAAGTTTCCATTAGATGCGTTCTCATTTAATTAGCCCTTCACTTTATTCCCTGCAGTCATCCTGCTTTCGATATTATTCTCAGACTTTCCGTTTCTATCGAACATACTTCCCAAATACACAAACTCATCTACTTGTTCCAAACATTAATTACCTACAAGTATTAAGCACGGTGTCTTGCTTTCCTCCTTCTCGAATACCATCACTTTCGACTTGTTAACATTCATAATGAGGTCGCTTTCCTTGCATACATCATACATTCTACTCACTAGACTCTGTAGTTCTTGTTCATTATTCGCCATAATTACTGCATCATCGGCGCACAATAAACAGTATACAATCAAATTGTCAATTTTTTCTCCTACATTCATAGATTCCAGTTCTTTAACACAATTATCCATATACAAGTAAATTAGCCATGGAGACATTACGCAACCCTGCTTGACACCCTTTATAATGTCAAACCATGGTGTGAATGTTTCATTGATTCTTGCACACGCAGAACTTCCATTATATAAGGATGGGATTGCATGTATAAGTTTACTATTCACGCAATCGCCTACCTAACAACACCTAGTTACTGTACTTGTATATTTTAAATTAATTTAAACAACGCTTGTATCGAAACCGGTAGCGTATTTAATACCAAATAAGTAATATATGTACATCGAATAAACTCTTCAAATAAAATATCTAGAAATTGTTACATAGTTACCTAATGCCCAAGAAATATAAAAAATATATAATAGTAGTCAATTATTTTGAAATCCTTCAGTCTGGAATATATCTGTTTTTAAGGGTGTTTTTAACAAGAACTTCAATTTATGGTATTTTGTATCTTACTATACCACCCGCACCTACGTCACTATTCCAAGAATTATATCGAAATGAGTAAAATGTTGGAGGTTTGAATTTTAAAAAATTATTTCGTAAAATAAGTTTTAAAAATGCTTTGTATTCTGCCTTTATGTCTGTGAATACGGCGCATAGTATAAATATATTGCACCCAATAAACGGAGCATTAAAACATCGATGAAAGTCATTGCGTCATCATCATCATGCCGGTCATAATTGAACAAGTTTTGATGGCCCTAAAAGCTGACTAGTGTCGATAGTTGCGGAGAATGTGTGCCAAATGCCATATATCTATTTCGTAATAGCAAGCTTATGCTTAGATAATCGGGTCAGTACCATACGCACCGGAATATACAGTGTATACCTTCACCGCGGCTATAAGGTGATTATACTATTATAATTTTCATTACAGCTATGAAACATACTACGTATGTTTATATCATATAATAATAAATCTATGGCGTAAGTTAAACCCTAATTTCCTTCTGTTCAAATATGAGAATTGAATGGAAAATTTATACATGTATATATAACCTTTTGGTTGTGAAGGCACATGTTTTCAAAAGAGTAAACAAAGAAATATACTGTTAGACATATGAAAAAATTGAAACATTACAATGCTGAAGTAATGCGATTTAAATTAATATGTATTTAAAATAATAAGGTAATTTTAATGAAATTGTATTTACGTAATTAGATAATAATTATAATTATTTCTGTTTCTAAGATATTAAAAAGTATTTGCAATGATTTATTAAGATGGAAGACGTGTCAGTTCAGAAAAAGCGACACCAAGATAGCAAAAATTACGAGCTCGATAAAGTAACGACATTAAACAGACCGAAGAATGATAAATCGTCACATACAAGAAAGATGGGATCGAACGCAAACTGCATGAGATGTTTTCTGCTACACCAACATACATTTTTGGCACCCGTCCCAAATATTACTTAATTAGATTGACTATGATATAACACTCATCGATTTTTAAATTGCATTAGAAATATAATTTACATTCTGTAATATTTTTGTGACGATTTTTAAAATGAAATTTTGTAAAATTGCAAATTCTTTGTTTTTGGGGAAAACGTTAACCAAAGCATTCCGCTGAATCTTCTGTTAGCGTTTCTACAAAATACGAATAATTTAAGGCGTTAGAAGAAAAAAGTTTCTCGGAGAATATTTCAATCTTTATTTTTGTCATGTTTCTCGTAAATTTTTGACATCTTGTATTTTTGATGAATCAGCCACCTGTGGGCATTCAGTTTGAAATAATATTAAATAAAAATGGAGAGATGAGAGCTTTCCAATAAAATTTATATCAATTTAATAAAGTTAAAAAGAAAAACTTAACACCGGAATTATTATTTGAAAGTGTCTCATTGTAAAAATAACGCAGTCCAATAATGGTAAAAAAAAATAAACAGAACAACTCATTGACATATCAACCGACTTTTATATTAAAAATAACATATTTGCAAATTTGAATTTTTGATATCGTTTTACAAAATTAGCTTTCCTCGAATAATATCATCAGCTAGAAGGGTACCAAAGGCTGTGGGAGGTTTAAAACCACTTATGTAGAATATGAACAAGCCGAGTCGCTCTAAATTTGATTGGAAAAACTTGTGACCAATGAAAAAGTGTTTTGTACTTATTATTAAAATTAACTATTTTTTTTTTAGGAGAACACATTCTTATTGTGAAGTTGTAATTATTCAGAACATAAGTCTGTGATATTTTAAATATGAATTAAATATATTAATTATAAAGATATACATATAAAATCAATTTTATCGAAAAATATTGTTGTTGCACTACCGGGATATAGTTGTATCAATGTGTCCAAAATTTAATAAAAATGAATTGATAATTCTGGCGTCTACTATCAGATTTACTTAAAGGTATTTTGAGATTCTGTAAAAATAAGGTAGATGGCTCTGTCAAATGATGGAACGATTAAATGTATTGATTTCAAAAAAGGTAACATATAGGGTCGAAAAATTGTCGCTAAAAATAATGCCGCTGTAGCTTAGTTGGATAAAGCACCTCCCCCGGTTAGGGAAGAGATCCAGGTTCGAATTCCGGTAGCGCAACAACAATATTTTTTGATAAAATTGATTTTATATGTATATCTTTATAATTAATATATTTAATTCATATTTAACTATTTTTTTCATAACATATATTTTAATATTGACTTATCTATTTTATATTATTTGACAACTTTTGTAAGAAAAAGCTAAAATTGAGTATTACGTTACCTACTGTTTAATACTGTCAAAAAAATTGACATCGCAACTAGAACATGCAGCTGTAGTACTGAAACTTGAAGAACTTGGGGATAGTTATTAGGTAGTGTTAAGAATGTAAAATTGGCGCAGCATCCAGTGAAGACAAGATTGAGCAGCCATCAACATCTGTGATACACACAAAGTTAAAAAAATAGTATTGAAAAAGTTTAATGAACTGTAATTTGATAAAGGAACTGCATATGTTTGTTACAAACATTCTACAATTAATTATTAATCGAACAAGTGACAGCTTATGAACGTAACATTTTAATATCAAATTTAAAAGTGTTTCAGCGGAATTCAGATATGTTTTTGACTAAGGATAATACATAAGAAATCCTGGGTGATGGTATCAATGTTATGAGTTGTTGCTGGAATAATGTTTATATCACCTGAAAAGAAGAGCAATAACTACTCTAATTTGTTACCGATGAAGCTATTGAGAAAAAATGTGGTTTTAGTCAAGCTGTTTCACGGAAACAATGTCTCTTCTGATGAGTAGTTAGTATTGATGAGCTGCGTTAGACCCACCTTAAAGTGGTTTATATGTTTTATATAAAACCTATTTATCAAATACATATTTCAGTTACAACCGGGTTAATTTTTCATTCAATTTGTATTAAAAATATTGTTTTGAAATTGCAACTTCACAGCAAAAATGTGTTCTCCCTAAAAAAATATTTTTATTTATTAAACATAAGTAAAGCAATGATTTAGCTGATTTGTACTTTAATAATGACGCTATGGCGGTCATATGTAAGATTTTGCATTGCTAAAATTAGGAAAACAATAGTGTTTTGAATGCAATAGAATAAAATTAAGGTCATTCAGATATATTCGTGAGAAATGCTTTATGCTATGCATGGTGAACAAGATGAAAAAGGGATGCTAAGGTGGTTTGGTTTGGTGAAATGATGAATGAGGAGACGATGATAAGAAATATATATGGCACGAGCGTTGTTGGCACTATAAATAGAAGACTATTGCTTATTTCCGCGGCGAAGAAACAGCGTGTTGATAAGTTTGTTTAAATAAATAAATGCAAATGACGCACGCTTCAACATTAGTAAATCGTTATTAAAATTACGAGTGTTTATTAATAGTTCAAATTGGCAATAGACAGTCACATTATAGATTCTAAATTACTTGAAAATTTCTACAATAAGTAATTACATCACTTATTGTAATTATATCTCATAATTATAGCTCGAGCTCAAAATAAAGTACATAATTATAATTTTCTTCAAAAGTTTTTCGAATCTGAAAAAGAGATAATCTTTTCAATTTGTGAGAGTGATTAATTATATCTACCCTTAGAAAGCATTAAGGCTGCGAAAATTAATCGTTGTGATAAATTTTGTGATGATTTATTGAAGTACTGCCCTTTGTATTCTCTCCAAGTTTCGGTTTACAGACTACAATAGAATATAATGAATGATATGTTAAAAGCATTCACAATAAAAAAAGTCAATTGACAAAAAATCTCTTCAAAATATTTATTTTTCATATCTATCGACTAAAAATATCGAACACCATCACGATAATATTGAAATAATTATTTCTTTGCAGATATGAACTAAGGGAACAACCCTTTGCGGTCTTAACTTGCTCCACCTCAGTGATCTTCGTCAGTCCAGCTGTGGTGTGGTCTTCATTTCTCTCTACATTTTGTCAGCTACAATGTACTTCTCCAGATGGCCAACTTGTTTAATATTTATTTTATTCTTTTTTAAACCAAAAAATAACTTGAAATGCGTAATTAATGAAAACTATCAAATCAATTTTCTCTAATCTGAATCAATTAAAATATGAAAAGCCGTCCTTAGGAAATGTAGATGTACTGTTAAATTTTTTTTTGGTCTAATGTTCGAACAAATATAATTGATTTTATACATTGATCTGAAGCAGTTAAAATATGGAAGGAAGTCCTTACAGAGAACCATTGTTTTTTTTTAAAGTTTTTGTTGAGAAGTTGCATTTTCAGAACACAGTTCTGCGGCATTTTAATACAAATTAAATGACAAGAAAGATATACGGGAAAATCTATTTATTGAAAAAATATTTTGTTACTACTGGGATTCGAACCTGGACCTCTTCCTATCCGGGGAGGGTGGGTTAAGATCACGCGGGACAAATTAATGTAGAGACAGTGTCCAAGAAAACTCAAAAATGTATCTTGTAAAAGCCTTAACAAGTTGATAGGATGTATGAATACGGATGAGGTCAGATATATATATCAGGATAAAATAGTGTGGAGTTATGTTGCCTTTACGTCGTGATGGTAAGTTAGTTAGTTTGCCAAAAAAGACAAACAGAGCAAACAATTATTATGTTAGCAGTGCTGATTCGTTGGCATGAAATAAACTTCGTGTATAATGTATGCACGCGCATTAAATTATATTAAATAATTGCCATTAAAAAAATATATGTTTGATAGATATTTGATACATGATAATTTTTCATAATATGACATCCAAAAGCATCATATATATTACTTTACCAAAATCGAATTGTGACGTGAGTAATGTAAAATCCACATTTTGTATTTAACTATATACTCACATTATATGTCGATTAATACTTGCGTTTGTCACTAGCAGAAATCAATCGGCGATAACCGTTTGCTTGTCGGTTGGCATGCGGGCGGCTGCCTTAATGTACCGTTTCGGCGGTACACGTCCGCCACGTTTCATATCCAAATGGCGGCTGTTGTCCTGCCCTGTGACACGGCCTGGCGACAAATTATATGAACCACAATATATAGGATGCCATGTGACAGATATGTTGGGTTGTAGAAAATATGTATCGTGAATATAAATTTTAATAATATGTCTGTGGTTTAAAAAATTAAATAATTGTACTTTTTTCTCAACTCACACACTTAAGAAACTTATGATTAAGAAATATTTTTACTAACCATTATACAGATTTTTATTGTAAAACTTTGAAAGATTTTAATAGGCACTACTGACTAACGTAACAGTTCCAATACTTCCGAAGGGTACAAAAACAAAAGATCATCGGGATTAACTTTGTTCGACTTCCATGAAAAACAAATTATTTTTAAGTCGTTCTAAGTACATAAAACTCTAGGTATGTATCAGATTACCCATAAAGTATAGAAATTCTTATTAGAATAATAATTAAATGCCAGAAACCTTTGAAAGCAAAAGTTTTAAAATACTGAAAAATATCTGAATTAACAATTAACAAGAGGTGGATTAAATTTACCATCGACAAAAGAAATGCAAACAGATACCAAACAAATGTAGAAAAACATTTAGAATATCGTTGAATTTTCATATAACTTAATGATCCGAATAGGCATTTAATAAGAGATATGCTCAATTATATTTGGAAATGATATTTTTTTACAATTCTTATGACATCTATTAAGCCCAGATTTTATTGTAAAAATAATTGCGAATCCTGAATCTTCTTTCAATTGTAAAAAATGTTCTCACTTTTCAGGCTGTTCAAAATCTTTTAAGTAATATTTATTTAGCTAACCTACCATGTGCTTCTGACTTCTGAGGTCAACGTTTTGGATACGATTTCTGAGTCCATCATCAGAGTTGATATTGGTTATTTCTCAGGGTACCCGTGGATAATTTATCACACAAGAATAGAGTAAGATATAATTGCACAGTAGGAAGAATAAGCTTAGGCGCTTGGGTTTCTGTTTTAATGCACCGGTGTAGGTTAGCTGAACAATATTTGTCTTGTATCTGACTCTGCTAGGCACTGAGGTTTCTGAACGATGGCATAGGCACAGTACCAGTGATTGTCAATCATTGTTACTGGTTCACCAAACAATTGAATTAATCAAGCATTATGAAACGAACGTATAGGCGCAGGCTTAATAGTCACCGTGCGGAAGACTAGTTCGACGGCAGGAGATGCCAGAGTTACTGATATGCAGCAACGGGACTTAGAATGGCGCAGCACACCGAGCAGCGGTTGTACCAGCAAAGAAAATAGCGGAGCGAGATAGTAATTAACTCGCAAGTTAAACATTATCGGAGTGGCATGGCGAAGATTGGCGGAGAGCCGAAGAGAGCCGAGTATTAACAATGGTTGATTCTGATGATGGTGACACGGAATGACACATTAAGCTACGCGTGTGTTTTTGATAATTATGTTTTTTTAATTTCAACTTTATTACATACATATTAAGTTACAATTTTTATTTTTTGCCAAACTGCAGAACAGTTTAATGGCAAGGATTGCACTTCACATAGTAATTTAAGTAATTAACATAGTCAATGAAAGTTAAAGTATGTACAAAAACATAAAAATTAATGTTATTATGTAAGTAACATAGTGAAAGTAAACTAAAATTTAATCAATAAGTTTTATATTTAGAAAGCAATCACTTGATTTGACATATTAGATTAAATAAAATACAATCACTTTGTATAAAACTAAGAATTTTATTAGACGCCAACTGGTTTCGCTTAGCTCAAGCTTCGTCAGGACGTATTTAAAACTAACTGTTTAATATTAAACACAATAATGATGCTATTAACTCGCCAATATCGCGAATGCATCGGCTCGGTAACAAGTTGAGTTTCGTTGACATTATTCGTTGCAGGAGCATACTTGAGCTGAAGAAATTTTTGTATAGTTTTAGTTTGTTTTATGTAATATTTAAATAGTTATTTTTTTATGTTATATTCAAATAGTTATATTTAAACTATTATACTGAAATTTCAATTAAAAATGTACTGTTATATTTTAAATGAAATAAAAATGTATTCTTATGTAAAAGCCCACAAGGGCGTTGAAGAAATAAATAAATTATCAGCATATGTTTTATAAGTTAGTCCTTAGCTACTCACTCCATCACTGATAACTGAGTTGACCATCGCAAAATACAGTGAGTATAGTGTGGCCCGAGAGGTGCATAACCTTAACGGTTAATATAAGGTTAACTAGATATAATTATTAAACAAGTATTTCTACATACTTTTAATATATTGATTTATTTAATTTTCTGCATATTTTATTTTTGTTGATTGCAATAAATAAAATAATATATTAATGGGTCATCGTGTGTTAAAAAATTATTATTTTTAATATTTAACGCAAATTTTACGTTTTCATTATTTATTTTAATATTTAATTATTTATTAACTTTGTTTTAAATAAGTTTAAATAATTAACTAAAATACTATGACTAACCCACTAAATTTAACAAGTCCTATCCTAAAAAATTTCCGTTAAATTAAAAAAAATTGAAACATTAAAAATTTGACATATGTTTTTAATTAGATTTTTTTGACATCCCGATGAAGAATATGATATTTTATAAAACCTGTTGGTGTTTAATTAACTCATAAAAGTGATCTAAAAACAAATTTAATAAATAATTCAACATATAAAATTTACAGAAATAGTTAATAATGACATGTAGTGAACTTAATCTCAAAGATTAGATAATATTATCTGTTTAGATTATCTAGATTTTCAAAATAAAACGAATTATTATTATAAAATATTCAATTTCAAATACGGGAGTTTAGTCATCTAACAAATATGATAAAGACAGTTCCCGCCATTACCCTCAGAACGCTCAACCCCTGGTTTTATAACAATTTATCAAAAATATAACGAGGCACAGAAATTCAAATAAGAAAAATATTTTCTTGTCTATTTAATTTATATATATATTTTTTATTCTATAAATTCACGTTTTCATTTAAGTCGACAGAATTTCCTCAATTTGTATAAATTCATCCGTGTTTCATTTGAAATAAAACTTATTCAGTTGAATGAAAAATATCTGAATTATGTTGTCAGTTTTATGAAATTCTGATTTGGGAATCACATTCTCGAAAAAGCCACAACAGTCCCCATGTGCGTGAGTTTGAAAGCTTATCAAGAGTTATCAATGTATTTCTGGTTTTTTCCCCAGTATTTTTATTTTATTATTCGAAATCATTCGATACTAAGATACGAAAATTATACTTATTATAAATACAAATTAAACGTATAAATTAGAAAAATATACATATAAAATAAATTTATTGTAAATATATTTTTATTGCTACCGGGATTCGAACCTGAATTTTTTCCTATCCTGGGAAATGCATTAACGAATTATGCTAAACCGACATAGTAAGTTGATAAATTTTCGAACTCATGTTGCACTTTCAAATTGATACATCTGTCGTTCCATTATATATTATATAATTATATATTTTATTTTAGTTAATTATGTAATTTTTTCACATAACCATTATCATTTATTGTCAATTCACTGCTAGATAACCGTGACTATCTCTCTCATCAGTCTTCTGCCATGTCACTCCCACTACTCTATTCATTGAGATTTATAGCATCCTCTAAATCATTTTTTATCTCGTGGATTTGTATGATATAATATATAAATAGTTTCAAGATCAATACATATTCTTCAATCTTCGATTATCTCTCTGTATTACCATTTATACTTTTCGGCATTGACTTTTAACCCACGTATTTTTATTTCCATGTATTTTGGTGATTGATCCCAGCACAATTATTTAAACAATACACAGTGTCGTATGGAATTTCTAACTTAGTTCAGTATTCAGAATGCATGTTGCGTTTAAAGAATTGATTTATTTATCTGATTAATATTAGTCTTCAGGGTCATGTTCTATACCTGAACGCCAGTATCTGTGCTTTGCCATTAACTATTAGTATTTATTATATAATTATTTTGATGGCAACTTAATAATCCTTCATAGATTATCTGCGCTCTCTTTGACTTGCCTTTGCAGTAATCGATTTTCTTTTTAATAGTCACAATTTGGTAGTTTCATATTGTGTTTAAATATTGAGAAATTCATGCAGAAAAAATATCTTAGCTAATAAACCTATTAACTTTAACCACAAAGTTAATATTGCTAATTTTAAAAGTATACTTATTACATATTTCACCACATTAGTATTATCTTTCTAAGCAAGTTTTGCTTATATCTTAACCAGTAGCTTTAAGGCGCTATATCTTAAAGTATCTTTTTTTTTTTTCTCAATTCTCACATTCCACAAAATTGCAAAAAAAAACCTCTCAATGTCGAGAATCGGGATGACCGAAACATATCCTAATTATTTTCTTAACACGTACCAATAATTATTACTAATTACATTAAAAGTATACGCGGTACACTCACAGTACACCTACAACTATCTAATCACTTAACAATTTCTCTATAGCCCTCAGATAAAGCTTAATAACATCTTAAAATCAATCCGATCAAGAAATTACTTATGTAAAATCTCGCCAGGCAGTTGGTGTCATGATAGCACCTCTATTTATTTTAGAACCCTAACTAGTTAAACTAATTACTTATACTATATTTTATTATGTATAAATAGGGCTTATTGTGGTCTACCCACTTAATTAACCTATAAATGCAATTGGTATATTAACTTGTAATAGTGTGAAGAGAATATGAACTAGCAGAGAATGTAAAGCTGGTCTTAGTAAGAGTCAGTTTAGTGGTTTGATCATGTGGAACGAATAAATGAGGAAGGGATAGTAAAAAAGGTATACGACACGAGTATTGATGGTTGAGGGATTTTGGTGGTTAATGTTTGTGTAATGAATTGTGATGGATATGTGTGATCTGAGTTGTCGAGTTACTCAAATGGAGTGACCGATGTTTGTAGGTTATGCTATTCGTATTAGAAGGTTTTGTGCATGGTGAGACTGAAGGCCCTAACTCTCTTCAATGTCTCATACGTGTGGGTACATGTCGCAGTGTATATGAATGGGAATGTGAGTATTTATGCAGTGTTTAGAGCAAGGAATTTACATAAAACAGAACTTACAAAAGATGGTATTTATTGCAGAACGATTTACAATACACAGGTACTACGAGTATAAAGTTAATTACGCAAATAAAGTTGAAGACTGGAGTGACTCATTTGAGGTGTTGTTGAAATAACGGTCTGAGGAGAAGTGGTTGGCTAGCTCCTAGGACTCGTTCATCACGGTGTATTTAAAATTGTTATTACTCGGTGCTTTTTAGCCCTATATGGCTGTCAGATGATTTATTATGCGGCCTTGTTTATAGGACGCGAACAGAACTACCACAATAGAACCAGAAATAGCCTATGATCTCGAAAGATTTCCAAGTTAACCAAATTCTGGAAGATGATTTGTAAAATGTATGAATGGCGAGATACACAGAAGGGTATACTATCATCAAAGCTATTTAGTATAAATCAAAAATATAATATCATATTTTAATGTAGTATATATTGTTCGTTGTGCACGGCTCAATATTAAAAATTATATTAAACTAGGTCGCCTGATAAAATGATACACATCTAGGTAGAATACACAGAGCTCAGCTGATCCATTAGAAAAAATAGAATAATTATTTTGTCTTTTTCAGACTAGGATTAAAGTACTATCATTATTTACAGAAGTACCAGTTTCTTTGTTCAGAACTACATTGATCTTCTGATTACCTACAGCGAATGGTGCATTCCAACATCTCTATAAATTATATTAAAGGTAACAGCTCTCTGCCACTACCTCAAAACGATTTTGATGCGTATTTTTTTTCACAACATTACTCCAGGTAATTTTTAAACTATCAACACGATAAGTGGATATATTATATCAGTTAATTTTTGGCAATTAAGCTGAGTAAAATAGAAATACTACCGATTGTCTGTAATTCGATTGAAAAAATGTATTTCTAATCATTACACAGTCCGTGTCTCCTAATTTAACACTAATTGAAAAGAATATTAATACAAATTTGTATTAAAAACAAATTAAATGTATTAATTAGAAAGACATACATATAAAAATATTTTTTTATGTATATATATAAATATGTGTTCTCCTTAATAATGAAAGACTATTAACTAACCGATATAAATTTATGAAGGTTTCTGAAAGAGTTTAAGATTCTCTATTCATCAACTATGTGTAAAACCCAAATCTTTATTTCATCTAACTTTTTAAATTGTAATTATTAATATCTTTTAAACCGAATTATAGTGATAATCATCATTCAGTTTTCATGTTCCTATCAATGTATCATATGGAGGTTACTGAGATTGCATCTAGTACCTTCATATACTAAGCAACTTACATTGTTTGAAGCTGTGTTACGTCATTGCTATTAATTTGGTATTCGGTTTTGTTAGTTCAATTTATGGAATCAGAGTATCGATTTAATTCGCACTTTCCACAGTATAGTGTTCCACAGAAGGCTCCAACAGTGTTGCGTTTCAAAAGGATTCCAGCTTTAATAATGCGGAATACTCCAACTGTAATGATTTGGATAAGTGCTTTAACGGAATACGTATTTACCATTTACGTAAACACGGAATGCAACTATGTTTTGATAAGTCTTCCCCCTTTAAATGTAACGGTAGCATCGTAAAGGGAAATGTGCGAGTCTATGAATATGTGACGTAATAGTTGAATGAGAAAGAATTTAGTGATACGGTTCTTGTAAAATTCATTACCCACAATATTATTAGTCATGGCCCATAGTTTGCCGCCTGGAAATTCATTGCTCGAATACAAATATTTTATCAATTGAATATCAATATATTATAATAAAATTGGCGATATTTTATGTTTTAGAGCATAAGAAATCTCCCAGGATGTTAACACATTATGTGACTCCAAATAACTATACCATAAATATTACATTGTATTATATAACTACCTTACCATTACGCCAAGGCAGAAGTAGAGAGGATGAAGCGCCACACTCTTCTATCATTACACACAAGTCTCGTCTCATCCACATTCATACTGTTTCTCATACAAACTACCCATTCTATTAATTAGAGATGAGACCATCGGAAGACCACGACTCATTTGGTTATAAAATATTTTGGGAATATAACTATTGAACCTAAATATCGCCTCCTATAAACAATTATCAGTAGGTAGTAGCTACTTTGCTTTGCAATGTTAGTTGTTGCCCGGCTACCGCTAACTTAACATAAACATATTAAACAAACTTAAGTTAAACATTTAATGCAAATAAATACCCAATTAGATATGTTCCAATTTCAATAATAACTCGATTTAAATAAAAGTCTGCTTTTAAATAATCCTATTGTGGCCAAAAAAAAGAGGGGCGGAAAACGGAGAGAAGTGGAAGGGTTTTGGCTGTGTATAATATTGGCGTGTTTAAATTGAAATATGTATATAGTAGACTAGCAAAAAAGGAATAGGCTAAAGTGGCCGATAGTCCCCGCTGCGCGGCCAAGGTTTCCGTAAAATCTATATTTCAATGGGGTTAATATATTGCTTTAACCAGGTACCCTGTAGTGTATTTTGTTTTTATTTCCAGTAATAAAAAACAAAATGTTAATTATATGATATATGTTATATATGTACACCTAGAGCTATCTTAAATTGATATGATTATTGTCTAAATGTTATTTATTAAAAGCATATACATGAAGGATAAGGTGAACTTAAAGTAATAAAATAATATGGACAGGTTAAAAAATTAACTTAAAATCTCACCTGAATACGATATTTTGTTTAAAACCGTTTTGCTAAAATGATCGAATAATCATAGGTATCCAAGAATTATTCACAGCAGTGTTTGACAAATATTTGACTGCAGACAGATATTTTTTTATTCTAGTGTAAATGCATTGAATATAAAAATAAAGAAAACAACCCCCCTATGGACTAGCGTCGAATATATCCGTCGCAAATATTTTTCCCCTATGGCCAACGGCATATTAATCCATAGCAACGTAATTTATTTGTCTGCTCTGAGCAGCGACATCTACAGGAGACTTTAATCAGTGACCAGTGACATCGATTGCACAATGCGAAAGGATTGTAAATGAATATTAATACTCATTATTATTTTTTATTACCGCCATCTATCGGATTTCTTTACCAAAACTGGCAATTAAACTAACAGTGCATACGAGTACGATATATATTACGATAGTTATTTTAGAAGTCAAACGGTGGTTGGGTAAACAGAATTTGTTCTTGTGGCAAAGTATCCGTAAGTGGACTGATATTGGAGTCGAGAAGCTATTCTAGGTGCCTTTGACAAAATAATGGTAGATAGAGTATGATATGATAGAAGGTAGCCGGCGGTCCGGCAACTAGATAATCGCCTACGTCTTAATAAGAGCATGGTATCAAAAAAAGAAAATATACCACTTCCTTGTTTTATGTAGTCTCTTACACATCTGTCGTGCGCGCAAGCTAGCTGCATGGCATATTGAATAAAAGTCTGAAGAAAAAACATTGTACCTTGCACGACAACACTTAAATAATAGTATAATATGGCAACGTTGTAGAGTAGGTATAGCCTTTGTTAGCTACAACGTCTCTTTGTTCTGGCTAATGCATTCCACATGTTACATTTCCTCCAGAACTGTACGTTATATTTAGTTACAGATTAAATAATTCATACGAGAAGCGGATTTTTGGTGCAATTTACTGAACGTTATGCAAAAACCGTAGAAATTTAATTATGTAAAACTTGCTTTTGTATAATATAATGTACGGATGTTACTATTATACAAAAGGTATACATTTAATACCTTAAATATGAATTAAATATATTAATTAGAAAAATATACATATAAAATCAATTTTATCGAAAAATATTGTTGTTGCGCCACCGGGATTCGAACCCGGATCTCTTTCCTAACCGGGGAAGGTGCATTATCCAACTATGCTACAGCAACAATATTTTTAGCGACAATTTTCGAATCTATATGTCACCTTTTTGATATTAATACATTTAATCGTTCCATTATTTGAAAGATCCATCTACCTTATTTTTACAGAATCTCAAATACCTTTGAGTCAAAGGTATTTAATACCTAACTATCAATGCATGTATACCTACATATACCTATAAGATTTAATGTAGATACGTATGTTCACTTGTATATCTGCTTATTTTCTATATAACTCTGCACTCTTTAAACGATTTAAACCAAATTCTGCATAGTTATTATTTAGGACCCAGTGAAAAATATTTACAACCTAAATTTTTTTTTTTTTATATTATTATAAAATAACTTTGCCTCTCCGCACAAAACATACATGGACATAGGCATTTATCTATATTATTATTTACCTTTCTTCAAATTCACATATCCATGAGTCCAAATAAAAAATACATTAAAGTATCAATAAACTTTTAATTGAACTTGAACTCAAATTAAACGTTTAAACTAATATAATATATTAAATATTGAACTTAATCCGGGATTACATCTTTAGAGATAATGTAACATTTGTACATTTATATTTACATATAAAATTTAAGTTATTTTTTGTATACATATTCATTGATTAAGTATTAATAATTGTTAGATTTCTCATATTTCCAAATGATTATAATTTCCTTAAGGGCTGAAACGTAGAATAGATAAATAACTTAATATTAAGCAAGATCTATCCTTCTATTGCATATTTTCGAATGCTTAAATATCAAAATGTAAAGAGATTGGTGGCACAAAGTGGCACAAGTTTTGCATGCAGATTAGAGTGACGCGTTCAATATGCACGAACCTTTACAAAAATCAAAGTTTCATTGAGAGACTTTCGTGGACATGGACATTAACACGAATGCATTGATAATAAAATTAACCAAAATACTTAATGTTCACAAAATGAAAAAAATAAGCATGTATTTTATTTATTCACAATACAAATTTACATAATAAAAGTATGTATCAAAATTTATTTGAGTATTACTGTGACAGAAACGTCATTAGTTACAATAATATCTAGTGAGTGGAATATTATGTATTTTGACATGAAAATGATATTCTCGTGTATAATCTATATATACAAAGAAGAGTGTCTGTTAGTTTGTTTGTTTTTTTATATAATCTACAGTTTTATTACGAGCTTGATGAAATTTTGCAAACTTGACGTTCAAAATATGAGAAAAATTACTGTCTAAGGTTACTTGTCCACATAAGATTTCTAAAAACCATATCCGTCCCCCTTTCCTACTCCTTAAATCAGAATTTTGGTATTCGATGAAATTTTGCACACTTGACGTTCAAAATATGAGAAAAATTACTGTCTACATCTGATTTCGAAAAAAAACTACCCACATCCCCCTAAATCTTTACTCTGTGTAATGTTCAAGCAACGCCGGGTACGATAGTTTGAAATATAAATGAAATATAATTTAAATAAGGCAAAATGAATTTATCTTATTCTACATTGCAAAAGGAGGAGGGTGGGATGTTTATATTTTCCTCAGGATTCTAGAAATCAACTGTACAAAATGATTTTGAATGGCATTCCTGTTGAACGGGGAATGGAATGATCAGGGGAGGAAAGTGGGAAGGGAGTGGGAGGGGTGTGGCGGGAAGTAGGGAAAAGAGCGGGAGGGGAGTGAGGGTAAAATGGGAGGGGAGTGGTAGGGAAGTGGGAGGAGAGTAGAAGACGAGTGGGATGGGAGCAGGAAAGGAGTGAGGACTTGGTGAGTATGTATTGCGTAGTGTCCTAAACTTAAGAGTAATAAGAGGAAGGTTACTGTTTACAGATTTGGAAAAATTACCTCCATCCCCCTTTTCCATCCCTTAAAGCAGAATGTTGGTACTTCTTGATCAATTTTTGCACATTAACGTTCAAAATAAGAGGAAAATTACTCTACATCCGATTTAGTGAAAAAAAAATACCCCCAACCCCTTAAATGAATCCTCTTTACTAAAACCCGGACAACGTCGGATACTTCAGCTGTTATAATAAATAAAAAGCAACTCAATAAGCAGAGCATCTGAGCGAAACCTTAGAAATCTCTATGTTCCACTTTCAGGAAAATAAGTTCTAATAGCAACAATAATAGACAGTTTTTTTGGTATTTTTATTGGTTATATATCTATAATTTATATTCTTAATCGCTGTAATAATCCGTTTATGATTTTATATGAAGTGTTCACCTGTGCTACTTCTAACTAGGCATTAATTTACATATTTATTTTTATCATTTTCTTTCTATAAACATTCTATTTTTTATATTATTGGTTGTTACGGGCCTTCTGGTCCTAGATGATAGGATGCCAGAGATACAGCCACCGATCTAGCTCAGTCTGGGTGACACTACACTGAAGTGACACATTACATGATTTATTACTTGAAACATAATAAATCCCGACATTGTAATCACGATAAGAGTCTTTGAAATCTTCTTCCTTCTGGTTCAACTTTCTTCTTAGTGAGGATACCAAATGTTACCGATTTAGCACATATCGATTTATATCCAGCTTGCCAAGAGGTGAAGTCACAAATGCCAGGGTGCCATAGGGTGTTGTCCCAACCCTGGTTCAGGCCGTCACACTCTCAAACCAGAATTGATCTCCTCCTCCAGGAGGTTACCCTGACGCCATCTCGTCACTGTGGAGTCCGTCTGACATCACTCGCATACGGCCTCTCCCCTGGTTGCAGCGGAGTCTCCTCCAATCCCGCGGATGGATCAGGCCCATTTTTAATCTCTAAATCCACCGCAGGAACTACAACTTCCGCTTCCCCGCCGCTGCCATTTCCTCTCTGGACCGACCCGCTACTCCCTCTCCGAGCATCCTCTCCTAAGTGACGTCTTGCTCAGCTCCCCGCCAAGGTCAGATTCTCGTCCCTGATTCGTTCTTTTAGATAGCCAATCACCGCCCGTTTCATAGATCGGTAAAACAAGCTGTCCAGGCGTCGGCGCGTAAATTCAAACACCACATGGCCAAGTTAACGCCGATTTACGGTAACGTGTAAAGTTTCATCATAATGGAGGGATATAAATATAAACAATGTTATTTGAGTTTATTCCGGAGTTAGCCAAATAATTTTTCGATTGATGATTTTTTTCTGGATATCTTTCCGATTCATTTAATTTGTTTAAAATCTTACTTGACATCTACATTTACAAATTACACTACCAATACCATTTTTATTTAAGATTCCATAATTTGCTGATCAAAATATTTTCATTCACATAAGTTTATTATTTATCTATTCATCAGACTAGCAAAAGTAAAGTAATTATTTTTAGGTGACTCAATTTGTTTAAATGAACGTTTATGTAAATGAGAGCCTTCTCGATACGCAATGCAAATTTGATGTCGGTAAAATGGAATGATATAGTAAGGAGAGTTTTGTGTACTTTTTAGCTGCTGCAGTGGAGTTTCTTATCATCAGCAGTCTCAATATTTCAAATATTTACCCTTGCCAAACGTTACCAAGCTTCTCCCTATCTAGACATAGCATAGTGTAATAATCTTACCACTGTTGTATTTCGTTGTCTATTACGTATTATTTATTTACCGAATTTAATACTACGAATTTATGATCATAAGAAACACAAATGTTTGTTTTTGATTAAAAAAAACAATCGCGAAATCGATGCTTGATTTAGATTTATCTGCCAGTGCTGTAGATAATAATAAATAAATCGCCTTCGGCATTAGGGATTTTGTATTCTCGACTTTTTTCAATTATCAGGACTCTAAGAGTCAAAATTTTCAAAAAGTCCAGAGAATGCCCCGGAATCGAGACCATGAATTTCATTTAATTAAAAAGAAAAAATACTTTTAAATATTCATATGTGTATGATGTACAGTAGCTATTAAGAATATTATCTACGTATAAAATCATACAATAATATTAATTTTATAAACAAATAAAAACTGATTGATGTAATATTTAAACAATCTAAAAAAAACCACAAAAACAATCAACAATTATTAAGAACACATTCTTATTGTGAAGTTGTAATTATTCAGAACATAGGTCTGTGATGTTTTTTTTTTTATTTGTTTATTAATATTAAAATATAATACAATTTCAATAATCAGTGGATATATATATTAAAATTTGTTTCTTATCTATGAGAGTAAGACTCGTGTATAGAGAAGGAGTATATTTGAGTTAATTTATTTATTTATTTTAAATACTAATTTAATATATTAATTATAAATATATACAAATAAAATCAATTTTGTCGAATAATATTGTTTTTGCGCTACCGGGATTCGAACCTGGATTTCTATTTCCAATCCGGGGAAGTACACTACCAATTGTGTAATAATTTCTCCTTAATGCAAATCTATATTGCTGACCATATAAACTATGGAAACTTTCTATTTATTTTTAAATATACTTACACATGTACCGCTCGTCACTGGGTCACTGCCTGCTGTATATCAATGGATGAATGAATAATATTAAGAAAAATTAGAGTCTCGAGTTTCGGGTTATTTTCCCGAGAACGTATTTCCGGGTTATCTCGACACAGAATGCCTTCTCGACATCGAAGGTTCATTTACATGACTACTATTTTAATGTATATAAGGAAGAAATAATCATAATTGTGATTAATAAAATAGTATGGATGTTGGTGATTACTTTCATGATTAATGATATTTCATTTTATATCAACCGGTGATAGAAGCAGTAAGGGCCGTTTAATCTTAGTTACTTCAAGCTATTTTCACACGTAGGTAAGCAGTGAATAGAGTACCAAATTATTTTTTTCTATCGCATGACTCTAGCGTTATTCATATTCAGACTCAATCTTTTGAAATAAAATGGCCACCATATTAGATCGATAAATTTCAAATTAATTTAGACAAAACAGTTACACAAAAATCTCTCACGAAAAAATAGTCATCACTGAGACTGGAACATTATATTGTCGGTAGATGACCGATACAAAAGTCACAAAATTTCATCTTGATACGTTTTCTAATTAAGACATCTATTTATAACCGTTGAAAATCATATTTTTTTAAATGTGTCTCAAAAACCCGTGAGTGAAATATACACGTACTAGGTGGCGTCAGAATTTCAAGTTCATTTAATTAATATAAAACATTAACGTAACTATAACTAATTATATTAATTTTAATGAAATTTTATTTATGAAATGATATTTCAAAAATTTGGTTAATGGTAGCTTAATTGGTATTGTTTACCGGAAACACAATGTTCCAGGTGCGAGTTCCGGTGATGGGTATAATTTTTCGTTAGATAGATTTTTCTGATTTTTTTAGTTTATTTATTATTTATGATTTAATTATAATGTAAGTATGTTTTATATTATTGGTTTAGTCATAATGGTTTTTATTGCCTTTATCAAAAGTATTTGAATCATAAATTTCAGATAATTTTCGTTTAATAACGTCGACTCGTCGGAAGATTGTAATTTTGTCTGTAAGTACTAGATATATCAGTATAATCTGAAGTGCAATCTGAGAATGAGAGAGATATCACAAATACCGATGTACAAACGAACCTTTATATTACAAATAGTTTGAGGAAGTCACTTGGTTGTATGTGCTACGTAGGATAATGTCAGAAGTCAGAATGATACAATGGGGAATAGTAATCCGCCTCCAAGTTTACTATTCCGTGTTTGTATAGGTACATGGCTAAGTCTGTCACTTGGCACTGCGAGAGATGATTGCAGGCAATAAAATATAAGGAATGGAATCCAATAATGGACTAAAAACGCGAACTTACGGTTTTACACCTAATTTATTTGAAATCAAATAAAAGTTTGAATATAGTGATTACTTGTACGTGGTGCAACAGAGTGAGAAACAAAAGCTGCTGACAGGTCCGCTACCGGAGAATAATGAAGAGTCGATCATCCAGTGCCTCACCGTTTAGTATGGCCATTGGCCATGGCTACTTCGCCATAGGTTGCATTCAGACGAGTCGCTCGACGTGCTTCAGCATGACTCAGCGGCAAACAAATATCGCGTTGCCGGAAGCGTTTTGGGATCTCGGCGGATATCCGCCACGAAAGGATAGGATAAAGGGTTCAACTATCCTATCAAAGTTATACTTTAATTAAATATCCAGTTTACAGGAAGATAATTAAATATTGATGTAGTTCTTAAGACTTAGATTATGGATTGGTATAGTCAGACCTATAAGTAAGTATTTTTATGTGACTAATTGTGTTATTCAAGATTTACCACACCTTTGATTTCTAATATCAATTTAATTACGGTGATCAGTTAAAGGTGTGGCTTGGTCGACTCAGATCATAATAAAAGTGTATTTAATGACAACAAAAGTAACATTTGGACGGCCAAATGAAAGGTACCACAAAAAATGAGCCTTCCGTGGATGGATCATAAAGGTTTTATAGCCTCTCATCAGCGATCTTCCAGTAGTTGGAACCCTAAAAACTTTTATGAATCGTGTGTGGATAATATAAAAAAATTATTGCACTGATCGGTTCAAAGAATTAATAGAGAAATATTAGAAAGTACATACAAAAGAACGGTATTCTATTTTGACGTTAACATATTTTTTTGTTTTGGTTTTTCAATAAATTAAACTTTGTACTACATCCATAACTGAATTTATCTCTCCTGTCAACGGGTGTAAATGACAACTAAAATTAAGTACAGTCGGGTTAAGATTTAAGCAGGTAGTAGGGCGAGCATAGAAAAGGGGTATAGAATTGGAGAAAGTAATGTTGTTAAGAATCAGGGGGAATTGGAAAGATGGGAATATACGGAAATGGGTAGATGAATTAATTTGGAATTTCTACGATATTTGGACAATTCGACTCACCCGATAATGATGCTGATCCTTTACTCCTAATCTCCTGGGGCTCAGAATGACAAGTTTTAAGTTGCACAACGACGCATTCGAGTTTTCACATGAGTATTCTGACAAGTATAATTCTACAAAATGGTCTAAAATCCACTGCAAGCTCGGCAATCTCCATGAGCCCGAAGGCCAACACGCCGAGTCGAGAGGCTTTTGAGAACTGAGGAACTGGGACCGGGTGGGTGACAATAACAAATTTGCGTATACGAAGGCGTGAATATGCAATAATAAAATAATATTTTTAAGGAGAACACATTCTTACTATGAAGTTGCAATTTTACAGAACATAGGTCTGTGATATTTTTAATACTAATTAAATGTATTAATTAGAAAGATATACATATAAATTCACTTTTTCGAAAAAATATTGTTGTTGCTACCGGGATTCGAACCTGAATCTCTTTCTATCCGGGTTAGAACCTACATGTTGCACTTTCAAATTGAAAATTTAATAAAAATGAATTATCAATTAATTCTGGCGTCTCCTATCGAGTTACTCAAAGGTGTTGAGATTCCATAAATATTAAGAAAATTGCTTTCAAATAATATCACGACAGATGTATCAAACTGTCACGAAAAAGAGTTTTGAAAATTAAGCCACCCTTCATTCAGAGCAAAATAATCACTCGCATAGAGTCCTACATTATATGTTGCCAGCGAGGCAAATATTTTTGAATATTAGGATGAAGGGACGGAGGGCTATTGTATGCGAACTATTAATCCGAGAACTAAAGAGACTCAGGATTACAGAAGAAGGAAATCATTTCACATTCTAGCCATTGTGCACGAATATACGGGCTATTTTCTTTAACAACACATGTGTGTATGTGAACACACAATCGACAAAATAATCCACTTCCTAGCGATCACACACACGCCTTCGTGCGATTTATGTCAACCTTGTACAAACACTGGAAACATGATCGATATTTTCCTCAATTCTAAGCAGAAGGCACTCCAAGACGCAAGGTCCTCAAAGTACTTTCCAATAAAATATCAATAGAAAGAACACAGCATCAGCAGAAATGATCAGATCTCAGTTTCAAAATTCCTTCCGTCGATTCGATTTCGGGTTTCTACCATCACGCCGTTTATTCGAGGGGGTAGGCAGAGTGGATAGAGCGATATACTCTTCAGTCCTGACGCACAATTTTTGTCTCATCAACATTCATACAAATTCTCACGCAAGCTCGTTGATTATTGAGGCTTCTAATAGAATTATCTTCCAGTACCTGGTTTACCTGATTACGCCAAGTCTTCAGCGGGCGTCATATATTTCTGTTGCCATCACACTTGCGTCATATCGTTCTTACTATTTACGATTTCCTCATTCTTTTGTTTCATATGAGCAAACCACCTAAGCGTTATTTTTTTAATCCTATTTACAATACTAAGATCAACTTTACAATTTTATTTTTTTATTTTTTACTCCATTATAAATCAATTTGCCACGTATACGCCTAAATGCTCTCATTACTACTTCATTCAGCATTTTATCAATCCTCTTCTGCCAGCTCCAGGCCTTACTTTCATATATCAAAGTCGGTATCAGGAATCTATTGTGTAATATTTTTCTCTATGTCAAATATTAACGGAACAGTCGGCAATTTGAAATAACGAACTAACGAACATAAACGATAACTATAGGGTGTTCAGCGGAAAAAATTCAAGATTAAATTCTAATTGCTCGTAAACCATCAGGGTAAGATAAATAAGAGAGATATTGTTCGACGCGCGTAGTGTGTGGGTTTGCCACTCGCTATGAGACACTGATCGGGAGCGCACTGCGGATTCACGGTTGAGCAATATTTAAAGTGCGGTGATTCACTTTAACATTCGACAAGTAAGTGATGGGCCGAGAACGCAACTTATCTGGTGATGGGTTCAAAAGTTCAGACAAGAAGAGATAATGGTTAACCGAACTCCTCCGGGACCATAAACATCAGTAGCGACGTCAGTACATGTGGCTCAAGTACGACGTGAAATTATGGGCAATCCACGTAAATCTATAAAGCAGATACGTACGTTATTTTGATAAAAAAAAACTACAGGTTCACCCATACAAACTGCAAATCGTGCAGTTTTTCAACAAAAATGACTATTCTTTACGTGAAACCTTAGCGAGAACGATGCTGGATCGTTTTGAAATAGCACGAACGCTTGGCAACATATTGTTTACTGACGAAGCACATTTTCATATCCATGGCTAAGTTAATAAACAGAACATGAGATACTGGTGCCCCGACAACCCAAGGGAACGCCATCAAAAATGTTTGCATTGTCCAAAAACGACAGTGTGCTGTGCAATTTCTGCCCGAGGGATAAATGGCCCTAATTTTTTTAATCAGCGAGAGAGTCACTGCTGATGTGTATTGCCGAATGATCGACGATTTTTGGTATCGCAACTGTAGCTGATACCCGGGTTCAACAACAAAAAACAATTTTATCAAGACGGGGTGGGGCTACTCCACACACAGCTAGAATTTCAATGGAGAAGCTGAAGGGAATTTTTCTCAATAAATTAATCAGCAAGTACGGAGACATACCCTAGGCACCTCGGTCACCGGAACTTACACCGTGAGATTTTTTTTGTGGGAATACCTTAAGTCAAGAGTTTACCGCAACAGTCCTCGAAAAATTCAGGCCCTACAAGAAAATATCCGCCGTGAAGTTGCTACCATTGAACCAATGCTTGGCTCTCGCGTGTTCGCAAATTTAAGAGTCCGATTGCAAGAGTGTATTAAGAGAAATATACGACATTTAGACGATATTTTTTATAAAATGTAAAATCCGTATCGTTAAAATCCATTTTGTATAAATTAAATATGAGAATAACATTGTAGTTTTTTTTTATTTAATATTAAACTTGAAAATTTTACACCGGACAATCTTTACAATACTTAGAATACTAGCCAATATCATACTACGATTTGTAAAGGTTCAGCAGCTGAGTAATATGAATATTTATAAGTAAGGCGCCAAGTTTTTTGGATTCGAAACTATAGTAATAGATGTACAAATATAAGATAAAGCTGCTAATAAATATTACTTGGCTGCTGTTGGAAAGCGTACTCGCGAGATTTTGAGATTTCACCATTTATCGGTCTATCCAATCTCGATATATTATATAAATTATATGTAAATAGATATAGAATATATTAAACACGATTTTCGATAGCAAAATATCAACCGTGGACACAGAAATGGTCACAACATTTACTTCAATAAATATTCACAAAATTTTACATTTATTTAAGTCAATAAATACTAGTACAATTAATAAACTCAGATTTTTGCTAGGTCGGAGATAATTTAATTAATTTATTATATTTATGTTTTACCAATTTTGTCACGTAGAAGCGACGGCCGATTGTGACTCCAGATACTAGTATTATGAAACGCTCAAGAGTTGGGCATTGTACATTTTTGATATCGTATCTTCGCTGAAAAATTAAATAATGCATAATACAACTATAAAATAATGCATATTGCAGCTACAAAAAATGTATGAAAATGTTAATGTTTTAATCATTATTGAATTTTTACTCAAATTTAGTGCGATCTACTATTATAAAATTTATAATTGTATGATGTAATCATTTCAATGACATTTTTATAACTTTACGAACACAGTGCAGATATTTTTTTGACATGACATGTGATAGCATTGAAATAATGAGTGTCCCCGTGAACAAAATATATTCTTGTAGTACAAATTTATACATATATGAGTATCAAAATATTTAACTACTGTTTATATTTATGCACTGATTTATGATCTATCTTCATTTCTGCATTGGTTGAGAAAATACATACTTCCAAATTTATTAATAACCTTATTTTAGATGTAAATTATATAATGTATTTTATTTTACATTGTAATATTTCTGGCAACGATAAAGATTTAGGCTACTTTTATTGTATGTAAGACATAAAGCAAATTTAATGAAAGAATATATCAGTATATATAGAAATAAAGAAAGAAAGGAAAAGAATTTAATATATGTAACCAAAATCGGAAGAGGTAGTTAGATAAGTGAGAAGTGTGATTTTTAGATATGGGCTTCCAAAAGTGAAGTAATGATAAGTGATTAAATTAAAAGTAATAAACTTAATATGACACAGGTATGTAAAATATTCTGAAAATCTTTCACTTCCTTTTCTATTCTTTAACATTTAATAAACGTATAATCCAAACCCAAAAACAAACAAAATTAGTAAGAAAATAAATGTCAGCATTAATAGCTTTACGTACATTTTATATTGCATTATTATAGTGTATTGTATTGTATAATACATAGAACATATTTAAAAAAAAAAGTATTTAATGCAAAAAAAACATACTATAATATAATACAATTGCGATCATATTGCCTTACAGCGACGGTGTGAAGTGGAGCAATTCAAAGGGTTCTTTGTTCGGAATAATTTTCCCATTAAATGTCGCAAGAAAGATCCATACGAATCAACTATTAATAATGTTATCAATCAGGAGACAATGGCCAAAGTTTAATTAAAAATAATTTATGTAAACTAGCATTCCGCAGATGGCACGAACCGTTAATAACGGACTTTTTGCGCCCGTTGTAAATCTCGGCTGTTGCCAGATTAACTCAGTGATAACTTCACCGCTCGACTTAAATTATAACTTAGGAATAACGCGGTAACTAGCCGACTGTAAGGATTAAAGATGTTTCTATCTCCTTGATTCAGCGCTTATCTTCTGCCCTATTTTCTGATACTATCCTCTCAGGTGTTGAATCGAAGAAGTTTGGTATTTAAATGTAAGTTTAAATTCATGAGTTCATTCAACCTATTCGTTATGAACTTAGAAGTGTTATTTACTCGTCCCGGAATATTTACATAGACACATATATTTATTTTTTTATATACACAAAGTAGATATTTTGCATTGAATTAACATACATATGTTTAACATTTGTACCAGCTCAGATCCGTAACCTATCAGTACATATAAACCCTCAAAGACCCTCACACTTCACTCTATAATCTCATACACCCTCACTCTCGCACGTATAAGAATGTTTATATTTTATTTACAGAACATTTATTGAAGTCTATATCTTGCGGCGCCAACAATTATACGGCTGCGCCGATTGGTATGTCTCTTCCTTGAAGAATAATAGGTTGAAATGGTGACGCGAATAATACTCTGAAGAGCTTGTAGCAATTTTATATTTCTTACGATCACAATAACACAGATTACAAAATGTTCTTAGAATTATCTGCGATTGAAGACGTGAATCGACTCTCGTGGTCCGCCATACTTATGCATTCTCGCCTGACATACCTCTCTATATGCGCACATACACTCAAATCCGTTTATTCCAAATGCGTATGCGCCTGTCATTTCGTTCTCATTCATCATCACATCACAATAAATAAATCCCTGAAAAAATCTGAAAGACAGATCATTTTCCGGAAAAAAATGGATCATCAGGACTGAAACAGGGATGTCCCTAATGCCAGTAGAGTGCTCTCTTCGACAATGTCAACGTAATTTATATTCGTAATATTTTTAAATGTATCCTTAAGGACTGTGACAAATATATTTTTGAACAGATCATACTTCTAGTTCAATTATCGACTATCAATATTTTATGATTAATCCCAACGTCATCAATAAAAAAAGAATTAAATATCAATAATTGCAAAACTAATAATAATTTCAGAATCTCTTATTGTTACCATTCTAATTGTAATTGTTTTAAGGGCAATCTTTTATTTACTTAGTTGTGTATTTTTAACAAGCTTGTAATTTTTAGTTTTAGGTATACTAAATAAATTTTATTAGGTATGATCTGAAACTCTAATAAAAAACTTGTCGACCGCCAAAACCTACGACTGCATTTAACATAAATTATTTATTTATAGCATAGAGTAGAAATCGGAACCATCTGATCAAGATACTTTCGAAAAATTGACGATTTTAATTGTGCTATTGGTAAAAGTGGTCTGAATTCCCCAGATATAAATGCAGATATGAATTGCAATCGTACTAATCAACACATCTCTCCTAAGTATTGCAAGTTTTTTATCACTTCTTTAAAAGTGAGAATGAAGTATCCGTTAACCAATCTAATTAACAAATTCCATATCACATTTTGACTAAGAAGATATCCCGAAGAGATTAGAACCATCAACTCTGAGAAATACGATTTAGAGAGAGTTCAAAGAAAATCTTTCAGAAATTACGGTATAATTTATTTTTTTATTCTTAATATAGTGCATACATAAGTATATTTCTTCTTCTTCTTCTTCTTCTTTTAAACAGGCAATCCACCCCTCAAGAGTGATTTGTGCTATTAATCAAGTTAAAACATTATTTTGTAGAAAAAAGTATAACAATATTATAGAATAGGGAACAGTATTACAAGTTAATACTACTGTCGTTCAAGAAATTTGACATTATATAGATTAAATGTGGCGAGTTAAGGGAAAGAAGATGACACAAGTTAACCGGGAGTTGAAAATTACCATTGACAAGATTACTATAAAAAAACCTGTGATCCGCAATGAACAGGCAAAAAAGATATGGTTAAGGGTTTCCTCCTCGGCACCATAAGTATATTTATATATGCTCTAAAATAAACAAGATAAAAATCATTCCTTTTTACTACAGCTTATCTTGCATATATTTACTTAGTTTCATTTTGAATATATGTAGTTTCTTATCCTTTCTTATGTTTTCTGGGATTTCATTAAAAATCTTTATCGCACTGTACATCATCGATTTTTGACATTTAGCCTTCTTCCTAAATGCAAGTCTCAGTTTATATTTTCCTCTCGTATTATGTTTGTCCGTGCGTATGTTGATTTGAATGAATTTTTCTTATAAATTCTGCAGATATTTTTTAGTGAGGATTTTATAAATAAATACCAGAATATTCAGATATTTCAGGATTGCACTGATCCGAGTATATCTATTTTTTTCTATAATATAGAATGGGCCAAAAATCACGGAAGGGTTACAATATATATATATATTTTTAATAAATTGTTTTTTAAATTTGTTACAGATTTTTATAAAGAAGGCCTTGGAGATTGACCATGAAAAGGTACTTACTCGACTAAACAGCGAATGTTAATAGTGACATCAAATTATCAAAATCAGCAATCCATAATTTTAACTCAACGTGCATATCGTCGCCATTTTGAAATGATTAGACATTTGATTTGTCGTTTTGAGATTGAAAGTTTAGTAAACGACCTTCCAAGTAGTGTCAGATCTCGTTCCGTTAGGAATGAAGCCTCTTCTGAACATCTGAACAAATTGGCATCTCCTGGACATCGCTCCAGCATTTCTTGCAGTTCGAGATCAACCTTACATGTGGTTCTAACAGGAGCCACAGCAAGAGCCACAATCGAACTTCTAAGACAAATTTTTGATCAAAGAATATTTTCTCACAGTTGGAACACAATTTGGCCGATTGTGGTAAATCTATGTACCTGAAAAAGGATAAATGATGAACGAATTAGTTGCAATATATTAGCGTAGTCAGTAGAATTAAAAATAATTATCAAGATGGTTTGGGCATGTAGAACATACGAGTCAGGAGATGATGGTAAATAAATTACATGAGGTGAGTCATGAAGCCATGAAGAATAGAGATAAACCAGATAAATGAAATCCTGAAGAACGACCTTGTTAAAAGCTTCAATAATAGACGAGCATGCATGAGCATATGTATGCTTACCCCGGCATGATGGTAAGTTAGGTTGTTAGTATGTTTTTATATTTAGATCTTTCATATTGTTATGACAACAACATAAGTTATTATGATAACAACATGCCTAATTTTAAATAAGAAGTTACTTTTTTGAAGTTGTGACAGGACTTATGAGGTTAATGTTTGGCTCAGTTATTTGTAAAATAGAATTCTAAATAGACTAAGTCAGTCTTTATACGTCACTAAATTTTTCATAATCTGGTACTCACAAAAAGGGTTAGATTAAAAATTCATGCAGCGAGGATGAGATATCTTCGGGAAGAGGTAGGTGTCACGAGGAGGGTTCGAATAAAGAATGTTTAAGGAATTCGGGAACCTCAGATATTAACCCCATCTACTCTTATATAGAAATATTTGTGCCAGAACACGTATTAAGGAACAAGAATACTAGTTGAACGCCCATACTTGAACCATGAACATTTAAAACTCCACTTTGCACGGAATGGCTGGATCTGCAGTGGTAGTAAATATCTGAGATTGCAGAAGACCTAGATGGATGGAAAAGATTCGTATCAGATATAAAACGCCAACCTTTTCAAGAAGAGTGTAATAAATACAAACGAATAAACCTATATAAGCGTTAATTCGAAATTTTCGATGGTATCTAACATAGCTGACACAACATGATAATGTTATAAGCAATTTGGGTCATTATTACCGGAATTTAATTAATTTTGAAAGAAAGACGTATGAATGGTATATAATATTTAAAAAACAATGAATTCAAATGGAAGGTACAGAATGTGTTATCGCAAGTCGAGTACCCATTCCCTGTCCCTTTTGTCCATCCAATAATCTATACCTGTCCCGCTCTGGCCAACTCATTACTTGCGATTTCGCCGTCGGGGGGACGGATTACGTTCAGATATCGAACTGTCAAAATTTTGTGCCTATTTTCTACCGTCCGATAGCCGCGCCATGCGTAACGTTCGGAAGCTATGTTTTTACAGTGTCGGATCTCTTGGTTCTGTACAACAAACGTGCTAGTCAACCGGAGGTGAAGACGATGCCCAACCTAGGACTTAAGCCATTTGCCTTATTTTCCTTCATAATTCCAATTAGGGTCGCGTCTACTGATCAATATTACACAATTATTCAGTATATACAGTTCACGGGATCTTATTCCACTAGGGTGCACGTAAGTTATCGTTATGTATCATTGAAGAAGGAAACTATAATAATAGAAAATTATTAGGAATTTATGACTAAAGGTATTTTCTTTTTAATTATCAATGATTGCACTAAAATGTACCTAAATTAATTAATTACATATTAACATGTTGTAATAGTGGGATAGTGAGTAAGGCGTCTGATTAAATGCAGATTCTTTCTGAGAGCATTGCGAATCTTATTGACTGTGAATTTTTTAAAGTTGGTCATATTCACTAAAACATTTTTAAGTGTAGTTTGCATAATCATATATTATTATTATATTATTCTACGTGACAGTAACAGTGGTATTTCTATATATTTAGTTTATTTTTAAAATATCCGTCAAATTCTATTGAAAAACCTGGCGGCGAGACTGTATAGCAAGCTACGTAACAATATTATTAAAAATGTGGATCAAATATAATAATTGTGCCTACGTACAAATTATTTGTGAATTAAAGTGAGGAATATTTTAGTTTATCAATTTTATAAAAATATATTTGTTTTTATGGAGAACACATTCATATTTGAAGTTGTAATTTTTCAGAATAAGCCTGTGATATTTAACATATATTAAATGGTACAGTTACAAAGGTATACAGATAAAATCAATTTACCTTTTGTAATTGATACATTTAATATAATTGTAAATATGAATTAAATATATTAATTATAAAGATATACATATAAAATCAATTTTATCGAAAAATATTGTTGTTGCGCCACCGGAATTCGAACCTGGATCTCTTTCCTAACCGGGGAAGGTGCTTTATCCAACTAAGCTACAGCGACAATATTTTTAGCGACAATTTTGATTTTATATGTATATCTTTATAATTAATATATTTAATTCATATTTAAAATATCACAGACCTATGTTCTGAATAATTACAACTTCACAATAAGAATGTGTTCTCCTAAATAATATATTTGTTTTCGCACATTGTTTTTCTGGCAATTAATTGAGTTTTTTGTTATATTATACGAGAATAACAATTTATCTCTTAAAGCGATAATATTTTTTTGTTACGAGATTCTCTCGCCGATCACGTGAAAACAAAATATGCTATATTATTTGATTTTAAATATTGAAGTAGTTATGCAGAAAGTACAGAGTCCACAATTTTGAAAAAAAAATAGATATTATTTTTATCGGACGCAGGCCAATTCTATATTTTGCCAAAAACAGCTGGGCCGCTTTCATGCAAAAAATCATTATAGTTGCATTTTATAAACTTGGTGATCAAAATCTTTTAAAAATATCAAAATTTCTAGTAAAAGTATTCCTAAACCTACCTAAAACCTAAAAGTAACGCGACATTTTGTACTTATATATTATTTAAAGAACAGTTGAGGTCTATTCACAACAGTAATACATCCAAGATTTAGTCTTGGTTACGAAAAAAAAAAATTATTGGCAATTCAAAGAATTTATTATATGGTTGTAAAAATTTAATTTAAATAATACAGTCCACTTTTCTTCTTTATAACAACATTATTTTTTGGTAACATTAATCTTTATACAGAAAAATCAGTCCATTCAGTTGTAACAGTGTCATTATAGATCTTAAATTAGATTTTAAAAGGCGGAAGGTAATGATTTTTTACTAACGCATATTGTCACATTTCGAAATTGCATTAACAGCGTATTTACATGGAGTTATTGCAAACAATTTTTCATACTTTTTATACTACAATTTAAATTTTCCGTTCGAAATTGCTGGATTTATAGAAAGCAGATAACGCCCGTAAAAATCACACAACTAACAAAAATCGTTAATTACACTTGCTGTTGGAGCCTTTTTTCCATTTTCAGAAAAGAGAAAAACTATTTCAAAATGAAACGTGAGTGACAAGAGTGTAACGTTCATGAAGTTGAGTAAAGTCAATTAACTTTGGTGAATAATGGATTAAAAATTATTCACCTGAAATACTCTCCTACAGAAACAGCCGAAACATTGTACCTAAATATTTGATTTGGTATACGAAAAGTTCACCGACTATAATTCTCCGAAACAAAAATTTACCGATTTTACAAATGATCGCCGATAATTTATCAAATCGGTGAATTTGAATTGTAGAATCTGTGAATTTTCCTTTCGACGAATTGCGGGTCGGCGAATTTTCTAGTCGGTGAATTGTTGTCGGTGAACTTTCTGACGGTGAATTACAGTTGGTGAACTTCCCTAGATCCTTTATTTTGATTTAGTCATTGGCATTTTAAAATTATTATTAATATTATTAATTTTTCATCGTAAATATCCTTAAAAGAAGATTTTGGTACTTCATAAATGTTATTCAATGAGCCATCAGAAATATTTCAGAAATATTGAAAATCATAGTTTGTGGGTTATAAAAGATCACAGATTACATTTTCAACTAGAGAATCTACAAGAAATATAATTTATTCGAACCACTTATATTAAAAGTTCTAAAGGGAGTTCTAAAAATTCTTCTCAATGATCCGAAAGTTTTGTCTTGACTGCAACTAGAAACCGAATCCAAATTGGTATCGGTAATATTATTATTGTCGAAATTATTAATAACATACCAATCTTTTACGGTTTTTTAACGAAATAGTTCAATAAAATTCTTTGGCTAACAATTAAAACTATTTTTCAGAAATGGAAAGACAAGCTAAATAATCTTAGCGTGAATAACAATGTTTAAATACAAATAATATGGTATGATTAAGATTTAATTTAGATGAAAGGATTCGTAGATAGTAGGACTAGTTTTGGGGGGTCACTGATTCATAAAAGTGCTCTTTATCTTAATTTGAGTTTTCTGTGGCTTTCTTCGTTCAAATGTTAATATAATATTTAATTAAAGTTAGTTATTAAATGATTTTATTATATATGCACTTATGTTAGTATGAAAAATAATTGTTATTTTTTACCGGAAAAAAATGCATCAAAAGTTCTTAGTTCAATTTTGTAACTGTCTAGTTAGTGATTATTGTGTAGTTTTTTCTCCTTAATAAAAATGACCTTTGAATTAGAATGGGCATCCAGAATACTACTAATTTTTTTACAGTCCCTCCACAACAAGGCATTCAGCTGTGTTTTTTGACCCGTTTAATCGGCTGATGGAATACAGAGAGAAATCGCTTTCTGACTCTTACTTTTCATCTTGTGTTTTCACCAACACCTTAGAGAAAATATGAATTGCAATACATTGAAATGTTTTTAACTACCATAATTATTTTTCGGGGAAAACATAATGGTATGGTTGAAATTATAATACTTAAAGATTGTGATAATTTTTATTGTAGCAACGAATATTCTGTCAGAAGACAAGCCAATTTCCGTATGAATGAATTTATATAACTAATAATGGGCCAAGCAGTGCTGCACGCACTCAGAATATCGCTTTTAATAGCTTCTCCGAGGGAAGGTACCTAATTCGCCAGCAAGTATTTGTTAACTATATATTTTTTCTATTATGTATCTTTCTTGGTTGATGAGCTCATGAGCTCACCGTAGTCCTATATTCTGCTTCCACAGCGCGAACTATTTAACTTCGCAGTGACGTTATTATAGATATAAATATTAAATCTGTTGATCTTATTTATCGATATTTGAGACATTAAATCCATAATTTATCGAAATCATTAAACTATCTTCTAAATTTTACTGAACCTCTTACATAATTATATACCCCCGCAATTTCTATAAATTCAAGTAATTAGTTTATCCCGTGAAAGTGCATAATTTAAAATGTAATTTTCTCTTAAGACCATTCTATTGTAAATACATACTTACATTCAATACTCGGCTTTCAGTCGTATACACAATTTGTATTAAAATATACGGTCAACATGTATTTAAATCACGTAACATTATTATTTATTAAATTAGATAAAGCTTATATGTATTTCTGTATTTTTTAATGTGATATTTGTGTTATTGAAAATATTCCTGGCGTATGATAGTTTTTACTATTTGATATTTTTGCGTTTTTGTCTTGCATTGCGGGTCTTTATATCTGACATCAGTTTGCTTAGTTACGTATCTTGTAAGAAGAATTTTTTTGTCAACCTACAAAAAATATATACACTTGTAAAATCCATTAGAAGCTTTGGGAATATCGCAATATAAAAAAATAACGCTTAACACCTGAATGCTAATTTTATAGGTGGAATAATATGTAATTTTTACGACAATTTATTTTTAGAACGATGAGGGTACAAATAGATCAGAGTTAACCGGTGACGATGGGTAAAGTATCCTTCATCAAGATGCATGTCAAGATTATCCTGATCACCCTGTGCCAGCCTAAATTCGAGAACAGGGCTGATATATATGACCGAGTCTATTTTTTGAGAAGTTCAAATATAAATAGAAATCCAACATTGCGACAAAGAACATATTAATTTGCTGTAAAGCTGAGAACAGGCTTTCATATATAATATTTTGTTTACATCAGTAGAATTTTTTGAAGAAAGTAAACAATATCCAATATTGACATACAGTACAGGAAGCAATACAAATATCTATAATCATTTAGAGAGATAATGTTATGATTAAGGTAGGCTAAGCAAAAAAAGGGTGACTTGTGTATTTAAGAATACGGGAATTAGATACTATGATAGGTACCGTAGATTACAGGATATTAAATAATCAATAATACAATGGGAAGACTATAATTTTAAAGTTGATGGGTAATCTAAAAACCATATAACATTGTGCTTAATTTATTGTTCTTAATGGAACAGGATTTTTTGTAGATATAGTAAAAAATATTCAATACTAATTAAATAGAAAATTACTAGAAAGATATACTGAAAAATCTATTTAACGAAAAAATACTGAGAGACAGATATATCTTTCTAATTAATTAATTAAATTTATATTCAAAATATAAAACAACTGTGTTCTAAAAATGAAACTAAAAAGTTTTTTCGTTAAAAATACTTATAAAATACATTAAAAACAAATGAAATTATATCAATAATAAATTATGTATATTTTGGTACGAGTTTTAATTTAAAACTATGTGAATTGTATTTCTTCCATAGTGGTTTGTGGATTATTACAGCATTCACATTGTCATATAAAGTATACATCGTGTAAACGCTTGACCTAAAAATTTATATTGTATAAAATTTTGTCTAATTTGATATTATTTTTATGATAAATAATTTGCGTTAATAGTTATTATCATCCATCTTTATTTATAGAACCATCTGTGAAACGTAAATAAATGTAAAATAGCTAGTACAACTTCTCCAGTACGTTTAAAGTAGTTTACACAAAGCTTGTGAAAAGTTAGACGTTTATAGATCATTTCGATGTTTCTCGCGAGTGATTTATGTGTGTAATAAAATTTTCCCAAATGTATTCCGGCCATAATATGGTGTATGGATGTGTTCCTACGTCAGTATACAGGAACTGCCGTATAACTTATGTCATAATGCGAGATGGAAAAAGCAAATCGCATGAGTCTTGGAAGGCTGATCACGTCTGAACCAGAAATGTGACGGGCATCTTAGTTAGTGATGAATCGTATGACTTTTTAAAGCAAGAAACGCGTATACCAAAAGGATCTAGATAAATACTTATAGATACTCAAGAAATAGTTATGTTCTTTGTACATCTAACGTTATCTCTTGTACTTAAGAACAGTTTTTTATCTGTATAGCTATTTCCATCTGCCTCTGTTCTTCACAGAATCTGACAGATCCTGACTGGAAGCCTAATTTTCCTTTATTATCGTCTTCCTTGTATTATATTATTTTGGTAACGGTTATGATATTCTCGGTACGCGCTGTCGTGGCAAACTAGTTGGTGGCGGTAACGAAATAGTTACATACTTCACCGTCGATGTGATATAAATTCTGTAAGAGTATATATATCAGGGGCGTGCAGTGCACACAAGCAAAAAAGCCATGCATTACTAAAAATTCTGAGAAACAAATATAAATTACATAATTTATAATATGAATCGTGAACGTATATTTACAGATTTATTACAATTATCGCCATCTGTGTACCAATAGAAACTTTAATAGCTTAGTTCTAAAAACTACCACAATAACCCACCGCTGTAGCCGTAGTGCTAGTACCTACAATGCGTCGATTGTAGCTATTTACATTACTATCTTCTATTTTTAAGCTAGTGACTCAAGTAATACAATTGGCTATTTACTGAATTGAAAATTTCTTTCGGTTGATCCGTTTTTATGGAGTCGTTACTTATGCTGTTTTTTTAATAGAATAACATTTGAAAGGCTTATAACTGCGTGCAATCATTGAAGTGTCTACTTACTCTTTTACTAATTAGAAAATCTTACTATCTCACTGTTTTTAACGTGTTGATTTCATGATCGTTCTTTGCATTTGGTGCATGGATTCATTTTTGATTTGGGAAAAACAAAAAGTAATTGGTAGAACTATTTTTTACGTTAACTTTTAATTAAATAAATTATTTCCTTTAGTTATTACGTGAAGGATTTTTAAACAATAAAATAATCATGTTTAGTCATATAAAGTGTTATTAAAATCGTCCATACATTTTTATATATGGGTAAGAAGGTATTATTATACGTTAAAACTTAAACTTTAAATACACTTTTAATAGTACTCTAAAATTATAAGTAAATTAATAGTAGGGTCGTACAAATGACAGATTCATTTTATCAAAAGACGTTGGTTAAACGAAAGTTCACAATTCTATGTACAACATATATACATACATAGATTATATATGATTATATAATATCATTGGTAACAGCAAAACCTAAATCTATACCTGCTGCATGCAACTGATATATATAGGCACGTTCTTAAGTAAGTATAGGATTTTTTTTTAAAGAAACACATCGTTTTTACACTTTACTTTCTTCGGACGCTACACACCTTTAACTACTTCTCAACATAGTCGCCACTATTATTAAAAGAACTTGTCATAACAGGGCACCAATTTTTGTATACCTACATCATAGAACGACGCCGCCTGGGATTAAAACCATGTCTGGACTCCGTCTTTGAGTTCATTATCGTCATCAAAACGCTTGCCACCAAGGAACCGCTTCAGATGAAGGAAATGTTGAAAATCATTTGGCGCCAAATCAGGACACAATTGGCGATGAATATCAGCTGGTTTCTCATGCAATTGCATTCAAAAAACTAATTACGGACCGTATCTCACAGTCGGTGGGATGATCTATTGTCTTGAACATTTCAACCACTCACTACAAGATGGACACTGCATGTGAATGACTCTAACGTTGTATGTGGTGAATCAACAGATTAAGAAAACCATACACGGGAAATATCTGGCAATGATACTTACCTTAAAATCGCACCTTGCATATACACATATATAATATTATTTTCATGACAGAGTTTAAAAGATAAATTGAATTATGAATGGTAGATAGTCATTTGAACGTATAATACGTGCTTAGCAAAATTCGCATCATTCACTTTCGAACTCCAAATACTGTCACGCCTCATGTGATCGACGTCATTAATCTTAGAACCCATGCGTTTTTGTATTTGTGCGGTAGTTTTCATATAATGTGCGTTCTCCTCAATTTTAATTTGTAATATTTATTTTTTCTGATTGTTCCTAATTTATCAATCATTATGAGACTATCTATCAGGGTCATTAATGAACTATTGCTTATCTACGTATTAAAAATAAAATAATATAAAAATCACAATGAAACGCATTCCCAAAATATTGCACGATACAAATCATATCAACAGTGTGAATAAGAACAATGTAGGATCGCATAAACTGGGAGTTGGAAAGTTTTCCCAATTAACATTCAAACAAACCATAAAGTTTGTTTTATTTGCGGTAATTCTGTAGACGGACGGGTGATCAAATTGAATAAACCCAGACTTCAAACCAGGGCTGATGTTCTGAAATTTGTTTTGCAATTAGTCTATTATAAAACAATATGTTTGACCTTTCTAACAAACGTACTAAATACTTGTTGTTTTAATAAATTGAGAGAAAACAAATTAATTTAATTTCGGACTGCTTTAAGCCTCGATTCGTTTTAAGAAAATTATTAAATAAATAGATTTCAAATTTTCTCCAACGTGATTAACAATGCAAAACAAAAACACAATTTGATCAACAATGATTTGACAGATTATTCTCTAAATGTATTATTATTTTTCTTCATAGTTGCTCCTTCTTTAATATCATTATTAAGAATTATGACCTTCCACCCTTGCGAATGCTCAGTTTTCTTCATTCCTGAGTATCTTGCATTACTGAGGAAATTGGAGCATTGATAAACCCCACTATATAGTCGCACCGCTTTTCTCCTTCTTTGACTGCCCTCTCTTTTCTTAATATCATAAGCTTCTCCAAATTTTCAATGTCGTGGCAGCTTAAAATGTGTCTAAAGAATCTAAGGATGCGCTAAAGATATTAATATTGCTCGTTTCTATTCTAATCCTGTTTTTATTATTAGTATCAAATCCTTAAGGGTGTTAAAATTACTTCCAAGGCGTGCAATGTGTCCAGAGAATTGAAAGATTCGCTGAAGATATATCTTCTTCTTCTTGTGCCCTATTCGTTCAACAGACGTTGTCTATCATGTGGGCTATCATCACTTTGTTTACTGCGGCCCAGTGCAGCTTTTCAGTAGACTGACCCAAACATTGTCTTAGGTTAATCAGGCATGACGTTCTCCTTCTCTAGATTTCTCATTACATGCCCGAGATATTGAAGTTTTCGGATTTATATTGTTTTAAATTCATATATTTATTTTACTCATACGAACCATGACATCTTCATACGTAATTATCCATCCAGCATATTTTGAGCATTATTTTGTAGTATATCTAAAATGCTGCAAGTCGCCTTAGCATTTCTTCGGTAAGCGTTTATTTTTTCATACCATAAAATAATATCAAGAATACGTAGAATCTGACTATTCGTAATCATGACTGCAGAATATCTTTTACTTGTGGATAAAGGTTGCACGAGCTTGCTCAATGCGACATTTTATATAATTTATAATTTAACCCAGGTACAGATGAAAATAAAGTTCCAGGCGGATTTTGTTTAACTGTCTTTTGGTTTGGCATATATTTGTCAGTACGCATTTGGTAGTCATGGAGAATAGTTGATTACAATTTATTATGGAGTATCTAATCAATGACGTGTTTAAGTCATTAAAACATAAACGCGACTTTTGCGAAAAAATTTATCATGCGATGAAACTCGTTTCGACTTAATATACAAAACAGTTATTATTATTGTATTATTATTATTATGTTAAGTAAAAATCCTCAATTGATACACCATCGACCTTTACACCCACTCAGAGTTGCTGCATGGTGCGCCATGTGTGTTAGCGGAATCAGTGAACCTTATTGTTTTCAGTATGCAAGAGGCTGTACAAACTTCTTAGTGGCCGAATTGAGTCTATTGGGCCTGCAACACATGTAGTTTCAACAGGACGGTGCCACCTCACACATAGTCCGAACTACGCTTGAAATGTTTATGAATGAAATTCATCCTGTATACTTTATATATTCTCCAATTTTTTGAAGATATATAGTTAACTATTATTATCAAAGGCCTTAAGGGTGTCAAAATGACTTTCAAGAAGATTCCCAGCAAAAGTCATACATGACAGTTGCCAGTGAGATGTATATATAATGCATATTTGATGCATCCGTGAGACTTAAAGGAAACACTCCTGGAGTTCACCAACAACAGAAAATACAGTAGATGCCCGGGAGGCATCACAGGCTGTGAATGTGAAGCCTTTCTTTGTGACTATATATATACCATTTTTGAAATTCGTTTTGAAATATTATTTCCATTAAGTTAAAAATTCGCGTTGTTGCTCATTTGTATGACTACTGTGAAATGATTAATGCTAAGAATTCACGTTTATTATTGTAAATAAATATTATTTTAATAATTTCACTCAGCATAATACATACCTATGTAATTTTTTTTTTGAGAATACCTATCACCATTATATTCATTAATTCTTCGAGAATTTATTATTTAAAAATATAAAATTTCTTAATAATAAATGTAGGTACCTATTATTTTTTTAATAAGATTTCAAATAATCTTTTTTAGTTTTCCTTATTAAATTCATCATCGAGATCCACTTCTAAGTAAAGCATTTTTATGTAATATTTTTAATATAATAAAATTCTGTTTCACAGAAAAATGTATTATACCTATAGTCGAATATTAATATTTTCATGTTTTTTTTATTTATCTTTAAATGTGAAATATTTAAGTAGGTACTTTACTCGCGAGACACAATGGTTCCAAGCTTTTTGGCGAACAATGAAGCTAAACTAGGATTATTTTTTTTAAAAGATATATTATTATTGTGAAATTGCAGTTTTTCAGAACATAGTTCTGTGATATTTTTAATAAAAATTAAATGTATCAATTAGAAAAATATACAGATAAAATCAATTTATCGAAATATATATTGTTGCTACCGGGATTCGAACCAGAATCTTTTCCTATCCGGGGAAATACGCTGACCATTACACCATGTTAACAAAGTGAGTTAACGATAAATTTTCGAACCAATATGCTGCACTTCCAGATTGATACATCTGTTATTCCATTTTTAAAAGTAATCCACTTCATATTACGGAGAATCTCAAATACGTTCGAACAAAACCCGATAGGAGACGCCAGAATTAAATAAATTATCCATAAATTGGGAATCTATTCTCAAATATAAAAAATGTTTGTAACCTACGAAAGTATAACATACGTAACAAAGAAACGTGCATTGCACTAACTTATTAACATTAACATTGTTTCCTCGTAAGAATGGGCAGAGAAGATAGAACACCACATTTTTCTATCCTGGTACACTTATCTTGCCTTGTTCATTTTCAAACATCTTCTCATGCACGCTTGTCGGTTATTGAAGCTTCTAACATGCATGTCATACAATATCTGGTTTATCAGATTATACCTTCTGTTCCTGTTGCCTTCAACATTTACCTCATATAATGTATTTACCATCCTCTCCACTCAGACGCTTCACAAGTTTAAATCGTTTCAGCGTATATATATACGTATAAACAAATCATTTTATTTTTATCACAGAGTTTATTCCTTACCTCATTTTTCTTTACCTTTCCCTTCACCTTCCCGTTCCCCTAGAATGCTCATAGTTTTTCTTCTTTATAACTTTAATCTCTTCTCTTTTTATATTCTTACATATAACTTTTATTATTTTTTCTGCATTAGAGGAAAGAACATTATGGTCCCAATAATCCCTCTGTAAATTTAATAAGTCTTTTTAAAATTGTCCTCACTGTTCAAAGTATAGTGTAATTTTAGAGAAAACCTGTAAACGGTTAAATTATTGTTTCACTTTCATTATGATTTTTGTTTTTATGGATAAACTGTATGTCTTCCTAATTAAATTAAATCATATTCTCCATCGTATATCAATTTTCTGTACATCCGCCTTTAGTATATTTTTGTTATTTTTTTCCAGTTCCAGGCAATTTCAGTATATAAATATTGGTACCAGAACTATATTATAAATGTATCGAAAAATAATAAATACTTAAAGAAAATATTAATAAACCATTATCGGATTATTTTCACTTACGCCAAGTTTAACATTATCATTTTTATTCGCGATGATTTTCAGCTTTCGTTTTTACACGAAAGATATAAGCATAATTTAATAAAAAAATATAAATGATCGTGATAAAATGAAATTATTGGTAATGAAGAAAGTCTCTTTAACCTCTCACATACCTATGTAAAATAAATCTTCCTGGATAAACTTTTACTCTAACGTTATAGCACAGTAATTTTATGGGGATGTTTGTCCAATATTCCGGAGAAAAATATAATATTAGTGGCCAATAAATCACTTTAACAGGGATACATTATAATATATCTCTAAAAGACCGTCGTATTAAATAATTATTTATAAGCCGCCAAGAATATAAAAATGTTTTTAGAAGATGATAATCAAAATAAATTATAGAGAAACCTGTCTAGTGCGTAGATATATTTTAATATTACCAACAATTATTGTTTTATAAAGGTAATTTGATATTTTTTCTCGTAAATTCAATTTTTAAGTAGGCACTTACGCTTATTTTTTTATTCAAAATAAATTTATTGAATACCTAGACAAGTTTTAATCATTATTTAGTACTTATAAAGCTACATGGGGTAATTTAAACAATCAGATATATATTACATACCATATTAAAAGAAGAGCATTATATATATGAGAACATAAATAATTTTAAATCATACATTTATCTTCATAAAATTTATATCTAATTGATTATTAATATGAAACTAGAAGAAAGCAATCAGCTATTACCGTTTGTTTATTTGTGATAACTTTGTAAACAATGGTGACCGCTGAGCGGCCATGACCAGTATTTCCATAAAACATATTTTTCAATGGTAAAGTAGTCTACAACAGTAAAACCTAACTTAACCAATTAACACAAAAATACCTAATCGGACATTTAAGTTATATACCACTCCTGTGCTAATACGGTACGATACGATAATCTACCTTCCACGATCATAGCCCAAGTGCGTGACGAATGCCTGGTGACAGAGATTTTGCGAACGTGTCCTTCCAACTTTTTGCACGTCCGTTCGTTCGCAACATAACACAACAATTCATAATATAAACTATTCCATCACGTGAAAGTATACGGTTAATGCGTCAAATAATACCTGTCGATGATATTGCTATTGTAGTTGATTTTTTAAATAAATTCAGGTTATAAAAAATAATCATTTTCCGTCCATATAGACGGCAATATGCAGCAAATATCATCGCATAATTCTTTTGTTATAGTAACTATGAATAATTTCTTAAAAATTTCAGTTTACTTTGGTAAACTGCACGCGCCTGCTTAACAGCCCTTTCTTCATTTTATTCTGTAAATTTTTTATTTATTTAATTGTAAATATATTGATGGATGTGTTTATTTTTGTCGCTAATTTCGATATTATTTGATCTTTAGATTCCAAAAATGAACATCGTTTGAAAATATTATCGATTTAAAACATACCCGGTTTCTATACCGTTTCTTGTACACAACCCCGCCTATCCGTCCGAAATTCCTATTGCAGAACCAATTTCGGAATTCCTCGCCCAATATTGTTTCTGTCAGTGTATAAGTGTGAGGCTCCTATAGCCTTCCTTCTAAAATTGGATGAATTAAATAAAATATTTTTTGTTTTAATTTTATGAACTATGCTTTGTACTACACAAACGTTATCACTACTATAGTTTCGAGAGGGCAATATCTTTCATCATCAGGCAATAACTAATCTACATACAGTATTGTAGTCTATTCGGGTACCGGTACGGGGCATGGGAAGGTGGGGGTGAGTTTTCTGTCGCAATCGTGAAGTGTTTAGGAGTGTTATATTGTTAATTAGTGTTTTTTCCGAATTTAAATTCTTTTGTATTTCAACGGTTTTTAAATTGTTCGTTATTAATCCTTTATAAGGTACCAAGTAGTGATGTTTTAGTTTATGACTATCGAAAGAGTGATTTGTTTAAATTATGTAGTTAGAAAATTACTAGAATTTGTTCCTTAGTCTCGTATTTAGATTTTCTGAGGTTTTACTATAACTATATTTTGATCGAATTTATCATTTTGTAATTTACTAGCAGCTCGTTCTTGGCGTCGGCGTCGCCTGGAATTTAATTTTTTTTATAATGTTGGTTTTAAACAAAACCTTTTTGTGATTCAAAATTTGGTCCAGGATGGGTGGGAATAAGATACGGAGGAATGGTATGGTATGGTAACCACATTTTTCCCGGGATTTTAGAGTGTAACTGAGGAAAATTTTAAACGAGTGATATTCAATATAATAAACATTTATCTCACTGGATCGGTACGGTGACTAAGGTGCTTATGTCTGGCCCAAGCTCCTAAAGAGAAACTACACAAAATTTGAAGACCGGATGTTGGATTTTACTAAAAATAGACAGACATGCATACAATCATATATATATATATATACTAGGTGAAAGCACATCAATAATGACAGAAAAAAAATTTGGTACCTACCTAGGTTGATTATGCAAAGCTCAACTCATATGACACCACACCAGCTCTCTTCTTCTTTAATAGCTCACAGCGAACCTTGGTCTTCTAAATCTTACGCCTGCACATGCACTGATTCTCTGTGACTTTCGTTTCGACTTCCTCGTCTTCCAGTTCAGAATTTGTAGCAGCTATACTGCGTCCTTCATTGCCCCATCCTACAGCAAAGGGCACTGTTTATCTACTACCTGGGTTTCCATTAAGGATTATTTCTGGACGTGATTCGTCCATCTGAGTCGCTATAGTTTCATGCGGATGTAGATTTTAGAATTCTGATAAATATTATGTAATTCCTCGGTGTAGCTTATTTTCATCCCCTATATTCTGTGCATTACTTCTCTCTCAAAACTATGCAACATTTCTCCCAATTTGATGGGAATTGTCCACGATTCATGACGAAACGTCAATATAGTACGGATGGTAGTTTTATACGAGTACACTATAGATTTTGTTTTCCTGTGACTTTTCGTGATTTTATAATTGATAGTATTGTGAAATAGGTTCTTTTTCCTGCTAATTTCCTGTAATTGTTTTCCTAACTGTTACGACCTCTTTATTTTTTTTAGCCGGTCAAGCTCACCAGCTTTCATATTAAAGTATTTTATTCGTGTAACAAAGCTTGGCAGCCACAAATATCTTATTTCAAAATATTAATAAAAATTGTTAAAATTAATAAATATAATTTCCATGATCTTTAATATTGTCCATTTATTTATGTTCGGAGGAGGGAATTATACATATATTAGATATACAATATATACAAAATTCTCAGTTACTATCATCCCGTGCTATCATTGCTGGTGATATCAGAAAAATATATTGTTCCCTCACGAAGCTACGGAATACATTTCCAGTTTAAAATATTCAGAAAGTGTGGCAAGTGTGGCCACCTTCAGCAACAATTCACGCACATGTTTAGTAAAGAGAGCTTTTGAAAGGCTTTGGGTCTAATTGAATGCTCGAAATTCGAGGTGAGGATTGGAAGCCCTACTTTTGGTTTATACTTTATGCAGGAAGGCAAATACGTCTAGTTTTTATACCTGATCCTGAATTAGTTAATAACAAAGCCACTCTCAGGTTACGTCGGAGGTAGCACTTGTATATGTACATTATTAATACGTGCGCACACTTTCACAGTTACAGAAAATATTGTGAACACCAGAACATGTCACAACAATGCTTTTACTATTTTCAAAGTAGACAAAAGCGGCGGTGCTGTGAAAAATTAAACCAGCTCAAACACCGTTCTCGTGCCGTTATTTCATTGTAGTACATTATTTCAGCAGTTCATATAATTTATTATACACGAACAAATATTTATTTTATATCCGGCATTAATAACTACTTATTTTTTTACTAAATGTTAATATTTTACGACATTTATGAATTGCGGAATTTTCCACACTAATATTTGTATTTGAATACTTTCGGCGGTAGTATGGCAAAGGAATTAATATATCTAACATATTTTATACGAGTGGAAATTTACACACCCAATACTTTGTATGCCATCCATTTATATGACAATACATATACTATAATAATCTACAAACCACTATGAAGAAGATTTGTATAAAAGATTCAAATTTAATTGGACTCACTCGATTTTTTTTAAATATCGACAAACAACGAATACAAAAACACAGGCAGTTACTTCCATTATTTATTTATTTCAAACTTTTAATGCAGTTATCTTCTCTTTTACTTTTTCACATTGTGTTAATTTATTAATTATCAAACTTAGCTCTTTTATATGTAAATTGGTCATTCAAAATCGGCGTTAGTTATAAAATCAGTCACTTTTGCCCGCTACCATTTATATTAGAATTCATGCAATAGCAGTCTTTGCTACTCATAAATTTAAATTGCTGCCAATATGCTAAACTAGCTAGTTTTTGGAAGAAGGTGTTTTATTTATATAATATTTTATATCATATTATATAGATTTTTATTCATAATAAGGGCATTAATAAATATATTGTTCATTAAACAGTTTTTCACATTATTCTCCAAATTCTAAAAATCACTATGAAATTAATTTGTTTAAGTGAAGGAACCATTTAAAATATCATTATTATATAACTGCCAATATATTAATTTTTATTCACCAATGCGACAAATTTACCTTTTTGTTCATTGACATACATAAATTTATCGTCATTCGCTTATCGTGGTTTCAGCATTTACACTAATTATTTATTTAATATAATCTGCAGTTTAATAAAAAACTAAAAACAACTTTCATCTATATAATAAAAAGGTTCATGTTGAACAAGTATAGTAAAAAGTTTCTGCATCCGACATTCAATTTGGACCAATCTAGGAAGTTTTTATTTTTGGTTGCGAATACGAAAAACTTAAGTGCAAAGTTTCAAAAGAAATTTGTTCAGGAAATCCTGAAATAATTGATATTTTATCCGTAATATAGCTAGGTATACTTTTAGATTCAGATAACTTCCGAATCGATAGAACCAGCCATATCTTTGTGGATATTATCAGTTTTAAATTTGAATTGTTGGTACAGGAATAAGGGCATCCAATACCGAGACAAAATTGCACTCCCGGGCTTCGATTTTGATGATCAGGGATTCAGGATCAGTCCCAGAATTAGAAAAAGGTAATTTGCTCAATAATATAAACTTTTTAAAAAGTCAAAACAAACAATTACAATTAGTGTAAGATATTTAGCGCAGTTGACAAATAATACTTTTAAGAGAACACATTCTTATTGTGAAGTTGTAATTTTTCAGAACATAGGTCTGTGATATTTATAATTCAAATTAAATGTAGCAATTAGAAAAATATACAAATAAAACCAATTTATCGAAAAAATATTTTTGTTGCTACCGGAATCCGAACCTGGATCTTTTCCTATCCGGAGAAATGCATTAACCGATTACACTACACCAACGTAGTAAGTTGACGACAAATTTTCGAACTTACATGTTGCACTTTCAAATTAGATGGGTTCGTAATATATAGATAAAAATAAAATAAAAATATTTTTTGAATTAATAGATTTTTCTTTATATGTCTTTCCAGATGATTTATTTAATTTGTATTTGTAAATATAAATTTATTGTATTTCGTTAAAAATATGAATAAATAATTACAAGCAGATTGCTATGTGGAAAGCTATAGTACCTGCTTGTCTCATTATTATGACACACTTGTGCCGCGCTTAGATCATTTCTTAACGGAAGTTACCCCTTAAACTCTTATGCTCCTACGTTCCCATATCACGAGACGAGCTCATGATCAAGAGCAGACGCGGTCCACACACGCAGCAACAGTCAGTGACGCGCTAGCAATGGTGAAATGAGCACGCTTGCGGGAGTGGAAACAGACCGATCATGAGATACTGTCACACTTGTTGAGCTTACCCAAACCATGGATGCTGTGATACATATGGTAAAAAATAATTATCAAACGATGGGAGTAGTTTACTACCGTAAAACAACTTTACCAAACATATACTGATTCAGGAATATTCTAAAAATTTTATTAAAAATAATTAATTACCGAAATACTTGAGTAACACTCGCTAATAGGATGTGATAAATTTAAAAGATGTTTAGAAGATGTGAAGAGATGATAGAGGGATTGTAGAGAGAGGATAGGAGGATGATTATGATGATGCGGGTCCGGGTCCGGTTCCTGTTAGGAACTCGGACCTGCTGAAGCGTGGAAGGAATCTGGAGCTGTTTAGAGCCTTGTACGGTGTGGGTCTCCAGATGGGAGATTCGTCGGAGACCTTGATCCGTTGTTATAGTTGCTGCCATGTCTTACCTCTTTTCTATCTCTTTTTTCATCTAAGTCATTTCTCTCTGTTTAACTTCGCTTTATCATTATTACTTGCAATTGTAAGTTTGCCTTGTTTAAATTTATATTTTGTATAAATTATGTCATATTTCTTGTTTATTAGGAGAACACATTCTTATTGTGAAGTTGTAATTATTCAGAACATAGAACAATATTTTTCGAAAAAATTGATTTCATATGTATATCTTTCTAATTAATATATTTAATTCATATTTAAAATATCTTGTTTAATTTATATAATATATCTTGCATTACTATTATATTGTGTCCTTATATACACTTTTAATTTTACATTTTGTTTTTTTAATTATACTTTATTTTACACATATACATAAATTAAAAATAAATATAAAACTTTAGAGTCAAGAATAAATAAAGTCTTCGCTTAAAATTCCATACAAAATTGTTCGTGTGTAATATTTCTTAAAAATAATGTGATACTCTAAAGATCAAATAACTTGATTCTTCAACATATCATAACAGTTTCTTTCTAAAGTGAAATATAAAGTTTTTTATGACATACGTTTAAGAATATAAAAAGACATGTATTTTATTCTTTGCGTAATTTTAAATCAAGTCTGACATATTTATTTGATTTATACTTAATAAATTTTCAATTAAAAGATTTCTCAGAACGAGAAGTATTGTAGAATGGTGAATGAAAAGCCTCCAATTAAAGATGAACACGTTGTCTAATGAAAAAGTTTCATAATTGGAACTGAGTAATTACAGACGAACACAAAAGACGAATAATTTTAAAGTTTTCAACAGAGACTAGTTCGGAACTGTAGTTAAGTGCTATCAGTGAACTTTTCTTATATTATCTCAGGCTATTGACAACAATACATATTATGTGAATTGAGGCATAAATTTAAAATGCGAAATGTGTATTATCCAAGTAAAATATTCATTTCAGATTTCATGAAGACTTATTATACTTTGGGGAGTTTTAAGTTAACTGTACTTTCGTAACTTTGGAATAAGTTTTTTAATATTTATAAAAGTTAACTGAAATTTATTATTTTATTTTACGGCTAGGTTAGATAACATAGACACTGGAAATTTCAATTAGGTGTGTGCCTGTGGAAGTAGTAGATAGACTGGAAGCGTTTGAGACATGGTGCTGGAGACAAATAGAAAAGTAAACTGGATTAAAAGAGAAAGGAAACACTGAATATAGTAAAATAAAATAGATAATACATAATGATTTTTCAAAAATCGACAACACATTATGAGAAAAACGGTAATAATAAATAATAATGAAGTAAAAGTAATAGTTAATAAGTAATAATATAGAATAATAAGAATTAGAAGACGACATAGAGAAATCAGGAAAAAAAATCTTTTTTTTTTTTTTTTTATCTTTGTTTAATTAACCACTAAAATGAGTTTAAATACATCTACCGGTTTCGAAAAATACCATTTTCTTCTTCAGGATGTCATAACTAACTAAAACATACATTGTTTCTTTGACAGAATCTATTTTTAAAAATCTATTTTTAAAATAATTTTTTTTTTTTTTTTTAGTACCTAACTCAAATCAAACTTCCTCTGTCTCGGATTCCAATCGTTCACTTTATCACCATCTCATGTCTTCCAATTGCTTCTTTCATCTTAGCTTCAGATTATACATTTATTACATTATTGCACTATTATAGATTTTTGATCATGTTTTATATAAATGTACAAGTCGCTCCTATAATTCAAGATCATTCTTATTTGAGGTTGCACAAAACTAATGTAGTTTCAAATACTGTACTTTATATACGTAGTTACTTTATATATGGAATTTATTATCAATTACCATATATTTATTTGAACTGAAAATATCTATTACAACTAAATGATTCATAGTTTTTTCAATCCTAATCCTAAAAAAATACAATATTACATTTATACGTATTGAAAAAAAAAACAAGCTAAAAGTTAGTGAAGATGAAAGAAAAGAAAGAATCATTAATCTCAATAAATACCATGTTAACTGAACAACATTATTTCAATTAACTTATTACTGAACTTTACTTGAATTTGAGTACTTTTTAGGTGATCCAGTAATGAGTTAAAGTTTTTTAGAGTTAAATAAATGAATTGGCTCTGTGCCAATGGTCGGGGGGTTTCGAGTTGGGAAATTTGTCACCTTTTCCGGAAAGTAGACATATGTACATATTGAGATAATTTTTAGTTGAGATATTAATTTGAGAAGATAAATTATTTTGAAAACAAATTAAATTAATAAATTAGAAAGATATACAGAATAATTAGGTTTATCGAAACAATATTTTTGTTGCTACCAGGATCTTTTCCTATTCAGGGAAACCAATTACAAATTTAAAAGCTATGAATATGAAGTGAAAAAATTGATTAAGTTTTATAGAGATTTTAAAATACAAAGAATTATCATATTTTTGGTATATACCTAAATTTTGTTTAGAGGAAGGTTTGGCTTCATTGTTAAGAATAAGAGTTCTAATTTCTTTATGATGGCTTATTTATTTTGTTTTATTTATATTATATTTACGCCCTTATGGGCTATTAAAAAAGTATTAATAAAAACATGTGCAGCTCGTACAAAATAATACACCATAGTAAGTAAAATACAGTTTAGTACGATATAGTTTATATGTGATTGTATAGGGTTATTTTATGTTCGAAAACTCTAAATAATATGGTAGGTAATCTTGACATGAAAATAACTAGAAACAACTAAAGTTTTATATTAATAGAAGAATATTTCTATCTTCAATGAAGAATATTCTTGAACGGTATTCACAATATAAAAAACGACCTAGATGCCAAAATTTATCAAAATCAATGAAATTCTCGGAGCAGTTTGAGTTTTATGGTAAAGATTGGCAATCGAAAATAGTGAGGAGGCAGGTGAGGAGGATTCAGCTGGATTTTGACGTTACTGACGTTTTGACGTTAATGATGATGATTATTTATTTTATTATATGTTAAACTGTTTTTATTTTCGATCCCCCGATCATTGGATCACTTGATGAGTGTTTTAACTACCAAACCAACATGCACTGTGGATTATATGTATATTTAATTTAATTGTTTTGAAAGATATTATATACCTAAAACACATTATCGTCATATACTCGCTTTTATTTCACCCCTCCCCCCCATCCCTATGTCTGCCTTCATAAAATTGTTGTTTTTCCTAACTTAACATAGGTCAACCCACAGGCTGCCATGCCTTCGGTGTTACCAAAAAGATACGGTTTGGTTATCGTTCCTTTAATACTCGCAAAACGTATCCAAGCCACCTCTATTGAGATCTTAAAATACATTTGAGATATAAAATTAACTTCAAACACCAATTATTAGATTAGTTTATTTCGACGTCGATACCGACGACGCGGGAAAATTAAAAAGCATAAGCAGCTCGTCGTACTTTACAGCTGTCCGTGACTGTAGCCTTAATCGTTGCTATTTAGCATTAGCAGCGCGTCTTGCGTTTAAAGTTTCTTGACTTTGTCTTTCACGCCTGTGCTGTACTTTATTTTAACGAGCGTCTTCTTCTCGCAATTGGATCCTCACACTATTATTTTAATCTTCAATGTCAGATCTTACAAATTACGCAAATATCTAAATTGTTGAACATTTATAATTTAAAATGTATAAATTTATAATTTAAAATGTAAATCTTACAATTGTTAAATATGGGTGATGTAGTAATACGAACTGAAATTGAGAAAACTTTTACTGAACTTGTAAAACTCGTATTACACGTCGTACACAGAGATTAGCGGCAAAGGTCAAAATATATCAGTTCATTTAATCTTATCTTTATGCAAAATGCAATGCAAAACATTTTAATTAATAAATCAGTATTTATTTTATACTTCCCTCAGAGTGTTCCACAATCCGTGGACATGCATTGTAATAGCAGAGTTCGGTATGGACCAAGGCAAAGCGGATAGTTGCTCTGGTTCGTAAGGTGCGCAAGTAAGGTTCTGGTTTAGTATAAATAGTTCCGATTCGTGGGATTTTCGAATTATAACTTCGGCTTATAACATTCTCTCAATTTCAATTACAGCTTATGTTCGTTATTCTGGATTTCATAAAAAGTATTTGCATAAATGTCTAAATTAATATAGTAATAGTTATATATCGTAATTTTAGTTACCATTATAAATTGAATATATCCTAGAACGCAAAAAATATATCAGCCAACCATATCTTATGCATATATTTATTTTGTAGTATTGTAATGTAAATGTATACTTTTGAACAAAAATAGATGGAAAATTCCGGACATTATCGACCATTCCGGTTCGTCAAATTTTCCATTTCGAATCACTTAAGGGTTGTGAAAGTGACTGCTTAAGCAGAGTAGGTACCATATATTTTTCAATCGTCATTAAATTTAAACATTACGTCTCGTCAACTACTCTTTTATTCTTTAACGCCATTATAATAATTTATTTGAATGGACCAACTCTGAAAGATGAATCTCTTTTAACACATCGTAAAATAAAATAATGCTTTTTTGACTTACTTTCGAAGATATCAGTTTTGCGGTTCTAAATACCTGGAATCACTTGACATTCTGAATCAACGATACTAAAATCCCGAGAGCCAAACGGATTACTTGTCAAGGAAGTAAAGAGTTTGGGTGAACAGGGATGACATTCTACGGCAGAAGCATTGATTGCATCTGGTGCCGTTATCAAAGAAAGCTCTCATGATTCACGACACAAGCCGATCCTTGAGCGTGTTGAACAGTAATATATACACGTAGATACATTCAGCAACTCAGCTTCGCAAAAAAATAGTTTAAAAATGTCTAAAAAATTTCTGACTTCATTAATTGGACACTTTAAGTTAACGGGTATTTGATAAAGGAAATTGTTTTGTTATCAACGCTGAAAGAAACGATAAACTTTTGTTAAAATCAAGTGATCATTTTGCGGAAAAGTTAATTAGAATTTCGCATTAAAAGTAACGGTTATGTTCATAGTCACTGGGTTCTTTAAAACTATTATTTTATAACTGCTTTTACGAGTTTCACACATACAGGATGTTTCCGGAACTAACTTTAAGATAGTATTGGGAGATTATGTTATCTGATCTGCTACCATAGTTTTATTTAATTAAAGTTAGTTAGCATACCTTTAGCGGACATTGGTACTACTGACTAATAGGGTACAGCGCGGGTAGTCCAATATTAGGTATGTTTCCATTAAAATCAATTTAATATCCATTAATACTATATTTTTCCCTCCCTTAATGATCCGTCTCACTGTATATGTAGTATATCTCTATCTTTCGCATATAATTTTGTATTCTGTCTCCCTTGGTGTTCTGTATAACTGTATATATATTCTTTCTCTCTCTTTCACGTGTAATTTTATATTCAATCTCCCTATTTATGTATATATAATTGTACTCTTTTTGTATTTTTGTTAGTTTTAAATACGCCCTGACGAAACTTGAACTAAATGAAACCGGTTGGCGTGTAATAAAATTCGTTTTTAAATACACAGTGATTGTGTTTTATTTTATCTAAAATTAACTAACTAAAACCATACTTGTCAAGTTGTTCTAATGTTTTTTAAAATAATAATCATTTCACAATAAATCTAGTACCTAACATAAATTGTTATGATGATGAAAGATGTTAAAATTGACTTAATGATATAAAATTATTCGATTTTTTTTAGAATAGGAAAAGTACCTTTTTTGGTTAATTTTACACGCTTTATTTATTTTTTCAGACTCCAAATTATTCAATTTATAACCAATATTGTCTTTATGTAAAACAGATAATCCCAATATTTTATCAAAAGTATGATAATTTTCTAATAGATGTTTGGAAAATTCATTACTATAAACATCTTAAATGCTTTTTGACTCTTATGTTAAAATTTTGATCTGTTTTTTCAATATAAAAATCAGTACAATCTTTACAGATAAGTTTATAAACACCGAAATTATTAAATTTATTAACTTTGTCATTGGAATTTATTAGTAATTTTTCTATATTATTATTTGTATGAAATACCGATCTTATGTTGTTTACACATTTGAATGCACATATAAAATTGTTAAAAGAATTATTCCGAACTGTCTAAGCATAAAGTCATTTAACAGCCCAAAGTTTTGGAAAAGTATTAATGCCGTCAAGAGAGATCTACATAATCATAATTCGATCGACAACTTGAGCGAAACGGAAATATTTGTAACACGAATTACTAAACCTTGAGAAATTCGAATGAAATTTTTTAACCAAGTGAATCAACAGCGCAAAATATTGATACAAATTGTGACTTTAATGGTTAGTTGTTGATATATGCATATAACTATAATAATCAGTAAAGATTGTAATTTTAAGTGCGACAAAATTTTTTTAAATAAAAAATAATAAAATGTTTCCGATTCATATGCACCACCCCTTGTTGGAACCAAGGTCCTTCATCAGTAATAACTTCACGTTTTGCACGGTATGGAAAATTCTAATCAGTTTGGTGTGGCATTGATACAAAACTTCCAATATTCGCCAGTGGGTGTAGTAATAACGTCCATAATGCATTTTCGTCTTCATGCACAAGTTTAGAGGAGAAAATAATTGTTTGTAGGTGACGGCAAACAAGTTTTACTTCAAAAAGTATTTTCGTTTTACCGCTTTACTGCTAAATAAATATTTGTCAATACAAAATATTACCAGTCGGTAATTATTTAAAAATTCAAATCTCAGAAAAATATGTTACGAAAAAGTAACCCATCCTCTGCGGTGGTGGGTCAGATTTGACCCGGGTGTTTGTAAAAACATAAAGTACAGATAAAGTTGTCATTTTCCATCTAGCTAATCTTTTATTAATTTTTTCTAAATAATTTGAGATATAAATTAATGTTATCAGACGAGATTTAAATGAGTTATTGACAAAAATGTGAAAAAATGCCCAAAAACTGATTGATGACATTCATTTTTATGGGATAGTGTCACCGCTTGCACCAAATCATATATTGTCAACATTTTGGATTGGGGATATAACGGATGCAGCTCCACTCCAACCATTCCGCGTATTAGTAATCCAGTCAAGTTATTTTACACTATTTATATTGTTATTTGTCTTGACTTCTTTAATTTAAGACAATAAATATTATATCTATCTTGAATATAGGTTGTCTATTGTTTCACTTATTTAAAAAAATTGTAAATTACATTTTTCCTTTTCTTATAACATTGTTGATTGCATTTCGTATAAAAAGTAACTACATATTTTATTTAATACCCATACACGTTAATCATATGTTTTAACACTTGACAGAAACTCACATATTCGAAAAGCCACGATACTCGATATTCAAAATTTTTAACTGGTAAACACATCTCGGTAAAAATTTATTAGAGAATTTAATATGTACCTTTATGGCACTTTTCTACAAATTTTAGTTATAAAAATAATACACACCTAGTACCTACCTATACAATGTACAATGCTAAACGACCATGACAAAAATAAACGTAACATCATTTCATTTCTTCCTTCACTCTCGGTGATCTGTACACATAAACCGCACATAATTATGAGAGGCCTTGAGGTAAATTAATTAATTTGTTTCGGGTGTATAACTTGTGAGAGTGAAGGACGGCGTTCTTCCCTCTCATCGGCTAGTCAATGAAGAACACGATAATCGCGGGATCTTCACCATAGAAACCCATACCCACCTTAGTTTATCACATTCTGCCTTCATCCTAAACTGGGAAAATTTATTTAAAATACCTGAGAAAGATAAATAAAAAGGTATTATTCGTTACATAATGGAATTTAATCATACAAAAAAGAACATAAATAAAGTTAGAATCAAAGTACAATTCACATTAACAAATCCCAGTTCCGTCGGGTTGGACGCGAGTTCAACGTTCTTCTTGCAGGCTGGTGACAACAATATGTTACAATGGATGACATAACTTCAGTCCATGCTCGTCCGTGCACATTTTATTGTAGCATCCCATCTCCATGACCCAGCATCGTAGTTAGCTCTCAGCATCCTGGCCGAAGCAATAGGATTTGTATTCAAAAATGTATAAAATAAGATGTAATGTAGCCCTTAGTAGTGTTGAATCCGAAACCAAAGTAGTGAATGTAATGTCTCGTTTCCAGTAAAGATTATTCATCATGCGATTAGATTAACAAATTATAGTGAATTATGCACTAGTGATTGAATAACATAAAAGTATTCACCCTTCGGTTACGTTGGATGCTCACGGTTACATCTTAGATCCGCTGGCCACAGAAGTGAACCACGTAATTTCTATGCGATGAATTTAAAAAGAACCATTGATGGTTACCGTTTTTATAACCTTCAAAACCGATCGCGATACCAACGTGAGGGCATTATTCGTGATTATGAGATACTTAGTAGTAAAATAAGTGACGGGGTAATTTCTAACAAGACATCAGTTTGTAATGTCACAAACTATTAAATAATAAAATACATTATGAAACTAAAAAACTGTATAATAAATACACCGTGACCTCCGAGAAATTAAACAAAACTGAAGCATTATCGGTTATTATATTATCGTTTTCAAACATTCACCATGAAAATGATAAATTATTTAATAAAACACGTATTTACCCTTATTCAACATACGGGGGGTGGTTGTGATTAACCGAACGAGCTTTCGCAACCCTTGCGGCTACATAGGCAATTACGAAAAGATTTATGTCGCTTATATCCATCCAATACAAATGTATATTACGCTCGGCGTGATTTGTGCGTGAACGCTGAATAGGGAGGCGAGAATTATAAACGATTCCATAGCGAGATTGATTTTTTATTGACAAAGGGAATTCTTTATATTCTTCCAAATCGAATCATGGATTACATCCATGATGGACACTAAGTATGAACCACCTTTTATGAGAGAAAATTTTATTTTCTGATTTGAATGACACGCAACACTTTGGGATATCTCGTAAAATAATATCTTATTATTATTCTTCTTCTTCCACGGCACTACATTCCAGGATGTAAATTGGCGTCCTGCACAAATGTTCTCCACTGATTTCTATCTCAGGCCATTCATTGGACTCATCGGACTCTCCCATTCTGCTACAGTATTCTTCCACACAGTCAACTCACCTATTCCACTTGATCGTGATCTTTGGTATCATGGCATTTGGTATTCTTTCAACATAGTCATCCCATCGCAGTTTTTGGAACCTACAAAACATTTTGATTATTTCCTCCACAATTATATTTCAGGGCTCATGATTAATTTTTTTTCTGTAAGTTCCTAGTTAATTTTTTAGTGTAGGTCCATAATTTTTTTTAGTATTTTGCACTCAAAAACTGCTAATTTATTTCTTTGATTTGGGTTAGGCACCATGTTTCGCATTCATAAGTGATCACTGGTCTTACTATAAGTCATCATAATTTTTATCATTTTCCTACTCTTATCCCAGGAGAATCGTGGACCCAAAGTCTAATCAAAGAAATATATATACATACATATTATAACGTTATATCTAGTACCTACCGCGCATAAGATGTGATAGGAATTGACATTTTACCAAATGGCAACACTGCACCGCGTAAAGAAAATTTCTCTGTAGTATTTTGTTTTTTTGACAACTTTACGTGAAGGATTACTCACGAACAAAGCAGGACTCTGCTTCTTTTATTCTCAATTCGACATATTTTACAACAAAATATGACTCAAGGATTCTTTGTGACTTCAAAAGGAAGATGACGACCTAGCCTTCTTGACGCTTTGACAAGTAAGAGACGCAAGTATTATACGGGTGCCTCGGAACCTGAAGAGCAAACGAAGACGGTGGATTGCTAATGAAGAACGCAGACATCTGGTGGTCAAATTGTTGTAAAGTAAATTTCAATGTAAATTTTTAATATCCAATGTAATGTAGTGTTTATTCTAACCTTTTAATTTCAAATACGAAATTGCTAGTTTTGTTAAAGACGTTTTGATAAAAAGTTCATTATTTTGCTAAAGAAAGATTAGTGAATCAATCTTTATTTGTGATCACATTTATGTGACATGATTTTTGCTATATTGTACCTGACAAACTCATCAGGTGCTTAAATTGTTGTAATATAACGTTTGATGTGAATATTTTAATATCTAGTATTTTATATCATCATAATTTTGATATTGACACGTTGATAATAACTCTATTATTTTGTTAAGAAAAGATTTTCCAGTCAATTTTTATTTGTAATCACATTCAGTGACATAATTTCTTACCATATTCTAACTTGTAAATTCATATGTTTTCAAATCTGTGCAAAACCATTAAATTATGATGATATAAATTTTGAAACTAATTTTATTATTTTCTCTGAGAATGGTAGCTGATGAGAATAAGGCAACATGGTAAATTATGTGCATCTTATGCTATACACTGAGTGAGCCGGAGGACGAATGAAATACGACGTCACAATATACAAATACATTATACAAATTTGATAAAATTGCTGTGTGAAATTGGCTGGAGTGCATTCGGACCTCTAAATATGATTTTCAAAAATGATCTTCCATTGTATAATATATGGAAAGTTGAACTAATGCATATTTGTAGTGCTCTCGTAAGGCTAGTCTCTTAACAAAAGAGAGATTCAAAAACATGACAGAAAAATGCATGGAAATATGAGAACAGACAAGAGTAGTTAATATAATTAAACATGCAGTTAAACATGACAATTATTGGACAAACGCAATCATTCAGTGATACCCACTCAAAGGAAGTCATGAGGCCAATAGGCCACACCAAAATTCGCTGATCTGATGAAATCATGAAACTTTTTGCTGATTATGATAACATGTATATTAAACGCATATTATCGTAAGCTGTGTGGAGAATTCTTGAAATATTAAAAAAATATATAATTTACCTCCAAAGTTACACGTTCGTCATTTTTACCGATAATCCATGGATAAGAAGATTTTCATGTCTGGTGATCCCGTGTGGTGTTATTTATACACGGAATTCCTTTTAAAGATTTTATGACAAATGGTTCTTATGATACATTCTCCATCCTGGCAGATACTAAATATCAAATGAAAATTTTAACTACGTGCTATCATTCTTCGCTTCATATTCCCACGGGTGCAGGGCCTGCCGGATAGCGTAGCACACACTCGTTTTTAGTCAAATATTTAGCTTTTTTACACATTCGAATTACGTACGCTATGACATTGTCCGATTAAATAATTTATTCTACATATTTGGTTGCGTCATTAATATTCTTCGTATATTTATCGATTTATTAAAAATATATAATACTATAAATATAACATACGTATTGTTGAAGCAAATCCGATATTAGACTTATAAAACTCTTGTGTTAAACAAAAAAGGGTAGTGAAAGTATTCTTGGCTTGTTAAATTTGTAAATAAATAGATTAATAAAATAAAACCTATGTACTTTTGTGTTTTAAAAGAAACATAAACACTAATCTCAGAGTAGGTATCAAAATAAAAGAAACAACAATAAAATTATACAAAAATATATATAAATATTTGATTATACTTGTATCTTCGTATCCTTCCTATCCTAACCTAGATAGACCAAAAACTCTGTGATGGATACATTAGTAATTAGTATCAGGTAGTTGTAGTAGAAGATGAATGTTGTAAGATTGTCCATCACTACAAATTCGAAGAGACACGGTCAATGTCATCTTTCTACACTAAATAGCCAACTTCAAAGTAGACCGCCCTGATTTATTCAAACGAATATCTAGTAGAGTGCCATCTAGGTCAACTAGAACTAATCTTGAAGACTCAGTCTTCCACATTGAAAAACCAATACCAAACACAACTTATTAGACATTTTCAATACTTCAATTAACTCAATGTAATCAAAACACTTTATATGACCTTATTATATAAACCTTAATGACCTTAGTTTTATTTTTATGATACCGATTTTATTCCCTATCCCATGTTCCTTCCTCTTTACCCTCCCGTTTCCCCTGAAAATTTTTCTGTCTTTTCTTTTCTCTCCCTGTTTAATTTATACTGATTTTTTATATTCCTGCAATAGAAGAGAAAGTTCTCACTCTTTTTATCGTTTTTATTAAATGAACGTTTAGATATACCTAAATAGTACTCATCAATACTTCAAAAACAAATAATGGAAATTTGTATTCAATTGCATAACTGCATATCTTAAAGTTGTTCTGGCGTGTGACGGACATCTGTTCATATTCCAGACCAGAATAGATGGAACTAGTAAAATCTGTTAATCAGAAATACGGCTGATCAAAAATGATGAAATCTCTAATTACTGCAGTTCTTAAGATCCCTGAATAGCAACGGTTTTCATAATGGTCATTGATAACAATTATTATAATTTTGATGTTCGCGTGTAAAATTATAAACTATTATACATTCGAATAAATGTCAAATTAGACTTGATCTTATCTTAAGATGTTGTATCATACCAAAACATAAGGTTTATTCGATTTCTCCTTAAACAATAATAGTCAAGACAAAGCTGAAATATAATTATCAGTGGTCATACTCACTGCACCCTATATAAAAAAATAATTTGTAATTTTCTTTAATTACATAATATTTTTGTTATTACCAACTTCTCATATAAAACACACATATAACAAAAAATATTATCTTAATTTATCTACGTAATTTAGTAGTTAAAATGTCTAACCACAAAGTTACTGCTTCAAGCATTAAAATATTTCTTATTTATCATGTTCATCTCGACTTCACTAATGAGCACGACCGCCCTGACAGAAACGCGACGAAAATTGCATTTCTGGGGTGAGTAATTTGTTAAAAAACTTCATTGTCCAGCATCTTAATCCCGCATCTTCCCACTTTCCTCTGTAATATGGTATATACTTATATATTTAAGATATAACAAAGTTTAATTTGAAGTATTTAAAGGTGTGTTTTTCAAACGGTGTGCCGTAGCAGACTAGTGTCCTCTCAGTGTGTATTATAAATAGTATTATAACACTACATTAACCTTGTAACAACCTACATGCTTGAAATCGATCGACAGATATACTACTAGCTAGGTGCAATTAAATGATTATTAAGTATTTGGCGCCTCATCTACATGTGTATTAGATTAGCACTGCATTAGAATATTAATTTAGATAAGTTAAGAAGTCTTCTTCAAAATATTGCGAAATAATAGCTTTAAGACAAAAAAAAGCGCACATTTGTGATGTTTCTTCGACGCGAATCATGTCATAATTTACGTACTCTTTATACATCGCTTTCGCGGCGAACTCGAAACTCCACGTGCTTGGTCTGCTAAAATCCTTTTTACTTATCAAAAATCCTTTTTTTTAATACAAACTTACGGTAGATAATTAATTACCGCCGTCTTTTATTCAATCTTACAATATTTTGACACACAATTAATCATTATTTTCTATACAAGTGCTCTACCGCCGAATTGCTGCAATCTGCGTTTTTGGCCAATGAGTGAAAACTTTTTAAAAAAAGCCGCACTTTGTTTATAGGGAATGCCATATATAATTATCACTACAGTAATACCCCGAAGTTATGCGATAGGTGGGACCGACTACAATCGCTCAACTCGAATTCGCGTAAGTCGGGGTACAACTTTGCATATAAATACATACAATTATGTTTAGTTTGGACCAAGGACTAACAAAAATACTAGTTTAGAATTTTTTTTTTGATAAAATTGCAGTTCTTTATACATATTAATACAAATTATCAAAAAAATAAACGATTTACGTAATAAGTCATTTCGATGTCGATGGCTTTATAAAATCTAACAAATTCGTCTGACGACACAATGCCTTCTTTTTCCACGCAGAATTTCTTCGTAGAAAGCTAATAATTATTTTCTTCTTTGCTTTGTAGCTTATAACGCATTCTTCATTGGAGTCTATGTTTTCTGAAATATTTAAACCATTTTCAATTGACCTGAAACCTTCTGTCAAGCTTGCAATTGTCATGTGCTTTTCTGGTTGAATTGGGTCTGAAGTGTCTTCATTGTCGCTTTGCTTACACATCTCTATGAGCTCATCGATTGTTAGCTCCTGACTAAATTGACTTCCAAATCTAATTACCTGCCAAGATTAATAACTTCTTCTACCACATGAGCGATATCAGTTTCTAGAAATTACAGTAAGAGAAACACTGAATATAGCTGTGTCGCCAAACGAACAGTGTAACTCTGAACTCGCGTAAGTCGGGGTATTACTATATTTTATTTTTGTTTAGCTTTCTGATACCATAATAATTATGTCGATGATAGTCAATTGTGCCGCTATAGTGTAAATATTGAAAAACATTGATTTAAAGAATTGACACATTCGTGTGTGACAAACATTGCAATATTATTATACCGCTATCTTAGATACCGTGAAGTATCTCTATATCTAATAAAATTAATAAAAAAGTTAAATACTAATTTAATGTATTAATTATAAATATATACATTATAACATTAAAATTGGTACCTACCGCGCCATTCGATTTGGAAGGGATTTACATTCTCACGTTGGCAACACAGAGCTCAAGCGGTCGCGAGAGCAACCAACGGTTTTGTTATCTGACAGCTGTCGATTGAAACGGATTGAACTGATCTGACAGTTTTAAAATACGCAACAATGTAACATTTATACGGGAAAAAGGGTGAGAAAAATACAATATATAACATCTGTGTTGTCCGGCATCATATTTAACCTGACTTTTTGACTAATAATGTCTGTAATTTCAGGATAGAATCCCTTTTTTCCTAAATGGAGTCTTTCTCCACACAGTTTTTTATAACAAAACAGTTTATTTTTTACATTAATCTATTTAAACTTTTTACATACAACTACCTTGATCTTCCTTTTACCGCTCTCAAATGGAAACTGCTCTAAAGGATTGCCCCATGACTTGCAATATACAATCTTACAAGGGTAGTGTTGTTGCTTTTTGTCACGACTCATGTCGTGGACATGATAATTAAGGAACCAGACTACAACACACTGGATGCACGGGAAGGATTTCTCTCATGCAAAAGATGGGGGCAACGTGGTACTTGGACGTGGACTACTACACGGTGTGAATTTCTCCAACCACAAGCGATGTGCGACTCATGGAAACAAAATATCAGAATCCTGTTTGTGTGAGGTACGGCGCCAGACGAGAGAAGTCTTCAGCGTATTCCTTCAACTGACCGAATGGACGGAACCAGTGAATTTTGACAATAATGGACAATGATTAACGCTAACATAATGGTTGTAAAAATTCATTTATTTGTGTACTAGAAATTTCAAACTTAGTGGTCATATTAAATAATGGAACTCATGGTTTTCCTGCTAATATTTACCGTTCTATTTACCATGTTATTATGTTTTATGCTTGCCCTGACAATCTGTCAGGTAACCATTTTTTCCCTTTGATTTTGGTAAAACTTAATTGTAAACTTTGGATTTTATGTAGCTAATTTGCTGAGCTCAATCTCTTGTTTCAATTGCGAATTATGCAGTAATGTTGAGGATGTTTATTGCTTTTATAATTTATTTGCCTAGTTTTTTTATATTAAATTAATGTTAAAAATTTGTAATAATCATTTTATTTTCCCTGAGCATGAAAGCTGGTGTAACAGGCAAGACAGTATATAAATTCTGCAAACAAAGACCTACGCCTATCCATGTGAACCGCTGAGCGAGTTGGTGGTGTGAAGCATGGTGTCCTATCCTGACGATTACAGTCACGTATAGGCGACCATGTTACAACATATAAAATCAATTTTGTCTAAAAATTAAATTAATATTTAAAACATCACAGACCTATGTTATAAATAATTACAACTTCACAATAAGAATGTGTTCTCCTTAATAATAAAAAAGTTGTTCATCACAAGTTTTGCTCAGCATCTGGCAACGAACACTGACTTTATTTGACGTTCTACTTAGACTGAGAAATATTTCAACTTCGCCCACTGACAAACAATGCGGATCAAGTTCTCTCAAGCATCACGTTTACTTGGCAAATGATAACAGCATCCAGCAGAGTCGAGATAGCTAACAATGCACTTTTCAAATTGCAAATTATTTCCGTTGTCTGGTGAATTTACTTCCAGCGTTACATTACGACTTTGTGGCACGGTTACCTCTTATGCGTACTTCGGGAATGAATAAAATTCAATTGTGTCTTTGATGGAGAAATTTCACGTTTATACGACAACTTTCAGCGTGCTTTTCCATGGCAATGTGATTTTTATAGCGTAGAATAATACAGTGGAATACGATGGCTGTATTATGTGAGACTTGACGTCAAAAGTGTTAGATACTACCTACCGTTTCTTGTTACACGTTTCAATCAGTAAACGCTGTCTGAATATATAAATACGATATAAGTCAATCACTATTACAGTAAATAATATGTGCAAACGTTTTAAATGAATAAAATTGGTGGTAGTAATATTTTGACATATTTTAAAAGACAATAAGAAAACATGAAAATCATTGGTTTTAATTTAGAGTAAATGTTGTATTTATAATTAGTATTATTATTCTCCAGTGATATTATAAATATTTTTTAATTAATAAAAATTCGTCATCATTACACACTAAGGACCCATATATTCCTTAAATAGGGCTGGTAATAATTGCGTACTCAAGTGATGCTTGCGCTGAATTTATTTTATTTGTTTTTAAATCGAGCATTCATTCACATGAACGTTGTACGAATTATTTTAAACCGTCGAAATATCACTGAATTAATTGTGATTTATTTCATCCCTTGGCATATTATCGTTTTTCTATTATACACATACACAAGTGTAGGGCAAATATAATTTTAAATATTTATAATTGTGTACCAACTTAAACACTTTAATTCCAATATTTTTATTAGGAGAACACATTCTTATTGTGAAGTTGTAATTATTCAGAACATAGGTCTGTGATATTTTAAATATGAATTAAATATATTAATTTGAAAGATATACATATAAAATTAATTTTATCGAAAAATATTCCCCGGTTAGGAAAGAGATCCAAGTTCAAATCCTGGTGGCGCAACAACACTATTTTTCGATAAAATTGTTTTTATATGTAGATCTTTCTAATTAATATATTTAATTCATATTCCAATATTTTTAATTTTTTGTTGTACCTCAAGTTTTCTAACACCTTTTACTGTCAGTTGCCTTCAACCTGTTAATGAATATCGTTTGATTGTTTTCAACTCTTAAACTCGCTTATTGCGATCGAACCGTTATGAACTAATTTATAGTGTCTGAACTTCATAGTCGCAATTTATATTGACTGGAGTAACTTCGTCTCTCTTTAAATAAGCCGAGATCAAATTAGATCTCAAATAATTTGTTCTATGTATGAGTTTAAAGTTCAAATGTGCAGAAGCATCCAGCGTCCAGACAGAATCGAGAATGCAAAAAGGTTAGTCAAATATTTCTAGCAGTCCTATATTCCAAAGTTGATATTTTCCACATGTTTTATACGTGGCAATAACAAGTATCCAATATATAGCATAAATTTAAAAGTCAATTACCAAACACTTATTTTTAAATATTAATACAAATTGATCAAAACTACTTGCGTAAACAAAAATATTTATCAATCATATAACAGTTTTAATTTGTGTGAAATTTATGTTTTCATATAGGTTATATTAACTAATAATTAACTCCGAAGAAACTTCATTGGTATTTTTAATATATCATGTATTATGTCAGTTATTATTATTGTACTGTTTGTTTCTTAAAAAAATAAAATAATAAAGTCATATATACAATTTTCTAATGCGTATATGTATATGCGAGCATAGGATTTGTGACCTGGAATAATAATTGAATTTATTTGACAACTGTTTCACCAAAAAAAAGCAATAAACGGGCCGATTGAATCAAATATTGATTTATTTATGACCATATACGCTGTTAAGTATTGCAAAAAAAATTAACGAACAAATTGATGCATATTTAAAAAAGAACCAACTCATTCTTGAAGTGAAACTTCTAAATCTTTCTAACTCTCCATTGACAAAAACACATACACGGAATAGTGAAATTAAAATGCGTCACGTTACAGCACCTATACCAGCCTGTATCAAAATCTTCTCAGGCGGTCGCGACCGGAGCGCGTGATGCATTATTATCTCGAATGCTTTATATTATTTTTTGTTAGGTTTGAAGGTAAATAGATAGCTGTACCTAGCTCTGTTGTGTACGACGTTTGTGATGATACATGAATGTAGTCTGTATTGTATAGAATGGCATATGTAAGGATGAGAAGCGAATAAACAATAGATTTCAGCTCTGGTAAATTATGTTATGTTTTTATTAAAGGATCTCGTTGTGTGATAACGTAAATTAATTTCACTTATTGAATCAATATCAACCGATCAATTAGAAATCAATAATTAGCAATAATAAAATATTTTGTCAGTATATAAGTAATGTCATCTTATCAAAATATTTAGCTTGTGTTTGAATGTAATCATTTATACGTCTCCGTAAACACTATTGTCTTAACTTATATATAGCCTGTGTGTGCCTTGTATATTTTTATAATAAATCACTTATAAAACGCTAAGTTAACTAAATTGAAGATCATAAACCCACACTTAATAATTTCTTCAGAATGAGTCTAACCTAGTGGAAACTAAATTTTTTATTTATTTTACATTAACCTTCATACGCACACACATACTATATATGTGTACGTACACAAGTACATATTCATAAAATTATTTAATGTGTTATATATAATTATATGTAGGTACTAAATAAATATAAATATAAATACTTTATCTAGAAAATGTTTAGACCTGACAGTTATATAAGTATTTTTATTGGAATACAGTGAAAATCTGTAAGAATTTAAAATAAAATAATTATTTATGTAAACAACTTTCAAATAATATATAGGTATATTTTGTACCTGTCTAAAAATAAATACTGAAAGCAAAAATAAAAAATATAAATTATTCAAAACTTTGTTTAATTTAGCAATTAATAAAAACCACAATGTAAATTTTGCAACAAATATTAATAATTAAAATAAACACTATTTAAACTTGTTTAAATATTGGTATAATTTTAATAAGATTAACTAGAATTTTGGTGTAGATGCTATCATTTTTGGTAATATCAAGATGTCATATTGTTTATCTTCAAAGATAAGCGGGATGACAGCTTTTAATAGAACTTATTTTGATAAAAGTGAGCATACTACATTAACGTGACATATATATCACGTGCCTAAGCATCTCCGTTTGAAAGAGAGCACTAAGTTTTTGAAAGAAAGACTTAAAGAATTAATGTTTCAATGAAGAAGAAAATAATAACTTACATTCTCTGGTGGCATCACAAAGAAAGACACGTCATATCGCAAGAACTAAGGCAAACAAAAAAAATATACAGAAGCATAATTTATAACATCCGTTAAGATCTTCTTTGAAAAATAAGCTTCGCGATGCTGCGAGGTTTTTCACAGTTTGTATTTGCTTGGCGATGAGTGGCGTCGGCATCGGTTTAACTGGAGTGTCTCGATACTCTAAGCCTCCTTAAAAACTGATATTTTATTCAATAAGTCACTTCTAATCAATTTGATATAAATCATGGATTTTAGAATACATGAAGAGTGTACTGAACAGCTCCTCACCTTGATTGAAATGACAATAAGCATTTTTTTATTCTTCAGCTTACGTCCAACAACCGACTCTTATCAACTGAAATCCTCTTCTATTCTCTATCTTCCACACCGAAATGCTGATTATTGTTTGACTGAGTCAATAATAATCATTCAGATTAAGAATTACGATATCAGATAGGTATGTACGTATACCATATTTAAGTATGCATGCAATGAAAGGCGAGATGAATAGTTCTAAGGGTACAGTAAAAAGCTTACTTGGGGTATCTTTTCACAGTAAATAACAGTGGCCTATCTGATGGAGAGGAAGGGATGAGTTGGATATGTGCGAGGAATGATGGAATGGTTTGAGGTGGTGCGGTTGATGCGGAAAAGAGATTATTTCCCAAGTTGTAACAGCTAGTGTAAAATTAAGAGGACACAGAAATTAAGAAGAATGCCATGAAGAGAATCGCAATGGATAATTAAAGATATGACCAATATTCAGGCTAATGAAAATTTTAAGTATTATGTTTCAAGCTAAAATATTTTTTATTTAACGTTATACAGGGTGACTATTATGTTCCATACCGATGTTGTTTTTAAAAAAACTAGAAAATGAAACACAATTTTTTAATTTGGTTTTTATTTATCGATTACTTGATTTATTACAATTACGTATGAAATATAATATTGGCCAAGTGATATCACTTAGCAGCGGCACAAATGCATGCTCTTTTAACTATATTTTTCTTAATATTCTCGCATACTTTGTGTTATTTCAGCAATTTCAAGTTGAATATTGTTTTATAGCATCGAAATTATCATTTGCTTATTACCTTAACAGAAAATAGTCGAGAGCCGTCAAATCAGGCCAGTCGATATCATAACTTTTTGACATTATGAGGCCGGGAAAAATTTCAAGCGTAGTTCGGGCTGTGTGTGATGTGATACCATCCTGTTGAAATCACATATGTTGCAGGCCTAATCAACTCAATTTGCATGTTAGCAATCAACTCAATTTGTTACAGCATTGCATCTTGTATTCTGAAAGAGATAGACTCATACGCTGCATGGGGCATCATACTTTAACTATACGTTGATTTGAAGGCCGTTAGTGTATCAATTGAGGATTTTTAGTGCCTTAATAACGGTTGTTTTATTTATTAACGAAACCCGCCAAATCAAAATGAGCTTCGTCGCGATTCGATTTCGATTCGAAGTATTCTTTACGACTACTAAATTTGAATTAACAAATGTTTGCTAAACCAAAATAACAGTTAATTAAAATCGGCTTGGAGCATAATATTCACCCCATATCTTAATTATTATTTTATTATATTTTTAGTATCTTTATTCCATTACGATCGAGTCTCTAGATCATGAAGACTAATCCATTATTTATTTTACTACGTTATGATTTATAATGTTACTCATATAAATGTACTAAAACTGTAACATGCCATATATAAATAAATAAAATAAATAAATAATCTCTATTTCTAGTTAATGTTATTGGGTCCCGATAAAATGTTAACATTACGACTTTTCAAATTACTTTTACTCTCTTACTTAATGTTACACCACATACTTTATAACACGCTAAGTCCACCAGCGTCATAAATATCAAAAGTTTGGTAATTGTATCAAAACATGTTTTCATACCATGACGGAAAAAATATTTTAGAGAATAAATTTTCTCACTTCTGATAAAACTGTAAGTTTTCTTCTTAATAAATCAATGTAAATTATAATGTTTTTAACTTTACTTAAAATATATTAGCGATCAGATTCTTTCGGAAGCCAAAGTAACATTTGCAGGCCGTCCGTATTATAGTTGCAATTTTTTTTCTTCTCTAAAAAATAGAGATACGTACACGAAATATGTGTCACATCAATATTGTTACATTGCTAAATGCTTGTACTATGAAAATAAAACTAAACTTGCTGGTCTCCTGGAATGAGGCTCAAATCCCCGACCACTGAGTAAGTGTTACCAATCACAGGACCACCAAGCGACTGTGTCTATGTCGTTATTGGCAGTGAGAATTGAGCCTGGATATGAGAAATTAGATAATACACATAGAAAAATAATATTAGTAAATAAATATAATAAGTACAGAGTATGATATATGTTGTGAAATATACAAGGAAAAGAAAGGAATATTCTAAAAAACAAAATAAAGGATGCATCCTTAATAGAACTAATTAAAAATCTATTAATTTATACATAAGTCATTGAAGTTTGTTTATGGTGTCATTCAGCACGTAAGATTAGAATTATAAATCAATCTTCATTAGTTGAATCAATATTGTTGTCACCAAAAATGCAAAGACGACATTTAATTGCATTTCTCAACTATTAACTGTGTAGTGTCCTTTATTACTACTCTTGGCGTGTTACCTTGGTGAGCACGAAATATTAGGTTTCAGTTCATCGGATTGATTGGTTGCGGCGCGACGTATTATACTGGTTTTCTGCGGATACTAGTTGGACTGTCAGATGAATGCTTACGCGGCCATGTCTGTAGGGCGCAAGCAGGGTCACCATAATGATGTATATCCACGGAAGAAATATTGTTCTAAAATACTCGAAGACTAAATATAAATAATAGTATAGTATTAGTGCTAATTTATTTATTTATACAATACAATTTGTATTTAGTATGGAGAGTAGGCTGAACTGCTAATGCAACTAATTATTTTGACTTACACCGCTACAATTTCGGATTATGTTTGACCGTGATAATATCCAAAAATTGTACAAAAATAAATAAAAAAATTTCATTGTGTTAATGGACTCTCCTTTTTTAGATACTTGCATTATTGGAATTTTTATTATTAGCCCAATATATAATACATTTTTAAAATTATAAATTAAACAGTATTTACTATAAATATTATATAATATATTCAAAATATTTGTATAAAATTATTAGCCAATATCTATAAAATTATTTTAATATTTTTAAGAACTTGGAGCTGTTTGTCAGTATGATGAATAAAATGATGAGTATAATTATTACAATGGCTAGGAGGTCACAGTCCTTAGTAATGAGAACACGAGAAGAAAAATATTTAAAAACGGTATATTCTGGATCAGAAACTGACATTTTGTTATTTTTGGGCATCGCAAATTTCTGTTTAAAAAAGAATTTAAAACAAAATTTTAACAAAACCTGCCTCGTACCGAAACGTTTGGAACAAAATATTTTCAACAGCATGGGTACAGCGGCAAATACAGAGGCGGTAATCCAGCAAACGTGACTAAAGTCACGTCCGCAAAATGCACCTTCGTCTGTCATGCAAATCGTCTTGTCATCAACTACAAGCCTGAACTCCGTCACCCTACGCTGGCACCACAAGGAGCTGACCACACTTCACGTCCAGGATCCAGGACCATCCTAAGAGGTAATCCCTTATGTGAGGGACCTGAATAATCAACATCATGAACACAAATATTTAATGTTCATTTAATTGTAATTATTGTTGAATAGCCTTATTAATAAGTATTAAAGTAAAATGCACATTTTCCACTTTCAACACATGCAAGCATCTTAAAATATATTTTTTTTTATATAAAAACATTATTTCATTTCATAACCATTTGACTTGTCAATATTTAAAAAGAACCAATTTAGCTAGATGCCTCCCCTCTGAACATGAAGCCGAGGCAGAAATAATAAGTTACCTAACACAACGTTTGATTTTTATCAAGACAAATTTTGCATAATTAAACAAGTTTAATAAAAAGTTAAAAAAATATTTGTATAAAGATTTATAATATTATGTTAAACCAAAAAATATAAATCCTGCAAATATGAAAAGCATAATTTTAGGTAAAATATATATTTTTAAATTATTATAGGTAATTAATTAATGGATTTTATTTAAAAAAAATGTGCATAATTTTTTTCATCCTTTGAATATAAAATTTCTGTGAAATACCTTATTCATTATATTAATGGATGAAAAGTCCTGAAAAGACTAATTAGGGTTTCAAAAGGTCAACCGGGAGGAACATTCATAATTTTCTTTTAAATGTTTCTAAGGAGATTGTTAAAGTGACTGAAAATTACCAGCAAGCTATATGAGTTTATAACTTCGTTATTCAATATGGCGTAGACACTGTTTTTAATTTTTAATTGATTAAGTTAGGACAGCGTAAAAAATAGTTAAAAGATTTGAAATGTGACGCTGAAAAAAGATAAAAGAAAAAGGAAAATAATTAATGTTGTAACACAGGCATAATCCGTCTGAATCTAAATACTCTGAGATTTTGTTAAAATATACGTCTTGAGATTTTGATCTGGATATAAACCTGGAGATGAGCTTGAAATTGGACTAAAACTTAAACCAGTGCACACGACATTCGATCTGACAGCAAGATTGTGTCACCTGTAATCCTCTAACCTAAGTCGCCTGGAACATACTTTTCTGAAAAGTTAATTTAAGTTAGTTTCAGTTAACATTAATATAGGGCGCACAATTATTCCCTTATAACTATGACCGGGGATATTCAAAATGACAAATGACGATAACATTTGACGTTTGACATACCACGATCGTGAAGTGAGGCGCGAAACGGCGAATCTCCGAGACATGATATGTTATTGAAACAGAAAGTTGTCTAAAGTGAATCCTATAGGAGCAAAATTCGTATCTTAGAGATATCTCGAATCGAAAATCTCTTAAATATGTCATTCGTGGATATGGCCCATAAGCCACAAATTACCTAATTTATTATTAATATATGAATACATGTACATTTATTCATATGAGTATAACGCTTTGATTTTGTATAGTCTATGCCATACGTGACTCATGCAGCATATGATGAACAACGCATCTTTTGAAAATAAATTTGATGCATACTGTGGTATCGTGGCTAATAAATAATATTATAGATAAAAGAATTGAAGAAGGAAGACCGAGACAGGAGTATTTAAACAAAATAATGAGAAAATCAAGTGGCTTCTTATCCAAGAACGTTCGGCTACGACACTAATATTAAAATAAATGAGCACTCGATTACATATGTTTCAGTTAACAATATTGAAATTAAATTAGGTAATACGATAAATAGAGAAAACCTAAAAAAACATATTTTATGAATGAAACTGTTGGATGTATGTAGGCATATATTATATTTAGGGTATCTCGAATGGGTGCGGTGAACATCTCTAAAATATGCAGAACCAACAAGTTCTACTCCATATGAAGGAAATTTTGGCAGAAAACCCTGACCCTTCAGGTTTTATATCGGGCGTAGAATTAACAATACTATATACATTAAAACTTTATCAATACAAAACCTCATGATGAGCCTCGGATGCCGATTACGCAAAGTACCTACCACGAATAGAAGGATGCTAAAGATATGGTGCTGGTAAATAATTGAAAACGTGTAGCAGAACATCGACACTCATGGAAGCTATAAATGGAGAGGGCCAAGTCTCAATTTGGGCTGTAACCTTGTTGAAGAAGTGAACAAAATGATTATCTATTTATATTACATACACATTGTCATGTAACAGATTACAAGGTGCAGACTCTGCACTAGAATGATGTCAAACTGGAGAAACAGAGGACCAGTAGAAACGGCCTGTGAGTCATTCAACCAATAAGAAGAGCTCTGGCCCTCTGACGGCGGAATAGGGAGACAAGAAACTTCTGGTCGTACAGGCGAGCAGCGCGGAGCGCGCGCTAGGATGTTTCGCCTAGATTAGCAAAAAAGACATCGCAAACACAGGCGCGGTAGATCAAAAGAGTCTGAGCCCTAGTCCATCCGCGTATGAGAAGAATCTCTTCGCTGGGACTATCGCAGAGACTGCCTGTGTGCGGCGGCAAGCGTGTTAAGGTCATCCCGCTCGGAGTGGCTCTAGATGGCGACTTTTATAACTTCTCGGAAAGCAAGAAGAATTTTGGTACGGCCGTCGTGACGTCAGAGACCACGGCGGTCACACATCACTCCTGGTAATCTAGTGAGAACTAACACTTCCCAAATTCGTAGTTAACTTGTGTGTCAAATTCATACCTAAAAGTGTCCTCCACTGGATGGTGAAAGAAATGAGAACTCTAATCGCGCAATCATCTTTGTCGGGTAAACTCTTTTTTATGGAAATTATATTGTTTATCATGTGATATAGTGTTTTGCATTAATTAATCCCATTTCCACCCATCCGATGTAGCAATCGATACAGACACACACTTTTCTAGACTGAGCTAGACCGGTGACGGTGCACATCTGGCGGTCTACCGGCCAGATCTGGATCGCTCCATAACATCATATTTAATTGTTTATACAAAATATTTGGTAATACATATTAAAAATGAAGTGAACAAAATAATTGTATATTCATTCTTTTATCGATTTTTTTATTATAATATGTCAACTGCGCATCGTATCCTTTAGTTCTTTTCCAAATTCTATCCGTTTATTTTAAACTGACTGCAGAAAAAGCCGATAATTTTACGATCTAGAATATTTACATTATTGTTGATCTTGTCTATATTTTTTAGGAAATTACATTTATTTTTTATTTTCAGGGTGACATTGAAATTCTAATATAATACTAATATAGTACGTAGTGGGAGATGAAAGAAGACTGAAAGGATACACGCAGTTAAAATGTGATTGGTAAGGGAATGTGGCGTCTTATCCGCTCTGCCTATATTTGTAAAATACCAAATGAAAGCTCTGCCTGTTTTTCATTCTATGACAGGGTTATGGGTTATCCTTATCCCTATTCAGTATAAAAAGTAGAGAGAAAGTTCTTTGAATATTCTTTTTGTTTCCGACACTGAATAAAATAGCACGGTCCATAGGTGAAAGGACGAATAAAATGAAGATAAAGAAATCTCTTTTTAGTAAAATCCGCAAGAGAAATACAACGGGACACTTTTTTAATAAAACGATGTTTCAATTCTAAAGAAGTATACTCTGAATGGTCGATATATTTATTTTGTTTTTGGAATTGGACAGTCCACTTCTAGGATCTCTAAAAAAACTCCATTATCGTCACGTTTTGAAGTTGAATGCCGATCAAAATATCCCAATTCCTAAAATAAAAGCTTTTCGATACTCGCTGGGTCTCTTACTCCATAAACAAATCTCTCAAGGGACTCGCTTTGCTCGAGTGTGAAATTAGCAAACACGAAACAAATATATACATTTAATCATTTCAAACTGATTTTTATAGAATAATTATAAAATATAATGATAATTATTTTGCACAATATTTAGATTTTTATAAGGCATTATAAGAATAAAGAATTTTAGAAACATTTTTATAAAGCATTATTAATATAAAAGTTATATCGTTAAAATACATATCTACAATTATTTTATGGACTCGTAAATAAGAATAATTTTGAATCAAAGGTTTTTTAGAAAATGTTATTTTATTTTTTACATTTTATTTGCAATACAGCATGGCGCTTTTAAATTTTTTTTTTTTTTTAAATTACAATTTTTTTCTTATTTTAATGATACCACGTATCGTACATATATATGTTGTTTATTGTATATATACGGTACATATTAGATAACTGTCAAATTAAAAAAAACTTACAATATTTAGATTTAGTAATATACCGAAGCACAAAATATACGTAATACGTAAATAAATCGATTAAATTATTAAAACAATTGATAAAATTTGAATCGTTTTTTTATATATTCCTAAAACTAAGCGACAAATTATAAAGAAAAACACTTTAAAAATGATATATTTCGGGGTAGTTGTGGCGTGGGGCGGAATTTAACTCACTACCAAATTTTTAAGAAAATTACTAAAAATAATAAAAAATTCTGAAGATTTTGGCCAGTATAGTATACTAAAGGTTGATTTAATTTATGAGAACAAGTTGTTTAAAACTCTTGGCTCGATAATAATATCTTAAGTTAATTCTAGGTACTACGACCTCGCTACATCAGATTTATTTAGTTTAATACTTCAACGATATTCCCCTTTTCACTAAGAAAACAACAAAAATATAAAGAAAAATTAAAAAGTTTTTTAATAGTTAACAATTTTCATGAGTTTATAGTTCTACATTATATTACATATTTTTATTTCGGTCACATGTGTTAATTTATTAAAAAATATTTAATAAATAGATATTGCATATACATGAAATACGTATAACATCTAATACCTATAACATGTAAAGCAGACTCGCAACCTATTAACATAGTTTTGATCAGTTTGCGCGTTGTTCTTAGTTTGCATATTATGACGAGAAAACTACAGAAACCCAGCGAAGGGAAACCAAAGTTTTGCTCATATTATTTTACATATTATCATAGTTTCCAGTTAAGGACATGCTTTAGATCTACATATACATTATTATAATATTGTATTAATATAGATTATTTAACTTTCTTGCAAGTAAAATACTTTATCTTTTATATTATATCGATTCTAGCTTGCGATTAAGATGAAATAAATAATTTTAGCAGTAAAACACATGCTCGATGGGTGGAGGTTTTAGCTTCATCCTGATAATCAAGTAATCTAGTCATATTTTCATAAGAAAATAGCCCAACGTAGTTTGAAAACAATAAACATATTGAAGTGACATGCACGCAATTGTATTTTTTAAATAAATTTTTTATTAAAATTGCAGATTTGTTTGTCAGTCAGCTAGAATTACTAAGATCTTCAGCTGTATAGAGGTTAAGCGCTAACAATAGCTCAATTATGAGCAGCTCGAGTGCCGTTTTGGAAACAATCCCTTTGGATGCTGGAAGCTTTGAGACAGTTCCCATTATCTTGAGACTGAAGGCGGAGCATCACTTTGCACTTCAATGGAGCTTGTTTATGTATGTGAGCGGCGCGAAGGTGGGGGGAGCGGGGAGCAGGGAGCGAGTTTCAGCTTTAAAGCAATTTTCAAAGCTGAACTTGAAACTACAGAAAAGACAAAAAATCTTTTTGTTCCTCATTATAAACAACATATTATGTGTGGTCATTTAGCAAAGTAGGGTTTTATCAAGATTTTAACATCGCTAATGGTCTATATCCACGGAAGAGATTTTCGACTCGAGACAGGTATTATGCTCCTACAAGATTCTTTGGAGACAACTCTCGGCTTTCGTAGTCCACCGTCCATACCAAGTCTCCTACCTTATTTCGCCTTTGTTGTATTTTAAACTTCAAATGTCAGTTCATTTATTCATCAGCTATTAAAACGGAATAAATATTTTCAACTTAATGTATTCGGTTTATGTATTTTAATAGTTTTAGGTATTTTTGGTTCTAAGTGACGTTTGTGTGTTGTGTCTTATCGACTCTCGTTATCAAATCGAATATCACGTAAATGAGTCATATCTTTATCTCTATGCCCTCATATTCATATCATATCAATCTTTTTCGTTTTACTAATCTCAAGTAGATTGCAATGTTAACACGTGTATACTGGGATTTATCTCAATCAAACCTTTAAGATTTATCACACCGTGGAAACGGCCTTATGGCACCTACAATGCTGCTTTCGATGGTTGACTGAGTTTGTATGAAGGCATCATCATTAGTGTCTGAGTACGTTCTATTGTTCTTCATATATTTGTAAAGAGTTTGAATTAATTTTCTTTAGTTTATCTATAGTTTAATATAATATTTGAAATGAAAACACGTTTTTGTTGCAATTCCAGAATACAGTTCTGTAAATCAATTCGAAAGATTGACAAAAAAATGTATTAAGAAGTATTTTGATTACTCCCGGGATACAAACTCGGATCTTTTCCTATCCGGAGAAACATGTTACCATATCACCATATCAAGCGATTTAATTCGACAAATTTGGAAATTATATATTACTAGCTGAAGTACCCAGCGTTGCCCGGGCTTAACGCAGAGTGAAGACGCTTCAATTAGAGGGATGGGGGTAGTTTATTCGAAATCTCAAGTTGACATTAATTTTAATTTTATTTGGAACGTCAAGTATGCAAAATTTCATCAAGTTGTAGCAAAATTCTACTTTTTCTAATTACTCTTAAGTTTAGAACTCATAATTACTCTTAAGATTAGGACACTACGCAAGACATGCTCATCAAGTTCCTATTCTCCTCCCAATCCCCTTCCACTACCTACCCTCTCACCTCACTCTCGCCTCCTGCTTTCCCCCCTTTCGCCTCATTATCGCCTCCCACTCCCCTCCCGCTCTTCTTCTGCACCCTTCCCGCGTCCCTCCTGCTTTCCTTCCACTCCCTTCCCTCTCGCTACCCTATCACCTCCCTCCCGCTTCCCACTCCCCTCCTGCTTTCCTTCCACTCCCTTCCCTCTCGCCACCCTATCACCTCCCTCCCGCTTCCCACTCCCCTTCTTCTCCCTTCCCTCACGCCTCCCGATCCTCTCTTTCGCCTCCCATTCACCTCACTCCCTTCCACATCCCTCCCACACACCTCCTGCTTCTCTTCCGCATCCTTCCAGCTTCCGTTCCATACCCTTCTCGCTCCCCTCCCACTGCCCACCCGCTCAATTCCCTCTAGCCTCCCACTTCCCCCTCATACTTCTCCCGCTACCCTACCGCACCTCTCCCGCTCCCCACCCACTTCCCTCACTTCCCCTCCCCATGCTCGTCTCATTCCCTGTTCAACAGACGCTATTCAAAATCATTTTGTCCAGTTGAACTCTAGGACCCTGAGAAAAAAAACCATCCCACCCTCCTCTTTTTAACAATAAATAATAATATAAATGCACTGCGCCAGATTTAAATGTATTCGAAAATTTCATTTCATGTTTTTTTTATTTGTATTTCAAACTATCTGAAGTACTCGGCGTAGTCCGAACTTTACGCAGAGTGAAAAGGCTTGATTTAGTAGGATGGGGGTAGTTTATTTTGGAAATCAGATATAGACATCTGTTTTCCTTTAATTTTGTCCTTTATGCTCTGGACGCTCATTAAGAGGCGGCAGTTTCACATTTCCATTAGAGCAACACATTCCAGTTGATTCGCATTTATAATTCTTAACATGACAATGCTTACATTCAACATCCATCCGTCCGCATTAATTTAAATGCCATTAATTTTGGATCTGAATTTCGATTCACAATTCTTAATTATTCCTTTCTACGTCGATTTTGTTGTACACGGACCACTTTTTCCTCCGAAGTTTCCCTTGACCTAAACGTAGAAGCTTTCATACGCTCCTGCTGTAGACGAAGCTCCCATTGTTCAGTTATTTTTGGCGCCCGAATAGCTTTTTATCTTTTAGCTGCTGGGTTTTTCTGACCAATACTTGTTCATTTCTTCGGCGGCATTTCGATAGGTGTGAATTCATATCTATCTGCCGATCGATTATTTGTCGTCTTGAAGAGTTGAGTTTTGCTTTGTTATCGGTTACGTCGTTACACTATTCTGGAAGGTTCTACACTATTCTAAAGAGTAAACGAATACGGCGCTTTTAGTAACAATTAATTTATTTTACATTTATAACGTTTTAAAAAACAAACACACCCACAGGCACTATTTTTTATATAAATAGCTATTCCACATCCACAACTCCGCGACCGTACATGTCAATGTAATAACAATACTGGAATAAATAATTTTAAACAAAAGCAGACTTGAATCTGCCATAAACGTTTTGAATGTGGAACGTCGTCAGTAATATTCTCTTATTTTAAACGTCAAGTGTACAAAATTTCATTAAAAAGTACCAAAAATTCTGCTTTAAGGGGTGGGAAAAGGGGGATAGAAGTGGTTTTTCGAAATCTCATGGACAGTGATCTTCCTCGTGTTTTAAAGGTCAAGTGTGCAAAGTTTCATCAAGCTCGGAATAAAACTGTAGATTTGTATAACCGACCAATAAACTAACAGACACTCTTCTTTATATACATATAGATATTTTGTAATCATTTTTATATGGCGAAATGGTAACTCCGAGTAGAAAAATATCACTATATTTATTGAATAAAACTCTATAATACAATATTATTACGATATATACCTATTAAATAAAACTCTATTATATTTTGTTATACACTATTGTCACAATGAATAAAACTCTATTTAACAGATACGTTAAAATATTACAACAGATACGGTACATACAATACAACAAATACGCTGTACAAACCCATTCGTCCATATTGAATAATATTCTCTACTTGGTGTACGTGACTCGGGAGTTGAACATCGAAGCGGGCAGTTTTATTTCTTCCAGAACGGACCCGATAATAATCGTCTATTCCAGGGCGAGCGGTGTTAAGTGCGAGTCGCTTTCCCTAACGGATGACAACCTTCCGCGCCCGGCGGATGTCTTGTATGCGTACCTACCCACTATTCTATATAACTGGAAAACCTTTAAGGGCCTGTTTTGCAAAATAATGTTTACATACTTAAAAAATTTGCTAATTAAAGAATTTTTGAATTATATATTCTTTGTCGGTAGAAGTTTATGATTGGATTTATTCCGTTATTCGCATCCTTACTTGCTCCTTTTCCAAAAAATTTTCAACCAATCGTCTCAATTGTTAGCGACTATATATCTATAGTAATATATCGTAGTTAACCAAATTTGAAAATCAAAGCCGTTATTTTTCTTGCGTCCATCTGAATAAGATTATGAAAAAAAAACTTTAGAAAAACTTATCTAAATTACTTTTTAATGAAAACACTTTTTATTATGAAATTTCAGTTTTAGAACACAGTTCGATGATTTAAAAAAAATCTATTAAACAACATACAGAAATAACTACAAAATAATTAAATAATTATGGATATATTTGAAATCTTTCTTATTCCCAAGTTCTAATCTGATCAATTTCTCAACATTTATTGTAAAATATTATTTTGTTATTAAATTTCACAATGAATACATCTTGATCTTATTTTATACAAATGTCCCACCACCCCCATAATTCAAGATCTTTCTTATTCGGCCGTGCACAACTATTATATGATCTTGTCGAATGTACATACATACAACTCATACATTATATTTGTACTCAAATCAACAGTTGTTCTTCAAAATAAATATTTGGTTTCGAACCCGGAACTTGCCAGGGAACTATGGACTAATTTCATTAATCTTATATGATCAATATTAACTATATAAGATTCCGAATTTTTTTAATATCGAATATTAAATGTATCATTTACATAAGACTATATTCTCTAATTTGCTCTGATCTCAACTTTTTGTGTTCGTATTCAGCGGTAACCAAATATTTGTTTCGATAAATAGATTTTTTTCTGTATATGTTTCTACTTGACTTGTATACATTTATATGATGTATCTGGAAATGTATTGATTCTACGTAGGCGTCTATTCCTGATCATATTCCGTAAGTGAATTCGTGATACTTTTTAGTGTTATTTGATAAATATTTTTCTTAGCCTTGACAAGAAAGATTGAAAATGAAGAAGATGTAAACATTAATAGCAGTTCTTGTGACTGAACTGTGTTTTTTTAAAACCACGAACCATTATTTATACACTGAAGTAATATTTAGCTTCTTAATTACAGTCGCAGATGTTGTCGATCCCCATTAATTAAAAATGGAATGCCAATCACATACACACCAATGATTCAATAGGTATATATCTTTACTAATGAACATTTTATAATACTATGTAAGTATTTATACAATATTTTTCTGCATAAACTCTCTTTAAAAAAACTGACCTAAAAGATCATTATGGCCAGCTAGGTGCTTGAGTTTGGGAAATGTTGAAAATATTCAGAAAAAGGAAATGGACTTTCTTTGTCTGTTTGCACTTGCAATAATAAATTTGAAATGTTAGAGAAAGCCTTACAAAATTTTATTTTGTGCGCACCTCAAAACGTATACTATATACATTTTAATTCGTAATATATCTTTTTGACATGAATCTAAAATAAAACGAAAACATTTTTAAAAAGTCATGTGCACAAATTAACGAATGAATAAAAAGCGGATATGCAAACGATAACATATCCGATAATTTTAAGAATAAAATAGAGGATACAAACAAATAGTGAACAGATTACGCAACAGTCTCGCAAATTTGAAGAAAAAATTACACACGTGGAAGAATTCATGTTGTTTAATATAAATGCTTAGTTATGTACCTATGTTTATAAAACAAAAAAAAACTAATACGGAGTGTATTTTTATTGAAATACATTTTTTCGATAGATTGTTTTGATCTATTCAATTTGTATTAAAAATATTCTTAAAACTATATAATTAGTAAGAAATCTTGAGTTACAACTACAAAATTATTATTTTTTAAAACTTACTATGTAAAAATGAATATTTATTTATCAACAGTTGATTGGAATTTTTTAAACTCAACCGATAATATTAACTCTGTTGTTAACAATGCTATTGAATCATTTGTTCCTGTATCCATATGTATCGTTAGTGACTTTCCTAAATGATTTAGTAAGGAACTTACTGAGGTCATTCACTACAAAAAATTGTTCATATAAGATATAAACTAACTAGTGATATATACTGGAACCGATTATCCACTGCATAGTGTGAATAATAACGTTTAGGTTGGAATTGATAATTATACATTTAGCGAGGGTGATATTAAAAATAAGATCAAATTTCTAGATCGAAACAAATTTGTCGGACCAGATAATGTGCCCACAATTTTTTTCATGGATTGTATCTCGGTACTGTCAAGTCCATTAACAAAACTTTTTAACCTCTCACTGAGAACTAAAACTTTTTCTGATTAATGGAAACACAGTTTTTTGTCCTATATTTACAAAAAAGGTGATTAATCTGATGTCTTCAACTATAGGCCAATTTGTTTACTCTCAGCTATACCAAAATAATTTGAATCAGTGTTACTAACTAAACTTGACATCGAAATAAAGAAAGTTTTTTCACCGGCTCAGCGTGGATTCAATTCGGGTAGATCAACTCTTACTTATCTTATGATACATCAGCATCGATTAGTTGAAACTATTAATAATAATTTTCAGACTGATACTGTGTACACAGATTTAAGCAAAGCATTCGACAAAGTTTCTCTTATTATACTCATCCATAAATTAAAATCCTCGGGTTTCACTAGGAATATTTTAAAATGGTTTAAAAGTTACCTATCGTCCAGGATACTATGTGTGAAAATCTTTGGTTATACATCGACTCAATTTGAGGCTTCTAGTGGTGTACCTCAAGGCTCACACACTTAGGACCAGTTTTATTTTTATTATTTATTAACGATATTGTTAGTACATTTGATAAAGTCGACATATTGTTGTTTGCTGATGACCTTAAGATATCCAGAACAATTGAGTCGATAAATGACTTTCTTATTCTTCAATCTAACCATAACAAATTACATAAACGGTGTACACACAACAAACTTTTTTTAAATATTGATAAATGCCAATCTATAATGTTTCGCAGAATCAAAAACCCATTGTTTTTCATGACAGCATATACAGCATTACTCTTAAAAAAGTATCTCAAATGAAAGATCTTGGCATATTATTTGATGAAACACTATCATTCGTTCCACACATTAATGAAATCACGAATAAAGCTATGAAATGTCTCGGTTTCGTATTAAGAACGATGAAAAATATAAATTCATTTAAATCGCTTTATAGTTTTATACACGGCTATGGTTCGTAATTAGCAATTTAAAATTCAACACAACTATTTGCGTAAGTATGAAGTATAAAGTGCATGAATTAAAATTAGAAAGGGTTCAGCATAAATTTTTAAGGTTTATAAACTTCAAACTGTGTATACCTGCTGAACAATTGAATTATGATTTTCTAATGAGCACTTTTAATTTAACTAACTTGTCGTGTAAAAGAACTTTAAGTAATTTATTATTTTTATTTAAAATAGTAAATGGCATACTAGATTTTTAGACTAGTTTAACTAATTTAACTGAACTGTTTGTATACCACATTCTTGCGCGGAGTACAAGGTCGTCGGTGCTGTTCCATGTAAATTCATAATTTACTAATTTTTATAGGAATGCACCTACACAAAGACTTCACAGGCTTAGGAACGATTTTGGTCTTGTAGATATATTCCGATATTCTGTCTTAATATAAGAGTGATGTTTTTGATGCTGTTCTGAGTTAAAGATACAACTTTTTGACACTCAGCCATTCTGTGTCAAACCTAAATTTTTATTATTTTTTCTGACTTGAAGTTTTATTTTTTATAGTTTTTTTGGCTTATTTTTTAATTTATATTTTTATATACTATTTATATATATATATATTCCATGCTACTTGTGTAGCTGCTCATGTGTTTTTTATTATGTTTACTACCATACCTATATTGTAAACTGCCATAAAGGCGTTAAATAAATAAATAAATAAAAGGGATCGTCACAACAAAAATTTGTTCTCATTTAAAAAAAGATATACTTTAACTGGTTTGGATAATCTCGCGGTAATAATTTGCAGTCATTTTAAGATTATTTAATGTCTTAACTGAGTGAAACATCAAACATGAATTAAATGAATGTGTACAATTTTGTGAACTAAAAACATCGAAAATGTCTTATTTTTCACTAGCGTAACTCGTAAATATATGTTATTATTACATTAAAATATCAGTTCTCATTCATAAATTAACAGTGACTCAGCAAGCCATAGAAAGGACTATACTCGGAGAATACTCAGAAGATGAAAACAAGACAAAAGTAAAAAATAATCCGCCGAAAAATCAAGATGAAGTAGGAAAAGGTTGGGACCTTAACCGAAGAAGTGACAGCCGTTGGGATAAATACACGTAAATGGGACAATGACTGAAAGACCGCCCTGAAACTTGAAGCTTGGGTCGCTCCCTTTTTCGACTTCGACCCCTGAAAATAAAAAACAGGACGCGGAAACAGAAGTTACAAAAGATTAAAAGTTTGAAAGTTGGCAAGAAAAGAAAATACAATTATCGTATGTTTATTTTGAATTTGAATTTTTTTGCATAATGATACCGCAGCAATTTGGTTCATCATCTTCCATAACGAGCGAAGATTTTATGGTTCGGATGAATAAAGAAAAATAATTATTTAAAAATTGAACGGTTGCTGAAAATCGGGGCCATGGAAGAAGAAGAACATCTTGGTTTATCCAGTCTACTTTTCCGGGTCGGAGTAAACAAAGTGTTAATAGCCAATCGTCGGACGGATTGGACACGAGAAGAAGCCATTTGTTTCAGAAAGCTCCCTCAGGCAGCTTTTTTATTTGTCAACAAGCATTTATGATAGTGTGCCACCGCTAAGAATACTTGAGTTATCAAAAGAAGTGCGCGGTGTGTGGTCGGTAACGCTGTTTAACTATTCTGGCATTTTTTTGATAAACCTGTCACGCATCTATTTCTTAATAAAAAACCGCATTAAATACAAAAAATACCCCGGCACATCAGCTAACAGCGGATTGTCACGATAGTAAAATCTTCTATCAAAAATATTCTATACTAGTTACTATTATTTATTCAACATTACATCAAGGCGTAGGTAGATAAAAATAAATTATTTTAATTTTATTATGAAATTATTACAAAGAAAACTTAATTTTATTTACAGAAAATGTGACATTTATTAAGAAATCAGAACTATAGAAATTATTATCAACAATAATAGGCTACCGGGGGACATTTATTTTTAAATTTTCGAGATTTTGCGATATTTTTTTAGTTTAGACAATGTTTAGAAGGTTTCTGATAAATCTGAGTGTTAATTATATTAGTGGTTGAATGTAACATGGATTCCGTGCCGTCTGTGTAATACGTTATATTATGATAACGCAGCGCTTTTATTTAACAGTATGTGAATAATTTATGTGACATGTTTTAATGTACTTTTATGTTCTATAAAGATGTTGAAGCGGTTTTCAATTTCATGTACACTAATGGATACATTAAATATTTTATTATTTTCCATTCGCGATCCAAAAAGGTTTTTAGATTAAAACAAAAGGGCGGATGACGTAGGTACGCACCGTGCTCACCGCCGTAGGCTTTTATCCATATTGACAAAGGCCTACACTGTTTGCCATGAAACAAATTTAAATTATTTATGAAAATAAATAAATGAAGAACATAAAATTCTGTCAGTAGTCAAATCCAGTTATACCTGAAATATTAAAATAATCGATTTAATAACGGCGAAAGGCAAAATGAATTTTATGTTTTTTCATTATTTTCGTTAAAAACGTATCAAAAAGAAACGCGATGATCAAATAAAATATAACGTTGTTGAATATTTCGGTTGTATAAATGAAATGATAATATTGGCGCCATCTAGCGATTTTTATTCAATGTTATTGAATGAAATGGTACCTATATATGGACAAAGCGAATCGCGTCTTAATTATGTTGCGATAGTTTTATGACTAGCAGCGGCGTGGAATCCTTAAATTCTAATAATCTGTATTTATCTATAGCTTATGCTAAATATCGGTTTGACGAAAATAAAGATATTTGACGAGTGTTGAGTATGACATACTATCTTATCTGCCTACCACTAGTGAAACGGTGTAATGGTTAGTTGAGACACTGCATATCGGTTTTGGGCAGATTTAAGTTATGAATGCTACAATCAATAACGTTTTAGATATCGAATTGTATATTTAACAACCATATAAAATAAATGAACATACTATTAAACACAATTTATAAATGAGCAACACTGTATTTCATTCAAGATAGCCTACACTCCGCTCCGTCTATCAACATTTGTGAAACCTAATATACAGTATTGTTGCAGTGGGTGTCTCAATCAATTGTTTGTTCTTGCACAATTACAACCGTATTTTTCCCAATTTGATTAAATTAATAATAACATAATATTCTCATGCATCTATCAGAAAGATACTTACTAGATAAGATCCAAAAAATACTATGAATTTACTTACTACACAAGTCTGGTGAACAGAGCAGTCGATAATATTAAATAGAAATTTGGAAACTTATTTTTCTTTTTCTTAAGCCTTCTCACATAAGCCCCTCACTTAACCATTTCTCTCCATTGTTCCCAGTCTTATGCTGTCAGCTATCAGTTCGTTCTTGCCAACTCCTTTATATCATAGATCCATCACTTCTGAGGTCTTCCTACTTAAGGTCATTATCTCCAGCGCAGCATTCTATTAACCCTATTACTTTTACGAGCAATGTGATGTGACCAGCTTACGTTTATATTAAGTCGGATATGGACTTTGTGATATCCTAGAATCGTTTCATATAAAATAATTAGTAATAAAATGTAAATTCTAGTTAAATTATAAAATATTTTTTTTTATTAGGTATACATAGAATAGATAGTAGACTCTTTGCAGTCAGTATTTCCGGAATTAATTAACCCTTGGCGTGCCTGGTGGATTGAAATCATACCGTACGTATATCATTTTTTTAAATGAAGTAATATGCTAGGAATGTTAGATATCACATTTTATATTATATTTATTATTTTATTTATAGGAAATAAACTAAAATAAAACTATTGATTCATTATTAATTTTTATTATTTAAATAAAAATACTTCTTACTTTAGGTAACTAAAAATAAACTCGTGTTTTTAATTAAAAAATTTCCACTTAAGACAGAGATCAAAATCAGACTTAGATTAATTGAAGACACTGATGAATCTACTAATATGCCATAATCTTTGGATAACAATGACTATTCAGTCATCATTTCGAGTTTCAGGTAGGAGTGACAAAGTGACCGCTAGTCTATGACGCGATACTCCTCGAGAGCTCAACGCGGTAAGTTTCAAATCTCAAAAATACCGACAGTTCTTCAAAGTGGTGAGTCTTACAGACCCTACCAGGCGTGCCAAGAGTTAAACAAAAAAAATGAATAGTTTATATTTATGTCCATTATTCCTTGTGCTAAATTATAAGATATAACACAATAGTAATGAGTAGTAGTATATCTTGCCATCAAAAGTACGTGTAATCTCGAATGAGTATTACATACGTAAGAATCGTATATTTTAATCTATATTTATTAGTTATTTTTTTAAATTTACATTTTTCATATTTCCATTGTAATAATGATATCCGTGAATGCTTTCAAATGATTTACGATTTTTGCATAACCTTGCAATCTGACTGAGAATAAGGATGATATTGTTATCAACGACAATATTTGTTTTATCACTGGTAGGATTTAAAAACATATTAGGAGAGATATTATTTTTTAGGTTCCTATTTTTTTTTCCTAATATGTTGTAACGGGTAAGCCATGGTCTCGCGCCCTTGAAGAGCATGAAAATTTAGGTCGCTAGGAATCAGATTCACTTACTTACCTTCGCAGGAAAATTGTAGTTCATGACTTGTGGAAATATTCAAAAATAATTCAATAAATGCTGCAATTCGAAAGTGATGGTATTCTAGAAGGAGGAAAACAAGACAACATGCAAAATACTTGTAGGTATCGAATGTTTGAAACAACTAGATAAGTTTTTGTATTTGGGAAGTATGTTTGATAAAAACGGAAAGGCTGAGAAAGATATCGAAAGGCGGGTGACTGCAGGGAATAAAGTGAACGGCGCTTTTAATAGAATTATAGCTAATGGGAACTTGTCAACCGAGGCAAGACTAGGGGGGATCACAATGGAGAACTGATACCGACACTGATGTATGGAAGTGAGGCCTAGAGTTAGCAGAAGAGGAACGAAAGTAGACTGAATACAGTAGAAATGAGATCACTTAAGCATATATGTAGCAGATCCATTTATGATAGAATAAATAAGAAATAAGGAAAGAATGTAAAGCTGATCTTGGTATAGTGAATAAGATTAAGAAATAATCACTTAAGTTGTTTGGTCATATGTAACGGATGAATGAGGAGAGAATGGTAAAGAAGATAGATGACGCAAGTGTCGATGGCACCAGAAGTAGAGGACGTTCGAGGAAGACTTGGCAGGACCAGGTAAACCAGATTCTGGAAGATGATCTTGTTAGAATCCTCAATAATCGGCGAGCTTGTATGAGAAGATGTATGAATGTGGATGAAGCGAGAATTGTGTGTCAAGACAGAAGAGTGTGGCGCTCTATTACCTCTGTTTGATTAATTAATAAAATTATTTCTATAAATGCACAAACAATTCAACTGCAGCTGTAAACACGTTGATGGCAAAATGTTTTATAGTTGATTCTGATGTTGATCTTTATATTATAATAGTAGAAAAATGCGTTATTCAGTCAAATATTAAAAATAATTCAATTACGCGATTCAGTATTCGTAAAATGAAGGAGGTTTCTGAAACACTCGTAGTAATTTATTTATTCTTAAAATAACATTTTTGCTATTGAATTGTTATTATTATATTTAATTTGAGATGCGAATGAAGTGATATATGTATTCATTTAAATTTAAATTGATTCATGTTTTTAATGTAAACCAGCTGTGTTTAATAACGTCATGTAATCATCCTATTTTAGTTTTTTTTTAAATACTTAAAATGGATTGAGAAGCCTGGCGATTTTTGTTAAAAGTTTATTTTAAAAATAACATTAAATAACGTAGTAATACTACAGTATAACTAGTAGAATAAAATATTAAACATGATTAAATTATCTACCCAATTCAATGCTCACAACAAATAACAATATTTAAAAGTATTTATATTAAAAATGTCATTTTTGCAACTAAATATGTTATTTGAGTTAAAACAAAGCGTTGTTTTTATTCATTAAAACAAATGTAAGTTTTGTATTAAAAATTTTGAAATGATTTATCTTTAAAGTGTAAACCAGCTGTATCGAATAACGTAACGTAACATGTAATCTCGTATCCATTGGATATTCAAATCGTCGCCCATATAAATTTATCAGTAGATTTTACACGGCTGAATGAATGACAATGACAACATTTAGCGCGCGCTGTTCTTTCCTTAACACTGGATCTGGGAATTCAATGGCCACATTTATTTTTATTGCACACTTTTTCTAAATCAAACAGATAAAGATGAAAATATTATTGGGTATTTGTACGGGCAAAAGATGTGGGGTGTGCGTTGTAAGTGAAATTGCTTCAGTCTGACATAAAAAAGTGAGCGGCAGATTTGTAGTATTTTCATCGTGTGCACGTTTTATTAAGTTGTTGTTTAGCAATAAATAGAGAAAAGTGGGAAACATTTAAGGAAGCCTTCATCCAGCAATGGATATAACACTGCTGATAACGATGATACATTGTTACAAAAATACCCATTTTCATATTATATCATTTTGGACATTTTTTATATGATATATCCATTCAATTGTTCTTATTTTACTAATATAATTCTCATATATAAAATTTATCATTTATTTGGTCGGGTATGTATTTGATTTGAATTTCAGAAATTTGAATGCTTTAGAAATGGCATTAAAAAAGAAAGAATTAGAATTTTAACTTGGGCCTTATAAACAGCACGCAATATTATTCAAGTATGAGGATAAGGAACCATTTCTGAATAAATAGTGCGACGTTGGTTTGAATTAGTCAAAGTTTGCAAGAAGTAGGTCTTGAAGATGAAGAGAGTCAAGGACGTTTTGCTATTATTGAAAACGACAAATTGAAGCTTCAGAGAAATAAAACACCAGACAACCAACACTAATTAACCGAAAAGATCTTTCTTCGCGATAACTTTCAGGTATCTCGATAACCATTTACGACAAAAAAAAATATGAGGGAAGCAGCAAAAACGCTCTTAAAAAATTCTTGGATTCGAATCCGTATCATAATAAATTATAATTCGTTAACAAAAATGTATAGAATCAATTAATTCCGACTTTGATTGATAGAGTTTATTAATTTTAAAGTTTGATCGGCCACTATTTTCGTAACAACAAAATATATATTATAATTTTTATTCATTAGAAATATTAACACACATTAGTTAATAATTAGGAAAACATCTCATTCTTTACAAAAGCGGTCTAATTACCGACTCACGTGTAAGCCAAATAAGTTTGAAGAAAAAAAACAGATAATAACGAGCAGGTGCCAGGTATAATATGATGCCTTATTAAATCGAAAATAATGAATTTTGAAAGAACCTAATGTCAAAGAAATAAAAAAAATATGTTAAAGTACTTTCATAACTCTACAGGGAGAACTGATCCATTTACGGACTGCCGAGATTATCAAGTTCTTAGATTTCTAAGCCTGCACCAAAATCCCCCTATTTTATGTCGTAGAAAAGACAGGAATACACAAGTTAATCACGTACTGTATTGTAAGAACTAGAAACTTAAATCATCCGATTTTGTCTTAAATACCGAGAACAGTTGTTTTTATTGAAATGTCTTGATCTCAGCATCTACCCTTCGTGGATGAATAAAGATTATATAATATTATCATTATCAGCCGTTTTCGATCCACTGAATGGAGACCTCTCCAAATGTCATCTACACTCTGTCCAGTCTCAATATTTGCAGAATTTGATGACATCATCAGTCCAGCAGGTTCACGGGCAAAAGAAACCAAGAGACCGACAGCGGTCTTTTGATTCTGCACTGGATGACTGCATTCGTTCTCCATGGCCTAACCATTGCTGTTTCATTTTTTTGGCATATTGTGTGTTCGGTATTTATGATATATGGATCGCCGATCGCCGTCTCGAATGCGAAAGTGAATGCGTAGATATAATTCCTATTCAGTAACTACCTACTACCTCCTTTTTCTATACCAGAACATGACCTATTTCTATGGTGTGTTCTCTATGGTTGGTCAGCTAAAGTTATCCTTCGAACCGTCATTGGGTGCGTTGGCAGCTGTGAATTATTGTCCTGCTGAGTGGGGCTAATAGTTTATTGTGCTTGTATTGGTTCCTCGCCACCGTGCATGCCGAAACCTGTATATTATACGATTGTACAAGGTGTTGTTCGACACTTTCGTGCGATTGCCGAAAGTATATATTCAAGTGTACTTCCCGTTGAACAACGTTGCACGTGTCCAGGAGCCTGAAGACCTGTGGATCCAGTGGAAGATCACGGAACGAGCGTTTCACAGATTGGTCATGTTTTCTGATTCTGATGGTCCTTCAGTCAGCCCATGTTCCCTATTCCTGCCGTATACATGGATTCGTTCCGCTTCTGAGACATCGAGTTGCGGGCGTAAAGCTGCGGCTGGAGCTCAGCACCAACTCTCAGTGCAAGCGACGCTCTCATGGAAATCTGGTTCCCTCACCAGAGAATGGCAATGACTACAGAATAGCTACAGATACAATAATGGCCGTGACTGAAGTATTTATATTTTGTTCATATCTATACATATATGTGTGAACTTTTTTATTTATTTATATTTTCCTTGGTTTTCTTTTTATAACATAAATAATATTTCGTAATTTTAATGTATTATCTTTATGGCAAATTGGATATTCATAAAAAAAAACCCGATCACGCTGAAATAAACGCATTATTATTTTTATTATTAACATTATATTGCCGGTAGAATACTTTACATATAATATTAAACTATGGCAACCTATATAGAAGTCATCAGATTTAATTTTTAAATGTTTCTCTTTTAACGAAACTTCTGTTTTTCTCCACTGAAAGTAACGATTTACAGTGTTTCTCAAATATCTTTGAGTAGAACCTGCTAAATGGCGCTAGTACTTCCAGTTCATTAAACATTAAAACTTTAACATAACTAAATAAGAATTTCTAATTAAGGAGAACACATTTTTGTTGTGAATTTGCATTTTCAGCAACTAAATATTATTTCGATAGAGAGATTTTTTTTCTATTTATCTTTCTAGTTGATATATTTAATTTGTATTAAATACCACAGAATTATGTTCTAAAAATGCAACTTCAAAACCAAAATGTGTTTTCCTTAATACTCATTTAAAACCTTTTATAATATTTTGTGTGTATGTATAACATGTATATTGGATAGATTTTTTTTCTGTATGTCTTTTTAGTTGATACATTTAATTTGTTTTAAGAATTTCTAAATATAACTATATTTTATTTATGAATAACATCTCTCTTTCGCAAAAATATGTTTTTAAACGCAACTTTATCTTAGATCTTTCTATTGCTGGTAGATACTTTATAAATTAATTTAAATAAAAGGTGTTGTCATTTAAATTTAAAAAAATAAAAATATTTACAATTTTCTATTTATATTATTATCCGTGGATACTTTTTCTACAGTGCCGCCTTATTTTAGAGTATGCTTATTATTAACCACATTATATATTATATGATGATAAGTTTGCTTATGAATTTATATTGTCGTAATAAAGGCTTCGGGTGTACGGTATCCAATACCCATTGTTACATTGAAAATATTTTATAATGAGTTAGACACAGGGTAACATCTGTCAATACACAAGCAAACTAGTAATTGTTCTCACTTATTCTCGTTTTTGATATATTTCATCGTAATGTCTTTCAAAATAAACGTATTTAAATACTAATTTAATGTATTAATTATAAATATATACATATAAAATCAATTTTGTCGAAAAATAATGTTTTTGCGCTACCAGGATAATTATAATATTTATAATTATAATATGTATAAGTAATACATTAAATTAGTATTTAAAACATCACAGACCGTCTGTTCTGAATAATTACAACTTCACAATAAGAATGTGTTCTCCTTAATAAACCTATTTAATTTAATAAAAAATTACTTCTAAGAAATGTATTTAACAGAGAAAATGTTGTTAGCGATATCACGAGACAAATTTTTGTTTTCATTAACATTTATCGTTTTGTTTCATTTATTTGCCGAAACTTTGCCTATAGGCACAAGGCGTCAGACCCTTGTCAAAAAGTTTTACATCAAAAACATTTTCCGCAAGTTATCCTGCCTTGAATCCTAACACGGACCCACATAGCGGAAAAAACAAAAGACGATGGGAACTCGTACATGAAAAAATAATTTTGACAAGAAAAATAAGAATTCTTTTAAAAACACGAGAAGATGTCAAAATAATAGTGAAAATATTATTTTGAATATTATTTTTCACTATTATTAAACTAGTCTATTGGGTTAAATTTGATTTATAAGAAGCGCGTTTTTTAAGAACGTACCGTTGCCGTATATTCCTGGTGTAGCGCTGCGGTTGCAATGTTGCGCATGAGCAATGGTTTCTTTCATCTGTAGACTCACCACGTGCAACGTTAGAGACATTCAAAGACATTGGCGCCAAGTGATTTTCATATTTTCCTTCATTTGAAGCGGTTCCTTGATGGCAAGTGTTTTATGACGATGATGAACTCAAAGACGGAGTACAGACATGATTTTCATCCCAGGTGGCTTCGTTCTATCGCACACATACAATAAATGGTGCTTCTTTATGACAAGTGCCTTAATAATGGTGGCGACTATGTTAAGAAGTAGTTTAAGGTGAGTAGCGTCCGAAGGAAGTAAAGTGTTGTAAAAACGATGTTGTGTTTCTTTAAAAAATAAATCCGGTAAGTACTTACTTGAAAAACGCACCTCGTGTCTCTAATAATCCCTAAATTATCGAAATTTCAACGAGTTTTCTCATTTTATCGGTAGCTTGTTTATACCCGCAGCGAAGAAACTTGAAAAATAACTGGCCATGAAGTTGCGAAGGTTCCACGGTTGATTGAGAATTGAATATTTTTCTTTGCAAGAAGTGATCTAATGCCTGGAAGAAGCGTTATTCAGTTGGTGCAAGATCTGGTGAGAATACGGTAGTCGCTCTATGTTTGGAAAAAAACTTTTTGCAATTTTAATGACCAATTTGTGCGCTGGGAGAGAAAATAAGAAAAATATTACCATGCCAATATAAGGCTACTGTGGGTGTTGATCACTTTACTAATGAACATGTATTAAGGACGCATAAATAAGTCAAGAGAACTAATAACTATCACGGAAAGATGCTTACTTCGGACACTTTCTCTGCAAACCAGCACAGGCATAGGTAGAAACAAATTATATTGGCTGTGTAACCTCATAAAGTGGTCCAAAATGTTGGTGATCTTGAACAAGATTAATCAACAAACAATAAAATAGTCGCCAACATTCGATAAAATATGGCACATGAAGAAGATGTATTTTTAAAAAATGTGTGCGTGCTATATGTTTTTATGGTACCAAATTATGTGCCCTCACACATCCGCATACCTTAGAGGGAACATTGTGGGTGCCAGAGAGTTTTAAAGTTCAGGACCTGTAGTTTAAACAGAATGTTTGTACAATATTTCATACTTAATTACCTAATAAATCAATTGTTTTTAAATAAATAGGACCGTTGCTAGCAAACATCTACTAATCTATTATATTAGTTTCCAATCAATGACGAGCGATGTTTTCCTACATGGCGCATGCAATGAAACTAAAAATTACTAAATATTGTTAAATGTTACAAAATTTTTTTTTTGAGTTCATTCGATAGCTTAGTTTGTAGAGCAACTTTGTTCATTTCTTAAATATTCAATACCGCTCTTAGTCCCGAGAAAAATAACCTTTTCTAAGAGCGTATGACAATATATTTTTTATTGGTTATATAATATAACATTTAATAAAAAAAATATTGGTAACGGTACTATTATATGTATACTTTATAATATAAATATACTTTAATTTACTTCTCAACAGTCGCGTTTTTTGCAATCCTTTTAAACATTTAAATGCAGATATCTCAAAATCACTTTACATGGACATTCAACGGTCTTGCAGCGGACCCTTCATATAATCATCTTCATCATCATAATTATCCATTGTCAATTCATTCAACCCTGCTACGCTCTTCCGCCAATCTTTGATATGTTTCTTCCACTACTCTGATAATTTATACTATCCAGTGAGACTTTGACATTCTCTAGGTCCATTTTTCTCATGGCTACCATTAAAAATATTATTTGTTCCTAGATATCTTTGCACCTTAAACATAGCCCACTTATTGTCATTTTCTTCTCCTGGAGGACTTCAAAACGAATGAACTATTTAGGCAGATGACTTGTCACAGGTATGTGTATTTACATAATATTATATTTAGCATATATACCTACGCGTAACAAGACGTTCCATTGGCTGACGTAGAGACATGTATCCTTGATTAATGTTGTATTTCAACCAAGATCCCGCATTCATTTGTACTGATTTCTTTGTTCACTGCTTTTTGACTGTTTATTTATTTAGTTGCATTTGGTCTATCTCTTGTTGATACCATTATATTACATTTTATTATCATTCTTATAATTACAATAATAAAATGATCAACGTTACATAGAAATGTTTATGATACTTAATACTTCTTCTTTTATTTCTTCATGATGTCTTTTATGGAAGGATGGCAACCAAGCTTACTTATGTATCCTGTGCAAGGTGTGTGTATAAGATCACCGACATTTTAAACATTGAGCCATTTTTGAGGTACGCAATTAAGATAACCTCTGTCTTCTTAATCTTCTGCAATATTCTATCTTTCTCTGCAAAATGAGTTATTAAAGATTATTGCGGAGAATGTATCCAAAGTGTGGAGTTTTCCTTCGTTTGATAGTTCTTTTTAGTATAGACTTATTCGTTTTCTTATTACCTCTTCATTGGTAATGTGGCCAATCTAAGAGATCTAGAGCACACGTCGATACAGCCACATCTCGAATGCCTCCAGACTCTTAATTGTGTTTTTTTTAACGTCCAGATCAGCACTGTACTACAGTTCTAAATATTTTTTAGAAAGCTTTCATTTTATTAAAAATACTACGTTATTTAGCCAATATTCGTTTTCTCGTAGAATAACCTTTAGATGAAGAGAATTTCATAATATGTCAATTCAGCATTATTGGCAGAAACTCAATATTTGATTTACGTTCGTTATTTTATTCGACGGGAACGCATTTCAATAAAATTTAATCTAATACATTATTAAATTCTGTTATCTTCTACAAGGGAGGGATAATCTGATTGTTGAACTGGAATACTTTGCAGATTGACAGATTTTAAATCAGTAAAGTGGCATTTAGACAGAAGTTGCCACTATATCAAATGCTACTTTACTCAAATTTACTTTCCGTTTTCAAAAACGAACTAAATTTCAAATAAGTATTTTTTTAGAAAACGATAGTATAATATTGTATATTAACTGATGCATGAACAAAAATGTTAATTTAAAAATGTCAACTACTTAGGAACACTACAGGGCCAATCCATATGAAATGATCTAGCACGGTTGCTTGACCATTTTTAAAAATTCTCAAATTTTTTGTGCAATCAAATTTTTGGTGCATAATATCATCATATATATAGTATTATTTTTGCGTGAATTTTAAGATTTTTATCTAGCCACCCACAACAAATTGATTCTAACTCCATGTTTATAGGATAAATAGGAGTTGAGATGTTTCAGTTTCCACAAACCCTTTACATTGCAAAATATGCTACGCCCCGTAAATAAATGTGGCCACCACGCAAAAACCAAAAACAATAAAATTAAAATATTGGTCATTTTGAACTACCAACAAGTTAAGGTTACAGCAAAAAAATATGAGAATTTAAAAAAATGTTCAAGCAACCGTACTGGATCATTTCATATGGATTGACCCTACAAAATATCAATTTTCTTATAAAGATTTGTAGGTACTATTGCGTAATGCATATGTAGATTAGTACAATAACCACCAACATTTACAAATGAAATAGAAATGTCGTAAGTTTTTTCCGGTTATTATAACAAAAATATATATTTTATCTGCAGCTAGTTTATTTTTATTGTAAAAATCCTTATGTCTGATCAAAGTTTAAATTAACTCAACTTTATTCTGTATATATTTTTTATTCTATATACATTTTAAACATGCTATAAACTACTTTCGTTAATTTAACGTATCTTCATTAGGAAGGATATATATATATCTTAGACTTATTGTACATCCATTTTAAAATCACTCCTTTTCTAATAAATAAAAAAATTATAACATTTTAAAAGCTGTCAAATCGTATTTAATATAAATATTTCGCATTATTATGTGATTTGAGTACATTTCCTGAACTAATCAAACTATAAACTTTCTGTGAATTGTCATTTTTATCGAAAAATAAAATAAGATGCAAGATATTGATAATTTTGGTCTCCTCTGTGGATTAAACTATAATAAATTCGCTAGCTTTAAAATAGTCTCAATGCTCAATTCCTGCAAAATAGGTTTATGAACAAAAAAAAAATGCAATGCAATACCACTTTTGTTTCAATCAGAGAAAGGTCAACCCTTCTGGCGCGCAACTCCCTCGAGCCGGCTGAGAAAATTCCGTAGAATACTGAATAGAAAAGCAGAAACAAATTGCCTCTTACTTTACCTAATGGAAAACCCAGGTGATTTAATTGTCTCATGGAAGAAAAAAATATTTCTACCGAGCTAGTACTTACCGAATACAAAATACTTTAATTCATTATATAATACGTATTCATTAAGTGTATATTTTTTTAAAAAATATACCACAGAAAATAATTTTTAAAAAAAAGTTATCTTTGAAAAAAAACAAAATCATATTGTCGGGCATGCATAACCGGCTTTCAGTAAACTGATTTACTATTAAATATGACTAAATTCCATTACAGAATTTCTAGGTATCAGTAATTTCGGTAAATTATTTATCTCTTTTTGGCACAAGATGGCGAGATTACTGGTATGGGAGAAATCGAAAATGACGTATAAGCTAAGTCACCAGTGGCTGAAGTATCATTGAAGGACAAACTTATTAAATAAAAAAAAACTATTATTTGTCGGTTTCTAACAACAATACGAAAGATTTAGCGGAAGGTGTAAGAAGAGAAATAATATATATTTTGATGAAGAAATAGTCCGAGGAAAATATTTTGAGCTAGTATTCAAATATCTTACAACAATTCAACCGACTAGTGCGGAGTTACAGCAATCTGCACTCAAATTAGATCCGGTCTAAACGACGATACATGTTATATTTTTAAAGGCTTATTTTAATTCCTCTTCTGAAAGAAAATAATTTATGTAAAATAAATAACCATTTGTTATTTTTATCAAAATGTTTAATTTTTTGTTTTATATCGTAATATATAATATTATATATAAACTTTTATATAATCATGTGTATAATAAATAACGTGTATAATATTCATATTTTGACACGTTCATAATTACCGGTAAATAACCGGTAGATCGATATTAAATTCAGAGATCTACTGATTTATCGGTAATGCCATTTTACGGTAAATTTGCATGCTTGAGAAAAGCACAAACATAAAACTGGTTGGTAGTAGGTATGAAATGCGCTAGTCATTTAATCTATACGCAGATAATATTTTCACAGATACCTAACATGAATGTCAAATGGGAATGCGTATTAGGCAAAAATTCATCAATAATTTTAGATATGCTGACAACATAGCATTGCTCAAAGTTCTGAAGAACTTCAAATACTGTCAAACTCCCTGAATGATTCTTGTAAAAGATGAAGTCTGAAGATTATTATAAATCTATATACTATATTTAGTTTTGGATGTCATGCTGGTAGTAAAGAGGTTCGGAGAGGTGTTGTTGGGAGGTGGTCAAGGAGAATTACAACCGGATCAACGCTGAGTGTATGAGGTAAATAACTATAAAAATACAAAGACCATGGTGGTCAGCAAATAAATGGTCGACCTGCAACTATTTATCGAAAAAATACAAGGCATAGAGAACAGGTCAAATATTATAAGCACTTAAATAATATTGGATAATTTTTAGTGCCATTTTCGTAAAAAAATTCCCTTCACTTGTTATTTGAACTTATCGAAATGATTTTTTGAAAAGGTGCATATTTAGTATCTTCTTAAATAAAGTCTCTGATGCACTATTTATTATGACAGAGGGCAAAGAGTTCCACACTTAAGGGCCTGCCATCTCAAATGCCCGTTCACTAAACTTAGACTTCCTACGGCTGGAGTAAAGGCTGACCTGAGAGTTAGACGTCTATTATTCAAATTGTCTGAGAAACAAAGCTCTTGAAGATACAGAGGCGCATGTATCGGCTTGTACATCAACCAACACTAATTAATTCAACTCTTTCAAGGATCCGGAACCAATGTAGCTCATGCAAAGGGGATATTATATGAGATAATTTAGAAATTCCATACATTATCCATGCTACCGCATTTAGAATGGATCGTAGTCTAAACAGCTGAAACATTGGTAGACCAGCACAAATGGACAGCAACACTGGTAACAGGATTTACAGGAGTAACTCTCTTTTGAATGGATTCAAAGTGAGTAAATTTTGTGCCATTCACTAGCCTTGGGTACCTGGATTAATAAAGATATTGACTATGAAAAGAAGAACATTCTCAGCCACTGAAAATTCTTACTATCTGTCTGGTCTATGCTTTTTGTTTTTAAAATGTAGACTCTATCTGGTCAGTACCTACTTTGAGGTGTATTGCTACATAAGAATGCTATACACAGCACAAACTAACATCACCACAAATCACGCAGTAGGTACAAGAAAACCTCTACAAATAACGAGAAACAATGTATTATATTTCTATTTATATAAATAACAAATTTTTGTTAAGTTGCAATTTCACAACTTGTTCTGTGGTATTTTAATACAAATTAAATTAATTAACTAAAAAGATATACAGAAAAAATCTATTTATCGAAATGGTCCAGGTTCGTTTATATTTCTAGTTGATTAGTTTAATTTGTATTATGATATTTCGGTTAACGTCGTAAAGTTTAATATTTTGTGCATTAAGTTCTTGGTCCCAAATATATCCTACAAAGAATTATTCATTGGGAAATAGAAGGTAGTTGGGTAGTTGTGAAATATCGTAAAGTGAACTGGTCGTGGAGTCGAAGAGCCGTTCCAAGTTACCAAGGACGGGCATTAGTACTATATAAACAAACAAATGTGGATGCTATCTGTAAGTAGGTATCAGACAGAGGTAGTGATTACAAAGAACATTTTTCATTTCAATAAAGACAGTCCTAATATTTTCTGTTTTACATATAATCTATTTAAAGACCATCCGGTATCAGATCTCATACAATGTTCTAGATTCTGTTTTATTTTCACAAGGCACTGCTTGTGCTTTTTTTCAATCCGTCCCATTTATTGAATGATGCCTTGTCGCAGCTTAAGAGTTTAAATCCAGAAATAATACATAAAATCTTATTTTAAAATGCTAAGTGCAAAAGTATTTTTGATGTTTTACTATTATTATTTATAATATGGAATGGCGCTGAGCTAAACGCATGTTACTTATTTTCTCCGATTACTTATTCTTGATATTTACCGGGCACTATATTGAGTAATTTATGTATTCGGGTTAACTTGCCTCATCAGAGTATGCAATGTTCCCATACGTACTTACATTGATGAGTCAATTACAACAAAATAAAACTTGGACGCTACGTTGGGTAATGCTAGAAAGGTCAAATTAGTGGGATACTTGAAAAAAATTGTAATTACTTTATTGTTGTTAAATGCAGTAGTCTCATTGTAACAATAAATCAAAATGTAACTGGATACAATGTGTAAAGTTTAAGCGTTTGTTATTAGAAATCTAAATCAATTCAAATCCGTTTTATGAAGGTTGTACCTATTCATTGAGAACACAAACTCATTCAATTATTTTAATTGTAGCTTAAAAAAAAAAATATTTTATCTATGTATTTTAAATGCATATCATCTGCGTAAGGTTGCGTACAGGTATTGTTGAATAAATTAACTGACTTTTTCAATTCGTTTCATTTCCTTGAAATGTCAAAATATGTATAAAATATATCTTCAAATAATAAGTTACTGTATTCCACCAGTTGATCCCTTACTCTATATATTTAAAATAATAAGATATTAGATACATAATTACTAATGGTAATTCGATAAATGCATAAATTATAATAATACTATGTGCAAACATATATCTCGCAGTTGGGCTTCCCCAAAAAATGTTGTATTTGAGTATCAGAAAAATACGTGACGAAAAATGTGAGACCAAACATATACGTTATTATGGTGACTACATATTTTATTTAGTACCCAAATACTTGCATCAAATATATGTTTTGACACATTTTAGAAAAATCACCTATTCGAAAATAAAAATTATTTCTTCGCGAATTCAGTATCTACACGGTACCTATTGTGCCTACAACTTTTTTATTAAAAATAATACATACTTAATACCTGTTCACACAAAATAGGTATAATGCAAAGAAATCGATTACTAACAAATGCAAATTTCAAAAATGTACATAATAAAAATTCATTTTTTCCTTCCAAGTGGAATACGCTCATATACAACAAGAGTAAGTACTAATTGTACTCACTCAAAGGTACTTACAATACGCGACACAAAATTGTATGCTTCAATTTGTAATTATAAATAATAATTAAACATATTTTTTAAACTACATACAATTTGCGTTAGTGGCATACAAACTCCTTAACTACCTCGCCTTATCCCGGACGTGGCGGAATGTGAGGTAGAGGTATACTCCGTTTAATTTAGAAATAATAATTGTATTAGTGTGAGTAATACCATACGTAATATGCACATTATAACAGTAGATTTATGCAGCTCTGCAATTTGATTGGTCAGTGGGCGGAGCTGTTGTTTTAAATTAGTTAAAAACACGGGATCCACAAAAAAAATTGTATGAAACATTTGAATTTTGTAAATTAGCATATGTAGTCTGTATCTGTTCATTTTTTTAAATGTAAGTATTACTATTTTTTTGTATTTTTATATTATTACTAACATTTGTCTTAGTTGAATGCATTTGTTGATTTTTACGTTGTTATAAATATATAACTACATAAGTACTTACACTATAAAACCCATGTATTAAAAAATAATATTCCTAAAATCATTATATGATCCAATAAACTATTTATCTCTGTACATAACTGTATTTAACCCTATTTCTATCACATGTACACGACGACGGAAAACTTAAAATATATATCACAAAAAACCGGTGTACCGACATGAGCATTTAAGCTCTGTATGTGTTGTGTGTTCAATTTTTTCGAGTTTACCAGCACTATGTATTTATTAAATATTTTTTAAATGAATCATGTTTTTGAAACGGGCTGCTACACACATAAATACAAATGTTCTTTCTAAATGAAAACTGGTTTTCGGTACCTACGAAAATCAGAAAATACGATTTCTCAGAAACATATGGTTTCTTAGTATTGTATTTTGAGAAACGCTTCAAATGTTTCTCTTCAGAATTCAGTCACGTCTTTTAAAACCTCTACAAAATATTAATGAAATTAATCAAATTTGCAAATCCCTAAAAATAGACTCTTATTCTCTAATCATTTATAATTTCAGCCATCTATCGTAGTTTGGTGTAACTGTGAGAGATAATAAATAAATACAGTATTTATAATTTATCTGTATCTTCTAATAGATGGCCCTAACAAAATATGGATAAATACTTTTAAAATATTTTTTATCGTGTATAATTACCTTATTTTTTATGAATATAATATATTAATATTAGCACAATCATGTTGAAGACAAAAAAAATAAGTCACTCTTGAGACATCTTTCGGAATAAAATTGAAGTTCAACATTCTCAACAAACCGTTTCAAATATAACTGTTGCACAAGCTTTTACTTTATTTCCAGAGATGCCGTCTAAACTAAGTTTCATTCCGAACATTGATTTCATGAATATTTATGAATAATTTGAAAAATTCCTAGCTTTATTTTTTAATATGAACATCATTTAATTTAAATATTTACTAAACAAAATACCCTGTATCAAATGGCGGACTTATTGTGCACATGCGTTTTTAGATTTTATGAAAGTAATTATTATAATGGAGTTGTTTAAAGATTTGTATTTTAATGGATTTATGTTTTTCTATACAAATATTGAAACGTGTTACCAATCAAAACGTATTTTCATGGAACCAAAAAGTAGCCTTAAAAATCTAAATTTGGGAGGCTTGTTATTTTTTTTTTTTTTACTAGATTATCATCATTCATGTCAGTCCCTCACGACTGAGATCGTGGTCTCCATGAACACCACCCTTTAACTGAATATTCAAGGATACAAAAACACTTAGTCAAAGTAAGGGACGAAGGGTAATAAAAACTCGGTATTGTTAGACGCAGGTGTACCGACGCAGCGTGCAGGCTAGATGCCTCCCCCCGGAACATGAAGCCGAGGAAGAAAGAAGAAATTTCCTAACACCTATTCTAATTGGTCGGTCCAGCGGGTGGAGGATCTTTCTCTCTTTCTTCATCATTCGACATGTCCCACCATAATAAGCTTCTCCAATATATCTTAGTTTCAGGCACAAGGTTGAGAGTCTGTTCACGATGTTCATTTCCTGCATTCAGGAGGCATGAGTGCTTCTCGCCGTCCATGGTATGCGCAGCATGTGTCTCCAGCACCCAGATAGTGATATATACAGATAGTCCGTACGTTTGTTATTCATATAGATATTTGATAAAGAAATCGATACATTATATTGGATTAAAGTATTAAGAATTGAATAGCGTGAACAACTTTGTTGCATTTTATTTTACGAAACTATTCAATATACGTTTTTCGTGCCCATCTTAGGAAGGCTTTAAAACACTAGTAAATAATCCTTATACCTTAAAAAGAAAATCTAATTATATAATTTATTGATTGATTTCTTCTTTTCTACAAGTAGTTTAATTGAAATTGAATGATGCCATAAGTATGAAATAAAGCGGCACTGAGCCGACTAAATGGCTCATTAAAGCGTTTAAATGATAATAATAATATTGTATATAAATGGTTATATAATGGTTAAAAACGATTGTTTGTAAAGTAGCAATAAAAATTAAATAAAAACAATATTAGTTGAAATTATTCATTAACGCATATTCTTGTGGTTTTTAATTAACACGATCAGCTAAGCCAGATATTGCGTAACGGCTCTTTCTTCGTAATGCAATTTTTTTTTTTTTTTAAATGTTGATGCGGTGAGAGTTGCGTCAAAATATAATAGGGTGGCGGTCTATCCATTCTGTCTACCCTCGCATTTCTCCAAATGGTAAGTTATATAAGTTAATAATTAGCAAATTTCATTTGAACAATTGTTAGATAGTTAAGGATAATGGCATTTAGACATTATTTGGTTATTAGAAACCCTTGTAATCTTCGAGGGTGCAGATAGTATATATTAATTCATGATATTAATGCAAGATTTGGTATCGGAACAAAATCATCGCTCCCTACTCCCTCGGAGATAAGTGAGTACTTGTAGATACAATTATTTTTTGTAAAAGGGTTCGTTAAAATGTTGATGACTCACTCAATCAAGACCTGTACGAAGTTGGAGACTTACTTATAGTCCTTAAGTGTACCGCAAAAACCACAAAGCCGCCGTGACGTCAACCTTTGCCGACATAGAAACTTGATTAAAATACTTTTGTTTGAAAATAGTCATACATACTTGCCTTAATTTATACTTCATGTCGTTTTTAAGTACACATCTATAGGGAGAAAGTTTATTAATTTAAAACGCGCCAAATACAGTCACTTTTTCCTCAATAATGAATTACCACCCTACGAGCGGCGAGGTGGAATATGTTCTCCCTGCACTGGATATTATAAATATCGCTGTGCTGAATTTTTACAGAAATTTAGTTAACACACGGACCATTTATTTTGGATGACTCGATGGTGGAAAAGCCCCATTTGCATCAGGTAATGCTCGAACAGATCAGTCGTGATTAGCAAACCAAATTCAAGCAAAAATGCATCCTCGAATCTCCTAAATCTATTTATCGAAAAAATATTTAGTTAGCAAATAAATAATACTAAAACTAATAGGCATATTCGATTGCTATAGCGAAAATGGAGAACGCGCTTTCCCGTATAGGAAGAGGTCCTGGTTCGTGTCCTTGTAGCGACAATTACTTTTTCGAGGTAATTTTTTTTTTCTAACTCTTTCTAGTTGATTAATTTAATTGGTAATGAATATTAATTTGCTTATAAACGTTATATTTATAAAAAAGGCTAGAAGAAATAAAATAATCTATGTTTTTTCATCACATTTTTTAGATAATAAGATGTTGACCAAAAGAGATAGATTTTTTCTCTTATTTTTCGGTTCAGTTTAGGGTAAATTTAGAATATTCAGCACATTTTTCCTGTTTGAAAATTTCTTACACATGATTAATTACAACTATTAACTAGAACTGTGAATTAATTTTCGTATTATATTTTTTATATACTTTTAAAAAACATATACATATTTCAATTAACAGCGGTACTTTAAATAAATGAAAATTAAAGCAATTATGAATAATCAATAATTATATGAACAAAATCACAATCTTCTCTATAGAAAGATATCGCACACCTAGATCAAAACTAAGGCACTCAAAAATTCATTTTTCAGTAGAAAAAAAATAAATACATTTTTTGTTACTAAAGTTATGAAACTAAATAACATTTTAGGTCATAAATATGTCCTAAAATGACACGATTCGAGAACTAGGACTAAGTTAGTTAGTTACGAATACAATAATAACTAAAAATTCTTGGTTTTTTGAGTTGTCTTAGTTTTGATCTGGGTGTACGATATATTGTTACATTAGTATTTAATCCCTCAAGTTGCAATTTTGACAACTCGCCATATTGACAAAGGTAAACACTGAAAGAGGGTTAAGTAGGTCGGTCGGTATTGTAGCGCGCGGCGACGCGGCTGATAACGTCACTCGAGTTCGTGGAGAGCTGCGTAACGGCGCGGTGGGCGGCCGAAGTGGGAGACGTACTCGTTCAAGAGAAAGGGTAAGATTAATATCTTTGGGATGCTAGAGCACGTCTGTATAATATTGCATTGTACTCTCTCTTTCTATGCAAAAAACAATTTCCTTTCCTGGGACGGGTTGAAGCATCCGTTAGTTTGGAAATTGGCGTCACAACGAGCTGAGATGTACGGTGAATGTTAGGCTACATTTGAGATGGAGCAACGAGTTGTTCTCTGCCATCGAACACTAGGTACATCTATCCTGACGGCCAAGAACCTGCGTCGAGGCGGATCAGAAGGATGCGTTAATTAGTGCGCACTAAAATGGAAGGTTATGTGATATTATTATTATTTGATCAGGGTCAAGTGGAACAACCAATTTACCACCATAGAGGAGGATCTCACTTCGTATACAGTGCCTAGCCAATTTGTACTTCAGAGTATCGCCAGGATTAGCTTCATTCCGTTAACTTCGGATCCGAGGGGCTTGCCGTCGTTATTGTAATCTACCGTGTTGTAATGTATTTCTTGTTTGGCACGCTTGTCTTTGGGGCACATTATGCCTGCTTGGAGAGATTATTCTATAAGACCCTTTTATGTTAAATTAAACAAACCTGTTGTAAAATCAAACTATTTTATTAATTAGCATTAATTCCTAGTCCGAACTACAAACTACAGCTTTACCATAGGTGAAATAAGGGTCGTTGGCTGAAGGTAAGTGCCTAGGATGCCATGGTAATAATGTTTTATTCAAGCATGAAATAAAAAAAGAAGTGTAGTATATTAAAAGAGTACAAAATATTAAATTAATTAAACGAAAAAAAATTCTTAAATAACAATTATATTTAATAATTACCCACAGGTAGGTATATGAACTACTTATTTATTTCCGCCTCTATGTTTGAATTTGGCATACTGGTGCTAAATGGTACATAAAGATATGTAGGTATACGAAATATATTTAAGAAAGAAATTCTCCAACAAATCGTAAATAATAATGCGAGACTGAAAAATAACAACTTTAAATGTGAAACAGTTTTACAGTTATAAATAAAAAGCTGGAAGTATCAGCAGAAGATTGAGTGTTTCATTATTTAATCTTCAATTAATTTTAGTATCCCGAAATTAACCCAAGGGTACGTGTATAAAATGAGCCGAGCCGCGGTACAGGGTCGACACTCAGTAGACTAATATATACTATACTAGCAGATAAGCAATCGGCTCCGATTGCTTACTGGCGATTGCGATTGCGGGCGGCTATTATGGCCTCTAAGGGGCATTGGTGACCGCTGCACGGTCAAGGTATCGTCAGCTATCACCGATTACTTACTAATGCAGATGCTCAATATATTTGCCAGCCGTAATACGGTTTCACTGATATATATTTACGTACCATATTGAATATATAAAAGAGAAAACATTTAACATAACTTAACCTTACTTAAAAAACACGTCCATTTTTGCCCTGCTGGCGTCTCACAGACCCGACTGTTTAATCAAGCATTATATAGCCATAATGACACTACATCCTAGATATTCTAGACGTCCAGAAAGTCAAAGAAAATAGACGGGAAGACTTAATATTATTATGGATTATTATAGATAAATCAGTTCTGACAACGAAGTACAGTAGTCCTCAGAAAAAATAATAATTTTTAATTATTTCTTATGAAATACGCTGCTATGTAGGTACAGTTAAGTTTAAATGGTAGAAGAATTTTTGAAAATTATTTGATAAAAAAAAAGCACTTCATGTCACAAACATGAGTATCACCTTCCCGCATAGAATATGTTGTTCTGGTTCACCCTATCTCACGTCTCACCTCGTAAACGGATCACTGTATTTTGATTTGGTCTCTTCGAACATTGTCGAATTTTATTTCAAGTTCAGATGGTATTTGTCATTTTGTTTGGTGTAAATTCTATATACTACTACCCAACAGCAAACCTCTTATAAAATGTTATAAAGTTTTTAACGGTTTTTTTAACACAGTTTTTTTGACACATTTTGTACCAGAGAAGCTTGGGAAGAAATATATTTTTTTAAATTATTTAAACCTCATCAATTCATTAAAGCGACAAATTATTAATGGATGTATACAATCTTATTTTTTATTAATCGTGATTAAAATTGTGAAATTAAATTTAAAAAATGGATATATCGCGTTCTCTAAGTCATCCAGATATTCGACCTTTCTAAAATATATTACTTTAATTCATAGTACTCACGCTGAACATCCATCCAGACATCGAGCTGACTTTACAAAACATTTATTGACAAGTGGGATGTTAGACGTTTTCATCACTCGGGGAATAAATGAATTGAAATTCATGTAGCAACCCTTATTCGATTTGATCAACGAAACAATAAACCAAATACGTATTTCTTACGAAAACCACTTTGCTTAAAGACACGCTTGAATCTAACTAATTTAAAAGTTAACCGGTTGAAATTAAAAAGGTTATAATTAAAATAATCTGTAAATGTTTTTATTGTACACCAATCAGTTTATGAAATAAATAAATACTGTACATGACTATTACGTATATTTTAAGCCTAGGTCAGAACAGTTTTCAAATAATTTCATGAAAAAATAATAGATAATTTCAATAAATATTATAATACTCGTATGTTCTAAATAAAATATATTTGATATGCATAGTGGAGTGATTTACTTAAATCTCTTGTTTTTTCCATACACTTATACGCAGTGTAAACATGGATATTTAAAGAAAGTGAGAGAAAGAAACTTGACGCTTTTAAAACGTGGTGCTGGAGGCGTATGCAGCAAGTCACAAGCCGGGGTTCACATTCTCGGTAATAAGGAAACCGACTAAAGAAGAAGAAAGGAGTGATTACGAAGAATATATTGTTTTCATATATTTTCATAAATATAATATCCCAATGTTTTTCTTTGTATATATTATTTCTAAGTGCATATAAATTTGAAAAGAAACCGATACTGATACACTGGAATAAAGTGATAATTTTCTTTGAAATATACGAATTAGGTGGATATGTATTTTTGTTTTGAAGGTGTTTCTGTAAGCTTTTCAAATAGAAAACAAACAAGTTAATTGACTTACTTACTTACTTACCATTACGCCGTTACCTCGCGGGGATAGGCAGAGAGGATAGAGCGCCACACTCTTCTATCCTGACACACATTTCTCGCCTCATCCATATTCATACGTCTTCTCATACAAGCCCGACGATTGTTGAGGCTTCAACAGGGCTACCCTCCAGTATCTAGTTTACCTGGTCGTGCCGAGTCTTCCGCTGACTCCTTCTATTTCTGGTGCCATCAGCATTTGCGTCATATATCTTTCTTACCATTCTCTCCTCATTCATCCGTTCCATATAACCAAACCACCTTAGTGATCCTTTATTAATCTTATTCACTATACTAAGATCAGCTTTACATTCTTTCCTTATTTCTTCATTCGTTACTCTATAATAAACGTAACTGCCACATATACGCCTAAGTGATCTCATTTCCACTGCATTCAGTCTGCTTTCGTTCCTCTTCTGCCAGCTCCAGGCCTCACTTCCATACATCAGTGTCGGTACCAGGACTCCGTTCTAAACCGCTAGTCTTGCCTCAGTTGACAAGTTAGCTAAGCCTATAAGCTATAATTCCATTCAATGCGCCGTTCACTTTATTCCCTTTTGTCACCCTCCTTTCGATATCTTTCTCTGTTTTTTCGTTTTTATCGAACATACTTCCCAAATACACAAACTTGACACACGGTTGACACTACGGTTGACACAAGATATATTCAATTTTACAAAGGCTAATCTAAAGCTTGTTGCCGCTTGATATTATTGTTGCATGTCTACTGACGTCGAAACCAGGAGTGTTTATGGCTGTTGAGAGCCTGGCTTAACACCCAGGTAAATGTGAGGCGCGTTCACGCCCTCCGATGACATATAGATTCTAAATGTTGTCTAAGCTCGACATCCCACCCCTTTTACACTTCATATCATCCGAATCAGTGATGGTCTATCCTAGGTAGACGACATTAACGATAACTTCCAGACCTTGCGATGTGTTGAGTGTGATGTCTGGATTTGATTATTTCAATATCGATCGTCGATAGTATCACTACCTTGGTTTTATTATTATTTGTTGTAAAACTGGTTTAACATATCTATCATTTTATTCATGGATTTACCTATGAGGGTGACGTCACTAAGTAGCATTGGATACGAGATCTCCACCAATTGAAACATCGCCTTCTAGTAATTAAAAGGTAACGAAAAATGCACTAAAAGTGTATGCACGAGTATTATATAAGATATAATAATAATGGTCACTGTGTCGCTTACCCATTACAAAAATAGTAAATAGAAAAGATAATTTTCAGCTGGAAGATTCTTCGCGAATAAATCAGTTCTGAATGGGTTAAAAAAAATTAAGTTATCGCAGGTGAAGATTCTGCCGAAATAAAGTATGTAAAGTAATGGCGTGCTTCAACAATGAATAAACCATCTACTTAAGGAAAGTTCTAATGGCGACTTAAGAACATGAATGAAAAATTTCCAGCTGGTTTGAAAGTACGTCTCAGCCTAATGGAAGCGCTTGCGCGAACTGCTCGCCGCAGGCAGCGCGAACTGCTCGCCGCAGGCATCGGGAACTGTTCGCCGTCAAGGCGTGAAATCTACATTTCTCTAGGCGAAACCCACAAAACTCGTAGCGCGTATCTCCTTGGTCTTCGGTAAGGAAACCGACGTTTTATTAATATTGCTTCCTGGAGCGTGGAATACATATGCCACGAGCACAATTTTAACATTAACTAGCTGTTGGGTTACCTCTAGCGAATTCAGTAGATTCTCGGCCCAGTTTGTTATATTTTTAAATCCATTATTAGTATAGTATGAAAATATTAATCTGGAAACTTATGTATTAATATATTTCAAATACAAATTAAATATATTAATTAGAAAAATATACATATAGAATCAGTTTTATCGAAAAATATTGTTGTTGCTACGGGTAACTTAAATTAATCAACTAGAAAAATATACAGAAATAATCTATTTATCGAAAAAATATGTAGTTGTTACCAAAATTAGAACTTGGACCTTTTCCTATCTGAGGAAACGCGTTCTCCACTTTTATTTTATTTTTTCTGTACATCTTTCTAGTTGATTAATTTAATTTAATTATAATAAATACCACAGAACTATGTTCTGAAAATGCAACTTCATAACACAAATGTGTTTTTCTTAATAAATAAAATATATTTCGAGATTAATTTCAGAGTACGAAAGTGTGATCGAGACTAAACGATGAAACGCTTTATACTAAGCTTCGGGCATTCTATTCCTAATCATTTATTTCACACTCAAACCGCTATATAATAATTATGCATTCACGTTTTTTTTCGTTCAACGACTCTTTACTTGCTTAAATATAAATATTTTACGTATATTGTAATTATTCAGGGCCCGCTCTAGGGGCGGACAACCCGGACATTTGCCGGGGCGGCAAATCTAATGGGCGAAATTTTGGCTGTGAATGTAACAAAATATTAAATATTACATAAGTTAATGCCCGGTTAATTAGCCCAATTAATCTAAATTCATGTTACGTGTAGTAGCCATTATATTAAACTGGTTGTTAATGAAATAGCAAAAGCATCCTTGAAAGCCGCTAATTTCTTCAATATGATCCAATTTATTTTTTTCGGCATTCATTTTTTGATGGGCAATACTTTTAAAACATGTCACGTGGCGGCCATTTGTCTTTTTGTCCGGAGCGACGTATAAGTATGTAAAAGCTAAAGCGGGCCCTAAGTTATTCTTTCCGGCCTTTTTTATAAATGTAATATTAATGAGCAAATGAGCATTTTATAACCCCGGGACAGATTGCCGGATCATCAAAATCGAATCTCAAATTGGATTCAGTCACCGCAATTAACCGCAACAGCTAGGATACCTTCAGGTACCGTGAGGCGTTTGATCCACCTAACGAAGGTTGTTGAAGACGTTTTAAATAACAACTATACCAACTTCATCGTCTTCGAAGAAGTAACTTTAATAATACACATAACTAACTAACCATTATATCGCCAATCCTCTTCAATATGTACATGGACGAATTGAGAGAGCGACTATATGATGCAAAAATTGGCTGCCACATGGTCGGGACGAATGTGAACCACATTAGTTATGCCGATGATATAGTTATACTGGCGCCATCTATAAAAGCGATGAGAAAGCTTTTACTTATATGTGAAACAATGCTAGTGAACAAAATATTTTATACAATGCTAGTAAATAGGTCATAATGGCTTTCAAATATTTAAAAGGGCCAGATAATATCCCTCCCGTGGCTGGACGGGACGAAACTGAGCATTCAAAATAAGGTCAAATACCTTGGCCATTTATTCTATGAAGATGGACAAGACGATGATGACATAGAACGACAGAGGAGACAGTTGAGCGTTCGTGCGAATATGATGCCACAGCGTTTCTACCGATGCAGTGTTGCCAACCAAACAAAAAGTGGTCGCCTCAAGTCACTTCGCTAGGGTACGAGCGGAATCACCCGACCGAAGTCGAGATCTTCACACTCGCTTCAAACCGTCGGTGGACACAGACTCGAAAGCCGGTACCGGACCGAGGGGTCGGGGCAGAATGCTGGACGGCGAGGTTCCGAGGGATGAGGCGGGATGCAAAATGAAACACTTGCTAAAGGTGTATTCAGTGCACCGCAGTATGTAGTTGTGTAGAGACGAGACGTTTGACCAGAAGTGACCTCCATACTGCGGTGCGCTTGTATTTATTCAAGATGAGTGGACGTGCGCCGTTATTAGCGCGCGCCACCCCAAAACCACCCACCGCACCAATCAGGGCGCGTTTACAAGCCTAACCGCGCCCCAAGCGATACGGCGTTCGGCGCCGCCTGCCGGCCGAACGGCGCAACATTGCTCCATTTTTCGGTCGCGGGCTGACAGGCGGCAGAACCCGTTTTCCGGAGACAAATAATTAAATGCAGTAAGGAGGTGAAGAGGATCCTGTTTAAATCATTCTTCACCAGCATGTATACCTGCGAGCTCCAATCGTAATACAAGCAAGTGACACGTATAACCGTCTCCGAATTCAGTACAACAACTTATACAGAATACTGTTCGGGTTAGCGCGTTGCTATAGCGCTTCTACAATTTTTGCCGAAGGCCATGTACATGGATTCGTTCCACTTCTGAGATATCGAGTTGCTGGCGTAAAGCTGCGGCTGGAGCTCAGCACCAACTCTTAGTGCAAGCGGCGCTCTCATAAAAATCTGGCTCCCTGAGCAGAGAATGGCAACAACTACAGAATAGCTACAGATACATTAATAGCCGTGACTGAAATTCAGTATTTACATTTTGTTTATACTTTATATGTGTGAACTTTTTTATCTTTTTCATAACATAAATATTATTTTGTAACATAAACGTATTCTATTTTATGGATTATCTTTATGGCGAATCTAATCTTCATAAAAAAAACCCGATCACGCTGGAATATACCTGTTGTTTCCATACGGAGATAGTCAGAGAGGATAAAGTGCCGCACTCAGTACAGTATGTGACAGACATATCTCGCCTATATTCATACATAATCTAGTGCACGCTCGTTAATTACTGAAGCTTCTAACAAAACCATCATCAAGTATCTGAATTTTCTTATTGTCTTCCGAGGATTTCTTCTAATTTTGATCTCATCTATACTGGCATCATATATTCTTCTTACCGTTTTCTCTTCGTAATATTATAATAATATAATATATATTTCATAATGTTTCATAATCATCCGAAAGTTTCATGAAACATAAATTTATGCGATAGGGACGAAACATTTAGAATGATTCACAGAACGCGAAACAAATAGAATAATTCGCGGAACGCATAACAAATAGAATATTACACGGATCGCGTAACAATTAGAATAATTCACAGAATGCGTAACAATTATAATAATTCACAAAACACATAACAAATATAATAATTCACAGATTGCGTAACAATTAGAATAATTCACAAAACGCGTGATAAATATAACAATTCCCAGAACAATACTTGACAGGATGCGTATCAAATTAAATACCAAGTCTAGTTAAGCTCTAATTCTTAAAATAATTCATTTTAAATAATTATATATGCACATGAATTGAAAATAGAATACATTATTTATGTAAGCATGACTTTGAGGGATACATTTTAAATAATTATCTATGTATCTAATAACGAATTTCTACAAATTGTATTTATTTAAATATTAAAGGCATGTCAGTAATACATATATATATGGAAGTTACTAAGTATAAACATTAAACAGACGTTGACAGGCAGTAACTGTTAATTAGATTAGATAATAAAAAAAATCTCTTTGTTATCAGTCATTTAAAATTATTTTCCATATTTCTCTTGGCTTACGGGATATTTTTCTGAATAGAACTGAAATGAGAATAAGTACTCAGAGAAAAGGCGTCTTCTTTTACCAGTACAATTAGAATTAATTTGCGGTGAAAGATTGTTTTTTTAAATGCATCTACTGCTGTACCGTTTTACTGTACTACACACGTTATATTATATACACACAACTAATTGAATAATTATTTTGTTCTAGTTAATATTTATACTTGTTGATCAGAGAGATTAGCCTCTAGAAAGTATAGTCGTGGTAAAATAATACTCCACTTAACAATTATTAATAAATATATAACCAGGGACGTGCAGTGCATATAAGCAAAAAAGCTGTGCTAAAAATTCTGGGAAATAAATATAAATTAAATAATTGGATTAACATAAACACTTTTTTTTACAATTAGCGCCATCTGTGTACCAATGAAGACTTTAATTGCTTAGTTCTAAAAACTACCACGACAACTCACCACTATAGTCATGGCGCTCTTGTGCATTCATCGCATCGAGCTATTCACATTACTCTGTTCTACTTTTAAAATAGTGAATTACTCAAGTTATATAAATGGCTATTTATTGAATTGAAAATTCTATTCGATTGATCCATTTTGTATGGAGTCGTTACCTATGCTGTTTTTTTAACATAATAACATTATAAAGGCTTACAACTGGCGTGAAAATCATTGAAGTTTCTACTTCCTCTATTACTAATTCGCGAATTTTACTATCTTACTATTTTTAACATGTTGATTTCATGGCCGTTCTTTGCTTTAGAGGTGCATTTGGAGCATGAATTTGTTTTTATTTGGGAAAAACAAAAAGCAATTGGCAGAACTATTTCCTACGTTAATTACTACGATAAAAATAATTATTTCGTTTAGTTATTACGTGAAGAATTTTCAACCAATGAAAGAATCATGTTCAGTCATAAAAAGTGTTCTTAAAAACGTCCATACATTTTTTATATTGATTTTTATATGGGTAAGAAGGTATTATTTTACGTTAAATTTAAATTTTAAAACACTCTTAATGTACTCTAAAATTACAAATAAATACATGGTACGGTCGTATAAACGACGGATTCATTTTGTCTAAAGACGTTGGTTAAACGAAAGTTCATAATCGTATGTATAACATATAAAGTAGTACATATATTATATGTGATTGTATCATATCATTGGTAACAGCATAACCTAAATCTATACCTATTGCACGCCACTGTATATTACACATGTTAGTACTGCTTGGAGTACTCTTATAATAAGAAACGAAGACATTCATCAAATTCTCAATAGGACCAGAGTAGAAGATGTAGTTTAACGAATAACAATGCTGGAATGGCTAGGCACCTCAAAGAATATATATGGAAACTGTTGGAAGCTGAAACTACCTATACTGGAAGCCGAAAAGTAGGTCATTTTCTAGCTCGCTCGGTCGATGACATAATAAAGCAGGATGCAGCAGGATGCAGCTGAATGCGGAATGGCCTTTATCCAATGGTGAATGTAGGATGAAGAAGAACGTGTTAACTTAAACTTCTAAACAATTTATTTTTACGGCGATGGAGTTTTTCTCTTTCAGGTAAGACGCATTGGAAAAAGTATAAGAGAAAATGGAATACGGACTAGATACACACATTATTCTACAGATGTGCGCACTAATAATGAACTCTAATTAAACTAATTTAATTAAAATTTTAGGTAATTTAGTATGACTAAACGTGGCCAACGATGTACGAATCCAACACTGAAGCTACACAAACTACCGAAACACGCAATTGTTAGCTATTAAAGATGAATATATATTGGATCATCTAATAAATAACGCTTTTTTTTATACTTCTGTTATACTTTACTACTTGCTTTCATAACAGGTAGTAATTAAACTTAATGCAGGTAGTTTATCCCGCCCCCTTCAACTTTTAGTTGATGTAAAAAAACGCATTATTTATGGAATGATCTAATACAAAGCCAAATTGAGAGATGTCCTTAAAAAATTCAGGCAGTGAAAATTATGCTAAATAATATAAAAGCAATATTTTTTGGATTTTTATGTAAACAGAGATCCATCCCTTAATACTCATCCGAATATCTATCAAATTCTGCCAGATCTGCTTTCTTCAGCCTGAGGGAAATCAAGACCATTAAAAGATGCCTGAGTTCCAAAGCCTTAAGGCTGCTCTTTAATACTAACATGGTATATCTAGATTAGGTTACATTATTAAATTACTTTGGTAGTACGCCGAGGCACGAAAGATAACCACCAATCAAGTTAAATAACCTAGTGATAAGATGTTATCAAGTGATCGAGGTTTCGCTAGGAGACGCTAAATAACTTGAATGTGTCATAGGATGAGACAATATTAATGTGAAATCAATTCCGTGTATACATCTCTATAAAAGAAAACTACATATACATATTTTACTTGCATTATATATTAACATAATTTTAAAAAAGTAACTGGCTCTGATTTTACACCGTAACATATTTTTGTTACTGCTTTCATTAACTGTTTACGTTTGTTTTTAATATACTCTCACGAGAGTTTAAAAAATATTCACACGGATAAATATGAAGTTAAAATATTAAAATGATACTAATTGTTTAGAACTATGAATATTGTCAAAATTTCATATTCTTAATATTTCATAACTGCATATGGTGTGTATATTATTTTCAATCACACAATACAATCAGCATGGCGCGGAGCAGTGGTCCTAACCTATTCGATAAGAAGTAATTTTAGGTCAGAATAGACTAGATCATAAACATTCATATATTTATCACGTATTTTCGTAGTCCCTCATTTTATCATCCATACGACTTCATATTAATATCGGGGCGCTTCTGAAAGCGCACGGATCATGGGATGCGATAATGGATCAATATAAACAGTGTTAAGTCTAAACAATAAATATTTTATATCGAACATTTTACATTTTGCGATATTGTCTCGATAGAACGAAATTATCATAACAATGGGAGTGATGTCAACATTAAAATCATGAATTGATTTGGCTTTTGATTTCGCTTTTCATATTAGATTTTTATTTATGACTCTGGTTTTTATTTTTGATATTGATTTTTTTTTTGATTTAAATTTTTTGTTTTTATTTTTGTATTTCAATTTAGATTTCACTTTTCATTTTTGAAATTGAAGTGAATGAATTAAACAAGCGGTCTTTTCCCATAATATATAAATGTATATTCCCATATATAGGGAAAAATAAGCTACCCTGCCATTCTGTACCTGCTTTTTGGTACTGTGTGAGATGATTCCAGACAGTAATGGCAGAAAGCGTAAACATAATAGAAACGAGTACTCACGATTTACACTAAATTTATTCATGATAAATTACAATAGTTGAATGGAATCTGCTGTTAGAATTTCTGCGGTAGAAACGTAGTTCTCTGCAAATGCAGCGATCGGGACGAAAACCGAAGAGAATGTGATGGCTTCTGCACAATACGACGCGCGGTCTCATTAGCTGGATCACCGGATTCCGTTGCATTTCTTAGTGTTTCAGGTTCTGCTTCGTGCGTTCAGCTGTATCATTTTCACTCTGCACATCTCACCATATATCTATATATAGCATCCGTATAAAAATAAGTACCTACTGCCTAGTTATTTATTTTATTTTACAAATAAATCGACAAATAGGTAATATTATGTCCTCTGAATATCTGATGATATGTTTCTGTAGATATATTGTTGTCTATTGTAAATATGAATAGTTTGGGTAATTACGTAAGACATGCTACTATTAAAACTATTTAATCCTACCTACCGGATAGCGACAATACTAATGATATAATATGCATAAGTTAGTGAAATAATATTACAGATTACAATGATTTCGCTTAGGAAAACCAGGAAACTGCTACCGATATCTCTAAATTATTACTGTTCAGAAAGATAAATAGGTTATAGTTTTCAGACCAGAATGTTAGAACATACCAATATATTAAATATCTTTATCTATTTGCAGTCGTACAACATTAACGATTATAATGTTATTTCACGTATGTACGTTTTCATATTGATAATATTACATTTCGATTTCCCTACCGGAATACCTTTCAGAGGGGAATGTGGTGGTGGTTGAGGAGTCGTTAAGCCTATTTAGAAAGCATTAGGAACAAACAGGATGTTGAGGGGCTTTTCAATAAGAACATATCGGTATCTGATATTGAAATAGCAATCCCATTACCTACTTATTTAAAGGACAATTTAATTATTGGATTTGTTTATGCTTGAAATACTTTTCATTAATTCGTTTTGACAAAATACTAAAATTTAGTTAGAGATTTACATTGCGAAATTTAGTCATACCACGTCACACTTATTTGGTTGTTGGATCTTTCATACATGTTAATATACTTCTATCTTAACTTTCCTCATTGTTTCCTTCCCGTCCATAACCTTGTTTATTAGGATATTAGAATCTGGCAATATAAGGTATACAGCTATGACTATATTAGAAACTTCATTAATCGACTAGCGTGCGAAAATGAATATATATGAATGAAGCAGCGGTATATTGGGACCACATATAGTAAATGAATAGACATAAAATAAAGTGTACATATAGGAGAGGAGTTTGGAACATTAGTTGCGGAACTAGGGGCGTTCTACACACATTCTTTGTAGAAACATAAATCCGATAGTTTATGACACATTTATGCAATAGTAAAAGTATTTACTATTCAAAAATTAAATATTTGTGTAAACAAGGCGTATTTTTTACATTAATGCATATTATATTGTCAGCATTTAAATTTTCGTTCCAATCGAGTCATATATTTAAAAAAAGTCGCGGAACTATTTAATTGTGCAAGTGGTACCAAAGTGATCACGTGGGTGACACCAAATTGAAAATATTAAAACAAGGAATTTGCGTTAGGTCATGTCTATATATTTGGTAGTCTGTGGTTGGGACTGAAGGTTGGGAATGGGATTCATTTTGCAACAATTCAATGGTAAGTTATGTTAAATTAAGTAGGCATTACAAGTTTTTATGCATGATTTTTTTTTAAATTGATATCCGTGTACGGAATATACGTCACATTCATTCGACGAACGAATCACGTATTTTCAAACTTAGCGAATTACTTATTATAGGTACGAAAACTATGATTATCTCTGAACCCCTGTCTGACTAGATCACAAAGCGACTGTCTTTCCAGATAATATAACAAACGCGTCAAATTGTCATAAAAATACTCAAAATGAAAAATAAATCTCACGCTTGTAGACATCTTACTTCAATGTACAAAAAAAAACTATATATACGTATATATACATCTTTTACAACTAATACAAACTTTACAAACAAAAACATACAATGCTGTTCATCATCTACAGCTGCCCACTGGCGCCCCATCCCGCTCATTGGGATTCCATTTATATACCGGTTATAGCACTTATAGCGATACTGGAGACAAGAGAACGCGTTCTCATCCCTGTATCACTATCATTAGATCTAAAAACTTCAATGTGTTTTGAAATAATAAATTAATATCTAGAGAAAACTAGAACTGTTCGACGGAAACTTTTAAAATATTATATATCTACTACAGAATGAGAAAGCGAACAATTAACTTGAACCCGTTACGAAGAGAAAAAGATTTGTAGCTATTTATGATCAAGTTAGTTACTAATGGAAGCAGAAGAAGAGTACCTGGCTCACTTTATTACGATTTCTATGAAACGGTTCTCAGTGAAAATAATAATTTCTCGAAAGATTTTTTGCGCGTCCTTCGGACGAATATAATTCATTCGCAAAATTTAGTTCATAATGTATTTAGAGTTAAGACGATGGATTGTATAATATTTTGTCTAATGAAATATTTATATTTTTGTCTGAATATGAAAGTCGGTGTGCCAGGCTTTCCTCGTAAATTTTCTTGCATTATCTATAATATACTTCATTATGATGAATTGTGGAGATGACAAAAATGACAAGCACATATAGCGGACAATACTCAGTAGATTCTTGTCAAACTTCTCATCTGATATTTCTCTAGATGTCCGACACATGTCCGAGTAATTAAAGTTTTAATATCTTATTATTCTTTAGCATACATCAACATACATCACCATACAAAAATCATATTCGACTATTCTTAAGCTAATAATAGTAGTATCCACAAATTGTGATTGAACATTAAGGTTGTGAAATATTTTTTATATATATAATGCAGACATATACACGAAAGTACAGACTAAATAGTAATGTTTATATAATACATTGTAGATGAGAAAAATAAAATTTACAATCAAAGTTATCGTCGTTCAGATCAGTGAGAAATAAAGCTATAGATATATCTCTTTTCCACCCTTAATGTGTCTGTTAAAAGATGCGTTAACCTAAAGTGAAAATATCTGTTAAGTGAAATAAATTACACGTAAGTCGTGATGTGTAAGCAAAATGAATACGATGATAAATTTCCACATTTAAGAAGATGGTAATGGCCATCTTGACAATGTGAGGACATGAAATAAATTGGTTGTGGTTAGCAGTCGGCTCCTTAGCTCCGAGGCCATTAATCCTTGGGCTCTTCCATGCACAAGGCCATCGTGACAACTTGTTTTTTTAAATGATGATGCTTTGCATCTTTTGCGTTATTCTTTCAAACGATAGAAGATTTAGGAATTCGAACATAAATTATATTTCGACAAATTCCCTAAAAATTATTTAAACGAGATATAAAATATGTCATAGAAAGCATTTTTTTAATGAGTGATGCGTTATGATGCGTGTCCACGGTGAAACTCGAGAGCCGTTAATACGCCCCTTTTCAAATAATATTTTTCTCGTCTATCCCACACTTAAAAAATTTCTATTGTTTTCAGTCTGCTTTGGTCCATTTTAGATCAGACCGGAATATAAGATGAGTCATTATAACAGAGAACTACTTAATTTATTTTATGTTATCTCTATTAAATGAATATTGATTACCATGAATTTAAAACTGAATGTCGTCCTTTAGCCACGATGCTATTCTTCTTCCACGACCGATTTTGGCTAGTGTGATTAGTTGAAAGAGATTTTTTCCTGAATAGTGTATTGTATTCAAGAATGTTAATTCGAAGATGTGCTATGCATAATGAAGATGGCGATTCAAATTCACCGCCATCATCGCCATCCTCAACTGATTAAAGACGCGAGCGACATCTACATTCAGGATGCAGATTGCTGGTGCAGCAGTCTGTTATTCCGCTCCGCTACACATCCTGACGGGCGAGATTGACACAGAGACCACCAACTCGCACCGCTTAATCTAAATACTTCTCACTTCACGCTCCGCTATGTTGTGTACTCTTCTTTCTCTATCCCTGACATAATAAACGACTCTACATAAACCACGTGTTTCATTCTCAGCACCTAAATGCCTCCACACATATAATCAAAAAAGCTGTGCATTTTAAAAAATTCTAAGAATTAAATAATACAATATTATATACATATGATATATTACATATTACTCAAAAATGTTATTATGGTACGCAGCGCAAAACTGTGTTATGACGTAAACTACAGCCAGAATACTTAATTCCGTGGACTGCCGCTGCACGTAGTTGGATTCTGATTGATTGTTCAGATATTTTATCTAATTGGGACATAACTTTTTTAATACTTATTTTAATTTGTATTTTAGAAAACTGTCACCATCAAATCATGGAAATATTACACATATATGAAAAAGTATAATTTAAGCCGATATACTATTAACGGGACAAACAGAAAATCATTTGCAATTTTAATAATAATATTTATTTGTTTTTAATAAATATTTACTTTTACGATTATCTAGCGGATTATTTTTTAATACAATTCATTGAAGAAATATTTATGACATTGTATTTCATAAATAATACTCCAGGTTCTAAACATAAGGAAAACCACTTTTAGAAACAGAAAAAGTATAAATTTATTTAATAGTTAATTATTATTATAAAAATATCGTAAAAAGGATTAAAAATATAATGAAATTGATTAAATTAAATAAATAAATAAAAGCGCCATGGAAGAAAAAGAAAAAAGTGTAACTATCCCTTAATTTATTTGTAATTTTGTCTTAGGAGTGTCCTAAATACAAACCAACTACATAATGTAAAATAAATAAGTTTAGACCAAATCTTATAATACACCAACGTTCTTCTGTACGTCTCGCGTAAGAACATTTGAAAAGAAATTCACAATGAAATCGTTTGAAATTTACAAATAAGTTAAAGCATACAAGTCCATTTCTCATATGTGAAAATAAAACACTTGTTTTTTGATTCTACTCGTCTAATTTACTTATTATATTACAAGGCGAAAGGCGTCTCAAGTAAATTAAATGAGTAGAATAAAAAAAATGTGTTTTATTTTCACATATGTGATTATTAAGTTCTACAAACTTCCCTCGAAAATAGTAAATAAGTCCATTTCTATTACCAGAAATTTAAAAAAATTAAAAACTATTAATGTTGTAGATAAGTAATTATTTAAATTACATTTTTTTCATTAACGAAATCTTCCTAAGCAAGTTTCGCGTGGCGTCTAAAAAATGGGTGATTTTCGATATACTAAAAGTATACTACGAGCGATACAATTCTTTTTAGCAATTTAACATCATACACAAAAACACCACACGCAGCAATTTAACATCACACGCGACCAGTACAAAATGTTTTTTTGTTATTTTCAGTCCATTTGATTGGTTCGCAATGCACAGTATTTAAATTTGTCAGAGCTGTTGTAGAATTTTTCGTAGCTTCCCGGTCAGAAGGTTTTTTTTGTGTTTCTGTTTAGCTTAGGATAATATCGGAATGTTCAGAATTTTTCCGTTTGAAAAGTTTAGTTATGTGAATTTATTATTATTATTATTACATTATTACGTTTTTTTAATCTTTATCTTATCTTAACAATACTGCACACGCAAAGTATCTTACTAGGTTAATATTTTAAATTAACATAGATTTATTAAATCAAATAACTTTTTTAATTATTTTTTTTGTGAACGCTGAGTATCAATTCTCGTACCTCTCACATGCTAGGCAAACGCTTTGTCCGCTCCTCTAATATCAAATTATTACTTGCGTTAAGAATGCTGATTTTTTATATTAGAATTTAGTTTACTGATTCATATTTTTGATATACCTATCTTCTTTTTCATGTATTCATTTTATGATAAAATTTTAATACTAATATTAAATTTTATTTAACAAAAATACTTACCTCTGTTGAATTTTGATTTCTCTGAAGTGTAGTGAATAAAATTTCTGTTCGTCACACAGGAGACCAGGATTTGATTCTCTGCTAGAGAGATTTTAATTTTATTTATTTACTTAGCTAACTTTTTTCGATCCAGAAAAACATTCCATGCAGGAATGGTATGACACTATGTCTGATATATGTAACGCGTTTTTTTCCGCACACTACCCAAGACATATTTTCTATTATTAAAAATTCTTTGTTCAAAATTATATGTAATATGTAAAACAGTCGTGGGAGTTTTCAAATTATGAAAAACAACAATGGCCCCAAAAAGCGCATTGGAGCTTTTGGTAAGCCTTAAGCACGTTTCGCTTTAGACAATGGAGGCTCTGAATAATGGAACATAACACAAACAAGGTCTGAAACGGTTCCTGGCAAACTATTATTCTCCAGCACACCGATCATCCTGACATCAATGTTCCTCAACGCTTTATCATAAATATCGACATTTGTGGTACCTATTAAGAATAGAAATGATGTTATTACATTTTTATTGATAAAATAAATAAATAATTTAACCAGAAGATTATTCTTCTTTTTTTAAGACATTCTAAAACTATTAAGAACGCATTTTTGCTTTGAAGTTGGATTATCAGAACATAATTCTATGGTATTGCAATATAAATTAAATTAATCAAGTTGAAAGATACACAGTAAAGAAATCCGTAGATTGATTTTTATTATTATGTCCTTCTAGTTGATTCATTTAATTTGTATTAAAATACCAACAATGTTCTAAAAATGCAACTTCACAACAAATATATGTTTTTAATATACAAGTTGTATTATTAAAGTTTCCTGATTTAATAAAATTGATTAATTAATTTAATTCTGGCGTCTCTTATCGGGTTTTATTCAATTTTATTCAACAAAATATAAAGTTAATTGCTTTTAAAAATGGAATAATAGATTTATAAATTTAACATTTTATATAATATGAGTTCCAAATAGGTTGAAAATGTATTCGATTGCTATAACAAAAATTAAGAACGCACTTATTTAGATAGGAAGAGGTCCAGATTTGAATCTCGGTAGTAACTAAATATTTTTTTGATAGATTTTTTCTAAATATCTTTCTAGACGATTAATTTAATTAGCACTAAAACTATTGATTGAATTCTCGCTACGGATATAAAATAGCATATATCTAGAACATGATATAGTCTGCGTATATATCAAATAAGCATAGTCGGATTTTATTAGTAAGACCTTTCACATCGGTCCTCTAATTGAGACTTGTGATCTTCATGAACTCCGCCCTCTTGACTGTACTCCTTCACTTTTCTTGGCATCCAGTAGATCCGAAGAGACCATTTAGTCGATCTAACTGATTGAGGATCCTCTTTTTCTTTTTCCTCTTCCTCTCCGTTCTTCAACGTGGTCCACCACATCAAACTTCTCTGATCTGTCTTTTCTTTTCACAGAATTGAAGGGTTGAGAGGCAATTAGTTGAGAATCTATCGTTGATGTGTATTTACTGCAGAATGGAGACTTTTGTGAGTCTGGCTGTTCACAATATGTATTTTCAACTATATATAATACCATACCGAAATATTAGTTAGTTAAGATTTCAGAAATGATGAAGCCTGATGTACCAGACTGAATGCAAATATTTTGTCCGAAATGGAGTTAATAATGTTCAAGTTCTACTCGGTTATCTTCTTCTTCGAACCACATTAGTGACCAAGTTGCAACATGCTGATTTATCTTGTGCAATATGTATTTATATAACATTATGATATTTTGAGACACTTTTTGAAGTTTCGCAAGCAATCTCTTTCGTCTCACGTCTTTATTGCCTTCTACATATTTTTCCATGCGCGAAGAATTGCTTGATATTATGAAAATGCAGCGTAATATGCAGCTCTTATTTGTTTGACAGTTGTTATTAATTTTCTTGTCTTAGTATCTCTCCATTTACAAAACAAAATATCAGCTTCAGAGATATAAAATTGCGAACAGTCGAAGAATTGATTTGATTAAATTGATATATTTAATATAAACAGTAAGGTCAGAGATGCCAGTCTTATTCATCCATAAAATTCGATGAATTCAACAGGAGTATTCTATCTTCTTTCTTTCTTTCAAATAGGCAATTTATATTATTATAGAGTATTCTATCAATTCATTCATATTTAACAACAAATATATATTTCATTTCGGTTGTATTGTACACCTATAGATTTGAAATATTATGAAATTTTCTCAAATAACTTGAATAAAATGAAATTAATATTATAGTTAAATATCCTATTTTGGAACAGGTTGGTTAAACCCTTTATTTATTTGCTTTATTCGAAGAAAGTTCCGGAAAAATCTTCGATTAATGTTTATTAAATATAATTATTTAACTCGGTCTGTATTTTTAAGGTAACGTTATTATGTTTATTAATAAATAAATAAATAGTTTATTCAAACAAAATAAAATATTTTCCTTAAATACATTACAGAGTAAAATAAATAATCATAACAAAATACTGTTTACACATTTATATTACGTTTATATACACACATTATAAATAATCAATTATTGTAATATATATAATAAAAACTATTTTTTTATATCCATAAAACCGATATTATACTTATATCAATAGTCAGATTGTAGTGATATTTTTATTGAAAAATCTATAATATTCTAAAAAGTATGACAAGCATATTTTTTGATACTAAACCAACCTAGCCCAACCACAAATCTTCATACTAGATATTATTTCACGTTAAATTTATACGATTTAATCTACTTTAATCAGTTTACTTAATATTTATAACAAAATCACATTTTTATTGTGAAGTTACAATTTTTGAATACCGTTATTTGATAATTAAATCAAATTATGGTGAATCACTTAATGAGTGAATTTGGTAATATAGATTCAATTTAATTGTGTATAGTAATATCATGTTTCATAATTACAAACGTCCATGCTGCCAAAGCATAGCCAACTGCAGGGCAGTTATTAATAAAAAGTGTTTTTTTTTAATTAAGCAATTAATTATCCAATTAAAAAAAATAATCATTTATTATAACTACTTCTTTGTTATTTTTTTGGAATGGGTTATGCAAAATATACCATTTTGTAGGAAAAATTTAATGCTTTTATGATTCTGGAATTCGGAGTAATTTGATTATTATTTAAGAAGAAAAATGCAGAGTAGGGTGGACTTCACACACCTCAAATATAAAGTGGAAGTGTGAAGCTGTTTCCTGAAGAAGATACTATAGGTATCGAAACATGTTGATGTATCAATAAATAATGGTTTTAAATAGTGTCTTTCTTATTATTTATATAATATGTTGCCGTAAAATTATTTTGTAAATATTAAAGAACGAAATATTTCTGACGAAGAACCAAAAATTGTAATTCAAATTTCTTCGCTTAATGCCGACGCTACGCCAACTATTAAATTTTGTTTGAGTACGCTTCGTATGTTATTTTATCATCCCCAGAATCCCATCCCGAATATCTGAAATCGTAACTTTTAACAGAGATATGAGTCGAATTTAAGTTATAATATGAATAAAAAATCCAACTAACTTGAAAGTTTTGCTGTAAAAAATGTGATATTGAAAAAGACAGTGTACTTGCATAAAATATAAATACTCAAAGATATTAAATACTTTAATTAAAACAATTCCAACGAGTAAGAAACGTTACGAGGAAAACTAAACCAATAATAATTACCGCGGAAACCACTGTGAAATTGTGTCTTGATAGGGGCCCAGTATATTTAAATGCTTGCCCGGGGGCCTGCAAATTTGTTGGGACGCCACTGCATGATATATTTAAAATATACTACCTAATCCATTGCACCATAGATTATTAAGGGCAATATAATGTCGAGAAACTATTTAGCACAATTTTAAACATATATTTATCCCCTTTAAATCTTGGTAATTAGATTAATTATTATAGGTTGCTTCTCTCCAAGCGAGCCGTGAGCAAATTTTACTCTGAGGGGTAGCTACAGAGTAGGATAATTGAATAACTAACCGCAATTGGGATTCCCCTGACACCTCCATGACATGGAGCGTAGCCCGATATAATTTAGTTCTCCATGAAAACGTGATGTGTCACTTTAGCTTTGAGTTCGATTCGGCTTAATGTCCCCAAAGTTATAGCCTAATAATAATATTTTACCGTAAATATAATTGTAAATAAACAAATAAGTAGAGATATACACAATATTTTAATTTATTATATTAACTTAAACCAATTGAAGGGCTCATATATATATATTTAAAAGAGTTAGTGCAATTAGTACTCGTATGGTTATGTCTAAACATTGCTATGTGTTATATACGTAAATTTAAACATCTAATATGTATGATATATGTACATTTCGCAGGGAAAAAATACAGTATTTACTATTTATTTTCAGTTCGGTCTAGGCACCCGAAGCGCGAGGTGAGTCACGAAATAGCGAAGTTCTGGGACTTGTTGTTTACATGGTAAACTTAGTGCAGATATTCTGCTTATCGCGAATGCATATAAACCAATTCAATATTCCAGTTTTTAATAGTACTTCGACAAATACCGAGTCAATTGACAGACGAATAAATATGCCAAATCGAGCAAGAGTGAGCTTGGCGGATTCTATAGCCAATAGGAGTCAAAAAGAATAATTCGCTGCAAACCATAAGGAGCCCCAAAAGTGTTGTCACAATCGTCATTTGTTCAACCGATTGTCTACATACAGGAATTGATCAATTGATATGACAAGTGCAACAGACAGGTGCCGGTGTCAGGTGTCAGAACACAATTGACTTAATGACTAATTCATAAATAGAATATAATGATAAATAGCTTCATTAAATTATGTATTATCCCGTGTGTGATATTGTCACCGGTACTTTCCTGGGGTCGTATCTGAGTCCCTACTGTATTGTATGTATAAAGCCCTGTGCATAGACGGAAAAGGCTGCAAAATAACGGAGAACTCCAGTCGTCTCGGACCACCCTTGACATTGGACCGAGCTCTCCATTATTCCATGAGTGCGTGTGAGTCTGGGTGGTACTTTTAAATATGATCTACACCTTAACTAATCCCACGGGTGGGCCCCTGCCATGGCATATCCATGAAACTGAGGCAGAAGTTATCCTCGTAACGAGGGGCCGCCGAAGAATTATTTGTTGGAAAATGTTCGCATAGCGTTGCACTTTGTGTAGGTAAGTGCAAGATATGCATTAATTCAATCTATTAGGTTAGTACTCTGTATGTATTTAGTTCATAAATAAGTTTTTTATCTACCTACCAAAATATGAACGAACATAATTTTTAAATTTTTGAACATATGAATTTCTTACGTGACAAGACGAAAGTTTGAGTTTATGAGTATTAAATAAAATATGCATTCACCGTGTTCACAAGTATAAGTACAATTATATTTTATTGGTTTCTTTTTCGTCGCATATTTTCTGAGATTAAGAAATTCCTTTTTGGGAGAGGAGGTGCGACCTAAGATTTTTTCACAACAAAAACATATTGTTGTATTAGATTGTTGACTTTATTTTATTAACCACTTAATGAATTAAATACATCTACCGTTTTCGAACAATATCATTTTCTTCTTCATGACGTTATTAACTTATCAAAAACAAATGTTATATTATTTCTTTAACACAATCTATTTAAAAAATAATAATAATTAAAACAAAAAATAAACGACAAAAATAAAAACATATTGTATTCTAATGACGTAGTTTTTTAATGCTCCATATTCTCTAAAAAAGCCTTGATTTATACTTTCAAATGAACAAAAAAATTAATTGGCCATTGTTTTGACAGATACAAAAACAAACAAAAAATTTTAATGATTCCGTTTTGCTGTGTAAATTTTTTGAACAAATATTATTCAAACTCCAGCGTACCTTTATACAAACATAAATAAGAATGTGTGCGAGTATAATAAAAATAAAAAATGCTGTTAATATTGGTGCCATAAAATATAAATTCTTACATAGGAGTTTTGAAAACTTCTTAAATTACAAATTCTTCAATTCATGTATTACTTAGTGCGTCGTGCCTGGCTTTTCCCGAGATTCGGAGAGAAAGCTTAAGGTCAGTGAGAAGGGGTAGTGTTTTTATTTTGCGTAGGCCGTAAAGAGTAATGATGAAAAATATGATCAAAGTAGGGTGACGGTTTAATGTCCAGGGGGTGGAGTGGGGTGTTTATATTTTCCTCAGAATCCTAGAGTACAATTGAAAAAAATTATAACGTAAGGCATTCAATATAGTACACATTCATAGGGTGGTGAGAAGGTTTCATTTCATCATGCATAGAGTTCTAAAGAGTTTGATTTTGATCGACCAAAATGAATTTTATAAACAACAGACTGACCAACATAAATTCAGTTTTATTAATATAAACTTTATTTTATGTATCGCCATCTCACATCTACCAATCGCTCTACTCGATCTTCCTTTGTCTCGCCTTCCATTTAGAACTTTCCTAGCAGGTTCAACTTAAACAGAAAGAGAAACATTTAAATTAAATAAACGGTTGCTAACGTGTAGTAAATATTTCACCAACTAAAAGAAAACACATGTACCTACCTATACTTCTGAAATCTGATGACAAGCTATAGAAACATTGATAAAGCTATTTACGGGTAACAGGTTCTTCCAAGATGACTACATTTTTTCGATACAATTGTTTTCATGTCTAATTCATCATTCAATTATCACGGAACTGATTCTGAAAAATCGCAACATCAAAAACAAAATCTTATTAAATTAATAATAAAATACATATCATCGTTTGCTGACAATCATTATTATTATTGTAAACAAAAATGAAATATTTGAGAAAAAATTTACCAATGGAATTAAATTGATGGATGGATATAAATGAAATAGTATTATAACTTTACTTAAGTTTATTAGCACAACCTGAGTTTCGAGTTTCCCCCACCATCGGTCAGTACCTAATTACTTGTATAGCTACCACCTAAGCCTTATCTCCTATATTTGTGTATAGTTAGTTTAATACTTATGAGAGTTACTATTTCTCTCGAAACTCGAGTTGTGCTAATAAACTCAAATAGAGTTATAAAATTGTTTCATTTATATCCATCCATTATGATGAAACTCTACAAAGTTAACGCTGATTCTATTAATAATGGAATTAAATTATTTTATTTGATTTTTTAATTGTTAACATACGTAAAGTGCAGACTATTTTTGACTTTTAATGGTAATAATGACAAATAGAGATAAAATATGTGGAGTCTTGTATCTTTTCTACCTATGACTATAAGAATATGTTTTAATGGAATGTTGTGTCTAAGTACAATAAAAAAATGACGGATTTTTTTAGATGACGCAAAAGTTAAGTAATAATTATCTTAATTATATCATTAAAGTACTTTGTTTTCAGTTACTTAAAATTGAGCTATTGTGTAAATTTATAATCACAAATTTTACAGGGATGAAGCGACCGCCCTCCTGAGCATTGTTTGCTCTCTTTGTACTCGGGGCTATTGAAATACTAAACAAAACGGAGACTTAAAATAATTTTACAAATAATAAATTATGAACGCGGTTGATTACACAAGCGTTTCCTACCTGCTTGGTGTTTTAACTAAGCAAGCCAATAATACTGCCGGTCTCATTATTCTTATTGTTCTGGCAGTGATCAAAAACAAAATAAACAAAATTCATAAATATTATTATTGTTCACTTTGCTTGCATTGAATTTTTAATATAACGATTGTGTTAAATAACTGAAGTACCTGGGTGCAATTTTTGAAATACAAGGTATCAATTTAGTCATATATGATATTGTCATGTTTAAATGCATGCGATCACCGTGTATGCGCCACCAAGACAATAAGAGAGAAAAATGTCAAGACATGTGTGCGCCCACCGTACTCTCGTCATCCAATGAAATGCCCGCTGTACGGAAAAGATCTATAGGAAATCAAAATGGCGCCAGCTGTCACTAGTCGACCACCAGAGAGCGGGAGCCGCATTCGGCTCCGGCCGCGAAGTGTAGAGATTTTTAGTAATCACGTTGCATAAGTGGTAAAAATTGGAGACTATTACAGAGACATAACCCTGACCTAACCCTGATTGGCCTGCTAATGAATCTAAAGAAAGGCGAAGCATACGTGGACGAAAAATAATGTAGCAAAACAACATAAATAAACATCTGAAAATATATTCCGAATTGTATTTTATAAAAAAAAAACACGATATTTTGAAAGTGTTTTTTAAATACTAAATTGTATAATGAATTTGTTCTAACACCAAGGCTGTTTTTGTATATATATTGAATTGAATGTGGGAAACAGAACTATACAAGTATGTCTTGTACTAGATTCAGATCGCAATGTAATAGGATAATATTAATCCTTTAAAAAAATAAGAGCTTTATGATTTTACCAGTATACATAACCTCCACATTATTTAATTCTCAACAAGACTTTTGTAATGTTATGTAAGGTTTCTGACTTTTTACTATGTTTATTTATTGACACTTTTGCATATATATAATAAAATCGAATGTAAGGACTGCTGGTTCTCAATACAATGTAAACAAAATATTACATGATTACTATAATATTCACTTTTTTACACACTTGTATGTTCTTTCCAGAAAGTTTTGTGATTTTTCTTATTATTCTTAAACAGTACTCTTATTATTTTTAAATAATACACTTTTGCGTTATACACAAGTTGTTCATTTTATCCTGATTATTTTTTTCTAATACTACTTTATGCCTAGAATTTTTACTCTCCTTATCAACCCCGTTAATATTTATAATATTTGCAAATTGAACTTTGTAGTTTATTATGTTAATTTTTTTTATAGATTATTTAATTTGGTTTATTTTTATTTAACAAAGTTAAATAAGCTATAAAAAGAGTTACCTCATTTACTTCCCGGATATCACACTCCTAAAAACATTTCTTTTTGTAGAGCTATTGTCTCTGTAAAATAAAAATGTATAGAAATGGATATAGTTTACATAATTATAATATTTATATAAATATAAAAAAATAATTATCGCACATCAATTTAGAATTTCAAATTTTAGAATAGTTAGAGAGACTAGAAATTCAAGAGAATTGTAAATCTGGGAAACTGTTATTTTTAAAAGATCTGTTATATATACGGGAAAAGTAAAATGTTAAAAAAAAGCAAAATATAAAACATAAGGGACAGAATAAAAATAAAGTCATTGAAATTACTGAACGGACTTTTAATCAATAGATCAATACTTTAATATTCCCAAATGATTTTAATGTTTAATATTTTCGCTGAAACGAAAGTTTCATAAGCCGTTATTAAAAATACTGAAACGGCAGAAATTTTTACGAAATATTATTTTAAATAAGATTTTTAAAAATACAGAAGCGTGCGTTGAATTTTGAACCAAACCAGTAAAAGTTAGTTAGATCAATAGAAATTACTAAGAATATAAAACGACGTAAATTATGCGAGTTGAATAAATGCATGATAAATGGGGTGGAACAGAATAATGTAGGTAGTAGAAAAAATTTGATTTTGAAAGTAACAATTTCTGGAAAGTGTAATTAAAATCTTTTTTTTATTGTGTGCATCGATTTGTAGTTGTAAATTCATATTAAGTTGTGTATACAATTAAAGACCTATAAGCTCTTCCATTTTTTCTATTAAATGTAAAATAAACCATTTAAAAAAAAATCTAATGGGCCTTTTTTTATTTAACTTATAACGTTGATTGTTAAGCGTAATAGATTTTTTGATATATTTTTTAAATCTCTTTTTTGAAATCGAAATTATTTAATAAAAATCAAACTCATAAATAAAATGGTTACCTTCAACACTTTTCTCAGATATTTTCCTAACCAACGTGCGCTCACATACGACACAACCTTAGCGACCCTTACAATCACTAGTAATTTTATCATTCTTCGCGAATAAACGTGAATATCCTACACATATATTTGAACGATCGTGAACTTTTTCTTATTTAATGTGCAGTCATACTTTTCATGCCAATTAAAGGCATTAGTTGTGGCACCAAAACTTTCCTATACACCGCTTGTTCAGTATTATTTTTAATGAGAAATTTCTATTTGCATCATTCACGTTGCACTAGTATCAAACTTTTGAACTAAATTTCATATCAAATTTGTGTATGCATTAGTTGTTACCTTGTCAATATTTGGTACGGAGGGAAGCCCCCTAATAGCTTTTCGTCAATGAACGAATTAGTGGGACGGCATCATCTGATGCGAACGCCGTCTACGGAACTATGACTCAAAATCATTCATGTTACGGAGGGAGACATAATGAATGGCCTTTGAATGACCTTATGAGCATCAGAGCATGGTCGGTCGCGCCGAAAACGCTTGAATAATGTTTTTATTTAATTATAATATATTTTCAAATGTTAAGTATTTATAATTAGAGCCAGTTGTCTAAAGCAAAAATACAAAAAAAAATTCTAACAAAATGTTTAAAAATAATATAATACCTATATAAAAAAATATTTAAAAATTAAAAGTTAATATAATTTTTCATACATTGCATGATAAGGTGGTAAGAATTTAAAAATAATTAATTATGTTACAAATAATGATGTATGAAGATTTTTTAGGTACTTGTCTGTTATGTATGTGCCATTCGTACAATCTTTTGTAAATAATTGCATCGCTGTCAAGATTGTATAATAAAATTAACTTGGTCGTCTTATGGGGTGAGTCTTAAATCCCCAACCACGTGGTTAATAGTGGAATACCTTACTGCTAGATTAAATATTATAGGTTAAGCAACGATACTTGTTACGTATATTTGTGATAGGAAAGTTTCTTCTATACTGGAGAAACCGTACAATGTATCAATATTATTTTTACTAATAATAAAGAACCTACCATCTATTCAGAGTAAATTTGAAAATATGATTTTTGAAGCTTTCTTTTGGTTATTGCGAATACTGAATAAACTTATTTATTCCTCACGTACCTCGTGTTTTGAATCCCAACGGGTGCAAATAAAAAACCAATTGAAAAAAGATCTTATAAACTTGGGTCCGGAAATGCTTCGTTTAGTAAAAGTTAGAGCAGCACAACAGAGCATTGGAAAATTCATTTACGGATACCTCATGGGTATGAGAGACCATTGCTGGCTCTCTTTAGTGAAAGGTTTATTTATTTATATAAAACAACATGTTACCTACAGATTGGAACAAATTGAATTATTGATTACTGACAAGCAGACTAGGTAAATGTATATATTATTATTTTTGTGTATAGCAATATCTATGTAAACAATTGAAAATATTGTTACGTAGGGACTTACAACGTAAACACCCTGCACTCTGTTTTACCGACCAGTGAGATACAGACCATGAAGAATTGGCTGTCGAGGCATCCGACCAATGGGGAGAAGTTTCCGGCCCTCTTGCGGCAAGCAGGAGTTGCGAGGACTTCCCTTGAGATCGGACAGGCGGGTGGAGCGTTAGTGAGAGCGAGTTCCTGGCTCGGTATAAGAATCTCTTGAATGCGGTGGATATGGGAGATGTGGGCCCACTTAAAATTGTGGACTCATCTCCTGGGTGGGGAAGATTCACGGCCGGTGGCTGTGCGAACTGCTCGCGGTTCCGCGACTTGGACACGATAAGATGGCGTGGCTCGAAAATGTATTGGAGACGAGTCAAAATTTCGACCCGACTCCCTGTAGCTCTAAAGGATGATACGAAAAATTTAACTTCCTCTTCTTCGATAACTGACCTGGAGGACGAGGTGTCCTCAAAATGGCGGTAAGACGCTCACGACGTAAATTGGTTCGGTATTCAACATGATAGTGTTATTGCTCCCAAGGTCACCAAAAGGATAAACTCAAGTAAAATAATGAAGTTGTAAATTATAAGCCTCGTGGCCGGTATTTATTGAGAAAAAAGTAACATTGCTCATCAATATGGCATTAAAGGGTTATACATGGCTGCAGTAATTAATGTGTTTCAGAAGCCCGCCATTTTGTATTTACGTCCGAGTGCGTACACTGGGCTAATAACATTACATATGTTCCATTATTCAAAACAAATATAATTTAAATACTAAATACTAACTTAAATATCTTAACGGTAGCCTGAAAACATATGCTTACATAAAGGAATTATAAAGGAAAATAGTTGCCACTAAAAAAAGAGATGCTATGTAATATCCATAAGTGACTTACCCGGGATGGAGACACAACATTGGTTAACGCGTTCGGTCCTTGGCCAAATGATCATGGCGCTGAGGTCGGAAGGCATCCGGGAGATACGCGCGGACATAATAGAATCCGCGGCGGGGTACGGCCGCGACGGACTGCCTCGTGTTCGAGCGCGGAAGAATATCATGATGCTGTGAGTACATATCTGACCCGAACGCTGAATCTGGATACAATGCGATGCAAAATTGGCATCATCTAAAAGATGGCTTCTTAATGCGGCGATGTTATGTGTTCAAGCAGCCCAACTAATGAGTCTCATTAAATGTTTTTTAAATAATTCGGTTCAATGTCTATGCACTAAGTTAAATTGGTATTGCAAATCGACACAGTACCGAGAGAATAGATACACCGCCTCGATTTAGTTCTGACGCAATGCGAACGTTTTCCAAAACACGGCAGTTTTTGCGACGGCGACACGACTATTTTTCTTCGAGATAAGACCGAATGGAACACTTGTAATTATTGAATCAGCAGACGCGCCGACGCCCGCCACTTAGCCGCGCCATTTCTACATCGATGAGGGCTGTACGCATTCACACTAAACGTGTACGCGTAATCCTTGCCCCGGTGTGACTGCCTTGGGCACGTGATTGACTCGCGCTTGCGCAGACATATGCACATCAGCGTACAGGGTTTCAAAATGGGATCTAAGTGCACACTGTTAAAATTTGTTTCATAACAAGAATGACAGACACCTCACCCGGAGAACAAAGCAATGAATTGAGTGAGAAATTAATCTGGGAGTGATTCCTCGACGATCAGTGATGTGAGCGAATCATGTTCATGAGAATTTGGTAGTTTCATCCTGAAGATTCAAACACTATCCGTTCTCATATTTGTCGGGCATTACTTGTGTTAACTGTAAATATAGTGTACATCATGTGTTAAACTAGTGTTCTTATTTCTACCATTTCCACTCATCCGAGACAGCCTTCAAGCATACACACACCCAGACTGAGCTTGACTGGTGACGGTGTAATCTGGCATTCTATCCGTCAGAGCCGGAACACATCGTCATAATGTATACATTTTTTTGTAGCAGTCTGTATTGTCTCTTAGATTTGTTAGAATCTGTTCGACACAGAAAAATTTATATAAAATAGATAAGTTATCAAGGCAATAACTGGAACATATTCAAGTATATAAACATTATAAAAGTTAATAATAATTTACATAAAAAAAGGTTGCGTCAATACGCCAGTGTGGTAAGACGTGTGTTGTAATGGGATACCTCTCGTCGGCTGTACGTCTAAATAAACGCGCGGATGTTGATAGTTTAAGATTTACTTACGCACGCATGTAATATGCCTAAAGCGAGATTGAAAGGTCAAGAATCCGAGCTGCCGAAATGAATTACCTTTGAAGAGAAGCAAGAGTACCATTAATGTACCGAGGGAGAAATACCACGATACTGGAAACTCATATGAAGTCCCTACAGCCTCCACATATAAATAGATTAAGATGATTTGGACACGTTTTGACAACTTCGGAGGGAAGTTGGTCAATGGGTTGCTTCAGAAAGGTTGCCTAAAGAAAAACAGTAACAAGGGCTGTATTAAAACAGATTTATTATACAATAATTGCCTTACACAACTGCATTAATAACGCCAACCTTACTGGATCATGTTCGTGCAAAGGAAAATATTTTATACATTTTTATACTTAGATGCTAGGCTATATAGTCAGAGTTACACAGAATCAAAAAATGGTGTAATTTAAATAATTCAACAAATTAATTAAAATAGAAAATAAGTTCGATTATAAAAATTCAATATACATCTTTTTTATGCATACACTAAAACTATAGGAAGTGAAAAGTATTACATTAATGACACTAAAATTTAAGACAAATTTATTAGATTGGCTCAATAGTGCAGAAAAATTAAAACTATTTTGAAATTCCACAATTGCATCTTGATTGGTTAGAAAGTACCGAAGCAGCACAAGACAGGTTAATATGGAAGCGCCTTCGAGACTTTGGGCCCGCGACCCTCCTAGGATATGGGTGATGAAAAATAACTTTATAAAAAATGGAGAAAAAAAACTGCAAATTAAAAAAAAATCGACGTAACAAATTATCATTGTATTATATAATACGGACAATATATTTTTTTTTTACCGAAATAGAAAATATAATACAAAGTATAGAATTTAAATATAATATGTTTGCATTTAGCGTCTTTATAGTAATAACAATATAATGAATTATAATTTTAAATATATATATTATTTGATATGATATGGCAATGTAGAGGGAGTCGGTGATGAAATTTAAATTTCTTCGAAGTTTATGCTGATGTTTTAAAATAAATATAAAAATTAAAAATATTTAATTAAATAAATGATCTGCAATATTTTTCAGGTTAATTAAGATTTGATTAAATGTTCTGAGTGCCAACAAATCTAATTATCTCTGCAGTAACCTATTTTATTTTTGATCTGTCAAATCTATATTAACAACTTACTAGATAGCCACTAATAATATATGTATACGTTTTGCCTGTATTTAAAATGTCTTTGAATAATGTAATATAATATATATTTTAAAAGTCATTTTTAAATTATCCTCACTGTTTAAAGTAAACTATAATTTCGTCGAAAACATGTAACTGGTTAAATTATTGTTACACTTCCATTATGATTTTTGTTTTTATGGATAAACTGTATATTTTTCAAATTAAATTTAATAATTCTGATACAATTGGCGCACATCCAAGACAAAACATTCATCTAACAAATAAGTTTGTTAGTAATCATACAATAAATTAAAATAACATAAGGACAAAAGGCAAACCGACAAACAAATTTAAATGTAACTTAAAAAAAAAAATTAAATCGAAAAATAGAAAATGATTGGATTGGGGGAGATTCTATAGAGGTGTTAGATAAGTTTTAGCCCCATAGGATACTAAAATATGAACTCTGAGAGATCGGAATTTTTAAAATCACCGTATTTTAAAGCAAATTGAAATAAAATTAAAAAACACTTTAATTAGTTTTCCATTATAGTATAATATGTTTTACATAGTACTAATATTATATATAATCATTAACACTCAGCACGTTCTTAAGTGTCAATTTAAATTGCTACAAGATAATTAATTTTCTTGCCATCCTTTCTTCTTTCATTATTGTCGTTTATTTAACATTAAATTTTCATTCAATTTTGTATGATAAGAGCTTCGTCTCTTATTTCCTGCTCTTCGTGATGGACCACCTCCCTGTATATTTATGCGTTCAAATGTATATACATAGTTAAAATGTTTTCATTATTATCACAATTAAGTGACAATTATAATTAATTTTCTAATTAATACAAAATAACTAACCACTTTACTGTATTTCCTTCATTAAAAATTATCCAACAACGAAGGACATTTATCCGTCCGTTCCTTCATCAAAAAACATAAAATTAAAAAAAGATAAAATTTTGTCAATGGTTTTTCTGTTATTTTCTGCATTTTGATATCTACTACTACTACGTCTATGTCTAAAATTAATGAGACTCCGAGTCAGTAAAGATACATATGTATCGGATGCATCATTTTAGTCGAATCTCGAAGATAAATCTCATCATTTTGGGGATAAGTAACCTTAATGTTACTGTCCGTATGTTTTCCGGGTCTGGTATCAACAGATTTCGACTTATTCGATTAATTATATGAACTAATTTGCATGCGGTTGGACGTAACAGTACTTCTCTTTTTCCATGATTAAATTAATAATTTTTGAACACACTAAAATTGAAAGTCAAACACATTATTATCTAATTATTTGCATTTTTTTTAAAAATCGTTGTTGATAAAACTTTAGTTTACCTTAACTTAATATGTTAATTACTTTAATTAAAGATAAATTCTTGCCGTAAAACTGTTATGCAATTTGGCAAAAAATATAAATATATATAAAATAAGGTTGGAATAAAAAGAAATAAAAAAGTTGTTTCGTAAAAGCTGGCAATTTTAAAACGGATTACCTCCATTCTTCAGTTTCCCACGTCTCGTAAACTATATGCAAAACATCACAAATTATCAAACGAAGCTAGCACTCAGCATGCTGCAGAGAATCGACTATTTGTCACTGTGTTGGAATTAATATAAGGTACTCATCTGCCGGGTGCAGTGCAATGGAAAGCGCAGTAGAATATGCTAGTGTGATTCATTTTGAATAATCCCTTGTGCTACTATTTACTATTAAATATGTATTCATTCATTTTAAATTTAAATAACCGCGCTTAAATCCTGAAGCGAATAGTAATTGAAATAGACGGTTTAACATAAACTGTTTCAGAAAAATAAACAGTCATATTTTAATACAAAATAAATGTATTAATTAGAAAGATATACATATAAAATCAATTGTATCGAAAAATATTGTTGTTGCTACCGGGATACGAACCTAGATCTCTTCGGATCCGAAGAACGTCCATTAACCGATTATGCTATACCAACACAGTGCTTTGACAACAAATTTTTGAACGCATATGTTATACTTTTCAAATGAATACATCTATCGTTCTATTATTTGAAAGCCATCTATGTTCCAACTATTACAACTTCCATTACAACTTCACAATAAGAATGTGTTTCCTTAATAAGTTATATTTTAGCTGTTTCCTTTTTTGTTGATAGTTTTTAAAGAATGACTGCATGCTTCAGGGGTGGATGGCGATGTAAGTCTGGCTCGAGAAATTTTCAAGACAACAACAAGATAATATTAAAAATCGTTAACACATTTTATTTACCAAAATAAATATTTTCTCTTTAGTAACGCAATTCGTTCCCTAATTATATTATTATTGATCTCAGTCAATATGTCTCTTAGTGATATTCATATAAACGCTTCCAGTCTAATTATTGTCCTCTGCACTTACTATATTTGAATGCATGATTGCAAAAACACCCTAAACGTCATAGACAAAAGTTTTGGAAAATCAAAAAAAACGTATTATAAAAATAACATTGTTTTTTAATGTAGATTATTAACCTTTCGGTACCATGGTGAGGTCGCGAGGCATCATGAATATGGTTGGGTCGGATCCGACCCACCCCAAACATGGTTACCACTGTCATTTGATCGAATAAAAAGCAATATTTGAAAGGTAAGGTAAACATTTGGAGTAACTGTAAGTTTTATAGATATAAATAAAACAAGTATAAAACTAATGAGAATCAGTATCACTATTATGTACCTCACATTCGAAACATTTTTGATAGATCACCCGTGTGTGCTGTTCACAAACAGATCGACTACATTTTACACAAGTCTCGAAGTCCTTTCCAACACAAGTACCAATATTGCATATTTTTCTTTTTTTTTAATGAGTCAAGGTGACAAGTTTCGATAAAGTAAGAATTGTCTGAAGATGCAACGTACCTATGAGACACCGTACTCGTCCACATCTGTTGGAAGACTGACTCAAAAGATAGCTGAGATCGCCCAACAGTATGGCTATTGTGGTGGAGGTAGCATAGAAAAATATTTGGCTTGGGTCGGATCCGACCCGCACCATAGTACTGGAGGGTTAATGTTGATGGGTTAATATTCTTACTATTTTCAAACTAAGCTAAACGCTTGAATTATGAAAATAGGACTAACTTGCTGGTGTCCTGAAATGAGACATGAACTCCTGAATACTAGATCACTAGGTCAGCGTCTTAACCACTACTCCAACAAGCTACTGAATGTACTTTTTTAGATAATACATCTTCGTTACATTTAAACGGCCTAATTCTTTTAGGGTAAGAAGTTATTGCTGTTATGACTAATATACTTTGAACAGAAAAGTATTCAACATTGAAAGTAATATGATCCAAGAATTCGGTTGATGCAATAGTGTTGGAACTTTAATATATAAAGAAAAAATTTCTGGGTTTTTGGAATTATTGTCTACTATAGTATTATTACTGTAGCATTTTGTCCAACATTTTTTGAAGCCGATTATTTCAGCTTCATTAACACAATTATTAGTGAAAAATATTATTTTTACACCAGATGTTATAATCAACTCCATCAATTGGTTGACTGTAAACAATCTCTCATTTTTTGAAAAGTTCTTTTAATTGCACCGAATGTTCACACGGCCAAAAATAAAGTCCACGAATCGGAAAGTTGATTAATCTTCCACTTTCAACTAAAGCCATATTCATCCTTATCATTATGTGACTTTTATTCCGTCCGTATGACCGCCCTTGGCGCTCTCGTTACAAGCGGCGAATAAAAACGGTTGCGGATAAAACGGACAACGTAAAATAAACGGATTGCAACTGTTGTTTATCAAAATGAAGCGAAGGGCCGGGCTCGCGACCGGAAAACCAAACAAAAACCTAGATTTCACATTAATTCAATGTATCGGCGGTGAGAAGCAGTTACCGCGCACCGCACCACAGCGCCGGGATAAAGCCTTAAAATTGTTAACAGCGCAGCGCTAATGCGCACGTTTACGGTTTATATATCAATATAATCACAAACAAGTTTTATAAATTGGTTTTATCAGATGACCAAAAGGTTGGTGCGTTTTTGTTAGATTGATGCATGGACTTGCCGAATTTTGTCAAGACTTGTTTCTGTGTATAATATAGCACAGATATATGTGGCAGTCAATTGAAGAACTTTGTTATGGTATTGTCTATTGGTATGTAATTTTCTTTGAATTGAGTGTAATTTTAGCATGTTTACTTCATATCGAGTCGTATTGTAAAAAATGCGTAGCATTTGGAGAAAATATGCTAACATAATGAACTGGCAGAAGTGATTAAAAAAAAATATCTGATGATGAATCACTTTCCTCGAAGATGTATCACATCCGTTAAGACGCTCTATTACTGATAACGAAAAATTAAGAGCCGCCATTGAAAAAAAAAAAAGTACTCTAAACATGTAAGAACACTCCAAAATATTTTAATTGACATCAATTGGGAAAATGAAGAAAGCTGAGAAAATGGAGTTAATCGAAAGAAAGTCTCATTCTTATGGGATAATAAAACACTTCATACTGCAAGATACCGGAAAAAAATTGTTGCCTTAGGATAGAAATTTTTTCCTCACCTCCCATATTCCCCGACATTTTTCCAACCAACAATAATCATATGTGAAATAGACAATTGTACAATTAAGAGGAAATTTAAAAAGTTGGTAGATTTTTTAAAGATCTAAAAGCGCTATAAAAACAATGTTTACAAACAAACGTGTATCTCATTGGAAAAAGTCAGTAGATTATGTAGGTGATTATTTTAACAAATAAAGCTTTTTTTGAAAAATCTGTACCTGTTAGGTTTTTATATATAAAACCACATAAACTTTTTGGTTACCCAATAGTTAGTTGGCTTTATTGTAAAATGACAACACTGTGATTGAATTGATAATTGAACAGATAATTTTATTTCCGCCAAACTATTGCGGTTGGAATAAAACTGTATTTCGTTAACTGCCACATTTGCAGCGGCGTGATGAAAAGGTACATAATTTCATTGATCAATATTTAGGTATTCGAGTTAACCTGCTGCTTTTACGTAGTCTCCAGGGAGATCCACAGAGTGGAAAGCTTTCGTATGTGACTGCGACTGCAGTAACTAAGAAACAAAAACCACACACACACACAATATCTTACAATAGCAGACAGTGAATTTATTTAAAAAAATCATTTGAATTAACCATTTTATATTTTTTAAATTTATTTATTTATACCAATACACATATTATACATACACACGAAAGATCATAAAAGGTTTAAAATAATTATAATAATCATTGAAAAATTTCAGTAATTTAAAATATTTTGATACGGGTAAATATGTACGCGTTCCTGTCTCCTCAACTAGAGCAAAAATCTGTGGTGCAGGTGATAGTTATTGGTTATCTATAATTTGTAATCCGAACAATCATAATTTTATTTGCAATAAATGCACAAATTACAAAATCCAATCACTTAGCACATAAAATAACATTTTTAATATTTAATTGCAAATTTTACATCTTGGTTTCTTTTCATTTTAATATAAATTATTTGTTTTTAACCACTTTTATGAGTTAAATACACCAACCAGTTTCGAAAAATACCATTTCTCTAATCAGGATGTCAAATAAACTAACTGAAACCATATGTTAAATTGTTCTAATGTTTTTAAATTATATTTTTTGTCAGGTTCGTAAAACGTCAACTAACAATATGTATTTTTAAATCTCAATAATTCTGTTAATAATAAAATATAATTTACACGATAAATACAAAATAATTCGACCCTAGTTTTTTTGTACTGCAGTCATTATACATGTATCATATTGTATTAATTTTAATTAAAACTTTTCTAATTTATTTTGTTATGTACATTTTCTAATAACGACCTTCTAACTAAGACATAACCATTGATGATTATGCCTTTCTTAGAACGATATTGCCTGGCGTTCGTGTACTTTATACCAGGTTTACACCATTGAGTCGTAATACCAGGTTGCTTTGCTTAGTGAAACTCATATGATGGGGGCATTTACTATACAAGCATAACAGCAGGTTTTGGATAATACTCATATTTTCACGTTCAAGTTACCGGTACCGTAGATTAAAATACGTGCACCCGTTACTTCTACTTAGGTTTACGACAGAAAAATAAGATGAATGCGTGCCCAGTATCCGTACATAATTATCATTAATCGCGAGGATGTTACCAGTTATACCAATCTTCTCGGGAGCCCTAATCTCTTCCTTCCATATAGCGTAGCTCATCACGGTCACAATCAACCAAGCTATTTTTATATTAAGAATAGGTTATAGTATTGTATCGGGTCATACAATAAATAATGCCAAAAATAGTTTGCCAAAGAAAACTGAATTCTATAAATTCCTTTGTGGTCGAAAAATGAAGAAAATAAAAAATTTATCGTCCTTCACCTTTACAAAAACACTCCAAAGTTTTTTGTCCAAGAAACAAACTAAGAATTCAGACAAACACACAATTGTGTTGAAAAAAGTCTAGACTCTTTTATTGTAATTGAGTCAATCTTTGCACATTAATAAAGTACAGTTGTGGATATATAAAGGCAGGACCTACGACTAATTTCGGTCAAACAATAAAAGTTTTATAAAAGTCGCTATGCAATAATTATTTAAAAATTAATGGTGAAAAGCAAAACGTGCACAATAGAGAATCTCGAGTAAACGCTTAAGACGAGACGGTTCTAGAACAGTGGTTTCCAACGTTTTTCGCGTCACGGTACACTATTCAAATTATAAAATTTTCCCGGTACACTAAAGAATACTTAAAAACATATCGAATTATTTAATCTTTTAAAATACCATAGAAACGTATAAAAACTTCATGTAAACAGGCATGTTTCATGTAAAATTTTATAGTATAGGGGTTTGTATTAATTTATTTTAGTCATAAAGAAAAACATATTTTAAATAGATTAAAATACTCAGTAGACCTGTCTAAAATGGTTGATTTTATTTTTTGTACATCGGTTGGGAACTTCTCTAGTGGTAATTAGTTAATTGTCGTAATTATTTAAAGTGTTTGATTGAACATTAATCAATAGAGAAAAAAGATTTTTTAATAAATGCGATGAAGAAAAAACTGTTAGAAACGATACAGTTATTATATTTACTTTTGTTTATATAATAGCAATAACTAGCAGTCAGCATGTCATGTTATAGTTATTGTAATTATCTCGGCATTTTTTAAATATAGAAATGCGTACATGAAATACGTGTCACATCAATATTCAAAATATTTTCAAACTAAGCTTGTGCATGAAAATTTGACTTACTTGCTGGTTTCGTGGAACATTGCAAAAACTATATGTGTTTTTCTAAATATTTATATTTTTCTCAAACATATGATGTAATTTCGAATATTGAAAGACTCTTCAGACCAAATTGGATTAGACTGCATCTTGACAGTACAATAAATACGTTCGATTATTTAACGTCCTAAATTTGGTACGAGCACCACATATTTAGCTTCCCTTCTCTTAAGATCCTATTATAAATACGGTTAGCGAAATACAGCTTCCACGAGATTTCTTCACTACAATGCATTTCTGCCACTGCGAGTTCCATTATATTTAATAGTTTACATGTATCGTTTAACATTATAAGACTCCGTTTTTAACATATTATCCAACTAAATTATATTTTTATAGAGAAATTCTTTATTTATCATCAAATCAAAAATTCAAAAATTTTAGTTCATTCAAAGAATACATCATTCATACGATTTTATAAATTAAATTGAAATATTAATACTAAATAAAATAAAATAACTACCTTGATTTTCTCTCGGGACAATACTCAAATCCCTAAGCATTTGTCAATAAACCGATCAAGCACGTTACTGGAGAAACCCAAGGAAAATTTATTTTTGAAAAAAAAAGAAGTTGCCAGCTAGTAATGGTAAACCGTTACGTGACTGTGATTGTGCTGTTGATTCGTAACTGAGATTTAACAATGATTCGTAACTAAGATTTAACTGTTGAAAATTTATTTTTTAGTGTACCAGTCATTGCTTGAAGAATTTGGTTAATCAATTATCAATCATCGTTACAATAAAACACAATCACAGTCACAATCGCGGTTAAAATAACGATTTAAATAACGATTTTACCATCACTACTACCAGCGTAGCAACCTAGTGACATCATAGTAAAAATTCTGTTAAATCGAAAAAAATAATTATTATCGTATTTACAAAATCCAATGTGTTTAAATGCATTTCACTAACGTTTCATACACTTTTTTTCTTCTGAAATGGCATAAAATACTTAGTAAAACTATTTAGTATATTATGTTTTTTTTACTTCCGGAGTTGTATTATCGAAAATACTGAGAACTAAAATAAAAAGGTCTATCACATTTTACAATCAATTTATTACGAATAGACGATTTATTATAATTCCACTAGCGCACGTCGTGTGACGACTAGAATCTTTGTTGTTTAATCGTGAAGGTTGCCTCTGCCGTCCCGCGGAGCGTTGTAATTATGAACTGGCTTATTTTTTATTTGTTGTTACTACATTTCTTAGTTACTATTTAAAATTTATCGTTCTACTCAAGCCATACGATTGCTACCTACTGAATTGAAAATTCCACATCGTAAAACAAAAACCACAAAATTCCACGTTGTACGGAATAGTTACGCATTTTGTTTCTTAACAAAATAATATTTGAAGGTTTTTCAACTTGACTTAGAGCTGCGTGCTTTAAAATTCAATATGCACTAGGTGCGCAAATTACGAAGTTAATTTGCAAAAGATTCGGCGTTTTTATTATGATAAATTTATTTAATAAAAACGTACTATTACTTAGCTTTCATTAAAAATAAATAGTAAACCCACAGAACTATTTCCGATGTTAAAGTATAATAAAAACAAGAACTTACTTATTAGATAAAGCGTTTACAAATAGCTGAATAATCATGTTCCGTCTCTTGTATTATAGTATTCTAAAAAACGTCCATAAAAAATATTATAATTATATTAAATTCTATATGGAATTGAAATGAATATGAAATATTAATTTGAATAGTGTATGGGTTCGAAAATTTGTCGTCAAAAGTACTGTCTGCTGTAGCATAGTTGCATAATGCACCTTCTCAGGATTGGAAAGAGATCCAGGTTCGAATCCCGGTATCAACAACAATATTTTTCGATAAAATTGATTTTATACGTATATCTTTCTATGTAATACATTTAATTAGTATTTAAAATAAATTTTAATCGTAATTGTAAGCACATTGTATTTTTACGAACCCTATAGTTGAATAACAGAAAAGAAAAGTGATTTAAGTTGAAACTTTAAGGTTACGTCGGATAACAATAATAACACGCACGCACTCCACAGCCGGTAATAACATTGAAAATATTCACAATGAACATTGTGGATACTTTGACAGGCACCAAACAGTGAGTGCATACAACAACTAGTTAGTGTTCAAAAATTATTTTATCTGTACTGTAACTAAAACTCATAGTTGGTGCATATATTGACTAGTTAATGTATACATTTTCGAAGTTTACACTTTGTCAGTAACATATATAAGGACAAGTTGTATAATATTTTTTCAAAATAACTTAAGCCAGAGGGATGAAAATATCACATCTAGCTATCAAAGGCCCTTGACAAAGAGAAAAGACGGAAATGTTCTATTGAAAAATGAAAAGATAATATCCGGAACAATCTTTTTTGAAAATCTTATTTTAACATTGACTTTGTACCGGTTTGTTTTTGCAGAATCATTTTAATATATATTTGAAAACAAAAGTAGGTAAATTTTATTTAATTTTTGTTTTTTCGTCATCAATGTGGTTGTCGTCGACAATTTTATACAAATAGCAATAGATATGCATTTGAAATATATCTAAAATAAATATTTTCAAATATGAAAATAGTTTGGGATAGAAATATAGAACTAACATGCTATCTTCTGGATCTAGGATCTATCGCCTAGGTTATTGGTTACTAAGGGAGTATCTTATCATCGGTATATTTTTCTTCATACTTTTAAATCAGTTTGGAAACGTGTTGTCTACAGTTATTTGATTCTATAGTGAATTTATTAAACACGGCGTTGTAAGGAACACACATGGATAGAAATAAGTATATTACTACAAGTACGACTATATATATAAAGTAAGTATATTAAATTATTATAGTAATATCCAGCTTGGATATTAATGGTTCGTGAAAATAATTTTAAATGCTACAGTTAACAAATGATTATAATTGGTTAATCCACCACTCCGTGTCGCCTACTGCGGGGCCCGACAATGCAGGATGCAACTGGAAAGTGGTCCGGTGCATGTCTGACGTCACTGGGTCAATCAATAATGCTGCTGTGAACCGTTCTGGAACGGCGCCAAGTTAACCCGCGAGGTGATCCCTTATTGTCTGACATCGAGGTAATTTATATGTTCTGTTTTAATACCTCTTAAGGTTGTATTATAATACAAGCGAGGTTTCAAATTTATCTGCGAGAAATAAAGTACTTCATTAGAATAAAATAAAATAAATATTAGTAAATATAAATATCTTCATAAAAATGAAACAATGAGAGGCAAAATAATAAATGGACCATTCACACAAAATGGAATAGGTTTGCAAAATATATATCACGCGGAGATATTAGACAAACAGTAAATACACACTTAATAATGTAAATATTTTCTTGACAGATTACAATTGGGATAGGAATGTAGTAGAATCGTAACATAACATATATTGTCATAGAACATTTTTTTGACAATAGGGATCGCACTTATAAAAATAAAAATTTTGCGAATAAATACGGGAAGAAAATATACTTAAATAAACAACAAACGGTGAGGTAAAACAGAGAACAAACAAACCTACACAATAACGGTGAATTGCTCCAAAATATTAATTATTATAAATCGTGTAGAGAGAATGATAAAAGATATCCGATGACGTACCTATTTTGTAAATGCCCCTCAGATGAACACTCATTTCAATTTCTTGCTAATCAAAGAAAGAGCTTGAGATACAACATATATACATACAAAAACTAAATGCCTCGGTGGATGAGGGTCCCGTGTCTGAAAAGATAGAACATAGATATATAATATAAGAGATACGGTATGTGCTAAATACATTGGTGGAACAGGGTGCCCTATCAAAGGCGATATGAAATACGTTGGCGGAATTGAGTACCCTGTCAGACGAGATACAACGTATAAAAATTAAATTAATCAACTAGAAAGATATGCAGAAAATATATATTTATCGAAAAAATATTTAGTTGTTACCGGGATTCGAACCTGAACCTGTTCCTATCCGGGGAAGTGCGTTTACCGTTTTGAACTTATATTCTGTAAACTTTCCAATTGATACATATATTATTCAATTTTTAAAATCAATCAACTTTATATCCCTAGTTGATTAATTTAATTTGTATTAAAAATACTAATTAATAGGACTATGTTCTTAAAATGCAACTTCATAACAAAAATGTGTTCTCCTTAAAAATATAATAGATTTATTAGTGGAAAAGAATCCCGTATCCCAATAATAAATTGATTTTAACTCATTAATATGGCGATATATGCATTCTTATGTACGAATCTCTACCACATTACTATATCAAATTAAATAATCGGTAAATCATAAATACGAGACGACCATAATGACATTAAGAGTAGAGATTAATAATTAATACGATTTCACAATGTTTTGATTCACAATGTATACTTCATTTCAAATTGAGTATGTATTTAAAAACTGTTATTGAATTGAATATATAAAAGAGAAAACATTTAAATAATTTTGACCTTACTAAAAAACACGTTAGCTTTTGCCGTCTGGCGTCTCACATATCTAGCCGTTTAATCAAGCATTATATAGCCATAATGACACTACAAGTCAGAGAAATAGACGTAAAAACGTAATATTATTATGGATTGTACGATGTACAAATATGACACAACCTGACAAAGTTGGATCACTCATATAAACAAAACTCAAAAGAAAGCTAGTTTTATAGTATAATTGATATAATATATTTTTTTAAATTATATAATATAGTATTTTTTACTTCATATTAGGTCTTAATTGCCAAATAATAAAATATTTAATTAATTAAAGTAATCGGGGGTCAAGCGTACCCGGTCAATGCAGTCATAAAGATAATACGTTTTTACTTTGGCGCAAAGACCACTCTTTGAATAGGTACCTACTATAGTTTACCATTTGGATGTTGAAGTGAAGTTTATATATGTATTTTAATTTTTATTCCTTATTATTATTTATAAGTAAGAAATTATTGTTTATAATACAACGTATTTCTCAATTAAAATTGGAGCAGGCGAAATAAAAAAATATTTCAATTTGAAAAACGTTCAATCCAATTACAATTTAATTTTAAAAACATTAAATTATCACAAATTCTTATAGCTGTTTGATGGATTAAATTAATTATTAAATAATTGGAATTGTTTTAAAATTTTGAATGACAATATTTTGTTTCCTTTTTTATTAAATTATTTATGACAACACTATTTTAAAACTGTTTTATTATTTTAGTATCATAAAATTATTAATCATATTAATTAGTGACATACTGATTGCATTTTACAGAAAAATAAATAATGGAACTTGTCATTTATTGTCATTTTGCACTGCAATGAATCGAGAATAGGAATACAATCTTTTCTCTCTTTCCTCTTCACTGTTTTGTTCTTGCCGTGCTCTCACATTATTTAACTTATTTTGAAAGACAACTTCACCATTATTATAATGAAACTTTCGTTTACGGGTGTAGGTACATTCATTTTTCCAGTTTGAAATTCGAAAAATTCTACGCGAATTGCATGCTCTAACAAGCCGGGACTATTAAACTTCTTGCTTAAAAGACACCTAAATACTAAAAAACGTTATTTGTTACGTAAATCTTGCTAGAGAAGAAAATTATAATATAAATAGATGGCAATAAAATTGTTAATTTTCTCGCATTCATGACAGGTGTCAAAAATTACTCATATTTAGAGTTTTTTCATATTAAGATTATGGAATGAAATATAATGTTTGTTATTATTTAAATTAATTCATCGAAAATTGAATAATTTATTGAAGTACCTGTTCATACATATAAAAATATTTTGAAATCAGTTAAAGTACCTGCATATATTTAGATGGTCGCTAAAATCAATGTTCTAAATTTCAAATTATTATGTCAGATGTATATTGTGGTTTTGTTTAATATTATCAATTCAAAACACCATGAGCAGTTTGTTTAATAATTATGTAGAATTTTATTATGTTTAAAAGACAACGGTATGATATAACATATATACGCAATATAAGATTGCGAATTACATACAAAATAACGTACATAAAATGCTTTCTTTGTTTATGAAAACGTTGTTTTCCCTTAAGATAAGTAAAAAAACATGTAATATTTGCAACTAATGTTGTTCATAAGTTCAATATTAAGTCATATTTTCCCTAAAATATGCGTGAAATCATATGTTTTCGGCATTTTTTAATGTTAAAAGTGTGAATTTGACGTCTATCATCCGCTCGGGACCGGCGGAGTGAAGCAAAGAAATAAATAAAAAATACACATTAATAGGATAGATATAAATATTATTTAATAATAAATTATTCTGTTTTTGATATAAAACTTGATTTTAAATAGTAATTGAAGTTTCGAAGCATCTGAATAAATATAATATATTATTTTGAATCGTTTGTTTTCACTATAACAAAGTTAAACACGTCGAAAATTGAGAATATGTCCTGCAATAGTTAATGGTTTAAAACTATTAATTTTGAACATTCTTTTTAATTGTCTCAGTTCAGATTTATCCTCATAATATTAGCTTCAAGATTATTAGAAAATATATCTCGTATATGCAAGAATTTTCCATATTAAGGCACACATCGTATCAGGCAATCACATTTTCCATATTGTGACACACCGAAAATGAATTTTATAGTCGCGGTCTTTCTTATAATGCTTGTATTGTCGTAATTATGGAAAATATTATTCAGTTTATTAATTTAAAATGAAAGTTAAAGGTTTTATCTAAGTAATAGTTCTAAAAAAGTTCAATCTAGTGTATAACTTCTGAAATAAATTAATAATAAAAATCCACATTTTCGTAAAAAAACACGAAAATTCGAGTTATTATTGAAAGGAAGGCTTTAAAACAATTTGTTAATAATATCCGTTTGCTGACATTCATTATTATTATTGACTAAAAGTATAATTTATCAATAATATTTATTGATTGTATTTGAAATCACATTTTCAAATAATTCCCGCTGGTACGGAATTAAATTATTTTATTCGACATTCGATGATTTGTCAACATAAATTAAACGCTTTATATAATAGATAACTTATTATTGGTATTAATATGATTAGATTTTTTAAGTTAGAAAATATATAAATATAAAATATTATTATTTTAAAATTACAAAGAGAAGGAAAATTTTATCTAAAATTAAAACAAGAATAAGACAAAATAAAATGAAATTGTTCAGGTCACATGTAAGATTTATTGTGTTGAACTTTTTTGAAAGCTTGGAGTGCGTCTTTGTTCTTAAGTTTTCAGGCGGATTGTTTGTAAAGTTGTATTGAATTCAGTTGAAATTACCTCATTTATTGTACTAGTACTTCAGGGGGGTGGCGAGTACCGTGTTGTATTAGAAGTGGGTATCGTGTGTGTTGATAGCAAACCAGATAATCAGATAATATGAAATTTCAACGATTTAATGAGTAATTTTTAAAGATCAACCGTTTTCGAAAAACCATTTTCCAACCATTTTCTTCATCAGGGTGTAAAATTAACTAACCAAAAATGTCACGTTGTTCTAATGTTTAAAAAAAAATACTAAAATTAAAAAATTTAAAAAAAAATTAATACTAAAATTGTTACGAAGAAAAAAAAATGACATTGACTTGATGCAAAACTATGTTAGGTAATGTCTTCTTTCTGCCTCGGCTTCATGTTCAGGGGGGAGGCATCTAACCTAACTAGTTCTTTTTTAAATATTGACAAGTCAAATGGTTATGAAATGAAAGAATGTTTTTATATAAGAAAATTTATAATCTATATTTTAAGATACTTGCATGTGTTAAAAGTAGAAAATGAGCAATTTACTTTAATACTTATAAATAAGGCTAATCAACAATAATTACAATAAAATAAACATTAAATATTTGTGTTTATCATGCCAGCATTAATTTCTCTACCAAATTGCCTATGTTGACGCTAGTCTGAAGTAGATTATTCAGGTCCCTCACGTAAGGAATTACCTCTTAGGATGGTCCTGGATCCTGGACGTGAAGTGTGGTCAGCTCCTTGTGGTGCCAGCGTAGGGTGACGGAGTTCAGGCTTGTAGTTGATGACAAGACGATGCCCAATTATCCAGGCAAACCGGGACTCTGGACGCGATATTCTTATGCTATAACGACAGTCTGTTCTCGCTACACCAATTATATTTATCAATTTTGTATAGATCCAGCGGGACCCTTTTTGATACTTTCAGATCAACGATTAAACGCAGAGAACATCACAGACTAAGCTTAAAGTCGAGGCGCACAGTTAAAATTTTTCCCGGAATTACAATGTATGAAGCGCTTACTTGATACATTTAGAGACGATATTGATTTTATTTTCTAATTGAAAATAACATCTTGTCTTAGACGGAGCCACTTCTCACGGCGGAGAATATCAGAAGACTGGTCGCCCATGGTGATGCATCCCTCAAGGCGCATTTGCCAACGTGACTAGAGTCACGTTCGCTGGATTACCGCCGCTGTATTCGCCGCAATACCCAAGTTGTGTCGGTCCACCTGCGTCTAACAATACAGAGTTTTTATGACCATCCGTCCCTTACTTTGGCTAAGTGCTTTTGTATCCTTGAACAAAATATTGTTTTGGGTAATTTCGCATTCTAACTATTAGATTTTTTTTTATAATAGTACTTTTGGTTAAATTTAATTGGTTTATTTATAATATTTTGGTTAATTTTACATGCTTTATTTATTTCTAATGATTCTAAATTATTCAATTTACGAGCAACATTCCTATTTATATGAAAACAAAGTTAAATAATCTACAAAATAATGAACATATTAAATCACAAAGTTAATTTTGCAAATATTAAAAATAGGTAGGTACTTATTCACATTTTACAAATAGATGCAATGGTTGATTCACAATCTTAACTTTAATTAGTTTATGATAAAAATACTTCCTATTGCAGACTCTCATGATACGATATCCGAAAAATCTATGGTCGGAATTTAGATAGGAGATATATCTACTCGTGTATACAGGATGTAATGGATTATTTTGGGAGACGATAACTTCGAGAGTTCTAATCAGATTTCAATAAAAAAATTCTAAAAAATTAATCTGTTAGATATCTCGGTTTAAGTTAATTTATCAGCGTGATCCGTCATCTCATTTCAGAATGGCGGCTGTTAAAAAAACTCGTAACTCCGTTATTATTGGACCTAGAAAATAAGTAAAAAATTATCTTATACATATAGATAAAATTAATCTGATTATTATGATAATTGCCGAAAGTAATTTTTTTATAACGTGACGCAAATATAATATTTGGAAAATTAATGTTTTGCATGATTTGCATTGTTAAGATACAAAAATGAATACCTGAATACTATACTATGAAATACCTCGAGGCGCAGGTGATACCCTAATATTTGGATTGGAACAAGAGCAAGATCACCTGAAAGAGCCAGAATAAAAAGGAATCAAGACACACGCGTCTTCCAAGTGCAAAACTCGGCTTTTAGTATAAAGTTGCTCGCGTTTAAATTCCACGTTTATATTCAACTGGAAATGTATCCTCGTATGTTGTTTTTTGGCCATTCGACGGGCGGTTTTCGGTAAAAATCATTCCTTTAAAGTAAACAAATATGCTTCTCCCTCTAATAACTAGTAAACAAAAAGGATAGCCATGGAGCAAACAAAGGCCAGGAGGCGATCAGATTTGATTCCCGAAGAGCCTTTTAAAAAATATCAACCGGTCCCGTTGAGAAAGACCCTGGAACAATAAAAATTGGCAAAGTTGTATATCTTTCTTCAAGGCAGAGTCGGTTTGACGCCTAATAATGTTGTGTTTTTATAACAGCGCCCGTGTTACTAAGATTATTAATCCCGAGTTAAAATAATTAACTGACAGCGATAATCTTGTTATCTGATAATGATAATTTCGGGAAGTCTTGAATTAACAAAACTAACCTAGATTCAAACGATTAAATCTCGAGGTGTTGCTCACTGCATAGTTCGGGGTCATAAAAATCGTGAATTAAAGTAATCTGAATAAGATCACTAAATTCAAAACATACGTATTAGTGTTAATTTTGGGGAACCCACGTACTGGCAAAGCTTTACGATCTTCCCTGAGGAACGTGCTAACGATTAGTTGGCAGAATCTTAAATCACTATAAAAGCATGTATTATACATTAATCATTGTGAATAAAAATATATATTATAAACAAAGTTAATTAAAACCGGATTCAAATTAATAATATGAATAAATAGAATTCCACACCAGAATGGTTGATCGGAATGAAAACTGAATGAAAATTGGTGAAAACTCGAAAAAATGCTGATAAATCGCGGCGCACATCTGCATAGCTAGCTCAATGGTAGGCAATGAAAGGACCGCGCAACTGTTAAAGGATAATGCACACAACGCCATCTACTGGCATTCCCGGAACCAGCATACAACGCCATGTTCATTTTTGTCCATGTTTTGTTTCTGTTATGTATCAGAGATGGCGTTGAAAATGGATCAAAATTTTTTGTGATTTTCTTACTTTTCGAATGCGCGAGGAAACTTCTCGAGGTCGAGACGAACAAAAAAAAAATTCATCTAAATCAGTCAATCAGTTCATGAACATGAATTTTCTTCATTATTTTTTTTCCCGTGATTTTTTCCGATGTTTTAATACTTATTCTGTTATTCGGGGCGGAGATAAATCCAACAAATCAAAGATCATAAAAATCGATCCAGCCGTTCTTGAGTTATAAATGGTGCAACTAACCCGACTTTGTTTTATATATTTAGATGTAGGTATATTGAACTGCCTCTGTAAGACCCGTATAGATTTGCTGCTGTTTAGAATGAATAAATATGAACACTGAAACAATGAGAGTGGACCCGTCACTTACCCGTTTATAAGTAAATGCTCCTACATGGTCCTTCTCATTCGCTGCCTGGTTGACATTTTTTAAATTAATTTTTAATTAATTTAGGTCTGTCATTTAATTGACAAAACCACATCCCTCATTGTCCCCGACCTTTTAAATTATTCAGAAAAGTAAACAAAATACATTTGAGGAAAACATAAAAATGTGTAGACAGAATCATTGACTACCATAAAAAAGTATATTATATAAAAAATATTAACATACAAAGAACAGTTAAATAAAATTAAAATATAAAATGGCAAATAAAAATCTCAAAGATACATATTTTCAGGCATAAACCATAGCAGAGTAGGGGGACAACATGGTAAATGGAGCTGTAGTCGGCAAGTCGAGGGAAAAAAAGAAAAAAACATGCCCCCGGAAAAGGGAAAAAGACAAAACAAAATAATAACGATCAGACTTGTTATCAGAGCACCACCCCTGGCCATTCGTCCCCAATGAAAGGACAAACAAATTGGTATTACTAGTTAATATGCCTAAGTAATTCCCACTTTGAAACCCAAATTCTCACAAAGGTCTGAAGGTGGTAGGCACTGAAACAGTTTAGTTTTCATTTAAAGAGATACCGTCCCTTGTATAAAATATTTTCAAGCTCGGATAAAATAAGGTTTGCATTAATTATATTTTGAAGAGTTTGGTAACGTAACTGCATTATGTAGGCGCATTTGGCGTTAAGGTTGTGAAGGTCTATCGCCTTCACTGTTATCCATAACTGTCCGACGATACTGAACGCATCCTGCAGACACCGGAATATAAAACATAAACTCCTAGCAGCCGTAAACACACTCAGTACCGACGCGATACAACAATAACCATACGACCAGCAGCCGTCTGGAAGGTCGTCTTTCAAGCCTCATTCTTCTATCCGTCTCCTTTCAGACAACAGTTCCAGGAATCTCCTCCGTGCCTAACTATATTATTTAACAGCTTAACTACTTCATACTTTACATTCATTAAAATTTCACGCATAGCTTGGGCTATGTGTGAGGTGCACTGTCCTATTAAAACATGGATGGTGCAACACCCCTGTTTTGCAGGCCCAATCAACCCAATTCGGCATTGTCTCTTGCGTCCTGAAAGAAATATAAATATGGTTAAAACGCTGGCCTAGTGATCTAATGATTGGGAGTTCGCGCCTCGTTCCAGGAGACCAGCAAGTTAATCCTATTTTCAAAGCATAAGTATTTAGCTTAGTTTGAAAATAGGAAGAATATTGATGTGACACGTATTCCGTGTTCACATCTTTACTTATTTTTACAAACAAAAAAGATTTCGCTGGCCCACGTTGCGCACCATATACTCTCTCCATGCAACTCTGCATGAGTTGAAAGGTCATTGGTGTATCAATTGAGGATTTTCAGTGCCTCAATAATGGTTGTTTTGTTTATTAATAAAACCCGCCAAGTTGAAATGAGCTTCGTCGCTCATGGTGATTTTTTTCCAAAAGTCGGGTTTGTGTTCGTTTTAATAATTTAAACACGTTGTTGAGATGTTAGATATTTCATAATAAATTGTAATAAACTACTCTCTAAGTGTACCAAATTCTAACTGACATATATTTGCCAAACCTAAATAACGGCTAAATAAAATCGGCCTGGAATATAATATTCACCCTGTGTATGGTGCTGGATACACATTACACGTATTGCGCATAACGTGGTTGGCGAGACGCTCGAATGTTTTCATTCTGCGGGAACTGAATATCAAAGACAGACAGAAGACGAATCCTTCAATTTTTTTGCATCTTTATGGTGGAAGACCCTTCACCCATTCGACAGACTAAGTAGAAAAGGCAATTGACACTTCTTTAGTAACAGCTGTAGGATCTACAGGGTACCAAGAAGAAGCATAGTCAAGAGGGCGGAAGTTAATGGAGATGAAGATTCTCAGTCATGGCGAAATGGGTAACCCCCAAATATATATTGTAATTTATTTATATTGTATTTTATGTATATTGTATTCTCGCACTTATAGGCTTTTACAAAATTATTTATTTAAAAAACGATGTGCAGCTGCACAAGTAGCATGGAGTATATATTAAACATAAATTGATCGAATTGAAATAAAAGAAGGAAAAAAAAGTGAAGTTAAAAAAAAAATAGGCTAACACATAAAAATTGTGAATTAAGGCTTATCATAGAATGGATGAGTACCAAAATCAATTACACCTCTGACTCAGAACAGCATCAAAAACATCACTATCTACAAGACCAAAATCATGCTCAAGCCTGTGAAGTCTGTGTGGGGTGCATTCCTATAAAAAATGCTATATTATGCATTTACATAAAACAGCGCCGACGACCTGCTACTCCGCGCGAGAACGTAAATAACGTCCAACGTAATATAAATATGTTGTAGGTATACCTAAATCATTTAAGGTTTAGATATTTAATATAAGTTTATAAGAAATATAAAATAAACAGTAAATTGCGGTAGCAGCGTTTGTCTGAAAGCTTTCTTCCTGTCTAAATATTAGACTCAAAAATTTATCTGCACACGAATCCTGTAAAACAATTCTGGGAAGCAATCCTGTCTCATTTTTTTATTACACCTTATAAAAAACCCTGCTAAATTCTCCTCAGAATTCAGAGCAGGTACCTACAGTTGTACATGGATATATATGTGTACATCTCAAGTTGGGCTTTTTACGGCCTGGCGCCAACGTCGACGCCGGCGTAATATTATTGCATGACGCGCCGCGCTTCAAACAGGAATTCCAGCACCTCTACGGATCAGCGCCATCCTGAGAGGCTTTTCAAATATTTTAGGTGAGCATACCTTCCACACACGACGGGTGTTATTAGTTTGTCTTGGTTATAGCATTTTTCACTGTTGACGAAATATTTTTTATAATTTATTTAATTAATTCTATAATAATAAATCATATGATTTGTGACTGCTGAAGTACTAGGCAGATGGCGTAATTACTTTAAAAAAATATATAAATGCGTTCACGGAATACATGTCACATCAATAATCTTACTATTTTAAAACTAAGCTAAACGCTTGTACTATGAAAATGAGACTAACTTTCTGGTCTCCCTGAATGAGGCTCGAATACCCGACCAGTGGATCACTAGGTGAGTATCTTAACCACTAGACCATCAATACCGTCAATTGTTAACGATTCCCATTCCTCTCTATTCTATTATTCAGATCCAGGTGCTATGTACCTACAATTCTTATTATGTAATCGATCCAAAAATATTGAAAAATGTGTAAATAACTATGTATGTGTAATTACTATACCAGATTTATATATATATATGATTCGATGTTGTAGGAAATTCTATAATATATAAAGGTAATCTACACGCGATTAAAACAATTGATCGCTTTTACTCGGAGTAAAAAATATGTAGTTCAAATCATTATATTTACAAGATCATTTACACCAGATACCAGTGAGGGTTAAATCGTTATTTAAACCGTTATTGTGAATGTGATTGCATTCGATTGTAACGATTATTGGTAACTGATTATTCGTAATTCTTCGAACATTAACTAGTGTACTAAAATGTAAACTTCCAATAGGTAAATCTTAGTTACCAATCATTGTTAAATTTTAGTTAACAATCATCATCACAATCGCAGTCACACGATGGTTTACCATCACTACCGGATACGCCCTAGTTTTTTTACATAATTACTCTATGCGATTTTAATTGATTATTCAGATAATAAATAAAGTGAAAGTTATCTCTTCCACAGGTCTTTAATAAAGCTATGTTAAGCTTGTATATTAAATACGAAGCGTATTGGAATATTGTTTAATTATTTCCGTCTATCTTTTAAAATCATAAGCAATCGGCGAACCGAAATATTTTTCACTAGATATCTACAGCAACCCTTAAATATTTTTTTAATTCATACAGAACTTTATTTAAAATATTTATAGATTCGACGGCAGCAACGCCAACGCGCAGCGCCGCGTTAGAAAAATTCCGCCTCCTGACATTTTCAGCCAACTATATTCAGCCAACCGACAAAACGAATTCATATTTTTTGCCTTTACATGTTATGATTTCCATATGTTTTTCCAGCATCCAACAAAGGGTATAATATGCTTGATTCATTTGGCAAGTGAATATGAAATTTTTCACAAAAGAATTTGAACTGAATGACCGAACACCGCGTAATTTGATTATATATTTGTTGACAATTCTAAAAAAATAGAGTCTAAAATATTACACCTTCTCTAAAATGTAGGTATAAATCTCATCCTTATTTATTTATATTGGCAAATAATTTCAACAATATTAAATAACAAAGCTGTTTTAAGTTATTTATAATAAATCGGAAGATTAAATATTTGTACAAGCATTACTTCATTATAATCACAATAATAATTATATATGTAATTTGTTTTTCTTTACCTTAATAGTATTAACTTTATGGTTGTGGTATAATTTTAATTTCATTATATAACTTTGTAATTCATAATATAATTCTTACCCCCTTAGTACATTTCTAACTAATTTGAATTTGCTCAACACATATTCGATATAAAATGATATATTTTGTCCTGATTTCAGATCGTACTATATACATTATTTTGAATTAAATTTGTATACATCTTTATAAAAGGAAACCTTTTTTTTCGTCTTTCTTCTTTGAATATTTTGCTTCGAGACAATAGAAGACTAAGAGGTGTGAAGTAAATTTATATAAAATATTATATTTATCTACCGATGTTTAGACTTTTTATGATATTAAAATAAAAAATATTTGCAATTTTCGATGGACTATCCTTCATAAGCCAGACTGCGACGCAGGTCGCTGACGCTCGACGGTATGTTGCAGTTTAGACCCGCGCTATGGTTAAGTCCATGACCGCTAAGCGCTATTATCCCTAAACACAATTATCGTCCTGTGAGTGTTCTCCGTGGACCTAATGGAACTGTCCCCAAAATCAAGAAAACAATAACTTAATTAGATCGATCAATTAATTAAATAGACTAATCATTTTTGTATTACGCATTATCTTATTCTACATACAGTACGGTAACATTAGTTGGGATAATGGTGATGATAAGACTAATCTTAAATAGATTGAAATAACATTAAATTAAGATAATTTTAATACATATTTTACACATAAAGATTTTAATTTTCCAAATTTTAGTCAAATTTACGAAAGCACGTATCTATATAATATATTATATTATTATCAACATATTTAGGAAGAATAATAATAATTGAATTAATGTTAAAGACTAAATATCCCTAAATGACGCATACTAGCCCATTGATAGCGAACCCTTTTCCACAAATGCGTCTTCTAAACGCCCAATTCTACAATATCTTTGCGGGTCCGATATGTAAATACAATAAAACGGAAATGACTTTTTTCGTTTTCAGAATGACATCTCACATTTAAGGTACGTGTCATAATATTTTCATTACAAATAACTTACAATGTACTTAATTTTTTCCTTATTAATACCATATTTACGAAATTATTTTTGATGCATTCATTCACTTACTGTTTTATAACATGATATCAATACTCAGTTTTTATTTTTTATTCACAGAGATTTTAATAATTATATATCTTTAAAAATTATGTAAAATTCAAATAAATGTGTACGGAAATAGTTCACCCGTAGGCGTTGAAGGCACCTAGCAAGACATCGTAATAACGCCTCGGACGTTGGAGGCACCTAGCAAGACATCGTAATAACGCCTCGGACGTTGGAGGCACCTAGCAAGACATCGTAATAATGCCTCGGACGTTGGAGGCACCTAGCAAGACATCGTAATAACGCCTCGGACGTTTGTGGCACCTCGCAAGATAACTCCCATGAGCGTGATCAGCAATCAACATGTTAACAGAAACAGCGAAGTAAATTAATATAACTAGTCGTCTTATTTATATCGATATATTTAGTATAATATTTGCGAGTTACTTTTTATACATAAAGATTTTAAAAGGAAAAAATTCAAATTTACAAATACGAATCATTATATTTTTGTATTGAAAAAAGAGAAACCTATTTTTCAGAACTGGTTGATGTTGATATTTTTTTATACACTAACAAACTTTGTAAAACTTACATTGAGTCATTTAATGTCTACCGGTTTCGATACTGGTCGACGTTAAATTACTCAATGTGGCTTATAAAGAGTTTGTTAGTTTATAAAAATTAATAATTATGTTCAACCACAAAATTAACGCTACAAACATCAACAATTATGGTTAATGTTAATTTTTAATATTTTTTTTACGAATCCCAGTAGCCACTATCCATATTTATACATTTTTTTATGGCTTAAGCACCTTTCATGTTAAGAATATTATTAATAATTATTTCTATGATTACTTTTTATAAGATACCTAATTTATTTTATCTCGTCAATTTATATACTCTTTAAACGGGTGTGCATTGAAGCAACACTTACTCGATATCATTTAATTTATTATAGTATATCTAGTTATTACGTAATGACTTCCAAAAGATCATTATCTCCAGAATTATGTTTATAAACTTATTACCAGTGGTTAAATCATATCTGAAATTCAAGAGAGAAAGAACTAAAAGTCTGCATGTTTCAATACAACTTCGTGAACACGTTATTTTGTACATTTTGCACCTGTCTTCAATAAAACAAACTCTTTACAAGCACCGAGTCGTCATTTCTAAATTCCTCTTGCTGGAACTTAAAAACAACGAGGATACTAATACTAATTAATACATTACTAAGGAATTAAGAAAATGAAGACAGCGGTATCTTAAGCGCTAATACTGGCTCGTTATAAAGTTCAACAAGGTAAATAATTTTTTTTCAAATAAAAAAAATATTAATATGTATAAATAATAATACAGATATTAATCAATGCATTAATCTTTAACATAAAAAAATTAGCATTATATACTTGACATAATAATTTGGCACCACAGTTATACTAGGGGAGTATTTAAGGTGGCAGAGATTGACTTTGCATGCGAGAGGTACCGTGATCAATACACGGCGTCTCCAGTTGTTTTGATTTTAAACAGGTTTTGGTGACGCCCGGTATCGTTTGCAGTAGTGGTAACATTTTTTTACCCCCTATCTCTAACGCAATTTTCGTGACAAATTTTACTGAGAGACCCATTGGATAAAAATATTCTATGATAAAAACAACCTAATTTACTATTTAATTTTATTAATTATACAATTAAACAGACAAAATTTGATATTACAGGCAATTTACAGTACAAATAACAAAACCACCTCTTCACCATTTACGTTTGTTATCATATGCGCGTTTGTGTAAACAGTATTAGAGAACAAACAATACGGTATCACATCGGGTACTATATTTGTCATACGTCTAGAGCAAGAGAGATATATATGTATGTATACAGCAACCGATGATGGCGAAATACTGATTGCCTGATTGATCTGTGAAAAATTAGTGTCATTGTTCAGACGTTTCGGATGTTTCATAACACCCCTGCAAAGAATGTGTTATTTTAGTATGAAAATATATTCTTAATTCGGTTAAATAAATAAGATAAAAATTTTCACATAGCGATACGTACTACTTGTTACATAGAAATCAAGCATGACGTGAAAATAGTTGTTTACAAATATTTAATGTTATTGTTAATACTGACTTGTTAGAATAACTTTAAAAACAAATTAATATTAATATTGAAATTATGGCGACCTGCAAAAATGAAGGACAGCAATTTGTTATACTAAACTGAAACAAGTTGGCATCTTAAAGTATCTGGGAGAACTGTTTTCGGAGGACAAGTAAATTGATAAAAGGATAGGCTCGGTTAGCAGCGTTCTACAGTCACCGTATAGCTTACTAATAAGGAAAGCAGACATCAACAGTAAGACAAAATTGTCGAATTTCACGTCAGTTTACGCTCCCTCCCTGACCTTTGGATACTGATATGATACCTAAGAAGAGTAGCGGGAACAACGTTAAAAGATCAAATCAGGAACAATACCTTGGGATGAAATCGCCGCTTCTCTAAATATAAATATCTAAGCTAAACAGATTTTCTTATCAGTGCCAGAGGGAACATGGAAGAAGCAAATGGAGAGACTCTACGGAGAAAGATGAAACTATCTGTGGCCCCAAGTAATCGACACAGCGCAGGACAGAGAGCGGTGGAAGAGTACTGTCCATATGTTAGCGCCCCGACACGGTTATGATAAAGGGTAAGAAAAAGAATAAGAATAAAATTTATATAGATATGAAAGATATGCATAAAATTCGCACACAAAAAATCAGCATTATATATTTTTAATTTCAAAAAAGATTTTACAGACACCTGGTATTGATACCGACACCGATAAAGGTGAAAATAAAACAGAAGTAAAAGTACGTATTTTATGTGTCAGTAAGGGAAATTTTGCCAATGAAGACGAGGTAGTTGAAACAATGTTTATTTAGAACAAACAAGTGCACACAATAACGTTACACAGAGACGAACTAAAGCAAGCAGACTGAGTTCTTTCTCGTTATAACTTCCAATACGATCTGAATATAATAGCGTCCCGCCATCTCTCCTGCTATAGGAGGCGACTTATAGGAATAAGGGCTTCCGTGGGTGAGAATACTCCCAAATCTGAATACCCACTCATTAAATTAACTAAAAAACTGTTCACTATGTTTTCAATAATGTACGATTATTCACAAAAAATATCACGGTAGACACAAATAATAGTAATCGGTTAAGATAACACTAACGCACAGATTTATAAATAAAAATTAATTTGATTTCTACAAAAATGTATCACAATTAGGGATTCTATATTCTCGACTTTTTTAATTCCCAGGACTCCAGACTCAAAATTTTCAAGTACCAGGATTTCTTGGAAATCGAGATCATGAATTTTATTTAATTATAAAGAATAAATATTCATGAGTATGATGTACAGTAGCTATTATATAGTAGATATTATCCGTATTAAAAAACATAACGTTAATAAAACAAATGAAAATTATTTGATTTATTAATTATTGATTCATGATGTGGTAGTAGATTTTTTTAAATGAAATTAAGCTTATATATATAAATTGATTACAAAAAACATCCATAAAATGTCATATTACAAACAATTAAAAAAAATTAAATAATAAAAAACAATTAAATAAAGAGATACATCGGAAGACAATAACGCATACATATATTTGGTTAAAAACAATGACAAACTGAACTCCCTTAATAACATTTTTCAAATAATTTCAAACTATCCAAATTTTTTTTCGTCACAAGATTTTATTTTAATAGGAAACATAATCCATATTCTGAACAAACCGGCAAAACATTTTTCTTCAGAATTTTTCTCCATAATGCAAGTCTTTATAGCTGACCATATATTTGGCATTGTCAGTAGTCATAAGCTACAATAATTGGTACACATGCACCGATCGCTGCTGGATTACTGCCTGCTGTACTGTAATGTTCCGATGAAAATAACTTCTTTAAAATTAATAATATCAAGAAAAATCAGTGCCTCGAGTCTCGGATTATTTTTTAAAGACCCGGGCCTCGAGAGAGCAAAAACTATGAGATTTCCGGGTTGTTTCGACACAGAATCCCTAATTACAAATGCCTAAGCGATATCGGGCTATTTTGGTGGATTAACATATAAATGTATTATTTAACATTATTATACCAAGCGGGAGAAAGGTTCCTGCTCAACGGATAAACGATATTGATTATTTCAATACATAAATAGACAAATTTATTGATAAACATAATTACCTACTTGTTTTACGATGCACCTTTTCGAGACGAATATAATAACTACAGCTTTATTCCCGTAAAATTGGTTGATTAATGCGATCCTTTTTGTGGAAATATAACGCAAGTGATATATATAACCTACATAAACTATATATATAAAAATGAATGTTTGTTTTTTGTCCCGTATGCGTTCCTATACCGTTAATCCGATTGCGATAAAACTTTGGTGAGTTGTTGTGTGTACGCCCGCAAAGGTTTCTGAATTAGTATAACCATTTTACAATGAGAAAGTTCGCCGAAGAAAGTAATCTGCGCGCCACGGCTATCAATTTCATGGCAAACTATATGTCGTGAAATGTGAAATACGGACACGGTTATTGGCTATTTTTAGGATTCTCTGTGGCGAATTTTCCAAGAATTATCGCTTATTCTGGTGACTTCTACATATATGCACCAGACGAAAAAACAAAAAATATTGTGTATCCAAAAGCACTTCAATAATCAGAATTAAAATACAAACATTTTCTTTCTTTGAGTGGCATTGCAACGCATGCCGGGTACTCGCTAATTTATTATAAAAATGGTGCAAAATTTTTAAACGCGCTATGTGTAATACAATTTTTATGATATATTTTACTGAAGGATCCACTGAATACATATTTTGTATTAAAACACATTTTTGAAGAAATTTTGATAGATCTGTCTGAAAGAAATTATATAATTTTTTAATAAACCAACGAACTAACTAATGCTATCGTTGAAATATGTAGATACGTATGTTAACTGCGTAGCAAACTTGTATATTTTCAATGCATATGTGTGCATTGGATGTCAGTTGCATACGAAATGTTAAAAATTGAAAATAAGCATACAAAAAATAAATAAAGATGTTAAATTGTGTTAGTGGTCCAAATAATGAAAAATAGATAAATTATTTTAAATTTATATTATTTTATATTATAGTCCTTTTTATATTGTTAATCAAAAAAATTTAATTTTATTATAATATTGAAATAGAATTTTTTCTAAAAGATTAACATTTTTTTAAAGATAAATATTAATATTCTGACTAGCTGTAGCCACTACTAAGACTCTTATTTAACCACATTATTGCATAGGTACTATAGCATATTTAATGTTTATCCTAAGACGCGATGGTTAAATTACTTCAGGCATATTGTTGGACAAACAACACCTTGTTTTTGAACTTTTTCACCTTTAAACTTTTTCTTCTACCAATCTGCGTCGAATGTTGAATAAATGTCTTATTTCTTGCTTTGTACAGCTCCATATCCCGTGCGCTATACTTCAAATTTCCCCCCACAACTTATCTGATGTTATCTGTGTACCGTGTCTTAGGTGCACCGCACCCGTCTTAGGATGATTCTACTTTAATGGTAATGAAGTGATTTTCATAAAGCATAATACGCTTCATTTTAATGTAGCAAAAATAATGTTGTTGGATTAGGTTAGGTTAGGTAGGTTTAGCTTCGTTTAGTTTATGATGACAAGCTATGGCCAAACGTTACACCACAATGAGGTAAAAATAATGTAGTAGGATGTTTTTTTTTAAATTTTCTAACCGATAACTAAATAAAGATAACCAGTTTTCGGTTATTTTGATATTGTCCAAATAACTAGTTAACCAGTTTCGAAACCATATGGTCTATATTATGGCAATACGGATGGTTGCACACGGTTACACGATTTTAATTATTAACCAACTGATTGAGCTCTCCAATCGGCCGAGGGCTGAAACTGACCACAGGCCGCATTAAGCCAGCCACGTTGTATAATAATTACTGCAACCACAGTCCACTTGATATTGTGTGGAGTGAATTATCTCAAATAGTATTACTAGTAATATAAAAAAACACGTTTATCTGAACAAAAAAAAACATGTTATTGAAAACAATAAATTATTATTTATTTGTTACTGAAACTATGAAAATTTACACACTTGTCATTCTTGAAAGATCCAACAAAATTACCATTTCAGGGACATATAAACAAAACTGCCACTATTATGATTCAATTATCATTTTTAATGACTGACACTATTACTAGATAATTATTTTTAAACACGTCACCCTCTATTTTCGTTAATTGGATAGTGGCGGTTCTACAATCAAATACAAAAAAATCTGAGAAGTCCGCTGCAAAATATTACGGACTTGATATATTTTAACAAAATACCCGTGTTAATAAAAATAAAATTTTATTTAATGAAAAAACGAATAAATTATCTTAGGTGATAAATTTCACAAAATATCACCAAATGAAATGACTGTTTTAAAGAAGATATCTTGAAAACATTCCGTTCTATTATATTTATGAAACGTGAAGAGAAAAAGTTTGGGAATGGAATGAAAATTTTTAAGGTACATGTCATATTAAATTCATAAATGAAACAATATAAATAAATGAGAAGTAAAGAACTACTATTGAAAATATTTATGAAAGAAAGGTTAGAAATAAAATGCTGGAGACATTATTGAAAAATTGAATTAATGGAAGATATGAGTAAAGTGAAGAAAATTAGCAAGATATTTGTCCAAGATATACTTTTGATTTCAAAAAGATTTTAGAAGCACATGGTATCTATCTTGGTACCGGTAAAGATGAGAATTGAACACAAGATAAGAGTGATTAAGTATATAGTACTGAACTATTTCTAATGTGCTTATTTGTAACGTTGTTTTTGTGACAAACTTTACAGAAGTACCCGTTAAAGAAACATGTTGGAAATCTACTCTTCATATCACATACAAAAATACAGTTTTACTCCCCAAACGTCTGATATCCGTTGGAGGCCTCACACTGCATTCCAATTTACTATTCCAACCGCACACAACACTTGATTGATTCTACAAATGCGGTTCTCTCTGGTGAGATCTGGAAGGAGTTTTTATTGAAAACGGAAGCAAAAATAGTTATTATTCTTTGTTCGTCTAGGTACTTTACGTCTTGTAAATATACGTTTAAAATATTCTTATCACATTTTGTGGTTCCTAGAGGTTCTGGCCGTAACAAAAATATTAAACATCTGTTCATGATTTTTTTCAAATATATGATTAGATATTTATTATAAGCAAATGAAATTATATTTATTTATAATAATTTTGCAAATAAACAAGAGTCTGTTATATATTTTTAAGGATAGATAGATTTAAAGATATACGACATGAAATATAAAAAAATAAAGATTTTAAAGGTAGTCTATATGACTGGAACAGAACCAACACAAACATTGAAATAGTGACAAGCTACAATCTGCTAAAAAAATTATAAACAATGCATCTTATAAACGTAGCCAAAGTGATTTTAAGTTATCGATCTTGATCACTGTATGAGAGGAAAATGTAGACTTAGATTATCATTTAGCAAAAAGTTAAAACAAATGGTGTACAGAGAAATAATTGAACGTAAATTATATAGAAAGCAACCAGTCCACAATTTTGATAAAAACGAGATATTGTAATACAAATCAAATGTATCAATTAGAAAGATATACAAATAAAATAAATTTATCGAAAAAATTATTATAATTTGTCGTCAACTTACTCGGTTGGCGTAGCGTAAGTCATGGTTCGAATCCCGGTAGCAACCAAAATATTTTTCGATAAATTGTTTTTATCTGTACATCTTCCTAATTGCTACTTTTAATTTGTATTAAAATACCATAGAACAATGTTCTAAAAAAACTGCAACTTTATAATAATATGTTCTTAAATACTAATTAATTAGTATTTAAAAACATCACAGACTTATGTTCTGAATAATTACAATTTCACAATAAGAATGTGTTCTCCTTAATAATAATATGTTATCCTTAAAAACGAGATATTATTTTTATTGCATGAAGTTAAGTCAATTTTATATTCTGTTGTCTATTATATGGTTTGGGCAAGCAAAACGTACAAGTGCGGAAAATTTGAAAAAGTATTGTTATAAATATTTACATATAAACGATACGATATTGGCAAAAAATAAACCCGAATTGAAATTGTCAATATGTTTTATTTTAGCATACAATTCAAAGAAGTTTCACTTAGCATTCCGTTTTTTATATTATTATTACGTGCATTAATATTTATTAACAAATAAATGTCTTTTAATTTTTTCTCTTCCCTGGGGAAGCCAATCGGTCGATTTCACTGAAAATAAACATCTAAATGTACCAATATGCTGCAGAATCCTGGTAACGAGTTTGATCATTTGGAGAATATAGATACACCGTATTGCTGTTAGGGAGGCTTTTTTAGATACTGAGCAATGTGTACATATCTATGGCCTCTCAGAAGATATTATATTATGATTTGGTAAAATTGCAGCTCCAGATGAAATCAAAATGTCACGTTTACTAACTATAAGTATATTATGGAAGTAGTTCCTCAATGAAAAGAAGAAATATCGTGGACGATAAATGGGTCCGATTATTACGTTTTTAAATATTTATGTAATTTCACTTCCTCTGCGAATAAAATCTCTTCCAGTTGCTAGAATCAGGTAGATTTCGTCTGTGTGGTGTATTTATATGAATTTCAATTTTTTTTTTAAAGTTTTTGGTTAGCTGCTATTACAACATGAGGTATATAAGGCTGGTTAATGAACTTAATCGAGATTTATATCAGGTCATTTTTAATATATAAATATATCAGTTTTATTTAAGGTTTTCACGGGTAATATAACGGATTATATTTGGTGGGATCTTCTTTCATTTTGGCTCATGCTTCAAACGGTCAGATTAGGGCAGGATTCAGGATAAAATTGAGAATGAGTAATGGAATTCACTCGAAACGTCAGTATAAAAATCTTTATCAGGACTATTTGACGCGAGTTCCTCCATAAAATAACACTGCAAAAATGAAATTTTTTTTTGGTGCCGGAAAAATAAGAACTGATTTTGGATATTTTTTATGTGCTGATTCCAAAAATACCTATAATAAATAGCTTTTTTTCATATCAGCTTTAGTTTTTGAGATACAGGCTAATTGATTTAAGTTCTCGTAAAAGGCAAAAATAATGATATCTTTAGAGGTCAAAATTAAAATTTCGTACCTAAAATTAAAATCTAATTAGTCAGTTTTAATTACATTGTATTACCCATAACCGAAAAATTCAACATTCCTATATCTGGTTAACCCTCACCACGGACTAATTAATAACTCGCTCATATAACCTCTGCCTAACTCGGTTCTGTTTACTATAATTTTGTGTAAAGTTTCGGAATTATTTAGTAATAAAACATTGAATTAAAACCATGACATCCACAAGCAGACGTAGCTGTGTGAATTATTCAGACGTTTTTTGTTATGTATGTGGTGAATACATCTTGACAAAAAGTAGAAAATCTATTTCTGACTTTGTGATAAGGAATTATCTGGCCTGTTTTGGCGTCCACTTGGGAGACCAGAATAAATCTTGGGCTCCACATTTCGTATGTAAAACATGCACTGAAAATTTTTGACAGTGGATAATTTAAAAGCGGATGTGCCTAAAGTTTGGAGTATCAATGGTTTGGAGGGAACTAACCAACCAAGAACATCAGTGGGTGATTTGTGTCAATGTAAAAATGGTAAATTTCCTCCTTGGACAGCAAAGTGGATATACAAAATATCCTTGTGTTTTATGTCTTTGGGACAGCAGAGCTAAGGATCAGCACAGGGTTAATAGAAATTGGTCTTTACGAAATGTCATAATTCTAGGAAAACAAAACCTAATCAACTAACCTTTGGTTACGAGAAAGATAATCATATTTCTACCCTTGCATATCAAGTTGGGGCTTATGAAGAAATTTGTGAAGGCTTTAAAGCGAGATTGACATTGTTTTGGCTACTTGACACAAAAACTTCCTGGCATTAGCACAAAAAATCTAAAAGCCAAAATATTTGATGGTCCTCAGATAAGGCAGTTTATTAAAGATCCATAATTTACCGCATCAATGAATGAAATTGAATCTAACGCTTGGTGTTAATTTGTTCAAGTAGTAAAATAGTTTTCTTTGAAATCATAAGGCAGAAAATTACATAAATTAGTGAAAAATATGCTTTCCAACTTTAACATTCTCGGTTGTAACATGAGCATATATGTTCACTACCTCCACAACCACTTAGATCGATTTCCAAAAAACCTAGATGATTTTTGTGAAGAACAGGGGGAAGATTCAATCAGGATATTAAAACTATGGATGATTGATATCAAAGAAGATGCAATAGCCACATGATGGCCAACTACTGTTGGAGTCTTCAACAAGACTGTCCCAGTAAATTACATGCTAAAAATTGTATAAAAGAAATATTTCAAGTGAAAAGTGATGAAAATATATTTATCTACTGTGAAATAAATACCATACTTTGTATTTTGTATTTTTTTAACTAGCAGTTGGAGCAAAGAGTAACAGTAATAAAGTGTACGTAAGCTAAAAATAAGATTATTCTAAAAGAGGCCAATATAGCGTATCTCAAAAACTAGATCTGATAGACCAAATCTGATGGCTATTTTGGATTCTGCACCCCAAAATTACCTAGAAAAAATCGCTGGCACCAAAATGTGTGTTGCCCAGTGTTATCCGTTATATAAATACGCCTTGTGACATCTGAAATACCACCCCTTTCCCAAGAAAACTTAATTTAGATGGTTCATTCCCTTGAGGTACTCTGCACTAAAGGAGAGAGAACAGGTATTCGCTCCGACTATAGAAACGACAGATGATACTTATCTTACTTCCCGAGGGATTAAAACCAGGCTGCTCTGTCGTCAGGTCCAGCACGAGATCTTTATTTTTCACCTTTGTGTCATCTCATTCCCGTCTCCTCTCACGGGACAAACGAGGGATGTGTTAATTGATATATTATATATATTAAGTCTTATGACACTTATTTAAGCACACAAGATATCTAATATACACTTAAGTAATTTTTCTAGTGCTTGTTCGGTTTTTATGTATATACGTACACTCTGAACCAACATTTATATGTTTTAGTTTATCAACTTTAACCTTTCAGTAACTAGAAATGATTTGAGGAAGGATTTGAAATGATTTGAAGTTTTATCAAATCATTAATTATTTTTATGATTACATTTTAAAGTGTAGGTACCCAATTTATTTTATCTTACTAATTTATGTTCCCTGGAAATGAATGTGCAATGAACCAACACTTGCTTGATATCATCAAATATATTGCCTTTTTAACCTCATACACAACCAGGAATTAAGCATATTATATTTTGAATTATGTAATGATTCCCAGAGGAGCAGTATCTTCAGAATTATGTTTAGGTATAAACTATAGTAAGACCCTTCAGTGGTTATGTTGTATCTGAAGTTTAAACGAGAAAGAACTGAAAGTCTGCTTAGCAGTTCAAAATAACTGGACTGTGGACGTCCCGAATCATATCCTTAGATTTTTCAGCCAGAAAGTCCTTCGTCTGCTCGCAATTTTGCTTAAATTATGAGATACAAGATATGGTAATTTTATGAATGGCCAATATATTGCACATTTTGAGTTTATATTATTTTAGGAATTTATATTTCCATTTGCATCCGGATCATCATATTATTATTATTTGTTACTCTACTTATCCAGCTTATTTTTAGAAGTCGTCTGCAGACCTATGTACATGTCAAATTTTTCAAGTCACCTTACCAATATTTTAGTGAGTGTATATGATTTTATTTCATATAAAACTACAGGAAACATAGCTTTGAGTCATTCTCACTCGCAAATTTAAGTTTAGCTCGGGCTTATTCTATACGACATTTAATGTCCATATAAGGGTCCCAGTTTTCATATAATCTGCATCCCAGGTAAATAATTTTATTTTCTCTCGCCAAAATTATGACATCTATCTATCAACGCGAAAATAAGAAATGATTTAAACAAAAAAAATCTAATTAAAATCCAGAAAATATCTTGCCGTGGATCTGACTTAAATAACTACTTTATTCACAAGACATCGTGAATAAAAGTGCACCAAATATTAAAGCAAGATTTCATTTTTGTTCTTGAAAAGAGCTGAAATGAAAAAATATTTTCTCTCGGCTCGCGGTGGTGCAACAGTAGCCAGCCATGAATTTATGGAGTCCTTAACCTCCGCGAGACGAGTCTGTTAAAACGCTTGTCGTAACTTATGCATTGGACGAAAAATTCTCGGGTTTGATACCCGGCTGTTTGCTTACACTAAAATATGTAAAAAATGGTGAGAAAAAGTGGTAGATTTTTTCGGAATATTTGATTTATGATCATACCGAGGAAAATTTAATCAAAATTTTTGTAGCGAATGGTGCACGCGGAGAACATTGTATATTTTTAATCTACTTTAGTGTTTGAAGCGATCTTTGTTGTATAGGGGTTGGCACTATGTGTCACCAGTATAGGTGTTAGCGGTATGTTATAGCAACTACGTTGTTGTAAAATAAAGTGTGGATTATATCAAAATTTATGTGATTATCAGAAAAATTGATTAATGGATTCCAGGATCCTATACTTTCCGGTTGTCCACTGTGTTCAGACGCCTAAGGTATCACAAAGTGTGTGTGTGTAGATGTGGCTCGAGTAGGTGGAATGAAATACTAATTAACTTTCAGTTGATGTCGTTTATTCAAGTTTATAGCATAAGTAGTTTAATAAGGATAATTGCGCAATTACATGTAAATAGACACAGTAAGGACGTTAAACGTCTGCTAGTTGGTGGTCTGGTCAGGAAACCGGCCGAGAAAAAAGTGACTGGTTACGGCTGGCTCCCGGCGCCATGTATTGTCGTCGGTTAGCAGATTGGTTATTGGCGTACCTCTAAGGTCGAGCTTGGTTTACTAACCAAGTAACTGTGAGGCGCGTTCAGGGCCTCCACAATAGTATTATTTAATAAGTTGTTCGTTACTACTGAGCTCAAGATGACACCGGTTATAAACGAAAGTCTAGAAAAGTAGCCAAGACAAAGCTAAATTACTAATCAGAGGTCATAATTGCTGCATCCCCTATATACCCTACGTTTACACTCTGCATACCCGCAATCTAAGAAACTAAAAATTATTTGTATATTTAACTAATACGGTAATATCAACACAACTCGCATCATCAACCGTGCCATAGTAGTTTAGGCTTCTAACTAAAAATCGTATTCTATCTAGAAGCGTTGGTTCAAATTATATCGCCTGCGATTTTTTTAAAATCTTTTGTGTTTTTTACGAATTTTATTTGCACCTATTTTGTAAAGCGGTTCAATTTATTTATTTTTATTTAAAATTAATTTATTTAAAACTATGTATGTATGTTAACATTTTCCTACTTACTAATACTTATAGGGACTTTGGGGGGAATATGGACAATCGTCAGAAAAATGTTAAAAGTATTATTACACCATTTCGACTTATGTTTTAGATTTCAAATATTTTATATTAAAAAAAAATTACCTACGGATAACATCATTACCACGATGTCACATAATAATATTTTCAGTTATTGAATTTAAAGGTTTTTGCAGATTACCCGACAAAATTGAACATCGCATCATTTTTCTTGTAAAATTAATTAATTAGGTTTTTTATATTAATCTTAATATTTCACAAAGAATGAATTTTGATGACCTAAAGCGTAATATTGTTAACTCCATATTTCTCAATTTTACAGGAAGGACAAAAAACAGTAGTTTTTTTTTAATCCATTGAATTGGTGTTTTTTTTCTTCGTTATCGATTTTTATATTATAGAAGAAAGTCCTAAATATAACATTTATGAAATATTAATATGCATGTTATTTTTATCGGCCTTTTGAGATTTATCAAATTTGCATTTATGTGAAATGTAATTTTCGTAGGAGTAAATTTACGAGTTGAATATTTTAAAAATAGTTCATGATCATAAAAACAAATTAAATAAGTAATTCGTATTTATGTAAGAATATACACCTAAGATTATAAATTAATAAGAAAAAAAAAATTCGTAGATAAAAATACTCACAAAAAAGAAAACATACAGAAATGAATTAATATGAAAAGTTGACTATTCATAGGGAATATTGAAATAAAATTCATGATAATATAATGGCCTGGTTATTTTTAACTCTTATAGGTCAGGGTATTTTTGTGAAGATATTTTTAATCGTGTCTTATGTAGGTTGACCAGATTTTTGATTGTTGTAGCTTCGATATTTTTTTTTCTTTTGAGTCCATTTAAGGTTTTCATTTGCTTCAGCAAATTGATTTCTTTTGGACTTTTTTCAAATTAGAATCGTAATTTTTAAAAGACTTCCTTGTCAATATATATTGTCTATAGTATGATTCTATTTGCCTTGCAAACAACTGTTTCTTATACAATTTTGTGCTATCATCTTATATAAATCTAATGTATACTTAAACAATGTTTTGCATTTGCGTATATGTTTATCATCATTTCTAAGAAAATATACTCTAGAATAAGATCTTCTAAATTTATCTGGATCTTTTCTATCTCGTGTTCTTTTCATAGGCAAAATTTTAATAAATCCATCCACATAGATATTCTTTTTATTCCAACTAACGTGATTGGTACTTAAAATAATTTATTTAGTTTAATACTTGAATTTTTGTTTAAACTGCAATATCTGTTATTCTGTTATTCCATAAACCCTTCGTCTTTTTTCGGTCAAAATCTCTTTTCCCTTTATTTTATAATTTTTTTCTCACGTGGAGCTATCTACTTTACGTCTTTTTTTCTCTTACATACTCAAAACACTCATGGTCACCCAGGTTTTGCTTCAACACCATCATCATGAGAAGTTGATTTTTTAATAATTCAGCATTGGAAAATCTGTTAACAGAATTTGATACACTCACATTATCATTTTTGGTATTTTTAGGATTACTGTTGATCAATACGATTGGCATATTCATCTCGTATTATTTTGTGGAAGTTCAAAATACGTATCAGCTAATTTTACTATAATTTTACTCCAGCAAAAAAAAAATATATTCTTCTGTTATAGGTTAAGTCTGCATATTTATATACGAGGGGCAAGTAAAAAATAAGGTTCCTACATTTTTTTCAGGTATAAGGTATTTTTTATTGCAATAAATAAGTAAACCATCTGAAAGCTTGTACTTTATTCTATTTTTCTACATAGTCTACTGATTTTTCTATGCATTTTTCCTGACGAGTTATCCACTTCTGAAAACCCGCTTCGAAGAATTCCGCCGCTAGGCCGCCGATGAACTTGGTGACCGCTTCTTTCACCTCTTCATCTGTATTGAAGCGTTGTCCACCCAAGTGTTGCTTCAATTTCGGAAACAAGTGGAAGTCGCTGGGAGCAAGATCAGGGCTGTAGGGGGCATGGTCAAGCAATTTCCAGCCGAATTTGTCCAGTAGGGCGGTGGTCTGTCGAGAGACATGCGGGCGAGCGTTGTCGTGGTGCAGCCTAACGCCCTTGGTCAGCCTTCCTCTCCGGCGATTTTGGATGGCTCTTTTGAGTTTTGTCAATGTCTCGCAGTACCTGTCCGAATTGATGGTGGTCCCTTTAGGCATAAACTCGGTCAGCAAGACGCCTTTTCGGTCCCAAAACACCGTAGCCATCACTTTCCCTGCGGAAAGCGTCTGCTTAAACTTTTTCGGCCTAGGCGATTCAGGATGGCGCCATTGTTTGGACTGTTCTTTTGTTTCTGGAGTGACGTAGTGACACCACGTTTCATCTCCCGTAATAATGGAGTCCAAGAATTCTTCGGTATTCTCGGCGCATTCTCGAAGAAACCCCTCGGCACACTTGACACGATTGTCTTTGTGGGTTTCTGAAAGCATGTGTGGGACCCACCGCGCGCACACCTTGCGATAACCAAGTTTATCGGTCAAAATGTTGTCGATGGTTTTTTCACAAACCTCAGGAACCTGGACAGCAAGCTCCCGAAGCGTTACTCTCCGATCTTCGAGGAGAATGCGCTCAATCTTCGCCACGACTTCGTCCGACACCGATGGCCTCCCACTCCTTTGCTCGTCGTGGACGTCTGTGCGTCCTTCGGAGAACTCCCTGCACCATTTGCGGACGTGTTGGACGCTGATGCAAGCTGTGCCATAAACTTCTTCCAACTGTCGATGAATTTCAACAGGTTTAAGCTTCTTCGCGTTTAAAAATCGAATCACCGAACGGATTTCACACCTGGCGGTAACGGCGATGGCGGGTTCCATAGCGGATGGCTGTCAGGCCTTTACTGAGCGTCGCAGCGTTTGCTCCCGGTAGTGGGGATGTAGTTAAGGGACCAACAATCAAGGCGGTGTTGCCGGATTTCGCCTAGCATCTCGCGTGGCGAGTGTACAGCGTAAGGAACCTTATTTTTTACTTGGCCCTCGTATAAATAATATTAAAAATTAAACTGTCTTATTTATAACAGTTAAAGCGATTTTAAATATTCGTAAAATGTAGTTAAATTAAAACTTAATTCATAATACTGTCTACCCCGCCCAGTAACTAAAAATATTTTTTAAAGGGGTATTAACTAAAAATATTTTAATGTATATATTATTGTTTTTAAGAATGATATGAATAAAATTTAAAGAATTAAATAGTTTTTAGAAGTAGTTTAATATTACTTGTAACATGATCTAGAAAAATTGCTAAATCCGCTACATGATTAAATATGAATATTTATGAGAAACTGTATAAATATAAATAGTATGTACTTCTGGTATCAAGATTCAATTATTTTTTCTTTATTTGCAGCAATTAAACTCACATTTTAAACGAAGTACTTGAAGAGCTGATGACACACGCGCAGGTTATGACAAGTCCGCGAACAAAACGGTAGAGTTACACGTTTTGCAGTATAACATTTAGCAACTCGGGAGTTAGCAAATTTTCTTGCGACGCTTTATTAGAATAACTAGATCATTTTTTAAATGTCAAATTTTTGTAGGATATGTATCAGAATGGTGGGAGTAAAATGGCATTATTAAGTCATTTTTGACCAAAAGTGAGATTAGCCATTTTACACTTTAGGGTATCGATTTTATACTTAAAGAGTAATGTTTTATTTGCATGTTAAATTTTCCATTTATAAATATTTTACATTGGTTTAACTATCAAATATCGCCTATAACCTAAATTCGGGGTGAATAAGAACAAGTTGGGTGAATAGGGACGTATTATGGAATGAATAGAGATACATAGAATAAGTTTCACTACTTTTACATTACAACACTGTACTTTCAGATAAATTATCGTCTTGTCGGTAGACAGGTAGACAAAACCGAGAACTTACATATCTCATCCAAGGAGATGATATTAAAAAAGCTGTTGCAAAAATAATGAAGGCAGAGAAGAAGCTGCTATCCCTAAAACCATCTTCCAATCTATAATAAAAAAAAAATTAACCAAAATTTTTATAAACCAATAAAGTATTATACCACTATAGGTTTTAATAAAACAGAAAAAGTGACGTTAGATCACAATATACTCGTACAATTACACACCTCACCAGACTCCGAAGTCATTTGAAAAAGTGCATTTGTGAGTCCTCCAATGAAAATTATAATTTCTGTATTCCACCACGCTTAAACGACGATTGAAAATGTTTTTATCTCATCTTTATTTAAATTTGATTTTACGTAATATTTTTAGCTATTTTGGTGTATTTTTATCTCGTAAAAATTAAATTATATGTATAATATTTTTGTACAATGAGTATCAAAACTTCTATAGTATATATTTTTTTGTATTTACCTCCTTAAAACAATAATAAGTCAAAATAAATATTGTACTCTCCATATTGACTCCATCATAAGCTAAATACGTACAGATCTCATTTATAGAATTTTCTCTGTAGTTAATATTTGAATTAAAATTTAGGTGAATACGAAAATATAGAGGAATTGTTGTATAAATAAAAAACATTAGTTGTGAATTAATATTTCTTACATGTCGATTTATAGTAATGGAAACACTGATACCTGTCCTATTCACCCTAAATTACGACATGTACTATATTCTCGGATAATATTATTATTCGCGTTAATAAAATTTTTAAATACATATAATTTAATAAAGAAACGAGTGAAATATTGATGTACATAAATGATATTGTTACGTTCTTTGAAGTACAAAAGCTTGATGTATGAAGACTTTGGAATGTTGGTTCTCCACTGAATTATGTAGTAAAAGGTCCACCTTAGAAGTCCATTGAATTTAAACGTTTACCTTGATTTACTGATAGGATCTGAGAATTGTTCCCATTTTAACTGTAAGAAAGTTATCTGGACCATACAAAGAAGTGAAGAATTCCGAACAAGTTTGTTCATACATAAACCTCATATATAACCCAGGTTCGAGAATGCCGGTAGCAACCAAATATAGTTTTTTTTCTGTATATCTTTAAATTAAATTTATATTGGATTCAATTTAATTTGTATTAAAAATACCACAGAACTTTGTTCTAAAATTGCTACTTGAGCTTGTTACCAAAGATGTGCTTTCATAAAAAATATTAAATATATATATTTTTGGTTAGATTCAAAAGCGCTTAAATCAAAAAATATTATATAAGCGTAGGAAATCATAATATTTAATGGATGATTAGAACACAAAAACTATTTATTTTCTTCTTAAAGTACAGCGGATAGAATACAATTATCTGGAAAATATTTTATATAACGATGTATCGTTAACTGTAAATAACTTGTACAATAAGTTATTTACAAAATCTACGTAAACTAATAATATATAGCTGTAATATGCGCAGGTCCTAAAGCATAATTATGAAAAAGGAGAACAAAGACAATAACAATTACAAAGAGAATAAGGTGTTGTAATACCTCAAATGACAGGCATCAATTAGTGCAGTATTTTGTTATATGAGGATGAACTCCGGATCAATAGGAAGACAGGATTATTTTCAACATACACTATGTGGTGAAAAGTACCTACTTTATTTATTACACTACATTATCTTTAAGCCATAAGGTATTATCTTATTGTATATGTACTTAAGTACGAATAGTACATCTGCTGAGATAAGTCTACATTCATTATTAAGTATCACAATAAAATTATTTATGGATTAAATAAAACACAATCAAATATGAATTAAATATCACAGACCTATGTTCTGAATAATTACAACTTCACAATAAGAATGTGTTCTCCTAAAAAAAAAAACACAATCACTTTGTATAAAACCACGAATTTTATTAAACGCCAACCGGTTTCGTTTAGCTCAAGTTTCGTCAGAGCGTATTTAAAACTTAAAATAAATAAATAAAGAGTGCACTTATATATACATAAAGAGAGCGACAAAATATAAAATTACATGCGAAATAGAGACAGAATACATATACATTTAGACGGAACATCAAGGAAGGGTAAGTGCAATGTTGGTGGATATTAAATTGATTTAAAAGGAAAGACACCTAATATGGGGCTAATGGATAAATTTATAACGAAACTTGAACTAAGCGAAACCAGTTAACGTTAAATGAAATTCAGAGTTTTATACAGAGTGATTGTATTTTATTTAATCTAATATATCAAATCAAAGTAATTGCTTTCTACTAAAACATAAAATTATTTTTATTACAAACTGTTTAGGCATTACACATACTTTGGTTATTAGCCCTGTTTTTAAAAACTGGAGTATATGTACTATATTTTTATGTTTAGGAGAACACATTCTTATTGTGAAGTTGTAATTATTCAGAACATAGGTCTGTGATATTTTAAATATGAATTAAATATATTAATTAGAAAGATACACATATAAAATCAATTTTATCGAAAAATATTGTTGTTGCGCCATCGGGATTCGAGCCTGGATCTCTTTCCTAACCGGGGAAGGTGCATTATCCAACTATGCTAGAGCGACAATATTTTTAGCGACAATTTTCGAACCTATATGTTACATTTTTAATATTAATTCATTTAATCGTTTAATATTTAAAATATCACAGACCTATGTTCTGAATAATTACAAATTCACAATAAGAATGTGTTCTCCTAATAATAAAGTTCTATCAATGTGTCCAAAATTTAATAAAAATTAATTGATAATTCTGGCGTCTGCTATCAGTTTACTCAAAGGTATTTGAGATTCTGTAAAAATAAGGTAGATGGCTCTTTCAAATAATGGAACGATTAAATGTATTAATATCAAAAATGTAACATATAGATTAGTCATCTTGCGAGTTACGCACGTTGTCAGTTTGGTGACCACACTTTTATTATCACGTTTCATAAATTTTGTATTTTCGTCAAAATGTTAATGACATGTACCTTTACTTAATAATTAAAATACACAATCAAAAGACCCTCCAATACTATACCGTAATAACAATAAGCTTTGATGTGGTTATCTGTGGTTAAACAACAAATAACCAGTATATTTAAGCCCACTTTGATCTTCCATAGATTTGGTATTTCACTTGTACACACTTCCAATTGTTTGATCAACAAATGAATCACACGAAAATGAAATGAACCATGAACTCCATTTTCATCCGATTGATAACGCAATTATGCTTTCATCTGTGAAATAATCATAATATTCATCGTTATCAAATAACATCACCTGCTTTGATAATTATATATTATTATCCTACCTGTTATGTAGAGATTATGTATTCTCGACTTTTTTCAAGTCCCAGGAATTCCCGGGAATCGAGACCATGAGTTTTATATTATTAAAAAGAAAATATATTATAATATTACGTTTCCGCATCTATTTCTACGACTTTCTGGACATCTTGGATGTAATGTTATTTGCCAGTAATAAAAAGATTCGCCAAAGTAGTGAAAATGTCAAACATGTTTTTAATATCTCTAGCTTAAGATTACTTAAATGTTTTCTATTTTATATATTCAATAATAGTTCGTAAATATATATTTTATTTGAAATGATGTGTATATTGTATTTATTATGAATAAGAAAAAAAAACATATTTTAGTGAAATCGTATATTGATATCTGTCATCATTTTTTCTGTCTATGGTAAGGGAGAAATCTTATCATAGATATTGTCTATCCACGATTCTTATATGTCATTTTTGTTTCATTTGACAGCTAACTTACAAAGATGGAATAATTTTAATTAAATATACATTTTATTTACGTGTGGTTTGTTTTGGGAAAAGCACTCGAGACCCTAACTGCACCGCGGTCACCAATATTGGCCGCGAAGCGGACAAAATTACCGTCCGAAGGGATTGGCGGCAAGCAATCGGCGATAGCGGATGAGACCATGACCGCGCGGCGGTCACTAATGGCCGCTTAGCGGCCACAATAGCCGCCCGATTGCTTATCTGCTAGTTCATATATATTAGAAAAATTATTACGGAGAACACATTCTTATTGTGAAGTTGTAATTATTCAGAATATAGGTCTGTGATATTTTAAATACTAATTAAATGTATTAATTAATATTTAAATAAAAATTGTTTCGTGAAATGATTATTAGTACATTATTACAGATTATTTAAATTTGTTTATTAAAGTCACTTTATGAGTTATTTAAAATATCAACCAGTTTCGGAAATATGTAATTTTTTTTGGTTAGGTAATTCGACATCCTGAAGAAGTAAATAATGTTTTCCAATAAAATATGTTTTAAATGACTCATTAAATGGTTTTAATTAACAAATTTAAATAATGTATAAAAATGAACATATCAAACTGCAGTTTTCAAATTTTTAAAAAGTGTTTTTTTAGTCAAATTATACTTTCATTAATAAATTGATTATGGAAAACTAATATATTTATAAAAAATCCAAAAAATAACCTTCAGACTTCGTTATTGCTGACCATATATTTTAATATTTTAAAGAGAACGCATTATTATTTGTGAAGTTGTAATTATTTCAGAACATAGTTCTGTGATATTTTAATACAAATTAAATGCATTAATCAGAAAGACATATATATAAACCCAATTTATCGAAAAAATATGTTATTTCAAATTCCGGTAGCAGCCAAAATATCTGTATGCATATATTTCTAATTGATGCATTTCATTTGAATTAAAATATATTTTTCTCTTTGTTAGTAGTTAAGAGGCTATAAGAATTAATAAACGTATACTACTCGTCACTAAGTCGCTACCAGCTGTACCGCAATATTCACCGACTAAAATATATTTTGATAAATATATTTTTTTCTATGTTTTCTAGTTGATTAATTAAATGTGTATAATATAACTTTATCTTACTAATATCAGGAAAAATCAGTCTCGAGTCTCAGGTTATTTTTTTTTTAAATTCCAGGAAACAACAAAAAAACATGGTATTCCCGGGAATCCCTAATCATGATGGCGCACACATACCCAGTGTAGTCAGTAATGAGGAGTATTGTTAGGCTCTGGGGATTAATTGATGATTGACTGTTGAAATATTCGTCCAATTTGTGTTGCTGATCTGGCTGCTGTCAGGCTGTACTGTAGACAGTCTGCTATCATCAAAGATATCAGCCCCGACTATGAACTCGAATGGCAATTAGATTCGAAATGTATAACCTATAAAACTGTGCACTTCTAAACGGCCGTGAAACCTGAATTACGCATTCATGATTTTTAGGAAATTATCAAAACTAAAATACAGCTATTTTATTCATTGCTTATTACGCCACTTGATCTTGTGCAGCTGGATAAAAAGAAAAAATAATGTTGTACGAACATTTGCCTCATACGAATCTGCTACATGAATCATTTTCCAAATAAAATAAAATATTTTGCTGCATACTTAACCCGCGACAGTTTTAGGACATCGAATTTTGAAACTGGCCTCAGGAAAATGTTGGCAAGCATTCGAATATATATTGTACACAAAAAGTTAAAAAAAACGAGTTATTTTTTATGTTAATGTCATATAATATATGTATACACGTATTTTACCTAGTGACCAAGCATATATTAACAAATTTTTATGATGAAAACTAATAATAAAAATAAATTTATGGAGCCGTTTGTAAAAAATATCGGTCCAAGTCATATTAGGTTCCAGTGAATGTGCCCTTCCAGTCCTGACCCAGTAGTCGTAACTTGGACACTTAGGGTATATCCGCCAGTTTAAGGTAACCCGGCGAGACATAAAAAGGTCTATGCTCGGAGTGTCCCTGCGGAAAAGAATCAGGAATGATTCACTGTAAGGCCAAAGCGTAAGATTTTAAAAAATAGTACGCAGAGAAACCAAGATGAAATGGCTACCCCGCTGGGAACCTTAACCGAATGAGCTACGGCTGTGCTTACTGCGATGATTGTAGATATTTTGTTTGGTCTAGAGGTAAGACATTCGCCGGTTGATTCCGCTAATCTGGTCTCAGTTCACGTGCTCCTATCCTATAAGCTTGATAACAACATACATTCGGTATCTTTCTTCACAAATTAATAAACTTATTTTATTTTATTGAAATATTCTAGGCGGCAAATACATTTTTTGAATAGACAAATATATTAACAAGCACAAAAAAAAATTCCTTCTGGCGTCGATCGCAAGAATCAGATAGATTTCGACTGTATGCGTGATAGTGTATTTTTTCCAAGTTTTTAAACAACCACCATTTGACACAAAATGATGGATCAGATTAGTTAACGAGCCTAGCCAAGGTATTTAACAGGTCAATTTTTTAGAAAGTTTTTTAGTTTGATCGAAATTTAACGGAATGTGTTTTGAACGTCTCCTGGTCATGATCTAAAATAGTGTATTGAAATATTTCGGAAGATACATCGTTAGACACTCCGTAATAGATAGTCTATCTAATGAGATCAACCTAAAATTGATTGAATTGAGCGTTTGGTCGAGCAGCAATTTTAACAAAGAAATGTAAAATAATATTTTTTTTAAATTCATGTAAATTTCAATTCAATTCATTTTAAATATAAAAGTAAATGGTTGTCAAATTCTCTCTATGAATTTACATTCAAATGTACTATCTTATATAATAAATAAAAGAAAACAACTATTAAAAACGTAAGACTTACCTACACATATATTTTTTTTTGAATATCACATTTCATCGTTCAAAATGTAAAATTTTAAAGTGCTAACAGACATTATGTGCTTAGTGAACTGCAGTTTGTAAACCGCTCGTTTTAAATGAACGTTTATTTGAATATATTTACATTAGGATGTATATATTATATGACGATATTAATCGTGTTTAGTTTCGTGTTCCGTGATTCTCTATCATAATAATGTTACCGCGGAATCCACGCAAATATTCCCGAGATAGGATTCTGCATGGCTTATTTGTTTTGTGGAAACGCAAACTGGTGGAACAAAACAAATTTGGCTCAGTAAATCCACAATGCTGGGGGAATTCGGATGACAAATGACATTCAAAGGACCGATGCCTGTACCTTCAATAATTTTCAAATACCTAAATGTTTTAACCCAAGAATTAAATTACAAATGAAATATTTAACTCAAATATTATATTTTTTGCTCTTACTTTGGATGAAATATTCGAAAAAGATTGCATTTTTAAATCTCTCTCATCTAGCCTGAAAGAAAAATATTTTCTCGTATGCAGCAAACATTTTTCGCCAAGAGTTCCACCGAGAATTCATTTTTAACATTCTTATATCAAATAGACGATCCGTGCGAGACAATCTAATAAAGGACAAAGCTCTCAACATCTCCGCAGCCCTGCGCCATGCGCCCTGCGCCCTGTGCCCCGCGACAACGATAACAAACTAACGAGCAAAGAAAACTTTAACTCATAACATTTACTTTGTCTCTTGCCGCCCCGCCCCGCCCCGTCTTATAACAACACTGTAACTTCGACTATCGCCGCAGTAGCGCGTTAATCAAATGCTACGATAGCGTACTACCCGTACTACCTACATCTGTAGACAACGTTATCGAGTAAACTGAGACCGCATTGTAATTATGTATATGACATCTTGTTAATAGCATTTGGTCCATTGATTTACTGCTCTCTGTAGAATGAAAGATGATAGCATTGAGGTCGGCAAATGGAAGATATTTTGTTTCCTTTATTAAATGTTCTAATGGTTTTATAACCTTTAGTTTACAATGGTTAAAAATTGATTTCAAAACGTATTAAGTATTGTAAATTGAAAAACTAATGTTTCATTTTTAGTAAAGTTTTGTTAAATCATTACTTATCAATTTTTGATTGAATGTTTATATTTACTTACATAATTTTGTATTTATTCACTTGTTTATTCCTTGCTTACGATGTACATATTAAATTGTAATAATGTGTTTACTTATTTACCGTATTTATTAATCAATTTTAACTAAAAAAGTTTAATTTTCAATGATTTAATTTCATATTCATTAATTAATATATTTTACAAATTTATATGTATTTACTGATATTTCTCCACACCATTAATGGTTAGATTTTCAAAACATTTACATTTTGTATGAAGTATTTAAATTAAATAAAATATACAAATTTATTGTAGTGGTCTTAAAAAAAAAGAATGCATTCACGAAGAAAATATTTCATTTGGCACCTTTATTTAAATACATACATACCTATTAACTTTTTAAAATATAATATATTAAAATATTCGAATTATGGTACAAACACTATTTTTGCGAAATGTCATAACTGATATTTTAAAATTAGATACTATATTTCTGAAAACGTACTCAATAATTATAAACATATCTAATATCAAATATAAAACTGATAACCTTGTATATAAATAATACTTTATTTATAACACCTATAATAAATAAATTATAATAATCTGTTTTTTTTATATTATATAATTCTACATCTTTTTCTAGAACATTTTAAAGAACATTGGTTATACTGTTTTTTATATCATTAACAGAGTTGTATATATACATATACATATATCTTTATATTATATTATATATACATGTGGTTCTCCAGAACAAGCAAAGAGCTTAGTGGAGATTATATTGTTGTTTAAGAAGTGAAATGTTTATATTTCATGTGTAAAAATAATATATTTATAAACAGATTAATCATCAAAGTAGTTTTATAGAAACCATAAATTTTTCCATCTATAGAATATAAAAAATATTTTGAGTTTATATTAAGTTCTTCTAGATTATGTAGAATATAAAAAAATATTTAATCATTATTAATAAATGCTCTGCTAAGTTTTTGTTATTTATTAATATACCCACAGAATTGTACAAAACAAAAAATTTTACAAGAATAACCTGTTAAATTTATTCAAGAATAAGATATTAAATTTATGCATGTATATTTTATATGACTAACTTCGTAAGCACAAAAAACAATTTTGTGTACTGAAACATTTATAAAGTTAACAGATCAATAGTCAAAGATAGAGATTAGGGTGGGTAATGATAATAAGTTAAGAACTGACTTTTTAATATTTTGTTTATTTTACATATCTGTATTATTAATTATGGTACAATAGTACTTTAATAAAAGATTACAGATATGTAACTAAAATCTAATCAAATAAGCCCTCTTAGTCACGGAGGTCTCAGTAACATAGTATTCATTCGTTATACGTGCGAAACTTGATCTCTGAGGGTTTACTTCACTAAATAAGTTATGGGCTATGATAACTATTTTATTGACACGTACCGAGGTCAGTACGAGACCAAGACATCGCAACCTCTTAACCACGAAATAACCGAACAGACTCAATAAAACTTTGTAAATAACATTGTCACGCACTGATAGCACAAGGTCGGCGTTATTGCGTTTCATTTCAACTTACTCTCATCACGTTATTTCTTCGCAATGCAAATAGGATAAAATGCTTCAAACTTCCCCCCAAAAAGATTTTAAATATCGTACGAAAAAAATATTTTCTTTTGCTCAAAGCTTTCTTAAAATCTTACAACTTTACAATCTTACAAATCGTACAATCTAAGGATGTTTTCACACAAAACATATCAGTATTCGTGCTAAGATTTTAATTTCTAATTATTTTATGTTCTTTCTAATCCCCATTGTATTATTATAGATTTTGATCTTGTTTTATATAAATTTCGATACCCACCCCACTAGTTCAAGATCATTCTTATTTGGGTATGCACAACTCTATAGTAATAAATAAAAATAAAAATAAAATAAATAATTATTATTAATACCGTGACTTGCGACATGTTGAAAAAATAAAATTGAATATTATTAATTACATGCATAACATAAAATTCAAATTTTATAAAATCAAGTATATATTTTTTTATCTAATATACCTTAATCTCAGAGGTGAATGTTTGCGATGTTTTTTTATCATTTTTTGGTCTAAAGATGCCTGTCCAAGGTTCTTGTAGAAACTCTACGGTTCATTAGCACTACCTACCGAGTCAACGCTCCTAGCCTTTTACATAAATTTCATCCACCATTAATTCAGCCGGGAACAAATCAGGGGGCTGTTAATGTAACAAACCCTGAAAACAAAGTTTTCTCTGGTCGAAACGAGGTCATCATGGAACAAAATGAAATAATAATATTTAAATAATTTTGAGACCCCAAATGTTTGTTTTATTTATTATCTCAGAGAATTTTAATACAGAGTGTAGACTTAGTCCGTAATTCTTGATTAATTTCTCCAAAGTTAACAATGTTCATACTGGAAAAATTCTGCATAGTTATGAAAGTAATTAAGTTGGAAATTTTGGTTTTGCAATATTCAAACTATATGAATAACCCTGGATTTTTTTATTGAAAATTGCGCTGTATTAAAAAAAAAATTTAGAATCAATGGTACATAATATATGTAAATAAGATCTCTCTGGGCCATGAGATTTTTGATGATTCATGAGTCATTTTAAGATCAATTTAATATTTATGTACTCAAATTTTTGTTTCATTCATTTCATTGACTAAAAATTATAAACATTAATAATTTTCAGCGTATTATAATGGATTTAAATATTCTTATCGAACCGCTAATCATTAGCAATAATTCATTGAATATTAATTAATTCACTAAATATGTGTCTCTTATAATAGGACGCCGCCATTTATTGTCAAACTTATTCAAACTGTGAAAGCTTTACAAAATATAAACTAAAAATATATATTACTATAGATATTAGCATTATTATTCAAACCGGCTAGATAGTTGTTGTAATGTATGATTGGTTACTAACCGAACTAGGAACTATGTATATATTGTTTATTTAAATCTCAAACTTATTCTATTATTTTTTCCTTGAGAATGATTATTGATGTGGATAGGAGACGGTATGGTGAATTCTGTGTATCAGGACCACGAATATATATATATAATGGGTTTTTTTTTTGGAGGTTAAAATGAAATAAAACATATATAAATCGTGGTAATAGCCATGGTATTAACTTTATTGGAAAGGTAATTTTATACTATTTGTGTTTAAATATGATTTCGCACATATGGGTACCGCAACTGGCTCGAATAAATTGCAATCGGAAGTCCAATTTTCGACGGCATCTGGGGACGTATATCAGCAATAACGCGATGAATGTTGGTTTCCAAGTCGTCTATCTCTCTGGTTTATTGGCGTAGAATAGCGACTTCACATATCCCTACAGAAAATCACACGATCTTGGAGGCCAATTCACAGGTCCATTACGCCAAATTATGCACTCATGGAATGTTTCTTTCAATAACGCACGCATTGAGGCACGCGCTGTGTGGCATGTTGCGCCGTCTTGATGAAACCACAGCTCTTACACATTAATGCCATTCTAATAGGAAATAAAAAAGCTTTCCATTGACTATAACGTTTTGGCCAGCATCATTTTTGAAGAAATATGTACCAATGATTCCACCAGCCCATAAGCACACCATACAGTAACTTTTTGTGGATGTAACGACGTTTCAGTCATGGTTTTTAGATTTTCTTCATTCTAAATGCAACAATTTTGTTTGTTAACGTAGCCATTCAACTAAAAATGAGCCTCATCGCTGAACAAAATTTTATGTTGAAAATGAGCAATCTCGTTTTCGGCCCATTCACCGAACGTATGATGCACACGATGGTCAAGCGGTTTTTTTACACGAGCTGGATCTTGTAAGCTCGAAAACCAAGATCTTTTTGCACAATCTTTCATAAAGTGGATGAACAATTGCTGTGCACGGCGGTGAATCGACTCATTCGGGTCCTCCTCAATACTACGCTCCACTGCAACAACAGCTTCTTCGGTGCGCACTGTACGACGTCTCTGCGGTTGCATATTATCAATTAGAGTATGAGTGGTGCAAAAAAATTCATGGTTATTCAAATTACTTGTTCGGATAGATGATTATGTCGACCGTAAAATGGACGTAACACACGGTAAGTTTCGCGAACAGAACCATGATTTTCGAAATAAATTTGCACAATTTGCAAGTGTTGTTCTGGCGTAAGTTTAGTGAAATGGCAAACCAAACTGAGCACAAATCAGCTGTTAGCTATCAAATTGATTATCGCTGGAAAAAGTGGAGAGTGGAGAGGGAACGTTTCCGTATCCGGGAAAAGACGGGCTAGTTCGGCCCATAGAGGTGGCTGCCCGCCCCAAAACGGAGTTGGAGAGTTTTAGTAACCACGGTGTGTTCAAAATGGCCACATTGGAGATGACCATTATTTTATTTCCCCTCATCGCTCCGGCGAAAATCTGAAGAATAGTGAGAAACTATTCTGTGATCAACCCCGGCCAGATCTTTTGAAGGAAGGAGGAATTGATTTACAACTATCCCAACCAATATTTGTGAAGGAAGGAGAGCTCATTCTGTCTACTCTGTCAAACTCCGAAATCATTGCCTGGATCTATATGAGGTCAAAAGTAAGCCAGAGTAATTAAAGGTATCGTCAAGTACTATTTTTGTTTTTATATTCTAATTGGTAATATGAAGGATTCTCCATCTTCTAGTTCGAATTGCAAAACAAATGTATATAGTGCTGGACTCTTACCTATTTTACTTTAAAGAAATCCAGAAGTGATTCTAATCTTAGGTTAATATTTTATTCCGACAAATACTATGTCTTTTCTTATCTTGACGAAATATTTCTAGTTCAATATTTTATAAGCTATACCAACGCATTTTGTTTATTTGTCATTTTTATGGAATTTTCAAATCGTCTATTTCAGATTGATTTCTGCTGGAAAAAATATAAATCTCACTTATTTTGTTATTTCTTCATGATTCCCATATTAAGAGTGCGACTTTATGTAGATATTTAAATGTGCACCGTAGTGGATAAGCTTGCCCTAGAAGAATTTCACAAACCAGAATTAACACTGAATATTAAACTTGAAAATCCTTAGTAAATGAGAATTAAATGTAATACTCTACTGATCCAATTAAATGAATGAATAAGCGTATACTTCATGTGTTCAGAAGACTATGCGTAAATAGAATTTTTAGGAAAATATGTTAAAATAAAATGTTTGTCTAATAATATTTCTTTCACTTAATAATCTTTCATATTTTTTAGGATATATAAGGGGTTCAGAAACCAAACCAATATATGATATTGAAATAAACGTATTTGTTACTGATTTTATAGTAGAGGTTATATATTTGATATGCTTTTGATAAAATGATTCTAAAACATACATGTTTTCAAAAGTAGTAAAATTATAAAACTACTATCACTATTGCCAGAAATTCATTTAAAACAACTCTAGTTGATTAATTTTACCTACATACATCTAATTGTAATTACTATTTGTCTGATCTTATTTGTATAATGTTACTCATATATTGTATATTTTATTATAATAAAAATGAAACAATGGTCGGATACAATGAGAGCAAGTTTGATATAGGAGGCTGCGCGTTATCGCTCTATTACTGTGTGCGGGGGGCTATCGAACATCCTCCTTTGTAGCATTAAAAAAATAAAAATGCCAACCAGGCGGCGTAAGAGTAGGACCGAAATAGGAGCCTTGAGCTTAATAAGCGGTTCTGGAAATGTGGTAGGTCCGCTCTCATTTTATCTACTACATGCCCCTGCTATTGTTTTCAATACAGCGTAAGCTCGAGGTAATTGAAACATGTGAAAAACTTCAGTAGTACCCTTACCACAAAATCAATTATAATGATTGAGTTACCAACAAAGCCTTTATTTTTTCAATCCTATGTAACTAAAGAAAGTAACTTATTTGTAAATTCATGACCATCGACTTGTAAATTTATAGCGGCCCCCTTTAGCGCGCGACGAGAATATATTATATTAACATTCAAGAAAATGGGTGTGTTTTTTTGAATTACGCTTGACAATATTCTGCATTACGTATTCCGAAATAAGCGTACATATTAAATTCAACATAATTCACCCCTTTTCCATACGTGTTCGGTGAGCGCTATTTAGCGACCAGAAGATAACATGTATAAATAATATAAATTAAAAAGCCCGCCATTTTGTCAAACGCTTTCTTTGTAAGCAAATTTGAAAGGAAAGCGATACATTATTAAGATTTTTTATTTATTTATTTAACATTTTTACAATTTTTTTATAACATTAATTAATTATTTTACATTATTAAAAATACATGTTTTTTTTTGCTTACCTTTTCAAAAAAGAGTCTAGCTCTTGTGCTTGAAAAGGAAGTTACACTATAATAATTTTATATAATATTTTATTTATTGTCTATTTGTGTGCTTCTGAAGTATTCTATAATATAGTTTATTTTTTAATTATGTGTATCTGAAGTGTTCATTTAATTTCTTTCTAAACTCTTAAATATCTTTTATTTCTTTAATTTGTGTAGGGAGGCTATTGAAATTTTTTATCCCTAAATATATAAAATTTTGCTAATAGTATTTGATGTTGTTATTTTTAAACTTTAATGATGTGCTTGTTTCAAATTTGACAATGTTATTTTCTTTAATTAATTGATTAATTGAGATTCTTTTGTAAATGTTTTATATTTTGGGAACTGGGAATTTTGCAAAAAGTGTTTGTGTTGAAAAAGTTTAAATTTTTTTCAATATTAATTTGATAATTGTTCTCTGTATTATTTTTATTATAATTTAGTTTATTAGAGTTTATTATAATATTGTATGATCCTCCCCACCCAATTATTTCTTACTGGAGTAGTGAGTGAACAATAGCAAAATATACCTTTTTAAAATTATTTATACTTAAAATGTTTCTTAATCTTATGAATAATAAATACATTTTCTTATTATTTTCACTAACTCGCTAAAGTGGCTGCCATTTTAAATGTTGATCAATAATTACACCGAGATATTTGATTTATTTTTTTGGGCTTAAGTTTGTAGACGAGTCGTTACGGGTAATTTTGTTACAGTTATCGTTATGGATAGTATTTTTTATATGGGGCGGTGTTTTAAGACTTTTGATTGAAAAGGGAATGTAATAGATTTTTCGGAGTTTAAAGAAAGTAAATTACTATCGAACCAGGATTTGAGTGTGTTCATGACGTTATTTGCATGTTCGTTTGTAGTGTTCCAGTCTTGTCCGTCAACAATGATAGCAGTGTCGTCGGCGTATGATATAATTTTTCCGGTCAATTTTATCATAACTTGGTGCTGTTCCCCTCTTCATACATGTTATGATTTGTTCAATTTCGTTAATTGTTGTGGGTTGAAAAATTTATATTTTATTTCCTGTATATACTGTATTAGAAATAACTACGTCAGTGTTCCAGTTCCTTGTGATTTAACTAGCCAAGTTTTTACCGACGTTAGCAAAGAAATTATTAAAAATGTTTGCTGTTTCCTGGGGTTTTTTGAGAAATTTATTTATGAATCGTCATGTATGATAAAACTTATTTTTTTCTTTTTTCCTTGTTTGTTTTTCATAATTTCATTGATGATATTTCAAACTCTCTTACTATCGTTTTCTGCAGATTCTAGAATTTTTTTGTAGTATTTTTCTTTAGTATTTTTTATTAAAAATGAAAGTTTTTTCTAATATACTTTTAAATATCTATTTAGTTGCTCGGTATTTCGTAGTTTTTTTATTAAGAATTCTTTGTCTAATTGATACGATTAGACCATGAGTAATCCAGGTTTTATCGGTTTGTATTTAGACGATTTGCATTTAGGTAAGGTATATTTAGCGGCATTTGTATGTTTAAATAATGTGTCTTCAAATATGTTGCAACATTCGTTGACATTATTGTATCGGTATAATTTAGTCAATTTTTCCGAATTTAATTTGTCTATGAGTGTGTCGTTTAATTTTATCGCACGTATATTTTTGGTTTGCAATTGTTTTCCCGTCACATGATTAATATTTTTGTTGTATTTGTAAGTAAATAAAGTCGCGTAGTGGTCAGTGACTTTTGTATGAACGATACCAGAAATAACATTATTTATGTCTGAAATTTTACAATGTATGTGGTCAATGCAGGAAGGTAGTTGATATTTTACATTTCTAGTGTATCCATTTATACATGACATAAAGTTTAGTTCAGCTACCATATTTAAATAATTATTTTTATTATTATACGAGTAGTCGTTAGCTATATTTAAATTTATGTCTCCTAAAATAATAATTTTCTAATTTTTTGGTTTTAATAATACATGTTTTAACTCTTCTATAAATGTTATTATCGATGATAAGTGAGTTCTATAGATGGCTAATATGTTAAATAAATTACTTTTGTATTTGATTTTTTATTTTAAAATGCTTACATTTTTTATATTTTGTATCGTGTACGTATCATTGTTATTGATCAGCAGACACGATTATTGCATATTTCGGTTGGGAAGAAATGGGTATATTTATGTTGGTCGTTAATATTCCAGCATATCATTTATTTTTATTTGTTATAAGATCTTGTTTTTTGTGTAATTTTTGTTGTTTTTTATAATACATTTATAATACAATTCAAGAACACATCAAAACTACCATATATGTATATGTGGTGATAATTGAAAAAAGGTAATCGCGTATTATTTGTAGCGTAGTATAATTATAACTAATCAGAAAAGGCAGTTAAATTTAAAAAAGGCAGATTAAAAAAAACATTCTTACTAATACATAATGAACAAATTAGATTTTTTTACCTATCTAATGTAAATGAAATTATTTATAGCCCTCCCAGCGCTCTTTTATTGTTAATAAATAAATAAACAATCAAAATAAATTCAAGATATCACTAACAAAATATTTTTTATGCTATGGCTTATAGCCGTGGGTAAACAACGTTAACAAATAAAAATAAATATTATTTGAGTTATTATTTTTGCACCAGTGAGCAATTCTCACATAGTTCACTGAACTCATGAACAAATACTACGTATTCATGATTATCAATAGCAATAATAAATATTCATTCATTCAACTGTATGTATGATCACTGAACAATTTGCCAACTTTTTGCTTTAAACTTTTTACTTTTTAAAATTCATAATATTATACGTCAATCAGAATATTTATGTATATCTACGGAGAAAATATTTACACATGCCGTATTTAATAAAATTTTACTAATTACATTATTTTTATGACTTGATATTATATCATATTACATACCAGGATGCGAGGAAGTTTAAGTGGTAATCTATTTGGGAGCGCTGATCACAAACACGGCTGATTGTGGGCTGGAAATTGTAACATGAACCCAACAACATAAAGTTGTAATGAACCATTTTGTGGGAATATAAAAAGACAGAGATATAAACAAAAATAAACAAACAACCGAGATAATTTTGATAGACACTTTTCTCTTCCCAATTTTCATAAATGTAACACAGACTTGAAAACTCCGCAATAATCTGATTAGTTAAAAATATATACCGTCGACATGTACTACTGGCAAAGGATAAATACCATGATGCAATAAATTCAACTACAGCTAATGAAGAAAACCTGGATAATTATCACAACTAATGTTTTGTCTCGAGAATTTCTCGAAAAAAATGCTGAGAAATTTTATAAAGCATTTTTTATTATATTAATTTGAATGAACATTTTAAAAACGTTTACAACCACTGCCCTTTTAATAATACTGCATAAGTAAGGGTGGGCTCATGACTAATATGCATACTTCTTGGAAGCTTTTAATAGGGGTCTGGGAATGACAAAAAAATGTTTACATATTTCTAACACTCGAACTCGTTGTTTTATATTTCATGTTATCTTTTAGTTGTTTAATATTTCAATTACTTAATATTATATGATAATAATATTTATGCGCTTAAATATAAAAAAATATAGAATAATCGAAAGCAGTAAACGTATTTTACATACACATATAAAAATATCTACAATAATTACATTATTACGTACATTTTTTCATTCATCTAAATTTCTCGAGAATTCTCGAGAAATTTGAGAAATGAAGTCGAGAATTCTCATTTTTCAAGAAATCCAAATGCCTAATCACGATGGTGGATGGATGCATTGCATCTGACTGGAGAGACTTTGAGTCAGCTGCGAGAAACAAATATCGATACTTTTGGAGATATATTATATGTCAAGTCTCATCTGATTGAGGACTCTATGTCAATACTGACAGAGTTATGAAGAAGAAGAAGAATAAGAATATATAAAAAATACTGTGAGTCATGGAGATGTATTATAAACCAGGTCTTGTCCGATTGAGGTTTTTGTGTCAATACTGACATGAAGAAATGAACAAGAATATTGTATCATCAACTGTTCCGTATTCGTGAAACACACTTTTGACGCATTTTTTATATCGGTCGCGTATAATGTTGTCACACGTCCGCGTCCAAATTCCTTCCTTGACTCATTTTCCTGATGGATCACTGGATCAATATTGGATTATTGTTTGATCTCGACAACGCGATATCATTTGTGTTATGGACCTCCAGTGCAGTGGAGCACTGCTTTGTGTGATCATATTGTTTGTTGTTTGTGTGTACCGTGGGTGAACTATAATTTCTCCGTTTTCAGTCGGTTTTCAGTCATTAACTATCCTCATGCATGAAGTGTAGTATTTTGGCGGCGCCACCACGGATTTCGGAGGTGTCATACTTGAGGTGAAGCGAGCATTCCTTCTAAATCCCGAGATCGATAGTCCTTCGATACAATTTCTTTCCCCTCACCAACCTCTTCCTATATCCGTCTTCCGTTATTCCTTCCCCACCTAGCGGTAATTCTTTACAGCCGGAATTATCGTAATCCATCCCACAGGATGTGCGACCCACATCAAACGTTGCTAATCTACTGCTGGAAGAAGGCATCCTCATGACTGCCACCTTCTATTATCCTCGGCTAATTTTTACTATTTCACTACTACTTCTTCTACAATTTCGTCTATCCATCAAGCCTTTAAAATAAGTTTAAATAAATATGATGTATGTGTATGCCAAAACATTATTTATTAAGATAATCTTTAAAATTCAATAGCGATTTTCATGATACTAATTTTTGAAATACAGAAGTTACAATTCAACTTCATAACATTATATTGTACTTTAAAAATAGCTTTTATTTAATTTCTTACAATTTTGAAAATATGTATTGTAAAAAAAGAACACCAACCTTTTGTTCAGTAGATCAGGATGACACAAAGAGACTTTTCTCTTGCATTAGCTCCATCTTTAAATGAATTTAATTTAACTCATAGATATTATAGATGTGGGTACATATAAAAATGTGTTACGTATATATTTTGTAGTATACTGCAATTTTTGATATAATGTATTTCCATTTCGATATAAATCTGTTTAGTTTCAGAAAGCTTTGTGGTCTAGTAAGCACGACAATAACAATTGAAGTGAAATTATCTCGAACAAGCCCAAAGTTGTATTTATATACTCGTATGTAGGCGATTGCTAAAGCTCGTGTGTGGTAAGTCGATCACAAATCAGCCCAGGCACGTATTCCTGACGTGGCAGCTTTTATACCCTCGCGGAGTGCTGTTTCTGACAACTTCAAATTTTATTTCTTATCCGAAAAACAAAAATATTTCAGTAGAAAATTTGTAGTGCCTTTTCTTGGAGTGAATACAATATTAAAAAAATTCGTTTATAATACTATAATTACTCTCTTTTATGCATTATTATTATTATTCACAAACATTTTTTGCATACTTAAAATTAAATGTTGTTAGTACTTAAATATAATTTTCTTGATTGTAGATTTTAAAAGTTATAAAAATTTAGTTAACATTTTTATTTTATAATATTAAATCTCTAAAAATAGAAACGCCAAGTCATTTGTTAATACTTTTAAAACAATGACATATGTCGTAAAAATCTGATGTGTCATCTACCGTATACAAAAATTCTAATATAAATATGCTGTCATGTTCCAACGCATTTTTGAACGTTAAACAATAATGTGTTATTAAAATAACTGGATATATTTTGTGAAATTTTAATAAATATGATATACAATTACAACGATTTTTTTACAACGCTTTTTTAAAATGATAATTCTATCAATTGATCACGAAGTTCAAAGATATATTTTATTTAAAATAATACAAAGAGTAATAGAGACCCATTGTATCTTATCAGTCTCGCATTTTTATACATTTTTTGAGAATTTTTTCTTACATAAAATTGCCAATTCGTTGACTATATACCAATATAATATAAATTATCAAATTAATTACAGAAAATAACATTACAAAACTCTAAACAAGTGCATTCTTAAGATTTCAAAATAACTACAAAATCTCAAAATGTAACACCAAACACTACCAATAAAATTGAATATATTTTGGCATTATTAAGAAATTAAGAAGATAAAGGATATAAAACAACTAAAAAGGAAATTAAATAAACACTTCAAAAATATACAATTAGACAATAAATAATATTATAGATTGCAATGTAAAACTTCTCTCTAAGAATATTTTAATGACTACAGTGTAAGTCCCTCTCCAAGCACAAGAGCTAGTCTCTATTTAGAAGAGGTACAGCGAAATATAAAAAATATTTAACTTTAGTTTGTAATATAATTTTTAGGAGAACACATTCTTAAAAATAATAAAGTTGTATCAATGTGTCCAAAATTTAATAAAAATGAATTAATAACTCTAGCGTCTGCTATCAGATTCACTCAAAGGTATTTGAGATTCTGTAAAAATAAGGTAGATGGCTCTGTCAAATGATGGAACGATTAAATGTATTGATATCAAAAAGGTAACATATAAGGTCGAAAAATTGTCGATAAAAATAGTGCCGCTGTAGCTTAGTTGGATAAAGCACCTCCCCCGGTTAGGGAAGAGATCCAGGTTCGAATCCCGGTAGCGCAACAACAATGTTTTTATTTTTCGATAATATTGATTTTGTATGTATATCTTTATAATTAATACATTTAATTCATATTTGTAATATAATTCATATACAAAATTGTAAACATTAAATATATATACATGATGAAGTAATAACAGCGGATTCTTGTACTGTCTTTTTTCATGGTGAAACAATAATTATTCTATTATTGTGTGTAACAGTTTTAAAAACATGTATAATTTAATAATGTATATTTTTAAAATATTAAATGAATAGATGGTGCCAGAAAATTGATAGGAATTAGAACACGCGACACATACAGAGCTCACCTTTTCATGTGCCACCGTTTTTATTGCGATATATCATATATTTTATGTGTTTTCTGTCCTCATGTATATGTGATAGAAATAGGGTTAAGTATATTTATGTAGAGACAAAAAATGGTTCATTCGAACATATTATGATTTTAGGGATATTTATTTTTAATATATGGCTTTTATAGCTAAGAACGTAGTTATATATTTATAATAATGGAAAAAACAACAAATGCATTCGATTAAGACAAATGTTGGCAATAATATAAAAATACACAAAGACAACTAATACATTAAAAAAAATTAACAGACATTAACATAAATATATTTTCCTAATTTACAAAATTCGAACATTCCGTACATTATTTTTGTGGATACCGTGATTATAACTATTTTCAAATTTATTAATTCTATTCAATATTGTATTTACTTAGATGCTTTGAGGCTTATGCTACTATTTAAAATCAATTTTTATATAAAAAAACATAATTATTTATTTCTAAATAATATTTATATCGATACTATTAATTTGTATTTTTTATTGTTTTTTAATCGGTGATATGTAATGAAAAAAATCATTAATGTCAAGATGTTTTTTTTCTGATTGAAAGTTTAAATAATTAATTGACTTTGATGGAAGAAAAATCTCTAATTGGGCCCCAAAATCTATGTAAAAATTTACGTAGTTATTCAGGGATGAAACATCTGAAAAATATTTTATAAAATGTCCACCCCATCGCTTCATGGCGACACCGGGTGGGTTCAAGTGACATGGATTTCTAAAAAAGTCTTCTATTGAACCCACATCTTGCTGTTAGATGGTGGCGTCTGAAGGTTGTTGCGATAAAAATCCGAGGTATTCTATTTTTGATTACGTATTCCTACCTCAAATTTTATCATAAATTATTAATACATTTGACATCTTTTTTGAAATTGAATAAAGTTGTTTTCATGTTTAAGACTGAGAATAATGTGAAAAAAATACTTTACATCAATTATTTGGAAGTAAATGTGAACACTGTGTTAAATAGAAACACGCAATTCTATACACCATTATATTACCGCTAGTCGACTGCTAACTACCATACTCGTTCACTATACCTCGTATATTTACGTCGATTAGTAAATGAGCTTAAAATGAAAATTTATATTTTTAACAGAATGCGAAATATTTTCAAAGACAAACGAAGCAAACTTCTCATACCACTGTATTTATTTGTATGTAAGTGCTTTGTTAAACAGAATATTAACATTTAAAGATCAGTTTCTGTATAACGTAACATTCGCTGACAGGACAACAAAATCTAACATAATCAGAAAAGACGTAAACTAATAACATTTTCGATACAGCTTTAGTAAAAACCAATACAGTTTCAGACACATATATCATACCACCTTTACAAAGAATATGTCTTTTCCAACATATTTTTTCTTCGTCGGTGCTTACAACGATAATATAAAAATACCCGTAACAAAGATCTTGTATATCCGCTATAAAATTTTATTAAATTTTCGGCTTCGTGACACGTTTTACCCGGGAAGCCTCTAAAAACATATTTTATGTAAAGATATATTTTAATGTAGTTATGGCAACTGTGTTTATGATTAAATTCTCTACTGCCTGTCAAAATTTTCGCAACGACAAATACATCTAAATTAAGAAGAACATATTTTTGCTGTGAAGTTGCATTTTCAGATCATAGTTCTGTGGTAGTCCAGGTTCGAATCCCGGTAGCAACAAAATATTTTTTCTGTATTCTATTTGATTAATTTAATTTATACCTCTAAATTCTTTTAATTTTTTTAAATGTACCATAAAAAAATATTTTATTCAACCAGATAATCAGCCTTGACGTCATAACTTTGATGTCACACGGCATCACTGAGATTCAATTTGAAAAAATGGCAATTTCTATCGCGTTATTTGTTATTTATTATATTATTTAATATAAATGTATTTTTAAATTAGTTCAACCTCTATTTTAATACTAGGTTAATAAATAAATAAACTAAAATAGTTATTTTATTGTTACATAAGTAAGTTATCTCAGAACACAATTTTACAACTTTTTTAAAAATCTCTCCTAGGAATATTATCAAATAAATATATTCAGTTTGATTTATTTTGCAGAAAATCTAATTATGCAAAGCTTTTTATGGAGTCCACGGCCCTCATCAGGCGTATTTATTTATGGAGAGCATGGACTGTTATTTCTTCTTCATCATTTCATTTCTCGGAGAAGATTAGAGATCTCATTAGAAGACTCATCTTTGAGAAGCAGCGGCTCAATGGAATTAGTTCCACTGAATTGTTTAAAACTTCTTCCACATTATGAGTTGTATGTTTATTACATTTTATAAATTAAACTAAACTTTGTACCTACTATATACACTGAGTTATATTTTGTACACGTCTATAGTTTCAAGAGGTGCAGTTTCTCTCATCACCAGATGTAAATTACATCTGTCGTAACAAAAGTATATGTGCCCATTATTATGAAAGTGTTCTAAGTCATGTTTCTTTCGTTTCGAGATATTTAAAGTTTTGCGTTTGAATTGATTAAAAAATATTTTTATATTACACAACACAATGTTTCAACATTTATTTGATCTATACGATTTATAATTTATTTTGACATATAAATGTTGCATGTAGCTTATAAGGAAATAAATAATTTAAAGTTGAAATAACTTACTCTATTATCAAAAAAAACACTATCAGAATACCGACGAACGTAGAACAATACTATGAATACAACGTTTCAAATTTTTCGCAATTGTTACAATTTTCATCATATTACATTGATTTAAAACAATGTAGCTTGATGGTCTAGTGGTTTAGACGCTGACTATTGATGGTCTGGGGTTTACGCCTCGTTCCAGGAGACCAGCAAGTTAGACTAAGACCACTTTTATAAGAATGGACACATATAGTGTACAAAGTTTAGTTCAATTAAAAATTAAATAATCATGTCGCTCCACAAAGTAATTGTTATGTCGATTAATGATAATTAATTAATGAGTTAAATTTTTAAAGACGTTAATTTAAGAAGTCAAAATAATTGACGAACGTGTTCAATGATTGTCTTTACATCCCTGGTAAGTCACTACGGAAGAAATGGTTATATGCATACTATTTAAATGTTTATATTATCGGAGTGTTTTCTTTGAGACTTATAGGTACATCATTTTATATTGATTTCCATTAGATGGTTATGTTGGCTGATTGGAAAAACGGACCGTGCCTAGAAATTGGTACATTGTCGACGTAGTAGAATCAAATATCGCGTAATTTCCCGTGGGTAGAAACCGTCAATTTGTATGCAAGAGAAGCGTGTGAATAGTGGATTCATCGTGAATCATCGATTTGTGGACTTGGTTAGAATGCAACATCGACCAATGACAGTACAGGAGGATAGTTAATATATTTTCTACAAATACTATAAATCTGACAATCATAGCAATCTACATATATATATACACATGTCCTATTGTAAACACATTCCCATGCTTTGATCCACCAATTTAAATACATTATGTGGGAATATAAAATAGATAGTCATCCACCTCGTTTAGGTTATCTGGAACCGGTCAAGTCGAGTTGACAGATACAGAATGCAGATAAATGAGACCCGAGTTGGCGAAGGAGGACTAGACACTTACCGTGGTAGCAAGTTACGGAGGTGTCTTGTCCAAATAATTGCCGAAGGAATAAAGTAACTCAATAAGAAGAAGCTGCAGCTACCTGTGCAGGTACCTGGTTCTAATGGTTAGTCACCGATACAAATAGGGCATATAAAATAAGATGTGATAAAGTGTGTTTCAGATTTATCCTTTATAACTATTAAAAAAGGGATATACATATATATTTTAATTATTTTAAAATTAAGTTAAGGAAAGTTCGACGACTAATCTATTTGTATTATGATTATGATTAGATAATAATTTATCTTTGCCAAATCGTATTACAAAATTACATTTGATTACTCACAAATTTGTTAAGTCCCTTACAGCTGTCGATTTCAGTTAAATTTGAGCGTCTTGTCCATTAAATAAACAATCAAAAGCATTATTTGTTCCACGAGCGCTGCCAAATCAAACGGTATACATTTCACATCGATTTGCAGAGAAACAAAGCTCATCGAAGACAAGCACATTCGATTAAGAGATTATTCAGGTTATATGTACCTATATTGTGGTTATGTAATATACATATACGTACGTTAATAGATAAACTATATTTTAAATGCAATATGATAAATCCAGAAGGATTAATTTTATTAATTATTAATTAACACACACTCTGTGATAAATGCTACGAATGAATATTGGTGAATGTAAAAATATGAATTACGCTACAAATATTCGTTTAAGGCTTTTTTCCTACTAGCTAATCTTTAATTAAATATTTTCAAATAATTTGAGATACAAATAAATGTTATCGGACTAGATTCAAATGAGTTATTGACAAAAATGTGAAAAAACGCTAAAAAACTGACCTAAGACAGTCGGATTGAATCTCAACGCTTACGCCAAAACATATATTGTCAACATTTTGAGCGGGTATGCGTCCATGTATTTGTTTTCACTTATTTTCGTCTGGCGGCCCTTAGACAATGCCAGTAATATAATTATTTGAAGGGCGTTGCGCCTACCTGTAAGTTTTATGACACTACCTGCTCGGGTTCTGACGAGAAGATCACATGCTCAGTGGATGTTTGTATTTTGGCTGAGCAGGGCGTCTGTTCATGCGTGAGAATATTAATATTATTTGTTATATTTTTTAATTTTTAACTTTAACTTTTTAGCAGAAACATTATGGCACATCATGCTATTTCATTAAATCATATTTAAAATGAAATATCTATAAAAAAATCTTCCACAAAACGGTTAAAAAACCGAAAACTTGAGGTGGGTCTGTAATGACTCACCACCGCCGGACGTGTTTTGTTTTGACCCACCGGGCAGTATTATGTATTCAAGGAAATAGTTACCAGATTTCATACACATAAAAAATTTAAAAAACTAAAAATTTATTAATAATAGCTATATTTCAAAACGTTTAATATTTTTCAAAATAACATAGTCTACGAGAATAAAGAACGAATCCCTAAATTTTTGGTCAGTAGACTGATAGACCAATCAAGCATATCGCAATTAGGAAAATTTAAAAAAATATGTAATTAATAGTATGTAAGACCATAACAATAATGCAACTTATTTAATCATTTTAATACTTTATATCTTATTATTATTATTTTAATATCTTTGTTTATATTTATAAAATTGAAAAATATGTATTTATATTTTATAAACTTAACATGTTTGTATTAATTTATTAAATAATAATCCAATACAATGCATTACATCTTATAAATTGGTTCAGTTTACATATGTCGTCCAATGTCGTGTATCTAGAACACGCATGGATTTTATAAGGTCATTGTAACAACTAATAACATAAAAATAGTGTAAATTACTTGCACTAAGTAAACAGTGTGTGTATTTGAGTGTATGTTTGGCTAAATGTTGTATATTGAGAAGGACTTGTCAAAAAATTTTGAACTGTAAAAAATTTGCAGTGTACGAGTAGGTATTCTATATTTTATAATGCTACTTACGCGCGATTTATAAGCGAAGCATTAACTTTATGTATGTCTTGTTCAATGAATAAGAGTATTAAGGTTTATTAATAATAGCCAAGAGAAAATCATCAAAACAATTATTAATAAGATGAAATATACATACTTATATCACAAAATACCAAAAGACAATGATGAAAGAAAGCCACGGAGAAGAATAATGTATGTAGGAAAACTTACAACGGATTTATTAAATTCCTGTAAAGGTAATCAATTTAACCATGCCTTCTTTAAAAAATCAATATTAAAAAATATATCTTGAATAATAAATCCAAAATACCCCAAGAAGAAAAAAGCGGAATATACAAGTTGAGTTGCAAGGATTGTGACGCATTTTACATTGGATGGAGCAGAAGAAGAATAAAAAAAAGATTGGAAGAACACAAGAAAGCCATAAAAAAACTTCAGTCTAAACTCCGAAATGGCTGAGCACGCTAAAATGGAGAGCTATTCATTTGATAACCGTAATTTACAACTTACACATAGTTGAACCAAAGAACGAAAATTGGACATTTTGGAAAATTTTGAAATATGTAATAATAAAAATAACTATAAAAACATAATAAATATTCAAATACCGTCCATTACATCCCCTCTCTTATCCATTTTAACTCTACCGCCACCCTCACCACCGTTAACTCCAAACACACCATATATTATTGTCTGAAAGTGCTTTTAATTTTAGTTGATCTATAATGTTGATAATGGGAAGATGTTCCCGTAAACATTATATATCATTTAACACAACGAAAAGTGTAGTGAAATTAAACAGAGTTTTGACTCAATTTACAAAATACAAATTAAATGTATTAATTAGAAAGTTCCGGTAGCAACAACAATATTTGTTTTTCGATAAAATTTATTTTATACGTTTATATCTTTCTAATTAATACATTTAATTTGTATTTAAAATATCACTGATCTATGTTCTGAATAATTAAAACTTCACAATAATAATGTATTCTCCTTAATAATAGGTATTCTGACTAAGTTTCACCCTTATGTTAAAGAAGATAGCGCGTTTTAGATGTTTTAAGGTGCAGAATAAGTATATTCCGTAATTTTGACAATTTCCAGATGGCGGAATTATCCTGTCGCCTGACGCGTTACAGTATTAATTTAATTTAATTCTGGTATAGCTTTTTGATCATCCTCAGAGCGAGCGTGAGAGGAAACAGATGTGCTGCGAATGGTCCATAGTTATCACGGTCCTCGTTTCACAATGAGCGCCGGCAAATGTTCCTGGGTAATTAATCTCCCTCGTTGTGGAAACTGTTTGATTCCGATGAAGAGATTGTATCCACTGAAGTGCTAACTTAATGCGTACTTAGGAATTGTATTAATTGCTCATTAATAATATTAATTTACATATTATTTACTTGGTGTAAATCTATTGTTAATTTACTTAGTCGCTTAAAAATTTGAAATATCAAGTTCTCGAGACTATCATAGATAAGTAATTGAGTCAGTAACACCGTGATGAAAAAATATTATTTTATCGTATGTTTGAGAGCAAACATTGAAGAGCTTAAAGCTCTTTTCCACTAAGTGTTTATAGAATTTAGAATATTAAAATTTGAAAAAACCCGCACCATTGAATTCCCTTTCTTCACATTGGAATTTTCTTTATATAACACTATTTATATTGAATTATTTTATTGTTTTATATTTATTTCACTTTTATGAGTTAATTATATACCAATATTCGAAAAATACCTCTTTCTTAATTAGTATATCAAAAAACTAACAAATTTCATATGTTAAATTGTTCTTATGTATTAAAGTTAAAATTTTAACTAGTTAGTGTATAATTAACTCATAAAAATGGTTTAAAAACAAATTCAATAAATTATTAAATATTAAAATGAAAAACACAACATAATATTAAAAATAATACTATCATTTCATCATCTTATGTAATAATTTAATGCAATGTATAAATAGTAGGCCATTATATTTTTTTGAATAATCCATATATCGAAAACATATATACAATAGACAATACTTATTAAGAAGCAACCCTTATGCACTCGGTTGACCACCGAGAATTGAGAATCCTGTAGCAAATCTTTAAGGATCACCTGAATGACTTAGGTAAATGAAATAAATGTGTTATAAATATTGAAAACGTATAATATTTTCACGGAGCACACATTAATGTTATGAGGTTACAATTTTTCAGAACATAGTTTTGTGGTATTTTTAATACAAATTAAATAAATCAACTTGAAAGATAAATAGAAAAAATATTTTGTTGATAAATAGATTTTTTCTGTTTATCTTTCAAGTTGATTAATTTAATTTATATTAAGCATGTAATGCATATATCATCATGAATGACAAAATTCAACTAGTAGTTATATTTTTATTTTTTATATTTGTTTAATTAACCACTAAAATGAGTTTAAATACATCTACCGGTTTCGAAAAATACCATTTTCTTCTTCAGGATGTCATAACTAACTAAAACATACATTGTTTCTTTGACAGAATCTATTTTTAAAAATCTATTTTTAAAAGAAAATTTTTTTTTTTTTTTAGTACCTAACTCAAATCATTACTTAATACAAATTTACTCGAATAATTTTTAGGAAAAAATTTTAGAATGGGACTCGTAGTTAAATTTAGTTGGTTGTTTATAATTTTTTGATTAGTTTTACACGCTTTATTTATCTCCAACGATTCCAAATTATTTAATTTGTGACCAACACCGTTTATATGCAAAATTGACAATCCCAATTTTTTATCAAAATCATGACCATTTTCTATCAAATGATTAGCAAATTCTGAAAATCCACTATTGTTCAAACATTTTATTTATTTCATTTTAGTGGTTAATTAAACAAAGATAAAAAATAAAAATATGAATCTTAACCACAAAGATAACATTGCTTATTTTAAAAGTATAACTAGTAGTTACTTACAACTGATGAAGACTTCATCATCATCACTATTGGTTCTACAAATCATTGCCTCCTCAAGAGTTTTCATCTTTTGATCTCTTTGGATGTAGACATGTTTGTTTATCTTTGATGATATTATCGCTCTATCTTAGCGTAGGCCTCCGTAAGCTCCCGCGTTTCGTTGCTCTGGTATTTAGTAGTGCTTGTTGTTCATGGCCGAACCTAAAAGTCTTTCTATTTTTGACTATAAATTTAAACCTAACTCATTAAACTATTATATAACTCATAATTGTAACATGTTAAAGTCAAAATTCAAGTTTTAAAACCGTCCAAATGTGTACCACAGCAATTTTCAAAAACGTTAATTATACGCACGTTCTTCTAAGTCAGTGCATCTATTGATGATGTCAGTAGGAAATAAGAAAGCTTGTCAATAATTAATGAAAATGCTAAAGTGTAGTGACATCTTAGGGTAAGATTCAGAACCATTGAATTTAAGTAATAACTAACAATATTAAAAGTCAGTGAAAATAAAGTAGGTACCATGGAAGCGTTTAGAATAATATTAAATGTATGTATGTATGTAAAAAATGGGTTGTCCAATAAGTTCGTGCCGTTTTTTCATTATTTCAGCAGTAGTAATCCATCATTGTTGCTAAGGTTAACATTTTGTGGGTCTTAAATTCAGCATTTACAATCTCTACATATCTAATTCTTCATTTTTGTTGGTAGAGTCTTAGCTTCAGTTCGATTGAAACAAACAAGTCTGACATATCCTTCTTTACGAGTTCAATCCGTATTGTAGCGCTACGTCAGCCGTTCGAGGCTTGAGTGCTGTCTACGGTGAAGCTTTTATTTCTGAAATGACAGCTCGATAATTATTTGCCCGTTTTGGAAAAGGGTGATTTTTTCCTGATTGGCGCCCATTGGTCTAGACCAGGGGTCGGCAAACTTTTTTTGGAAGGGGGTAGATCGTAAATTTTTTTGGTTCAGTGGGACAGGTAACAAACTCAAAGATATTTACATAGGTAATTTTATTCATGAAGCAACAAAAATAAAAACAGGTTTAAATTTTTTTTTCATTAGGAAGTGATATTTTTACATAATATTTATACACATGCTGACACCAAAAAAAAAACAAAAAAATATTTACATTTATTAATAAACGTATTATAGAACTGGTTAAATTTTGTACATATGCGATGAATGTAATTGATTTTTCTGAAATAATATTTCATCATTCGAGATTAGTAGGTACTTCATACAATTAACGTTGTTTGGAACGTTAATAATGATCTGTATTGCGATTTTACAATACTACATTTTCGAAAATGTATTTTAACATTGGCAAGTACTTTCAAATACAGATATAAATCCCCGTACATATGATTTTAATTGACCGTATTTATCTTTAAAATAATATCAACCTACGGGCCGGATTAAAAACAGGTGGCGGGCCGTAGTTTGCCGACTCTCGGTCTAGACGCTCAGTAGGTTTTAATGAAGAGAGAATCGTCAAACACAAGAATATGTTAATGAATTAAACTGCGCCACGAACCGTGCTCAATCACCTTAATTCAATGTAAAAAGTCTAGGAGCTCGGTATATGTTTTATTGCGTGATTACAACCAGAATCACAAAAATGAACAGGTTACCACCATATGCATCTCTCTGGCATTACAGTCACCAATCACAGATAATTTTATGTATGTCAACATGAAGCACCAAAAACAAAGGGTGAACATATACAAACGGCCCAAACCACGCGCCATGCAAGATCTCCATCCTTGCAAGATAATGGATGGTCTGAGTTTGGTGGGGAACGGAGGCAATAATCCACTGGGAGCTGTATGAACTGCCTGGAATGAACATAACGATTACATCTGAGTTATGCTGCTAACAATAATTATGTATTCTACTCCATTATTAACAACAGCTAGGTGGGGGAAGTAGTAGTGAGTAATGAAGGAGAACTCATAAATTCATTAATAGGGATTCAATATTATTGTATAAGATAAACACATTTTCTCTTTGGAAAATACCTCAAACTTATTATCACAATAAAAATAGATTAAAAATTCTAATCATATCTTGAATAATCCTTATAATTATTTTGAATATAAATATAATATATAAACTAATAAAACATGGCTTTTTTTTAACAACAAATACGTAATCCTACTGCAACCGAATACTATAAAATAGTTTTTTTTTAATATAGCCTAATTAGAATAAATTAATTCTAGAATGTACCTAAATAAAATTAAATACGTGTTCTTTGAAATATAACCTTTAAATTTTGTATTTTTTTTTAACTTTCAGTATTCGTATTTTATTTAGTTTGAATTCTAAAAACTAAAAAAATTTACAATTTTAAATATGACGTGGACAACATTATGTTTTGCACATACGCATCTTGGTATTATTTAAGGACGAGAGTGTGTGAAGGTGACTGGATGTGAAAAAACGTAAAAACCTGAGCCAGGGATTTTTTTGCTTTATCGTCATTCTGTTTACACCCTTGGGGATGCGGCGTGATGATATATCATTCAAACCCATTTTCATGCACGCTCGTCAATTTTCGAGACATTCAACTTCCGTATTATAATATTTAACTTACCTGAGTAAGTTCCGCTATTCTTTCCTGACTCGCGTGAGAATGCATGCATTCACGCAGCAGCAAATCAACAATGGGTAATCATGATAATGACAACGATAACGATGGTGATAATGATAAATAAACTACTATTAATCTCTAGACAACTAAGATCTCATGTAAGTGGCGTGCAGTAGGTATAGATTTAGGTTATGCTGTTACCAATAATATTATACAATCGTATATAAATATATGTACTAAAATACATGTTGTACATAAGATTATAAACTTTCATTTAACGAACGTCTTTAGACAAAATTAATCCGACGCTTATACGACCCTCTCATGTATTTATTTGTTATTTTAGAGTACTATTAATAGTGTTTTTAAAGTTTAAGTTTTAAGGTAAAATAAGACCTTTTTGCCCATATAAAAATCAATTAAAAAATGTATGGACATTTTTAGAACACTTTTATTGTTTAAAAATCTTTAACGTGATAACTAAAGGAAATAATTATTTTTATTAAAGGTTAACGTAGGAAATAATTCTGCTAATTGCTTTTTGTTTTTTCCAAAATCAGAAACAAACCCATGTACCAAATGTACCACGAACGCAAAGAACGATCATGAAATCAACACGTTAAAAACAGTAAGATAGTAAAATTCGCGAATTAATGAAAGAGAAAGTAGACACTTCAATGATTTGCACGCAGTTGTAAGCCATTCAAATGTTATTCTGTTCAAAAACAGCATAGGTAACGACTCCATACAAAACGGATCAACCGAAACGAATTTTCAATTCAGTAAATAGCCAAATAGCAATTCAGTATGACTTGAGTATTACACTAGCTTAAAAATTGAAGAGCGTAATGTGAATAGCTACAATCGACGCATTGTAGCAATGTCGACAAGAGCGCTCCGGCTACAACTGCTGGGTTGTCGTGGTAGTTTTTAGAACTAGGTAATTAAAGTTTTTACTAGTACACAGATGATGTTAATTGTAATAAATCCATAAATCATGTTCATATTAATCCATATTATATCATATTTAACTTATATTTGTTTCCTCAGAATTTTTAGTAATGCACAGATTTTTTTGCTTGTATGCGCTGCACGCCCATGATGTAAGTATACAGTCACGTTGTGAGGACCGAGAACTTTGGGATTCTCCATAAGATCGTTGAGGGAGCTCCGGCTGGAACATTACCACTAAGCCGCTTAAGAATAAGATGATCGGATACAATGGAGTAAGATAGAGACACATTACAGGTTTCGAAAGTTACAGAACAGACTCAGACAGGTGAACATTTGTGCGATCGGCCTTGGACCTGGATGGGGTGCCAACGATAATAACAAAAGTCAGCCTACATATATATTTATTTATTATATCTATATAGACAAAAAAAATAATAGTCCAATTAGTGATTCATATATCTTCAAACACAAATTAAAATAGAGGCTTCGAAAAAAAAAAAAAAATTTAATATTTTTTAATCTGACTACAAAATTACTATTTAAGTGTACTTCCCTGGATTGGAAAGAGAGATCCAGATTATAATCCCGGTAGCGCAAAAACAATATTTTTCGACAAAATTTATTTTATATGTATATATTTATAATTAATACATTAAATTAGTATTTAAAAAATTACTTGTAATAAAAGTAACGGCTAAGTTAATTATATCAGTTACCAATGTTCCTTTACTGTATATATGGTTTAAATGGGCTGATCCATTTTGATCATATTTTAAGTAATTAATTTGATGTTTACTTAATTATTTCATGAATAAATCAAAACAATCCGCTATTTTATATAATCCATATTTCAATGCCCCCCTATCAATCACCTCCCCACTCTTACCAAAATTCCGCCTACACCTTGTAATGGTGTCTGTTTAATTTTTATGGAATAGTTCAGTTGTAGGTAAACACAACTCAGTGGTTTAAACAATGTTAAATATAAATACAATTTTAAATTATGTCTAAACACAAAGTTAACGCTACAAACATCAACAATATGTCATGAATAGTTCAAGAGCAGTATGAAGATGTTATGTCACATTAAATGAAAACACACAGATAACAAATACAGCTAGCTGACTCATTTATCTTTATAATTTATTCATCATATTTTTAACAATTTTTATAGTGTGGGTGATGAAATATATAATTTTAACACTTTTTTGTATATGTCAACTAGATAAAATTAATTTTAAAGTAAATACATAATATATTAAATGATACCATTATTTATTAAAACTTTTAGTTGTAAAACGGTAAGTTAAAATTGACCGCCACCTTCAACACGCCTTTAAAATCCTTTCTGGTATCAATGTGACTAAGCAAGACGCCACCTTGACATTACAGAGGTGATAATGAAATAACAGAAGGTTATATTTTCACCGCGTACCCCTTCAGTGATATTAGAGTGTTGGTAAATAAATTACTTAGAACATTATTCCATCAACGATTATTAACTATCTATATTTAATTATTTAAGATTTAATCTATCTTATCTTTCAATAAATTAATCAGATATAATTAAATCAAATATTATTTATATATACATGAAATACGAAAACTTGTATACTAATTAAACCAAGAGATATTTTCTGCCTACGCATGAAGTTAGTTGACAATTTAAAAAATATCGCACACTGCCAGCTGGAACAAAATCTTAAAACCGGGATACCTAAATAGCAGTTGTGAACTTATCCCTGGACTTTAATTGTATGTTTTTATCAAAATGATAATGAAATGCAGTGAAAAGCCTAAAATCAAATACTAGTATGGCAAATTACAAATAAAGAGTACATAAGTTGTAATTCTTTTAGACCAGAAATGAACCTGGGGGATCTTGCAGCGGCATCCATAGATGAGCGAATATAATAACATGTAAATCTAATATATAATATAATATGAAAATCATAAAATTAAGTAAACAGAGGATAGACCTGAATGGAAATGCCGACATTACATGGGTATAGGAGACAGAAAATGGTGGCAGAGTTTGAGGGATGTGTGCAAAATGTGTGATTGTATGATTGGTATTCGATTGAAAACATGACTCGACGAACAATAACTAGTGCAATAGAACCTAAAACTCCAATGGTCAAATCACATTTATCTTTACAATTGAACACCGATCACAGTCACAATCACAGTTTTTCTCATCGCTAGTGCAAAACAGTTGATGAAGAAGAAAAAAGGTACGGTACTATTGGAATGGGAGATAGGAGAAATTTAATTATAAGAAATCTTAAGAAGCCTACAGATAATCCGACAAATTCACTATCCAGCGAAAACGATGTGCTAAATACTGACGACATTCACGAAAAAAGTTTAGATAATACATTAATTAAATATTGTTTGTAAATACTTTGTTTGGTTCGCAAAAAGTTTTTTTCATCTACACGAAAGGATTATCGAGATAGATCTTTGAAAGTTCTCATAACTTTTCTAAAACATTCTGTTAGCAGCCTACTTGAACGTATTAGATCTTATTACATATGTCAAACATTTACTAAGCGAGCACATAACTTATAAATGTTAATTTAATCTCTGTGTGATAAATTTGATAAATTTATGAAAATTAGGATTTGTTTTTCAAACACCTTAACCCGAAAAACATTAATCTTTATTTAAAATTATTATTATGTTACACTTACGTGTAGTTAGGCTTCTAATTAATTGATTAAATCAGTTTTGGGTTACTTTTACATCCATGAAGCCGTGCTACCGTTTAGTAATTTTAATAATACTGAGAAAAAGGGTCCCACCCTATCCCGGAATCGTTTTGAGAGTTGTTTACATTCCACTCAACAAATCTCAACAAATATTTTACAAAATCTTAAAAACTTTTTTAGACTATATTTAATAAATTAGAGCAGGTAATTAAGTACCGGGAGTTAGTTACTAAAACCTTATGGCACCCCTTCATATTCACTTTTTTCTTTTCCTTTTATTACAGTTGGTCAGTATTACTTTTTTTTTATTGCATTCAGTCATTAACATTATCATCATTAGGTTGGCTCCGGTATCGTCGTACCAGAGCCATACCTGTACAATTTGATGTGAGACTCGTTATCATATTAAATTCAGAAGGCAGCCAGAGAGAAGCTATAAAAGTCATGAACCCCCAAAGAGGCAGGGTAAACGTCACATTTATGTGTTGAAGTCGCAGAACTCGGTCACAGTCCGGCAGAAATTCACCTTGTCCAGGTCTCGAGAGGTACTAGAGAGAGCCAGTGGAACACTGTCATACTGAGGAATATAATCTACTGTATTCACGGGCTGTTGGCGTTGGCTGTATTATTGAAAGATATTTTAAAAAATTTTCAAGGTTTAGGTGGTCAATTGCCAGTATATCCAAATAATTTTAACTATTTTTTTTATTAATGAGAACACATTATTATTGTGAAGATACAGTTTTTTCAGATCATAGTTCTGGGGTATTTTAATACAATTATTTATTTTTTTACTTTCAGGATTCAGTCTCTTACGTTTTTTGAGCAATTAAAATAGACGTATACTTGACTGTATTTATTTGACCAAACCTGTTTCCATGAGTAGGTTCTATCTCCGGAGTTTCAGTAAATGACCGTAATCTATCTAATAATTTTTACGAGACATTTAAAAATACATTCTGTTAGAAGCTACGGTCAAATGGTCTAAAACAAAAATAAAGTATTAGGAGAACACATTCTTATTGTGAAATTGTAAATATTCAGAACAGACGGTCTGTGATATTTTAAATATGAATTTAATATATTAATTAGAAAAATATACATATAAAATCAATTTTAACGAAAAATATTGTTGTTGCGCCACCGAGATTTGAACATGGATCTCTTTCCTAACCGGGGAAGGTGCATTATCCAACTATGCTACAGCAACAATATTTTAGCGACCAATTTTCGAACCTATATGTTACCTTTTTGATATTGATAAAAAAGAGATCCAAGTTCGAATCCCTGTGGCGCAACAACAATATTTTTCGATAAAATTGATTTTATATATATATATATATCTTTCTAATCAATATATTTAATTCATATTTAAAAATAAAGTAGTTGGATAAAAAAAACATTTAATATTCTTCTAATCAGATAGTCGAATAAAATTTTTCACTTTTTTTTTATATTATTCAAATGCGGTAAACTGGTTTTAAAGCCCTACGTGTAGTAAATATATTTTATGTGTATGTATTTTTGGGTGTAAAATCTACGTTGCATACAACGGTTTTTGAGCACACGTTAAGTCGTGTAGTTTTTATAAAACTTTCGATTAAACTTCTCTAAAACATTTACTGGATATTTATCTCGACTTTGCTAACTAGCCTCGTTTTAAAATATGCGGCGGTTCAAAAACATAAAAGAAATTGTAACTTCATTAATATTGGACCTGGAGAAAAATGCTGAAAATACACACAAATGAAATCTACCTGATTTGGTGGCCTTTTAAGGGGTGTTTGAGGGACTTAGAAACCATCATTCGCTGTTCTGCCACTGTTCTTGTGTGTATATTTTATCTATTACTGTTGTGTGCATTTTTTTTATATCTGTCTTATACTGTTTTACTGAATATATGTTTTTTACTGCACTGTACCAGCAGTGAATGGTGTTTGGTTGGCAGCCATGCCGTGTTACATTACAGCTATGGGTCATTGCGGCATATAATAGTTGCCAAGTAATTTTTAAAAATACCAACCTGGCGGTGAATGTGAAGAACTTATATGGGAGTTTTTGCTCATAAGTACGCGGTGGTTCACCATTCATTCACCTTGTGGCCACTACCGGAAGGGATTTTTTTTAAATAAAACTAATTCTAGTGTGACGATGATAAAACCAAGTTGACTTTATTTTTATAGCCACGATTCTCTGAAATAGTTTTGTTTTTGTTTTAGTTTGTTTTAGTTAGTTTTTGTTTTTGTTTTCCAAAATAGGCACAATCATTCATTTACACAGAGATGTTATCTTTAAGCAAGAATCGCAGTATTGGTTTCAAGTATTAAGCAGTTCTCCACCCAAAGTAATGATGTTTGACTAAGCACAATTTAATATTCTAAATATATCTCTTTCTAAAACGATTCATGACATTGAAGACATAGAACTTTGAGTTTTCACCCCGTCACAATTAAGTAGGCTTCATTGTGTTGAACCAAATAAATATACATATTACATATAGATTAATTGAAATATAAACTATAGTATAAATATATATTTATTTTTGTTACCAGCATTTAGGATTTCATTTGAGTAACCATTGTTAGAGGTGAGGCGACGATTTTTTTTATTTCTTTAATATATATAATAACTTATCTTAAATACGCTCCACTAAATACGTACCTACTTCAGATTGGTTGTGCAAATGTTCATCAGCGCCATTAATATTTAAACTAAAATACAGAATCTTTTAGACTATTCTACCATGAGTTGAAAATTATCGTTACCTGCAATGTGGACCGCATTTCAATAGCCAATTTTTTTCTTCATTTTATTCGTTTTTCAGTCAAAATTACAATTTTACCTTTAAACTCATAGCATATCAATGTATATCTATTTTGTTAGTTTTACAAGTGAAATACTGTAATTTATTTTGAATCTTTCTCAAAATGTTGATTCAACACATCAAAATTATTTTTTTATTTATAAGTTTAAAACTCGTCGGGCGAAGAACCTAAAATGTTAAATATCATGAAAAAAATACACCAAAAAAGTAGCCAGCTAGACACAAACGACCAACACAAACATATATGAACTTGAAATGCATTACATAGAATGTCAGTCTATAATATACCAAGAACCTTCAACTGAATAATATTATAAAAACTGACCTGCAAGAGATGACTGTGGTTACGGACTTCCGATTCCCATAAAGCCGTTAAAGAAAACGACAAATAATTATTATTAATATTAGAAACTTTCCACATTATTATTACAACTTTAATAACAAGTTAAAATAAAATCGTAAGCTAAATCAAGTCGACAAATCATTTTTTTATGCACATCCAGCAATATGTTAAAGGTATGTTCAGATCACGTAACTAAAAATAAATAATGTTTTTTTATACATAAATATCATATTTTATGGAGCAATTAACTAGACGATATTTTCAGACAATTATCACTAATCGTGATATTTTCGGTATGTAATCACTGTTTGTGATTGCGATATCAGTAATTAATGATTACAAATGTCGGTGATGTATTTCTTAAAATATCTTTACATCTAGTTCTTCAGCAGTATTTGAATATTGCGTTACATATTAATGCGTCAACTTTTTAATTTTCTGATCAAAGAAAATAGCAAGACAAAAACGAATGCTCTCACAGTTTGTGCACGGTGAGAAAATAAATGTATTGAGTTTTCTCCAAAAGGAAAAAAAAAATTTATGTTTTACCGCAGACGGCAGCGCAGATATTGTCTATTCCATTGAGAATAAAATTCTCTGCATGTGTTAAAAACTTTAAGCCAAAACATCGCAACCCATAGAAGTTAAAATTTTACAAAAAAAAACCTCCTTTTATCACACCGTCTAATGATAAATTACATTATACATAATATATATATAATACATACGTTATTCTATTTTAAATATTAATTATAATTATATATTAATTTAATAAAACAAAATACGGGATCGTTTTCGACACAATATCTTTATTTAAAACTAATTGGGTGGGAGGTGGACTCATTATGTATTGCAAAACTAAACGTAAATAAATGCAGGATAAATTTTAAAATGCTTGTACGATTATTTAATTATAAAACCTGTTGACGCAAATTGAATACTCCCTATGCATTCCGTCTGTCCAATAAATAATAATATACCTTTCCCGCTCTGGCCAACTAATCACTTAGGGATTTCGTCGACGTAGGAACAGATTGCACACCGAGCTATCAACACATATGTTTATTTTACGGTCGAGAGTAACGCCGTGCGTAACGCCAGGATCACGAAAAAGAAGAGGTGTTCTTCAGCATTAGAAATGCAGTGATATTTTATTTCTTAACTACAAATGTGCCAGTCAACTGATGGTGAAACTTGAAGTACAACCCAGATATCAAGGTAAGCCAGATCCATCTGCCAATATTTATTTCTTGTTCCAATTAAAATTGGGTCAACTAACCATTAATTTTAATTGATACAGTCTACAGGATCTTTTCTCGCCAAAACCTGTGTATACAAATATTGTAATACCTATATTTAAGCGCCTTTGAGGTGAAAATTTTTACAAAAATATACAAATTATTCATTATTATTAATATTGTCATATGTACACGATAATTAAATAATTGTTTTTAATGTCAATTAATTATATTACAAATATATAAAAAATGGTCTTAGAACGCAGTGGCAGTTGCGACTGAAAGATTATACAATTTATATAACGATTACTTTATTTTTTATGTTATTTTATTTATTTATGAGAAACTAACAGTACAAATAGGCAATAACTTATGACATAATACATAATATAAAAATAAGACCAGCAAATAAAGAACTATAAGACTATAAAGTAAAAATATCATACAGATTAGTTAACTAAGAAATAGTACATACTAATAAAAAAATAAACAAAAAAGTGTTTTTACACTGTTTTAAGAGGAGAGGACGGAAAAAGGGATACAATACAAATATATAATTTGCTTGTTGCATTATAAAGTATATACTTATACATATATTTTATACTCGTGTATATATATAGATACATACGAATACAAGCATGTAGGTATATAAAATTGATGTCAATAGTTAATAAAAAGTTGAGGTAGTTTAATTTTAAAAGGAGGCAATTTATCGTTCAAAATGTCGAAGTTATAAAAATAATATACGATATTAAATGGTATTACGTATTACGGGGTATGGCTGATATTGTTTTTCTAACTTAATATTTTTATTGTTTAATTATTAAAAATTGGTAATATTTTATTTTCGTTTCGCGCAGCCATCTTCAAAGCGAAGCATTTTACAAATCATGCATAAAGTATAAATATTTGTATAGAAACTAAATAAATGAAAATAATATAATAATAAATAAACTATTATTATTATTTTATATATATATATATATTATAACGTTACGAATTCTTAGTATAAAAAAAATGTAACGTTAGTATACCTAATTAAAATAACGATCACCCTGGTTAGTTAATTCCACGAGCAGTTCGAAACGCTTAGTACTGATCGCGATATTTGCCCCTAGAGTCGCGTCCATCGATTTGAGTGACGGGCCGGCGCTAGCTGGTTGTCCGTTTCCGCCATATTGTGGAATTCATATTTGAAGATACGCTGAAGATGGAACCCATACAGGATCCAGGCGTAGAGCCAACTCCAGAGAGGCGTTTGGACGTCGCGCCAAGGATATTAATTGAAGGATAAAATCCATATAATTAATCGATCTAGTATTACGAATTCTAATTGTATCGTAAAAATTTATATTGTTGCAGGAAATAATGAAATTTCTTATTCTTTCTTTTATTAATTCCTTGATTTCTTTCTTTATCTCTTTCATTATTTACTTCTTTACTACTTAAAATTACGTCTTCTTCCTATCACCCGTCGACAATTTCTTATCATGGTCCACCTGGGAGAAGAAGATTCGTGCGTGAGCCGCCGATTGAAAGAGTGTTCTGACCAATTGCCAGGCAATCGGAAACAGCGGTGGATACTGCTCTCAGGACATCAAGAGGGACGGATGTAAGTTAATTAATTAGTTAGTTAATTTTTTACTGCAGAAGTAAGAGGAATCGCCAATAGTCGACGTATTATTTGTAAAATTATTATTGTCGTCGTCGCCTGTTATGTAGTTCCGGAATAAAATTTTATTTTTATTTATCAAAAAAATTATTATTATAGTAGTTTTCGGTTCTTTTTAATTTTTGTAATAAAATTTAACGTTAAATTTTCTGACTCTCTTTTATTATGAGATATCACCTTTCATGTTTTACTGTTTTATTTTAGTAAAGTTTATTTCCTAGAAGATGCCAAGGTGGATTTCGATATTATGGTAAGTAGGTAGCTTCTGATTCACGTATTCACAAACGCATGCTCTCTCCTGTTACTAGTCGGTGGAGGATAGTCCACCAGCATACGCCTCACAATGGCGCTTCCAAGTGGTGGTGGGCTACACCTCACAATATATATATATATATTTTTTTTTTTGTTATATATAAATTTCTGTTTCAAAAGTAATATTATTTGCTCGCGGAAACATATATTTTAAATACTAATTTAATGCATATATTTATAATTAATACATTAAATTAGTATTTAAAACATTACAGACCTATGTTCTGAATAATTACAACTTCACAATAAGAATGTGTTCTCCTTAATAATAATTAAACATTATATATATATATATATATAATGTTTAATTGAAGGTTTCCGCGAGCACTAGTGTATGCAACTAGTGTCTCTTCTAGGTTAGATCGCGTTATTTGTATATGGTTTACCTGGCGAAACCTAGGCTGATGTTTCTAGACGGTAACACGTGCCTTTGTTAAGGTGTTGCCTCAAAAAATTACGGTTCAACCGTACTTTTTAGCAGGAGATATAAATCTCCAACAGTTGAGTTGAGACATCAATTGCATATAGGTATATATAGTAAACTGTTTAATTATTATGTTAAACTTCAAAATATTGACATTAAACTTAATAATTTTGTCACATATTGCTAAGAAAAAATATAGGAAAACCCTATGTTTTATATGCCGGTTTTGATAAAATGTATTGCAATATAACTTTCAAATCATGTAAAGCATATTATGTTGGAGCGCTTTTAGACAAACTTTCCATATATTTAAAAAGAAAAACATTCAAATGAAATGTTCTTTATGATGTTTTGGTGGAAAAATATATCTGGATTATTCTGCGTGGCTTTCGATATTGCTATTGTATTATGCATATTACTAGAAAACATAATATAAATATAAACATATTATATTACTAGAAAACTCGGACAGCAATTACAAGTTCTAAATTTTTTTGGCATAACTTCTGATTATGTTCATGTATAATCCCTCTCCAGGCACAAAAGCTAATCTCTTTTTTGGATAAGAATAGCGATATATAAAAAAATGTAACTTTAGTTTGTTTAGAATCAAGTAACATTGTAAAATTGTAAAAATTTAAAAAATATATATTTACACCTATATATATTTAATTCTCCTTGACGTAACAATAAACAACACTAAATATATTTTTAAATAATTAGTTTACATTGTTACATTCATGGACTTCCAGGGTCTATTATGCATGCAATTTTGTCTTGAATTATGAGATGCAGAATTTGGTATTTAAGATACGCACTTGGTACGTAAGCGAGTAGTACGATGTTTCGGTTGCAGGTGTTGGTGGCGAGCTCAGGCTACTGATTGAAATGCGTCTGGTCGGTTTGGGAGTGAGCGTAGGTGCCGTAGGCGCCACGCCGTGATCGCACACCTGGTCATTTGTAAAAATTTCAAGTACAAGTCTATCAATCTACAGTATACAGATTCTAACATTACTTTTACTTACTTACTTTTTTTACAGGTACAGTTTTCCCTGGCGTAGAAAGGGCATATTTTAATTGAGCAACCGCTTGCATATATAGGGTGTTCAGCGGAAAAATTTCAAGATCAAAATGTAATTGCTCATAAACCATTAGGGTGAGGTAAGTGGGAGGGGTATTGTTCGACGCGCGTGATTTACTGATTTACTAGTCGTAATGAGGCACTAGTCGGGGGCGCACAGTGTGATGTTTCATTGGTTCGAAGGCGTCGCGCTTTTTGTACTCACTTTAATATTCGACGAGTAAGTGATGGGACGAGTATGCAACTTATCTGGTGATGGGTTCAAAAGTTTCGACAAGGTTAACCAAACTCCTCCGGGACCATCAACGTCAGCAGCGACGCCAGAACATGTGGCTCAAATTCGACGTAAAATTATGTGCAATCGTCGTAAATCGATAAGGATGATTGCAATCTGTACTGGAATAAAAAAATCAACAGTGCACGTTATTTTGAAATATAAACTACAGTTTTACCTGTACAAACTGCAAATCGTGCAGTTTCTCAACCAAAATGACTATTCTTTACGTGAAACCTTAGCGAGAACGATGTTGGAACGTTTTGAAACAGCACGAACGCTTGGAAACATATTGTTTACTAACGAAGCACATTTTTATATCAATGGCTATGTTAATAAACAGAACATGAGATACTGGTGCCCCGACAACCCAAAGGAACGCCACTATAAACGTTTGCATTGTCCAAAAATATCAGAGTGGTGTGCAATTTCTGCGCGAGGGATAATTGGCCTTTATTTTTTAACCAGCGAAAGACAGTCACTGCTTACGTGTGTTGCCGAATGATCGATGAGTTTTTGGTACCGCAACTGTTTCCCGGGTTCAACAACAGAATACAATTTTAGTAAGATGGGGCCACTCCACACAATTTTTCCCAATAAATTAATCAGCAAATACGGAGGCACCTCGGTCACCGGACTTTACACAGTGCGACTTTTTTTGTGGGGATACCTTAAGTCGCAAGTTTACAGCAACAATTCTCGAACAATTCAGGTCCTACAAGAAAATATCTGCGTAAAGTTGCTGCCATTGAACCGACGCTTCGCTCTCGAGTGTTCGCAAATTTAAGAGTCAGATTACAAGAGTGTCTTGAGAGAAATAGACAGCATTTAGACAATATTATTTATAAAACGTTAAATTCGCATTGTTAAACTCTATTTTGTATAAATAAAATATGAGTATAACATTGTAGATTTTTTAAAATTTAATATTAAACTTGAAAATTTTCCGCTGGACACCCTATATATTATATAAATATGTATGCATACAAGGGAAACAATTTTCACCCTAGTAGGGTATTAGAAGCTTGCGCATTATGAATGCATTTCATGCTAAGTACTTCTTTGACGGTACGGGTTTGATGGGAAAGATAACAAGCCACATCATCCCTTACCTTATATAAATATTTTAGTTATGTTTTAACGTTTTTATATGAAACATGGACGGGAGAAGATCGAGGCTTTGCCGTATGCGGGTATTTTGAAAACAACCGATTTGTGATTGCGATGCAAATAACTTTTTAGCGACAATTCAACATTCCGCGCAACAATGCCATTCTTAATGCGAACACAATTTGGTCCTGGATTAGGCAGTTGGAGAAAACTACATTCCCCTAAACTAATGGTGTGATGTGCTGTATACAATTTGGCATGATAGGCCCGTACTTCTTTGAGGAGGAAGGCGTGACAGTGACTGTGAATTCCGAACGTAATGTCTCAATATTTAAAAAAATTCTGAAGTTCAAAATGGAAGAAATTGTTGACGAAGAGGGATTGGGGGACTTTTGGTTCCAATAGGATGGGGCTAAACCTCACATAGCCCAATATTCACTCAATATTTTGAGAAAAATGCTTCCTAAACGTCTTTTCTCTCTGAGGGGTGATATGGAGTGGCCTACGCGGTCACCAGATTTAAGCATTTGTGATTTTTTTCTTTAAAGATATCTGAAGGAAAAGGTGTTTAAACGTCACCCTATCAGCGCTAAGGGAGCGGATTATTGAAGAAGTTATTGCCATACCCCGCGATATGTTTGAACAAGCTATAAAAAACTTCAGATATCGTCTCCAATGTTGCTGCTAACGGCCGCCATCTTGAGGACATTATTTTCAAAACTTAATAATTCTAAATTATGAACTGCTAATTTCTAAAATAAAAACATTTTTTCCTTATATACCACCATTACTTTTTTATAACTCCTCAAAATCGGGTCCGCCGCATCCTGTATAATGTTTTTTTTTTAAATTTTGTTAACAGTTAGTAAGTAGGTACCATGTATCATATAACTAAATATATTTTTTAAATTTCTGTTTCAAAAGTAATATTTTTTACGCCGTGCAACTAGTATAATCGAAAATTATACTCGGAATATTATTAGAGAAAAATTCAACAAAGATCTCCTCGTTAATAAAAATGTACACAGAATAAAATTCGCATGTTACAATTTTTCAAATTCTAGGGAAAAATACAAATGATTTATATGAGGGCGCAAGTTTTAGTTGTAGAGTAGACTGGAGGAGCCCCATAAATGTCGATACCTAGGGCCCCCGAGAGTCTTAATCCGCTAGTGACTGGATACATAGGCAGCTTTTGCAAAGGTAAGATAGAATAAAATAATAAATAAATAAATAAGTATTATTTTTTACTCCATCTTATTATATGTGATTAATTAACACAATGAAGTTATAATAAACTTTATACGAATCGTACTGCATAATTAAATAGCAACATCGAGTAATTACAATCATTTTAAAATGAAATAAAGTACTGAAAAAATTTTCAAAATCTCCGCCTCTCGACTCAGATCAGCCCGGAACTGTTCTTCTATTCACTCGATAGGAACCATATTGCATAACTTTCTTCAATGAAAATGCACTCTAAAGTTGAGTAGCGCAGAAGTTTCTTAAAGTATTCAGAAACGAAAACTTAACTGAAGTTACTTATTTCGTGGTATAATAGCTCAGCGTCTCATTTCACCATACTTATTTCATTATAAACTTATTATATTGCTTGGTTGTGCAATCTTGATGTTATTTGAAATGAATACAATATTTTAATAGTAACTCATCTCTAATATATATTTAATACCAGTAATATTTTGTAAAATCTGTGATCTGGTAAGTGAAAAACTTTGGTTTTCTGTGGTTTGTTAAGGGAATTTTTTTTCTTTCAAAATAATAAATTGAATAGATTGTAGTAATAAATTGAATATAAGTTTAAAAACACCACTACCTATCACCGGTTTGTGTTTTACGTTCTCTTTATCTCGTCTTCTCCACGGCATTATATTTCAAGGTGGGATTTGACCTCCTCTACCGACTCTGGCCATTCTTCTCCACTTCCCAGACCCTCCTGCTCCAGTCCTCTTCCACATAGCCCACCTCTTCCTTGGTCTGCCTCTAGGTCGCTTCTACTGGACTGAAGTATCCAATTGATCATGATCTTTGGTATCCTGTCATCTGACATTCTTTAGGACCTACAGAATTTTACAATCGTTTTTTGCTCAGGAAGGACTCACCCTTTCCCTGAACCGTTGTAGAAGTTTAAAACTCCCTTTAACGGTTTCACATAATAATGCTTTAATAACTCGATTATTTAAACAACACAAAAACTAATGTGGAGCAATTACATAAGTCCTTTAGTTACAAGTTTCATAAGCAAAATCTCTAACAAATTTCAATTAAACTTTCCTTTTAATGCTGTCTTTATTTAATATTTTGAATACAGTTAACAGGTACACGTAAGTGTTATAGATAAAAGTTAAAATTATAAATTTAAAATAGAGGAAAAAACATAATAAAAATTATTTCATACATATATAGTAATTATATTATGGAGGATGAGAGAACCGTGGAGGCGTGGGAGCCGACTGCAGCGCGCCGGTAGCACCGTACCGTGCCAGGGACCGCACGTACGCTCACAGTACCTGCATACTACTCTCCCGCCGACAACCATATATACAGTACATATAAAAAAACAGAGCAAGTTAGGTAGTATAAGGCAGCCAAGCAATCCCAAACACTCTTATAGAGGAAGATAATGTTTCGAGTCACGCCAAGTACGGTACAGGCCATCGATATTTCGCACGCAGAAGACCCGCCCAAAACAAGTGAAAATAAGGGGATGAAAATGATTATTACCTATCATTTTAAATATTGCTATCGCTTCAGAATATATATGGTTCGTAAAACAAACATAATGATTATTTTATAAATTTAGAAATAAACGGGGTGTGTATCGATCATGCGAATTCTCATTTGCGATTTATCGTTTTACATTTCGATTCTTTCAATTATGATAGTCAAAGATTGAGGAGACTGAAATGAAAAATAAAAAGTAAGAGACTTTCCAAACTCCCCGGAAACTCCAGCCGGAATTCAACCATTAGGCAGCCCAAGAAAGAGATGGGACGATACGTTTAATAAATATTCAGATTGATTTTGGATTAAATAATTTACATATTTCGTATTCGTATTAACAGAAAAATCAAAACTAACGAAGAACCTCGAATAGCGAACTCTAATTATAACAGCAAAAATCGAAGGTATCCAGAAAACAATAATAGGACTGTTTAAATCTCTAATGATACCAGTTCTTACCTGCACGATAGACACCCCTAAACTCAACAAAGAAAGGTGAACAACACTAAATATATTTGAATGAAGAATTTTCGGAGCTCTCAATGAATATTAAGTGTGGCGTAGGCTTTTTTACCAGGAATTTTATGACCTGTATGATGAGCTGAAAGTCATAAAGTGTATAAAATTAGGGAGACTTTTATGGGTAGGCTATATAGAGCGTATGAATAATGCGCAACCCTTGAAATGGCTGCTCAATAATGAACCCGAAGGAAGACGAAAAAAAAATTCTGTCAAATTGAGATACAAGAAGGTATCATACATTACAATCAAATTTATGCTTTTTCAAATCAAATTAAATTGTTTGCAAATCAAATGGAACCCTTTGAAATCTTCCTCTCCTTTTAAATAGGCAATCCACCCTTCAAGAGTGATTTGTGCCATTAAACAAGTTAAAACATTATTTCATAGAAAGCAGCACAACAATATTATAGAATAGGAAATATTGCGTTACAAGTTAATACCATTGACGTTCAAGAAATTTGCTATTATATAGCTTAAATGTGGCGAGTTAAGGGAAAGAAGACGACACAAGTTAACCGGGAAATCAAATATTAAAAAAAGAATTTAACCACTTTTCTATATTATGAGTTTGTTTTTATTTTATGTCAGCGATTTGAACTGATTCACCTCTTGTTTTGCTACCTTCAAAATATTTTCATAGAATGTATTTTTATCTTAACTGATGCAGCTATATGCAGGTTAGCGGTTATATCAAACAATAGACCTCTACAATCTGGATTCAGATTCTGATGACTTATATGATTTGCATTCGGTCTCCTTGAACTTTCGCCCTCTTGACTATGCTCCTCTAAATTTCTTAGCATCTTGCAGATCTTTGAACTGTCACTAGAGAAGTGCCTGTTGCCTTTTCCACTTCGTCGGTCCAACAAGGGGGATTTTCCTCTTCGTCCTCCGACGTGATCCACCGCAACATACTCTATAAGCTATCTTCCCTTCTCGGCATATGACCACAAAATTTAAGAATTCGTATTAGACAAATAGTTGAGTCTGTTTTTGATGTTTAACTTCTGCAAAATAGAGACATTCGTGGGTCTTGCTATCTATAGTGTGCGTAAAATGAAATTCATTATAGGCAGCATATTTCCAGAAGTTTACTTGATGTATGTTCGTTATCGTTTTAAGAATAATTAATTTTGAGGTTATATATATTCGTAATTTAAAATAAAACTGTCTTAATCGAATAAAAATAAATCACCTACTGAAATAATTACAAAGATAAAATGATACGTAATACTACTAATATTACATAGAACATAGATATGGTGTAATCACAATATGATAAATCTTGATTGATGTTGGTTTGTAAAAAGTTTAATTTGAAGTACAAACTCGCTGACAGGATAATATAAATCCTTTCTTGGAGTCAGTAATTGGCAAAAGGCACACCAGTGGAGATATATTCTCAAAGAGGTCATATCAATTTTGAAGAGCCAGAGATGACCATAACCTATAATGATGATTCATCATAAAGTCTCAGTGATATACATATATGTATATAATGAAAGACAATTATTATATTTCATCACGATTATCTGTAAAGTATTATGTAAGTAACAAAATCTTTCAAATATCTATCATGATATATATAGAAAACAAAATCTCGGAAAAAAAGTACTTAGGTAAGTCCAAAACATGCACCTAGAGATTACCCTTTCTTTGTATTACATAAGATATGTAATAATATGTATGACAAAGTAGATTTGTACAAAATGAGGGTGCAGTTAGGAGACCGTAGTTTGTACAAATTATGCTCTTTGCGAGCCTGCTTTAAGACACACCGAATGAAAATTCGTTCAGGTTAAAAAAAATATGTTTCAAACAAAGAAGATTTTTATATTCTGAAAAAAGTATATATTTACTAATGAACTCCCTTAAATGAAAATATATTTATTATCTCTATGCATACTTAGCCTATTTTATAATGCTAAAATTGTTTTTATTGTTTCAGTAGTAAGTTTGTAAAACTCCATAATCACACATATGAAAATAAAAACACTCGTTTCATTTCCGTGAGAAACATTTTAAATTAAGGAAAAAAAAAAGCGAAACGTGTCTTACGGAAATTAAACGAGTAGAACTAAAAAAAACAGGTGTTTTTGTTTTCATTCGCATAAATTGTTGTAAAATCGCTGATTATAAAAATTTTTATCACTAAATCACTAGAACGTTACAAAAACCTTCCGTCTTTAAACAGGTTTTTATATTTAAGATAATCCGAATTCAAATTAAAATTGGCAAAATCAGTCTGATGAAGATACGGAGAAATCGGTCCATCTTAAAAAATAATTAAATCCCGCCTGGTGAAATCTCTGGTATTCTCAATAGCACCTTATGGAATGAAAACATGAATACTAAGAAATAAGAAAACGAATATGTTGTGTTGTGATGTGGCGCAGCCCATGGACCGAAAGGCGCACAAATGCCGCTTTTCTCCAGGATTACAGAAAGACTTTGGACAACATGCATGAGAAGAATTATTGCATACTTTGGACATGTTGTCAGATGGAACGATGAGTTTCAAAAAGCTCTCGATCACTGAAAAGGTTGGGGAACAGCTAGCGAGAGGATGGTGTATTACAAAATGGATAGGCCATATAAGGGAGTCAACAGTTATTTTTAAACACTGCAATCAACATGGCTCAAGACCGGGAAGAATGGAGGCGGACAATTGTCCACCGAGTACTAGATATTTGAGGAGACTATTGAGCATACATATATATAGCATGATGTAGAAGAATATATTTGAGATGCTAAACTTGATCTGTCATCAGAGTGTCAAGCGTCATGCGTGTGTGCATCCCTAATATTTTGGAGCTCAGCACATGATGCAACACATTTATAATGCCAAATACCAGTAAGTATACACTATATTGTGAATTAAATTCAAATAACTTTGTTTACACCATTTTTTAAGATATAAAATCTCCATGCTTCCTCTGGATGCGTTGTATACTGATGTTAAAAATTGATATTGGGAGTAAACCAAAATCGGAGTAGGAGGAGTTAATTAGAGAATTACATGATCATTAGAAGGAGAAAAATGGTTAAGTGGGAAAATATTCAATAGAGGATTGTTTACAAATTTTATCTGATTATTAATTATATTTGACTAATAATACATAAATGTAATATGTGAGAACAATATAATAATAATAAAGCTTATCTGATTATTATTCTTATAATATGTACACTTATAAATATGCAAGTATATCATGAAAATGATTGGGACTCTGGTGCGATAATTGATTTTTTTTTCTCCATCTATTTAGTATCTATCCATTTATGTGCTCATATATTTCTTAACCATGAAAAAAAGTTTCCGAGGTCACTTTAGAGTGGATGATTTCATCTTCGTTTGCTGTTAAATCGTTAGTGATTTTTCCACAACACTGACATAGGTCAGACTAGTAAAACAAAAAGTGATGTACCGGAGTCTCAGATACCAGGATTGTTGATTAAAATTCCGTTAACGTTATTGTATCTGTAACCACATTACCTACTTTCAAAGCGTACCAAACTTGTTTACCCCCTTTATAGAAGCTAGCCAACATTCTTTAAACTTTGTATAGTGCATTTTGTATAAAAATCAGATTGAAGGAACTATCAAACTTTACTGCTGATTTTCAAAATCAGTATAATAATGCATTAATAATTGTGAAAGTCGAAGCTTAAATCGTTCCCAGTAGCTGAAGAAGAAGAATATGAAGAATACTCTTGTTATAATATTATACGATGTACAATTTTTTAATGAATTTATTTTACGAACACTCAATATTTATAAATATAATATTTTTATGTTAGGTTATAAAATATCACAACGCTTTGTGAAATCATCACAAAAAACCTTTAAATTTGAAAAAAAAGGTCAAAGAATAATGTTGTATTTTTCAAAAGGATTTCATGTGAAAATTTATTATTCTATTTTTTTTCCATATGTCTATAGTCACGTAGAAATTTTACTTAAGTCTACCCAACTATACAGCCTAATACTTCTACTACTAATAGTCTACTTCTGTAAGTGCGCAAGCACTTCTTCGATACTTTTAATCATGTTATGTTTTTAATATTAATACACGTATCGGAAGGGTTAAAATTCTGACATATACACTTTTTAGAGAAAAAATATTTTTATTCAAGGACGGACACTTTATTCTGATTCTAGTCTGCGATTATAAACACTGTACTTACTTATGATTATTATTTAACTGTAGTTTACTTATGATAATTATTTTATCTATTTACTATTCATAATATGGGTTTCAAGTCAACACTGTCCGCTTTTCTGCTTCAGGTAGTAGTATAAAAAATAGGTAATCTGTGTTTACACTCAAATTATATACCTAGTGTTATACATACTAAAATCTTTGAAAAAATTCCCTTTGTTTTTTGTAACATAATCATCGTAATATTACTTTCCATACACGCGTCGTATATTCTAGTTAAAAGACTGTAAATCAAATTCACTGTACCTTATACTAACATTACATCATCTGCAGTACGCAAATAATCCGACTGGATTCGCGAGACTTCGCATTTTCGGTCCAACAATCATAACTTATAATTACCTTTATACTGCTATATAGATTATTAATGTAACTATTAATTTAAAATTTAGCATCCTCCAATGGTAACTATTGTCGAATGAATTTCATGCAGTTCGTTTTAATTGTTTAATAAGAACAAACGTATAATAAATGTAGAATTTCGTATAAATTCTCAAATGATTACTTTTCTTATCTGAATTCTGAACAAGCACTATCTTGAAAGACACTGTGGGTGAGAAGGCTCTCAATCGACAGAGCAACTACGAAAGCCTTTTTAATACAAACAGTAAAAAACCTTTCACGATATAAATTTAATAGATTTTTTTACTTCAAGCATACCCCTGGAACGTTGCATCAAATTTTTAAGGTAAAGTGCCTTTTAATTAAAACTAAGTCCCACTTATTTTGAACAGCTCGTTCAATATTTGTTTGAATACTTACATTATTTTCAAATTAGTGAACACAAATAAAACAAAAAATATTTTGGCTATGTTCTTTCCGCGTTGTAGTGGATTTATGAAGGTAGATTATTATCAGAGTGGGAGCATCAGATATAAATGGTATAATGATCCGCCTCCGTAATTCGGACCATCATTCGTGATCAGATATTAATGTATTCAACTTGGCTTACAGTAAGGTATAAAAGGATTACAATAATGGTGCGGCGTGAGCAAAAAAATACTTACATGTAAATAAATGGTTTGAATTCAATTCAAAGAACGAGATAGAATGCTGCGAATGAAAATCGTCGTGTAGATAGAGCCGATTAAAGAAGTAACGGGAGTGGATCTGGCTGTTGCATAGCGCTGCGTCCTTACTCTTCTCACTCGATGTGCGATACGCGCGTCGCTGTGTTCACTCTTCTCTTGCGTGTAATTATGCAAATTATAAAAGATTAACTCTCCTTAAGCATGCATATTAGAGAAAGATTGATTTTGGTTAGTAACATTAGAAATGTGATATATTGGATTTAAGTTTTTGTCAGTTTTAATACCATTATGCCATTTCTCCAGAGGTGGCCAGAGAAGGTAAAATATCGCTTTTCTGTACTGGCGTACAACTCTTGTAATGGACATTATATATATTCATCGGTTGTTGAGTTTATCGCGGACGTCTTTCTCTATTTCTAATGCGATCAGCACTAGCATCATATTCATGTCGTCCTCTCCCTATTGGTTAACTTGACCAAACCACCTGTGGGATCAATTATTAGTCCTATTCACCATGCTAAGTTTATTTCTTATTAATTTACCATGTCCATGCCTGAGTAATCTCATTCCCAGTGCATTCAATCTACTTCCGTCCCAATTTTGTCAGATCCGGGCATGTTTACGTTCTTTGTGTTGGTATCAGGAAGCAATTATGCGCTGTTTATTATGCTTTGACTAATACGTTTATTAGCAATGACCGCATTTCATGGCCTCTAGTCACCTTCCTTTTGTATATTTATATATATCTTCATTTCCGGTTCCCAAACTTCCCATGTACATAAACTTATTCTGAACGTTCATCCCCTTCCAGTATTTCACTCGTTTTTGAAATCCATCGCTTCCGAGTTACTAACATTTGCATACATCGTACACCCTACTCACTAGACTGTAAATATTGTTTTTGCCACATCATTTGCATACACTAAACAAACAGTACATCAAATCGAATTTTATTAAAATAACGTTGTCGTTGCTGCAATTGAAGTTGGCTGTTACTGTATCAAAATATCACAAACCTATGTTCTGAATAATTACAACTTCACAATAGGAATGTGTTCTTAATAATATTTTATATTTGTTCAAATATTCAGTGTACATTTTTATCTAAACTATTTATTTCTATATACCAATATACGTACTAAAAATACGAAGATTTGTGCGGTAACAATAAATTGTTTCTGAAAAATTATGGACGAACAATTTTTTTGTTTTTTTTTTAAGGAAAACACACTATTGTTGTGAAGTTACATTTACAGAACACAGTTCTGTGGTGTTTTAATACTAACTAAATTAATCAACTAGAAATATATACAGAAAAACAACTATTTATTAGAAAAATATTTCGAAATAATATATATCCTTTTGTTCTGGTGCCACCAATATCCGTTTTAATAAATTTGTACGATCTCTGAGCCAAATATATTTTCGATAAATGGTTATTTTTCAGTATATCTGTCTATTTGATTAATTTAATTTAAACAATTATTATTACTATTATTATTAGGTACTGTATTTCTATTTGCTACACAGACAGAAAAATGTCATTCTAACTAGATACAATTTTCATTTTAGCATGAACTAATGATCAAGGAAGGAACTCAATTAAATGTTCAACTAAAATTTGAATACAGTTAATTGTAATTATGCTAATGGTTGCACACTCACATTACGTTTCAACTGAATTTTTACATTATTGTATCACACTAAGTTTCACAGCAGTTTCTAAAGCGGTCTGCGTAAATCAATTACAAGTTCTTTCGAAGACGCGGTGCGCCGGTTAGCAAGAAATGACGTTAGCTGAAAACGAACTGGTTTTATATAATGTTGCTACTAGGCTCTCCGGTTAGCTAATGTGGTGAAGCCTCAATATAAATGGCGCCACAGGTTCAATTGGTGATCATTTCACGAGTAATAATTAAAGATTCCCTTTCAAACTACCATCCTATAGATTTTCCCGGCATCAGTCGAAATTGTTAATATCATTTTGAAATTGAGTTTTGACTATCAAAATATACTCAATGGCCATTTTTCATTATTTTTAGATTTAAACGTAATGTGTTCTCTATATAAAATATTAATTAACTATCATAACAATCCCAAATTCAAATTAATTGGTTGTTAAGAATCAGTTGGAGTTTCTAATTTTGCATGAGTGTGCTAATAAATGGTTCATGGAGTTATGTATCAACTATTAAATTGTGTACACATAATTGTACATACAATTAATTAATTATCTATTTTTAAGGGGAACACATTCTTATTGTGAAATTGCAGTTTTTAAGAACATAAGTATGTATTATTTTTAATACAAAGTAAATGTATTAATTATAAAAATATACATATAAAATCAATTTTATCGATTAAATATTTTTGTTGTATATCTGTATATTGTATGTTTTATTGTTGTATATATGTATGTTGTATATTGTGAATATCTCTCTAATTAAGACATATAATTTGTATTAAAATTATCTATTTTATATATCTAAATTTGTTTGAATAACGAAATAGAAATACAAATAAGAATTTGCACGATAAAAGAAACAGTAAATGCAAAGCCGTATGAAGTAGGTATCTATTTAATATATCTAAGTTTGTTTTTGAATAACGAAATAGAAATACAAATGAGAAATAGCACGATAAAAGAAACATTGACTACAAAGCCGTATGAAGTAACATACGCAAATCGAGAAATACGAAGATGGGACTCATCCAATCTCTGAGTTTTCTCATTTTACTCTACGGGGCTAAAGTATGAACCCGATAAAACGTAACAAGTGATGATCTGATGTGGATGACGTATGCTTAGGATATCAGTATTTAAGTGTACCAATTAATGAATTTTTGAAGAGTTTGGTATCTAACTTATACTGTCGAATGTGTATATTTTCTTCTCGAGATAATCTCTGATATAAAAATTATACTTCCAAGAGAATATGTAGTACACAATGTATCAACTGAGACTCACAGATTTGAGTAATACCACATGTATTGTCTCCCTTCACGCTCGATATATTGATGTACGTCAAATGAATGGCTCATTAAATGGACGCATTACTTGACACAGACAGTACCAACTTGGAAAAAGTAATCGGCTTTTGAAGAGATTTCTTGAAGAGGTAACTTTCGTATGCAAAGCATCGTATATTTCAATACGAGTATATAAAGCAAATAGTGGAAAAGCCTGGTGCTTCAGAGTCTAGGACGAGTGGGTGATCTTCAGTTATGAAGAAGATGTATCCAATAACAGGGATGAATTAATAATTTTCTTCTTCAATAATTGCAAAATTTAATTGAATAAATGTTTTTAAAAATAATCCTAAACGCTTTTTGGTAAAACTCACAATGAGATTGGACGTATTATACATTAAAATAGATATTATCAAACGATAAAATGAATATAATATGAAAGGACTGCAGAAATAAGTGCGTGGATTGACACCTTCATACATCATAACAAAATATAAGGAACAATTTTAAAACGATATGTTCAGATGTTGATAACAGTTCATGTTCTTGAATTATATTTACTCTATATTATCTTACAAGAAGATGCTCACAGCGTTTACTGCCTGTCATCACAAGCCCTAGTAGCCTGTTGGTCTAGGGCAGGGGTCGGCAGGAACGACTCTCGGACATAAACTCAAAATTCCCCCCATCTCAAGCAGCCTTATAACTTATGAGTTTATGAGATAGAGCCGCCAAACAAATATCGACTTGTACGGTATACTCTCTACCACTCTTTAGCCCGTCTGCACATGACCACACTCGCGTTGGTAAATATGAGTCGCATGCGAATGGTAGCATTTGAAGCATATGGTGTAGTACCGGACTCCACATTTGCTCTCACGTGTCGACGCAGCACGAGCAAGCGCGTGTGCAAGACGGTCGGCGATCGGTTAAGCAGTTAAGCTTCGACCTTAGTTGATGTTTGTTGTGTTCCGATTTCGTCTGCTTCTGTGTGTACTTATCACGTTGTTTTGCAATTGTTTGAAGCTTTTGGCAACAAGGACAAAACCATGGTAAATACTTTTTTTAAATTTACACATCAAATTTTCGAAGGCATTTACTTTGTGAAGAATCATAATATTAAATAAAAAACACTTTTATGTTGTATACATCACTTTTATTAATTTTACGATCAACTATAGTTTTAGCACAAACGTGCCTTCAACTGAATATATAATCAGTTCTTGTTTATACTTGTCCTAATGAAGGCACGTTTGTGCTAAAACTATAGTTGATCGTAAAATTAATAAAAGTGATGTATACAACGTAAAAGTATTTTTTTCATTTTACACATATCACTTTAGATTTCAGAAGAAATATTTCTGTAACATTTTAACATAAGAACGTTCATAAAAATTTCTCATAAACACGGTTCTTATGACAGACCAGAAATTATCTTTCACTCCTACCATATTAATTTTAATTTTTTCAGATTGTGGTTTATTAAATTTTTTACGACTCAACCCATAGGCAAAATGGCTTCAGCTATATCTAAAAAGGAGAGAAAAATCGTGACATTAATAAAGAATGGGCCGAGTCATATGGGTTCATTCAAAATATGGATGGTCTTCCGACTTGTCTCATCTGTCACGAAAAGATCGCAAATAATAAAAATCAAACTTAGAGAGACATTTCTCTACAACTACATTCGCGAACAAATATCCGGCAGGTGACGCACGGAAGAGAACTGGTAGAGAGCTTCAGCGTCAAAATCAGAAGTCGAGTTCCGTATTTGACAACTGGACACATAGTGCAAATATTGTGATTCATGCTAGCTTTGCGGTCTCTCTGGAAATCTCTGGAAAGGAAAACGTTTCACAGATGGCGATTACATTAAAGAGCGCTTTGTGAAAGCATCAGAAGGGCTCTTTTACGACTTTAAAAATAAAGAAGCGATCACGAAAAGAATAAAAGAATTGCCTCTATCTGCCAAAACAGTGCAAGACAGAATTTCCAAAATGTCTTCGAATGTAACAGAGCAGCGAGTCGAAGATATTAAGCTGGCTTCCGCAATATCAAATGCAACTGATGAGTGATGTGATGAGTCGCGTGATATTAGTGATACGGCACAAGTTGCTCTCTTCGTGCGATATATGGCGGCACAAGGTCCCAAAGTTTCCGAGCTTCTTGGACTGCTGCCGCTCAAGAGACAAACACGTGGAGAAGACATTACGAATGCTATAAAAACATTTCTGGAAAACACTGGAATTGACATAAATAAAATAATTTCCATTGCTATCGATGGAGCTAAAAGTATGACAGGCGTAAACAAAGAAGCAGTTTTAATTTTAAGGAGAAAAATTGACCACGAAATTCTCACGTTCCACTGCGTAATACATCAAGAAGCGCTTTGTGCACAAACATTTCCCATTTTAACGAAATAGTTGCGGTAATGAACATCGTCATCAAAGTAACTAACAGCATCTTGGCCAAACCACTCTATCATCGCCAATTTAAAGTACTCTTGGACGAAATGGATAGCGAGTACCTAGATTTACTTCTGCACAATAAGGTACGCTGGATTTCTAAAGGTAACGTACTGAAACACTTTGCTTGATGTTTAGAATAAATAAAATTGTTCCTACGCGAAAAAACATCAAGAATTGGAAGAAGACACATGGCTACAAAAATTACATTTCATGGTCGACATCACTTCACATCTTAATGCAAGGGAAAGGAAACATCGCATATACATTATTGGAAGTTGAAGAGTGCTTTAAAAATGAATTACAAGTTCTCGCCAAAGATATAGAGAGAGGTGAATTACTTCATTTCAAGAATTTCAAGACAGTGTCGTGACGAAAGAAGCAGTTGTTTTGAAGCGATTTATTTCGAAAAATGCGAATTTATTGCAAAAAATGAAGAACAGTTTTGGTGAACGTTTTCAACAATTCAGAGCAAATAAAGCTTTAATTGTACGTCCTCTCAAAATAAATTACAATGAACTTGACTTAGCACCTTTCGACACAGATGCTGGTTCACTCCAGATGCAGTTAATAGATTTATAAAGCAAGGAACTGTGGAACAACAAATTCACAAATCTGACCAACCGCTTGGAACAACTCGAGAGAGAAATCTAATTTAATTTCTCAGCACAAGTGACAGCTATAAAATAACTGCCTATAATAGAAACAATAATATTTGATACATGGATTAGTTTGCCTGACACATATGACGTGTTAAAAAAACTAGCTTTTGATATTCTCACATCTCTCATCTTTGGCTCTACATATATATGCGCACATTCTCAGCTATGGACCAAATAAAAAATAAACTTAGAAACAGAATAACGGATAAAAATTTACAATCATGTATTCAATTAAAAATAAGTAGCTATTTTCCAGACATAGTAAAGCTATCAAAAGCGATGCATGGACACGGTTCTAATTAAATTTTTTAATAAAACATCTCTAACTTTTTTTCCCTAAAAATTCATATCATATACATATGTATATTACATATATGCGGCTCTCTGGTACCTTTGTTATCCTGTATCCATGACAATTTGGCTCTTCTCACTTGACAAACTGCCGACCTCTGGTCTAGGGGTTAAGACGCTGGCCTAGTGATTTAGTAGTCTGAGGTCCGCAACTTATTCCAGGAGACCAGCAAGTTAAACCTATTTTCATAGTACAAGCATTTAGCTTAATTTGAAAATAGTAAAAATATTGATGTGACATGTATTCAGTGTACGCGTCACTATTTTTTTATTTAAAAAAAAACAAATTTCATACTTCAAAAATCACATTTAAAATATGTAGGATTTATTCTAATTTTAACTTATTATTTTAAATAAGTTTCTTAAAGTAAAAAAGATAAGTACATGTTTTTATTGAGTTATTTGATGTGAATTTTGTTTAATAAAGAAATCTTAGTAAAAATAATTTTCGGTCATCAAATCAGAGTGAAGATCAAGGGAAATTATTAATGTGATTTGTAACGCGTAGGTAGCGCTTAAATAACCCACACCAGACTAACGTAAAGAAACTTTGCGATTAATACAAATTAGTCATTTCTCTATTTTTAACATATATTATCGTTATTATTATTATTAATATAAATAAAAGGATTTATAACACTTTTCTTATTTTAAAATATTACAATGCAAAACCTTCATCATAGGTATGAAACATTATCATGAGAATCCAATTTACAAATCAACGATGATAATATTTATTCATCCCATCTTGAATTGAAAATAATAAATTGTATAATAATAATAATTTTCTATTATTTATTATAAATTTTCTAATAAATCAAACTTTGTATCGTAAATATAACTGAGTATTATTTTTATCATGACTATAGTTTCAACGGGCGTAGTCTCTCTCATCAAAACGTGTAAATAACAACAAAATTGAATAACATATTCAAGCGGAATAGATTGTGATGGAAGGGGGATATTGTGGCCTTTATTGGGAATATTTAAAGCAGTAGTGAAGTACTATCCCAATTAAAAGTTTAAACTTAATATGCAAAACTGTTAAGAAATATAACGGATTAATAATATGTTTAAAAGATTACGTTTAATAATTAGTAATAAGTATTTATTATAAAAGCGAATTAAAATCTAAAAGCACAGATTATTTAGCAAAATGCTTATGCATAATAAATAATAATGCTTCTCTATATGGTGAGTGTACTCGTATATTATATTAGAATACTCGTGAGTATAGCCAAATAATTTATACTTGATTTTCTCGTGGGGAGAATTTTTACCACTATAGAAATTCAGTAAAGTAAATGATTCATCTTCACTAAATTTTATACTTGAAAGATAATAATGTAATATTTATAAAAAAAAAACTAACTAAGATCTAAAATAATGGTGGCAAGAATTAGATGTAAGAATATAATACAACTGAATAGAATAAGCAACATTTGTTGAATAACAAACGTACGAAAATTAAATGTATTCATATATTGAGATACACAACCCACCCCATTAAAACGCAATTAATTTAAAACACTTTGAATAGAGGTCGCCGTGCTATTTATAGATTCATTATCATTTCACTATTTACCTCTTAGATGATTTGACTGTACACGAACTTGTACACAAAATGCTATAATGTTGCATCGAATTTCTAAGCAGCAAATATTCTGGAGTTCAAAAATTATGGGACGTATTATCGCCGGGTCCGAAAACAGCTGCCATATTTCTGGAGCCGTCTGTTTGGGACATTTTAATAAAACACAGCCTGTTTAAAGATATTGAAACCAACAAAACATATTTAAAAATATACTGAGTAAACATTTTTATAAATATGCTCTACTCAACTGACAGCTTCAGCCATGAGCATAAGATTATGGGTCACGTTTTCTTAAAAAAAAATGTACATTCATCATTTGTGAAAAAAAAAACAAGTATTGAATATTGATACGTATATAATTTATAAATATCATAGTATTGCCATTCAATGCAACTTTTTTAATGAATAAACAGATCTTATAAAATATTCTAAATATAACAGTGTTTTTATGGTAATGATAAATGTTATATTATTTTTTCTACTCTGCAAAGTAAATTAGGTAAGATGAGAAAGAAGTAATGAAGTTGAATCAATTGTACTAAATGGATGAAATATGTCATGTAAATTTCAAATGCAAGCTATATCATTACATTACAGCACATCATTTAAAAATATATTTTTAATTTCTTTATTTAAACTTATTCCATACTTATATTAAATAAAAATTAAGCATTCAAATACAATAAAAAAACACACTAAATAATGGCTTCAATATTTAGATGTTTCATATTCAATAACTTTAAATAAAATAACAGCATTTAAAATGAAAAACTATGCAAGTAACTTCTACAGGAATGGCTCTAGTAATATCAGTTTCTGATGTTTGTATTGCAGGATCATCCGCACTCTGCTTCATAGAACTAATCAATAATGATTGCGTGCAGCCGATAATATACAAGGAATGTTTGAATATTTCTAGATTAAGGTAAAGAAAACCACTCCTAAAACTTTACTGATGCGTACGTCGTCTGTCCTTAATTCTGTCTGCATTGGAAAGAATTTCAAGAATTATAATTATGGTAGATTGCACAAAGGGGCAACAGTAATATTTATAATAATTGGAGCAATAATTTTATAGTCAATCATTATAATATAAGTTAATATCATCATCATCTTCAACAATTTTGCATCCAGAACAAGAAGATACTTCCCCCACCCCCATTTCCCCCCTCTCCAAATTTCGTGATCCACTGTCCATGCATACCCACATTTCGCTTTCTGATCCAAAGTTTCCATTAGTCATCTGTTCACAAAAATATTATTACAATCGACGTCATACTGAGAGAGATTTTGTTTGCATAGTCGAACTTTACAATGATGTCGCCCTGTCAATCATTATCGATTGACAACAACAAAGCGACAAAAATTCGCAATGTTTTATTTTATTTTAATTTGTTAATAGGCTACGAGGCACAATTTCTGTAGCGAATAATATATCATAAAAATACGCAGGCTTGAGAAAATCACACAGATATATTGTGACCTCATCGGAAATCGAACCGAATCCCTTGGAATTATTGTTTATTTAATTTTATACTCCTTGAATATTACACTCTTTGATTTATTTTTTACAGGTGTTCGATTTATTGAATTATATTTTGCATGAAATCCATGAGATAATTAATGCTTTGTTGACATTTCAAAATATGTTTGTATTTTTGTGATCTCCCTCTTGGGTCACATAAGGCTACAATGGAAATTGTAAAGGGCGGACGCTGGATCGGTTACGTACTGAGATGAAAATAAAAAAAGGAAGACCCTCGGGGAAAACCCCCACCAAAGAAAAATAATTCCGAACAGAAAAGTTGGGAAAGAATACTTTCCATTGTATTTTTTATAAAAAAATGAATAATATCGTAAATTTTACATGTGTAAGCTTTCATTTTGTTTCGAATACATAATAGATGGGGTCTTCAGTTTTTTTTGGTGTGAAATATTTGAAATATTTTTCAGATTGTAGCTCCCAATTTATCATTTTAGAATCTCAAGGGATGTCTCTTGGAAAAAGTTTAGGAAAATTATACGGCGAACACATTGAGTTATAATCACAAATTTTGAACCGTTTTCATGACGTCAACTTTCGTCCCTTAGCATTTTATACATGGTTAACCTTTTAGAGTTCGTAATACGGTTTAAGTAGGTACTCCGCACGTTCACTTGTTAACAAATTAGCCCGAACCTTGGGACCTTGGCACGCAGTACGATAAATGCCCATGTATCACAGTGTGGTACATAAAGAGGAATTTTGCGTATTTAAATAGATTCCTTTCCTCGAGGACACTTTTTATTTATTAAAAGGTCCTTATATATATCTAAACATGTTAATTGTTGAGGCTGTGATGTTGTGTGTTGTTGTGGCTGAGTGATGATGGCAGCTATCATTGCTATTGTATGCTCTTGTATAAAAGACGCGCCTCGATTCAATACTTTCGATCAGTATCAAACATATAATAGGACTAACTTGGTGATCTCTTGGAATGAGGTTCGAACTGGCGACCACTTGATTACTCGGCGAGCATCTTAATCACTAGACCAACAAGCTATGCATTGCAATCTTGTGGACATGGGCGATATTGTTCACAAAGATATACAAACGAACCAATGTATTAGTGGCACAAGAAAATTGTTTCAGCAGTTATAAACACTATAGTATGAAAAAAAATACTATAATCTAAGACTCTATATGTTTATTGGTAAATAATTGTTACCAAAAAAATATTTAAATCCTTTTTCTTAACAAATTTACCTTAATGTATTGGGTGACATGCTCAACAAAAAGTTTTAATGTTTCAATATTGTTCCATTAGTAAAATTGATACAATTTTGGATTTTTATACGATTCAGTATATATACATTCGTGTAAGCGCAACAGACTTTTTAATTATGTAATCGAAGTGTACCAAAAATAATAATTTACTTTGCGAACAAAATGACAACAAATACCCACTGAGACGGATCGACGAGGAGGATCCATTTCATGATGTTCTCTGTTACCTGATATTGCTCCACTCAACTTTTATCACTGAAGAGCTAAAAATCTAAATTTATGAAAAGGCCAGAAAATAATATCCTTATAAATTTAATTAAAAATAATTTTAATACGATGAAAATAAATGTTTAATTTTAATTATTAATGAAATACATTAAATACTAATTTAATGTATTAATTATAAATATATACATATAAAATCAATTTTGTCGAAAAATATTGTTTTTGCGCTACATACATTTTACATATTTTAATTATTTCTATAATACATGTTATATTTACAAAATGTGAATAGACAGGGCATTTTATTTGGTGCTTAATTATGACCTTGGAACAGCAAAGTACCATGTGATACTTTGGTCAAAATTTACTATTTAGTATCAAAATTCTTACAATATTTTTCTCTTTAAAGCTGTGTTACATACATCAAATTTCCCGTCATTAGTAGTAACAAGGAAACAGTTATATTTTAGTAGGACTTTTTTTGAGACAAACAAAAATATGATACATATATATACCTGCACAAGTTATGCACCTCCATAGGTCATGGTCCTGGGTCACCTCCACAGCTGACTCCAGGTTCTCTCTCCAGCCGGATGCAATGCATCTATCCACCGTTTTGGCATTCTTCCAAGTTTTGGTCGGCCCAAAGTTGTGTCCAGAATAATCTCCTTTTAACTCTTCTTTGCTCTTAATTGTATAGCTACATTTTAATGAAAATCTCACCACATAGGCGAGGAAATAAATTATGTCGAAGAAATTAAAAATGTGGAGTTTAATATTTAAATTTGATGTCAATGTTGCTCCAAGAGTATGGACTGTTGGCCTCTGAGACGCAAGAAGGAGCAACATCTGGTGGGCATACTCCGATGGTTATTCAGCATCATCAGATTAGATAGAATCAGAAATAAGACTCTCGGAGGAACCATCGAGTTGGCGCCCATAGAAACAAAGCCCGCGAAGCGCGATTTTAGCAGTTTGGACGTGTCCATCGAAATGACTGATAGAAAAGATACATAAGGACATCTGTGTTCCGACAGCATCGAAAGTATGTAAATACTCATTAAAATAATAATTAATATTGTAAAATACTTATATAATTATAATATTTCACTTACACTTATGTAATGTACATTTATTTTAATTAATAAATCATTCGCCGTGAAAAGATGACAGATATCGTTTCTAGCATGTGCTAATGACATGATTCCTATTAAAAAGCATCAATCTACGTCAGAAAGCGGTATTTATATTATTAAGATAAAATAAATTCATTGAAAAGAAAATTAGCAATCTCTACATGAAAATTTTATTACATTTTACGTAGTACTTAGGGATCTATTAATACATATTATATTTAAAAAAATGTTTATATTATATATCCGTTTCATATATAATTTTTATAATTAATTCATTACATTATATAAATAAATCAATCGAGCCTATCTCAATGGCCTTTTTTGATTGACCTGTTTTGGGTTTTGATAATATGTCTATCTGCATATTCATCTGGATCGCAGTGCCGCACCATTATTGGTGTAAAAAAAACTACGGAAGGAACGTAGTTTCGTAATGTTCGGTTGGGTACGGAAATTTTTGTCACAGATAATAGATAAATCCGAAGAATCTATTTTCTTACAGACTATCTTATAAAGAAAAACGACGTCTAGTGTTTGTCTTCTTTGGGAAAGGTTCCAAAGTTTGGAAAAAGTCAGTCTAGCTTCGTAGTTTGTAAGATCTTCGGATAGTCCACAGCGGCATGATTCGTAACAACTTTTTCTGGACGCTTCTATTTTTCTTACTGTGGATTTCATAGCTCGGTGACTAAATTATGCCGTAGTTACTGCGAACCAAGGATAATGATAGTTAATTACAAATACTTTACATTTTAAATATGAATTAAATATATTAATTAGAAAGATATACATATAAAATCAATTTTATCTAAAAATATTGTTGTTGCGCCACCGGGATTCGAACCTGGATCTCTGTCCTAACCGGGGAAGGTGCATTATCCAACTATGCTACAGCGACAATTTTCGAACCAATATGTTATGTTTTTTATATTAATACATTTAATCGTTCCATTATTTAAAAGAGCCATCTACCTTATTTTTACAGAATCTCAAATACCTTTGTGTAAACTGATAGCAAAGAAACGTAAACGGTTAGGAAAGAGATCCAGGTTCGAATCCCGGTGGCGCAACAACAATATTTATAAATATGAATTAATTAGAAAGATATACATATAAAATCAATTTAATCGAAAAATATTATTGTTGCGCCACCGGGATTCGAACCTGGATCTCTTTCCTAACCGGGGAAGGTGCTTTATCCAACTAAGCTACAGCGACAATATTTTTAGCGACAATTTTCGACCCTTTTTTTTATATTAATACATTTAATCGTTCCATCATTTGACAGAGCCATCTACCTTATTTTTACAATATTTATCGATAAAATTGATTTTTTATGTATATCTTTCTAATTAATATATTTGATTCATATTTAAAATATCACAGACCTATGTTTTGAATAATTACAACTTCACAATACGAATGTGTTCTCCTAACTTTACATTTTATTTATAATAATGATTATTCAAAATGAACTCTAGAAAAATAAGATGATAACAATATTTAAAATCTAACGTGCAAGATGCAGCTCTAATAGAAAAGGTAATGTAATCAATATCAACATTTAGCGGCGAACGATGAATTACCCTCGGTGATTGTGTGATAGTGATCTATTGAAAAAAATCCTTTTTCTTCTTATCTTTATTTTGATTTTGATTATAAAAACAGGTCAAGATTTTAACATAAGAGTAAGAGCATTTAAAATATTTAAATAGTAATGATTTTTCTAAATTTTACAATAATTCATTAGAAAATTATTTTACTTTTCATAAAAATTTAGGATTGTCTGCTTTACATATAAAAAATGTCGGTCTTAAATTCAATAATTTATAATCATTAAAAATAAGTAAGGCATGTAAAATTAACCAAAATTTTCTAACTAAGCAACTAAATTTAACCACGAGTCCTATTCTAATAATTTTGTATCATTAAGTTAATTTCCACATATTGCATCATCGTATCAATTAATGTTAGGTACTAGATTAATATTTTAAATGATTATTATTATTTTAAATTATTTTATTATTAAATATAATTTCAAAAACATTAGAATGATTTTTAGATATATGATTTCAATTAGTTAATTTGAAATCCTAATAAATGAAATGATATTTTCCGAAAGCGGTTAGTGTATTTAATATAACTCATAAAGTGACAACACGTAAGTGAAAACATAAATTTAAATAATTTATATTAATAACTTATTTTTGACATGAATAAAGATCAACCTTAACTTTACAATAGTGGAATATTATTTTGCTATAATATAAAACATGATTAAATGCAATGTTTTTAATATAAATGTATACAATTCGATGGGTCAATTTTCCATATAAACATTAAAATATATTTTAACAATATTTTTGAGTATGTCTAAATTTTTGTAGGAACCAATTACTGGGATTTATCTCCTGAGAGATTGTCATCAAGATATAAATGTTTGAATGAATTTCATATATACACATAAGGGATATAACCCCAAAAACTTTATAAAAAATAGTCTTAGCTTCAGCGACATCTATACTGTTACATGAGAATGAATATCATATTTTTTTTAAATCCATAAATGGCGACAGCATAGTTGGTAATAAATAATTGAAATATTCCAACATGATATCATATATACAACTTCCAAAAATTTGATAAATGTGGTAGCATGGGTAAATAGGTGAACATTACATTGTGAAAAGTGATCACTTAAGTCAGCCGATGACAGGTCGTTAGCCAAGTAATGACCAAGACTTCCATACTTCTCATATAAAAATAATAGCTTCGTCTCTGTGAGACATCTATATTATTAAAAAATATATATTACTTGTCATTATGTTTTGTTAAGTGTTTAAAATTTTTACTTTTTAGAAGTAACTAATGATTTTTATTTTATTATTTTATTTTTAAGGGGAACACATTCTTATTGTGAAGTTGCATTTTTTTAGAACATAAGCCTGTGATATTTTTAATACAAATTAACTGTATTAATAAAAAATGATTATTTAATTAAAATCAATTTATCGAAAAAATATTGTTGCTACCGGGATTCGAATTTAGATCTCTTCATATCCGGGAAAATGCATTAACTGATTATGCTAAACTAACACAGTAAGTTGACGACAAATTTTCGAACTTATATGTTGCACTTTCAAATTGATACATCTGTCCTTCCAATATTATTTCGATAAATTGATTTTATATGTATCTTTCTAATTAATACATTTAATTTGTATTTAATTTTTAATTTATTATATTTGTAATACAATCAATGAACAATATTTACCACACGCATACACCAATTATAATAGTTTATGTTTAAAAATGATTATGATATCAATTTAAAGTGATCCAAAGGAAAGCCCGCCGTTGCTGAACGATATAACACTAAAAACAGGAAATACTCGGAAAATTAAACAGTGGCGCACTGAGTTACTTTGTATATATATTTTATGTTATATTATTCCATTTCTTTTGATTAGCATCTCCTATAATAAGAAGTTACCACATATGTGTAAAAACTTTTAATACTGCCTGATTTAATATAAAAAATAATAAAAATGTTGCAATAAAAAACTAATATTATAATAGATATCTCATAGAGATGAAGCTATTTTTTATTATATTTAATGGAAATATATAGAAGTATGGGTAATTCTCACCCATTAATCAGATAGATTTGGAGATTCTGATCTCTGATTAATGGTGAACGCTATATTTGTATACAGTGATTTCTTAAGCCAGCCAAAGACAGGTCGTAAACCCGGTAATTACCCATACATCCATATATTTCCATTAAATATAATAAAAATGAGATATCTATTCCAGTAATTGTGTGTTCTTGGAAATATTCAAATATTGCTAATATTATAATAGTTTCTTTGTAGTCAGTTTTTTATGATTAAACAACTTCTCCCTACCATTGATTATTTCACCAGTCTTTTACATTCAAATTTGACCTAGTAAAACACCGATTCATACATCAATATACAGTATTATATTTAATCTACCTTAGGCGCCTGTGGTACGAAAAAGAGCACTAACCTGATATCCGGATAACCCACTTTTACTTAGAAACTATATGACGGGCTACCACAAGACCAACCAAATCCGTTTTAATATTACAAATAAAATAGTTAGCCGTGAACTTTATAAAAAAGAGAGCAAGTATCGCATCGATCAATTAAAATGAAATAATAATTTCAACAACAATGTAATATATGTTTGTAATATTTTAATGAAATCCTTATTAGCATCGTAACGATATTACAGGCCAGGGTAGGCCTTGGCAGATTCAATTAGATTCCTGCATCGTTTCCCAGCGCCTTGATCGCCAGTTGTCAAACCTGAGAATGCGTAGGTCCTTTCGGATCTCATCCAGCCGATGCGGTAGCGGAATCTCAATCTGATGAGCTTGATATCGTGGTCATTGTAGCGATGTTGCCAATTATTACTTTCGCAAATCGGACCAAAAGCCATATTATAAAATGCGATTAGTATTAAAAGTTTTTTATTTATTTTTTCGTTAAAAGTTACTACATCTCTGTGAAATGTGGCTGAAAGGGGAAGCTCTAGCGGATATGGAAGCTTAAGGCTTCACGGCGAGAGAGATCGGATGCGGATGCGAGAGGATATCGGTATTTGAAAGCTTTTCCGATCACAACTTTAATCGATATGTTTTAAGCGCTGCCGCTTGTAAAATGCAGCGCGAAATAAAACTAATTATATTCTTGTATTTGTATATAGCATGTATATATGCCTGTATTCTGCGCGAGGACTTTAAGGAAATAAATTATATATGATAAATTCATTTACTAAAAAACAAGGAATTATTAAATACAGTGTGTTAATAATACGGTTAAGATGATCAAAAAAAAAATATATTGCAGTTAGGAGTGTTGTCAGATTAGTTTTGAGAATAGAAATATAAAATAATCTGTATTATCTTTGTCAGACATGCCCATCTTGGATACGAAGGAATACAGAGTCCTAATGGCAAAGACCTTAAATACAATAAATCCTAACAAGCGAGCATCGATATATTTGAAGTTTCGAGCATTGCCAAGGGAATTTTAACTTTCAACTACTGAGGTGACTTTTTTACATAACTACTGAGATAAAGTGATATCAGCGAAGTCTTTAAGAATGGACATATTTAAAATATATATTTATAAATAAATTAATATATTTTTAGACTATATTTATGTATTAAAAATATTACCATAAATGTAGTGTCTTTAGAGCATTTTTTTAAATATTACCATTAGTTTTTTATATAAAAAAAAAGTATCATAAATGGTATATTTTTGCACATCTCTTCATATAAAAATTACGAAAACGATATTGTTTTCAATTTTAAACATAAGCTCTAAATATAACTAATCAAAAAAATTAAATAAGACTCTATGGGATAAAAGTGTATGCGACAAGTAAAAAGGCTGGTATTAAATTCATAAATTCAGTGCATGTGTGAACTAACATGAAGTGAACTATGAAGCATTAGTCTAAATGAAAGGTCTGTAGGTAATTTGAAATAGTAATTGACAGAATCAGTAATATATAGGTTGGAAAATGTATTTATTGAATTAAATCATTAGAATATTGATGGTATGATTGTCATATATCAATTTTATTATTTTTTTATGAACTCGAGGCAAATATTTTTTTGATAGCAACATTTTTTCTGCATATCTTTTCAACTGATTTATTTACATAAGATGTTTTACATTATATTTTTGGAGGTCATAATGTCAATTAATTGCAGAATAATCTTTTGGTAATGGTAATACCCTAACAATGTATGAAGAAATAATGTAATGATTTTTCTATATTATCATAGGTAGGCATTGTATAATTTATGACATCACCAACATTATTCTCGCATATTACTAATTAAGAATAATCACCGACTCACCTTCTTCGAGAGTGTTAAGCCAGTGTCATGTGTTCCAAATGGTTTTTTTTTCTCAGAGTTTGGAAAAACTTTTACAATCCTTTCAATCTCTTGCCGGCTTAAGATCTTTTCAATTTGAGTTCTGTAGTATGAATCAATACCCATACACTCACTAGTATATGTTTTTCTGAAAAATTTCTGAAAAATATTTCTGGACGTTTTTATTAACAAAATAAATATTGAATTTCCATAGATTTTTGAGGATTAGTGAGGTTATGAAAGAGTTTTTGCGTGGGTATATATTGAAATCGTACCAGATGTTTTAAATTATGTTATGTAATATTAATGTGAGAGTAGTGGATACCCCAATATTTCATCTACCTCTCTCTATCTCGTTTAAAAGTCGTGAAATGTATTGTGTAAATATGTTACTAGAGTTGTTGTCTGGAAGGTAATGATAGGAAGAGTGAAGCTCGTACGGCGATCTTCCGTAGCACTGCTGGCCGCATTGGTATTGCTACATGTTGTCGGTACTGAGTATCTTCACGGCTACTGAGTGTTTTGTTTTGTGCACCTGTATACATAGTGTACGGCTTCCGAGGGTTAAATCTGCCGGCAGTGGTGTATGGGGTGAGCTCCCTTTCCTTACTTGTATTTCTTTTTGTGCCGTCTATTTCCCCGGAAGAGAGTGTCTCCTAATGTCTCTCCTGCTCCCCAGCCTTATGGTTTGTAGGTTACTATAATTTTATTATTATTTGTCCGACCTTATTTGTATAATGTTACTCAAATGTTGTATATATTATTACAATAAAAATAAAACAATGGTCGGGTACAATGAGAGCAAATTTGGTATAGGAGGCTACGCGGTATCGCCTCATCACTTTTGCGAAGCGTTATTGAACAGTCTCGTTTGTAGTATTAAAAAAAATACGGCGGGGTAAGAGTAGGATCGAAAAAGAAGCCTTGAGCTTATTAAATCGGTCCTGAGAATGTGGTGGGTCCACTCTCATTATGCACTTGTACTTGATGGGTGTGTTCAGTTTCGCCGGATGGTGATAATGACAGCGGAAGCGATAGTCCTCCACAGATTAAAATTATTAGAAACTAGTTTACCTGATCGTATCAGATATCAATCTATATAATACAATCTTCTCTCACTCTATCGAAACCATCTTAGCGACCCTTTTTTAAGTCTATCGAGTATACTACAAACGGATCTACATTCGTTTCTAATTTGCTTGTTCTTTACTCAATCATATACAGGATGTAACAAACCTAGTCCACAATATTTTATGGGATTTTGATGTATATGTGAATACCTGACTAAATTACGAGTCGAAAATGTTCAAGGAATATATGCAAATTCTCCACCATTAAAGAATATACTATTGTTTGAAAATTTTACACAATCATGTTAATATTTAAGTCTACGTACTTCGAAACAAATATTTGCGAAATTTTTCCTATTATTATATATATATTAATCTACATATTTTCTTAAGGCCCTAAATCATCTTACAAAAATTAGTCTGGCCGCTCGAAATTTGATGAACTTTAATTTTTTGCGTTCAATATATAATATAAAATTAATAAAATATTTCAATTAATTGAAATAATCGCATTATTATGATTTTTTTGAAATGCATCATTCTGTGACATGGTTAAGGTTAGACACATATTTCTTGATCATTTCCGATTCGTAATTTAGTTAGATATCCACCCGTATGTTTTTGGCTAACGGAGAAGAAATGCAACATTTGTCAGTGTTTCAAAATAAAGCTTTGAGAATAATACTCAGAAAAATTAGATATATTATACATACTCGGATTAGTGCAATGCTGAAATATCTGAATATGATGACCTTTAAGCGGAAAATATATTTTAATACAATGGTATTTATTAACAAAATCTTAAATAAGAAAATATCAGCGGAATTTACACGAAAAATGGATACAAATCAATATGAGAACGAAAATCGTACAAGAGGAAGGGATATACTGAGACTTCTATTCGGGAAAAGGGCCAAATCTCAGAAATCGATGATGTATAGTACGATGAAGATTTTTAATGAAATACCAGTAAACATAAGTACGTAAATTAAATAGATTTAAAATGAAACTGACCAAGTATGTAAAAGATTAGTTTTAGTAAAAGAAAATACTTTAATCTTGTTTATATTAGAGCATATATAGGAATGCTTATGTTTGCACTATGATAAGAATTAAATAAATAAATGAAATATTGTAGACTAGGTCTGTTACATACTGTATATACACACGTACGCATAAGCGACCACATTTCCATGTAATTCAGGGTACTTTTGTTCTTCTTTTGCCAAATCCAGGCTTGAAAAATAGTACTGGCATTAAAACTCCATTATGCATTGCTAGTCATACTTCGAAAAACATTGCATAAATACATATTAAAAGAATCAATAAGCACTAATTATATTTAATTAACTAAATTCAGTATTTCTATCATATGTAATAAAAAATATATTTTTATTACAACACAATATATTGTAAATACGAAATGTGAGTCCGCGATAGAATGAATTCTTACAAAATTCAAAGAATATCGGTTTCATAGAAAAATATAAGTATTTACCTTTCCACCAACTAAGCCTGACTGAGGTTTATTTCTACAAACTGAATTATCCCGGTAATAAATCTTTTAGAAAAGGGTATATTTAACGCGGAGAGGGATGGAAATCTTCCCTTTAAATCCTTCATTAGTTTTTTTAGCTGTGTTTTACACCAAGCTGCCAAGTCGCATGACGTTTTACAGCTGACTTGGTGTAAATGTTGGACAAAAAATGTAAAATGCCTTTTTAAAGTATTATCTCTCATATTTTAAATTAATATATCGTCAGCATAGAAATGTAGATAAGACGCAAATAGTTAATTTTTAATAACTTAAGCGAAATTATTAATTCAGTATAGGTTCATTTTCAACGTCAAGCGGGGAACTGTTCAAAATATATTGTTGTATATTCTAAAACACCGGATATATCAGCTATTTAGGTTGTAACACCTGGTATATCAGCTATTTACTTTACTTATGAAATTGATCAGTTTACATAGAGTTTGTTGGATTTTTTCCTACACACGTCATTCTCATAATTATTATAAATGATATCACCAAGAAAGGAGAATATTCAAAGCAATCGATTAGATTTGGTCATACATATTATATTTAAAATAGGTATAAAAAGTTAAAATATAAATAACATTTGGTCCACGTAAGGAAAAGTGAAATGTCTAGACAGGGGGGGGGGAATGATATATTTTTCTCGGGGTCCTATAGTGTAACTGAGCCAAATTTGGAAAACTTTTCATTCAGAAAGATGGTATAGGGTGGCCAGAAAAAGGTAAGGTAGCCTATTTTAAAATCAATGAATCTTTTGATTAGGTTTAATACATCGTCCAAAACAATTTGGGTGAATTTTGTACAAATAATAAAAAGAAATACATACATTAGTATTTTAAATATTCAGCAATCACTGATGAGGTTAACAGACTTCTTAGCAATATAGTCTTACCGAAAAAGGGAGAACGAAAAATACTGAAAGCTTGGACAACAAATCGAAGCGTTTGAAAATCCAATTTTTATTGGAAAACTTTCCGCCTGTTTATCTTTTTGCCCAAAGCTTAAAAGCTGCCTCTGAGTAATTCGTTTTTTCAAAAAGTTTTCCATATTAAAAATGATTTTCCCTTCATAATAATATTATGAAACCTTTTCTGACTGAAAATGTTTTTAGATACAACATTAAAAATCTCGGAACATGATATAGGAATATCAAGCTTGAAGAGCGGTTATCTCAAAATTTTACTTCCAAACGATTAAATAATGATTTTTCAATATAGCATAAATGAAAGAAAAATGTACACTATATTTTTAGCAGATGATACAATGTTAGTGGCAAGAATAGTGAACGAATAGTCAAGTTAGTAGAATATACGATGTGTGCACGGAAAGTAACATTATAATAAATCTGGGCAAATCGATATATATATAAAGTATATATATATATATACTTTATTCTAAAAACTGATATTTTCAACGATAAATTGTTTCCCTTTAAAATTAAACTACGCCAACTTTTCAATAACTACTAACATAAATTGTGTATATTGCATCCCATTTCCCTTCCCTTCTTACCCTTTCACTTTGTATGTTCAGTTTAAAAACACTCTTTTGTTTCTTTTTAATTTTTATTTTTTAAATTTATACTTACTATTTTTAGTTTATTATGTTTATTTAAATGTAAAAGTCTTTTTTTTATCAGTTTATTTGAGTGTACTATTTTTTAGTTTATTATGTACTAGTTATTTAATTCCGAAGAAACTTCACTGGTGTTATTTTTATATATTATGTTATTATTTGCTATTATTGTTACACTGTTTGTTTCTCTAAATATAAAAATAGATAAAAAATAAAATATATTGTATATGTATATCTTTATAATTAATACATTTAATTAGTATTTAAATAATGGTAGATGACGAATTATTGGAACACGTGGAAGAGCACTTTGGGAGTATATTTGATAGACACCGAAGGATTTAAAATGATGTTGAAAGGAGAGTAACTGGAGGGAATAACATGAATGGTGCCATCGAATGCAGTATTTGCTAATGGAAACATGTTAGCCGAGGAAAAACTGAAAGATTGAAAGTTACTTAGTTGAGTCAAAAATATAATATTAAATTTGAATATAGTAAACGCTGTTCATTGTTCATGGTTTAATATTGTAATTATATTTAACTAGATAAAAAAATAATATTTACAAGAACATGTAGATGCTGATATTGAATTAAAGATAATTGAACACATAATAAGTAAGTAGGATCTACCTATGTTAAGCAAAGCTCAGTTGTTCCATTGAACATCTATAGAAATATTATTTCATTGTCATGTGCCAAATCATTATGGAATTATTTTATTATAAATATTCAAATAAAATGGAACAAATATCTCATATATAAGCTGGTAGACGACCGATAGACAGGTTTTCCAAGAAACAGCAGATCCTCAGATCTATTGTAGAAAGAAAAACGAAAATAAGAAGGAGAAATTCCCTCCCTTTAATTTTTGCTAAAAAAAAGTAAATTTTTTAAATTGTCACGACTTAATTCTGGTTTATTTACCAAAAAAAAAAACTTAAATCATATATATGAATATGTAAACACGTATTGTTTGGGACATATATTTACTTGTGTAAATATATATTTATTCTTGGACGAAAGTATTGTAGTGCCTTCCCCACCCTCCTTGAACGAGTGCGGTTATACGTGAGTCGAAAGAATTACAATATTATACTAATTTGAGACTTCGCGTTTATACAGTGTCGGAACTCGTCGTCTTCTAAAGGAACCTAAGACGACATAGTAATTAAAACATACAGTCCACATTTTGGAGGTGCCAGCAGAATCTGGATTGTAGAGTGCTAAACTCCTTCCGCATCCGACTTCTTGCGGTATCCATGCTTATACGCAACACGTATGTTTAAATAAATATTATTAGAAGAACACATTATTATTGTGAAGTTGTAATTATTCAGAACATAATGATATTTTAAATATGAATTAAATGTATTAATTAGAAAGATATACATTTAAAATCAATTTTATCGAAAAATAGGGTTGTTGTGCAAACGATTAAATGTATTAATACCAAAAATTAACTGTATTAATATTATAATGGAACGATTAAATGTATTAATGTCAAAAAGGTAACATATAGGTTCGAAAATTTGTCGCTAAAAATATTGTCACTGTAGCATAGTTGGATAATGCACTTTCCCCGGTTAGGAAAGAGATCCAGGTTCGAATACCGGTGGCACAACAACAATGTTTTTCGATAAAATTATATGTATATCTTTCTAATAAATAAATATTAATCCAATCCATATTTTGAATCTAAATAATTTATATAATATTTTAAAAAAAAAACATTTGTATGTTGAAAAATAAGCCATTAAATATATATTATATAAACCAGCGGGCTGGTTACAGAATTCGTTATCCAATTTTACCTAAGAAATGTATTTTATGTGTGTATTTATTTTATTATAATATAATATGTAAATTATAAATACCTTAGTATATATTATTTAAAATCAGCCTAATTCTTTTAAAAACTTCTCAAAAACGAAATCATTCATCATGGCGATGACTCGATTGTCAATAATATTAATGGCTCTACAAATATGGAAAATATTTGAATTGGAACGAAATTGGCCCTCGGAGGAATTGAAATCAATAGAAAATTTGCATTCCACCTTTTCAAATATTTAACGAATACGTAATTAATCCATCAATTCTACGTAGGAATTTGGATGCAAACCTAAAGAGCGTGCAGTAAAAAATAGCTAAAAATCAAATAGGAAATGGTTTTAATAAATCATCAATGTGTTTAATCAATGACTAACTATCGTTACGTTGCGATCTGGTTCCGGCGGATCGAACGCCACCGGATAGGCTCAGTCTATGGGTGTATGTGTATATGATGTCGGGATGGCTGGCTCAGATGGATGGTAATAGTATCAAACAATGCAAACTTCTATTACAAAATATAATTTTGGTTCTACAATAAAATGTCTGACAAATACATAAACGAAAAGAGTCCCATCTTCTGGTTTGACTAAAAGTACTTCCGAACAACGTTCGGCACTTCTTAGAGTGACAGGGCGACATTTCAAGCCGACACGCCCTGGCCAAAGTTTAATCTCGCCTCTGATTGACATCAAATACACGCCATCTTATATGAGGCCCAGTTGGAAGGCCTTGACTCGTTCACACGGCTGCCAGCCGGAAATCTCCTTCCGGATCCCAGCAGGCGATCCTTCCTTGACGCGAGTGAATCGTGACCCAGAAAATCTCCCGCATTCACCGCGTTTAACAATGCTTTGTTGCGATAATGTTTTATCCATTTCTCCGGCGAAACGCCGTCCGGAGCTCACTCCATCTTCACCGCAAGCCCGTGCGAAAGTCCCCCCACGCCAACCATGCCCCGGCGCCGTTCTCATTCGTGCAGTCTTCTAGCCAATCAATGACTGCCTCTACTCGAAGTCGGTACAGCAGGTCCGAGGCGAGTTCAAACGTGGCACAATGTATAAAAAGGCAATGCTCGTCTGTTTGTCACCATAAAGCTCGAAAACAGATTTATTGATTTTAATATGATTTTCTTGAACACATTTGTTATTTCATTAGGAAGGTTATTAAAAAGCGGAATTGCCAAAATAATATTTTGGTGTTCAATGACGCATAAAAAGTTAGGGACGGGTGAAATATGACATCCATAAACAAGCTATTGTTAGACGCAAGTGCACCGCTCAGAGCGATAAGAAATGACTCGTCTCGAAGAACAAAGAAATGCGTACGTGACCAATGTCAGGACCTCAAATGTATATAGCAGATTTACATCCTAACAAAAATCGCGGCAAATATAGATTCTAATAAAAAAACAATAATATATGTTTTTAGTTAGTATTGAAATCCTGAAGAAGAAAATGGTGTTTTTCAAAAACGGTAGATGTATTTAAACTCAATTAAGTGGTTTATAAAAGAAAGATAACAAATAAAAATATGAATTTTAACCACAAAGTTAATATTGATAATTTTAAAAGTATTAGGAAAATAAAGTCAATATTGAAATATAAGCGTTTATAAATTGTGATTCCGGACAGAGTTCAAACTGTGCGCCTCGTGTTTAAGCTTATACTATGATGTTCTCTGCGTTTAATCGTTGATGTGGAAGTATCTAGAAAGGTCCCGGTTGATCTATGAAAAGTTTGGTGCCGCGAGAACACTGTCGCTGTCAGTACAGACGGTATCTCATACAATTGAGTTCACGGCACGCTAATATCGCATCAAAACATCGCGTCCAGGGTTCCGGTTTGTCTGATTTGTCTGGTTGTCGATCAACTTTAAGCCTGAACTCCATCACCCTGCGCCGGCACCACGTCTCGCAAGCAGCTGGCCACACTTCACGTCCAGGGTCCGGGATCATCACATTCCCCACTCGGTCTAAACGTGGGAGGCTTCTCCTGTGAGGTAATCCCTTACGTGAGGGACCATCTAATCTTAATCAGGCTAGCTTCAACGTGCATCAACAGACACAGCTTAGATTAAGTAACTTTATGCTGGCATGATGAACAAATATTATCATGTTTAATGTCAATGTAATTATTTATTCAATTGCTTAATTGTTAAATATTCAGGTTGAATATTTATTTTCAATTTTTAATGTTAGATCATAAAATGAAAACCCTATTTGTAAATAATTAACTTTCTTGTATTCAATGACATAACTCTTTCATTTGATAACCATTTGACTCGCTGATACTAAAAAAAAAAGAATTAGTTTGGCTAGATGCCTCCTCCCTGAATATGCCGAGACAGAAAGTATAGTTATCTGAATAAATACTACTCGATCAATGTGTTAGATAATCTAACAAGGTACATAAGAATCTTTACAGTAATCTAATATTTTATCCAAGTGAAGAAATACGTTACGCAAATCTGAAAAAATTGCCTGGGTCGTATTAAATTCGAAACGGTGGCGAAAATAATGGTCGATAAAAATTGTATATCATGGTTGCACGTTTTTCTGTAAGAATCAGCTGTTGTTTTTATTTATTAAGTCACGCATTTTATTTGTATTGATAAATTATATATATATATTTTTTTTTTTACATGAATTTAAACTTGAGCATTATGCGTTTCAAACAATAAATGATGTTAAATAAGCATGGAACGAAGGAACCACTTCTGAACGAATAATGGTTCGAAAAGTGTAGAAACGAGATGTAAGACGAATAAATACGAGGAGAGTCGAAGATACTCAGCTACTGTTGAAAACGATGAAGGTTTAGAAGAAGAAAACTCGAGACAAATAAGCGCTTATTAATTTAAAAAGGCCCATCTTGCTTTATGACAACTTTCTCTGCATTCATCTCGATAAATATTTACGGCAAAGAAGAAAATAAGCCTTTAAAGAATTCTTGGATTGTAATCCACAAGAGTTTTATTCTACAGGCATAAATAAATAAGCCTCGTCAATTGTGTAGACTCAAATGTCAATCATTTTGATGAATATAGTTTATTTAATTTAAAGTTATGTTCATTTGAATATGATGATTAAAATCGGATATTATTTTAGGTAAAACCTAATATAAACTATATTTACAAAAAATGAATGAGAGAGGCCTTTAGGATTTAAAGTTAACCGAAAAAAACCTGAAGGCGTTTAATTAATAAATGAACATTTAGTTACACCCGGGCAATGGCAACTTTTCTGTCATTAACGTGTTTTTAACAATTTAGTACTGACATTAGTTCTATCAAAAAAGTATAATTGATATGATGAAATTAATTATATCTATTGACGTTATTGCATTCATTATGTTATGTTATTTATGCCAAATGTGGGTCCCAAGGTTAGTCAGTTATCCATAACTTTTGATAATTTTGCAGTCAGTATGGAGGATGATTTTAATTTTTATCTCTCATCTTGATAATTTTGAAGGCCACGCTTTTTGGTCTAGTGGTTACAACTCGCCTAATGAGCTTGTGGTTGGGATTCGAACCCCATTCCACAAAATCTTTTTTTTTTAAATTAAGTGAAATTAAGCACAACAATGATTTGATACTTTGGTTGAATATTATGATATTGAGTTCTATGATACATTAAAATGTGAATAGTACAATATTAATTGCGGTAGGAATATTTCGAGATAAGTATTTAAATAAGATTTATTTCCCAGAAATGCTACACTAGAAGAGTTTATTTGAATATACGGAATGCACGCCGCCGCTGGCTAATACCCGCTCTCTAAACCCTAAGCTTTAATGAAAATTTACAATAGCAATATTGTGCTTAGATGTGTGGTCGCCCATACTAACTAATCGGTTACCACAGGTTGAAGAACAGTTTTTTTATTGAAATGTTACTTGATAACGATTTCATTGATTCCCTTATTTTAATACCAATATTGTTTTTCGAATACTCAAAACAATCTTAGACCTTTACGTTTGCGCAATGTTTAATACCTACTAAATACGTCGTCTATTAAACGTCAATGTTCGTTTTTTTTAAATACATGTCACATCAATAATGTTTTTTTTCAAACTATCTATGCACGAAAATAGAACTAACTCGGTAGTCTCCTGTGATACTTGACCTCCGGACCACATTAGCGCTAGACTAAAAGCGGCACCATTCGTCTAAAGCAGAGGTTTGACCCTCTGTCAATGGTATAATAATAATTAGACATAATGCTCCCTATGAACAATGTGCGACATAAAAAATGAATCTTTTTCAATCTTCTGCAATTCATTTAGTGACGTGCACAGCTTCGATTAACAATGCATTTCGCGGCAATTCAGCGGTAGAGTATAAATAAAAAATAATTAATTGTGTATTAAATAATTGATATAATTGATTTAAAGCGATATAAAAGCCTGAAGTTTGTATTACTCGTAAATATATTGTTGCCGCTGCGCGTGAGGCTTGGGAGCAATTAATGACGATACCCGAAACGTGAGGGTGGCCAGAATCGAATCCATCGTCGTGGGAAACTAATACACATCTAGTGAACTGCCAGACAATGATCACTTAATTGTGTCTAATCATGGGTGTGGGTCGTTAGAAGGTTTGATGTTATGTTATTATTCTCGTTATAGGCACACCGCACTAGAGCAAGCACGTTAATACTAAACACCATTTAAGTAAGTCATATTGATGAAACTATCAATGTACAGTATGTCCCAAAAGTATTTTTCATTTTGGTTCATTCGCTGCACCAACGAGCGGTATAGGGGCGGGGGGGTATGCCGATCGCTAACCGTCTCCTTAGAAATTTAGTCGCCATGGAGCGTGCCCTTACAAGTTGTTCGTGAAATTTAGAAAATAGATATTCCGACGAGCTGTATAAACTGGCCTCCACATAGTCCCGCCCCGACTTGACACCAATGGACTTTTTTCTATGGGGCTACTTTAAATCAAAGGTATACAGTAACAATTGTCACTCTCCGGACCAATTAAAAGAAAATATCTGAGTAGAAATAACAGCGATCACAGAAAATACGTGCCGAGCAGTTCTCAGAAATTTTTCCTCCCGTTTAGAAGAGTGCCAGCTAAATAACGGATTACATTTAGAAAACATAATTTTTAAGAAATAAATTGCCATGGAATGGTACTTATATGCAAAAATAAACATTTTTTTAAAACCCATTCATTATTTTAATACAGAATTTTTATTACGAAAAAAGCTTTTGGGACGACACCATGTATATAAAGCATGACTATTAAAATATGGCAATCATGATTATTAACTAGATATGGATGATTACACTGGGCAACAAAATGATTGATTTTTTTTTTAGTGTTGAAAAAGTAAGAACTGATTTTGGATATTTTTGATGTGCTGATTACAAAAATACCCTGTGATATAGGCTAATTGATTTTAGCTCTGATAAAAGGCAAAAATAATAAAATAATGATACCTTTAGAGGCCAAAATTGAAATTTCGTATCTAAAATTAAAATCTAATTAGTCAATTTCAATTACTTGGTATTATCCATGACCGTAAAACCCAACATTCTTATATCTGGGTAACCTCCACCACGAACTAATTAATAACTCGCTCATATTACTTCTACCTTATCCAGTTTAGTTTAATATTGAGTTTTCGTAGGTGAAATTGTGTTATCATTTTGTATAAAGTTTCGGTGTTATTTAGTAATAAAACATTTAATTAAAACCATAGCATCCACAAGCAAATGTAACTGTTCGAATCATCCAGGCGTTTTTTCTTATACTTATGGCGAATACACTGAGATAATATCACTAGTCCTGAATAATATTAAGTATGAAGAACGTCAGTGGGTGATTTGCGTCAATCTAAAAATAATAAGCTTCCTCCTTGGATAGCAAAGTGGATACATAAAATATTCTTGTTTTTTATGTTTGGAACAACAGAGCTAAAGATCTGTATTAGGTTAACAGAAATTGGCCTTTACGAACCTTTGGTTGCGAGAGAGAAAATCATATTTTCACCCTTGCATATCATGTTGAGGCTTATGAAGCAATTTGTGAAGGTTTTAAATCGAGATGTACTTTATTTTGGCTACCTGACACAAAAACTGAAAACTAAAAGTCGAAATATTTGATGGTCCCCAGATAAGGCAGCTTATGAAAGATTTACAATTTACCGCATCAATGAACGAGATTGAATCCAACGCTTGGTGTTAATTTGTTCAAGTAGTATAAGATTTTCTTAGAAATTATAAGGCAGAAAATTACATAGAATTAGTGGAAAATATGCTTACCAAACTTTTATATTTTCGGCTGTAACATAGCACAAAAGTTCACTACAGCCACAATCACTTAGATCAGTTTCCATAAAACGTAGGTGATTCTAATGAAGAACAGAAGGAAAGATTCCATCAAGACTTTAAAACTATGGAAGATCGATATCACGGAAGATAAGATAGCCACATGATGGCCGACTACTGTGGGAGTCTTCAGCGAGACTGCCCCGGTAGTCTATAAAACAAAAATATTAAGTGAAAAGTGATGAAAGTATACTTATCTACTGTGTGAAATAAATACCTTACTTTGTATTTTTTGTTGTTAGTAATAAAGTGAAATGTATATATGATAAAAATAAGATGATTTTATTCTAAATGAGTCCAATATAATGTATCTCAAAAACTAGCTCTGAATGGCTATTTTAGATTGTGCGCTAAATTCAAGATGTTTTACGGTGATTTATATTCAAGGTGTTCCACATACATAGGGGTTCCATATATAACTTAATTTTTCCCTAATTATTTTGCATATAAGTTTTACTATTAATTTATTTTAACTATTATTATTAATTTTATCACATTTAATTTACATTTATCATATCACCCACAATTCTCATTTGTCAAAGAAGATGAAAAGATATACAATCATGGGAATGTGAAGTTTTTGGAATTGAAAATAGTAATAAAATTTATTAAAATATATTAAATCATATTGAAAATCCATGTGTAGCTAGCTATATATACATATATTACATTCATGATCATAAGTAAAGAGATTGTGTAAAATGTGATTACTCTAGATGTACAAATGAGGTGACCGTTGTATTCTCCCAAAGCAGCCTCCACACCATCGTGGTGTGCTATCAATGTGTACGTATGATACCGAGAACGTGCGGTCTGATTGTGATTCTATTCATGCACAACTTTATTTAATATATATCTTAAATAAATCTGTGTATGAATAGAATATGGAGGAAATAATTAACAATTAAATACATGATAATATTTTTATAATTATAATGTAATGAATAACATTTTTATTCATCTTTCAGAAAAATAATTTTAATCATAAGTTTTTTAATAATTGTATTGAAATTCTAGTAGATTTACAGCCTTTTTAATGCATTGTAAGGTCCACGGACATCTATGGAGAGCTACTAGTTATTTAGATAAAAAGCTTAAAACAGCTTACGTTTTTCAAGTCGTGTAGGTAAGAGGCGCGTTTTTTAAGTAAGTACCGTTGCCGGAGATTTCCGGTGTAGCGCTGCAGTTGCGATGTTGCGCATGCGCAATGGTTTTCTTCATCTGCATTTTTCTGTAACATTAGAGACATTCACATAGTGTGGTCATCTTGTAGTGAGTGGTTGAAATTTTCAAGACAATAGATCAGCCCGCCGACTGAGATATGGTCCGTAATTCGTTTTTTGAATGCACCAAACATGTAAACCATCTGACATCTTGTTTTGTCCTGATTTGGCGCCGTTAATCTGAAGCGGTTCCTCGGTAGCGCGTTTTAATAATGATGATGAACTCAAAGATGGAGTACCGACATGGTTTTCATCCCAGGCGGCATCGTTCTATAGAGAGAGGTATACAAAAATTGGCCTCGTATGTCGTATTTCAGCCACATTTCGCCACCATTCGAACAGATTAATATCAACATCTCAGCTATTTTATGTTGTGCCTCGTAATGTTGGTTGGGTCATAAAAATGACTGGATAGTCCAGACTCTATGTGAATATCGTGTTTTTGAGCTAATGGGACTGATAATTTGTGAGCTCAAAGTTCGGAGAGTAGAATTACCTCTAGTGTTTCAACGGTAATCGATATAACAAGCTAATTTGAGGACATTATGTTACTCTTTAACCTTATTCCTTATCCTTTCCCAAACTCTCTCAAGATGTATTTATTTTTCAAATCACTATATTGTTCCATTCAGTCCAATCCAAATGTCAACATATCACACTACGTACATTATATAAACTAGGCGAAAATACGCCAACAATGATAGGAAACTAATTATATTTTCAAAGTTACACAAAATAGTTAGATGGTATCTGTTTTCAGGTATGAATAAAATTATTATTAATCACATAGTAGGTTAGATATGCAAAACTCAAATGATGTATATGAAAAAATAGATAGTTCGGAAAAAAAAATTTTCCATATCAATTCAAGTCACAAGGTGCCAGACGATTATATTATAATTGTTTTATTAGAAAAATATCTTACTTTATTAAAAATGTGACCAACATATAAAAAGCAAGAATTATTTTAATTTTGATTTATTCACCGCAGTGTAAACAGTATCCTAAATTAAAATAAAGGGAAAACTGCCCTTAATATGAGTTTTATAATCAGATTCTGAAATTAATAGGCTATCGAAGTAAACTCAATCACATTTAATAATATATTCCAACTTGGCGAAGCTGAACCAAAGTTTTTTAATATGACACCGGAAGATGGTGCCATAAGAGGAGGGTAGGTTTTTTTATGAAAATATTAATTTTAAATATAGTGAGAATATATTTAAACTTGTAATCAAACGTATGAGTATATTCTAGGTTATCTGTATATCTTTTAAAATGATGTTAACTATATTGATTAAATATTATAATAACATATACTGAACACATGAGCGCGGCTGCGAGATACGTAACGAAGATCTTAACAGATACTTCATCCGCATACGTATGGGTTAAAATAAATCCCTGAAATTATTGCATCCTGGGTAGGTAAGTACCAACCAATTATCTTCCTAATATTTCCACTTCATTAATATACAGTTGGATGGTACGTGATGTACAGACAAAATGGTTTACCGGTTATGATACTATATACCGGCAAATAAATCAAAAAACCGGTAAAAATTTCAATCGCAAATAAGGGCTATTTTCTTGAAATAAGCTCAATTATCATCATTATAAATCATTATAAAATCATCACTCGCGGCTTTATTTAGAGATTTACCTAACACTACATCAGGACATAGATAAAAATAAATATATATATATTTTTAATTTAAATTAATATAGCGCGCGCCTCATCTCATATACGGTCAAAATAGATATATGCGTCTATTTTTTAGTATTTGGATAACATCACACCCTTTAACCAGCTGTTATTTCCGGCGTTGCAAGGAAAGTAATCCCCCTCCTACACCCCTTTCCCTGTAAGCATCAATCCCAAACACCAGCCCAAAACTCTCCTGCAATCCTTCCCCCAATCTCTCCCGTCAAACCTACATATATATGGTACAGCCATGCAGGTAGGTCTACTCAAATGAACAGTGTTGGTATGATTAGGATTTTGTTTTTATTAATTTTATATAATTAAATATTAGCGTCTCAGACAAATATAATATATTTCGTTTCGTTTGTATTTCTAAAAAAGGCAAATTATTTAAAATGTACGATTGCCTCGTACCATTTAGCAATCAAAAACACTAAACGATTTCTTCAAAGTAAAAATATATTAAAACAACAAGGCTGGAGTATATTTTTTTTGAGAGAATTCATTTTATTGAGAATTCTATCAAACTCATTAAATTCAAAGTACTTATCGTGTGATTGTTACAATTTGATTAAATTTAATGATTGCTGAAATATTCTCTGATTGCTGTAATAATAGATGGACTTTCCGAGATATTCGTTTGTGATAAATCCAAATTTATAAAGACTCGTCAAATACTGAAAGCACTAGATTTGCTAAATCCATACATTTTATGGTAGATTTTTATTTTGGGCTCTGCAAAAAGTTTTCGGACGTGTAGATATAAAAGATTGAAAGTTATTTAAGAAATTTTATTAAAAAAAAATACAATAATATTATTATATTAGATCAAAATGATAACATAGTAGATACATGATTCGTCAGTGTGATCACCAAAAAGGATTAGGTTCGATGACTAATTAGGAAAACCTAAGTGTGTGATAACAAATGAGAAATTACCTTATGATGGAGGTCTATCGCCTTCACTCCTATCATCACCGCCCGGCGTTACTAAATGCACCTTTCAGATACCGGTACGTGAAACAAAACTCCAAGCAGCCGTAAGCACAGTATAACGCAGCATACATAGCATGCAATAATAACAGTGCGATCAGCAGACTTCTAAAAACCCATCTCTCGAGCCTCACTCTTCTATCCGTCTCCTTTCAGACAACACAACCAGGAATCGCCTCTGTAACTATTCTCGAGTAGTAACTTTTATTGTACATCTTAACTACTTTATATTTGTAAGCTGTGTGTTGTAAACCAAGTGTTAAACGTTAATAGTTTATAATTCTCATAACCTGCTCTGGACACATATACAATATACACCGCGACTATCAAACGGACATGAGACTAATAGATGAATATTGGAGTATCTACACATATATAGTATCTATACACATTCATCGATGTTAACTAATACACGTACATTCACAATCGCCTAGCCTCACGACGGGTAAACCAACATTCTTGCTCCATAGTGTCGATTCCAGCAATCCTCATTACCCTGTTTTGTCTTTTACGCTATGCAATTCTTATACACGGCATTATTAAAGGTGTATAGAGTGAACATAAAGTCAGATGCTATTTAATTAAACACTTTGAAATTATGAATAATTTAACAGCAGAAGATTAGTAATAGTTAAATTATCAATAGTATGGTTCGACAAGGATTCAAAGTAACATTTAAGATTTACAACTTTTGCTGAACCAAGTGATGAACACATGTGAGACTTTTGGAATAAAACTTATACTACTATAATATATGCTCATTAGCAAACATAACACAGCTGAGGAGAAAAGTCTTTATATTGTTGGAAAAAAATTGGAAATGATACAAAGTGTCATATACCTGGGTTTCAATATAAATGAAAGATGGGATCCATTCTGTTGAAATCAAATGCAGCATGATCTCAACCTTAGATTACGAATGCAAATAGTCAGATGTTATGAATTTTCGATATTATTTTATGGAATGTAAGAATGGACACTTACCGAAGAATCGATAAGGCAACATGAAGCATTTGAGATGTGGATCAACAGAAGAATGCTCAAAATAAGCTGGATGGATAAAATTACGAATTAATATTGTTATGGTTCGGATGAATGTATTTAAAACAATAAAAAAACCAAAAAATTTAATATCTCGGACAGGACATGACCTCACACCTCATAATGCAGGGGAAGATTGCTAGAAGTCGGAGCCCTGGAAGATGGAGAACATCATGGCTGAAGAACCTGAGGCGATGGTTTGGCCAGTCTATTGTAGAGCTTTTCCGGGCCACACTAAACTAAGTGATGATAGCCAACGTCCGTTGAACGAATAGGGTAAAAAAAGAAGAAGAGTTCGACATAACGACTTATCTTTGTACAGCTCAAATCGTTTAACGGTATTTCGAAACACATCCTGTAGCATTAGGGAGTTTTGTTATATGCAGCATTTTGTATACGTCGGTGTAAACCGTCCAGAATTTCTGCGAGATTAAAGTTGTTGCACGAAGAAACATTTGTGGATTTTTATAAAATATACTTGCAATGATTGAATGACTCACTCTCAGTATTATCTTCGTTATCGTTATCCTCTGACATATGTGGTCGTTATTTCTTACATAGATGTTTCGTTCGATTACATTTGTTCGCTAGGTTACTTCCTAACTGCTGGTGCCGCTTTGTTGAATTTCTCTTCCAATTTATTTTGACTAGTTGCAAAAGAAAAACATATAAATTAATCATTTTCATTAAAATAGCACCTACCTGAGTTTATGTCCAGCCTGTACATTATATTAATTGAACTAATATATTTCGATACATACATCGAAAATTTAATAAATATAATCGAGCCAGTTGTATTGCTTCCGGTTTGATGAGAATCAAGTAAGTGTGATAGTATTTTTGTGTACTTAGGCAGACAATAGAATTTCAAATTTCTTCTGAATCTAAAATTGTCCCGCACGTTAGGAATATTTTATTAAGCCGGTACTGATTTTTTTACTGTATTCCAATTGTTGACAATTAAATCCAAGAATATGAAAGAATCATCTATTTAGAAATCATAAACACGTCCAGTGTTACATTTTGGCATAGATGTAGGTGCTACTCGTTTTTATATATTTGGATTTCTTTGTGTTGGAATAAATCTGTCACTTATTATTAATCATCGTAAAATTTTTAGAACGACCCTTTACATGGAAAAATTGTATATACGTTCCGAAAAAGTTTATCTTCAAAAAGATTTGAATGTGTGCACTATTAGTACCGTAAACTGGGTGAATAGGGAGGGACTTTGGGAGGAATAGGGACAATCGTCAAAAAATAGTTGAACCCTTTGGAAGGTCGTGGGAAAATATTTACCACATATAAGTTAGGGATCCATATATAGGCAGCAGAAGTATATTTCCCATAAAATGTGAAAGTCGTTTGTCAGTTAACATATTTACCCTAGAGCATGTGTAAAATTGACAATTTAAAACCCTGCTTTGACAACATCCATCACACAAAGTACACATATTGTTATTAATTGTGCGTATTGTTTATAACATTTAATATTGAAATATGCTAGATTATCTTGTATTTGTTGTTTAATAACACTGTCAACTATGAGGTAAGATTAATACAATAACTGCAACGCTCTATGAACGTATGTGGGATCAATTCTACCATTGCCCATCGGGGGAGCGGGGCTGTTTGATTTTATATTAAGTGTGCTTTTATTAAAAATTCAGTTTATCTTTTTTTTTACTAAAGAAGCCCGACGATGGATGAAATTGAAAAGGAGCTGGGTAGCCGGGAGTCATCAGAAGACGAATTCAACATCGTAAAATGTCCGGTAGAAGATTTTAGAGCTGATATAAATAGCCAGTTAGATCGTATTAAAGGTATTATTACTAGGTACTGTGCTGGAGAATTCAATATCTACTCATTGATTTTTCTTCTAAATCTAAGAAAGCACCTGTATACAAAAACTAAAAAGGCATCGTTTTTGGTATACCAGATAAATTATTCATATGCCTATGGCATCTACATATAGGAGGTGTCGTTATTGCAGTACACGGGATATGGATAGAAGATCCAAAATTCAATGCAGAGTGTGCAAAGTCCCATGGTGTGCTGTTCCTTATTTTGGCGACTTTCATTATACCTCTTAACGTATTGTTCTTATACTATTTGTTTTATATTGAATGTTTTTTTATAATCTGATGTCAATAAAAACATGTTTTTTATTATGTAACATTCATTTTCAAAGTCGTCAATAATACATTATATTAGTTCCTGTGCGGACTGTGGGAGGGATTGGATTGGATTATACAAAAAAATTAATTTCCAATATTTTCCTAATACTAACGCCTTATATTATTCCACTTTTATAATAATTTAAAAAATTGCAGATTTCTGGGACCCCAAAGGGTTAAAGTCTTATTACGCCGCTTTGGCTTGAGTTTTGGACTTTAAATATATTATGTCAGAATTATTTTTTTTTATCTACGAAGACACTATTACCATGGTACCACATAATATAATTTTGAGTTTGCTTAATTTAAAAGATTTTTAAGGTTAACGGATAAAATACATTCGAAAATGAGTCGTCAATCCACTGTGTTGGGATAGCATAATCGAATAATGCACGTTCCCTGGATTGGAAGAAATCCAGGTAGGAATCCCTGCAGCAGCAACAACAATATTTTTCAATAAAATTGATTTTATATGTATATCTTTCTAATTAACACATTTAATTAGTATTTAAAATATCACAGACTTATGTTCTGAATAATTACAACTTCACAATAAGAATGTGTTCTCCTTAATAATAAAATAATACATCAATACAGGTTTTAATAAAACAGAAAAAATGCGTTAGATCGTAATACACTTTACCAGACTCTTGAATCATTTGAAAGATTGCATCTGTATATCCTGCAATGAAAATGATACTTTACGTATGCCTACAATACTTAAACGACGATTGCAAATGTTTTTTCTCTCCTTTATTTGAGTTTGATTTTACCTGATAATTTTAACCAGTTAGGTGTACTATTATCTCGTTACAAATGTAATTAAATAATAGTAACTTGTCCTTGATCACCTCATCGTACGCTAAATAAGGACATATTTATGGAATATTCTTTGTAGTTTATAATCGAATCAAATTAAAGTGAATATGAATACATAGAGGAACTATTGACTAAATAAAAACATTGGTTGTATATTAATATTTCTAACATATGTCAATTTACAGCAAAGGAAACACTGAAATCTGTCATCCTATTTACCCCAGATTATGGTAATTATGGTTCACGATACGTCAGGTACACGATACCTATTTACTGCAATCTATACATTAAGTTAATGCTTTTGTCATGTGTATTTGGGTTAAAATTAGCCGAACTAACTTTATATTATTATACCATATGTATAGATATATGTATAAAGCATTTTTCTAATATTCGGTGTAAAACAATGTTATATTTGCTGACGGTCCAATGTTTTTGTCATTATATTTTATATATTTTTAGCTACAATATTTAAAAAATGTATTTTGATTTAAATGTCAATAAAAAGTATCCATAAAGTGGATATACAATACAACGTTTTCATGATTCAAATATTTACATTTTATGAAGCAATCTTCCCAAAACTATGGCACAAATAAAATAAAAACTATTATATATTGTCGATATAAGATGAAAATTGCTTGGATTTTACGTGTGTTGACATGTGTTAGTTCAGTCTCTTACTATTTGAATTGTGAATTATAAAATTACATATTTGTCAAAAAGGAAATTATTTCGTGAAAAAATTAATCAAACATTACAAAAAAATAAATTAAGGCAGCATTTCTGTTCATCGGTAAGTACTAGTATAATGCGAATTCAATAGCTCTAGGCGATGAAATTTTAACGAATACTTCCGGCACGTTGGACCTCGCAATTACCGCGCTCCCTTTTTTGATTCCGACTAGGCTCTTGTATCGTCCCTGTAATAGAGAATTATTTATTCAAAATATGTGTATATTTTAAATTTACAATATTGTTAGATATATTTTAAAAATTGATATTTGGCTCTATTTTTATTTATATTGCGTCAAATATTATATAAACTACACATCATATTTTATGTTACTCGTAGTATCATTTATTTCATAAAAATATTTTAATACAACATTTCTGTGAAAGCAGAAACGAATAATATTGACTCACAACTAGCATTGAGCGGGAATCCTTTTCCCAGCCTGTCTGCACTCAATGAAGGGAAAAAGAAAAGACGGCATGTAATCACAATTAGTGAATCATTCGATTTATGTAATTGCAGGACTACCTGAATTAATCAGATACAGTTTCCAGGTTAATTAAATAAATAATGATAGTAATAAAGTGTACTGTATTTAAATGTGAAAAAAATTTCAACACTTTCCGTGCCAAAATCTTCCACCCTAGTTACTAAGTACAGTAAATTACCAACTCAACCTGAAGTTGATCTATTCATAATTTAAAACTAACTTTAATCTTGCCAGTATATTACAATAAGCTAGATGTTTAATTTATTTTAATAACCGGTGACTTTCAGGTCAGACTTGGAGAAGGGCCGCATCAACTTTATCGTGACCAAAAATGTTCCGTGGGTACCACCATATTAAACGCTGACACTGCACCAGGTGCGAATAATATAAAGTGCTCAAATAATTTTGGCACCAATATGTGACTGTGACGTTTATCTTTCAGGATACCTATTTTTTGCAACAGTTTTTCTTTCTGAACGAAGTGATCGGTGTATTGCAATTTATGATTAGGTGTAATGGATTTTTTTATACACCAGAATCATCACACTTACATTGTTCACTCTATCTATCATCTGGCTTATCCTTAAAATTATTCTTAGAATCCAGGGATGAAAATTTGCTTTCGAAAGTAGCGAAGACTAACGCTTTTAAATAATGCAGAATTAGGATTTAGCTACACGTGGTCTATGCATGTTATATGGAGAGCATTCGGAACTACATGGTGTGTATTAATGTTTACTACTTCACATTGCGTATCTCAATTGGAAAGTTATATCTTTGGACACGCACTGTGCTAAAAATAAATTAATGATTATTCTAGTTAACATAATGATATTGAGAATACATATCATCGTACCACTTGCATCCACAGATCATAATATTGTACACCCATTTTATATATATATATATATATATATGTTTTATATTCTATCGTAGTACTGGAATTAAAGAAATACATTTTTAAGTCAGGCTTACAAGATTTTTTAATCTGCACAATTTGAAAGTTGAGTGAATAGCGGGGGCCTGTTGCTACCGCTATTAAACCTGTGACTTCCCATCTTAACATTTTTTCATCGCAATTTAAAAATACGATAATAACTTCAATTTTGCTTGCCTTAAAATAAACAGGCCTTCTTTATTCTCGTCGGCAATAGGGCGAGAGCTATGGGAGTAGGGCCGACGTAAATTAATGACGTGATCATATAATTAGAGTTGGATGCTTCAGCGGGTAGTAGGGGTGGATTTGTAGAGGGGTCGAGGCAAATAACTCCCTCCCACCCCCGCGGCCGTAAGTCACTGTCTCATTCAATTTCCCTCCTCATCTATTCAGCGCATGGAGAGATCATTCAAGAATTGCTCTTCAAAATTTCTTCCAGTTTTATGACTCCACCTGAGTTGAGGGGTCGTATTTTAAATTCATTAATTCCATGAAGCATTGCAAATATTTTCTAATTTCGTTTTTTCTTAAAATACATAGTATTATAATTAAATTCAGAACTTTGTCTTGTATATTTTGATAATTTATATAAAATGCACAATATGTCGTTTGCTAAAGGCAATGAGCAAGTTCCTGCCTTGGAGACAATGATAATTATGTTTATTGGAAATATACCATATTGTTACGCATTTTTGTGATATTTGATAATATTTTGATTATTATTTAAGTCAAATATTTCCATTTTTATGATTATTTTTTTAAAATTATAATTTATAATTAAATAAATGTAGCTAAATAAAATCATTAAAAGGGGCGAATTTTCATAATCCATATAAACATTTCAATCCCCTTATCTTGGCCGGGGACCAAAGTATTAAGACGCATCCATCTTCCTCTGCATTACACTGTTTCTGTACTTAATGCCCAATCAATCTGTCTTCATAAAGTATTTGTTAATGTATAACTCACCTTAGCTTAGCCATGAAGGTATATTTCTGCAATCATTCCTCTGGCAATCGCAAGTTACATCTATCGAAATCTTACTATAATCTTTTCTGGAATCGAAGTAAAGTACGAAAAATTAACACTGAAATGACAGTGAATGACTTTTTGCCGGTAGCCACACCGTTTTGCATTCCTGCATGGCATGGTTACCTTGTAGAGTATAAAATACCAACCTGACAGCAAATGAATCAGACCAATGTGGAAGCTTTTGCTTATAAAACTGTTCTGAGTAAGCAGAGAATCGCCATTATCTATACGTAGAAGAAGAGACACTACGGTGAATCTTCTTTATCTTAGTACTTCTCGTTTGATCCATTAATGTTAGTGCCAATATTTAAATTTGAATAACATATTATCTTAATATATACAAAATTAATCAACTAGAAAGATATACAGAAAAAATCTATCTAACGAAAAAATATTTTAATACAAATTAAGTGTATCAATTAGAAAGATACGGACTCGAATCAGGAACCCGAGTTCGGGTGGCAACAAAAATATGTTTTCGATTAATTGATTTTATCTGTATATCTTTCTAATTGATACATTTAATTTGTATTAAAATATCACAGTACTATGTTCTTAAAAACTGCAACTGCACAACAATAATGTGTTCTCTTTAGATAAAATATTTAGTTGCTACTGGGATTTGAACCTGAACCTTTCCCTATTCCGGGTAGCACGTTCTCTGACTGATTAATTACAGCCTCAGAAGAGGAGTATCATCTTAGCTAGCGCATACTTGAATCGCTTTGCCTCCAGAGAGTTCTGTCATGAAGGATTATTGTGTTGTGTGGGAGTGTGCACACTGTCAGATGCAACAGGAGACAAAACAATGGAGCCCTCAAGCTAGGTCAACTGCCAATTAATTTGTCTACAAGTTGTCAGGTATTCTAAAATGTACAAAGGCGCGTACGAAAATACCGCGCATATAATTAAAAATTGTCTGTCATCGATATTCGCTATGGCGTGTGTTCTCTCTGCTGAAGCCTGAACCCTGTATGCAGATGTCGCTCGCGTCTTGGTGCCGACCTCACACCATTTTAATACCATGCAGTATTTTTCTAATACATAAATGTATATGTTCTAGACGTAAGACAAATTTATATGTTGAGACTCGTACAATATTTCCATTCAATCAATAACTCATCCCTATCAATAAATAATGGTCACAATATAAGACAACGAATAAACATCTACACACCAGATCCGAGATCATACATTTTTTAGCTCCGAAACTGTACAACACACTTAACACTAACTGGAAATCGTTCACTCACAAAAAAATTTGGTAAATATAGACTCAATACATAATTCAATTGGGCAGAACACATTCACTACACATTGTAAATGTCTCTATTTATTTTTCTATACCTCTGTCAAATCTGACTCTTAATTTTTATTTTTATTAAATAACACCGCAACAGTACGAAAAAAATTGGCTACTTTAACACAGACAGTTGTCTAGCAAAGTAGCAAGGACAATGCTTTGTATCAAAGATGAATACCAACTGCATCCCACACAGTAAACTAATAATAAGTGTGTTGTATTATTGTATGGATTCACTTCTGATGTACAAAAAAATGATGTCAAATAAAAATTTTAAAAATATATTTAATTTATTAATGTTTGCAAGTTTATCGGCCACTATCTATCTCGCTAGGTATATATATATATATATACATGTTCTGAAGAAGGTACCAATGCATGTAAATAGTTGAAAAATTGAATAATAATGTGCAAATGTTAATGGTAATCACGTGACGCAGTTGCTTTAGGTAATGAATGGTAGACAAAGGCCTTTTTATCGAAATAAATTTGAAGCTAATCCGGACGTTGATAATTTATTTTATTCACAACAATTTGTTCACTTTTCACACATCCAGCACGGTGGTAATAATCCGATAATAACGTTTCAACGGTAATTAATTAATTCGGTTGTTTGTCTCTTTTTTTCAGGTATATTCAATCATGAAAATAAGATTACATGACTCGTGATACTGGAGGTTTTCCTTTTTACGCTCGAGAAATTGTATTAGATATTATATTTGATTCAAGAGTCAAAATATAAAGTCTTGCGCAAGATTTACGGTCCAATGCGTGATAACAAAATCAGACAACAGAGGAGTTAAAAATAAATTAGAACTTTGGGAATGGTTTGACGCCCCAGATATCCAGAAAAAAGTGAATGTGAAACAGCTGCAGTGAGCGGAATATATGTACATATAAAGTAGATGAGTCACGTGACTTGCACATAGCTTTCTAACTTACCTTCCAACTGGATCGAGGAGACGACCGAGATGTAGATGGGCAGATTATGTTAAGTAGACTGGACCACAACGGATGTCAAGGGAAACATACAGCTCCGTTGTGACATACGGTCATACATTTACGAGTCCCATGAGACTAAAAATATAAGAAAAAGTTTTAGTCAGTAAGTATATATTTTATAGTGTCACAATTTGGAAAGTAAAGTAAACGTGCAAACATATATTTTCGTCACATTACAAGAGAGTGATTTCTTCATCGCTTGCTGTACGTAAAATAAGTGACGTATCTAATACATACATACAATGTCAAATTATACATACATGCTAAATCTGCTGTTAAATTGCTGGGCGTGCGTGCACATTGATTCAGATTTTTCAATGAATAAATACACTTATCAGCAAAACTCTTTTAACTTTAATATGACTCAATTGAGTCATATTAAAAGTATTTGGAGATATCTTTCTCTTGGGACAGGCCGTCTACTTAGAAATGCATTTGTGGTGTCACGTATGAACATTTGTAATATGTTGGCCTGCCACTGTTTTAGTTGGATGGATTACAATCCATTCTAAATGCGGCAATACGAATACTATATGGAGTTCCCAAATTTTCTCATATAACATCCCTTTTACATGAACTACTTTGACTCCGGTTCCCTGAGAGTTGAATTTAAATTGTGCTGGTTGATGTACAAGGCGACACTTAACATGGCGCCTCTGTATTTTCAAGAGCTTTGTATCCCGGATAATTTGAATGGTAGATATCAAACTCCCAGGTCAGCCTCTACATCAGCCGCAGAAAGAGAAGTAGAACCGACCGACCGTTGCCAGAAGTCAAAATTTTGTGAACGGGCATTTTCGGTGGCTGGCCCAAAATCGTGGAATTCTTTACTCTCCGTCATCAGTGCATCCGACTCTTTTTAAAAAGAGAATAAAAACGCACCTTTTCGAAAAATCTTTTCCATGAGTTAAAATATTTTTTTATTTTAATAACAAAGATAATGTAGGACTACAAACAGTTTATGTGTAAAGCGCCCTTGAAGTGAAAGTATTTATGAAAATAGCGCTATATACAAATTATCCAATATTATTTATATTAAGAACAGATTTTTAATAGTTTATGTTATTCATGTATCGATAATTGATAATGTATAACAAAAAACTATTACGCCTAATTATTTAATATTATATTATACTATATTTGGAGGAGCTATAAAATTATATGTATTGATAAATATACAAATAGAGCACACTCCTTATATTATTACTGTACCGTACTTATGTATAAAACAAAGACGTAAATTATATACATATTTTTAATTATACATATTTATTTTAATTAAACTTACTTGCCCCATCTGCAAAAAAAGGACTTTTGCCGTCCAGGAATTAAAATTTCTTCATTTTGTGTTCCGTTCGTAAAATGGGATTGTAAATTTTCAAATTTATTTTGTCAGAAATCTAACCTTTTCTAAATTATTATTAATACTTAATACATGTAAGTATTAAAATATTTTCTGAAAGTATTTCAGGGGACCCGGAATATGTGAAGAATCTGAAAATTATTATCCTTCATGCCGGGTATTGGAAAACACCCAAAATGAGGCTCACGTATACATAGTTTATATATATATATATTTAATATGAACATACCTAAATTTTTCGTTCCATTTTAATATGAGTCATTATAAATTTTGTTATTTGTCTTATATAAAGAAGGAAAATTATTTTGGGTACATCCTAGTTTGCATATGTATTAAAAAAATTAACCGAAAATGAATATATAGCTACAAGCCGCATTATTATTTTTTCATTCTTATGACAAGCTGTGAAATATTTGTAAATCTATTAAAATTTTCCGGATAACTTTATATACCTACCTTAACCCTAGATGCATAAACATTCGTCTAACAGACCTCGCGTGCTATTATTTGTCCGTGAAAAATATTTAATGTTTTCCTATCCACCAGTAGTGAGAGTGCAATCCGCTCGGGTTGTTATTGCCAAGGTTCAGGGCTGTGTTTGTCTGAGAGAGGAATGTTTATGAGTATGTACCACGTTGTTTAAATTAAAATAAAACTGATCTACAGTGAAGGGTTTATCATGTTTGACAGCCGTGTGTCACCGCCCTGTTGCCCATGTAGTACGATGGCGGGGCACGGATACCTTTAAAAATTAAAAAAAAAACGTATCGAAAAATCAATATAGGAGCAGTAGCTCATGTAATGATCCTGAGTAATTGGTGGATCATCTCTTACATATTACCAGGGTAAAACTTCATGCAAGCACCAGATCATTAAGGAAGCATGAAACATTTAAACTCGATGCCTACTAAGTATAGGAATAACGCCTGTTTTAAGCCGATTGTACGAATGTGTGGATTATATTATATAATGACAATAATACGATAAATAAATTATAAGTGTTTTCCAATTGATTATTATCCACTGAAAAATTCACTATAAAAACATTCACACGATACTTCTTTTTACAACACTGTATTTAATTATTTATTTTATTTTGTAAAACGTTTGATGACCATATTAAAAAAATAGTAATAAATTAACCACAAAGTTGTCAACATAAAAAATACATAACTAATAAATAATAAACATTTATTAAGGAGAACACATTCTTATTGTAAAGTTGTAATTATTCAGAACATAGGTCTGTGATGTTTTAAATACAAATTTAATGTATTAATTATAAATATCCCGGTAGCGCAAAAACAATATTTTTCGAAAAAATTGATTTTATATGTATATATTTATAATTAATACATTAAATTAGTATTTTAAAAACATTTAAATCGTAATTTTTCAATTAATTTCGGAAATATTTTAACATAAAAATAAAAGTATAATAAAATCATAAACGTAAGAATGTATAATTTAATGATTCACCCTTACATTTTTACTTTAGTAGGGGGTAGACGAGAAGCAATACATTTATTGTATATTTAAAATGTCATTAGCATTTTGGAGTGGAGTATCATTAAGCACTAAGAGAATTTTCATTATGCCCCTTCTAATAACAATATAAATGTTATAAGTTATATTCAATTAAATAAACTGAATAAATTTTAACCCTAATTGCGCTCTAAATTTTCAATGATTAATGATTTGTGCATTATGTTGGTTTCATACATTATGTTGGATCACACTTTTATCTATCCAACCTTTATCCACACAGCGGTGACTTGGATTGTCCGCAATTAGTCCAGTGAAATTAGGAATTGCGCTTCCAACAAAATCCCGGAAAGCTATATTTTGGTATGGATCTTGATATTGTGGTTCTAAACAAAATTTTAAAAGTCCTTATCGATACGAGTGCTGTTAAAAATTTTATATGGGGTCAAAGATTAGCAAAAATGTAACATACGATATAATATATATATATTAATGGCTACAGCATTGCCATTATTATTTAGATAAAAAAAATTGAATGACTTCAACACGTTGTTGAGACGTTAGATGCTCCATAATAAATTGCAATCAACTATTTTCTACGACTACCAAATGCGAACTGACAAATGTCTGCCAAATCAAAATAGTGGCCGAACAAAATGGGCCTGGAACATAATTTTCACCCTTTATATGTCAAAACTGACATAAAGAGGAAAGAAGAAGCATTTATTTGTAAAAATACAATAAAATAATACAATTAATATTCATTAAATTAACTTGTTTTTTTATATATTTATTGTTAGTTTTTTTTATAAAATTAAAAAAATCTAATTTTGATAAATATTATAATTGAATTCTGCTAGTTTGCGTAAAGCATTATTTAAATGTTACAGCTGTTTCGGTAGTTAAAGTAATTTTTCCAATATAGGTAATAATAGAGGCATGTGTGGAAAATTTATGTAAGATGGAATAAAGAATGAACAAATTATGAGCAACTATGGTAATACATAGCATATTCGATAGAATATAGGAAGGGTTGTTGAGAAAATTTGGTCATGTGGAACGTATAAATGAGGAGAGGATGGTAAAGAAAGCAAAAAGTTAAAGATAAATACATAAAATTCACAATAAATATATTTGTTAATAAAATAGACATAATATATTGCATACAAATTCATTAAATACACTGTATTCAGTCTAATGCTTTCATAATTTACCGTATATCCCATACAGAACTTTGTACCGCGTATTGGGTGGTTTGCCAATAACGAACGCTTGTTAAACTTTTGCCTTGAAGTTTCTGTGTATAGTTTCGAAATTGAACGGTTCAAATTTGAATAAGTATTTTATTAAGCAGTGTATGACTCACAAGGGGTACAGTTTTGTAAGAATTTATACAGTAAAGATAATTTTTCAATATGATATAATTTATTTATTTTATTTGTAACTGTAATACGATGTAAAAATCTGTTTGGACTATACCCATCTCACTAGAGAAATTCTGTGTCGAGACGGGCATTAGTTGGGGTTAACCCTTAACTATTATATTGTAGGTACAAAAGGTGAAAAGATTAATCGACAAAGTGATTCTAAAAAATTCTTCAATATTTCAAATGACAGAACTTGTTTAGTTTTTAAAATTTTAAGTAAATATTAGAAAGATTTAAATAAATTGTTTTATTGCAAGTACACATATTTACTGAGAAACTGATTTAGTAAAAGACCGATGCCGGTCGGGTGCATTACGATACCTACCCAAAATATGAACACTATTACGAAATAGGTAAGGCCCAGTATTATTTTTCAAGCGAGTATTAAGAAGTTACATTTTTTAATGCCATTTCCAAAGATCTGAAGTTGAATTACACAAAATTTATATTTAAATTGAAGAACTTTAAAAAAAATTGTTGAAATCTAGTAAAAAATAGGGTGCTCTTCCCAAAAATTTGTCAAAAATATAAACATATATATACAGGATATAACAGACCTAGTTCACAATATTTAATGAGTGAATATCTGACTAAATTACAATCGAAAATGTTCAAGGTATATGTGCCTAATCTCAATCAAGTTAGAGATATAAACATTTAAAAAAAATCGTAATCGTGCGACCATTCCGATTATTCGAAATACTTTAATAATTCCTAAATATTTCAATGTTGAATACAAAAAAATAAAGGTCGTCGAATTTCCAACGGCCAGACAATTTTTTGTTATATGATTTAGGACCTGAAGCAATGATGTAGAAATAAATAAATTTCACATATATTTGTTTCGAAGTACGTAAACTTAAAAATTAATATGATTTTGAAAAATAATATTTTCCGTAACGGTGCGGAATTAGCACATATTATTTGAACATTTTCGTCTCGTAATTTAATCACCCATAAAATATTACACATATACAGTTCGAATTTCCATACTCACATACGTACGCATACACATATATATATATATATACACGCACACATACATTAGTTTACCAAGAAAAATGTGGGTGTACCATCCCCCGACAATGTCAAGCTCAAAAGAGAAGACCCAGACAGATGAATGCAAGTGAGGATTTCATAGTGGAACACATAGACGAACCGTTAACTAAATAAAAAACATTGGTTGTATATCCATATTTCTTCCATGTGTCAATTTATAGTGATGGAAACACTGAAACCGGTCCTATTTACCCCAGGTTACGGTACTTAAACTTACACCAAGAAGAAATTAAAAAAATGTAATTTGGGACGGTATTTTATCTTGAGGGTATTTGGGCAATTTGCCGTTTTACTAAATAGCTAGAACACTTCAGTCACGGATAAGTGGCTACAGTAACCATATGAAGTAACCATGAAAAAATCTATCCGTTGAATACATTACCATCATCAATGATCAATATCAATCCACTGCTGAATGAAGGCCTCTTCGGCCCTACGCCAATCTTTACCATAACACATAACCATTGAAGTGTCACGGCTTTGAATGCATAGTCAACTTGAATTTCTTAAAATTATCTTTAATTAAAAAAAAATGAACTAACCTTTTTGAGATTCTCCGTGGTAAACACACGAACCGTAGCTATTATGGTATCACCTCAAGTTACGAAACTGTCTTGAAACAACAATTTAAAAGAATCTTATAAGATAAAAGCATAAAATAAGAAATATTGAGTATTATACCTTCAATTCAGTTTTATATTTCTGAAGCTCCCATGTGAGCAGAATTTGTATTGCACCGGTAAACTTCTTCGGGTTTAGTTGCGATCAGATAAAACTTTCAATTTTTCTGTTGCAACAAATAATGTGCTATTTGTTTTAACTTTCCGGATTGGATAGTCGATACTGATGATATTGGTACTATTGAACATCAACTCTTTTTTTTTAAAAAGTGACATTTGTTTCATGACGTAGACAAACCTAACAAAAATAAATAAATTATGTAAAATGTACTTTTTAATTTTGTTTATATTTTATATTATTTGTATATCATCATTTACATCAGTCCCGCATGACTGAGGATCGCAATCTCCATGAACTTCCCGCCCTCTTGACTATGCTCCTCTACTTTTCTCGGCATCCTACATGTATTAAGACTGGTGATCAGAGAAGTGGCTGTTGCATTTTTCACTTGGTCGATGGATCTTCCTCTTCCTCTTCGTCCTTCGACGTGGCCCACCGCAAGCATCTCCGAGCTATCTTCCCTTTTCGTAAGATGCCCAAGAAATTAAAAGATTCGTCTCAGGCAAAAGGTGGTTTATTTATTGTGTTCTTGGACATATTCAAATATTGCTAGTATATAAATTCCATTTATTTTTCTAACAAACCTTCTAAGATTCTAATTTTGTCAATGGATAATAATAAATATAATGGTATCTGCACTGATAAATAGGTTTCAATAAAGTTATTTTCATTTTATATATACACAGTTTTGGGATTCATGGCAAATATAAATATGACAGCTAAATGGAATACATTATAGATGTACCTATTTAAGTCTCAAAAATGTTCGTAACTTAAATTGTAACGCATTTCCACGATGGTAATCAAATATTTTTTCGATAGATTTTTTTCTATTTACTTTTTTAATAAATAAATTAAATTTGTTATCATATTTAGGTTTATATTTTGTCAAGTCTTGATTTTTTTCTTAAGGGTTACGTGTAAAATAAGGCTTATGCTAATGCTTCAAAAACGACCTCAGTACTCATGGTCATTATTCGAGCTGCTATTGATAAAATAAGACATCAAATATATAATAAATATCTAATAATAATTGAATTTGGATTACCCGTTAGTTTTTCTAATTAGTCAATTTAAAAAATAACAAAAAAATTGAAGACTAACAATTTTCGAGATTATCGATACTCGAGGTATGTTTCTCGAATGCGGATTATTTTGGGATAAAGAGAAGATATAAGCTGACATTTGTTTCCATCTGTCTCATGGCTTGGAGGAATTGGTTTTACTTTTAATTACTTTTCTAGAAAATACCGGATCGATCCGTCTCGGTGGTGTTTATTTAATTATACAACACTGCACGGAGCTTTCGTACATTATTTATTTACAAGAAAAGAAAAGTTACGGTGAAGAGTCATAAAGGTTAGCTCCTAAGTTCGACGTCTAGTCTGTGTGCGAGAAGTTTACTTTCAGCGTACCGTTTCAACAAAGCTTACAATGGCTTACAGTAAGTTTATCGAAACTCAATTACGAAATCGCATATAAATAAAAGCTCAGTTTGGCGACTAGCGTTTTATTTTAGTAGACACATTTGAGAAGAAATTGATACATTGCGTCGGAGCATTGTATCAATTTCTTTGAAATATAAATCAGATGTGACCTTTTTGTTCTGGAGGTGTACACTTTACAAATATGGTAGAAAAATAAACGATTTCACTTTTAATGTCATTTAAATACATTTTTCAAAATTCAAATGTGTTTCTGGGTTTTAAATTTTCTTATTATTTTTTTATATCTGGATTTAAATGTTTTTTATTTAAAGAATCGTATCATTTTTTTTATTAATATAAACATTACAAAATAATCAAGTATCGTATATCTGACTATATAACGCTGAAAAGTATAATAGTATTGTAATAAAAAAAAACATTATTTTTGGTAATACCCTTCGAACATTTATTTCCGAAGTTATCGTTTAACTTTATTAAAATCATGTCACTATTCAAAGTGGAAGCACAAGTTGTAACTGTTTTAATCCTATTTTTTAGGCAACGAAGATTTGTTATTGTGTATTTAAAATCATTATAAAATAATTTTAATTTTTTTAACCGTATAACGTTGGATTACATGTGGATAAGAAAACAACCAAACATACTCGATATGATTGAATTCGCCAAGTAAATGAAATGACAATGAGCAGGCCGCATGCCTAGGAGGACGGACAATTACTGAACAAACGCAGTCATTCAATGATACCTGAGAAGAATTAAGAAACCATCAAGCCATCACAAAATTCGCTGACTGACAAAATCGGAGGTTGTTATCCAACATTGTTTAAAAAGCCTCAAAGTGATGACAATGAATTATCCTAAAATTATAATTTCGATACATAGTTATTTGAATAATGAAAATATACATTAATTTTTTAAAGTATACGCAAATTTTCTTCGGTAGAAAATTTATTAGTTCACCTAGTTGGATAGCAAATTGCAGTAAATTACCACATACTTACTATTCATTTGTTGACATATAGTTGTTTACGAATAAAAACATCACAAGATGTATAAGTATTATCTAGATATGGGGAAATAAAAGATGGTTAATGGAAGCAAAGAAAAGAGATAAGTATCTATAATAAATACCGAATATGTCAAATAAAATGTCGTTGTTTAGGAGCACTTAGAAATTCGATTTTTGTCTGCTGTTCGCAGAAAAATGTCGTTTAAACTCGCTAGATCACGTAATGCATAATTAAATTAAGAATGCTATAAAAATAGTTACCTTAAAGATTATTCTTATAATCTTTTTTAGGAAGAATATCATTTGGATTTTGTATCCACAGTGTAGTGTATCTAGCATGTACCGAAATAGCAAAGATCGGTGATGGATAGAAGTCATTTGTTAATGTTACAGTTACGATCAATTTAATATGAAGTAGACGAACGAATCCATTAATTTAAAGTGATTGTATTGAAGTAATGTCGGCTTAATGCATAACCTAAGAGTGACAAGGAACGATATAAAAATAATATTGATTTCCGTGTACGGAATTTTTTAAGCCAACATTTTTGTACTACGGAATCTTATATGCCACCATTTTTACGACAAAATATTTATACGAGTGGAAATTTATACACCCAGAATTTTATATGTCAAGGTAATATTACGGTATACTTTATATGAACGTAACATAAATGTAAACTTATTGTACAAAAGAGTGCTGGAAGATCCATGCTGCGATAGTTGGATGGTGTTACCCAAAATTCTAATGCAGTCGGTATCACTAACTAGAAAAGAACAGTGGAGAAAAAGTGAATCGGAGTGGCTAAACTTTCTTGAAAAGACTATGACCCAAAATAGGATGTTGTGCCATTAACGATTATAATATGTTACACGATAGTAATACAGACAATGTAAGTAATAGTCCAAAAACTACTATTACATTTACGACCTTGTATTGTCTTTTATACCATATATGCTACGGCAATAACCTAACAGATTCCCTAAAGGTTCGATGAGATGTCGGTAGAAGAAATAAGAGTCCAACATTGAGATATTTAATAATTTATTACAACTATACACCGTACAACAATATAATATATACACAATAAGATATGTTATCTTAAGAACCGAAGAGTATTGAAAGAGAGCGCAATTACGCTTTTAGCATCTTTTAACGCTTTCCGATTTCCCAGTCCACGCGCCCACTTGGCACCGGTCAGCCTTCTTACATACTCTATCATCTGTTACCAAGCTGCCACACACACATACATACAACTTTGACAGATGTCAAATATCTCACAATTATGAAAGATAAAGTTCTTTTAAATTATTTGTGATATTAGTATACAGATTGATATTTGTATATTAACAACTACCATGTATATTTCCTTTTTTTTGGTGTACATAATTTCTACAATCGATGATTGAATTCACCTATCCACCACTGAATTTGGCTAAAACGATTCTAGTTCGGATATGGGCCACGGCGATTGTTTGCGGAATTGCTGAACTCGAATAGAAATGGACAGATTTATAGGAGAGATCACCGGTGTACAAGAAAACTCCTGTAATAGAGGTTACGAATAGGTCTCAGAAACATTATGAGGTCCCTAACGCGACGTCCGGGTAACATCAGGCAAACAGCAAGTCTAAAATACAAAATATCGGACTCTTTGGAATTGGGAGAGGTCATTTTGTCTGTTTGATTTCCTTACGGAAATAGTTGTGAGCAAGGTGTGTAAGGATCGAAGGAGGATGTAATATATTATATAGTGAAATTTTATTTCTTCCAATTCATAGAAAAACTATTTACAAAATATGACTAACTAATAAATAAACAAACTAATGATTGATGAGGTATTATTTTAGGATAATTTAGTTACCCCAGAAGAAACAAAAAAACTGACGACAGTAACAATAAGGTAAATGTTTATTTTACAATTTACGATCGTCAGTTTTTTTTACGATAAATGTTATCGTGTTTCACAAATAATAATACTCAAAGAACATGCATCAAGTCCGTGAACACATTAAAAATACGTTCACGTTTTGAACTTAACTTGTTACAAAAAATATAAAAATGTAGATCTGAGCGAGAATAAAACCTGTTTTGGTCTACAATTAATCAAACTGGGATAGATGTGTCTGAATACATTAAAATTATTATTATATATAACACATTCATGATTGTAGCATAATAAATAAATACTTCATTTGACTATTATCTATAGATATATATTGTAGTGTTTGAATCTGCGCACCAACACCTCGGCGGCTTGTTTTACCAACGTATAGCACAAGGTGGTGATTAGCAGCACGGAGAGAGGGCAACACGTCATTATTGCGAGAGGCACTTTGGGGTCTGGTAGCGTATCGGTGGACCACTCCTACGAGGGAAATGGTGGCGGGAGATATCGGAAATTAAGAGTGAAACTACCGCGGTGGACCTTGAGATATATGGGTCTAGTCCACCTGCGGGTCGAGAGACCCCGCTACGAGGAAGGAGGTGGCATGCGTGTGATGGCCTATAGATGAGCATTATAGACACAGCTTAGATGGGATGGTGCCCGGGTCGATAGCTGCATCGGTACCCCACGGTTGCTTTGGCAAATGTGGTGCTAATAGATAAACCTAAGTGACCTCCTTCAGAGGAAAGTTGACTTCAAGAAACGACATTTTACGTGCATTCAATGTCGGGATAAATTATGGCGACACCAGTGCACACACACACGCACACTTGCATAGCCTAGACTGAGCTAGATCGGTGGTGGCCCCTATGGCTTCCTATCCTCTAAGGCCTAAAGCCACCATAATATATATGTATTTATTTCATTGTTGGATATATTCCATTAGAAATAGTAAAACAGTTCTTACCTTAATATTTTAATACAAATTAGAAAAAATCGTATTTGAAAACTTAGATAAGTCAAATTTTTAACACATCTATATAACTGGTGTCTCCTAGCGTATTTGATTAAAAGTATTTAAGATTCACTGCAATATAAAGTTTAATGCTTTTAAAAATGGAATAATATATATATATCAATTGGATATATTACGGAATATAAGTTCAAAATTTGTCAAAAATGTATTTGCTTGCTATAGCGAAAATGATTTCTAACCCGGTAGCAACTAAATATTTTTTTGATAGATTTTTTTCTGTATATCTTTATAGTTGATTCATTTAATTCGTTTTAAAAATACAACAAAAAAGGTACATACACATTATAATATATATATATACCTACAACAATAAAATATAACTTAATACAACAAAATCCGTGTTTAACGTTGAAAACATCATAGAGTAAATTAATTGTATCTTCTTCTTCAAAGCCCTACAGCTCATATCAAGCCACGACCTTCTGAATCTTTCATACCACATACTCCAGTTCTCGGTGACTATTTTCCAATACGTATTCTGTTGCAGCTTTACTGCGCCCTTCTTAGCGCTATCCTTCCAGCGTAGCCGGACCCTTTCTACTCTTATCCTAGCTCCCGGGTGTCTATTAAGAGCATTGTTTTTGGAAATCGCGCTTCCCACATTATCTGGACGTTGTCTTCTGTAGTTTCAAAAAAACATTTAAATTTAAATATACATATTGTTAAATTATTTATGTATCTAAATAACTAGATAAGCCCACGATAAATTATTTTCAGGAATTTGTTATTGGTTTTGAAAATAAAATGTCTAAATTTGTCATTATGTCTGAATATTCTAACATTAATTGTTAAATATTTTTAGATTTATCAATATTGATAAAAAAAACTTTTAATTTTGGTTTAAAGTTTAAAATATTTATCTCATCATTTTAAGAGTATTCCGGTAATGATTTGATGGTAAGCAGTTTGTAAGCGCAGCTGCCTCCTGCCACTTGAAGTCTAGCCATAACTTTTAATTAAATTATTAATATATCAAGAAAGAAAAATATATCAACAGCTTCTCGTTTTCGACCGTCGACCGACTCGATAAAAATCGCAATAAAATAAAATTGAATCTAATTTAGTAGCTGAAAGATTTCTTCACTGGAAAACTTATTAAATTAAATTAATTTTTTTTACCGAAAACATGATCATTTCATATAAAACGTCACTTTAAGCGTGATAACGATATTGATAATTGTCATTTAAATGATGCTACGAAAGATCATTAAAAAAAATCTGGGATTCGACACCCATGATAAAAAATAAGGATATTGATGTATTATTTGTTTTTCATGGACATGTCTAGAATGAGTGTGCCAAGTACGAGAGTGCGTGAATGGAATTAATTTGTGTTTTTTCAAATCATTTGTCAATATTCGTTATATAGATTCATTGAATTTATACTTAATTACCTAATTCTCTATCTGATTGATGAAATAAAAACAACAACGTTTGAAGCGTCACCGAACGTGCATCACCACCGTTTGTCTTTAGCGCCCGGGATAACTGTGTGAGGATAACTATATCTAATGCATATCTACTCATTCATTTCCATGTACGAGGTTTCTTCGTGCGAAAATGTGTATATTCTTTATTTATTTGATAGCATAGTAGCAATTACTGCGTACTTACACATTTGTATTACCCAAGAATACCAAACATTAATATGTTTAATATATTTGAACTAAATCTTTATTAATATTCCTTTAGCAGCGCGTTGCAGCCCAGCTGTTGTTCGTCGTTAATATGTGCTGGGTAACGATACCTTAATAGCGAACTTAGCAGTTAACACGATACCGCGATCAGGCCGACTTGCTATCGGGTAACACCACCGAGCGATGTTTGGGTTAAATGGCGAACTAAATAAAAGCAAAAGATATTAATATTGATGTTCTTTTATAAGTGGTTGCATTCAAAGCCATCTCGAACAAGGCGAACATATTGTTTACAATATTAAAAATATCTTTGACATATATGCTACTTTTGGTATTTTTTCTTACTGGCAATAGTAATGGACACTAACATATTCAACGATTCGTGCATTCGTATTATTAGATTGACAAACACCATACACTCAATCTCTAAATAATGTATAGGTATAATTTATTATGATATAATATTTAATTTAATTTATGTGATACTTGTTGTAAATTTTCAGGTTATATAATATTAATACATTTTCTGGAAGTTTAAAATTTGACCCTCTGTAATTGGCAGTATTTAAAATAAAATACATATGCATCGCTACTTATATTGCTGTATTTGTGCGGCTTTAATACTGACCATATCCGTGGGTAAAGTCAGTGCTGCCACTGTTTTAGAGAGAATTGAATTCCATGTGGGTAGTTGCCGGTGAGAAATTAATACTTTATTTTACGATTATGTGACTTTCGAATGACTCCGAACTCTGTAAAGGTTCAGTTAACAAAGGAGAGCTGCTCGAGCAAGGAGGAAGTTACGATGCTTGCGCCATAATACCTCGAGGTATTGTTTGCAGTTAATTAGGGTGAATAAGTTTAACATCGAATAAAAAATATTTGTAAAATGTACGGCCCATTAAATATGTGCCCAATTAAATTCAGTACAACGAATGTAGTTGTTATTTTTAGGAATTAGTATATTCTTGTTCTTGTTCAAGTACTGTATGCTAATGGGAGTATGCAATCGTTTTGGCTACTTGGACCTTGTTTTAAAATGCCGAAAAGAGAGACTCGGATGTCTAGCCCAACTGTTGTCTAAGGTTTTTAAGCTATGAGATTCTCTTTCCGCCAGAATCTTATCATATCTAAAGATGCGCAGTCAGTCTAATGGTTAAGACACTCACCTAGTGATCTAGGGTTAGAGTCTCATCCTAAGATATTAATATAAATAATATACTTTCATAACAATAACATTTAACTTAGTTTCGAAATGGGCACGTATTACGTGTATGCAACTCATAAAAAAGGTGTACCTACGTCAGTTTTTTTATGACACTAATGATTTTATTATCTTTCTTTATTCTTATTTCGTATTGCACATATGAAAATATACCTGCGAAATGACACCATTCTGTGTTTCATTTCTTACTGTATCAATCAAGATTATTTTTATTTAACATTCGTACACTCATATTTTGAATACTCCAAGCTTATTTAAAACTTCCTCATTGAACTCGTAAGGGTCCTTGGTATTATCTATTTTACGCTTGATATCCTCGGCGTGAGTCCAGCTCTCATACAATGTGCAATCCAGAAAAATCATTTCTTTCGCTCGTTCTATATGTATACTGTTTTCCTGAATTTATAAAATCAAATTCTGGTATTATTGATCACTACTAGCTGCAGCATTGACCGACGTTTTTTGACCAACGTGACGATTTTACCAACGGTTTAGTCCCGTAGGTGAGACTAAGCAATACTCGAAGCATCTTTGTATATGTAACCGCAAGTTAGAATTGAAAAAGGGTAACTTTATTATCGCCCTGATCTTCTTATTGTTTCTCGCTTTGCTCTTGTCAAAATATTCGTGGCCAGTAATCTGATGCTGACATCGGAAATTACTTGGCGCCATTTAAATTCATCCATTGCATTATTGGAGTGAAATATTGTAGGAGATCTTCAAACGCTTATGTGTAGCGTTTGTATGATCTATCGTGAGACGGGATCCTTCCACTATACTTTAAGCTACCTTCCTGCGCTTGTCGTGTGGGTGTGGGTTGTCGAGCCGGGGTGAGACGTAAAATGAGACGCGAAATAGCGAATCTTTGGGACTTGTTGTGTACATGGTAATCTCAGTGCAATTGTTGTGCATTAAATGTTTATCGCTAGTGCAATTATTGTGCATTTAATGTTTATCGCTAGTGCAATCATTGTGCATTTAATGTTTATCGCTAGTGCAATTAAACCAATTAAATCTTCCAGTTTTAACTGTAATTCAACAAATAATAAGTCAATTGATAGATTAATACATGTCACATGGAACACTAAGTTGGGTTGGCGAACTCTGTAGCTAATAAAAGTCAAACAAAAGTCCTCGCTGCAACCAATCAGAGACGCTACAAGTGTTGTCATAATCACCCTTTATTAATGATAATGATCAACCGATTACATACAAACAAGAATAGATAAGTTGATGTAATAAGTGACAGGTGTCAGATGTCAGACCATAATTGACCGAATTAATGGATTATCCCGCATATGTTACCTGGTGGCGGTGCTGCCCTGTACTACTGTATGCGTCTGGAAACCTACTATATTGAGATACAATATTTCAGATTCGATATTTCTGGTCTATACAAAGTCCTGTGCATAGACCAGAAAAGGCTGCAAAGTAACGGAGAGCTCCAGTCGTCTCGAACCACCGTTGGACACCACTGGACAAAGCCCTCCATTATTCCAAGAGTGTGTGTGCTTGGTGTAGTGCAATACCAACTACACTAGGAAGATCACTCCTATGCAGTCACAAACATGATAGAGGGAGATCCGTCGCTCAGAACCGCATTGCCCAGCGAATACGTGTACATTACATGTAGACATCCTGAACCATGGCAGACGCCATCCTCGTAATGAGGGACCGTCGAAAAAGAAGACTTTAAGCTACCAATCTATATATGATCATCTCTATTGTATAGCCAAAGAACGCAATTGAATAATAAAAAATGTAAAATATGATCTAAAGATCTATTTTTTTGCGTTTTTATTATCTTGTAGTTCATGTTTTAATTACAACGAGAAAAATTACTCGGATCCAAAACCAGTACCTAGTCGAGAATCATTAATTGGTAATTGAGATATTTGAAGATGATACTGATGAGTGATAAAATATGAAGAAACTTGACTTAACTTTGTGGTCAACGAATACCACTAGGACCATACGAGATTAAATGGACGACCCTGCTCAATTATGTTGATAATATTAAATGGATGAGACCCTGCTCAGTATCCTACGTAACCAACCGTCCTTCAAAATTGAATATATATCGGTATTATCGTCCACTATTTACTTTCGTACTTATACTCGTGTGCTTTTATTATAGAATACATAAAAGAACTCTTACATTTCTTAACCTTTTATATTCCGAAGATTCCTTTTATCATCCATCTTTATCAAGATATTACTTACATGAAGTGTGAAAATTTAAAAAAAATATTTGTTAATCTTCAACATTTTTCAATGTATTTATTATTAAAATTTATACGAAATAAATAAATTGTTATAAATAAATTTCTAAAAACACTATTTTGGTTTGTGCGAATGACAAATTTTTGTTTTTCCAAAAAATGAATTATTAATTATTCATCTAATAATATCAAAATATTCGTTACTCGTTCATTAAATAATTGTGATATCGCAGAAATAATATTCATGATTTTACAATAATATTATTTTACGGAGCTCACTGACCTATAGTACGTCTGACAATAGGAGACGACTTATTCCATGTCATTGAATTTGCGCTACTGTTTGCTTGGTCTTTGAATTCCCTGAAATTTCATTCAGTTGGGAAAATATTATTTCGTTAAAATTTGTTGTTTACCTTTAATTAATGGTTCGGTAGTTCTCTAAAACATTTATTGTTATGCAGGTGGAACACCTAAATATTCAACCTTATGAACGTGTGTGGGTTACCTATGACGGATTATCCTTAATTATATAATATTATGTCAAAACAGTTCGTTATGATGGTGGTGTAGCAAGAGAAAATACCAAAATAGCGTTCCCATAGAATTTAAGGAATTGTATCAAATGCAGCAACATATTACTTATCTGTTTGTCGACATTTATCCCATAGTCATTTTGAGAATGGCTATTTAATGAGAAAAATAAACATCTAGAGTTTTAAACATATCTGTAATGTGTCAGAAAATAACTAGTTTAAGATTGCGTCAACGATTATCCAAGACACAAATCTTATGGCTCTATTGGATTATTTAAAAGCAGACTAATAATAATAATCGCTGCTAGGGCAGCAATACCCAGAATTATAACGTGTCTTCAGATACATATATTGCAGAAATTATAAGTTACGTTGTTATTTAAATAATTTTAAAAATATGTCTGATTGGGTATTTATTTACGTTAACTGTCTAAGTTAAATTATACTTGTTAATATATTTGAAAAAATTGTTTATGAAAAATTGACCATTGATACAACTTTGTAGAGTTTCGTCATAATGGGTGGATATAAATAAAACAATGTACTACTAGTAGGGCAAATAAACTCAACTAGAGTTATTACATTGTTTTATTTATATCCATCCATTATGAAAAATTGATTTTACGGAAACATTGATGGCGTATTCGCAACAAACATTAAAAGAAAAGAAAATTCTATGAATGATCATCTCATGTATTTTCCTTCTGAACTAAAATGACTCATATGTATCTTTATTTACTCTCAAAGATCAAAGTCTCTCTGAGACATCACCGTGGATACGGGCAATAACAACGGAAAGATACATTAAAAAAGATTTAGATAAATTTCAGATATTGGACTGGAAACGTCTGACTTGAGATATACAGATGACTGGAGAATATTTGTGTAGTCGGTCTCGAACCATCTAGATGGCCCGTACCGCCAAATGTTGATGATGATAATTTTAATAAAGTGATACCAATAATATCAACATTCCAATGAATTATTTAGTATTTATTCAATCGCAAATAAAATGAATTATTTGGTTCTAAAAAATGGAATTTGGGGCGAAAATAGGTATGCGCTCCAAGAAAAACCTATTTTCATTTTCTCATCTTATATTTAAATTTGAATAATGATATATGTATTATACGAGAGCCGTTCATATATAAGCCCACAACTGTGATTTATTCTTATTACTGTATATAATATATCGGTTATTACATCGTTGTTTGCGCCGTTTTCCCTTCGTTTTTCAAAAATGATTTTATCATGATTATGATAAAATAAAAATACTTTCTCAGTACTCTGACAAAACTAGAGAAAAAAAGTTTTTTTAAGTATAATATAAGTTTTATAATAACAACTCTTTAAAGTGAAACGTAGGCCCTACTGTACATTAAATTCTACCGCGAATAAAACCCGTTCATGGAAATGAGTATGCATCGCGGAAGTCATTATTTTATCCAGTTAATATTTTATTGTTTAAGTTATTCTTTTTTTATTTACCTCTGGATAAGTTTCCACGCTTACACAAGTCTATGCTTGACGCTTGGTGCGTGTGACGCATTATTTTCACCAGTAATGAATCTCGAGTACTCATAAAATTTAAAAAATATATATATTATAATATATTAATAAAATATCCTTTATTAATATTTGAGATGGAAGAAAATTCAAAGAAATTTCTATAAGAATGCGCACGTTTGTCACACACTGCGTTTTATATATAACGCATATGGTATAAATCAATATTTTCTCCAAATAAAATACAACACACAACGTTTAAATTATTGACTGAACGATGATTGTACTGATCCGTATTGTTCTCGGTGTTTCTCGCGAGCCGCGGACACGCACCCTAAGAAAGTAATTGTGTGTATGCTGGTATGTTGGGCGATAGTATGAAAAGCATTATTCGCGAACGTCGCAAAAGCATTAAGAAGATTAGAAATAAAAACAAAAATCAGGGAAGTGCAACAGCGTCAACAAACTTTGGACGTCTGAAGCGACACGAATTTCAATGAGATTTTTCAGTACCCGCGTTCTGATAATTTACATGAGACGTGAAAGAGAACAAAAGACGGTATGGTAACACAGACGTCAATTTGAAATTCTAATTTTTTAAGGATATTTTAATATTTTTTCACAAATCCACTCCTTTCAGTTTGAAGATATGGTGGAATCTTATATAATACTTAATTTTCGCTATTTGCATGTCGGTCACATTTTGTATAACGGGCATCCTACGTATTCGATAATAGTTTAATTTATAATGAAAGTAATTATATTGTAAGGCAATTCCCCACTCCCCCCTAGGCTAGGCTCGATATAAAGAAACCGCCTCACACGTAAATCATTCTGATATATACATAAGTACTGGAGCAACTCTTCTTCATAGTTTCTGTCATTCAACAACGTATTTTTGAAAAATGCAAGTGATAGAATTTGCTTTTTGTAGGAGTTTAAAATGTTATACGAGTAAAGTTTGGGTGCTAGGTATAGGAAGTGTCTTTGTCCAAATGTAGTCATATATAGCATTTTTATTTGTTTTATGTTGTTATTCTAGTCGTGTAACGGTGTTTTGACATATTATGTGTATGCATAGATATATGTAATAAGGTGTCATTGGTATAAAATACAATTTCTAATCTACAGTAAAGAGAATTGAAGAGTTACTCCGTAGGGTGTAAAATTGTTTTTCCAGATATATAATATCTATTCCATGTAATTTTATAAGTAAATATAATAATAATAATAATAATAATAGTAATGCATTTATTCCAGCCTGATTAGATTTGTTTTAACCCGATTCGCCATACAGATAATACATATTATATAATGCATTAAAGTTACGAAATAAATATTTAAACAAAATATAAATACTACAGTCACGGCCATTATTATATCTGTAGCTATTCAGTAGGCATTACCATTCTCTGGTCAGGGAATCAGCTTTCATGAGAGCGCAGCTTGCACCAGAGAGTTGGTGCTGAGCTCCAACCGCAGCTTTACGCCCGCAACTCAATGTCTCAGAAGCGGAACGAATCCATGTATACGGTTTTCGGTAAATATTGTAGATGGGTTGCAATAACGCGCCAATCCGAACAATATTCTGTATGAGTTGTTATACTGAATTCTGAGACATGATATGATTTTGATATATGATTATATTATTTTCCCGTCAGTATTAAGTGGCTATCACTTTGTATACAAAATAAAAACGTAGATTTACATATCAATATTATGTATTATTTTTCAATTCATGTATTTTTTGCTACTGTAAAACAACTACACGTGTAAAAATATTTTAATTGTTATAATTCATGTATTTTTAAAATTACATACAAAGAATGTGTAATATTAGCCTCAGCATGAGAATAGCTGAGTAAGACCAAAATAATTAATATAATTGTGTATAATAATGAAATGTTTTATCAATTCCAAAAACAATGTCCATATACCGCCGCACTATGACCACAAAGGCCACCTGTAGGGCATAGATATATGCGATTGCTTTCTGATAGTTTTAAATTAATAGTAAATAACAATTTTAAATAATTTCACTAACTACCTCTATCCAAAAAGATTTAAATATGTTGGTTATAATGACGTTAACTTTTCCACTCTTCACAGTATATTGAATTGTAAATAAAGGCCCTGCATTTGTTTTATATTAGAAATATACGAGTGATCCCACGATCTAATGCTTTGCCTCATTATAAACTGAACCAATGGAAAATAAAATATATTTGACAGAGTCTTTGGAATTGCGTTTAATAAATTCTGCTGCAGTTCCATAACCACGACTACTTTCATCGAGAATAAGTTATGATATTCATCTTAATTTTAATATTCATTACAAATAAGTTTTATTTATAAAGTATTTTTACTGTTGTATTAGTTTATTATGTGTCATATCTACGATTGCTATATACGTATTTAAATAATATATTGTAAGTAAATAAAACCGATCATTTGAAAACAAATATTATAACCGACTGAGAATAAATTAATACCAATCTCAAATAACAAAGCCGGAGAAAGTCGAGCGAACACATATTCCAAATTTCTCCCTCGGGCAATGCCGGGTAATTCGAACTGATTAATTTCACAACAATAAATTTTTTCGGTTGTTAAATTCCAAAACACGTTTCGAAATCATTTCTAAGAAAATTTTCTGGTATAAATATTACATTATTGGAATTAATCAAGTATAAAAACCAATAAATTTACCATTTCCGCGGGGGTAGGCAGAGAGGATAGAACACCATCTTATTCGATTCTTACACACAACTATCGCCTCAGCTGCATTCATACAACATCTTCTCATGTGTCCTCGTACATTGTTGAGGCTTCTAACAGTATACGGCTTACCTGATTTCCTACGACAAATCTACTGCGGAAGTTCTCTATTTCTGATGCAAACAACACTCGTATATAATAACTTTCCTACCATTCTCTCCTCATTCATTCGTTTCATGTGATCAAACCACTTCAGCGACCCCTAAGAGCAGTAGCTTTGTTCATAAAGCACATCCGTCCCTCATGATCTCCATCAACTCCCGCCCTCTTGACTATGCTCCTCTACTTTTCTCAGATCTTAGAGCTGTCACCAGAGAAGTTTCCTTTGCTATTTCCACTTGGTCAGTCCAACGGGTGAGGGATCTTCCTTTTTTTCTTCGTCCTTCGACGTTGCCCAACACAACAGCTGGAAGCGATCTTCCCATCTCGCAAGATGCCCAAAAAATCGTAGGATTCGTCTCAGGCAAACAGTTGAGAGCCTGTCCTTAATCTTCAGAGTTGCCCTGCCTGGCATTCGCAAGACGTGCCAAAGCAACCTTATTTGCGATCTTTCTATATGTAGAAATAAGAGATCCATGCTGAGGGTGTCTCCAATATCGGTACTTCTAACTGGGTTAGAATTTAGAAAATAAAAACCTCAATTATTTTCCTGGCAACCTAATAGGTTCACCACATGAACGCCTGAGTTATCTGAATTTCACTATATTCAGTCATACATATATCATTATTATGTACATCAATCTAATAAAACAATTTAAGAAGCAGGCTATGACGATTTATTTTCCAATAAGGATAAAGTTCGTTCGGATATTTGCTTTTATATCGCTTAAATGCGAAATAAATCTTTATAGAGAGGTCCCATTTAGATGGACACTCGTATAAGGTAGCTATAAGGTCGCTTATTAGTGCATTTTATTTTCAAAAATAATAAATTCCAGAGATGCCATCTGTAAAGAGGGAATTTCAGCTTGATAAAAAAAATGAGATAACCTTTGCATCCCATAATATTTATTCGAACGACTTACTGCATACGTTTGGCAAGAATTTTTGCATGAGAGTAATTTATCGCATACAGAAAATGAAAGAAAAATATTATTTTACTCAGCGCTATTGAAAAAGCATAGTTTTTTTGTTAATATTTCTATGCGACGTTCGAGATATGAACCTCCTTAATGAAAATTATAAAGTTAATGCCGCTATGAATTCACTGAATACTTACTTATTTATCATCACACCGTTTCTTCGCAGGAGTATCTAGAAAGGATAGAACACCACACTCTTCTGTCTTGGTACACCACTCTTGCTTCATTCACTTTTATACATCTTTCTATGCACGCTCGTCGAAGCCTCTAACAGCCTCTAGCTGCAGTGCAAATTCGTCATAACGGAGAGGAAAAAATGTCGTCAGCGCGCGATCGGGCCAAACTGGGCATGGCTTCTCTCCACTGAAGCCCGGATCCTGAATATTGTAGATGTCTCATATGCTGTTGGTCCCCACACTAGGTACAATCAGATCTACAATACATTCACTCCTGATTTGGTCATCCTTTACTCTATCGTGCATAAATTATTTACACATGCACCTGAGCGACTGCACTTCCACTATATTCAGTCTAACTTATTTATTATTGTACAAATTCCAGCTATACTACCACACATTAGTGTTGGCATCGAAGCTTTACATGGCTCTTTAGTATTGTTTCTGATGAGAAATACCCATTGGTGATAATTGCATTTAAAACACCATCTCTTTCAATATCTGTATCAACCTTACTATCCCCAGTAAATATACTCTCCAAATACACAACTCATTTCTAAGAATTCATTATTTACCGTTACATCACCTCTCATCTCTTTCGAACACTATTACTTTCGATTTGCTAATATTCATTATTCATTATAAATGCACTCTCCATTCATAGGTACATCAGATATCCTAGTAATTGTCTTCACTATTAATTACTAATACTGCATCATCACCTGCGTACAGGCAGGATATAATTAAAATGCTAGTGGAGGGCTATCGCCTCCACTCTCGTAACAAAGGTTGCCCAGCGAATCTGAACGCACTCATTAAAGCGGTATTCACGTCAACTTTCACCAGTCATAAAGACATGGAGTACCCACGGCATACAACAATAACACAGATGCGGCCAGCAGCCCTCAGTCGGGCTGAATCACGATTACTTTTCCTATTAACGCCTTCAAATAACAGCTCCAATAACAATTCGCGCACCTATCAGTGACTTCTTTGTATAGTGAACTTTTGCCTTTATACAAGTAAATTTTATAAATGTAATGCAATCCGTAAGTCTCTGTTCTTGTACTGGCCGCTTGTCACACATATATCTACTTAAGTACATTAATATATTTCGACACAATTACGCGCCGCAATACACTCTGCGATACAAAAAGAGACGAGGGTATTTGGATGAGTATTGGGGCATCCAATACCCTCACACAAATTACAATCTCACTTCGTATATAACATAATCTTCAAATCCTTCTGATCGAGTCATACATTCACACTCCACTTACCAAACCCACACACACTCGTACATTTCCCATATTGGTGACAACTTTCTTCCCCTTACGCCCATTCTCGCTACATCCAATTCTTTCATACAATTGTCCGTGTGTAAATTGAAAAACCCTGGTGACATTACACAGCCTTCTGTTTGGCACCTTTTATACATAAGTATATACCTATCTGTAAATCGTGTCGTATATTTTAAATAATAAATTACCAAAATGTCGGCTTTCGCTCAAAACTTGTCTACGGCTCTGGAAGAAATAAAACATTGAGATATTATTGTAATATAAAAAATACATTAGATCGTATATATTTTTTTAGTTCAAAAATAATATTTTATTTATTTTTCACCATAACAAGTCAACCTTTTACGTCTCATGTTTATACGATTTCACCAAAACATATTCGCAAACACGTACACCATACACTCAATCGCCAAGTAATTTATACTAAATATTTACAATACGATGCGCTTTAGATCAAAACTAGTTAACAGCGTGCCAGGCAATGCTAAAATATTAATAATTTTGACAATTTTAATTTAATGGTTAGAATGTGGTTACGTAATTCAGTAGATCATGTATTGAGGCAATCATAAAAATGTGTGATATATCATTTGTAATACCTGCTTTATTTATCTATAGATTTATTTATTTATTAACAATACAAAAACCTTTTGCATATAATTTTTTAGTACATAATATAAAAGATGAAATAAACAAAAAAAAAATCAGATAAATATTGCAAACAAATCAAATTAAATATCAATGATGACACAGTAAACAAAATATGAAAAATAATAATATACCTACATAACGTAATTAACAATCTTGTCTTCAATTTATATTTAACACAGAAGATTGTATCGCAACCTAGTATACTTTAAAAAAATTATATATAAATTGCGTTTATACTATTTGAGTATTTAAGTAGCAGATTCGAATGCTACGCTACAAATTTGGAACTTTAATTAATTTTGTTGTACCATTAATTAAAATGTATAAAAACAATAATACCCTTAACCTTAAATTAAAAAAATAATTATAAAGGAGACAGAGAAGAGAAAAAAATATAGTAAATGACATACATTGTACTAAAATAGTTATGATAAAGTAACAGTGTATGACTGTGCAACTTGTGTTGGCCTCAAATTACTTCTGATCTGCCAGTTATAAATAAATTATGTAAGAATTTTTTTGTATTTTGGTATTGTTATATTCCATACATCAGTAACATCTGCGTACTCGTTACCAAAGTTTTAAATTATGTTTTGTTTCACTATTTAATGAGCAAATAACTTATTTACTTCTCACGCTACTTTATTTTCATTGTCATCCTGTATTTTTTCTACTACAGGATATAGATATCCTTCTTTACTACTCTCGTGGGCTAGCTTTCCCCAAACTGTCCTAGCAATCTTCCGGACCATCTCTTGAGTTGGTCGTCTACCCATTTATGTGGCTTCATCAGTATCCAAGAGCGCCATTAGAGAAGACGTTTAGCCAATCTGTTCTCATCTATTCTCGCAATGTTCACAATTGCTCAACCCTTACCCATCCATTTTATCACTCAATGTGATTCCGAACCCCCTTTAGATAACTGTCAATTAACGTACACAGTTAGTCTAATTATCTTGGTTCCTTATAGTTATGTCTACCTTTTGTCGTCGAATCAAAATTGGTAAAGATAATCAAATTACAGAAGGTAATTGCAAAATCACCCATATTTGGTTTTCGTTAGGAAAATTGATAATAACTATGGTTAACCAAGTTACATCTTCGACCCGTATGTTCTGCCAGTATTCATGCACGTAAACGAGATATGTTACCTTGATTTATTTATAGTACATAGTTTTTTTTAAGCATATAAATTTATTTCAACTAACCTTTTAAAATTTTTGTTTTTAAATTAGGTATACAGAGTATCCTGTAAATAGTAATCCAAATGAAAACTATCGATAGCAAAGACCATGCTCTATCAAAATAACTCATTATAAATCTAATGAATGGTTTTCGAGATATTTGAACTTTTTTGAATTTTTGAATATTTGGTACCCTTTGTTACTTTTTTTAAAATCATTTCCAAAACTTAAATAAATATCGCTTTCTGTTTATTGATTATTATTTTTGATAATTTTTCTAATGAAATGTGTGTTACTGTTTTTAAAAATAGAAACAGTTTTGCCAGGAAAAATGTGAATATGGACTATTTAATATTTTAAAACAAAGTACTGTGGTGTAAAAAAAAAAAGTATCGTGACCTAAGAGCCCATAAGTTTGAAAACTTCTACGTTTAATGCTAATTTAGGAACAGAAAAAACAAAGGAATATTCTAACATAAAAAAAAGTTATTGCTATTTTAATGCCGAAGGGGGCATTTTGTGAAATAATTCAACGTAATCTTTTATAAAACAGCAGGCGTTACTTCTAGTGCAAACTTGCAATAATGCTAAAATATGCATTAATTTAAAAAGTGGCCATTGTTTTATTAATATTTGACAAAAAACAAAAAAACAAATCATTTTCAAATATTCTATTTTATTCGTAAAATATTTTGTATATTATTCAAAAATTCATAAAAGTCAAATATCTCTAAAACCGTGTGACATTCATTAGTCATATGATGGTTTATTCTGATGGGGGCAAGGTCTCAGCTATCGATGGTTTTCGTTTGAACCACTATTTACAAGACATCCTGTACAAATATATTTTTAAATCGTATTCAATGTGAATAAGTGAATGAGATTTAAAAGGAATCGTTTGAGTGGTTTGGTCATGTGCAAACGGATGAATGAGGAGAGAATAGTAAGAAAGATATATGACGCAAGTGTTAATGGCACCAAAATAGAGGACCGCGAAAGACGCGAACGACCAGGTTAACCAAATGCTGAAAGATGGTTCTATTAGAAGCCTTAATATAATCGACGAGCTTGTATAAGAAGATGTACGAATGTGGATGAGGCGAGAATTGTGTCATGGCAGAAGTGTGTGGCTCTCATTTCTCTCTGCCTATCCAGAGAAACGGTGTGATGGTAAGTTAGTAAATAATTTTTTTTTAATTTTTTCATATTTAAAAAAACCGCAATAAAAAGTATTTTCTGTGTTTAATTTTTAAGTCATTTAAAAACTTCCATTGTAATAATTATAAAAATGCTACTTATAAATTTTAACATAGATTAGAACAGAATAAGATAAGTTATGGATAACAATTGTACACGAGTAGGTACATATAAAATAAAATAGGCAACTGTCTGTAATTAAAATATAATGACTCAGATCGTGATTTAAAATCAGTTCTACTTATTGTACTAGTAATGGCAATCGCATAAAATGTGTATTATTAGATTGTTGATAAAGTTACAACATTTGTTAAATCCATTATAAAATATTTCAACCAATGAAGCCTTTGACTTTTATTAAACCGAAAATTTATGAACGTTCTTGAAACACCCGCGCGGCTTCGGTAGGATTTATTCCAAAGAACAGGTAGGTAGGTAGGTTTAGATTTTCCCATATAGAGAAAATAATATTAAAAACCTAATTTCTTCAAAATCAACATAATGAAGGTAGAAATTTTCTGCAAAGCGAAGAATGTATTGGAAGAGGGAATGGAGTATGAAAAAGTAGAGTAAGTTCAGGAATAACGGAATGTAAAGGCATGAGAGTAGGTGGATAGGATTAACGAAAAAGTAAAACGAAGAAAACAATGGAAGAACTATTTTTTGAGCAATTCAGAAAAATATGTTCACTGTTTAAATATATAAAAATATATTTATTGGCATAAATCTATGACAAAGAATAATAAATATTAAATTAATCAACTAGAAAGATATACAGAAAAAAATGCATTCTTTGAAAAATTATTTTAATTGCTACCAGGGTTGATCACTTCTTATTCTGAGAAATGCGTTACCCATTCCAAAAAAATATAAACTATACCTATATTATGTAGCGCTTTAAAATTGATACATTCCATTTTTAAAAAGCAATCAACTTTATATTGCGATGAATCCCAAACACCTTTGAATAAAATACCCGGTAGCAAAAAACATTTTTTTTATAAATAGATTTTTTCTAGATATCTTTTTAGTTGATTCTGATCTTTCTGATCTTCTGATTTCACCAGAAAAAGAGTTAGGATAAGAAATTCAGTTCAGATTAAATAAATTCAAGGACAGTCAGACTTCAACTAAAAAGTAAAGAAGAAATGAATATGAAAAAGATCCCTTTCTATTAATTGGTGAACTCAGGTGAATTGACATGTATTAATATTGCTGCTAGGACGCGCGGGTTGACGTAATTCTTAGAACGTCGAAACGAAAACGTCTTTAGGAAAAAACAGGTTCTTCGAGGAGATGCTGATTCCGCAGTGGAAACAAGTGTCAACAATGAAATCACGATCCGTTTAGTGATGAATTTTAAAAAAGGAAAATTTTTGCATAATATTAATTTATTAAATCCATTAGGTACTGATCTGTTTATCAGTTGTGTTGACTATACCTAAACAAAATGACTAACTATACCAACTATACCTAAGTAATAAGTCACTTTCTATTTCTGCAATAATGTATCAGTGTAATTGTATGTAGCGTTCTAAACGAAAGTCAATGGAATTGATCATTCCCACTTTTAAATGTTTACAGCAATATTTGTAAAAAATAATCAGATATACGTACAAAAATATTGAAAAAAAAACCTAAATAACTTATATTAAGTTTTTGCCAACATACAAATTACTTTATACGAACTATCATGATGGATGACATCATAACTTTCCATCATTACAGAAGTCGTTTGATACCTAATCCTAAATGATGCGGTAAGGGTTGTTAGTAATTTAAGCGAAATATTCAACCCTTCAATAATTAAAATAACGATTAGTTCAACCATATTAAATATTAAAATATAAAATATAGCATTAAGCACCATGATTAATTTTATTTAACTAGATCTTTTAATAGTAAAATAAATTTTATATCGATTCCTTGTAATATTATATATTTACGTACATATAAATGTTATAGCAAAATTCACAGTAGTTAGTAAAGGTTGATTTTATCATCATAATCAGCCTGTCTCTCAATATGGGCCTCCTCCAAGAATTGCCAATTCACTCTATCTTCACCCCTTCCCATCCTCTTCTGAGGTCATCGCTTCATCGAGTCTAAAGGCAGGCATCACTTCCTCAGCTCTAGAATCTTTATTTCTCACAATGAATATTCCAGCTCTATCCCACAAAAATACGTCCAGCCCATTTCCACTTGACCACCTGATTTTTTGGGAAACATTTGTTACCTTGGTTCTCTGACGAATTTGTACGTTATTTCAAGGACAACCCTTTCCATTGCTCTTTCTTGAGCTATTTATGTATATCATTGACAGAGGGTCCACATCTCTGCTGATATTTTACATTTATACCCCTTGATAATCACCAGACAAAATTTTAATAAACCGAATATTTATTTATTGCATAATACAATATTTGAAAACAAAATGATAAGTAAAATACTCATTAGCTCTTCTAGCACATTGAGAATAGATTGTTGTATCGAAAAAAACTATAACAAAAGAGTATCACCCAGGGGAGTATTCCGGGTTTAAAATGCCTTTAGAATCCGCGAGGCATGAGCGGTGTTTTACTACCCCCAATTTTAATCAGACGTATTTACGATTCGCGCCCGTCCCAAGGTTCTTTATTTAAGGTTCTACTAAAATTTCCGAGTGTCCTCCTGTGTATTCACCGGGACGAGGGAAATATTCCACTAAAGTTGACGGAGAAATCTGAAATACGGGATTCGGAAGGTTATTCAACTTGGACACCCGGCCGTACGCTCGAAGGGTTGGGAAAAAAACCGAAAAGCAGAAAATTTAAGATCGCTTAACTGGGGAAAATAATATGTATTTTCAAGTCACATTTACGTCAAATTTAGTCGAGATTACATATTTTTGGGAGAAGGTTGATTATTAAAAAAATTACTTTATGTATCAGAAGATTAGAACTGTAAATTTTTGTTTTGTAAGAAAATATTACTATTACCTATATTTATAAATTAGCATAATAAACATTTTTGATGTACTAATTTCTAATCTAATCTAAGAATCTTTTTAGACCTCTTGTGCTATTAAATTCGTATCGAATGGTGCTAATTATTTGACTATTCGTGTTAATTCCACCAGTCATCTAGTTTAATACACTTTTTAAATATTATCAAGATTACATTGTAAGATTAGCAAAATCAACTTTGTGTATAAAACTCATTATTTTAAACTGTTAACTTTGTTTTATTAACCACTTAATGAATTAAAATACATCTACCGGTTTCATTAAGTGGTTAATAAAACAAACTTAACAATTTATAATAATGTTTAAAATAATTATCATAATAATAATATGTGGCCACATATTATATAAATAATAAGATAAAACACTTTCTTTAAACGATTATTTATTGATAAATAAACATGTTTCGATTTCTATGGTATCTTCTCCAGGAAATGATCTATACTAAAATTAAAAATGCAAGCAAAGATGAAGACAAAACTATAAAAATATAAGCGGAGGGTAACTAATTAGGAACTACAGATCTATGATTTTGATTTACATATCAATAAATGTTAAGATGTTATTTTATCAATAATTAGTTGTAAATTAAAGTGGTTTATCTTATTATATTCCATCTCGTCATGAAGGTATAAAACACCTCCGGCATTAATATTGTACCTACATATATCGTTTAACAACTGTTAATGGACGGAGCATCGGTCATATCGGACGATACAAACCTATTAGTAGTTGTATATACGCTAAGTCTACTTTGAAATTGTGTGTAAAAGTATTTTTATTTATTTATTATTGTTTAATATTCCATACGATGTCCGAGACGATATACAACGAATTTGCATTCATATTTTAGATCTGCCCATAAACGATATACAATTGTGTTGCAGAGGTGGTCTCATATCTTGAAACGTGAAAAAAATGTACTGCTAATTGATATCATGTTATGATAGGTAAGAAATAATATTATTCAAGTGAATCTAAAGGAAAAGAGAGGTGAGGAGACGCAGTGCAGGAAGAAGACACATCTCCTCAAAAACTTGCACAACTGAGTCCATTGCCTTAAATTTGTAATTGCATTAAACATTTTCAGCCCCAAAAATTGTATTTGACTTTCCAATATAATCTTTATGAAACTAAATATACTTTTTCAACGCTAAAAATCTGATAGTTTTATAGAATGATTCATCACGATTTTCAAAATACTCCCATAATACCGTCGTTTAAGGCAAACTTTTCTCGCCGAGATTTTTTTGGAGCGACGAACAAGTCTGCCGAACAATGTCATGACAGGTGTATAAAGCGAAATTCTAAACGAAAGGCTTCACTGAATGCAATTACGTAGGTATTATTGTTCATCGAAATATCTAAAACACGTGTACTGCCAAAGGTGTTTCTAGCTGTCATTGTCAGTTAATCAACACCAACACCAACATCCATCAGTTACAGTACACGTGTCAAAGTAGGGTTCACCAAAATTACACTGCGGATACTGGGTGACATAAAATCAATAAAAGTACCAACACTCGGTGAAGTAAGCTTTGTTTATGTAGTGTCTGCACCTGGCCTAACCATAATACATTCAAAATACTCGTCTGTTATGTGTAATTTAGTTTAGAGTACAAATGATTTTATAATGAAATTTGTTCTGCTAATACGCATTTATGACTAACAATTGATGTTTATTAAAATACAAAAGTAAACTAATGTATACCAAAGAATAAAACTTATTTTAGAATATGTAGCACCTAATTCCAAAACTCCCTAAAACAGATTTGGGATAATTTGAGTTAAATATGCAGTTTTGTTGATTTTTTTGTCAGCTACATGCTGAACACATTGTTTCTCATAAAAACCGTAAGTGACATTTTGCATATTCAAAATCAGAGTTAGTTCCAAAATACCCCAAAATAAAAAGTAAAAAATGCTATTCCACCTAAAATGAAATCAGCTAATCACAATGCTTGTTGATGATCACGTGATCTAAAATCTAATATGGCTACCATAACGATATATACCAGAACGAACATACAGAAAAAATATTACATTAGTCTCTTTAAAAAATGCTGATGTAGAAACAAACATTTTGTACATTTGCTTTCAAAATATACGTTTTCATCTATGACTCAAAAACACATAAAGTTGTTTTAGAAGGTTTTGGAATTAGGCGTAACATATATTGAAAGTATTTACTTTAATATTTAAAAAATATTACTTCTCGCTATATTCATTTTATTTCCTCTTATTTAATTCTCGATTTATCTACATTCGCATTTATTTTTAAATTTTTGGGATTTCTAACAGAATCATTATCCATTATCAAGTTTACCTAGCTTAGTATAGATTTATCTTGGTCTGATCTTGTTGCTTTTCTTTTACAGGAACCATTAACACTCGCGTTGTGTAACTTTCATATCATATTATGATTCACTAAAATATGAATAAAGCGGTGTCAATTACAGGAATATTGTCAAATATACATCTAATTAGTTTTGATTATTTTCTAAATAATTCTGTGATTTCGAGGGTTTTTATTTCCTTTGCTGAGAAAAATTTCAAGAGAAAAAAGATGTTTCTGTTGTTGATGTCAATTGTTGGAATGGAACAAATGCAGACGCTACCGATAAGTAAAAGAGCTGAAACAAAATAAGGATCGATCGATAAGGAAATAGCCCCTAATAAAAAGGGACATTTAATCCTAGTTTGAAAAATACATTAAATTTTTTTTTTATCAAATATTTTGGTGTATATTTCTGTAAGTGTGACATATTTTTTCTACTGTTACATGTTTTTTGGATATCATACATAGATCCATATGCATACATAACATATACCTACATGTGTGAGTTTGATTTATGAATTTCTCTGTGTATAATAAAACCATAATTCGTATATGTTTTTATTACCACTATTAGAAATTAGAAATATGAGATATTATTTTACACAGAATGAAGTCATATCAATTGCCAGGTGACCTCTCATTTGTTTAGATTGAACTTATAGATTCCACCAATGTGTGAGTGTGGTGCCGAAGAGGAAACCCTTGATCATGTCTTTTTTGCATGTCTATTGCTGATCACAGGTTTTTTTTTACGGTGGTCTCGTCAATGGTAATTTTCAGCTCCCGGTTAACTTGTGTCATCTTCTTTCCTTTAACTCGCCACGTTTAATCTATATAATAGCAAGTTTTTTGAATGGCAATGGTATTGACTTGTAATATAATCTTTCCTATTCTATAATATTAATGTACTTTTTTCTATAAAATAACGTTTTTATCTTGATTAATGGCACAAATCACTCTTGAAAGGCGGGTTGCCTATTTAAAAAAAGAAGAAGTCATATCAAAATTTATTCGTACAAAAAAAGTAAGTTAAAATACCTACTAAGCAAATAATGGTCCATAAGGTAGATTGTATTATAAGGTAAGGATGAAAGAAAAATATATATAGATAGCGGGTTATTCTATGAGAAAATAAGAGTGATAGAGCGGAAAAATTCGTTTTTTCTTAAGCATTTTTTTCGAATAGGTAAGCAAATTTTGAAATCAAAGAAATAAAATAAATTTTATTTAACAGTTATTCTTTTTATTTACAGGGAATATGATATTAAAATCAATTTCCCTCTTTAATACTTTTATGGAGGCTTAAAAAAAACACCAACTATTACAAATATCATACAATTATATAATACGACCTTATGTTTGTAATATAAACATAATCGTTACGTTTTCATGTTTAGAAAAAATATATATTAAGGAGAACACATTCTTGTAGTAAAGTTGTAATTATTCAGAACATAGGTCCGTGTTTATACTGTGATATTGTGGTCGGTTAATGCAGCTTCCCCGGTTTGGAAAGAGGTCCAGGTTCGAATTCAGGTAATCAGTATCGAATCCCGTAATTCGGTAGCAACAACAATATTTTTCGATAAAATTGATTTTATATATCTTTATAATTAATACATTTAATTATTATTTAAAAAAAAATTTAATTTATTCAAAATATTTTTTTTATTTTCCAAAATCACGATAATCTTCTAGAAAATAAATAGTCAAAATTTATTTTCTTTGATTTTTTAAACACTTTGAATTAAAATAAATATTTTTTTGTAAATAATATAAGATATTTGAGTTATCTGTCTAATAATAATAAACTGCTGCAAAAGTAAGCTTAACTTTTTTATTTATTAACTTACACTGTTTTAAATTGAAGTTAGGTGTAAGAATTTGTCTATTCTATATTTATTATTTTCAATTTAATAATATTATATTTAAAAAATACATGTTATTTTATTTACTAGTACGTAAGTTATTGTAATGACAAAATTATCAATTAGTTTGAAAATGTATATTTACAAGTTTAATTCTTTAATTAGTTTAATTTAGTCTTAGAAACAAACTAATAGCTTCATGGTTAGAAATGTACATTATATATTATATTATGGTTTCTCTGCTTACCCTTTGGGGTATTGTATTGATATATTATTTATGTGTAGTGTTACCAAGCTACGTATACATTATGCATGTATTTAGACTAAGCGGATATGTTCGGAATTTACAGCACATGACTACCCAACTCTTGCGTAAATGACTTTAGAAAATAGAAAGTTACCCTTATATAAATCATGAAGTTACTTGAGAATTCCACCAGTGGTAAATTTCACCTCCTGGGTGTTATACAGGCGTGAGTTCACCAAAGTTGAAGCATTACAAGGTAACACGCAAACATATTTAACTTTTTAATAATTTTGTTTTTACTCAACTTCATAAATATATATTATACATAACTCCTCTTTGTCTCCATTATGTCCGAGATTTATAAAATCTCATAGAAGTTAATTAAGTAACAGCTGTTGATTATATTTGAAGATGGGTAATTTATGTTTTTGCTGACATTCTATGGTTCAAATATTTAATAACGAGATAAACTTTTTTTTGTCCCCAAAAAATTTCTGTATATTTTGTTTTACATTAAACATATTGATTAAAATATAATTAATAAAATATTTAAAAGGGTATAAATATTTCCTATGTCATTTTGGACTTGTACAGATGTGCTAAATTTTATTGCTTAACTAGGTCGCTCAATGTTTTAGTAGTAGGTATACTTATCTTATAACATTACATATTTTTGTTCCAGAAATGATGTCTGTATCGAAGCTGGCATTTATTTGCCTCGTTATGGCGGTAGTATTAAAAAAAAACCGGATAAACGGCGTGAGCGTTAAAGATTTGACGGCTTCTAACATGGAAGATGACAATTCTGAAGCAGAAAAGTATTCTGTAGATTATAATATTGAAGGAACAACGAAAAAACCAAACGTTTTCCAAAGTATTGCTGATTCCCTCGGTTTTGGACAAAAAAATCCCAAACCGCAAAAACCCTCCAAGAAGCCTTTACTTGGCCTGCAAAATATTTTTAAACCTAAGGCAAAACCAGCTGTTACCTCTACAAAAACGATAGTCCTCGAAGTTACAAAAAGAGTCGTAAGACATCCAATTTGCTTCGCTTCTGCAATTGGAGTTCAGCATTGCGGAGAAAAACATATATCGCATGCCGGATCCCATCATGCTCCACACAAAATTTCGTACAAGGAGTCAGACAAGGAAACACAAAAGAATGCACAAGAAATGGTAGAAGAACTTTATGAGGATGACTTCAAAAATGAAGGTCTTTACATAGAACCAAGTGCAACCATGAAGATGCCATTGGAACCATCAACAGCAGTACCAGAGATGATCGATGAAAAACTATCAATATCACGGACGGGAAGATACTTGAAGTTTGTGCAAGAAACACCCGCAATTGAAGATGTCAAGTCAGCAATTGAAGAAGGAGAAATTGAAGATAGCTACGAATCTGATGAAAGTGATGACATGGGTAAATTTTTATACAAGAAACCCGAGACTAAAATAATTACTAGTACAGTTTGGGTCACCAGAGTGCAAAAGGTTACAGATTACCGAGTCACAGCAACATTGATACCAAAAAATTGTATTCCGGCAGATTTTAAATTCCCTCACTGCCCCCATGCCCAATCTATACCACATCCTTTGATATGGAAAAAGGAAGGGGAAATAGAAGAAGGGAAAGTAGAAACATCGAAACCTGATGAATTATCTAATATTGCGGAATAATAGATAACATGAAAATTTAAATAGTTTATATAATTATTGATAGTATTTATTGTCTGATATTTATTAATATTTATTTTATTTAATCAAAGTGACAAATTTAATTTCTACACATAAAATATATTTTTTTTAAATTCTTGTTTTACTTTTGCTCTCCAAATATTTTCTTTAATTTATCATATTATTAAGTACCTACAATAATAATTGTGCTTTTAAACGTCATTAAATCTGCAGTTTTAGAAATTGTTTCAATATAAATGGTTGTAGGGTATCTTCACTCAAAATGATATTAAATAAGTCACATAAATTATTTTACGTGCTTTTGATAATAAAATTAATGACAGGCTCACTTTTGGGATATTATACGGTAATTGAGGTCGAAATGTGCTTCAGAGCCTCTCTAAAGGCAAATAACAATTTTATGCCAATTTAGATAAGTGACCAAGTTAGCACAGTATTACGATTTCAAATTTGGTACACATTGGTAGTATGATCGTCGGTTTTACGGTGAGTGATATATCATATTTCATCAGTATTCATTACAAATTTAAAATCATTTTATGTTTATTTATATCACGACAATAAAATATATAAGTGCAATTGATCTTGACACCTGACAAGTATTGTCACATTACTGATTACAAAATAATTTAAAATGATAACTAAACAGCTTCACAAATTACCCCTGAATTTTATCCGAATCGCTAGCTACTGCGATACATGGCACAAAAGTCATTTTTCTTCTTTCATATCAAAGAACGGTGTTGTCAGTACAATGCTCAATGTTACTAGTGCAAACGTTTTTCAATGAATACATAGCATATATACTTCAATATAGAACCTTATGTCAAAATGCAAATAAAAAACTGTAGCAAAAGCATACAACAACTGTTAATCGTGTAACAATATTAGTTATATAAAATAATGGGATGATGACAAATGACTTAAGATGTATTTTTGTTTTAACTTTCGTGCTATTTGAAATTTAAACATGCGTTAAAAATATGTTATCAATTAAAAAATAATAATACTTCCGAGACTCGAAACCCAAATCTTAAAATTTCGTTTTGTTTGCCTGATTAAGACATCGCAATCAATTAAGGCAACGTTAATTAATACAATTAAATCATAAAACGTTATAATCCAATAACAACATATTTCATGTCAACATTGAACCCACCCCCTGGCGAGCGAGGGTGAATATAACCTTAACATTTTTCTCCGCACGCTTTCTGCTTTAGTCACCGTAGTCAAGAAACTTTCTAATAAAAGTACAACCATTACGCCAGCGGAATTCTAATATCACAGGTATTTTATATTAAACTCTAGATACTTGTGTTCGACGCATTGTAAATAATTTGATTATAAAAGTTCATCACAAATTGTGATGTCAGACAATAAGGTTGTTTCGTTTTTATTTTAGTATAACGTCGATTATTTTATTTATTAAATTATTCAAATTTTCAGTTGACTTTATACCATATATATTATATTAAAATGATATAACACTAATTTAATAACAATTATGTATAATGTATTGACAATTATGACTTTTATCTCTCATCTCATAAATCAGTTTATCACGTATCCGGTGATCTTTTTGCTCTGTACGTAAAATACAATGAACAACGAAAGACTACTCCATACTCAACTCTGGATTATACCCTTATGTGACTTTGAGTCTTTGAATCATAGTTATGGTACCAACACCAACATAAATTATGTATTTTTATTATTTTTAAAATGTAAATAAAATTCCTCTAAACAAGCATCCTTTTGGTATCTTCGAGACAAATAAAGTAGACGCATGTCAGACAAATACAATTCATGTTTATTATATTTCGATAGAAATTCTACCTAATATAGAAAGTCTCATCACGTAACTCCAAAAGAATTTAATGCATTTTCTTCAAATTTTGATGCTCTGCGTTATTAAAAAGATTATCTATGTAAATATATATGTATTTCGTTAATTTACCCAATATGATATGGTACATTTAGTATAATCTATCAGTAGTAATATAAATGTACTTATAAGGAGTATAAAATTACAACTCATTTACATATTATTTTTAAAAAAATAGGTTTAATCGAAAAACAAAGTTAAGAAAATCTTTTTTTCTGTATTTTTCACAAGTAGGTAAAAAATAATTAGTTTTATATGAATATATTTATAAACAATTTAATTCATAAAATTATCATCTAGAAGTGCAAAAGTTACAAACTAACACGCAAATTAAAATAAAGAGAAAATGAGATATTCAGGATTAGTTAATTATGCCCTGAGGAGCTTGTCGTTCATGAATTATGGAATGAAGTGCTTTCTAACCAATTAATGATAAAAAATTTCTTAAAATTATCTGTAGAATTTACAAGAATGTAAATTTATAAGTATTGTAAAATAATGACAAGTACGACGTAAAGGCACTTTGATACAAATTAACAACGTTATGAGTTCAATGACGCTAGAAACTACCGGGAAATAATACAAAATATATAAGTAATAAACATATGTATTATTTATCTTAAATAACAATTAAGACCTGATAGCAGACTACCAATTTTTAAATGGAAATAAATGACTAAAATATAATAATAATAATGAATAAAAATTATTTTTATTTTTTATTAATATTAATGTTATTTTAAATAACAGTCCTGCTCGCAGACCACTAGTATTTTATTTTTGTTTGTCGGTTTATTTTTAAGCCATAGCTTTATTATCACAGTTATCAGTATAACAATAAATTTGTTTCAGACTTATAATGTTATTATATGTAAAACTTTTGTTAACAAAGTTACGCTTCGCGTGTATGATTTATTAATTAATTTCCAATTATTTAATTAATTTGCCAATTCGGATGTATTATACGCGAACGTTTCGTTTTATCCTAAATATTTTTTAAAACCCCATAAAATAAGTTGACATAATTTCATACAATCGTGTTGCCCGGATAGTCGTTAAACTACTTCAATTATGAACAATATTATCGAGAAATAATTTCGTATTCTTGACCGTTACCAACTTATTTCTGTCACTATTGAAAAACAAATATATAAATAATTTTAAAAAATCATTCATATGTTACACATATTCAAGAACTCTTCCACTCTGCTATCCTGCTCTGCTTTAAGGCTTACTTAAGTTATCCCCCATGTCTGTTTCCGAAAGCCATGACGGAAACAAACGGAACCGAACGGAACATGTGTAGTGTAGTCTTCACCGCTGATGGGGAATTCCACGCCAGCACGGGTTAATTACGCTAGCAATTAGGGTAACAATGTTGGCTCACGTACGCTCTAGTTACAAAAGATACATCAGGTGATGAGTCATCATTTTTCGCTTAGTATTCTGGACACAGGACGATCAGGCCGCACACCCGAAGTTTGGTACACCGCAATACATATTTATGATCGTCAGTAAGGATACAATATCTAAACATTAAAAAATACTATGCTGTTTAAGACACGTCGCTGACGTAGCAATTCTGGCTGAGATTCATAAGCACTCATGATTTTAGATAATTTGATTTATTTCAAATATGTACGTGGAACGAGAATGTCAGTACGAAGACGATTTAAAATGGTATTTATGAAATATGCATGTATGTAACGTGAGTGTGATTAACATAATTTGAGTATAACTTATAAAAGATGTGTGTGAATTATGAATGAAGGCAAATGTGATTAACATAATTTGAAAATAAACATATTTTTTTATATAAGATGCACGTGATTAAATTAAAGACGAGTGTGATTTGAGTAAAACTTATGTAAAATGTACGGAGTGCGATTGAAGGCAATTGTGAATTACAATATTTTAGTAAAATTCGTAAAATACACATTTGCACTGCGATTGAAGGAAATGAGAAAAATTTATACAACATGCATGTGGACTGCGATTCCATACGAATGTGAATATTAAAATAGTTTACCGGAGTTTGTATAATAAATGTATGTCGACTGCATGTGCTTAAATTCAAAGAGCTCGAAAAATATGAATTCGAAAAAATATATATTCGCGTGGATAACATAAACTTGGAGGAACAACCTATCTAAATATTATTTTTTTCTTGAAAAGCTGATTTTCTTTAAAATGGAAAAATAAATGGAGGTATCAAGGCGACAATCAATGCTGGAATACGATAAATGTTTTGTTCATCGTCATGGGAATGAGAACCTCTCGAGAAAATCGATTTATAACATGGTCATTGAACCGACACTTGCGTAAGTCCGTGAAAATGAAAACTTTTGAAAATACGATCCTTAAGTGGAAAGATAGTTAATTAACGATTTAGAAAAATGTTAGAGGGAATGAATGTAATCATTAAATAAAGGAAACTCAAAGGGACCCACCCTATCCCGGAATCGTTTTGAGAGTTGTGTACTCTCGCTTCGATTCCACTCAGCAAAGCAACGCGTGCAATATTTTACAAAGTCTTCAAAGCTTTTTTGGAGTATAATTTAAAGTTAGATCAGTTAGTTATGTTCCGGCAGTTATTAACTAAAACCTTGTGGCTTTCCTTCATAGTTAACTTTTTTATTTTTCTTACGTGGCACATTTATTACATGTTTTATTCCATTCAGTCATTAACTGATATAGGTTGGCCCCGGTATCATCTTACTAGAGCCATACCTGTACAATATGTATCAATTTGATATGAGATTCGTTATCACATTAAATCCAGGAGGCAGCCGGAGATAAGTTATAGAAGTCATGCACGCCCAAAAAAAGGAAAGGTGAACGTCACATTTATTAGTTGAAGTCACAAAACTCGGTCGCAGTGCGGCAGAAATACATTCTGTCCAGATCGCACGAGGGTGCGAGGGAGAGCCAGTGGAATTCTCCGTTAAGTCTCCCTAGCCACCGCTCTTCCTGGCATCGTCCATCCCAGCAACCCCCAGCGGAAGACCCACACCCAAATTAATTTCCGGAAAAGATTCCTTTCATTTCTTAATAGGTCATCGTTCGGAGGAATCCGATGACCTATTCCTTCTAATCCCGCCATGTGCTTCATTCATAATCACACAGTCCCAGAGGATGTGCTCCGGCGTGAACAATAAGTATATTGAAAAATAAGTAGTTCCGGCATGGACCGTTTTACAGCAGAAAGATATATATGGTGAGTGTGAACGGTGCAAGATAACTTCTAAACTTTTGATATATAATACCGAAGATGTTAACTATAAGAGGAATAAACTTAAAGACTGGCGTTATTATCATTAACACTGATTTTCCTTCTTCTTCTTTTCGTACCTTATCCGTTCAACGGAATTTGGCTATCATCACTTAGTTTACTGCGGCCAAAAAAAATTTTACAGTAGACTGGCCAAACCATTGTCTCAGATTCTTCAGCCGTGATGTTCTTCATCTTCTAGGAACCCGACTTCCAGAAATGTTTTTCTGCATTATGAGGTGCAAGATTTCATACTACTCTGGTTGTCTTATTACATGCCCGAGCTATTGAAGTTTTTGGGTTTTTAATCGAACATAGCTACTACTGAAATTTTATATTACTGGAATGAAATTGGAGAGGATAAAAACTATTGTAAACCCGAGTTGCAATATAAAATGAAAGCAAGCTCGTGCAACCATTATCCGCATGAAAGAAACGTTATGCAGTCATGATTTCAATCTTAGATTACAATTGCGAATGATCAGATGTTATGTGCTCTTAATATTATTTTATGGAATAGTATTCCATGGATTCTTAGCGAAGAAATGATAAGGCAACTTGATCCTCCCATATTCCATAAAAAACCCTAACTTATTTTAGGTTGTTTTATTACTTGAGTATTAAAAAAAAAGTCAGATAAAAAAATCTTCTTTACCGTACAGGATAAATTTTCTAAATTACCCTAGATTAATAAAAACACCCTTCTATGGTACGTGAGTATTAAACTACCCTTGTTTGCAGACAACGAAATGAATTGGACCTCTGTATTTTTTAAGTATACATTTTGCTTGCCATAAACTGAATACAATAATACAACCTTTTGTGTACATAATAGGTACTCAAAGGCTGGTTTAAGCCAACTTTTTTTGTATATTACTTCACTTTATTTATATTTATTCCTAAAAATAAGTAATAATAACCCATTATTTACAAAGTTATCATGATATTCTGTTATATATAATTATTCAAATGAATTTTAAATTCTTTATCTTATTTATTTATTAAATAAATGCAAAATTGTTAATAGGTTATAAATAATTAGTACTTTTACTGAAACAGTAACTCATGTGCAATACGATGATATATCTACATTTCAGTTTTCATGTGGTTAATCACTGAAACGTAATCAAAATTATTTTATATATATATTTAGTACTGATACTAATACAACGAGTAGCTTATTAATTTTGTAGTTAAGACACTTGCCTAATGATGTAGTAATAGAGAGACCACCAAGTCAGTCCTATCATCATAGTTTAAGTGTTTAGCTTAGTTTGCAAATAGTAAAAATATTGATGTGACATGTATTCCATGTACGCATCTTTATTTACAGATAATCCGAATGCTTAATATAAAGACATATCTATAATCTATACTATACCTTTTCACATATTCCTTTTACCCTATTTCATTTTAGTTTTCACTTGGTAAATCACTGAGGATTAATCTACTTCAGTGTCTCAAATAACACGATTTTAAATTTTATTTTGTAATTGAATAGTCTAGCAAATACGTGATCAAATTCCTGATTTTCCATGCGAATAATGAAATTACAACTCACAGACGTCTAGACAGGCTATCTGAAAGTTTTTATAGAATTCTATGTATGAGTTGAAAATTCGATATAACATACAAGATTGGTAAGTCGAAACCTGAATGAATATTTATTTCCCGCTTTGTCTGGAAAATTGCGTAGTAATATGTTAATATCTTCTTCGTCATAAAATGTTCACATTTTATTCATTCAATGATATATAGATCAGATGTACCATTGATGATATTGTACTTATTTAACAACACTCACGAAATATCTTGTTGCAGTAATTAGATATAGAAATAATTAGACATTTTGTTACGTTTTGACAATTTAGTTAATAAAGTAAAATGTATTTTTAAGAATCCAAAGCTTTACGTATAGTCTAATATCATATGTCCAAGCTAAAACTTTTGCAAATACGTTTTATTCTAGCAGTAGTTATGAAAAAAAATTGAATTATCATTTAAACTAGTGAACGCGTAATTATAATAAGATACCTACTAACGTCGCTAGTTTAATTTTTTATTTATTTCTTCTTTATTACATATATATTCATTTTAATTCTGTTTTTTGCCAAACTGATGGTGATATAGATATACTCGTATAATACAACTCATAGAGGAGCAAAGGTCTGTGCAGGAGTCTTTGTGAAATATAATAAAAAATAAAGACTTAGTAAGGCTTAGAGCAAAGTAGATACATTAAAAAATATATATTATTTTATTTTATTCAGAGTATTAACAGTTTAATGGTACAACGTATTCACAGACATAGTCTGTCATTTTCAACTACTCTCTAAAATAATTGTAATGTCATTGGTCAAGTAAACTCCCACTCACCCTTCGAATTCCAGTACTAGGCCACTTTCTAGTTTCTTTAATCCTTCTCACTTCTCAACTTCTCACTCATCAACAGTTACTTGGGTAAAAGAGACATTTAACCAAGAGTGGGTAGTTCATTTAAATAGCAGAAGATATTAAAGAATTACGATTGTTATTATCTTCACTTAACAATTATTTTTTTTAATTAACAGCTATGATTTGTATTTAAAGCACCCAATTCTGTGGTACTTTAGAAAACATAAATACACCATAGCAATATATTTGATTATTTTGCGAATGTTTAGTGATTTACTACTCATCCAATATATAAACTTAACCAGATGTAACCACTCGGGCAGATTATTCAGTGCCTATAACCTATAACCTACCAAACATGGAATTAACACTGTTTGGGACTATAAAAGCTCAATTGAGTTTTTAAAAATCAAATGTTCCGTTCACGTAGGGGAATGTTATACATTTGCTCTCCTCCTCTACCTTTGACCTAATTCCTAGTACAATGGATACTGCAAAACCTCCCCTATATGATGATATGCTTCGAATAACGATATTTTTCCTTTGAGTTTTTAAAATCATATAGTTACATATTATAGGGTTAATATATGTATATGTTGCGAAATATTATATATTTTATTTTTTACTTGCATTAAGCAGTTGGCTTCACCGAATGTTTATTGCTAGGGTGTCAGGTGGCTATAGATACGTTTCACGGCAAATGGTGGCCATGGCCAGTGTTTTACGCACATATGATAATATTAATCAGAATATTCGACATGCATAAAATGTTTTAACTAGTGTTTATTAAATACATAAAGACTTTCCCATTAAAATAATAATATTCGTGCCTTCAGATAATTATAGATTTTTCTTTACAATTATCATTGAAATCTAAAAAACATTCATATTATATGTAATATAATATTAACGACCTGTAGAACTCCCAAAGTATCGATGGGTATACGAAGTAATCGGAGCAGCGGGAGTGACATGAATAATATTAGTAGAGGATAGAATAAAGTGGAATTCATGCAGAGGCCTTCATCCGGTAGGGGATTGACAATTGTAAATTTAAACTTTGTAATTGATACATTACATTAATTTGTATTAAATATCACAGACCTATGTTCTAAAAAATTGCAACTTCACAATAAGAGTGTGTTCGACTTAAAAATAAAATAAAAATGTAAATATTTTTAATACAAATTATATGTATCAATAGAAAGATTGTTAGAATATCTAACATAAATACGAACGGCCAGTTGGTGTTTTGCCTGTCAGTATATAAAAATGTCGGTTTGGTATATAGGTCTCCGCAAAACTTAACGTCCATCGAAGGCCCTTCATAATAATCGTGTATAATTAAAATCACCCTTGCGTTTTGGTATGAGCACGTGCCAACCCTTTCCATGACGGGCCAAAAATTAACCGCGGTATATATAGATATTGTCAAACAGAATACACGTTGTTTAGCGCATCCGCGAAGACTCATACGTTTCGGGGAAAAAGGCGGCCTGGCATGAAAAATCCTCTGCCGCGCACTTCGCGAAGCTAGAATCGATCCTCACCTTTCTGTCCCGCGCACGTCTAATAAGAATTTGCTTCGAGACCCCTATACAAATCAGACTGATCAGTCGCAGAGGAGATCTTAATAAGAAAGGGCGCTTACATGACTGTAGTCCAGGGATTCATCTGATCTTTGCGAAAGTCAAATCGTAAAAGGACAATTTTGAGTGCGATCGAGAATATTCTTCATTCAGATCAATTCGGGCGTGACTAGCGAATTAAAATCATTTAAAAACAAACATGGTCGTTGCTCTCATCTTGAATTTTTGGGAAGTTTGCAAGTCAAGTGTAGTACAAACTGTGCAGCCTCGGAGACATCGTGATTTGTTTCGACGCAATCAGCCTGCGCCAACCTAGTAGTGTTTGATCGAGAATATTTACATGAATAAATTTACGCATATTAACCATTCGTCAGACTTAATTAATCCCATCTTTTGAGTGGCTCTGAATAGTGTCGCGATGCGCCATGCGGATTGTACGCCATCAAATGTCGCGGCCGTATTAGAAAAGAAATGTATTGGTTCAATCGGCTGGCTCGGTTATGAGTGTCCACCATAGCGCCCGGTTCGAAGCGTCTCGCGGAGTTCATCACGATAGACAGGAAGAGGGTTCCTCCACTCATCAGACGTCACCCAACACCAACCGATCGTGAGTGCATTCATGAATGTTATACCCTAGTTTCAGTAAAATTCACGTCAGCAAAGTCTAGAAGGTCAGCGGATTCGGTTCCCATATGGAATGATCGAACCCCTCTAATAAGGAGGGATGCGTTTCTCAACCGTGTAAAATCTTATTGTCATGTTGTTAATCAAAGTAATCATTTTTCAATCAACATCGCCCACTAGGCTTTCAAATTAAATTTCCATTTCTTTCATTGGAGTTTGTCCTTTTGGTGACCTTTGGAGCAGTACCGCTATCATAATGTCTTACCACGAACCAATTAAGTCATGAACGTCCGACCCTGCCTTGTGGAGCTCTCCCCGGGCAGCACCGCCGTTTTGAGGGTAACTTGTAGTCAAGGTAAGTTCACGAGAAAGAGGAGGTTAAATGTTTCGTAACAAGATTAATAGATAAAGTCAATTTATCGAAAAAATATGTTTGTTGCTACTCGGACTCGAACCAGGAACCCTTCATATCCGGGTAAGTGCGGTGATCTATTACACCACGGCACCATAGTAAGATAACGACAATTTATATTGCACTTTCAAATTGATACATCTGTCATTCCATTATTTAATAGCTATCTAATTTATACGGAACATCACCGAACTATGTTCTGATAAACTACAACTTCACAATAATAATGTGTTATTAAAAAAAGTATATATTTAAAGAAAATCTACAAGCTCTAGAGGGAAGGGAAAATTGAATAAATTAGGAGCAAATATAGGTAGGTAAATATAGCATACAATTTAGAAAAAGTTGCTGAAATTATTTAGGAATATGAAACGTGTAAGGGAGGAAAGGGTGGAGTCGATGTTAAGGGAACAAAGAACATCTGCGGAAGACTTGTCAAGATTAGAAATAATGTTTATTTATTGGAGGACGACCCTATTATAAGTATCATGAGAAAACAAAATTATATGATTTTACCATTTCCGATGGTATTGAGTAATGCTTTTGTAAATACAGATGCGTACACATACGTCACATTAAAAATCTTATTATTGTAACTAACCTTGCGCTTAACTTATGAAAGCAGGCCTAACTTGGTGATCTCCTAGGACAACGATTATACCTCCAAACAAGTGTCTTTCTGCTAGACCAAAAATCGTAGCTAAAATAATGGTAGACTCGCATACCTTTTTTTGAAATGCTGTAGTATGAAATATTGTAGTAACAATTGTCTTTAAACCGCTTACAAATGCTCACCTCACGTGTGTATCATATTATAATTTGACAACCCATCACTGCAACAATCACTGCTGTTGGTTTATAATACATTAAACAATTTTGATTATTATAACAATTATCAATAACACAATAATCTCCTTAACATTACTCTTATTTTGAATATACAGAGTTCATACTTGATTTTGCTTTTCATTTTTGATAATTTATCATTATTTGTAATTTCAGTAATGTTTAAATACAGTAAAATGATAAATAAATGTCTATAAAACATATTCACAGCTGTTATTTTGCAGGGTTATGTGCAAAATAGATCATAATACCATATGAGCGAATTACTACGTATTTATTATTTAAACATATTCAGGCCTAAATTTTGGCACCGTAATGTATTAAATACAGTAATAAACTATATAAATATGAATCACATCTGTCATTTGTTTTACAAGTTTGTGTATAAAATATATCAAAAAGCTATAAATGCATCATAGTATGTAATTATGAATTAAACATACTCACAGCTGTCATTTGACAAGGTAATGTTAATAAACAAAATGCTATAAGAGCAACATAGTATGTGATTATTAATAAAACGAACTCACAGCTGTTATATAGCAAGGTTATGCAATAAATAGAGTACATTGCTATAAGAGCGACTTACTATGTAATTATGAATCAAACATACAGCTGTCATTTGGATGAAATAGAGCAAAATACTATGAGAGCGACATACAATATAATTATGATTTTTCATTTTTTTTCTTTTTCTTGATTATGCTTCACATTCTTGATTTTTGTTGTTTATTTATGATTTTGCTTTTAATTCTACATAATTTACAATGCAAACTCAATATCTGTGAGTTATTTTTAAACACATTTTTTAACATTTGAATAATACTCAAACGGGTAAACAAGTCATGGACGCCTGTAAGAAATAATTAATAATTCACTTAGCAAAGTTGTATACTAAAACTTCAGTAACAATTTGGGAAATCACTCGAAAACATAACAATATTATTTACACGTTTACATTATAAATAGGTACTACCCTTTGCCACTCACAGCGTGGCTGTAGGTATGCGGCAATTACGGTCATTTAAGGGTGGTTATCAATATTTCAGTACAAACTGGCGATGTGTAAAGGTACCAAGAAGTACGTGGATTATTATTTAGTATACAAATGGAAATGTTTGCTCAATTTGTATGCTATGGACGAAATCGTTAATACTAAAAAAAATATATTCTATCCGAGACCTTCAACGTAATATTACCGAATAAAAATAACGTTATAATTATTATAATATTATTATGGTATAATTAAATTGATAGAATTTAATTGAATAGGTTTTATTATAATATTAGAGGTGTTCCATTATATTATTGTTCGTGTTGTATGTAAGACTGAACACAATACTCTATTCAAGTTACGTGAGATAAATGTCTTAAGTAAGGATTTTATTGCCGGTAAATTAACTAAAATCTTATTAATATTAATTTCGATACCTATTATAAGTAATAATGGAATCAGTCACTGGTAAGATTGAAATAATATGGTAATAATGGTAATATTAGTTGGATTCTAGAACCTAATATGAATGAAAGATCCTATATAGACAGAACACATGTGCATATATATATATATATATTACCAATGCCAGTTGATTAAAAAGACGAAGAAACTGTTGAAATTACACAATCTGTTGAATAGATACTTAAAATGGTACCGGTATTAAGATAACAATTATTCGACCTTGATACATTAGATCTCCGTATTAACGAATTATTATTAGTCGCCAATATTAAAAAAGCCGTTGAAAGATTTCTCATGAAAGAGTCATTATATGTGAAATCACCTAGATGCTTGACCATTTCAGATATTTTATTTTTTTTACCATAGGTAACCTCATCAGTGTGTAGCTTAAAATATTTTTTATCTGCCACCATCTTGGATCTAGGCACAATTTTTTTCGCAGCAACAGGCGAAAACGGGGCTTTGCAGAAGTTTTAAAAAATAGATATTGTTCTCCTCCCATAAAAGATATAAAATTCTGGTGTTCATTTACATTGTTACGAATATTTCTTAAATTCACAAATTCAATTATCAATGGCGCAAATAGTTTTCAAAATCAACATGACCTTGGTACGTTGACAAAGTTTAAAAAATATTTCAACTGTATGATTTCGAAAGCAAGGTGCAGGTATCAAACACCCCCTATGCCAACAAACATGGACTCGTCCACATGTTGCGCCGCGTCTCCTTACTAACACCCCGAAGATTAAATTAATATAATTACTATACGCGCTTTTCCGTCCATGTCGACACAGATTATATTTGCGTACCAGGAAACTATCATTTAGACACATAATACTAATTAACTGTGCGAATGAAACATCACACTCTTTCTCCTCTCTCAACTTCTTTGCCAAGCGAATTTTGTCAAAACTGACCACCATATTGGCCTACATATCCGAAGGCACATTACCCCGTATCAGGCCTATTAGTGATAGCTCCCAGAAAAAATTACACATACGCATAAAATTACTATATTAGGACCGATACGTAGTCAACGATGCATTCTCCACTCACAACAAATCCATTTTATACCACTGTATGGTTCTGCCTACTATTACATGCCTGTCTTCAGCAGCATACACAAAAAATAATACACGCAGCTTCAAGTTATTCCATATAACACCTCACCCAGAACAAATTTATCTCGATTGCACCAGTAAAAGGTGAACACAATAACACAATGCTTTAAGAAATTATCGGCGAACTTCCACAAATCTTGCACCCATCCTGCACAAGATAATCCTCTCATCCGAAATCTCGGCTCTCATGAGTACGATATCAGTCTCATGCCTTTCAGATACAAACGTCGACTGCCCAGGCATTACTTCCTGAAGCGAAATAACGCGCTCGATCCTCCGGACTGAGATCGAGCGAAATATCGAAATAAAAAATAACGATACATCCTACCGTGGATTCTTGTTCAGTACTTCAATTCTGCCAGCCAATTTCTCATTCAGTATTCATATTCTTGATACGCTGAGTAAATAATTATATTTAACAAATTCCCGCGACTCAGACACATCAAATTAAATTAGTTATATATCAAAGAAAAATAATATTCGAAATAGTACAAAGGTAAACAAATAATAAATAAACAGTTTTAAAATTAAAAACAATTTTTAATAATATAAATCCAAGGTTTACAATAAACAAAATATAAATATCAACTTATACAGAGTTCTAATAAGGATTCACAGCTAATATTAAATGCTCTAGATATCCCGGTAGCAACTAAATATTTGTTGGATAAATAGTTTTTTTTCTATTTATCTTTCCAGTTGACACATTTAATTTGTAATAAAAAAATAACATAACTTTGTTCTGTAAATGTAACATCATAACAAAAATGCGTTATGCTTAAAAAATGAACATAAAGTTCCCTTGTACCAGCTGTGTATAAAGAATTGTTTTTTATTGTATTTATACTGCACTGCTTAGCTTGTAAAGGTGTGCGGAATTCCTGAGGTCTGTGTCTAAATAAACGTCCAACGTTAAAATTTAATGGACAATATAGTTATTTAAAAAAAATAAAAATAGAGATGCGTGTCACATTAATATTCTTACTATTTTCAAATTAAGCTAAACGCTTGCACTATGAAAATAGGACCGACCACTATATCACTAGGCGAGTATCGTAACCACTTGTTTACATGGTAAACTTAGTGCAGATATTGTTTATATTTTTAGTTATTATCTTTGTTTTATTAACCACTTAATCGAGTTTAAAGACAACCGGTTTCGAAAAATACAATTTTCTTCTTCAAGATGTCATAACTAACTAAAATATATATTATTGTTTCTTTACCAGAATCTATTTTTAAAAAATCTATTTTAAAAATAAAAATTTAGTAGTAGTTTATTCGAGTAATTTGTATTAAGTAACAATTTGAGTTAGGTACTAATTATTTTTATTTTTTTTAAATTGTTTTTTTTTAAATATAGATTTTTATGAAATAGATTCTGGTAAAGAAACAATAATACAGTTTTTGTTAGTTATGACATCCTGAAGAAAATGGTATTTTTCGAAACTGGTTGTATTTAAACTTAATTAAGTGGTTAATAATACAAAGATAATAAATAAAAATATGAATTTTAACCACAAAGTTAATATTGCTAATTTTAAAAGTACAGATATTGTTTATTTAATGCTTATCGAGAGCGCATTTAAACTAATTAAATATGCCAGTTTTTAATTGTTATTCGACAAATACCACGTCAATTGACAGCCGAACAAATATGTCACATCGAGCACGAGTGGGGTCGGCGAATTCTATACCCAATAAGAGTCAAGTAGAAATTTTCGCTTCAACCAATTAGAAGGCTCAATAGTGTTGTCATAACCGTATTTTGTTCAACCGATTACCTACAAACAGAAATTGACAAATTTATGTAACAAGTGCGACGACAAGTGACAGGTGTTAGAACACAATTGACTGAATGACTAATTCGTGAGTGAAATATATTTATATTTTTTTTATTTATTATCTTTGTTTAATTAACCACTAAATTGAGTTTAAATACATCTACCGGTTTCGAAAAATACCATTTTCTTCTTCAGGATGTCATAACTAACTAAAATATATATTATTTTTTCTTTGCCAGAATCTATTTTTTAAAAATCTATTTTAAAAAAAAATATTTTTTTTTTAGTACCGAACTCAAATCATTACTTTATACAAATTTACTCGAATAATTTTTAGGATAAAAATTTAGAATGGGACTCGTAGTTAAATTTAGTCGGTCGTTTATAATTTTTTGATTAGTTTTACACGCTTTATTTATCTCCAATGATTCCAAATTATTTAATTTGTGACCAACACCGTTTATATGCAATACACAATCCCAATTTTTTATCAAAACCATGACCATTTTCTATCAAATGATTAGCTAATTCTGAAAACCCACTATTGTTCAAACATCTCAAATGCTTCCTTACTCTTATATTTAAATTTCTACCCGTTTTACCAATATAAATTGCAACTAAGTTTATAGACACCAGAATTGTTAATAAAATTTAGTAGTTAATAAAACAAAGATATTAAATTAAATAATATGAATTTTAACCATAAAGTAGAAATATATTTAGTAATCAGCTTCAATAGATGATTCATTATCTCACGAATGTTATCGGCTCCGGTGCTGCCCTGGGGTTGCATCTGGAACCCTACTGTACTGTAGTCTGTACAAAGCCCTGTGCATAGACGGAAAAGGCTATAAAATAACGGAGAGCTCCTGTCGTCTCGGACCACCCTTGCCATTGAACCGAGCTCTCCATTATTCCAAGAATACGTGCGGGTGGTACTGTGCAATACCACCTATACCTTAAACAATCCCACGCACAGGCCTCTGCCGTGGCCAACTCATGAAACCATGGCATACGTCATCCTTGCAACGAGGGACCGCCGAAGAGACCACAAGCACGTAATTTTACGTTATAAATAAATTATGTCATGAATATTTTAAACGTCTAATTTTATAAACTTTACCCACGTTTTCACGATTTTCTGATCCGTGGAAATATCCTTGGAAATAAGCTCAGGCGCACGCGCTTGATATATCCACAATAATGACCCTGTCTGTAGTTCTTTCGAAATAGTTCACAGCAGAATACACATTCATTCAAAGTAAACGTGCGAAACATAACACTATAAAAACAAGTCCCTTGCGTAAGCCAAGATAGGGTAATACGTATTACATTCTGAAGGGTTCTTTCTTTATATTCCTTCTAACATGAAGTGTACTTCTCTAGTAGATATATGTGCCCATTATTATGAAAGTGGTCTAAAAAGGAAAAAAAATAAGAAAAACGAAAGCTAATGTAAAAAATTACAAAATGAACCTGCGCCTTATTAAGTGCTATCCTTATTTATTCTAAGATACAGGTATATAACAACATTAGAAATAGACAGATAATCAAGTGTTACGTACGGAATGGTCGGCCGCCTGAAAACGCAAGTAATGCAAGTAATCTCAAGCTGTACAGGGATTTCAACAAAACGTGGACTACGAGATGGTGTTTATTAAGCAAATGATTACAAGACTCGTGTCAGCGAGAACGCGGACACTTCACTTTTAAAAAGAATCAACAATCATGGGTAACTCAGTTGGCTTGTACCGTATATGGCGTGACTCATACATCATCGTGTTTCATCCAAGTCCCTTCATGGGAGAGTGTACTTGATAGTTAGCCCTTTAATGGCTGTCTTGTACCTATTGGTTTCTTTACTTCCGAAAGTGCTCTAAATCGAGAAATTTAAAAAAGAAGTTTATCTATTATTTTGCGTCACATTGTTTTAAATTAATATAATATGATGCAAATTGAATCAATTGTGAACAATTGGAAGCGTTATATTCATTACGACGTTCAATGATTTTCTGCTAGTGTTTATTTTGATAATAGAGTAATTCGTTTCAACCATAATTTTTGTATTTCTTTATAAGCTACATGCAACATTTATATGTTGAATTGAAATAAATTATAAATCTAGTGGACTAAATAAATTTTCAAAAATTGTGTTGTGTAATATAATGATATTTTTAATCAATTCAAACGTAAACCTTTAAATATCTCTAAACGAAAACAACATGACTTATACCACTTTCATAATAATGGGCATATATATCAGTTTGTTTAGAAACAACTGTTATCAATTTCATATCTCAATTTTTTTTAAATGTATTTATTTTAATATTGCTATTAGAAATTTTTTATCAAGCAAACCATAATCCAGTCAATACTATTGCAAACTTACCCTACATACATACATTCTTTTAATATCTTTAGGTTTCCTCAAAACACTCATAATAACATTTACAAGATATTAAAAGAAGGGTGATGTCAAGAAGTAAATTGATTGGTTATTAATTTATGTAACTGTAAGGGCTATGGTTATAGACTGTTATTGACTCGTGAGGATCTTAATTGTGTGATTTGAGTTGTTGAGTCACTCGGATGGAGTGACCGACGATTGTATGTTATGCGCTTTGGATCAGAAGATTTCGTACATGGTGAAACTAAAGAACTTTACTCTCTTCTAGCCTCACGCGTGTAGGTGCATGTTGCAGTGTATATGAATGTACGTGTGAGTATTTATGCTGTGTCTATAGCAAGTTATTTAAAAAAAATTTTACAAAAGGTGGCGTTTATTGCGGGGCGATTTAAAATAGTAGGTACTACGAGTATAAAGTTAATTACGCGAATAAAGTTGAAGGCTGGAGTTGACGAAAAAATGGTCTGCGGAAAAATAGCTTCGTAGCTCCTAGGTCTCTTTCGACAAGATGTATGGCATCCGCTATTGGTCGGTGCGTTTCGGCACTATATGGCTGTTAGGTGATTCCTTACACGGCCATGTATGCGGGGCGCGTGCAGGACCACCACACAACAACATTGTATTAACCATCTTTTTTGACGTTGAATGGTTTCGACACCACTGTATATTATATGTTGTTGACACCACTGTTGATAATATAACGGAATCGAAATTGCGTGACATCAAAGTAATCAACTTGATTAGTACAAAGTGATTTTTAAATTAATTCCTTGGCTAATTTAAAAAAATTACCGTATTCGTAATTTTCTGCTCTACGAAACTGCTTGCGTAGTTCAACCTTTAAAAATAACAATACCTTCTATTGTAAAATGGATTGAAATTGACATGGCCACCAATTATGTTTAGCTACAAAATTAATGCAGTATACATTTAAAAAGTTGTAATGTGGTAAAGTGGTTAAGTGAGTAGCGTGCCATTCAAGATATGATTAGCTGTGCACTATTCTGAAACCATTACCAAGTAGGACCTAAATCTGATAAAATAATATTTAAGTCAGTTGAAACAATGTCATGTGCATACGGTACAAATCAGTAGGTACGTGATACAGGTTTTCACGGTCGTTCAGAATCTTTTGTGTAGACGCTATTTGCTGCTGCGACATCAGTTCTGATGATGAACCCTGCCATAGGTTCCGAACACACGGCAAAATAAATCAAAAATAAATGACAGTTGAGTTAATCCAAATTGATTGATGGGGAAGACTATTATGAGAGGATATGGCTTAGATGGTTTTGTTGTATGAAATTAATGAAGAGAGGATTGTAGTGAAAATGAAATATATAATGAGGAAGAAACATGTAGGAAAATCATATTCTATATGGGGATGGTATGATACATATAATGTGTTTTTCTGTTTTCTTAGTATGCGTAATAGAAAACGTATGTGGTATATTTATATAAGTACATATAATAATTTATTTTTTTAACCCGGGAAATGTGGCATCCCCACAATCTACACCGTCAGTGGCATGTACTGTATTTCTCTCATGCTTATTTCATTGGACATCATTTTGTTGCAATTGCTTTTTCTGCTATTATTTTTATTACGTATGAAAAATAAAACACTCCTTCGCCACAAATCTTAACATTTATTAACACACTTGGTAGAAAATGATATTTTAAAAAAGGAAGAATTTTTTTTAAAAACAGTTTTATTTTATAAAAAATAATAAGTAATGCAAATTCAAAAAAATAATAATTCTACTATTCGTTGAATTCTTCAAGAGTGACTTTCGAAACGTGTCGAGCACAAATACTTGGCCGGCAGAATGAACAAATTCCATGTTGATTATCTAGGAACTGACTGATGTCAACAATTTTCTGCATCTTCTAAATTTGTCAGGTTTTCCGTTTGTCGCGATGTCGATGGCTGTAAATATTTTGTCGAAAAATATTGTTTTTGCGCTACCGGGATTTTAGTATTTAAAACATCACAGACCTATGTTCTGAATAATTACAACTTCACACTCCTTAACATTACAGCTATGTTTATAAACACCGAAATTAGTACATTTATCATCTTTCGTTGTAATTTAGGAGTAATTTTCCTATATTGTTATGTGTATAAAATGTCGGTCTAATTTTTAGTGGTAGGTGTTTGATATTTGATTCGATAATTTATTTATGAATAAAATCCAACGCCAATAATCATTATTATTATATTTTATCTGTGAGCTATATAAAAATTAACTAGTCATATATTCTCTTTTTTTATATCATGTATATTAAATTCTGTATTTAACAAAAATATAATAATATTTCAAATAAGATTTTTTATGTGTAGGGTTAGTTTTATTTATGAATAATTTTAGTAATGTATATCAAAAACTCAAAATAAATTAGAAAATAATAATTTATCGTTTTAAATATTGTTTACGCGAATTTAAAATAATGTCCCCCTAGACCTCTTAGGATTTTATAATGTAAAGAGTTTAGTCGCTTCAAAAGAAATTCAATGGATACTTTTTATTAAAAATTGAAAATAGATAATTTGAAATATTATATAATTTACTGATAATTTATTGATAAAAATATTAAACTATCGAGGTAAATATATATGTAGATAATTACTCTACGTATATGTAATATTATACTTTTTTACAAAAATTGTACGCAAATTGTTTTTAATACTTAATTTTATTTTCAATATTTGATTTTGAATTCCAATTACAGCATAATTAATATAAAACAGCGCTGAGTAGTGTACTTGGAAAGATGCTTAATTAATTGGAAAGCTGATCAAAGCAGTCGTGTAATTTAGCCTTGAGTTGGAAAATCAATTAGTTATATTATTATACTTAGTAATAAATCTTTTTAGCGTATGAAAAAACTTAATATTATAATGAGAAATGCTGAAGAAACATCAACAAGAAATAATGAAAAGTCTTTGTCTTTGAAAGTATAGTATTATTAACTCGCAGATTATGTTTCCAGACGTATTATTATTATTTTCTACGAATGCAGATCGTATACCGCACACGAACAAAATTTATCCAAGTCACAGACCTTTCGTACGTACCCATTATTAATAATAATAATCGCCGCCAGTTTCGGTTTTATAACTTCATAGTTTAATTTTACAGGAATTAGAAAATGTCTGATTCGATATTCGTTTGCGTTAATTGATTAAGTTTGTTGGTACTGCGGTAGACCAATTCTCCTTTTTTGATAATAAATTATATAATCAAAATATAAAAATTTGTTTATAGCGGTTTTACAGAAAAGTTTTAAGAAAAAACTATGGCCACTAGTCGGCCTAGCATATTGGCTTCACCGCTAGATAATTATGTAGTTAATTCAATTGTTTTTATTTATTAAAATAAATATTTATTATCATTTTTATAGCTGAATAGTTTTACTTCACGGTTTCTCCAATACATTTTTGTATACATAAATTAGCGCGTACACTTATACTAGAGTAGGAGAGTGGGTCAACTGTATGCATTCGATATGTACAACATCATTATATAACTCTCTGATTTACATATTGATCTATGTTTTTATTTTACTAATAATAACCAATAAATACATTAATTAAATATCTTTGAACAAAAGTTCTAACCCACCTAACTCTACAGCAGCAGTAGTAGTAGTAATAGTGTTCTAGCAACCTTTAATAATAATAATATTTTAATTCCATACTTCAATACAAAGACATATAAATCGTAAAAAGAGGATACCGATTAAAATAAAAACTGTAACCCTTTATGGAAATTAATTATCATATACAGCAAGCCATCTACATTTTTACGCATGAAAAATTATTGTGTTGGAATGACCTAAACTTACATTTACGAATGAGAATGATACGATACTGTCCACATGGAATCAAATATAAATATATATGATGTAATATGAAAAATTAGCTGTCCCCAGGTATGTGCACCACATTATTAAACAGAAACAGATGGATTAAGAGGTGTGTGCGCACATGATCTTGTGATTAACCAATCACATTTCCGGTATGCGGCTGCACTCTATGGTGAAGGACAAGGCGGCGATCTGTAACTTTTTCTAGCGATGACGAACGGTTTTAGAGGTAGGGTCATGATAAAAAAAATGAAGCGAGAATCAGAGGATAGCAGCTCCCAAGGGCCGAGGCCAGTTGCCTGGCGTCTTCAGCCCAGACAGAGGAAGAATTTGTCGATGAGTTTTGCCCAACTACCCAGGCACCGAGTCCACTCTGGGCTTGGCTGTATCTCTATGGCCTTAGACAAGAAGGACGATGAAAAAATAAGCTTTAAACTATTCTTTAAAAGAGAATAAAGAATGCAATGGACATGAGAAGCGAAAGAAATAAGTGAGGTTAGATAGGACAGTGGTTGTCAGTTGAAATGAAATTTGTAGAATTATAACCTTTTATCTAAACAATTCGTATATTTGTGCATTCTCCCTTCCCCTGCAGACAAAAGAGAGCTAATATGTAGTGGTCCATTGCACTGACTTGGTAAAAACCCACGCAGAGTAAGCACCGATGGAGGCTAGCTGGTGACTTGAGACCCGGGGAGCTGATGATACCATGCCAGCCCGGGCTGCATCTGACAATATATAATATATATTCATAAGGATTTACGGTTTCCGCGAGTACTAGTGTATGGAACTGGCGTCTGTTCTGCGTTAGATCGCGTCTTTTGTAGATGGTTTCCTTGATAAAAGCTAGGCCAACGTTTTGGCATGGTAACACGTGCCATTGTAAAAGCGTTACCTTAGAAAATTACGACACAACCATACTTTTTCGCAGAAGATATAAATCTCCCACAGTCAAGTACCGACCTAGGTTTCCCCAAGGAAACCATGTACAAAAATTGCGATCTAACCTACAAGAGGCGTAAGTTTAAATATTATTTAAATTTTTAACGTTAACTATTTGCTATTAACACTACATCATCTGCATATAATAAAAAATAATCAGATTACACTTCAACATCCATTGATTCAAAAATATTTGAGTTAATTGCGCAACTCTAATTGATACTGTATTTAAAGCATAATTGTAATTTGAAGAAATAAATTTTAAAATATTTTAAATTTGAAAATAAGTTTATCGACAGCGATCTATATAAGAGCCATGAAAATACTTACTCCGTTGTAGATGCGCAAATATTTTTGGGACGCGCCGAGTAATTTCGCTAAATTACCGTAAAATATTATAATAAGAAAAAGTTTAAAGCGGTCTTTCGGCGTTGGAGGCAAATAGCTTTTCCGGGCGATGTAAAGAAAGTTTTTTTTTTGTTGTAGCGTTTACTTGGAACGTTTAATAAGAAATATGAAACACGTTTGGGAAAGTATTACAGAAAACTTGAGCGTGAAGTAACGTCAATGTTACAAGTCGGTAATCTGTTTTAATTGAGACAAGAAAGACTAACAGTTGCTCGTTTTGAAGACAATCGACAAAAAAAATATTTATAAATATATTTTATTTTATTACAAGAAGGTCAGTGCCAACTTTGCCGATTGCGTGTAATATATTTGCGTATTAGCTCGTAGAAATACAGTTTTGACAAAAAATCAATTCTAAAATATTTTTTATTTGTAAAATTATTTTTGCCGATTAATGATATTGTTGTTGCGTAAAAGCACAGATGCCTGAAGAAAACAGGATGGTACGTATTATATGTTTAATTCACATTAACAATCACATGTATATATAGCTTATGCAAATGCATAAGGTTTATAAAATACCGTATCGAGTGTTATTGTATTTTTATAAATTATAAATAACAACATATATTGGATTGGACGCACCTATAATAAAAGTTATTTACGAAAAAACCGCAAAATAATGATGAGATATATAACAGATATAAATCGAAAATAGGGGTGGATCTGAATTGGACCGTGACTCTGACAGGTAGAAGGAATATTCAGCCCCCGTGCTATTTATATGCTGTTATATTAACCCTGAACCGACAGGAAAAGGGGAAATGAATGAGTAATATCTACAAAATTTTCATTTAGATAAAAATACATATTTTCTCCGATTGACGTGACTTTTTTTTTAAATTTGTTCATGTTTGGTCTTGAAATAAAACAATGTCAGTATTTATTTGGTGCAGTGAAAACATTAACTATTTTACGCGTAAAAAAACTATCTCACCATACCTCAAACGCATTGATCAAAATCAAAATGGTATAATCAAATATTTAATATACGCGAAAATTTACAATTGACTCATTTTGTCATTTTTATTACATTAAAAAAAACACTGATGACTCTCGAAGGGCCTTAGCGTCCTCAAATGATCTCTTCATTCTCTCATTCCAACTATCCTGGCATATGGCACGAGTTGACATATTTCAGCCGGCTCTTTCTGAATCTGCCACATTTAGTACAACATATGAATCTTGGCATTGTGAATAGTAAAATGTTAATTTCTTACAAGAAAAATAATTCATGATATGCTACAGTCCAATGCTTTATTATAGAATGTTTATTTTATAATAGATAATTTACGTTTTAACATGTTGTGTTTATTTACGTATTAATTATTTGCCTTGTCTGTTGTTCTTGAAGCAAATCATTCTTTCATTATTCCTAATGGAGGCTGTGTTGTTTAAGATATTTCAGGATTGCGAGAGTGATGAACGTTTCTATTAACCCTGTAAAGGCTACCCTCTGAACGACGAAAGTTTATCAATTTATTGTCAAGATTCCACCCTAGGGGCCACGATGGAGCAGAGAATGAGTAACCGAAAAATAACATTGAAAGTCTTTAGGCCTAGTACTGTTTTGTAATAGAACAAAGGGAGATGATTTCGGATCGTCGGATTGACTTGGAAATTTTTCAAAGAGTTTTTATTGAAATTAATAAATTAAAACTTATTTTTCAATATTTTATTATATACATAAGTGGTTGACACAGACTGGGAAAAAAATATTTGTGTGTATGAAGCAAATCAGAAAAATCTGTGACATAAAAAAACATTTAGATTGAACTTGATAGATTCCCCAATGTGTGGGTGTGGTGCTGAGGAGGAAACCCTTGACCATGTCTATTTTGCCTGTCCATTGCGGATCACAGGTTTTTTTTGCAGTGGTCTCGTCAATGGTAATTTTTAGCTCCCGATTAACTTGTGTCATCTTCTTTCCCTTAACTCGCCACGTTTAATCTATATAATAGCAAGTTTTTTGATCGACAATTGTATTGACTTGTTATATAGTATTTCCTATTCTACAATATTATTATACTTTTCCATAAAACTAAGTTTTTAACTTGATAAATGGCACAAATCACTTTTAAAGGGTGGATTTCGTATTCAAAAGAACAAACATTTTGATTTCTAATTCAAACAAATGACTAATAACTAGTTTTAACCACGTCGATTATTTTGATGTCGACCGGCTTTGATACTAAAGGGCGTCCCAACAAGAGCGGCAAATTAAAATTTTAAATAAAACCTTTTTTTTTAGGAAAAAACTGAAATTTTGATATAATTATAAAGTAGACGTGTGAGAATTGTATATGAAACAACACATTTGATGAATGTTCTCCTCGGCTTTGCTGGCACATTTGCGTTCTTTTGACGAAATTTTTCAATCACGGTTTGACATAAATTTGGCTGGATTTTAGTGATACAGCGTCTAATCTCTTTCTTTAAGCCTTATTGACATACATTTTTGACTTCGAAAAATCCCAGAGAGAGAAGTCTAAAGGCGTTAAATTGCACGATCTAGGCGGCCAAATCTAACCTCGCAAACGGAAAATTATACGACCAGGGAATGTCTCGTGCAATAATGCATAATATAATAATGTGTGGCAAGTGGCACCGTCCTGTTGAAACCACGTGTCTTAGAAATCCATACCATCCATGAAATGTTCAATTCTTGAGCACGATGCCGAATGGATGTTATCGGACTCTCTGCAATATTCTGGCGAAGAACCGTGATGTTTTCTGCTGAATAAACTGGACAAACATGTATCGATAGTCTGATATCAGTAATCGACCCAGTTTTTTCAAATTTTTCGATTATTCCCTTCACAGTTGATGCACTCAAAACATTTTGAAAACCTAAAATTGGACGCAATTTGCCAAACGTGACAGTCAAACTTTCATCATTTTTTAAATGATGATTAACAATAAAAATGCGCTGTTGTATCGAATAGCAATCCATTTTTAATAATAGCGAACTATCTACCATTGAACTGTCATAATGGTTTTGACTGTCAAAGTACAACAGCACAAATGACGCCAAAGTTAAATTAGGACACCTTTACTATATCTTTGTCAGAACAAACGTACATATATTATATTTATCATGAACTTTTTAAAATATAACTAGTGTTTTTAGTACGTATTGGCGATTTTTTCAAAATTAATTATGTTAACAAATATTTCATTGAATTTTATATTGTATACTATACGTTAGACAAAAGTACTATAAAGTACACAATATATGCATGTTTTAGCTATTTTCAGAACAGGCGCGATGTAATTACTCGGTTTTTTATCCGTCGATAAATTGTTGGCTAGAATTTATTAGATACTTAACTACTAAGTTTTTTTAATTCCCGTGAGACTATCACTTTTTGATAATACTTTATCTTGGATGCCATTCTCGGTATTTATTTTTAATTATTTTTTATGATGTTACGATTGTGTATTTGTATTTTGAATAGTTTATAAAGATTCACGATACTAATTTTATTCCACTTATAAATACTACAGTAGTAATATCCTATGTATGTATACATGTATAACCAATATAATATAAAAATGAATATATTTATTACATCATTTACTAATCTAACTATGAAAATCTTCAACTTATTTTAAGTCATTTCTTAATATAACACGGACTGAAATATTTATTTGTACAAATTTAATATTTTCGTTATTATATAATGTTTGGGACATATATTTATTCTTGAACGAAGATGGTGTACTGTGCCTTCCACCTCCTCTCCCCTTCCTCACCAGCACGCCGCAATCAGTCGAACGGCGACCTTGAACCGGTACGGTAACGAGTGAAATCGCAGTATAATATTAAAGTGAGACGTCGTGTCTAACCTAGTGCAATCTGAAGGACTAGGACCCCTGAACGGAGATTGTGATACAAAATCTAAATTTACAGTCCACCTTGTCCATTATGGTAAGTGCAAACCTCCTTCCGAATATCCTGTTTCTTCCGGCATCTATGCTTTTACGCAACATATAATATATATTAAATTAGTCAGAATCTCAAAAATGTTTAAATATTTTAAAAAATCACTCATTTTAATAATATAACCTTTGTATACCAGAATATTTTAATTCCCTGAATAACTGGTTAAAAATAATATCGTACCTTTACTCTTAAACAATATTTAATATTCCTCTTGAGAAAAAGAAATAAATTTTTTTTGAAGTAAAGATAACTTTCACATTTTGAATAATAAATGTAAGCACAACAAAAATTTTCTCACTTATTTATAAAAACGCGATCGGCTATAAATACAATACTAACCGACTTTTGATTTCTGAAACATTTGAGCAGAATCTTGTTTGGATGGGTGGCCGTCCGCTTTATCGCCAGCACATCGCACACGTAGATCAAAACTAAGACAACTCAAAAAGTCATTTTTCGGTGGACAAAAAAATAAAAACAGTTTTCACAACTTTTTGTTATTAAAGTTATGAAACTAAATAACATTTAAGGTCATACATGTTTCCTAAAATGACATTAGAGAACTGGGGCTAAGTTAGTTGCGTATATGACAGAGTATCCGAATACAATAATTACTCAAAATTCTTGTTTTTCTGAGTAGTCTTAGTTTTGATCTGGGTGTGCGACATGCAGAGGTAATTCAATTAATACATATTTTATATAAGGAGATTATATATATATGAAAATAAATAGTATTGTAGGAAATATTTAAATGTAGGTTAAACATCATTTTAATTATAAATTAATATATTTTTTTACATTTTTTTGGTACCATATTATGGAACATAATAAACGCGCAAGACTTACGTCTTGCTCACATTCACCGGCTGTTCAGTGGTGATGCATGCGGGTGTGAGTACGTTCCACGAAAACTGACCTACTCATCATTGTTGATGTTACTCAATGTTCATCTCTCGGGGAAAAAATAAACATTAATCTGAAATAATAACTTATGTGTCAAGTGATTATGATTAGAATGAAAATGTGATATTCCAGCAATTAAGAGGTTTTTTTTTTAACAAAGTAATATATTCCACTATAGACACAATTAAATTCACCATTTAAATAGGTGCATTAATCAACTATAGTTAATGCACCTTCCCCAGATTGGAAAGAGATCCAGATTCGAATCCCGGTAGCAACAGCAATATTTTTCGATAAAATTGATTTTATATGTATGTTTCTAATTAATACATTAAATTAGTACTTAAATATCAAAAACTGTCTGTTCTGAATAATTACAACTTCACAATAAGAATGTGTTCTCCTTAATAATATTAATAACGGCTCTAACACAAATGTCTTGACAACAGTAACTTCAATAAAAAAACAATCATGATTTTAAAACTGCTAAAATAATTTTCACTCGAAAAGGTCCTGTAATAATAGTTACCCACATGCCGCATGCCATGTAATAGTGGATTAAGAAAAATAGATCATCCTTCATAATCTGTAGGTAGAGAGAGAGCCATCATTCCATGATTCCGTTATATTGCACGAGACATCATCACCAGAGAGTATTACATTTTTATTTGGTTATAATACTAGGACCACCAGTCGACCATGTTAAAGTGCTAACATATTATTAGGTCGCGCCAGGTAAAAATAAAATGGTCAAATTTCTACAACAAAAGAGATTTTTATGATGCAAATTTATTGAATTCGAATGCAAAAGTATTTCAATAATATTGATGTAATTTACCCTTAGATTAAAGATGAATGTTGCGATTAAAATAGCCTGTCACCCGAAGGCGACGGCGGCGTGCACATAGCACCGCTAATGCCAGAAAAATGTCTGAGACCACTGACGAAGTTTCTCAACGATGAGCCGAGTAAAGTGAAGATGAAGAAAAATGTTGGTATCGCAAAAAAAATTTACCTGAGAGTTTATTATGTTACAACTTTTACCTTACGTATTTTTTAACATGACGTAAATTAATAACGTCACACTACTTTTAAAATAATGTATTAATTCGGTACGTAATAAAATTCTTAATAAATGTTTGGTAATGTAAACAATAATTCGATGAAAATAAATACTAATATATCTCCAGAATGGAGTGTGATTATGTATAGACTATATAATTTTGAACCTGAGGCAAGTGTTTTTTTTAAATGTATTTCTTCAATGCGTTAATATTGATGTATCCATTTTTGTGAATCGAGTTTATTTTCCTCTTGGATTAAATCATAAGTGTAATCAATAACATATATACAAATATTATAATTACGCTAGCAGCATTGGCCGTGAAGCGGCCAGCACCTAGAAACTTTTTTTTTAATTAGAGTATGTTTTAATTTTTTATTTTCCACTTATAAATACTTATTACACTCAACATGGAACACTCAACATTTTTTTTTTCAATCGAACGCTTACGATTAAAAAAATATTTACTACTCCTCAAAAAAATTCATAATTTTCGTCGCCAACTAAATCGGTTTTATTGAAAGAAAAATATACTAAATTATAATTTTTATTTGTATATTTTGCCGAAACTTTTTACCAACACAAATTCAAAAAGTTTACTTTAACAATTAGTATAACGATGTTCAATACCGTAACGTAGTACCTACCTAATAAAATGTTATTATAATTTTCACTACTAGATGTTTTGTAATTTAAACAAAAAATATTTAACCTAAAACTTCTGTAAAAAAATTTGTGGAACAGTTTCGAACAAAAATTAAAGCCGTAAAAATAAAAAGTGTACTATGTGAAAAATTTACAAAATCCGATTTCAGAGGCGCAACAAAAATATAATGTCAAAAGTTGAGAGCTCAGTGGTTGTAATCTAAACATTTTAATAAGTAATTTCCTAAAACACATCATCTGAACTTTACTGTCGATTTTTGCCGAGCGAAAATAAATTAAATAATCAAAAATTGTTGCTACAACAATAATTTATATAAGAATTTGCATTACAGTTTATGTTTCGTCAATCTGATCAAAATCAACATTTTCAGTTACTTGTAACAAACTATTGGAATATTTCATGTAAGCAAATATCACCTCAATTTTAACGATAAACTTAAAGCTCTTATATAAATCTATTAGATAAGCTCTTTTAGACTATTTGATTTATATTAATTAAATGCTATTAAATATTTTTATTTATTTTGTTGAATTCGGGTAGGTACTTGATTTCTTGTATTTGTTATGTTCACAAAATGCTAATAAATAAATTAAGTTATATTATAGATTTTGATAGCTGCTATAAAGTATCAAAATAAACTTATTTTATTATTCTTGTAAAATAAGCAAAATATCGATAATAACAATTAAATAATAACCCCTCGATATCACTTCGAACATAAAAGTATCTAGTATAGTTTTAGAAACCTTAATATTTATCTCTGATTAGTTTTAAAATATTATTATTTTTCTTAGCTACCGTTTTGCATTACCATACTGTAAGTTTTTTTTGTTTAATGAGATTTTTACACATTCCGTACAAATCAGTAACAAAATTAAATTATTTTTGGAACCGTTTGAAATTGTAGGGCAAAGAGGAACGGTGATAAATACAGCATAATATATCGTAACATCGACAAAAAAATATTAGTTGATTTTATTATTTAACAGATAACATTTATGTGTTAAAATACGTCATTGAATAGGATTTTTATGGAGTATTTTGCACATAATTCTTTACCCTGTCCGTTGCAATATTTTAAAATTTAATTTCTCATATTTTTTTAATAATTCCTACTTTACACGCTTGGCAGCATACCTAGTATACTTTTTGTATAGAATCTCAAATAAATATCATATAAAACTTACAATTTATTTAACTAAGTTTGATAACTCTAAAACTCGCTTTACAAAAATGTTATCATTAAAATGATATTTATTTACGTAGCCAGACAATAAAAGTTTTACGGTGTGGAGTGGGCGCAACCTTTATTGCACGATTCATGTTTATAAGTACATTAAAAAATTGGAGAGTAACTTTGACGATGCATCCAGAATATTCTAGAATATGTTATAATAAATTAATATAGAATTATTATATTTTTGACCACATTACCAACTTGAAGCGCAAATCTTTGATAAAGTGATTGAGAAGGGAGGTACTATCTACCTACTAGAAAAACCTGAGACCCTTATCATCCCTTTCAATTTATTTTATATAAGGGGTGAAGGCTTTCAGAGTCTCTATCTAGTATTATGTTTGTGTGGGCTCAAATATCACGTGTGTGAAGTGCCCTCCCTTTGCAGTCAATCCGATTAGATTATAGGCTTATAATACTTAAAATATGTCGGAAGCAATAAAAAATGTGCTTTTATAAGGGGTTTGATGAAAATATAAATGTATATTTATAATATATTTGAACCGAAATACCAAAAATAGTTTATATGAAACCATCGCCTTGATTCATCGCCTCCCCTGCTGTGAACCCTGACCCACGGGTTATGGACCCATGACGATTCTTCTTCACTTTTATCTGCAGCTCGGATCGCCAGTAGCTTATTTGATCTGTCGGTGTATCGAGTGGAGTTCGTTACCTTCCTTTCTGGCCTTTCAGTCACCACCAGCATCATCAGGCTAGCAACCTTGCTTGCTGCGGGCGTTGTGTCCGAAAAATGATAGAATACATTTCAGACAGATCGTGGACGATCTAACTTGAATCCATAATTGTTCCATAATTGAAACAACAGTACGTCCGAGGCATTCTGAGTAATCGTCTCTAGCACAACATTTCAAATGCTTTTATTATATAATGTACATTTTACCATTCCGTAAAACATGCATTTTATATCAAATTTAAAAGTGAGTTTTCCTAGCTCCAGTAATGTTGCATGTGTTCAAAAATATATAATATAAAGCTTAACTCAAATTAATTAACTCAATATAAGAATTGTTTTAAATTAAGATATGGCATTACACGCCTCAAATATTATAAAAAGCATGACATATATTCAATTTATAAAAAAGACCTTCTACGATAACAATTTATGGGCAATTTGTAAAATTTCTACTATCACTAATACTCATTATCACTGACGAGCACCGCGATATTTCAAAGGTGGTAATTTTCATAGATCCTCGTCATGTACATCTTTTCCTATTTAATCGCAACCCTACCCATCATTTACAATCCCCTCGCGCACTGTACTACCTTCCATTACGGTTATATAAAATAGTTTAATGCACTTTGCTTCCTCTTATACTCACACTTCTTGTCTAAAATATATATATTTTTTTTTTACAGTGTATGTAGTTACATACATGCACATTAATATAACAAAATTAAATTCAAATGCTATATATATCAGGTGTATTCATTATCATTTTGTGTATTTATAATAATAATTATTATTAAATTGTAATATTTATTGGCGTAAGTTTAAATAAAGTTGCACTAGCTTATTAAACGAACCTTTTTATGCAGTTCCACTAAATCAAACAGATACTTCAAGGAGTGCTTGATAATAATTTATTACATTCTTAAATCCTTCATATCTCAATACGTTTACGATATCGAACGTCCACGTCTACGCGTATTGTACAATAATGACACTATATCAATAAATAACTTTAAACAAAAACTGCATTCGAATCTGTTACAATTATGAATGTGAATTCGATAATTTTTAACTATTAAAATTCACAGGTGTAAGAAAAGGTGTTTAATTTATAGAGAAACTGAAACGATGAACTTTAATAATTGTTCAGTCTCTTGGGTCAGTATATTCCTAATATATTAAAAATTCAAAATATATTATTTAATGTAAATTAAATAAAATGTAATATTGTACTATTATAGATATTTGATATATTTTTATATGAATTTCAAAGCTACTCTCATAACTCAAGATCATTCATTTTTAGGGGTACATAACTCCATTGTTGCATAAAAAATGTATTTTATGTGTGCCCTTTATTATTTCCTAATTAATATTCATGTTTCTTAAAGAATACTAATATGTGATAGATTTAGATTTAAAAATAATATTATATATTTCTGTTTTACCTTTAATATGTACTTTAAAAAAAAACAATTTAATAAAATAAGTCGACAAATATATAAAATACAAGACTAACAAGTTGTAACATTTTTACTACGAACCAAGGAACTAAATTTTCATTTTCAATCCTAAACCGTGTTTTGAAGCTGAGTGCAGATCCAACACGGATTCTTTATCCCTCTCAAAGCTTCGCTAAATCACCTGAGACCAGAACTTTGAACATGTTAATATGAACAGTTTTTACTCAAGTAATAAAAAATGCTTTTTAAACTTGAATGGGGTACCTTTAAAAATATTACACTATCAGTTTCTCAGCATGCTTTCGTACAAAAAGTTTATAATGAGGTAATATTCTACATAAATAGTAGTATTATGAATGGTATCATGAAATATTTTCATACACTAGGAAAAAAATCAAGCTGACAGTTGAAATATCTAAAAGAGAGATTTTTAAAAATGTGACTTGGGTAAAAAGACATTAAAATAACCAAACCTCTCTGTAACCGGTCTTTTACTCGAGTTGTAATGTAATTTTAATCGGTGAGAATGTCCAGTGAAAGCGTAAAATGATTTATCATTGAAATTCTGATCTTGTTAGTACGTCAATAGTATATAGCAACAATTTTTATCTCTTTTTTATTAGTGAGTGATCATATACGTATAAATAATCAGATTGACGAATAATCTATTTGTAATAAAGATAAATAATCTAACAGTGTTATTACTTAGAATATTGATTTATTATTAATTTTAAAAATTACCAACTTTGTATAAAGTTTAATTTGATGTCCACCGATTTTGATTCTACTTTACATCTACATACCATTAATACGTAGTCGATACTACTATATATAATCTACTAGTATGTTTGTACTTTGTTTTTAACATTGTTTAGTTTTAGGCACGCTAATGATGAACACCAATGACTGTGAGCCAGAAATTGGAAGACAAATTCAACTAGAAAAATAAATTATTCTGGGCATAATTTTAGAATTAAGAAAACCTGGAAGAGCTTCACAACGATAGAGGAATACTTTTCATTTGGTTATAGAGACTCTGCAATTAGCTGCGAGGGCAACCCAAGAACGAGACTTGTGAAGGTACATTACGAGCTGTGTCTCGCCTGATGAGGCCACTATATGTCAATTTCGATATGAGGAAAGAAAATGTTTGATTTTCTCTTCTTATTTTTTAAAAATATATTGTGACGTGACGAACGTAAGGTCACGAATTTATTTATTTATCACATTCACCTCCTCATTATAGCAATACTATAATACGCGTTGATCAATCTGGGCCACGAATAATTCAAAATGACAATTTTACGTTTCTGTAATGCGGACCAGTGTCAGACACGCTGTGGGGCGGCCGGCCTCGTGCCGTGCTCGTTGTATTGTTTAAATAAAAATGTAGTTCGGATCAACGGACTTTATAAATAGGTACATAACTAACACTATAAATTCTATTGCACTTATATGAGAAATTACCACTCCTAATTTGCATTGTGTAACTCTTATTCTAGGTTCCCCATTAGAACTTTTGTAACTTTGACAATGAGATTGACAGGATGGCCTCCTATATAGAGGATGCTACACGCTTCTAGATCTTGTAGAACACGATTTTAAATATCATATATTTAAAATTGGGAGTGATATTGCAAAATTGATGGAGAACCAAAGTGGCAGAATCATGGAGAGGTCTTCATTCAGCAGTGTATTAACAGTGGATGATGATTCCGCTTCCCAACAACAGTTCCCGGCATTTTATAGACATTTAAAATATACTCCTATCCAATGTGATAATCCCCTTTGCAAATTAAAAAAACCCATTGGCTGTTAAAATATTAAAGAAGACCCTGTTAAATTCTTTGATCTATACATCTTGTAGATGATCGTCCCCTTGCTCGCTTTTCCTCAACTGCCCTCGTGACGTCTGATCATTATACGGTGCAGATGGTCTCGGGCCAGTGAGAGTTTCGGGCCAAATTATTTGATCTGGAACTCACCGAGGACCCATGGTGCATGTGACCGCGTGGGACAGATGCCGGAGCACATACTCTGGATGTGTGAAATTATGAGGGATGCCAGGGAGGATATACTCGAGGGATTAGATGTGGTAGGACCTGATGAGGAACGAAAGAAATTTCGGACTTTTCCGAGAAGACGTGGGTATGTGGGTGTCTCGCTGGGAGACTTTGAGATGATCAGGTATTTATAAAAAGGATGAGGGTCATCAGCCCTTCCCCATCTTGCTAAAAAAAAAATAGTAATAATGTTTGTTGGTCCTGGCTTCCCTTTGCTTCTTTTTGTTTTTGTGTATTGTCTTCCCGTTCCCTTTAACCCTCATTTGCTGTACCACTCAGTGAATGTGAAGATCCGATATGGCAGCTTTTGATCATAAAACGGTCCTGGGTAAGTACGACCACGAGTTTCTCAAAAATATCATTTTTCTCCATCCATCTCCATCCATGGATAATGCTAGAGATTCCATCAGCCGGATTTAGATTATTTTTTATGATGGACTGCTTTCTCTATATCTTCGCTAGACTGATCATCGCCGATTTAGTCATTCCAATTTGTTTCTGAATTTCTGGTTCGTATCCTGCATGATTGTTTGTTATTATTATTTATATTATTCGTGTGATGGTTTAGGCCTTAGATATATACTTTAGTTAAGCTGGAATGAAGTAATAATTATTATTAAACGCAAAACTGTGTTTTTACGAGTTTAGTCCATAATCACATTATTATGGTGACACGTTCATTATTGCTTAATAAAACAAAATCCTACATTAACGTTATATTATATTTTGGAGCGCATCAAAGGCCTCTCATTCTTGCAGATACCATCTTGTTATTTAAATATTTGACATAATCTAGTTATTTGCATAAAGTTTTGCCGGGGATAATGCTTGCTATTCTACTTCCTCGGAAAAGTTGTGAATGAGAGTGTCGCGGATAATTAATACCTCTCGCGAGCAATTTTTCAACGCGAACAACGAACTGTTAATAAACTTTAAGGTTGTTCGGAATTAACTTCAATGTTTTTGAGATAAACGCACCTACCGAGTGTTTGTTGGAAAAGGAAAAGTTCCGAGACCCGAGGAATGTTTTCGGTTATCCAGTGGGAGATAAGGGCACAAAAGGGAACAACTGAACAAATTGAAATCGGATAGTCTTAAGCTGTATGGTAGTTCTCTAAGTATATTTTCTATTTGGTGGGAGTTTCGCTCAATTTAATTACGGAAGATAATAATATGGCTATAAGCGGTCAAGATACACATTTTTCTGGCGTGTTCTTCGCTTAATATTAAACAGTTAGCTTCATTAATTAAGCGATTGTAATATGGTAGATTTAACTCAGTAGAAATATTACAGAAATAATATGTACAGGATGTAACAGACCTATGCACAATATGTTCAACAAATATTTGCAAATTCTACGCCGTTACAGAAAATATTATTTTTGAATTTTTTACAAAATCGTGTAGTCTACGTAATTCGAAATTAATATTTGCCAAATGTATCTATTATTAATCTAAATCTTTGCATCAGGCCCTAAATTATGTAACAAAAATGGTCTAGCCGCTTAAAATTCGATGACCTATTCATTTTTTGTATTCAATTTATAATTTAGAATCAATTTAGAATATTTCAATTTATCGAACTAATCGCATAATAACGACTTTTTAAAAATGCTTATATATCTGATATGGTTGAGATTCGGCATTAAATTATTGTGGACTAGGTATGTTACACCTTGTATAAAATAAAAGTAATACTATACTAATATAAAACAACTTTTTTATCACTAGGTTTAATATTTACTAGTAAATGCAGAATAAAACTAATCCTGATATATAATTATTAATGCCTTTAATAGGAAGTAATAGAAGACTTACTAAAAAATAAAATAAATTTGTCGAGTTATTAATTAAGTTATAATAACGTAAAAGGTAACGCGTTGTATCGCCATGTAATGTTTAAGTCCTGGTGAAAATGCATAAATGTGGATGAGGCGAGAATTATGTATCAGGACAGAAGTGTGGCGCTCTGTCCCCTCTGCCTACCCCCGCGGACAAACGTCGTTACGGTAAGTAAGCACATTTTTGTTGCATCCGATGTTTTTATATATATGTATATTATGAAGTAATTAAAATCATATTAGTGATTTTTAACCATCATTTTAAGTATTTTGGTTTTATTATATTAAGGTCGTTTTGAGTGATATGGTGTACATTTGTAGAATTAAACTGGAATTATTCAGTCATAGATAGGTACACACAGGTTCGAAGCTGAGAGGAATTATTCCCAACAAATTAATCAGCAAGTACGGAGACATACCCTGGGCACGTCGATCACCGGACCTTACACCGTGCAACATTTTTTTCTGGGGAAATCTTAAATTGAGAGTTTACAGTAACAATCCTCGAACAATTCAGGCTCTACAAGAAAATATCCGCCGTGAAATTACTGCCATTGAACCAACGCTTTGCTCTCACGTGTTCGCAAATTTAAGAGTACGACGATATTGTTTATAAAACGTAAAATTCGCATCGTTAAACTCAATTTTGTATAAATAAAATATGAGAATAACATTGCAGTTTTTTTAAAATTTAATATTAAACATGAAAATTTTACGCTGGACACCTTTATATTCATAACATTATACATTATATATTTGGTAATATATATATACGAGCAATATAAAACATACTCATACTAGTACTCAATTAGCCCACCAGAACTGCACTTTTCGTGAAAAATATGCAAGACTATGGTTGTAATTTTTCACGTTTGTATTTAGACTGTTGTATATTTTTGGTGCTAGAAACAAATGGAATCTTTGTGCAAAAGTTTTGTTTAATTTTGGCACAAGATACTGACAATTAGCCTGTGTCATTAAGTGAAGGGACGTAATTTGCTGGTAATATTGTTTATGCCGATAAAAGTATTTTTGTATACCAAGAATATACATTTGACGAATGTCTAGGACGTGACATTCTTTGAAGAGTTAATTTAAAGGAAAGCGAAAGGATTTCTTATGAATAACTCTCAAAATCATTTTTTGGGCTTTACTTACGGAGTCTATAATACTACTAGCTGCACCACCCCAACTGACAATCGCGTAGTTAAGTAGCGAGTGGCACAGTGCGAAGTATACAATTCTTCTCAAGGATGTATGAAATACAATGCCAACGTGTTACTAAATAGTAACAAACATATTAGGTAGACTCAAGTAATAATAAAGAAAAATCTCACGTACATCCAAGTTGACAACGAAACGTAATTTATAATTGCAATGTTAATAATTCGATAATGGCAAGAATAATCCATAGGGGTGAAATGACTAAAAAATAATATAAAGAAAATTCAATAATAAATTGCGAGTTCATTAATATATACTTTATTAAAACTCGACTCCTAATAACACAAATCACGGCTTCATCCAGTTATTGAATTTTGCTTTTACAAGTTATTACCCTTAGGTATATTTGAATATAAAAAATAAAGAGATTAGTCTTGTTCTCGAGAAGTTTCTCACACTTTGTTCTCAAGAAGTTTGCAATTTTCGGAGCACTGTCGGATTGTAGGTTTGCTGTGCAGTTTCCAAAGGTTTTTCTATGTATGTATGTGACTTATTTGATTACAAGTTTTATCTTACTTATAAGCATGGTCAATTTATGCATAATAAAGTGCCAAAAACATCCATGGTGTGAGATATTACTCAAAAATACTAACAATAAATCATATTTTGCAAAAATATGCCATAATGCAAATGCACAAAGTATAGTTTAACAATAGTGTAAAATAAGCTGTTTTAGAATTAAGTCTAGGTTGTTCGGTAATATTATCTTGCTCAAACTGAACACTACATGTCAGCACCATTTCTTGTCAGTTAAAGACCTTTTCTAAAGATGGATGTTAGGATAGTGTAAATCAAAAGTGAAAATTGAAACAAATCAGCAACTTTAAGATCTTAAATTTATACATAAACATTTTCATACTAAATCACAGACTAAATATAAATATATAAACACAAACTATAATTTATTTTTATTTTTATTTGCATACATGCAGGTCAATATTGTAATGACACACTCAAGATTTAATTTGTCTGTTAAAAAGGGTAATTTTTTCCATTTTCTATTAGTTGCCTACAATGTAGTACCAATCCTATCCAGGGAATTGGCGGAATACCTAGTTGCCGCGACAAGAAGAAAACATACATATAATATGTTGATGCTTAACATTTTCAAACATTGTATTTTTATTATACACGGAAAAAATAAAGCTAAGGATCAATGATCGACATAACCAACTTTTACAAACGGATGCCATTTCACATCTTGAAATTATCTCGGGTCCTTAATTACTGACGACGGTAGCGGCGATCCAGAAATTAAATGACTGCTAGGCGAAAAGTTCTATGTTCAGACTTGACTAAGTATGGAAAGACCGTGATATTTACAAGACAACGAAAGTCAGGCTTATACAATTTCTGATTCATTTAATATTTTATATGGTGTGGAATAGTGGACGTTAAAAACAAGGAAAAGAAGACGGATCGCCTTTGAGATGTGGTACTGGAGACAAATGTTGCGCATACCGTGGACGGCGAGACGCACGAATATTTTCATTCTGCAGGAACTAAACATCAACTTTCAACTATTTACCTGAGAAAAATCTTTCGATTTTTTTTGGGCATCTTGCGATGTATGCTTGTGGATTTATTTTGATTAAATAATACGACTCAACAATTTTCTCTGTCTCGTAAACTGAAACGATTGCGCATAAAATGAAAATGCTATTTTATTCTAATGAATTATAACTAGATATTTAAGTTCAGGATATTTACCCTACATAGTAACGGAAAGGTTAACTCTCAGATTAAATTTTAATAGCCCGTTTCCTTCTTCTACACAGCACTCGCTCCACGCGTAATATAGAACCCCCTGCCGTGTGGCCGATCGGGTACGGGCGTATATATAACATTTATTTAATATATCATTCTCGTTTAGGCTGTAGTTAATGAGAACCAAAATTACAGATTTGTGCCGATTAAAATATATCGCTGAGATAATATAAAGTGACTAATATTTTAATAATTTATATTTGTATGAAATCCCGAGAAGGTAATTGCCATAAAATAAAATGTTACGTATTTGTTACTTAGTTGTGAAATATTATTATTGACTTATAAATAATTATTATTTGCTTTACGCGGCGTGCCGCGGGATTGGGAATACAATAAACCTTTGCCCACCCGCCGGTACGCCGCCCCTGTTGTTTAAATTTAGTGTATTTAGTGCCGTGGACAACAGTAGAAATAAACAAATGTCGTAGTCCACGGCACCCATACAAAATTATCCCGCCAGTTTTACATTTTTGTCAAAAAACCCTTATCAGAGCAACCACGGGAGCCCGCCACTGGGAAAAACCCGCTTAACGAACATTTCGAAATAACGAAGTAACTAAACATGGAATAACTCAAAAGAAAACACTGGCCGGATAATTCTTGTTACGGGATATCACGGGTCGCGATATTTACTACAGAATTCCCTACTCGTGATATCCCCAATTGTTAATTTTAATATAGATATTTAATTATTTGTCTCCGGAAAACAGATTCTGCCGCCTGTGGTGATGCCGCGCGGAAAGAAATTGATGAGAATCACTAAAAGAGGGATAAAAAGATACACGTAGGTTATAACGCGAACTAAGATAAAAAATGTCATTGTTAGTGCTTAAAAAGCGTAAATGGCAATGGCCAGGTTATGTTCATTTATTTGACATCCTGATGAAGGAAATGGTATTTTTCGAAACCGGTTGGTGTATTAAATTTAACCTTTAAAAATTAACATAAAATAAACAAAGTTATAAATAATTTATATTTAAAAAAAATCTAATTGCAACATTTCAAAAATTTATTTTTGATCTTTTTACTTATGGTTGAACATTTTAATCGATGAACAAAACATGCCTTTTTTCAACCAAATTTCACGGGTAAAATTGAACGTTTACAGTTTAGATAAAATGACGCATCTTTATCACCATAGATATTACGTACTTTGTTATTCGATTATTGGACAAGGTAAAGTTTGGATTTTTTTTATTACCTCGCATTTCACCCTGAAAATGTCACCCCTCTTTTTAAACGGGTAAACTTTGTTCTTTACAACCTGCACGGAAACAGGTAACATGGTAACAATGTTATGCGACGGCATTGCAGGTTTATTCCCTGGTCCAGGTTTATTACCAAAATGTATCATTGTTATAATTATTTATTATTTTGTTTAATTAATCCACGATAATTTATTAAGTTTAATAAAATCATATTTTATTTGTGTATCTTACAATTTTTCAGAACATAGCTCATTAAAAATAAAACATAAATAAAATGAACAGGAAGTTCTGGTGCCATCTAGCAGGCTCTACTTTTTGAGAAACATTGTTCGAGTAGATTGTTAGTCTAATTTGTAAGACGCTGGCTTATTTCTATTTTCATAGCACAAAGGTTTAAGTGGTGTGACATGTATTCCGTGCATCATATCTTTTTTTTGAATACTAATTAAACGTATCAATATGAAAACATACAAATAAAATCAATTTATTGAAAGAAAAATTTGGTTACTATCGGGATTTGAAATCACGAACTTTTCACGAAATTTACATTTAATTTGTATTAAAATATCACAGAACTCAATTTTGAAAAAAACTACAACTTCACAATTATAATGTATTCTCCTTAAAAATAAACAATCTATTTTTTAATTAAAAAAAATATATTCTCTTCCAGAGGGAAAAAATTAATGCCTCACTAATAAAATATATATATTTATATGTAGATGGAATCTGCTGACATTTTTTAGTATTACTATAGTATAATTGGTTAAAACTGTCTACAGGCAATATAAAGTTCCTTTGGTATATTTATAAGTACATTTTGTCTGTGTGTGAGTGATTTATCTAAATTATTTTAATTATCTATGAACTGTATTCTGAAAAATAAAATTAGTTTACTTATATTTTATATCATCAAAAGCTTCAAAGGTCGTAAGGAAAAACTTATACGTTCAAGTCCTTTGTTCAAATGATTAATTAAGTTTGTACATTTTTAGGTGTCCTGTTTGTCGAGTTCATTTCATGGTCTACAAAGTTTTCTTTACGTGATTGATACATGAGTGCGCAATGTTTTAAGTATGTTAAGTATTACCAGTATAGTAAACAGTTATACCAATTTAGTTTATCCAGTTAAATTGTAATCTAGTTAAATTAAATAATAAAGTCAAGAATTGATCATAAAATATTTTCTTTCGTCTGTATATATCTGATGGCTCTTGTTCACGGATGAAATTTCTATCGAGTGCATATAAAGAACAGTTCGAAGCGATCTGTGAATCATCACCGCATGTAAAGATTCACATCATAACTATTTTTAAGATTTCTGATTCTTCTTGTACTCACAAATATTGCATATTGTAGGTACTAGCGTCTTGAAAAATATTATTTATTTCTTGTTGGATATCAATATTCATTATTCATGTTGGATATGATTATTTTTTCCCAGATAAACTGTTTAACCAGTTCAAGAGCTTGGTCTCTTACGATGGACGGTGATAATGGTAATGGCGTCTATCCTCTGTTCATTTTCAACTATTTTGTTTTGGAAGAGCTGATCTCTAGTTCCACATTTCTACTGTGCGTTATGAGGTAATCCGTGCGCATCTCGACAGTCACTGGCTTACAACTGATAAAATACACATCTGCATACCAACAAAATAGCAACGCTGTTTTTATTTGCTGCTTTCTTATATATTCCAGAATTAAAATAAAGACCGGTGGCGATTGTGGATCTCCATTTCTAATACCACTACTAATTTGGAAGACATCCGACATTCTATTAGCAATTCTCACTCTGCTGTGAGTCTCGTGGAATCTGTAGGCCTGCAGTAGGCTAATGGATAATTGGTACAGTGCACGGGCGTACTTTTATTATTTTTTCATTAAATGTTTAATATATCTGGTCTAATATCTTGTTATCTCCTCAGCATGTGGTTCTAAATTTTGAGAGTTAAGGTTGATAAAACCGCGAACGTTGTTGTTACGATCAATGAGATCCATTTGCAGTTATCTTAATTCTTTTTATCACCTTTTTTATTTATCGATTAATATTGATTTTATTAATTTAATGGATTGAAGCTTTTCAGTGGGGCTGCCCGCGGGTTGATTTATATAATATCAAAGGGTGCCAGTCATATTGTACGAATATTGTTTCCCAGTGTGTGAAAATTTATGATAAAACAAACAAATATTCAAAAAACATTTAGTGTTAAATTAGATTTATGCTGACGCCAGAATTATCAATTTATTTTAATTAAATTTTGGACACATTGATACAAATTATATTATTAAGGAGAACATATTCTTATTGTGAAGTTGTAGTTGTTAGTATTTAAAACAACACAGACCATCTGTACTGAATAATTACAACTTAACCTTAACAACAATTTCTTACTAAATAATATTTATATCGATCCTAATAATGTATATTTTTTATTTTCTTTATTAACTTCAGATCGCTGATCGACAGCGGCCGTAGTGACGTCTAGATCGCGCTCTCGTAATGTTCGTGCCGAAAATATATGTTTTCACGCATCTTTTACTCTCGATTTGAATTAAAATTGAACTTATTCACAACATCAGTAGCAAATTTCATAAATTCGATGTCTTTTTACTGATTTTAAGGGAAAACAACGTAAGACACGTAAACGTTCTTGAACAAAGTAAACATTTTATATGCGTTATTTTTATGTAAGTCAGAATTAAATATTTCGTTTATATATTATATAACATGTTGCATTTTAAACAAAGCTGTCTTTTTCATAAATAGTATTTAATTATAAAACAGACATATCAGCAAAATTGCAACGGGGCGTTTTAATCGATAATATTAAATTTATCAATATGAAAAAAGGCGTAAAATTCTTCCGACACGAGTTATTGTATCCAATCCGAGAAAATCAACATTTTTATTGTCGTCTCTTTCTATTCAAACCTTCCTCTCTCGATGATTTACACAACAAATAACGTCATTAGTTATTTATCTGATACTTGATAACAATTTAACTATTATCGTCATCTTGAAAGCATATCTAATCGCCTTTAAAGAAGTGCGCGTTTAAATGATTGATATCATTCGATATTATTAGAATATTATGTATTCAAATATCTATTGGCCTTACCACAAAGTAGACAAATGTAGTGTTTAAAATTTTATTTTATTTTACCAAAACTAAGTGAAAAATATCTGTATAAAAAAATCGATATTTTAGTTTTCCTTCTCTTACTGTATGTTTTAATTTGTATTAATCAAATACATCATAAATTTCCCATTAAAATGCTGATGCTACTAATGATATCAACTATAATTGCAATTTCACCAGTGCTCGCCATTTAAATATCAATTATAATTATCATTGCAAATATACTGAGGATGAAATCAATATGGAAACAAACACACAAACTAACGAACTTTATTATGTATAAAACGGAGCAACACCTTTATACCGACAATTAATGACTCTCGTCTAATATAATAGAGCACCAGGTCTGTGTTATAAATATATTTCATAACATAAAGGTAAACTTTTAAACTAAGCACAAGATATTAATTTGATACAACTGTTTTTCGAGATTTTTAAACACTGGGTCAATCTCTACATTGACATAGTTTGTTTTTTTCATTTTGAAAGGGAAATAAAAATGCAAAAGATGGGGAGAAAGCTTCGAATAAAAACGCCCTCATCATCATTAGTGCCTCAAAAGGCAGCGCAATCGAGATATCTTTGGGGGGTGATAATATCGCGGGGAGGAAACCTCTCCAAAGGTTGTTTAATGAGAATTGAGTTTCATTTCCAAAAAATTATCACTTCTGTTTGTAATCAACAATCAAATACAAATAAGATAAGTAAGTAATTTATAGATTATTTTGTCACTGAAAAATGTATAGGTACTATATTAAAATGTATGCGATCAATAAAAGTATTCATTAGTGATAAAAAAATGAGTAAAATAGATTTTTAGACAGTATTTACTCTTGCAATCCAATACAAGATGGTGTTTAAAAGAGTAAATAACAAGTTAAAATAAATTTGCATTTAATATTGTCATCTAGGTATATAATGTTAGATTTTCTTGAAGAACTGACAGAGTAAAGAATGAAGAAATAAGAAAAGAATGTAAAGCTGATGTTAGTATAGTGAGTAATATTAAGAAAGGATCGCTTATGTGATTTGGTTATATGGAACGGATGAATGAGGAGAGAATGGTAAGAAAGATAAATGACGCAAGTGTTGATGGCACCAGAAATAGAGGACGTCCGCGGAAGACTTGACACGACCAGGTAAACCAGATAATGGAGGATGATTCTGTTAGAAGCTTCAACGATCGGCGAGTTTGTATGAGAAGATGTATGAAAGTGGATGAGGCGAGAATTGTGTGTCAGGACAGAGGAGTATGGTGCTCTATCCTCTCTGCCTACACCCGCGGTGAAACGGTGTGATGATATGGAACCTCTGTGTTACGTTTGATCTTGGTTTCCTTAATGTATTCAGGTGTTTCACGATGAAGAGCACTCACCTCGGATTCATGCAGGACACCTGCTAGTTCTGTTGGTAGACATCTGAATCAGGGCGGCTTCTCAGGGAAGAATTGGTTCATTGGTATCATTGCAATTGAAGGGTTTTGCACACATTACATGAGACGGAGTCAAGAGCATACACAAATTTATTATTGTATCAAGATTAACATTATATCAAAATACGAATCGCGACACACTTAATTGTAAATAGTGAGGAAAAGAGAGAGGTGAATACGCCATGTCACTATTTGATCCGTCAGGTTAATCAATATGGGGCTGTAGCGTACCTTAGTCAGGACCTTCCCGCGTCCCCAAACGATGGTCGGCTTCTAGAATGAGGTTAAGTTGATCGCTGCGGCGCGAACACGCGTGGCGGCGGTGATTGTATTTGTCAAGATTATATCAGGACTCGCGCGCTTTTACACTATGCATTATCTGTATTTAGAGCTGGAGCGCAACTTCCAAGCTACGCACTACGCACTGCGTACTTCAAAACTCTCGGCGGTCGCGTCCGAATGGCAAACGTCGACGTTTCCGGAATGTTCTACCGCGAACGCTTAATTTTGCGAGTAATTTGGGAGACGGCCGTACACCCCCATGCATTTACCAGTCATGGGATTCTCTCGTGCCTATGCCCTCCAAATCAATTATATAAATTCGGCATCGACATGCCCTATCGGATTATTATAACTGGAAAAACGACCCTTCGGGGACAATTCGAGCTCCTTCCTTGTTCGTGCTACTTTCTGACTGACTCGCCTCTCGGCTCGTCCTCGTTCGGGCTCGCGGCTCGAGCCGAGCGTTACCGAGGACCTCCGAAGCCCGACTCGGCGAGTTCAAGACAGCCGCCCGAGGGGTGTTGGATGTGTCTATTGCGTTTTTAGCAAGCCAGCGCGAGACTAGGAGCCGAGACATTATATGCAACATGACATCAGTTGATCATAGTTTTAACCTCCAATTTGGTTAAATATTTTCAAATATATATATTGCTATCGCTCTAGGGTTATTTACGAAATGTCAGCAACCTGGATTTACATTAGTTTATCTGAGAAGCAGTTGGATACCATAAATGTAAAAATCGTATTGTGTATTTTACAGAAAAATATTACTCAAGAGTTGAATATGATTTTCAAAAGCGATCTTCAAATGTATCCAAAATGTAAATTAATACAAAACAAATGTATTAATTAGAAAGATATACATATAAAATCAATTTTATTGAAAAAAATTGTTGTTGCTATCTGGATTTGAACCTGGATCTCTTCCATTCCGGGGAACGTGCATTAACACATTATGCTATAACACCACAGCGAATTGACGACAAATTTTCGAACCTATATGTTACACTTTTCAAATTGATACATATATCGTTCCATTATTTAAAAGCCATCTTCTTTATTTTTACGGAATTTCTAATACTTTTGAGTAAACCGATAGGAGACGCCAAAATTAATTTTTATTAAATTTTTGACACATTGATACAACTTATATATTATTAAGGAGAATACATTCTTATTGTGAAGTTGTAATTAATGTGTTTTTAATACAAATTAAATGTATTAATTATAAAGATATACATATAAAATCAACTTTATCGAAAAATTCTGTTGTTGCTACCGGGATTTGAGCCTGAATCTCTGTTTTTTAAATAACATAAATGAATATCATTGATTTATTTGGCAATTACTTCGTGGTGTAACATTTTACTTGAAAAAATACATCATTTTTATATTTACTGTATACTACACACACACAATTTTTGAGTTACTATCACTACTAGTTTTGGGAAGAGCAATCAGAACAGAAATTGAGTCAGTTCAATTTACACCTGTAGATGGGAAGGACTACTCTTCCCGAAACTAGTCGTGTTATTGGCTCAAAAATTGTGTGTGTAGTACAAAGTTAAAATAAAAGAAAATAGTTAATTTAACATTGATCTGCATTATATAAAATAAATAGTATTTCTTTTAGCTGAACTCATTTTCAACATTTTATTCTCTAATAACAATGAAATATAGTATCTGTAGATATTACATCGGATTAAATTATTTAAGAAATATCTTTTCATTTTAAGTATACACAAGAGTAGCGAAAAATCAGTAAAAACTTTCATTTCAGTAGCAGAAACAGCGCCGAAATTAATTATTGAAAACTTTTCTCTTCTGAACCTCTAAAAGACCATTCCAAGTTGCGAAAAATTGTTAATTAGCATAAAAGGTATTTTTTCTAAGTTTTGTGGAGCACTTAAATTTTCAAAGTTTGCGAAAACATTTCTGGATCACGTAAAAACCCATTTTAAATGGAGGCCGTCGTTAGTCAGCTGTAAATTAACGCTAACCGAAGCTTTGTGTTTTTATAATGAATGGCAGAATCTCTTATTATGGGAATTAATAAAATTTATTCCTAAACCGAACGAGTAAACGTTGTTGAGCAGCTGACAAACAAATATTGATGGTTATCATTGTGGATTCAGAGATAAGTAAGTTTTGACAGCGGATTTAGTTTTGTGGTTTGTGTGTTTGCATAATATTAGGTACACATTATTTCCTTGAAACATTGTATTTTAGAATAACGTTCACGTTGGTGTGGCTCTCACAAATTGTTTCTATTTATGATAAAATAGCATTTTAACTGTATCGTTATTTAGTCTTTATACGTATTTCTATTTTAGTGCTATGCTTCAGGTTAACACATCTTCTACGGCGGTGGGTCAGATCTGACCCGGGTATTCGTAAAAATATGAATTACGCTACAAATATTCGTTTAATGCTGTTTTCCTTCTAGCTAATATTTTATTAAATATTTACATATAATTTGAGATACAAATAAATGTTATCGGACGAGATTTTAATGAGTTATTAATAAAAAGTGAAAAAACGTTCAAAAACTGACCTAAGACAGTCGCTTTTACGGGGTTGGAACTCAGCGCTTACGCCGAAACATATTTTGTCAACATTTTAAGCATATTTTTTACGGTGGGTAGACAAATGATACCAGGTACATGTCCATGTATTTTGATTATTGTACAGATTTCTATTGTTATTTGTTTTGACGTATTTTTTTCTGTAATGTAACTATTTGAGGGGCGTTGCGCCTACCTGTAAGTTTTATGACCCTACCTGGTGACCACAGAGTCGGGTTTTCAATATTGTTGTTGCTAATTATGAATGACAAAAGGCGGTTCCAACACAATTTAAAAGCGGGTCGGCCATGAGGCAATTGTTTTTTACAATTATTTGAGGAAGACGGGAATAGGAAAGTTATTTAACAAAGTTCTTTATTCTTCTGTTTCCTCTTTTCTGGTAAAACATAAATATATTTAAAAAAAGTTAAGTTGTTAATTTTCACCATATTGTCTATATTCAACATCAAAGGAACAACACCATAGATGTTGAAACACTTGTTGTAATAATAGATTTAATCAATGTATATAATGTATATAATAATATCAATGAGTATAATAATGTTAAAATGAAATGAAATCATCATAAATAAAAGCAGTGTCACGTTACCGCCGAAGAACAAAGTAATATTGTATATTAAATCTTAACGTAAGATAGCGTTATTTGTGCATAACCCTTGTCTTGAGAAAGTATCAAGTTATATGTACATCATAATATTTTTCGTAGCAAAAGCGCGAAGGTTAGTACGAAAAATATATTAGTAAGAACATTCCGTGAACACTGGGTATGTACCATGTTCATTTAAAAATATGAATTTTATTATACTATGAGGGTGGGAAAACAAGCTATACATTTTTTACGTCATCCACAATCAAACATTTTATCACGCACTCCCTTCGATTGTTCAGGCTTCTAACATGACTGTCACCTATTATATGGTTAAACTGATTACCCCACGTCTTTCGTGAGTTTTTCTCCTTCTTATAAACAAGGTAACACATGCTTAGTTTATAAAAAAGTTATAGGAATTTAAAATATAAATAGGAATTTTATAGATACTTGATCTGCAACTTATACCATTTCTTTCTTACTACTCTCTCCTCAATAAACTATTTTAAAAAAAAATAATCTCTCCATTTTGGTGTGGAATAACTGAGTTACTCCAAAACAATATATGTATTATTTTTATTTAGTATGTTCTCAAAACAGTTCTTCGATGCAAGGACGGTTATAACGTTACTGAAAATGTTCTATTGCATTCATTGCATACTGGCTTTCCTAGCATTCGAATTCACTAAATATTTATTTTCCGTGTTCATAAAAATAAAATATGTACTTTTAAAATTAGCAATATTATCTTTGTGGTTAAAATTCATATTTTTATTTATTATCTTAGTTTTATTAACCACTAAATTGAGTTTAAATACATCTACCGGTTTCGAAAAATACCATTTTCTTCTTCAGGATGTTATAACTAACTAAAACATATATTATTGTTTCTTTTCCAGAATCTATTTTTCATTTCAATTTTTTTTTTTTTTGCAAAATCTGTTTTTATTAAGGGAATTTTTTTAAAAATAAAAAATAGAGATGCGTACACGGAATACGTGTCACATCAATATGTTTACTTCCTGGAACGAAGCTCGAACCCCCGACCACTAGATCACTAGGCGAGTTTCGTAACCACTAGACCATTCACGTTATTCAGTTGTTTAGATTGACGTTCAGTTATCTTTTTTTTATTATTTAATTAATCAAATAATACTGAACGATACTTGTAGAGAAATCCCACCCTGGGATGTTGTGCCATAGAAGAGGAAGAAGAAAAAATTAAACAAGAAAATGAAAAAGACTTTTATTCCATTTTAAAAAATCAAAAACTAATTTGAGATGAAAATGAAAATACGATTATTATAAAGAATATGACGTATTATTAATTTAAATTACACGTACTTGAACTGCTTAGTTTTTTTAGCGTAATTCAATTTACATTTTTTGGCCAACAATACGTACTAATTTTAATGTGGACATTATCTGTTCACTTCAAAACTGATAAAAGTTAGATTCGGCAGATTTACTCTGACATAAGACTTTATCCAGTATGAAATATTTTAAAGATTTCCGTAATATTGTGTTCGAGGCGGTGAAATTCATAGATTTTGTTGGTTCAAATAAAAATTGCAAAACTTCAGCTGACGTTGAAAAATCGAACCACTCAGCATAACAATGGAACTCTCGAGAAAGGAGTCTGGCCTTTTTGGAACCGTGGCGGTTGAGAATATGCAATGTATATTTTGTGTACACTACGTCTGGAGAAATTTTATAAAATTGATCACTTAAGATATTTTACGAAGAATTTTAAGTGAAGTTTTAAATTAAGTTAAATGATTTTTTTAATCTGTGATGAATTAGGTTCCTGTTCCGTGCACTCTCTAAGCTCCGTGCATAAAATGCTCACAGAATCCCCCGGGCAACAAAAGCTTCACAAAAATAAATTAATTGTCTTCAGTGTCTTGGTACTTGCATAACCAAGTGACATCTTTGTGCTTGTTGTTGTTTCGTTTTCAAATTAGATATTAAAAAAGACAAAATGGAGGTTCGGTAATGTAGGTTACTTATTTAATTGAAAATCACCTTCACAATATTAGTTTTAGATCGTCAACGCACGAAACGAAACTTCAAATATCGATTAATTAACGTAGTAATAAGTAAAAAATCATGAGAAACAATTGTCCCTATTAATTAATTGCATACATTAGGTTGAAATTATATTTTTTTAAGTACACATAATATTAATCCGTTTTAAATGAATAATTGCACGAATGTATAATACATGTTGTATTTGTATATGTAACCGATGTTGTATTAAGAAAAATTGATCTCTAATGGTATTCAATAACTTATTCATTTTGCATACCTCTTTCCAGAACTAACTATTCACAAAATTAATTCATCTATTATAGTAGATAATACGATAGTGGTCGGCAACCTTTTTAGAGACTGGGTAAAAAATTTCATTTGATAAGTGGGTAAAAAATTATAATTTTTAAAGAAAAAATTTATTTTCATAAAATAAAATATATATGTGTATGTGTAAATACAAATTTATTTTATAAAACAAACACTTATAAAAAAATATTTTTTATTAGTTGCTATCTTGGTTTTGAATTTTCTTCGAAAGATTTTCGATATTTGGCAAATATGTGGTTAACTTTAGTCGAACACAGGAATCGAGATTTGCTAGCGTAAGTCTATTCTGGACACATTTCATTTGGGAAAATGTTAGCTCACAAGAATACGTGGAACCAAATGCTGATAATAGAGCAAATGCAATTTTTTTAAGCATAAAATTTTTTGTGGTAATGTCGCCCAGCATGATGATATTGCATGATATATTTTCGAGATGCTGGCGAAGATCTTTAAATTTATTTGTCCATAGAACTGAATATTTGAATTCAATGAATTCTAATTCTATATCATCATCATATTTTCTTGGTGGGTAATTCGAAATGTCGTAGCGGGTAATTCAATTACCCGCGTGTAGTAGGTTGCCGACCACTGTAATACGGTATTTTATTTCATAGATTTACCACACATTTAATTTATCTTACTTTTAAAATTAAGGTTGACTAGATTAGGCCATCTACTGAGAGTTTTTGTTTACTTACTGTGCGATCTCCGCGTCGCACTTCCCGTGGAATGGATTACGATAATTTCGGTTGTATGTCGGAATTACCGCATGGTGGGAAATAAAATCGGGAGACGAATATTGGAAGAGGTTGATTCTTATCAACCTCTTCCTCTTGGAAAGAGATTTTTCTAAGGTGGCGCCGCCGAAATCACACACTGTATGCACGAGGATAGTAGACGATCTCCGCTCTCGACTGAAGACCGTGATGTCACCGTCCACCAACGGCACATACAAAAAACAAACAATATGATCTCAACACAAGATCACACATAGCAGTGCTCCACTGTACTGGATGTAATTGTCCACACCGCGAATAGTATCGTGATGTCGAGATCAAACAAATAATATTGATCAAGTGACACCTGGTGGCGTCGGGGTTCACTGAGGGTTCAAGTCATTCACACTGAAGGCAAGCAGTACGATATAGGATCAAGGGTAGGAATTTGGACGCGGATATGTGTCAATAACATTAGTCGCGGTCGATATTAAGAAGTATACCAAAAGTGTGTTAAATAAATACGGAACACTTACTTTATTTTTTTTCACACACGTATTTATTTATGAATTAACATAGTAAGCTCCTCTGCGAACGGCTATAGCGACCACCTCCCGCGCATGGTAAGTCAGTCAAAAGTTCATTATCTCTTTTTGAAGGATCCATAAAAAAATGTTGATACAATAAACAGACAACATAGAAAAATAATGCCGGAAAAAATTTGATTTATTATTTATAAAAGTTCGATTCCTTTAGCATTGTCGGCAATAATCAACAAAAAAGAAAATAAGATTAATTATTACGTTACACTTCATTAGAAGATTACACCAATTTATAAGATTCAATCCCCTAATTCTATTTTTTGTGTTAAATTATTTTTTCTTAGAGATACTTAGGAGACAGAATCAAGAAGGTAAAATCAAAAGATACACAGGTAGCGTATCTTCAAAGTAGCTTGTTGGTGTAGGGGTCAAGACCTTGGTCTAGTAATCTAGTGGTCGGGAGTTTGCGCCTCGTTCCAGGACACCGGCAAGTTAGTCCTATTTTCATAGTACGAGCGTTTAACTTAGTTTGAGAATAGTAAGTAATTGACCTGACATGTATTCCGTGTACGCATTTTTATTTTAAAGAAGAAGAAGAACAATAGAATTTTTAAAACTAAAGACCACTACCAATGTTTACTTTTATTACAGACCACTATTACTCACCATTAATATTACACACAAATTAAAAGCTTTCCAAAAAGCAATGGAAAGTGCTATTCTTGGAATATATTTGAGAGATCGAGTAGGTACCTGACGTATAAATTCACCAGAGAACCAATGTAGCAGATGTTGCCCAAAAATTCTGCAAGCTCAGTTGGCAATGGGCTGAACTGGAACAAAGAGGCCATGGGCGGTGGAGAAAGAAGGCAGTGGAAGTATTTCTATAAAGTTCGATGGAGTAATGACATGAGAAGATTAGCGGGAAACAGATGGATTAGAATGACTGAAGAGAGAAGTGGCGATTCTCGTGGAAGTAATGTATCCAGCAGTGTAGAGATACAACAAATAATTATACAAAATAGTTTTTATATGGATGTACATATACAAGTCCAGGGTTGTCCAACAAACATGATAGAATTTTAAAATGGCTTTATGTTTAAAAAAAACATGTATGATATCAATAATTTTTTTAAAAACTCCTCGATGCCATTAACAATGAAATATAATTTCATTCAAATATGCATCACGACTATGTTTGATATAATTCTTCGGGTTCAATTTTCAGCCACTCTTTCACATAAATCTGGTGCAATTTATGTTATGTTGTTTTTTAATTGTTCAATTGTTGATGATTTATCAGCATAAATAAATAATTTTTCATATCCCCACATAAAATAGTCTAAGCAACCAATTGACAGGTCCATTTCTGGAAATGATTGAACGACCATAAAATTCACGAAGTGCACGTTGAGTTTGCTAAATCAAAGACTAATTTTGATAATTAGTTTTAATAACTTGTAAACGTTGTTCCAATGTGAAACGCTCCATAGTAAAATAGCAGGCTACACTGAATTAAAATAACAATCACAGCGACAAAATATTATTAAACATGGCTACCGTGTCTATTTTAAATTCTATCACATTTATTGGATAACTTTACATATGTATGTGTCAATATTTATACCTATACATTATTTTATAAACTATTCTCCATTTTATAACAAAATTGAAGCACCCACTTTAAAAGCAATGCAAATAGGCAATTTAAATTAAATAAAACGTACAAAGACTCAAAAATATATATTTAAAAAAAACGCTCACTCATGTCCAATTTGACTACTCAACATACACAATGTAAATCCAACATTAATTACTCGATAATGGCAAAAACGCCCTATAGGGATGAAACCCCTAAAAGGAAGAAAATATGGAATGGTGATTGTGATTAAAAAAATTCCAGCATGAGAATCGTAATAATTTTAAAATAATTTGTAACCTCATCGCCAGCATAATTTTTTTTTACAAAAGCGGAAAACGTGATAAGGTGTTAAAATATGTTTTAAAAATTTTTTAGTAGTATAGTTTTCTTTTTTCTAAAGTCATCTCTAGATTGATTGGCCACGATTTATAAGTACAAGGCTGACAGTTGTCATTTCGAGACTTTTCAAATAGTTCATTTTGATATACAAATATCAAATTAATATGTTTTTTTGTGAATAAATCAAGCAAATAATAAAAATTGTTATGGGGCCGTTCTTAGATATCATTGTGATCGAAGTCATACTAAAGGAAATATGTATAAAGCAGATATATACAGATAATCTTAACTATATATTTATATATTTTCGTAGAAAGCAATCACTTTGTGGTTTGACATAGTAGATCAAATAAATACAATCACTTTGTATGAAACCGGTCATCAACCGGTTTTGCATATCTCAAGCTTCGTCAGGACGTATTTAAAACTAACCATAAATACAAAAAGAGTGCACTTATGGTATATATATATATATAAAGAGGGACAGAATAAAAAATTATATACAAAAGAGAGAGAGACAGAATACATATACAGTTAGACGGAACATTAAGGGAGGGGAAAAACATTAAAGGAGGGAAATGTTTTTTTTAAAATCAATTTAATATTCACCAACACTGTATTTTTTTCCTCTCTTAATATTCCGTCTAACTGTATATGATTCAATCTCTCTCTCTTTTGCATATAATTTTATATTCTGTCTCTCTTGATGTTCTATATAACTGTATATGTATTTTGTCTGTCTCTTTCATATGTAATTTTATGTTCTATCTCCCTCTTTATGTATGTATATGTGCACTCTTTTTGTATTTATGGTTAATTTTAAATACGTCCTGACAAAGTAAGAGATAAGCGAAACCGGTTGACGTATAATAAATTTCGTGGTTTCGTACAAAGTGATTGTATTTTATTTAATCTATATATTTATAACTCATTCATATCTGCGATATTAGATAATTACGTAGCTAATTTTTTTATAATTATTTCACACTTACAAGGCATTCATGATTTCACTTTACAATCTACATTGATTAGTGTACCAATAAAGAATGTAAGTATATTTAGATAAAGTAAAAACTGTATTTTTGTTTATATTAAACAAAAATAAAGTTTCTTTTGTAAAAAAATTCCAAATTTACCGGTCATTTGTGATAGAAAACTTTGCTTTCAGAGAAGGGTTGAACTCTGCCGAAAGTAACCCTAAAAGTTATTGACATTTTTTTCCAGTTTTGGATAGTTGAAAACTTTTTAGCATTATTATAATATGTGTATAGTAAACAAAAACGTTTTTGTCTTTAACTTCTTTCCAGTTTTGTAATCCAAAAATATATTTTTTCAAGTGTATTTAAAGATAAATAATTTTAACATTTTAATGCATTTAGCTTGTGGTACTAGGATAAAAATATTTAGAATAAATTATTTTTAATGTGATTAACTTTTAACAAAATTAGTAACTTTTTGAAAGAAATAATTAATTATTCAAATAAAACATAACGTGTACGCTTTACTAACTACACTTTAATTATAAAATAAATGTTAATTAAAACGTTTTCGACGCTTACTGCATCATCGTCAGTAATAAACTAAAACTTAAAACTAGAAGATAGATTATCAACTGCATGGGGCGAGGGCAGTATGAGCGGTGTCAGGAAGTGACGAATATTTCGGTGAATAGTGAAAATGGTTGTGGGCGGGGCTAATATTGACCGGAGAAGAGATATAATAGGGGGTCTTTGTATGTTAAGTACATTTTTATTGTTAATATTAATCACTTGATTTTCTAGAATGTCTAATTTTCTCCGTTTTTTGCATACATGTAGATATGTATATATTGCATATATCTTCTACGTTATCATGGGCGGAACGATGACCCTCTGATCATGCGTGGTCTATTATCTCTGAGTTTATGCTGAAGTTCTTTACCCTTTAAGATGCTCTTCTATTCGTGTGTGTATTTTTCTTCTAATTTGTTCAATATAAGATTATTGACAGTTCTTACAATTAATCTTATATACTTCACTATTATTCAGCGGATCTATTCTAGTTTTATTATTTAATATATATTTTCTAATGCTATTGTTGGTATAAAAGGCCGGTTTGAACTTTTTTCTTTACGCAGGTCTAACTTAATTTAAGCAGATCTGTGGTTAGTTTTCTTGTATATAGGATTTTTCTCCATCGTTTGTCTATGTTAACGTTTTCTTTGGTTTATGATAAACATATTTTTGAATTAGTGCATCTCTTTTTATCTTTTTAATTTAATTTTTAATTATTTATTTTTTGTAGTTACTGTTAGTTACAATATTTACAATTGTTTTTACTTCTATCTTATAGTTCGCTGGTGATAGTGGTAGATTAACCTGTGAATCATTGCCTCTCGGTGAGTGTATCACTGTGTCTGTATATAAGTCTTATCGGTATATCTTAAAACTACACTTTCTTCGATCTATTGAAATCGTGATATCTAGAAAGTTCAATGTATTATTCTCTCCAACTTCGGAAGTGAACTGGATTTTAGGGTTTGGAAGTTGAAATATTTTAAAAAGATTGTTATCTGATGTTGTTATCCTGAGAAAACAAAAAATATGTGAACGTATTAATATAAATGATGTATTTACGTAATTTATATTAATACGTTCACGACATGTTTACGACAAAAAAATTCAGACAAATTTAATTCAAATCGAAAAGCCGAGGTGAGCTTAATAAACATAATTATTTATTTGAGTATTTCGACATAGAAAACGAATAAATAACAAGTATGTATTTCTTAACATCATGATTTAATTAAATTAAATTTATTATGGGTATATGTTATTCTGATTACAATAATGGTTCTCCGTTTATCTTAATTTCTTGAACATTTCTTAAGCCAATTGGGAAATTCAACAATAATTTAATTTTACACATTAATTCTTAAATCTATGATAAAAATCGAGTAAGTACAATAGTATACTCAAGATTTTGTATAAATATCTTATAATATATAATTTTGTGTACAGTTCACTAGAAAGGAAAAAAATTTACATTTTAAAATATAATTTGAAATAAAACGTTTGCTTAGTATTGTACTTTGTGTAGGTACCTGAGTATTATTTTTTGAATTCATTTTTAGGTAGATTCTGTTTAGGAAATAATGAACCACTTACCGGGACGTAAAAGAACATATTAAAATTATTACGAAGGGTTGAAACATTATTTTGATGTTTATGAGAACTAAATAAAATGCGTAGTCACCTTTTCATTTTTTAAAAGCATAGTGACCTAGTCGAAACTAGAAGGCCATATAATAATTACATATTTTAGTTTCAATTATCTAAATCCAATCAAAACCCAATTGGTTGAATAAAATTCAATTATATACATATGAGATCATGAGCTCGCCGAGTGGATAAATCGGCCCAACAAGTTCGCTCGGATATCGTTAGTGATGTCATAAATCGCGCGGAGGAAAGACCTGTCGAGGGAAGGCACGATCGTGAAACGTCACAAATTTTCAACTCCATCATATGAAATTCAATATCAGCCGTCAGAAAGCGGGAAACGAGAGGAACCGGTTGAATTCAAGTGCGAATTTATTAAATATTTTCGATTCATCATAGTAACATAAATATTCTGAAATATGGTTTTGACCTCAAAATTAAGAATTACATCACAACAAATGTTGTTATACTATAGTTTATTTTTCTTTAAGTATTTTAACAGAAAAATAATAATGTAAGTAAATTAAATGCAATCTTATACATATATTATATTTAAAATGTTCTTAGGTTTTCACGGCCGTTCAGAATCTTCTGTGTATAGTTTTCTGGGCTAATCTGCAATGTATATCTGACCTTTCTGGCCGGGTCCATTATCAGGGCTGATACAAGGCCAAAAAGGTCAGTTATACATGACAGATTAGCCCAGAAAACTATACATAGAATATATTATATTATTCATATATTTGTCTACATATAAATATATTTATATATATATACATGCAATCAATGATACATTAGCATCGAAACCGGTTGACTTAAAAAGTGGTTTATGCAAAGTTTTAATATACATACAATTTTCACAAATTAAATTCACTTAATTTGTACTAATATGTTCTTATCCGGGGAAAAGGTCCAGGTATGAATCTCGCTAGCAACTAAAATATTTTTTCGATGAATTATTTTTTTCTGTATATCTTTCTAGTTGATTAGTTTTAATTTGTATTACAATACCAGTGTTCTGAAAAACTGCAACTTCACAATGCTAATGTGTTCTCCTTAAAAATATTAATATGTGTTAGGAATAAGTTCTTGAACTATGTTTATTTTTCAAGGCAATTGTTGAACAGGTTTAGACATTGTAACTGTACAGATGACGTCATTCAACAAGATGTCAGATTGTCATGGCGAGTATTGCTTTTATGAAATGTAATATAAGTGTTGCAGGGTTTAAGAAATGAACGAGAATTTAATAGGAATATTTTTGACAGTTTTACATTATATATAATTATAATATTGACACTAATTCATGTGGGCAGCTGAAGTTGCCGAAGCGTTACCGAATTAAGTAAAAATATAGTTTGATAAATAATAATGCTCTTGGTTTTAACCTACTGACTTATTTGGCTTAATTTTGGGTTTGCACGGCTATAATAACTGGGAAAAACTATGCACTTATATACATGCATATAGAGCAATCTTGTAAGAACAACAGACTCTGGATAACTTGGAAAACGGACAACTAATTATGGATCCTACTGAGATGCTTCCATGAGAGACCTGATATGCACTGAATACATTATGATGCGATGTTGTGCATATGCGATACGTAATCGGGGGCTGAACGAATTTTCTCTTCAAGGTTCTCTTGCAAGAGAATTCAAATTATCTTATCTTACGTATAACAATACCGTTTGTGAGAAATTATGTGGTTTGGATTTTCCTCCATTCATTTGTACAGAAAATTTTGTAATTATCTGTTTCATGAACTGCATGTGTATTGCATATTATTTGGATCGTAAATTCACGATTTTATCATTGAAGAATTTGATTCCCAATGTTATACACGCGCAACACATATCCAATCACTCATGAGTTAATTACATATTAGATACGCATTTAATAAATCTACAAAAATTGAATATAGATTCTAATAAAAATAAATATATACTTTTCCCATTTTTGTAAACAATTTTTTCTCCCGCGATGAATTGAGCAGATATTTGGGTGCATAATATTCGCATAATTGTGACTAAGAACAAAATAGGTAAATTGAAGAAGATATATAGAAGTACACATTATCATTTAAGACGTTCCTCATATGGTGCATGTCCACGGATGAGACTGGGATTTGTGTACACGCGTCATTATAATTAAACTATTGATTGCAATTTTTCTATCGAACATAATTCAACAACAAAAGCGTCACAAAATGTTTCAGAGGTAGGTAGGTATATGTAGAGTGAGATTTTATTGTTATTGTTAAATAACACATGCGTTTTCTTTTTCCAATCTCAAAACTATTCCTAACATCAATGAAATGAAGAATCAAACCAAAGGAGACGTTATATAACATCATAGGATAAAACAATATACTCTTATGTGCTAGCGAATCATGTTTCATCCACTTTCATAAATCTTTCATTGATGCTCATCGACCAGAGGCATCCTCCAGTATGAGGTTTAACTTATTGCCAAGTTTTTTGCGCACGTCTATAGTTATAATTGCCCCCAACACTCGTCTCAACACATATTCTTTGCCATTTATACTCTCTCGTATGTTCCACATACCCACAGCATTTCAACACCCCTTAATTAATTTAGTAGGTGGTACAGTGGATCTTAAGAACTTGTTTCTCTTTCTCTTGTATATAGATATGCAATATACATCATTTTGAACGGCCGCATTTCTACCATATTCAGTCGTTTCCCAGATTCAGGTATCACTTCTATACTTATTCAAACTTATTTTAAATAATTACAAAACAATCATAATAGATAAATAAAGATATTTGTAGCTACATTCTGCACTAATCTCTCATGAAGGTAACCGAGATCATAAAGCGTAAATTCATTTTCGTTTATAGTGCTCTGGTGTGATCCACCGCATCTTACCACTAATATCTACTAATAACGTGATTAGAGGAGGGACGTAGCATCTTGATCCGTGTATCGAGGAAGTAGAAACAAGAGTAAAATTCAAATCAAATTGAGGTAAGCCATCCACACTAAATTACTGATATTTTCAATTCTTCTTCAACTTTCGAATTTTTGCCTTCCATTTATCTTTTTACACCCTACAAATTCGGATAAGATTCTTTAATCCTCTCCCAGAATTTTTAGATTTCACTTTTAACCCTACCTAAAATGGTAGTGACTGCTGAAAAAATAAATACGGTTGCTCGCCAGCAAATAAATGCCAAAGCAAAATGTATACAGAGAAAATGTTGTGAATTGAAGAACATCTAAGAATAATTGGGTTCCGCAAAATTGATTTCAAGAGTGTGTCTCTGGAGCCTAGAGTAAGTACGCAGTAACGGTAAAATACCAACACAACAATACACAATTCAATACACTACACGTACCTACATATATTTTTCTATCACTATTATTTTATGAAATTAATGTTTTAATTAGAATTAATAGTTTTATTACTTATCTGTTCTACTATAGAGTACTAGTATTATTAAAAAATGGCACGACTTGAACATCTTAACACGTAATATTGAAAAAACTAAATATCTAACTTTGAGCATAAAAGTACTTCTACATACTTCTATTGAATACAAAATAAAAGTTAATGATACTTCTTGTCAATTCTCTGTTATTGAACACACCGATCGAATCAAATAATTGGCCTTATTAAGTATACTAAATTTGAATAAAACCAAAATGCAAAAAATCTGCATAAAAATTGTATTAGTACGCGCTCTGTTAATCGCTCATTGAGCAATTGCATGGGAGAGCGACTATACAATTAATTTTGTAATTCATTAGCTAAAAATTTTTTTGATAAAATTTCGTTTTTGTTATTAGATAAAATTATTTTTAATATTTATTACGAAGTTTACACTGGTTTATATTCATTTTAATATAAATTATTTACAACTTTGTTTTTAACCACTTTTATTAAAATGTTGTAGCTTCGAATATTTTCAACACCCGTTATTAAATATCTAAATTGCTATTTTTCATGAAGCAATCTAACTGACTCTGTGTAAGGTAGAATCTTTATTTATAGATATATAGCCATAACCTGTTGTAATATTCAGGTACGAATTAATTTGATTATTTTAGTTTCCATTCTCAGATTGCATTACTAATTTATAATAGTGTGCAAAGAAACCTTGCCACAGCTTCCTAACAAACTGTGCACTATTCTTGATTTATCATTCAACTATATATTTAAAGTAACTATTCATCCTTTGTTGAGCCCTCATCGCAGGAGAGTATATTGTGTGGTCATCCTTTTGATGAGCTCTCGTCATTAAACTGTTATTTCCAATTTATATACTATTTACTAGTGCTGCATCATGTCATAAATATTCTGGTACATTCTATGGTGTTTGTATTTCAGTAGTGTTGGTTAAATTTATAAATTATACAACTTTAGATTTCATATATTCTTATATTTATTTACACCTTGCATCCCTGGTTTACTGTATCAACAATCAATAATCTAATAGGTAACCACGGTCACTTGGGACCAAAGAGACGGCTCTGTTAAATAGCTAGCTGGCACCGAATCTAATATATAAAAGGTAAATCTTTTGACTCAATATTTTATACATTATGAATATTTTATGTATAGTAGAAGACACGTTAGAACAGAGAGTCAGCGATCCTCGGAGGAGGCCTGTATGTAGCAGTGAAGGTACACAGGTTGATGATGATGATAAAAAAATACAAATTTACCAAAATTACGTAGCGTTTTGTTTTTAAAAACATCAATTTATGTTTTGATGTCGATCTAGTGTAACACTAATAAGCTATTCATTTTTCCAATCTGTATATCACTTGCGCTAGTGATTTACGTTCCACAGGTGCATTTCTATTTTTGAAGTGTGATTATAGTAGACTAGATTAAATTTAGAATATCTTATAATATTATTTTTGTTATTAAGTAACACAGTAATATAAACATAATATTTGAAATAAAAGATTGTTTTACATTGATTTGAAGAACAACTGGTTTACTCCTCATTTAACACAAAAAAAAAATACACCTACGATTAAAAAACAGTTTTTTTACCAGTAAGAAATTAAAATCAAAAATATCGTAAACAGAAAATTAAGTGTATCTTAATTTAGCAAGGAATATCGTTAACATTTGATTTTTAAATTCTAAATGAATGTATAAAATATCCTAGAAGAATCAGAAATCAGTCAATAATGAAAGCCATAAATTCATTATAAAATTGAGCAATATTATCTGTTCCGTATTCGAAAGTATTATTTTATAGGTAAACACATATACTTTCATACTTGAATCAAAATGATTATTGTTAAATGTAGTATAATTTGTATTTGTTTTTGTTTTTACCCCTTAGTCCATTCCCAATTCAGTCTTCATCTGTTCCCCAGCTCGACTAGTTCGTTTTTCCATGTGTAAAATTCGTCTAGATTGTGAAACGGAAGTGGCGTTCTCATTGGATCATTCATTGGATCGACTGGAATAACAGAAGATTTGTGTATGTGAAATTCAGTGAACAGCGTGCGGTGGATTCATCAAAATCGCCGGTTGGAGTCTGTTCAAGTTTTGGGGTGAACTTCGGAATAATCCAGGGAGCGCCATCGTCAGGTGAGTCGAGTTGTCCCCTTTACCCCATAAGCCATCCTGGTCTGCTATCGAAGGATTCCATTACCCTCATCCTCAACCTTTCCTCATTTTCAATTCCCTACTCCATTCGCCAACTTCATCCATCTACCCATCACCCCACATCCTCCTCCTATTCCGTCCCTTCTAATTCCATCATCGCCCACCAATTATGAACGACGACTTGGGTCGCTCATATTATCAAATATTTTGTATTTACTTCGTTAATTTGTTTTTGTCAAATATGCTGATTTATACGTTTATTTTAAAAAGTTTACTGTGGGAATACATTTCACATCATTGAAATATTTTATTCCCAAATAAGATTAATGGATTTCTTCTTATATACATACTTATGTAATATTTTAGAGTACTTTCGAGTCATTGTTCATTTGGTATATTATTAGTAATTGTATTATAAGAAATTAAATATATTCATAGTAGTGATGGTAAACCATTACGTGACTGTGATTGTGTCGATGATTGGTAACTGAGATTTACTTTCTTTTTAGTGTACCAGTCATTGCTCGAAGAATTGCGTTTATCAATCATCGTTACAATCGAACAAAATCACAATAACAGTAAAAATAAAGGTTTAAACAACGCTTTTAACATCACTAATTCATAGCATCTTTAATCATCCATGTGGAACTCAAAATTACTAAAATTAACAATTCAATTAATTTGTTATATGAATGTGGGTATATAAATTAATACATTTATTTGCGTCTATTTATATGACAAATAATGTGACCGAAGAAATTAAGGATATTTTGTTAACTACTGAGATAGTGCTTGCTGTAGCTGGATTCGTTGCAGGATTGAGCCATTCGTGCGTCATGCTATCCTCGGGATACGTAACATCTGTCTCCAGCGATACATTTTGAAGGATTATATTATACGCTTGTCGCTCCCAAATATTCGCTGAATATATGAAGACTAAAAAGGCAAGAGTTTAAACCAACACAATTTTAGTTGCTTGCATGATATTCCGTTGTACCGACAAAGCCAATCTTTAAATATTACACGAGAAAACAGTAAATGTTACAAGAATAAAAATATATATGTTATAAGGACGTTCTAAACAAATTAAAATTCTTGTTATTACCGACAACTGCCCGATTATTTATTTAAAAACCCTTAATGAAACCGATAAAATGAAATGCCGAAGTATTCAACTTGCCCAAAAAACTACAGAACAATTTATATGTTTATATAATTTTATAATACCGACCATTAATAAATTACGAAAATCCGGTAATTCCGACTCGTGGACCAAATTATGTTTATGTAAACGCCTTCGATCGCTGGTTCCTAGGTTTCCGATTAACAATAAGTACACATATGGTACATGAGTTGCACTAACCTGTTATTTTTGCTGTCTTTAGACTTCAGCCGGCTGACGCGCGCACTGGTGGTTTTAGGATCGCTGGACTGGTCGAAGCACCGGATGAAAAGAGAACGATGCCTTCGTTACTGTCTTCTTAGATTCCGAAAAGAGGCGGCAATACTCGCGCACACACATGCACATTATTATCAACCCGGAGTCCCAGTGGTGCCAACCGAAGTAATAAGGCGCGTAAACATCATGTATGCATGTCTTTCCATATTCTCGTAAGTTGGTTCATAGCAAATTAATCATCATCATCAAGATGGCCTTTGTGTAGGCCTCCCCCATTCTTCTCCACTCATATTGTTGCCTGGCTTTCTCCATCCATTGTTTCCCTGCAAATATCTGTCTCGATCTTCCCTAAAGCCTTTTACATCTTATCAATATCCAAGAGCACTATTTGAGAACACGTTTGGTCCACCTATCCCCACCCATTTTTGTAATGTGTTCAGCTCATTTTCGCTTCAAATTGGTGATCCTGTTCGCAATACCACTAATCTATACTTGGAACTTTATCCGCTGATTCATTTTTAACTCTTAATTTAGGTATGGAGTACTCGGTGACTATTATTGTTTCGGCTCCATACGTATAACTGTCAGGATATGCTGTTCTTTTAAGATAAATTGGGATTTTACTAGCCATGTTACCAAGGGTAGTTCTGCGAAATCAATTTAAGCTGAATCGTGTTGACTAATAGGATCCTTGCAAAAGGGACTAGTGCTAATATATTTCCAGGGTTATTTCCGGGCGAGAGAAGCTGTTAGTAAGGTCCACGGTTTAATGGTCGCGCATGATTTTATGCCCTCTCCTCCTGTTCCAACCTCCTGCGCCAGGTTTCCGGTTTGTATTACTTTAAATTATATTATTTTGTTACTTAAATGTATTATAGTATATGTATTATTTTTATGGCGAATTAATGTTTTTTTTTTTGTATTTTTTGTGCTTCACCGTACCTTTAATATCAAATGATACTACAATAAAAACCAAACAAATAGTTAAATGTATAGAACGCACACTTATACTTAATAATCTGTACACAATTATTGGTTCAAAAAAGTTGCCTTCAAGTACCGGGTGAGTCGTATTGTTTATAAATTTCTACGGATATTATTTACCAACTTACCATCACGCCTTCTTTCCGCGGGGATAGGCAGAGAGAATAGAGCGCCTCATTCTTTTGTCCTGACACATTTCTCACCTCATTCACATTCATACATTTTCTCGTACAAGCTCGCCGATTATTAAGGCTTCTAACAGGACTATCCCCCAGTATCTGGTTTACCTGGACGTACAAAGTCTCCTAGTACTTCTACTACCACTTTTAGTGCCATCAACACTTGCGTCATATATCTTTCATACGATTCTCTCTTTATTCATCCGTTCCATATGACCAAACCACCTAAGTAATCCTTTATTAATCTTACTCACTATACTAAGATCAGCTTTACATTCTTTCCTTATTTATTTACTGTTTACTCTGTCATAAATAAATCTTCCACATATACGCCTAAGTGATCTCATTTCCACTCCATTCAGTTTACTTTCGTTCCTCTTCTGCCAGCTTCAGGTCTCACTTCCATATATCAGTGTCGGTACAAGGACTCCATTGTGTACCGCCAGTAATGCCTCGGTTTACAAATCCTCATTAAATATTATTCCACTCAAAGCGCTGTTCACTTTATTCCCTGCAGTCACCCTCCTTTCGATATCTTTCTCAGCTTTTCCGTTTCTATCAAACATACTTCGTAAATACACAAACTCATGTACTTGTTTCAAACATTCATTACTTACAAGTATTTTTCACGGTGTCTTTCTTTCCTCCTCCTTTACTATGAATATTATTACTAGCTAGTTAGTTTTTTAAATATTCAGCCGACTTTGGTTAAATATATATCAATTATAATAATTATTATATGCTTATATTATTGTAATATTTCATAATTTATTTTAAATAAAAATGTTTTAATTTTGGAATTATTAATTATTTTTAACTTTAATTTTTAAATTGAAATATTTTTGGATATTCGAGAGGGCGTTTAGTTGTAATGAAAATTTTTTTTTAGAAAATTTGTCGGTTTTCTCAATATGCAAGGTGGATAATGTAAAAACTGGTCTGGTCTGGGGCGGTCGGTGTATATGATAATTTATGTCTACCGCGAGAATTCAAACAATTGCTGTGGAAACTATATCTATCTATATAAAGAAGAGTGTCCGTTGGTTTGTTTATTTGCTTTTTTATACAAATTTTAAGTTTTATTCCGAGCTAGATGAAATTTTGCACACTTGACCTTCAAAACAAGAAGAACGTCATTGTCCACATGAGATTTTGAAAAACCAACCCCATCCTCTTTTCCCACCACTATTTTTATACTTCTTGTTGAAATTTTCTACACTTGACGTTCAAAATAAGAGGAAAATTATTGTCTACATCTGATTTAGAAAAAAAAACTACTCCCATCCCTCTAAATGCAGTCTCTTCACTCTGTGTAAAGTTCGAACAACGCTGGGTACTTCAGATAGTTTAAAATATAAATGAAAATTATGAAAGAAATTTTCGAATACACTTAAATCAGGCGCAGTACATTTATCTTATTCTATATTACCACAAGGAGGAGGGTGGGATGTTTTCCTCAGGGTCCTAGAGTTCAACTGGACAAAGTGAATTTGAATGTCGTTCCTGTTGAACGGGGAATAGGAGGAGTAGAGGATGGAAGCGGGAAGGGAGCAGGAGAGGAGTGGGAGGCGACAAGGAGAGAAGTGGGAAACGAGAAAGAGTGGTGGGTGAGGGGGGGAGGATGGGAGTAGAGTGGGAGGGAAGTGAGGACTTGGTGAGTGTCTTGCGTAGTATCCTTATGAGTATATACTCAATGAGTATATGATTATTAGTAGTGTATTTATGAGTCCTTATGAATATATGTGTATTAATAGTGTATTTATGAGTCCTAAACTTAAGAGTATTAAGAAGAAGGTCACCACTGTCTACATAAGATTTCGAAAAAAAAATACCCCCACCCCCCTAAATAAAGCTTCTTCTCTCTGCGTAAAGCTGGAGCAACGTCGGATACTTCAGCTAGTATATAATATTTCCAGCTTTATGATTTTTGGTTCCGTGTCACATCAGAATTCTATTTTTGAATTTTCACAATCAAGTAGGTATTATTAATTAAAAAGGTACCTACTTACTTTGTTCGCTCGTTTTCATCATAAATGAAAATAAAATAAAATATCCAGTAATTATAATTAGTACTACCATGGTTGTATGCAAACATCACATAATGTGTTATATGTATATAGTTTACTGGGAAGGAAGAAAGGAATATGATTTTTTGTTTAGATTTTAAAAAACCGTTTATCAGAAAACAATCGCATAGTAATTTTTGTAAGTGGTATATATGTATTATTTTTAAATTAAAAAAATTAAATGTGTAAATACTGAATTCACAAAAAGTTTTTTTTCCTATCTACCGTGACCGGGAATATTTTAATTTTCGTACATGTGAGTGTTGGGGCTTTACAAACATGAGAATTTTTAAAAAGTGTCAACACGTAAGTTTGACATTTATGGGTACTGAATAAAATATATATTCAACACCGTAACAAGTATGCCATTATTTTTTAAATAAATCCAGTATAATATTTCTTAAGGGTGGCACGAGCTAAGCTAAGCTCATCAAACACATTTTTGTCTGCAAAGAAAATCGAAATATGATTACTTACATACATTCTCCATTAATTCTTCACCATCATTTGATATATATTAATTTAATCTCATTATCAATCATGTATGTTTACTCAGGGATTTCCGACAGCTTGAAGTTTCCACAGAATCATTTATGGTCAAGGGGGCACTAACAGGGATGAATCGTTCGAAAAAAAAATAGACAAAATAAGCTACCTTAGCATCCGTAAACAGCTGAAGAGTTTGTATTAAAATTCCACGAAACCGTTTCTCCAGAAGAGTCAGATAATATCAGGAAAGTTGTTGGGTAGTATTAAAATATAAGTGCTAGAGATAAAAATTATGCAAAAATTTCGTGCCCTTAAAAAAACAGTGCATCATTCAACATTTACATAAAAAGTAAGATACTGAGTATTTATTAGTCGTTAGTATTTAAAAGTCTATTATAATTTAATGTTTTGAAATCTCACCATAATAATTTCTGACATTTGACATACTTTATATATGGTAAAATTCTCAGATTTTTAGATAAGGAGTGGTTTCCAATAAACTACAGTATTCTACTTCAAGTCGATAATATTATTTTACTTTAGGGTTTTGTGGAAAACCATCAAATAATAATAATAATAATAATAATACCATACCATAATCACATAAAAATCCAAAAAATACACACCATGACCATGAAGTATCAAAGATATATCTTCAGGCTTCTTTGGGCATTATGAATAATGCTTGTACACTAAACATAATGTCTTTTGGTCAGTTGGTACATAATATATATATGAAGAAATTAAAGAATACCAGTTGCACTAGGAATTCTGTTAAAATGTTCAAATAAGAGTAAAGCTATAACAATAAACCAAAAATGTACATTTCTCACATTAAATTACCGGTTTTTATAATGATAAATATACGGACCAGCTTCTAACATCATACAATTTACTCCTATTATAGTCGAAGATATAATTTTTAATGAATTGGGGCGCGGTGTAAAAATTACCCTTCACTGACATATTTCATGTCAGTCGTAGATAATTCTGAAAGTTTTATGACCGCGAACCCAAAAAGATTTATCTGCGCTCTCTCTGGTGAATTAACCCTTTTATTTAGGGTTCGTAAAATTTACGCAGATACAGTTGGCTATTCCACAAATTACTAATAATTCATTATCAGCTGTTGAAAAAAGGGTGAATTTTAAGGTCACAAATTCAATAGTTATCTGATATTTCATTATTTTCACGATTTTATTCAATTTTGCGGTATGAGAGCAGATTGAAAAGTTTTCAGAATGAAAATCAAAACAAAATAAATCCAGTTACATTTTATTTTGCAATATTATCTCCTCGAAGCTTGGTCCAATATTTCTCCAGCTTCTCGATTCTGTTCTGGAAGTGACTTTTTATGATTATGATTTATTACATCGTACATTTCGACCATCAATTATGACCATTTTTTCTGAATTGCATTGTTTTTGCTTCGGATTGAGCAAATGCAGGCATCTTGCAAAAATTTTTTTTTTTGCCCAATTCATTACGTAAAATATAAATTATTCATTCATAAGACATGCCACGACTTTCTTATTTTTACGCACTTTTATTCGGCAGTTTATTTAGTCAAAACCACGTCATAGATTTTATGCATAATTTTTTGTTTGGATCCGTTTCTGGTATGGACGTTTGTAGACGTCTTGATCGTGATTCATCACATGTGCATGTGCGTGGGCACACTTCAATTCCGAGACCCAAAAATTTAAGGTGGAATATTAATGTGATGAATCCCAAGAATAAATTACAATTTGGATTTGATTTCCTTTACGGTTTTCTCTCCAAATGAAAAATATTGATAACCGCTTAAATTTTTTTTTAATCATAATTAAAGACACAAAGTTTTTTGTATATCTTGAATACTTGTCAAATCTAGACTATTTAACAGATCGATTTGAAAATTGCAGTTTATAGATATGAAAAAGTCAATACAATGACATAAAAACGATTCCAAATATTTTTTAATCCTTTTTACTCTTATGATTGAAGAGTTTTTTAAATATAAATATAAACATAAACATAAACAAAGAATATGTCATCTTACAATATAGGCCAGTCTACTTGCAGTTAATGTAATATGTAATTACTAAATCTCTGAGTTATATCTCAACGTGTCTCAGTCCTTAGACACGGGGCTTATTTTGAATAAGAAATTATAACTGAGAAAAATTTATTTGAATTTAACTTTGACCTAATGGCTTATGAGTTTAACGAACGAATAATGCGAATTTACTTTCCAATTTATGTAAACAAGTTACACTAATTCTCCTTCAAGTTCATAATAGCATGGGTTATAACAATTTATCATAATAGCATGGGTTATAATAATATATCATAATAGCATGGGTTATAATAATATATCATAATAGCATGGGTTATAATAATAACCTTGCAGTACACAGCTGCAGTTTATATGCTTAGTTTACAGATCAGGCAAGAGCATGCGATTCTGATTATACGCGTGATATATTTATCTTATGTTCATGTGTAAATATTTCGTGTATGTTTTTTGTGTACAGTGAAAAAGAAGGAATTAATGAAGTTATTTTGGTAGTATAATGATTTAATTAAGTCAGAAAACTTTTCTTTTAGTTATAATTATTATATTTAGACTTTTAACGTGTAGCTTGGTACTAAATTTTAATATAAGATTTTTAATCGTCTATCAGTGCATGAAATGACATGTTTTAATTTTCAAATATGTGAATTATTAGAAAGTGTCAAATACGTGAGTTTTTTGATATTTATAGATTTATTAATAAAATATATAGTCACCATGGTAACGAGTATGAAGTATTTGTCATGATTATTACCATGGTGAACATGAAAACCTGGCCTAGGTTTTCTGAAATTCGTTTTTCTCTCAGAAAACTGTCTACAAAAACGCAATCTAACCTAGAATATACACTAATTTTATAACACTAACGGAAACCTTAAATTAAATAGGTAGATATATGATATAGCGCCCTTGAGGTGAAATTTTTTACGAATATGGTGTTATACAAATTATTAATTATTATTATTATTATAGGTATATATTTCGCTAAAAGAATTTCGAAAAATTTACTTGATTTTTCTCTATTTTATAATGGCGGTTCTCAAAAAGTCGTAACTCCGTTAATATTGTACTTAGAAAATACAAAGTAATACAATTTCAAACACAGACGAAATCTACCCGATTCTTGCAGCCAGTACCGGAAAGATATTTTTTAATTCTGAGTGAATTTTACTATTAAATAAAATTATAGCTCATTGAATATTTTTGCACCAAAGTTTCATTGAACTTTTTGTTTTCAACACGGATAATGAGTTAGCACCGTCTGATTTATATGCTGGTTATAAATTAATACAAATTTACGACACAAGTGCTAAGTGTTACAGTTTGTGGTATAACAGGTGTTTACTTCTCGGTTCATGGGCCTGATAATGAAAATTATATTATATAACACGTAACAATAAAAGCCACCTTTCAGATTCAGTAAAGAACGATGTACACTGTCCAATTTATATACTCACAGGTAATTGAAATTTAACATTAAATTTTTTGAAATGGCTTATCTGCATAATTATATTTTGTATTTATTTACACCCGGAATTGAGTTGATTATAAGAATTATCCAAAATTAATACCCTACAAAATTTCCAGACTATTTATTTACACTTTTTATCATGTAATGAGTATTTACCTTCCAGATTATGCTCACGTAAATTAATGACCGAATCATGTAATTAATGCGAATCCTCCACCTACGACCATGGCACGCGTAACGAGATTTAACGTAGTTTCTATAACACGAGTAATATAAATTCTCCTTCCAGTTTATTATGCGAGTAATGACTATCCATCTTCTAGTTTATGGTAAATAAAATATACTTTCCAGTGTATTAAAATTAAAATGTTTAATCCCAATAAACGTATAAATGAACATATTAGTAGTGCTGGTAAGAAATAAATGCTTACTAGCAGATAAGCAATCGGCGATAGAGACCAATAGTAGCCGCTACGTGACTATTGCGCTATCAGGGTTTCTTTAGAATCTATATTTCAATGATAGAGCTTTCCCCAAATCAAACCACACGTAAATAAAATGTCGATGTAATTAAAATTATTCCATCTTTGTAAGTTAGCTGACAAAATGAACAAAAATGACATCTAAGAAGTGAATAGACAATTTTGATGGTAAGTAAGATTTCTCCCATACCATAGACAGAAGAAAAGATGACAGATGTCAATATACGATTTTTTTCTTACTCGTGATAAAGACAATGTACACTTCATTTCAAATTGAATATATAAAAGAGAAAGCATTTGAGTAATCTTAACCTAGAGATAATAAAAACACGTTCGTCATTTTCTCTACTTTGTCAAATATTTTTTGTTACTGGTAAATGACACTACACCCAAGACGTTCAGAAAGTTATAGAAATAGATGTCGAAACGTTATATTATTATGGATTTATTTTATTTTTAGCAGAAAGTAATGGACTACAGTCGATTGTTGTTAGGCCCTGCAATATTTGACTGTGGTTTTGATTGTGTGAGGTGTGTTAATTGTTAAAACAGTATAAAATGTAATCTACAATATTTCGTGACCCATGACCCCTGTGCTAGGTTCGGAGCAAAAATTATGATAAAGCAACAAATAATAGTAAAAATTTGATGCAGATAAGATTAGATTGATTAAATTGTACTCTGTCAAGCACTGTGAATTACAACGAATCACATTATTAAGATATGCTCACTGGATTCAGTTGTGATAAAGTGTTAGTAATATTCCAAGTTTCACCTCCATACTATCATTATTATCACATTTCAAAAGCTCAATCTATCTAACATAACTCTTTATTCGAATATGAAACTGAATGAATGTTCTAAAACGAATACGAAAGAATTAAATATATTTCATGAAATTAATTAATTATATTTACTTTAATACAAACAATAAAATAACCACCATATCGCATATCTAACATACCAGTTATTTTATTTTATATTATATGGAGCATTATCAACTCAATGACAGAATATAGGTACAGAATAAAAGAGATACAATAAAAATATGGTCGTCACACTTCTTACAAATGTGACTACCCACAGTAGCTTACAGAACAGTCATGAAAGTCATAGTACGCACATGTGCGAATGGCGCGCCTCTATTAAGAAACTTCGAATATTATTAGAAATGTTATTTATATTTATCGTCATATTATATCATTTAAATTTTGAACAAAATAGTAATACGGGTAGGTGGCTTCGGAAAATAACAAATTTATTAAACAAATTATAGATATCTCATAGAGACGAACCTATTTTTTATTATATAATGAGTAATTATAGGGTTTACGACCTGTCTTCGGCTAGCTTAAGTAATCACTTTATACAAATATAACGTTCACCATTCTCACCCATTAATCAATCTTCATATCTATCAAATTTTTGGATGTTGTATATATATATTACTATGTGGAAGAACTAGCCGAAGACAGGTCGTAAACTCTAAATTTACCCATTCAATATCTATATCTTTCCATAAAATATAATAAAAAATAGTTTCGTCTCTATGAGATATCTTTTATTTGTTTAATAACAGTGCTTATGTAGGCGAAAATCCAGTCATTCTGTGTTCTTGGACATATTCAAATATTGCTACCAAATTTATTCTTTAAAATAAGTTTCAATCTGTCTTAATATTACTCATACATACATTAGAAATGCACTATTTTATTTCTTTTCGGTACGTATATAAAGGTTATTATAAAAATAATATTATATTTTTATTTATTATCTTTGTTTTATTAACCACTTAATTCAGTTTAAATACATCTAACGGTTTCGAAAAATACCATAATTCGATTAAATTTGTATTAAGTAATGATTTGAGTTAGGTACTAAATATTTTTTTTTTAAAAATAGATTCTGTTAAAGAAACAATAATATATGTTTTAGTTAGTTATGACATCATGAAGAAGAAAATGGTATTTTTCGAAACCGGTAGATGTATTTAAACTCAATTAAGTGGTTAATAAAACAAAGATAATAAATAAAAATAAGAATTTTAACCACAAAGTTAATATTACTAATTTTAAAAGTAAAATAATATTATATTATCAAAAAACTAAAAATAAATTAAAGATTAACAAAAAAATATTACAAAGAAAAAATAAAATGAGATCAAATCGCTTTGGATGAGTGTATACATTTTGCCAATGAAAATTTAGTGCGTAACTTTCTCGTAGGTATTACGGAAGATGCGAAGTATATGGCATCAAAAATAAAGAACCCCCGTAAAACTCCCGATGTGACCGGGTAAAAGATTCCGAAACATGGTCCTGAGGTGAAATTTGTATTATAATATCCCAACATCTTAGTATTCTGCCTACCCTCGTGGAGAAATGACGTTAAAAGTAAGTAAAAGTTGCAAATAATGATACAAATCGACCCCTTCCACGTAAACTATCGTATCTTCTAAATCCGTTTTGATGAGGAGAACAATTTTAAGTTTCTTCATGTTGCTATAATTCCAAATAAAGACCAATTTTATCCTAATGTTAAACGTATATTTAAATTGTATGTAATATTTTATAAAAAGTATTAAAATGTCAATAATCTTTCCAGTTTTTGTAATAATGGACATATGACATTATACGTTGGAAACAAATTTAAGGTAAACATCGCATGTATCGATGATAATGTACACATGAGAGTTCTTTTAATGTTTTTTATTATATGTATTATATACGATTATTTACGTGGGGCTGGGTCATATTTTTTTTATCGTATGTGTTACATAAGCACTTATACTTTGGGAAATTCAAATGATTTTTAAATGGAAATTTTTCCCCGTTAGCTAGAACTGCAATTTTGGCTTAATTTCTTTACCTAAAATAATTACACCAAATATTATGTTTTTAATCACATTTATTTATTAAACCCTTTAATTAAAAATGAAAACAAAATAAAAATAAATAACGCTATTCTGCTTGCGATGACTTACCACTAAATTTTATTAAATATTAACTGTTCTTGGAATATCTTTGGAAACATATATTAATATGAACAAATGACTATTTTTAGATTAAACAATTACCAAATATAAAAGATTAATTTATTATCATAGCATTTAAGTAAGTAATAAAATATCTTAAATTTAGTCAAATTTCTGATATCGATGAATAAAAACTAAATATAATATAGGTTATCCAGCGGAAAAATTTCAATAAGTAATTGCTCGTAAACCATCATGGTGAGGTAAGTGGGAGGGGTATTGTTCGACGCGCATGATTTTCTGATTTGCCAGTCGTAATGAGTCACTGATCAGAAGCACACCACGCGTCCGCGGTTGAGCAATATTTAAAGTGAGGTGATTCATTGGGTCATGCGCGTCGCGCTTTTTGTACTCACTTTAATATTCGACGAGTATTACTAGACTGAGCACGACGAGTATTACGTACTAGACTGAGCACGCAATTTATCTGGTATTATGTTCAAAAGTTCAGACAAGAAAGGACAATGGTTAACAAAACTCCTCCGAATCATCAACGTTAGCATCGACGCCAAAACATGTGGCCCAAGTTCGACGTGAAATTATGCGCATTCCGCGTAAATCGATAAGGAAGATTGTAGCCTTTACTGGAATAAAAAAATTAATAGTGCACGTTATTTTGAAAATAAAACTATAGTTTCACCCATATAAATTGCAAACCGTGCAGTTTCTCAACGAAAATAATTATTCTTTACGTGAAACCTTAGCGAGGACGATGCTGGAACATTTTGGAACAGCACGAGCGCTTGGAAACATAAAATTTACTAACGAAGCACATTTTCATATTGATGGCTATGTTACTAAACAGAACATGAGATACTGGTGCCCCGACAACTCAATAGAACGCTATCAAAAACTTTTGCATCGTCCAAAAACAATAGTATGGTGTGCAATTTCTACCCCAGGGATGATTATTTTTTTAACCAACAAGAGATAGTCACTGCTGACGTATATTGCCAAATGATCGACGAGTTTTTGGTACCAAACTGCAGCTGTTTCCCAGGTTCAATAACAAGAACACAATTTCACACAAGTACACACACAGCTAGAGTTTCAATAGAGAAGCTGAGGGGAATTATTCCCAACAAATTTATCAACAAGTACGGAGACATTACCCTAGGCACCTCGGTCACTGGACCTTACACCGTGCGAATTTTTTTTGTGGGGATACCTTAAGTCGAGAGTTTACAGTAACAATCTTTGAACAATTTAGGCTCTACAAGAAAATATCCGCGGTGAAGTTGCTGTCATTGAACCAACGCTTTGCTCTCGCGTGTTCGAAAATTTAAGAGTTCGATTGCAAGAGTGTCTTGAGGAAATGGACGGCATTTAGACGATATTTTTTATAAAACGCAAAATAAAATATGAGAAGAACATTGTATTTAAAAAAAATTAATATTAAACTTGAAAATTTTCCACTGGACACCCTATACAATACATAAAAATAAGATAACCAAATCCTTCCACTATTACACATCTCTATTAAATCGTATTTTTTAGCTTTTAGAACCCGTAAACCTTTTGCGTAAAGTGAAGCAATAGTAGAAAAAGGAGCAGCTTTTTGTCGACCGTGAGTGTTGATCGTTAATCCTAAAGTGAAATAGTTATTTGTAGATAAATCAAATTTGTAATTTATATTGAAAGGGTCATTAGAAGTAACACTTAACTCTTTCACATTATTCCACTGATCTTTTCCTTCATTTAAATTATTTTTTCAGTTACGACTTTCTAAAAGGGCTATAAAATCCAAAAAATCTAATTTAATTTATTATTAATTATTAATTTCTATTACATTATATGGTTAACCATTCTGTTTAGCCCACTTAACAATACAATACCATTCTGACGGTGTGTAAATGGGTTTATTTTTTTACGATCTTTCGATTAACGCATGTACACTGCCTCCCTCATTCTGCATGTAGAAAGGTATTCTTGATATCGATACCAAATACATATAGAGGGCATACACAATACGGTTTCGATTTTGGCCGATATAGTTGTCCAACCAATAGCTAAACTTGTTAACTCCATTTTCGCATGTTTTTGATATCAAATCAAGAAGACAACTTGATACCTCATTTGCACCGCGTTTAGCTTTGCCCTCGTTCCACATGTAACAGGTACTTTCCTTTTCGGCGAGATCAAAAATGTTCAAATTAAATACGGATATCTTACGTTTATAATAAAACGCACTCAATTGACCGTGAGGTGTATTAAGCACTTTTTGAAAATCAAACGTTGCATTTATAACTTTGCCATTTGAAGATTTTGCATATGCTGAATTTTTTTTTGCAAACATCCATTAGCTCTCTGTCCACCTTATTATTATGATAGACATGACGTATGTATTTTAGTAAACTTTCGCCTCGATTCCGTGTCGGAATATATTTTTCCTTTCTTCTGTTTACCACACATTACCACTGCTCATTTCGATTACCTAAGTCCCAAAATTGATCAAAAATTGTATTCCTTTGTTCTGCGTTGATCTTTTCCGAACACTTCATCTGACACGAATGAAAGCATTTCTGTCTCATAATTTTCGCAGATGACCATTTTATTTCAACTCTTATACTTCTTGCCCGAGTTATTTAGTTTCTTTCTCATCACATCTATCCATTCATGTTTGTGTTTGTATTGTGCTTTTATGTGTCTCAGTGATGGTATTTTAAATAAATGGTGACTTATTTGACTGTGGTGTTGATTAATTTTTAGTACTAGGGTATATTATGTTGAATGACCGACAAGACAGAGGGAGCGTGGTGCGCGGTTTGAGGATATGCTATACACCAAGAATAACAAATATTTCCGCAATCAATATCCAAGTAATTTAATGAACAATCCGACGATGGTCATAATCAGTGCAGTTTTCCTTATTATCTATTATTACACAAAATTATAATTATATAAAATTTCCTAACTAAAACATTGCAGTTATACTTACTCTTTTCAAAAAATAATCTTCGCGTCACACTTTTGGTACAATTCTCATTTCCATCATTTAGCGATTTTTTAAGAAGGTAATGTCAATAATTAATAATAATAACTTTAAATAAGTTGATAATATTAACTATAAAATACAATCTACAAAAATGTGTTGTTTGGAATGAGTGACGGTGGTATCATATATTATTTATAACAATACATTGTTAAGTGGTCCACCTTTATATAGTCAATAAGGCGATATGACATCGTCAGTGCTATTCTCATCGGATAATAGTTCAAAAAGGGCACTTATTTCCTCCAAATTAGCACCGGCTGGCAATGAAGACTCTTGGAGTGTAAGCAAAAATGTCTTTATATTAGTTTAAACTATCTTTTCAGTAGTAAAGTATCGCAAGTAAAATTGTCTAACGACGTATATTATCGTAAATATCACATAAAATATATTATTAGTTCTATTTTCCAACGTAGAATATCATAAGTATTACATAGGATTATTATTAGAAATCCAAAAACCACGTAAACTATTGTAAGTGATACGTATATTTTACGTCGTTTTTATATATAAAATAATACATTATGTAATTTTTTTATTATATTTTATATTGTAAATAAAGAAAACCAAATATTTACCTTGTATTTAGTATGAATTATTATGGTCAAAATTTCGCAAATTTAATTCTTCATTATAATTTCCGAAATCACTGCTGGTTGACGGCACTATGTTGACTGATACTGTACCCCAAGCTAAATCACAAATTTGTTATACTCTAGATAGCTGCATTCCTTTCTTTTTTGTGTTACTGCGCTCCATTTTTGTAAAACAGTATCGAAACAAAAGGTTTTTATAATATAAAAGGACGCACGTAACACATACGCGCTCGCCCAACGAAGATGATCGTAAGTGACACATACACAGTCTCTCTTACGCAGATGGGCCCCACACCGCCCCGCGTAGACTATCGTAAAGGAACTTACGTGCACGCTGTCAAATAATATTGGTATATTTAAGATACGATAAATTGCATTACAAAAAACCCGTAAAAAAATGTTAACTGCCTTATAAAATATGTTTAAAATACAAAGTAATTACACACAAAAATCGAAATGACACTTTTGTGAGTAACGATAGTTTACACGTAGGAAGGGTCGAAATGTAGGTATATTTCACGTATTAGGTTGTTCCTAAAATAATTACCAATTATTATTATTTTTTTAAGTAGATCACATTATAATTGTAAAGTTGCAGTTTTTTCGGAATATAATTCAGTAGTATTTAAATGTATCAATTAGAAAGATATACACAAAATCAATTTATCGAAAAAATATTTTTGTTACTACCCAGACTCGAAGCAGGAAACCTTCTTATCCGAGCGAGTGCGATAACCTATACCTATACCACGTAAACGTAGTAAGTTAACGACAAATTTTCGAACTTATATGTTGCACTTTCAAATTGATTTTGTTTAACAGTCAAGTTAGATTAGATAATAAGGAAGGATAATCCTATATATTTATTTGTTGAGTCAGATACTTAATTTGCACTACTAAAATCCTTTAGAAAAGGAATTGATAAAATAAGAATAATAATGTAATTTATTTTCATGAATTTTAACATTAATCAGACATCTGGTGAAAAAATGCATAAGATAGACTCAAAGATAAAGAGCTACTGAAATGATACTCTCTAAAATAACGAGTTGAAAGCTTTAATTAAATAAAACATATGACAAACAACCAGCACCGATTAACTGAAGAGATCCCATCTTGCTTCACGACAACTTTCAACTTTTCAAACACCTCGACCATTATTAAAAGCAATTTAATTTAATTTAATAGAGAAGCAACAGAAAATACCTTTAAAAATTTGTGGATCCGTCTGAGTTTTGTTCTAAAGGCATAGAATAAAATGATGTTACTTTGACTAATATATTTTATTTGCTCTATTAATATGTTGGGTAGAATTTGAAGGTTAAATAAAATAAGTTATTATTATCCAAACAATTTTAAAGAATGTCAATTAACACACGTAGCCAGAAATAAATCTTTCAGAAAATACATTTCTGCATGGCGCAGTATTGTGTTGGAAAACAAATTGTTTTCGCGATAAATTTATTGCAAGACAGGTTTTTCTTTGTCTGAAACAACTTCTTAGTCTATGCGGTGTGAGAGTTAAAGAAGTTTTCTCATATGTCAAAGGTAGAAAAACGTGTGTAAAAAATAGTGTTTTTCTGTGTTAAGAATTTTAAAAACGGTTTTACTTTGACGCTGAAATATTTCTCGATATTTAGAAGCATTTTTCACACAAAAAAATCATCAAAGGTTTTTACAGCTTTGACGGTAAAATAAAAAAAAAAATTATTTGATTTCTTCTACCAATTTATTAATGTACCTACATATCACTTTTGTCACTTTCATCAACAAAAATACAACAATTAATCATTTAAACGTGATAAGCGCATACCCATTTTTTCTTAATAGAATTGAAAGCAGATCTTTTTTTTATGTTACCGTCAGATATGGTAGCTGTGTGTTTATTTTATGCTAAGCAACATGAGTGGACAGACAGATGGACACACAAAATTAATATTTTCATTTTCTATTTATTTAAAAGAGTTCATCGCTTATACTTACCTACTACATATTTTTAAATAAATACAATTATATATCTTTCGTTAAAATTGTATATTTATATTTAACTCTGTTTAAACCACTATGTAGTTTTTACGTCAACTGGTTTCAATACTAAGGTATCTTCATCAGGACTGGCGTACAACTGAACTATTCCGTAAATTTTAAATGAAATCCTTTACGGGGTGTAGGCGGAGTGATGGTAAGAGTGTGGAGATGATTGACAGGGGGGCATTGAAATAGGGGATATATTAAATAGCAGGTTGTTTGCAAGGTTTAATTGGTTATTTATTATATTGAAATTAGTGTTGAGTAATTTTTTGATTTCTAGACTTTCTAAATGATTCAATTATTATTAAACCTGTATTATTAATGAGTAAAATTTCAATACTGTTTTCTTTTACAAAATTGTGGCCTGTCTCTAAAAGATTATTGGAAAATTCTGAGAAATTATTATTGTTAAGGAACCTTAAGTTGACTAAATACAATTCTAAATTATGTCTTACCACAAAGTTAACATCAACAATATATATCTTTCTACTTGTAGCAGTTTGTTTAAAAGCATATTAGAAATTGGTAAATTGGTATATGGTATGGTATACAAAATATTTTATATATTGAATGTAAAATGTGTTTGTAGTATAGACGACGGAATATGATAGCTTTAAAATTAAAGTAAAATTAAACGTATAAATATACGTGTTAGAAAGAAGCAGGAACGATAGCGGTGAGGTGTGTAACAGCTTATGTAATGTATTTATGAAGCCGGAGCTTTTAGTGGATTACTTTGATATATCTATTACGACAGTTATTTAAAAAAAAATTGCACCATCTATTTTATATTTATTTTTATGAATAAAATTTTGTTTTACATGCACTGAAAATACCGTGTTTTAATAATGTTTACACTGAGTTCAAAAATGTGTTACTTTCCATGTAAATATATTTTTCAAAAAAATCTTTTGTGATTCAAACATTAAGTAATGCGCACTGAACTAGAGAAAAATATTCTCGGTTAGGTGCGAAGGAGCCCTCTCCTGACGAATAGCCCTTTGCCGATAAACAATTTACAATCAAGTCGCAGACTAAACGCCCGACTCCTCCCACTCAGCGTCTCGGATAAAGTTAACTTGAACCCGTATCGAAAGTTCAACCCGAGTCACAGTTGACGTAAAAACAAATCGTGTTAGTTTTAAGACCATTTATTATGGGGTTGAATATAAAGAGGTTTCGTTACCTAACTCCAAAAAAAAAATAGCGCATATATTTTACGGCATTGTGCAAAATTCTTTAGATACCTTAAAAGAATAGTCGGTAACAATCACGTACTTTCATAATTAAATACGCACACCTTCACAACTGAGTAATGTTAATTGTTTTTGTTTGCTCTCATCCATACGTTAAACCCATTTTTGGAGAAATATTGATTTCTATGAAATCGCATTTTATTTGTGGTGTTACGATTTTACAGAACAGAACAGTCTCGTGATAATTAAAACACATTGATTTATAAAAAAGAAGATGTCAATTTTTAAGCAACATACCTTAATTTGTTTTAATACTTCTAAAATCTAATTTAGCGAAGCCGTTATTTCAGATAAAATCTGAAAAATTACGAACTATTTGATTATAATCTTCGTTATATTTAAAATGACCTATATTATGTGCGTTGGAAAATTATAATCGTTGTCTTCATCTACCCACTCCTGGATCAATGGCACCTTATAAAGCCTATCTCGTTAATAGGCTACTCCACCAATGTTCGCACCAACTACTCCGATAACTTCGTCTACCCAAAGAGACTTTGGTAATTAATAATTTTTACTAGTGCATTCTTTCGTATTATAGCGAAACCTGGACTCTCAATATCAACCTAACTCAGAGACCTAATAGATATTTACCTTACTCAAACTCTTATAATGCAGCTTTGGGAAGGCTGAAAAGATCCACCTTTTCCTGGAGTCGTTTTGTCAGTTTACACTCACGTATCAGTTCCACTCATCAAAAACAAACTAATATTAGACCGATAAATCTGCTTCATAGAGATTCAAGTTTATAATTATTAGATATAAAATAGTTAGAGTTATTTAAATCGAGATATAGCTTTACAACTTTCGGCGCCCCTCGGCGCATTCTTTATTAATATCATAGTGTATAATCTTGGTCAACTTTACAAAGCATTAATATAATATAATAATACAGTTTTATACATAAATAAATCAATAGTTAGGGTTTGTACAGTTTACAGTATTGCTGGCATGATTAGGTACAAAAAGTTCAATTTACAGCCAAAAACGACCACCGCCGCCCAGCGCACCCGTATATATTTGTGAACGCACTTGATGCCGATTACCATCAATACCGTACCACAGTCGGGCACTAACCATTAACGTAGTCAAGCTCGCTCGTTCAAACATTTTGCATTTACAGATGAAGAGCATTATACAAATTGTGATATAATACAAAACAACTATTGAGGGGCATCAACTAGTAATACTCTCCCTTAGCGGGATAGTAACACGTCACACTATGCCGCGATCGCAGTCCGGCAGCTATTATTCCTGTAAAGATAATTTTTAAAGACCATCAGTGAGAGATAAAGTCTTCCTAGCATCCCCTAGCGGGAGACTCACACCATTTTGAATCTACAGAAATGCTCGAGGTTTCATTCATTCTGTATCAAGTCATCGTTTCGAGGAGAACGTTAATTAATACCAATGAATCCACCAATCATAATCTCACGCGCATCTCTTAATATAACACACTCACATAGTATGTACTCCTGTATTTGCCTTATCCGACTACAGTCGCACCATAGTTCAGGATTAAATCTCTAGTCAAATAATTTGCGTAGTCCAGTTATTATTTATAGCTCATAGCAATTCTACATTGAAGGTCCCCAGCATCATTTCGATTTCACAGCCACAAAGGAGAGACAGATATATGTCCATACTCTCTGTGCGGCTGTATTCTACCTCTCTTACCACCTTTCAAGTATAATTTGTCGCATCCGTTTAACTTGATCCTTGAACTAGTTTTCCGAGGGTCTGAAAGTGGTGCCAAAATACTCTACTTCTCGACTTTCCTTAGAGTACGGCGGGCCAATGTTTCAAAAATCAACAAGTCGGCAGGGAGGGCCCTTGCAATAACTTTAGCATTAGAAAGAGCTATAAAAATAATAATAATACAGGAAGAATTATCTTTATCAGAAAAGATTTAAATACTCATTGCCAATCATCGAGTTCATCCTACGATTTACGAGAACGATACCAATTTTAGTGTTTGCTCTCCTCTGCCTAGAATACTTAATTATTAAAACGTGATCTCATCCATTAATACAAACCTGGATATATTCTTTGACATAGGCATATATTAAAAACAAAATTAAACTGTACTTTGTTGAAACTCGATCGAGTGTGTAGGTAATATATGCTTACCATGCACTAGTTCGTAAACAACAATATTGGATATGCTTTACAGAACATGAATTATATTTAAGACTAATTGTAATACTCCATTTTAATTTAAATATCATTTTTAAATGTTTTACTTATATGTATTATTTAACGCCAGTGAATTCACCTTTCATAGAATTGTTTATGTTTAAATAGAAAAGCCGAGGTGACATTAAGCAGACCTGTTTAAGACCTTTTGCAATATCAAACCATTAATTCTAACACAAGCACTACTTTTTTTACAAGGATGCAGCTATTTGTATGAGTTTACTCTTCATTCCATACTCAGTTAAAACTTTCCATAAGTTTTGTTATTCTATCATATGCCTTTTGCAAATTCACAAAGGTACAAAAAAGTTTTTGATTCTTTGCTAAAAACTGCTAAGGTGGCGCGGTGAGAAAATTGGATCCATGTAGCCTATGTCATTCATAAATGCTCCTTTTATATCCCACTTTTTTCTTTCTGTATCATCCTTAGACTATCAATTAAAATTCATCAATTTTACAGTCTGCCAACGGAGCTCAATACACGAATAAATAGCCTTATAGCTTCCACACTCCATACTGGACCCTGTGTCTTTATACAGGGGCATAATAATAGTTAATCTTAATGACTCTCCTCTAAACATCAGTTAAAGAGTCTATATAGCAACGAGATAATTACTGGCCTACCACGCTTAATGTTCTTGGCAGCCACGTATACTATCCCTCAGTCTTGCCATTCTTCATGTGCTACAATGCTCTTTTTATTTCTTCTACACTTAGGACTACCAAGAAAAGTCATTGAACGACTTATTGATAAATACATAAAAATAATATCTCGAAAATTTTAACGTCACTGTATATTCAAAACATAAAACATATAGCCTCCAGTGGAGTAGTTTGAAAATAACGTATTTTTCATTTAAGCGTAAATATTTAACTCTTTTTTGAAATTTGTTTAGTATTCCGTTAACTCTTTTGAACGTGATCGCGATTTTTTGTGATAAATATACTGACATGAATACAGACGATCAATCCCAACTGACACGTATGTCATATTCAACGCAAAAGTAGAAAGAAAACTTGTCAACGATCGTTCAATAGAACATATTCCCAGTTTCAAAGGCTTGGCAAGCTTTTTGTTACTGTGTTTGTGAAATTCGAAAAATTTGCTTTGTAGGTACAAAATCTATTATCGAATTTAACCTTTTAGCTGCAAACCACATTTGACATGACATGTGACCATAAGGGTAGATTTTAAGGGTAGAGAATTAAAATGTTTATTGAAAACTGGAAACGGTTGCATATATTCGGCAGAATGATTTCAAATACTTCTATATAATTAAAATATATGTTTTATCCCATCTTTGAAGGTTAAAATGTGAATAGAACCACGCTTGTGATTATTTGGTGACTTGGCATAACAAACTTTCATGACCTTTAAAATAATAAAATGGATATAACACTAAAACTAATATTCTCTATCAATTATAAATTCTCGAACAATTATAAATATGTGGAAACAAATACGTAGCCGGGGTGGGGTGGGTTGGGGTGGGTTATTACATTGGCTGTGTCGTTATTTCTGTTTCCATCGTTATTCACATCATGTCCTTGCACTTTTAACGCTACCTGATTGGATGTTACGTTAACGTTTCCAGGGCAGATTGTAAAAATTCTAACAGATTTGATTATTTATATTTTTTTAAACCGAACAAGAACGTCAATAAATTATATATAAAAATACATAATACTTATATAAAATTCATAATAATAAATCTAGAATTTTGCTTGAAAATCAAAATAAAAAACTTTTCAATTATACACCATAATACACTCCATTAGTTGTGATTAATAACATTTCTAGAATTCTAACCTTACAGAATGCGTGTGACACAGAAAATGACCGCGAGTTATCTCGCTCATAGCCCAGTTGGTCGTATAAAGTTTGGCTATTTAATTTAAATAGTAAAAAGTTCAAGGTTGTCATTTGCCGAACCGATAAAAAGTAATTACATTTTACCCAGAATATTTAAAAACGCATAACATTCACCTTAAAACCGCACATTAAAAAATACAAAACTACGCAGATTATTCAATTAAAAGCGCGCCTGCAAACCGCTATCTGTATGACCTGCTCCGTGCCTTTTCAAAAGGCCCGGATATTAACGTACGTATAATGTTGTTTAAAAAGCTGCAAAACCAGCGAAAAAATACCCTACATTTAAATTTTTGTAGATAAATATTTACACGAAAATACGTTTTTTTTACCAGAGCGCTTAAATCATCCCGATTGAAGATAATCTTCAAAGACATTTGTTACAATTGTATCTATATTTTATAAACAAACATATTATTTAGTATAGGACACAAAATGAATGTTTAACAGTAAATTGAACAAAAGTACGAAATATGTAATAAAAAACTGCATTTTAATATATGTTTAATTTTAGTTAAACATGCATTTGAATATTTTAAAAAATATTAAAATCCAACAATAAATCAACACGAATTTCGCCGCCAGTGAACCAACTTTATATATAAAAAATCAGACCGCAATAATCAGGTTTGGAGATGTTTACTAGGTCAATTTTTCATATATATTTTTTTCTAATATGACAATAACTTCGAGAGTTTTTTATTATAATCTCAAAAAAATTAATACATCTATCATATATACGTATGAGTATATGAATATTATGTATGTTTTTACTCACTTACTTACTATCACACCGTTTCCCCATGGGGGTAGACAGACAGGATAGAGCGCCACGCTCTTCTGTCCTGACACAATTCTCGCCTCATACATACATACATCTTCTCATACGAGCTCACCGATCAGTATGGTTTCTAACAGAACCATTTTACAGTATCTAGTTTGCTTGGTCGTGTCAAGTTTTCTGCGGACGTCCTCTATTTCTGGTGCCATCGACACTTGCGTTATATATATTTTTTTACCATTCTCTCCTCATTCATCTATTCCATATGATTAAACCACCTAAATATCGACGCTCACTCGTGGTCGAGTGCGCTAAAATACCAAATTCAGAATTCTGCAAGCGCGGGTTTAAATCGCCGGTCGTCAATTAGCCAAGGTACAAACAACTTTTAGTTTAGCTACTGTTGTTATTACATTTCCGGGTATATTTACAGACGGCGTTGCAGTTGCGTGTCGCGATACATGATGTATTAAAAATAATTTTCAATGTTATTAATTTATTTAATATCATTAAAAAAGAAGTCTAACGGAAATATTGGTCGTAGGTTACAATTTGGGTACTACCAAACACGAGCTATTGCTTTCTGCTAGTACTTAATAAAAAAAAAACTGACGAAATGCCTAACATTAAGCATAAAACTATGGTACTTAAACAAATTTATATTTAATATATTTGATATAATTCAATTTTCATATTTTCAAACATAAAGAATATTATTTGGAAGTATATAAGGAGACTTTATTAATTGATTTTCATTTGGTTGCAATGGCAAAACTAGTTATTCACATGAAACGAATAAGGCCATGATGGTCAGCAAATAGATTCCAGGCTTACACCATAACCGCGAGCGCGAGTTAAATCGGACAACGCTCTGGTGGAGAGTGCAAATGGATTATTAGAAATTTGCTCAACTTGTTCACCGCTAGACTGGTTCGAAATAGGATTAGCTAGGGGTCGTGAAGTATCGACCTTCCTAAACCTTATTATATACATCTTATAGTTGCTACTTGCTACTAACACACATAATTGTACTTAGATATCTTTTTTTTATGAAACTGGCTTAAGAGAGTATAAGGTCAACACGAAACTATATATTAATGTTAGCACTATTTTTATAAAAAAAGCTAATCGGCAGGGTTTATGCAATTTTTTGTCCATTTTGTGGTCAACTTGTCTGAGAATTCGATTCGGCGGCACACTTAACGTAGTTTTATACCTTATTTTGAAAAAAAATTTAAGAAGGCTCTATAAATATTTGGATATGTATTGAGAGTGACAGAAGATGTTTAGAACCTCAATACATTAAAACTTCCATATACATCATTAGTGAGAAGTCAGATAAAGTATAACTCGATTGTAATTAATTGTAATCAATTGAAAAAGTACAAAATAATTTTTTGAGATTTGTCAATCATAAACTGAATTAACCACGAGAGCAATAAAATGGTGTTTTTTTCTTATGTTCATTTATGATTATTTTTGATCTAGTATGTCTATTTAAAATTTTGCACAATCAAATTGATAGCCCTGATTTATTGCGGTTAATCAACTTTCATATACCTGACAGAAATACTAGATTTTTTTACCTTGTTACTGTAACAATACTGAGACGATTGCTCAGTTTAATTTTCCATTACACAGAATTTAAAACTTAGGTAACGAGTATACGAATGTTGCTGATGTATTGAACATAGCATAACTAAAATACAGAAGAATTCTTACATGTTTGTTTATGACTGGCAGATCGGAGCTTATGAGGATGAGCAGATAACATGATTATGGTCTAGTGGTTACGATACTCGTCTAGTGGTCGGGGGTTAGGTTAAATTAGGTAGTAGATTTATTTTTTAATACTTATTATTTATTTATTTTAATAGATTTTAAAATACATTAGAACAACTTTAAATATACGGATTAGATAGATAATTTGATTATTTAATAGCAATGTTGGCCACATTTTACACTTTTTATATTTAGATGTTAGTTTATAAATTAATAATTATATATAAATTATAAATGGAAAATTGAAATCATTTAACTAATTAGTTAAATCAACAAATAATCGTTTTAAAAACATTGAATGAATTATAACAATGTAACGCTTACATGTTAATATTAAAATATGTTATTTATTAATATTTATTTCATTTATGGTACTAATATGTAATGTTTACTTTAAATTCAGGCTTACCACTTAACACTACAAATGTAAATTATATCAATTTTACGAAATTATTTAATTTTGTCAAAGTGGATTACACAAAATTTGTTATTTTTTAAATTCATAATTATGTCTAACCATAAAGTCAATGATAAAAACGTCATATATAAAATAAATATTATTCTTCGAAACAAATTTATGACGAAAAAACACTCACCTAGAACTTGAAACCATCTTCTATTCATTTTTTAAATTAGTGGCCACTTTGACACCTGATATTAATTTGATTAGATCGGACAGAGTAAACGAACAAAATAACGTCTAAGTGAATCAATTTACTTATTTCAACTGAGCAATGTGTACTTTAAAAATAACAATTTACCGATCTAAAATCTACAACAATAATTTGGTATCTTATGAATACTTTATTTATCACGTAACGCATGACAATTGAATGAAGGTGCTATAATGAATTCATTTAAGAGTTATTGAACATTTGTAATTGCAATAATACACAATTTTTTGCTTAAACAATAAAAACTTTTACTGGGAAAAATAACTAAACTAAGTGCTTTTTTATATAATATATCAAAAATATTTATAATTTTCTTACGTACGTATTTAAATACGCCATAATTTTTAGAAATTCTCAATGTATTAAAAAAATGCTTTTAACACCTTTATGAACTTGTCAACTAAATATTTTATGTCTATGTAAACCTTCTTTATCCAATCAATACAAATAAATAAATCTCGCGCTATATAATATAGGTGTGGTATACAAGCACATAATATTGCGATAAAGTCAGTGGTGTACGCAGGAAACAAAAAAATTGGTATGATATATATTCCAACCCAAAATTTTGAGAACTATGTAATAATTCATAATATTATTTAATCTTTTTTAATGCTAAATAATTTCCTTGTAATCTGTTTAAATGTGTTTTATCTTGCGTGTGTATCTATCTGCCACTATCAAAATAAATTATTTAATGTCTCTGATCGTAGCTAATTTCATGCCTCATTAAAGCTTATTTTCGAATATTAAAACAAATTATATATTGATATGTAATATAATTTTATTAGATTTTATACATCTATCCAGATTTTTTTTTTACATTTCGATTATCCTCTAATACGGTCTTGAGTTTCGACTTATACTTCAAGCCAACAGTCGCTAACTCGCCAGCTGAGCCTGGCAACCTAAAACATTATATAGATCTGTAGATACTTGAGCCGAAAGTGGTTCTCAACCTAAGAGACCGTCCAAGTGAGGAGAATCACTCGAGTAATTTAAGTGCTCTGGTCCAAAATATACGCAGTTATGTGAATTTTATATCAGATAAATATAGATGCACAGATATCTCAAATAGAGATGCCTCTTACCTCTTTTAAATAACTAAAAGAAAGAATTTATTTTACAAAGGTTGTGAATATGGAAGGTTATTTTGAATAAGAATGGAGGAAAAGATTTTTTTTAATTAATATAAATCGTAAATATGAATTAAATATATTAATTAGAAAGATATACATATAAAATCAATGTTATCGACAAATATTGTTGTTGCGCCACCGGGATTCGAACCTGGATTTCTTTCTTAACCGGGGAAGGTACATTATCCATTTTGATAATTTATACAAAAACAATAACTGAAAAATTATATTCCAAAGAGAACAATGCACAAAAATCATTGACTTTAGTACCTGTACTAATACTATATGCTAAATATTATGTCGTATATTGGATTATGTCTTATTTACGAAGATATAAGTTAGTACTAGTATTTCCGATAACATAAGTTTTTGAGACTTCTATAACAAATAAGTTAATAAATATGTCAGACTTATTTATAATGTATTAATTGACAATATATTATATTAAATTATTATTTAGAGAACTATGGACATTTAAAAATATTGACTGCTTATAATTTTTTTAAAAGTGATCCATTAGGCGTCCGATTGTAAATTTAAGATGATGAATGTAAATTGAAATAATCTAAAATATTTTTTGTCCACTATCGTCATCCTGTCAAAGTCTTCTTGAGGCTAGAAAGTCTGTGTATAAAGGAATTTGATAACTTATTATTAAGAACTTAGCTTGAATAAGATTTGAACACGTTTTTTTAATAAGTAAAATATAAGTATGTATATGTGTGTCTTCTTAGTTTAAATCTATAAATAATAAAATCTAGTAATTTTTAAATATGTTTAAAATATTACAATATTTTGTATATAATGTAAATGTATCTATTTCTAAATATTTTTAATAAATCAATATATTGTATCTTATAAATAAATAAATTGTATATTCATTGAGTATCTTAATTTTAAAATATAAATATAACAAAAAATCACATTTTTATTCCTCTTCTCTTTATTTTCACAACGTTATCGGTGCGGCCGAGGAAAATAAAATGGTTTCCTTTCTTTGGCTTATGCGTGAAGTCTACAATCTAATATTTCATATAAAAGTGAATTGCTCATTAATTTTTATACTTCCCATAGTGAGTGACTAACATCTGTGAAGTTAAGTATCTCGACATAAACACAGGAAAATGAATTATTGAATTTTGCGTTTGACATCTGCGTATGATCGCCTTATTGATATTAACTCGATCCAGAATAGTATACATAACTTTGACCTTTTTAGGAAATACCTTAATCACAAACTTTCATAACCTTGACTGAATGACCAAGGCCTTGATTCAGTGACCTTGAGAGGGACAATAACTGATATCTAATACAGTCTAGTAAAGAATTTAAAAATTCAATGACAATACAATATATTTTTTTAATATATTAACTGCTCTCAATTAATATTATTTCTGCGCTCGAAAAACTTACCTCACAATTCCTCCGTATCGATATTCTTATTTAAAATACTAATCTTGTATATATTATATTACGGTAATAATATCAATATTTAATTATATTTGAAGCAGTATGTATGTATCTTTATGATTTAAAATTTTACATAATTTAATTTTCATTTATAATAAAGTGTCACTAGTAAGTAGTTTAGCAATTTGGATTAGATAAATGAGATGATAATATATGATAAAATTCTAGCAACAATGCAAGAGCTTCTGGCGCCTGTCAGCTGAGATTTTTCTACGATCACAATTAAAAAATACATTTTAGATATACTCGGTGTATATAATTTAAGGTTTTTTTCTAATTAAACTTACCTATATTTAACATTATTAGTTTTTAATAATAAGTAGTTATGTATGAATGGATATTTTTTAATTTTAACAGAATGGTAATTGTAATTGTAGCACATTTTTTAGTAAAAAATATATCGAAACTCGAGAATATACTAGATCAAAATAACCTATATTGTAGACCTGGATAAAAGACTTCAACTATATATATATAATACAACATACTCACATTACTATCAACGATTATACAGATTGAGGGAACATAAAAAAGAATATCTATCTAGAAATACTACATACTATATAGATAGGTATATCAAAACTGCTATATAACATATTTAGAGAATAAGCGATCATATATACTCAAAAAATATCTATGATATTACGATCGTTAGATTACTGGAGAAAACTTTATCTTGGTAATATTTGCAGACGTTATAACTAAAGAAGTTGTTAATAAATTAGAACATTAGATCGTTAGCTCTAAGATAAAAAAAATAAAAGTAAAATATAAATTAACATTTTTTTACAGTTAAGGCTAACAAAACCATTCTAACAAAATCAACATTAAATAACTTAAATAACTTAAAAGTTTAGGTATGGCATAATAAATACATATATCAAAATGGCATAAGAAAAAGAGAGAGGGCAAAACGCACAGATACTGTGCAGCAGCAAAATATATTTAATCAACAATTTTTTTTATAAAGTACGGACATAGCACTGCGAATGTGAAAGCTACGACTATAAAAATACACAACTGAGAGATTTCGAAACGTGGAGCTGCAGAATAATGGCGGAATTTGTAAAAATGCCGGAATAGGAACAAAATAACGCCATTTTGGGAGAAATATATAATAACAGACTTATCCTAAAAGTGATAAGATTAGATCTGCTTTTCCAATGATATAATTGTAACCATAAGAATAGGGTAAAATAATGAAAAATGAAGAAGATGCAAAAGGCACCGGAAAATGAAATACCTGGCGCAGAATATAAACCAATAAGTAGACATAATTACAAAGAAATATCCCTTAAGAAGAATAAGATTTGTAGTCTCAAAACAACCTCGCAAATGGCGCCAAAGTATCTATAAATTAGATTTGATCTATGTATCGTGAATTTGTAGGCAACTTGACGTGTAGCTGGCGCACAAAGAAATAACACATCTAGCGAAGATAGTAAAATCTAAAAACAATTTTAATTGCGATCGATCATAAAATAAAAAATGATTCCACGAGCCACACGTTCGATATCCCGCGCGGAGTCTGCGCGCGTGCGGCCCCGAGAGGAGACACATCTGCGGCGCTCCGTCAGTCTGGCGTAGCGCGTAGCTCGGCGCGGGAGAGCTCTCGGTCGGTGACGGCCTACGGTTGCTATGGCAACGGCGCTTGCTGCGCCCAGCCTCGCTAACGGCGCTCCGGAGCACTGCCAGTTAACCCGTCGGGCGCCGCTAACGGCTTAACGGCCAACGGCTAACGGCTAACGGCGTTACGTCCACGTACTTTGCGCTGTCTGCCCTCTGTCAGCTCGTGTGCAATGAATTCAATCGGTCAAACCTATCTCAACAACGGTAAGAGATAAATGTATCATTTCTTTTCTGTTATATGTTAGACGTTAATTAATTTGATTTTAGTTGGTAAATTGACGTATACATATATATTTAATACATTTTTATAGGTTCTATATGATAGAAAAAAAGGGTTTATTTAGATTTTTTTTAGACGTTTCGATCCTTGTCTCCGTTCATAAATTAGTATTGCTTTAGATTACTCACTTGGATAAATTAACGAATATGTATATAGTATGTCTCTTTTTTCTGTTTACTTCTAAAATACCCCTAGAACTTAACATACTATGAATTGACTTGTAATTTTTTTACTCCAAGACAAAAATATATTGGAATATAATTACTTAGTTATTCGTATCTCATTAATGCTTAAAAATATCTAATTTCTTATTTACAAAACATTTTTACGTTAAATATCAAAATGTTTTATAATTATTCTAAACCTAAATAATTATATTTTATTTCATCTTTGCTTGTGAAGGGTTAACGGCGCTCCAGGACAATGTTCAAAGTTGGCCAGAATACTATAAGGAATTAAATTAGTCTGGAAAAACTCTCGAAACTGGGAAGTTATAGCCCAGTTAAACGGAATTGTACTAATTAGTGTAAACGTTTATGCGTCGGACTATTCCAGAACGGAACTCTCCCAAGAATATCTACGATTAGAACATAGTAGTACTCAATTTAAAAAAGTTTATCTTGCAACTGTGGTTTGTTCACAAACACTTAAATATTATTTTAACGACTCTTTTAAATAAATTATTAAAGACACGTGTTTATAATAAATTTATTAAAAATGGGTAAAAATAAAATAACGTACATATTTTAAAAAGTGAGTGTTATAACAGTAGATTTGTTAGTTCAATGAATCAACTTTTTTGACAAGCATTTAATTAACTATCTTATATAATCTTGGTGTGAATAAATCTTTGCAATAGTTTTACTTCGGTCATTTGTGAATTGAAAGACAGAAACGTTGCAGTTGGAAGTTGAAGTAAAAGTAATTACAGCATCTTAAAACTCATGTGAATCATGTTTGTGAATTGCGATTAGCTAAAAATAATATAGATAATTTGGTAATACAATTGTGAATTTCAAGATGTAGTTGTGTTCGTTGCAGGATTTTAGTCATGAATACTCCAATAGGTATGTTTTTTTTCAATATTTCATATGTTTCATATGTTTTTGATTAACTCCACAAGTTACTTATTTCACTTGTTGAATATTGATTAAATCATTTTTCATAATTTTATATATATATATATATATCCGTTTAAAGAGACGAGGTCACCGTGAATTTACTTTTGCGGGGTTAAATCTTGATGTTTTAAGGCTGTTGTTGGGCAGATTATCTACAATATTAGAGCTTGCTCAGATATGTTAATTAATAACAAATCAAGACCTTTATTAGTAATATATTTTTAAGTAAATTATAAAACATATTTTTAGAATTTACTAATTTAAATATTGGAGTAATGCAGCTTTCATATATCTCTATTTTGTGTATTGTGGGCTTTATTCTGTAGATGCAGCCTCTCAAGTGCTTTTAAAGAATAATCGTAACTGTCGCATGGTCGGCGGAGTGGAATATATGTTATATATCTCCCAGTTGCAAGTCGTCTTTAAATAATAAAATATAGCATTTGCTCCATGGAAACTGAATATCATTAATAATAGTTATTTTTATATTATCTCTAATTCCGTGGCTCTGAAGTAGATTAAAATGAATACTGGACCAAATATATGTTTGTTACTTTAAGTTAAAGTATTAAGTCTCGTATATATTATATTTTATACGTATGTATATCTGCTTTCTCAGACAAAGGTATTTTAAGATTTTACAATAGTATTTCTTATCATTTTTGATTTGTTCTTTAATTATATTTTTTTATTATGGCTGGAGGAATGTATGCTTAAAGCCAGGGTAGTAGAATAGGCTTTAACATGTCAGTAATTGATTATTCCTATGCCATATATTTACTCAAAAGATTGTTACTATTGTATTTATATGTATACAGATCTATCTACAATAGTCACTGTAAATAGTTTTGCGTATTATTGTAAATAAATACACAGTACTATTTACAATTAATAACTAAATAAAAAATACTGATAAATACTTAGTTCATTAAAAGGTCACATTATTGTATTTTTAATGTAGAAAAAAAAATTAACTTAGCTAATAGATTTTCAAGTCTGGCAGATATACGGCATAAGTATCATAAATCAATGAACATCGAGCTAAATTTGGGGATCATTACGCACTTGTTATCCCAAATCGTAGGAGATCAAACAAGAGAAATACTTAATAGGGCCTTTTGTATTGCAGATCAATGGCGCGGAATAAGTATGTACTTACATGACGTAAGAAGTCCAATGAATAATTTAAAATTCAAACAATTCCTATAAACCATTAAAAAAAAGAGGCAAAGCTTTATAGAGATGAATAATTAATAATCAAAAGTTAATAATAATTAATAATCATAAATAATAGGATGAATGTCAATTACAGATACTTCTTGGAACTATTTATTCCTGTTTTTAAAATCATGACACAACTTAGGTAAGAAATACTCATCAAATTTTGTTAAAATTCTACTACTACAATAATTGAGAAGAGTAAAATACATACGTTTTAAATATAAATATCAAACAGTTTTTAAATTAATGGAATCAATTGCGACCAAATTTTTTTTTATTTCTTCTCCATATGGCAGCAAAATTGGCACAGACACAATTCATATGCAGTTTAACGCTTTTGGGATTACATTCAGAACATCTGAGATGGCACACGGGAAACTGTGGATTGGACAGGTTTTCGCGATATTCTCCGTTTGAGTTCCCTTTAGGGGGATTTCGCACTCTCACACGGGGTGACACCTTAGAGCAGAACATGGGCATCCAATTTGCACAAACGTAAACTATACAAGAATCTGGTGTGCTTGCGCACTATTGAATTGAAAGCTTCATAAGAATTCTTTTAAAACCTTTTAGAACTATAAAGACTATTATTTATTCAATAAAGCATATGTGAATAAAATATTAATGTGTATTTAATATAAAATATAAAGATATTAATAATTATTCAAAATACTTTGTTTAAACCACTATTAATTAATTATTCATTCCATGAATACCATAGGTATCTTCTTCAGGAAACAATGTATACTCAAGATACCATAGTTATCGAAACATGTAGAATAATTAATAAATAGTGGTTTAAACAAAGTATTTTGTATAATTATTAATATAAAATGAGGCCACGAAGTAATTTTGCAAACATTGAAGAAGTAAAATATAAAGAGCTAGAAAATAATAGTAAGTCCTTCCTTTAACTAACATGTTCGCGAAAATTTTATATACTATGGGACATTCGTGAAAATATAAATTGTTTTAATCAAAATACAGAAAATGTACTAATTAAATAACAATTAACGATTGCAACAACTGCAAATGCAATCTCGCTCGCAGCGAGCGCAAAAAGTTGTTCGGGCCCGTGAATGGTGCACGTGCACAGGTTTGATCACAATGATAATCGACGTTTTTAAACGAAAATAGTCTTCCAGTAGAACATTTTAAGATGTATTTTTGATTCGCTTTCGTTTCAATTCCGTCTGACGATTTAAATGTACTATGCCATGGCAAATGGGGGTTAATTTCAAAAAACATTGTTATAATGAATAGACGCTGTCGAAAATGTACATTTTTGTTAATAAGAATTAGATTGCTATCCATGTCTAATAAAAACTTTGACAGTAATTGTGTCAGTTTATTTGTTGGTTGGTTTCTATCTATTTTAATTAACTTCATTTTTGGCGCATGTATTTACTGTAAAGGGATTTTTTTTAACCTGAAATTTCTCTTTTGATAAAAATAATTCTAAAATCAATTAAGTTTTGCTGTTTTATTCCCATAAAATAATAAATTAATTAATTAATCGATTGATAAACGCTTAGCAGACGAAGCGGCCATTAAGCCTCTATCGAATGATATCACTGGGTGAATAGAAAACTCTAACTTTTTAATTGAACCTTCCTGAGAGCAGGATCCGGAAAGGCACGGTTGTTTTCCATCAAACTCCAAATTCTGAACAACGTACCTAGGTACCGATCTAATAATGTCAGACGAGGGATTTTCTCTGAACCTTTAAACAGTATTAATTGATCTCCCTCTTTATAATCTTCAAATCCTCTTTACATCCTGTTTTATTTTATTCAGGAAACTTCACGCCCACGGTGTAGTGAGAACGTGATGAAAAATAATCAAAAGTAATCACCGCAGCCTTTGCAAAATTGAAGAGGTTTTTACAAAAATTCCCAAATCAAATGGTTGATTTCTGAGAAAAGCAATTTTAGTTATATGACTGTATTTCCATTACATATTTATTTCATCGTGTTTATTTTTAATCAGACTTTCATAAAATAAATATTTTCCCCAATTTTTTTAATGATGTAATCATGACGACGAAAAATATCATTTTATCATTTGAAGGGTTTAGAACTGTTTGCCATTGACAATGCTTTAACAGAATATAAAACGTTAATATATGAAAACAACAACACCATTATATTAATTAATAGGATTTTTTACTCAGTCTATGTTGAATAATCATTCTACAATTATATATCAGCAGTAACGAGTTCCTTAATTAACAAATAAATCAAACCTTACAGTTGATTAGTTAGCATATTTTTGGCATCGTTGTGATTGAGATATTATTCTTACTAAATCTACAATAAAAGGTCATTTTTAATTAATTCATGTTATTTGTGCAACCCATAAAGAATCTTGTTATTTCTATAACTTAACAATGACATAGATTTTATTTTGTTATTGCTCTGTGAAAAATATTATTGAAAATTTGTGTGTTCATTAAATTCGCTATGAATACAATACATAACATAGAGATCTGAAATTTTACAGCATATTATATTTCAACATCAAAACGTTTTATTTCTGTATGTTGGTTTTTCAATATCTTTCATTTATATAAAGTTAATTTATTTAATATTTTTGAAACTTCCTCAGTATCAGTTATGATGTGCTTGTTAGTCCAGTGGTTAAGATACTACCCTAGTGATCCAGTAGTCGGGGGTTCGAACCTTATTCTAGAAGGTCCTTAAATTTTAAGTGTGCTTATTCAACACAAATTAATTAAAAATTGTATTTATATTTAACTTTGTTAAAACCACTGTTTTTTTTACGTCAACCGGTTTTGATACTGACATATTTTCTTCAGGACTGGCGTACAACAGTTGACCTAAAAACAACACAGTGGTTTAAACAAAGCTAAATATAAATCCAATTTTATATTATGTCTAACCACAAAGTTAACGCTACAAACATAAACAACACAAATTAATTTGATTAAATTACAATTTTAATTTAAGAATTGTCACAAATCATCGAAAAATTCAAATTCAAACTAAAAAACTTTATGAAATGCCGCTGTGGAGAATTGATTGGAAAAAATAATTCTTAGGAACAACTCAGGTGGAGCATAAATTTCAACTGGAATATCGTAAGATTGATACCGAATGGTATTTAAAATTTAGAAATATGAATTTTTATCCAGCTATTATGGAACAAATCTAAAATTATTATAAACTTGCTATTAGTTTGGTAAAACTGTTTTTATACTGTACATATAGGTACATAAAAAATATTAATATTGAAAGTGTACATTTCTGTAATACGCGATCAGTGAAAATAATATTTTAAAAAACATAGAGGTGCATACACACAAGTGTCATATACATATTATTACTGTTTTTAAATTAAACTAAGGGCTTGTGCTATAAAAACTGAACTAACTTGCTGGTCTCCCGGGACAAAGCTCGAACTCCCAACTACTAAAACAAAAAAATTGCAAATAAAATAATAATTTATTTCGCTAACTACTAAATTTTGCAGATGTACCTTGCATATTTTATGCAAAGCTCCTCTTTATTAATGAAATACTTATACCGTCTCATAATTTATTCTAAATGTAAGATGGAAAATCCAGCTGGAGGCAGCCTTTTCCCCAGTTTATTAGACGAATTGTCTAGGATCTTGCCATGGAAAGCTTCCATCTTACGGACGCCTAAACCTGTCTGGCATACTAAGTCCTTTTAATAAGGACCTTCACATTTTCTGTACATTCATATTTCCAGACATACCATATTCATTTATTACATATGTAATATCTGAAACGCACTCAAAAATATTGTTACGAAATTTATTGTATCAACATTTTTTCTTTTTATTTGTCTCCTATTTACTCTGTCTCTGTGTGTACCGTGTGTGACACTGGTTGTTGTAGATCAAACTCTGCGATCTCGGCACGTCCTTTTGCTAAATAAATGTCTGTTAAGATTTCTTGCATGCATAAACACACTTTTAGCGCGCGTTAGTATCGGCGTGAAATTCTTATTGTTACATGTCCGCAGCTATATTCTCCGATCTTCTGGACCTTTCTTTGTAATGCTCGACTGCCCAGTATGAAATTATTTCTTGACCCTGTAGTGCGGTGTTTCGTAACATTTTCGGATGCTTTTTTACGTAAATTCAAATATAAAAGAAAATACTACCAGTCGAAACAATTCATCTTCGATTGCATTTGGATAATAACTTCAGGAGTGAACTGAAGAGGTTGCCAAGCGTGGAGTGCGTTTACGGCTCTTTAAGCCCTTAGGTTATTCGGCTTATACGTCCGCGCAATGGTTTGTTATTTGTAGATTTGTGTATGTCCACCGTAAAGTCACCGGCTTCGGAGCGAAGAAAAATCTGAACAACCTCATCAGTGCACCACGTGGTGCGTTCTTTGACGGTGACTACAGGGATTTGGATATTTGAGGTAAGTTGAGACTACCAAAATTCTGGTCAACCCATGACCAATAATTTTTCAATTGGTAGTATCTTTTCCTTCATACTTAATATTAACCCACTATTCCATCCACCTTCTGCGTCCTTCCTTACCTCGGGGTATTTCCGACGTACAACCTTAATATCATTTCCTCTCTACTGAACGTGTAATCCGGAAATCGTACACTTTTATTTGTTCATATTTTTTGTTTATATTGTTCGGAGAAGGAACAATATCATGGATAGTTTTGTGGTAATTGGAAACATTGAGAGCTGAAGAGACAGAGGAACGTTTTTTAGTAGATGGACTTAAAAATTATGTAAAAATTGTAAACCTTTCCAAATATTTTCCACTTCAATGTCAAGAATGATGGAGAAAAATTGAAGAAAAAGTCAACTGTTTCGAAGAAGTCATGATCCTTAGCAGTGACGTTACCACCTAGACTAAAAAAGTCTGCATTAGATTTACAAAATCTTTTCGTAATGGTAACCTTTATATTGTGCTTATTGTGGTGCCATATTTTATATGTTCATTGATGGCTGGATTAACACAGCATGTTCGAGAGTGAGATGGACGCTCTTCCTATCTATACTTACATTTCTATATTAAAGAATATTACTCCATTTTTTATATGGGGTCATAGGTGTAATGAGGGATATTTTGGTTGGCGGCCGTGCGTCGTTAATTGGACGCATATGCACCGAGCTGCGTTGCACGGTCGTCTCTTTAGTATAAAAAAAATACCAACCTGGCAGTGAATGAGTAAGACCGATATAGGAGCTTTTGCTTATAAAACGGTCCTGGGTTAGCAGTGGGTGCTCTCATTAGATCACTCCGTTCCGTTTCCTTACCAGATCGTAGTACACGATCTTATATCCACGCCCAATGTCTTTACAATTTGCAATATTATATTTTATTCTTGCTTTCATCAAACTTTTATTGTCTTTAGTATATTACTTAACTTAATGCTGATTTTGGTCAATGATTGGTTAAAATTTGTATTTTATTTGTAATATAGGAAATTTTCCCTACAATTTTACAATTTTTATAGCATTTGACGTCCTAGTATCTGTGGTACTTTCGTCGCTTAAGAATGATGCCATAATAATTACAGATATTTTTTATTTATTTTTCACGTGAAGGATAATTTTCTATATATTTAAATAAAAATTATAGGCGGTTGTTATCTGACGTAAAGATAATAAATAACGTTTCCTATAAATTTAGGAAGATGCCACCGACCAGCTTCTCCATCCCCATTTCGTGCATGCTCATACCCGTGTATGGTATCTTCAACCTCTGCTTCAAATACATCAAAAGCTGCAAATAGGGGTTAGAAAACAAAGTTTCCTTTTAACGGTCTGTTGGGTCGAGTATTTGATTTCCCTCCCACACTTCACGTCTGACCGGCGTTTAACCACCTGGCATGCCCTACAGGGAGTCTGCCTCCCCTGAGAGTATGAGTAATATTTCCTAACGATACATACAAACTTAAGTCTGCTTCTTTATTAGTTAAGTTGACTAAAATTTTACTGCACAATATTTTATTTAACGTTGTGTTAAATATTAAGTAGACACTATTCGTTTTCAGTCCGTAAAAGACTGCTAATGTAGTAACACCATTCAAGGCTTAATCTACAATATTTTCTTGGTGTAGTCAAAATGTTCAAGCAATGTTTCAAAAATTTCATCCCATTATAGAGAAGATATATATAATTTTACAAAAATAGTCGACATTAATAATACCTTCTCAAGGATCTATCAGTGATACAGTTCCACCAAAGTATAATAATTTTTTCTGAAAAATAGTGTGAAAATTGGTGAAAAATTCCATGAAAGATAAAAATAAAGGAAATGAAGAGAAATTACAGGAGGTTAATGGAAAGGTATTGCAATCGGCGATGATGTCAAGGGGGAGAAAAACATTGCTCGACTTACTTGCAAACCGCTCCACGTCTAACCTTTGATCATGCTCATCGATTATAGACAAATGTTCATAGATTGTTATAAAGAGAAGCTGGATGATATATAATGACAATAAGAACCACAGCGGAAACATACAAATTTAAACAAGAAATGTAATAATAAATACTATTATAGAATGTCTTAAGTTCTGTAAAAGAAAAGGATTTAGGAGAGGAATCACTTCATATTATATTGTTATCGCCTTTGAATATAAGATCAAGATTCGATATTATAATAAAAAATAAGTAATACAAAGTTTAAAACAAAATCGTATACAAAGAAGAAATATTATAATTAATATGAAGGTAAAAAGTGATTACATATTATTTTATATTAAACAATCGATCGTTTAGAAAGTCAAACAAAAAAAAATTATCAATCGAAAAAATAAAATCACCGTAGGAACATTTGTTTATCGACCTCTTTTTTAATTACAATGTTCCAGATTTGAGTTCCGGTGATGAGTATATTTTTCGATAAATAGATTTTTTTATTTACGTCTTTCAAAATGACAAATCTTATTTGTTTTAATTATTAAGAAACTATATTCTGAAAAATCGTAGTCATCAAAAATAGAACCTGGATTTTTATATTTATATTTATAAAAATATACGCACCTAGAGATGTCCTACCTAGATGGTTACAAGTAATCGCATTAGTTATAATAGACGAAAGATCGTTCCTCATTAAAATATAAAACCACATTAATTTAGAACTATGTTGAATAATTGAATTTAATTATGTTCAATAATCCTTAACGGCGACTTTCATCGATGCTGAAAATATTAATTTTTGGTCCATTAACGAAAACGTTCCTCAGATAAGCATCACTACCTTTGTTCAGTGTGATAAAGAAAGTAACTTTTTATACCATTTATATTTTGAACTTTTTTGCCATTCTGTGTACCAAATTTCATTAGAATAATAACTCTTTGAGATTCAAAAATTGGCAAGATTTCGGATAAAATTCTGCTTTAAATTATAATGTTAATCTCAATGAATAGCAAACTCAATGATTTGAAATAATAAAATGCAAATGGCTAAATAAGACTCTATTTTACATATTTGAAGCGCAAGGAAGTCATTATAATTAACACAAATTCAGGCATAAAACAGAAGTCGTTATTTTTTTTATTTTTTTTCGCATCATTATTTTATTGTTGAGCTGTGAAAAAAAAATGAATGCGAGATAATGCGAACAGAGTAAGGAGTTCAATTTGTCTAAAAATCTTTTCGATTACTTCTTCTTTAGTCAAAGTAGATGAATAGAAATTTTTACATTTCTGAGAATTCACAGTCTTCGCTCCTTTGTGGCCCAGAAATTCAATATTTTCTTTTGATTGTACAAACAAATCGCCCGTAAGGTCGCCCAAAAATGAACTGAAAAAACTAAAAAAGGTCTTTAGGGTTTACCAACTAAAAATACATTTCTTACTGCTTATTGAATAAAAGAACCGTGTCTCGGAAAAGAATAATATCAATCAATGTCTGATTTTGACAGCAGATCGATATATTTACTTTCGATCGATGATTATTTCCTTTACATGAGATGCTCTTTCGATATTATTTAAATTTATATATGGAAAATAGATATGTGTTTAATATTTATTCACCATTATAGGTATTGTACAACATGATTCTATAAATTATAAAAGGCATTAGACATAATCACTCGTAACTAACATATGAAGAAATGTACAAAATTGATAATAATAAATTGACTTCATAGATAATAATAGATTGTGTGATATTGATATCTCCTGCAAAAAAGTACGGTGGTACCGTAATTTCTTTAGGCAACGCCTTTACGAAACGTCGGCCTACAAACCATCTACAAAAAACGCCATCTATCCCAGAAGAGACACCAGTTCCATACACTAGTGCTAGTGGAAACCCTAAATTAAATGTATATATATATAGACCCCTCCTACATAAAGTATCGTATGTAAAAAATGACATTTTTACTCATTCTAGTATTTGTTACTTATTTATGTGGCAGATTTCTTAAAAATATATACATATTGTATTGTATGACACAATATTTAAAAATATATCTTATACTAGAATGATTAAAAATGTCCTATTTTACTAACTTTATGTAGGAAGGGTCGATATGTTGCTTACTTAAAAAAATTATGACAAATAACACAGTAAATACTATCTAAAAAATGTTCTGTATATAATATTTAATTAGATTTTTAAATATTAGTAATGAAACAAAAATATATTAATATCGATGAACAAAAAAATGTGAGCTATATATATTCACAAAAGAAGAGCGTAATCCAGAATTGGTTCGATTCTAGGAAAACTGAAGAGAGGTTGCGATCGTGATACTCGCGATGGGATATGGAAATTGATTAATGACAAAAGAGGTATACAATTAATCTGATGAATGTTAGCAAATTTAAAGCAGGCATTTGAGAAAGACGAAAGAACGAGTATTTGTTATGTATGATATAGTGCTTAGGATAAGCTAATGGGACGCATGTTCTCTACGGACGGAAATGTTAATGGGACGCATGTTCGCATGGGTCCAATCGGGATGGGGTATTTCTCTCAGTCCTTCGATGTGGCCTACCACAAGACTCTCCGAGCTATTGTAGGAGTTGAGGTGTGAGTGTTGAAGTTATTCAAATATATGTTTGACTCGATATTGTGTCAAAAGGTTAAGCTGTTATGATACAGAAGCTCCTAACTTCTTATTTCGTTTATTGAGGAGATGAATTGCAACAAATTAAACACGCGGTTTGAACTCTGGAGTGGCTCGCTGGAGATGCTGTCGAGTAGCGATGCTGGTATTGGGACGGCCTGTAAAGAAATAGTCGGTAGATACTTGGCCGTACCCGTCTCTGGTGTTTATTGTTAAATTGCGTCTGCTGATTAGTTGTTCTGGTTCGGGTCCTCTATAATTGATAGGTGAGCCTTTACTTTGTTGAGAGTTTATCCTTGAGAGAATTGCAAACAATATAGAAGGTGAATATTGAAGGTAACACGAAAAAATTAAGTCTGAGAAATACCTGGTAGATTTGATAAAGCAGATATTAAAAGTGTTGGAATATTAAACAATCAACGAATTTTATAATAAGTACTAAAGCGAACGGGAAAAGAAGTCAAAACAGAAAAGTGCGTTCTATTATCTCTGATTATCCTTGCGGAGAAATTGCGTGATGATTAATTACTATTTCAGTTCATTTAGCCGAAAAAAAACTTTTTTTTATCTGAAAAAATTAATGTCGTGAGTAAAGTAATGTAAAGAAACAGAAAAATTAAAACAAGGATTTATTTGGTGATAGAAGATTATTTTCAAAGAAATCCCGTAACCATTTCAAGACTGAGCGCCAGCTAAAATATATTTCAGAAACAGTAAGCGACTAATTGCGATGCTTCATACCAGACGCAATGGTTTTAATTTCAATAATTATATTTTTTATACATTTCTCATCTTTATCATTCATTCCCTTTCTCTCCTAAATTATTTTTTCCTCAGAACTGTAAGGCAATATCCTAAATCTTTTTATTTTTCTAATATTATTTAGCGTCTCCTTTTTTTGTCAGGACAATATAAAACTAATACTTAACATTCAATTTTATTGTTGATTATTTCGAAATTCAATTATAAAAATTTGCATTTTTCGAGTTCCTATTACTCGTTAGTAAAAAAATTATTAGTTTTAAATATCATGAAGGTTATGACAAGCAGAGTCAATTATTAAAATGTCTATATCACAGAGTTATTATGTACTTTCAAACATTAAAAATTCATTTAAAAATATATATATTTTTAAGGAGAACACATTTGTGTTGTGAAACTACATTTTCATAACATTTTTCATGGTTAGTTTAATACAATAGGAAGAGGTCCAGGTTCGAATCCTGTTGGCAACTAATAATTTTTAAGATACATAGATTGTTTATGTATATCTTTCTAGTTAATTAATTAAATTTTTAATAAAAATATTGTTTTACAGCAGGAGAATGTTGTGTAACTAGATCATAACCAGATAATCCAAATTGTCGTCAATTGATCTGATGAATGTGCGTTTCAGTTTTGAATGATAAAAATGTCGTGAAATGTTCATAACTCAATACTGTCATGATGTCATAATATTATATTACAGTATAACTATGATAATTATAAAATATCAGGTACATCATAGAATATCTTTATACCCTTTAAGTCAAATTTACCAGTTAATCACAGAGCGTTTCAGTTACATACGGTGTAATATTATAAACGTTAATTAGTTACTTTATGTAATAAACATATATAATAAGCCTATTATATTTAAAATAATGAGCTCGTTTTATTAAATTGTGATAAATTAACTGATTAAGTGAAAATAAAACACTTGTTTTTTTATTCCTTTTGTTAAATTTACTCGAGACGCGTTTAGCCTTGCAAGGGCATTATCAATCCTTGCAAGGCGAAACGCGTCTCAAGTAAATAAAACAAGTATAATAAAAAAAACAAGTGTTTTATTTTCACACAAGTGACTATGGAGTTCTACAAACTTACCTCGGAAACAATAAACTGATTAAACATTTTAATACAAATTAAATGCATCAATTAGAAATATATACATACAGATAAACTCAATTTATCGAAAAAATATTTTAGCTGCCAAGTTAAACGAAATATATAATAATCTAGATATGAATTAAATATATTAATTAGAAAGAGCCATCTACCTTATTTTTACGGGTTCGAATCCCGGTGGCTCAACAATAATATTTTTCGATAAAATAGATTTTATATGTATATCTTTCTAATTAATATATTTAATTCATATTTAAAATATCACAGACCTATGTTGTGAATAATTGCAACTTCACAATAAGAATTTGTTCTCCTAACTGTAATAATTGTTTTTATGTTATCTATATATATATCAATAATCATATCTTAATATAATTTTTATTAACTGATAATGATTGTAGAGAGATATGCGAGAAGGGTATGTATTAAGATTTCAGATTAGATTAAATTTATCAGATTATTAGATCAGTTAGATTTATTCCAAAGAACTGGTCCCAAAATATTGACCGTGTCCTTATATAGATAGATCCACGGCTTACGTGCTATTTACTTTTGTGGCGGACGTGAAATAAATAGGCTGTTATACAGTACCTAAAAACAGGTGTTCTTTGGTAGGGGTAACCTTTCGATAACATTAAACTTTAGATTTTTTTATCCGATAAATAGAAAATAATTTGGCCAAACTCTTTTCTCTTACCTATTGGGATGACATTTGTTTATGTATTTTATGTTTCTAGTATAGTTAATTTTACACCGTTTAAAAGTTATAAGGACTTTACTGAAAAACTGTATTTTTGTCCAAAGGTACGACGGGTGCGCGTGACAGGGGTGAACCAACCTTTGGACACTAATTCATTTATGACTATAATATTATGTAAGAGTAAGACTTAGGCTTCAAATGTACGTTGATTGTTTTTAAAAACGTTTAATATATATTTTTATAATCTTCTGATTAACATGGCATAACAGTAATTAAACAGGGCTATCAAATAACAAAAAATATTGATATAGAGCTTGATAAAAAATATGATGTAACTAAACTTCTTAGTTACGTTAGTTTTTTAAATAAATATTGTACAGCTCTTCTGAATTCACAGATTTATTTGTATCGGTTTCTTCTGATAGAATAAAACAATTCTGGCATAGGAATATAATTTCTTTGTTTCGTTTCGGTATGCACCCTAAATGAAAATATTCCCTCATGTGTCACAGGTGTGTGAATTGTCTCCATTGACCAATCGCTTGCATATCAACATTTTTGAAACATTCTTTTTTTTATTCTTTGTAAAATTTTCCATAATCTCATTTTTTTCCGGAGTGTAAGAATTCTTGATTTTCCTTTCTTCTTACCTTCTTGATTTTTTGTTTTCCTTTTACCTGCCTTTGGAAATGGCATGATCATTTCAGGGGTTATTAGATGTATATCTGAAGAGGTTGATGGAATAGGAGTTTCTGCGAAAACAGTTTCTTCAGTATATGTAATGGCTGGGGACGTTCTTTTTTGATTGGATCCTACTTTCAGAAACTAGTTCTAAGTTCAGAATTTCAGAATTAGTTGGTTCCACATTTAGAATATCTCTGACACCTTTACCTGAAGTACCATGCTTTTTTACATAGTTAAACAGTGAGGACTTTAATTTCCGAGAAAGTTTACATTTTGCAGCAGTCGTGCCAATACTTTTGCCTTGGATCACCTTTTTAATAGCTTCTTTCAATTTGTATATATTAACATTATCCCTCTTACATCTCAATTTAGTTTTCGGGACTATTAAAAAAAGGTTTTATTAGCCACAAACCTCTTGGTAAATATACTCCACTGCGTCCAAAGGTACAAACGTAAAGTTGTCCAAAGGTATGACAAGCGCACAAAATTAAAAGATTATTAATCGTACAAATTTGAAGTTGGAAATATACAAAAGTAACAATTTTCATTTTTTTTATTTTAATATTAGAAAATATAGTACATTTTTATAATAATTAGTAGGATGTATTATATATATTTCTTTTAACATTTATTTCTTCTCTGAGAGTAAGACTCGTGTATAGAGGAGTATATACGATAATTTATGTTTCAGTTAGTATATATTTTATTTACTTCAGACACAAATTTATAGTAGTCTGTATTTTTTCTAATTGTGATGGGGAGATTGTTAAAAAATTTGATGACTTGATAAATATAGTGATTTTGGGTTGCGGTATATTTTAGTTTTGGAATATCAATTTGGTCTCTAAATCTTGTAGATCGGATTGAATGAATTGAATCAAATAGGCTTATTCTTGGTTTACTTATATTCAATTAACTAATATAAGATAATATGTAAATAGTCACTAAAAGAACTTCATCAAAATAGATAAAAAACTTACTTTTCGTACAATTTTTTTAAATTTGTATAGCAAAACACTATTAACAAAATGAAAGATTTGACAAAATAGAATACCCGAATATTTTTTTGGGAATTTTCATGTTGAATATTGTCAGAGATATTAATGTTGTCTAAAGGTAAGACGGTATAACGTGAGAATTCGGTGGCGAGTACATAACACTACACCATGCGTGTGTCTTTTCAGTTGTTTTAAACGCGTCTCATGATATATAGACTGTAGATGGTGCACAATGTAGTTATTCGTATATAGGTAGATGTACATAAAATTGTACATATATCATGTACGTAAATTCTTGGACGTAACATATGGGATATGTTGTAGTACCTGGGTTTGGGTTACGTACAAATACGGTATGGTACAAACTAATTAAAATAAGCGATTTATCCCCAAATTTGTAATATTTTGGGTGATGCCTCAAATAAAATATCTCAAATACTAACTTAACGTATTAATTATAAAGATATACATATAAAAATCAATTTTATCGAAAAATATTGGGATTCAAACCTGGATATCTTTTTCCAATCCGGGGAAGTTTCAACGACAGATTTATTAATTTGAAAAAAAGTGTAACACATAGGTTCAAAAATTTGTTCTCAGAGATACTGGCGCTGTAGCATATTTGATAATTCACCTTTCCCGGATTAGAAATAGAGATCCAGGTTCGAATTCCGGTAGCGCAAAAACAATATCTTTCGATAAAATTGATTTTATGTGTATATATTTATAATTTATACATTTAATTAGTATTTAAAACATTACAGACCTATGTTCTGAATAATTACAACTTCACAATAAGAATGTGTTTTCCTTAATAATAAAATATCTCAGCACGGTATTGAGTCATAATCAACACTATATGGTAGTATTTTATAAATTACACTACGTATTTTATCATTGTAACTTTGAAGGGATTTTACAATAAAATGCCCATTCATCTATAATGTTTATACAAAATATTGAGTTCTGGTGCCGATATTCATGGATAAAAGTGAAACCTGAAAATAGTGAGTAAATTAGATATGTACGGAAAATATATACACAATAAAACAATGCACAAACAAATTAGGAGTAAATGTAGATCTGTCGAAGAATTAATAAAGGACTGCTAAAATATGAGTGAGTAGAGGATGAAAATGAATTGGGCGAGTGTTGAAGAGATCTGAAACAAAAATCGTCCTCGAAAGACCTGGCATGATCATATAAACCCGATATTGGACAGACGAGTGCGGCATTCAATCCTAACTGCTATATTTGCATTATCATTGGCATCTGTAAAATTTATTAAAATATGAAAATTATGGTAATAATTTCTCATTTTTTCGGACTGCACGACCCTCGTTTATTTTGGGGATCTTTTTATATTACGTTGACAGATACTCATTCAAAATAGCATATTTGCAATAAAATATTTCAATCATTCATCTTTCATTAGCTCACTTACAATGACTACTATCATACTACACTATTTGTCACACAAATAAGTTTTCTGAATTAAATGGGTTCGGATAGGAACAGAGTAGGTTATTCAACTTTTTTTAAAGTTCTCAAACCAAACACTGTTAAGGGTCAAGATGTCAAATAGAAAATACTCGTAAATGTTAGCTCGTGTTTCTTCGTCATGTTTACTCTGGTCATTTGACATAGTCATGACATCTGGGCCCGCAACCCTTTCACTTCGTTTTTTGTCGGTATCTTTTCAATTCCTTCTCCGAAACGTAAGTGAGGTCCGTGAGATGTGTGCGTGAACGTTTTTAAAGGAAATGACGGGCAAACATACAACTTATTGCCAGAATGGTAAAGTGTCAACAAATACCACTGCTCTCGTGTTATATAAATCCGTGTAAAGAAAATGTCACAAATATAATATAAAAGTTAAGAAAATTATTCAATAAACTTTTTATTTAACCAAGTGAGATTTATATAAAAAATCCTATTCCTTCATCGGAGTGATAAATGTCATTAAGGTCAATTCTAAACTATAAATATTTTATAAATAATTTGAAAATAATAGATATCTCATAGAGACGAAGCAATTTTTTTATTAAATTTAATGGAAAATATATGGAAGTATGGGTTATTAAAGGGCTTACGACCTCTCTATTTCAGGCGTATTCTAGTATGACGTGTTAAAATCATTTTACACATAAAGAATATTGCTTTAATAATTTAAAAAAATAATTAGATTCTCTTTGTGACATATATGCCATTTCAGGGAAATGAATCATCAAATTTAGTCCATAGATGGCGATAGTGTAGTAGTACTCGAAACGAGTCCACATATTAATATATATACAATTTTCAAAAATTTGATAGATATGGAGATTGATGGGTGAGAATGGTGAACGTTATATTTATATAAAGTGATCACTTAAACCAGCCGAAGACAGGTCGTAAGCCCTGTAATTACTCATACTTCCATATATTTTCCATTAAATATAATTTTAAAATAATAACAGTGCCGTTGAAGGTGAAAATCTAGTAATTGTGTGTTCTTGGACATATTCAAATATTACTAATAAGAAAATACTTTGTATAAACCACTGTTTATTGATAAATCAATATTTTTCAAGACCAATGGTCCCTTCTTCAGGATACAATGTACACTTAAATATAAATAACAAAAACATAACTATTAATATAAGTAACTATATAGTAGGTATTCATTTTTTAATTTTAGTACTCATTGTATCCTGAAGAAGGGACCATTACTCTTGAAACGTGTTGATTTATCAATAAACAGTAGTATAAACAACGTGCTTTTTTTATTATTTATATAATGTGTTGCCACAAAGTAACTTTGCAATTATTGAAGAAGTCATAAATACTTTAATGCTACTGAAGAAATATACATTGAAAAATATTTTATTTACAATTTTTGGTGCATTTTTATTGTGAATCGTCTGAATGTTAACTATTTAGTTTTGTCAGGTTTTGGATTTTCTGAAATGCAGGTACACTAAAATTTGTAAAAAATGCAAAATAATGTTAATTACAACAAACTCAAAAATTTAGTTTCATTGTCAAATCGAACGTGCTCCGTTAGTGTACCATCATAAATTAAGGTAACGAATTGTAACGAAGGTATTGAAACAATCATTCAACATCTCAAAAATGACCCGAAATGGAGTTGGTAAATGGAACCGATGTACTTCCGCAAGGTATATATATATATATACACATAACATTAAAATGTTACAAATGTATTATTTCGTCATTCAATTGAAATTTTTATGTTTTTCATTTTTATCTCTTCATCCTACTAATTTTGTTCGTGTCATGCATGTCATCTCATTTTAGTCGACATAAAAGGCATCCTAGAGCATTATATTTCGGAGTATTACAACTTGTTTAATCACGAGAGCTTGATTAAATCTTACGGCGAGCTGGCTCCAGTCTGCTCACAAATATTAACATTTATTTTACTTTTTGACACAATTTTTTTTGCGTCTTTTGTTCTTTCTTAATAATGTTAAATTTGTTTTTAATATTTGACACAATATTTTGAGAAAACATATACTATCTTACGTAGTGAAAATTAAACTAGATATATGTGAATTTAAAATTGATTGACGCTACCTAGTTAATATAATTTAGAAATAGTCGCTCAGATCACTCGGATTGTTGAATTGAACTTGGAGTCATTATCTATTAGATTGAATTACTGAGAAGTTGATGATGATGATGAAGATGAAAAGAAATCGTTTTATGTCAGGACAAAATAGTGTAGAATCTTTTTTTTTTTTTCATCTGCCTACCCTAACGGAGAAATCGCGTGATAGCGTGATCGCTTTGAAAATCTCACCATTCTTACTACAGATTTAGTCTATCAAACAATGGAGATTAAAAACTACAAATGAATATTCTTTAAAAATATATATTTTTTTGATTTATTCAGATTGGATTAACAGATAAAGTATGTTTGGCTCTCGTCTTCAAGAGTCATTCGCTATCTTGAGATGTTTTGCAAAATACGTTCTCCCTGGAATCGATTTAGTTCTTTCAATCGTATCAGAAGCCCCGCACCACATTCAATATCTATATCTCCAAAACAGTTATAAAACACGCCTCTAAAAGGATAAAAAGAATCGTGCAGATAAGACAATAATTCTTATATTTACATACAGAATCTGTTGCTTTCCGTTGTGTAATATATTTAAAAAACAACAATATTTTTCAAAAATTTAAATAATATTTTAAAAACGACTTAAATGATGATATAAACTGTAAACAGTTTGCTGTTCGTATTAGAATTTTTTTATTTAAAAATATTTAAAAATAATCTTTCTAAGAAATATAAAATGTAAAATTGTAATCTGGGGATTTTAACGTTGAATCACGTAAATAAAATCACTTTAAAAAAAATTATCATTATTTTATTCAAGAAATACAAAAATGTGTACGTTATCATGGTGATTACATATTTTATTCAGTATACCCATAAACGTCAAACTGGCATTCTGCTTGCAAATTCACATGATCAAAAGGCACACAATATGTTTAAAAATTAAAATATATCTTCTTTCGGCACATAGGTAGGGTAAAAGCTGTGTGAATTCAATACCTATACAAAGAATTATATAATACAATTTTTAAGTAATTAAACTTTAAAATGTCAAAAATAAATGTAATAAAATTTCATTCCTTCATTTCCAATTAAATGTACATAAAACACTCGAACGCTATATTTACACGTAATTATGAGAATATTTATTCGATTTTTTAAGTAATTTATGATATTTTTCGGTATGATGAAAATAAGGAAGATAAATATTATGATAAACCATTATTATTAAGTTGTTTATTCTAGTTTGTTCTTAATATAAATTTATTTATAATCTTATTTTATAAAGTAAGTACCAGTCGTGGAAACGTAATAATATGTAAATAAATAAATATAAATATGAAAAGATAATAATCATTTAACTAAACGAAAAGTCCTCGACATCATCCGCTGTATATTTACTCGTAGATTGCAATTACAAAAAAGTAATCAAAAAGCTATTACGATTCAAGCGATGACATAAAATTTTATTACATTATTGAATAAAGATTAACTCGGAAAAATAGCGGCGACAGCCTAACATTTAATAAAAACCTATTTGCCAGGATGAAAGAAAGGTATATATGTATAATACATGTTGCCCTTTATTGTTTACGTTACAGAGATTGGATATCATAAAAATGCTATGACGCAAAATTTAATCATTTAATCATGTGAAAATCACGTTTAAATTTAACGAGATTTTAAAGCGTTAACGGTACAAAACAACATGCTGGAAAAATGACAAAAGAATTATAAAATTGTTTTTTTTTAATAATTATGTTTAATTAGTCACGTTAATATGTATCTCTAATAGATTATTTACGGTATCTACTCACACAACTTTGTCTACAATCATATACGAGATAATTGAATGTACTAACGTACCTATATTCACACAATAATAACAAAAGATTATTATAAATGAAGAATTGATTAATTAAACTCTCCCGAAGAGGAAAGAGTTGGTGTAAAACCAGTGTACATAAACTTTTTGGAAATCGTTATATAGTTAAATAGTTATAGGAGAAAACATAAAAATGTATTATTTTGAGATTGTTATTCTTAAGAAACCATACAAATTTGAAAATACTTTTTAGTAGAATACCAACAAATATTTTTTTATCAGAATATTTCACCCGACAAGAACAAAGGCACGACCTTTTTTTTAGTTAGGTTTTAGATTACGTGTTCTGGAAAACTAATATTGATTGGGTTGAATGATTATCAAAGCAATTTCGGATATATAATATATTGTTTAGCTAGTACCAAATCCTAAATATATTCTTTTACGCTTGAAAACGTCGGTCCACTGCCCGACACGTCTGCCACGTTGAATTGAAGCCACCATCGGGATGCTGTATAAACTAATCGCTGCGGTATTACACGCTTCAATCCGGTCATCATAGTCGATCTTTGACCGTGCTGTTGTTAAATTATTTATATACGTTATTTATTTATAAGGTCAAACCCAAGATTCGTTTGAGAGATTAAATCCTTTTATTAGATGACAAATAAAGGTTTCGATTCTGACAAATACATTTATGGTTAGTTTAGGTTAAATTGTTGTCGAACAATGCGACAGATAGATTTGACTACTTTCAACTTATCGTGATTTACCACTTTGATTGCCACATTCAAGGCAACGCAACGCAACCACTTCTCGCCGGTGCGCCGGGAAGAGCACCCCATTGTCGTGGCCTTCGGAGCTCGTTTAATAATAATTTGAAATGAGGAATGTTTTCCCCCAAATTTCTGAATACTGACTATGGTTGATACCGAGTATACCAAGTTTATTTTAAATTTAATTTTACCTTCGTTTCGAGGAAAACAATATCTCTCGCAAAAGGAATTATTAAACCATTATAATCGTTAAACCCATCGCAAACGCCATTTATTCAAACAGGTTTGTCAGTGACATATTCAAATAAATTTCTCACCCTTCCACATTATCTCCCTCCGCTTCTGCCACTTCCTACAGAGCTCGTCGCTCTTCTTTAGGTTCCATTCTCTTAATATTACTCTGCGACTGTTTTCTCTCGTTTCGTCTCCATTTCCGCGCATTACGAAATAAAAAAATGGAGATAATCCATTTCACAAAAACAATGGGTTATTTGTTCAGTTTGCGACTACGTTAGAGATTTTGGGAGATTTTTTGTGGAAATTTTTTTTCAAAGAATAGAATATGAATTGATAATGTGCCTTGAAGCTAAAAAATGCCGATGTAAAGAGTGGAATGAAATATATGAAGAGTGGAATGAAATATATAAATAATTTTTTATTGCTTTTCATCTGAGCTTATATTTACAATAGCTGCATGTTTCTAATTATCCTAAATAAACACACAAAAATTCAATAATACACATTAACATCTTGTGATAGTGCAATTAGATTTTAACATATATATATACAATTCACTAATAGTTTTAAAAAATAAATTTCTGAGTTACCTAAAATGTAATTATAATTATAATTATTTGTTTTTGAGCACATACAATATTTGCAAGACGATATTACAATAACTTCCCATTTAGGCTAGGACTGATCTAAAAAACAGTCTCACATATTAAAATATTTTCAGCAATTTAAAATATTGTATATAAATGGTTTGAAGAAATTAAATAGGAACGTAATAGAAGAAAAGACATATTAAATGAGCCATTTTTATTTATTCGGCAGTTTCTGAAAAAATCACAAAAGGTTTTTAATTTTTATATACGAGTAGAGTTGCTACAATAGACGCCTGTTACTGTATTTGATAGTTCACCGAAAACAAATAGCGCCGGTGCAACATTTAGAAGATTTGTCATTTAAAAGTAAGTTTTTGGGTTTAATTTCCTTCTTTTTTAATATTCCCATGTAACGAAGTAACGCCAAAATGATTATACGATGGTTTTAGCCATGTATTTAATCTTCTAATTACGTAAATACTTGGCAGTGAATTCTTTTATTTATTATATTATTTGGGATTAGAGGTAATATTTTGAAAGAGCCAGACAATATGTGATAAAAGAGCCGGCTCTTTGTGGTATAAAAGGAGTACTCAATTATGTTTTCCTAAATTGCTTTTGATAAATAATATATTTATTCCTATGTATATTTTTCCAATTCTATGAAAAAATCTAATGAAGCATAAATAAAACTTTCTTAGATTTAATTTAAAATTGTGCAAAAATTTACTTTGATTTTTTCTTAGTTACTTTTAGAAAGATTATTTAATTGGTTTCATATATTTATTTATTACCAGTCAATGTTCTTGTGGACTCATTTAATGGCTCTTTCAATGCCACCATGTTATGGAAGTGGAAATATGACCGCTAATCTTGTTGATGTTTTACTTTTGTTGATTACATTACTTAAATGTCCAATTGGAACAATAAACATAACACTTAATAATATTTTTAATATTTTTTTGACCCCTCTAAAACTGTCTCTTTTATACTACTCTTTCCCTAAACATCGACAGGAAGATAACAAAAATAAAAAACACAAATAGTTATACAAAAAAAGTAACATTTCCTTTTAAATCACTCTGGTATGTAAGTAAGCCACTCTTTCTCATGGTTTTGTCAACCATTCGGCAATTTTCTTTTTGAAAAACACAGGTCATAGAATTTGTTTTGTGTTGGAGTCTAAAATGTTATCAAGTTTGGATAAAGGAAGTGTCTTTGTCTAAATGTAGTCTTCATATGGGAAAGTTATATTATGTTTTTTGTAATAAAAATGTATTAATTTAATCAATATGATATAGTAAGGTATCAAAAACCATTTTTTTTTTCCTTACTGGGTTCTTAGTTATAAGACTACTAGAATATCATTATATCTGCAATTAAACTACGCGAACTTTTTAATAACTATTGACATAAATTATATATGAGTATATATATATATATGTGTACTGTTTATTTCTCATAAACATATAGAAATAAAAAAATAAATGAATTAATTGATTTCTGTATATGTCGATAAATGTTGACAATACGTTGCAAACTTTTCCAATTGAATATAAAAATATAAGAGATTAGAAGAGAATAAAAGATTTCCAAAATTGGCTTTTGAAAACATGAAATGAAAATGTAATTATTTACTTTATCCCAGCTTATTGATTGATTATGTTGCATGTTATCAAAACACAATGTTTCTTAAATAGCGTATGTGTGTCATTGAAGTGCATAATGATTTTTAGGAAAATAACCAAGCATACATTATTCATTTATATTTACAATTTAATATAATTTTGTCATAATTTTTATACAATAATATTACGTGTTATATACACTTGGAGGCTAAAATATACATCAGTATATAATTTCATTTAATTAAATGTTTTTCGTGTGATATGGCTACCATATTCAGGAAAATTAAAATTACAGAAGTAGCAGATGATTGATGCGAGTTTAATAGTGCGATCTGTGATATATACGTATATAAAGTTAACTTTTTTGACTCTCATAATAAATAAATGTAATAAAAATTACAAATGTAACAAAAAGTAAAAAAATTATCACATTGATTGTTCTGCATTTTTTTTATAAAATAGTTATAATAATAAATGTAAATTTGAAAATAAAATTGGAAAAAATATTTAAAAGAGTCAAGATATTAGAAAGATTTAGCAAAGATCCAGGTAAAAAAGTTATTTTAAAATGCTCCTATTAGGAGACTATATATCGACGAGAATAGATATATGAATATAGATGAAATGAGAATTGTATGTATAGGTAGAATTTTTGATCATGGCGCTTCAAGAATGTGTTGCGTACTGATAATATACCGATAAATATTATTTCATTCCCTATTCATAAAATAATTAAACATTAAACATATCTATGTATTATTATATTGTAATAATAAAATCAATTATACTAGCAACAGATTCGTCAGCGGTCGACTGTACAGTGACATGAGATGAAGTGGTCTCTGACTTATCTAACTACACATGAAGGTAAATAAACTGGAAGGTGTGGATAATAGTAATTATTAAATACATATTATTGTATTCTGAATATAAAATTGTTATATTGCCAATAGCTGTGTTGAAACTAATTTTGTAATTTCGCTTCTGTCATTCATGTGTGATTTGCCAAATACAATGAATGGCCTACACGTGTTGGCTGACGGCCAAAAATAGAATTGCTCCGTAAATTTTCATCTAGTCCTCCATCGATCTTGCTGTGAAAACTGTGAATATATTTACACTGCATATTATACCTATCTTACAATAATAATGTACTTCGACATATTGCTGGCAACTGTCTGATTTGAGTGCCTAATTTATCGAGAATTTCACAAAGTTTCTCAACATAGATGCGTATCTTTAAAATTTTTTTTTTCTAAAAATATGGTATTTACATAAATTAATTCACACACACACACACATATATATATATATATATTTCACTGAATTTTGTAGAGAATTTTGAAAAAGACTAAAAACATCTACATTTCCACCGGCTAGTTCAATGCCGAGCATGTGATGTGGATTCTACGAACCAAAAACTTATCAGAATTCTTAACCTTACTATCTTACTTCTAGGTTGCAATAGTGAAATCAGTTATATTAAATGAACAAATTTAATGTAAGAAAATACAAATACCTAAAACCTAAAATCACCCCGATTCGGGTGATGGTTAGGAACAAGACCATGCGAAGATAACCAACTCTACGCAAAACAAAATACTCCGACAACAATAATAAGATCAAACATGGTATCCCCAGATGATTATATGTCACCACTCCTACGGTCGTGAAAAGAATGGTTGGTTGTTCAACACTAACAACAATTAAGACAATAGTAAGAAACAGGACCTGGGACTCGGGCCGCTCTTCCTCCACATTGAACTCGTTGTCTTAACTTCCTTGTCGAAGCGTAATAGGTTATAAAAAATCGGCTTGTGGGCCTGGGTCATCCGTTACCCTTATTGGTAATCGTGGCCAACAATCGGACGTCCCCTTCATGTCCCGTTTGCGACATCGTCCAATATTAATTTAATTAATCTTCCATCCCGGGTTCAAGAGGAAATAAAATGTTTCCGCCGAAGAGATGAATACAATACAAATAAGGATTTATCACATATCACAAGATTGTAAGAATATCGATGCACTTATAATTATGACTATTTTTCTTACACATTGTTAAATAATACATTTATAAATTTATATCGCTCTACAATTTGCAATGTCGGCCATTTTGTGACCGCCGAAGCCGCCAGCCACCACGCTCATCTACTGGTCACGTCAGCGCTGCGCGCGTCTGTAGATCCGTCTTCTACAGCGATAATCGACCGCGAATGCGCGAGTGTTGCTATCATCATAATTGAAATTATATTAAGTATTAATAATTAAAATTCAAATACCAGATTTTATAACGTTAAAATATATATCATCGACGTCGGTCCCTCATGACTGAGGATCGAGATCTCCATAACCTCCCGCTCTCTTACATATGCTTCTCTGCTTTTCTCGGCATCCTGCAGATCTTAGTACTGTCACCAGAAAAGTTCCTGGTGCCTTTTCCACTTGGTCGGTCCAACAGGCGAGGGTATTCCTCTTCTTCTTCGTCCTCCGATGTGACCCACAACAACAAGCTATCTTCCCTTCTCACAAGGTGCCATCTCAGACAAATGGCTGAGAGTCTGTCCTTGATCTTAATTTCCTACAGAATGGAGACATTCGTGCGTCTATATATATAAATACGTATTCAGTAGCTCCAACCCTAAATTTAAAAAACGTTTAAAAACGAATCACCGATTGCTTCTCATAATCGACGGAATCAATGATAAATGTAATTAATAAAATATTCTAAAATTACGTCTGATGTACTGAAAAATTCGAAACTGACAGTTTTCTTAGGTAGGGTTATAGATAGATTCCCGACAATATTCTTATCCAAAGCATCTGGAATACATGAAACACTTGTTACATCATTCTTACTATTTTAAAATATATCTTTTTCCTCGTTCATAAATATTCATCATGTTTCGAGACAGTTTGAACTTGAACGAATATTGAGTACTGCAACGAAGAATGTACACTGAAAAACTGTTTTTATTTTACATAATTCTCAGATAAATAAAATATGAAAAATTAACGGAGTTTCTGTGTACATGTAAGGCCATATTTCATTTGAAAGAAAGATAATTGCAATTTGCAACCAGTCTTTCTTACTATTGTCATCATAACGTGTCACTTATTCGTATTATTAACTAATGTCTAGGTTATGTACTACATAAATGATATGTTAATGTTTTGAAAAATAGCGATTAATTATAGGACTGTATTAATTTTACATTACTTTTCGTGGATAATCGTAAACGTGTTATAATAAGAGTCATTTTCTCGTAAGTGAGCGCCACTTGACCCTTTTCCGCTACGACATAATGTATTCAAAAACTTTAATCCCCGATTTACTAAGTTACATAACATATGCCATGTCGCTTATCTCTGGATAAACACCATTTCGCATTACTCGGGTAGCTTTCAGAAATTTCGGCCAAAGTCGCAAAATAACTCAACCCAGTCAACAGCAATGCAAGTGGCCCAGTGGGCAAAAAATAGATGTTGATATTTTATACAAATTTAATAAAATAAATAAACCACCATTGTTTATTTATCTATATCCATGTAGTAGATTCTGTAAAATTCTACAAATAAACCAATATTTTTGTAATAAGTAGTTCAGAGTTATAATCCTATACATTTCATGATATATTTGTAATATCCTGAGATATTCTTGTGATTTATTAAAATATTAATTTTTATAAACTAAAAAACTAATTTAACGTCGACCTGTTTCGATACCACTGCATTTTTGTCAAGACAGGCGTATATTAACAAAAAATAATATATGTAACGAAGTTAAATATCGGACGAGGATGTGACTAGTCAGGTGGGAGGGTGGGAGGAAGAGTGATAGAGCGACATAGAAATAAGGTACCTATACATTAAATAGCGGGATATTCGTTAAATTTAATTGGTTATTGATTGCATTAGATTTAGTGTTAAAGGATCTCGATTGTTAATATATAAAATTTCAATAACGTTTTTGTAAACGTATGGTATGTTCCTGAAAGATGGGAGGTGAATTGTGAGAATTTATTATTATTGAGACATCTTAAGTGTTCTTTTATTCTAATATTAAAACAACGCGCCGTTTAGCCTATATAAAATGATGAACAGTCTTTGCAATTGACTTTATATATACCGGAATGGTTTAACGGATCTACTTCGTCTTTGGAATTTATAATGAATTTACCTAAGTTATTTTTGGTTTAAAACGCGGGTCTAACGGAATTAGGTAAATTTTTCAGTATTTTATCCGAAATCTTGTTTATATATAATATTCTACGTCATTCTTCATTATTATTATGATCTGTTGAAGAAGGATATAAATATTTATCGCGAATTATGGTTTTTTGGTCAAGATTTTGTCTATGATATCAGGGACGTATCCATTGTTTATGAAATTTGTGTTATTATTTATAATTATAATAGAAAGTTAGATATAAGTCAATAAACATTAACATAAGGTGTTAAATTAAAAATAATTATTGCGTTTTAACTGCTACTAGGGAGGTTCAAAATCATCAAAATGACGAAAATGGGGACAATGACATTTAACATACGAGCATGAATTAAGGCGTAAGACGGCGAATCCGAAAGCCGAGAGTTGTCTGCAAAGCACAGCAAGGGAGCAAAATTTATATCTCAGAGAGTATCTCGAGTCGAAAATCTCCTAAAAATTTAATACGTGGACACCGGTCTTTAAAAATGATCTATTTAAAATTAATATTTTAGTCACTTGGAAGTAATTGTCATCAATTTTGCAATTCACCCCCCATAAACGTATCTCCTCCCGTTTAAAGCTTGAATTATTTATAGATGGTCGACCTGACATGCTATACTATGAAGGAGCCACAATACGTCATAGTGTATTAAACAACCAAGCTTTTTACACTGCCAAAGATAGGCCAATCAGCGGATTACAAAATAAATATTTGAGGACAGTCCAATTAGAAGAACTGTGAATCATTAGCAAAGACTCTATGGAGGGATGATCAGCGATTAGAGATTGAACCTATATTGAATTTAAAAAGAAGTGGTTACAAGGAGAAAATGATGGAAAGATAGACAAAATTTAACCCCGAATAGCGAGATTATTATGAGCGCTTACTGTCGAATAACCATTTTGACTGAAATAACGAATCATCCACTAATTTCCAAATAAAAAAGCAATTCTGAATTAAGGTACCGATGCGCGTACGAATTTCCCAACGAAATATGTTTGGGAATTCGGGCTTCGTTATAGCTACCATGTTTCTTTTTATCAAATCGTAATTATACATCGCGTATTCGTGAGCGGAATCACTGTGCGCGGGGTAGGAGGCCGGGGATGAGGAGGATGAGAACATTAGGGGAAGAAGATAAATATAAATATTATTTATTTTCGAGCAATCGAGTTATACTTATTTTGAATTGATTTCGTCACCAAATTTTTAATGCACATTTGGAAAAAAATTAAAACTAGGTAATTTAAAAAAATGTATTTTGAAAGGGCGCAATCACGCAAAAATATATTTAAATTATCAAATAAAACAATTATTCCGGATGAGATTTCTAATATGAATTAAAATTACCGCTCGTCTATAGTATAATGAGTTGTAGAACATAATAAATTAATTATACAAATTGCTATATTGTTTTTATTATTTGTAAACAAATAAAATGTAAAAATAAATGTGTATTTTTTGGTCTTGCGACGAGACGCTCATTAATGTAGTGATCTGATGTTCAAGTCTCGTTCCGGTAAACTACTAAGGTAACACCCAATATTCTCATAGCTTAGCTCATTTTGAAATGTAGTAATAAAATTGTTGCGGTGAGTATTCAATAGAACATTATTAGTCATATTATTAATCTGCAGTGGCAATCACTTCAAACTATGAAATGCATTATGACATGCCTAAGTATACAGTCAAAATATTATTATTTTTGTATTCGGCATTATTAAATGTATTATTGTTCACTAATATTTTATGCGTTCATTTTTTTAAAACTTTTTTTCATTCAACATTTGTGACATATATAAAAACCTTTAAGTTTACATACAAGTAGTGCATCACGTCGCCAAGCGGTAAATGTTGAAATCTGTCTTAATTATATGCAAAATCTTGCACGATACTACTTTAATCAAGCATTTATTTTCATCATCTTTTCAGCGCTTTCACGTGGCAACTTTTATTTATTTTTAATACTGCCATGAGGCCTGTGTGACACACATTACAATAATACTCAGGCTTGAGAAAATGACAGATGTATTGTGTCCTCACCAGGAATCGAACCCGGATGCCAGTGCCATGCCCGCGTGCTTCTCTTGAACAGTCGACGTGTGGAGATTGGTAGTGTATATAGTGTTTTTTTTAGAGGTTTGTTTTTCCAGCGACAGTTCGTTTTTGCACCACGCATTCTCTAATTGATAATACGCATCCGCAGAGATGTTTTACAGTGCGCACCGAATAAGCTATTGCTGCAGTGGAGCGTAATATTGAAGAGAACCCGAATAACTCGATTTGTCATCGTCCACAGGAACTGTGTCAATCCAATTTATGGAAGATTTTGCAGAAAGATATTGATTTACAAGCAAACAAAATCCAGCTCGTGCAAGAATTGAAGCTGCTTGACCATCATGTGCATCGTACATTCGGTGAATGCGCCGAGAACTAGATTGCTCTTGATAATTTCGTGTAATGAACCTGTGAATTGGCCTCCAATATCGTGTGATTTAACAACTTTGGATTATTTTCTGTGAGGATATGTGAAGTCGTTAGTCTACGCCGACTAACCACAGACGATAAATGGTCGAAAATTGGACTTCCAGATTGCGTTTTATTCAAGCCAGCTGCGGTGCCCATGTGCGCGAAATCATATTTAAACACCAGTGGCATAAAATTATCTTTCTAATAAAGCCAATACCATGGCCATCACAACGATTTTTATTTGTTCAATTTCATTTTTAAGTTCTATACCTATAAAAAAACACTTTTTATGACCACATCAGCTTAATATTTTAAAATATGTATTGTTGATTCAGAAACAAAACTGTTCCATATTCTGGACACTATCTATAGAAAAAAACTATAGGAACAGTTTCATATATTGAACCGGTTCATTTTAAACAATTAACTGAAGTGATTATAAAATTAATTATTTATTTCATTATTAAAATTTGAAACCGCAAAATTATTTCTAATATTATAACATCATCTGAGAATTATAGTTGTTTCTTTCACCTACATTATTTATAATAATATCTTATCCAAAGAATAAAAGATTTCTGAGCATTTTTCTTTAGAGCTTTTGACAAATTTTCAGGATTTATTGAAGTGACAGCGTCGACAAATAACTTTTCAAACTTTTTTTTAAAATACGTGAAAAATTCAGCCAGGCCACAATTTCTCTTTTTACCGCCATGTCAGTTAGATAAGACTGAGATTCGTAATGGTGGTAAGACGGTAGTCTTAAAATATAGTTTTATATTTGAAAAAATAACGGGAAGACTTCCGGATTGGTTGGTTGATACTGGTAGATCTTCCGGGCAGATATTACGATAAATAACAAAGAGTACAATGAGATAAAAGTAGGCATTTTATTTTACACAACTAAATAGTATCAAGTTTCAATTGTACAAGAACTTATTTTATTTTATTATGTTATAAGTGAAGAGAACAAACAATATTTTCTAAATCTACCGTATATATAAAGCGCGTGACTTCCAAGGTCATATTAAAACACGTGACAGTGGTCGGCGTTCGTATAGGGGTCGTAATACCGGCCCTTTTTACAAAAACCGGTATTTTCGATATTAAAGTTTTACGAATACCGGAATCCCGATATTTTAGGTATTTAGAGAAGTTTTCGTCGAGATTAGAAGTGACGATTTATCAATAAAATAAAAATATTCAGAAAAAAACATATTTTCACTTTTAATAAGCTTTTAACAATAACACAAATGTCTAACTTCAGACTTTAATCAAACGAACAAAAATATTCCTATTTTTAAATTTTAAATAGTTTTATCAATAAAATATTAAAATAATATGTGTTTTTCTTAATTTTTGATAAAATTGAAATAATGAGATCGTAAAAATGAAAACGTGTATAATGTTTGAGCGCAAATGGTTACAAAAGTAACCTGATGACGAGAACTTCATCTCAGACTCCATACTAGTCGGAGGAATAGACCTTCAGCTATCATACGCAATTTCTAGATATTTTCCTCTTGAACCACCATTTTCAAATAAAACCATCTCTATTTTTACCGATGTGTTAATGTCTTGACGATTAGTCATTACACAGATCTAGTCCGCCAGTCGATCACATCAACAGCATTGATATGTTTTTTTTTAAATACGACATGAAAAGTAAGAAAAGCGATTTATATTTTTTGAAAATGAAATACCGAATATTTCGAAAATACCGGTTTTCATAAATCCAATCCCAGTATTTTTAAGCATCTATTTTAGTCCAGTATCCCGGTATTTTCGAGAGTCTGGATCTCGGTTTATGACCCCTGCGTTCGTAGACGTATGTTTACAGAATAGTGCAAACTTGGCTGTACGTTAAACATGAATTATACGCTCGAACGCATATCATCCGTATTTAATACGCTTTCGTTTCTAAATTGACAAAAATATCCAGGTTAATTAATGAGATCTCGTTGTAGTAATTAAGCATTCCAGACGGGGGAGGAACAGGACAGAGGAATAGCTTAGATTGCTATTGTTAATCTTGGTGGAAAATAGGGTTTGATATCCGAGAGATCAGACAGAAATTTGTAGGCCTATTTCTAAAGATGTTGGGTAGTTATCCAGTTTATAGTTAACAATTTTCTAAAGTGTCATCAAGTGAAAACTTTTGAATATCTTATAATCGTGATATATAATAGTAGTACAATACATACTTAAATTGGTTCAACTTACATATTATATATTTACAATATTATGTACCAATAATGTACACCACACACAATCATAGTAACATATTGAACCATAATTAAAATAATATAAATTACTAACTTGTCGACCGAATATACGTTTTACGTTTATGAATATATTTCGGAGAAATATTGTATATATAAAAGTATATAGATGGACTTGTTGAAGTGAGAATTTAAATAATGTTTCAATTAATATTTTTGAGATGTAAATATTGCCGTGTGTTTACACAAGGGGTGGAGAAACGGAATGTAGGAAGGGTGATAGGTATTTGGTATAGGGACAAAACAATAAAAATTTGAGGACCAACCAGGAAGAATACGACTTACTTAGATTTCCTCATCTATAGTCACAGCTCCTGAACATCAGGAAACTTCTTCGATGATCAGTACGAAGCACTGTGAACAACAATAGCCGTTTCGGGACGCACACGCGAGGAACCGAATACACACTATAGTTACAGTAATTGTTCAATCAGACCAGTGTAACGAGCACATAGCAGATCATTGACACTTTTTGACAGTTCAAAAGTCATAGACAATACACACAGAAAAGTCGTGCTCTGAAGTGTAGGGTATAGGAGGGGGGGACAGATAGGTACAGTAAAGATAGTGAAGCATCTACACACGAGCACGGCAATCTGTGGATCTGTCATAAATATGAACACCGTGATAATATCTAAAATGAGTTATATTCACATTTCATATTTTTTTTATAAAATTTACCCATAGTATTTACCCGAATTCATAGTAGCATTATTTAATATTTTTTATGCAGAAAATATTTTCTGCATAAAAAATGCATGTACTAGTATATGCGTGTCTCGAACGACGTCAGTTAGTGGTATTAAGGTTTTTTTTGAAGAAAGTAATTCAAGGCAATCGATGTTATTGTCTAGTAGGTATGTTGTATAAATAATAATAATATTAGGGTTGCTTGGAACATGGGTCAAGTTACAGGTTTCTTGGAAGACGTTGTTAAATAGAACTATGTAGATAAATTAATAATATTTAGTACTTAGCACAATATTACATAAGGAAAGCAATATAAAATATATTATACATCAAATTATGTATAATTTTTTTTTTTGGCTGACAGTAAAAAAATAAGGTAATTGGTAATATTCAAAATTTAAAAAAAAACAATTATTTACGAGGAAATAAGTTTTTTTTGAAATTCTAGTACGATGAAATGATGGAGTTAACTTAAATATGAGTTAGATGGTGATCACACATCAAAAACACGTATAAAAATGTTCCACCCAAAACAAAGCGTAAAACGCTTATAAAAATTTAATTCATTAAACTTAAGGGATTTTTTCCAGCGTTTTTGACTGGCGAATTTTTGTAATATTTTTTTTTTACTAACACGTTTGCCATGACAGATCTCGTTCACGACAGGGTTAATGAAAATATCTACATTGTTTGTAAAATGGTGCGTAGCTTTTTTATACGGACAGCTCCCAAAGCCTTCAACGCTCTTACCTGAAATTCGCGAACATTTTTTAAGCTCCCTAATGACCCTTTTTGCTCGCACGCCTAAAGAGTGCGCGAGCTCACGAGCGCTTTAGAGCAATAAAAGCTTAACGTTCTTCAGAAATCACCAACCAAAACACGCTTTATGCATTAACAAGGCAAAGTCTACAATCCAGCACGTAGAAATCGTATACACAATTTATTTCCCCACCCTTTCGTAAGAATATTCAAGGAGAGACAAGATACACTATTTTACTCTTTATTCTTGACACAATTCAGATTAATAATTCTATATTACGTTTATCACGTGTGCCACCCCAGGTAAACGCTTGATAGACAGCATATGTAATTATTAGCAGACAAAACATACTACGGCACCCCAGATCATCATCACCATTCTCTACTGCTAGATATAGGCTTTCCTCAAGGCTCGCCGATTTTCTCTATCTTCAGTTCTCATCCATATGCTGCTCGCCGCTCTTCTAATATTGTCACTTCATCGAGCTTGAAGACGTCCAACACTTTTTCTATCAATACGAGGCCTGCACTTCGGGATCTTCTTTTCTCACCATACATCATCATGTCGTCAAATATGTCAAGTCAATTACTACTAAAGCATGCAGATTTATCGTATCACATTGTTACTTTACTTTACAGTGTTACCTTGATTCTCTGGGGAATGTATACATTAGCTACTCGATCTTTTAGAGATATTCCATGCATAGCCTCTCATTACGTAAGAATGTATTTCCTCATTTTCGTATTCCTTCCTAGATGCTGATTTTTTCAATCTTCTGGATATTTAATTTAATGATTTGTAAAGACATGCGCAAATGTACATTAAAGACATTACGATTTAAGGATGTATTCCGTTAATAAAAACTCAAGTTGTTTCACGTTGGATTTCTTCAAGAGAACTGGTTACAATATATTTACCGACGTCTAACTTAGCTAGGTTTCCTACCTATGTGATATATACTCGTGTACTGGACGCGACATAAATATACCGTTATATTATATATGAAAACACGCGTGTTTTTATATACGAACAATGTGGGAATTGGAATACCTTGCAGGTGTTTTTTTTTTACCATTAAATGCGACACACAGGAAATTTTGTACATATGGCATCATGTATTCGTTTGTTTGTAGGTAGATGCACTACGTATCCGAACACCCCTTCTACATTTACGCATACACTCGTAAGTACTGAGAGTACGCTTCTCCACATTGAGTCTTTAGAGATTGTAGTGTCTTGCCATGATATGCTCTAAATAACTATTAATAAGGAGCATCACGTAATATGTTTATTCTAGTGTATGTATTATATCAGTTTACGCAATACTAGATAATATATAATTTATATGAATATTCGACTATAACATATTGGCAGCATTAATTATTTGCAAATATTATTACAGATTATTTTAGTAAAATACTATATATTGTGAATATTCAACAATTGATACAAAATATAAAATAATTTATATGTAAGGTTTACGAACCTTTCTCCAAGCTCGCGGAAAGATTTCAAGAAAGAAATATAAAATAAAACAACTGAGACCATTACACGGAGCATAAATAAAACTGAACATAAGTGCTGGGCAATATTTTAAAAATATTACTCGCCCCTGCTCTGCGCATCTCGTCTCCCGACCCTCGCCCTCATGATGGATGGGAGGACTTCCTCACTGACGCCTCAGTACAAAAAGTGCGTGCCGACTGCCTCAGTAAATCATGAACACGGGTCACATTTTGCTCGAAGGATTTAACCCAATTAAACATCTCTGATAATTACGGCATATTCATTTACATGCATTCATTATACAACACATTACTATAATGAAGTAAAAGATTGGTGTTACAGAGCAGGTAAATTATGTACCTACTTTAAGGTCAACATTCTCAGCAAAAATAATGCTACTGAATTACATTTCATGTTACATAAAATCTCTATAAAAATACTGTTAACTAATAAATAAGACATTTAGTTTATACCAATTCCTCATTTTTTCAGTAATTATTCTATAACTTTTTTTAATAAATCTAAGTAAGTAAGTACACGAAATTAATGTCACATTAATATTTTTACTAAAAACTGAGATAAAAACATTTTCTGTAAAATAATTGACTTGCGAGACAACGATCGAACCTTCGACCCTCTGCTCACTAATATTTCTAGCCATGTACTAACATCATCATTGTAATGGGGGCCAGAGTGTTTCAGTTTTAAATAAAAATTAAATTAAATTAATTAAAGGAATACAAAAAATCTATTAATCGAAAAAATATTTTGGTTTTCGGGAACTTTTTCTATTTGGAGAAATGCGTTAAACTTTACTACAAAAAAGTGTTTTTTTTTAAAAGATTTTATGCATATGTATACAATTATTGTATTACATATGTTGCTTAATTTTAAATTATTCGAGTGTTCAATGAGTCTCGGCGGTATATGAACCTGCTGAGAGTAAAACACCAGTAAAACATCGGTACTCGCTTAGCAGTGATTCATTAATTAAAACGATGTATTTAGAACAATATGGATCGACTTACAATGGCTTCTCTCGGCGTGCCAAGAAATCTCTTTGCCGCGCACCTTTTGGTAGCGTATGTTCACGTCATGCGTGTACATTACATCATTTTGAGAATACTGATTCCTCAAAGGTACTAAAAGAAAATGCGTGTCAAATGGCAAATCGTTGTAAGTATAAAATTTTATTTTTATTTTCATTGGAAGAAATTCAAGGGTTTCAGGTATTTTATTTTTATTGTTATTTGTGGGATCTGTTGTTAGTTTTCATTGTATTGCGGTTATGAATACTGTTTATAAAAGGGGGTGGGGAAACGAGATGTATGAAAGGTGGAAGTAATTTGAGGGACAGATCAGTAAAGACTCGACGACCAACCAGGAAGAATATGACATATTTGGATTTTCTTCTCTGTAGCCACAGGTCTACTGAGCGTCAGGAATAACTTCGCTGATTCGCATGAAGTTACTATGCGCCACCCACAATAGTACTTGTAATCTTCGGCACGCACCGCGAGAAACCGAATACAAAACAGTAATTTGCGTCAGTGTGACGAGCTCGTAGCAGGACATTCTCACTTCTTGACACTATAAAGTTCATAGACAACACATACACAGAAAGTCATTTTCTGAGGTAGGAGAGGAGGGGGGGATAGATAGGAATAGTAAGCATAATGAAGCATCCAGACATGCGCGCGGCGATCGGTGATCCCTGGACCTGTCATATATTTCGAACATTAGTATCATGTAGATGTTTTGGTTTTATTTATTTTTGTCATGACTATTTATTATATACGTAGTATATTTTGGTTTATTTTCACGATTTTCATAGTAATATATTTAAAAAAATTATTGTGTTTCTTTTTAGATATCTAATATTTATTTAATCTTTCATTCCATGCATCATTCATATTTTTAGCGCGTCTAGTAAGGTATTCGATATTAAATTTAGATTACTTTTAATGTATGTAATTTTACTGCTCACATAAATAACAAGTCGTTTTTGTTACATTTTATCACAAAAACTGCGTTAGAAATAGCGCGTTGGAATATTTTGTATTTTTTTGATAAACTCTCACTTTCACCTTGCATTTTATTTTCATCTATACCGGTATTGGGATCGATTCCCGACAACTCCAAAACACTTTTTAAATCAAAAATATTGATTCCGATACTTTTCAAATGCTAAACAAGTACACTAACATATTCCTATTTCCCATATCCCTAATAGTCTGTGGTGTCAAATTTCTCATTCTTAAGAAGGGTAAATTGCGTTACGGAAGTAATGACGCATTTCACATCCTAGATTCAATCTGATCTAGGTACTTGCACCGGGCGATAGCTACTGGAGCGCGTAGCATGTTATCATTCTGGTAAACTACTTTTGAAAAATAAATATATTATTATCAAATTTTTCAAAACTGTATACGAATATATCATAATAATTAATAATTTTTGTGGGATATATAACAAATATCCCACAACTAAAACAATATTTTATTCCAATTAAAAAAATAATATTACTGCGTCCTAAAAAGACTTTAATTAAATTATTAGTAATCTATGGTTCTAGCATCATCCCAGAAGATATCTTGTATTTTTCACAATACAAGTTCTTAGCTTAGTTTGAAAAAATAATATAAATATTGATATGGCGAGCACTTTGCGTTTACATCTCAATTTAATTGTGTATTTATTAAGAAATTAAAATACAAATGAGGTTACGCAAAGAATTTTCAATGAGAACGCGCACGCTCGACATGTCTCGATTTTAGTTAAATACCGATAGAAGTGTATGCTTCTAGAAGTGCGGATGGAAAATTTCAATCCATTTTAAAAATTAAATTCGTAACGTAGTAAAATTAGTGGTAGATGAAAAAAAAAACATTTTGGAATACATTGTTATATACTGATACACTAATACAGTATTCGCGTTAAATAAACTATTTTAACAAAATTAAGTTTATTTTGTATTCCTGTTTTTTTTATATTTGTTAACACCCTGGAATAATATTATACACAGTGTAATCAAATTTAGAGTTATTGATTGGTTAGGCTGATATTCAACTCTACGATATCATTATATCTCGTATGGTTGTATGTCGTACATTCTGTATCATGCATTCTGTTATTTGGAATATTTTTATATATTTTGATGTTAAGGATTGTTACGGTGCAATTCGTGTGGTTGTTTAAAAAATAATTTGCACTAATGAATTTATGTTTCGGGATTTTGGTCTAATGGTTGAAATTTTTTTTGACTTGAATGTCGAAATAGATCTGGCATTCTAGTCAAAGCAACGACTCCACGTCAACTTCGCCGTCAGTCGCTAATTCCGTACCCGTGAGTAAAACAGAATATCTCGACTCACATAAACACTCGAATTATCTGGGAACCTCACTTAAAAAATTTAAGTAAGGCGAGCAAAAAAAGGAAATCCAATTCCCTTTAGTTCTCGATGAATCTCAAGCAAAATTTAACGAGCTACAGCAGTACAGCTCCCGTCGCCCACCCGTGACCCGATGGCCCCAAAGCGCGCGTATATCGCCGTATAGTCTAATTTGACGGAGCCAACTCACGCATACGCAGCATTGTTGACATTTACAAATTAATGTGACGATTATAAAAATAAGTTTAACCTCAGTACCTAACTTATATTACATCATAATACCTATTGTAACAATATAGAATATCCCTTCCTTTCACACACAGACGAAACCTATCGGATTCTTCCTGCAAGTACCGGAAGGGATTTTTTTTAGCTTGTATTTGATTAGCTGTGTTTTTTCACCTTTATTTATTGATGATTACAGTGATATAGGACAAAAATGTTGATAATCCGACGTGACCATTTTTTTGCACAAGGGTCCGGTCCGACTGAGGCGATTTTCGTGTTTACGGGAGCGATACTTTAGTATATCCTTGTATCTAGAAATTTCATTGTGACCGGTGCCATTAATTTGATGTTTTACAATCATTTTTATGTGACACTCCCACCCTCGTAATTTTTGGGGTTACGAATGTCGAGAATTTTTACATTGTTTATCGTTGTGTCGGGTTTGTAACGCGCAATATTAACATGTGCTGGATATGCTTAGATGTTTATTTCAGATTTTAATCATACGTATTTATTTTTTGATTGAAATCCAGCTATATTAAGTTAGAAGTTATATTTGTCAAAATTTATGATATTTTTTTTAATAACTATTATTTTAACGCCAGCCTTATTGAACTTCGTCCATGCTAAGGCAAACATTTTACATTTCAAGAGTGACAGACATACTGCATTAAATATCTTATGAATAAAAAGTCTTCAAAGTATACACAGTATTGGCGATTTGTCACGATGTCTACCAAATAAGTACCTGCAGTAGACTTTCATAAATCATGTTGTCGGTCGCAGGCACACTACTCTGTCTATGGATATCTATCAGGATAAAGTGATGATCATACTCTGGACACATGCTCGATGGGAGATTTTTGTTCAAGTTTTTATCGCACCCTTGAAATAGGTTTCTCAATATTTTTATATATTTGAGGAGTTAATTATATAACTTGGGGCAAAAAATATACAACCTATTTGACCCTAAGTAGTACGTATTCCAGGAATCGATATAATTTTCTCTTCTAAGATTCTCGTATTTTTATAGTTTCAAAGTGAACCCAGATTTTATTGTTGTTAAATCAATCATTTATGAGATTTTTTTGTAAATTTGCATAAAGTCTATAATCGCCAGATTATTGAAAAGTGCATTAGAACTCATTGGCAATTTGAAGACGACGTTTTTTGTGCTATATCCAAAAATTTTAAGGCTAATTTTATTATGCAGCCCCATCCTGATATTCTATATTCAAATATGTATTGAGTTTCCATAGTATTGGATACAAGTCTCTTAATGGAATGAGAACATTTAAAAAAAAATTATCTCATTTATAATATATACCATTCACGTGAAATATGTTAATTTACATGAAAACATTATGGGCGATGCTAAAGGATATTAATGTTATAAATGTTAAAAAATATAAATTTTATTAGATTATATAAAATGTAAAACTTGCCTTGCCGTTCTATGTTCTGGAGTTTGGCAAATATTGAAAATTATAATATATATGTATGTTATAAAGGTAGCATAAAAAAAGATTGTTATACAAAAATCTTATATATATATTCAATGTTTAATATAAAGTAATATTTTCGAGATTTGAAATAAGACTTAATTTCAATACAAGCGAGTAAAACGAACGTAAATATTCACTGTGTCTACGTCACTGAGCACGTTGTAATCCCGTAAAACGGAACTGGTAATACAATTTAAGAAGTTCACTGACGCCGTGCAAATGTGTGTATGTTGTTGCATCAATAATATGGCTTAAAATATATCAAGGCGGCAGCTCATCACTCAACTCCAAGCACAAAGTTATTGTTCAGTAGCTATAGAACTTATGTCATGTTATGAGTTTTGATACAAAGTCAACACTGACATTTAACTACTCTATCGCGTATTTGAAGCAAAGTTTCTCGTAAGGGATGGAGTATGGGTTGAAGTAAGAGCTATTGCGGCTTGACTCAAGTTAACCGAATATACTCATTGATACTAAATAAGTACCTGCAGTAGACTCTCATAAATCATGTTGTCAATCGCGCACACACACACACTACTCTGTTTCTGGATATCTATCAGAATATAGGGATGATCATACTCTAGACACATGCTTGATCAGAATTTTTTGTCTAAGTTTTTATCGCATTCTTTAAGCTAGCCTTCTAAACTAGCCTTCTCAATATTTTTGAGGTGTGAATTATATAACTCGGGTGCAAGAAAAATGTGACTTATTTGACCGCAAGTGGTACCTACTCTAGGAAATGCTAGATTTTATAAAGTCATCACAAGCATTTAACTGTCACGTGTGTATGGTTAAATTTGTTTAATTTTCTTATATATGATTAAGCAAACTGAAGCTGTTAAAGTTTAACTAAAGTTTATTGCGAATAATTTGTGATTAAAAGTCAATTCCTCAAATGTTTAACTCTCTTTGTGTTGAGGCTAAATATTCTGCATATTAGAACAATGCAAAATTCTTTACCTCAAAGTTAACTATAAAAAAATCGTATGCTCTGTAAATATTATGCATATCTATATAGCATAGATTCTGAATAAAAATGTGTATGAAAAAACTCAAATATGTATAAAGGATATTTAGTGTATCTATTACTATATACCTGAATGATTTATTTATAATAATTCTATATAAACAGCTAGTCCTTACGAGCTGAATAGTAGTAATGTAGCTACCGCCTACCCCCCGGGAATCCGGAGTTAAATGTTCATGCACATGTTCAATAATATTAAAGCATATATTTAAATTCTTAGTTATGAATAAATTAATATATTTATATCTCAAACATAGAATAAATTTGTGATACTATCGATGAGTAGTACCTACTAACTTTTGAACGTTAAAATAGATTTACCCATTTGAGAACAGCAGTAATAGAAACATTAACTAGTAGAATACATTAACTAGTTTAAATCATTGTAGTAAAATATAAAATATGTAGTAAAAAAATTTAATGTAAAAATATAAATAAATATAAGAAAATAATTTTCGAGTAATTATATTCAAATAAAGTGAAAGGAGGCATGTTATTTTGTTACTACACTTACGTAATTTTAAAGCATATATTATTAATGTTGATGTACAATAATAAAAAATTAGAACATATATTTTATCTTACCTAATTGTGTTTCAAATTGATATCAACTTGGAGTTTTCATATGGAGAACTAGAGAAAATTGTAAATAACGCTGCCGGTTTTACAAAGGGCTCTTGTCAACATAAGTAATTGTATGGAAATTTTAAAATGTTGGCTCATTTCGGCCTTTAATTTGATCCTACTCTTTTGAGTATGCAAACATTGGATAATTTTTTCAGGATAAAAACGTACACGCTGTTGCGATCTACTAACATAATAAATATATTACTATTATTAGTTTAGGAGGCCCCTTTGGTGATGGAATGAAACGAGCGATTAGTGTCGAGTTGATTATTTTATCAAGGATGTGCGAAGAAGCGTATAGAAAATAGCGAATCGTAAAATATGAAGAGTACGGAGAGCGAGTCGGCGGCGCCCGATTTCAGTCCCTCCCGCTGAGACATGCTGTGCCGGAGCGATCAGGCCAGACTAGGGACGGTTTCTTTCGGCTGAAGCACGGATCCTGAATACAGATGTTGCTCGCGTTTTTGGTCAGATGATGACAGCGACGATAGTGGTGAATTTGAATCGGCATCCCCACGTTAGAATAAAAGTTTTAAAAACAATATTTATATTTACTACCTGTGGTGTAAGTGTTTAATGAATTGTAAATAATGTTATTTGTGTATTCAGAGCACGGGCGCCAGAGCCCACGCGAATTAAGAGTGGGGGGTGCGAAGGCTATAAAAGGAAGGCGCGCGCTTATGGCGGTATCTTTTTACCTTCGATCATCCACGCTCGTATAATCACTCTTGTATTGATTTAAATAAATTATATTTGTCCACCATTAGTGTTCTTACTTTTAGTACATTAACTGAGTAAAGATCTATCAGAGATAAATCACTGGTCTACTATGGGATAATAATCTGTAACTGGTTCAGCCAATAACACGATTGGCGAATCAATGACACTACACTTCCCATGTCAATTTTTTAGATATTATACTGGAAACTATTAATTATTTTTTTAAATAATTTATGTGTGTAAGGAGAAGTTTTTTGAATAATTTAGGATACTTCAGTCCTTATATTATGCAGAACAAGTATTAAAATTGTTGAAATTAGATACTTCCTAGATATAGTGTTATTTAAATGTTTAAAAAAAATAAAAATATAATTCATGAAATGTGTGATAAATCTCGGTGATTGATTCTTTGCTTTGTGTCTTGTGTAACTTGATCAGGATGCATAGTAATTAAACTCGGTCTGCTATACAACAATTCTCTGTTTATTATAATAATAATTGGAACGTAGATTAATACAATAGTTACACTAAAAGCAAGTATTTACTAGTAGAATACCCGTGGATAAGAGAGCGCTTCCAAGGGCGCGGCGCCTTATAACGGCTCTGCTATACACCCACACCCAGACATACATCCGTCAGATATCACGCCGCTCTCTCGCGGACACACACATATTTACAAATTTAACTGATGGATCTCATAAAATATATTTTTTACATGTCATCAGGTAATTAATTAGTTTAATACTTTCGTAAGTCGTAAATTTTTTTCAGGAACGTTTATTTCAAAGAGCATTTTTTTTCACAACCAAATTTGATGTAAATAATATATTTACATATATTTATGACAATTTTACATTTTAATAATTGATATTTGAAGAAGAAAATGATTGATTGGTTGATTATCTGTATGGTTGAATAATTGTTTAATGGTCTAAAGGTTAATTCTGAATGAATAATAATCTACTTTTCAATGCCATGATACATTTATTAAATCTTTTTATTATTCCTACTGTTATTTTGATAACTTGCAAAACGATCATACCTAATAAAAATCTTTCTGAAAATAATCAAGTTACTTCTATATAGATAAAATATTAAAACTTATATCCATATATTCAACACAATTCAAACATCTCTTTCGCACTTATGTATATTTATATTTATATATTTCTGTAAAGAGTATCAGAGACCAGCGTGGATCAAATCTGGTTGCAAACTCATCATACACGTAAAGCGAGAGAGGTATATTTATCAATTTCTAACAATAATCTTTATTCGGTTGATTAAAATTAAAAAATATTTCTGTAGATGTCAGTAGTATGAAGACGAAATTATTTTGTGATCCAATTATTCGGTGTGAATAATAACTTATTACTAGAGCACTCGGCTTGTGCCGAATAACATATGTATCATGTATATACAGTACGATCATATATGTATATGTCAATCTTGTGGAAAGAGTTAATAATTTATTATTGTTTGGCTGACAAAGACTTCAAGTGTATATTGTCTGGTGCTGATTATAAAGGTAGTTAAATAGAAATTTTATTACGATTTAATGGTTAAAAAAATGTATGTAAAAGTTACTGCTAAAAGTATAGTATGCAAAAAGATTAAAGCATTTAATGTTCATTTCAATGTTTATTATATTACTGTTTTATGTTATTACTTAAATTGTAAATAACATTTTGGTTTCCTCATAAATAGATAAAACCTAGCGCTAGAGGATGTAGTATTAACATAAGTATAGTGGGTACATATTTTGTAGGTGTGATAATGATTATTTAAGGATATTAAAGTTTAAATAATTATACAAAATACTTTCTTTAAACCACTATTTATTCATAATTCAACATGTTTTGATACCTATGGTATCTTCTTTAGGAAACAATGTATACTGAAATTAAAAATACAAGCATAGAACATAACAAAGTATTTTGTCTAATTATTTATATAAAATGAGGCCACAAAGTAATTTTGCTAATATTGAAGAAGATATTTAAGTTTGTTTGTAAACGATAATGACTACGAGAAATTAAGTGAAGCAAAATGAAACAATAATAATTATTAAATGTATTTATTAAATTTTAAATGAGTATTAAATACATTTCGACGGCATTATCGAAAGATTTAAAAATATTACATTTTAGTACACATCTTGGCACATCTAATAATATGTTAATACATATTAATAATTACCCGCATCGAATAAATATTTTTAATTCACCCCAAGGTCAAAACCTTTCGAAAAAGCAATATATCCTGAAAAAATATATAAATATAATGCACAGTAGGCTCAGGAAACATATGTATATAATACGTTCTAGAATGGCCATAGCTTCTGGGATTGATGATAAAGTTATAAGAATAATAGGAAATCTTTATTGGAACCAAAAAGCAGCATTAAGCGTAGAACAATATCTAACAGATGAAGTAGAAATAAAGAGAGGCGTGCGTCAGGGATGAATTCTCTCTCTCTCTCTTACCCATGCTGTTCCACTTATATTCAATGAAGCTCTTCAAGAAGATACCCAAAGACTTATTACAAAGGAAAGATTCTAAATAATCTGCGTTATGTAGGGTGGCATTGAAGATTTACAACTTTTGCTAAACCAAGTAGTGAACACATGTGAGACTTTTGAATTAGATCTTAATGTAACTAAACCAAAATATATTCTCATTAGCAAACATAATGCAGCTAACAATTAAAATCTTTATATTGGTGGAAATAAATTGGAAAAGGTACAGAGTATTATATACCTGGGTTGCAATATAAATAAAATATGGGATCCTTCTGCTGAAATCAAATGCCGCATTGAGCAAGCTTGTGCAATCTTAATTCGCATGAAAAAGATGTTCTGCAGTCATGATCTCAACTTTATGTTACAAATGACTGAGAATGGTCAGATGCTATGTGTTCTCGATTTTATTTTGTGGAATGAAAGTATGGACACTTATCAAAGAAATGATAAGGCGACTAAGCATTTGAGATGTGGATCTACAGAAGAATGCTTAAAATAAGTTGGATGGATAGAGTTACGAATGAAGATGTTATGGTTCGGATGAATAAAGAAAATAAGTAATTAAAACAATAAAAATCCGAAAACTTCTATATCTCGGACATGTAATGAGACATCCGGAAAAGTATGAGATCTTGCACCTCATAACGCAAGAGAAGATTGCTGGAAGTCGAGGCCCTGGAAAAAATAGAACACCATGGCTTAAGAACCTGGATAATGTCTACTGTAGAGCTTTTCCGGGACGCAGTAAATAAAGCCATGACATATTAGCCAACGTTCGTTAAACGGATCGAGCACAAGAAAAAGAAGAAGAATGTAAATTAAAAATAAAAATCTAGGAATAATACAAATTACATTATGTTAGAATGCGAAATTACCCAAAACAATATTTTGTTCAAGGATACAAAAGCACTAAGTCGAAGTAAGGGACGGAGGGTGATAAAAACTCGGTATTGTTAGACGCAGGTGTACCGACGTAGCGTGGGTACAGAAATAAGGTGGCGAACGTGACTAAAGTCACGTAGGCAATTGCACTTTAAGGGATACATCACCATAGGCGATCAGTCCGGACAGAACCTCAGCCGGGAGAACTGGCTCCACAAAAGACGAGATTTTATTTTCAACTAGAAAATGAAATCTATATCGTCTCTGAAATATCAAGCAAGCGCTTTATAGATTGTAATTCCGGGGAAAATTTAAACTGTGCGCCTCGAGTTTAAGCTTAGACTGTGATGTACTCTGCGTTTAATCGTTGATCTGAAAGTATCAAAAAGGGTCCCGCTGGATCAATAAAAAGTTGATAAATATAATTGGTGTAGCGAGAACAGACTGTCGCTATAGCATAAGAATATTGCGTCCAGAGTCCCAGTTTGCCTGGATAATTGGGCATCAACTACAAGCCTGAACTCCGTCACCCCACGCTGGCACCATAAGGAGCTGACCACACTTCACGTCTAGAATCCAGGACTATCCTAAGAGATAATCAGTCAAGCGTCAACATAGACAATTTGGCAGAGAAATTAATGCTGGCATGATGAACACAAATATCTAATGTTAATTTTATTGTAATTATTTTTGAATAGCCTTATTTATAACTACTAAAGTAAATTGCTCATTTTCCACTTTTAACACATGCAAGTATCTTAAAATATAAATTATAAATTTTTTTATAAAAAAAATATTCTTTCATTCCATAACCATTTGACTTGTCAATATTTAAAAAAAAACAGTTAGGCTAGATGCCCCCCCCCCTGAACATGAAGCCTAAGAAGAAAGGAGAAATTACCTAACAATTAATCAAATAGAAAGACATAGAGATTTTTATTTTTATTAAAAACATATATTAGCTGCTACCGGGATTAATTTATATTTGTTTCGATAAATATATTTTTTATGTATATCTTTCTTGTTGATTTATATAATTTGTTTTAAAAATACCATAGAACAATGTTCTGAAAAATTACAACTTCAAAATAATAATGTGTTCTTAAAAATCTAAGAATATATCTTGTTTTGGGATTTGAAATTGGCACCATTTACATATTATACAATGCCTTGCATTTTTTATTTATTTGAATGTATGCTTTTTTATTTAATTAATATGAAAGAACATTTTGGGAAAAAAGCTTTATCATTACTTTGTAATATACTATTTTTTTAATTGTAGCTTATTGGTCTAGTGGCTAAGACGCTGGCCCAGTGATCGGGTGATCGGGGTCGTTTAGCTTTGTTTGAAAATAGTAAGAATATTGATGTGGCATGTACCCGTGTACGCATTTTTTTTAATGACGCATTGTATTGCGCTACAGTTTTGTTACGTATAGTTGAAGTATTTTTATTTATTTTTTTATCCTAGTCTTTTTAGTCTAATGTACGTATTTAATTCCTCTCAGCTTTAAGTTCTAAAAAGAGAGTAGGTACCCAAAAACATAGTAAATATCTTTAGACTTCTTATCTTCCAGTATTCTCATTTATAAACAAACCCAGTACCCACCTAATGATTTGTATAGTGTTTGTTATTCTATTCTAAGCAAAGCTTAATCCAGAAATAAATTTACCCTTTGTATTTTCACAGCGGGGGATTAACTGCCACCATATTATTTAATATAATCGATTTAACTTAAAGGTAATTTAGTTGAACTAACAGGTAGCGGGCTGTGCTTTAGAGTATCACTGACTTTTATTCACTGATTCAGGTCAACGAACGATTATTGCTTAATCTGTACCGGAGGTGTAAATTAATAAAGATAAACTAAAATTTGTAATGTTAACCTTTTGGTATTTGATAAATGTCACTGATTGAATGATTTTTTAAATTAAAAAAAATAAATTATGAGTAATCATTTTGGATATTATTCAGCAAGTTTGATAAATATATATTTTTAAATACATTAAAAGTATTTCCTTTATTTTACACGTCTGGTAAATATTTAAAAAAATCTAGAAGCGAAATACGTTGTAATGGTTTCATTGTTTGGTATGTTTATCTTATATAATTATATTTTAAAATGTACTTACATACATACATACATGCATGCATGCGACCCATGATGAGGCGGATAATATAAGCCTATCGGAGATGTGCGGAGAGGCTAGTTGGTAGTGATGAGCTAAACGTTATTGTGACTGTGATTGTGCGTTTGCTATTCATTTTTTAACGATGATTGGTAATTGATATTTGACTGTTAGAGGTTTAGTTTCCAGTATATCAGTGATTGCTCGTCGAATTACAAATAATCAGTTACTTATCATTGTTACAATAGAACACAAATTTCACAATCACAGTCACAATAACGGTTAAAATAACGGTTTAGCTCATCACTACTAGTTGGTACGGGATGTTCAGGGGAAGGGGGGGAGTTATTAAAATGAGATGGTTGTAGAGGAGTTTCTGGAAGCCTTGTGAAATATTTCAATGGTTTTAACGGGCTCTTGAAGTTAACATTTTCTATCCTTATAATGCTGGGTTCATCTATCAGCTGGTACAAATTATTTATTTACTTCGTGCTTACCTTACAATCTTGATTCAGGTATAATACGCAAAATAATTTATTTTAATTTGATTATTAACGCTTAGAATAAGTTTATAAGTTTATGTATGCTGGAATGGTGGCAAGGTAATGTTGGTTGGCTCAGTTAAAAAAGTATCTATTGGTGGGTAATCGCAAGCAAAAGTGAATGAATGAATTATCTGTTCCGTTGGACTTTGTGGATTTTTATCGACTGAATGAAAAACTACCATTTAGTAATAAACTGTAATGAATAATAATAAAATAAACTAAAAAGTTATATAATTATTAATTCATTATTGATGTTTGTAGCGTTAACTTTGTGGATAGACATAATTTAAAATTGTACCTATCTATATTTAACTTTATTTAGACCACTGTGAATTATTTATACGTCAATTTTATTAAATAACGGTTATTTAATATTATCATTGTTTAATATATTCCCGTTTTCAATGTCTCCCTGTCAATCACCTCCCCACTCTTACCAAAACTTGGCCTACACTCCGTAATGCATATCATTTATTTTTTATGGAATAGTTTAGTTGTACGCCAATCTTGAATAAGATACGTTATTCTCGAAACCAGTTGACTTATAAATAATTCAAAGTAATCTAATCAAAGTTAAATATAAATACAATTTTTATTAATTAATTCGTAAATATGATAGATTCAAAAATGATGATGTCAAAAGTTGATTCACTTGGGAAGACTATTTTAAACTTCCCTTACGTAATAGAGTACCTACTGTGTATTATATACATAACTAAGTAATATAATTCCTGATGACAAAGAAAAATAAATATTCCGTTTACCTATAACACCCTTTCAATGTTGTTTGACTTGATGCCAAAGTTTGCGGAGTTGATGTTGGAATTTAACATTAAGTTTAAAATAACTTATGTTGTTAAATTTTAATGTTACACCTTGAATATAAATTTTTATGCTCAAGAAAAAATAGTTGACAAACAAGCATAACATAAGTTAATTTATTAAAAAAAAAATTGATCGTGTAATTTTGTATGAGATATATTTATTTTGAATTGAAAGCAAACAAGTTACCAAAGGCAAAGTTTTAATTGCCTTAATAGGTATATTAGTTTTCAGAAAATTCATTTCTTGTTTTACTTAGTTATTCAAAAAGTCTTTTAATTTTCTTTTAGTATCATTTTAAAATCAAAAACTTTTCTGAAACTTTGTTCTTAAAGTATACGACTTAACAAATTGTATTAATTTAAAGAAAGTTATAAATTATTACATAGCATTATATCCTTTAAATTTCATATTAGCATACCCTACTTACTATACAGTTAGTACTTAAGATTAGTGATTGAGACAGAAGCAATTAATCCAGTTCAAGATCAGAGACTAGTTAGGTGTAACACAAAGGTTTCCATATTGCATCTTTATTGCCTTCCAGTACTTCAGAACATCAAAGGAAGCATGAAGTACGTTTTTACGATGGAATTTTTAGAGTTTGTTTAATGTCAAAGAAAAAAATACTCGGCAAATTTGCCAGCACTTCTGGATGAACTCTTCTCTTTTTCAGGCTTCGAGAATCTCCTCTCCCAAGGAAAGACCCCTAGGATTTATTGAGCCGTTTTATTAATCACTACATTCCTATTTATATTCTCCTTCAATCAAATGGATGCGTTCACGCAAAAACTCAATTAACTAGAATTTGAACAGAGACCCGCGCGAGCCTTTGTAAAGGGGATGATAAAATGTTTTTTCCCTTATTTCGTTTCGTAAATCAACTTTTTTTCTCCGCGTTAAAGATGAAATGTACTTACTCAAGTTAACAAAATTACAATTTTGAATACGAGTTCGTCTCATAAAAAATAATATAAAATTGTTGTCTTTCTTGTTGAGGTATTTTTTTCCCTTTATGTATGCTTTTCTGACTCCTTTCCAGAAATGTTCACCTTTGTTGTTTGCAAAGCGCCTTTTTAATTACACATTAATTAATATAAATTTTATATATTGGGTATACCGAACAAGATCTAAGCGCCGTGCGCCATATTCCTATCAGCGGTAAACAACGTAATTACTCATACTTCCATATATTTTCATTAAATATAATAAAAAATAGCTTCGTCTCTATTAAATATCTATTATTTGTTTAATTACAGTGTTTTCCTTTGGTTAAATTGCACTTAATTATATATAAATTGTGTGTGTTTTAAGTATTATATAAATAGTTAATATCACGCTTCATTTTTGCCGATTTCACACAAACCGCCATAGTATTGTAAATGGTGCACAGACGATTGATTGATTGGCCGGTGCAAAACAAACGTCCTGAGTGGTTGCTGCAACAAATTGAGTTTCAACACGGTGCATTGACACCTAATAAATATAGGTCGGTTTGGCTATTACTGGCACTCCGACTTCAGTCTTCAAGCTACACACGTCGTATTACCGCTTCACCTGACCCTGCTTCATATCTACCCTGCACCTGGATCACTCTCCAAAACTGATACAGGCTTTTACACACCATTATCATAAGAAGCAAAAATCGCAGATCATCCCTGCAAATACAGTTAATCAGACCTATTCTCAAAATTGCAATATTGAAATGAAGGTGATTGTTACACCAACCCTCAAAAATAGACAGATAGTTTTGACAGATTATGGTACGTTTATCTCCCTCTCTCTCATTCAAATATAACACTATTTTTGAAGGTTGGTGTAACAATGTTGTTGGTACACCAACCCTCAAAAATAGACAGATTATGGTACGTTTATCTCCCTCACTCCCTCACTCTCTCTCCCTCTCTCTCATTCAAATATAACACTATTTTTGAGGGTTGGTGTAACAATCACCTTCATTTCAATATTGCAATTTTGAGAATAGGCCTGATTGTTGCTGTTATTGTCAAATATCGTCGTCACCCAAATCATGTCTCTTTAGTTATCCTTCCAAAATAGAGCATCCCAGTAACCCATCGTCACGTAGTTACCTTCTCAACTTCTTAAGCCGACGAAATAAGAAGGGTTGAAATAAATGTGGAATGAATGTAGAAAAAATAATGTAGAGAGAAGTAATGTAGACAGAAGGGTAACATCTTGTTTCCCTTCGGTTACATCTCGGATCCTTACGATTACATCTTGGATTCTTAGTAAATGGCTTTGCTAGACGTAGCTTAGCCAAGTATAGTTATAGTTCCGATCGAAAATTAACTTGAACCATAGATTATGACCGATTTTATAACTTTTGAAACCACGCGAATTGCCAACCTAGGGATGTTCTTCGTAATTACTAAGGTAGTTTGGCATTAAAAATAATGACGGAGCGATTTCGAACGTGATATCAGTTTTGTAACGTCACAATATATAATTAGTTTTGTAGTATTATATTTTCTACATTACAATATTAAAACCAAAATATATAGGTTAAAATATTAATATAGAGATTTTTTTTAATATTAAAAAAAATCCTTATATATTTATAAATGGTGTCAATATTTTACGCGCTTTAAAATGTCACTACCCTTTAATGGAATACTTGGTCGATTACTTTTTGAGTGGTTATTATTTGTTATCTTGGTCTAGCAAACACAAAACCTTTTTATTCCTCTCGTACATTTTCAATTTCATTTTTTCCACGGAATCCAACGTAATCCGGGTACTTATTTCTTCGTAACATGTTCAAATGCTTAGATACAACTTAGAAAAACGTATTAAATCTATAATATCTCGATAAGCTATAAGTGTATTTTTTCCATAGACCAGTAAATGAATAAACGTGAAATAAAGTGTATGTATAGGAGAGGGATTTGGAACATTAGTTGCGTGACGAGGGGCATTCTACGCATATTCTTTGTGCAAACATAAATCTGAATTTATGCAACAGTATTTACTATTCAAAAATTAAATATCTATGTAAACAAAATGTATTTTTTTACATTAATGCATATAATGTTATTATTATATGCAGTCTAGCGAAGTAGCCAGGACAATGCTATATATATCAGAGGTGGAGTCTACTTGGAGTCCACACAATAAACTACTAGTATTTAGTTGCAATATAATTGTATCTTACGTGTATCATGTTATATTATAATATATTCACCTCTGTTACAACAAAAACATGTATGTTAATAAAGTCTTATAAATAAATATTGTCAGCGTTTAAATTTTCGTTCCAACCGAGTATATATTTTTTAAAAAAGTCGCGGAGCTAATTGATTGCGTTAGTGGTATCAAAGTGATCACGTTAGTGACACCAAAATGTAAATATTGAAACAAGGAATATGCGTTAGTTCATATCTGTATATTTGGTAGTCTGTGGTTTTTTCCTATTTAATTTTTTTTAATAGAGATACATACGCAGAATACATGTCACATATATATTCTTACTATTTTAAAACTAAGTTGAACGCTAGTGCTATGAAAATAGGACTAACTTGCTGGTCTCCTAGAATGAGGCTCGAACTCACGACCACCGGATCCCCAGGCGAGTGTCTTAATAACTTGATTTTTTAAAACATTATCACTGTCGTATGATCACAATATGTTAGTTGCTATTCTACGTAGAATAAATCTATAAATCTGGTAATTAATTATAATAATGCTATTTTTCTTGAAAGCTAATTAACTAAATATACTAAGTTTTAAGAAAACTCTTTAAACGCCCACACCATCTATCTAATTCAATTAATTATTATTAATTTCATCGCATTATGTAGGTAGTGTGTCTGCCGTTTGAACTGAGCGTGAGCTGCCTTCATGGTTTTCCTTGGAAATGACCACTTGTGACCAATAGTGATCTGCAAAATGATGTAAAACAAATTATTATCTTGGGCAAATGTTATGTATATTATGTGAATAAATAAAAACGATTGAAAGAACAAACAGAAACCTACTAATAAATTATATAATTTATATTTTTCGGGCTGAAGTAAATCTATCTCCTAACTCGCTGTCAAATATTATCTTACCGAGAACCTGTTTATTTGTTGCTTCAGTTACTAAAGTTAATTCGGTATAGTAAGTAGAAAACGCAAACATACTGTGCAAAAATAAACATGTTCTTACATGCACAAAAAAATGTCTAACCATTGTGCAATATTTCGAAGAAGGATAATTTCTAGCAAGTGACTTAATACTATTATAAAACTAAGTCACCGAAAACGTCTCCCGTATTTAAAAAAATATTAACCATTTTTTTATTATCTTTAAAGCTCTTTAATTTTATGCAAGCCAAATCCAACGTATTTACATAAAATACAATATTTTTCAAATATGTTTTTTATTTTATTTTGCCAGACACACTAGTTCCATCCAATATTAGAGCTCTGTATTACCCATGGCACTTGACTTGATTTGGATTGGCGAGTAAAACTGTTCGTAAATAACATATTTTTCAAATTTTAAAAAGTTATATATGAAAATGAAGATAAGACTTAACTGATTCCAACCAAATATAGCTCATCTATCTACCGTAATGGCAATCTTCCAGGTCTTCTTCGTCCTACCATTGTTTCCAGAATAATTTCATTTTCTAGGAGTAGCGCGATTACATAATCATTTCATCAATACTTAGTTTTCAAAGACATTTTTTTTTATGGATGAAATAATTTCATGTAATTGAAAACACTTTTGCGAACTTTAGTATTTGCGCGAAATTCTTATTGTCACATGTCCGCGACCACATTCCCGTTCCTCTCGATCCCTATACTCAGTGCTCAACTTTAGTATGAATTTGGCTGCCGACATTGTCGCGCGGTCATGTCGTATGCTGCGTATGTACGTATGTCCGGTGCTATGGTGCACTGTATCGAGAGTCGTTTACGAATTAAATTCATTGTTTGTGTATTTTGTGTGAAGAAGTTGGATACCCTCGCGCACCGCATAGTGTGAACATTTGGCGAAGACGTCATACTTGAGGTAAAGCGAGCATTCCTTCCAAAATCCTGGTCACCCAAGACCGCTGGTCCTTCGTTAGAATTCTCTCAATAACCTTCCCATACCCATTTTACAATTCCTTTCCTTCCACGCGGTATTTCCTATTTAAAAGCGGAATTATTGTATTCTCTCTCCACGTGACGTGGAAAGATTATACATTTATTATGGTTTTTATTATTAGTATAATTCACACGAAATTTTTTTTTCATCAATAATGCTTGAACACTTTTAATTTTTTATTTATTGACTTTCAAATATTTATTTTATATTTTCATTAATTTCGAAAATAATATGTTATATTTATTTATTTGACACATTGCAATATATACACAAATTTTATATGATTTTTTTTGGTTGCTATAAACATTTCCTGATGATCCACAAATGATGATTAGTTTCAAATTACTAATCACATGTAACTTTTAATAGAATATATATATTTTTTTAGATTTTGTTAAGCTACTTATGCAATACTTGATACTATATTTTTTATATTGAAAATTGGTGTGATTCCCTATAGTCGATCATTTATATTCAAACTGTCGAAAAATAATGCTACCTATATAACATAGTAATAGTTTGAAGAAATAAACAAAAAAGGGACATCTGTTTTCTGCGAAATTTCGAGTGGTGTTTTTGCGTTCGTTTTAACACTATTTTCATCAGCGTCGGACCACGTTATGTTTTGAAAATGACGTCGTTAAAAATTAATGTCGGCTTATTATAAAAATTCCGTCTCACCGATTTCCCCTTGAGCGGTTTACGTCGCTTTGATCTCGAAAAGGAAAATATTTTCCTTTATTTTTGGGTTGTTTAAATTATGTGAAATAAAAGCTTTCTGTTTCGATTATTGCGTGATGTTTAATTTTATAAAGATATATTTTCTACTCTGAAAATGTTTTTGACTGTAACAATCTTTTTATTTAGTACCAACTATTTTCAGATAAGGTGATGAATTTTTTTTTAATTATAAAAGTAACAAGTGAATGAAAGTTGTTTGATAACAGCTATGGTATGATTAGTAACTAGATCTGAATAGATATGTGGGGACTGCGATCCAAATTCACCACACCGACACCGGCGACATATATATATATCGGAAAGAAGCCGTCCTCAGTCTGACTTGATCGCTCACCGACGACTGTTCTTCGGCTGTGCCACGAGTCGCGCCCGGCGCTCGAGCGTCGACGACTCGCTCTTTTCACTCTTCATAATAATACACTCCGCTATATAATGTATTCTTCCTTTCCCACCCTTGACCCTACAATAAACGACTTCACCAAACCGCGACACAGAGAGATATTAGTAAACTTTCTGAAAATATTTCCATCCAATTATGATTAACCGCAAATATGTCTTCGGCAATGCTGCGCTCTCAGTGGATGAGAAAATTCTCATTACTAATTTTTGCCGCCTGAGTCTGCTTTGTTGCACACGAAATTCTCGAAATTTAATTTCTGTAATATCTATTTGATTAATTTAAAAATAAATAATTAAACTTTATGTGTGTGTGTGGTCCATTCGCCACTGTTAGTCTTTAACCTACATTTACTTCATGTCCTGTTGCAAACAAATTTATGTTGTCTCTGTATATATTGGTACCTTTTTGAAATGATTTGAATGAGCTCGGTTTTTTCTTGAATAGAAAAATAAAGGTTTCTGGCTAATAACGCTTCAACTTCTTTGTTTAAATTTCATAACTGAAGAGTTGGGATGAAAGTCGCGGCTTCCTTTTTCCGCTAGGCGGAAGATTGTGGTTTTATTGGGGTTCTTTTCTTTCTACTTCTATCATATTTGGTCTTGTCGTGGTCCCGCCCCATTTATAATAAATTGATCTTATATAATATAAAAGGTAAGGCACTTTATATTATTTTATTACGTCGTTTGGTTTCTCGGACACTATAACTCAACGTCGTCCGCGACAGAAAACCATTTTATGTACCCAATAATTTATTGGTTTTATTTGTACGGACAACCAGGTAGACCGAAACATTATAATCAATTGAAACTAAACAATGTAAAATATGAAATAGACGTACGGTACTAAATAATGATAAATAAGTATAATTGAAAAAACTAGTACACGTATCAGAAATATGTATTATGTGTTAAATAGTTGGCTCAATCAATTTTATAAATATAATTAAGCGATACATTTTATTAATTTGTATTTTATTTCATATTTCATACATGTCATATTACTTCTTATATGCTTTATAGTGTCTGCACGCAATCTTTATTATATCATGCATAATAATGGAATAAATTCTGTGATTCTATATGTCTATTGAAACAAGAAATTTAACTTCAAACTTAGCGCAGAAGATTTCAACAGGATGCCATCCATTACGTACCTACTATTACTCCCGGGTTCTATTGTCAAAAGGTTGTATCTGTAAAATTGATTAGGCTTATGTAAATATACAAATTTGCTTAGGATGTTAATGCTTTATGCTGTTACCGAATAAGGTATATCTTATTTCAATATTTACAAAGTTAGACATCAGTAGAGCTTAAGTTTTGGAAGAAAAAGTAATGTAATATAATATATTAATAACTTGAGGGTATCGTGCAAACATGCGACTTTTCAGCACCAAGATCTAACACTCTTGTATATATATATGTACATGATATTGAAAAACTTGTACATCTAGGATGACGGTTTTCAATCTGCAAAATACGTTTACATAATTTATGCATTTCATTTCAAACTACAGTTTGTTAAGTCACTACCTATATTATTAATAATAAATCAGCTAAGCTTTCGATTCAGCGGTTTTGTAAATCAAACATAGTCTGAAAACTAAATAGAAGATGCTACGACAGAGAAAGAACACCTTAAGGTATTTGATCAAGAATATATAAATACACGTAACCAAAAAGATTCATGAGGTCACTTTTTCATTCTTCTGCCATTTCCGATCACTAGCTTTAGCATGTTCTTACACCAAGTACAACGTGTGTATAGTACTCGCGGTGCCACAGGGATCCTACTTTCCGCGGGCAACTATTACTGTATGGTATAGTGGCAAACGTATAACACAGATAATATTTTTATTTTATTTTATTCAGAAAACATACAGTTTAGCATTAAATACGAAAATCATAATAAAAGCTAAATAATAATTAAACCAGTTACATGTTTTCTCGAAAGATACAATATACTTTATACAGTGAGTACAATTTAATATTTAAAAAGGACTATAAGTGATCTCTATTACAGATCAAACATATAATCATAAATGCATTGCAAAAAATTTTCAAGGTTGATTAAAAATTATTTTAATTAGTCTTGGAAAATAATCAAGGAGTAGTAATTTATTTTCCAAAAAAATAGATTATTTGATCGGAAAAAACGAAGGCACTTAATTAAAAATCTTTTTTAATAAATTCATGCGGATCTCATCTTATTGATGATATTTATTAAATGTCTCTGTATTATGATTCTGTAAAAGACTTCTTGTAAGATGACGAAGAACAGTAGAATTTTATTTCGTAGTTCTTCTTCTATTTTATTGTGTAATGCTACAAATGAAATTTAAAATAAAAATTTGGGTAAAGATGTAAAAGTGTCATTTTGATTTGATAATGCATAAAAAAATGTAAGAAAAAAAATTATATTGCTAATTCTACAAGTTATAATGTTACTCTTAAAATTAGCAATATTAACTGTTAAAATTCATATTTTTTATTTGTTATCTTTGTTTTATTAACCACTTAATTGAGTTTAAGTACATCTACCGGTTTCTAAAATTACATTTTTCTTCTTCAGGATGTCATTATTAACTAAAACATATATATTTGTTTATTTACCACAATCTATTTTAAAAAAAAAACAATTATTTAAAAAATAAATTTAGTACCTAACTAAAATACTTAATTACTTAATACAAATTTACTCGAATAATTTTTAGGAAAAAATTTTTGAATATGACTCGTAGTTAAATTTAGTTGATTTTTGATTAGTTTTACATCGGTAGATGTATTTATAAAACTCAATTAAATGGTTAATAAAACAAAGATAATGAATAAAAAATATAGTAATATAAAACAACGATAATACGTATTGTAAAATGTGTCGGGTGAATCTTTGTAATAAATATTTTTTGCGATTCACCTTCCGACACTGCACGATTAATTATAACCATTACAGTACTTATCTTAGAATGTTTTTAGATCAAAAGTAATTAATAGTAATATATAATAATGAAAAAGTGACTTGGAACGACCAGGTAAACCAGATACTGGAGTATGGTTCTGTTAGAAGCCTCAATAATCATCAATGTCAGAAGATGTATAAATGTGGGTGAAGCGAAAACTGTGTGTCAGGACAGAAAAATGTGGCACTCTATCCTCTCTGCCTACCTCTTTGGGGAAACGGCGTGATGGTAAGTTAGTTAGTTAGTAATGACATATCATACGTTGACAGAGAAAACTATTTATAATTTAGTAATTGTACTTAATTATTGATCGAACAACTTCTAAAAATTGTCCTGATGTTTCATCACACCAACACAAATTCTACGGAAGGTCTTTTAATTGCCGGTTCACAATTTAGGTATATTATTTTATGATGTAACATGCATCGAATAACTTATGCAAATTGTACAAGGCAAGGATTAATACGAATTTATATGGCAGATGGAATAGGCCTACTTAAATGTATGTACCCGTTCCATGTGTACGCCACAAAATACGACCTTGATACGGGCCTGGAATGCCAATTATTTCATTTTTTTTTTAAATTATATTAAGTACTTATTCTTATTTCTTTATAGTTATCTATATTTAAAATGAAGCCTTTATTATTCGCTAGAAAAAGTAGCACATGCCTCAATCTTGCAACATACCTCATCATATGAAGCCTTGAGCAAGAGAATTTTCCAATTCTTCGGTCACATTCGTCAAAGTGACGGACTAGAAAATGAGATTATCCCGGGCACAACTTTGGACTAAAAAAGCTCTGAAAAAGTTCCACAGAAGTGGATAGATCCATTGCATCTGGCTGAAGAGACCCTGAAGTCGGCTCCGAGGGTGACTCGAGGTCAGGACTTGTGGAGTCGAGTCTCATCCGATTACGGCCACTATCCTTTTTCGGCGGTCCTCTAGCACTCGGTGCTGAATTTTGGTCTTATCTGTGATTAGATTGAGACACAGTTTTTTTAAGGTATCTGAAAGCGTTGTTAAAGCCTGTTGAAGGTCTTCCTTAGTTTCCGCCAAAATATGGAGCAGTTCGCGTAATCTAATTCTATTATGCACACGACTGTCGTTTTAGTTTTACATCGCAATCGGTTAGGGTTAAAGAGATCTCCGTCTATTCTGGTGGCTCATTATTTCCAACCATACATACATACATACACTATAATATAGATTTAAAGAGTGAAGAGTGAACTGTCGGGGCAATGACGCAACCTTTTCTGACGGCCGTCTTTATTTTAAATGGTTCGAATTGACCACCATCAATTGAATCTAATGTACTGACTTGAAGGAGAAAAGACGAAGAAAAAGTTGAAATTTTTTGGTGATCTTCCGGGATAAGAATTGAAATCCTAATCACTTGATCGCTGGCAAGCGTATTATCGCAAATTTAAATAAACACAGACAATATAAGCTTACATGATTTTTTACGTGTAGAACCCTAGTTTTTTTTGTAAAAGAGCATTTGAGATGTTTGAATAATAGTGAGATTTCAGAATTTTCTAATCATTTGTTAGAAAATGGTCATGGTTTTGATAAAAATTTGGGATTGTCTATTTTGCATGTAAATTGTGTTGGTCATAAATTAATTAATTTGGAATCGTTAGAGATAAATAATGCGTGTAAAACTAATCAAAAAATTATAAATATCTGACTAAATTTAATTACAAGTCGCATTCTAAAATTTTTCCTAAAAATTATCTTAGTAATTTTGTATCATCAAGTGATAATTTAAGTTAGGTACTAAATTTATTTTTAAAATAATTATTGTTTTTTAAAAATAGATTCTCTTAAAGAAACAATAACATATGTTTTTGATTAGTTAATGACATCCTGAAGAAGAAAATTATATTTTTCGAAACCGGTAGATGTATTCAATGGTAATTCAATGTACTCAATGGTAATAATTCAAATAACTTAAAACATTATATAAATCAAAAATGAACGCTGAATAGAGATGATAAATTTATGATATAGTATAAAATATATGGTAAATCTATGCATAATTCAATTTGTTTCATACACTTACAAAAAAACGTGTTATTTTTCCAGGCAGAAAACTATGAAAACAAGATGAACACAAAACGAACTAGAATAATTTAATTATTTTAATTTATAATATTTTGTATCATCAGAATTCAAATATAAAATACTGACCTCTTACTTCCAAATAGAAAGATATTCGAAAGTTATTGTTGGAATTTTATAGGTGGAATAATATAACACTGCCGGCGGGACCACCCCAGACCGGTTTTATACATTATCCTTCCATAGCAATGAAGAATTATTGAAAAAATGTAGATGAAAAAAATGAAAAAATGTTGTTAAATGTTTGATAATCAAATATTTAACAACAATAAGTGTAATCAATAAGGTTAAATATCTAAAAAAAAATTACAAAGAAATTATGTTATTATTTACATCCACACAAAAACATTATTTAACATTTACAAATGTGATTAATGTCACTATAATAATACATCATTAAATATATCCAGAATATATTTAAATTTTATTTTTGTTCTTAATACTATCTTCTTCTTCTTCTTCTTTCAAATAGGCAATCCACCCTCATAATACTATCAAACATATGGAATAGAATTTAACTGAATGTAGAGTCAAATATACATTATTGTTGATAGCTTAGATTTTTTTACAAAACTAATAAAGTTGGTTATATAATTTGATTTCAAATGCGCGTAACTTTAAAAATTAAATGAGATATTTGTAAATTGATTATGTTTTATTTTAACTTCTACATTTTCAGAATATTGAATTATACATTAAATACAGAACTTTATATTAAAGTCATAGGATTTCATGTTGGATAAACTTTAAAGTACTTGAAATTTGTTTATCTACAAAACTTTACTTCAACGGAGGGCGATAATTATATTCTTAAATTAAATTTAAAATTGATTTTGTATTTAAATACGAGTATTTAATAAAATGTACGTTGAAATCCGATAATTGAGTATTTAATTTCATTTTAACTAATTTATCATCACGCCGTTTACCCATAAGGAGGTAGAGAGGTTAAAATGTCACATTCTTCTACTCCTAGCCAACCACTCTTCACTCGTACATTTTTATATATATATATATATATCTAGGCTCTTCGAGTCTCCAATGCCTGGATTATGTGATCAAACTAGGTCTTTCGCGGATGCCCTCTGTTGTTACCTTCAACACTCGCCCTATATGAGGTGCTACTTAAAAGTTCGGAGAATTTAAATAGTGCGCTCGAACTGGATGTAATAATCCACCGCGATATGTGAATCTGTATTCCAACAGCCATGTAGCTGATACGATCCGTTGTTTTGTTCAGCGCGATTTTATAAAGTTACATTTTATTAATTCGACGTTTTATTTTCAACCGATATTGCAGATTTTAATGAGCAAAGAATCTGCATCAAATTATGTTTCAAACATTAAAAAACTACTGCAGAAATCCATCGTACGGGATTAATTCAAAGGAGACGGAAAGAAGGACTAAAATAGGACTAACTATCAGGTTTACTAGAACGAGATTCAAACCACCGAGCGCTAGATCACTAGATGAGTGTTTTAACCACGAGACCGTAATTATTCTTTCTTCACTCTGTTATATAGATGTAGATCATAGGTACATGCAACTGAATGACCGTATTTTCATATTCAACCTACTTGTCCACAATTTCTTCACTTCCGTACATTAGTATTGGCACCAGAATTCTAATATGCGCGGCTAGTTTTGCTTCATGTGACAAATTGACAATAATTGCTTTCAGTACACCATTCGCTCTATTTCTCGCAGTCATACTCCTTTCGGTATCATTCTCAACTTTACCTCCCTTAGTGCCGTACTCCCAAATACACATACTCATTCAAAGTTCAAATACACAACAAAAATAACAATTAAGTAATAGTTCAAAGCACTCATTATATTATTTACCATTACATCACACTTTCATCTCTCTCGAACACCATCACTTTTGTTTTATTAACGGACATTCTTATTACTATGTACTACAGATCAATAATACTATATATATATATATATATATTATATGTATTACTATATATATGTATATACGTATTACTGAGATATATATATATATCAGTAATACGTCCACTTTTACTTCTATGTCTAATTTCTTCAGTTCTTCATTAAAGAAATTGGAAATTACTATTGGGTCCATGTGGAAGTTGAATAGATCCATAATATCTATGCTCCATTAATTATTACACGAGCACTACTTCTTTCGTATAGAGATGCTCTTTAGCTTTCCTCTATAGAGGCATGTATTAGATGAGACACGGATCGTAACGCACATCCAGTAGTCTCGGTCCTGGATTATCCTCACAGCTTATTCAAGGATCTCTCCAGTCAGATGTAATGCATATATCCACCGTTGAGGTACTCTTCCAGATCTTCTTCAACCCAAAGTAATTCCTAGTATAATCTCATTTCCTAAGCTATCATTTTAACACAAAGTGGGCGATGAATTGGAATAATATTTTGTTCAGTTCCTTTGCGTAGATAATTATTGAATAAACAAGAAAATATAAATTTATTAAGGAGAACACATTCTTATTGTGAAGTAAATTAGTATTTAGAATATAAATTTAGTTTCTTGCTTGATATCACTACCTTTACATATGGCTCACAGCAATATTAACTGATTATATACATCTTGCAATTTCCTACTCACTGTCACCAGTGTTCGTGATCAGCTCACTTAAATAAACTTCTACTGTGCGCCACTGAGCAGAAAGTAGAAGTGGTTGAGAATGGTCATGTGCTGGACCAATGGTGAGTTACAATTGTCTATATATATTATACAATGGTACTTACAACCCAGGATCGTAAAATATTGGAGGAATCTGGTGCATCAAAGTCAGTGGCAAGGAAGTCATAGTCCTAAGTAATGATTCAACGACATTTTAAAAAAGATCTGGCGTAACCAAACCATAACCAGAAAAATATAAATGAAACTGATCAGAGCTCATATATTTTGATCTTTCTCTGTGATGCTGAAACATCTACTCTGAGAGAACGGGATAACAAGATGATAGATGCCTCGATTACAAAGATCGAACAGCATCCACTCATAATTTTACGGCCCCAAATCTTCAGATATTTTGTCTTGAGAAGACCATGGAAAAAACGGAGAGTAGAAGGAACTGGATCTCGTGGAAAGTCACCAACACGGTGGACTGGCCCGATTAGAACTACGATATAAACCCCATTCCTGAAATATCACGGACCGAAATAGGTGACGACAGATCATCTATACTGTTATCCATGCAGTTCCATGATCAAGACTACTCTCATTAAGATGAAGTAGATGTCTCAATAATCGTCGATTGTGTATGTGAATATGTATGAATATGGACAAGCAAAGCTACGTGTAGCATTATATCTTCAATTTAAACGCCATGAAGTAAATGGTTTCAATGGTCATGTATTGATCGCGTAATTATTTGTTAAATGACCGTTTCGGCTTGATATCTATCTGCAAATCAAGTGGATCTCAAACATCAATATTAATGGACATCAATTAGTTGTCTATTTGCAGCCCCACTACATGATTGCTTATCGAACTACAGCAGAGCCAGCCTGTCGGCCTATCAATTCAGGGCAAATGTTGATTTAGGGGTAACATCTGTCCACGTCGAGAAGCTAGTCTACACGTCTTTACTATTATTATAATTGGCAAATGAAATCGTTTATAATTATAAAATAATTAAAACAAATATATAAAAATTACTTGGAAATATTAGAATGTAAAATTTAATTTAAGAACTTTTGTTTTTAAACAGACATCTATCTAAGTAATTCATCTATTTTGTTTTAATTATCAAATCATTATTTTCTGCGACAACGTAACTTCGCAAATAAAAACTAAATTTCATTAATTAATTTGTAAATCAAAATTATTTCACAATTTTATTTTATAATCAACCTCTAGGTTTATTTTAATTCGTCCAGTTATAACATTTAAAAGTCAATTGTAAATTGAAGAGTCCCAATTAGGAAGAATAGATCTGAGTTATTTCATAGCTATGATATATCTTATCTACCAATAATATCCGTCTACCACCACCCTTTTCTAACCTCTATCCTCCGCTTTTCTCCAGGCATCTTTCTTGTATCTTGGGTTCATTGAGTTAAGTCCAACGTTTATTCCTTCATCTTCATTTCATTTTCTATTCCATATGAGACTCCGAAGTTGTTTTATGGTCTCTGGATTACCTTCATCTTATGGATGATGTATATTGTACGAGTCCTAATTTCGTAATCTTTAGTCATACTTCCGAGTAAACTATTAAATATATTTTCCGGTGTCTCTCGCCCAGTATTCTATCGGTGCTCCAAATATTGAAATAAATCTGTCTATTAACTAGACCAATTCTCCCCTGAAAATGTTCATTCCCCTAATTGATCCTCCCCTAAAAGATTTTGAAATAATTAGCCTAGACAGGGTGAACTGGATCTTAAAAAGGGTTATTCTTCGCCAAATTAATTTAATGAAATTATGAAGGCGTAGATGAGCCTAGCAAGACATCCCTGACCCGCGGATAGAAGGGGAAGCGAATGAATAAATGTAGTTAACCTATAATAAGTGTCACGATTACTCAAAATTATAGCCGGAGAAAACCCATTTCACAATGTAGTAACTTTGTAAATTTTCTTGTTATTGAGTATCTATCTATGTAAATCTCATTTAACTTTATTAAAAAATATTTGTATATATTTTAATATAACATTGAAAACCAATCTGAATTCAACATAAAGAAAACGTGAAGCTAAATATAATTATAATGTACATACCTGCATATTATATATATGTTACATTTAATGTTTTTACAGGTATAAGATAACGAATTATTTTCTATATCCATCCAAAAAACCTTACTATTAATAATAAACTTACAAAATCTTCCTATAATAATCAAAGAAGCACTGAGCGTGCTAATTAGGCATGCACAAATCCGGCAATTAAACAAATAACTAAATTATAAGTTATCTTTCGTTACCATTAGACACAGTTAATCGCGATGTCAACTTATATTATTATTATTAATATTTAGGACCTACTAAGATTTTAACTCACTTTTAATTCACGGTCGAGTTTACTCGTCAGTTTAGAGCAGGATTCAAGATAAAAGGCCCTTGAGAATGACTAATTATATTTACTCGAAACGTCGGGAGTATAAAAGTCCTTCTCGAGACTATTTGACGCGGGTTACCCCATAAAATAATCCATTATCTTTTACCAGTGAAAACCTTAAATATATAATATATATACAAATATATATATATACAAATATATAAAACATTTATATCTCTGACAATTGAGATTTTGAACGTACAGAATAAGATTTTAACAGTTAATCAGTTAATGTAATACTTGACATACCAAGTCACAATTTCCTTAGTATATAATATAATGAAAAATAAAAAAATATGTCGACGAAACATAGTATGTCCATTTCCTTATTAAAATTTCATAAATCTCAAAAAACAGTTACCATCAGATCGAGAAACATTTTTATGAATTATCATCATCAATATCGGCTGTCTCTCGTATTCTTGGAAGACTATCCTTCACGATTGTGGGTCTTCAGATGGCTGAAGAGTTCAATCCTAGATCCACAAGTTCTGGGGCATTATGGCCATGGCAAAACAGCAGCTACTGACTGACTTTCACTCTCTGTTTACTCTTCCTTTCCTATTTGTCTTATTCTCTTTTGGTATACTACTTTAAAGTATTGGATGCCACTGCACCATTTCCTTCCAGTTAATCCTATTTGAAGTGTCGACATTTGATGGTTACCTATGGTAAAAACACGGGAGGGGGCAAAAATCTGCTTGAAAGACTTCTCGATAGTGATTCTTTAAAACTTCTCTTTCGGTAAAAACGTTGGTTGAAAATGATTTCTTTTGGTAGTCTGGTTTCAGGTATTCTAACCACATGGCTAACCCATCAAAATTGTTGCCTTTGATGCTCGTTAATTTGGTTTCTACGTGTATACTATCATTTGTGCGCTTATCTTGCCATTTTACTTTTAACGTCCTACTTAAACATCGTTAAAAGTCACTTTTTAGACATTTGATGTATCGTCTGTACGGTATACACGTTTCAAATGCATGCAGGAGTGTTGGTAGTATGACAGATTTGTACACCAACATATCGGTGTCTTTGTTTGGGTCGTGGTTAACTAAGATACTTTTTCTGAAGCGTTGGACAAAATGATTATACATGCCCACCATCCAACGTCTTCTTCATATATTTTCTGTGACATCCTTAATCCAAGGTCCAATTAAATGTATTATTAAATACTTTATTATCTTTTGTATAATTTGCATTTTGTTGCTTAACATGTTTGTAGGTATCTGTAAACTGACTAAAGTTTTATTTCCACACGCCCATTTCATGTTATCTTAACATCCCTATCTCTAGCCTAATCCTCCAGTACAAAATTTAAATCCATTTTCATATTTCTTCATTGTATCAGCTGATTTCATTCTTGGGCAACCCAAGTGTCAGAATTCCGACCGAGAGATTTCCTCGGAGAATGTTTGGAGGTCCTTCAGTTCTCACTCCTAACTACGTGACCAGCATATATCAGTATGTTCTATCTTATAACTGTCACTAATTTATATTTGAAGATATCGTAAAACTTTGAGGTAATTAATACGAATACGCTATCGGTTATTGATCATAAGTGGACCAAGTGCTTAGCGGAGATTTTTTTCATATATTCGGATGGCCGTTTCTGGTGATAAGGCCTTTACAGAATACAAACTATTAGCAATATGAAACAGGTTTATAATACCACTACTTATAAATAATTAAATCAGCAAAGTACATACAACAAACAAGAAATATGTAAAAGAAAAAATGTTTACATTGGTAAAAACTCAGACCGAACGTATGTTCATAACATGGCCAACCTTTCAATATGAACACATACAGAGTCAAGACTTCAGACCCAACACCAATGAGTGAGCAGCCAGTGCATACTTGTGTGTGTGTGTGTGCATTAAATTAAATTGTACTGTATTATTTAAACTTATTAAAATGTGAATTATCGTTACAAATTTCAAGTAGGTTATAAATTTCTCATGATCAAATATTGCATCATATTTTGTTACTTAAACTTTTTATTATTTCCTTCTTTTTTAAACTAATTATGTATAATTATGATTGTTGATTAAAAATGTAAAATGTTTGCCTCAGCACGGACGAAGCCCAGTGAGGCATATATTAAAATACGAAATGTACTTACAACATATATGTCTGTTTCATAAATAGTATATAATTATGAAACAGACATATCATCAGAACGGCAACGTGGCATTTTAAATAGATAATACTGAACAAAATAATAAATTGAAGCTGTTATAAATTTTTAAATTTAAAACATTGATTTAAGCGACCATTTAAATATATGTAGATACTTTGTCTGATTTCAAAACATATTCATACATATGAATTAGTTATCCAATAAATGATTTAATGTTTGATTGATTAATTCAAAAGACAACACACATTTTTATTTCATTCCATATGATTCCAATTTGTCAATATAAAAAAAAATTAAAATACTGCCGACACAAGTTATGTTTAAAACTTATATCGAATCCGAGAAAATCAACAATTTTATTTTCGTCTTATTCTATTCAAACCTTCCTCTCTTGCATAATTTACGTAACGAATTACGTTATTAATTATTTATCTGATACTTGATAATTATATAACTATCAACGTCATCTTGAAAGCATATCTAATTCATTTAAAATTTCTCGAATTTCATACTGGAAAAATGAAAGCTTGCCCTAAGTTAATTTTGATTATGGTAGATCACTTTTTTGACTAGTTTTATTTATATTTATACATTAATTCATTATAATATATATACGAGGCGCGTTTTTAAGTAAGTACCGTTGCCGGATATTCCCAGTGTAGCGCTGCGGTTGCGCACGCGCAATGGTTTCCTTCATCTGTTGACTCACACATGCAACGTTACAGACATTCACACAGTGTGGCCATCTTGTAGTGAGTGATTTAAATGTTAAAAACAATATATCAGTCCGCCGACTATGAGATACAATCCGTGATTCATTTCTTGAATGCACGAAACATGAAACCAGCTGACATTCATCGCCAAGTGTGTCCTATTTTGGCGCCAAGTGATTTCCATATTTTCCTTAATTTAAAGCGGTTCCTTGGTGGCAAGGATTTTGATAACAATGATGAATTCAAAGACGTAGTACAGACACGGTTTACATTCCAGGTGGCGTTATTCTATGACGGAGGTATATAAAAATTAGTGCTCCGTTATGACAAGTGCCTTAATAATGGTGATTAATATAGTGAGAAGTAGTTTAAGGTGTGTAGCGTCCGAAGAAAGTAAAGTTTTGTAAAAAAGATGGTATTTCTAAAAAAAAATCTGGTACTTACTTAAAAAACGCGCCTTGTATATTATACAGAGTACTACAGTGTAGACTTTTCACCCCTAATTGTGACCCACAATCACAATGCGCCTCTCTGTAGGCAATCTGGCATTGTGCGCGGAAGTCTAAAATTAATAAACATAATTTTACACCAACACTATCCTTCTTTCTATATATACACGAAATGGTTGCCTTTTCACTTTTTTTGAATACCGTGAATTGTATTAAATTTATTAGGAGACAACTCGAGATAGAGCTTAGTGACTGACTTTCCGTTTAACGCTATCTGGACTCGTGGTCCTCCCACAGAGAGGTATTATTTTTGAAATTAAAGTTTGACGAGGGTTGAAAGCGTGAGAAGTATTCAAAACTTTTTTCAGAGCCTGCGTTTAGTTTTAGACGCCTCTCTAACATTAGGGGCTCCATACGTTTTATTTATTTTCTGAATATTTTGAAGAGAAACACATGAAATGCTATATTTTTCTGCCAGTTAAATTTAGAAATTAGATGTTTCTTTCAATATTGTACTAACACTACCTTTTTTATTTGGGTTAGATTTTGATCCTCACGTAAGTGTTAAAAATGTCATATTTCTATTATATATTACAAAAGTATATTAAATATTGTACTTACTTTACCGAGTATTTAAACAAAACATGAACAAATGACGAATACAATTGATCCGTATATTTGGTGGTCGGTGATCCATACGCATTCAACGATTATCAAAAAACTATTGCAAAACAAAATTAGGGACAGTAAAAATAGTGATGCAAGAAAATTGAATTAATTAAAAATATATGGAGGTGGTCATTACAGATTCTCATACTACGGTTTTTTGTGTACACGATAACTCTCGTAGGTACTTCTTCTCAGATTGTGATAAAACTATTCTGAAAAATGGATTTTTAAATATAAACCATATTTGTTAACTAGCCTGATGCCAGTCTTGGTAATGTAGGGGTTGTGAATGTTGGATATTATTGACTCGTGAGGCTCTTAATTGTGTGATCGTATCAGAAGGTTTTGTGCATGGTGGGACTGAAGCCTCTTCTAGTTTCACCCGTGTTAGTCGCAGTGTATACGACTGTGCGTGTGTGATTATTTATGCTGTGTCTAGAGCAAGGTATTACAATGACAGGTACTACGAGTATACAGTTAAATGCGCGAATAAAGTTGAAGACCGGAGTGGCTCGCTTGAGATGTTGACGAAATAACGGTCTGCGAAGAAGTGGTCGGTTAGCTCTTAGAACTCGTTCGTCACGATTTATTGGCATCTGATTATTGGTTACTTTCGGTCCCATATGGCTGTCAGGTGAGTCCTTATACGGCCATGTCTGTGGGACGCGTGTAGGATCACCACAGTGACAAAAACATAAAACGCATTTGCGTTAATACTGGACCTAGAAAAATGTATAAAATACACATATCCAGTCGACGAGATGTCTCTCATCAACCATGTCAATAAATATCGGGGTGTTTTCGAATCTCGAGACTGTTAAATATGATAGCCTTTCTATATTAAATTATATGACAGTTTTTCATTATTATATTTTTCACTAATCTTTCTATATGCGTGGAAGCGTCGATCACCGCGCATCGCAATTCAGAGAAGGAAATAAAATATTTTCCAGAAACACGTATGGGACGGAAACACAAGGGAATTAAGGATACACGTTCGGAAGATGTACTAATACCATCGAGATACGAGGAATAATTCAACCTCAGGCGGTTATTATTATTTATGTAGATTGGAGTTTTACTTTGTTTGATCCTTGGCTCATGTTTTAAAAATGTATATGCGTACAGATAAATAATGAATTAATTTATTGTATCCAACAAGTTAAACATTTAATATAGAGGCGACAAAATTCTTTTTTTTCAGTATTTTTTAAATTAAAATAAACTTTACGCATTTTTTTTCCTTTTTAATACATAGATGATCAATAATGGTTCTCTAATTGATAGTACTATATAACAAAGTATGATGTAAAAACATGTTAAGACAAAATTGGTGTAATAATTAACAGAATGTATAATAAATTAATAATTAAGGAGGGTGACCAAGATTTAAAACTACCGCAAAAGTATAGAAACGTATGAGTTCCATGGTCACCGACGTCGAATCATGTGACGCGCGACAGTCTATCACATATAGCTACAACATAAATATCTCGGTCTCAGTGTGCCTGGTCTGTCTAAGAAAGATAAAGTATGGAGAAACTCATTATAACAGGAAAGATGGCGGAAAGAATCAGATGTTGGATAATTTCTTATTCGATGGACCGATCAGTGAAAGAGGTATCACGTCGAGCACTCCACCATCGGGAATTCTGGAGAGACTTGATTAAACAAGTGTCTCGTGGAAATCAGGAACTACAGCTGAAAAAAGATTTTTACAATGTTAATATACGTAACATAGATTATTTTTGTAACAATATTTGTTAGTTAAACAAAATAAATAATGTTATGCACACACTACCAAAATCTCTAAAATATGTTGTCTGAAATTACCTTAAAAGGCATACAAAAGTTGTTACCTATAAATTATTAATCAGATTTAAGAACACTCAAGTTGCGTAGATTTGATTATTCACAATTTTCACAAAAGTGCTCAATCTCAGTTTGAGTTTTGAGTTTCTATGATTGGCTGCCTTCTGTATATTGATAGTGAACGTTTTTCTGACGCATCGGCTGATCCAACCTATTCGTATCATTGTTGTCATAAATAGGTTAGTCAGCCGGATCATTAGAATGATTGCGGTTACGATTGCAAGGTTCTGTAAAGAGGTACACTAGGATAATCAATAAAACACATCTTATCAAAAATATAATTTAGAAAAAAATAACCGTGCCATGCTACATTTCTAAATTATTTTTTTTCATATTTGCCTGGAACCGGAAAAATATCATCATCTTATTTTACTAATGCCACATATGATAGTCATTTATCATAAAAAAAAATCAATTACTACTCTAATTTTAAATCATTATAATTTTTTCAAAAGAACAAAGAAAATTCCGCTATAGGGTTTCTCCGGGTCTTCCTCCAAATTTATGACAATGACGGGAAATGAAATAGTGCGGCCCTGCCTCGCTCAAAAGCCTCACTAATAACGTAAACACACCCCGTCGGCTTTTCTGGAAATAGCTTCTGAAATTGCACCTGACGTTTGTCGGTTCAGTTATAATGAGATATAAGTTGTTTTACCACATCCATGTATCGTTTAGCCACACGCTATAACCATGACACGTGGCGCGCGGTGTGTGGCAGGTGGCACGTGGCACGTGGCGAGACGACAGATTGCAGGGAAAACAATTTACTTCACGATTAACCCATTTAAGTATCACGGTTTCATGGTGTAAACACATTTTTTGTCAATTTCACAAAAAAAAACCCTATTAAATACACAACACAAGATATGACGAGATCAGAGAGGAATAAAATCTGTTATCAGTTATCATGTGTTCGTACATGTCGCTGGAATGGTAAATAATTTTGTTATTTTATAACATTTTATGAATAAACCTGATTGAGTATTTATTTGCGTTAACTGGTTAAATTACTTTATACTGTGGTAAACCATTTTCTTAATAATTCCTACATTATTTTTTCAACATTAAAATATAGGTTTTACGGAAATACCGACCGTGGCCGCGCAGTGATCATCAGTGGCCGTATAGTGACCACTAACTTAGCATAGCAAAGCCGATGGTTTTATGCATACTTTAAATAATATATATTTAATAAACGTACGCACTGTTTTTTTACAAAAAAGTAATTGTCCTAATATAAAACATTTATGAACAAATACCCAATGTTTACTAGTAAGCGATCAAAAATGTACGTTCATATAACTGTAATGTTTTAATATAGCGCATGAGTTTAATTACGTAAATTTACGCGAGGGGTTGAATCTCAAGAAACAATGTGGTTATGACGGCATTGCAGACAACTAAATTGAGATCACCAGCGTGTTATGAACTAACGCGCGTCAAAAACTATAAAATCTCCCCTCACGAGTTTAAAAATAAATAATTCATATTTTTACAACCATATTATTATAGTGCGTGCTTTGTTTTATTTAAAAAAGCGACATTTTGAATAGTTATAATTATTGCGAGAATTATTGTTTTTAGATATTTGAGATGTTGGATAATTTATTACTCTGGGTGTTTATTATATCCTTCATTATACTGCACTTCCTCATTTTTTATCTGACTTCGTCGCTATCGCTATTGGATATTGCCAGTAAGAAAAAATTCTTTATATTCGTCAAAATAGCGAATATGTCGAACGTGTTTTTATATCTGTAGCTCAAGATAAGAAAGAAAAGATGAGATAAGATAATGTTTTCTCTTTTAAATATTCAATAACAGTGCATAAATATATATTCAATTTGAAATGAATTGTACATTGTATTTATTACGAGTAAGAAAAAATAATCATTAGCGAAATCGTACGAATTTTTATGACTGGCAAGTATATTGACCATCTATTATCTCGCTTAGCACTTTATTTTTTTATCTGTGGTCGCACTGTCAAATGTGACGCGAGATGACATATGGTAATATTTACGTTCGTTCGCAATGTGTACGTTTGTTCAATAATCAGTTTTTTCAGCTATTAAAGCCGTTTCGCAGCCGATAGTGTCTGCATGTAGTGGTGATGGCTGCGCGGACAGGGCTTCCGTAAATTCTATATTTCGTCTAAAGTAATATAATAAGGATGCTCAATATACTATTTTTAAAAACAATTTAATATGGGATTTCCGCATTGAAATAGATTCTATGAAAGCCCTGAACATACAACGGCCTTCATTGACATATTTTATGCAGAGGTCTCAGATGGCACTGTCTACTTGGGCATTTGTGCAGAGAAGTGAAGACGGCGGAAGAATCACAAATGGAATAGGTCAACGAAGGTTTTCTATACTTCCATAAGAAAAGGTCGTCATGGCGTCAGGTGGTAACCAGCTATATAATCCACATTCAAAACCAATCTAATCAACCAACCAACACATAAATGTGATAGAACATATGACCCCAAATAGATCGGAAGTGGCCAAGAAGAAGACGTGAAGACGAAGAAAACCGAACGGGTTATATTACTGTGTTTTTCAATCTGTCATTGCTTTATCTTGTCTATTTAAGTAAGTCGTTATTACGATGCCTATATATTGATTTTTAATTATTTTTTTATCAAATTAACTTTTTTAGTAACATGTTAAAATCTAATGACGAAAGAAAATAAATTATTCTAAATCAATTTAAATTGCGCAAACGTTATAAAATCAATCCAATATTTACTTAAAAAAATCAACTGAAGAAAGGTGAAAGAAAAAGTAAAAGAAATATAAGGATTTTATAACTATTGTTATGGCGTCGTTCGTTCATTTAATATTCAGCGTCTTACACAGAGATTAATTATTAAAATCAGTTTCGATATTGGCATCTTGGATCTACTATATGCAATCAACTTTAATATACAATGAGGCAGTGGAGCGTGTCAGAAATGATATTTTGTGGTATGTTAAAAAAATATTTAGATATAATATTTAATAGAATATAGATATATTTAGAAAAATCTAGATTACCATGTTTTTTGAATTTTTTCAAAATATTCAATTCTTTCGGAGATATTGGCGTTCAAAGTTGGGCTTGTTGAATAACGCTCGAATTAGCAATATCCACCGTGTGACGTCACATCTCTCCGTACGTACCGGCCAGTACTAACAATATTGGTATTAGAGCAGAGAGTATCGACTTGTCGACTCGGAAGATGTGATGTCACATCTCTCGTGTAACATCTGTAACTCTGCCTTATGTCAAGATGTCTAAAAAATTCTTTCAGTTTTGTAAATGAGGTTTTTTGAAGAAATAAAAAAAAATTATTCCATTGTGGTTATATTTTGCATCGACTGGGTTGCTAATAACGTGCTGGTGATTGATGACCGGTGACAAGTAGAGAATACGTGACGAAATGAGATAGGTTACCACTTTCCAGTACTGCCTGGCCAAAAATCCAATTGAAACAATGTCATAAGTGGGTAAATAACCAATAATGAATAATTAAATATCTTTTGGTATTCGAGATGCAGAAAGAAGCAAGCAAATTTATTTTAAATCTTCGATTTAGGTTATACTCGTATGTTGTGTGTATTTTTGGAAAAAGTGTAGGTATTATAATTATTTCACTTATTAATATATTATATATCAATAAGGCAATTTATGGAAAAATAATAATTAAATAAATACATACCTAACAGCGGGCACGCAAACAATGTATTTAATTCCGATTACATTTGTCTCAATGTATTTCATATTTTTGAATTATTTCAGTTTTTATATTTCTTCATTCCATGATTATCATCGGCGTGACTATTATGGTGCTGGATTGATCAAGTATTTAATGATGGTACTAATTCTCACCAAACCAAGGGTCCTTGATTCACAACTTTACGAATCTTCATATATTTGTATATTATAATTATTGCGTATATATATTTAAACATATTCACAATGACTGAATGAAGTGAAAATTTCATTATAATAATGTCTTAATCGTCTAACCATACACCACGATTGATCATGGCGCGTGGCTAGACGATACTTAGCAAATAATGTCTACGCCGAATTCAAACGGCTAATAATATGATAAATTACATTGGCAATTAATTTCCTATTAAAATTTCTCGCTATTTTTATAATATTTATGTATGTACAACGAAAATCATAAATACATACCTAGAAGATTCTATTTCCTTCGCCGAATTTGATTCATAAAATGCTTCCGGAGATATAAAATTTGTTATCAAATCGTCTTGGAACAAATATGGGAATAATCTGGACCGATCGTTGCTTCATACAGACAAACCTTTAGTTTTACAGCTTCCGATAAAACTAAAAAACTCCGCGTGAGCCGTCACTGAGTAGAAAGGTCGCCTTAAATCATTAATTTATACTGTGAAATAATCAGCTACCGTAACCCTTGTCAAAACGATACTTCTTTCAAGCGTATTTGACAATTTCAGGATGAATACTCAGTGAACCAGAACAAAATTATACAAGTCACGTGGCACTTTATCGGACGGTTCAATCTCGTGTCGTAGTAAAATGAAGGTACGATAAGACACAAACATCAGAAATAGTGCCGTCTTGTGGCAAAGTGGCTCTATATTAGAGATTTTATATTTCTAATCTCGGGTCTCGCTCTAGGGTGACATTTTTCGCGACGGGGACCTAATCCATTTGGCCACGCATTTAGAAATTTCCTTCAATATTGGACCATTTTTTCTCTCTATTTCATCTGCCAAAATCGGTCAATGTTCTGTGAAAAATACCTTCTAGAAAACAGAAAAGGTTTATTGAATTATGGTGGGTGCGATGTTGGCCCTTATTTACCGTGACGTGTTACGATACTGGGGTCCTGGAGTATCGATTGATCCTAAAATAATGTCAGAAAAAGATACGCCCAAGTGATCAACTAAATCTTGTGTGATCAAAGTTTTAGTGTACCATATTTATTGACTACTAATAATAATGACAATCACTTTGGCACGTCGTGTCGTCTCTGTATATGAGTGTGCTTTTTTTAAACTTTTTTCTCTCGGTCCGATTAAACAGCTGCTATTTCGAAACAAAATGGTGGATCAATCTTATTATTGATGAACTTAGCCGAGATATATACCAAATTAATATTTCAGAAAACTTTCATTGAATTCAGAGCAGGAATCCGGAAGTTTCGTCGTGAAATCCTACGCAATAGGTAAATTTCTACCGAAATCTCATCAGCCTACCGCCATTTGCGAAATCGTACATAAATTTTTCAGATTCTTATTTTTACTGTTAATCATCTGACGAACAAATTAATATTTCTGTCACTCGAGAAATGTAAAATACCACCGTATCAACTACCAATCATACAAAACACTGGGGAATAAGTTTATGGGTTTGTATACTTCTTCTTCTTCTATTAAACAGGCAATCCACCTTTCGAGAGTGATTCAGCATACACCACAATTCAATAATTGTTACAGGTTTATGAATGTTGATCACAGCGATTGCGATTTTGAGGAAAACAGTTTATATTTAAATAATTTTATTTTTTATCTTTGTTTAATTTTTTATTTTTTACAAATTATTTAATTTTTTATTTAATTAAACAAAGATAAAAAATAAAAATATGAATCTTAACCACAAAGATAACATTGCTTATTTTAAAAGTATATATTTAAATAATTTTCTCCTAAAAACATGTTATATTTAACGGAAAAAATATCGTTAAGATTGCATATTTACGCCTTTGTAATGTTATTTTGAAAAAAAAAAATTATAAACTGCAAAAGTTATATTATAACAAAGTGTGCTATTTCATGGTTCTGTTTCTGTTCACCGTCTACGATACTTTTCCTCCTTGAAATCTGTTAGCTGTTTATGACAGATCCACATATCGCCAATGGCTATGCGCCTATGGATGCTCCATTATGTTTACTATACCTATATTCTTCCCTCCCTATTTCCTATACCTCAGAGCACGACTTTATCTGTGTATTGTCTATGACTTTTGAACTGTCAAGTGGACTGGGTGTCCTGCTATGTGCTCGTCACTAACTTGAAGTTATTGTATTTCTAGTGCGTATTCGGTTCCTGTGCGTGCCAAAATCGCTATTGTGTATCACAGTGTTTCGTGCTTATCATCTAATAAGTTATCTGAAGTTCAGGAGCTGTGACTGCAGGAGAGAAAATCCAGGTAAGTCGTGATCTTCCCGGTTGGCTCTCGAGTCTTTATTATCCTGTCTCTATTCAAAATTTCTATCACCTTTTCTACATCCTGTTTCTCCACCGCTTGTGTAAACAAAGTCATTGTTTTCACTTAATAAAGTTGTTTAGATTTGTTAAAAAATGACTAAAATACCACATACAACATTGCACTCCTGTGTACACTTTTCTGGGCTAATCTTCTATTCATATTTAACCTTTCTGATCGATGATGTAAGAAATGTCAGATATACATACATAACAGATTAGCCTAGAAAACTGAACACAGGAGATTTTTAACGAACTTGAAAATCTAAGAACATTTTTAACGTCAGTGTTACCCTTTCACCGCATTACACTGAAGGAATATTACTATGGCGGAAAAGGCGTTTTGTTTCTGTGTATTTAAACGTATTATTTAATTTATAATTACTCTCAAGTTTATTTTAGAAACCAATTATCGCATGAGTTTTATTTTTGTGTCACTATAAATATAAATAATTTTCCGGATGCCAGTTCAATACTTGTCTCAAAACCGCAATATTTTTTTTCGCACTTGTGTCCCTAAACTCGCAGCACGATCTGTCATGGCGACTGATTTGAAACCACATTGTTTATCAAGAAATGGAATTAATTTAAGATCATCTGTATGTTGTGAATAAAACAGATAACTGTCAAATAAAATGTTTATTATTAAATAGTAAATGACCGTCAACTACTATGATACAGATATTGTAGACAAATTCCATGCATAGATTAATTTTCGGGAATATTTAACAATTATTATACATGTAACAGGATTTTTGTAATTTTGATGACACGTGAGAAAGATCGTTTTGTAAATCTCTTACATAATACGAGCGAATACAATACCTTTCTCCAGCTTATATTATGTTTTTTGCAGGTAAACACAAGACATTAGATATCTACCGAAATTGACCAATCCATCTATCCCTGTCTTCACAATAACACATACATCAATCTTCCATTCTATTCACTTAACCCAATTCTGTTTGATTTATATATAACCTTCTTCTTTTCAAAAACAGTGCGGTGCTATTTGTGTTTACAGAATATTCTGGGTTTCTGGATAATATAAAATACATTGCATTTCAGATTTTATTTTCGTCAAATTCTCTCAATATTTCAGCATTTTACGTCAAAACTAAATTGTTATAGATACAATAGGGGTACGCGGTTTGCACTTACCTCATTGTGCATACATATAATGAATCATATATAATATGTCTAACTGTCCATCATTTATACAATCCTACATACACTCTTTACTCTATTTATATTAAAACTAAAAAAAATCATAGTTACTCTTTATGACCCAGTATAAAATATAGTTAATAATCGCCTACCATATGTATAAATGTGTTTTATATTGAATACCATCTACTTCAAATAAAGCACTTTCAGGTCCTTGCGTAAAATATAAATATCCTCCCTTACTCTTGGCCGCCCCACATTTTCCCCAGATATAAAGATGTATTTAATTTTTTTTTTTTATTAATATTAAAAATATAATACAATTTCAATAATCAGTGGATATATATATATATTTCTTTTAACATTTTTTTCTTCTCTATAAGAGTAAGACTCGTGTATAGAGAAGGAGTATATTCGAGTTAATTTATGTTTCAGTTAGTCTGTGTACATATTTTTTTAACTTCAGTTACAAATTTATGATAGTCCGTAATTTTTCTAATTGTGATGGGAAGATTGTTAAAAAATTTGATACCTTGATAAATATATTGATTTTGAGTTGCAGTATATATTAGTTTTGGGATATCAATATTACATTGAATACCATCCTGTCCAATTTATCCTAAACAAATCATGGACACTCCCTACCCCTGGTCAACCCATCTTCTCCCACAGATATAAATAAATACATGTACTATATTGAAGTCATTTTATGTGTCCAAATTTTGCATTGTTTCTCTTTAGGACCCTGAAAAAACTGTAATCACTCCTTTCACCCTCCTGAGCATCTCTCCCTTTCCCTACCTGGATCAAATATGTATACCACCCCGCTATCCCTAAACCTTTATCTTAAGTTGTAACTTAATCTGAATCTGCATGGACTGATAGTGTATTTACGAACATCGCATGTAAGAGTTTTAAAATGACGATTATTTATCATAAATAACGTATTCCTAGATTAATTATCAAAAATTATGATTTTGATAAATATGACCCGAGTTTGTTGGAAAGTTTTACAAAAAAATGTCATCCATACGTGTGAGAAATCATTATTTAATATATCCATCTCGAGCTACTCTGGCACTGGTGTAGGATCTAAAGGCTTTCCCCTACACAGTAATAAGACAAGAAAGAAAACAGCAACTTTAATTATTTTTTTGCTTACGTACAGCACCTATGCACATAAAATTTATTTTTTCTAAGAATAAACATTCTGAAATAGTCGGTTTATAAAATATTATATTATGTTTTAAGGAGATTACTTGCATTAGAAATTTTTCAAGGAATTCTCACAATCGTGTGACGAGGATTTTCTTCAATTTATTGGAGGTACATTTCCGCACGGGTCTTCTATGACCCATATTCCTCTCAAATTCTTTCATTCCACGCTGCTCCGATATTAAGAAATATGGTGTGACGTCAACGAGTATGTCTTAATCTTGGTTATTTATCGTCGCTCGTTCATAAATCGAAAAATGAAATATACATTGTCGCACTTACCTATATCTCACCCGACAATAAAAATATTTAAAAAAAGTCATGGCTTGGAGTAAAACTAATCAGTTTTCTAGTTCAAAAATTGTATCATCTAAATAAGAAATATTTATTACGTTTGAAGGAGTTCGTAATTACACATTTTGACCGTGAAGTTTCAAGAATCAACCCAAATAAATTTTATTGACCATTAGTGTTTTATATTTTCATGACGACCGGTTTCACCAACTGGAAGCACGTCGCTCCCTCAGGATACATCTAGAATTGTAGGATTTTTTCAAATATAAGCACTGATAAGGTGAAAACCTCTAAAGCGGAATTTTGCGTACGGCTGATGGAAGAACATATATATATATATATAATATAAAACGTACGCGACAAAAATTTTAGAGCGACCACAAAATATCAGATAGGTCATATAAAAAGATAAAAATATTCTAAACTACTTGATATCACAAAACGATGTTGTTCAAAAGATAGCACAAAGCAAAAAATCCCCTCCGGCACTGACCGCAATAACTATGTAGATTTCATGCATGTCATTTGTGTGTGTAATTGTGATTTTTGATTTTACGTTTTGCGTTACGAATTTAGTAAGTTTACGAACTTCTGTGAACAGCCGCCATTTTAAAATAACATCTCAGATCAAGATAGTATAGTTAACGAACTTATCAAATGAAACAGATTATTTTTTTAAGGATGGTCATAATTGCACGATAAGATCCTCTACAGTAGGTAAAATTTTTCGAAATCTAATTGGAAAACCAACTATATTTAAATATGTTTTCGCTTTCGATCAGACACTTTCGATGGAAATAATTTACGACATAATTTTGACGAGTTCTTTTGTTGATTATTTTTTTATGAATCATTTCAGAATACTAAATACTAATAAAAAAAGAAGACTAAAATAAAGTATGACTAAATATTTGTATTGCATTGTTCCTCGATAATAGTAACGAATTTTTTTTTTTTCGGCATTATTGTATTATTTTTTGTTACGTTATTTTCATTACAAATTGACTTAAAACCATTTTATTTTAACTAAGTTCCACTAAATGAACATATATCCATAAGATGTGTTATTATTCGCGTTTGAATAATTATTGATTTCAATTGCGTTTATTAAATTAACTTCGTTAAAATATAATAAACCATCACGAGGAATCATTAGAAATAATTCATTTAATATAATTTGTCATGTATTTTAATTGAAATATCATATAAAGAGATACTCAGCTACTTACATAATCGTATTAGATGATACTATTAATATATTAAACAATATTCAAGTCCCATCTCCAACATAATTTATCGTCAGGCGGATGTTGGATATTGGATGTTGTATAGAATCAAAACGTGATCATTAATCAAGCCGTTTTTTCAGCTTTCCAAGAAAGATAAAGAGAGGAATTCGCCGCCCTTTTGCGTCAATAAATGAACATCTTATGTAATTTAACATTTATTTCGGATTAAAACGTAATTAAAGGAAATTAATTATATATTTATTCATGTATATTCATTTATCTATTTATACTTTCGTAGATAGATTAATTATAATTTATTTTCAACAATATATAATTTATATTATATAATTACGTATCTTTGACTATAAATGTAAACCTGATTAGAATTTTTGTTTTTTACATTTTTTAAATTAGCTGAAAACAAGTTTATCGTTGTTTAAAAAAAAATTTAGATAATTCACACAGAAAAGAATTATATACCGAAAAATATATTCATCACCTGGACTCGAATTTTGTAATGCCTTTAGTCAGCTTTACCGATTAAGCTACAACGACTACATAGACGTAGTCAAATTTTTATCATATATGTGCTTATTGATAATCGTAAACCTGGGAAACATAAACATGGCCAATATATATTTTATTTAAAAATATTACTTTTTTTCTGTTTTCCATACAATGAACGGAAACGCACGGGTCACTCAAAAATCAGATTTAAAAATATTATTTCAATAATTTAATTTTTGTAATATTACCCCTATTAAAACTATTACTATGAGATAGGAGATAAATATAAATGTGTTTTATACAAAAATCGATTGATTTCCTTAAGAATCTTTAAATTTATTATGTTATTTTAAATCTACCAGCATATAGGTGCGCCATTATCTGTTTTGCGTGGCATATAAGAACGTAACGTATCTTTAATAAAATACAGAAATACATAATACAAATAATTGTATAACTACAAATACTACTTTAGTATGTCTTTCAAATTGAGCTAATTTTATAAGGATTTTTACCATTCTCAAAAAAACATTTTGAATGCTGTAATGCATATGATTTGTTAAATATTAGAGTACTAGTAGTTCACTAACATATGTATTATATTGAATAACTACACCGCCCAAATAGGGTGTATTTTCTGGGTACCCTCAGGTCTTCCTGCCCGTAGTTCTTGTGTTGTGGCCATGTTTAACTAAAGTTTGATCTTATAGGATTAAGTGGATTTGTTTTAAAATGGCAAATACGTATCGTTTGTGACGTCAAGCACTTCAAGAGAATTAAATAGATCGAATGAAGTCTTAAATGTACCACGGGTAATTAAACCAAAGAACCTTAAACTTAAACCTTCTGACACTCTGTGAGTATGTGTAATTACACCCTACATCCGTAATGATTGATATTAGAAAAATACTCATGTATAAGTATTTCTTTACTAATTATTTTTGATAAAAATAAAATTAATCAACTAGAAAGATATACAGAAAAATATCTATTTAAAGAAGAAATATTTAGTTCTATTGTAAAATAACAGTTTTTTTAGACCATAGTCTGTGGTATTTTAATACAAATTAAATGTATCAATTAGAAAGATATACAAAAAATAATATTTATCGAATAAATAGTATTATTGCTACCGGGACATTCGTACCTGGATCTGTGAGAATCGCGTTCGCGATCTGGAGAAATGCGTTTACCAATTACACCATGCCAACAGAGTAAGTTGACGACAAATTTTTGAACTTATATGCGGCAGCTCTCTCAAATTGATATACCTGTCATTCCATTTTTAAACGCTATTACCTTTTATTGAGATAAACCTCAAATATCTTTGAGTAATATACGCTAGGAGATTCCATAGATGAAATCAATTCCTCTTTATTAAATATTTTATTGAATTGAATTTTTCTGTATATTTTTCTAATTAATATGAATAATTTAATTTGTATTGAATACCATAGAACTAAGTTCTGAAATTGCAACTTGCAACTGTTGCAAATGTATTTTCATTAAATTATCTTTAAACCACACACGCTTAAGATTATGCTGTATTTGTAATCGTCTATATTTGTCACTGACAGTTGTCATAATGACATTCTTTTATCTAGTCTGATATCTTCTTTTCGTCCGTAGTTTCCATGTAGTCAGTTTTTGGCTCCATAAGTCATCCTTTTGTCGCATAACGTATCCTGCCCGATGTCCTTTTAATTTAGTCATCCATAAGACAACATCAGATTTTTCATGCATCTACTTATTTCGTTTACAATCTATGGAGGATATACCGAGCATTGACTTGTTGGGTAAATTATACTTATTTATTTCCATGCAGTTCTAGTTAAAGACACGCCATATACTATCACATCATTCTACACACACACATTTTTCGTCAATTTTGCATGTTTACAATTTCTCACAAATAGCCGATTTTCCAAGACTTTCGATAGCACTCTCAATTAATATTGGTTCTGTGTGTACGAATATGTATCGTGCCCTATGTGTTTTATCCGTAATCTCTTGAGCATTCCTTCTCAGACTATCGTATTATAATTATTTTGATAATGCTTTAACCATCTGAGTTTAACCATTTAGTTAAAGCAACATCGTTCGATAAATTGCCAAAATGCATCATCGACCCCGACGTCTATAATGGGGTACAATGCAAAGGCTTTTCAAACATTAATTAAAAAAGCTCGAGCTCTAATTAGTAAAAACGTAGTAGAAAGTACTACTGAAACAAAATGATATATTAAAACATTCAAAATATAAATCTTTACAATATTTTGAGTATGTTCAAATCTTTGTAGGAACTAATTACTGGGTTTTATCCCCTGGGGGATTGTCATCAAGATTAAGATATCTCACAGAGATGAAGCTATTATTTTTATATAAGAAGTATAGAAGTCTTGGGCATTACTGAGCTTACGACCTGTCATCGGCTAGCTTAAGTGATCAATTTACACAATGTAACATTCACCTATTTACCCACGCTACCAAATCTATCAAATTTTTGGAAGTTCTATATATGATATCCGGATGGAACATTTCACTTATTTATTATGACGATTATTTATTACCAGCCGATGACAGATCGTAGGCCCTGTAATGCCCAAGACTTCAATACTTCTCATATAAAAATAATATCTTCGTCTCTGTGAGACATCTTATTAATCTTGATATATATCTTTATTATTCAAAAAGTTATTCTTAATTTGCTTATTAATTTCAAAATATTTATATACTTATATTATTTTTTAAATATGATTTTCTATAAAATAACGCAAAACCCTGTTACAGGTGTATCAAAGAAAGTAAACACAAATAATAATTGTGGTTTCATACTTCTATCGTCATGCACATATTGTATGCCATGCACGTAGTGGACTAGTATTATGCAGTCGCACGTGTGCGTACCGATCTCGAGAAATGAATAAATATGTATTATAAATTAATGAAATGTGACTTACATAATAAATATACTTTACTATAATTATTGAATACTTAAAACTAAAGCGAAATTCGTATATTGCTTCTAAAAATAAAAAAATACTTTTCATCGTGTTTTCAAACTTATTACTTTGCTCTCTGAGCCATGGTCCATTAAACGTCTACTTTACACTGCGTAAACCGCTCGGGTGCCGGTCAGAACCCTGACAGCTGAAATTCTGACTAATTTTCAACAAACCATCTCACCAACGGCCATTATACCTCTTCGTACATTTTGTAAAATAGGTTTAATACAGGGTTAGGTTATGTTAGTTTTGAATTATTTTTCATAATAATAAAATTCTATACATACTAGTTTATAGTAGATATATATACGTCTTACATTTTAAGTTGTCATAATTGTAGCTTTTCTCAAATTTAACAGTTGGAATTATGATCCAAACTACAACTATTTGTTACCGTTTCCCTTGCTTGGTCCATTATCTTACCAAATTCTAATTCGTCCTGCTTTCTTAGTTATAGTAATTACTACTTTTTCCAATCTTTCTATGTATTGTCAATAGCCTTTCTTTGGTGCGTTGTTCTTAAACGTATATTTTTGTCTTGCAATTCAGGATTTGTGAAGTATTCTAGTTAATTTCTTTTATAGATTTTATTGAAACTACATAGTTGGATAGTCAGAAAAAAGACATAATAAATTTTCAATAATTTTATTGGCTTTTTCGTGCCTTGGCAAAGCCAATAACCCAATAGTTATAGAACAATTACAGAAATTTATTATTTTTCATTCATAATTTTCAACAGGGAATCTATTGAATCATAATATCAAACAAGAACTTAATCAAAGCTAGTTAAAGTTGATATCCAAAAACCTGAATACAGACACGCAGTGTAATAAGTGAATCGTGAATAAATCACAGATTCGTTCAACTGTAAAATCAATCGAATACAAACAAAAGTGATTCGTATGTTAAGAATTCAGTTGACGAATAATTTTCTCCACTAAAAAGTATTTTGAAATCTTATGTGGGAAGAAAAGTGCTTACTATTTGGCTGGGTGCAAATCACGTGATGCTGAACCGTCAATACAATTCGAGGTTGGGATTTTTCTACCTCATCAACACATTTGGGAGTTACGACATTTAAAATCTTGGTGCTTGTATTATAAGAAAGGAAAATAAGGCATAAATAAGCAAGCTGTCATTTGTATTGGAAAACACTTAGCTCTCGGCACAGATCAAACTGAACTAATGTGAGCAGTTTAGGTTAATGTTGTCTACTTGGATTTTCCATTTCCTGTGTAGAACCTTTCTAGTCCGCTGGCAACAAACACTTGATGCTTATTTGGGATTAGGGTTAAAATCCTTTTATTTAACGAGGCGCACACTGGAGGGGATGAATCAAGATTAACCCTAGATGGGTTAGTTGGGTCCTCTATCACTCAATGAAATTTTGTTTAATCGAAATTCTCGGTTATAGCTTCAGGGTTGTGTGAAGTTAAGGAAACTGAAGCTATCCATAATAATATTGAGCTCCCCCGTCCATTATCTATGACTTTCTTAATGTAGCGGCTTCAGACGTAGACGGTGGGGTTGTAAAGTGCTTGCTTAAACACTTTACACCTTGCCTGTAATCAAGTTTGTAAGACGGCAGTAGGTTATCTCTTGGTTAAGATTACTTTCATGTTTTATCTTTTATTTATTCAATAACAGTACGTAAATATATATTCAATTTGAAATGTATACATTGTCTTTTTTGCGTATACATGACAACTGTCATATTTTCTTAGCTATACTGTATATTATATACCATAGAATAAAGCACTTTCCGCAATGTCAAAACAAAGATTTTTGGGTATGTTTTGACCTAAAATTTAACAAAATTAAATTAAATAAATAGAAAATCATTCATCCGATTCCAAATAGGATTATTGCATTAATTATTGTCTATCCGCGATATATATCCCACAAAGGTGGAATCATTTTAATTACGTCTAGATTTTATTTACGAGTGGTTTGTTTTGGGGAAAGCTCTATCATTGAAATATACATTCTATTGATTACCTGACCACGCAGCGGTCACCAAAGACGGTGTAGCGGCCGCTCTTGGCTGCGAAGCGGTCACAACAGTCGCCCGTAGGATCTAGCAGTAAGCAATCGGCGATAGCCCATTTCTTATCAGCTAAGTAAAAAAAAACTATTATCACAGAAATGTGAAATTTAAGTAGTCGGAACATAAACATAATCATTCGCTTCACTGATCTAAATATTAACGATACAAGAATCTAAAAAAATTCTGGATATTACATTATTTTGAAAACACTTTATTTAGTTATAAATTCAGTCATAAATAATGATAAAAATATTACTACAAAATATACCTCCGCTTCTTACGAATAAAAAAAGTGTAAAATTGTTGCATTACTATTGTTAATTTAACGTTAATATTAGATAATCACTATTGAAGGCTCTGATATATGTTTTGTTGTGTTATGATTTATCATGATGTTCTATTCATTTATTTAATCACCTTAAAAAAGTTTTCTTAAATGCATTGAGATATAATAATCAGGATACAGATGTAAATGTTTCATTATTTTTTTATTCTTTGCATCCCAGAATATATACATATTTCGACACCTTCCACGTAAAGTATTGTACGAGGGCGAGTCAAAAATTATCTACATTTTCGTCATAACTCCACTCCGTCTGCGCGTGCATGCTTAGAGTTGGCACAACTGCGGTAACATGCACGAAATTTGATCCCGATCGTATCATTTATCTTCCGGATATTACAGTGTAAACATATCTGCTCTGCTATCAGTTTGCACCAAGGAGGAACAACGAGCGTGATTTCGCCCTTTCACACCCCCGATCATTTCTCTGATCGGGGGTGTGAAGGGGCTAAAATTCATCGTAGACTTTTATCACAATACGCTGACAGTATTTTATCATTTAAATGTGTAAAAGACTGACTAGTATTATATAAATAGGTTTAACTTTTACATATAAACATTTTACAATTGCTTAATTCTTGAACAAGTTACTTACTTACTTACTTACCATCACGCCGTTTCTTCGCGGGGGTAGGCAGTGAGAAAAGAGCGCCACACTCTTCTATCCTGACACATAATTCTCGCCTTATCCACATTCATATATCTTCTTATACACAGGCTCGCCAATTATTGAGGCTCCTAGCAGGACCATCCTCCAGTATCTGGTTTACCTGGTTGTACCAAGTCTTCCGCGGACGGCCTCTATTTCTGGTGCTATCAAAATTTGCATCACACATCTTTCTTACCATTCTCTCCTCATTTATCCGTTCCATATAACCAAACCACCTAAGTGATTCTTTTTTAATCTTACTCACTATACTGAATAATTTGAAGCGTTCAAATGGTTAAAAAAAATTTTGATCATGGTTGATAAACTGCTACTGTTGAAACCATTCGCCGTGGTCCACCAAGGACATTTCAACTTGGTCTCAATCTTAATAATTAAACCTTTGCCTACAAGTTTCTTCAAACAGCTGTTTTCCAGAATTTGATTCGGCATCCCGGGAGATTCGGCAACTTTTTAAGGAGTTACACTAATCTGGGAGCCTGAAATTTAGGTGTAAATTGGGTGATTTTTTACAAGGAAGTGAATATTTTTGGCACTTATTATAGTACATATTGAGTTATCGTTTTATTAAGAAAATGAAAAAAAAAATGGCCGCAACATGTCCATTCTCGTAGAGCTCTTCCGCCGTTGCACACGCGAGTGAACTGCAACTTTATTCAGAATTAAAACAGAAAAAAAAGATCATGTCTGTGATAACCTGCGCTTTGTGATAAGCTAGGCCTTTACCACTCGTTTACTCTGGTCTTCAATCCAATGCTACTTATCTGGTTACCTCGTATACGGATTCTTGGTTCCAGGTAACAATAATCACTTTATTCAACACGTAAGTACAGAGATTTAATATAATATATACATTTCCTTAACAGTAATTATAATTGTAATGAGCTAAGATGAGAGAGTGCTCCTCGCTAATGCGGCGACTTATAAAGCTCGTCTCACACCCACTCATACCCACACTCTCCTGGCGGTCACACACACACACACACACACACATTCATACAACTAGTGACAGTTCTAAAATAAAATCTAGTATAATATCTGATTTGAAGAAAACCGTATTTTTGTAAAATTGGCAGCAGTTTGAAAAATTAATTTCAATAAAAATAATTTTTTAAACGATTGTTATTTAAAAATGGTTTATTATATTATGTAAAAAAATCCGCATGGTTTATTATAGATAATGTTATTTTAAATATTTGTAAAAAATTTCGTGTCGATCGGAATTAAATTATCGCTGCAAAGCTGCAAGCCAGTCCGAAAGACATGGTTTCGATAAAAACAAGATAGTATAAAAAACGTGACACCTGCTGTGCCGTATTCGATCCTCCATATGTCGGTTAATTTTAGAAATTTCTCCAAGTATATGCTTATATTGAAGTAAAAATATTGAACTTTCGAAAAATGCAATAAAAGAAAAACGTGACTTACTTGAAGTACGGACGTCGCGCGACCAACCACCTGCCGTGTCGTATTTGATCTTTCATATTTCAGTCAATTTTTCCAAGCGAGTATGCTTACATTGATGTAAAAACATTGGAATTTTAAGAAAAGAAATTTAAAAAAACATTTTTTTAAATTCCAGGGTGGTCCCTTAAGCTTAGTATTTTTTAATATAACCACCATCAAAATTATTTTGTCTATATAGTCCTAATTAATGTAAATTTATGTTTATGGTTATGCTAACTTTATACTTTTATAAAAATTCCCAGTAATCTATAGATAGCCTAGATATCGTAACCATAGCAACTGATCATTTTGTGCGTATAAGCGAGATTATACCAGAAAGAGTATGTTTCCTAGAAATCCCAATCGAATAAGTCAACTTAGATATATACTATTATATGATATTTACCTTTATTATTATATTTATTTCCTCATAGAAATACGTACAGATAATAAAACGTCATACTCTTGTATCCGCTGATGCATGATCGTCGACTATTATAGTATATTAAAGAACCATCCTTCATCATGGATTATCTCACTACATAAAATAAGTAAATCAATATTTATATTGATACCAATGTTTCTACAGAATATTGATATTCACGAGAAGGAGGAAAGTGAGACACCGTGCAAAATACTTGTAGGTAATGAATATTTGGATTAAGTAAATGAGTTTGTGTATTTGGGAAGTATGTTTGATAGAAACGGAAAGACTGAGAAAGTTATCGAAAGGAGGGGGACTGCAGGGAATAAAGTGAAAGGCGCTTTGAATGTAATTATATCTAACGGGAACTTATCAACCGAGGCAAAACTAGCGGTACACAATGGAGTCCTGAGTATCGACACTAATGCATGGAAGTGAGGCGAGTTCAGGAGTAGACTGAATGTAGTGGAAATAAGATCGCTTAGGCGTATATGCGACAGATCCATTTATGACAGAGTAAAGAATGAAGAAATTAGGGAAGAATGTAATGCTGATATAAGTATAGTAAGATTAAAAAATGATCACTTAGGTAGTTTGGTCATATGGAACGGATGAAGATGAATGAGGAGAGAATGATAAGAAAGATATATGACGTAAATGTTGATGGCACCAGAAATAGAGGACGTTTGCTATAGACTTGACACGACCGACCAGGTAAGCCAGATACTGGAAGATGGTCTTGTTAGAAGCTTCAATATTCGGCGAGATTGTATGATAAGATATATGGATGTGGATGACTCGAGAATTGTGCATCAGAACAGAAGAGTATGGCGCTTTATCCTCTCTGCCTTACCCCACAGGGAAACGGCGTGATGGTAAGTTATTTAGTTTGACCTTTTTGTTTCAGATGCTTGAACCCGAAAAGATTGCATTACTAAATTATTTTGTTATTTTCGGGTTAGACAGGCGTAAGGGATGAAACGCCCTAGACATTTGGAATGTGTTCGTTTGACATACAACAGAGGTTTCCATGGGAAATTAAAACACGCCTCAACCTTCCGAGAAAGGGATTATTGGATTGTGAAAACGTTATTTGACGTCTTAATTAGAAATGGAATTGTATTACGTTATTTGGAAGAAAAGCTTCATTAAATAACAAAGTTTAATGAATCTTTAGAGTAGTGAATCAGAAAACCAATACATAAATCATTAAATAAAATACTATATTACGGTGCTTTTGCTGCCCTAGAGGATAGGAAGCCATAGGAGCCGTCACTGATCTAGCTCAGTCTGGGTTCTGCAAGTGTATGTGTGTGCTCTGGTGTCTCCTGCTACCTCAGATGGGTTGATAATGAATTCAATGGCAAACTATTTATTACATCCCGACATTAAATGCGCATAAAATGTACATCACATCTTCTTTCTTGAAGTGAACGTTTCTCTGAGGGATGTCTCTTAACTTTATCATTAAGCACAACATGAACCAATGCTGCCGCGGGGTGCCGATGCAGCTGTGGACCCGGCCCGCCTTACGCCAGCGGCAGAATGTATATCTTGCTCTAGGAGACTTCCCGGACGCCATCCCGTCTAAGCCATGTCCACCCAAACAAATTTATCAAACTTATAATAATTATTGTCACAAATTTCCTATAATAATATATTGAAAACACCTATGTATGATATATAAGATGTGTGTATAGAGGTAAATGTTAATTTCGGTCTGGTACTTGACAATTAATTTATGTCATAATTACTTGTAAACTATGCCCGTCTCAACACAGAATTTTCTAGTGAGACAGGCATAGTCCAAAACAAATTATACACATCTATTATATAGTTTCTAATAAATATAATGAATCAATTTTGCTCATTCATCGGCCATCACTCGCATGCCGCCTCCTTTCTCGTTGCAACGAGGTTTTTTCTCAACCCGCGGGTAGACCAGGCTCATACATCTGTAGGTCCACCGCGGTAGCATCACTCTTAATTTCCAATATCTTTCGCTGCCATTCCCCTCGCGGGAACGGCTCACCGACACACTACCAGACTCTCGAGCCCCTCTCGCCGCTCTGCTCAGCTGTCCGTCCTTTTCCAATCTTCGCGCTGCCAATCACCGCCTTGTGGTGTACGTCGGTAAAATAGGCCGCCAAGGTGTCGGCTCGCAGATTCAAACATCAATGTTTCCGATTCGCAATAAATTTGTTAATATCGTTATCATCCTGCCTGTGTCTCTCCTGCTGTATGAAGTCCTCCTTCAAAGATTACGATTTTCATCGCTCTTCTTATTATCTATTGCCCCCTCTTCTGATGACGTCACTCTATCGCACTTGAGTACGGCTAATACTTCTTCTACAAGTGCGGTACTTGTTATACTCCAGGACCTTATTTTCTCATATCTTCGACAAATTTTGCGCATATCATCGCCACTTGAGCATGTACATTCTATAGGGAAGACGGTTACCTTGGTTCTCTGGTGAATTTGTACGCTTGGTTCTTGATATCTCAGAGATTTCCTTTGCTCTTTGGGCAACTTTTAATATTCTTTGATAACTTTTAATACTGATAGTGAGGGTTCACATCCTGGCTCCTTATATTAGTATTAGAAGTACGTACTGGTTGTAAGCTTTAGTCTTTAGAGTACCTACATATACAATGTAACAAACCTAGAATGGTAGGCGGGAGGTTATAATAATAGATACTACTTGCCGTTTGCACTGAATTTATTTTAGTCAAAATTTACAAATGTAGAAGTTAACCTGTACAAAGAAGTCACTAGGCGAATTATTATCGAATATGGTTTCTGAAGCTGTTGTCACCCTTCCCGAATGCTGCTGACTACATTAGTGTTGTTATATGTTGTCGGTACTGAGTGTTATTTTACGCACCGATACTGCTGGGTAAGTTCAGCATCGCCGGGCGATGTTATGCCGTTATTTATAAACTGTAATTATACTTCTGTTTAAGTCAAGCTTTTTTAAACTCTTTAGTGCTGACCCAATTGCTATAATTTATGCCATGCAAGTCATATATTATAGATATCAAATTGCTGGTACAGATTTCTGTCTGGTAAATTATTTGTTCCATATACATGGACGACATTTATTTTGTTTATTTATTTATTTATTCTTAATATAGTACAAACATAAGTATTTTTATATGTGATCTAATATAAATAAGATCTAAATGTTCAATTTTACTACAATTTATTTTCCACATATTTGCCTAGTATCATTTTAAATCTATGTAGTTTCTCCTCCTATCTTATATGTTCTGGTATTTCATTGTAATCTTTATCGAACTATAGGTACATCAACGATTTCTGAGATTTAGCCATCTTCCCGGATGAAAGTCTATCTTTTCATCTTGTATGATGTTCGTGTTCATTTTTATTATAAATTCTGTTGATAATGTCTTAGTGAGGATTTTAAAAATAAACACCATAACATTGAAATGTATTTTTTACTTAAGATCATCATATTCAAATCTGTCAGCACTTCACTGATCCGAGTAAACCTATTTTTTCTGAGTATTACTCTCAACGCATTATTTTTCAGTACTGATAATTGTTGCAATTCTTCTTCATTAGCCAAAAATAAAATGCTTCTGCAGTAGGAATAATTATAGAGTTGTATACTATTTTACAAGACTCAATGCTAATGAATTTTTTGATCCTTTCCAGAAGTGAGATTTTTTATCATTTTTTTTTGTCAGGCGTCTTGTATTTTGAGAAAAGTTCAATTTTTAATCTATAATGTAACCCCCAAATATTTTATTTCAGTCACTTCCTTCAGACTTTCACCATCTATGATAATTGCTGTTGGATAATTAAGTACTTTGACTGATCTTATCCAATTAGTATCAGGTAGCAAAGTTGCCAAATCTCTACACTTATGTTGCCAGTTACAGACATAATAAAAATGTTAAATTAAGTTAGAATAGGTAGATTAGACAAGATATGGTTAGGTTAGTTAAAAAAATTGTAAGTATTAAAATTCATGATTTTTTATGGTAGCCTTTAAATAAATGAAGTTCCATGTTCATGACTGCTCTCTCTCTGAGAGTAAGATGAGCATGAAGAAGAGTAAAAAAGCATTCATTATTTGGTGCTAAAATAATTATCTTAGAGCTACGTTAAATATTTTAACAAGTTTCTTTTTCTTTGCTGTTCATACAGTAAATATTTATCATCTATTATTTAGTGATCAAATATTTTTTCTGATTTAAGATTTTAAATGGATTGTTTTGGCCACAAAATTAAAATTATTCAAATGTCTTATTTTTAAAATCAATCAAAACAGTTGTCGAGTATTTAATTTTTATTGTGAAAAATGTATATGTTACGTAAATACGTTATACATTTTTCTGGAAGCAAGTAACATTAAAAGTAATATATTTTGGATGGCTGAAATTTCCACGAACTTATATTTAATTATTCTGATCTCATATCGAGAAATGAAAACATTTTGATAGGAATGAGCAAAAAAGGGTACATATCAGATCACGCATCTCCCAAAGCAATTCGGATGAAAAACTTTCTTGATCGGCAACAATAATTCAATAATGTTTCCATCCCCTATACGCGTTTCCTTACAAATCTCTACAGACGTTAGAAAATTTTGGTAGAAAATATCGGAATTATTATTTGTGGAATGGATGTTGCATTCAGAATTGGAATAAAATTTTAATATATGACTAAGGAACACTGTCTGTGGTACTTTTACATGAAATGAATAGTTTGTGTGTTGGAAACACCGATTGTACATTACAATGTTATTACGCAGGCTAACAAGTTCACAAAAAAAAAAAATTATCACTATAGTTAGTATGTAAAAATCACTTGTGTGCGTTATGTTCACAGTTCAATGGGAAGGAAGGAAGGGACGCGATTTAACTACATTTGTTTTTGATATTCTAAAATTTTATTTATTCAAAAACGGTTACTTTGTATTGTACTTTATAGATATATGTATTAGATACGTACTATTATGAGTACTGAATAAAATGTGTAGTTATCATCGTAATGAGTATGACGTATTTATTTATTCACTTTTTCATCACATATTTTTCTGTACTATACGATATTTTTTACTAGAAATACACAATACATATGTGGGACTTGACAAATGCTGGAAGATCTAAGGTATCTACGATTTGATCTCAATGAACTCAATGATTTTAACAATAATATTACGCTGTTATTTCATGTATAGTTCCATATTTACTAATTGCAAGGTTGACAAATGAAAAATATTAAATTTTGTAAAAAAATAAATGGCTCGAAATTTAACAGAGGTGCTTTTTTTGGGACACCTTTAATATATAATAATATATTTTAAATATCGCTTCATTTTTACATTTTTCTTGTAATAAATATTTCTCGAGCATGTCTAAACAACAATCTCGATCAGTGTTTAACATATTTTGTGCAATATTACAAAACTTTTCTTTTAGGTTTCTTTTAATAAAAATTTCACCATCATTCCTGTTTATAGTTAAAAATTTATCGCAGACAAAAAATTCAATTGGAGATGAATAATAAAAAAGTAAACAGAGATGGAATATATTTGCGGAATTTTCCGAACATGTACGCGAGAGAATATCGGGTACAAAGTTGAATAAAGTACAAAGAAAAAATGTTTGCATTCATGGGGATAAATTCAAATTCTTGGTGGGCTACAGAGATATTATTTTTGTACGTTTGAGGTAGTATTGCTTCCTTTTTTTTAATCAAGAGATTGTTTCGAACCAAAATTTGTGTTGTATTTGAACAGTATTTTTTAATTACGCTTCTGAGAATTTTACATGAGTAGCTTAATTGTATGCCTTTGAAAATGTAAAATATGTGAGCTATACATTGGAGAGAAACTTGTATTTTAGTATAGCCTACAAACACACAAAACTTCATTAATATTACTAAAATATTAAGAGGACCATTTAAAAAAAGTATTATTGTATCGCAGCCTCACAACAGTTTATTGTAACTCGACGACTTTATAATTGCAATGAAAATATGTCTGAAACTTATAATCTCCGTTGACGTCTAATAGCCCGTGTCAATGAATGAGATATATAAGATTAAATAAAACACAATCACTTTGTATAAAACCATGAATTATTTTAACGCCAACCGGTTTCGCTTAGCTCAAGCTATTTCAAACTAAGTAAATTAGTAATTGCTTTATACGAAAATAGATTTTCAACTCGAGACAATCTCTGAGATACTAGATTTGCTCCCATGAGAATTTTTGGAGACTACTCTCAGCTTTCGTAATTTCCGTGTACACACCATGTCTCAGAGATTCGCCGTCTCATGCCTTACTTCACGCTTGTTACGTACGTCAAACATCAAATGTCATTGTCGTTCGTCAGTGGAGTGATTTGGAATCTCTTGAACAGCTCTTAGAATTGAATAAATGTTTGTAATTTAACACCTTTTATTAATATCAATGTATAATGATTCATGCTAATTTGTCAAAATCACACACACATAGATCTATTATGACAGAGAAAAGAAATAATTAAAGAATATAAAGCTTATCTTAGTATAGTGACTAAGATTGAGAAATGATAACTTAGGTGGTTTGGTCATATAGAACGGATGAATAAGTAGAGAATGCTAAGAAACATATACGACACAAGTGTTGATGGTACCAGAAATAGAGGACGTCCGCGGAAGACTTGGCACGACCATGTAAACCGGATACTGGAGGATTGTCCTGTTAGAAGCATCAATAATCGGCGAACATGTATGAGAAGATGTATGAATATGAAAAGAGGTGAAAATTGTGTGTCAGGACAGAAGAATGTGGCGCTCTATCTTCTCTGCCTAACCCTACGGGAAAATGACGTGATGGTTAGTTAGTTAGTCAAAATAGGTTATAGGTTGTAGGGCGTTTGAGTGCACATGTCAAACCTTGCTGTCAGATTGAATGTCGTTTTCACTGGTTTTGACTTTTTGTCTCTTTCTACCTATCTCAAGATGATCTCCAGATCAAAATCTCAATACCCGTACATGGTCTTCAGATGTATCTCAATTAAATGTCAAAGATTTTTTCATTCCGTGGACACAGGCCTTAAGTGTTTTTGAGACTATGAGACGAGCTTGACAATTGACCCAGTTGTTGATTCGTGGATGACGTCATCGATCTGCGTGCATTTATTGTCCAAGAATTGTTTATTTCGGAAAAATATGAACGTCAGATGGAGCCAGGTCCGGGCTGTATCAAAAATGGTCCAATAGCTTCCACCCAAACTTTTGCAGGTTTTCAGGCGTGTTTCAAGAGATTAAGATCGCATCTCGCAATGATAGACGTGGCTAATTAAATACCATTGAGAAATTACGTCTGACTCACTGAAAAGTTTGAAACAGATAAGCAAGGTTACATACAAGTTATGACAACTTTCCGACAACTTTCCAGTTCAAAATATATCTATAAGATATTAAAATCATAAATTTATATATGTAATGACACTGTGGAGCAGGTATGTTAGTTAATGTAGATAAATGTAAATGTGTGGGTTTGGATGATGAATCAAATGGATATGTTGTGGTGTGTGTGTGAATACTGAGTGCCCCAATAATTACCCACTCACTCACATGTCATTTGTTTATAATGATCATGTGTGAGTGTGTGTAAGAATGTATGGTTAGGCAATGCTAAAGAAAAGACACTTCTTGAACACAAGTTTATCATTGAGCACAGCTGCACATTAGAGATATACAAAAAATTAATATACGGAGGAGCATTTCCTGCAGATATTTTCTGGAAGACGGCAGCGAGAGTAGTGATTCTCAGGAGCCGGCCTCTCTAACGTGGTTATTGTTGTCGCATGTTTATTGTAACGCCGATACGGGGTGTATTTTTACGGCTATCATGAGATCTAGTTTTACGCAACGTTAAATGTGAGGTGCGTTTAGACCGTTCAGCGCTAATGATAGCGCTCTGAAGGCGACAGACTTCCACGTATCCAATATACGCAAACGATTCATTACTTAATAACGGACTACGTACTAGGCACAATCGACTCCCACAAAAATATGTTATCTCCGGACAGTTTTATTAAAACATTTCCTATAGTACAATATTAATATAGTACACGATACTAATATAAATTTCTTAGTGCTATCTTTCTATATGTACAAAGCACGGGAGATTTTTTTAGAAAAATACGAACAGGTGAGGCGCAGTTAGGAAAAAGGACACATTTAATCGGATTTGAATAAATTACATCAAAAGAAAACACATTTGAAATGTAAAAATTAAACTCCACATGCGCTACCTGGAGATTTAATTTAAAATCATTCATATTTTGGTGGTCGGCAACCCAAAATTAAATACGTTCGCTCCATACTACGTCACAAGACCCTTTTTTTATTTTCTGTTATTATTTTTCACGAAAATATTTTCAGACAAGGAATGGAAGTCTAGCGATCCGTGACAGGGTCTTAGTATCGACATGTGTCAGCCAAACTTGAAAGTAGAAGGATATGAATAGACTGAACGTAGCAGAAATTTTATCTTAAAAATGATGTGCGGTTAGACTGTGAACGATTGAATGAGAAGCAAACAGAAGAACCGGAAAAAATAACGAATAAATGCAAACAAATAAATTAATTAATGAAATAATTATTTTTACTAATTGAATTTATACAATCAAATTCAACGTCTAGGTTTCGGTTAACAGTGGTCTTTAACTGAAATATAGTGTCCATTTTTTATAAGATGACGAACTGAATAAAAAAATATCAACATTTTTATGAAAAATTCTATTACAAAAATGTTCCTTCCGTGATATCAGAAATTATGGCTCTCTTTTATTTATTATTTATAGAATTACAAAAAAAAAATGTGAGTGCGAAAAATTCCACGCGTGGCCTTATTTTATGGGACGTTTGACACTATTACTCATTTTTTTTATTTACTTTCCCACACAACAGGCCCTATATTCCTCGTTTATGTCAAGACGCAATGTACCTGTTAAGTTGCCGAAAAACTGGTAGAAAACATTTTGAAATTAAGAGACAACCCGGATATTCAGTTCTGGTCGCATTTTGTTATAAACAAATAGAGAATGGCGGATTTTTCGTTAATATTCTATTCGTTAATATTATATTCTAAGGCACTGAAATATCACAGATCTATGTTCGGAATAATTACAACTTCACAATAAAAATGTGTTCTCCTTAATAATCTTATATTTACCTGCAATTATTATACTAAATTTTCAAAATACCATATTATATTTTTTACAATATTCGCATGAGTGGGTAAAAAAACAATATTTTTGAAAATGCAAATTCACAACAAAAATGTTTTAACGGAACTAAATTGATTTTTTTTAAATAAATAATCAGATAATGTTTTCCCATTTTCACTTTATTTATAATAAATTTTAGAATTTCTAAGGATTGAGATTTAAATTAGTTGTCAAAACAAAAAAAAATGACATAAGAATCGTGGATAGACAATTTCTATGATAAGATTTCTCCCTTACCATAGATAGAAGAAAGGATGACAGATGTCAATATACGACTTCGCTAAAATATGTTTTTTAAAATATGTTATAAAGACAATGTATATATTTACGCACTGGAATTGAATATATAAAAGATAAAACATTTAAGTAATCTTAACCTAGAGATATTAAAAACACATTCGTTTATACAGACCTGGCCATTTAATTAAGCACTATACAGCCATAATGATACTACTGGAGCCGGCATCCAGAAAGTCACAGATGTAGACGGGGAAGCGTAATATTATTATGGATTACGCGATCTGTCCAAATGAAAAAAGTTAGAGCCCCATAATATCCTAGCGTACCACTCTTCTCTGTTCACTTTCATATTTACATAATATGTTATCATATATCATGATTGTTTGTACCTTCTAATAGGGTCATCTTCTAAAATCATATTTACCTGATCGTAATTTCCCAAATAGTAAAAAATTGTTTTAATCCTTAATTTTTTAACATTGATCAAACATTACTTTCTATTTTACCAATCAATATGATGATAGAAGAATTAAATAAATTGATAGTGCACTCCTTAATCTCTAATCGTGGCTCTTCAGAGGCGATCGTTGTTTTTGTTTGCACTCAGTGTAAGGGTTGGGGGTTGGTGTGAGACTCAGGTATTGATTGCCTGGTTGGAGAGGTATTAGATTTCATCAACGACGCCGTCCCAAGGGGACGTTTAGTTAATGGATGAGAATGCTTCTTCACAGAGCCAGATAATCACGATCCAAGCGGGGATGCTCTCCTCTGAAGCAGATAAACTTTATCTTCTCTAGTGAAAATTTATCTCCGTCACTTCATCCTTCTTTGGTAATATTTACTATTGATTTTATTGAAAGGCTTTAGCCATTGGTTTATTTTGATTTTAACTAAGGTTTATCCATTTTTACTAAATAATTAAATAACATTCCGGACACTTTCGAATTTTTTTGTAGAACTATTAAATTTTAAAAGTTTGTCATCCCATATAGGTATATTGTACAGTTTAGCCATCGTATTGATTTTATTATACCGCACGCATGATTTTTTCCAACTTGGTTATTTATTTTTTCCTATACTAGCAGAAAACAATTGTTTCGATTGCTGTTGTTAGACCCCGCGGACGGCTATGTCGCCACGACCAATTTCTTTGGAACCGATAAAACATTAAAGAGAGCAATTCATGGCGTATCTTGTATCCCTTGTGCGAGGTCCCAAAAATTGTGTTATTAAACATACAAATAACACCAAAGAGTTATTTCAGATAATATTAGATTTTAAATATGAATTAAATATATTAATTATAAAGATATACATATAAAATCAATTTTATCGAAAAATATTGTTGTTGCGCCACCGGGATTCGAACTTGGATCTCTTTCCTAACCAGGGAAGGTGCTTTATCCAACTAAGCTACAGCGACATTATTTTTAGCGACAATTTTCGACCCTATATGTTACCTTTTTGATATTAATACATTTAATCGTTCCATCATTTGACATATTTAAAATATCACAGACCTATGTTCTGAATAATTACAACTTCACAATAAGAATGTGTTCTCCTAAAATATTAGATTTATTAAATTTCTAGTCTGTTGGATACTCTACACCATTGAACGAATCATTGTTGTCGACGGATAGCTTATGCTCACTGCTTTCATTATAATAGGTGCTCTCTCTCTGATCACGGCACTAATAACCATCAAATGTTGAAGGTAATCTCACTTTCATCTCCGTGATAACAAATGTTCATTCTAGTACGAGTATACATGATATTTTAAACAAAATTATATATTTCGATTTACACTGTTTTATCATATAAATAATATAATTACGTCTACTTTAAAACAGAATAGGTTGTTTCAAAATTGATTGTATTAAAATATAAGGTATTATAAACTTGATAGTGAAGGCTGAGTGTTGTTGCTGTTGTCCGCGTGCATACGATTAGCGCGCCTCGAATCATAACCTTCAATCAGTATCTTTACTCAAACGAACTGTTATATTATTAAGGAGAACACGTTCTTATTGTAAAGTTTTAATTATTCAGAATATTGGTGTAATAATGGAACGGTAGATATATTCATTTGAAAAAGTGTAACATATAGGTTCAAAAATTTGTTGTTAAAAGTACTGTCGCTGTAGCATTGCTGGTAATACACCTTCCTCGGATTGGAAAAGAGATCCAGGTTCGAAACTCCGTATTTTTCGATAAAATTAATTTTATATGTATATATTTTTTATTAATACATTTAATTAGTATTTGAACGTATAGTAACGTAACAGTACCTACCCGTCGATAGTCCCCTTTATGGTTAACATGTCATAGCAATGGCAACACTGCTGCGCCAAAGGATCTTTCTCTAAGCTTTTCTTGGTATTTCCATCGACGAACAAGAGAAGCGCTGTCTGCATTATCGTGGAACGTATTTATTGCAAACATGTGATTCCATATTTAAAAGGAAGGGTGAGGCATCTGTGTTGTGTCGAGTTATGTAAATGTGTTTGATATTGTATTTGTTTCTTACAGGATGTAAATCCTTTTCTGAGAATGGACCTTCACGTTAAGAAGGCGCCATTTTTCGTACGATGCACTACTTCATACTCATCGTGGAGCAAAACTTGTCCTGTGAAATTCGACCTGGTGACCTGCTAAAAATGAACATTTTATTACATTAGGATTACTCCTCGACCGCTGTTCACTTTTCCACCTATCGGTGGTATTGTTAAATAGGAGTGACAGTTGACGTATTTGACTGTGGTTAAACATGATAAAAAAATTACATGTGTTTTAAGATGTAATTTAACGGAGTGATTCTTTATTTTCCCTTGAGAATGATTATTGAAGACAGGTTGGAGATAGAATAGCTAATTAAGTTCATAGTACTCACAGTCTTATGTTCTACCTTGAGTGAAACCGGTGGACGCGCTGACACTCCGTCGCATACATCACAATATATATATATATATATATTATTAGTACTGTGATACAAAACATGATAGTTAAAAGAACATTAATAATAATTTATTGACTAATTGTTTTTAACTAAAAAATAACATGAAACGTTTAATTATTAATTTTAACATTATGTTCCTATGATAATAAAGCCATTTGTAAATCAAATCCCAGGCGAAGAAACGTATCATATTACAAACAGAATCTTTGTTAATTCCAGCTTCACCGAACAATTGAGAACAGTGTGTGCATCCAATACTACACTTTCAACACTTTCTAGAATACTTCGCTGAAGAAAGCAATCGCGACTGCAGGAAAAATGAGATTTGCATACATTAGACCTGGAATGTCCCACCCTTTGGAGCTTTCGTCTTACACTGCTTCCGGAATTTCTCATTGGAAGTGTATCTGTGCACAAAGCAACCAAGACTAGAACGTTAGAAAATTCTGGGTATTTTATACAATACGATCTAAAAACCCTTACCAAAGTATTGAAAGAAGTATGTTCCAAACTATGCGTCCTGTACATGTAAAACTGAGATTACGCAAACGGCTAGATTTTGAAAATCAAGTCGAAATACTAGATTAGATTAATAAATAAAAGTTAAATTCAAATATACATTTTGTTTATCTTATAATTTTACGTGCTTGTTTGCCTAGTTATCTAGTGGTCGGCGGTTGGAGTCTCATTTTAGGAGACCAGCAAATGAATCCTATTTTCATAGCACAAGCACCTTAGGTTAAAATTAGTAAGAATATTGAAGTGACGCATACTCCGAGGACGCAATCTCTATTAAAAAAATTAAAATATGCACCATTCAAATCTCTAAATCTTTTGAAATATTGTTCATATTACTCCTTAGTGTATACCAATTTTATAATATTCTTCTTACTTTAAATATTTTTTATTCTTGTATGTTTGTAATTTCTATTAAATATTAACTGAAGCTGTAAAATTATTTACCTTATCTTAATATAATATAAACAATAATGATATACTGAACAATGTTATGTTATTGATATCCTCATTACTGTAATTAGCCTAAGAGTCGAGTATTTATAAAATAATAAGTAGTAATTTTATGCTATTAAATAAATAATGAAATTGATAACTTGAGTAGAACTAAGGACCAAAAAAATCTAACTAATGAAATGTTTAGAAATTTAAAGACTTGTCTCTGTGTTGAATCAATAGCGCCGCCTTCTTCAATGTTAATTTTAGATTTAATCAAAGTGTCTTAACTTCAAAGAGACTTTTAGAGACTGATACCGAGTATTATAAACTTACAATCCATCTACCGAATTCTATTACAAGTTTGGTTTTAATGGAAGGGTATTAGGTTCGCTATACGCCGCGCGTCGTCGCCAACGATGTCAGAAGGGAAAAACGATTGAGAAAATTCAGACAAAGGAAAATGTTCAAAGCATCCTAACGTACTTTCTGATAAAGGTTACAGAAGAACTTTCCCTATAGGTACCAGTTATTTTATCGAATTCAAATTCATGAGTAATGGGGTCGGGTGAGGGTTTTGTGGGCTAACCTTCTGAATTGATGCGGGCCAACGTTGTTTAATAAAGTCCTGCCCAGCCTTGATAAGGCTGGCGTTTGTATATATTATATTTCGAAATATGGAAATTGTGTATGTACTTGCAAGAACAATTACACATTATTGTATACACACATATTCTATACATGAAAATAAATGTAAGTAGTATGAGATGATGCTTGAAAATAATATGTCTCTCTGATTCCATTGTTAAAAAAGGAGTGATAAGGGCTGGACATTATAATGTAGAAAAATATTAATAAATGGTTTAATTATTATAAATATATAAGTTTTTGTAACAATAATTGTATAACAACAATAATAATAATATCTGAGAAAAGATAACGGATTAATTTCTGGGGGAACCTGCGTCAAATAGTCCCAAGAAGAACTTTTGTACTCAAGATTACACGTTTCGTGCACAAAGCCGGCCATTCAATAAATAACTAAATAAAAAGTCACCTTTCGTTACCATTAGATACAGTTAATCGCGACGTCAACTAATAAGTACCTACTAAGATTTTAACTCACTTTCTTATTGGCTCATGCTTTGAACGGTCGAGTTTACTTGTCAGTTTAGAGTAGTATTCAGGATAAAAGCCCCTTGAGAATGAGTAATGACATGTACACGAAACATAGAAAGCATAAAAGTCCTTCTTGGGACTATTTGACACAGGTTCCGCCAGAAAATAACCGTAAATACATATTTTAACACAGGGTTTATTTCTTATCAAACTACGCCTGCATTTCGAGATTCAAGTTTAGATTTCATCTGTATATGTAAAAAAAATATATTTATTTTTTTATAGTATCCCGCAGTTACTCTTAATTATGCATAAATTTTTGAACAACCATCATTTTGAAACAAGGTTGTTCAAGCTGGCTGAGATATTTACAGTCAATTTTTCATCGATCATTCCTTCGTCCACCTCTAGACCAATATTCTCTGCAAATTGTAAGGAATCAATGTATATCAATTGCTGATTCCTTTCTGCTATCTGCATATGTACTTAAAATTTCGTACTCTGTATTGTGAGCTGAAGAGGAAATCAAAGTCGAATATTAATAATAATTATAACAATGACAAATAATTATAATCATAATAATATTGATTATTTACACAAAATTTTCTACTCGTTAATGTTTTTCATATTATTAAGGAGAACATTCTTGTTGTGAAGTTGTAATTATTCAGAACATAGGTATGTGATGTTTTAAATACTAATTCAATGTATAAATTATACATATATACATATAAAATCAATTTTGTCGAAAAATATTGTTTTTCCACTACCGGGATTCGAACCTGGATTTCTATTTCCAATCTGGGGAAGTACGCTATCAATTGTGTTTTAGCCGGATTGGAATTAAAAATTAAAGTTCAAATCCCGGTAGCGCAAAAATAATATTTTTCGACAAAATTGATTTTATATGTATATATTTATAATGTGTTAATAAATAACAATATTAAATTAGTGTTTTTAATATTGTTCGTTATGTTACATAATAAGAAGAGAATGAGAGTATAATTAAATATACAAATAAACATATTTTAATAGCTCTAAAAAATATATAAAATGTATATTATAGTTACACTTATAATTTAGATTAGGTTAAGGCTTTTATCATATATAGGTAGGTTCTCTGTACTCCGCAGTCGGTATCATTATTTTATTAGGAATCTGGGCCTCCACGACAGTGTAGCTTGAATTATATGTTTGGTGCTGTACTCTAGCTGCAGCTGCAGCTTAATACAAGCATCACTATACCGCAGGAGCGAAATGAATATAGTGTTAGAATTGTGTAATAAATGTTAGTTGCTTGAAACTAGCGATTACGAAGTGTATTGTATAATATTCCCAGCACCTCTCATGGATCCGTCGAATAGTGGTCACTAACTATGTATAAAAAAAGCATATGTCATCCAAACAAAACAAAAAAACTAGCATTAGATGCGCGTAGTAATTCTTTAATTATATAAGGTAAACAGGATTAATGCCTTTGAGATGTGGTGCTGCAGACACAAATTGCGCATACCATAAAAATCAAGACGCACGAATGTCTCCATTCTGCGGAAGTTAAGCATCAATGACAGACTCTCAACTATTTGCCTGAGATGAAACCTTACATTTTTTAAGCATTTTGCGAGAAGGGAAGATAGCTTGAAGAAGCTTGCTGGGGTGGGTCACGTTGAAGAGCGAAGAGGAAGAGGAAGAACCCCCATCCGCTGGACAGACCAAAAGGAAAAGACAAAGGTACTTATTTGGTAACAGCCCTCAGTTCTGCAACATGCGGAGAAAAATAGAAGATCATAGTCATGGCGGGAGTTCATGTAAATCACGACCCTCAGTCACGAGGTACCGACGTAAATGAAAAGATCAGCAAGTTTTGAAGTGTGCCAACTATTCATACGGAAAAATCCCCACGCATCCTTTCATATTTGTTATCTTTAGTTAGATTCACTGATTCTTGAAATACCCTGTGTACTACATTCTAGATTCAGCCAGTAGATAGTACCTTTTCCAGATTTGATACATGCATAGGCAGATGTTGAGGGATGTCAATTTCAGAAATTCTATAAAAATCTTTTTATCACTCGCTTGAAGACTGTCAAAATATTATTACATAATGGTTAATAATTTTTTTTGTTCCTGATTGCTATAGTTTTCTACCGATGCGCTATTCTTTCAAGGTTGCGTCATATATAAGGAACCTTTGTGATTTTTTTCTTGTTTATATTTTTTCACGTTGATAAATATCTCTTGTTACATCTATTCTTACACGTGTTGTATATAACTTAAATAACATGCTTGATGGTCCAGCGAAAAGTCGTCAAGAGAGATTATTAATTAGTAAACCATTTATTTTATATTAATGGTTTAAAATATTAATGATGTGAAATTAGTTAAATTTATTAGTATTTTAATTTAATTAAGTTCTTCATATTATAATTTTAGAAAAATTTTTAAGTAATTTTTCCAATTCACGGAATTTGATGGCGGAAAGTTTTTTTTAATAATTTTCAGTCAAAGATAACTTAGTTAGAGAAAAAAATTCTTGTAAAACTTTACGACTATCAACTGATTTAAATGTATTATTTATCTCTAAATTTAAGAAAAAACTTTTAATCTTGTTAAAAATAAAAATTGTTGACATATGTGATTGTTAGGGATTCTGTATTGTTGACTCGAGAGTCAACATTTTCAAGTCTCGTGAATTCCCGGAAATCGAGACTGTGAATTTTATTTAATTAAAAATAATATATATGTACGGTGTACAGTAACTATTAAGGATATTATCTGTGAAAAAAACGAACGTTAATATTAATTTTTTCAATTTATAAAAAACTGTTATGATGAAATATTTATTATTTCATAATGAAGTAGTAGTTTTTTAAAATAAAATTATGTTTACGTACCTATATATCAAATACAAAAATTTCAAAATAAACAATTTAAAAAATAAAAAAGCATACAAAAAAAGAAGATTTAATTAAGAAACATGTCAGAAGACAACAACTTACGTATTTTAGCCAAAGTCAACTGAAGTCCTCTACTAAAGTTTTTCAAATAATTTCTTCCCATATAAATTTTGTTTCAATAAATCTTAAAGATAAAAGATCATATTTTACAATGAAATGTAATTCCCTCTTTCAACAAACTGACAAAACCATTTACTTCAGAAATATTTTTTTTAGTAGTAAATATCTTTGGACTTTCTCCTAGACAATACAATACAAACTTTCTATTTTTAAAAATATACTTATACATGCACCGTTTCTTGCCGGGTCCACTAGTTATATGTCAGAAGATAGTAGGATTAATTTAACTTGTTTAAAATTAATAATAACAAGAAAAATTAAGAGTCTTGAGTATCGGGTTATTTATTTTAAAATCCTGGGACTCAAGACAGCAAAAAAACGTAAAATACCCAGGTACTTATTCCCGGGTTGTTCGACACAGAATCCCTAGTCATAGTACTCATGGTTTTGATGAGCATTTCAAATTGAAAATATTTCTGGTTTCAGTCCAGGTTTCTGTTCTGTATGTCATCCTCCGTTATGTCATTATTGACATATAATGACTTCAATCAAATAAAATTCGACATGTAATGCACTTCAATAAGTGCCGGTCTTAGTCGCCCTCACAGCTGACTCTCTGCAGCCAGATGCAAGGTATCTATCCACCGATATGGCACTCTTCCAAATCTTCTTTAGATCAAGTAAGGATTACAGATTTTGACGAAATAAAAAAAATCGGAATTAAAATATAAAAATTTTCGGAATTTTTAAAATTGTATTTTAGTCATTATAAATATTAAAAAACAGTTGATTTAATATAATGAATTCATTATTATATATTTAATAAAAAACATTTTTTTAACTAAAACTTAAAAATAAACTGTTTTTTCTTGAGGATTAATTTGAATGGAAGACCTTATATACATCAACATAACCGATTTACCCTATAATACATTCATATGCATTGTGGTCATTTGCTAATGATATGAGTTTAAGAAGTTCCATATTTATACCTTATATTATCTGGACTAACCATGGTACCAATTAGTTCGGATAATCGAGGTTTTACTACATATATCATATAACGGTTATAAATGAAAACTGCTCCAATTTATCTTGTTAAAAATATAGATAATTTAACAGAAAACCAAGACAGAATAACTAAATATATACTGCACTACCGCACTCGACAAAACAAATCTCAAAACTGATTTGCCAGTTTTCGGATATCTTTTTGATACAGCTGCCATATTTTGTCTATTTATGTGCCGGCCGAGAGCATGGAAGCTTCCTTTCATGAAGGCGATATTTCTTTACATCGCATTCTAGAAACAATCCCTTCGGAACACCCACACACCTCTATTGTTCTGAGATTACTCATTATGTAATTGTTAGTCTCTGATCGCAACAACATTTTATTTATATATATTTTAATTCGAAATTCGCTATAAATTTTTGAAATATGAAATTATATTTATGAGAACAAATTTCGGAATTCTCAAATTTATAAACTTCGTATGCAATCCCTGGGCTCATGGTTGTTCCCAGGATAATCTCTTTTTTTAGGCTGTCGCTTTGACGCATAACGTGACCAAAAAATAGGAATAATCTTTTGTTCACTGTTGTTCACTGGTTTGCTGTGGTTGAATTTATTGAGCGATCGAGGCAATACATTTTGGATGCATATATTTTACCTGTATATCATTACTATTATCAAAAGCCAGTATTCACGATAAGTCAGTAAGGATACTTACGTACTGGATGCGTCATTCTAATCCGCAAGATAAACATATGCGGTGATGATTCAAAGGTCGCTTCCGTTCTTTATACTACTCTCGAGTCGAGTCTCATCCGTAGACATATGCAATATTTAGGATTTTGATAGACGAATTTTTGTTTTACGTGATATTCAAAATATACAACAAAATAAAAATGTTCTTAAAATATAGTTTTTTGGTCTAATTTGCCGTATATATCTGACCTGAAGAAAGGTGATGATACATCATTATATTCGTGTATTAAAATGTTATTTTTATGTAAAAAATTTGACTTAAATTTAAATAATCATATAACATTAAATTGAAATAAATATTTATTGAATTATGTTTAATTTAATACGTAATGTATTATCATTTTACTTCAATAGCAAGCAGAAATTCTTTGCCGTGCGTTGAATAATAGAGAAACATTTTTCAGAATATAAATGTGATTTTCAGGTTACGATCTCCGTTGCCTGGAAACTCGATATAGAAGGCAATTGCAAATATCGATTCCGAATTGCGGTAATACTACGATGTATAGCGCCGGAGGCAAAGTGGAAAAATGCGTTCTATAAAACGCCTACGACAGCTTTTTCTTAAGAAAATAAAATGTATTATACCAGCGTAAAATCAAAGAATTTTCTTCGAAAAGTTATCATTTTTGCATTACCAATATTGTATCAGTATATTTAAAAGCTGATTTTTTCACATGTTTATTGTACAAATATTAATAGAAATTCCACTGCACCAACAAGTATGTCGAACATAACTAGAAACTAAGTTATTCTAGAAACTTAATTATTACATTGGGCATTCTTTTAGTACAATACTTGTAAGACATGTTCGTTAGTCTAGTAGTTAAGATACTCGCCCAGTGATCCGGCGGTTGGAGATTATAGATAATCCATTACTCAAAAAAATACAGAAAAAAACATTTTAACCTCTAATAGTTTTATGCAATTTCCCAACAAAATGTTCAGGTGGAGTAAATCAGTTTTACAGAAATATCCCTCATATTGTATATAGCTCTTTCAATATTAATATTTTGATATATTGTGATACTAAGCTATTTCTATCATTTTAAGGTATATTTATCAATTCAATTTTCAACTTTATGGTAGATTAGTTTCTGATGGACTTGACAGATTCCTGTATGATATACAAAAAAAATAAATTAAAGTACATTATTACCATTACGTATTTACATTTTTAAACAAAAAAAATCTTTTAAAAAAATTAATGAAAGAAGAAATTTTTTTTTCAAATTTTAGTAAAATTTTGAAGAAGAAAAACTTGACCACATCTGAGAGATTTCTAGATACGAGATTCGTAATATACGTGAAGTATATCAACGTTGTATTGGTATTATTCTATCAATTCAATGTTATTATTCTTCTCCCTGTATTTTTGGTTTTCTTAAAAATAAGATCCCGCTTAATTAATAACTATTAAAATTAACTTACTACCCATACTTCTCATATACGAGTATTATAATATTATAGCTTCGTCTCTATGAGATATATATTGTTTGTTTTAATAATAACGCCTTTGGAGGTAAAAAATCCAGTAATTGTGTATTCTTGGACATACTCAAATATTGTCAATATAATACACTGGTCCAAATAAGAAATACATAAAATTGAAAATTAACTTTTCTGGCATACTCTAGTATAATATGTTAATCATTCGTCATATATACATATAAAGAATATAGTTTTCAAATTTCTAAAAAACATAAATAAGATTCTCATTAGTGACATTTATGTTGTTTCAGGGGAATGAATGTCAAATTTCAAACTATAGATGGCGACAGTAAATTAGTATTGTATAACTTCAAAAAAATTTTATGGATGTAGAGGTTTATTGTGGGTTGAATCACTTAAGCCAGCCGAAGACAGGTCGTAAGCCCTGTACTACTCATACTTCCATACTTCCCATATAATATAATATAATAGCTTCGTCTACATGAGATATCCTTAATTTGTCTTAATTAACTTACCATTGCGTCGTTTCTCCGGGGTAATACAGAGTGGATAGAATGCCATACTATTTTGTCCTGACAAACAATTCTCTTCTCATCAACATTCATTCATCTTTTCACACAAGATCGCATTATTGAGGCTTACTAATTACTGAATTTTACATTATTTTCATTATTTTTACTGCATCAGTTATATTAACCGCTATCTAACTTAGGTAAAAAAATTTGAAAAATATTGTTAGTACTGCGATTAAGTATTAATTATAATAAGATTATACACGATAATTTAATTTAAGCGAAATTACTTGGCTCGACCCAAAAATAATTACGTAGCTACAACAAGGGAGTAAGTATTTTCATTGCTCTCGCTCATATTACTGTTCGGTTAGATTAGAATGCTAACACAGATTATAACTACTTTTATCAACCACTAATCCACCAAGAATTATAATACTAACAAATATTATACTACATTTGTATGAACTTGTAATAATATTTTTAATATAACATTTTCTGATAATTTTTAGTGATATACTTGTCAAACAGTAGTCGGCTGCAATTTTTAGTTGATTTAAAAAATATTTAATTGAATAAGCAAGTATCAATTATTATTTTTATTGATAATCTTTAAAACATAAACATATATATAGATTTTTATGAAAACTACCCCAAAGAAATTTTTTATAAATTTCACGCGTAATGTCGTGCATGAAAATTACCGCTAAAATATTATATTAAAATTGCAATTTATCAAAGTCAACGTCACACGTAATGCATTATTACGTCAATTACGGGCTCATGTTTCTGTGCACACATCAGATCAGGATGTGGGATAAAAAATTCGCTAATGCAACACTGAGTCATGACAACGTTAATGGTATGTATTAAATAAAAATAAATCGAGACCCATAAATGTTATGTTGAAACAAAAATATTTTTATTCTAGGATATTGTAGAAATCCTACATCTATGGCGATGGCATTATTATTTCAGAATATAGTGGTATTGAAAATTCAAGTGTTCCGCATGTGGAAGTGTTGAAACTATGATATTGAAATGCTTTGCTATGAAATCAATAGTTTAAAAATACAATAATGAATGTGAAGAGAATGAACCATATCTAACATACGTAATGTTGCGTCCCTCTGTAATTATGCGCGTCCGCGTCCGCGCGTATTGTGTTGCAACTAAATTATATAAAAAAACATTTCTTTGAATAATAAATAAAAAAAATCAGACTAATAAAGATAAAATGTCAAATAATAAATGTTATAATTTTTTTGTTTGTTTTATTATTATTGTTTTTAAGGAGAACACATTTTTATTGTGAAGTTTCATTTTCAGAACGTAGTTCAGTGATATTTTTAATATTAATTAAATGAGTCAACTATAAAGATATACAGAAAAAATTCACTTATCAAAAAAACCACCATAAATACTCGTCAGTAGGTAGGTACAATTCAAACATGGGAGTAAAATTGTGTAATTTAAAGAAATCTATATTTTGACTTTTTTTTAAATATTTAACCATTAAACTAACAAGCTACTCTAAGCTATTATTGAAATGTGCATTTTGATTATATTTCTAAAGTTGTGTATTTTAGGATAGTTAGTAATACTATAATTAGAAACTATATATTGCTATATATAATATGTAGGGGAAAGGACCGTACCTTGGATAGGCTGGTACCTTTGTTAATCGGTTTCCGGAGCTCATCTGTATAAAAATTCACCACATTTTTTTATAAATAAGCTGTAATAAATGTATTCCAGTCAGTACACCGTCTTCATTAGACCGAAAAACAATAAATAGTTTTATACAGATGAAAATCGATTTGTGTAATCGAAAAGTAAAATTTTGACCCAACATTCTATAAATTTTGGGATAAGGTAAGCAATTTATCGTAGTATATATTCGTGTTTCTATTAACTGATTATATTAATTCTTAAAAAAAACATCTTATCATCTAAGAAAAGCATTACCTCAAAAATGTTGTCATTTTATTCGCTTACTGTGATCATACCTTGGGCAGTGACCAAGGTATGCGATTTCAATTATGTGTTCATCAATTTGTTTTGAATTTTATAATTTAAACATGCCGAGGAGTAAAAACAATATTAATATAACCAAATTAGATCCTGCTGCTATTGCTGATGCGGCAATCGTGTTCTTGAGGATAATGAGTTAACGCAATGTCGATGTCAAGAACAATGACAATGTCGCAAGAGAAAAAATTACACCTGGTATGATTTATAATGTTGATGAAACTGAGCCATAAAAGGGTCCAAACAAATAGGAAGCATGGCGTCTGGAGAAAGAAAAGTCAATATCACAGTCATTTTCAAAAGCTGAACTAAAAAAATCTATGCGAGTAGATCGGAAGCCTGCTAAATGTCGCATTTTATTAGACACAATAAAAAAAATGAAAAAGAAGAACAATCGCAAAAATGAAAACTTGTAGCAGTGGCTATTAAAAAATACAGTAAAAAAAGAGTTATTCATATTTTATTGAAAGATATTGATACCACCATTTTAGAAAAAACAAAGTTATTGTGATTCATTGAAAAATGTCGATGTTGGCAGCGAAGAAGAAGACGACTTACATATAGATGACCAAGTATCAGTAAAAGATTTTGTTCTAGTGCAAATTATAAGGAAGAATAAAGAATATTATGATGTAACCGAAGTGTTGAAAAAAAAGGCCCGACTTCCACTTTACTTGTACTACTATAAGTAAATTTATAAATAAATCCAGTTTTATCTTTATAAACAGATTAATCTGTAGTTCTAAAAATACGTCAAAGCTTCATATGAAAAATATTGCTTTTAAACTGCTATTAAAAATTAAATTTACTGGGTTAGTTAGGCAAAGTCAGTTTTTATTGTTTAGTCTTGATTTTGGCCATTATAACGTAGAATAGCCATTATAACGGTCTACCAAGTGCATATTACGTATTTTAAATATAAGTTATGTTCTTTTTTGCTTATTTAAGTTGGTACCCTTTTTAGTTTATTATTCTTTTGATATTAATTCATATTTATCTAAAAAATATTTTCACCTTTGTATAGAAAATGTGTTTCTCTTTCACAGGCGTTTTTTCGCCTTTTTAATGCTTCATTTAATACTTTCGAATTATATAACTTTATCAACAACATACATAGTTTTTTTGAACAATTAATTTGTATGACCAATGTATGGCACGGTTCCGCACCTTAGATCAAAATAAGAGTTTTCGTAACATTTCATTCCTATGTTTATTATCAATGATAAACATATTATCACTTCTAACAATTTGAATATAAAGAACTAATCTAATTTAAAGTAAAAAACATTATTTGTCAATTAAACATTTTACGAGACTTTAAAAAAAACGGTCCAAGGTACGTTACACTTCCCCTAATAACTGTAAGCTTAATTCATTTTCAGTATGGTAGTCATTATTAGACGTATTCTCTGAATGTGATATATAACATATATTCTACGTGTGCGAATTTACATACTTCTATTTTACACATTTAATAAAAATCTTCTATAATGTAATACATGTTACTGGTAATTTAATATAGTCATTTTTAAGGCACTTTATTCTAAGTTTGATCACATGTTTGCTTAATATTTTCTAGTTTTTGTTTTAAAAAAATTGGCATGACATTTCTTATTGGTATGATGATTTCATTAATTTATTTCGATTATTTTACTATTATATTTATTATTATTGAGGGGTTACAAAGAGTGATAAACCGTTATTTTAACCATGATTGTGACTGTGATTGGAAGATTTGTGTTCGATTATAATGATGATTATTAACTTATTACTCGGAATTCGTTGAGTAATCAATGGTACACTAGAAACTAAACCTCCAATAATTAAATCTTATTTATCAGTCGTTGTTACAATTGAAAACCAATTACACAATCACAGTCACAATAACGGTTTAGCTCATCACTAGTTATATATAGTTCGATAATAATTGTTTTTTTTATGCATTCCCATTCCTATAGATTTACTTTTCTCGAGGTACTCTGATGCATAGACCGCCAATAGTTTTAAGATTTTAGCACGCTAATTGAGTTTACACATGTCTTCTTTGTCGGTGTGCTTATGACTGAGCAACGTGACCCTCTATTCTGCTTCTACAGCGCGAACTGCTTGTCTCCGCTCTTCCGCGTGTAATCACATTTAAAAAAATATGTGATTTATTTAAACAGAACTTTATATTATAGAATTTAACAACATTATTTGTATTACTTTAGATTTCTGTTTTATTAGATGTCTTTCCCATTGTCTCAGGAAGATTTTCTTCCGTTGCATACCGATCAAAACGATCCCACGAGTCTTCTTTGTCTTATTTGATTAATCTAGACTAACATTAAACACGCAACCTTTGTTACATTAGACTTCTTTGTCTTAGGAGCATAAAGATTTGTTGCAATTAATCTAATTTTGGTAAGCTACTGATAAAATATATGCGGGGACATACACGCATAGTACTCGAAAGTTCCAATACGTATTCTAGATTAATACTGACTTTGCCATTCTGAACATTTTGACCCATTCGCATCTCTTTATTTATTTCTCTCTGAATTTATTTATACTACAAAATCTTTCTCTCTCAGCTGATGCGCTCGTGACTGAGCATCTCGGTCCCCTATTCTGCTTCCACAGTGCGAACTGCACCTACTGCCTCCACTCTTTGAAATCTTGGGCCTTTTCGGCCATTTCATGAGCATGTTCTGTCTGTAATCATCAATTTCTCCAGGCTATTTCTATCACTTCTAGCAACAAATCTAAAGTATGAAAGGATTATTTTCCTGCATGCTGAATAGAGCCATCTTTAGTGCGAAGTTTCTGAACAATGGAGACATTCGTTCTTTTCGCAGTTCGTGATGAGAGTGGCATGCGACATTAACACACTGTTTCCTTCTTTCTCAGGGTCCATATTTCTAACTCATACAAAGCTATCAAGAACACTAGGGCTTTAACAGGGATTTTTGGATACACCCTGCGATTTTTTTTTTAAATATTGCCGTTTTTATGTCAGAAGTTGGATTATTGTAGAATGGTCGGCATAGTAGGGTAGATGGAGTATGAACTCTAAATTTTCAAGAATAATTTATTCAGTTAGCATAAAAACAGTAAAATTAATCATGCACACATAGAACGATATATATGCTTTTTTGCTCAATTTGTACACGTAACGGTTTACAATATATTTGATAATAATTTAAATTTTTTGATATTAATTTCTAGATTGGAAGGGTTTGTTTTATAACAAGGGTCCTACGTCGATTATCGTCAATTCTTTAATGTATTTGAATTATGTGATAATAAAAATATATTTAACTTATGAAGGAAAAAAAACTTTATTAACCATTCGCTGCTACATGAAAACAAAATAAATGGGTACCTAAGGTGACAAACCAAATACCTGGCATATTAAGGGGAAAAAAACTTAATTAGTTGTTAAACGTTCCACGGTGACTAAAATAGATATTTTAAATACAAATTAAATGTGTTAATTAGAAAGATATGCATATAAAATCAATTTTATCGAAAAATATTGTTGTTACGCTACCGGGATTTGAACCTGGATCTCTTTTCCAATCCGGATAAGGTGCCAATTCACCGAGATCCAGGTTGGAATCCCGGTAGCGCAACAACAATATTTTTCGAAAAAATTGATTTTATATGTATATCTTTCTAATTAATACATTTAATTAGTATTTAAAATATCACAGACCTATGTTCTGAATAATTGCAACTTCACAATAAGAATATGTTCTCCTTAATAAAATACATTATTTTTTTTTTTTTTTCTATTTATTTAATTATTAATCTGATATAAGTACAATGATGCAAAACAATTTTTTTTTCATGTAACACTTCTCTTGAAAGCATATATTTTTGCAGAGAAGTGGAGTGTATATTAATACAAAATATGGTTTCCAATAACTAGCATATAATAAAATAAAACACATTGTTTCTTGAAGACGTTACCATAGGTATCGAAGCATGTAGAATAATCAATAAATAATGGTTTAAACGACGAATTTTGTCTGATTATTTATAAAATATAGTTAGTCCTATTTTCATAGTACAAGCGTTTAGCTTAGTAAGAATATTGGTGTGACATGTATTCCTTGTATGCATCTCCATTTAAAAAAAATGTTAATAGTAATATAAATATATTATAAATTTCGGTTTTATCTTCTAGTTTATCTTTAGTGTATTTAATACCATGGGTTATTTCTTTATTATTATTAATCTTTCTGATGTTTTCGGGTAAGCTGTTACTGCTAATTTTTTTTTTCTTAAGTGCATATAGTGGTTTTGTGCAAATTGCAAAAATTTTACTTTGAATCATAGAACGTGGAACATTCATCATTTTGCTTACTTTTGATTGGGACATCCCTCTTTTTAAAGCTTCTATTGACTTTCTCGTGTCTTTTGGATCATAATTCACATTTTTTTAACGTCATAACTTTATAATTTTACTTCACAATTTTTAGAGAACCAATAACTGGCACCCCCATAACTTCGCAATTAAAACATGTATTTAAGATTTTGTTACCGAAAAAGCTTAATTTAATAAGCAAATAATAAAATAAATATATATTACTTCATAAAACACAGTAAAAATAATCAAAACATGATATCCTTGCATTATTTGTTAAGATTTGACTAAAACACAATCACTAATTTACAAAACTGCTGCCATATTGAATTACTGATTGGACTATGTTAATTTGTGGATGTAATATGGTGCCACAAGGTCCAATTAGAATAGTATTATGGAACAAATTATAATATGGTGGCTTATTAGATGGTTTTTATAGATGTTCTTCCAGTTATTGGATCCTACACCTTACTCCAATTAATTTGTTAAATGAACACTTTAAAAGGAACAATAATTGTTATATATAATTTATTTAATTTGTATTAAATACCACATAACTATGCTCAGAAAATGCAACTTCTTAATAAAAATGCGTTTTCCCTAATATTTAATTTTAAATGATTAATGTTTGTTAGTACAGCTAGAGCGGATAAATTATGATTTAAAACAGTACTTGTAATAGTTGCGTTTATTTACAGATTGAATTTACACTTGTTTGTTACATTATAAATAGTATAAAATTAACCTAGTGCCGAGATGCGTGCGAGTAGATGTGTCCGAGGAGCTAGCCAGGAGAAGAGTTGTTGGTTTTGGATTTCCTCGGACTGGTTGCGGCGCGATGCATTGTTGTTTGGTTTTCTGTGGGTACCAGTTAGACTATATGGCTGTCAGATGAATGCTTACGCGGCCATGTCTATATAAACATTTATAATAATAGTTAACAATGTAGAAATACCAAATAAATATTTATAAGTGCATCTATGACAGGCATCATAATATAGCTTGGTTTATACGCATCAAAATATGAAAATACATTACATGGTGACCGTGTGGAGTATTAGTGTCAGTTCACAGAACAACCTCAAAACTGAACTAAAGCTTACGAAAGATTACGAAAATATGTTCAATGTATTTTTATAAATGTTATATAATATAGATTATTTTTTTCTGGGTGAAAACTACTTGCTTTATTTTGTAAGATTTATTTTGTAAGATTTATTTTGTAAGATTTATTTTGTCTTTTCTCATCATTTTATGTACCTAATAATAAAAAAATAATTTAACCAGTTTCTTCATGACTTTTCAAATTGCCACGCAAATGATATTTTCTTCCATATTATTTTTATGACGTTTTTATTATCATAAAACCCCGCCCCAGTTCGTTGAACAAACTCATACCCCTAGAATTCTATTCTTATTACCTTAGTAAAAAGAGTCTTGCGATAAATATGTTTTAAATAAAATGCCAAGTAGAAAATAGTGAAATATTATATATAATATTTTATAAAATCAAAAGTCTAACAATAATACTATTTTTTAATAATAATATAGGTATATATACATATAAAGACATAGAGATAAAGTTTCTTGGTTATCCCGTGTCTGTTGGTCCTGAGAAGGACCATAGTTATCGCAACGTTTCGGGTATATCTCATTACCCATCTTCGGTGGGTGCCTAATCGGTGAAATGTCGCTTTAAAATGGTCGTGAGACACGTCCTCTTAGGCCAACAGTTCAACGTTAAGAGCCAAAATAAGCGGAGTAACCAAGAAACGTTATTTCTGACATTATACTCGATCCGTGAAAATCACAAATTTAATATATACATGTACCTACTCATTAATAAAAGAATGTTAATTACGAAAATTAATAAAATAAATAGTTTGTTGGTATAGTGGTTAAGACGCTGGCCTAGTGATCTGGTGGTCGGGGGTTCACGCCTCATTCCAGGATACCAACAAGTTAGTCTTATTCATAGTTAGCTTATTAGCTCATAGCGTTTAGCTTAGTTTGATAATTGAAATAATATTTATGTGACATGTATTCCGTGTACGCATCTCTATTTTTTTTTAAAAACACTAATTCGTATTGCAGGATATGAGGAATTGGAATAAATAAAAAATTTGGGACAGAAATATATGTATGAATATAAGATAAAGTATTGGAAAAGTATACAATGATAAGGAATCGCTGAAGAACAAAGAATTAAAGGAGAGAGAAACGTTAAGGGCGTCAACTGAGACCTATTAAAAGTATTCGGAGATCTCATCCCCTGAAGTAGGCCGTCTACTCATAAATGTATTTGTGATGTCACGTGTAGATTATTGTAATAATATTTATGCTGACCTGCCAATATTTCGACTGAATATATTACCATCTTTTCTGAATGCGGCAGCATGGATAATATATGAAACGTCTAAATTCAGTCACGTTGACTCGATGATGTACAAGACGATATATGTTTTATATAACATGGTGTTTTTGTATCTTTAAGAGCTCCATATCCTGAGACACTTGAATGGTGGGTCTCTACTTCAACCGCAGGAAAAGTAAAACTGATTAGCCATTGCTAGAAGTCTGTGAACAGACATTTGCGATGGCAGGGTCAATAGCGTGGAACTCTTTATAAGCAACAGTGCATCAGAGATTTTATTTAAAAAGTGATTGAAAACACCTTTTCATTAAATCGTGTTCATAAGTCCGTATTAGAATTTTAAATTTTAAATACTAATGTAGGACCGAACTCCATAAACAGTTTAGTTCTCGAGGCGAAGCCTTGAAGAAAAGAGCCCTTGAGGTGAAATTATTACGAAAATGGCGCTATTTGAATTATCCAATGAATATTGTTATTACATTGATATATCCTTGTTGTCATCTCGATAATGTAGACCGCTTGACTCACACATAGTGTTCCAAAAAAACATTTACAAATAGTCACAAGTAGATGCTAGATGGTCCGACTGTATGTTTCCTCCAGCTGTACAGAAACAACAACAATAAATATACCAATATCTCGTGATTCCATCTTAGTTTATTAAAATAGCGATGAAGATAGGCCAAATGCGACTAGATTTGAACCCAAACTCAATTCGCAGCCGTTTAAAAACAATAAGCAACGAAGTTGCGAGAAAGATATTGTTAGAGAAAGATATTGTTACATCTTCTCGAATCATTTGCAACTGACAGGTAATCTTGCTTCAGGTAGGTTGAAAATATTCAGAATGTTGATAGAAAAAAGTGTTCGTCAAAAAACTACTATGAATATTGAATACCTACATTATAGAGACAAATATTCCAGTAATGAAAATGTACATTTTGTATACAAACACACCGACATACATCAATACTACTAATATTCATAAATGATGTACATTGTATAAAATATTTTACTTTATTAAAAAGTTTTAACCTATGGTTTAAACGAGTCTCACATATCACCACCAGTCACTTCGAGTCTAGCAGATAATAATTACCAATGACCGCGCGTTGTTTCTACTAGTTAATGTAATATTATAAATATTGTGTGTGTAAGTAATATAATAATTAAGTTTAAATTTCAAAACGTATTAAAAAACACAAAGTAATCTACGTTATTTTATCTGTAAATTAGCGGCTTCAAATATGTCACAATTTAGTTGAGCAAAATCTTACATATGATAAATCTACCCTATTGTTTGGGCGGAATTTATGACACCGTGAGGATGTTATGTGAGAGGATAAGGGAAGTAATAATTGCCTACCTGTTGAAATTCTACGTAATAAATATGCCGCCAGTGATAGATATTTCACCCTGAAATGCATAATTATTTGTTATCGTTAACTTATTCACCATATGATTTTTTCTAAATAAATGATTCAATAAATACATACAATGATCATTTTTAAGGTATCAATTGTTTTTTAATAACTCATAACATTTTATTTTAACTAAAAAACTTCTTAATTACAATTAATATTTTTAACTGTTTCGTAGATGTCTTAAACTACTTCAATATAATCCCTATCGATATTCTTTCGTTGAAGTAGTCTAATCTTTGAATCAGTTGACTACAATTTAAAAAAAGACTGTTGACTGATGCTAGTTGCTATTACCCATACTTCTGAATCTCTTCTTCTAGAAGCAGTCTCTATTAAAATTCCTGAACCGCAAACTTTCAGAACTTTCTTTCATCCTTGATCTCATCTAGGTTTGTCATTCTCTCTTTATTGGACCTTGAGTAAATCTTTTTTAACAACATTATTTTCCGTGTGTAAATGCCAATATTTCTGACAGACACGATGAGATTTTGTTATTTCCCTTTTATATTAATCGTGACTTATCAACTAGATCAATACTTTTAATCAGATCTCTGACTTTTATAAAGCCATCCTTTTCCGGTGATGATTTCTCCTAAGTGCCCTCATCGTCATCCGAGAATTAAGGCTGATCTTGTTTCAATCTCTTGACTCTTTTGTCATTTGGTTTTGACTGCGCTTCTGGTAGTTGGAAGTCCGGCGCCGCAGTGGAAGAGATGTCCGGAAGGGGCATTGATCTTTCTCCTTGCAGCGGGGAACGCGCCAATGACTGGCGAAAGCTGAAAACTTATTCTTGTTATTTTGGCAACCTGACCCTAGATGGGCCAGGCATTTGAGTATGTCATTAATATTACCAGTATTATTAATTATTAACAAATAAGTATATAAATAAATATATAACAAACAAAATTTATTATCAAGAAAATCAAAAAGAATTATGCTCAAATAAGGTGTTAAGTTTTATATATTAGTTGATAAATAAATATATAAATTAGTAAATCTGCGTTTACTGTAATGCAAAATTATTTAAACAGTATTGACCTAATATATAGTAGAATAATGAGAATAAGATAAGATAAATAAATAAATAAATATATAAATAATAAGTTATACTTTTAAAATCAGCAATGTTATCTTTGTGGTTAAGATTCATATTTTTATTTATTATCTTTGTTTTATTAACCACTAAAATGAGTTTAAATACATCTACCGGTTCGAAAAATACCATTTTCTTCTTCAGGATGTCATAACTAACTAAAACATATATTGTTTCTTTGACAGAATCTATTTTAAAAAAAAAAAAAAAAATTTTTTTTTTTTTAGTACCTAACTCAAATCATTACTTAATACAAATTTACTCGAATAATTTTTAGGAAAAAATTTTAGAATGGGACTCGTAGTTAAATTTAGTTGGTTGTTTATAATTTTTTGATTAGTTTTACACGCTTTATTTATCTCCAACAATTCCAAATTATTTAATTTGTGACCAACACCGTTTATATGCAAAATTGACAATCCCAATTTTTTATCAAAATCATGACCATTTTCTATCAAATGATTAGCAAATTCTGAAAACCCACTATTGTTCAAACATCTCAAATGCTCCCTCACTCTTATATTAAAATTTCTACCCGTTTTACCAATATAAAATGCAGCACAATCCTTGCAACTAAGTTTATAGACACCAGAATTGTTAAATTTATCATCTTTGTCTTTAGAATTTATGAGTAAATTTCCTATACTTTTATTTGTATAAAATGCCGGTCTAATGTTTCGTGGTAGGTGTTTAGATATTTGATTCGAAAAGTTATTTATGTATAAAATCCTACGCCAATAATCATTATTATCATTATGTTTTATCTGTGATTTATATAAAAATTGATTATTATATTCTTTTAATTTATTTTTTAAAATAGTGTCTATCAAACCTGTATTATACCCGTTATTAACTGCTATTTTTTTAATTGTATTCAATTCAATATTGAAATTGGATGTTGACATAGGAATATTGACTAAACGATGTATCATGGAGTGGAACCCTGAATGTTTGTGTGATAATGGATGATTAGATTCATTGTGTATGATAGTATCTGTAAAAGTTGGTTTTCTAAAAATTTTGAATTTAATTTTATTATTATTTTTAATCAATGTTAGGTCCAAAAAATTTAGGGTCGAATTATTTTCCATTTCTAAAGTAAAATGTAGTTGAAAAAAAAAAAAAAAAAATTTTAAAAATAGATTCTGTCAAAGAAACAATAAATGTTTTAGTTAGTTATGACATCCTGAAGAAGAAAATGGTATTTTTCGAAACCGGTAGATGTATTTAAACTCATTTTAGTGGTTAATAAAACAAAGATAATAAATAAAATAAAATAAAAAAATAATAATAAGTTGTTTCTCTGGATGAGAGAACACAAAGTTATTATTATTAATACAAGAAAGCAAATAAATAATACTCAAGAAAACTGTTGAGAATTGTGTGTAAGTAAATAAATAAATATATAAATTAGTAAATCTGCAATAAGTGCATTTTAGATTTTAACAGTAATAGCAAAATTATTTAGACAAAACTAATCAAATATATAGAAGAATAATGAAAATAAGAAATATTTAAATAAATAAATATAGAAATATTAAGTTGGTTCTCTGGAAGAACTACTAAGAAGGCAAAATATTAATTCACAAACAAGTGTTGAGTATTTTGTATAAGTATATAAATATGTGCATTAAGCGCATCGGATATGTTAACTATGAAAATAAAATTATTTATTAAGAAACTATGTAACTGAAGGAACTTAAAATAAAATACACTTAAATAAATAATTAAATACCCATTTATATGCATATGCATTATAGGTCAAGAAAATTAAATTTAGGTTTGTACTCTTATTATTATGAAACTATAAAAAAATATGTTTGTCACTAAATAACTATATAAATAAATATACGTGTAGATAAATAAACCTTAAAATACAAATTAAATAATAATAGTGGAGTCCTAAATATAATAGAAAATAAATGAAGCGCAAAAGTCAAAATACACAAATAAACGTTTTAATGTAAATAATCGCAGTCACAAATCACCTGCTGCGATCGCAGTTTTTTGCCGACGTGTCCTTACTCGCAAACTTATAATTAAATATTAAATTAAACTGAAAAGTTTGCAAACACCCCCCGGAATTAGTATGGCTTATCAGACTTGGACTCGTCCAAATCGCAGCCGACGTAACCTTCGCAGGCGTTCATATTCATTCTAGAATATTCCGCGACACAAATTTGAGAAAAACGTAAGAGCCATAAAATAACTGTTTTTTTAGGATTACTCCGTTAACATTTGTTATAGAAAAAATTGAAAAAATAGAAAATGTATAGAGATTTTAATAATTCTCACGAAAATTAGACCACAGTAGGTGTTTTAGTTTTGAAAATATAAATTGTTGTAAAAAATTTCACTGAAAACACTAAAAACTCATCCCCGGAGTATGGAGTATATACTGGGGGTAGGAGGTTGAGAGTACCACCATTCGGTGCAGATTAACGTCCCGAACACTGTATACTAAAAAATTGTAATAACTTCAGGATATCGAGACTTATAAATTTCTTAATCATAGCACTAAGAAGTGCAGCGCGCAGGACGTAAAACACTCGGAACTGAAAGCAGGGTTACAGACAAGTTATGACAATTTCCTGACACCTCCTAGTCTAAATCGCCTACTTACGTTGTTTTATAAGGTGTCCAGTGAAAAATTTCAAGATTAAATTATAATTGTTCATAAACCATCAGGGTGAGGTAAGTGGGAGGGGTATTGTTCGTCACGCGTGATTTGCTGATTTGCCAGTCGCAATGAATTACTGGTCGGGAACGCACCGCGCGTTCGTGGTTGAGCAATATTTATAGTGCGGTGATTTATTGGCTCGTGCGCGTCGCGCTTTTTGTACTCACTTTAATATTCGACGAGTAAGTGATGAGCCTAGCATGCAACTAATGTGATATTGTATTCAAAAGTTCAAATAAGAAGGGACAATGGTTAACCAAACTTCCCCGGGACCATCAACGTCAGCAGCGACGCCAGAACATGTGGATCAAGTTCGACGTGAAATTATGCGCAATCTGCTGATTTACTAGAATAAAATATCAACAGTGCACGTTATTTTGAAAAAGAAACTACAGTTTCATCCATGCAAACTGCAAATCGTGCAGTTTCTCAACGAAAATAACTATTATTTACGTGAAACCTTAGCAAGAACGATGCTGGAAAGTTTTAGAATAGCACGAACGATTGGAAACATATTGTTTAGTGACGAAACATATTTTCATATCGATGGCTATGTTAATAAACAGAACATGAGATACTGGTGTCCCGAAAACCAAGGGGACCGCAATCAAAAACGTTTGCATTGTCCAAAAACGACAGTGTGGTGTGCAATTTCTGCCCGAGGGATAAGTGGCCCTTATTTTTTTAACCAGCGAGAAGCTGGGGGGAATATTTCCCAATAAATAATCAGCAAGTACAGAGACATACCTTGGGTACCTCGGTCACTGAACCTTATACCGTGCGACTTTTTTTGTGGGGATACCTTAAGTCGAAAGTTTACAGCAACAATCCTCGAACAATTCATGCCCTACAAGAAAATATCCGCCGTGAAGTTCCAACGGTTTGCTCTCGCGTGTTCGCAAATTAAAGAGTCTGATTGCAAGTGTCTTGAGAGAAATGTACGGAATTTAGACGATATTATTTATAAAACGTTAAATTAGCATTGTTATACTCCATTTTGTATAAATAAAATATGAGAATAACATTGTAGTTTTTTTTTTTTATTATTCAATATTAAACTTGAAAATTTTCCGCTGGACACCTTTATATTCAACATACGCAAACGATACTTTCTTTAAAAAATGACTTGGAGTAGATACTAATAGTTATACAATTTTTCAAAATTCATTCAAGTCAGAGTTCTACTACCAATAATAATAATTATGTGTGCCATTAGAACATATAATTGATATAGTGAAGAGTAATGAACGAAAATATAGATAATGTACATAAATCCAAAGAGAATGAAAATGTAATTAAAAAAAGTTTCCTTACATTGATGGTTCCAGCATATCAAACTCACAACTAAGGCGAACTGGAGCTAAAAATCTGGTTGCGTAGAATTTCATTATGTGAAAGTCGTGTTGATAAAAATTTTGATGGATAGGAATGTGTGACTTTCAATTCTCTCTGCCCACTAAAAATATAAATAGTGTTAGATATCAACTACTAATCCATACACATGGAGCTGGGTGTACTTAGTTTATGCTTCAAATAACGTTGATATAGAAGTACAATATGCTGGTGTTATGGTGGAAGGAAAAAAGTTAAACGTTTTAGGCCAGCCACCGCAAATGCCCGTTCACTAAATTTAGTTAAATGTTCTGAATAATTACAACTTCACAATAAGAATGCATTCTCCTAAATAATAAAGTTGTATCAATGTGTCCAAAATTTAATAAAAATGAATTGATAATTCTGGCGTCTGCTATCAGTTTACTCAAAGGTATTTGAGATTCTGTAAAAATAAGGTAGATGGCTCTGTCAAATGATGGAACGATTAAATGTATTAATATCAAAAAGGTAACATATGGGGTCGAAAATTGTCGCTAAAAATAATGTCGCTGTAGCTTAGTTGGATAAAGCACCTTCCCCGGTTAGGAAAGAGATCCAGGTTCGAATCCCGGTGGCGCAACAACAATATTTTTCGATAGAATTGATTTTATATGTATATCTTTATAATTAATATAATTCATATTTAAAATATCACAGACCTATGTTCTGAATAATTACAACTTCACAATAAGAATGTGTTCTCCTAGATAAATTGTTTCCCTTCCAAATTATAATATGTCAAGTAATGAATAATTATTAATTAATTATAATTATTGACATCAATTTTTTATGCATACGTGTATGTATAATATGAGCACCGCCCTTTACGCTGCATGCTTTATGAAATGCTTGGATAATTTGTATGATATTTTTACTTTTACAGCTCCAAAGAAACTTCACCGGTCATATTTTCATTAAAAAAATAGATACTAGTTACTGTGTGTACTGTTTGTATATCTAAAAAAAATGAGAATTTATGATGTTAATGTTTTAATGTTCGTATTATTTTTGTTAAATTGCTCAATAATTATTTCATTAACTTCAAGAAGCATCTAGACACATTTTCTAGAAATTCTTTTAAAATTCTTCAAACAAATAATTTCCCTCAGAACCTTTCGACACGCCAAGCGTTGCGAGTATATTTTGATATTCTAAAATATACTTACAAGATACCTTGCAGAATAATTGTAAAAACATAATCTTTTTAACTTATTTATCATATTGCATAACGACTTATTTATAGAGACAGATATGATATAAGGCCATAAATTTATATGCTAACACATCTATTACTTCTTAATATCCTTTGGGGTATTATGAACATGCTCCTAAATTTCTGACATTATCCTCCATCATAATTATATAATCATTGGGGTCGTATCAGGTTTCTTTTAACATTGTTTACCTGGTATACGACGATTCAATACTCAACTTACACGTCAATCTTCCATTAGCTTCAGCTCCAGATCCATGTATATAGACACGTATTGTATATTCATTTCTTAATCGATGATTAATAGTTTTCCATCAATTTTTCTTAACGATATTATTTCTAGTGGATTCCGAGTGCTTTCATCCTTATACCGCCGTTTTCATAAACCGGTGGTATGTGTAGTTATAGCAGCATAAACCCTATTATTAAAAGCCGAGTTCTTTATTAGTTTCTCTCTTTTTACTTTTAAATCGTCCTTTCTATCTGATTGAACTATTATATGTGATCAAACTTACAGATCCTTTCTAAAATAACTATTTTCGTGAGTATAAAAATCAAAGAAGTACATTTAACAGTACCGAAATTAAAAACACGTATTTCCCTCCGAAAGACGGCGTCACATCGAGCGAAGGGCGAAAATAATAGGTTTACAGGTACAGGGAAAAGGATCCCAAAGGACGGAAGCAACTATCCTCCACCGGTGACATGTTCACGACAAAAGCCTTTCGGAATCTGGGGTAGGCAGGTACTGGGTACAAGTAGAATTTATGTTCCGAACAGTTCTCTTGAGCATCCCCCTTCTGGTAGCCACTTTCAGCTTTATCAGAGCTGTCCAACTTCTCACAGTAGCGAGTGAATTTAATATAATCAATTAATTTAGTGATGTTCTCGCGGGCCAGAATATTTAATTTTATCGTTAATATTATTTGATTTTGTCATGATGTATATTACATATCATTCTGAACATTACCTGTCATTAAAAAGGTGGAAGGATAAATCAACCAACATTTATCATTTGAAAGTGAACTGAGTTATGTCATTAAAAAGGTGAATCATTTTCAAATGAACTGAGTTACCGGCAGAACTTGAATCCAAGAATTTTCATTACACTTTCACTACGGATACCAATAGTGATACCAAGTTCCTAACCTAACCTAACTTAAGTAAGCATCACCAATTCCATATCTCGAATTCATCAACTTTTTTGCTAGCCCTGTGGATCGACTCCTCGGAGAGAGATGGGGAAGATCGGAGATTGGAAAAGTCACACTTTTGCGATAAAATAGTACACTTTGAAAGACGCCTTGTTGTTAAATAAAACTGATTATAACTGGTATAAATATCTAATGCGGGCCACAAGTTGGCCATTGCCTACTCACATACATTGGCCTGATGAGGACTCATCCGCAAGTTGTTTCCGTTGAATTGTTTCAATTTGTATTGTTTTGGATCATATTATTTGTAGAGAATATCTCAATCATGTTAACAAAGCTCATGAATCATGCTCTAGGCAGCGTTTACAAGAAGGGAAACCTTAAGGCAGAAAATACTCGATCCACCTTTCCACAATAATGATAACGAGTAATCATATATGTTTTAAGACACTTATAACACAAATATATTATTTATGTTTTTTTCAATATTTTTACATTATTCACGTATTTTTTTCATTTTCAAACTTTATTTTTCATTACAAATTACTGTTTTTCAATTTTTTTATGTCGAATTACTAACAAATTCATGAAACTTAATAAATTAATATATTTTGAAAATTATTTTAATATGATATGTAATATTAACTTTTTCGGTTAGATACTTTGTTAAAATTGTTGCCAAGACTACACTGGGAATGATTTAATTTCACCAAATAACTTTTGTTGAAACTTTTCGTACCTTTACCTGTGCCTAGTATATCAGTGCTTCGTAAAATAACGCGGGTTCCAAAATTTAATTACAAATTTTAAGAATTTAGATTTATCTCAGGCATGGAAATGTTAATTGGAATTGTTCAAAAGTAGATTAATTTAATTCTCCCTTAATTACAAACATACCATGAAATAAAATAAAAATTATGTCATAAAGGCTTTATTTTACCTAGATGAAACATTCTAACAAATTTAATTTTTTTTTTTAAATCAAGATCTTTTTATCATTTGATTCATTTTTCATAAACCGGTGGAATCAATCGGCTACTGCTGTAATTCGCTAGGCCCCGTGTTCAATTTTTACCCACCCTTTTGTTCACTTCGCGGCTAAAGTGACTAATGAATTTAACAACTGATTTGATCCCATAGTTGAGACTGCACGCAAGTTATAAACAAAAAATAAATTATGTACATTCAAATTACGGTACCGTTGGAATAGACATGTAATTATTTCAAACAAAAGTAGATTATTTTTATTTAAAAAAAAAACGAAACTTTGTACTACACACGTTGAGTTATATACTTGTATTTGTGTTAATACTATAGTCTTGAGAGGTGTAGGTTCTATTATCATCAAGTACCTATAAATGAAAAACTTAGAATAGTTTAAAACGTAGTAGAAGACTTTCGATCTCGATATAGTAATAATTAACTAAAAAATATTGTTCAAATTTTAAACCGTCAATGTCTTACTGGCTTATAAACGTACGAATTTTCAACTCAGTGCCGACTAGTGTAAAACTAAATACATTTTAGAATTCGTCTAATGTTAAGCCACATTGACATAGAACTTGAGTATTTAAACTTTCTACGTATTAGTATATTTACGTATGGATAAAGTTTTATGATTAGTTTGATGATGAAGTTTAACGCCATAAGCAAGTTCGCAATTAATAAATTATCTTTAATTAAAAATTTGTGTTATATTTTAGGTAGTCCTGTAGTAGTGATAATGAATTATGTTAATTTATTTAAATATGTGTGTTACCTGACGTAATTTATTTTCATATTAGTCAGACTACAGCCAAATGAAAGTATTAATAACTTAAATATGTTTAACAATTATGATTTTTATAAAGTTTTGATTACTTTTATAGACATTTTTTAATACCTTTGTTGACATATTTATAATATAAATATATTAGATGTTTAAAAACGTGATAGAATTTGAATTATTTTAAATGAAATACAAGGATCGCCATCTAATATTTTTCGAGAATTTAGATCACTACTTATAATACTCTTTGACAGTAATTTCATAGTATATGAGACTAAGATATCTCAAATAATATAGATTAAAAATACATCGTGAGTTATGAAGAAATTTTTGTACAGACAAAAAATAATGATTGTAAAATGGTTAAAAAGTTAGCGTACATATAAACATCATTCATTGAAGACAAAGATATGTAACGAAATCAAAAAAAAAACTTAAAAATGTGATAAAATACTTGCTAGATTAGTTTGAAGCATATGCATGACAATTATATATACATTTTCTACAATTTGGTTATTTTATTTGATATTTAGGTACTAATTTTTGTTCTTAATCACTCTTATCCTACTATAAATTTATGTCGAGCAATTTTTTGCAAATAGGTTGGTGAATACCACCAAATATGTATATAATTTTCTTGTAATCTGTTTATTGGAAGAAATAGAACAAATTTAAAAAAAGCTTTACGCTTTGACTATTTTAAAAATATTATTATTATCTATAAGAAAATGTACAACTACGTGATGAATCTTCCCCTAGAGAAGACATAAACTTGAAAGCGAATACGTGTTCGCTGTGCTGTCAGATAACACAGGGATTGTGGTTAATTCTGCTGTCCAAATAAAAAAATAGAGTTCACGTTTTACATTTATCACGTGGCCTGGAGTTTAATTAATGTTCGCAGCATACCAATAAATCATACAGAAATCATTAACTCGAGATTTTCTGTTCGGGTCACCTGTGTAAATAATTTGATCATCGAATAAATAATAATTACGAGGCGACAAAAAAAGACGCTGGCAGTTGAAAATATTAGAGGAAAGTCAAAAAATAATTATTTAAAAAAATTCGCGATACACCTGCACATACGCATTATGCATCAATCTATAGGTACGTTATGTCATATCACCACTAAATACTTTCAACTTTTATTTAGACACGACAAAAACTGCAATTTACTTTTTGTTGTGTCGTATCATGTCGCTGGAACGGTAAATTAAATATTTTGAATCACTTCCTTTTCGTTTCTTTGACAAATTATAATTTCAAAATTGAAAAATGACTTTTCTAAAAACGCTAGCTGTGATTACGCGGCGGTCAGTGTTGACCGCGAAGCTACCACTATTCAGCAAAAAAATAGACGATGTCAAAGGGTTTTAGGTACCGAATGCTTTTTGCTTAAACATATTTGTTTCCAGCTTTGGCATTATTGATAAAAATAAATGTGAAAGTACACTTATAATTTTTTTATAGAAAGTTTGGTAAGTGAACATTGTGCGAGATTTGACGAATTAAATCAATAGCGGGTGTTAAATTTAAACAAATTGGAAGCGGATCGTTTTTAGATAGTGATGATCACTCGCACACCTGTTGAAACGAAATCGCCGTCAAAAGTGAACATCGGTAAGTTGACTGAATGCAGTGGAAATGAGATCACTTAGGCGTATATGTAGCAAATCTATTTATGACAGAGTAAAGAATGAAGAAATAAGGAAAGAATGTAAAGCTGATGTTAGTATAGTGAAGAAAGGATCACTTAGGTGGTTTGGTCATATGGAACGGATGAATGAGGAGAGAATGGTAAGAAATATATATGACGCAAGTGTTGATGGCACCAGAAATAGAGGACGTTCGTGGAAGACTTGGCACGACCAGGTAAATCAGATAATGGGAATGGTTCTGTTGAAGCCTCAACAATCGGCGAGCTTGTATGAGAAGATGTATGAATGTGGATGAGGCGAGAATTGTGTGTCAGGACAGAAGAGTGTGGCGCTCTATCCTCTCTGCCTACCACTGCAAGAAAACGGCGTGATGGTAAGTAAGTAAGTAAGTAACACCGTAATAATACCCTTAGTTTCAATATTCCCAATACCTACCCCAATTTCTTTCCCTTTTCACTCCCCAGCATTCTATTTGAATAGGTCATTAGTTGTTATTTATGTCCGTTAATGATAGGAACTGCATATTTTGAAATTATCACCGTAATAAAAATAATACTGTTGTGTGTAGCACAATTTTCGATTCAATTTTTTGAATGTTCATATTATTTTATATATCTGTCATCTCAATTAATGACTAATGAAATATACTTCATCAAACAACTCTTTGAATGCTAATTGTGTGTTTATGTGCTTTTCAATAAATAAACTATATTTTTGGGAAAAAATTCTGGCAATGATAGTCTGATTGCTCATTACATTCATTGCTGAAGGTTGATTTTCTTGATTGCAAAGAAGTTATTAACAAAAACTTTTTGATTAGTTTACTAATTGCTTTTAGTAAGCCAATTTGCGTGAGCCAAGCTTTCATTCTTTGATGGCGGCTGTTAAGTTAACTAATTCGTAATTGTTTTCCGTAGTTACGCGGTATTACAAGAGCCATCGTAATTTTATTTGTCTGTACAGAAATCGCTTTTAAACGAAATTCAATTAAATTAGTTATTATTTAGAATAGTTTCTATTACTTAACGATTATAATAACGGCAACATCTAAACATGGCAGAGAAATGATCGGAGCAGGCTGAATATACAGCAATGACTGTGTTTACCGACTATTTATTTATAAATCACTGCTATCAAAAATTACAAAAAAATATATTAAATATACAAAATAGTATAGTAAATACGATTAAATAGTTGCATAGGTTCGATAATTTAAAACTAATGAATGGAAAGAGAATGACAGAAAAGATATATAATGTAAGGGTTGATGGCGCCACAAATATAGGACGTCCGCGGAAGGCTTGGCTAGACCAAGTAAATCAAATACTGGAAGATGGTCTATTAGATGGCCTATTAGAAAATTCAACAATCGATAGCTTAGATGTATGAATGTGAAAGAGGCGAGAATTGTATGTCAATTTACCAGTTATTCAAGATAAATATATTTATGTTACTATTGTAATGAAAACTAGGACTATTTTTTTTTCTGTAAGATGTGTGTAAGGATAGCAATATGTGACACTAACTCTTCTCCCTTTATGAAAATAAAACGATTGTATTATATGTACAATGTGCATATATATATTTTCCAAGAGACTGCCAAAAATACTGACATATATCATTGTCATGGCACTATAAAAAATAACAAAAATGTATTATTCTTCATTTTGCTTCCTATTTGGAGCATATGGCCGGCACAAAACTCCTCCACTGACTGCGGTCCGCCACCAACCCTTCCACGTTCTCCTACGTTCATGTCCATGTACAACCTATGTTAGTCATTACGAGATTTCCGGGATGCTTGATGCATGACCAACAATTTATTTTATTTCCAATGAAAACAAAATTCGGTCAAAACATGCGGTTTTTCTAATAGTCTTTCCATGAAGTGCCTTAAAAAGGCACTGAAATTAGATAGATTGAAAAATTCAGGCAAGAAAGCACACATTATCATGTATCTTCATTTTCATACTCATTTTTCCTGTTTTTCATTGAATATATAAATTAAATATAATTCAAAGTTTACATGGACATGTAATGATACATAGTATTTAATCATATGTGGTTTCCATCACTACAAATCCACTAAGTCTTTTTTATGAAAGGTGCTTATCTAGCAGTCTAAATACATGCCTTACTTTTATATTTTTTTGTATTATATAAATGATGTTTTGACAAGTAATATATATTTTTTCCGTAAAGACCTATCTACCATGTCATACTTTTGATGCATAATTTCTGGTGTAGATCCGTCTCTGGTATACCCATTTTTGAACGTTCTGAAAGTAATTCATTACTCGTGTATGTTCGCTAGCACGCTTGAGTTCCGGAACCCAAAAACTCACGGTGAAAAATGAATGTGATGAATCTCCAAGAACAGCATCTAATCTGGATTTGATTCCCGATGCGGTTTTTCTCTCCAAATGAAAAATATTGATGACTGATCGAATTTCTTTAAAAACAATCACTATCTACATTATGTACAGTTCTTATTAAACAATAATTAGTAAATAAATAATATTTAATACTATATAATATGAAGTGAAAAACTTATTGAAAAAGGCTAGAAGTCAAAGTTAAATGCCACTTGCCAAATTTGTTAGGTATTAATATTTTCCCTAAAAAACAAAACTAATTATAAATACAACAAAGAAACGGTTTTTGTTCATGATCAGCACATTTTTCTACAATATGGCCGGAAAGTAATAACTCAAAGAGTCAAACGATACATTATTAAATAATAATTTGGAGATCGTCGTTTTCGGAGAAAACTTCGTTTCTTCAAACGACTGAAGAACATAAAATATTAGCAAGGTAATGAAAAAATGTTTGCTTAAATATAGACTGCTATAATATTATATAGCTCTTAGATACAGGATGCTTGATATTATCAGAATGAAGTTAACACAATACATACTATATACATCCTCACACAACTACTTTTAAAAAATATATATATTTTATTTATTTATGTGTTATTTATTATATCTCCTTTAGTAATAATATATTTTTTTTTTACCAAAAATGTAACACCTAGATCGTGAATTGTTAAAAATGAATATATCTGTCGAAAAAAAAATATATATATTGTGGCGTGGTCGCCTATATGTGACGGGTATTGGTCAGGATAAGACGCCATGTTAGCACACCACCGGTTTTCATGATGTGCGTGGGTTTTTGGTTACAAAATTCAACATAATCTCTTGTCTTTCACTTCAGCCAGCATTCTCAGGGAAAAATAAAAAGATTATTACAAATTTTATCACTAAGTTTAATACAAGAAACAAGAAAAATAAAATATAAAATAATAGAAATCATTAAACATTACACCATAAATTGTGATTCAATGAAAGAGATGATCTCGGCAATTTTACCACATAAAATAATAAAGATTACCATTTTTTTCAAAACTAAATGAACGTAAATTGTTACCTGGCGGTTTGTCGGGTCAGGTACAAAACAGAAATAACTTGTCAAATAGATTGGTTAACACGAGCAGGAAAACCACGAGTTTTAAATAAAATAAAGAAACAAATATTCTACAATGGAAAAATATTTGTTTTAAATGAGAATATTAGAAGAAAGATTAATGCTACATAAAAATAAATCGTAGGCTTTAAATTCTTCGTACACAATAAAAATGCATTTTTACAACCAGTATTTGCGTAGTCATTGTCCATTTCTGCAGAGATTCACAGTCTTCATCAATTTGGTCAGTCAAAGGTACATGTTAAAACTTGTCACTTCTCTTGCCGCACATCAAAAAAACTGGATTATCTGATATTTGGTTCTCCTTGAATCGCTTGCGTCGCCTTTGGTTGAAAAAATTAATCTCGTCGAGTACTATCAGTGGGAGATTAACTCGTTCCCCTCATCCACTGTACGGGAGATATCTTTCCCGCTGCATTCCGTGTGTTGTGGCATGACTCCGTCATCATCATGTCTACGACATTTCTAGGACAAAAGGCAACAACAACTTTCCTTTCACAAAATTTTAAGTGATAATAACTGGACACGATATGATTTAGTAAATGAATGAATCACTGATGAAAATAATTTAGTGTAGAAAGAATTTTGTGAGTAATAAAGGAAAAAAATAAAGAAAGGACTAAGCAGAGAAAAGATTTAAGTAGAGAAAGGTTTAAGCAGAGAAAGGGAAGCGTCGATCTTGAAATTTCATATATAATTAGTCAATAGTTCAGTTCAAATATGATGCAAGACAACAAAGATGTTAAGTTGTCAAAAAGCTCAGTGATGAGACAGTGAACGGACACTATTTAGTGAATTGATAGATGTATCCACCATAATTACTTATGCCTTTGCGGATTTTAAATTTAATAGGTATAAATTAATTAATTAATGCTATTGCAAATTCTCGTAGACTTTGTGTGCTGGACCGTGATATTTATTTGCTTTTAGGTTGATGCGCTGGCAGTAAGGATTCATAATAATACTCACCTGTACAATTTCACTCGGTTCTCAAAACCTTAATTAAAACCAATATTATAGTTTGCTCATATCGTTGACTCATCAGATATATTTTATCTTAATTACAAGTCAAACAAAATAGAGACTGTATAATATAAATTATTTTATATATATATCGGTAGATTAAACATGAAAACTATTTTCATATTTTTTGTATAAATCAAAAATGATTAAATCGGCATTTGCCAAATTGCAAAATAGTTTTACGTCAAGGATTTATAACGATAAATGTAAACATAATATTATATTACCTTTGAACTAGCAATAAAAATAACTCATACCCATTAAAACAAAAATACAACCTTTAATTTAACCTGTGATCGACATGGTACATACAGTAGGTACCACGTGAAATATTAAAAACTTCAGAATTATCTTTTAAAAATTCGGGTGGAAAGTTTAACAACATTTTATGTCCAATAATACATATTAAACATAAATTCATCCTTATTTATTTGTATCGAAAAATTATTGCATTTCGTAAACGCAGACATTCTACAAGGATCGGTTGTAACAATATTTTTTTACTGCATGTAAACGACTTCTTGTTGTACGAAACAATTAATTAGCACGTACGAAAGAGTGACAATTCTTTATTCCACAAACGTCCCGCCAGCAGTATTGTGCCAGCGAGGAGTTGAAGAGAGTTTTCACCAAATGCTTGGTCACTTGGAAATCTCTTTATATGAAAGGTACTCTTTAACAATACAAATGTTTCATTTTGTGAAAAGCCTGATAGTGACTGTATTTTTTAAGAGTTTTTTTAACATAATTTTATCATGGAATATGTTTCTATAAAGGGTCAAGTCAGTCAAGTAAAAAGTTTCAAGAGTCAGTAAAATTTATCAAGAAAATTACGTTAGAAATAGCGCGTTAAACAATTTCATAACATTTTGTTTACCTTTACCGGAACTTCTCACATGCCATTGGGCCAAATTGTCATTTAATTTGGTGATCTTTATTATTTACACATTAGCATCATTTTAATACTAATATTTAATTACAATTTTTGTTTTTTTAATATTTTTGAAGTACTTTCCCGGTTGGTTCGTATAAGAATAAAAATTTGATGATCAAAGCTATTAAAATATAGAGTAATACTAATAATGCTATGATACACGTGTCTGAGACATGTACACTTTTATTTGAATCATTCTGCCAGTAGATCACAGCCAACATTCTGGACGGTATTTCAGTGATCAATATCCGAAACATCACGTATGACAAAACCCCACTGCTGAATAACCAAAAAGAAATTCTATCATCATCTGTCGTCCGTGAAGATCGATAACCTACGAGTGTGTTTAATGTTTAAATTGACCACTATGTGCTAAGTGTTAGGTACATGTAATGAAAAACTTTTATAAAACCCTCGACCATAATCATTCGTTGTATAAACCGAAAAATTATACACCTAAATGTAGAGGAAAATATTTTTGATACTGACCTGACGAAATGAAATTGATCAAATTCTGAAGACGTTTAATGTTAAGACGATATCTTGTAAATATAAAGTCGTATATCAGTAATATTAGCAAGAAGTACCAGTAGTATTATTAATCGTTATAAGATACGGACTAGAGGATACTACAGTATCGCACGAAGCCAGAATATATATATATATATATATATATTTCGATATAACTAACCTTATCTCCTTATCTCAACTTATATTTCGATATAACTGTTAGTTCATTATTATATTAGCATACTTCTAACTAATTACCTTGTACACCAGCTTGTAAACTATGCCTGTCTCAACAATGTTCTTTCTAGTGAGACACACAGTCCAACCTCAATTGTATAAATGTTTCTTATACATAAATAAATAACATAAATATAAATAAACATCACAAGAACCAACACGTGTAAGTTCAGAAATCAGAACAGCTGTGTGGAATTCTATTATCTCTTCTTTCCATTATGCTAGTAGATCTGTATAATCCTACAAATCTATGTAATTTATTAGTATCCATCCGTCAGTTCTTCTATGATGCAACGAAGTATAAAAAAGCACTAAGTCACATACGTAGCAACAAAAACCAAAAAAACCTGCTATCAATTATTTAATGATAAAGTGTTTTATCCCGTCAAAGTATATTATTTTTCTACTGTTTCTACATTTTTGTACTTTTCATTACTTTAATAAAATCTTATTTTCCCAGCATTATTGACGGGTTATTTCTAGTATATTATTTATACTAGACTAGTATACTAGTATATAACTTGTGAAGTGTACTTTTTAATACTATCTGATTTACGTACCCCGTTTTCAGATTTCGAAAGGAATTTCTCAACTTCAGTTTGTCTCCAAGGTGTAATTTCCGTCGTCTTTTCTCCAACCGTATACGAAATATTATCCTTTGTATAAATCAGTGATGGCAAACCTTTGACACGCGTGTCACGGAATGACACGTGGAACATTTTTGGTGATACGCCTATAACGTTCTAATTTAATTTTCAAGATAAAAAAAGAAGAGAAACAATTCCGTAATGGACTACAAAGCGGTTAACGACTTTATGTACGTAGGTGGTCTCGTATCAAAACATGGAGGATGGAATCCTCAAGGCTGGCTGTAAACCGAAATCGAATTGGAATAACAAAGTCAGTGATTACCAGTTAAACGAAGATATGAAGAAATGGGTCCATTCAAAAAGAGAATAATTTTTATAGCACTGTATGCGCCCATTATTATGAAAGTGGTCTTAGTAATGTTTCTTTCTTTTCGGGGTATTTAAAGATTTGCGTTTGAATTGATTTAAAATATTTTTACATTACACGACACAATATTTCAAAATTAATTTATTCTACTAGATTTATAATTTATTTCTACATATAAATGTTGCATGTAGCTTATAAGGAAATATTTTTTAGGTTGAAATGACTTAAAATATTATCAAAATAAACACTAGCGGATTACCGTTAAACATCGTAACAATACATTGAATATAACGCTTCAAAATTTTCACAATAGTTAAAAGTTGCATCATATTATATTAATTTTAAACAATGTGAGGCGAAATAATTGATAAACTCATTTTTTTCCATTTCTTGACTTAGACCACTTTCATATTAATAGACACATATGAAACGGAAATATAGATATTTAAAAAGATGGAAAAAATATTGCTGAATGTTATCGAGGATGCTACGTTCTCCGTGGGCCGCGAGAAGCACTAATGTATCTCTCCTCCGAGAATTCATGATTCCGAAAGTCTTTGAATAACACGAAGTAGAAAGAATAGAAAAAAAACGACGAAATTCTCAAAAAACTGGTCACACAGAGATTAGATAAAAAACAATCAAGGAGATGAAGAGACTAAATAAATTATTCAAAAACGAGTGAAATGGAGACGTACTCGCATTGTGCACAAATTCCTGGCAGATTAGGGAGCCACGATACTCAGCATTACAGTTATTATACATACAGTCTATATATACAAATATAGTCTGGACACTAGGCTAATTGGCAGCAACTTCACGGCGGATATTTTCTTGTAGGGCCTGAATTGTTCAAGGATTGTTGCTGTAAACTCTCGACTTACGATATCCCCACAAAAAAAATTGCACGGTGTAAAGTCCGGTGACCGAGTAGCCCAGGGTATTTCTCCGTACTTGCTGATTAATTTATTGGGAAAAATTCCCCCCAGCTTCTCCATTAAAACTCTAGCTGTGTGTGGAGTGACCCTGTCTTGCTGAAATTTTGTTCTGTTGTTGAACTCGGGAAACAGTTGCAGTTGCGGTATCAAAAACTCGTCGATCATTCGGCAATACATGTCAGCAGTGACTGTTTCTCGCTGGTTAAAAAAATAAGGGCCAATTATCCCTCGGGCAGAAATTGCTCACCACACCGTCGTTTTTGGAAAATGCAAACGTTTTTGATGGCGTTCCTTTGGGTTGTCGGGGCACCAGTATCTCAAGTTCGGTTTATTTAACATAGTCTTCGATATAAAAATGTATTTCGTCAGTAAACAGTATGTTTCCAAGCGTTTGTGCTGTTCCAAAACGTTCCAGCATCGTTCTCGCTAAGGTTTCACGAGAAACTGCACGATTTGCAGTTTGTATGAGTGAAACTGTAATTTATTTTTCCAAATAACGTGCACTGTTGATTTTTTTATTCCAGTACAGGCTGCAATCTTCCTTATCGATTTATGCGGATTGCGCATATTCTCGCGTCGAACTTGAGCCACATGTTCTAGCGTCGCTGCTGATGTTGGTTCCGAAGGATTTTGGTTAACCATTGTTCCTTCTTGCCTGAACTTTTGAACACAACACAAGATAAGTTATATGCTTGGCCCATCAAACACTCGTCGAATGTTAAAGTGAGTACAAAAAGAGTGACTCATTGCGAATGGCAAACCCTGATGGTTTACGAGCAATTACAATTTAATCATGAAAATTTTCTGCTGGACACTCTTTATATAGGAATATGAAAAAGCCTAGGGAATGCTCAAAATGGAATAATGGAATAATCGCAACTGTCAGAATATTATCGGAGAACCGAAGAAAATGGCAGAATCGCCCAGGGGTGGATTGATAATGGCTGAAAATGATTATATATTTTTTAAATATTGTTCTTGCTGATAAAACTGAAATGTATCCTAAATGTAAATTTTAAATTTAATCAAACCTAATGACCTATGTTTACGTATCGGCTACACATTAAATATAGTTCAGCGTTCAGCATGGAGCGATTTATAAATATGAACGCGAAACATATTTCGCTCGGATGAGAATAAAATCCAGATCAATGACATGAGAATCCAGAACACACGCATCTTTAGTGACTCTCAGAGATCAAAGTCTCACTGGGAGATTATCGTGGACACTGGTATTAATGTTTTTTTTTTTCATATAATGTATTATGTGACACACGATGATTTTTTTATATTGGGCATATATTGTAACTTGTTACAAAAAAATGGGAAAAATACTCCGCAACCCCTGCTACCGATACTCATATTGTCCTTCAAGAATCTCAATAAGACATTTACATCTTCATTCGTCAATCGTTCAATTCTTTGAATTAGAGATTTTATTTTCTTAGGTACGTGCGTATTATATTTAAGAACAATCCTTAAGATTGTGTTGGAAAGTCCATATATTCATAAATAGAAATTAGTAAAGTATTTATTTGGTATTTCGATTATTTACTTTATTACAACACACGATTTATTGTTGTAAGAATATAATTAATATTTTGAATTATTACGTATTATTTTTGTTCTATTTTTTTATAAAATACCTACATACATAACCTAATGATATATTACCGTAAGTGTAATTAGTAAGGATAGAATGTTACATTTTTCTACTCTGATGCGCAATCTATATTCACTACAAGAACTGCAGGAGGAGAAGATAGATTGCAGAAGCATATTGCGGTTGGCCATACATCAGATACTGTTTGAGTCTTGAAGAACTTGAACTCAGTTTATTGGTATTCAAGCGGTGAAAATTTGAATACCAGAAGTGCAATTCATAACAAACAACAGAGTTTGTATTGGTGAATTTGAGGAAGTCCTGCATTCTCAGAAATAGAAAAGGATATTACAGTCTTTATAATGTACCTAAACTCTATGATTATTCGTAATATTAAATATGAAGACAAGTATTAAATCGTGAGATGTCTTTAGTGATATGAAGTACTAATAAATTATCAATTACACAACAAAAAGAATTTATCTACTATTTATTAAATCGACTTAGTCACATGTATTTATTTTTTTTTGGCAAAAAGTAATCAGTCCAACTCAGTCACCTCGATTTCATAACTCTTACTATTTTGGGCTATTTGTGGAAGTCATAAAGCTTGGTTGGTGCAAATATGCCGTTACTTTTAACCCTAACTGACCCGGATATACTGTGGAGAATTTGTTTTCTTACGTTGATACCTACTTAGAAGGCCTCTTCTTGTATCTTCGTAAGGTTCCAGGGTTTGATACCCAAAATTTTATCTAAGCAGAATAACTGTTTTGACCTGGTAAGGTACTGTTACTCAAAATATGTGAATGACACGAAATAAAGTGTATATATAGGAGAGGGATTTGGAACATTAGTTGCGGGACGAGGGGCATTCTATACACATTCTTGGTGGAAATATAAATCCAATAGTTTATGACATGTATGCAACAATAAAAGTATTCACTCTTCGAAAATTAAATCTTTGTGTAAACATGACGTATTTTTTACATTAATGCATATTATAATTGTCAGCGTTTAAATTTTCGTTCCAATCGAGTCATATATTTAAAAAAAATCACGGAGCTATTTGATTGCCTAAGTTGTACAAAAGTGATCTAGTAAGTGACATCAAAATGAAAATATTGAAACAAGGAATTTGCGCTAGTTCATGTCTATATTTTGATAGTCTGTGGCTTCCATATATTCGAATGAAAGTATTATCAAATAAAGATCCACCTACATATTAGAATATTTGCTGACATTCTTGACAACCTCAGGTATTTGGTTTTCCCGAGGTTCGCTCTTAAGTTAATTTGGCTTGCCGATTCTTCCAGAGGGGTGAAAATATTTTTAAAGTGGATTTTGTTTTTTACAAGTACCCAAAAATCTTAGCACTTTTCAAGTCCATTTAAGATGCTTTTCCATGTATGAATAAAATATGAATTTACATAAATTTTAATAATTTTATATTATACAGTAACTTTGTATTTAACCATATGCGTTTTTATATATACCAACCAGTTTCTAATAAATCTTTTTTCTTCATGAAAAGGATTAACAGCGTGATCTTAAACTAAAACCAAACGTCAAATTATTGTTTCATGTCACTCATATAATTAAATACAAAATTACTGTGTAATATTTTTAATTGTTAATAAGCACGCACAAATTAATGGACATAGGAAAAGCGAGAAAAAGTTTATATTTACGATATAAATACCTTTTAAATATATAATCTTCAATAATATATTATATTTAATCAAAGCAAAACTATGAAATTAATACACGTCAGAATTGCCTACGTAAAGAAATGTATTTCTAACAAAATTAAGTCTTAATAATTATAATACTATTTAAAATATTTTAATCCTTTCAAAACAATATAATGCGTGAGTTTGTGCAGTTTGTGCGTGAGTTAGAAACTTACATACTTACCAGGTTGTTGAGGTACATAATGTTGATCTCCTGGGAAAATAATCATTTGTCTGAAGACTACTAATGTTTTAATTTAAATTGTCGAGAGTGAAAGATGATATTCCAGCTTTAAATAAAAAAGTTTAAGTTTAAAAAAGTAATACAATTTATTATAAAACAAACCATGAATAATTTGATGACAAGTAAAATGATCATATAACCATTAATTAAAATAGAAAACAACGTAGAATTAATTATACAAAATATGTCAATGACAGCAATTAGATTCCTCCCCCAAAAAGAATATACCAAATCATAGGAATATTTCTGGTATAATTTTTTGTGACAACAATAATTAAAATGTAGCAAAAAAATGTCGTAACCTTTAATATTGTGTGTTTGTAGAACATTCGACCTCAGCTCGTGCATTATACCTTTCGTTGCATCAAATAAATTTTTAATCAATCAGGTCATCATACAAAACAGCAATTATGGTTATGGTTTAAGTCATTTCTAGTGATTTCAAGTCGATGAGTCTCCTCAGGTACAAAATATGTATTATTTCTACAAAAAGAGAATTTAATGATGCAAAATAGAATTTAAATTATTATAAATGAGTGCCAAAGAATTATGATAAAATAATAAGTAATTTACCCTTTTAAATCATGGATTCATGTTCCATTAAAAATGCGCATCTCTCACCGGCTACAGCGTTGTGCCTCAAGTACCGCTATTTCAAAAAATCTCAAAACGATTAATTATTAATCCGGTATTGTATCAGAAAAATTACACGACTTTAAATATGTCGGCGATCAGCTGGCGCTGCCCGCTCCAACGTGGGCACACGCTCGCTGCTCGAAAGAGGATGCGCCTGTGTTGTGCCCGACGTACGAGAAGTTTCTCCAGGTGATTCGAACATAGCAAATCTCGTACGAATACCAGGTTTATGGGCGTAAAAACAATTAACCTGGGTGATTACTTTAGTGTGATTACGAAAAAAAAACTTTTACGTCACGTTTTTTCAACTCTCGTTAATTTGTAACGTGATAATGTATACATTTTTTATTTCTTAATAAAAACATATTTTATTTTGAAACATAGTTCTGACATAAAACAAATAAGATGATTCAATTGGAAAGACATACAGAAAAAATCTACGCATTGTAAAAATATTTGGCTACCACCAAGATACGAACTCGGAACTTTTTCTTGCCAAGGAATTACATTACTAATTTCTTTGTGAACCATTAAGATTTAAAAAAATTTGAGACTTCTATAAATGATAATTACATCTATTTTTCATATCCCGGCGGTAACCAATATTTTTTCGAAAGATTTTTTTTTGTATATCACTCTAATTGATTAATTTAATTTGTTTTAGGTAATAATTTTTATGACATAATTTTCTTTTCCACTGAAATAATATAATTATGTTCTAATCTCTTCTATATAAATATCTGGAAAGAACTCGGTCTGTCGGTATTTTACGCGAAAACCTCCCCTATTTAAATGTTACCCAGCACAAAAGATTTAAAATAGACCATCCAAACTCATCAAATATACCGTCGGAATTGCAGATGTCTGTGGAACCACAGCGAAACGGAGTATCTGGCTGTCGGCGCATCAAAGCTTTCACAAGAACAAAAAGCAAAAAATGCTAGCTTTGTGGGAGTCGTTTCATGCTTTGCTATGCATGCTCCGCGAAACATGGTATTTTAGTCGAACTTTGAAAATACGAGTAGTTGAACCAGAGAAAACAAAAATCAGTCAATAAACTTAAAATACACTTTTTAATTTTAACATTTAAAGCAATTACTGAGACCACCCCTGCAACAACACTGTATATCGGTTTTGGACAGATATGAGTTGTGAATGCCACAACGTTTTTAATCTTCTTGGGAGTCGATTGGTATATTAAACAACCCCATAAAAATAAATCAAAATATTATTATATATAATTTGTAAGCGAGTTTTACTGCAACAATTATGTATATCCAAGATAGCCAACGTTCCGTCTATCAACATTTGTAAAAAAACTACATACAGTGCTTTTGCAGGGGAGGGTTTCAACATAATGATTAAAAAAAATAATAATTAAGTACACCCAGTTACGATACTCGAATAGTGATCTAGTGGTTAGGGATTCGAGCCTCGTTTCAAGAGGCCATCAAGTTAGTCCTATTTTCATAGCACAAGCCTTTAGTTTTGTTTAAAAATAGTAAGGGCCCATTGTGTGATCAGTAGTAACTTTTTACTATAGTAAATATGGTGGACTTTTACAACTGTTCCAAAAGTCATGTGCAATATTAATACTTTGAAAGTTGCAGTGTACGGCAATTAATTATTCAATATCCCGGTCTTTTAGTGATGAGAGTTCGTCCGATGATGATTTTGTAGTTTAATATACATTATTACACTTATTTAAAAAAAGATTCACCTCCAAAGTGAGCATAGATAATTCATAAAATAAAGCATATTTCATGGTTATTTGTCACACCTATAGACATCTCCATCTATGCTTTGACAGTAGTAAATTTGATGAATCAACAACCCGCAAATGATTTTTACTATGGGCATTAGTAAAAAGTTACCATATTAAAAAGTTACTACTGATCACACAACCGGCCCTAAAAAATATTGATGTGACACGTATTCCGTGTACGCATTTCTATTTTTATTATGAAATAATATATTAAAATATGAAAAGATTCGTGGGAAGTGTTACCAATTATAATTATAATTATAATTAATTATAATTGGATCTTTTAACAGTCAATATATTTCGTCTTCTTTAGCCCATGTCTATATCCTGAGAACGCGCTTTCTCGGACAGGAAGAGGTCCAGGTTCGAACCCCGGTGGCAACTAATTATTTTTTCGATAGATAAATTTTTTCTGTATATCTTTCTTGTTGATTCATCTAATTTATGTAAATAAGTTTAAGTCTAAGTTTTGCAAGAGACCTAGTAGTTTTAAATATGCTCTTAACATTTCCTGATAAATAATAAACGGTATTTTAGAACCGCGCGTAGCCGGATACATCTATGTCCATTTATAATAAACGAGGCGATAAACAACCAATGATTGAGTGAGAAGTTTGCAAAAAGTATGCAAAGATAGGTATCGACAAAAACGAATGAATTCAAAAACACTCTTCACGGGTAATAAAATATTCTACGAAGGAAATAAATCTGCCAACACCGAATCGAAGTCAGCAAAGATTTTTCACTTTCCGCTTACTCACATTTTGATGTCTTCCTTTTTACATATTTGTCGGGTGTCTTTTTCATTCTGTCAACACTTATTACAGAGAATACACTTAGGAAAATGTTTTGTGTAACGAATCAGGAAATAAGACCAAAATTCTAGAATACGAATAAAAAATAAATGTAGACGGTTTAGTGTGTACCTTTCTATGTATTCTATATTTCCGATGCCGGTAGAAATACGAGTGCGTAGATTTATGTGGGTCAAAAATTATCGACAGACTTGACAAATACTCTTCATGCACGGGTTCAAAAATCTTCTTCGTCATCCTGTGCATAATTCTGAGCATCGCGGTCCCCTGATCTACTGGAATACGTCTCCATTCCTCCCGGTCTTGAATTGCAGCGTTTATAATGGACCCAACCTTGTTAACTCCCTTTTTTGGTATATTAATCTTGTAGGAAACCGTTTTGTTACTCGATTTCTCTAAACTGTCTCTGTGCTAAGAATTCATCTATATCGGAAGCCTATATTGAGGGTGCCTCTCATATACACTAATAGGATCCCGACGTTTTAGATACCCTGCAGTCACTATACATAAGATGTATTCGGTAAAACTACGGGACATGAGACTGACAAGGAATGACGCAGAAAAGTTTGCGGTGAATACCGACCTAAAGAAGATGCGGGTCGCTTGAAAACTAGTAAAATAAAATAGATAAAACACTTCTAATTTAATAGTTAGAATTATTTTTGTTATACCTATTCTAGAAAAATGGCTGGAGATAATATGACGTATTTAAAAAATAATAATTAGCACATTGTATTTTTGGAATATTTGGGTTTTATTACTCTTGCGTATTACCAATTAAGTTGTCAGCCTAATTTATCATAAAAGTAGAGTAGTATGACTTGTAATTATTTTGTCAAAAGCACCCTCGAGGTGAAATGGTGTGGGTACGATTTAACAGAGCATTAAAATATATTTTTTTTTATAAAACGGTTTATTTGTGTACAACAATAATAAAAAATGAACCATAAATAAATATATATTTATTCAATAAAAAAATACCTAACCTAACCTTGTTAATTTTTTATTATTTTATTGCACTAAGTAATTCGTTCTAAGAAATATAATATTTATTTTAATGTATGTATTAATAGTTCCCAAATGTTATGTATAAAAATTATTATTATTTTTATAACAAATCAACTCCAAAACTGAATGCATTTTACAACAAACTTAAATTCTTATTTCGAAACATTTCTGACTGTCAGAATACTGCAAAATTTTTTAAAGATTATTTAAGTTTTGAAATTGGAACAACCTCCATATTACACTGATATTTTGCGAAATGTCTTTCAAAACTGGCGTTAACAAAATATTAATAAGAAAGATATTTATAAAATGCTCTTGTTAATTATTAAAATGATAATTTTTTTCATACAAACATATATGAATTAAATAAATTACAAGAGTGATATTACTCAGGAAACAGCTTTCAAAATAATAAAAAAAATAATAATAAACGTCACACAAATCTGGTATTGTAGGTATGTATTATTTTTGTGATTTTCAGAAATAAATAAATACTACTAATCTTTATTTTACAACCACTATTAAACTACAAATATATTCATCCAAGAAATTACTATTAACAGAAAATATTAACGACTTTCTTTATTTGCACTATAACATATTTGAAATATATAAAAAACTTTTCAGTATTTATTAAGTTTGTACTCTATGCGGTGATTGGTAATCTATTTAAATATTGTATTTGTTTTACAATTAAGGTAATAATAATGTTAAATTAATATAACATACAAGATGTTAGACTAGACTAGATTATGATTTTAAATAATTTCTTTTTTCATTTATGAAAAAATTTACTGAAAATATTTGGTCATTCTTTATCACATTCATGTTACGATGCCCTCAAAAATAAAAATACATATTATAACTCTGTCATATTCTTCCAATTAAGATAATGAAAAAAATAATGCATAAAGTTAAGCGTGAAAATTGTAATAGTACTTTGGAGTATCCAGATTCTTACACTCATAAAATAACTGTTCTTATTTATTTCATTATCTCTTTTTATCAAATAATACTCTTGAAATAATATGTCTGGCAACATAACTATTAATTGTCACCTTTCTTGCCGATCCCTTGCAGCTGGCAACGTGGCAGCATTATACGTAAATGGGCGCGACTTGGCAGAAAACTTTCTGGTGTCGTTCTCTAAGTCACCTAACGACCCGTCTTTCAGGCAATTTGAGTACGTAGGGAAGACATTTTTTTTTTTTTTTGTAATTTTTAAATTGCTCATAACCTTACTTTGAATAATACTAATGAGCTGAAATTGAGAAAAAAGATTTGTAACAGATAACAGTTTTATAATATATTATATAAAAATTCAAAATTAAAGGATTGTTGAATATTCACTGTTAAATAAATACTTATCGTAATACTACTACTCTTCTATATTATTCATGTATCTTCTGCACCCAGATGCTTCTTGCAAACAAAGCTTACATCCATCTCTATATATATATGAAGCCTGAGGTCAAAATGGGGGCTGACCATCAATTTAATTCAAAATTTAACTCAGCTTATTCTGAAATTAATGTAATAAAATTTTATATCCTATCTCCTGTTATAAGTTATTATCAAATAATATTAAAAAATAAGACATTTTTAAGAAAATATCAGATTCAATTTATGTTTACAGGATTCTATTTTCATAGTTCGTTACACTTTACAGTGACCGGTTTATCCCTGGGCAAAATCTTCCCCTTTGTTGAAATTAAAAAGTTAAATTATATGCTCTACCTTCTTCACAACCCCTTCGCTTGTACTCTCCTTCAGTGTATGTAAAAAGACCTTAGTACTGCACTTGGAAATTACTTCAGATTAGTTTGTTTTATGGTGCTGTAAGGTGAAACGAGTCACGGTATGAATTAACGATACATGGAAACATTGCAGGTAAATATATTTCAAATATGAATTAAATATATTAATTATAAAGATATACATATAAAATCAATTTTATCGAAAAATATTGTTGTTGCGCTACCGGGATTCGAACCTGGATCTCTTCCCTAATCGGGGGAGGTGCTTTATCTAACTAAGCTACAGCGGCATTATTTTTAGCGACAATTTTTTATTATTATTATGTTATTATTATTATGTTATTTATGTTTATTAATTATGTTCTGAATAATTACAACTTCACAATAAGAATGTGTTCTCCTAAAAAATATATTTCACCTATATTTTTAGAAAGAAATTTAGTCGAGCAGTATAAATAATAACAGCGAGTCTTCAGAATTAGACTCGTTTTCAGTTTTAGAGTAATTTCATAGGTATGTTTAAAGCTTGATGTAGGGTGCGACGCTGTTTCGGTATTTTATAAGATAAAGCGGGATGGGGCGTAATAAGGCAGGTTGTCTGAGATGAAAAAATATCCTAAATTTACTGTTTGAGGTAGAATACTTTTTATGCATTTTCTTTTATTAATAATATAAAACTAATGACTTTTAATAAATGCATGAACGAACAAGAATAAATAGAATTTTCTCATCTGAATAGAAACATAAAATTTATTTAAATTAAAATATTAATGATATTTATAATTCAATTTGAAGTGAATTTTTTTTCGTGCACTAAAAAACTAAACTCGCCATATATATTATGTCTAAAAAACTGAAACAACCATATTGCCTCCCTTACCAACAGTCTCAACCTGGTATTTCTTTAATGTAGTAATAAGCATTTGAGATCTTCTTAAATTGTAAAAACTCAAGTTCTAATGTTCAGTTTAAAAGATTTACACCATATATCAATTGTATCAAGATATTGTGAACTAAAAACTATTAAAAAAATAAATATCAAATTCAGAGGCGTGCCCGATATGCTAATATAAAAATCTAATCAGTAATTTTTATTGATAATTTCAAATTTATTCTAATCAATTTACTATTACTTACAAAATGATATTATTATACATGCCTATGTCGTTATTTGTACCATTTTACATCTTATTCATATCAACGTAAGTTATTAAATTAAACAACTGTATATTAGTAATGAAATAAATAGTTATTATTGATTGGTGTTCGACTGTAATGATGTTTGGTCACTATGATTATTTATAATTCAATGAGTTATCATAGTTATTAATCATCATTCAAATCGAATGCTAATCGTGTAATCAGAGTAATAATCATACTTTATCTCATCACTATTTTATATACCAGTGATGGCAAAACTATGATCCGCGAGTCAGACATTGACCCACGCGTTGATTTTCATAAACTTTATATCATAAAAGAGAGAACAAACAATCAAAAGTATTTAAAAAATAAAGTTTATATATCCAATGTCGAATTTATAAAAAAATATTTGCAAGTGAACATTGGCTAGCTGATTTTCTATCGTTTCACTGCGTGTGCTCACATGTGTATGAGGTACATGGTCGTAAAACGTCGTGTTTCGTCCTTTTGTTGCGAAGCGCGTATGACTCATGACAGAGACGTCTACCCGATAACAATATTCGAATTTATCACTACGTAGATATTACATATGTATGTGAAAAAAAACAAATAATTGAAATGAGCAATTAATTAATTGACATCAAATAAAATTCTAAGGCAGGGGGGTGGGGTGACACACCAGCAAAATTAAGTTAGATTTTCTGAAATTTTGACACGCTGAGCCCAAAAGGTTCGCCATCACTGCTATATATGTTTACTTTGTTCTTGAATGCAAAGAAAACATATCTCTTATTTAAATACGCTATGTACAACGCAATCTGCATAAGCGGAAATTCATCACTTTATATTATTTAAAACCTAATGAGCCTATACAAACGTTTGCTTTAGCGACATCTCGGATGACGCTCTTAAAATCAGAAATAATAAAATATTAACTATAACTACACAATTTCTATAACTCCAGTATTACGTAGAAAATAAAGACTGTATTTTCTCGTTTTCGTATTGTTTCTCAGGTGCTAGCTTTTGAAATCTTCTGGATATTTTAACTGACTGATAACGATTTGTAGAGACATGAATGGAGGTTATGTATTACGATTTTGGGATACACTTCATCAATAAAAGTCAAGTTATTTCACCTTGGACGTATTCAAGAGATTTCATTACAAAATATTTACCAGCATCTTATATAAGCAAATTTCCTGCCTATGTGCTATTTCTAGCGGTCGTGACATAAATAAGCCCTTTTATTATCCTTTGGAATTGGTCGCATGTATGACTTGCAGGTGTATCTTTTTGCCGTCAAATGCGGCACATAAAAAATATCGTAGATGCACGTACATGAATTCTTTGAATAATATTATTATTCACGTTCGTCGCATTACATAAATTTTGTTCTTTTTTTCATTTAACTCTTGGTTCATGATACGATATATTAAATAAATTAGTGTAAAAGAGAAAAGAAATAGAAGAAGACAAATAAGTTAACGGTTTTAAGAGTAGATACTTTAATCAAAACAGACCAATTTACAGATGGGTTAACTACTTACAATTACGCCGTTTCCTCGCGGAGGTAGGCAAAGAGAACAGAGCACCTCACTCGTCTGTCCTGACACAATTCTCGCCTCATCCACATTCATACATCTTCTCATACAAACTAACCGATTATTGTGACTTCTAACAAGACCATCTTCCAGTATCTGGTTTACCTGGTCGTGCTAAGTCTTCTGCGGACGTCCTCTATTTCTGGTTCCATCAACACTTGCGTCATATATCTTTCTTACCATTCTCTCCTCATTCATCCGTTTCATACGATCAAACCACCTAAGTGATCCTTTCTTAATCTTACTATACTAAGATCAGCTTTACATTCTATCTACGGGTATTTTATCTAACTACGTGTATTTTAATATTTCTATATTTATGTTGTATTTTGAGTAGTAAATTAAAAATAATTCTGTAATATTATAAGTACAGAATTTTATCAAAACTGCGTAAAGTATATACCAATCCAAATCATCGATTAGCTTTAGGTCGATTTTTTGGTCATGGCACTTCATGAATGTATTGTGTACCGATAATATACCAATAATACTGAATAATATTATTTCATTCCCTACCAATAAAATAATTAAACATTTAACAAATCTATGTAGGTACTACTAAATTATAATAATAATAATAAATTATACTAGCAACAGATTCGTCAGTGTCCGACTGTACAGTGCCATGAGTAAAAAATCGACCTATACAGATTATACCGAGTACACTGAAATAGTGTAGTGGTATAATCTGTTTCTTGATAATTATTGTGTAACAATATTAAATAACTTTATATTATTATCTACTGGAGTTTATTATTCAAAGCATGATATTCATTAATTGAAATAAGGTTTGATTTTGGTTCAAAACTAATTTAATTTAAACAAACAAACTCCGCCGCTGGATATTTCGATTTCAAAATTCGTTGTTTCGGTCATTTAATAATTATATTTTTGGCAATATAGATTACCATATAAAACAATATTATTGAAAAGTAAGCTCTCTAGTTAATGTTCTACTAATAATATTTAGACTATATTTTTACTGTTTTCATGGTCTTTTATGTAAATACTATCACGCTAAAAAAAATATTTAAAATTATACATGTTTATTACTTTTAAAATTAGCAAAATTCTCATATTGGTTCAAATTCATTATATTTATATTTTAATTTTGTTTCATTAACCACTTATTGAATTTAAATACATCTACCGGTTTCAAAAAATGCCATTTTCTTCTTCAGGATGTCAGTACTAACTGTATGATAGTGTTGACATTCTGAAGAAGAAAATTGTATTTTTTCGAAATCGGCAGATGTAGTTAAACTCAATAAGTGGTTAATGAAACAAAGTTTAAAAATAAAAATAATAATATACATGTTTAATTTGAGGTTTCCGCGAGCACTAGTGTATGCAACTAGCGTCTTTTCTGGGTTAGCTTGTGCTCTTTAGGCCGACGTTACGATACAGAGTTAGTTAAATAATGGTGACATCGAACTAAAATTAATGCAACTGTAGAAGATTTACATCTCCTGCGAAAAAGTACGATTGTACCGTATTTTTTGAGGCAACACCTTGACAATGTCACGTGTTACTATGGCGAAACGTCGGCCTAGGTTTCCCGAATGAATCCATACATAAAGAGCGTGATCTAAAGAGACGCCAGGTCTCAGGTATATATATATAATTTATTAAATACGGTTAAATTAATTATTTTCAAGTACCTACGTACTACCTAACCTAACCTAAAATATTTACTTGCTTATACATAAAAATAATATTGAAATAGCTAATACGTTATTATTATTTTAGATATGTAAAGGTCTAAAATAACACGATAATCCTTTTTTTGATAAAGTGAATAGATAATTTGTTTTAGGTATTTTTAAATATTTAATAAAGTTAATTGAAGATGAGAAATGAATTTATAAAAAATTAAAACAGTATTCCTGACAATATCGACTCCTTAGAATAACATGGTTCCATCTGATACTGACACTGTTTTGAGATAATGAACTCAAAAGTGTTGATTAAATTTCAACATATATTCATATTTTGTTTTGAGTATGTAAATATGTTCAGTTTTAAGGTCTTAACTTATGTTCAGTATTATCAATGACCACTGTGAGATCAAGAGAATAAAAAATATAAAAAACATTGTAAATTAACGATAATGATCCATAAATTGAAATAAATAACTGATGCAGTTGGATCTTTCATCTCTTGCTATTTCATTTAATATCCATTTAATAGAGTTGATGTGTATGGAAGAAATTCATGATAATGCATTTGGAACCCTTCGCGCAATAACTCATTAGCCCAAAATGTTAGTTGGAACCTTGTAATTCTAAGGGGTCGATATATAAAGCCTTGCAAATATTTAATATTTAAAACACATCACATGACGGGTCATTAGCTTGCATTAAAACTTGCATTAAAGTAAATTAACATACAAACTTCAGTTCTCTAGGGTGTTTCTGAACCAAGTTTAAGCAAACTACTTATTTGCATACAATTTTCCGTAGCGGCAGTTGTCAGGAAACACTGTACCCGGTGGTACATGCTAAGCCCTCTTAGAAATTAACTTTTCAACTTACATTATGTTCACCATACAAAATTATACCCGGCGAGGAAAATGAGGTGAATTTAGTTGAATTAAACTTATTTGTTCCTAAATGGTTAACTTTGACGTTGAACGTTGCGTGTTTTTAGATATTAATTTAAAACATTAATAAAAATCTAATAATTAATTAAAATATTTGAATCTTTAACTTTCGGGCTAGACTTTATATCAACAACTAAACAAGATCTTTCTTATTGAGCACTAAAGTTTTGTATTTTTCACCGACCTGTTTCTTGTCTGTAAATATTGTACTATCACTCTGAAGCTATGTGTCCACGGGACCTCTACAAACGCAAGAGAAAAAATAAAATGTCCTCCTTAAAAACGGGTTTGGCCTCCGGTTGGACAATTTAGAGGGCCTTGGAATAAAAAAGGCAGTGAATGAATAGTGGCAGTGTTTATCGATTAGTCCTATATTAGTATTCTTTTAGGTTCCTTTTAAATCAATTTAATATTCATCAACATTGTACTTTCCCCTCCCTTGATGATCTATCTAAATGTGTATTTAATCTGTTTCTCTCTTTCGCATGTAATTTTATATTTTGTCTCCCTCTTTATGTATATATAAGTGCACTCTTTTTGTATTTGTTATTAGATTTAAATACGCCCTGATGAAGATTGAGCCAAGCGAAACCGGTTGGCGTTTAATAAAATTTGTGATTTTATACAAACCGCCAAGTGATTGCTTTCTACTAAAATATAAAAAAGATAAAGATCGTTCCCTATCGATTTATTTTCATATTCTTCCCGTACAGCGATATTTAAATAAATGATTCACTGGTAAGTCTTCTTCTCTGGTGCCGCAGGAGCATAAACAGAATGCAACATTTGTCCAAACTGTTGTCTGTCCTTAGCAACTTGTAACAGATCTTCGACTTTGAGACCACACGTTCATGATATCACGGTTTATTTTTTTCCTCGCTTTCGATGGGTTTCGCTTTTCGTGGACACGCATTCTAAAGACAAAATTAGTTACTCCAAAAGTGGAGTTATTTTAAGAACTTGTGTGATTTCTCATAGCTATAATATTATGATCGATTAATATAACATCGATTTATTCGATAGAATATATTCTTCTTTATGGTATTTTTATAGCTTATCATATAACTCTGATATTATAATAGGGTGACAATCAACATAACATAAATAAATAAATTATTTATTTTAAAAGTTTAAATGCAAATTCTCTGATCGATATTAAAATGATATAAATGTTCTTAGTTTGGAATCAATATTTTTTATTTTGATGGTTTCAACTGTCTAAAATATTTAACAATACTATTTTTTCATACATTAATATGTATATAAACCGTTAATTAATTCATTTGTTTTTCTTCACAATGCCTTTAATTAAAATTCGCTTGACGTAATGGCTTGTCGGGCACACAAACACATCTTCCATTTAACGACCTTTTTATTTTGTGCACTTAGCATTTTATGGCTTCAACACAAACTTTGTAATTGGAATCGCAAAATTTTATCTTTATGGGACATTTCATTACCTTGGTGAGACAGTTTACTAATATGTTAGAAATCTTTATAAATTATTACTATCTAACAGAAAGCAATCTACTTTCGCCGATTGCTGTTGCTAGTCCCTATGGGCAAATATGTCTATAAAATTGATGGCACGGCCAATGTCTTTATAATATATAAAATAGAAAATATACCTATCTATGTTGTGTCTATTTTTGGTGTACGGTATTTTAGTCTGTGAAAAAATGCTATAAATCAAATAATTAATTCAAAAAAATTATTGTGATAGGATTTGGTTCATTTACCTATTTATCTTGTTTATTGATATGACAGTTATTTTTTGGTGCAATATGATTATTTTGTTTCACTAAACTAAAATAGTACTGCATATGCGTTATTGTAACTATTATAGTTTCGAAAGGTAGCGACGCGCGTCGCTCTCATCAGCAGGCTTAATTATCAGCATCAACATGTGTACCTACTGCACAAAATTTAGTTTAGTGAAGAATTAAAATCAAATAATCTTCATAATTATTATTAAAATTAAAAAATACTCTAAAAATTACCGTTTTCAATCACAATTGAAGGTTTTAAATAATAAATTATATTTATCATGGCATCACAAATTTTTAAATTAAATTAATTATTGGAGACGACATCGCTCGTACAAACAATGAAGATTCATATTTTTATTTTTAAATACTTATATATTGTTAAGGATCTAGTCAAATAATTTTTCTTAAGTATAATCGAAATATCTAAAAGTAGAGTGAGATTGTCGAAAAACTGCGAGAATATAAGTATATATATGTTGAAAATTAATTTTATTAATTATCCCGAGTCTGTTGGTCATCTCAAATCTTATAACCCATCTATAGGGGGTGCCTTGGTGAAGTTTTACTCTAAAGTAATCGTGAAATACGTATATTCAGGCCGGCAGTTCACGGCTAAGTGAAATTACTATTTTTTCCATTGTACAATTAGGGTGTTTACGACCTAATGTTTAGCTATTGTTAGGAAAAATCTTATTATTATCAATCGTTTGTGCAATAAATGTCAGGTTCTGAGAATGTTTTGATGTAATATATACACATATGCACTCCGCGCTGATGGATCGTGCGCCCTGTTATCCAAATGTTGTCAACGCCCGATAAAGCTGTATATTTTTAGAGTTCGTTTGAGGGCCCGTATACCATTTTAATTTTATTATATAATTAATAGTATTTTTATTTTAATTCAAATATAATTGCACTAAAATATTTTGGCTAACAAAATATATTGGCGTAAATGATGCTACTGTATTCGTGTTATTTGTTCATTAGATTTCGCAATACCTCAATAATATTTTCGGCTTTAAGATAATACACTAACGAATTAATTCTTTTTTGCGCGGTTGCTCCAATATACAAGAATGCTGTAAAAATTTAACTAGAAACTACAACGTGAATGTAGCGGTTGTTGGAGTAATTTTTAATCCCGGCAGGCGGGGGTTTTACGACACCACTGGCTGGAAGTGGATGCGCCAGGACCGTCCCTAGATGACGCATAATCAAGCGACCACTCGTACCGCCCGCACCAAAATAAATTAGGTGTCTAAAAAATTATTCATTAAATGAAATTAAATATTTATTTAGTAAAATCTATTAGAATCATTTTCCCACAACCTTAACATGGTTTTACTCTAATATTTATTATTAACTAACATATATTTTTTAACTCTTTCCCTATCTACGTAATTATTGTTACAAGTACTTTTAGAAAATACTCATATTGCAACTAGCAGAAAGTAATAGTAGTTGGTACACGACCGCTTAGAGTGTGTCCGTAAAACCTATTTTTCAATATTAAAAATATATATAATTATTGTGGTGGTCTATCACATACGCGGCTCTGCATTGGTATAGTTAAGCGACAGCTGTTATCAATTTCGGACTCTATATTTGTGTTTTGGAACCTTTGATAAGATATTGTGAATGATAATTTTATACAGTCCAATTTTCGGAGGTGCTTGGAGATCCAGGAGAGGGCGAAGTTCGGTGAGTCATTTTTTTCCTTCCCTCCTCTATTTCTTCGGTACCTAAAATTGAGTACCCACCACTATCAAAAAGAGAAAGTATTCTACCACAATATACCTTAACTCAACCAACTGACGAAAACAATTATTAGTAAAACAAGAAACATTCTTAAAATGATTTCAATACTTGATGTACTATTATTAAGGGAATACATTAATGAGAAGTTGTAATTATTCAGAACTATTAGGTCTGTGATATTTTAAATACTAATTAAATGTATTAATTAGAAAGATATACATATAAAATCAATTATATCGAAAAATATTGTTATTGCAACCGGGATTCGAATCTGGATCTCTTCCAATCCGGGGAACGTGCATTATCCTATTATGCTATACCAACACAGTGGATTGACGACAAATTTTCGAACCTATATGTTACACTTTTCAATATTACAATATATCTATTGTTCCATTGTTTGAAAGCCATCTACTTTGTTTTTACGGAATCTCAAATAACTTTGAGTAAACCGATAGGAGATGCCAGAATTAACAATTCATTTTTATTAAATTTGATACATATTAAAAGAATGTAGGTATTCACAGAAACATCCGAGAAACGTGTTTGTTTCAATTATATTTTTGAATAGCGGCCATTTTGAAACAAGATTGCGAATCAGATTGCCTAACTTACTTAGCCGAGATATTTACAATTTTTTAGACAAATTTAATCGAAATCTGTTAAGAACTACGGAAATTATTGTGTCACCAAAATCCGCTTTATCCTAATATAATACACGTATATACTTTTTAAGAAATATTTATTTTATTTTCCGAAAGTTTCTATAGAAATCTACTTTAAATGCTACTTACTTTCAAATACATGTTATTATAAATATTAAAAAATTATGTTTTCGCCCTAGGGAGGTTGCCTTGTTGCTTGCTAACTGTACGAGGGTGGATCTGTAAACACCTTCAGCAACTGCAATAAATCCGAAAGGAAAGGGGTGGGAAAGTACCGGGCTCTTTTACACGGGTCGTGTTGTTGCCCGTGTTGGGTCATTTCGACCCCGTCGGCGCTGATAAGTCAAGGGTTTTCTTGGCGACGCTTAAGGGGTCTTTTCTTTTATTACATCCAGGCAGGAAAAATGATAAAAAGACATTGTTTGCAAACAATATTCATCTTTTTCCCTGTATTTAAACATCTGTCAGGTGGCAGAAGTAGTTGCCATTGTTAAAAAATAGATTATTTAACATTATGTTAGGTATAATAATATATATCGTGGCTATAATATATTTTATACAGGATGTAACAAACCTAGTCCACAATATTTATTTTACCTGACTAAATTATGAGTCGAAAATGTTCAAGGAATATGTGTTTAATCTCAACCATGTCAGAGAAAACGTAATTATGCGAGTATTTCAATTAATTGAAATATCTTATCGATTTTAAATTAAATATTGAATTCAAAAAATAAAGGACATCGAATTTCGAGTAGCCAGATAATTTTTTGTCACAAAATTTAGGACTTGAAACAAAGATATAGATTAATAAGCGATAAATTTCGCACATATTTATTTCGAAATACGTAGACTTAAAGCTTAATATGATTTTTTAAGAAATTTGAACAATAGTATTTTCCGTGACGGCACAGAATTTTCCCATATTCCCTCATACTCACCCATAAAATATTGTGGTCAAAATCTGTTACCCCCTGTATGTTTCTTCGTTAAGTTCACTTGCAACAAAATATTTTCTTTCAATCCGGATATTGCTTGTAGGATACTTGTCAACGACATATATTTATTATTTTGGATTGTAAACTTTGTTTTATTAATCACTTAATGAATTAAATACATCTACCGATTTCGAAAAATATCATTTTCTTTTTCAGGATATCATTAACTATTCAAAAACATATGTTACATTGTTTCTTTAACATAATTTATTTTTGAAAACAATAATTATTAAAATAAAAAATGTTGTACCTAACTTAAATTATTACTTAATGATACAAAACTATTTGAATATTTTTATGAAAAATTTTTACAATGGGTCTTGTGGTTAAATTTAGTTGGTTATTCATAATATTTTGGTTAGTTTTACGTGCTTTATTTATTTCAAATTATTCTAAATAATTTAATTTAAGACCAACACCTTTTACATGTAAAAAAGACAATCCCAAATTTTTATCTAAAATATGATAATTTTCTAACAAATGATTAGAAATTCCGAAAAACCACTATTATTCAAACATCTCAAATGCTCCATTACTCTTACTTCTTTATTCACAAATTTAATATGATTTCTTATTAAAATGTAAGTAGTTGTGTTAAAATTTTCTGTTTTAAAAAAATGGATTCAAAATACTGGTGTCATATTTTTTTTTTTCATAGATGTTTAATAAACATGTTCATTTAAAAATGTGGTTGCTTTCAACGGTTAAAAATAAATGTTTCACAAAAAAATACATATTAAGAGTTATATGGGTTTTTTCATAGATTAATAGGTAAAGCCTTCTACCGGCGATATAAAGTTCTGTATATTTTTTGAAACAAAGATTTATTTTTTATTTGTATCTTTCCATGTGATATTTCTAGTTTTATTACATTCAGCGTTGTTTATTTTCTCTCGTAATAAATATAATTACTTTACTATGTCTAGGGCCATTCAAAATGGTATTCTAGCAAGTGGATGCGTTCAAGGTGGACCTGATGGTAGAGTATCATGGTTTTAACCTCCCCAAGAAGGTATGGATGGAGCAATACGATCGTATATTGAGTTCTTCAATAACGGAACACATCGTGGATACCTGTCTAATCAAAGGGCTTCCGGAATGAATTTCAAAAAGGAAGCCCAGAGGCATTAAACTGTTTACATTTTGCTGAACCATTTTACCATAATACGAAGAGTAACATTTATACAGATATTTAAAAATAGATAAAAACATAATTGTTAGTAAATAATTTTAAAACGATAATTACAAAATAAAAAATATTATTTTATATGAATGAAATAAAGATTCGAAGAAATATAAAAATTATAAATTAATTAAATTGTTGTTCAACTATTGTTATCATGCAAATTATGTAAGGTTTCAAGTTCTGGTGCACCTTAAATCAACATTCGATCTATTTTGCATGAAGAATTCATTGATATCTCATCTGAGGATATAATCGGATGTAAACTGACCACATCAAATCAAAATAATTGTGCGTATATATTTTATTTATTAAATTAAATTAATCAATTAGAAAAGTTTAAAGAAATATAAATCTATCGAAAAATATTTCGAAATAATATTTGTTGCTACCAAAATACGTACCCATAACTATTCCTATCAATACAGTTTTAATAAAATTGATTGACTTAATTATGGCGTTTCCTAGAGTTGATTACTCAAAGGGTTTGGGATTCATTGCAATACAAAGTTGATTGCTTTTAATAATGCAATAGATATCATTTATAAAGGCTACAGAATACAAGTTACAAATGTGTCGGAAACTTAATTGGTTGACGTGGCTAAACAGCAACGCATTTTCTCGTATTGGAGAAGTTCCGGGTTCGTATCCCGGTGGAAACCAAATAATTTTACGATAGACAAATTTTTTCTGTACATCTTATTCATTGATTCATTAAATTTGTTCAACAATATCACAGGAGCTTATTCTTTTTAATCAATTGGTAAATAATCGTCTTTGCAATGGTTATCCTGTACATAGTATGATCGTAAGATACGAGTATATATCAATATATAATATAAGTATATAACATGAGAATTACCCTAAAAATAATAATTGCGAGCAAAAAGTTATAGTTATGATTGATATCTAATAGACATATAAAATAAATAATATGTATTTCAAAATAACATATCTGTAAAATCTATAAAAACTGAACTGAGATACAATAATTATAATAATATTCGCGTTCAAGAAAATCAATTTGGTCCGAATTGAGTTTGAGAAAATTTTCAGGAGCCACGATTTACATTGCTTAATACTGCCGATTAAAAAGACGCCATGTCTAAAATGTTAATAAGATGTTATAAAAATGTAAATAATTGCCACTTTAAGCCTCCGACCCTCCAAAGTGAAGGAAAGAAAAGAAAAAACATCTCTCACTTTGTCTCGGAGAAACCTTCGCTTTCGTATTCTTTGCATAATATTTGTACCTACCTTCATTGTTTTAAGATTAAAACGTAGATCAATTTTAACGGTTGAATAAATATTTTGTTTATTTCTGATTGGACTGTTTTTACGGAAATAAATCACTTAATCATAATCACGTTAATTATTTAAATAAAAATCTAATAAGTACAATTGCTGCTCTCACTGCTGTATGTAAACATCGCGTGTGTGTGCGTTATATGTACATGGAGAATATTATGTTCCATGCCGATATTGTTTTTGAATAACTAGAAAATGAAAAGCAATTTTTTAATTTAGTTTTTATTTATCAATTATTTGGTTTATTACAATTATGAAGAGAATATGATTGGCTAAGTGACCGCCTCTAGCAGCATCACAAATGCGTGATATTTTAACCATATTTTTGATAACATTCTCGCACACTTCACGTGTTATTTCATCAATTTCATTTCGTATATTGTCATGTAGCATTGCAATTGTTTTTAACTTATTGGCGTAGACCTTTAGTTTCAAGTACCTTGATAAAAAATAGTCGGGAGTCGCCAAATCAGGTGATCAAAGAGAACACTCGATGTCATCACTTTTTGACATTATGCGGCCGGGGAAAATTTCTCGTAAAATTTCAAGCGTAGCTAGCGGTATGTGAGGTACACCATCGTTTTAAAACCATATGTGTTGCAAGTCCGATTGACCTTCACTTGGTCTCCAAGAAGTGTTCCATGTGAAGATAGCGATCACCACTAATGGTTACAGCATTGCCATTAGATAAAATGTTTTAATGATTTCACCACTTGTTGAGGCGTTAGATACTCAATAATAAATTGTAATTAACTACTCTCTACGACTACCAAATGCAAACTGACAAATGTACACCAAAATCGGCCTAGAATATAATATTCGGCCTGAACATATACAGTTAGCAGGAAATGAATAAAGAATGATATTTTATTAAATTTATTTTTGACATCATTAATTGACATGGCGGTTACTTTGTGATGTAACATGATTATTTTAATTTTCACAACTAAACATTGCACTACGCACACCAGTTTCGAGAGATGCAGTCCTTCTTATCATTTTTAGTTATCACCTGATGATGAGAGGGACTGCACCTCTCGAATCTAGTAGTGACAATAACATAACGTGTGTGTAGTACAAAGTTTAGTTGTGAATATTTAAAAAAATATTGTTGACATTATAAAATTTAATTTGTTAGAAAAGGGTAGGTACTAGAAGTAGATCATTTTTTAGTTGACATTTTAAGGCGGCTTTGTGCAGGTACTGAAATTACAAATTTTTTTACTATCGGAACGTGAAATATTCTAAAAAATGCCAAAACGTAATTTTGATATTTATGGACAGTGAATAAATTATGTAGTCACCATGGTAAGTAGTATAAGATATTTGTTTGGTAACTTCTCCATCTAAGATTCTTACTCTCGTACGAATTTTTTAGAAGGGACGACGAAGATGTTTACACAGGCTTCCAAAAAAACAAAAATAAAATTTTCAGTACTTAATTAATTAAATTTATTTAATTTTATTAGAAACCATACAAGTATGAAGGTCGAAAATAATGAACTGTGATGAAAATTTTCTAATTATTATTAAAGTGGTTTAAGTCAAAATATTTAAAAAAATTAGTTCATCAATTATTTCGCGTCACATTGTTTTAAATTATTAATATAAGATGATGCAAATTGAAATAATTGTGAACAATTTGAAGCGTTATATTCAGTGTATTTTTATGACTTTTAACAGTATTCCGTTAGTGTTTATTTTGATAATAGAGCAAGTCATTTGAAACTAACATTTTGTATTTCTTTATAAGCTACGTGGAACATTTATAAGTCGAAATAAATTAAAACTCTAGTAGACTAATCAATTCAAACGCAAACCTTTAAATATCTCGAAACAAAAGAAACGTGACGTAGACCACTGTCATAATAAGGGTCATATATATTGATTAGAAATAATATAATATGTATAATAATGCATGTTCCAACAGGAGGTTGAAATTGTTACCATTTCTCTAGCGGTGTTTTTTGGAAGTTAATACTTGACATCTATCATGTAGACATTATGCCATTACAAAATGGAGCGGTACATGTAACGATTATTTATTGTGAAAATAAAGGATCAATTTTGGGTACTGAAAGAAGATTGCGTGCAATGCACCTCCACGTCACCGAGAGCGACGTTCAGATGAAAACGATGATTTCCCACATCGAAATTTCCATAATATATATTATATTGTTATTTCCATATATTTTTAATTTATCATTTACTCTAAATATCTAAATTTTTAGTTTTTGTCTTTTCACTTTATATATAAATATATCATAACTTATTTATTCTGTAAAAAAAATATCGTTCAGTCTTGAATTTACCTATTTTAAGAAATCTTATATCTTTTCGAAATGATTTTCCGGGTAAAATCTTGCAGTATCATGAAGGATTTTGTATTTACAACACAATATAATCTTGTGTTAATAAGGACTTAACAGCATCCCTAAAAGCCTTTCGTTTATTTTAACAGAGAGGAAAGGGATCTCCTGAGATGTACACAGTATGACCATCTTGCCAAACAGAGTTGGCAGGGGTAATTCGAACTCCTTTTCTGAATCGTTCGTTTTCATACAATCGCTTGAGGGCCGATGTCTTGGTAAATAACTTAAGTGCTCTGATGTTAATGGAAAAGTAATTTGTTCTAATTATATGTTGTGGTTATATTCACCGTTAAACTTTGTATGAAAATAAAGCAATACAAGCAAAAGTGTTATACAATATCATGTTGTTGAGGGTAGGTCGTGCGGTATTTTGATGACCGCTTCACGACTACAGTAGAAGCCGGGCTCCCAGAAACGATTAATGTTTATAATCAGTGTCTAGGAAATAATATATCTTAGATACACACACATACGCTAACTGTATCGTTAATTTATTTTCTTGTATTATATAGTTTTAAATACAAACGAAAATTAACCATACAACAGAATAATTACCCCGAGTTATCTAACTTATATAATATAACCGTCCATATCCGCAACATTCTTACTATTTAACGGATTTTCGTGTCGCATGGCAACATAAAGAAACAAAATATTTTGTCAATTCTATCACGTGAAAATGTGTGATTGAAGAATTAAATTCTTGATATAAAATACATTAAAAACTAATGTAATATATTCATTATAAATATATACATATAAAATCAATTTTATCGAAAAATATTGTTTTTGCGCTACCGGGATTCGAACCTGGATCTCTATTTCCAATCCGAGGAAGTACACAACCAATTGTGTTATAGCGTCAGTATTTTTCATGACAAATTTTCGAACCTATATGTTACACTTTTTCAAATGAATACATCTGTCGTTCCATTATTTGAAAGCCATCTATATTGTTTTTACGGAATCTCAAATACCTTTGAGTGAGCCGACTGCAGACGCCAGAATTATCAATTCATTTTTATTAAATTTTAGACACATTGATACAACTTATATTATTAAGGAGAACACATTCTTATTGTGAAGTTGTAATTATTCAGAACATATAGGTTTGAATATTTGTCATGAAAAATACTGGCGTTATAACACAATTGGTAATGTATTTCCCCGGATTGGAAATAGAGATCCAGGTTCGAATCCCGGTAGCGCGAAAACAATATTTTTTGACAAAATTGATTTTATATGTATATATTTAAAACATCACAGACCTTTGTTCTGAATAATTACAACTTCACAATAAGAATGTGTTCTCCTTATTAAAAAACATTAAGACACATGTTATATTTGTTACTTCCATACATTTTTATATAAATAATTTGTTGACCATCTTTATTGATCAGCTATTTCGAGTATAAATATAAATTTTGCAGTTAGAAACATAAAAACAAACCTAGCAATAAGAGTCAAATTTTTTTATCGTACGCAAAATATTCAATTTCGATTGTTCAAATAAAGCCAATAATTCTTAAATTTTATATTTGAAAAGGCTGCTGTGAGGTAAGTACAATAATCTGTATATATCATGTTCGATTAGAAATAAGACTTAGTATTTATTACTTTGTATTTAATGCAGTCGTTTGGGGGTGACATTTCAATAATTTAGTACACTTGTTATTCGATTTTTAATGAAACGTGCGAAATTACATTAGAAAAAGAAAAAAAGAAAAAATTTGCGAGGATGCTATACAACAAAAGGTGAAAAATATTTTGGAAAAAATGTTGAAATATACTAGGGAAACAGGTACAAAAATTCATAAAATATTACAGGCTAAAGCAATAAAAGATGTGGTTACTTAACAACCAAAATTCTTTACAGAATGTCCTAAATTTAAACAATTTTTTTTAAATGTTTTTTTGTTACAAAAAAATGATATTCTATTGGATAGCTTTTTACAATAGCTCTAAATGGAGAATACACCATTGAGTGAAATGTTGTAAGTTTTGTTTTAAAATTTAGATTTTATGATAATTTATTGAATAATAATTATTATTATTATATATAACAATAATTATTGAACAAAACCGCAAATACTTATTAGACAATCCATTACATATTTCTTGTGTAGGTTAAATTACATAATTTGGTTAATGTAATTAATTAATAACTACTAGAAGGGATACTTATTTACATATGACGATGACTGATGAAATTATTTTTAATATCATTGTATAATTTTCAAGCCATCATAATAGTTATTTTCCCCACTGTAGTTAGTTGCTGAATTTTGTTTTAGTTGTAACTTAAATCAAAGTACATACTTTGTTTAATAACAGTTATGTATTTACAGATGTAAAACAAAGATCAACATTGCAAATTCATTATAATTTCGTAAAATATTGAATAAAGTTTTACAAATCTAAAGTACCTACGTAACGAGATATGCCAAATTTTCCATAACTAAATTATTTATTATTTATTCAATATATAGAATAATTTAAAACTTAATTAAACCAAGAAATAATAATTAATATCCTACCCTGTACAGTGTCAAACACCTATATTTTAACCCGAAAACAACGGATCAGAAAGTTATATTCAGGAAGGATTATATATTATGTTAGTATTGTTAATTAATCTTAATGGCAGATTGCTTTTTCTGACATCTAGATTTCATGAAATAGTGACTAACACTGACCTTTTTATAAAGGGTTAACTGAACTGTAACCAACATATTTCATATTATGTAACTATCATTATCAACATATCATATATATGCAAACTACTAACCTGACTGCCTAGAAAATATTTCTTTTTTTTTTAATACTTCTTGCAAACTTTACATTGTGGTTGTTCATTTTAAAATAAATTATTTATAACTTTGTTTTTAACCACTTTAAAAGTGCTTAAAACAACCAAGTGTTTGGCACTAAGTTGTACCTATAATTTTTACATAATTCAAAGTGATCACTAGTTACAATACTTAGATCTGTTTAGAAATAGTAAGAATATTGATATGACACGTCTCTATTTTTCTTTAAATAAAAAAATGTATAAAATAAATGATAATTTTAAATTCATATCCAGTTTCAAATCCAAACTAAGATTGATATAGTGAAAGCAAATTAAACACATGCGTAAACCGAAGTACACAGACAGTTTTTTTAAAAGATGACAAAAAGTCAGTGAGAAATATCAATATTTTAATTACAATGTCTACTAAAACTACGTTACGTTATGGGCAGATTATAAAATGCATTGTAGACTGTAAAATAGAAAGTGTATTTTAATTTTAGTGACGAAGGATTGGAAATGAAACCTTTGTAGTCGAATCACATCATCCGTGACGGCTACCGTCGGTAGAATAATATCCATAAAATGATGTTCCTATGTATTTACGGATCGGTTGTTTGTTTGGGCAAAATTCTGTTGAAAACTTTTCAATACGTTGAAATCAATAGTTTAAATGTGGAACCAGAATTATGCGCATGTACAAGGGTCTGTTTACCATCGATGTTACCACACAAGAAAAACAAATATTTTACAGCATTATGTAACCTTGGATATGGTTTTATTAAATATATTTATACGTGTTGCAACAGCTCGATAACCTAATAAAAATATAAAGCATTCGAAAATGGGACAGAGTTTGATAATTTTTCAATTTTAAATAATATTTTCATTTCAAACTACTAATGACAATTTTATACATGTAGGTAATGCACATTTTCTGACATTAATGTTTCATGTACCAATTTACATAATTTGATTATACGAATGATTGTAAAAAACAAGATAGTACAACATTCCTGGAAGGAATATTCAAATTAAATTACTTCCTTACTCTACTAAGTTCAAACATTAAGTTTAATGCTAATTGTTTCAAATATTACAATCAAAACAGTTAAACTGTTGAACTTCCAAATGCAGAGATCTTTTCTAAATTTCGTAAGTTCTCAAAGACAGAATTTAAATCATATTTTTTTATAATTAATTTAAAGCATTAAATTTCATCAATTTAAGAATTTCGTTGTTCATTTACGGAAGTAATTATTCAATTTAATTAAAATTTACTGTTGAATCACTTATATATTCATGCATAATAATAACAAATTAAAGCTATAGAAATAAGTGTCACAAATAATATTTTTAATTAGTCAGATTTATCACAATTTAACTTTTATATAAATGATCATGTAAACAAAAATTACCCGGTGACAGCATTAGCAGTGAAAATGGAATCGTTGAGAAGATTTTGAATTATTAATACAATTAATTTTTCTAAAACGACACCCGTTGGATGATAGTAAAATATTACATTTAAAATGTGGCTGTATCAAAGTATCCTAACAATCTCCTGGGTTGACCACATTACCAATAAAGTAAGTAAGTCAATATAACAAATAAACTACATACTTCAGATACATACACTCGCAACTCATTTTGCAGTGGAAGATAGACGGCAGCAGAGGCATAGGTAAAAAAGGTTGCCATGGATGCACAACTTCAGAAAGCGGTATACTGTCTAAAATACTAGAGATCTTATACATCTTGCACAAGATAAATCAATATTTTTATATTTCTTGCATATATTGTCCTGAATTTCTTAATAATCCTGTTCTGAAATCTTCAAACTGCTAATTTAATTTTAATATTATAAAAAAAATTATAGCTACCCACAGACCAGTAAATGAATGAAATAAAGTGTACATATCGGAGAGAAGTTTGGAATATTAGTTGCAAGACAAGAGCCATATTACACACATTATTTGTGGAAACATAAATCCACTAGTTTATGACACGTTTATGCAACAGTAAAAGTCAAGTAAAACGAGACTTATTTTTTACATTAATGCATATTATATTGTTGGCGTTTAAATTTTCGTTCCAATCGAGTCATATATTTTTAAAAAGTCGTGTAGCTATTTGATTTCGTAAGTGGTACCCAAGTGATCACGTGAGTGACACCAAAATGCCAATATTGGAACAAGGAATTTGCGTCAGTTCATGTCTATATTTGGTAGTCTGTGCAGCTACCAGGCGCGGTTGCTTCATACATGCTTTGGATGAGCCGCATCCCTTGTGTTCCAGAGTCTAGCTAGCTTTGGACTTTTTGTTTCTAGCACTGCTAAAAATAAATTCATCCTTTCATAACACACATATATATTCTCAACTTTAGAACATTTATGAATCGCGTAAACATACAGATACTAACGACAGTGGATTCTATTATTCGTTCCATATCCACAAAGTTTGAAAGTATTCGACTTTCACACATGCGCATTCAGTTCCGCCCTCCTGAAGTCTTCGAATACTGTATTCGTTAACAGTATTCAACGTACAAAAACCGAATTTAATGCTTATTGGTAGGTAATAGCATACATACAGATTACGAATCGAGCAATTATTTTGAGAAATTTGTTTGTGTGACGCCTTTTTGACAGTTTTTCCTGAATACTTAAAGCCTAATTATTGAAACATTGAATATCCTTCGATTATCTATTTAATTCATCATTTAAATAAAAAATTAATACAGAAAATAACACGGATACTTCACCAACGTGTTCTAACACTGTAAACGAAAATAATGAATTGTGTGAGTGTATAATTGAATTATTAATGCGTAAAAGTTTTGTGATACTGTGTTTAAGGATACTGGAAAACAGACGGCATCCCTTCTATAAAAAGTCACTGACCGCCACTGGTAGCTACCTAATTTCACAATTATTATATTCTTTAAACTCAGGGGTGTGTGATGTCCTGATCATTATTTAAGTACCTAATTGTGGCTGAATCTATGTCTTTGTTTGTCTAACATTTTGCATTATTTGATGTTAAGGAAATACTGGAAATAATTATGTTGATCTTACTACCTGAACAAAGGATCGATAACTAGAAAATTAAACGTTACCTGGGACTGGGACTATCCCTGGGGATATTAGCTTTCTGAAGAACTACTTTGGCAGCTGAGTGAGGTGGTTAAGCCACTGCCAAGATTATTAACCGGATTGTTACTCAAAAGTAATAGGAAACATCTCAACGGTTAGGTACCGGTAGTTAGAAAGATGTATTTTTCTCTGGAATTGTTAAAATGGCAATACAATAATATGTTGTAATTTTTTGTCTTGAAATACCACTATTATTCATCGCATTTGCATATATTTTTTGCATGCCTATACGTTCGTCGATTGAAACTTTTAAAAGACCGTCCTCCGATATCAGGTTTATCGAATCATGCCAGGTCTTTCGTGGACATCTCTATTTCTATTGCTTTCAAAATTCGCCTCATATATTTTATTTTTACTTTTCTCTTCGATAAGACGTTCCACACGCTAAAACCCTATTATCGGTTCTTTATTAACTATATTAACGGTGCTATATTCAGATCTACATTTGCTCCTATTTTGTTAATTATTCACTTAATTGTCCATACATTTCATATACGTGCTTGAGCGATCGTATTTGCCCTACATTAGTCTACTTTTGTTATTTTTTTGCCAATTCTAGGCTTCACTTCCGTACATCAGTGGTAGCATCAAACTCCACTATGCGCCGCTAGTCTTACATTAAATAATAATTTTTATTAGAAATAATTGAATTTAGAGCACCATTTTCTCTTTTCTAGTACCCATTTCAATATTTTACTCGACCTTTCCCTCAAAAGTATAATTCCCAAATAGACAAACTCATTCACCTGTTCTAAGAAGTATATATAAAAATACAATTTATTAATTTATTAGTGATTTTTTAAATAAATTTAAATATAATAAATACGCTGAATTGTAACCACAAACATTCTAGAAAATACTTAATTATGCAAAATTATTAAGAAGTATAATTCGACAAAAAAAACTGACCGAAGCGGATGTGAAGCAACAACGGAAAGGGAGGTGTATTTGAAACAGTAAAGGAACATAAACGTTAATATCTCCAGTCAAAAAGCTTAATATAAACATCATATCGCTTTCTGCTGGTAAATTAAGAATAATTGAAAATCATTTTGAACTCGGCGATGTTATTTTTAGATTCTAAATATGTTCCAATAAAACTCGTTACAACTGAATAAAATCGAGATGGTAGATATTATTAACCGGAATTTATTTTAGGGATCATAACAAATCCGTTAAAGTAACGCTGCCGTATTTTGCAGCATAACAGCAATGAATGGGTTTCGCTTAACTCTCTGGTTTTTATGAACATTAAACCCATTTTTCATGTTTAAACGAGACCCGGATCCCACTAGGTACACCGACTCACAAGACAAACTTGTAAAGTTGTAAATCAAGAATCATTTATTACGCCATTAAAATAAAATAAAATCTAATGTTCACGTGCAAGCGTTGCGTGTGTGTTTGTTACGTATTCTATATTAGTTTATTTAGTGTTTAGTAAATTTATTTATTATCAGGCGTTTGTTAATTTGCACTAATGACACAATAAAAATATCGAAACAAATTAAATATCATCAACTGATTTATTTATTTAAGATAAAATTGTCACATTTATTACTACAAAACCTCACGTGTATTGTGGTAGCTGATAAAGTTTTTATTGATTTTATTTTCCGGTTATTTTTGACGGGCTACACTGACAGCCTTATTATTAACTCGAGCAATCCAAGCATCGGATGGATTGATGAACTCAACAATAGTACCGCGATCGGAGTTACCGCGTTAACGATACACCTACCTACATTCGTCAATAGCGCGATACCCACAATGAGACTGCTGGACATAATTACATATTTCATACTTACGCATCAACATTAAAATAATTCTGGCCTTTTGCATGTTAATTCTTGTAATGACATAAGTCATATACGAGTATGCACGCATATTTCGTATGAAATAATTACATAATCGTCTGGCACAATGTTACTTGCATAGATATGAAAAAATATTGATATTTGGACGTTCCATTTTTTGTAAACAAATCCATAGTGCTTTGCGTGTCCAACTAACTTAGGTGAGTACCTACTTCATACAAGTATCCGATCATTTAATTCGATGTCAGAAGATACAAACCTACCAACTAACTTTTCCGTGTGAATTAAAAAAACATGATAGTAATAATAGAAATCTATCGATGCTAATAAAATTATTCATTAATTATGAATAATTATTGTATTTTGTTAGTGATTCGAAATTATTATGTTATTGACGATACAAACCTACTGATAGTAATAATTATTGACACTAGGGCGGCGTAATCCGAAGTAGAAACCTGTAGATACTAATAATTTCTGACGCTGGGGCGGCATGATGAGAAATTATACACTCTTACAGAAGACATAAACCTATTAAAAATAATAAATATCGCCAATAACAACAATGTTATCCGAATTATAATCTATCGCCAGGAGGCATGTGCCGCGGAAATTTTGAGTTTATATGTAAGAATATGTCTTAATAATAAGAAAACACTTTGTTTATACCACTATTTATTAATAAATAAATACGTTTCAAGACTAATGGTCCCTTCTACAGGATATAATGTATACCAAAATAAAAAACGAAACTATAAATATAAGTGGTAGGTAACTAATTAGAAACTTCTGTGAAAACAAATTAAAATTTTTAATTTATATAATTCTTTAATTTGTTATTAGTGTAAAAAGCTGGTTGTATAAAATTTGGGATATCAACAATGTTTTTATAATATTTAATTAAATTTTATTAAATAACTTGAAATTAGTAATGGAATAATATAAAATTAATATACAATTTGGAAAACAAAAAGTATAAAAAATAGTTGATCAGATGGTATATGTAACCCACCAATAATTGATAGTGGGAAGCAGTGGAGAAATGTCGTTTTTTAAAAATAATTATACTTATATAATATCCCAAATTCTATTCAAACAGCTTTCTACACTAATAATAAATTGTATAATAAAGAATAGAAAAAGAATAAGGAAGATATAAAAAAAATTGGGGGTCTACAAATTAAATTGCAATGATTGCATTAATTTTTGTATCGCTAAAACTTGCAGAAATTTTAATATTAGAATTAAGGAGCACTGAGCAACATTTATTCTGAAATAGCAACATTTATTCTGAATTACCAATCATCTTTTGGAAACGAACCATTATTTTGACATTAATAAGGGTTTAGAAATTGTACATACCAGGGGTTTATAGTTAGATAAATTAGAAATATTGGAAATAAGAAAAAATGTAAGTAGCAAATATAAATGACTAAATCCTATTTGCTAATTGTTACTTTTTAAATTTATTTTCACAGTAGTTATTTTGATAGTTTTGTTTTTGTCTATGCTTGCATTTTTAATTTTAGTAAACATTGTATCCCGAAGAAAGAGTTTATCAATAAAGAATTTATTATATTATTTATTATTAGAATTTATCAATAAACAGCAAAACATTTTGTTTATACCAGTGTTTTTTTTAAAGAAAATAATGTATTTGTTTACGCTATTTGGTTAAGTTAGATTGTATTGTGGTATACTACATACCTATTTATAGATAATAAATCATATTTTCAACATCGAAAAATAAATTTTACAGAAAGCGATCAACACGGAACGTTGCCTAGCGAAAGATTGCGTTCTGCTAGTATACATAATTTTACAAAAATAGATTGTAATTTGTTCAGGTATTTTGATTAGTTAAATATTATAGTCAATCGACGTCGTGGTTTCCGTGGTGTAGTGGTTATCACATCCGCCTAACACGCGGAAGGCCCCCGGTTCGATCCCGGGCGGAAACATTTTTTTTATAAAACAGAACTTACGTGTTTCTTAAATTATGGTGCATATATTTTTATCGGGTATATCTCCTAGTTATGAGTAAAAAAATATTTTTAAGTAAAATTCCCACGAATTAATAAATTATTCAAGTTTTGTATTTATATCGAATATACTTATTATACTCTGTAAAATTTAATGAAGTATATAAAATACAATAATTATTCATTCATATAACATTACGTAAGTATACAACCTTAAATTATAGTCATGTAACTAGGAGGCCTAAAGGGGTTCACTGTCATAATAAATCGAAAGGACAACGTGTCACACTCTTCTGTCCATACTTACCTCATTTACTTTTATACACCTTCTTTCAATTGTTGAATCTGGTTTACCTGATTCTTAACCGGTTTTTTGCGGAAGACCTGCTGCCTCAAACATTCTCCTCATATACTTTTTAACTATCTAAGTGAGTGTTTCTTAATTATATCGACCATTCTACAAAGATAACTATATTTTTATTCCGTGTACATTCGGTCTACTTTCAGACTTATGTAAATTTCTGGTTTTATTTGGTGTGCGGACGCATTACCTAGGTACCAGTTGCGATTGCCAATGCAAATATCCAATAATGTATTACACACGCTACGTTTGAACGATTTACCCCCCTAGCGCGGATCCCGGAATAAGGCTGCTAAACTGTATTATGAAGAACAATTCAAATGACATTATTCATAGAACGCTAGCTTCAAAATACAAGTAAATGATGTGAAAAATGTGTAATTTAATATATTCTCCACACCATTTAGATAATAATCCCATGTGTCCAACAGTTTAAGGAAACATTCTACTGCTATCTGAAACTGTACGCTTATGTGTATCTCGTCACATAATTCCACGAAAAATAAAGCAATTTTATCCCGTAACAAGAGAATGTGAACATTAGCATAAAATCAAAGCGGGGCGATAATAACAGTGTTATTACCTTCAGAATGTGCACGCTTCTTATAAATAAATAGGAGCTAACTTCTAATGCCCTGTATAACAATTGTTAATGACTAGTATATTGTTACGCAGCATCATCAAAAAAATAGTTTGGTCATATATTGTCGAATGAATGAATATAATGTCAAATATTATTGTTTGAAATTTTTACAAAATAGTGATAAGCTTGAAATCTACGTACTTCGAAATAAACATTAGCGAAATTGTTCCATCACTAATCTATATCTTTATTTCAGGGCCTAAATCATGTTACAAAAAATAGTCTAGCCGCATGAAATTTGATGACCTTTATATCTCTGACATGGTTAAATTTATGCACATATTCCTTGAACATTTTCGACTTGTAATTTAGATATATTACATTCTGTATATGTATAACAAATTAAATGTTTATCTGTCTATCTGTTCTCTATATAGTCCTACACCATCGAGAATATAAATAAAATAATATAAAACATAAATAAAATATAATAACATAATGTGGAAAAATCCAAGAATTTTTTAATTAAATACAAATCTTGGAATATTTATGGTTTGTATACAAAAAATTGAATTGTTTACAAATAATTATTATTGAACAGTTTGTTTACAAAAAATTGATTATCTGTTTAAACGAGTAATGACACTTCTATTTATCTTGGTTTACCTGTTCATATAAGCCTTAACACTTCTAATAAAATGGTATATTATATTATTACCCATCTCGACCATTGTTTGCTTCCCTAGCGCCCGAAAAAGTAAATAATTCATCGTCTGTCAGTGAGAAAATTGAAATACCAAGCGGACCGCTTCGCTTGTTTGTTCGTACGAGTAGTTAATGCTCCAGTGATTTCTAGAGGTGACATCTACCGGCTTCGGTGGCAAATGTTAGACTGGTGATGTCGTGCGCGAGTAATAATCCACACTTCCGCCAGAGCTTCGCAATATACAGCCTGCGGTCGGGTCGGGGACAATGTTAATTAAATTTTAATTCGTACTGCGTTATTTGCTGAAAACAATTTTAATATACTTACCATATAATTTGATAACAAACACTAAGTACTGAATTATCATTCAGAATAAGCTGAGAGAAATTCCGTAGAAGTGTAAAGTATCATCTACACACTAATAGTAACTTATACTAAGTCTAGCGGCAATTTCCAACTAATAATTTATTTTTATTTGTTTAAAATTGTATATTTAATCTTAAAATAGTTACAATAATTATATTAAGCATCAATTTGTTTGGTTTGTGACTAGGCTGGTCTAATTAATTTGATGTAATTTCGCCTTAGGCGTTCAAGCCTTTTGTACGGTAGCAGTGTAACAGTGTAACATGGCATTTCTATTTATTTCTTTATTCTAAGGGCACAATGTGGTATACCATTTGTGATGATAATAAATAATATTCTAACTCTTTGATTGCATTGAGATGTTTGAGCAATTGTAAATCTCATGTTTTAAAGTCGTCAGTTATTTTTTATATCATGTTACATTTATTTAATTAATTACAAGAAATGTAGTACATTTTATAATATTATATCTTATAATTAAATAGTTTATAGTTTTTACTATTATATAAATTACAATAATATGACATTTGACAAAAATATGGTAAAGACACAATAATACGACAAATTAACTGAAAGCGGATGCTGTTTCAATGGAGTGGGATAAATATATCTCCGTGAAATATAGATGGAACCGGATGTGGATGATAAATGAATTTACAGTCCCCAAAGTAAATCCTTTAAAGGCCCAATAAAATATACTTCGCTGGTTTTCAGCACATAAACAAGTCCTGCTGTGATAGAAACATTAATATTACTTCTTGGTAACTAAACCCTGTCAAATTTGATCCCCAAACAAATAATTCAATTTCCGTTTCGTAGACTGTTGTTTGTTGATATAGTTTTGGAGACATTTTAACCTTTTGATGTCTAAATCATAAATGATAAATGGCTAACGCTAAATCTAACAAATAATTCACAACATAAATTAAAAAATTTTTCTTCAGAAATAAAATGATTTATGTATATACTAAATCAGTAAAGGACTATTCTTTCATTCAGGTAAATATTGATTTAGTCTATAGAAAGTATCTCAAATTGTGAGAGTTCTCTATGATTTATGATTTTCATTAATCTTGTATGGATCAGGCTTTAGATTGATAAATATAGAAAAAGTTCAGCATAAAAAAATTAATCACATGTTATGATATCCAAAAAGCATATATTAGTGCTACGAGTTTCCCTTAAAGAAATTTCGATTATAAAATACTTCAATTTTGGGAAAACGAGAATCTTTTTCCATGCCAAATAAATGTTAAATGAATAATAAAATTGATGTATGGCAACCATAAAAATAAATCTATTAAAATATTTTCTAAATGATCGATAAACACATTAAGAATTCCGGCAATTTGTCTAAAAATAATTTTAGAAAAAAATATTTTTGTTCTAATACAAAATCTTTACTTTTAAGGAGAACACATTATTATTATGAAGTTGCAGTTTTTTCAGAATACAGTTCTGTAATATTTTAATATAAATTATTCCGGTAGCAACTAACATATTTTTTCGATAAATTGATTTTTTTGTATAACTTTCTAGTTGATAAATTTATTTTGTATAAAAATATTTAGCCAATAGAATACACTCGTATTATCGTATTTAAGCAGTGATTATTAATTCAAAATCATTTAAAAATATTTATATCACATTTATTTATATCAGAACTCCAAAAAAAACTGTTATTATAATAACCAAGTATGTTTGTAACCACCGTATAATTTTTTACTTATTATTAAGTGTTTGATTCACTAAATAATTTTCTTTAGAAATGGGGCTAATGAATATTCCAGTCTTTTACGAAAATTTCACTGAACAATAAATTATCTACGTTATTGTACAAAGATTTTTTTATAATGAAGCAATATTTTTAATTTTAATTTATTTAGAATAATTGATAGATTTTTATTTGTTGAGTTTTCTGAACTATTCTGCTTTGTATCTTCGACACTGACTGATTTTTTAGATCCCATTACAGGGTATATCACCAGGTCCTTAATTACAAAAATATGCTAGAATGTGCTCTCGTTCACAAATGTCTTCTTATCCAGTAAGTAAAATCAACGGATATAAATTTTTCCTACTTCAAATTAAATAAAAAAAAAGAAAGGCTATATTGGAAAAGCTTAATGAGAAAATGGATTGAAGACCTACACATTTCACACGCTAGGTTGTAATTTATATTACTGATTTACGATTGGTTTTAACCCCTTTTTTTCATTCTGGATTTAACAGTCTTCCTCATTTTTATACCAATACATTTACACAAGTCCTACACATTCCTCTCTTAACCTGGAAGAACTCACGCTATATTAATTTTTTCTCTAGAGAAAATATAACATCCGAGAAATTCATGTCTACGTGTACATGGGTTACCCACTCGATACATTTCTAGAATACTCCTGCATTTTGTGAACAGAAAAAAAATCTACTATTTTTGCACGTTTACTTGAGCGATTTGATATTGTGTTATATTATATTATATTTTAACTTTTTTAACTGACCCGTACATTGCGTAAGATATATGCATACCTTCATATTTACTTGCATGTTAAATTTTTTAATTGACCCGTAGATTGCGTAAATTATATCTATACCTTCATGTTTACTTGCATGTTAAATTTTTTAATTGACCCGTAGATTGCATAAATTATATCTATACCTTCATGTTTACTTGCATGTTAAATTTTTTAAATTCGTATTTTGACTAGTTAATCTATCTTTTTGACAACTGGAATATAACAGTTTGACTATATGAAAGTTTATTAAGTGGAATATTCTATGACATTTATTGTCTCGATATTTTTTTATAATCTTGTTCCTATATTTCTTTAATAGTTTAATGGGACTTATTGAACTCCATGACCACAATAGTAACTAAAGAGTGCTATATCCTCGATATCACCGTTGTGCTCTAGTCCACTGAGCACTCGCCCGTTCCTTGTAGGTCCGTTTTTATTAGGTAATTAAATGCTCCAATTTTATATTTCACGTAGCGTATTTTGAGTCCTTATATCTTTGCGCTGGTCGTTTGGTATTTTTTAAGAGGCTATTTCTTTGTTGTAAATGTTTCATGATGTTTAACATTCTACGTAGAGGGGGTATCAGTCCTTCGCAAAACATATCACTCAGAAATTTACCAATACAAATTAAATGAGTCTGTAGGGATTATGGTTGTAGAATATGATTGACTGCGATTGCATCAGAAGGTTTTAAGGATGGTGAGATTGAACCCCCTAACTATCTTCTAGTGTTACACGTGTTAGTGTATGTTGCGGTGTATATGGTGTGCGTGTATGATTATTTATTTTGTATCAAGAGCAAGGCATTTAATTAAAATAGCACTTCCAAAAGTTGGTGTTTATTGCTGGAAGAATAACAAAGGTGGGTTCGACTAATGTTCAGTTAAATGCACGTACGAATTTGAATACTGGAGTGGCTCACTCGACATGTCGATGAACGGACGATCTGTGGACGGAGAAGTGGTCGCCTAGCTTTGTGGACTCATCCGTCACGATATATTGCATCTTCTGATTGGTCAGTTTGGTTTCGGCCCTATATGGCTGTTAGGTGAGTCCCTTCATGGCCATGTCTGTGGGACGCGTACAGAATCACCACAAATAAATTAGAAAGATATTAAAAAATATATATTTTGTTTGCTACCAGGACCTTTACCTGTACTATTTTTAATTAAATTTAATTTATATTTAAAATAGTACATGACTATGTTCTAAATATACAACTTCACAAAAAAGTGTTATCATTAAAATAAAAAATAAATAATTGTTTTAACCAAGGAGTGCAGAAATTTATGAATTAATGATATTAAAGTTTCTTGGGTCATTTGTCAACTTACAAGTTCAAATTGTCAGATTTCTTGAAATATGTGATAAAAGAACTATGTCAACAAATTAATAATATTTATCACTTAGCACAGTATTAGGTATATAAGAGAAATAATAGAAAATTTACATCATTAAGCAACTATCCTGGAAACCATCACGCACTGGGATGAACTGATCCCCGGGCGGGAGCTATTGTATTAGAAATAAGCACGAGTGGTCCTGGGTTAAGGTGAACTCAACAGACTCCCGATATAATACAGCTATGGACTAAACCTCATAGAGTTGAGTGCCGCCCTCTATATGGTTTTACGCGGCCAACGTCCTCGAAATGAGGGTGTTAACTCCCACACAAAGTCTCTAGCATTAAAAATGAACAAGCAAATGTAACATCGCAGTCAAAAATATATTCTTATCCATCCTTCGCCCGTGTATTACGAGAGTTAATAAAAATGCTTTGTTACAAAGTGGTGTTTGCTAACACCCAACTTCGTTTTGTTCCGAATGTATTTTTGAGTGTTTGGTTGGAGCAACCTCATGCATAAGAAAATCAACTGATGTTCTTGTGTAAGACTCGGATTTCTCCATTTTATTCTTTCCACGATTTTTCGAGGTTATTTGTACATATTTGAAATAGATAATTGAAATGGTACTATTATACCCTTTTTTGTAAATTGCCTTCAGGTTAAGTATCAATTTAAACTGTTATGAAGGGTAAGGGTAATAAAATGTAGCCGAAAACACACTTCATATCTGGCGTCCTAATATTTTACGTGAAACTTAAGTAATATATCTTTGATTTTCAAAGCAAACGCGTTGTGGCTAGACATTATAATTAAACAATATGATGTTTAGTTTTAAATCACTTTATTATGTACATACACAAAAGTCAACTAAAGGTGTCCAGCGGAAAATTTTCAAGTTTAATATTAAATAAAATAAAAAGTACAATGTTATTTTCATATTTTATTTATACAAAATGGAGTTTATAAAAGGATTTTACGTTTTATAAATAATATAGTCTAAATGCCGTCCATTTCTCTCAAGACACTATTGCAATCGGACTCTTAAATTTGCGAACACGCGAGAGCAAAGCGTTGGTGCAATGGCAGCAACTTCACGGCAGATATTTTCTTGTAAGGCCTGAATTGATCGAGGATTGTTGCTGAAAACTCTCGACTTAAGGTATCCCCACAAAAAAAAGTTGCACGGTGTAAGATCCTGTGACCGAGGTGCCTAGAGTATGTCTCCGTACTTGCTGATTAATTTATTGGGTAAAATTCCTCTCGGCTTCTCCATTGAAACTCTAGCTATGTGTGGAGTGGCCCCGTCTTACTGAAATTATATTCTGTTGCTGAACCTGGGAAACAGCTGCAGTTGCAGTACAAAAAATTTGTCGATCATTCGGCAATATACGTCAGCAGTGACTGTCTCCCACCGGTTAAAAAAATAAGAGCCAATTTCCCTCAGACAGAAATTGCACACAAAACTGTCGTTTTTGGACAATACAAACATTTTTGATAGCGTTCTTTTAGGTTGTCGAGGCACCAGTATCTCATATTATGTTTATTAACATAACCATCGATATGAAAATGTGCTTCGTCAGTAATCATATGTTTCCAAGTTCATGCTGTTCCAAAACGTTCCAACATTGATCTCGCTAAGGTTTCACGTAAAGAATAGTCATTTTCGTTGAGAAACTGCACGATTTGCAGTTTGTATGGATGAAACTGTAGTTTTAAAATACTTTGTTTTAGTAAAAACATACGTTTTTAAATAATACACTATATTTACTCACATGCTTTGAGGCTTCAACTACTATTTAAAACTAAGTTTAATATCGGAAACACAATAATCAGTTTTTAAATAATATATTTTCAGTCTTATGTAACAAGATAATTTTAATTATCTCTCGAAGTTTTAATATTCCGTCCAAATCGGCCACGGCGGTCGTGAAATCCACGCTCCATTAGATTTTAAATAAATTCGCCTATAAAACACATTTTAATACAAATTTTGACGACAATATGAATGAATATTATACTTATTCTATATCAATTGCTCATTTTTGTAAATTGTATGATTTTGAGCTGTTTTTATACGAAAAGAGATTATAATTTTTAAATTTAAATATGAAACATGCGTCAAACTATATGTCCCCGATTGAAGCATTTTAAAATCTGACAACGCATACGTGACCAGCGCATGAAATCTATTAATTCACATGATTCAACGTGAAATTTGAATTGAACTCATTAAAAGCCAATAATATATTATTATTATATTATTGTTCTGAAATTACTGCCTCATGTAGCTCAAGATGCCTAAGGTGAAAAAGCATTCATTGACACGCTCTAGGAAATGTTCCAACAAAATTTATTTAAATCACAACGTAAGTTGATAATTTTTACCATTTCTGTAACAATTATCTATTTGATTTAACAATATAAATTACATAGTTCAATTTACATATATTACGTAGTGCAAATTATTTTTTATTGGAAATACATATCCTCTGTCTGATTGATACAAATGTATTTTTTATAGTCATATAAATTAATAAACACGTATTTTAATATTTTAGACATAAAAATACTGATAACTAAATAACAATAATAATAATATTATAAATTATTTTCAGGATGTTCCCGAATTGAGCATTGAATGTGTGGACTCGTGGGAACTTCCTAAATTGGATGGCAAAAGAGTGGTCGACATACACCAATTCTTTTCTCAAATTAATAAAATTTACTCCCACAAATCGATGTTTGGGTGCACAGGAACGAATATTGAATATGTGAAAGAAAATAAGGTTTTTATTCTAAATTCAGTTTAAAGTGTAATATGTGAGGATCAAATTTTATTTTGAATACGTTTAAAGAAAAAAACAATAAAATTCTGAAGAACGATAATATGCTCGATGAACAACTAATTATTTAACAGTGAATAATAATACTTTTGTCATATTTTCATTTATATTTTAATATTAAATATATATGTTATTTATTAAAACAAAAAAATAATATTTAAAAAAAACAGTTTTTTTATTACAACCGTAGTATAATTATTATATAATATTAGCATAAATAATTTTCTGTATGAATTTACGTCAATTTTTTTCCTGTGATTTTTCACTAACATAGAAGTTTTACAATCGGTTCCTATCATAATAGTTCCAATATATCATATAGAAATAGTATCATCTCTCAAATCCACTCAAATTAAACTATATTATATCATATTTTTATTTATTATCTTTATTTTATTAACCACTTAATATAATTAATAAAACAAAGATAATAAATAAATATATGAATTTTAACCACAAAGTTAATATTGCTAATTTTAAAAGTATATTATATCACCAAAAATAATTGTATAGTTGATTGATAAAACTGGTATCTCATTAATTTACTGTTTGATAAATTGATTTTTGAGTAGGCGATTATCAACCATTAGATATTCGCGTACCCTTAATCCTTTCTAAAACATTATTTTTTTTATTCGCTGGTAATATTAAGAATCCGAAAAACAATCGGAAGAAAACAAACATTGTTAGGAAATGGCGAACGGAAATAGGCTGTAGTAGAGAAATACATCTGACTTAACCTTTAATAAACGGCCTGTCACTGCCAATGATGCACTGCCGCAAAACCATGTAAGATTATAGATAATATGCTACAATTTTTAGATTTATTTATTTAATATACATTAGATCTATTAAGATATAAAATTTTAGGACTAAGAATAATGTTTGGTGATATTACACAATAACATAAGTTTTTGACGCCTTTTAAAGATATTAATTTATACTTTTCGCAACCCACATTATAATTATAATATAATCACACATATATATATATCCAATATATAAGATCGTCTAGTAAGTCTTTGCGGTTATATTTGAAATATTATTTTTCCGCTTTTTGTAACAAAAAATGACATACTGTTTTCCTATATCTTATAGTTTTTCTTAGTTTTTGGGCTTATATAATGGAATTTAAATTGAGAAAAACAAACATTTTCGACACATACTTCTGTTCGCCTTTAATCAAGGTTAAAATGGTTATCCAGGAGCTGAACTGAGAAATTCTGCTGCATCTACTGTACAGTTCCGACATAGCTCAGTCAGATTATCACCTTTTTCAGTCGCTCTCCAATGAAATGCGTGACGTTATGATCAACAACGACGATGACCTCAGAATATAGCTCGGTAACTGTTTGGATACCAGACAAGCTGATTTTTATAGAAAATGCATCGACAAAATGGTAGAAAGATGGAATAAAGTATTGAATAATAATGGAGAATACGTCATTGACTGAAATGTTATTATTTTTGTTTAAAATTTTGATAGGCTAAACGAAAATAATTTTAAACCTGCTGAGATCTTTGACCAAACCCTATCCAACGATTTAATACATAATTATTAACGGTTATTTACTATACTAGAATGCTGAATTACCACTAGATCTTATCCATTAATGCTACCATGAATATATAACACGGGCTCAATTTTTTAAAGTGAAATCATATTGTACGTAGTCGATATAAGTTCGAGCGTGTAATACGTGCTTACTACACTCACAAGTTTTCACTAATTTATGCTTGCAAACATGTTTCGTATCGTTCATTACCTTGGAAGGTATGCGCTCTGCATTGTATGAATTATACTTAAGATTATATATCTTCAATTACAACAATACAAATCAAATGTATTAATTAGAAAGATATATATATATATTATTTATTTATTATTATACACGCCCTATTCAGACATTAACAAAATTTGTAAAATAAGATAGAATTACAACAGAAGTGTAATACACAAAGAAAAAAATTACATAGTGTCAGCATGTTATTAGATAATTAAAATAAATATAAAATGTGAAGTAGCAATTTACCCGTCACCACCACTCAGATGTTTATAATAATAAGGTAGTTTGTAAAAGTGTCAAAGTGATTAGCGCTGACGCACTTGTAGTTTGTAGATTAGGCGGTCTAGCCGCATGTAGAGTACTCAGAGTATCGTAGACTCTAAGGAATAAGGAATATCCGTCACCACTGAGTTGAGACACAAAAAATTGTAATAGTATACTCCTATGAAGAATTAAATAAAAACAACAAAAATGTCGACTATCTCCGTATATTCATTCCCCAAAGAATGCAGCCTGAGGACTACGGAGTTAGCTAGTGCACGAGTTCTGACATTACCACTGTAACAAAACAATGAATTGTCTCGATGACCTCAATGGTGCGTGAAAGTCAAGCAGACCAACAATCTGGGGGCAGTCTATCATACATTATTACAGTGGTAACGATCCTGTATAGAAATATTTATTTAATTCTTAACATAGTGCATACATAAGCACTCCTTATATATGCTCTAATATAAACAAGATTAAAGTATTTTCTTTTACTAAAACTTATATTTTATGTATTTAGTCAGTTTCATTTTAAATCTATTGAATTTCTCTTCCTTTCTTATGTTTTCTGGCATTTCATTAAAAAATTTCATCGCACTGTACATCATCGATTTATGAGATTTGGCTTTCTTACTGAATGGCAGTCTGTCTATCCCTTCCCCTTGTACGATGCTCGTGCTCAAGTTGATTTGCATCAATTTTTCGTGTGAATTTCGCTGACATTTTCTTATTGATGATTTTGTAAATAAATACCATTGCATTAAAATATATTTTCTTCTTAAAGGTCATCATATTCAGATTTTTCAGCATTGCGATCCATCCGAGTATATCTATTTTTTCATCAGCATCCGAGTATATCTATTTTATTAGTATACCTATCCTGAAAGTACTTAACGGCATCAATGCCACTTTTTGAGGACATCTCGATTAGAACTCCAGAACCTCGAGCCTTCCTGACCTTTACCGGTTGGAATCCATCATTTACAGGGTCCAGTGTGCTCTGTTGTGTCAGACGTTTTACCCTTTATCTTTTCTGGATAGATCAAGATGGCTGGTTTCGGAGAGCCGACTGTTCTTAGTTGTCCATTAATATTTATGGTGTTAGATGTTGTAGATGCCACAGTCGCATATGATGTTCTGGATAGTTCACTACTAGAGGAATTGACTGTATTGATTTTATTGACACCACGGATGCAGTAAGGGCTTTTATAACATCTTTCATTTCTATGAACTCTTCCGAGTTCGCCAAGCTTTCTCTGCTAGTCTTTGGGTACATTTTCTTCACAGTCACATTTTCAGTGTGAAGACGGACCGCAATGGCCAAAATTTCTGCCAGGCATGACAAGATCTTGCTGATGCCCTCTTTACTAAGTCTAGATTTCTCCACCTTTTCTATACGTTTGATTAGCTCGCGTACCTTGGTTAGGTCATCACTCTCAGGTGGAGACCCCTCCTGGTAATCTTCTTCCTCGGAATTTTCAGCTTGTTTATGCCTCAATATTTTTGCACGTATGCCTTTAGACTTCGGCTGTACATCAGGCAGTTGCTCCTCTGACACAACTATTGGGGAGATGTCCGGAAGTAACACTCACCGTTTTTTCTGGGGCGGTGAGCGCACCAGCAACTGTCTCGGACTGAATACCTCATCTTAGTCGTTGGGAACCTCGATTCTAGATCGGGCCGGCGTCTGACTTATCTTGACTCTACTTACCTATTATCGTCAAGTATATTGTATTTTAACTGAGTAATTAAATAAATATACAAAGAAGAATGACTCATAAAAATAGTTGAATAAATAAATTTATACTTCATTGTTTGTTAATTATCTTAGAAAGAAAATTTTTAAGTTATTATACAAATATATTAGTACGACTAAATAAATGAATAAATATATAAATAAGTATATACTTGTCTTGTAAATATAAATAAATAAATAAATGTATTATTGGTGATTAAGTAACTAAATAAAACAACTATAGATAGATATAGATAAATATAAGATAGGGACAATGAGAGCGGACCCACCACATTCCCGAGACCGTTTTAACAAGCGCTAGGCTTCTATCTCGGTCTCGCTACCATGCAACAGCGCCGCACAAAAGTGACGGGTGCCGCCGCATGGCCGCCAAAACAAAACGCTCTCATTGTCCCCATCGACATCCTCAGAATTTAGTTAAGTAAAAGTTCAGTGCAATGTAACACTAATAATAGGCAGAAATATAATAAAAAACACATATAATATACTACAGCAGAATACACAGCAAAATCAGTAGAGAATCACAGAAAGAATGTACACAGTCAGCATGAGATACAGAATCTAGAGATCGTTACGAAAAGATTCGAAATACAATTTGCGATGTTATTTTTTTAAATTCTGATGACAAGGATATTTTATAGACAGACCTTTGATCAGGTTCTCCAACACCCACCTTTTTGAAGTCTGCCAGCTCAGATGATATATAACTTTTCTCTTTAAATCCCAGGTTTGATTCGTGTTTCGGCTCAATATATGCTTTAGTGGTCTGGGGTCGAAATAAAAGATTTATGTACAGTTAGTACAGAATGATACATATTCCAAAACAAGTATCATAACAAAACATGGGCAGCATAGCATGGAGACATTTATAGATATTGGTAAATGCTATTAGAGATAACATAGGAACACATAGCATATTTTCATATAATAACAGAATATACCATTTGACAAGGCCAGGGCGTGAGTAAATACATTGTTTCTTCTGGCTAGATTATTTCGAATGCAAGGATGGAATATTTTTGGGTATGCAAAGGTAGCATATAATTTAATTTGATTCACCCTATTTAAATTGGGCATAGGTAGTCTCTGTCATAGTTGTATTCAAAATCATCAGTAATGATAAGTGTGCGATATAAAGGCCGTCACGTCTTGTTAAAATATTACAGTGTGGTACAGAATTAATGTTATGGCGTGTTGTCTTGGTTTAAATTGAGAGTAATATTATTTTTATTTTTATTTAAACTGAGGACTTATGTCATACAAAGGCGTGCTTTTCGTTATATGAGAAATTAGACACCTGGGAGGCACAGAACGTTATAGTAAAATCATACTTGAGAGGCTCTAGTTATTGTAGTACATTAGGGGCATTATTATCAAGAAAGAAAATTCAGATTAGTAAGTATGAGATGTTCACGTAACTAAAGATGCTCGAGCATGATTATAATACATTCAAGTCTGATCAGGACTTGATTGATGGAAATAACAGTGCAATTACAAATAATTACTATATTTTAATTTATTAAAATTGAAAGTGACATTTTAAGGAGTTCTAGATAACACCAAAGAGACTAAGGTAGAAATAATTTTATTACAGTGAGAATTAAAGTTTAAGGAGGTAACTTGGCGGTTAGTATAATTTCAACGAAGGCGATTGATGGTAATCAATCTATCACTGTCCCTTTTTATTATATAATTTATTTATTAAGGTGATATCGGCAGTTCATCACTGGCTGCGAGGGTTAAAAAAATGGTTTCGACGAGGTGAAAGGTTTCACATATCACTAATCACTTGTACACAATACCTTTTATGTCGCAGCGAAAGATGGTGACGGCGTATCTATTAATACGCGGACCCTGGGCTTCTCAGGAAGGCGAAGGCGATCGTCATGGAACTGCGAAGTGTAGAAAAGCGGACGGTGGACGAACTAATTTTTTTAAATATGAGGTCTAGTTCGGCCACTGTTAACGGAGGTGGATCCACATCCTCTAGGAACATGGTAGTAGTGGGGACTCGGGCCAGAGACCGCACGAGGCGGTGGTGGTCTGTGTCCCCACTAGTCACCCCTTGTTGGGACACGCTTCATCGGAATTGGCACTTTTTTTGAGCATGCACGACTCGTATACCCATATAGATGGCAGTTAAAGCATGTAACTGCACCCACGTAGTCGCGTACGCGACAAGTAGACCATCCGATGAAGCACAGACCCGAGTCAACAAGAACCCTTCTAACTTCTGGCGCCATTGTATATATGCAATTAACAGTGATTTTTTCTCTTCGGCCGAACATCGAGACCCTTTTGGTGGTTTTTACAAATTCTTCCCTAAAAATTTCACAGTTGTCTTTAATGTTGATATTGTACATTTGCTTTAGCAATGCAGGCTCGTCCATCTCTCCAGGGAGCTCATAAAGCACCACCATAGATAGTCTTTCTAGTGGTAGTCGACAACTTTCAGATCCTTTGCGTGTAGTTTTTTTTGTGCAGACTTAAGTGCATCGATTCCGCTTCTCGAGACTGTATCAATTAGTATTCCTGAGTCTCTCGCCTTTCGCACTTTGACAGGCTGGAAGCCGTCATTGACTAGATCCAGTGTAGCCTGTACAATGTTCTTAGTCTGGTCCGAGGAAGTACCCTCCGTTTTCTCAGGGAAAATGATGATTGTTGGTTTTGGGGGACCGACGGTTCTTTATTCGCCGTTAATTTGTATGATACTAGAAGGTTGTGCCAATGGAGCAGAGGCAATTGATGCGTATAAAGTGCGCTGTTCTTGAGCTTGCGCTGGTGTTAAAAATCTGAGATGTCTTAAGGGACGCTACCATAGATGGCATCCTATATCTCTTTAATTTCCGCAGTGTTGGTAATTTTTTTCTCTGTTTATTTTTGCAATTACTTCTTTCAACGTTTTATTCTCGGTGAGCATGCATGCACACAGCTAGTTCCAAAATTTCGTTGAAACACGATGTTATTTTCCCTCAAGCGCGATTTATGTACTTTATCAATATTCCTCACCAACTCACGAATTTTTGCCAGTTCGTCACCCTCAGGTGTAGACATCGTCAGCAGATCCTCATCCTCATCCGAATGATCGGACTGATCCTGTCTGTACCTCTTCGCCCTTTTGCCTTTCGGCTTAGACTGGGCTTCAGTAAGCTATGCCTGTTGAGTATCCTGAATATCCATCACTGCGATAAGAGAAATGTCAGGGCATGAAACTGACCGTTCTCCCCACCAACGATTGTTTAGGGCTAAAGACGGCTTCCTGACCCTTAGACACCCCGACCCTCGAGCGGGCCGGTATCTCACTCATCTTATCTTATTTTATATTATACACTATTCAATATATAAATTTATAGTTTATGTTCAAAGCTTATTCAATTAAAGTAAGTAAGTACATACATAAATAAATATATGTATATAAATCTCAGAGATGACAAAAATATAAAACTATTTAAATATATATCAATTATATGATTTATATTAGTCCTATTAAAATAAAGTAGATTATAAGTAAATACGTACATAAATCTTAGAGTTAATAATACATGTATAGGGATAATGAGAGCGGACCCACCACATTCCCGAGACCGTTTTAATAAGCGCTTGGCTTTTGTATCGGCCACACTCTTACGCCGGCAGGTTGGCAATTTTTTAAGCTAATAGATAACCATGCAACGACGCCCCATAAGTTAGGTTAAATTAGGTTAGGTTAGGTAAGGTTAGGTATGGTGAGGTAAGGTTAGGTTAGGTTGGCGCGCCGCCGCAGGGCTGCTACAACAAAAACTCTCATTCTCCCCCTCATCACATCCTCATTTTAATTTTTTATTAGTCCAGAAGAAAACAATAGTGTTAACAATAGTAAATGGCAATTGGAATACAACAAGCGAATACAAGATACTGTAAAGGGAATAGCAAAACAAATCATGGTAAATGAAAACAGGTGACGTGAGGCAGCAGCCATTGAGAGGATGGGAAGGGGGACGCAATGGAGCAGAGCAAAGGAAGCACCTCCTTTCGGAGAAAAGGACAAAACAAAATTAAAACATAGGAGTTGCGGTTCTTTACCGCCCGAATCTATACTGTTTAACAATAAATAATCAATTTATAAGAAAATACCTTAAACGAAGCAGCAATCAGTCGTAAGAACAATAGACTGCAAAAAGGAACTTGAGACGAATATGAAATTAATCAGAGTACCAGACAATAAGCGGAGCAACCAAATTCCTATAATAGGCAACAAGTAATAGCAGGAACAACAACAAACAAAATCATTACACAATGCATGTATATAGATAACCAGTCAAAGACTTCAACAATCAACAATGCAATTATGTAAACATGAAATAAATTATCAAAAGAAAAACAATAATAGCAACATCGTCAGTGCGGTATGCAATCATATATATAATCATATGTAGAGGAAAGAAAATGTAAATAAAATATAAAAATTAAAAAAGTGTATAAAATGTAAAAAGAAAGGACAATGCGAAATATATAGAATGTATGTAAATGAAAAATAAAAAACGAATTATCAGCGATAATAGTCACCAGTCAGTCAAAAGCAGATGACGACTAGGATAAACACTAAAATAAACATAAAGAGCAATTAGCAAAATTTAAAATATGAGATATGACTAAATTATAAGTAACAATAAAGTGAAGCAAAGCAATAACATCAATCAGATCACGGTCTCCGAAGGATCTCCCATCTAGAGACCCACACCCTGGCGAAGGCTCTAAACAGCTCCAGATTCTTTCCACGCTTAAGCAGGTCCGAATTCCTAATAGGAGCCGGACCCTCATGTCCATCCTCTATCGTCTCTCTCTCCAATCCTTCTAACATTTCATCACGAGCATCCGTCAGTATGTCGCATCGCCAAAGGATATGCTCCGGTATTTATCTCACACGACTACAGCTGTACCGCGGATGAGGAGCCAGGCCTAAATCGTGAAGATTGCTCCTGAACTCTCCGTAGCCAGAGACCGGCTGCATTGCGTGGTGGTCAAGAACCGGAGGATCCCTTTGGCCTTTCTCTCTGACGACCACCGTCGGGAGGAAGGAATAAGTCCATCTGTCGAGGGGCGTGGTGTCCCATCTTTCTTGCCACTTCTCCAGACTTATTAACCTTATACATGTATAATATTGCTCATGGCATAGCACCCTGTACGCTGCATCTGAGGGTCTAAAGGTATGTCTTAGGTGACACACTTTCAGACCCTTCCTCAGAGCCGCGGGCACTCGCCTCCAAAACTAATAGATCAGCAAGGAGCGCCCCCTCTAGCACGGGCAGGGCCGCACTAAACAGTCTGGTACGCCCCCGTCAGAGCCAGCAGCGGAACCCTCTGCCCCCTGTTCAGGGCGGACGAGACTGTAAAGGTAGACAGCCTGTGGGCCCAAATATCAGCAGCATGCGTAACTTACGCTACATACGTTGCATCATAGATTCGACGCACCACTATCGTCCTCAAGCCACAGTCTGCCGTGGACATCCTCTTCAGTGATGTGAAATAATCCGCAGCTCTCTTGGAGATTGCCTTCACGTATGCGAGAAAAGAACCCGATAAGTCTAGAGTTACACCAAAATATTTGACCTTTTGCTCGAATCTTACAACAATCCCAATCATTCTTAACATCGGGTTCCTTTATCTGTTAAGTCTGCCTTTAAGCAACAAAGCAACTGTCTTATGAGGCGCGAGAGTTAACTTGTTCCTAGCACACCACTCTATTATCAAACCAATTGACCAAGTTGCCTTTTGTTCTATCTCGAGTCGACTCTCGCTAGATACCAACAGCAGCAAATCATCTGCGTTGGCGGCCGAAGTACAGCCCGCCGCTAACAAAAGCCGTAGTAGACCATCGAACAGAAGGTTTTAAAGGGTCTATTAAAGGATAAATGGACCCTTGTGGCCATCCTATATAAGTACATTTGGTAAATGAGATTCCACCATAGCTGAGGGTCACAGACCTGTCCCCGAAGTAGCTCACGATTAAATCGAAGAGATACTTTGGGCACTGCTTGTATTTTAGCATGGTGAGGATCATCTCCCACCAGGCGTTATCGAAGGCGCCTGCTATGTCCAGAAAAATACCAACAACATACTTCGTTCTTTTTTCCTTTACCCATTCAAGCGCATATGAGATGGCATGCACTGTGGAAAACCCTCTGGTAAACCCAAACTGCTGGTCACAGGGAAGCGTGAGGAAGATCTCAAGCCTGTTGCGCATCAGCGTCTCAAGCACCTTCCCGAAAACGGGAAGAAGCGTGATCGGCCGATACACTCCTGGATCGGACCTAGGTTTGTTGTTACCCTTGGATATTACACAGAGCAGCCTACCTTTCCATTCTTTGGGGAAAATCCTGTGTATAAGACACAGGTTAAAAACGAAAACGGATTCATCCTTTGCAAAGAACTATACATACTTTGCTATCAGACCTGTTCTGTTGATACCAGGCGTCTTCGAGGAACGTATATTTTTGAATAAAAGGTCCATTTCGACCACTGTTACTGGAGGTGGATCCACGTCCTTCAGGAGCATGGTAGTAGTGGGGACTCGGGCCAGAGACCGCACAAGGCGATGGTGGTCCGTGTCCCCACTAGTCACCTCCAAAGGTACAAGGCGCTGTATCAGGCCCTCAAGGGTCGATCTGATATCGATGGTACCGCTCTCTTCGAGGATAATCCCAGAGAGAACACGCACCGAACCCCGTCCGGATCCCTTCAAGAGCCCAGTCACTCTCTAGGGATCGGCATTGCCAACCTCCGTGACCCACATTCGCCAGGAGTTTCGCTTCACCTCACGGATTCTTGCAAAGTAAGCCGACCTGACAACTGGGAAAGCATCAAGAAGGGTCAGCCTCATATCAAGCCTGTCTAACTACCCCGCATCTCTGGTAGGCCCCTCTGTAAAACCACCACCACTAGACGCGGATCAATTTCCCAAACACTTTAGACTAAAAATTTTCGAAAAAGTCTGTAGTTTAACCAGACTTTTCGTTTTTTGAACACGGAGCACAATACAGCGTGACCTATTTAGCCGGCGCTAAGTAGTTGATTAGAATTTATTATGGAGCATCTAACGCTTCAATAACGTGTTGAAGTCATTAACCCTTCCTAAACGATGCAGTCTACCGCTCAAATTAAACCTGTTATATTTCGGTAAATATAATTAAAAGGAAAATATTTACGCTTAGAAATTACTGGTGCAAAATTAAGTATGTAAGGCGAATCCTACAAAAATAATTATCTTTCAATTCAATTCGTTGTAAAATTAATACGTTGATAAAAATACAATTTGTGGCAAGACAGAAAAAAATCACACATTAATTTTATTTGAAAAGAATAACAAACATAGGAATATAATGGTGTATTTTACTCACTAATTAAAGAAAGATAAATGATACCTCCTATATAGAACTTGATGAATGCTCCGAATTATAATATTATATATATATTTATATTTAATGCTAAAAGTTTATAGTAAATTTATTTCTTTAACCATTTTTTCAAATGCATTTATTCACATGTTAAAAGCTAATAGAACTCTAATTTCTCACGGTAACACGAGTTGACAGCATGGCTATGTACGAGTATTTTATATCACGATATGGTAACGGTTAAAACAATAAAACAAACGCAAACCCGACTTTTGGAAAAAATCATCATGAGCGACGAATCTCATTAGTATTTAATGATAATAAACAAAATAGCTATTATTGGGGGCACTGAAAATCCTCAATTGATACACTAACGACTTTTACACCCACGCAGAGTTACTGTATGGTGCGCCTGTGGGCCACCGGAATCATGTAAGAGGCAATGCTGTAAAAACTTATCGGTGGGGCCGTATTGGGTCGATTGGGCCTGCAACATATGTGGTTTCAACAGGACGGTACCATCTTACACGCAGCCCGAGCAACGCTTGAAATTTTTATGAATGAAACAACATCAGCCTGAGACATAATATTCACCCATAGTACTTCGCAAACTTTTGTTCTCTGCACGTACAATATTTCAGAAAAATGTATGGTTAATTAATTATATTTTTACTACATAAGTTAAGTGCTTGTTCGTAATCCTTTTTTTAATTGCGGACCAGATAATGATGATTTTTAATATTGCATTTTATAGCCGTCAGCCGTGGGATTGCTCCCGAGTCCCACAGGGTTTATCCACGCCTGGGTGCACTGTAATGTAGTGCCGTGGAAAATTCAATAAAGTTCTGGAGACACCATGCATTCTTAACAAACCAAGCTTGATGACTTTTGGTTTTAGATCTCCATAATGTATTTTAATAAGCATATTCATTTGGGTATTACATGCTTGGTGAATTATGTTTTAGTCCAATGTGGATTGACACGGGATCGGAATATGGACTGATGTTTGTGTGGGTGTATTGTAAATATTGATGCGAATCAGAATGATGGAATCGCAGGTTGTATGAATGATGAACTGCCTAATATGTAAGTGGTAGATGGCTCAATATTCACCCATAACTCGCGTATTCGTTTTATAGTCGCGGAATGTATTGTGTATTTGGCCAGAGCAGGTTAGAAAACGAAAACAATTGATTTATTGTCAATCTCAGTTTATAAGTATGGAGAAGTTAAGCTGTACAGTAAAACTACTACACATGAATAGTGTACGGAGGCGAGAAGAGTGAGTTCGAGATACGGCTTTTTCTACGGTTGTTGGCTGCAATCGTGTTATTACATGACGTCAGTACTGGGAGACAATGCGGCTGCTAGGTGTTTAATTTCAAGCATTGGTATTTGCAGGGTGCGTTCAGTAACGTCGAGCAGTGATGGCAAGAGTAGAGGCGATAGACCTTCACAGTCTTATTAAATAACACACTACGTTTGTTTAATAGCGATCATAATAAGATAAATATTTAAAAATCATTAAAAATATATATTCGTTCTTTGGTGCTGTAAGAGTTAAATGTTATCGCATCAGCGCACTCGTTTGTTTTATCTCCATTGCGAGATTTTTCAATTTGTCCTGTTATTATTCCCTTTGTTCTGTTATATTTTTTTTAAATATGTGAAACGTATTCACGCGTAATATTTCAATGGATTCAATGGGTATAAATTAGATTTGATATAAATCACCATAAATTATGCGCCCCCGACAGCCCTCTTTATGCCTATTATAAAAGGTCACAATGAGCCAATCAACTATAAAAGCCATAAAGTAAAAATATTCGCAAAAATACTGTTATGTTAAAACGTTTGAATTGAAAATGGAGTTTTACACTCGGAGCTGATCTCATAAAATGTACGTGCTCGTCTGTCGTGTGGATTATTTTTAAGGGTTCATAAAAAATGTGCTTTATCGAAAATGACGATTCAAGAGCTTCTTTACTGCGACGGCAGGGTGAAATAATACTAGTATACAGAAATAAATTATTCAATATAAATGTTAACTCCAAAAAATAGTATATATATTTAAATACATTTAAATTTAATGATACTATTTGTCAATAGATACCTGCTTAATAGCATGAACTCCAAAACAATGTACTCTTCCACAGAACGCTCAAAAGTATGTAATGTTTTATCGTCATCATCAATATTGACTCTAGAACCCCTGGTGGGTCTCCCCATCACTTTTTTCTATTTCGTGCCATTTCTATTTAGATTTGAATTTTTCAGGCTGTACATGTGTATACAAAGAAAATTACAACAATTGAAATAAAAATCGTAATACAATAATACTCAGTTGTGTGTATAGTACAAAGTTTGGTTTAATAATAAATAAAACTTAATGCCGCATCAATTAATGATATCGCTGCTTGAAATTTACTATTTTACATTTGACCAAATCGTTCTAAGAATTTTATATGACTTCTAAGAATTACATATATTTTATATTTGTATTTATTTATTTACATTACACACATATCCAACGATATCGTATTTTCTTACATCTCATCATTAAATACACATACAAGCATAAACACAACATCGGGCTCACATATACACATGTTCATTCATAAACCGATTGTTATCCCAAACCAAGTAATACAGTTACAAAAAGTTATATAATAATAGACAATAGTTTGATTTCAGTATCAGCTATTCCCAATTTTAATAACCAATTTACAATATTATTTTTAAACACTCTAATGTCACTTAAATTTTTGATATTATTTCTAATTAGATTGTATATTCTAGGTGCTTGAAATGTGAATAATACTTACATACTTACTGTATATTTCTATATTTTACCTGTAACATTACATTTTTATATTATATTTCAGATGAATCGTGTTCATATTTATATTCAGGTAGGTACATTTAAAATTATATCACCTATTCAAATACTATGTAATATTGTCACCCATATCGTATTTATACATTAAAAAATGATATATTACTCGTTTTTCTGTGCAGCGCATGGATTTCGTGGAGTTAGAAGTGAAGGGTACATTCATAACGCGGGCGCGCTTCCAAATACGGTCGTATGATTTATTTATAAATAAATATAATTTTTTTGAAGCACAATATATTTCAAATACGTAAACAAAATAATTATCTCGGGTTCATAATTATTGACGACAGAAGCTGCGAGCCAGAAATTAAACGACGCATAGATATGGCGAAAACTTTTATATCCAAAGTCGACAAAATATGGAGAAACTGCTGTATTTATAAGACAACGAATGTCAGGCTTGTACAGTCTATGATGCATTATATAATTTTATATGGTGTGGAATCATGGATCTTGAGGGCAAGGAAGAGAAGACATATTGATGCTTTTGAGATGTGGTGCTGAAGACACATGTTACGCATACCATGGACGGCGAAACGCACGAATGTCTTCATTCTGCAGGAATTTAACATCAAGGGCAGACTCTCAATCTGAGATGAATCGAAGGGAAGGTGATCCCCCACCCGATGGACCGACACAGCATAGTCAAAAGGGCGGTAGTTCATGGAGATCAAGAAGGGGACCAGTCACGAGGGACCATAGTGAATGACGATGAATTGAAATAATAGTAATATTAATAAATACGTACATGAATTATAAAATAAGAAATATATATATCAAAAATCTAATTTTGAAATAAACTTCACTTTTCAAAAATAATATTTAAAATTAGTTCCAATATTGAACCCCGGATAACCCGAGGTAAAATATAAAAAAAAAAAAAAAATTACTATAATTTCATTAACGTAATAATTTCATAGAAGTCAATTTATTATTTTTATATTAATATTTTACATGATATTCTACATACCTATCATGGATTTTTTTAATCTATACTTCTATATATATCTATAGGTTTAAAATATCACCATACTATGTATAAAATCATTTAAAAAATAAATATAAAAGTAACAAATATACGAAAGAATTTTATAATTTTATTTTAATGCACAAGTTTAAAAAAAATCATGCTATATAGAATATCATTTAAAAGATTAATAAAAAAATATTGAGAATAAAAAGTTATTTAATATGTAAATGATACCTACCTATAGTGATTTTAACCCCACCAGTATACAATACAACCAATCATATTGCGAGAAAATTTCAACATTTTTTCTGTTTCAGTCTCATCCAATCCCATTGATGTTGTTCACTTAGTATCGTCTTGAAAAAAATCCTATTTGAAAATCAATTTCCATCTCACTTCAGTCCCAACGAGAAAAATTCCTTTTTTTGTATTGCTTTAAACATGAAACATTTAAAATAGAATCTCGATTTCTTTCGCGCGATTGGAGCTTTCATGGAACACGTCTTCAATTTATTGGATCCTATGTGAACTGTGAGCCGCCTTGCGATCGAGGGTGGATTACTTTTCGCGCAGTGCCGGGTAATTTAATCAATGTGTAAAAATAATCGTTATTTCATTATTAATTGAGTTTAAAATGCGAATCACCAATTGCACCTCGCAATCGTCATGATTAATGATTTACATGGTTAATAAAATATCGCTGAGAAATTACGTCTGATGTATTGAAAAGCTCGCAACCGATAGGCGCTGTTACAGACAAGTTATCCGTTCGATATCCCTCCCAATCTTACCGTTCCTAGATAATATACTTCACCAATAATAAAACTCATTCATTATATATCACTTTTAGTAACACTCGTCTCTCTAAAACATCATCACTTGCAATTCTTATCGTTTGTCAGAATTTAGTCTCACTCAGAAGCCAGATGTACAGACATAGATCGGGCATTCTTACCTCAATAAGTGTCTACTTAATATTTATTTTATTACTATTTTTATAAAAACGTTTTTTTTTTAATCACAGACCATTATGATGTATGTGATTTTCATTGTTAAAAGCATATTTTTTTTCTAAAGATAGTTACCGAATTTAAGAAAAAAATTCTAAAAAATATAAATTCAATTGTACGTCACTGGCGCTTGTCACAGGCAAATAGATTTATTCCCTTGAAATTGCAGAATGCGTACGAGAACAATAAACAGACGTGTGGTTACCCGCATCATGCGTTTCATCCCCATAATAATAAGTAAAAATATACCAAGCTGCCTAAATTGCAAAAAGCTTCTCTCGACAAATACTAATTTGCGTTGCTCCAAGTTTACTCTTAGGCCTTTATGATTTAGCGGCAAAAGTTCTTTGTTTCTAGAACATTGAAATATACAAAGCGAGGTCTCATACATTACATACTTTCATTAAGTAGGCATGTAACTTATTTTATTCAACTTAAAACATTCTTCTGTTCAAAAGTATAATGTTCTTTTACTTACATAACATGCTATTATTTACTTCATTATGTATTTAATCAAAGTAATGTTTACCTTTATGTTCCTTGGCAAATGTACAAGCTTGTAAGGTTAAGATTTTGAAAATATACAACAACGTGAATCATGGTTTACGACTGTAATAACAATATTTAATATTAAAAAAAGAAGAGATTCCAGTGTAATATAATATATGGTAGGTATGAACTTCGTCGTTATATAGTAATAAAACATGGTACTTTGTTAACACATTGGTATTTAATTAAATATTTTAAATTATATTTTCATAAAACAGATGTATTAATTTTAAAAAGTGTAACATTTAGGTTCGAAAATTTGTCATGAAAAATTCTGGCGCTATAACACAATTGGTAGTGTACTTCCCCGGATTGGAAATAGAGATCCAGGTTCGAATCCCGGTAGCACAAAAACCATATTTTTAGATAAAATTGATACTATACGTATATCTTTCTAATTAATACATTTAATTAGTGTTTAAAATATCACAGACATATGTTCTGAATAATTACATTTTAACAATAAGAATGTGTTCTCCTTTATAATTGTATAAAATATATATATATGTATTCTCCATACAATCCTTCACCTTTTGAACTATCTAAACCAAATATTATACTGGTATTCTTTAGAACCCTTCACATAATAGTACTCTCTCCTAAGCTATCCCTCTCCCTCACCCAATATAAATATGTATCATTTGAAAGTCATCCGTTCCCTTTGTACTCTAACTGTACTCTAAGAAACTATTTACCCGGACATTTCGTTCTCCTTCTGCCAGAATTGAAATTTACACAATTAAAAAAGCTTCTGTTTAAAAACCAACATCCCATCTGCTCATTTCAAACTAAATTAATTTGAATTCCGGGCAACACCGGACACGGTGTAGATATATATATAGTATGTTATCAAATTTAGCACAGGTTATTTTAATGTTTAGAAATTATGAAAATTGTCACCCATAATTTATTTAAATAATCAACAAATATATAATGGAAAAATATTTTTATTTATTAGATTTTATGACCGCACACTTTCACGTAATACAATTTTATTTTATGTTACTATGCGACACGGAAGGAAATAAGGACATCATAAATTACCGAAGATAAAAAGTTTATCGGTCCCACAACTCTTCCAGCGGCTAAAGTAGAGGCTGACCATTGAAGTTATCTGAGATGCAGAACTTTTGAAGATACAGAGGAAACATGTTATGTTTGCTTTGTACATAATGTAAAAGTCGGCACGACTGGGTGGTTCATTCAATATTCTCAGGGGAACGGAGCCAATGTAAATAGGTAATGCAGACGGAATGCATTATCTTTGCTGCCGCATTTAGAATATTTTGCAGTCTATCCAGCTAAAACACGGGAATGCCAGCATAAATACTAATACAATGGTACTACACCAATACATGAACGAGTGGTCGGTTAAAAATGCTTGTACCTTTATTCATCCCTTTCTATTCCATCATTTCCATAACGAAACATCACTGCACTCACGACGTATCATAAATATTTAAAGCGCTCGCTGGATGACACGTTACAGAGAATAAAATCAGCGATATTGACCGTTTAAGTTTATTAACGGGAACTGTTTTTACTTTCAAAATAAATAACTTTTTTGCATATTAATCATATATTACATACTTAATATAATTTCGTGTAATTTTAGTACTCAAATATATTACTTTTATCAACCAGATGCTTCTAATAATATTATAACATGATGATGTGTATCGGTGGATTAAATATTGCCCCCGAAACACGTGAGATACTTACATGCACAGTACTCGGTTTAGTCTGTTCTCCATACAAAATCCAATACACAATGTTTAAACGAATGATTGTAAATCGTTTTCAAACATTTTCTTTCAAACGTATGATTTTCCACTTAGTCTAAGACGAGAAGTAGACTTGTCTCACGTGTGGTCCAAAGAGCTGTTTTACTGAGAGCTATTTTTCGCCATTTCGTGACAACCGATTGCTTTTCTATTAGTGCAAAAAGCGTCGACAGTTGATTGATTTTTTGCCGCTAAGACCTGCAGGCGGCTATTGTGGTCGCTTTGTGGCCAGGGCTTCCGTCGAATCTATATTTCATCTAAAGCAATATAATAAGAATGCACAATGTACTATTGTTAAAGCAATATAATAAGCATCGAAATAAATATTCTACTAAGATCCTGACCGTGTAGAGGGCACCGATGCCCACGTAGCGGTCATAATAGCTGTCCGCAGGGTCTAACAGCAAGCATTCGGCGACAGTCTATTGCTTATCTGCTAGTAGTTATTAATAATATAGCCCTCTCACTAGAATGATTCACATATTTTTGAATAACACCTTCAACAATAATAAAAAAAAATGCAACTTACATATACCTACATATAATATATTGTGTACTATGTAAAATGTGTAAAGTAACACCATGATATATGTACAAAAAACATTTTATCCAAAGCGTTACTTATATTCAGTAAGCCCCAGCTTTCCAACGTAAATATTTATATGGAAGTATGTGTATATGGCTACCATCTATGTAAATGTATAATACATCTATACATAGTACATCTACTACAGTTTAAATTAACACAGCCTCACAATATTATCTACCTGCAAAAAAGAGACCAGAACACAACGACAAAACAATAATATTTGTACCATTTTATACTAATCCTCAGCTTTTGCGCTGTGTAAGTAGGATTATCTCAGTAGGCCGCCTCCAAAGACCAAACCCATAATCTTCGGTGACACAGGTTGACATCTTAAATATTCTGTTTTAATATTATTTGTAATATTTATATCAGATTCAGATATTAAGTATACTGCAACTGTTTTTTAAAATCATTTAAAATCGATGTAACGTGGGATAAATTCATTGCTTTACTCTTTAGAGGAGATTGGAGATCATCAACGAATTTCGAAATGACATTGGACTGCACCATTAAAAGCCGTTTAGTCAATATTATTAATAAAAGGTTATACTGCACTCAGTTTTTAGTCAAGGTAATCCATTTCGAAAAAACAAGGTAGGTACAGTAAGAAAAAAGTGTTTGAAAACTGCATAAAATTGTCAGACATAAAGATGCCCCTAACTTATAGCTTTAGTAAGGAAATATAATATTACTTTTAATATTTAGCGCAAATTTTACGTTGTGGTTAATAATTTTAGATCCATGGGTCAATTTTCATATCTTTCATCATCGTAACAATTAATTTAGGTAATACATTTTTTTTTTCTATTATTATTAAATTAAATTATAAAAAAATAATATTTAAAAACATTAGAACAATTAAAACATGGTTTTAATTAGTTTATTGACATCCTGATGAAGGAAAAAGTATTTTCCTAAACCGGTTGATGTATAATTAACTCATTAATTAATTAATTCAATAAATATAATATAATTTTCAATCAAACAAATGATAACGCAGCATCAGTATGACGTTGCAATGATAGGACTATAGGAATTCTCTAGTTGTGGGTTACGTTAACTCGTATAATAACGTTAAAAATTTTAAAGTGATTTTATTTAAGAGTTGTTTAATTTATATTTATTTCCCAGAATATTCAGTAATGAATAGCTTTTTCGCTTGTATGCAGTGCACGCCTCTGCTCTAAAGATAATTTGCGTGCTTTTACTATTTTTCTACCTTTTTTTTAACAAGGAAATAAATCATCTTCTTGCTCTGCGATTTTCTTGAATCTTCCCCTGCAACATGAGTTATAGACAATTTTATTCCTTAAATACGTGAATTCCCTAATATCGTTCCAATAACATTTCTAATTTGAAAGTACCTCTTCGAGATTCTATGAGGAATTATTTCTGTAAATAGGAAACCTTTGCGAAATCCCGATGACACTTAAACATACAATAGGCTAAAATCCTACTGGGGTTGAAGATAAGTAAGGGTTATTTGGCATAAACTTTTGTCAACCGAAAATGTGTTATATATTTGAATTCTAATTATGGTCAGATTAAATTCTTCCACACAATGATGATGAACCTTTTTGAATTTTTTACATTAAAAATGGTTTTGTGTCAACAAATAATAAAATACCAAAAAATAAAATATAAATTTGTATATATGAGTAAATATATAAATATGATACATATTATTTTTTGTGTTTTAATAAAATTATAAATTGGCACACGCAAGCTTCACTACACCATTACACTTCTCATTAATATCAGATTTGAAACAGCGAAGTTATTGACGATGAAACGTCTGGCCTTTACGCTCGCAGTCACTTCGTCGGACGAACGTGCGATTGGCGGGAATGATATAAGCTTACTGACACGTAGCGCTATATCGTGGGTGCGGTGTATACTTTGTAGCATCATTGGTGAGAGGTGTGATGTTACTTCCGTAACAAGATTTCGTTTCGTTTTTCTATTTTCGATGATTTGCCCGGTGTGCCTTTGCACATCAAAGAATATTTATAATATTGTTAATAGTCAAAAGAATTTATATTTAAAAATGTAAGCATTTGTGATCGAGATGCTGCCAAAGTGTGACGATAAGCTAAGATAAATTGTAAGTTTATTCCCTCAACATAGATGTATACACTTGTCATTTGGTTTTTGGTGATACAACGTGTGTTCGGGGAAAACAAATTTACAAATGTCAATAGCAGTGTAAGTCCATAAATCGACTACTAAAGCTTTCTTAGAATTGAAACATATAAGAAGTGTATTGTGAAACAAACATTAATCTAAGTTACTGAACAGTCTTTAGAAACAAGATATTGTTCACGTTTCTTTATCAACTTTAGTTGTATTTCTTAAATGTGCTATTAAACAGAGTTAACATTGTTAGAGTACAATGTACATACAACATTATCTCGGATTTTCGTATAGTAGAAACTCACAGAATAGGTAAAATACTTTTCTTTAAACAGGATCGGATTATGGAACTAACTATCTTAGACACCTGCTCAGAGATAGAATCAAATAACGTATGAAATTCTTTAAAAAAAAAAACGTAAGTTTTTACAGAACGAGAAACTGTAAATCATAAAAACAGCAACATTATTACTTTAAAATATGACTTTTTTATTGAATAGTTAATTAAGATAAGATAAACCTTTGACATAATTTTTCATTTGTACATCAATTATATTATACACTTATTAGTTTACTGTGTGGGATGCAGTAGGTATCTACTTCTGATATATAATGTATTGTCCAGGCTACTTTACTAGACTACCGTATATGTTAGAGTAGCCAGTTTTTTTTCGTGCTGTTATTTAATTAAAATGATAAATAAAGAGTAAGATTCGACAGAAATATTTAAAAAATACAGACAATTAAAAAATGTTGTTAATGTGTCGTAAATCTAAAGTGAATTATTTATCAGTGTATGTATTGTATTATGATTAAGTTGGAATGTTGGACGGCGATGCTTCTGACTGGTCTCTACCCAATTGAATCATATATTGAGTCCATATTAGCGTAATCTTTTTGGTTTCTAGTTATTATTAAGTGTACTGTACAGAAACGGAGCAAATGTTGCTATACGATGTATCAATACTTATAGAATGCTTTAAAAAATTAAAGAACGTCTCAAAGGCAAAATAATAGTTGAGTAGCTATGTTAAAACAGTATGTTGTTTAAGTGGCACAGGCAGTATTTAATTTAACCCCTCTACGATAGGACAGGTTTCCACGATTGGTCCATCTCTTGAGAATCTTCGCACTCCCAAAGGGGTGAATCCTTTAAGACCCATATATGCATCAAATATTCAAACTGGCTGTGGCAACGCCGAGTGTAATAGATACTGTTCTGTAGCTTCTTAAAAAAGTTAAAAACAGACTTCTTTATCAATCGTTAGATTTTTTGGATTAACCACTTTTTATATAAATTTGTTAGCTAAAATAGATACAGCCTATTAAATTATTATTGAAACATAATTAAAAGTGGTATAATTGAAAAAATAAACAAAACATTGAAATGTTATGGAATTTTATTTGGTTTAACATCTGATCAGGCATATTATTTTTTGCATCTTTTCCAATTCTATGTATTTAAAATAATTTATAATCATTAACATTGCCCTCGTACATTTTTTCTATCAACTCAAATACATTCAAATATATTTTTTAAATCATTTTGTAGCACCTACTAAATGATGGATCTGTTAAATCCTTCAACAAGTGATGCACATGGATACAAAGGTATATAATTTAGCAATATTCTGTGTCAAATCAGAAGAGTGGCGCTCTATCCCATCTACATATTCCTGTGGAAAAACGGTATGATAGTAAGTTCATTGGTTAAATTTTGTGAAATGAAGAAAAAGAATTAAGGTCCCGAATGAGAGATCCTAGGACCATCATTTTCTTTATCAATAAATTCCTGTATTAAAACATATTACCTAAATAATTATATCATATAAGTAATAAGAAAAAAACTTTATTTAAATCCACTATTTTTTTATAAATCAACATGTTTCGATACCTATGGTATTTTCTTCAGGAAACAATGTGCACAAAAATTTGAAATACAAGCATAGATAAAAACAAAACTGTAAAAGTATAAGTGGTGGGCTACTCATAAGGAACTACTGTGAAAACAAATTTAAAATATAGCTATTTGCAAAAAGGATTTGGTTATTTATAATATTTAATTTGTTATTAACATTATTTCTTATTTCAAAATTTTTAAATTTATCTAACTGTAAACCCTTAGTATTTGTATGTAAAATTTCTAAACCCTTGTTAATATCAAAAGAATGGTTGATTTCCAAAAAATGATTGGCGAATTCAGAATAGTTATTGTTATTTAGATAAATTTGGAATTTTATAAATAAGAAAAAATGTTAATAGCAAATTAAATATAATAAATAACCAAATCCTTTTTGCAAATAGCAACCTTTCAAATTTGTTTTAACAGTAGTTCCTTATTAGTTTCTCACTGCTTATACTTTTGTTTGTATCTATGATTGTATTTTTATTTTTAGTATACATTGTTTCCTGAAGAAGATTCTGTAGTTATGGAAACATGTTGATTTATCAATAAACACTGGTTTTTAACTAAGTGTTTTTCTTATTATTTGTATAATATGTTGCCACAAAGTAATTTTGGAAATATTGAAGAAGTTATTATATCATCGTTAACAATAATGATCTTACTGAGCTTTGGAATGATTTAAATAATTAAATTGTTATTTGCTCGGTAGTATATAATGATGTCCTTTGTATCATATTATAGTGTAATTATTACAGAGAAGTTAAATTTTTACCGCGTATAGCGAAATCTGTTACCAAACATCAGAACTACGATTTCTAATGCCAGTATTCACCGTAAGATGTCGGCGTTAATAATTTGATTACCTAATTCTATAAGGTTTGTATATAAATACGTCGTGAGCGCGTTAGATACTACGATTACTCGTAATTCGGGTTTTATGACTTCAAAATGTCGTACAATTAACGGCGTATTCAAAATTTTCTGACGATGTTTCACAGATTTCATGATGAAACTGATTTCAAGACACTCATGAAAATAAGCGATATCTGTAGATGTTTATTTAATGTTGCCAGCCAGAAAATAATTAATCATAATTTATAAAAATCACCATCTTGATTCTACCCAACTATTGGAGTATAATATACATAATGAAAACCACCAAAATATCAACTAGGTAGGGATATAATATAATACAAAGACTTATTGGTTATGAAAAATCTGCCAAAAAAATTCATGTCCATAACTTAATGTGGTATATTTTGTAACAATTATTAAATAATTATATAGGCCTCTCGATGTACACTAAAGGCGTCTACTTAATACAATAAAAAATGCAGTGCATACTTATAATTTCTGAGAAATAAATATATATTTTTTATTTAATTTAACGTATCGTATATTAAGGTATTGTTTTCAATGTTCTCTCTAATTTTGGATGACGGTGTGCGCATAATTTATTTTTTGTGTAAGTTTAAGGGCCAATGTTATTTGTATGCTGGAGAAGAAAATAATAAAAACGTTATCTTAACAGTATATAGTTACTGGTAGGATAATCTTGTAATTCTTTCGACATAAGCTAAAGACCACATTACAAATGAAGATGTATTAAGAGCAGTAAATAAATCAAGTCAACTAATAATAAATATTCGGACATATTCTCCGCAATAAAAAATATGATATTTTACACTTAGATTTTGCAGGGGAAGATAGAAGGCAACAGTGGCGTAGCCAAAAATAAATTATATTGGCTGTTTTACTTCAAAACATGGTTCAGTGTCCAAGATATCAGTGATCTTATACTGGATAAATCAACATACTGAAACATGGTCACCAACATTTGATAGAACATGTCACATGAAAAATAAATCTCGTTAAATATTGTGTGTGCGCTATATTTTTTTGTATGCGCTATAATGTCAAATCGCACACCTTAGAAGAAACATTGGATAGGAGACACGGGATCAAAATATGATAAGTAAATCAATAATAACAAGATCCAATCATGGTCTGAATAGTTTGAAGGCCTTCTTGCCTTAATGGAAAGAATCAGTCACGAGATACGATCTTAACAATAAACATGGACAAGAACAATAAGATTATTATTGAAAAGTACGTTGTTACTATATACGAATATATCCTAATAAATCATCATAAGGGTCTCATCAGCTATTGCCGATTGCTTGCTACTAAGCCCTGAGGGCGGCTAGTGACCGCTACGTGGCCATTGGTGATCGCTGCGCGGTCAATGTCTCATCGGTTATCACCAATTGCTTACTGCCAGGCCCTGCGGGTGGCTATTGCGGCCGCTTAGAGGCCAATAGTGGCCACTACGCAGCCATTGGTGACCGCTAAGCTGTTAGGGCGTCATCGGCTATCGCTGATTGTTTGCTTACTGCAAAGCCCTGCGGGCATCTATTATGTTTGCTTCGCGGTCAATTGTGGCCGCTGCTCGCCTTTGGTGACCGCTGCGCGGTCAAGGTCTCAATATAATCTATATTTCAATGATAGAGCTTTCCCCAAAACAAACTTCACCCCACCTTTGTTCGCGAATAGACAATAATAAACACAAAAATGCTATTTGGCATCGGATGAAAAATGTAACCAAAAATCATTATTTTGACATTTCGAAGAGTCCTTAATTCTATGGTATGCCATGACAGATGTCATGTATATTTTTTCTTACTTTTAATAAACACAATGTACACTTCATTTAAAATTGAATATATATTTACATATTGTTATTCAATAAATAAAATAGAAAATATTTAAGTAATCTTAACCTAGAGATATTAAAAACACGTTCTTTTTGCCCTACCCATAGACCTGGCCGTTTAATCAAGCACTATTAGGTTTAAATGGGCAAAAAATACTTAAAAGCGACAGGACATTTAATTTAGGTAAAAATATTTCTTCTTATATCTCGGTAATGGGACATTTTGTACATCATTTTTATACATGATGTTTTGTTCATAATTTTATATTTTACGAATATTAGAAATTAAAAATATTTAATTTAAAACATTCTGTATAATATAAGTATATTCGAATAAATATCAAGATGTGGTGTAGACTTTTCAAACCAAAAGCATAAAATAAAGTACAAGAGATTACCTACATCCGTGGAGTTACATAAATATGGTATAGCGCCAGCATGTCGTAAGTTTGGCTTCCCATGTATATTTATTTGACTTACACTGGGGACCTGTATCAAATATGTAAGTAAGATATCGGCGGAAAGCCAAATGGTGATCCCAAGATTCGCTTCATGTATCCGATTTTAACACCGTTTTGGTGTCTATGTCACAATCAAATATTCCGCACAGCACGTGAGCGTGACACACGGCAAAGCCCCTCAGATGTTCGTGCTTAGGATATAATGTGTACGTTCCCTAATTCACCTCGCATGGTAAGCATATCATAATATACAGAATGGTGGGAATTTTGCATTGATTTCAAAAGGACATTATTCTATGTTAGAATATGTTTTCTCAGAGGGTCTATAAGTCAAATTTATTTATCTATATTGTAACATGCCCTTGTGAGCTTTTACAAAATTAATTATAAAAACAAGATGTGCAATTACACAAGTAGCATGAAAAATGTATATAAAATAGAAATTGATCAAATTGATTTAAAAGAAAAAAAAATGGATTAACATAGAATAGTTGAGAACCAAAATCGATTACACTTTTGACTCAGAACAGCATCTAAAACGTCACTCTTATATTTAAACATTGAACATTGGAATATATCTATAAGACCAAAATCGTACCCAAGCCTGTGAAGTCTTTATGTAGTTGCATTCCTATGAAAAATTGCATAAATTGTATATGGAAAAATTGACATGGAACAGCGCCGATGACCTGGTACTTCGCGCGGGAACATGGTGTAAATTTGTCACGAAAACTGCGTTAGAAATACCGCATTAGAAAATTTCGTAGCATTTTACTTTCCTTCCCTTATAAGTTGTGGTTTATTTTCATCTTTATTTCAAAAGATTCCATCATCTAGAATCAGACTGGCGCCCTATATAACCGTCCTAAATAATTTTAAACTTTTTTAAAATAACGATTTCTATTTTTTTTTAAACAAAATATTAATGAAAACGATATAATTTATTTAATATCTATTACACAACAGGGAGAGTTCCGTCATTTGAGTTTGTCCGTTAAAATGATTATACGTTTTCGACATCCCATGGCACGTGTCGCCACGCCGAAACATCGGCCTAGGTTTCCTTGGGGAAGGGAACCGATTAAGCCCATAATATTTACAAGTGCTCGCGGAAACCTTAAAATAAATATAAGTACATTAAAAGTTGGGTTATGAAACCTTCTAGTATTTCTATCGAAATCAAATCTAAAAATAATATGTTGTAATTCTGATGATTTATTTATAATTTTTAATTTATTTATTTATAATTTATTTATAAGGGGTGAATTTTAGCGCGAAGAATTGGTTCGTTAAATGGTTGAGATGGTGAAGCTATATACGCTATGTGTAAATTTAAATTATTAAGACGGTTTAATTCCGATTCATTAGATTATAAATAACAAGGTGGTATTTAAGATGAGGCGTCGATTAAATCTTCCTTACCCCAGCTCAGCACAGATGGATCATCCTGAGCTGGGTCCTGTCGTCCTGTGCAGAAACTGGTCACATTGATGCAATTTAGTTTCTTGTGAAGATTAAAATACAAGATTTTCATTATTAGTGGTATCGGCGGCTTAATTTGTGGATTTATTGGCAACAGATTCAAAGGCAATTATTTTCACGGATGATAGAAATGTGAATTTTTTCAAATTATACTAATAATAAAATAATTGTTACGTATCACATTCCTGATAAGATATTCAAACTACTCAACTGATAGCTAAATTTTTACACCTATGATAGTTGTTAATTATTATATTTCAAATTAACGTATAGATATTACGTATAATATTTTTTGAAAAAGCGTTCATCACATTTTTAGCAATTTTAGAAATGTATTTATTATCAATAAAGATTTTTAATAAAACTCTGATCTTAAACGTAATTACATAAATGCATAAAGTTATATAACTATCATTTGCAAAAATGTATTAACAATGTACATAGTATTTTCTTTAAACGTTATTTATTCAAGCACAATTATATTGTTTTAATGCAATATTTAGTAGGCATTTTAGATGTAAATCTATATTTGCAACCGATTCTAGATACTTCGTTTCCATTTTAACATCGACATAAAAAGTAATATAATTTTTCTAAAAACGCCACATCACATTATTTATTATTTATTAAATGTATAATTATAAATAGATTTTGGTAAGTACATAAAAGTACAATAGCATCTCTAAGGAATTTTTAAACCAATGAAACCGTTTATCAAATACAGTTTTCTTTCATGTTTAATGCCAGGAGTGTTTTCGTCTAATTACATTTAATCCAGACCAAAGAAATTTTCTGAAATAATGATTGTTTCTGAAATATACGAAACCTAATCCAAAAGAGGCAGACTGTAAAACACTTTTTCTCGGTGGTGTTACGAAAAGACAAAACGGATTTTGTGCGAATAAGCTTCTAAAATTGGCTGCATACATAATACATGCGCGTTATCACGGCTAGATCTGCTTGAAAAAGGAAACTCTAAATAAGTCAATTTTCCATTCCATCTCTACTTTGCAAATAAGTCTTTTTTTTGTCACAAAGTGTCTTGGAAGAATTTTAAATATATAAATAAACAAATAAGGAAAATATCGCATTTGTTTACCTTGATACACGACATATCGGGTTGATACATAGTTCGTAACGTTTTAATTATGTTTATTTATTATTATTACATAATCTAATCAATAATATATTCTTTTTGTTTACTGTAATATAAATATTATATTGTTTAAAATTGACTCCTAACATTCTCGTAATTTTTCGGTTCCATGCTTGAAGAAATGCAGTTGTTTGAAGATACATAAATCGTAAGGCGGCGTCGTTATTAAAGGAGACTCTCGGAGATTGTTCGATATAGATCGATAGCAAGGCAAATCTATTGGAGCAGATTCAGGAATATAAGAAGGATGTAGAAGAACCTCCCAGCCTAGCTTTTGAATAGCCTATTTTATAATATTAGCAGTATTCGATCGGGTTGAAAAATCACTTATAGCCATCTTCCACGTGGTTTTCCTTGAATTTTAGTTTAAAATTTTTATTATTATAGTATAGGATAATTAGAAAACGTGAGGTATTTATTAAAATTTAGAACATTACTATGTCCTAAAAAGTTTTTGTTTTTATTAAATTTTGTTTTATGCTAATTTTGTTTTTACCAACCGGTTTCGCTTAGCTTAAACTTTATCAGGGCGTATTTAAAGCTAACAATAAATACCAAAATAGTGCACTTATACATACATAAAGAGGGAGACAGAACATAAAATTACATGCGAAAGAGAGACACTGAATACATATACATTTAAACAGAACTTCAAAGAAGGAGAAAGTACAATGTTGATGGGTGTAGAAACGTTGATCTTGTGACAAAAATAAAGAAATATATATGGTGGAGACGTTTTAATTTTGATACCGAGTACTATCTCAGCGTAATGTGTATTACCGAGGACGGTAAAACGAACAGAGAAGCTCAAGATCAGGATCAAAGACCATCTTAAACAGAAGCCGACAATACAGTACTTCGGACATATTGCGCGATGAGGTGAAGATGAGAGAAATTGGTGACACTCGGTAACATTAAAAGTAAGAGACTGAGAGGGTAGCCTCCTGCAAGATAGGGATCAAATCAAATAAATGACATGTTTGTTATTCCGTGCAGTCATGTAGCACAATGCTGGGAAGAATGGAGAAGGATTATTATTTTTATAATCATTTCTGCCTTAAAAATATTATTCTGTCTTATTCTGTCCCTTTCTTTCGCATGTAATTTTATATTCTGTCTCTCCCTTTATGTATATATAAGTGTACTTTGTTTGTATTTATTGTTAGTTTTAAATATCCCCTGACGAATCTTGAGCTAAGCGAAACCGGTTGGCGTTTAATAAATATATGATTTTATACAAAGTGGTTGTGTTTTATTTAATCTAAGATGGTAGTTATACCAGTTTTCTGTTTATCACAAATTAAATCATATTATGCAACACCATTTTCAAAATAAGTTATAGAACCAATTTTAGTTTTACAATTATGGTTCTGAACTTTACAATCCACTTCATGCAGACCGTCCTCGAGCCTCTCTGAATTAGGCCGGTCGCGGTGCCAACAAATTCTAAATCGTGGTATTTTTCAAAATGATTTCTCAATTTACTAAATTTGATTTCAACCAACATCCCGTATGACGAGGGTCAATTTGGGATTTTAAATGCTAATTAATAATCCGCACAGTAGGTATGTTATAATTCATTACTGCAGAGAAAAAGTTTCAATTGAGTTGAATTTGACAAATTATTAATGTTAATAGTTTATTCTCGGTCTACATCGAGAATGCCAATTAAAATTTGATTCAGTTAAATTTCAACATCAAACAGTGATAAACTTAATGACTTTCTCGTATGCATCCTATAGGTAATGAGTAAATGTAAACTTTTTTAATTCGTAATTAATGCGTAATACATACCATTACGCAGTTTTCTGAATGGCTAGGCAGATATGATACTTTACTTATCTGTCTTTACACACAACTCTCGTCTCATACACATCCATAAACCTTCTCATGGAAGTTTTTCTGGTGCCATCAACAAACGCGTCGTTTATTTTTCTAATCATTTTCTTCTCATAAATTCGTTCTACATTACCAAGATCAAGTCGTAATCTTGTAAAATATAACATGTGTGACATCTATCCTCTCTGTCTACCTCCGCGAGAAAATGGATATGTGTAAGTTAGTTAGTTTGATCACTTGAATCACTGTTACATCACAAAATAAATTGGAAAAAATGCGAAAATCATGTAATATATAATTTACATTTCTAGAAATAAATATGATGCTTTTGATAACGAGAGCCGTTTGTTAAATCATACTTTATGTATTGCATCAAATTTTGTGTTTAGATATAATAAAATCCCAAAATAATTCTTTTACACCGGAAAATCAAACTTTTCCGGCAGCAATCTTGTTCGTAATATTTGGCCCAATGCCGAGCAATAACAATTGAAGAGCTCTTGTATAAGGAATTACTTTTATACCTCTCTAGGGATCATTTTCGGAAGGGTTGTATTCACGAAGAAAAAATTAAAGAGTATTTTCAATAAACGTAAAGTAAATTTTTCGTTATTTAAATGTGTTTCACTGTCTGCCTCATTTTACATTTATTACTTTACGAAATTGATTGCAGAATTGCATTAAGCGTATCGTAAAAGTTGTATAGTTTTTCTAGTATATAATGAGGAAAAAAATTCTCTATCAGCCGATGTCTTCATGTACGACCTTAGTGCTACTTGTATCGTTTAGTGCTGTGGAGGTCTATCACCTCCTCCACTCTCATCATCATTGCCCGGTGAAGCTAAACACACCCGGAAGGTGCCACCGGTGTGCGAAACGAGGCTTCCATCATTCGTAAAGACTCTCAGTATGGACGTCATGTGGCCAGCGGTGGTCGGCAAGGGCGTCTTAAGAGTGCCACCCTTCATATCGCTACCTTCCCATCAACTGATATAATAGCCGCCGAAAACTATTCGCGCGGTAACTACATTGTACGGGTTACTATCCCCATATTTGTAAACTGTGCCTAAGAATAAACCAAGAACCAACAGTGTGTAGTTTTATTCTCATAAATTCCGCGATTTTCAAAAGGTCACGAAAGTAGTCGATGGAATATTGGGACATTTACTACTCTCGCATTAATCACATCACATAATTTAAAATATAACCTGAAAAATCCTTCTAATTCGTATCCACATATACATCGAAACATACAACATCCGTTAACCCACATGCATTTATTTTAGCATTCATAATTACATTCTTTCATTCCTTCCTCCTTCACTCCTCCTCATTCCTACATTCCTTCTCTATAGTGTCGATACTCATACCCCATAGTGCTAGCGTGTAACGAGGCTCCGGTAACGTCGTCTAAACAGCTCTCTTGAGTAGCGAGCTACTTCTAGCTGAACAGGTTCAGCCACTTGTACTCACTTACTTTATATCACGTCGTTTCCCGCGGGTGTACACAGAGAGGATAGAGCGCCACACTCTTCTGTCCTGACACACAATTCTCGCCTCATCCACATTCATACATATTCTCATACAAGCTCGCTGGTTATTATGACTTCTAACAGGACCATCTTATGCATCATGTATATATCTTTCTTACCATTCTCTCCTCATCTCATCCGTTCCATATGATCAAACTACCTATGTGATCCTTTTTTAATCTTACTCACTATACTAAGATCAGCTTTACATTCCTTCCTTATTTTTTCATTCTTTACTCTGTCATAAATGCTTTTACCACATATACGCTTGTGTATCTCATTTCTACTGCATTTAGTCTACTTTCGTTCCTCTTCTGCCAGCTCCAGGTCTCACTTCCATACATCAGGAATCCATTGTGAACCGCTAGTCTTGCCTCGGTTGCCTATACTAACGTGAAACAAAGCTCCAGAACTCCACTTCTGTCAATTCCATTTACTCCACACTCCCTTACTCAAAATGTATGTTCTATAATATTATTTTTACGGGTCTCCTTATTTCTATCGAATATCGACTATAGAGCTTCAAGGTTCTATTACGCATATGCTTTTAGCGTCCAACTATAATAATAACCGTAGCTATTAATCGCAATCGAAACCGATAACATTGACAATATTCGTGCAATTCATGATCAAACCTTTAATCTTAGTGCAATTGGTCTACCGTATAATGTAAAACAATCAACTTTAAAAAAAATTAAGCGAGTCGGTTAACATTTACATGATGCGGCATAATTTTCATGGGAAGAAAATTATTAAGGACAATTTATCTTTACAGCAGGCCTTATTGTAGATATTTATAGATCAATGGGTTAAAATAAAAAAATGAGAGAGTAAAATTAGTACATTTATGGTTATGTTTAAACCTCGCACGTATGTGTGCAAAATTTACTGAGAAAGAAGGAAGGTAGGAATTAAATTTTATCATATTTATTGTTAACTTAAAAAAAAATTTCTTAAAAAACGGTTACTTAAGATTGTACTTTGTGCAGGTAGTTTGGATAGGTAGGTACTTGGTATATATATTTTTTGAAATTAAATTTTTAGGTGGAGACCGTCATATAAATACTTAATTTATAAATAAATTAAAAATAATATAGAAAATTAAAGATTAATATTTAAAATTACGAACACATACGAGTTGTGACTTTCGAATGCGCGAATTTCGAAAATATGTAAAAACAAAATATTGATGTTTGTAGGTACTGAATGAAATATATAGTCACCACAGCAACACGTGTGATGTGTTCTTGTTTCACTTTTTCATCACATCTTTTATCGAGATTACTAGTACGACTTTTGGCTACACATTAAAAATAATGTATAATCCCACATACAAAGATGCCATATTACTAAAAAGACAGGGTAGTTGTTTTGTTACTTCAATATAAAGTTTTCCGAACTAAAAATAATAATATTTATTGAATAATCATCGACTTGATTACAATAAAATATATTGTTTTATGGCTTATTCTCAGAATAAAAGTATTTCACATAAATTTATTAATATTATTTTTCTCAAATTTTTCAGCTTTTATACGTCGAAATAGAGTTATGAAATACAGTCTCTGACGGCAGAGACAATTCTGGAGAGTATCTTTATTTATCCAGCAGATGCTGCGACTATCTTGCTACAGCTAAAGTAAATTAATCATGTTTTGATATCACAGACAGCTATAAAGTTTTATGACAAACCAATTTTGGTTAAATGAATTTTATGTACTTCCGGAGGCACTGAAAACATTTTTCTTTTCTTGGCTGTATTTTATTTAAGTCTAATAAAAATGTGAAAAGTAATTTAATGTTAAAAAAATAGCGTTCATTCGGCTAACATATGTCATCTTCTTTCTCTCAACTCTCTTCATTATATCTCTATAATACCTCAATTTTTGAACGAGAATGGCATTGACTTGATATATCCTACTCGCTATATTAATACTGTACTTTATAAAATGAAATATACCGTAAATAATCATTTAAATCTAACATTTTACAATTCAGGCATGTTTCAAAATTGTTTACGATATTTTTCCCATTTCCTCAATTTTCATCTCCCCCCTTCCTCCACACCCTCGCAATTCACACCCAAAATACTTAACAATGACGGCTAATGATAAGGTGCTTTCCAGGTATCTTAAGTACATACATTAAACGAATTCGTGACCAAAGGAAAATTAATGTTTACTTCGAGATATTCGCTGAAGTGACTATATCGTACGTACACGACGTATATATAATACAAAATTATAAACTTTGATTATTTTTATACTGCTGTGAAAAAAAAGGTCACTTTGAAACCTGTCGACATTAAAAGATTAAAAAAACAGCTTCTATTTTCTTCTTGTTTAGTAGTTTTAAACTCTGTGGTCAGTAATAAAAGGTTGGCTATATTACTTATCCAATACATAAATATTTATTTCACTTCATAGCTATAATGAGATTCATGAAAAATGACTAAATAATTTAAGTTATATACTTATTTTATATAATATCTAAAATGTATTCAGACTTAATATCGTGTAACAATATAATGATTTATTGTACACCGATGATACAATATTAATGGCGAATAATGAAACAGAATTACCGAGTTTAGTGAGTAGAATGTACTATGTATGCAAGGAAAGCGACCATATTATAAACGTCAACAAGTCGAAAGTGATGGCATTTGAGACAACGTGCAAAATACTTATAGGTAATGAATGTTTGGAACAATTAGATGAGCTTGTGTATATGGAAAGTATGTTTGATAGAAACCAAAAGAATGGGAAGGATATCGAAAGGAGTGTGACTGCAAGGAATAAAGTAATCGGTGCTTTGAATTAAATTACAGTTAATGGAAACTTATCAACCGAGGCAAGTCTAGTGGTTCACAATGGAGTCCTGGTTCCGAAACTGGTGTATGGAAGTGAGGCCTGCAGCTGGCACAAGAGGAACGAAAATAAACTGAATGCAGTGAAAATGAGATCACTTAGGCGTATATGTGGCAAATCCATTTATAACAGAGTAAAGAATTAAGAAATAGGGAAAGAATGTAAATAAAATTAAGTGAATAAAATTAAAAATGGATCACTTAGGTGGTTTGGTCAGATGGATGAATGAGGAGAGAATGGTAAGAAAAATATATGACGCATGTGTTGATGGCGCCAGAAATAGAGAACGTCCGCGGAAGACTTAACACAATCAGGTAAACCAGATAATGGAAGATGGTCCTGTTAGAAGCCACAATAACCGGCGAGCTTGTATGAGAAGATATATGAATGTGGATGAGACGAGAATTGTGTGTCAAGACAGAAGAGTGTGGCGCTCTATCCTATCTGCCTACCCTCGCGGTGAAACGGCGTGATGATAAGTAAGTAAGATAGAATGATGCCGAGTGTAATAATGACTTTTCTTATAGCTACATAAGAAGCAAAATAATTCAGTCTCAGTAATGCGTAAATAGAATCTGGGATTAAAAATATTGTGTTACCCATATGTATATCGTACTTCTTAAAGAAAAATATCGTCATTACAAGAAATAAATCTTTTTAAAGTGTCTGAACTTTTTAATTTTAATGAAACACATTTTTTGTTGTTAAATTGTGAATTTGTGAATAGTTCTATAGATTTTTTAAAACAAATTGAATGAATCAACTAGAAAGAAAAAATCTATTTATCGAAATTGTTTTACTGGATTGGAAAAGGTCTACGCTCGAATCTCGGTAGCAAACAAATATTTTGTCGATAAATAGATTTTTTGTGTATATCTTTATTTTTAATTAATTAAATTAGTATTTTAAACTATTAATTGAATTTTACATTTTTTAAGGAACAAAAACACGCATTTTTCAATATTATGAGGCAAATGAAAACTAGCTGACAAATATCACAATGACGTGCAATTGCAACACTAATATTACTAGCAGACCATGGGCACATGTGCCTTTACACTTTGTACTACATATTTGGTTCGTATTTTCAAATAATATTTATACGTACAGCACCATTCCGGAGGTGACAGACGTCCGCCAAGTTTCATAGCCGTGCGCTTCAGGGTCTCGTCGCCAGGCTTTTATCAACAGTGCTTGATTTTATCGGATATTTGGAAAAATAAATAAAGTGGTTTATATTCTGGGTTAATATCCAGGGTGTACACTTACGTAACACAAAATAATAGACGATTATGCAAAATAAATTTTATAATTTCGTTATAACAAATTAAATAATTTAAATTCGTAAAACATCAATATAAAAAAAATTGACGGTAATATTTGAGTCTGGTCCGATTTCTAGTCATCAGTTTCGACTAATGATGAGAAAAAATGCTACTTTTGACTCACTGGCGTGATTGTGATTGGTATTCGATAATATCAGTGATTGAAAACTGTGACTGATCACAGTTTCATTATTAATGCGCACGCGCCGCATGATATCGCAATACATGAAATAATAAAAAATTGTGTATTTTTTTATATTTTTAAAACTTCATTTGCCTAAATACATATTCTAGAATAAATAATTAATATATATCTAATTTAATGTCATCACAAAGAGATTAAAAACCCTTAAAAAAATATTTATTTATTTTTCATTAAAATTCTCACCTAATATGCGTAAAACGTTATAGCAAAATGTACTAGATGGCGCTGATTATGAGTATCTCATTCCTTCATAAATATTTACGTCTCAAATGCGCATACGCCAAATCACGATTCACATTCAAATATGAACAAGTAATATTGTGACTGATCACTGTTTATTTACGCATGCGCGGAATCACGGTTAAGAATCACTGATACATCAAATATCGAAGTATCAGTGCGGCCGCAAAGCGTGAGTCGTGCGTGTGATCACAATTTACAAAACCAATTTAGATCACGGTGGTCACGGTTAACAATTACTGATATAATATCAAATATCGAAATTGTGAGTGTGATCACAATTTACAAAACCGATTTCAATCACGGATAGAATCACTGATATATCAAATATGTATGAATAACGCAGCTATCATGACTGATCACGGTTTTCTCTTAGAATTACATAGACAATAAATAATATCATAATATATAAATTAATGAAAAATTATAAATGTTTATTAAAAAAAAATTAAAAACTTATAATTTTTATTTTAACGAAAAACTAAAAAACTTGATATATATATATTTTTTTTAAATAATTTGTAACAAAAAACTTTAAAGAAACTCAAAAACTAAATAAATTAACTAACTTATAAAAATATATATATTTGTTAATTAATACTAAATTATAAGATTGTGCTTGTTTAATAATGACGTCATGGGTCTGGGATTAAAAATATAAATTATCATGAAGCTTATTCAAATATAATCATAGTAATTGCAAGACAAAAAGGCCTTAAATTAATTATTATTACAATAATTATTTTGTAAAAAATTAAAAACAATAAAAGTATTTAAAAAAATTTTGGGGGTAGAAAATTGGTACACATACACCTACAAAATGTAAAATGAAAACACAAACAAAATAAAATAAAGTATTCAGCAAGTTATTAAAAATATTTGTCAACAACAGATTCCAATAGATAGCGCTGATTCAAGTGATAATCGATTTGGACGGCGGCGTCAGAAAATCAGTTGAATATTTAACAAAAAAAATCGAATCACGAATCACGATATTACCAGATATTCAATCATTGATAGTGAGTGTGACTCAAAATATCAGTGATTGACTCACAGTTCGTGATTTTGAGCTCATCACTAGTTTTGACCACGCCGCACCGGTGGTGGATGCGAGATTATTACTGTAATTATAATGAATGTTTAAATTTTGCGCCTTATGGAATACATCAATCATGTTCTTCACAGATAAGTGAAATTTGGTTTCTTAATTTAATTTGAAGGTCCTATTGATAAGAGCGTTATATCTATCGATACTGAAAATTTTAGTAATTATAAGAGATTAACATTTTTTTTATAAAAGAGGTAAGATGAGTGCGAAAAATTGTTAATTTATTTTTTGGATACATATTAAAAATAATGTGACTAAAATGTTGAAAAGGGTTTTTTGTCATACGTTACCACCATTATTAAAAGTCAAGATGAACAAAAGGTGCTCGTTCCAGAAATGATGATGATGAGATACGAGACCATCGAATATACATTTTGGGGAATAAATACATCCAGTGCCGCTTCAAGGTTGCTCTTGGTGTGGCCACATTATCAGAAGAAAATATGACTAAGCTTCTTACAATATTGAAGTTTGTAGAACGATTTGTCAAAAATTTGGATATCAAAAAGATATATTATAGACTTTAAACAGACGAGAAGAGCAAAGGAAAATACATTACTGCCTTTGTTTATTGTTGCAAAATTTAGTTACTGTTATTAAATATTTTATTATTATTAAAAACAACTGTTTATTTGACGTTATGGATATTTTGTTATGCTAAAATAAATAACAGAAAAGGAAGATAGATAATTTTTAATAAAACAAATTAATCGTAGCAAAATCAAATAAGTAACGCTGTCTAGATTTCAAAGACACTGCAGTCACAAAAGTTATAACGAACGTGTTGAAAGAATTGTACCGATCCGCGATTAAAACGCCAAGTTCTAATTCAATCTCAGGGAGCCATCAATAATTCAGAGGTCCACTTGCCTTGAAGAAAAATCTCCACGTCTCATCAACAGGAAAGGAGGGTCTTACATGAAGACATCCTCTAACCCCTTGTTAGTCTGGTGACGAGGCAAAAAGTTAATAAAATGAATCAGAAAATTTTTGAGCATTCCCAACATTTTTCAAGCCTCATACCATCTGTTTATTATCATTATATTGCTTAGCACCAAAAGTATTTTTATTTTTATGTCATTTATATTTAGAAATAAAATAATGAACAATATTTTTTAGACACCGTAATAGACGTCATCATTATATATTTTAAAATAATAATAACAAGCCACAAAAGAGGTAACTAAGAATGTCTGTCCAAGCAAAGAAAACCATTTTGGAATCATTTTTGTTTTCGAAGAGAGCAGGTAATAGTACAAATGCCAACAGAAAACTAACATGGTAGCGACTATATTCAAGAATTTCGTGAATGATGTCATTACTACAACAACAAAAAAATAAGTTTTTTCTGATTTTTAATGAAAACATATTTTAATTGTGAAGCTGCAATTTCAGAACATAATTAATTGATATTTTTAAGACTAATTAAATAAATCAATAAAAAGATAGGCAATATATTATATATCTATTTATCTAAAAAATATGTTGGTAGCTACTGGGGTACAAAACCCGGAACTTTTCCTATCCGAGGATAGGCGTTAATATTTCACCATATCAGCCGATTACGTTTTCGAAAAAAAATTATGCTTAAAAAAATAATAATTATACATCCATTATTCCATTTTTTAATTACCGAGGTTCGTTCCCTGTATAAATTCAACCAAAGTATATTATCAATAAATAGATTTTTTCTGTACGTCTTTCTAATTTATTTATTTAATTTGTATTTAATAATATAATATTTTCTTTCATTCAACATCGTGGTGACGGTTTTAGTACTGTCATTATTTTGGTACTTGGTTTACCAATACAAGTATTACATTATTTTATTATGGCTACAACGTGCAGGAAAAGGTAAAATCTGTAGAGATAAATAACTATTTTTCGTATTTCTTTGGCATTAACTATGTAACAATTTCTAGACATTTTGTTTTGGAAGGTTTATTTAATGTACATTTGTTACTTTTTTTATATCAAATATGCTACCGGTTTTGACACGCTCGTGTCATTTACAAGCGTTGTGTTGACGCAAGTTGAATATTACTTTATTCTTCTTTTTCGTCGTTCCGAAGTCCAGTTATACGTTTTTTCTTGAAAACAGTGCGAATCAACGGGAAGTGTAGTTTGCTGTCCAGCCCAGGACTGAGATCAAGGTAGGCCGGATCCTCTCTGAAATTATTCCTTCCTTACTCCAATTCGAGTAGCGTCATCTAAACAATAAATCGATACAGTCCACGGGATCTTTTCCTACCACGTTGTTTAAACTAACCTAAAATATACAAGCACAGTAATTAGGTATTTTTTATATTAAATAAGTAAGAAATGTACATTAAATAAACTCTTCAAAACAAAATAAATAACTATCTTCGACACATCATAACTAAGTAGTTATGTCTAAAATAGTTATTTAAATTATATGTTTTTAATTTCATAATATTTTGTAAAGAGTAAAAACAGTTTCTATCCAATATTGCCGACTTTATTTGACGCATGAGTCAACTTGGCTTACGTAAAAACCAAAATATTATGACAAAACTCTTTATCACTTATGTAAGAAGAATAACCGAAAATGGTTGAAACAGGAAAAAAAATGTTAACAAAATCGTTAATTTATTTTTTAATCAATGAATTATATATATTTTTTTAACTCGTTAATCGGTGTAGCAACCACCCTGTACACGTCTTCGGGTAAGCTGTAGCTGGGTAAGAATCTAATCTTGGTAACAGCGGGAGCATCAATCTTCAAGGATTTGAAAGAATGTCTCGCCATTACGGGGAACGTCTTCAGAAAGGATCATCTAGATATATTCTTGATCCTTTAATAAATAATTTATCAGAGTCTTACTAAATGATTAATTAATAATTACAATTATTCCAGTGGAAGGATATCGACAGCTGGTTAAGATAAAAAGAAATCTTCTCTATAATGATTTCTTAGTGTTGACGCTTTCTTCAAATGTACGCCAGTAAATCTTGAACAGGCAAAAATTAAAAAAACAGTCCACAAAGAATATGCTCTCTTATGTGAAAACGCGATCTATTTAATCTATTAAAATGCTGTGTAATAAATTATTATATTGTAAGTAATAAAACTTGTTTCTCCAGACTAAAGGTAAAACACTTGTTTAATTACCATGTAATCACACAGTTTTCTCGAGAGTCCTCCAAGTAAGTCCTATTTTTTTCAATGTTTTATCCACTTTTGCATAGCTTTCCTTGAATAATAATAAAAAAATGTGACGTGCATTCCGTGAACACATTCCTATTTTAAAATAAATGTTTTGTGACAACATACGATATTTATAATTTAGAGCAATAAGTTTCCAACTTTATTTGAAATTTTACCTCTTTATTGGCACCCACATTTATGGAGTACGTAATGCATTATACACTCACTATTTTATTTCAAATTCTAAAAAAACTGCATTTTTAAAATCATACGCGTTAATTTTATTTAAAAAAATATTGAAATTCACAGACGTCAAATCAAGACACGCCTTAAATATTTATTTTAGGATATCCATAATCTGTCTTTGTATATATTATAATATTTTGAAAGAAACACTTCATAATAAAATACAAAACAAAAAATTGTGCTGCTAATGATGTAATCCACCTTTGTAATGCACTCTTTTAATGTTCATTAAAACAAAAAACATAATGCCACATTGCATCACTTCAAGAATGTAATCATTTATCGTGAACATCCAGACTGTTCTACATAGAGAGGTAATTTAAATATTAATTTTCAAAAATAAAACCCTAGTCCATAGACAATCTTGACAAGTAATAATAACAATTAAAAGTTTGTACGTGGGTTCTCATCGTACAGCAAGGATGGTTCTAATGTGATGCTGTGTGGCTTTATACATTTTATAACGACTAAAAAAATGTATTATTGAACAATAAATATTTGGAAAATTTCGATATTATGTAAACAAAATTGCTATGATAGGCACTTTTTCATTGAATATCCAAATTAATATTTTTTAATTTTCAAAGATATCTTTATAAGTTAAATAAATTCTATGATTTAAATGTTATCTGTTCTTTAAAATTTTAATAGATCGAATGTTCATTTCATCAATCAATTAATTAACAGTTTCCGATTAATTTCTTAATCGAAAACCGGAAGCGAGAGTGTAAATAGATAGGTATATCATGGGTTTGATGAAATTTAGAAATAAAAAATATTGTGGAATGTTAGATGTATTCGATGCTTATTATCATATGTTTTCCATATATATAGAACAGACCAATATATATAACAGAGCAATCTTCTACTGGGGTTTGAGAAATACGAGCTTGAAATATTGGGGTTTACACCTGACCATTAGCGAAAATATATTATAACAAGATGTTGCAGCATTCATCTGAACGTTTCATTTAAATTGTCCCATTTAAAAAAAATAACAGCAGACTTGTGTGTGGGCGATGCCGGAAGCGGGGGGTGTGGAGTATATTGAAAATGTATCATTTTAAGAGTTTCTAGAAGCTGCTAGATTTTTTTAGATAGATCTTATAATTTCGGATATATCAGCTAGATATAGATCAAATACAAAATAGAGAGAGAAAACTCAAAGAAATTGTGCCTACTCGGCACTGCGCTGTTCGAGGGCCACGCATATGTGAAATGTCTACCGACTGGCTAATTTATTCTCGAAAACATAAATCGGATTTACTTCACACAATACAAATTAGTATTTTTTTTTTTTGAAAATTAAAATTAGTATTTATCTGAACCTGGATCTGTCGAATGATGGAACGATTAAATGTATTGATTTCAAAAAGGTAACATATAGGGTCGAAAAATTGTCGCTAAAAATAGTGCCGCTGTAGCTTAGTTGGATAAAGCACCTCCCCCGGTTAGGGAAGAGATCCAGGTTCGAATCCCGGTAGCGCAACAACAATATTTTTCGATAAAATTGATTTTATATGTATATCTTTATAATTAATATATTTAATTCATATTTAACAAATTAGTACATTCAAATTAGGGTTTGTATTATAACACACAGAAAGGTTTTGCATAAAACAGTTTGGAAATATTCAATGTTAATTAAAGCTGCTCTTAATACTATGAAACAGTGCATCAGACATTATTTTAAAAAAAAACCGTTCTATGTGCATCGTTCGAGTGTCGCTTTTTCTGAATTGGATCTTCTTTCATTAGTGTGGATGTTTAATTAATATTAAACACCGCAGTTACTTTTGATAACAGGTTTGGTGAATTATCTTTGAAAAACGATTGTTATAAGCGGGATACTTCTAAAAAATAAATTATTAAATAATTATAAAATACTTATTGGGTTGATGCATAATTATTGCGGCTTTTTTTTCAACAAAAACAATAAAAATATTTAACAAATATATGGTTTAATGATTATTCTGGAGCGTAGTCACCATCTACTTTAAGAACTGCTTCCCATTTGCTCGGCAGACGGTCGATCCCATGGGCAAAGAAGTCACGGTTCTTGGATGCAATCCACGCTTTGCAATCGGTTACTAAGTCATCCAAATCGTCGTAAAATTTTTTCGTTCGCCAGTTTTTCAACGAGCGATTGACGTGATAGTCTGTGGGAGCTTCGGTCGCTGAATATGGCGACCTCTTCCTTCTTCATCTGCAAGGTTCGTGTCGCCCGTTTTGAACCTCTTGAACCATCTTTCAACTTGGCCTTTGCTGATTGTTCCCTAACCGAAAAGTTCGTTGAGATCGCGAAATGACTCCGCCGCCTTCCGACCCTTCTAAAAGTGGTACAGCATAATATGGCGAATATGAGTAGAATTTTCAACACGCATTTTTATTAACTGCAACACATAGAGAAAAATTATTTTAAAAAAGCACACAAAACACCAATTTTTTTAACGAAAAAAAGGCGCGAAAAAGGCCGCAATAATTATGCATCAACCCAATACAAATTATTCGTGTAAATTATTCATATAAATATTACAGTTGCAATTACAATTTTCTTATTTTTTACAATATTTATGCATTTTTATTTACTATTTTGAAAAGATGTAACTTCAGAACAAAACGGTCGTATGCACCAATTTGATAATTTTCTTTAATGAAATGTATCTTCTGTTCAAATTTTTCATTTGTGACGAACAGATATTGGAGTACTTCTGGATTTAAAAAAAAAACCCTGAAATTATATCTCTTTGTAAAATTATAATACAGGTAAATAAATAATAAGTACTAGTGTAGGACTAAAAACTTCATTTAAAGAGGATTTGTGGTAAAAGTTTTACGAAAATGTTCAATATTAAATTTTTTATTATGACTATCATTATCACAATTATTAATATTATTATTATTATTATTATAATACCTCCAGGGTTCTTACATGACTAGTCTTTGACTATCATGAATTTATATGGAGTAATTTATAACTTTTGGCATTATATATAAACACATTATATATCGTTCACCATGTTAAATGATTTACTATCGAGTTATGTCGTCGCGGCGGTTCGTCATATCACACAAGATCAACAATATCTATTGATTATAAATTTAAGATCAATTATGTTGCATCCATAATTTAGGTTGGAAATTTTACTTATTCACGAATGCTTATACAGATAATGGGAGTAGTTACAGTAAAATATCATATTTTCACTCATACATTTGGCGTGCCTTCGAGACGTCCAAAAGAAGGATATATTCTCGTGTATTGCACGCCCGCTCAGTCACTTACAATAATACATCCACAAACAGATTCAATCCATCAAAGGTAGACCGCGTTGGGAGCTATCATCCAAACAAACTGACTGGCAGTACATTTATTCTCAACGATTTTGTCACCTCTTTTATATTGTTACCTTGGATTATCTTGTTACCTTGGTTATCTTAAACTTATATTGTTATCTTGGATTATCTTAAACTTCTTTGAAAAGCAAGTCAATTGTTACATTAAGTACTAAATATTATTAAGTATATTGTTACGTTACCGAACACTTCAAAATATAATAAATGCAAACCTTATTTTATCAGAGCTTGAAAATATCTTAACTAGGGTGGTCGGCTGTACCGATATAGGTTCGATCAGATGCACTCAAATTATAAATAAAGGGAGGAAGAAATCTTTTTTTAATGAGAACTAAACCGTTTCAGTATTCACATTTATTAATTTTTAATCAACAGTAAATCTATAAGGGTCTTACACAGGCAGTTCAACATATAGTATAAAAGGAGAAAATAGATATGTTAGTACACAACACGAGGGAAAAATGCACGTAATTTATGCCCTTAGTAAATCAACCCTACTGTCAAAAATTCAAAGAATTTTATCTCAACCTCTAATCTTCCTTCCTATTTTAGGAACCAATAAAATTTGTGACTTTGACATATGCACACTAGACAATCTTTATCTTAACTAACACTAAATATATAAATAAACAAATGGAATGATTTGATCTTCAGATCAAGTAGCTCAATAATATTCCAAAGGTGTACATTATTGTTTTATTGTAAAACAAAGCTTTAATTGTTAATAATGAAAGACAGAAGATGAAATTGAATTAGGTAAGGGATATATATGCCTTCGCGCAAATCATAATAATCAATGGTTTTTCGATACCCTGGATTGTAGCATCATCTGTGTACGGAGTAGCGAAGGCTGCCGCATTGATGATGACGCTTAAGAAGAGATTAAAGTGTCTCAGTATAGGTGTGATTACACATATTGTTAATTTGAATCCGGTTTTAATGGATTAGGTTTATGAAGTATATTTTTATTCACGGTGATTAGTGTAAATGCTCGTCTAGTAATTTCAGAATTGGAGTTTTAATCGTTAGCACTTTCCTCAGGCAAGATAGTAAGGCTTTGCCAGTACGCGGGTTCTCCAAAATTAACACTAACACATATCTTCTGAATTTAGGGATCTTATTCAAATTGGTTCAATTCTCGATTTTTATGACGCTAAATTATGCAGAGATCAACACCTCGAGATTTAGTTGTTCGAATGAAATTATCACAATCGCATAACAAGATTGTCACTTTCTTTTAATTATTTGACTCGCGATTATTAATCTTAGTAATCCGGGTGCTGCTATCAAAACACACACAATTATTAATCGTCGAACCAAATCCACTTTAAAAAAGATGTACAACTTTGCCAAAACCAGTAGTGATCCAGGGTCTTGCTAAACGGAACTGATCGATATTTAAAAATCTTTTCGGGACTCAATTCTGATCGCATCCTGGCCTTTGCTTAATGACATGATAGCTATCCCTTTTGTTTTCTAGTCATTAGAGGGAGAGCACTACTCGTTACTTTAAAAGATGTGCGAATGATTTCTATACCGGAAACATCTCGCCCGTTGAATTGCCAAATAACAACATACGGGATGCATCTCCAGTTGAATAAAAACGTGGAAGTTAAACGCGATCAACTTTATACTAAGGATAGAGTTTTGAATTTGAAAGTCGCGTGCATCTTGATGCCTTTTTATTCTGGCTCTCTCAGATGATCTAGCACTATTTCCAATCCAAATGCCAGGTGTCCCTGCGCCTCGAGTTCTTTCAATAATTTTTGTATCATAATAATACAACGAATGATTTATAGATTTATTTATACATTGTAAGAAATTGATTCTTAAACGTATATTTGCGTTGTTCAAAGCATCATTATTATTTTTTTTACTATATATTCATGATCTTACATCGCCTTCTTCATTGCATTCGGCATTATTTTTTTATTATTCATGATCTTACATTGTCTTGTTTTTCTTCTTCTTCTGGTGCTTATCCGATTATCGAACGAAAACATTGTAACAAATTGATTCTTAAATGTATAGTTGCGTTGTAAAAGCCATCACCATTGTTTTTTTTACCATATATTCATGATGTTACATCGTCTTCTTCATTATATTCGGCATTATTTTTTTACTATTCATGAGCTCTTGTTGTTGTTCTTCTTCTTCTTCTTCTTCTTCTTCTTCTTCTTCTAGTGCTTATCCGATTATCGAACGTTAGCGATCGTAATGGCGATCAATATTTTGTTTGCAGCAGCTCAAACTTCCCGACTTCCCGAACCATTGTCATAGATTTATCAGTTAGGATGTCAGTTGTCTTCAAGGGCCTCTTATGTTCACAATTTTGTTTTGAATTATGTGATGCAGGATCTGGTACTTTTCAGGATGCCTCATAATATAGCCAAAATATTGCATTACCTGGTTTTCATCATTTAAATTATTGTCTTCTCCTTTCACTTTCGAACCAACACAGTATTATTTATAACTATATTGAAACAGCTTATCTTTAGAAGCTATCAAATGCTTCAAGTCACTTTAGTATTATTTCAGTGAGTTCCAATGATTCCATTTCATATAAAAACTTACATAACTCATAATAAATACATTTAGGCAAAGTATACATTATACAGATATTAAAAAATCAAGTAAACCTAGTCCACAATATTTTTCAAGTGGATATCTGACTAAATTACGAGTCTAAAATGTTTAAGGGATATGTGCCTAATTTCAACCATATTAAAAATATCGTAATAATGTGATTATTTAGATTAATCGAAATATTTTATTTATTACAAATTATATAATAAATACAAAAAATTAAAGGTCATCGAATTTTGAGCAGCTAGACTATTTTTTTTTACATAATTTATAATTTTTAATATAGATTGTCAATTTCGCTAACATTTATTTCGAAGTACGCTGACTTCAAGCTTAACAATATTTTCCGTAACAGTGCAGAATTTGCACTCATTCCTCAAACATTTTCGACTCGTAATTTAATCAGGTATCCACCCATAAAATATTGTGGACTCGGTCTGCTACACCTTGTATATACAAATACAACACAAATATATAATTGCCGAAAGGGTAATAGAAAGGGCTATTCTAGGAAAATATCTGAGTAATTTATGTGACCTAACCTATAGTAAATTCGTCAAAGAACCAATGTTATAGACGTGATACAAAAAATGTGCATTCCCAAGTGGCAGCAATGAGTTGAGATGAGACATATCTGTCAAAGAGATTATAGCCAATGGGGAAAGAAAATCCTGGGGTGGACGCCTCGTTCTGATAGAAGAAGCTGTCCCTAGCCAATGAAGCGATAACATCAAAAGTTTGAGAAAAAAGGTGATGTTTATGAAAGAGAGTTCATGTCAGAATGTGGATCAAAATTTTATGTGAGAGGGTACCTAGTATTTCTCATATTACACCTGGGCTCACCTGTTATTTTATCTAATTTCGCAGAGTGTATGTGGATGTGGATGTGTGCGTGAATGTGGCTAGAGCAATACAGGTTAGACAATAAATACTACTTACTGTTGATACATGCTTATTGCTGATTTATGCACAATTACAGATTAAATATATGGAGTGAAAACGTGAAGCCTCTGCTCGAGAACTGATCGGAAAGCCGGCTGAGAGAGAAGTGAATAAACAAGACTGCCTTGCTGGGCGGTTGCCCGCGCGTATTATTGTTGTCAACATCTGGTCGGTACCGGCAAGATTATGTGGCTGATAAGAGCCTATGGTTTGCACCTAGTTTGCCGGGTACATTCAGGAACCGTCGGCGGTGTTGTTGGTTGTGGAGGCGATAGATCTCCACAGAAGAATATTGGACGACACATAGATGTGAATGGCTGAAGACAGATAATTTACGATCTTCGGGGAATACCTATATGGAGTCTAATGATGATGATAAAGTTATGTAATAAACATTGTTTGAGTTCTAAATAAACAAGTATTTTTCTATACCATTCTATGCAGAATTTTGTATATTTTTTCCATAATGTAAATTTTAAATCACGTAAAGATTAAATAAATTCACATTAGATTGCATGAATAGGTCCATAAATTATGATCTTTTTTATTTCTTGTAAAAAATTAAAAATAGTAATATATATTTTGAAATATACTCGTCAATATTTCTAAAGGAATCGCAACTGTGATAAAATTGTGACATATTTTGTTTAAATGTATGTACAAAAAAGTTTCAATAAAATATTTTAGTTCTCACCGGGATTCGAACCTGGATCCTTTCCTATCCGGGGAAATGCGTTAACCGATTACACAACACCAACAGAGTAAGTTGACGATAAATTTTCGAACTTATATGCTGTAGTTCTTTCAAATTGACACATCTATTATACCAAATTTAAAAGCTATCATCTTTTATTGCGAAAATCTCAAATATCTTTCGAGTATATTCGCTAGGAGATGCCAGAAATATGTGTTCTCTTTAATATCTTGTTTTGCTATAGCAGTACATAAATATTCACAATATTTAGAGTAAGCGGATTATAAAGCAATCCACTTAGCACTGTGAAATAAATCAGTTGTTCAAAACCTGCGAGACCTTTTGAGTGTCTATAAAGTTTATCGAGTGTCCACGGGAAGCGATATAATTGTTGCACCACTTCGACAAAAGGAAATTGGCTTTGTTCACGTATTTGTATTGAAAGTGTCTCCGTTTGAAGGTTTTATTGTTTGAGTTTGGCGTTTAAAGCTTTGTTCCGCTCGTTGGGTCTCCGCTTTAAATTGGATAAGTGCACATGTTTAATGGGCATCTTGACTGGCCAAATTGCCAGACGAGTGATTGGCTTTCCATAGTAAGTGTTGGATCGTGCCACTTTACGAATTCACACAACATAACAATAACCGATAACTAGGTGGATACCGAATTAATAACCAATTGCACGGTATACATTAATTGTGGGTCCATACCGCTCAAGTGCTACGGCCGTTATACCCACACTTTACAGTTAGCGTTACAAATCGCACTACCACTTCAATTCTTCACACTTCACACGGGAAGCACCGCGAGTGCGTCTCTCGATAAAGTATTGAGCATGAAGAGATTTAACCACACTTCATTGAACTATATGAAGTTCGAAGCGATTTATACATGCTTCGGGAGTAGGCCGGGTACCGATACTACTTCGAATGAAACGTTCAAAATGAACGCTTCAAGTCGTGGCTGTAGACTTTGTAAAGCGTTCATTCCAAAATAAAGTTTTACCCTTCGCTAGTGTTTATATTTTAAATTATGAATATATACAAACCTAATTGTAATATACAGTGAGATTTACTATAATTGATAACGCAATAGTAATTTTTTAAGGTTATAAACTTATATTAAATTTACGTACATCAAAAGGTACATATACTACATAAAAAAACCGGTCAATAATGACGGGAAATTAATGTTTTTTAGAAGCTTTATTTAATTGATCTTTGTATATATTGCATTACGGTATTTTAATAATTTAAATGTCATGTCTTTACCATATATTTATAATCTAAATGTATCTAACCTAGCTAAGATACGAGAAAAAAACACTATCCACCTCTATATGGATTATCTAGGCAGAGATATATAGATAGTAATGAATATACTAAATAAATAAATGAAAAAATCAACAAACTAATTTACGTGGTTGATTATGTTACCATGTGACATGGACATATTATGTCAGTGTATCTTTATTTAACGTTGCTATTCGATGCAGACAGATAAACAGAAGGCAGTTAAAAATGAATATTTTTGTCTTCAAAGAATAATGAACAGTATTATCGATATTTAGTATTGAATTTTATATAGTTTCAAATAAATCGATACGGGGTCTTATTGTATTCCATCTCGGAGATACATACAAATGGATGAAGAATGCAGAATTTTCATTCTGTAAATAATAATATGTGTAAAAACATTACGATTGATTAACAGCTGACACTAGTCGGTATGGTTATTAGAACATGTTCAAAATAATTGTCAAAAGTAGAAGCAGAAAAGCATGTCTAAAAAAGTGTATAGCTGTAGAAATGGATGTGTACATCAGGATAGGTAGATTTTATATATTTTATAGAGGCGGCTTAAGTTTCATGTTTTATTAGAGGTTCTTGAACATTAATTTAACAAGTGCTGTTGCGTTTGTTAATTTAATAACTTTGGCACGACAAGAATACTAAGGGTGGGCAACATTAGTTAGACAAGAAGCTATTTCTTTAGTAGGGGGTATGGGTTGGTGCGTTGGAGAGGTGAGTGGTATTGTTTTAAAGTATGTAAGATGTGCCGAATAAATAATGGGTTTTTTTTCGTTATGCCACGCATGGTATGAGTATTGCATTAACCTTGGCCGTAGGAATAAATAGATTAAAGAAAGAAAAAATATGATTATCCATAAATCATTCTACATCTGAACGATGGCACAGATAAACAACTCGATTTAATTTTTTTTAATAACACGACGCATCATTTTGTGTATTTGCCAGAACACTAGTTTCAGCTCCACTTCCAGATGAATATCTATTTTCTTTTTGTAACCGGTTCCACTTTTGAAATATAAAATTTTGAAAATTGGAACCGGTTTCAAAACGTAACCGAGAAAATGATCCGTCGTAGTTGCCAAGATTTATTAACGTTGAAAAGAACTTGTTATTTCTTATATTGATCAGTGACACTGATATTTTCTGAATCCTACTCATATGATACTTTATCGATTTTACAAAATCGGTACTACAAGTAACTGGGTGACTTGATAGAAATCGGTAAAAAATCACCGGGAAACAAATATCTACCATCAAATACCACTATTCACAAAAAATATCTGATACATTAAATTAATTTAGCATTTTAAATTAGTTAGCGCGAACCTTTAATTAATAAAATACAAGGAACTTGGGTTTAATAATAAATATTAGAATACACCCTACGTAGAGAGTGGAGAAAATTTTTGTTACGTTGGTATTTGTGAACCTCGTTAAAACAACTCCAAGACCCCGGGGCTCAGCTGTTGCGTCAAATCAACCCTAACACAAATACGTGAGCAGCATTTTAATGCTCACCAAAGAGGTTCTTCGTACTATTGAAGCCTTAATGTGGTGAAAGTCTCCAGATAAAAATCTAACTAAAATAATAATGGCTTTGTTTATCCCGATAGCAGGAATGAGCCCTTAAAATAATTGCAGAACTTTTTTAATTGTCTTTTATTTATGCATGTTATCGCAGAATACCTTTTAAAAACTTAGTACGAAACTTGAACGAGAATTGAGAAGCAGCTTTATAGATAAACAAGTTATTGAGAATATATTTTTAATATTTATTTAAAAGTATAGTTGTTAATTTCAGGAACAATAAAGGTTATTTTTAGATATAATATATAAGGAATACGTAATACAACAAAAACATTGAATGTGTATAATATTTTCATAAATCTTTGAACAAGTAAATGATACAAGTCTTGAAGATATTAAGGCAAGAAAAACAATCGCAATACAAGTATTTAGCAAAATATACTAAACTAAATTCCTAACCTTAACATAAAACATAGACCATAAGACTACAGAAAAAAAGGCTGCAGTATTTTAAAAGCAAAATAATAAGCTATGCAAGAAAAAATATAAAGAGATGTGTTCATATACGGGTGTGCTGTTAGTCTAGTTGTAAGGAACTTGCCCAGTGATTAAGTAGTCGGATGTTTGAGACTCGTCTCAGGTTAGATCTATTTTCACATAAGCGCTTAGGTTAGTTTTTATTTGCAATATTTTAATATGTCCAAGAACACACAATTACTGGCTTTTCACCTACAAAGTAATTATATATTATTTCGCTGTTTGTTTTTCTAAAATAAACAAATAAAAACTATTATTAAATAAATAATCGATATCTCATAGAGACTAAGCTATTATATTATATAGCCCTGTAATTACACATACTTCCACATATTTCCATTAAAATATAATTAAAAATAGATTGCAATTAATAATATTTATTGCAAACTGTACATTGTGGTTATTATTCATTTTAATCTAAATTATTTATATCTTATACATATTTTTGAAATGTAACGAGTGAAATTTCCCCGGAAATAGTTTGAAAATAGTAAGAATGTTGATGAGTCATGTATTTGTGTACACATCTTCATTTTTTTAATACTCGTACAAACCTAAAAACAGTTTTTAAAATTTTTCGCATGGAATATAGAGTAAGTGAAAATGAAGTGTGGATCATGAACTAATACGAAAATAATAGGTTGGAAGCATTTTAAATATTGTGGTGGAGAAAGATAGAAAAAGTGAGTTGGACGAAACGATTTACAAACTCGGAATTACTGTGGTAAGGTAAAACAAAGGATAAAAATTAATAATTTAAAAAACAAGAGAAAAATAGATCGGAAACATAATGAATTATGAAGAAAGATGGAACAATCAGTGGCCCTAAGTAATTGACAAAACGTAGAACAGAGAGCGGTGGAAGGGTGACGAAGAATGGAAGAGACATAATGAAATGTAACAGCTACTTAAATATTTTTTTAGAAATAATACAACGAAAATAAAGACCGAGACAGAAGTATACTGACCAAATAATAAAACGGGCAAACTTTATATCTTACTATAAATTGAAAGAACATGATCAGAAGAAACAAGACACCTACACCTATAAATTATTTTTTTTATTATTTGAAAATATAAAAGAGAATAGACAGAAAAGCGAGGAATTTAGATAAGTTTAATTTCAGATATTATATTATTTTATAGATACTTTTTACCTTATCATTTCATCAATGTGCTGTAGTATTCGCATTAAGTTTAACAATTTCCACAATAGTTGAAGTTTATCGGTCTGCCAAATGGTAGGGGTGTTTCTACTACCCACACCCAAACCCATAAATGTTAATAGGGATGTACCCTATGACTATCCGAATACCTTTCTTCATACAACCCTTGTACCTACAAGATTCCCTCAATTACAAAGTTTGTTGTCTGTTAAAATATCACTTACCCAGCCTTTGTAAGTATGTATTGTATACATTATTTTGTATACATATTATTCTGTGTTCCCACCCTGTATAAGTATTATAATTTCTATTTGGGACGTACAAACAAATAAACACATTTTTACCAAATACTGTTATTTCACTTTACAGAAATTGCTCTCATCGAGGTTATTGTTACAAAATTTAAAGATTAAACTATATACAATACTGATATACCCGATTCTTCTAGGTATACGGTGTGAAGTTTGGTCTCTCACTTTAACGCAAGAAAATAGCTTGCAGATCTTCTAAAATAAAGTCTTGCGCAAGAATTACTGCCTAATAAGTGATAATCTAACTGGACAATGGAGGAGATTAAAGAATCTGGAACTTCGGGAACTGTGTACCGCCCCAGGATTACCCGACAATTGCGCTCCCGATATATGCACTCCAATAAATTATGCGACCGGACTAAAATGTTAAAAAATATATATTAATACGACGCGACGCCGCCATCGATAAAATTAATAAATTAAATAAGAAGAGATAAACGAAACTGCAAATTCATACTCTATATAATTAATAATAACTTAATTTGGGAAGGGTAATGCAAACTAAATAATAAAACATATTTTATAAAATAATTCATTGATTAAAAATTACAATAAGCATTATTTTAATATTTTAAACATTCTTATATTGAGTATACACTTCTTTATTTATGATACTATTTAAGTAAATAAAGCGTTGAAGATGTAATAAAGTAATAACCACCGTATTATTTGTTATTAATTGACAAATTCTCAACAAACTAGCACTTTATTATAACCAACGTCAACAAATAACTATATAATAAATATTTTTATTTTTTATCTTTGTTTAATTAACCACTAAAATGAGTTTAAATACATCTACCGGTTTCGAAAAATACCATTTTCTTCTTCAGGATGTCATAACTTACTATAACATCCATTGTTTCTTTGACAGAATCTATTTTTAAAAATCTATTTTTAAAAGAAAATTATTTTTTTTTTTTAGTACCTAACTCAAATCATTACTTAATACAAATTTACTCGAATAATTTTTAGGAAAAAATTTTAGAATGGGACTCGTAGTTAAATTTAATTTTTATTTTTACATTTATAATTTATAATTTATTTAATTTATAATTTATTTAATTTATAATTTACATTGGTAAAACGGGTAGAAATTTTAATATAAGAGTAAGGGAGCATTTGAGATGTTTGAACAATAGTGGATTTTCAGAATTTGCTAATCATTTGATAGAAAATGGTCATGATTTTGATAAAAAATTGGGATTGTCAATTTTGCATATAAACGGTGTTGGTCACAAATTAAATAATTTGGAATCGTTGGAGATAAATAAAGCGTGTAAAACTAATCAAAAAATTATAAACAACCAATTAAATTTAACTACGAGTCCCATTCTAAAATTTTTTCCTAAAAATTATTCGAGTAAATTTGTATTAAGTAATGATTTGAGTTAGGTACTAAAAAAAAAAAAAAAAATTTTCTTTTAAAAATATATTTTTAAAAATAGATTCTGTCAAAGAAACAATGTATGTTTTAGTTAGTTATGACATCCTGAAGAAGAAAATGGTATTTTTCGAAACCGGTAGATGTATTTAAACTCATTTTAGTGGTTAATTAAACAAAGATAAAAAATAAAAATATGAATCTTAACCACAAAGATAACATTGCTTATTTTAAAAGTATATAATAAATATGAATTAAATATATTAATTAAAAAAATATATACATATAAAATCAATTTTATCGAAAAATATTGTTGTTGCGCCATTGGGATTCGAACCTGGAATAATAAAATATCACAGAACTACGTTCTGAAAAAATTACAACTGCACAAATAATAATGTATTATGTATAATCACTGTTTACTCTGTCAAAAATTTTCCACGCGTAAATAGGAAACATTAAAACTGACCTGATGTCCATTTCATTTGTTTGTAACGTTATGTTTTGTAGCGTAATGGCACTATTATTCTTCAGGTGTATTTTTAGTTCGACTTTCCTAATTATACATCCAAACTTTGTGACCCGTTATAAAGTACAACTGCTTTACTGTTTTTAATTAAAGTCTACTTAATGTACGTGTCCAGGTAAACATCCACCCTCTCGTACGCCAAACCTTTGATGTCTTTACTAAGTAATAACATTTTTACGAACTTTTCTGACCCAAAAACCTTTCTTCGTCCTTCGTCGCTACATTTTTTTTTAAACATATATTATTATATATTCAGCGGGGTACCTCAGTAAAAATTGTTATGAAAACTGCCTTAGCGCTATAGAAAATTTCGTGACATCTTTACTTTTATCTTGTGTTTTATTTTCACCTTTACCGCTATCGGGATCGACACATCCAAAACCTTTTTGAAATCAAAAAGATTTTCGAGACACCGTGTATCATTCCCGCTACTTGTCACGTGTTCAGCGATCGCTCTACCATCTTACTATTTCCCAATTTAATGTGGTGTTAAATTTTCATATAAGTATATGAATCTGATTTTTTGTGTACTAATACTAATATTAAATACTTATATAATAATATGCATCCACAGAGATGTTGTACAGTGCGCACCGAAGAAGCTGTTGCTGCAGTGGAGCGTAGTATTGAGGAGGACCCGAGTGAGTTGATTCGCCATCGTGCACAGCAATAGACTTTTTCGTTGCTCAATTGAATGGCAATAATGTTTAAACAAGGAGGCGCAACACTCCGCACAGCGCGCACCAGTCAGTTTATTGAAGGAAACATTCGATGAGCACATAATTTCGCATAATGGACCTGTGAATTGGCCTCCAAGATCGTGTGATTAACACCTTTGGTTTATTTTCTGTGAGGATATGTGAAGTCGCTAGTTTCGCCGATAAACCAGAAACAATAGACGACTTGGAATCCAATATTTGTCGTGTTATTGCCGATATACATCCCCAGCAGCTCCAAAAAGTGGTCGAAAATTGGACTTCCAGATTGCGCTTTATTCGAGTCAGCCGTGGCACCCATATGCGCGAAATCATATTTAAATACTTTTGACATAAAATTATCCTTCCAACAAAGCCAATACCATGGCCATTACCATGATTTTTATTTCATTTTAAAGTTCTATACCTCTAAAAAAACATCCTTTATATTAACACGTTTCTACTATTGCGTAATTCAGAATGAATCTTTAGAGACATGTAATGTTTAATGTTTTTTTATAATGAATATAAAACATTTTTTTCATTTATAAAATAGATTAGTTCCATACCAGAAGATAGATAAAGTAACAACATTATTTGTAGGTATAATGCACGACAATATTAATTGAAAATATAATTATAGGCACAGAGGGTAAAAGCTTATGGTACCCTAGCCCAGTGAGCTACTAATTAAATTATAAAATAATTAAACTTACATACATACATAAGTATGTAACTGCAAAATTGTAATATCACAAATATAATCTTATGTGGGTACTGTGAATACAATTATAATAATCTATGCTGAAAATATTTTAGTATTGTGGCTCTTAGGAATACTTATGTCGATAAACGTAGTCAAAAATTATTATTGTGGACTAGTCTGTTAAATATTGGTTCAACTCTTGTAGCTCTAGCTAGCCATCTTCATTTCTATGTTTACCTCTGATCCGCCCATCCTGTCAGCTTGTATGAAAAGGCCTTGTGGGACTCTTGATCTCGCTACATGTCAATTTATTACAAACTTGTTGATATTACGTGATGTACCTACAGCGTAGAACAATATTATATATTACTAGTATTAGTATTAGGCGAGTACAGTGATGCGACTTTGCTCTCGCATTATGCGCATTAATTGTTAATTCTGCATATAAAATACAATACAATACAAATAGGAGTGCACTAACTCTGTACTATCCTTTAGGTGAGTTTCGAGATAAAATAAAGCTTCACCTGTGTGTACAAATTCTAAGGCAATAAAAATTCATGTGTATCACCTGGAAAGACAGAGAAAAAATCAATTTATCGAAAAAATATTTCATTGCTACCTGGATCGAACCTAGATCTTTCCTGGTAACTAAAATATTTTTTCGATAAATTAATTTTTTTTGTGTATCTTTCTAGTTGATGCATTTAATTTGTATTAAAACACCACAAAACTATGAACTGAAAAAACTGCAACTTTACAATAATAATGCGTTCTCCTTAAAAATTATATTGTTTAACAATCTACTGACAATTTGAAACGTTATTTATTATTTAAAGTAAATATTATATTATAAAAAATTGTAAAGGACAAATTGTTTTCGAAAATAATCTTAAAATGACGGAAAGTACCGAATTCAAGTGCCAACGGCAATTTAATATGGGGCATTTCTGTTGTTCTTCCAAGAGAGCATCATTAACTTAAAAAATATCAATTAATCTTTTGGAATCATATTAGAAAGCTACCAACTTTACTAAATTCAATGATTTTTAGATTTCACTTTGAACGAAATTTGCAAAGCAAAGTAAAATATGTTATGAAAAAATGCAAAAGAATCTTATCACCTGAAGTTTTTCAATAACATATTACTTTGACATAATTTTCAAGAGAAGATACATACATTAAACATAAACGCGACTTCATCAGTAATTAATTCAATATAATTAATTAACTATTTCCTAAATAATATTTTTCTCTTGCGATTTGGTCTTTAATTCAATTTACAATTTAACTGTTTCTCAAAAAGAATATTAATCTAATATAATCTGTCAAATTCTTCAATGGTCCGCAAGAATTTGACAGGGAAATTCTCTAGCGTGTCTAATTATTTTATTGCATTAACATTTGTCGTCGAGGGAAGATATTCAATAATACAATCTGTCATTATTTTTAAATTCAGTTGGAAGATAATTTTATCACGTAATATAACAATTAAATTACTAATATATTTTTATGTTATAGATATTTATTACATATTTTAGTTCACTGTATAAAATAAAACATTTATGAAACTTATAAGCAAGTGTCACAAATTATTTGGGTATTTGATCTAGCAATATTGACAAAGTGATCAGACAGTGACCAGAGTAGTTGAGACAAAAATACATATATATTGGAAGATATTTTACATAATAAATAATTTATTTGGTGACACATGGCTCAGAACTTAATTAATAGAAAATTCCATTCCAGATTTTCCGTAGCCTGTTGGAAAATGAAAATGCTTCGATGTTCGCGGGGCGCAAGTGTCTGCGCTGTCATCATTTCTTAATTGTGAATTCAGAGGGGTTTTCGCAAAACGGCTGGGGCTTTTTATTAAGGGAAACAACTCCCTCTGCCACCTTTAACTTCCAACCGCAGAAAAACGTTCGCCTTTTATTATATCCTTCAAGAATTTGCAAAATAAAACTTGATCTTTTACTCAGCGAGATTAATATTTGATTAATGAGATTGCGGAAAGGAAGATTTTTCATTGTTTTTAAATTATTGGAAAGAATATTTAAAATCTACAATTTGTTCTCACTGGTAGGTTACTTATCCAAATTATTTTTTCTCTGTATTGAATAATTAAAATTAACAAGACATAGTTTATGTAAAAGTATTTTTCATTATTTTTAAATTACTGTAGAAAAAAAAAAAATATCATAGACCCTGATGGCAAGGTAGAGAAGACGGGTTGATACCTTTGAGATGTGGTGCTGGAGACACACGAATATCTCCATTCTGCAAGAATTGAACCGCTGAACAGACTCTCAACCGTTTACCCAAGACAAACCCTTTAATTTTTTAGGCATCTCGCGAAAAGGGAAGGTAGCTTTGAGAAGCTTATTGTGGTTTGCCACGTCGAAGGACGAAAAGTAAGAGAAAGATCCCCCACAAGTTGGACCGACCAAGTGAAAAGTCAACAGTCACTTCTCCAGTGATAGCTCTAAGATCTGCAGGTTGCCGAGAAAAGTGGAGGAGCATAGTCAAGAGGGCGGGAGTTCATGAAGATCACAATCCTCAGTCATGAGGGACCGACGTGAATGAGAGAATATTTAAAAGTGCAATCTGTCATCAATAGTGCTCATCTTAATTATCAATCAATCAATTTATTTTTTATTTTTTCCTTTCGCCTTGAGCCTTTCAATTAACTAGGATATTTAATCTAAGCATTGGGGATTATAAAACTTTTACTTAATATTTGATCAGTGACACACTCATTCAAAAAGTTTTATATAATTAAAAGTCATATTAGATTTGAATTTGATTTAATGAGTAACTTTTCATAAGCTCCTAAATCAGAATTTGGTCTTCTAAGAAAATTAATATTAATTTAATAACACTTTTTTCTTATATTAAAATGAATAATTCAAAATTTATTTAATGATTTTGAATTTATTAACTGATTTCAAAAATGGATGGAATTATTAAACTAAAATTAAAACTATTAATGTTATATGATTAAGCAATCTGTTTTTTTAAATATATACCTGGATGAAGATGTTGCCTACTAGGTCAATTAATATATATGAGGTTATGCTGAAAAGTTCACAAATTCTGCATTGAGACAAGTGTTCATTTAGTAAGGCGAAATTTAAATATAAAACCATTGTTGTTGCTACCGGGATTCAAGCCTGGATCTCTTCCAATCCGGAGAACGTGCATTAACCGATTATGCTACAGCACACAATACATTGACGACAAATTTATGAACCTATATGTTACACTTTTAATATTGACATATCCATCGTTTCATTATTGGAAAGTTATCTACTTTATTTGTAAAAAGTAAAAAATTAAGTATAAATCGCTCGAGCACAAAAGAAGACAAAATCCATATAAATATTATTACAGCACGAATAGACATCATTAGTTCATTTTTCATTCTGAGTTGATAATTTGAGTTTTGTAAATACGTACTTGTATACGGTTGCATTAAAATATATACTGGTAAATATTTTTATGCTTCATTTTGTTAATGAGCATATGCGGTGAACATATGTTATGTATTAATAATTAATGAAATAAATGAAAATGAAATAAAGCATCATAATCAAAATTACTAAAATTAATTGATGTAACAATATTTTTTATGAAAAGTAATGAGTTTCTCGATTTCTTCAAAACCAATATAACCGAAAGTGCTTAAAATTACGAGCATGTTAAAATAACTCTGATATTTCGCTATGCAAAAGAAATTTTATTATATTCGCCGGATGATTTATTGAGAAAGTTATATCTTTCTTTTCATTAAATTTCTTGTTCACTGCCCTCGAGTCACGTCGAGATTAGTGGTATAGGTCAATAAACATCAGTTCATCCAATTATCTTTCCATACAAAAATAAATCTAATTTATTAATTTAAATTTATTATATATATGTGTGTGTCAGAGATAAAGTTTTTTGGTTATACCGCGTCTGTTGATCCTGAGAAAGACCATGGTTATCCCAACGTTTCGAGTAAATCTCATTACCCATCTTCATTAGCCTTGTCGGTGAAGTGCCGCTCTAAAATGGTCGTGATACATGTCTTCTTAGGCCAACAGTTCGATGCTAAGTTTTTAGCGTTGAACTATCGGCCTAAAAGGACGTATCTCACCACTTTAGAGCGACACTTCACAGCAGCGGTACCTTGTTGAAGGCACACGCTGAAGATGGGTAATGAGATTTACCCGAAACGTTAGGACCAGCAGATGCGGTATAACTAAGAAACTTTGTCTTCGACATTATAACTCGACCCGTGAAAATCTCAAATTTAACATATAGTGTATATATACAATTTTTACTAACATTTTTTGTTGAAATAGGGATAATTTACAAGTATTTTTTAGTTACAAGTACATAATTTAGTAAATAATTAATTATCAGAGATGGCTTTTGTCCACGGATGAGATATCTCTTCTAAATGTCTCAGAGATTTCATACTTATTTTACATCAAACATCCAATGAGCACTAATGTTCTGTTCATCAGTTGGATGAATATGAGACTCTCCAGCAGCAGTTAAAATGGAAAAAATGTTTGAAATTGAATGCCTTCTGTTTATTAGAACTTTTCAGAATAAATACAATAGTTGCATGTATCACTAGCTCGTCTGTACGCACTTATAATGTCCCTCAAATCGAACATCATGTACATGGATTACAGTTTCTGTATATTTCTTACCATCTTGTTATTATCATGTCATAATGATCTCATCGTGTCTTATTCCTTGGAGCCATTATAATTTGAAAAATTTTGATATCCTCTACCTGCAGCGAGAGCAAATCTCGCGATCGATGTATTGAGTTATTGTTGAGATCAATACCGCATGGCTCAATGGCTGCATGATCCAAACTACCTGTTTATAATAAAGTTTGTAATTATATTTATTTATTTATGTTGTATGTTGAAGAATTTTAAATAGGTTTTTTTAAATATCTGAATCGGAAAAAATTACAAAGGTTTAAAAATAAATTCTGCATTTTTCTTTACACGCTCCCGATGTGTTAGGAAAATTTTATCCAGTGACTTTAAAACTATTGGAAACATAAACTCAAGGATCTCTAAAATAACTTAAATGAAAAGTATCGATACACCTTCTACTACTTTCTGACAAAGGAGGATAAAAAAATTCATACGTTGGTTATTGAGACTACAATATTTCGACCATATTTAGATATAGTTTTTAAAAATGAATTTATTTTTTTATTATTTTATGCAGCTGGTTTAATGATGCAGCTGATAAAAATAATAAGTATTTCAATCGCATCAAAATTTATCACAATTTAATAACATTTACATATTAATTTGTTTCAGATGTTTGGAAGCCAGAATTTGCAGATCTGCTTCTTTGATGATACTTTGCAGTTATTCTACAACTTACAACATCTAGTTTTTTATAAATTAAAATACTGTCAAGTAACAATTTTCTGAGTGGTTTAAAAAACCTAGTTATCAGTGATACAATTATAAAGTTAGTGTAAGTGATAGATTGAAAAAATAACAATTTAAATTGTGAAGTGTATTGTGTGACACAGAACAGGCAACAATTTTGGATTTCTAAACAACTGATAAAAAACTCCACCAAGATGGACGGAATGAAAGGTAAATTTTTACTTTTATTTATTGCAATGTTAATCATCATGAAGAAAAAAAAAATGTAATCTATTTATTTTACAAGTAAAAATTGTTTCTTGTTTATCATAAATTTATCACCGAACATTTCGTTTGATAACATTTTATCGATTTTTTTTCAATAAAAATTATTCAGAAATCGGCTTTCTAAAATAAATATACTTCATATTTCCTTTGTCAAGATAAAACCAGTACTCGGCTGGCGACCAACCGTGCTAATTTTAATTAGTCCAAACAATTGATGATATTTTTGGAGCCCTCCAAAATTAGCTACCCTGAGGGTATGACGCACAAATAAGCTTAAAAAAGCTCGCAGGCGGACATTAAAAATACATTACAAACTGAGGTATTAAGTTGATATATATATAACCACGTTGTTATCGACTGTCGGAAAGCATTATAATATTACCAATTACTATTTCTAGGCGCCATTGCTATTTTTAAGTGGCTATACAATGGTCGCTACGTGGCAGTAGCCGCACAACAATGTCTTTGGAATTGATAAAACATTACAATATTATACATACTCGTATTTTTATTGAAAATATTAACCCCATTGAGCTACAACCGTGCTGAGATAAACATTTCAGACTAGTCTGTAGACACTACTACAAAAATTAATGACAAATACATTATAGAACCAATACTGAAATGCAAAATTGGCATTTTGTATTCTGGTATAGGTTCTACAGTAGGTATGATATAATGTCAATTTAATAAGATTAAAATTAAATTAATTTATATCAATATTCGTTTTCAGAAGGTTTGAGATACGTTTTTTGTACACATCTCGGGATGGGTATTTAACACTATTACTATCTAATATAAAATTGTGAATTCTATAGAATCGTTTTTTACTTTTATTTTAAAAAACAAAGATACGTACACGAAATACATGTCACATCGCTTACATACTTACTACTTTTAAAATAAGATAAATGCTTGTGCTATGAAAATAAGACTTACTTGATGGCTTCCTGGAACGAGGCTTGAACCCCCAACAAATAGGCCACAAGCACGTCACTATTTTAATAGTTATAGTGATTTTTTAAAAAAATAAATCAGGTAATCAATTATTATTCTCAAGACTCAAAGAAAGCGGCTTTGTAAGCGGCGTGCAACATATTTAATATATATATATATTATATTATATTAATCTTTATTTTTCATTAGTCATTAACTATTATATGTAATCACAATAATTTTTAATTTTTTTCAAACAATAGATCATATAATTTGATATTAGTACATAAATAAATCTTAAAAAAATAAAAACAAAAATTGTAAGTTACATTTTATCACGATCTAGTAATTTGTTTTCAAGTGTGATAATATATGTAACACCTTCAATCATTTACAACCCTCTTTAAGGCTCACGTCAAGATTTTCTCAAAATTCCCCAGTCATTGCCTTTGTCACGATTTTTAGGACTTTTCATTTTTTACAAATTGTCACATATTTATGAAAACCGTGCGTGACATAATTTATGAGCGTCTTCTTAGAAGGTTTAATGTATTCAAAACTTGGCTTGATATTTTTAGTAAATTATTATGGAAAACGGTACAGGTTTGCGTTAAGGGTGCTATTTAAACACTGAGGGGATGTTTAAATATTTAAAAATTAATATTGATATTTTTTTGGCACGTATCATCTTCATTCAACGTTTAATCGAATAACACTTTACAAAGCATTGACGTATTAACAGTGACTAATTTGTATGTTATATATTTACTTATTTAGGATTATAGGACATCGAGTGGCTAATGATGCCAAAAGCCCGCTGGACCGATGAAATAGGGACAGTAGAGAGCAGGCAATGATCCGTGTCACAACAAAAACTCCGCGGACTTTAGGCCCAACAACGAAACGTCCACGATAAAAGATCCATGCGATATTAGATCCAACGACATAACGGCCAAAACAAAATTTTAAAATGTTTTTTTAAGAAAGAGCGTTCAAGAAATCGATGATTCGAGGAGTGACTGAAATATGCATATAACCTTACGAAGATTACTAAAAATAAGTAACCGATCAAAATAAATCCGATGCGAAATACGAAGATTGCAGTAAGAAAGTGGAATTCTGTAAATTAAAAACGAACATTATAATAATACAAAAAAACATATACGATGCTAAAACATAATATTTTTTTATAAATCCTTAAATATGTCTGTTTCCGCGATTTAATCATAAAAAAAAATAGTTTTATCATTGCTATTATTTAATTTTATGTCGTTGGATTTAATGTCGCCTGGATCATTTATCGGCTAGAGCCTTAGTCGGCCGGATCTTTTGTCGTTAGGCCAAAAGTCCGCTGAGTTTATGTCGTGGAATCCAGTAAACCCCCTATATCAGCAATAAAGAAGTAAGAAGGCATGTGTCGTCTTCTGGAAGTAAATATGTTGAAGTTATTTATTGTAAAGAATTCTTGAGGCTAAAAGTTTCTACCCGTCTAACATAGCGTACATCAGCTAGTAATGCATAAACATATTAATTACAATAAACTACAACTTCACAATAAGAATGTGTTCTCCTAATAATAAAATTGTATCAATGTGTCCAAAATTTAATAAAAATGAATTGATAATTCTGGCGTCTGCTATTAGTTTACTCAAAGGTATTTGAGATTTTGTAAAAATAAGGTAGATGGCTCTTTCAAATTATGGAACGATTAAATGTATTAATTTCAAAAAGGTAACATATATGTTAGAAAATTGTCGCTGTAGCATAGTTAGATAACCTTCCCCGGTTAGGAAAGAGATCCAGGTTCGAATCCCGGTAGCGCAACAACAATATTTTTCGATAAAATTGATTTTATATGTATATCTTTCTAATTAATATATTCAATTCATATTTAATATATTTTTTTAATTACATGTTTATGATTGTGTATGTCATTATATTGCATTTCAGAGCTAGATTCAATGACCTATTTTTACTGTAAAGTTGCAAATTTGGAACATAGTTCTTTGATAATTTAAACAAATTACATGTGTTCTGTATTCGTAAAAACATACTTTTAGTGTGCGTGAATATCGGCTGCGAATAATTTTATTATCACATGTCCGCGTCCAAATTCCTACCCATCCTACTGTTCGTCTTCAGTGTGAGTTGTAACCTTGACGCAACCAGATATCAACTTCATCAATTTGTTTTGTTTGATCTCACCATCGCGATACCATTTAATGTTTTGTGTAATTCTGTGGTTCGTGAGCACAGTGTTATTTGTGTGTATGTGCCATGGATGAACAACGACATCGCCGTCTTCAGTCGAGAGCGGAGATCGTCGCCATCCGGGCATAATCATTGTGTAATTTCGTCAGCGACCAGGATACTGCGGAGGCGTCATACTCAAGGTAAGGCGAGCATTCCTTCTAAATCCGGGATTCCCGAGATCGCTGGTCCTTTGAAGAATCCCTACCTTTATATCAACCTTTCCCTATACCGCGTCCCGATATTCCTCCCCCATCCAGCGGTGATTTCGATTTATCAATTCCACAGAAAGTGTGAATCGGAGATCGCACAAGATGAATCACTAGTATATAGTTACCAGGAGGTAAATATATATATATTTATTTTTCCTTCCAATTTATATATAGATTTCATATCAGATTTCAGATATATAATAGATCATGTGGAAAGCACAATAATAAAAGCTAGATGGATAGTCGAACAAGCCACGATCGAGAAGATTAATGAGGGAGTAAATAAAATAGGAGAATTTTTTGAGCATAGAAGAGTTTAACAATAGAATGGCATTATTAGATTTAGTATTTAAACAATCTTTTAAAATCATACCGATATTACACCAGCATTAGTTGACTAGACATTGACAAATTCATTTGTGTAGAACCTCGAGAAATATTCTCACGGTTTTTGACACAATAATTAGGTGATTAATCACACGAAACCAGGAGCAGCCTCAAGTGCCGTTCAGTTAACCAATATTTGAGCACGTGGCAACGGGGCGAACGGAGGTCTGCCCTTTCAAATACTAAGGTTACCCGCAAGGCAAACCTGAATGGAGAATATTGGGGTGGGAAATATTTACATGTAATGACGCGTGTTACGTTATGTATTTAAATTATGTCAAGGCACTTCGGATGGTCTCATCAACATTAATTTTTTTAATGTTGTTTTTTGTTACTATTAGCGTAATTTTTTATTTAAATCTCTAATATTGTTCCGTATTCGTAATTATATATATTCAATGACTTGAATCAAAACTATTATTGTTAATTGTAATTTTACTGTCACCTATTTTAATTTTGTTCCTTCGCCTAGTCCACTCCCATTCAGTACACATTGTTTCTTTAGCTCGACTGGTGTGTTTTTGATTTCGTAAAATTCATCGAAGTGTCATACCGCTATGAATGTTATGTTTTGTGGACGGTGAAGTTCTACAGAGTTTTGGCGCGGAACTTGAACTTCAGGATAAGCCGGTGGCGGTATCATGGTTCAGTGAGTCGAGCTGTCATCCTTATCCCGTAAGCCATCCTGGTCAACTATCGAAGGATCCCTCACCTCTCATCATTCCATATTTCCATTTTCCCAATTCCACCCATTCCTCTTCCCATTCCATCCCGTCCGATTCCATAATCACCCACCACTGTGATCGGCGACTCGCGTCGGTCACAAATATTATTCGTTCTAGGAGTGTACGAACAAAATAAGATATGTTTAAATTTCATGACTACACCTTATCAGAATACATGCTTTCAATGTATGCACACAGCGGTTTGATTTCATAAAGAATACACGAAGATCTAAGAGAAAAATCAGAGTATTTCGTCAATAAAAATACCCGACACCTTTTTTTTCTTCAATCCACAGCATCCACAACAAAGATAACTATGCACCTAAAGCAAAAACCACTCACCACAGCCAACTCAACTCGGTCAATGAACCTTAATGTAATATATAATATTATACATTACGCTACATTTACGGCAAAATCGTCCAGTGTAAGATTGTATACATTTATTATAAATACGATAGTATTGACGCGTTTCATAGTAGATACCTATGCTAGTGTGCTAAGATTCCATATCCAAATTTTACAACGAGATCTAGGGTCGCGGAATTAAATTTCCGACGGATAAATTTTTTGTTTTTCATAATTCAATTTTCAAAAGACACGCACCATTTTGTTTGGCAAGTTTCCAAAAATGCTGCAGTTGTGTATCATGGTACATTAAGTATTTAAATCATTTTTGAAAAATATGTTTAACGGTGTAAATTACTGTGGCTGCTTAGCGGTGTACAACTACTATATTATTTTTATCGAAGCAATCTTTACTTACGCTGCTTTTATTAAATTGAAACGGATTAAAAATAATTTGAACAATAATTTAAGTGTGTTATACTTTTTTAAAATAATATAATGTATACCAAAATAACTCAGAAAAGCACCTCATGAAAGAGTGGAAATTTTATTACAATTTTTCGCAATTTATTCAGAATCACGCATCCTGCATAAAAATGATAAACCCACCAATGGCAGCGCCACGAATCGTGCGTAAAAAATAATATGCTCGCCAACAGTAAAGCGTGCATTCACAACTCTCTCTGTTTTGTGTAGATTATCAGGAAAAGGCAATTTATGTTTATTCTTAGCAGTTAGATCGTTCGCCCGAATAAGCCTTCGGTGACTACCCTCATAAAGACGTTTATGACCTCCTAATAAAATGAGCCTCTCGAGTCGGTATCCTATGCAGTAAATTCGGATTAGCGGTTATTTTTAAATTTTAATATTTCTTTATGTAAGGATTAAAACATAAGCCTAGAGAAGAAGAATTGTTCATATTGTATCGAAATTTTTGCTTAATGAGTTGATTAAAATTCGTAAAAATCAATTATCGAAATTATTTTCAATTTGGTATGAATGTTTAAAATTAAATAGTGAAGTCTAAAACTTCGCCATTTTATGTTCTAAATATGTTAAAACATATAAGATGATTAATTTAGAAAGGTACATAGAAAATATCAATCTATCGAAAAAATATAGTCATCAAAAAAATATGGGGTCTCGGAACCTTATGTGCTGGTAGACAGCTTTAACCAATTACGCAAGCAACCAAAAAATTTGCTGCTTCCTTAATTGGTCATCAGAATTCATCTCTGTATGTTAATATATTAACGAGATATCTTTTTCCCGTTGGAAGCGACGATCTTTTTAATCTCAATGTTTCTCAAAAACATTTGATTATTTTTTTGGTGCATTCATCTAATTTGTTTAAATTATGAAGTATCATTGTTATTATTTATTTATTTATTGGAAACTATATAATATAATGTAAAAATATGTTTGGACTGTGCCCGTCTCACAAGAGAAATTTTGTGTTAAGACGGGCATGTGATTGTAACTTCACAAGTAAATTGTGATTTAATTAGAATGGTTAAATATAATATGTGCGAATCTTTGGTGATGATCGCGCTCTTAATGTTGAGTCCTTTATTTAATCAGGGATATAAATAGAAGAATACGGAGCGTGAAATATGATGAGTCAGAGCACCGGACGAGACTCTCCGCTGCAGTCTGAAGCCTGGATACGGATGTCGCTCGCGTCTTTGGTCAGCTGGGGACGGTGACGGTAGCGGTGAATTTCAATCGCTGTCCCTACAAGCTTTAAATATATGTGGATATCTTTCACCTCAGATAGTGGCCAAGCCAACGTCAAAAGTGCCGGAGATCATATACATCTTGGACATGACAAATCAGCACTGCACTGGTCTACTGCACATTGGTCACAAACCTTCGATAAGAGACGGTACGGCGGAAAAATAAAAAAATTAAAACCATTAAAAAAAATAACCGAATACTTGCGTACTTACGTAAGATAATAACATTTAACTGTCCAACGCGACAAACACGATCATATAATATTTGGGTAGAACTAATTACATAAAAAAATGTTTTTTCATCCGCAATACATCAAAATATAATGCCGTAAATTTTTCTAATAACATGGACATTTTCAACGATAAATTGCTTCCTTTTAAATTTAAACTACGCCAACTTTTCAATAACTATTAACATAAATTGTATATATTGCATCCCATTTCCCTCCCCTCCTTACCCCTTCCTCTTTGTATGTTCAGTTTAAAATCACTCTTTTGTTTCTTTTTTAATTTATTAATATATATTTTTTTTAATATATACTAGTTTTTAGTTTATTATATTTATATTTATGTATAAGTATTTTTGTTTATCAGTCTGTTTGAGTATACTATTTTTTAGTTTATTATGTACTACGTATTTAATTTCGAAGAAACTTCACTGGTGTTATTTTTATATATTATGTAATTATCTGTTATCATTGTTACACTGATATATTACATGAATTTAAAAATAACAGGTACGGTAAGTCTTTAGTGCGCTGTGATGCCAAAAAGGTTTGATACCACTGCTTTATATACATTTGAGTTTAAAAAAATACTAAAGGAATCTCGATTCATTACTCATCAGAATCGATGGCTAGTGGTTCGATGTTTTCCTGCTACTGCAGATTGGTGCACTCACGCTTATGTCATTTTACGAAATGTTTTAAAATTATTGTTTTAAAAAAACACGTTTGCTTTTTCCTTTAGACCTAAATATTTGTTCGTTTGAATGCATACAATTTAACTGGTGCAACAGAAAGCTTTAGAACACAAAGTGCACACAACACAAGTCATAAATTCGTCGGAACGCGCCGCCGTGTTTCAGAATATCATTCCGACCCACTGTGCACACCGCATTAGCATAAATTTTCATACACGTGTATTTGGTTTGTTATTCATTTTCATATGACTAATGAAAAATATGCTTAATTTCTTAAAACATTCAATAGAATACATAACCAAAAATGCAGAATAAATACATCTTTTCCACAGACCACGAAATATGTAGATATGAACTAACGCAAATTACTTGTCCCAATATTTTCATTTTGGTATCACCCATGTGATCACTTTGGTATCACTTATGCAATCAAATAGCTCCGCAACTTTTATTTTTAATATGATTGGAACGAAAACTTAAACGCTGACGATATAATATAATCAGATTTATGTTTCCACCAAGAATGTGTGTAAAATGCCCCTCGTCCCGCAGCTAATGTTCCAAGCCCCTCTCCTATATGTACACTTTATTTCACGTGATGTGATATTTTCGAATATTTTAAATAATTTCATGGACACGGTTAGTTTTTAATAATTTTGATTAATTTTATTGTAACTTGATTTACTTTTATCAGGGTTATAAAAATATTCTTCGAAATAATTATTTTTTCTACATTTTTAAAATATTTTTCCGTCAGTATGTTATTTTTATTATTGCAAATAGTATTTTTGTAATTATGGTGCGCCAGCATACAGTAACTCCCAAAATTCTAATAGATATATACCGAAAGTCTGTGAAGTTCTCTGAGCAGGTTTAGGCGTAGAAAATAATGTTAAACACCGCTTAATCAAGCAAAATATATACTTACAGAGTTTATTCAGAAATCGTTATTAATGAAATATGAAAGGCATAATGCAAAAGCCTGCTTTCGAACATTTAAATAATTAAAATAAAAACGTAATTCATCGATACGATGACACGCGTCGCCAGAAGAAGAAGAGAAAAAGATTTCGGTAAATAAATTAGTTTATGCCACCATTTTGAGTTGGCAAACATTTGTCAATTTGCATTTGGTATTCGTAGTGTATCTAACGCCTCAACAAGTGTTGAAGTTATTGAAACATCGTATCTAAATAATATTGGCAATGCTGTAACCATCAACCATCGTTACATGCTGGAAATCATCTTCGTGGCCACATTGGGTCGATTAGGCCTGCAACACATGTGGTTTCAACAGGACGGTGCTACCGCACACACAGCCCCAGCTACGCTTGAAATTTTGCGAGAATTTTTTACCAGCCGCATAAAGTGGTAATATCGACTAGCCTCTTCGATCACCCAATTTGACGGCTTCCGACTATTTTCTGTGAGAGAACTTGAAAGGAAAGATCTACGCCATCATAAGCTAACAACAATGTTGATGCCACATGACAATATTCGAAATGAAATTGCTGATATAACACGCGAAGTATGCGATAATGTTATGAAAAAATAAGGTTAAAAGAGCACGCATTTGTGCCGCTGCCAGAGTAATAAATCTACGTAATTGTAATAAACAAGATAATTGATAAATAAAAACCAAATTAAAAAATTGCATTTCGTTTTCTAGTTATTTAAAAACAACATCGGCCTGGACCATAATATGTATCTTTGTCTATCTATTCTAAATCGAAATTTAAAATAACAGATACACACATTTGTTAGTCTACATAAGATTTACTTCGTAGTAATGAAGAATAATAATTATTACTTGTGCCCTCGGGTCAAATGAATTCGCCACTTAATCTTTCGTTCAGTTCTAAACAATCGTAATAATATTAAATATTAATCTTATGTTTGATTCAGTGATAGCTCGTACACATGTTATGTTAAAAGGAACACTTAACTTATATATTATTTTAAGAGTAATCTTTATAATAAGCTCAGTCAATCAAATGAATCTATCGGATCTCTTACATGTTCATATTTGTATCGAAAAATTATTTTATTTTTCTCTCAATTTCATAATTATTAGTATAAATAAATGCCCAGCTTTGTATCGAACGCACTCTTTATAAGAATTTTTTTAAAGGAAACTATTATATTATATCGGAGTGAAGTCAATTTCTTTGAAATCCAAATTAGATGGATATGTAACTTTATTGTTCCAAAGGTAAGTTTTTTAAATATAAAGACATTTAATGTGCTGTTATAAATTTCAAAATTATAAATTGTTTCTAGATTTTACATTACCACGATCTTTGTACTTGTAGGTTGTTTTTAAGTAAGTACCGTTGCCGGATATTCCCGGTGTAGCGCTGCAGTTGCGATGTTGCGCATGCGCAATAGTTTCTTTTGTCTGTTGACTCAACTCAACGTTAGAGGCATTCACATAGTGTGGCCATCTTGTAGTGAGTGGTTGAAATTTTCAAGACAATAGGTCACCCCGCCAACTGTGATATACGGTTCGTGATTTGTTTATTGAAAAGCACGAAATACAAAACCAGTTGTCATTTATCGCTAAGTGTATCCTGTTTTATCCTGATTTGGCGCCATATGATTTCCATCTTTTTCCTACATCTGAAGTGGTTCCTTGGTGGTAAGTGTTTTGATTATGATGATGATCTCAAAGACGGAGTACATATATGGTTTTCATCCCAAGCTGCGTCGTTCTATTATGAAGGTGTACAAAAATTGTTGCCCCGTTATGACAAGTGTTTTAATAATGGCGGCGACTATGTTGAGAAGTAGTTTAAGGTATGTAGCGTCCGAAGAAAGTAAAGTATTATAAAAATGATGTGTTTCTTTATAAAAAAAACGGTATTTACTTAAAAAACGCGCCTCGTATGTTGAAAGAAACTGAGTGAAATAAATTCGACACCTTTAATATGTTGTGGTGGTGACGGCAAATGCTTAATTATTTGTCTTACTTAAACCTCAAATTCATTCAATATTTTTTGGGACACAGAGACAAATAGGGCGATCTTCTATTCAATAAACCGACCAGATCAAGTACTGTACTTGCTATCCCATTGAAACGACTGTATAAACTGAGAAAAGTGGAGAAGAATCGTCATACAGAAGTTAAGCTGTACAATAAAATTACTACACGTGAATAGTTTGCGTAGGTGCTTCTTGTCACTATTGCTAGGAAATCGGCAGTGAGAAGAGTGAAGCTCGCGAGACGGTATTCCAGACGGTTGCTGGCCGCGATCGTTTTGTTGCATGATGTAGGTACTGGAAGACTTTACCGCTGCTAGGGGTTTGCTTGCGCGCATCGGTATCTGCAGGGTACGTCCAGTAACGCCGGGCGGTGATGTCAAGATAGAAGGCGATAAAAGGGTTCCTCCCCAGTACCACACCGTCTCCACAAGTTCATCCATTAAAATGTAAGCTCATCACTTTTTTAGCTACAAAAGTTTTATAAATCTGCATTCAAAATTTTTATAAAGTGCCTCCTTTTTTGCTTTCCACGGCTCTCCGTCTCTTGCGCGCACGCTTGGGCAAGTCTAGTTTCATAATTTGTTAAATTAATTTCTGCCAGTCAAACGTATAACACGAATATTGTTACGAAACGTCGATTGCAGAGAGCCGTTTCGCGATTATCTGAATCTTACCAGAGGCAGCACTGAAGTAGAATACTGTGTATTTTGTAACTTCTGTTAAACTTCCAGTTGTTTGCCATTATATGAAACTTTCGCATAACTTTCGCGTTGTCTGACCGCTATTTGCTGTATTGTAATGTGCCACGACATGACCATTTTAATATTATATTGCCTACTATATAAATCATTTTAACAAGAATATCATCTTAATATTTAGATCTTAACTATTGTTGGTAAAACTAGCAGAGTAATATAATTCTTGTAAAGTGACACAAGTTCACCGTGTTCTAGAAATTAGAGACGAATACGATATAGAGTGGATCTATAAAGTAATTCTCAAAATAATCTGAATAGACATAGTAACGAATAAGACATCTAGAGAAGTATCATATTTCGCATCTCATATCTATGAGCAAAATTTTCCATATCAGTCCTACCCATTCGCCGCCAGGTTGGCATTTTTACTATACAAGGTATCCAAGCCATATTGCAGTACAGAAATGCGGTAATGCAACACGGCATGGCTACCAACAAAAAGCCATTCCCTGTGCTTTCAATGCAGATTCTGCCTTTATTTATATAAATGAATATTCAGAGTAAGAATATATAAATAACATAAGACATTAAATAAAAATATTAAAATTATTGGACAGACACAAAATTACAGTAATGATCCAAGAAACAAAATAGATTAATAAAATGTTTTGCATGGCCAGACAGCGATAGCTTAAAACCAGCACTCCTATCAAGCTTATCATCATCCATGGCTGGAGAACCTGAGGCTATGGATTGGCCAGTCTGCACGACAGTTTTTCAGGTCGCAGTAAACAAGGCGATGACAGCTAACGTTCGTAAAAAGGATAAGGCGCGAAAAGAAAAAAAAGAATATCAAAAGGTATTAAATTAAACAAAATGACTTATAGTAGGATGCCGTACCATGCGGTACAAAGTGAGTTGAATAATTGATATTACCTGAGTGAGATGTTTGCCATATTACAATACTCGACGTCGGGAAGTTGCGCTCGTGGTTATGAAAGGTTATTTGCTTCTCATCTAACATTTATTTAGTGCAGCCATCATGATAGAAAGTAGAGAACGATCTCAGGTACTTCTGACGGCTGGCTCTCAACCGTCTACCTGGTGTAAATACTACGTGCTCTGGCTTTCAGTTCCCGCTCGACCGGTATCCTTGCTGCACCCCCCTGGCCGACAGATGTCGTTATATGTCCACCACGAACATCATTCAATAATACAATAATTATTATGCCTTTATTGTCGAACTTTAAAGTGCGCGAGACATTAATTAAAAAAAATTTATTGAAAGAAGAAGATTGAACCAGCAGACGTAGATATATCGACCTTATGACTACCGAAAAACTTTTTATTCGTTTCCTTTATTCCGTGATATTAAATATAATACAAAAGTCAATCTATCTATCTAAATCTCAAACTCCAAACAAGAACTTCTTTCAATATTAATTTCTTAATGGCAATTTGATAATTTCATACATACATTGTTTAGAAATTGATGATGTTTTTTTATTACCTTCGAAATGAAGATATCTTCAAAAACAATTGAATTTATGTATAAACGGAATTAACGGGTTAGATCGTATAACAAAATATGATACGTGTCCAGAATCTTAATCTCAAACTCGGGAAAAAAGTAAAATTTTGTGAAAAAGTTATCTTCATTTAGGCTTTTAAAATATATTATATCTAGTTGTACAATCCTTCAAATCCATGACCCTTGTATTATGTGAAACTCCATCTCTCTGAACTCTTTATTTGAAAGATTCAGATCTTACCCTCCCTAACTTTGCTTTTTATTCTCCTCACTAAGCATCTGTTGCTATTGAAATGGGGTTAAATGGGTTCGTCAAATTAGTACTTTGCCGATAAATGGTTTACCTGAGGATATAGGCTCTGTAAAAGGGTTCAGTTTTGCTGAAAGTACGTTTAAGAGAAAAACGTTAAAAATTTATTTTGAAATAATTTGACTCGTAATATTTTACACGCAGCTGAAATAATTATCCAAAATATTTTAGAAAATATGTTTAGCAAGGTTTATTTTATTTATAGTGTTTTTTCAATTAATAAGAAAATTGAACCTATTTTAATATTAATATATCAATAGAATAATGATACCAATTTGAAGAATAAAATACTTTAAGGAGCATGTTTTTTCTGTCAATTTTTTTCGATGAACATGTTCGAAATATTCTGTTCTACTAATGCGTCTTAGGTTTTGATAGTATTAAAAAAGAGTGTTTTCTTAAGACCTTTAGAATCGATTTTATAAAAATCACTATCTCCGTCCCTAGTAAGCGATATAATAATGCTCTAATAATAATAATAACCAATAATATTATAGTATAAATCGTTCCATCTAATGCCGATATCCCCCCCCCCCCATTCTTAATTATGACCCATGTCCACTGATGAGACTTCTCTCAGAGATCGACTAGAGATCCCATTAAGGACAAATCGAGTGATTTATGAATCATCACTTCATATGTTTTGCGCGTGGATTACGTACCGCTACTGACTCTCAGTATTATTATTGTGATTGTATCACACATACCCGTAATCTTTAACGGGTTATATTCCGGCGTGCGCGGCTTCGGCTAATCACAAGTTAAAGATGTTGTATTGTACATTGGTAAAAAAAATATACATTTTTTTACAAAGATCTTTTTCACTTAGTAATTACATGCACATTGTAGCTATTAATAAAACCAATATTAATTAATTCCCGTGACAGCCGCCCGCAGGGCCTATCAACATAAATGTTTGAACGATTGATTTCTGCTAATTACAAATTAATATACAACATTTCATAATGATTTTATTATTAAAAGTTCATCATTATACGGTAAAATAATTATATGATAAATTCTATTAGAGCTAACTTTTTTTTAAGAATTTTTCTTAAATTCAGATTGAAAACCTACTTCCTATCGTCAGATTTGGGTTAAAATCAATAAGAGTTCCGCCGACGAGAAATATTAAGATTGTGCTCGACCGCTTTAATTTGCCACCCTGTCTGTACCTTGTTTACAGACGGCCCGACGAAAATAAATGTTAATTTTTCTGAACCAATAAATAAGCTCGGATTTGTGATGGAAAGAGTTCGCCAAGGACGACCAGAAAAGATATAAAAATATTAAGGTATTCTTTGTTCGTAATTTATTCTGTTATAAAGTTCGAACTGCCGTTCGTAAATTATTCTGATGTTTTTACGATATTTTATTAGATTACAATAATTACCACCACATATTTAGTTTAAAAAAATGAATAAACAATTATAAATCTTCTTCTCCGTATAGCAGTAAGGTTGTAAAATGGCAGAAACCGGCTTCGTTTAATGCCTCTAGTGATTGCCTTAAGTAGCAACACGTAATTACAACAATATTTCATATAAGCCTATGAAAGTCCTCAGTAGGTTCTGTAGAGTTCAAATTTATCTGAAATTTTACCTTGTAAATTTCTCAGCGGAGTTCGTTAGCTAGCCCGATTCGTGATCATGTTTCCAAATAGCAGCTGTTGAAAAATTCGTACTCCGTAAATTTGAATCCTTGTGAATAAAGTAAAAAATATACTTTCACACACAGACGATATCTATTTGAATTCTTGCTTCCATTGCTGGAGGGAATTTATTAATAAACAGAGAACCGTGTTATAGGTATCTACGTTCTCATAATATTAAAGAATACAACATAACAGTACATCTAAATATTTCACAAATTAAGAGTAAATAAAATGCATATTTTGTCGTAACGAACATGATTTAGAAAACCTGGCTTAGGTGGTTTTGTCAAATAAAACGAATGAATGCGGAGAAAATACTAATAAAGATATACTGTGCGAGTACGAGCTTTGGCATGTCCGTGCGTGCCAGATACTGGATTGTCTATCCCGTTAGTAACTTCAATAATCGACAAATATGCATGAGAAATGTACGCCTGTGTTTTATTGTCTCTTGCGAAAAACGGCGTATGGTAGATAAGCAAGTACGATATTAATTTTAAAAAGTCATTCGTAGTACAGCTGGACTGACTGGTGCCGATTGCTCTTGGTTCATTTTTCCCAGTATTTCCTGAAACATACAAAATAGAATAATAACAGGTACGTAAAACGACAATTATAGGTACATGGTTGTATACACTCGTACCGGGCAGGATCACGCGATGGAATAACAGTGCAGCATGTGAAAACTCGTTTAAAGGACAAAATTACAATGCCGATCGCGGCTCACCAAACCGAGCTGGCAGATTTTTTTTTTTCTCCTATTCCTTAGAGTCTACGATACTCTGAGTACTCTACATGCGGCTAGACCGCCAAATTTACTACTACAGGTGCATCAGCGCTAATCGCTTTGACACTTTTACTAACTACCTTATTGTAATAAACATCATATGTGTTTTATATTAATACATAAATTGGAAGGGTAAAAGATTCTGATAAAAAACCCGCTGGCAGATTTCCAAGTCAGCCAATGTAAAAGCATCACAAATGGTTTTCTAGTCATGTCTCCCCGGCAGCAGGATTTCTCAGTAATAATACCATTTTGTTTACTTATTTTTCTCTTTAACATTTACACCTACATGTTACACTCGGTTGCTAAATAATTTACTTTGACATGTTATGTTTATATTATTAGTTATGTTATGTTTTGAGATATTACTTTGACATTGTGTGATGTACGTTATCGTTCCATGATATTTTAATTGTGATTTTAATTATAATTTTAATGTAATTTTAATTGTAATTTTAATTATAATATATTATTTATTTATTTATTAATCTGATATAAGTACAATGCTACAATACAATAATTTTGTTTTTTCACGATTCACTTATCTTGAAAGCATATAGTAATTAGAAGTGTATATTAAAAAAAATATTGTTTACAATAACTAGCATATAATAAAATAAAATATAATAAATTAATAGCAATAGCGATATAAAAATATTATTAGTTTAGAGGTACATTGTTTATCTTTAAAGTGTTTTTTAATAGCATTTATTATCATTAATCTTCCTGACGTTTTCGGGTAAGCTGTTAATTTTTTTTTCCTACGTGCATAGAGTGGTGTGCAAATTAAACATTAAATCTTTTATTATTAATTCTATGATTTCGCAATCTTAAATGTAGTCAGTCTGTATGTACCTATGTATTATAATATATACATAGCGTTATATTTCACATAAACAATCTGCGTCTATTATTATTCTTATTCGCACTCTATAGAACATTATTGTTAGCGATTTGTCTTTCACATGCGAATTGCTAAAATATTATACATATAACATAAGTGCATATTATGCACTTTTTAAATTGGTCGGTATAATGGTATGCACTGATAGGTATGTTGGATGGATGATATGACAATATTTATTTAAATTTTGTTTGTTTTTAACAATAATAATAAATTAGTTATCAATATATTAATGGTTTTTCAATCAATTTTCAAAGGACTCAAAATAATATTTTTTAGTATTGTTAAAAAGCGTTGAAAATTATATTAAATTTAAGCGACCATATTGGTCTACAGTTCATATTCGCGTAGTCGTAAATCAACCGACCATACATATATGGAGAAGTACGCACTAAAGGACGTTGATAAATAATATTTATAGCAGTTTATCATCCACGCCCTCTGCAATTGTGATGATTTAGGTGATGATATTACCTTTTTACCTTGACAATAATGGCTTTGTTAACTTTTTTCACACAAAAAGATAGGTAGACGTTTTTAATTAATATTTGTACGCTTCCAAATTTACTTTGAATTCCGATATCTTTAAAATATATGAATTATTTAAAACGTATATTCACTTAGAAATTGTTTAAATTTACTGTTAAAAAAAGTATATAATATTTATAATAAAAACACATTTACTGTTGTACATTTATTGTGATTTCAGAATATAGTTATGTAATATTTTTAAACTCTTCCAAAAATATATAAGTTGTATCAAAGTTTAAACAAATTTAATGAAATGATTGATTTAATCATAGTGTGTATAACTTAAAGGCATTTGGGATTTATTGCTATATAAAATTTATTTATTTTAAAAATAGAATGAAAGATGATCAATTATAAAAAATACTACAGAATATAAGTTCTAAATTTGTCGAAATCATAATCGGTTGAAATGGTAATGCATTTCCAGTTTTGTATCCCGGTTGCAGATTCATTTAATAAGTACATTATTATATATTAGTAACTTTCATGGTTCCCAACTATTCGTGGTTTCGATAGGTCTTCCTCCACCTTTGTTATTATATTAACGCAAAGCGTTTACTCACCGAGCAGTTACTGATTTTGTGACAATTACATTAGCTTAGATGTGTACCTTTTAGAAGTAGGTACACGGTCGCCGGTCTGACGGTTTTCTACCCGTCGTCGGTTCTAAAATCAACCGTCATACTCGTGTGGTTGGCGTGTGCGTGTGCCCACTCACTTTCGATCTGTTGTTTGGTTTTATCGTATTCAGTGTTTAACAGAATAAGAGAATTTATTTTTAAAAGATCCAAACTCGATGTTCAACCGTAAAAAGACTCGTGCGGTCAGAAGTTTCGACGATTACAGGTAAATTTTTTGGTCATGGAACTTGAAGAATGTGTTGTGTACCGATTATTATCATTAAGATGTGATTAATATTATTATTACCCATAAGATATTTTAACGATAAATTTAATTTTCTTCTTTATCTTTCTAAGTGATACATTTAATTTGTATTAAAATATAACAGAACTATGTTCTAAAAAAACTGCAACATTACAATAATAGTGTGTTCTCCTTAATACTATACAATACAGGCAACCGATTTGTTAGTGGCCGACTGTACAGTGCCATGAGTAATACCACCATATGCTGTATTCACACATTAATTTGGTGGCAGCTACGTAGCAATAATACTATTACATATTGCGTTCGATATCCCTCATACTAAGCTCCTGTGAAAATAGATAATAATACAAAAAACATTATAATTTGTCACTACAGGCCATCCAGGTCCATGGCCGACTGCACAAACGTTCTCCAGCCGTTCCTGTCTCGAGCTAAATTTATACTCTTCTTCTTCTACCCACGTCTATCTACTATTGGATAAAGACATCTCTCAATAGCCACCGTTTCACTACATCTTAAGTCCTCTGCATACAGCTGCTTCCTGCAATCTTTCTTATATCATGAGAAATATCATTATAAATCTTGTTATATTCTGTAGACAGAATGAATAAAATATGCATACATGCGTTCTTCATCTATTATACACTCTGGAGTTTGTGAATTCGATTTTGCGTTGAATCCATAATCGCGAATGAATATTTTCTCGGACAAGAGATACAGCCGATGATAATGACTCTGTGATTCGATAAAGTTTTTGTTTTGAGTAGTATAATTTATTTTTGTTTTTTTCGCAGCTTTCGTGTCAAGTGACATTTTCACTAAAATATGACGTAAACAACCGTAAAAACTTTTATTAGTAATTTGCCTTCGCGTCGTAATCGCGTAGCGAGGATGAGCCTTCGTTAAAAATTAAAACTCTACCCATTTTATAGGATCCATTTACATAATAAATATAAATATCTACCCAGATATCCTGTTATGAGTGACGTGCAAGTATGAGTAAATGGGTTAGTACGAGTGAAAATGCCAAATGTCTTTTCTTTTTCGTCTCATCTTTTGTCGTATTATATTCGAAGAGCGGAAGTATTAAATCTGCATCTCAAAAACAGACTTCTTCGTGACTAGAAGAGATAATTTAAACGTATTTTAATATTTCAAAATATTCCACACCGTGTATAACAATGCAGTTAACATACGAGTATACACATCGAAAACATTTTTAAAATTAAAATATATTTCCAAATCAATATTTATGTACCATCAAGAAGTTGCTGAAAAGCTGAAATCGAATGTGTCAACGCGATCACACAGTAAAATGTTAAAAGATAAATGCGGTATATGAAAATGATTGTTTTACATTAATTTATATTAAATCATTTGTCAAATAAAGTAGTTATATGCGAACATCGCGCGAGTGTGTGTACGCTAAGTGTACAGACCTCTGAGAAGGAAGGAAGGAATATAACATTTATTACATTTATTTTTGACGTTTTAAAATTTAATTTGCCAGAATTCATTTGGGTTGTATTTTGTGCAAGTACATTCTTCTAGTATATGTATAGTGGGCGGCCAAAGAATGCCACCACTATATATTTTATAGGAAAATTAAGACGAGGTACATACATGGTAAATATTTAGGTATGTACCATGAATATACTGAATTCACAAACAAATTATTTACCTGCCTACCGAGATGTGAAAGAATATATTTTATTATTTTTTAATAACTAACAAACTTAATATAAACCACATTGAGTAATTTAAAGTAGACCAATTTCGATACCACTGTATCTTCGTCAGGAAACCGATCGATGTTAAATTACTCAATGTGGCTTATAAAAAGTTAGTTAGTTTATAAAAAATATGAATAATGTCCAACCACAAAGTTAACGCTACAAACATAAACAAGGGATATATATTTTAATTTACGAACATGCGAGTATTGTGGCTTTTCGAACGTGTGGATTTCATAAAAGTGTCAACACGCACGTGTAATATTTATGGGTAGGTACTGAATAAAATATGAAATCGCTACAGTAACGATTATGACGTATTTTTTGGTCTCTCATGCAATTAAAAATTCTTTTAACCATGATTATCCAAAATATTATCAAATGTATAAAAAAAGATATTGATATCACATTTTTTTATAAGGTATATAAATATTTTCATTCAAATAGTAGATATAAAGCTAAATAAATCATATATACCCAAAAAATCACCAATAGCAACGAAGACTCTAAAAAATATCTAATATCATTGGGGAGATGAGTAATTCAGATAATAAACAAGAAACAGTCCTTAAACATAACCCCGACCAAATTATTTATCATTCCAATCGTTTTTTCAACTATTTTGTGATCGTCTTAGTTAAACGAATCCTCTCTCCTTTAGGTATTAATAGTTTTGAAATTAGTAATCTGTTGTAAATTACGATACAGTACAGTATACGCGAGTTGTAAGTTACGATACATAAATTTTATTTTACAAATGTAGCAATAACTGGTACCAAAAATGCAATTAACGCCCTTAGACTATTTCAACTATCTCAAATACTTTATCTGTAAACTAGAACAGCGTCTAATAATTCATAAAGGGGGAAATATTGTAGATTTGAGATCATTAATTATAAGTCAAGTACGCTGCTCAATTCTCTTCCGAAAATACATATAAAAGTTATGAAATACCTTGAGAACAATAAAATTAGCTCAGAAGATCAATTCGGCTTTAGCACAAATATGGAAACCACTGACGCTATTGTCTCTGTCACTGACTTCATTATTAGCAATTTGGATAAGGGCCAAAAATGTACAACCATTTTTCTTGAACTCGCCAAAGCTTTTGATATCGCATACGAAATTAATTAAGAAATTAAAAAGAAAAGTTTTTTCTGGTAAAGTTGTATTACTGACAGAAACCAAAGAATTAGAATTAAAGATTTGTATAACAAACAAACCTATTTATCTCTAGCTCCGGGGTCTCAAAGCAGCGCACGAACTAAGTTCAATATTGGTACATGAATTGCCTACATATGTTTTGCAGATGACACTGTACTACAATCACAATCTAAAACATGGTCAGCAGTATTTGAAAAATGTCGAAAAGCGTATCATTATTTCTAAAAAATGACTCGACCTGAACATTTAACATTATAAACCTAAATACCTATTAACACACCTTTATTGAAGATGCCGACCAAATCAAATAGTTAGGTCTCATAGCTGGGGCTTCATATAAAAAATATCAAAAACGTAAGTATAAAACTTCTAAAAAGAGCGTGCTACGCAACCTGTCATTAATCATGATGTTATTTGGTGAGGAAGAGCAATTATGATTTAATAGCATCTCAGAAAATCATTTTAAAAGTAATTCTTAAAACTCTAATTAGAACAAGGATAGAAAAAGTATTTGAAAAATTCTGTCTTTTTTATATTAAACAAATATACTGTAATAATATTCTTAGTTACGTATACAAACACAGACACTTTAAGGCAACTAAAAACACAATTAGGTTCCACAAACAAAAACAAAAATAATAATTTTTCTAATTTTAGGTAAAGATATTTCAGTCAGGTACTGCTAAAAGGCAAAAAATTATCTCGATATTGTAAAATTTCAAATTAAAACTAGGATTCGTAATATAACTGGGCATTGGTGAATTTATCCAATAAATTGATTAATTTTATGTTGTTAAACTGTTTAAAAATGATCTATTTTAATATATCACTGTTATGCTTGAAGATTCAATGTTTCAAATTATTCTTAAAGGTTATTTTCATTTAATTATTATTTAGACAAATTTGTAATTACCTTATTTATCTATTTGTAAACTATATATGTTTCACTAAAGTCAGACACGCATAGTCTAATCTTAATTTCAGACTACTCGTATATATCATTAATACTTATCTAGGTATTTAAATAATCTAAATATATTGTAATACTCATATTTGTCTATTATCTAAACACTACCCGTTCTCAAAGGAATTTTGGTAAAATCCTAAAATGTTAATATTCTTACGAAATTTATTTTGATTTAATGAATTGGTTTGAAGAAATTAATACTGAATCTTTTAATTAATGATTATTATTCTGATTTTCATTTTAATATAAAGTATAGAAGCTCTTCAAACAGAATAATGTTTTAAATAATTTTATTCCAATATTTGTGCGAGCATAAATAATTAAGCGTTCCTACTTAGTTTTATGAGTGGTAGGAATGAATTTAATACGATGCCAAAATTATTAATTCGTATAGTCACTTTTGTACAAGTGTGGTGAACGCAGTTACCGCTAGTACATACGGATGTATAATTTAATGTACGACGTGCGTGGTCTACAGTAGGATTTTAATGCCAAAAGTTATGTATGGATTTGTTGGGGTTGTTGTTGTTGATTATTATTGATTGCGATTGTATCTCATGGTTTGTAGATGGTGAGACCGAAGTCCCTAACTACCATCTAATCTCACGCGTGTTAGTGCATATCGCAGTGTATATGGTGTGCGTGTGTGATTATTTATGCTGTGTATTTAAATAAAATAAGAAAATAAGTGGTCGCTAGCTCCGTGGACTCGTCCGTTACGATGTATTGCATCTGCTGATTGGTCAGTTTGGTTTTGGGTCTATATGATTGTTCGGTGAGTCCCTACACGGCCATGTCTGTGGGGCGCGTGCAGGATCACTACAGATTTAAAATAGAGTAATAATGAGTAGATTGAACGCGGTGGATATTCACACGATAAAATAAAGAATGGAAAAACTATGTTCAATGGAGTTGTGCATGCAATACGATGACATTTATTTTTATAATAAAGTTTTTAATCACTTTTTTTCTTTCTAGCCTAATAAAATAAGAATGCATCTTATTATCGGTGTAATATGGCAATACAACAATCTCCACCTTCGCATCAGTGACGTTGTAGCTGCGGAATCTGAGAGTGGTTTTACAGATCCATCGATTTAAAAAAAATTAGGGTTGGGGGCGCCCAGAAAAATTTCGCCCATTGGTTCTATCATCTCAGTCTTTTTCTGCGGAGAAACGATGTAATTATAGGACACTTAAATAAACGTGTGTAATTTAATAACGCATTTCCTTTGGGTTGCTACATTCATCATACAGAATCGAAGTCGAACTTTGAATGTCTTACCCAAATTAACCGCTGTTTGAATGTCTAACCTAACCTTATCTAACTTAGGTAGATACCTACCTACTTCCTATGCGTAATAATTTAATTTAAGCCTATCAACTATTCCATTTCTTACTTACTTACCATCACGCCGTTTCTCCGCGGGGGTAGGCAGTGAGGATAGAGCGCCACATCTTCTGTCCTGACACACAATTCTCGCCTCATCCACATTCATACATCTTCTCATACAAGCTCGACGATTATTGAGGCTTCTAATAGGACCATCCTCCAGTATCTGGTTTATCTGGTCGTGCCAAGTATTCCGCGGACTCCTTTACTTCTGCTGCCATCAATACTTACGTCATATATCTTTCTTACTATTCTCTCCTCATTCATCCGTTCCATATGACCAAATCACCTAAGTGATCCTTTCTTAATTTTACTCACTATACTAAGATCAGCTTTACATTCTTCCTTTCTTTCTTCATTCTTTACTCGGCCATAAATGGATCTGCCACACATACACATATACGTGATCTCATTTCCACACCATTCAGTCTACTTTCGTTCCTCTTCTGTCAGCTTCAGGCCTTACTTCCATGCATCAGGGTCGGTACCAGGACTCCATATTGAACCGCTAATCTTGCCTCAATTGACAAGTTCTCATTCGCTATAATTCCATTCAAAGCGCCGTTCACTTTATTTCCTGCAGTCACCCTTCATTCGATATCTTTCTCTGTCTTTCTGTTTCTATCGAACATACTTCCCAAATACACAAATGCATCTACTTGTTCCAAACATTCATTACCTACAAGTAATTTGCATGTTGTCTGGCTTTTGTCTTTCTCGAATACCATCACTTTCGACTTGTTGACATTCCTAATAAGGTCGCTTTCCTTGCATACATCCTACATTCTACTCACTGGCCTCTATAAGTCTTGTTCATTATTCGCTATTAATACTGCATCATCGGCGTACAATAAACAGCATACAATCAAATCGTCCATTTTGGCTCCAACATTCATATATTCCAGATTTGATTCATGCTCCATGATCCATTCTTTCGTCACCGTTCATGCTCTTTCTATTAAAATTCTTCCATATAGTTAGCCCACCGAGCTTAGTAGACTAATTCCCCTGTAATTACGCATTCTATATGTGACCCTTTACCTTTGTAGAGAGGCATAATAACTGCTCTCCTCCAATCTAACGAAGTGTGCCTTTCCTCTAAACACTGATGAGACAACTAATGGGCCACCAGCCTTGATATACTCTGCAGCAACGTTATCATACCCCACAGCCTTACCATTCTTCATATGCTTTATTGCACACTTTATTTCTTCCATACTTATTCCATTCATATCGTTTTCGTCATTCATACTTACCCCAGAGAGCCTCTTGAGGGGTTCCTCATTTGTATTCTCTTCGCTCTCATACGTTTCCTGGAAATATTTCATTCATCTATCTTTTATTTCGACCTAATTTATTAAGATTTCTCCATTTACTGACTGTCAATTTTTAAAAATATGTTTTTATCCTGCCATTAATATAAAATTTACATTAATCACCAATGTAACCCTAATTAAATTAATAATTTTGTGAACTTATAATGATTATTTTTCTTGTGAGGTATCATTATCGACATCTAGCGACGATAACTAAAATAAATTTCCTTTCCGCGCGTACCAAAATTTAACCACCAACAATGATAAAAGTTGTTTGCGGCTTCGCTAAATAAAACCTTTTCAAAACTTCAATATTGTTTTCATAGGTGGTGTTAATTTTTCTTTTCATTCTGTTTTGGAAGAATTTCGATAGATTATATACATAACAATTTAATTTATTATTTGGGTTATATTATTATTTAGTATAACAATTAAGATTACACATTAATAGTAATTTATTTTTATTTTTCATATTTCGTTTGTAATGCGATTTTAAAATATTGTAATTGTTAGTTTGCCGTAGTAACTGTCATCTGTTGGAATATTGTTGTAACAGTAGTGAGAAACTTTTACAAAAGAAATTTGTACTTTAATGTTAATTTACTATCAAATTCATAGATGTCTCTGTATATATGTAAAACAATATATATACATATATTTTTAGTAATTAGTATACAAAAGTAATATTATTTCTAAAATATTAAATGTTTATATAAGTTCGAGTTAAGTTTTCCAATATCTAAATAATATAATAATAGTTCAATTTATTCAACTACAAAAAGAGTATTTTAAAATTTATACAATAATGTTGAATGCAAAACAACATTACTCAGTAATTTTGTTTTTCGTATACATTTCTCCCTAAGTATGTGCATAGTACAAATTATTTGATAGCAGTCATCCATTGGCTCCCGAGGGAATTCAAGAGGCAGACAGCCGCCCTAAAACTCGCTGGACTGATGAAATGCTCTGCGGAAATACAATAAATAGAGAAAATGGGAAACACGTCATGATGCCTTCGTCCAGCAGTGGATAGAAATGATATGATGGTTAAAAGAAACAATCATCGGAAAAACAAAGAAAATATTATTTTATTTTTTACGCCAGTCAGTAAAATGTTAATGTGTGATTTAACCGATAGTCAGAACCAACATTCACCGTCTTCTCAAAAAAAAACTTTTTTGTAGATTTATAGATTAATTTTTTGTCCACCCACTAGCAACCACTACACACAACAGAATATTTTTAGAATGATTCAACTGAAGTATTTCACTTTCACAAAAGCGAGCTAAAATGATAAAATAAGTCACATTTTTGAAAAGCCTTCCCGAATAATTGTCGAGATCGAATAAAGCCTTTTGCCTTTTGGCAGATGTGGGTTTTTTGACCCGGAATCGGAAGCTCCTTTTTGTCGTGGGCTGTCACGCGAAAGGGTTTTTTTTAACACTTTTTAAAGGTTCACATTTAAAACATAATAATTGTCACGTATTTTATATATTATTTATTGGAATCGGACAAATAGCGCTCTAACTCGTTGGGTAAACGAAATTATCGGATATGGCGAAGAGAGTGGCAGAGTCCTGGAGATTCTTTAGCTGATTAATATGAATGATTTTGATGATTGGAATCAATAAAATAACTATATATATATATATATACTATTGTGCGTTAGATTTAAAAAATAAAAATATGTAGTAAAAGGCATCATAAAGAAATGATGATAAGATAAGGATAAAATTAAATATATTTAAAATAAAATCCCTTTAACACCAATCGAACACCATCACCAACCGGTTTCGGAACCACCGTTCCTTCTTCAGGATGCACAATATACAAAAGGATAAAGATAAAATTATTGTTTGGAGGCTTTTGGTGATGATATAAAACGCGCAGTTTTAGTAGTCAGTTATTGTAGTATAATGGAAGAGTATAGAGAATAGCGGAGTGGCGTTCGGTCCCGCCCGGCGCTGGCCGAAGCAGAAAAAGTATCGGCGAGAGATCGGACCGGACTGGAGCCGGCTACTCTCTATTGCAGTCTGGAACCTGGATGTCGGCAGCGTTTTTGGTCAGCTGGGGACACATACCACTTATTTTATAAATGCTTCATTGACTGACTGGGGAAATATATTTAAGAAAATAGATTTTACAAACAAACAAAACAAAACATTTTTTTTTTCCAAAATAAAGCAAGGAAACAGTACTCGAAATTGAAAGTATAACTCGATCGGGAGCTATATTTATCCCACGAACCGGAGTATCGTCCCGGTTTGTTCCGACCCCTGGAAAATACGCAAAAATTTCGAAAATATATTTTCCTCGCATTTTGGGTCTGGCGAAAATTAATTATTAAACTTTTAGTAAAAATTTGTTGTTTGCGTGCTGCATTGTTTTTATAACATGCACAGAGCACGTTGATTCTGATATTTTCGCTTTGATGGACATGCCTGATAGGAGAGCTCTTTTCATGTTGAACCAAATTACTTTGGTTATTTTATACAAGAAAATTAATTTTCAAAAAAGTAAAAGTTTCCCCAACTGCCATAGAACGCGCTCGTAAAACTCAATACGTTAGCAGCAACCGGTGTTTTTTTTTTTGATTTTCTATACCAAAGATAATTTCCAAATTAATTTAGTATAACATGTTATCATGATCATCACTACTAAGTTTACAACCCCTGGTACGTATAAAGAGTTTTTTTTTCCATTGATCTCTGTTCTGTGCAGTTACTCTCCAGTCAGAATTTCTAGAGCAGATTATATATTTGAGGCCACTGTGGCTCCACCTTAGCTAAGAGTTTCACTAGCTTTTGCCTGGTCATGGTCTGACTTTCAGCAATGACTTTAGTGTTCGCTGTTGATCAATCGTCTCCACATGGTCCAAACATCGAAGTCTTCCTATATATATGCTTTTAGGTCATTAAACAAATTACAAAACTATGATTGTAGCGTCCAAACAAAAATCCATTTTTTAGAGTTACGGTTTAAAACTTTTATTTCTAAAACGTTCAGTGTACTTCACCTTAGGGCCGGTTGTGTGATTATAGTACATTTTTACTATGGTACATTTTAACTGATGCCATTTCTACAAATTACCCATGACATTAAAATACCATTAGTGTTGAAACTGAATGGTTACTTACAATAATTAGAAGCATTCAAAATGTATTGAAATCCTCAGAATTCCAATGAATAATGTTGTCCCTTTTCACCTCATGTAAATAAAATTGTATTGCTGTCCCTCATTATAGTTATAAACACAAGTTGTTGATTTAAATTGTTAGATTGATAATGCCTTTGCAAGGCGAAACGCGTCTCACGTAAATTAAAAAAGTAGAATAAAAAACAAGTGTTTTAATTACTCATATGTTACCTTTTACTAACGCGCGCAGTGAAAACTGTTTGCGGGTTGTTGATGCATCAAATTGACTACTGTCAAAGTTGGTTAAAGATAATTTCGCCTCTCAGTGTGGCAAGGTTAATAATTATGAAATATGCTATACTTTATGCTTTATCTATAGCTTTATTCGCCTATGCGTCCGAGTCCTATCACTTTGGTGGCGAAATTTTTTCGGATTATATGCTAATGTATATTAAACAACGAAATCGTTATCGAACTAACTCTCACCTTGAATGGTTAACTGTCGTATACTGCAACTTTCAAAGTATGAATGTGACAGATGACTTTTGAAACAGCTGTGAAGAGTCCGCCATATTTAATCATCGATTCTCGTTTCTAGTATCGGATATCGGAGAGTAAAATCAGTTTACTATGGGATGTGCTTTCGAGAAGTAAATATTTTATTTGAGTAAATAGTAAACGATCAAATAACCCGTTTTCGCAATAATGTTTACTTTAGTAACCTTTTTCACTATAGTAAAAAGTTACTACTGATTACACAACCGGCCCTTAGCCTATGTCCATGTCTCTTACGTGTACTCAAATTCTGGTCTGATAAGCGTCATATATATTTTGGTGTTTTTGGATAGCAGTCGGTGTTTCATTTATTATTTATATACTATATACCTCCTTGTTCTAACACATTGTTTTGAACGTTAAAATATTTATTTTAAAGAGAACACTTTATTATTGTGTAATTTAAATTTTTTCAGAACGTAGTTCAGTGATATTTTAATACAAATTAAATGCATCAATTAGAAAGATACAGTTTATCTGTATATCTTTCGAATTGATGTAATTAATTTGTAAGGTACAGACATGTTTCATAATTACTACCCCATAAGTTTTAAAGTAAGGGCCGGTAGTTAAAAATATTCTGTATTAAAAACACAGTTAGCAATATAGTTAGTTACAGGCGCAACTAAAGAAAATATCGCACTAAAATAAACACCGTAAAAGAAAATATTTAAACATGCTATCAATGGACGATTAAAATTGTAATTACCATACTTTATTTATTCGTACGGTTATTCTAATTGTCACATCACTTGACGTAATAACATCTCAAGCGAGCCGCTATAGTGGGCAAAGGAGCTGTAATGGAGAAGCATGCTGGTAATCAACCGAGGTCGCTTTAGTGAGTTACCGTTGTGGTGGTTCTGCACGCGCCCCACAGATATGGCCGTGTAAGGAACCACCAGTAACTGACCAGTAAGCAGATGCCAGTACATCGTAACGGACGATTCATAGGAACTAGCCGACGTTCTTTCGTCAACATTTCAAGCAACGCAATTAACTTTATACCCGTCGTACATGCCATTGTAAATCGCAATAAACGTCAGCTTTAGTAAGTTCTCTTTTATTTGAATACCTTGCTCTAGACAACGGTATAAATAGTCACATTCATATGTACTGCGACATGCACCAACACGCGTGAGACTAGAAGAGTTAGGATCCTCAGCCTCACCCTAGACAAAACCTTCTAATACGATCATACAATTAATAATTAATTAATAGTCATCAACCACAGCCCCTACACCGTTAACCGAGACATACTTATGAAATAGTGAATTTTTTAAATGATTAATATGAGTAATTTATATGTTCTTGTATTATTTTAAATTTTATTCTTTAAAATTGGTCTTATATGACAAGCGGCAACTTTTGTTAAAAATGAATAACAGAATTATTATACTTATCTGACTTGACAAACTCTTTCCAACACTACATTTTAGACATCTATGAACATCTACAAATTAGAACCAATCAGACTCAATCTTTTTGCAATTTCTTTCTAGTTCATGTGGGCGGAATCCTATTGATTTTCTGCCTCGTTCAACCGGAAGTAGGCTTTTCCTGGAAAAACCTAAAGAATGTTTGTTTTTTTTATATAATTTGTTATTATTTTAATACAGCTACAGTTGCGTTTCAGTGTTCGTACCGATAGGTCACGTTTCCCTGTGCTCTGCAAATAAAAATTCGTAAAACAGTCAAAACTCAATTATATAAATTTGTTATAAATTGTTATAAATTTTATATCAGTGTGTTACGGCGTTCGATCCGCGTTTCGTGGTGGTGGCCCCGTCATCCTAACCACGGTATTAAAGCCGGGGTTGATCCTTTTGTGTTTTTCAAACAATTGATTGTGACATTTTTAATAAAAATAATTTTCTACCTTATAAAATTTAATATTGTGAGTGAACTATTAGTGCTAGAAAGATAATTCTTTTACATCATATAAAAATAACAATTAAAAACTATAATACATAGGTGTTACGGTTTGATATATATTAAAATAATTATAAATTTTATTGAAAAATCTTCAAACTCTTCGGAAAACTTTAATACTGACTTTTCTGGAAAACTGTTTTGTCGTCGTAGTGTAGAACGTTGAACTCTACACGGTGATATGTTTGAAATAAATATAGGTCAAATATTAGGTGAATAATCTAACAATAACAGGTGGCAACAATATATTTGTTCCGGAAATCACAGTAGTGATTTCTACGGCGGATCTCAATTATAAGACATTTAAATTCATATTAAATTTAAGTGATTACTGACCGGAAATAAAAATAAATATTATTGTAGTGCTTTAAATTACCTTCATAGTGGTGTTTTCCTAAATTCTAGTTAGAAAATTAACTGTGTAATCCTAAATAACATTTTTGTGGCGCTTACGTCAAACTGAACAGTGAAATATAGAATTTCGTACGCAGAAACGTAATTAACATAACGCATAATTTCGTACCACCCCGCACGTTGTGAAATAGCAGTTGTTATTCATGCTATTCACTCCAGTGACCGCAAGCTCTGGGCCATTCTGCGAATATTGCAAATACTGTGTTTACTGTATCTTCATCTGGTCGATTTGGACTTTTTAATAATTATTTAACTAATTAAAATTTTCATTTATTTCTTACTTACACAGTTTAAATCAGTAATTAGGATATTCTAAGTACTGTTGTTAGGTATATCAATAAATTGATTAACTGATTGATTTATTAATCAGCTAATTAATTTTACGTTAGTTGTTAGGTATAGGTATATCTTTATGTTAGCTTTAATAATTCTTGTTAGGTATTTTGAATATTATACATGAATAAATAGGTATTGTAAGGTACTATTAATAGGTATTGTTGTTAGGTTTTAATAATAGGTAGTATTAATAAGTATTAATAGTAGGTATCATAAGCAGGTATTATTAATAGGTATTTCTTTATAGGTATTTGTAATAGATATTATATTATAATTAGGTATTATTAATAGGTATTGGAAATAATATTAATAGGTATTATTTTATTAGTTAGGGATAATGATAGGTTGACGAAAGGTAGACGACAATAATAGTAAGAATTAATAATAATAATCGACCAATTATTCGACTTAATCCAAAATGAGTGATACACCTGCCCGCTCTAGGGCAGGTGCCCAAAAAGGGAAAACACCGTTAAGTCGAAGGCCGCAATCATTAGTTTTGTCACCGCAATATGGTGAAAGATCTGCATCTTGTCCAGACATATCACCACCGCAAGTGTGTATGGAAGCTTCTGTTGAGCCGGTGTCTGTGACGCAATTTAGTATTGCAACATTAAAGCCAAAGGGTAAGCGCGCTAAGCGCCTGAGAGAGGAGAGATCGGACAATTCGGAGGAAGAAGAAGGAGAAATTATATCTTCTCCGGCACTAGAGGGAGAGGAGCTTGTAAGAATCAGAATCTTAATTGGAAAAAACTGATAAATCAAGACTCAGCAAGGAGTCTGTTGGGAAAATAACGGCTTGCACAAACGAGATTTTAGAACTAGTCATCCAAATGAATACTGAAAATAGGACACTTAGGGATGTTATTTCTGAATTCAGCTTAAAGGAAAAACAAGGGAGTAATGAGGAAAAAGAGGAAATAAGTGATATTAAAAACGCAATTAAGGAACTAGCGGACTCTGTCAAATCCTTAAAAATACAACATCATGTGGCATCGAAATTGCTTAAAGATAGTGCGCCTTTATATGCCATAATTGCATCTGCGTCGACTGTTCCACTGGTGCAGGCAACACTATCTAGTAGTATAAGGATAAATGGAGAACAGAAAACTGTCGGCCCTCCGATGCCAGCAATTTTAATCTACCCAGAGGTATCAGAGAGATCAACTTCAGATAAGACAAAATCCATTGTCCAGTTTACTTTAAACCCGATAGAAGACGGATTCCAACCGGTTAGAGTTCGTAAAATAAGAGGCTCCGGAATAGTCATCGAGACTGCTACTAAGAGTGGTATCGAAGCCCTAAAATTATCAGAAGCTAAACTACAGGCCAAAGGTTTAAATGTATCGAACCCCTTGGAAACCTCCCTAGAGTAGTCCTCTACGATGTCCTGAGAGATTTAGAGGAAAACATCTTTGCTGGATCAGATTTACAATTCGAATCTTAAATCTATCTTGCTGATCCAAATAGACGGAATGAAATACAGTAAAAGTCAACATATTAAATATTGTTTTCATATTTATGTGTCACTGATTAAAAAACATCCTGTAGTTTCAAAAGTTGTTTTTTAGTGTTCTTAATCTTTATCATGAAATGAATAATATGATAACCTCAGCCTTAAAATAATCCATTAGCACCAAATGTTTTCTGATTGAACCAATTAAGGGCGCATTATCAGAAACGCCCCATCTAAAGATAATCGGCCCTCCGCCCCGCCAGGGTGGCCTTGCTGTGATTGATGATACAGGGGAACTTTTTTCAGATAAAGCCCGGTTCACATAATCTCCTGATTCCGAACGTCAAAGTTGACGTGGGTGAATTTGGAAATTTCTCTATACATTTATACCCAATACTATGCAGTGCATATTGCTACACATTTCGAGAGAATTGCTATAAAAAGTTATTGTGTGCGCCCCTGCCGCGGGCAAATTTGATCATAGTAATAATTTGGATAAGTAATATTGGTATTTATTTGAACACCACTAAGGTACTCAATTTAAGTATAGATAACATTTGTACACTTAACGTTGCGTTTAGTTTATTTAGATTCCTTCAGCATGCGGTCTACATCCATACATTTTATTTACTTAACTTAAAAAAGTAGTATTGTCTTGTACCTGCAATAAAACAACATAAAACAATTTGGAAATCATAACCCATAACTGTTTGGAGATTATTGCGTATGTGTTTGCATCAGATTATAAAGATCATGTATGTAGCATAATAAACCGCCCTCAAGTCGGCTCATCATTTGTGTTCGTATATTTATAGATTCACCTTGGTTTACTACGATTTACAGCGATTACACTGATATTATTTATATATTATATAATCGATTGATATAGACTTGTCAGAGGAGTAACGTTGCTTGCTTTGGTAGACCCTTTATTTATCCCTATTAAAATTTATATCCTCTGTTTTAAGCTATCGTTCTACTCAAGCCATACAATTGGCTATCTGCTGAATTGAAAGCTCCATTCAACTGATCCATTTGTACGGAGTCCTTACTTATGCTGTTTATTAACAAAATAACATTTGAAAGGTTTTCAGCTTGGCTTACAGCTGAGAGCAAATCATTGAAATATATTCTTCCTATTTTACTAATTCGCGAATAATACTATCTTACTGTTGTTTTTATGATCGTTCTTCGTATTCGAGATGCACGATGGACCTGTTTTTGATTTGGGAAAAAGAAAAAGCAAACCGGCATTATTTTGCTTTTGTTATTACGCGATGAATTTTCAAACAGTAAAAGATTCATTTTCAACCATAAAATGTGCAATTTTTTTGTTTATTATGATTTTTATATGGGTAAGAAGGTATTATTTAACATTGAAACTTATTAGCAAATAGTACTCAAAAATGGTTAAATGGCAGATTCATTTTGCCGAAAGACGTTGGTTAACCAAAAGTTCATAGTCCTATGTATACCATAGTGCATATATTATATATGATTGTATAATATTACTAGTAACAGCATAACCTAAAACTATACCTACTGCACGCCACTGTATGTTAGCTAAATAAATTTTAAACAAATATCAGATATATCATAGAGACAAAGCTATTTTCCATTATATTTAATGGAAAACAATATGGAAGTACGGGGTAATTACAGGGCTTACGACTTGTCATCGGCTGGCTTAAGTGATCATATAACGTTCACCAATTCTCACCCCCCATAAATAGCTTTGTCTCTATGAGATATCTGATATTTGTTTAATAACAGTGCCTTTGTTAGTACAAGTTCAGAAATTGTGTGTTCGTGGACAAATATTGCTAATACTGGTCAAAATAATAAAATGTATAAAAAATTGAAAAATATTATTTTTTCAGACGTATTTTAGTATAATATGTTAAAAAACATTTTACAGATAAAGATTTGGTTTAAAATAATTTCAAAAAAATTAGATTCTCATAGTGATGACATATACAATATGCGCCAGACACAGTTGTATTTGAAGTTACCGATATAAGCGCTAGTTGGCGCTAAAGTTAGCTAAATATGTTAGTAAGATTTTCATAACCTCAAAATGGCCGAGCCTGTCATCCCAAGCATGGAGTACGATAGAAGAGCGGCGATTATAGAAAGAATCGAGGAGGTGATAGAGGCACAGGGTGGCTGTATATAATGAAAGTTCCCAGCAAAGATCCTTTAAACGAGATATAACAGCATTTTTTGGTATCTTTGTATATTGGCTTAAATTAATAATTTTTTGCAATAACGTTTTTTGTCCGGATTCTAACGGCGCACCGTGTATGCTGTTTAAGAAAAAAGGAAAAATGAATTATCAATTTGATTCACAGATGGTGATGGTGTAGTGGTACTCGAAGCGAGTCCACATACTAACATATATACAACTTTCGAAAATTTGATAAATGTGGAGAATGGGGAATTAGAATTGGTGGTAAAACTGGTATATATACCAGAAGATATCAACAAACTGTAATATCGCTGCCATGCATAAGTTCAGTTTCATTCGTCTTTCTCTGCGAACGTGATTTGATAACTTATACAAAGTGTGACGTAGGTACGTAGTCCAGTGTTCACGTACCATATCGAAATTAGCAAAGTTCCTTTCGAAGAGAAGTAACTAACGTATGTGCTCTACAAATCGCAAATACGAATAATAGTAAGTGCAGGCCATGGTATTATAATGAATAGCTAATGGTTATTACCTCTTTTTAGGCAACTTTTCACAGAGCCATGCAACATGAATTGTGCCGCACAAGATCACGCTCGCGGGAGCTATGCAGGCATTCGGAGCCCTGGAAATAATATTTTTGGCAAAACCGCGACTACGAATGGTCTAATCCCGGGAGCACGAGATACCGGTGCCAAGGATGCTACAATAGATAATATCGAGGGGATCGCCCGTACAGGAGTGCGCGATATATATTGTGGGTTTTTGGGTGAATCCCAGGCGATCGCTAGATTTTGTAATATATAAGACATCGCGGCCACATGTGTTAATAAAGAATAAAATATCCGCGATGTCTCTAGGTATAGGAATAAATTTGCTATTAAATAAAGGTAGCGTGAAGTGTGATCTGCCGGCCCGAGCGCCTGGCCTACAGTTTCCAAGATTGACCGCCAGTCGGTGGAGGTAGCGGGCCGAATCACAGCGGGGCTAGGAATACAAGCCCGCTCCCATTGGTCCGATGTGAGACGGCGGTCTGACTCGGCAGGCCCCATCTCGTGGGAAATAAAGTCATTCTCGCCGCCGCGCTCTAGTAGTGAACACGCCAGTTTTTTATTTCTCTACTCAGTCTGATTTTGCTTTTATTCAGGACTTTTGGAAACGGATTCGACTATTGGCTGCTACACTGGACTACGATTTTGGACTGCATTAGACCCTGCGCATCGCTGCACAAATATCGTCAGCCCTAGCAATAAGAGTGAGCCGGCGAACCACCATAAAAAAAATAGTTCTTGTTTCTTGTACGGAACATGAATTTTAATTTTATAACTAGTTGGTGATAAGTATCCCTTTAAAAATTACTCAAAAAGGTATTATTATAACTTATTATTAAAATAATAACAAATTATATAAAAAAAATATCCATTCTTTAGGTTTTTCCAGGAAAAGCCTACTTCCGGTTGAACGTGGCAGAAAATCAATAGGATTCCGCCCAGATGAACAAGAAAGAAATTGCAAAAAGATTGAGTCTGATTGGTTCTAATTTGTAGATGTTCATACTTCTCTACAGCATGTCTAAAATGTAACGTTGGAAAGAGTTTGTCAAGTCAGATAAGTATATTAATTCTGTTATTCATTTTTAACAAAAGCTGCCGCTTGTCATATAAGAGCAATTTTAAAGAAAAAATTTAAAATAATACAAGAACATATAAATTACTCACATTAATCATTTAATAAGTTCATTATTTCATAAGTATGCCTCGATTAACGGTGTAGGGGCTGTGGTTGATGACTATTATTGACTCGTGAGAATCTTAATTGTATGATCGTGTTATAAGGTTTTGTCTAGGGTGAGACTGAGGCTCCTAACTATTCTAGTCTCACGCGTGTTGGTGTACGTCATTGAATTATCAATTTGATCTACAGATGGCGATGATGTAGTGGTACTCGAAGCGAGTCCACATACTAACATATATACAACTTTCAAATAATTGATAAATGTGAAGAATGGGGAATTAGAATTGGTGAACGTTATATATATATTATAAAGTGATCACTTAAGCCAGCCGAAGACGGGTCGTAAGGCCTATAATTACCCCCCATTCTCCTATTAAATAGGTACGCCTTTGTTGGTAAAAATCCAGTAATTGTGTGTTCTTGGACATATTCAAATATTGCTAATATAATCACTTTGCAAAACCTCTATAATAGATTGGCCAAACTATTGTCTCAGGTTCTTCTGCAACTTATTCTTAGAGCCCCGACTTCCATGCCCCCTTTCCACAAAATAATATAGAGAACACATAGTATCTGATCATTCGCATTCGTAATCTACGGTTGAGATCATGATTGCAGAACGTCTTTTTCATGCGGATAAAGGTTGCACGAGCTTGCTCAATGTGACATTTGATTTCAACAGAAGGATCCCACCTTTCATTTATATTACAACCCAGGTATATTATACTTTGTATCTTCTCTTCAATTTCGTATCAAGACTACTGCAATGATTCTTAAAAAGAAAGACGAAAAGCAATTGATCAAAACACCTGCAACATAGCACTTTACGAATAGTTTGGGGGCAATAGAGATGTGGTGTTGGTGAAAGATAGAAAGAATTAACTGGAATTAGAGAATTACAAATAAGGAGGTACTGAGGATAAAAGGGAACAAGGTGTTATGTTCAGTCAGTCAAAATCTCCAGTCTACTGTTACTTAAGAATGATTGCGGTATTTCAATAAATTACAATTGTATGTATTTTGTATTTATACTAAAACTTGGAACATATTTTTTTATTAACCGATCTTTAGAACAATTTTAGGTTTAAAAATGTGTTATTGAAGGATTTCCTGAATAGTGAGGTTTTGTTTGCTTAAATTGATATGAAATGCGCGTGTGTGATGATTCGCCAAGCCGAGCTGCGTCATGTTTGTTTTCCAATAGTGATTTAAATAACAGTTTGAAATTAAATATTTATAGTCAATATTTTCCGAGACATTTAAAAAAAATTGTACCGCAGAATAACTCAAACAATTTACGAAATTGTACTGAAACTTTTTATATTATACAGATTACTAAATAAATAAAATAATGTTTTAGTTTTAAACCACTTTCTTATGTGCATATACTACAATCTATCTAATCTAGAACTAGTTTCAGTTGGACCCAACCTTCTTCAGGACAATATAGTCCCGATTCCTGGTAGTAACAACAATATTTTTCGATAAAATTGATTTTATATGTATATCTTTCTAATTAATACATTTAATTTATATTAATATTTTTATATACCTCAAGGGATTTAAACATTTTCAAATAAATATATAAATAAATCTCAATATTGTTTAGAAATAGCTTGAAAATCAGACTACACATAAATAATGTCAAAATATAATAAAATTTCAAAATGGTACGTAGTATATGTTTCCAGTAGAGTTGACTGACATTCTCAAAATAGATTAAATTTTTTTTCGTACGTATTTAATTCAACCCTTGTCAAAAAACATTATTTATTTATTCCTTGAAAATAATAAAAATTTCATAGAATATAATCAGTACTGTTTACAATACCGAGACGTGTTTGTTGTTAGTTTTGTAGTAAGACACTGGATAAGTAATTTAGTGGTTTGGGTTCTAGCTTCATCCCATGAGACCACTAAGTTAATCCTATTTTCACAAACGTTTAGCTTAGCTTGAAAAAAGTAAGTATATTGATGTGACACGTATTCCGTGTACGCATTTAAAAATACTATTTCACACGTACGTACGTACTATAGAACCAGACCAGCGAAATTAAGAAAAAATATAATTGAGACAGCCTTAGAAAGCTTAACAACATCTGTTAACTTAACGCTTAACATCTACGGATACGTACTAATGCACGCAGGCACTGAGTGCAGATATGCACTTTTATATAGCAGATTGTATCAAAACTAGATAGAAAATTAACTTGTGGATAAAATAAAAACAAGGGTTGTCGATATTGTTCGGATGATTGTCAGGTTGAAATTGGACTGTGCTGAGCATGTAGAGAGGCTTATGGATGAGAGATGAACCTGGATCCTGAATTCACGTAGAAGACGGCAGTAGAAGCAGGGGTCGACCAACATTGCGTAATCTAAAGAGATCGCTGGCCTCGCACGAAAGAGACTACAAAAAACAATGATCGGTAGCGTGGTTTGAGACAAAGATGGGAGCAAAAATCCTTTCAACGATTTGTCGGTAAAGTTCGGTATGTACTGATTACATAATTCTACTCTGCACTCTATTTAATAGCTCGTCTTAAGCTTTTAACTGTGTACTGTCCTTTACGCGCATTCGAGACGAATTTCAGAGAAAAATCTCATTTGTTTTCACGCGCCGTAAAAAATATAATATTTTTGTTTCTGTATACCTGAGATTCGGATATAGCATCGTTTCAGGATTTCATTAATTATCTTATACGTACGTAATATTATTTTGTACCTTTGCAAAGTAAAATGTGAAGAAATAACAGCACTTATTACCCTTGATACTGAACATTTAATACGGCGCCACGCTCGTAATGCCGAAAATATTGGCTCGTTTTCTTGGCTCGAAAACGCGAACACAGCATTCATTATCTTTTATGTTAAACTACACGATTAATTGCTCGATAAGAGAACTATCAACAGAGTTAATTTTGCCCAGAAATTTAATGCCCCGTCTCACGTTACCTGATTACAATTATATATTATGCTTATTTAAACCCCACCTTGGTGATAAATCTTTCAACATTGATGATACTAGAAAATACCGGGAAAAAACTAAACTGCTCCTGTATTCGAAAACATTATTTTTTAAAGTTTTTAAACAGCAGCAAATGTGCAACAAGATGCCGGATTTGACAGGCTTACAAACTTAGGAATAATTTTTCAGAAAACATGCAATAAAATCTGCTATTGTAATTGCATCCACAATATCTATTCTTTCCCATACTATATATATACACAAAATTATATATGAACTAGTAAATCCAGCTTATCTAAAACGTACAAGTTTATTATATGATGTAGAAAGAATTTCGTATAAAAAAAAATGTTATGTACAAGAAAGTGTGCAAGCAATCAATTAACAGATATCAAAAATATTTTATCAACAAAAATAAATGTTATTTAGGAGAACACATTCTTATTGTGAAGTTGTAATTATTCAGAACATAGATCTGTGATATTTTAAATGTGAATTAAATATATTAATTATAAAGATATACATATAAAATCAATTTTGTCGAAAAATATTGTTGTTGCGCCACCGGGATTCGAACCTGGATCTCTTTCCTAACCGGGGAAGGTGCTTTATCCAACTAAGCTATAGCGACATTATTTTTAGCGACAATTTCAGCGAATGTGTTCTCCTAAATAATAAAGTTGTATCAATGTGTCCAAAATTTAATAAAAATGAATTGATAATTCTGGCGTCTGCTATCAGTTTACTCAAAGGTATTTGAGATTCTGTAAAAATAAGGTAGATGGCTCTGTCAAATGATGGAACGATTAAATGTATTAATATCAAAAAGGTAACATATATTGTCGAAAATTGTCGCTAAAAATACAAATTGAATGCATCAATTAGAAATATATACAGACGTATAAAATCAATTTAATTTGTATTATAAATAATAATTTATCCCTGAGTTCTACGAACTCGCGCTTCTTTCCTATTAGACATTTCTTCAACCAATAAAAATAACGCGAGAAATAGCAATATTTTAAGAATGTCGTTAAGTTACAATGAGAATTGGTCACATTTAGACAATAAAAATGATTTTAAGAAAAGTTTACATTGATAGACAATTCTACATATTATGTAATTTTTTGTGTCCGTCCATTCGTGTTGCATAGTAAAATAAAACAACAATAAGACATATTGAAATAGTCTGTTCTTGTGTCCGTCCATCCGTGTTGCTCGTTAACTCAAGTCTATACAAGTTCTACTATCAATTCGAACGAAAGTGTGCGCTTAAAAATGTAAATTATTTTACTATAAGATTTTTAAAATATATATCTGCATAAAAGTGTTGCAGAATTTATGAATTTTGTAAGGGAGTTAAGCAGATTAAACGGAACTATAAATGAAGTGGTCCTACATATTATCGTTAAGAATAGGGAAATGTAAAAAGAACGGCATTGTGAGAAATTGCTTAACTTAGATACAGGTATTTTTCAAAGTTAAAATAATGTTAGTGTAATTTGAAGAATTTAATTAATTAATTATGTTGAATAATATATTCATAATAAATTGGTTATGAGAATCATTTTCAATGATCACAAGTCAAGCAGCTAACACCAGAGCAATCTCATTTTTCATTTTTATAATTTCACAATATAATTTTAATGAAAATTAGCTGGAAACAACTGTAACATTTCTTGTAATATAACTCAATTAATATGCATACTTGAGAAGAAGAAACTCTCATTATTGAAAATGAATTATTATTCACACGACTGAATATCAAATATTGCTTACTGCTTGCTGCTGACAAATTGCTTCCAATTACTGAAATTTAATTTAAATAAGTACACTTGTTACGGACGATATTTGAATGCGCTGAATACTAATTTAATTGAACTAATATGACTTTTTTATAGTGATTTCTGCTTGCACGCCCACAATATAAATATATGAAATGGTTCGCCTTCTACGCCACCCCTCCGCCCCCACCGCCATTCCGCCCCTCCGCCCCTCCGCCCCTCCGCCCCTCCGCCCCTCCGCCCCTCCGCCCCTCCGCCCCTCCGCCCCTCCGCCCCTCCGCCCCTCCGCCCCTCCGTTACCTATAACTACCTCTTGACTATAACTAATTATGAAATAGCTCCAGAAATGCTGTACAAGATCCAGACAAATAATAAAAGCTTCTTACAATATATAAACTAATAATTGTGACCGTCTGTTAAGAGTAAAATTATCATGAAGATTTCTTCTCATTAAGTTGACCTGTAACATATAGAAATGACTTTAGTATGATACATTATAATATTTAACAATAAATTAATGCCTCTAATCTAAGTCGGAAACAAAAACTAAAAAACTCGCGAACCGATGTTAATTCATAGAAACGGCATAAAGGAGTACATGGCAAAAACTGGCTATTGTTATATCTCGTCCGCCATGTTATCGCTTTTCCCGCGTCTTGTCATTTCCCAAATTCAAATGTGGAATAGCGCACAGTGGAGGATTTACAAAATTAATGTAGAATGAATTCAATTTTTTTCCTTAAAATGTTTTAATTATTCTAACATAATCTTGAAATCCGTGTAATAATGTTTTTAACTCCATTAAAAAAAAGTTAATTCGTAACTACTAATGTTAAATCATATATTTTAATTGTAGTATTTCTGAATCATTTAAATAATTAATCGATGTAACACTAGGAATTAAACTAAAAATATGTATTAAATGTTGACAAAAATATGTTTCTGCACTACGAAGAAAGAATGAGCCAATTTCAATGTTATTTGCTCTAGCGTATTTGGCTTTTACACCACGAATCAATCATTTACTTTACAGTAAACTATTGAAAAGAGCTGGAAATACAAAATATACTAAACACAGAATTATGTACAGAACAAATACTGTATTTCCGTGTTATCGTTATCTCTTCAAGTGTGAATTATTTTCAAATTTAATATTATTTTAAATGATTTAATGATTGTAGAAGATGCTTGAAGGGTATGTTTTAAAATATCAGGATATGCAATAAAAAAATATTCAAAAGAACTGTTCCTAAAATACTTATTGTGTCCTTATATAGGCAAATCCATGGCTTACGTGCTATTTACTTATGTGGCGGACGTGACATAAATAGGCCGTTATACCGTACCTAAGAATACTTATTATTTTTAGGTACAGTAAAATCTGAGAATTCTGTCGCGAGAACAGCGTGCAGGTGTTATTTTTTGCCTTTAAATACGTTACATAAGATGGTTTGTACATGTATTAATTCGTTTATAGGTAGATGTACCATGTACATAAATTCTCGGAAAATATTTTTATTCACGTTCGTAACATGAAAAACTGTGGGAAGCGCTCTAACAGTTTAATATGGATACGCTACTATTGAAAGTGATACAATCTCTGTATGAAGATTGCATTATCAGTGTAAGAATAAACGGTAAGATTCAAAACCAGTTTACTGTCAAGGTTAGACTAAGACAAGGGTGTCCGTTATCTCCAATTCTGTTTACCATCTTCATGGACGGAATAAGCAGGAGGATTCAAACCAGTGACAAAGTTCTCGTCGGCGATATCGAAATTGACAGTCGACTATTTGTAGATGACGTTAAAAAAATGTTAAGTACACAAGAGGGTCTGTAGTAGTAGCTTAATTGGTTTAGCTAAGAAACCAGGCGGGCAGCTAAAACAGAAATTATGGCGATCGGCACAAATGAAGGACAGTTATGCGTAATCCAGACTCGTGGCACCAGAATGAAATAAGTTGCACCTTCAAGTATTTGGAAGTATTGTTTTCAAATGGCACGCGACAGGACAGATAAATTGTTGATAGGCTCGACTAGCAACGTTTTATGGTCACACTATAGCTCTGTAATAAGGAAAGTAGAGCAAAACTCTGCATTAAGACAAAACTGACTAATTTGAAGTCAGTTTACGCCCCTACCCTGACCTATGGCTATCAACTTTGGATTGGTTGGGCGCCCGACCCGATTAGAATAAAGGGGATGAAGAAAAAAAAAAAGTATTTAGCTTTTATTTGAAAATATTTTATGTTATAATTCATCAAGGTACTTCAGAAGGCTGAGCATTGAAGAAATATGTTACTTAATCGGAAGTAATCGTACGTGCAGCACATTAAATTCGATTCAGCGCGGCGGTTAAATTATAATGTAGGAGAGACATTTGGGGTTTAACAGTTGGGTTTAACAGTAATAAAGTTTAAGAGGGAGTAGATCTCAGATACACATATATTTCACAATTTATAATAAAAGGTTTGTCTACACCTGGGTAAATCCGGGTTTTCTGCTAGTTTTCAACTGTATCAAAGACCGGAGTCAACCTAGGCTAATTTAATATAGAAACAAAATTTACCTAGGTTTAATTACGAAAAAAATATGTTTAGCTAATTTGACGATTTGGGATCTTTGTGTGCGCGAACATTAAAGCCATCGTGACCCACATCTGCCATTTCATTCACGTCTATAAAAGATTATATAACTTCATTCGTAGAGCGAGGATGGCAAAGAGAGTTTTATTAGAAAAACATAATCAGAATTTTATCGCCCCCTTTGTATGTATTCGCAAATCCATTTATAGTCACGTTTATCTGTTTATTCATGGCTTAAATGTGATATATTCCGATTGGTACCTCATCTCAGTTCTTTTTAGCACCACGCCACATTCTACTAAGGGGTGAGGGGAGACACGGAGAGACAACATCCATCATCTCGATGTGCGACCTTCGCAGTGTGAAGGTCATCCATCACCGTAGTAATAATAATCCTGGCTAATTTTCGTAGCACATTTTTTGTGAAAAATCACCTAGGGGAACTGTGTAGCAGAGGTAGCGGTGTAACAACCAAAATTGTGCCCCAATGAAGAATGGAAAAAAGGGCCCCTAAATAAGTATAGTTTATAAAGTATATTAGTACTGCGTGGCTTATCCATTAAATAGTTGGAACAAAAGTACTGTAGATGGTTGTAGCGTTAACTTTGTGGTTAGACATAATTATTAATTTTTATAAACTTTGTATAAGCCACATTGAGTAATTTAACGAATATATATATTAAATATGAATTAAATATATTATTTTTAGGAGAACACATTCTTATTGTGAAGTTTTAATTATTCAGAACATAGTTCTGTGATATTTTAAATATGAATTAAATGTATTAATTATAAAGATATACATACAAAATCAATATTATCGAAAAATAAAAACATTGTTGTTGCGCTACCGGGATTAAATGTATTGATATCAAAAAGGTAACATATAAGGTCGAAAAATTGTCGATAAAAATAGTGCCGCTGTAGCTTAGTTGGATAAAGCACCTCCCCCGGTTAGGGAAGAGATCCAGGTTCGAATCCCGGTAGCGCAACAACAATGTTTTTATTTTTCGATAATATTGATTTTGTATGTATATCTTTATAATTAATACATTTAATTCATATTAAATATATTAATTAAAAATTAATTTAATATATTTAATTCATATTTAAAATATCACAGACCTATGTTCTGAATAATTACAACTTCACAATAAGAATGTGTTCTCCTAAGAATATATATATATATATACTAACTAATCCATAAAATAAAATATGCAACGAAATTAAAGAGGGTTTGGCTAGAGTAATGGGTGGGAGGAAGAGTGACAGATCGATATTGAAATGGGTAACATATTAAATAGCGGGTTATTCGTTAAATTTAATTGATTATTGATTATATTAAAATTAATGTTGAGGAACTTTTTAAATTTTCTAACTTTAGACTTCTATTGTTAATATGCAAAATTTCAATTCTTCATCTTTTCGATTTTTAAAGGCACAGTAAAGGGCTTATTAGGGATACCTTTTAATTGTAATTTTGTATGATGTTAATTCAATCCATTGCACGATTACAACTAGGTAGGCTCATATAAACGTTGGTTAAATGAAAGATTATCATTCAGCTTGTGTATATCATATTGATAATAGCATAACTTAAGTCTATGTACTGCTATACTACAAACTACTGTATATTATTCCAAGTCTTGCCGAAAAACTCAATTAATAAACTCCTTACACTTTTTTAATTTTTAAATAATTATATCTCTGATTGAGAATAATAACTACAACATATATTAATTAATTCACATCAGCTATCAGCCGCTAACTGATAAAACCGATTTGGCCACCTCGAGGTGATGGACCAGTGAACCGTTTCGATATTTGTTTGAGCTCTGCACGGTAATAATGGAATCAGGTAGTCATAAATCGTGCCAATAAATGATTGAGGTTAGCGTCAACTATAGCAGAACAAATTTGTTGTTCCGACTTCAAAATCATTGGCACCTACTGGGTAGAAAGCTTTTGCAAGTATATTTCCAAAATTAAGACATTTAAATTCACTCACATGAGATCTTTAGGACCCCTGCTATCACTTAACGGTAGTTTATTTACATTTATTTTTGTTTTTGTCCGTATTTGAGCTCGGCTACTCGCTTTTTAACCATTATGGCGGAATATTATCATTTAATATTATTTAATCATGATACGCAGCTGAGTATTATCAATTTGACAAAAATTCAAATACGCTAAATTAAAAAAACTCGCGTAAAAAGGTTCAAATTATTAACAACAATAATAAAACATTGTGATAGATTATAGTATTTTTAAGGCTGTAAAATTTTCAGCCTACTCTCGTTAGTAAAATATTTAATTTGAATATAGGGAAGTATGGTACATTACCTTAAAAATGAGAATGAACATTTTACTGTGAGATTACAAATTTGTAACAATAACGTTTTATTATGATTAATAATTATGTTTTTCAAATAAGTATGTGAAAAGGGGTTAATATCTTCAATTAATGTTGAATATATGCAGACTTTACAAAAGAGATGTACTATTTTTATTTAATTATATAATACGATATTGCTTAAGAATGATAAGGTGTCACATTATATATAAAATAGGTAATTTTGACCACATGGTTAAAATTGAATTGGAGTTTACCTCATAGAACAATACTCTGTTCTAAGTAACACATTTTATTGGAATTATCACTAATAATATGATTAAATTTTTTATTTTTAAGAACACACTATAATTGTGAAGTTGCAGTTTTTTTAGAACATAGTTATGTGGTATTTTAATACAAATTAGCAACCAAAATATTTTTTCGATAAATTTATTTTATCTGCATATTGATTGATACATTTAATTTATATTGACAATACTATTTTTACTTTTCTTTTGAGAAAATGCATGGTAGGAGAATAGTCTTATGCTATTTTCAAACTAAAACTACTGTGGTAGTGCTATGAAATTGAACATTCTTAGAGGACAGCTAAAGAGATTAAATTTGCCACCTTTGGTTAATTACAAATTTATATACCAATAGTTTTAATACCCTCTATCTGTCACGATACGTGATGTAGAATATTTTACAAACGTCACTTTATTTAGAATTCAGTGGCGTTCCTTACTTATAAATACATTTAATCAAAAACTACGTACCATCATTACTGAGTGAATGTTTTGTAGAAAATTGTGTTTAATTTCAAAACGTCTTACCTTTTCATCAATAATTGAAAATTAATAATGAGATAAGTATTTAATAGATAGCAGTTAATAATATTTGAAGGAATTTAATTTGTTTGATATAAGTTTTCGAGTTTTTGAAAACATCACCATTTCCGCAGATAGAAGCTATTATAACATAAATGTATTTTATACAAGTATCTGAAAATGAGTGGAATAGTGGATTTGTGGATTCGTGTGGAAGGGTGAATTTGGATAGCTGTGGGAATGTGTGGGGATTTTAACGAGATTAGAAAGGTGGGTGGGAGAAATGAAAGGATTCATTGAATATTGTGCGGTAATCGACAGAATGGATGCTGCGCATTATTTTACGTCAAGGGCCGAAGCGAATTGATTTTTTATGTAAATATATTTATATATTTATAGCTTTATGCGCATATTCAATAGACCCTTGCTTAACTGTGTCGTTATGATGAATAAAGATGGAGCGTTGTTCGATTTATATTAAAATTTCTGAGATATCGATGTAAATCCCCAATAACGATTGTATTTTTTGTAAAAAAATCTTATACAGTGGTCTTAAAAAATTGATTGTTAAATTTTTTGTGTTTATTTGCCTACAGCATTTTAATGACATCAGGTTTCATTCTCTCAATTGCTCTTAATGTTCATGTTTCGACTTCGTAGAGTCCTATGAAGAAAACAATTGTCTTAACTAAACGAAATTTTGTGATTATGGTTATATGTAGATAGATTTTTTTTTTTTAATTGTATTCTGCTTTGACATTACATATTTTGCTTTCCCAATTCTTCCCTTAACTTCAACGGGCTATGTTTTGTCAACAACTGATACAAAAATCATAGCCTGTCATGATACTAAGCATCGAGTACTAAGCCAATTAACTACGACAGACTAATAATCATATTTTCTGTTAGACAACCGTGTATACGGGAGTTTTCATATTTTAAGCATAGTTCTATAACTATTCCACGTAATTTATTTCGGCCTTTCTGTCGGCAGAGCAAGTTGAAAACTGGAAGCATTAATTAAAATTGCGGCGGATATATTTTCACGGAAAAACTTATTCATCTTTTTTAAGTGGAAGTTTCCAGCTAGCCTCTTTATTCGCCAACCGCAACATTTTATTTTTTAAAAGAATCTGATTTTATATGAACGGTTCAATATTAGGAAATTTAATTTCAGATATGAATCCATAAAAAGTTAATATTTGACACTCAACTGAACAACGTTATGTAAAATGAAATAGAATGTGTTTTTAATTCGTTCGCAATTGTTACGAAATTCCCAGACAATTATTTCATTAATTTTAATGATGAATATTATTTTAATGATTTAGGCTTTAATTCAGACGTAAACAGTAGAAACTCAAAGTTTTTTATAAAGTCTCACTTTTATCTTGCGTTTTATTTTCACTTTGAAAACCACTTTGAAATCAAAAATATTTTGGAGTATCCATTCATATTCATCTCACATGCTAGGCCACTGCTACGCCATCTTAGTTACTCTTTTAATACGCTATATCAAATTGTTATATATTTATGTAATGCAGTTTTTTATGCCTGACTTTTACGTATTGATTTATATTTGTGATATACTTTATTATTTATACATAAATAATATTTTTTTTTTCTAATATTTAATTATATTTAAAAAATATATGTTATTCCTGATGAACATTGTATAAAGCCAGTATTAATAAAGAGTTTAAGACATTTATAAACTGCTTTGATTCCTCTGAAGAGAAATGATTCCCCGCATGTCACGTGGACGACCGGGATTCGGTTCTTTAATTTTATCTATTTAACTGAATTTTTTAATTGTTTTTTCTAACTAGAAAAACTTAATATGTACGATGAGTTTTATAAGTTTTGTTCACCATTTATATCATCAGTGTTGCATTGGTGTATACGCTTTTGATGATTTCGTTATTTTTGTAGTCAACCTGGCATAACTAGAATGCACCTATAATAGCCCACATCGCATTATTTTTCAAAGTCTACAAATACCATATAGAGTGGCTGTTTTTGGATAAGTTATGTATGTATATGGTCTACTTGTCTACTTTAGTACACCCTGTTCTGTCCTGCGTGTTTAGGAGCTGAAGCTTATCCATATATATTTATTATCATGTCCCCTTATCATTTATTATCATGTATATTTATAATATTTCCCCTGGACCTTCCCCGTTTGAAAAGCTATGTAAAACTAAAATATTATTACACACTTTTATTAATTGTATCCTTTAATCAACTATTTTTTTCTTTGATTTTTGAACATTCAAATATCATACCAATATTGTAATCACATATATATACTCGAATATATCATATATGAAAATAAAACAGAAACAGAATTGAGAGTAAAATCAAAAAACGAGTATTATATTTTCATAAATGCGATTATGGAGTTTAACAAACTTACTTCGGAAACAGTAAATATATTGTAACCTTAGGAATTTTTGACGTAACATATGTAAAAGTATTTACGTTTTTGCCAACTAGTGTATGCGGTTATATATATGTATATATATATATATATATATGTAAAATGGATGTGTATGTATAATGTATTGTACATAGGAGGGTTTGATAAAAAATTACGCAGGCCATTTGACCGACCGCAAAAAGGTTTCTCAGGGCGGGAAAATGGGTTTTTTGGACATAAATATGCCACCAGTTTCACCGTCACAATAAAAAGAGAAAAAACCGGTTTTACTTTCCGATATAATTTAATTTTGCAAACAACGTAACGGGTTCGCAGGGCGCCCGATAATATTATATCATTTCGCGCACTCGCCCTGTGGCCCTGCGGCGCTGGCGTGCGGTCTCACTCACTGACATTTCATTTATTTATTCATTTATACAATCCTGTATTTACAAATGTTGTTACTAAGTGTCATATACTGCTAAGATATTATTGTTTTTGATCTAATTAAAATACTATCACTGCTGACGAATATCAGTATTAGACCATAAAAATATTTATGAAAATGTGTTGGGTAAAAATAACCATATTTAACCTTGGCGCGCTGATGTGCGGTTATCCAGATAAACCAAAAATATGTCTGGTCAATAGAACATGCATAACATATTTGTGTAACATGCATAGCATGCCGTCGTGTTATAAATTAATATAATTATGATTTCTAATTGACTTTTCGTAATTCTAAGATATTGTTATAAAAATTGAAAAATTGTTTTTCAGGCGTATTCTAGTATAATGTATTAAAAACATTTTACAGATAAATAATATTGCTTTAAATAATTAAAAAAAAATAGATTATCATTGTGACATCTATGCTATTTCAGGGAAATTAATATCAAATTTTGACCATAGATAGCGATAGTGTAGTTGTATTCAAAGTGTTTCCACATAGTAACATATATACAACTTCAAAAAATTTGATAGATATGGAGATTGATTAATGGGTGAAAATAGTGAACGTTATATTTGTATAAAGTGATCATTTAAATCAGCCGGAGACAGGTTGTAAGCCCTGTAATTACCCATACTTCTATTAAATATAATAAAAAATAGCTTATAGCTTGCAGTGTCTTTATAGGTGTAAATCCAGTAATTATGTGTTCTTGGACATATTCAAATATTGCTAATTAGAAAATACTTTGTTTATATCACTGTTTATTGATAAATGAACATTTTTCAAGACCAATTGTCCCTTCTTCAGGACACAATGTATACTAAAATTAAAAATGCAAGCCGAGACACAAACAAAACTATCAATATAAGTAACTAATTAGTAGGTATTCATTTTTTATTTTAGTACACATAGTATCCTGAAGAAGGGACCATTGCTTTTAAAACGTGTTGATTTATCAATAAACAGTGATATAAATGAAGTGTTTTTTTTATTATTTATATAATATGTTGCTATAAAGTAACTTTGCAATTATTGCAAGTTATAAATATTTTAATGCTGCTGAAAAATATTTTAATACAATTTTCTTGCAAAATTCTCAATTATCTTCATCATTCAATACAATAATTAGTTTAATAATTTTTTGAATGCATATATGTATATATATATTTAAGCGTCATTTCTAACAACGTATGAACTACCAACATTTAAAGATATTCGAATTTTCTTATAATATTATTATTTAAATACGTCATTCTTCTTATAAAATCTGATCTAGTGTGTCTTCTTTATCACATTCATTTTTAAAAATTTATACTGGCAGTTTTTTTGTTAAGAGTGTAAAAATATCATATTTTCAATAAAGAAAAATAAATCATTTCTTTACTTAACGTTAAAACTTAAATGCTGACCACTTAACAATATTTCAAAATATTTTCCAGGAGAGCTAACTGCAGTCCAGTATAGGTCAATTTTTAACTCATGGTTACTTTACAGTCGGTCATTGATGAATCTGTTTTTTAATTATTACAATTTTATTGATAACAAATGAAATCACATCTTAATAATTATAATGACTTTGTCGATGCCCTTCGTCAGCTGAAACTAGTAGGTAGGTGAAAAAAAATTTTTTGGTAAAAAGTGAAAAGTATATTTTATTATATTTAAACACACTGCGCGCGGTGTACATAACCGATACCATGCGTCAACTGACGTCAAGTGCGTTGTTGCATTACTGTCTAGTGTGAAACGGTCATATGAATTTGTCTCTTTCTCGCTTAGATAGCGCTCGCACACATATTGACCTGTATCGGTACACAACATATTCTTGAAGTGTCATGACCAAAACATCGTTGTACCTGTAACCAACGTAAGCATCTATTTCACTGGTGTACCTATCTATTCACGAACAGGCAAAGTTGATTTTTTTATAACGTTATAAAAACAATATTTTGTTAAAAGCATGAAATTCACATCTCTACTTAAATAAAAACATTAATTTAATAATATTAATAGTAATATTATAATTATTAATTTTTAATGTAATCAAATTTTATTTGTAAAGTTGCCATTCAGTATTATTTCAGAACATGTAATTATTTATATTTTCAGAATGTTAAAATTACTTATATCCGATAACAGACACTACAAAAATATATTATTTATTATAACGCTAATGTCAATTTAAATAGTTGATCGGTTGTATGTTCACGTGTCAAGTGCATTTATAAAGTGGAAGAACGCATTCGAACGAAATTGAATTCTAGTCAGGAGAGATGAAGAAATCGATTGAGGAAATTAGGTCCGATAACTTCGTCGAGGCATTTAAATTGAAATTTCTACAACTGCAGCTGCGGGAAATTACGTCAGATTAAAGATTATTCCAGAACTTCAGAACGAGGCGCTGATGAGCTGGAATATGTATGATTTGATTTTCAAACATATTTTTGTGAATTCAATTTTGCTTTTGGAATTTAGTGTTTTATTTTTCTGCGCCAGTTAAGGTTTTTTTTAAAATTCAAGTTCCGATAAATAAAGTGAAAAAACATTAAAAGTGATTCACAGAGGAAATCATAAAAAAACAAGTAACTGTAACAAAGTGGGCCAACTTGACTGACTGATGTAAAATGCATATAACTTTTGTAATATTAATATTTATTAAAAAAAAATATTGTTATATGAAAGTGTACTTTGTTAACTTTTTTTTAATATATGTGTGGAAAATAACACCATTTAAATGACCTCCATTTTCTTGTTGACAAATAATTGCTCTTTCTAAAGTATTTTGCATTACATTACGCAACGTTTTTGTCTCCAAATTTGTTATTTCTGCACAAATATTTTGTTTAAGCTTCTGAATTGTTGCCGGTTTGTTCATATATAAACTCGGCTTTTTAAGTAGCCCCACAAAAAGAAATCAGGCGCCGTCAAATCTGGGAAACGGGGAGGCCAAGCAAACTCTGTATATTTTTGAAATTAGCCGGTCACCGAAAATACGTCGTCGCGAAACATAATATAATTAAAAATAAACTCCATCAAAGTTATGCATTTTTAAAAACAGTCTGCCCAAATTGGCCCACCTTTATATGATATATAAGGGGTACCTTAAGATTTGCCCAAGCACGACGTCACATGACAGACACATGATTGTAAATTATCCGTTACAACGTAACCGAGACTTATTGTAACAGCCCTGAATATTGATTCTGCAGTAGAATACGAAACATCGGCCAAAGAGGTCGGATACATACGGCAGAATAACACAAAAAACTCTACGCAAGAGATTCAAAATGGTGTGTATGTATTTATTGGCGAAACAAATTCCCAAACGTAAGGAGAATTTTTTTTACATTTTTGTTTTGAAATCAGTTAAATTGTTATATTTTGGGAAGATTATGCCCAGATACAGCGCAATATGACAGAGATTGGGCTATAATTATATTTATATAACCAAACACCATTCAAAATAATATTCTTATTTAATTCGATCGTGTAAAATTAAATATTGTACTTCTGACGATAAAATAAAACGACAAAAATCTTTCTTTATTATTTTTCTGTTTATACTGAATATCTGTCATAATTTCTAAGACTTGTTTACGGAAACAATGGAATCTCAGCTTCTACGGTTCCCCTGGGGATCTAAGTTTGGTCTGGAAAATAATTTCCTGATATATTTTCTTGCCATTGTGCTATTATCCCGTATTATTTACTCTCCTTAATTCTATTATTAATTGAGAGGTTTACTTAGATTACTTACTACTTCATCTCATTTAACCATGTTCTTGTCGGTGCAATGCTCGACATGCGCCTCCGTCCTGAATATCATCCAGAAGGTATCTATCTACATTTACTTGTCTTATTATTTATTGTGTATTTTGATGGAATCATGAACTCTGAAGGCAAAGAAAAGAAGACGGCTTGACGGAAGTGAATGGTGTGCTTATGCAAATTTCTCCATTCTGAAGGGACTATAGATCGACGATAGACTCTCTCAACCTATGACAAATCCTTTAATTTTTTTATATATGTTGCGAGAAGAGAACGTACCCTGTTGTGTTGGGCCACATCACAGAATGGAGAGGAAGAAGAATATCCGTTGAACAGACCAAGTGGAAAACATTCAAAAGCAACAAGCACTTTTCTAGCGACAGTTTGCAGTTAGAGACACGTGGAGCAGTATAATTAAGGGGAAGGGAGTTCATAGAGATCATAATTCTGTCAAGAATGATCGACGTAGAATAAGTATTTCAATTTTCACAACTAAACTTTGTACTACACACGCGTTGGGTTATTGTCACTACTATAGTTTTGAGAGGTACAGTCCCTCTCATTATCAGGTAATAACTAAAATAAATACAGTATTGTAGTACATTAGGGTAGAGGGATGGGGCTCGAGAAGGGGGAGGGAGGTTTTGGTTGTTAACGGGAATATAGACAGTAAAGATAAAGTATAATATTTGAATAGGTATTTTTATCTAACCCTTCTTCTCTATCTCGATATTAATTAATGTTTTTAATATACTTTTATATAATTTGAGCGATACAATATTTTAATTTTTTTTACGCGTGGAGTGTTGAATAAAAAATATTATACTATGTTAAAAATGGACTTATTGGCAGATTGCCGCTTGGCGAATTTTCGTAGGCTTTCCTGAAACATTGAACATTGAAATAAAGAACAAACAGTCCAAAACAATGATCACTTTTATTGCGTTTTGTTATACGTGAAACCCTCAACATCTCCATGTTGTTTAAACCGTCTACTTGGAGCGGGGCAACTTTTGTAATTTACTCAAATGGGTTTCGTTTTAATGAAATGCCCTTAATTCAGATAAGAGGAAATCCGCTGTTTACTAAAGGTTTACAATCTACTGGGGAAGCAGAAAAAAGTACAGTCCTGTGCAAAAGTTAGGATTCGCCTTAGAAGTCGTTAAATGTAAATGAAATTAGAAAAAATCTATATAAATATTAATGAATATTTATGCACGAAAAATTATATTATCCATTATTTTTCAATTGATAGATTTATATCTTATGCATATCTTTTTAGTTGATTAATTAATTTGTTCATAAGTTCAAAGAATACTCTGGAAGGACAATTTATATTTAAATATAGAGTAATATGGCAACAAAAGACGAAATGATTTTTTAGAATAACATATATATTATACATACGACATTTATTACCTTTGGTTGAGGTCTGTAAACGGCGGATGGAAAATGATCTAAACCTCCAAGAATTGCAGTCAAGAAAATGCAGCTTCCATTGTGTTGTTGCTGCTTGGATTAATTGGAAAAGGATTATGTTCCAGATATAACTAGATACCAACAATATATACCCCAAGAGAAGAAACAATCCATGGATGTGATCTTCAATTTATTTTATGTATTTCATTACAACAATAATCGTTGTATTGTTGTACAAAATGGAATAAACTTACCTAACTATTACTGCATTTATTGGTACTTAAATTAAAATATTAATTTTTGTGTATTAGTGTTAAATCGTGCTAATAGCCTCAATTATATAGTGGCAAAATCCTCAGATTCATAAGAGCTCAAGAAATTAAAATACACATTTTATCTTCATGTTTTGTTAATTATTTTAATCATACACACCCACACATATATTTGATGATATTAATTAAAAAAATATATAGCTCTCGAAACTTTTGCCTGTGGCTGTATTTTCACATCTCCAAAGACAAATTATGTAAATAAATCTCGCAATGAAGATTTTTTGCAGCCTAAGGGTGGACAATTTAATACGTCACGCTATATCTTGCCATTATTGACACCCTCCGCTTCCGTCACACCTAGTCACGCTTTATTAAACCCACCCTTTCAAAATTACATCATGTTAGAGAAGACCCCTCTCTACTACAATATATATGAAAGAATTTTTAATCAAATTGTTAATATTGGCGTGCTTGCTGGTCTTGTAGTTAAAATACTCGCCTAGTGATCTAGTGACCGAGGGTTCGAGTCTCATTCCAGGAGACCAGAAAGTTAGTCCTATTTACATAGCACAAGGATTTTATCTTATTTTAAAAATAATACAAATATTTCTGTGGCGCATGTTCCGTGTTCGCATAGCTATTTTATATACACCCAACTCTTTTTTTACACGGTTGATACGTTCCACAAAAAACCGTGTTTAAAAAAAACTTGTAAAAAAAGTGATGAATACATAGAAAAATCGAAGATTCGTTCCCTAAATTTAAAAAACCGTGTTATCTGAAAAAATAATATTGTAGTATAGAAAATCGTGTAAAAAAAGGTAATAATAAAAATCAAATAAATAAATTCTACGTACGTATTTTAATTAAGGAAAAATAATAAAATATTTGTATGTATGTACTAGTCATCGCTACTTGATAATTTACGCGCACATTTATGAGGGACTGGACAAAATTCGTTTTCATCGCTGGAAATTTCTGATACGTCTAATGTGTTAGAAACTAATGATGCCTTTTGTTTGTTATTATCAACAACAGTTTAATTTCTAGTTATTAGGAAATCTGTTATCCGCTTTCGAGTTTTTTGTTTCACAAGTTGTTTATAGATTTCTTGATACCCAGCTGTATACATCTGCAGGTCCTGTTGGAATTTCAAAGCTCGTTCTAGGTCATGATCATGAGTGAGAAAATATTGTTTCATATTAGTAGCAAATTGCAAGCCCTCGTGAATTAAAGCAGCTGTAAGTTGATTGATTTTGCCTGTATCTTCATCTTTGTTATTAGAATCCTTACTACCACCGTAATCTGTCATAACTTCAATTAGTTCCTCATCATCTAAAGGTTTTTCAACCATTAATTCATCGATATTCGCACTTTGCATGTTGTCAAAGCCTTCCTTCCCAATAGCATATGATAAAGTTATAGTTTCAGAAACTTCTACTGATTGCTGTGCTATAGAACTTTCACTTTTAATGCATTCTAGCCAAATTGATTTCCAACAAGCATTTAGGGTAGAAGCCTGCACTTGCTTTATGGCGGAAGAAGCATTTGTAATACAATTCAAAATTGTGTAACTATTCCATGCATCCGATCGTCAAGTTTCTTTCTTCGATTGAATCATACATAGATGAATAATACATTTTAAATGTTGCTATTATACCCTGATCTAACGGCCGAATTAATGAAGTTATATTTGGTGGCAAAAATAGAAATTGAATATTTGGGTGATCTATTACAGGATGGCTGGGCGCATTATCAACAAGTAAAAGTACTTTGAATTCAAGACCTTTTTGTTGCATATATTTCTGGACTTCAGGAACAAAACACTCGTGAAACCATTTTTTTAATAAATCTGCTGTCATCCATGCCTTCTTATTTGCCATCCAATGAACTAGAAGCTGTTTAATGTTTTTGCCTTTCAAAGCTCTTGGTTTTAATGATCGGTTGATTAACAGAGGTTTCAAAATATTATCACCAGAAGCGTTACTATACAATAAGAATGTCACCCGATCTGTAGCTGCCTTGAAACCGCCAGCAGTTTTTTCTGATTTCGCTATGTATGTTCTAGAAGGCAGCAATTTTGTCTGTTGACGCTATCTCTCCTTTTATTTTTACATTGTGCAATGCATGTCTTTTCAGAAATTCCGTCAGTCATGCGTCACTTGCATGAAATGTCACTTTATTTGTTTCTTGAAGACTTGTCGATGGCTGCTCCTGAACTAGTTTGTATACTCTAAGCGCCTACTTTTTTATATTTTTTTCATCTACAGGTATTTTTTTTCTGCATGAAATCCTCGATCCAAACTAGTAAAAGTTTTTCCATCTTCTCTAAGATAACATTTCGACTATACGACGACTTTTTGGAACTAACTTTTGATCCAGAAATTACTGATTTTCGGATGGAATCTTCATTATTTTTAATTGTTATAATAGTTGCTTCATTCAGAACAAAACTCTAATCCTCAAATGTGGAACCTTCGCCTCTTCCAGGACGGTCCAAAATTTTCAACCTATCATCCAAAGAAATAACTCAACTTAGACATCTTAGCACACTAAATTATTCGATTCACTGCACAAAAAACACGAACACAACACGCAAGTGTTCTAACAATAGATGGGACACGTGTTTGTCCATTGACCATTGTTTACTTTTTGTACCGCTCTGGTTGGCGTTGATAGGAAAGCCCCCATCATATGCAATGTAATCGGTTAGAACAAATTATTTGTGTAAAAATATGTATTCATTATTTTTTTGGACTGTGTCATTTCAAAGTCGTGTAAAAAAAATCCGTGTAAAAAAAGAGTTGGGTGTATTTAAAAAAAAATCATATAATTTAGGACAAGCCAAGTAAAAAATGATCAAATAAATATTAATCAACATTTTATAGATATAAAATCGACAGGAATTACGTAACTCCGCCCAAATACCCCCCTCCAACTTTGTCACAGTTAGTCACGCTAGCTTCAGTCGCCCTAACTATCTACGTGATGTACCGCCCATAATGATAGTATATATATATATGTGCACTCGCTACTACCAACTTAATGATAAATTATAATTATTGTACTATTCATGTGTTATTCATTTATATTATGTATAAAACGTATACAAGAGCGAATCGTTATTATTTCAGCCTCTAATCTAAACTGTTGTCGAGAAACACCAAACACTTTATCATATATTTTATCAGAGATACGCCATTTGTATCTAGAACATGAGTACTGACTAAAGATAATGAGGGTATACTGGACGTGAGAACTTCTTGAGAGGAACATTTTAAGACGTATCTATGTGCTGGTTATAGGAAATGAATTTTGGCGTAGACGCTACAACAATGAGTTCATTATTTTGTAATGAAATGAGATGAGTTTATTAAACTAAGAAGTGATGGTAGGTGGTTGGACTATGTGGAGAAGATTAGCGAATAGTAATCATGCAATCGTGCAATTACGAAGTCATACGAGCGCAAGAGCTTGGAAAGAACAAAGTCAAGATGGAGTTATAAAATCTTTAAAGATATACTTGTCTTTGAAATTCAGGACTCTGGACAAATTGCTCGTAATATAGATTAATGGAGGAAAATTGTCGAGGAGGCCAAAACCCAAAACCAAGGGTTTGTACAGCCAATAGTGATAAAATATAAGATTTCCCGTATATTTCTACAACTTTAATATAAAATAGGAACCACGTGCTTCCAAAACCACGAAACTAAACCCGCTGTTAAATTTAATTGAGCATTACTGGTAATAAGGATCAATAACCACCTGTTTATGTAATTAATACGAGGGCAACAAATCTTTTTTTAATTTGAATGTCAAAAGTATTAATATACTTAATATATTATTGAGTTGCGGCTTTATACACGGTATTAAATTCTCTACCAGAACAAAGAATCAAACATGTTACCTTTTTCTATCTTTTTTTTGTTTTTTAATTGTAGAGTGTTGTGATTCTCTAATATATTGTGTATGTCTCCTATATAGTGAACTGTCTCCATTACGTTAGATCCCGGGTGTTATCTTTCTTTCTTGAGAACCAAAGAGTATTGAAAGAGACCGCAGCTGTGCTTCCAGCCTCTTTTAAAGCCTCCGGGCTGCAACCCCCCCCCCCCCCCACCCCCCTGTGCGTCAATTCGGCACCGGTTATTACTAAGAATCTTCAGAACAAAAACGTCACACCTAATTTGTATATTTCAAAGAAAATTTACACTATTCTTATACTTTTTATATACATTCTATTATATTCTACATTACATTCTATTATACCAGTTTTTTTCAAATATCCCCACATGTATTATATATGCGCACATAAAGGACAGTACATATAATATATGTATCTTCCGCAGTTCTCTTCATGCTTAGGTATATCTCATTTTATTTCTCGATAGTTTAAGTTGTCGATTACATTTCCAGTGCATTAATTTATTATCATTCTTCCGCACTTAGGATTTAATGACGCATACAACTGTCGATACTAATAACCTATTATAGATTGTTGTTTGATGGTACGTTTTTTTGTGAAGTGCATCATCCTGGCCTTCGAGATCGTGTAATTCATATTGACTGTGTAGATCCTAGTATCTCATCATTTTGTGTTTTTCATTTTTTAACCCTGACATTAAAAATGGTGGTAGAGTTTCCATCCAAGGATTTTTTAGTTGTATAAATTTCATAAAAAAAAAATCTACTTTGTTTATGGCAATCGTTGTCGAGTGTACATGTCAACAATGGTTTAAAAAGTTTCTGTCAAGAGAATTGTTTTGATGATGAGCTTCAACTGAAAGGTTCGTAGAATTAAGACAATCCAGTATTATTAACATAAATCAAATCAAAAATCAACGATTCTAGAGTTGTCTAATAAACTACAATGGTGTCTTGGAAATAAAGTGTTTGTGTACCGCATGATCTTTAAAAGCACAAGCAATATTTCCTATGCTTAATGTATTGATAACAGTATAATAAATATATTTTACATTATTAGCAGCATTTTCGATCATATATCATATTTTTTGATTTGTTTGAATTGTATATAGCGTTCAATTACTTAATTTGGGCATCATCAATTTATTTGTAATGTATGATGTATTTTTTTACGAATATTTCATACCATCTTGGCGCCTAAAATAAACCTTCGTTAGGTAATGTCAATGTATACATAGAGCACACCAAATGTCTACAACACCAATTAATTTATGAATAACCAAAAAGCCATGAGAAAATTCTCATCAACTCCCATGTGACGTCCATCCATATTCTTGGAAACCCTGTGACTTATTCCAAATAATTATTTCACAGGCTTTCTCCAGATTACTAACTCCAATACAATGAAACATGATATATTAAATAAGTATCTTGGTTAAACTTAAATAAATTATGTCTTTGAATAAAGCAATGGATAAATATTTTTGAAAATTATCTGAGTTGCCGCCGGGAAATGAAAGCAGTAATTTCTGGTAGACCAGTCTTCGAACAACAACTATGGCAACATAATGAGTTCACAAAGATTTGTATTGCATCCTCGTCAGTGACTTATTTTAGGGAATTATTATTTATTTTACTAGTAGTTCACAAAAAACCTCAGTTAGATCCATTAATTCTACAGTTAATAGTTTATAAAACGATGTTTTAATAAATTACCGTACTATCACTAAAATTTAATTTAATGAAAATTATGGAATTTATTAAATGTGGAGCATATTCAAAAATCCTTAAATTTTTATACAAAAATATATGATTATATTAAAACACTACTATAATTAAAAAATAGACCACATCCAACGAACATTTATAGGAATATTTAAATTGGCTTAATAATAAAAATGAAATAATATAGAAAAGATCCCGAGCTGCAACATGAAGTTGCAAATGATACCGGAGATACGTAATAAAGACACTAAATCGATCTTTCTTAAGCTTTGCTCTTCGGTGCAATATCCGGTTACGAAAGAACAAATGTAGGCTTGCCGCCGTACTCCACGGCGTTCTAATAATTCATCAAGCGGACAAAAATATCTAGTTGTAACCTTACCCAGCTCGAGAATACTAGACGAAGTACTATCTGCTTTGAAGAATTACAACAAGAGGAATCTAACCACAAAGCTGAATGCAGCACACCTAGGATTCACGGATGTTTGTAAGTTATCAAAGGACCTTTAGTAAAGAAATAGAAGTACCGCTACGTATGGGTCAAGATCGGACGGAGGTATATTTCTTAAAAAAAACGACACAAATACGCCAGGAGTAGAGATATACTAAGCGAGCTGGTTGGTGATTCCACGTTGTCTTCTACCAACTGTGTAAGCCTGGATTATTTCCACGAGAAAGCGGTTTAAACTCTACAGTGATGTTTCCGATTAAGGTTTTATTTTATTGTTAATCAATTATTTTTGGGATCAGGATTCATTAAATGAATGAAAATGGACTGTTGACCTCCATTTAATATTTTCTATATATAATAAACATTTTCTTTCTCTGTAAATCACTATTCTTTGTCAGAATTTCACAACCTTAGCTAGAGGTACATACCAGGCATTGACGTGAATGAATGTATTTTTTCTTTTAATATTCTAATTTATTTCAATAAACATACAATTATTTTCCTCAGTACCTACATATATTTTAAAATTTCTCATACGGAGTTTATAAAAGCGTTTGATATTAAGATTTAGCTATATTACTCTCTTTCAGTAGCATTCAGTCTACTCTTTAGTAGACTGAATGCAGTGAAAATGAGATCACTTAGGCGTATGTGTAGCAAATCTATTTATGACAGAGTAAATAAGGAAAAAATGTAAAGCTGATGTTAGTATAATGAGTACGATTAAGAAAGAATCACTTATGTGGTTTGGTCATATGGAACGGATGAATGAGGAGAGAATGGTAAAAAATATATATGACGCAAGTGTTGATGGCACTAGAAATAGAGGACGTCTGCGAAAGACTTGGAACGACCAGGTAAACCAGATACTGGAGAATGGTTCTGTTAGAAGCCTCAACAATCAGCGAGCTTGTATGAATGTGCATGAGGCGAGAATTGTGTGTCAGAACAGAAGAGTGTGGCGCTCTTATCCTCTCTGATTACCCCCGCGGGGAAACGGCGTGATGATAAGTTAGTTAGTTAATATGATCTCTCAAATGAATTCGCTGTTGTGTTAGTTTGTAACTATTTCAATGTAGTTTTCAATGAAATAACTGCAATAAATCCTATTTTGTTGAGCTCTTCATGCGGAATCGTTTCGTGTGCTACTTTTTATTTAATTTGCTACATACACTAGTCGTAATTTTTTTTTTTTATATGTGAAATATAATAATTAGCTATCAATCCACAGTTTGCGTCTATTATATGAGAATGTGGAATGGTTGTCCAAATGTTGGCAATTTTCACATGTGGCGCATTTATAATAGATTAGTATATTATTGAAACATTATATACATTTGTTTATATTGTATGAAATATAAGTTTTTCATCCAATGTTCCGTATAATAATAAAATATAAAAATTAGAACAAAAATATACGTAAGTAACAATACAAATAATTTTTAGGCAGTAATTCTCTATTTTGTTTGTAGGTAGGATAATTGTTTTTATATAAATTTCAGACGTAGATACATAGAGTTAAGCTGACTACATTATATAGTACTTTTTTTTAATGTAACGTAAAAACTTGTCTTAATTTGTGATAAATTTTTTGATCCGTAATCGGACTGTTTATATTTTAATTTAGCCATTGAAATATCAATTATTATAATTGATGTTTTCAGGACAAAGAAAATTGAAAATTAATGATAATTATCATGAGATTATTACCTTCTAGCATAATTACTGCTACTGAATCTCCAGCTATTTTAATGGCTCAGCTCCTCAATACACATGATCGTCCATTCATATATATTCTACTGAAACTTTATGAATGGTGAAAAGTGAAAATTTTTCCTTCTTATATTTAAAAAAAACAAATGTATCCACATACAAACCCAACCACAGCGAAAACCACAATCTTTAATCCCTTAACCTCGAACATTACAAACATATCTACACAGTACGATCATCCCCTGTGCCGCATCCCTCTGCAAATGCGGCAATTCATCCTGACCGCAATATTGTTGAAAAGGAAATTCAAATTAAACGAGTGGTTTTTTAAACCCCTTCGCAACAATGGAGCCTTTGTTCCACTGCACGGAGAAGCCGTCCTGCTCCGTATAATTACTATGTTATTTAATATTCCATCGCCCTTCCTCGTTTTTTATGTGCGACCTGATTATTGTTTTATAATAAAGTCATAAAATAATAATAATTATCTATTACTAATAATAATGATTTAAATCAAAGACGAGTCTGTAATGAATACTTACGTACGATGATAAATTTACTCGTTTGTATTAATAAAAGTTGCAAGGAATATTCGTCTATTACAAATCTAATCTCTCAGATCATTATTATAATTACAATAAAATCATATTATATTTGTAAACATTTTCAAAACAAAGCAACGATTAAAACCTATTAAATGAAATGAAAAAAAACTCTAATAAAATATTATTTCATTAAAAATGATTAAATTAGTTAATAAAATGGACTAAGGATCCTGGAACCATGTGGCAGTATGTACTCGAAGGTTTTTTGAGAAACATCGTAATTTAAAAGTTGGTCATTTCCAATGAAAAAAATAAACAATAATAGTAATAACTCACTAATAAGGCAACATATGTAGATGGAATCTGATATCGTATAGTTATACTACAATATAATTGGTTAAAGCTGTCAAACATGTATTCCAAAATTTTTTCCGTTATTTTATCAATATTTATCTCACTTTACTTTTAATTGTGTTTTTTTGTTGTAATCATCTAACCAACTTATAATCTTTGAGTTTAAAATATTGTAGTAGATATGTAGTTAACTAGAGAGAAATCTTTGTATTCTGCGATGTTTTTTTATTATATTTATTCACACACATTTTATATTACGAATAACTAAAATAATCTGATGTCAATTAATATTTTTTAATTATTAAACCTTTAAAATAATTTAATTTTAGAATGTTTTTGATAAATTTAAGCTAGAAAACAAGTATACTCATAAGAATGTTGATTACGGGGTCAAATTATTATTAGTATTAAGTTTTCAGTCAACATGTCTCTTATAATTTCACGATATAGCTCGGATTGAAAAACCAACAACGTCATGCCGCTCAGCGCGCATAACTTGGTTATGACGTCATGGTTTACTACACAGCACGAAATGTGATATTTTTGATATTTTATTCACGCCGCACGTGGGAAGATGAGATTAGGTCACATAGCCATGGCGGTATAAATTTTATAATCAAATTCTAATAAATTTCTTCGTGTATTTGAATATTATTTACAATTTTGATGAATGTTATATATTAAAATCTACTACACTTAATGTTATTGGGAAATACGTAAATATTTGCTTAAGAAAAATATAGAAAATAAAATATACATTGTTTTAACACGATTATTTTTTAATGTATACTTCAAAAATAATATAAAATGGAACGAAGTTATGACTAAGGCCTGTTTGAAATCAGAATCTCAATAGTTTAAATGATGAGCAAACGCTGACAGGTCGTTTTGGAGATTCCCAGGCTGACAATGGAGTCCAAAAATTCAAGCTCGATAGTTGTAAATACATTAGAGAGATAGTGATGTCCACATCCACGTCGTACTATTCGGGAAACGCTTAACTAAAAGTCAAACGAGCGAAGGGCAAGTGTCCGGTGCTTTGAAACTGTAAGGGAACACTAAGGGAAAGAAAACCCGTACAAAAAACTAAGGTATATTCTAATGTCTAAAAATAGCGGCAACCCCACTAGAGTTCTACAATGTAATGGGTTAATCATCTATCCATACAAAATACCCAAATAATTTCGAATCCTCAAGGAAATTAGCCCGACTCATTTTGAAAAAAACCTTTCAAAACGAAAACGGAAAATGAATTTGGTGGATTTTGGAAAATGAAATGTCAGGATTTTAAACATATTCTTACAATAAATCTTTTTTTTATATATATACTTTTTTTAACTTTTGAGAGAACTGAAGCAACTTTATTTTTTGTGTGTTAACATAATTTTTAAAATATAATGATTATGAATTCTTATGAAACTCACTACAGCGGTTATGAAATTTGTATGATCCGAGCTTAACATAATTAAATTATAAATCTTTGCTTTTACAATAATAATATTTTAAATAAAAATATAATTTCGGTCATACAATCGATTTATTATTAGAAAATATCAATTGATTTCGCAATAAAATTCATATAACAGAACACATAGTGTTTTGGTAGAAAAACAAAAAGAAAAGATACATAAACACATATTAAATACATTTAGATTATATAAACAAAAGTTATGTTGTATCCAAGTTACCATGGGGACACGATGAGTTAAATGATCTGGATAGACTTGATTTATTCTGAAATACATGCTCTGAACAGAGAGTTCTGTTCTCCATTAACATTGGCAAATTCTGTATCTAATCTGACTATCAAATAATTGCTAATTGCTCTGTCTACCGGCTCCCTAGCGATGGTGAATGAAGGTGTCATGAATAATGTATATTCATGACACCTTTGAATAATCATTTGCCTTTCGCTATCATATTTGAAATAAGTTTTCCGTTCACAAAAGTTGATAATTATTTTTTCTCTTGATTATTTACATTATTCAAGGATTATTATGTTAGTGCAGAAAGTAAACCAAAATTTGAGCCAAATTTTGATGTATAAACATATTAACTCATAACCCTCTAAAAAAAGGTCAAAAATGTATGACGAAAAGTGGCCAAATAGGTACCATGGTAAGTATACATTCTAAATATGAATTAAATATATTAATTAGATAGATATACATATAAATGTGATTGACATTAAAAATATATCGACGGGGCGATTTTGAACATAAAATTAATTTTGTAATATCATAATATATATTAATATATGAATTGAATATATTAATTAGAAAGATATAATATAAAATCAATTTTATCGAAAAATATTGTTGTTGCGCCACCGGGATTCGAATCTGGATCTCTTTCCTAATCGGGGAAGGTGCATTATCCAACTATGCTACAGCGACAATATTTTTAGCGACAATTTTCGAACCTACATGTTACCTTTTTGATATTAATACATTTAATCGTTCCATTATGTGAAAGAGCCATCTACCTTATACATTTATATATTTAATTCATATTTAAAATATCAAAGATCTATGTTCTGAATAATTACAACTTCACAATAAGAATGTGTTCTCCTAATAAGTATACATTATATTCAATACACAATAATCATATGTTTAAAAGTTAAAGAATGTCCTTTCAAGTCCGGTAGGTAGGTGAAGATTTTTTTTGTGAATTTAGAACATATACATAGGTACCTAGTAGGTTAATAATAAATGTTATAATATGTAATTCCTTTCTTCCCAATAAATTGTACACATAACATACATACTCGCGTAGTATTGCACATAACCACGAGGGAGCTTATTGTACTTATTCATTTTTTTTAGAGAAGATAGGCTTATATCAATCATGTTATTTCTTGTTTTATAAATGCAAGGAAGTTATGTGAAAGAAGGTAAGAATATAGAAATGAAACACAACCTAGCTTCATAGCAAAGCTACCATATCTCAATTTTTTGATATTGAAAAATGGTCTTAAATGTAAGACCGCATTTAAATGCTTATGAAAGATCTTACGATTTCAATTATAAAATAAATTATATTTAAAATATATATATATATATTTAAAAAAATATAGAGTTGCTTACACGGATTACATGTCACATCAATATTATTACTTTATTAAAACTAAACTAAGCACTTGTAGTATTAAAATAGGACTTGCTGGTCTTCTGGAACGAGGCGTGAATCCCCGACCACTAGAACACTAGGCCAGCATCTTAACCACCATACCAAGAAGCTACTCAATTGCGTCCTGTTTTCGGTTTATCATCGTCTGTTAGGTCCCCAAAGAGTTGGGTTGTACAAATTTCGGAACGGTATTTATTTAATTTATATTCACGTGCCACATACAAAGCTGGGTGTATTTCATAATTCTATGACGTTTCCTGAATATGGAACCAAATAAAAATATTTTTTTCAGATTCTATTCTCATATATATGTACATATACATTGAAAAGTCTTTGAGGAGAAAGAGAATGCGGTTATGAAAGAGTGTTTTGTGGATTAATGTTTGATATTTATGTGGGCATATAGCAGATCAGAAGGATTTGGTAATGTGTTATAGATGGGTGCCCCAATAATCATCCATCACTGACGTGTTCGTGGTTGATGATGATCACGGAGTGTGTGTGTAAATGCGTGTGGCCAGAGCAAATTGAAAAAAATAAACTACTTATGGTTGTCATAAGTTTATTGTTGAGCACAGATATACAAAAGTAATGAAAAGTCTACATAGAGGAACGTTTCCTGGAGACGCTATCTTGAAAGCGGCAGTGCAAAGAGTGGCGTTGGTATCGGGCGTGTTTTTGTGGATGTTAGGAGCTCTGGTTTTACGCACCTGTAAAAGTGAGGTGCGTTCAGGGATCATTGGTAGTAGTGATGGCTATAGAGGCAACAAACCTGCACATATTCTAAGCGATTCACTTGATATCTGCTACATGTGACAGGAGACTAAAGTTTTCACCTAATCTCTTTGGAAAAATTACGTAAAATCACAGATCTAATGACACTACAAAGTAATTAATAATAAACTAAATATAAATATCTCTGTCCGACTACTGATATTTCCAACCCTATTTCACACTATGTTTTATAATACAAATTCAGGCAATTTTTATTTTCTGCCTAGATTGCTAAATAACTATTTATTGATTTATCTCATCGATTGAATCTAATATGGATACATTTTGCATAATATATGCTCAGTTCTAAAACAAAATGATCATAGACCAACGCTTTTAGCGCCAAAAACTGTTACATATCACGTGAATAGACTTCGTTAACTTTGCAACTTGGAGTTAATTTTAAATAAATTGTTAATTATCTTTAACTATTTAACTAACTATTTGTATCCTGTGTCTTCTCGGTCTCCTTAACCGTTTATAGGACAACATATTTTTTTATAAATTCTGAACTTTGCTATAGTTTTTTGATGTTTATGTTAAATATAAATAAATACTATTGAAATATTAATATATCGACCTGCAGCCATTTAGAACAATGATTGGATATTAATTTATTTCAAATATATATTTTTTAAATATTATAAAAACTGTTTATTTCAATACATAATATTTATTTTAACATCCATTTACATAATATGGTCCAAAACACGAAAAGGCACATTGCACGGTTTGAGTACATATGAAGTATGCAAGGATTATTTATACTGACAAATTAAGAAAATTTAAAATGTTTGTATTCCTCTGGCGTAACACATATTTTAGACCAATTACGTTTTGGAGTAGATGATTCACTTGCTTCCTATTCTTTCTTCTTATTCTTTAGTTTTTTCTTATTCTTTCTTCTTATTCTTTAGTCTTTGAGAAATGTTTGATTTCAGGTTTTATTCAAGTGCTATATTTTTAAAGCCACTAGTTTTTCTTCCAATATTCGAATCCACGCCTTGGTTATTATGATCATTTAATAAATCAAAATTTTTTTTTTCATCCTCAATTTCGAATTGGCCCCTAAAATAATAAAATATATAAATATGAATTAAATATATTAATTAGAAAGTTATACATATAAATTCAATTTTATCGAAAAATATTATTGTTGCGCCACCGGGATTCGAACCTGGATCTCTTTTCAAAAAGGGGAAGGTGCATTATCCATTATTATTTAAAATATCACAGACCTATGTTCTGAATAATTACAACTTCACAATAAGAATGTGTTCTAATAAAATATATATTTAATAATATTGTAATAGCAATGCACTTTATAAAATACGCCATAAATATTAAACTAATCTTGTAATTAAACAGTTCTGATAACTTATAAACAATTATGGTGTTTACGCACCTTTGTTCCTTCGATTGGCACACCTGGGATTGATTGTTGTTACTACTCATAATTTATGTGTATAAATATTTCCGCCTTTTTTGGAGATTGAAGAGCGCGCAAAACGACAAGACGCAATTGCATCCAGTACACCGTACGGTAAAGATCTCAATAATCAGTGCGCATTTCGGTCATTCGGAAATCTACCCAGAAGAAGAACAACAACATCAGACCAGCTATGACGCCAAGCATCAGTGAGATCAAGCAAAGGTTACAATATTATCAATAGAAAACCCGGGAACGGGAACACAGCTGTCGAAAGCGTTCACTGGAACATGTGGTGTATAAAATTGAATATTTTACAGTTTCAGGCAAGCAGCAAAATTTTAGCGATACTCATTAGTTATTTTTAAAACTTTTCCAATCCGTATTATTTTTATGAAAAATAATTATCACTTATGAAACTATATTATATTTATTATAAAAAAAAAACAAAATTGCGATCGCTTGATCATTTATTTTATATTTTAAAATTATTTTATAAGTCTATCGTGTGACCTGCAAATTTGTGATTTTGATGGTCATGCATTGCAAATAAATTATAGAAAACATAAATCCTATTTATAAATACATTCCTCTATGTATTTATAAATAAAAGTGATACAGAAATGTATATTAAGAATGTAAATTATTACATACATACGTTTTACTAAAATAAACCCAACGTTTCAAAGTTTTGCCGCAAAGATGAAATGTCGCGCGCGAAGAATACTGTTCGCAAACGCACACTGGTTGGATTTTCGATCGCGGTATATAAAGAACGATTGTGTACGATTCGGAGTGAAATTCACATTGCTGGTTACTTTTATTAACCAAAGATCATTCTTCAGAACGTTTTACGTAACTAAGTTATGATTTATCGGCGTAAATGTAAGGTTTCGGCTTATGCCCCGATGAAGGGTTAATCTTCGTTAATCTCAAGAAGGGCGAGCTCGTTAGAAGCTTCTTCCTTTCCTGATCTTCTCTTTCGGATTGGTTTCGTGATAGGAGTACGTACAAAAAAATTTCGCCTCCATTCAAATCCTCCATCCATCAAAATACTTATATATTTTTATAGTACAAACTTGATAATACCAAATAGAACTCCCCAAATTAAACGCACGTTGTATAGAAATACATATACATATTTGATATATTTTATTAAAAAATTATCTTAAGTTCATTATAAACAAATTGTCCAACATTGTGCTGAGCCATGGCTCCAAATATATTTAGATACGTGACTTTCTTGAGTAATTCATTCACCCTGAATACATTGCTTCTTGTATTTTTTATATATTTAGGTATTAGGTACTTACCCATTCTACTTCATAGTGAAACGGAGACTATTCTACGGAGTGGGTGTTATTGAAAGAGAATTTTAAAAATATTTTAATTATCAAATGTTGGAAACACTAAAGTAGATAAAATCCATGCATCGGAAATTACATTTTTAGATCCTCATTTTATTTATCGAAAGATCTAAAAGATAAAATATCTTAATGACAGATGGCGTGTATCCTGTGCGGGATAATAAATAATATAAATATTTACATTTTGATATCCCTCCAACACTGGTAACTTGACCTAATTAATATTCAGGATCTTTGACAGGATATTTCGTAAAATTTGCACGATAAAAATATTTCGTTCAATATTTTTTCAACGAATAACATTTGAATATTTTGCTCAAAAGAAAATTAGTCCAAAAATAATTATAACATTGTACGCATTTTCAATTCAAATATGTTTTATTGACGCTGTAATCCACCTGTAGGTAGATTAGGATGGTTCATTTTACATTAAAGGTTACATTTAATATAAGTTATATTAAGCGTACTTTGGAAGAAATTATTTTTATAGTACCTCCGGTGTACCAATATATGTAATAATGCTAAGGACCAAATGTTATTTTAGGTACTCTTTTTATTTGCGCTTTATCATTCCTATATTTATAAAACTCATAAAGAATATCGAAAATATTTTTGTGACTGATTGTGATCTTATCCTACCACTGATATTTAGACCTGGAATGAATAGGGACAGGTTTCAGTGTTTTTGTTACTTAAAGTCGACAAATGTAAGAACTATTTATAAACCAGCAATGTTTTTTATTTAATCAACAGTTTCTCTATGTGTTCGTATTTAGCAAATTTTGATTTGATCACTAACTACAAAGAAAATTCTATTAATGAGTTATGTCCCTATTTAACTTACGATGGGGTAAATAGGGTTATGTGTTGGGGTCAATAGGGACGGTACAATTATTATTTATACTGTTTCAAGGAGTTAAATTAAACAAATTATTTACTAAACCAGTTCTGATACTTACTGTCCAACAACATATTTAATTAAATTTTTACGAGATTCAAATATGTATAATATTATTTAGGTAAAAATTTAACTCAAATAAAGAAGAGAAAAAAACATTTTCAATCGTCATCTATGCGTGGTGGGCACGCGTAAAGAGATTTTAATTTTCATTACCGAACCCATAAATCTACTCTTTCAAATTACTAAGGAGTCTGGTAAGGTGTATAGTAGCTTATTAAGATCTAATGACACTTTTCCTATTTAATTGAAACCTGTATTGGTGAATTATGTTACGTTACCGAACACTTCAAAATATAATTAATGCTAACATCATTTTATCCGAGCTTGAAAATATCTTAACCAGGGCGGTCGGCTGTACCGATATAGGTTCGATCAGATGAACTCAAATTATCAATCAAGGGAGGAGGGTATCTTTCTAAATGATAACCAAACTGTTTCAGTATTTATTTTTGAACAACAGTAAATCTACAAGAGCAGTTCAGTATATAGTAAAAAGGAGGAGAAAACAGATATGTCAGTACACAACACGATGGAAGAATTCTCGTGATTCAACTCTACCGTCAAAGATTCAGAGAATTTTATCTCAACCTCTAATCTTCCTTCTAATTTTAGGAGCCAATCAAATTTGTGACTGACGTTTGCACACTGGACAATCTTTATCTTGACTAACACAAAATATATAAATAAACAAATTGAATGATTTGATCTTCAAATCGAGTACATCAATAATTGGTAAACACAAAATACATATAGAAAATGGCATGTACCTCAATCATCAATAACCTCAATAATTATTTAACATAAAATATATATATTAAAAATGGCATGATTTGATCTTCAGATCAAGTACCTCAATAATTATTTAATACAAAATATATATATATTTTAAAAATACCATGATTTGATCTTCAGATCAAGTACATCAATAATTATTTAACACACAATGTATATATATTAAAAAAATGGCATGATTTGATCTTCAGATCAAGTACCTCAATAATATTTCAATGGTGTACATTATTGTTTTATTGTAAAATAATTATGTTAATTATGAATAAGAAAAGATGAAATTGGAATAGATAAGGGATATACCTTCGCGCAATCATAAAAATCAATGGTTTTTCGATACCTTGGATTGTAGCATTAGCTGTGCATGGAGTAGCGAAGGCTGCCGCATTGATGATGACGGTTACACAACAGATTATGTGGGTGTGATTACACATATTATTATACTTTTAAAATAAGCAATGTTATCTTTGTGGTTAAGATTCATATTTTTATTTTTTATCTTTGTTTAATTAACCACTAAAATGAGTTTAAATACATCTACCGGTTTCGAAAAATACCATTTTCTTCTTCAGGATGTCATAACTAACTAAAACATACATTGTTTCTTTGACAGAATCTATTTTTAAAAATCTATTTTTAAAAGAAAATTTTTTTTTTTTTTTTAGTACCTAACTCAAATCATTACTTAATACAAATAAATTCTAAAGACAAAGATGATAAATTTAACAATTCTGGTGTCTATAAACTTAGTTGCAAGGATTGTGCTGCATTTTACATTGGTAAAACGGGTAGAAATTTTAATATAAGAGTAAGGGAGCATTTGAGATGTTTGAACAATAGTGGATTTTCAGAATTTGCTAATCATTTGATAGAAAATGGTCATGATTTTGATAAAAAATTGGGATTGTCAATTTTGCATATAAACGGTGTTGGTCACAAATTAAATAATTTGGAATCGTTGGAGATAAATAAAGCGTGTAAAACTAATCAAAAAATTATAAACAACCAACTAAATTTAACTACGAGTCCCATTCTAAAATTTTTTCCTAAAAATTATTCGAGTAAATTTGTATTAAGTAATGATTTGAGTTAGGTACTAAAAAAAATAAAAAAAAATTTCTTTTTAAAAATAGATTCTGTCAAAGAAACAATGTATGTTTTAGTTAGTTATGACATCCTGAAGAAGAAAATGGTATTTTTCGAAACCGGTAGATGTATTTAAACTCATTTTAGTGGTTAATTAAACAAAGATAAAAAATAAAAATACACATATTATTAATTTGAATCCGGTCTTAATGAATTAGGTTTATGAAGTATATTTTTATTCACAGTGATTAGTGTAAATGCTCGTCTAGTAATTTAAGAATTGGAGCTTTCATCGTCAGCACTTTCCTCAGGCAAGATAGTTAGGCTTAGCCAGTATGCGGGTTCCCCAAAATTAACACTAACAAATATCTTCTGAATTTAGGGATCTTATCCAGATTGGTTCAATTCCCGATTTTTATTACGCTAAATTATGCAGAGATCAGCACCTCGAGATTTAGTTGTTCGAATGAAATTATCACAATCGCATAACAAGATTGTCACTTTATTTTAATTATTTGACTCGCGATTATTAATCTTAGTAATCCGGGCGCTGCTATCAAAACACACAAAATTATTAGGCGTCGAATCGAATCGATCTCCAACTTTGCTAAAATAGTAGTGATCCATAAATTTATTATAATTAAAAATTTCTTTAGGTCTCAATTTTGATCGCATCATGGCCTTTGCTTAATGACACGATAGCTATCCCTTTTGTTTTCTAGTCATTAGAGGGAGAGCCCTATTTGCTTACGTTAAAGGATGTGCGAATGATTTCTATACCGGAAACATCTCGCCCGTAGAATGGCTAAATAACAACATACGAGGATGCATGTCCAGTTGAATATAAATGTGGATGTTAAACGCGACCAACTTTATACTAAGGATCGAGTTTTGAATTTGGAAGTCGCGTGCATCTTGATGCCTTTTTATTTTGGCTCTCTCAGATGATCTTGCGTTAGTTTCAACCCAAATGCCGGATGTCGAGATATTTCAATATTTTTTGTATCTTAACAATTAGTTTATTGGTTTATTTCATTTTTGGCTTATAAAGACGGGAATATGCTTTTGGAAATAGCAGCATCTTCTCTACTGTAATTCGTTTTCAACAGCCTTCTCAATATCTTCTTCCTCGTATATTTCTTTGTCCCCTTAGATAAGATTTGTAAGTTCTCGGCTTTGTCTACTTGTCTACCGACAAGATAATAATTTATCTGGAAGTACAGTGACATAATTCAAAAATAGTGTAACTTATACTATGTGTCTCTTCATCCCGTAACACGTCCCTATTCTCCCAACGACCTGTCCCTATTCTCCCCAAACTAGGATATAATCGACACTAAAAATCAGTGTGAAATATTTATAAATGAGAAATTTTACTCGCAAAAAAATACCAGCAATCGCATAAAATTCTTATTTATGAAATATTAAGATCAACCGAAAAACCAAATTATTTAATAATTTTACAAGCAAAGTTACGCGATGTAAAATTTTGTCCGTTAACCTGGAAAATCTTTGCTTGATGCTGTCCTTATTGTGTGCGGGATTGGGTTGTACAAGAATAACCCGACGTGGTAACAATACTTTTTATTATATATATATACAGTTATAAGTCAAATACAAGAGATGCGTTTCGAGCAACAGCTCAGATACGAGAGAGCGCGCCCGACAGCCGGGCGGTCTTTTATCCTTTTCGCACGCGTGTCTTCCAGGCACCTTGCGCCTATGCACTCATCCATATATACATCACATTTAATAATTAAAAATGTTGTTATTTGGCACCATGGTTATAGTGTTTACTAGTAGGCAAAAAAAAACATTTTTGTTAACATACAATATTCGAAGTCCAAAACTGAAGCCAAAGTGGCTTAATAGGATTTTAGAACTTTTTCTGACGATTGTCCCTACTCCCCCCCATCACCCCAAAGTCCCTATTAACCATATTGTCCCTAGAACATGCATACTTCAATACCTTCAAGATAGTTCCATGATACAAAAACGATTGCACGCGCTATATTTTAGGCCCATCCAGAGTGGTTTTGACATTATTGTATATTATATCATCTTATATTATAGTCTTATGTATTTATAGCTTAAAGGCACATATTATTTTAACTAACGGTTCGTACCCAGCATTGTCCAATACTTTAAATAGGCAGTTAGGGTAGATTAGGTTACGACGTATCAATAATTTATTTTGCTTTTAAAATTAGCAATATTAACTTTGTGGTTAAAATTCATATTTTTATTTGTTATCTTTGTTTTATTAACCACTCAATTGAGTTTAAATACATCATAAATAATAATTTATTTTGACAACGGGAGGACGAAATGTTTAAATGGATTAATTTAATCATTATGTACTAGAAATATATGAATAATTATTATGTATATTGTAATCTAATATATAAATTTTATATTATCCATTGTAATTAGTATTTAAAAGAAAAATGACTTCTTCAAAATCAGCTCTTGAATAACGAAAATAAATATCCCAATGGATACTATATTTATTGACAAATTTTGCCAGGAAAAATAAATTTTTTTGAAGGAGTAAAGTAAATATGTTGTCAAGTAATAACTGCTAGATATCTTTTCAAAGCTCAGGTCAAAGGTTTTGTATAGTTTCTTGCTATAAATTATGGATTCCAATTTCCGCAAGGTTGCTTGTTTTTTATCCCTCAACCCTTTATCACAGACAGCACGTTCTGGGCTCTGGGCACACATCGTGCATTCCCAAAACAACCTTAGAGTTAATCTTCTTCCATGAAAAGGATTTTATAAATGTATGTAGGCATACATATATTACGAAGCACATTTGATATTTCACACTTTGTACTTAGCACATTTGATATTTATTGGTGGTTGGTAAAGAAAATAGAAAGCTGCGCTCTCTCTCTCTCGCAAGACACAACTCTCGCCTCATATATCTACTTATGTATATTCTTCAGTTGTTGAGGCTTCTGACAGAAATAAATTTCAGTATCTGATTTACCTGGTCATTCTAAGTCTTTCGCGGACGTCTTCCATTTTAAGTACCATCAACACTTGCGTCATATATCTTTCATTCCACTGTCTCCTCATTCATTCGTTCCACATGTCAAAATCATTTGACCGACCCTTTCTTATACCTGTACACTATGAGATTTAAAAAATATATGTTTTATAACTATTAAGTGTTTATTTATAGGTACTTACCATGCAATACAATTTCTAATCATTTAGTTGTTATAAGCGTTCATTATAAATCATTATACAATATTTTTATTAGTTAACTTTGTTTTATTAACCACTTATTGAGTTTAAATACATCTATCGGTTTTGAAAAATACAATTTTTTTCTTAAGGATGTTAATACTAATTAAAAACATATATTATTGTGTCTTTACCAGAATATATTTTTAAAAAAACAACAATTATTTAAAAAATAAATTTAGTACCTAACTCAAATTGTTGCTTAATACAAATTTACTCGAATAATTTTTAGAAAAACTTTTAGAATGGGACTCGTGGTTAAATTTAGTTGGTTGTTTATAATTTTTTGATTAGTTTTACACGCTTTATTTGAGTTAGGTACTAAATTTATTTTTTAAATAATTGTTGTTTATTTTAAAATAGATTCTGTTAAAGAAACAATAATATATGTTTTTAGTTAGTATTGACATCCTGAAGAAGAAAATGATATTTTTCGAAACTGGTAGATGTATTTAAACTCAATAAGTGGTTAATAAAACAAAGTTAACAAATAAAAATATGAATTTTAACCATAAAGTTAATTTTGCTAATTTCAAAAGCATTGTATAATATGTTTACTTATTTTTATATCTTTCTAGAAAACCATTATTTTCTTTATGCTAACGGTCATCCTTGTGATATTTACTTTCCACGTGTACGTTTAACATTCTAAACACTTGGCACACTTGATTACATTCGTTTTTAGATATTAACATTAAATGATGTGTATATAGTAAATATGATTAATATGAAGTGCCCTTGAGATGAACATTTTAACGAAATTATCCAATGTTTTTATTATTAAGATATATTCACACGCTTTTACTTTCATATTGTTGCATTTACGTAATTGTCCATTCATTTAATAAACACAAACACTACCTATCTTATAAAGGAATGCTATAGCCTGTGTAAGTGTACATCCCACACCCACGCAACTCGAAGATCCCACTCTGCAATTTCAAAGATCAATATAAGTAAAAAAACTTATTCGTTGCTAAAAATCTAGTTAAACAGGTACCTGTCGAAATTGACGTTCATATTTTTGATATTGTTTGCAACTAACGCTGTCTCAAGTCACGACTCCTTGTAACGTACTTTTTTTGTACACATGTCTTTTTTCTGATGAACTTCCTTAGACAGCTGCTTTTTATTAGTATCAATACTATGGACATTCACGAAGAAAAATGCTCTATAAAAAACTGCCAAATCATGAGTGATGGATATTGTGAACATATACGAAGAGAATCGTTTTGAAACCAATACCACATTTCATGCAAAAACCCACATGTCACCATGAACCACGATAAAAGCTGATGAATTGTTTTGTAGACTTTTGCGAATTAATTTATATAATCAATTGAAAACTTCAATCAATATTCTAAACCATAAAGATAGAAACGAAAAAACGTACATAATACACCAAGTATAATTTTATATAAACACCTAAAAATAATTGATCCTACTGTCGTGTTTTGTCCGTTATTATGATTACAATAACTTTATATTATAATTATATTACATTATAAATAAAACTCTATGAAATTAAAAAAACTAACACCTAAGGAAGAAGAAGAAACGATTACAAGAAATTTGACCACTCCCATATTCAATTCACGAAAAACATTATAAGATGTGTGTAGGCACAACAAATACCTCGAAATAAAAATAAAATAGTACTAATACATAGATTCACTTTTTTTTCTTTATCTTTTTTTATGCAAGAACCACATCAATATTATATTATATTAATGGATGATAAATAAATTGATGTGTGTGATGATTTAAAGGGTTGCGCGTACTTTACATTGACAAAATTCGAGATTTTTCTTTCACAACTTAAATGCATATTGAACTTAATATATAAATTATTTTATTATATATTTAAAAATGCGCGAGATACAGCAAATCTTCGGAAATGTTTTTATTTGCGGTGTACAATTAAGAACGATTTAACAACCCACATACGAAATTAGTATGTAGAAGATGTCAAAATCTACTGAATGATCGAAGGATTTCTCTAAATTTTTTTTTTCAAAATATCTGTTCTTTTTGACCTTCAAAATTATCTTTTTTCCTCAATAAAATAGCAAGTTTTCATGTATTTTCATGTATCATTCAGTAGTCCTCTATGTGTAGAATAAGCACTTAAAATTTGAAGCCGATCGGTGAAACAATTTTTGAGATACCGTGTATACGTAAAACTGTAATGCTATGTAATAAAAAATAATTTGAATGAGCTATTTCAAATCTTTCATTAGGCTAATAATAATATATGACTATGTCTTAAACTAAAGTGCCTTGTAGCTGCCTACCTTGCGCTTACTACCTACATACTCACGTAACTTCATAAAAAGTTTGTAGTCATTTTCAGATATATATATATATATATATATATATATATATATAATACTTTAAACATGTCAATTTTTTTTTTCGATCCAGACAAGTGCTTTAATGCATTAATGCAAAATTCTTGTGGTAAATTAATAAAATAATAAATTCCATTGTAATATAAACATATTTAATACATGTATTTATATATTGTTTAGAACAAAATCATCATTATTGTTCTCTGTATTTATTTATATCTGTCAAAATTGTGTATTTTATACGTCTCATTAATATAATTATGTTATTGTATTTGAAAAATATTTTGCAAACCAAGTTATAGTTTAGTTTTTACCTATACTTAATTGAATGTTGATTTATCAATAAATACTGGTTTAAACAAAGTGTTTTGTCGTATTATTTATATAATATATGGCCACAAAGTAATTTTGATAATACTGAAGAAATAATATATTTAATTATATTTTTTAAAGTTATGTATATTAAACCAAAAAAATTTCGTCATTGATAAAATGCAAAGTATAAATCATTATTTGAATAAAAAAACAGTGATAATATCGTAAAAAAAAATAATATATATATGAATATAAAAATGACTCCTAGCTGAGCTATATTCTTAATTTTGTTAAATTTGTTTAACATCTACACTTACTACTTTACTACAGTAGAAAGCAACCATATTTTTAAAACGCAATATTTGTCGAATGAAACTTGAAGCTGCACCGGCAGTTTAATTAAAGAAACATTCACCTGCTAGTTACAGCTCAACGGACCTCAAATCCATTTTTATAACCGAAGTAGGTAACAAATTTACATTTTAAATACAAATTAAATGTATTAATTAGAAAGATATACATAAAATCAATTTTATTGAAAAATATTGTTGTTGCTACTGGGATTCGAACCTGGATCTCTTCCAATCCGGGTAACGTGCATACTATACTATATATACTATAATTGTTTTGTTGTCATGGAAGACACTTCTTCTTTATGGCCCATATCCACGATAATCTCTCAATAAGACTTTAATCTCCGAGTTAAAGTATCTAAATACAAAATAATACAAAAATGGGGACTCCTTATCCGATTCAATATGTGAATGTTAACAAGTCACGTCGCAATCAGAAATTTTATTTAATTCAAAGAATAATTTTCCCATGTGAAACTTATCAATGTTCATGTATTATGAAATGTAAAATGCATTTAGATTTTAAGGAAACAGGTTCTTTATTTTATGAAATCTTATTATAAATTATTATCAAATGTTTAAAAGCCTTCAAATATTATAAATATGAACAAAACCTAAAGAGTCTTAAACAATGACCTAAGATCTTTAAATTATTTATTTTTTAGATTATAAATAATACAAGTCTAATGGAAATGGGGATGAATATTTTAAATAGTTGAACAACTTTCTCGGTAAGCTTTTCTACTGGCGTGGATATATTTAATTTTTGTAATTAAGCGCGTGCTTTTAAATATTCTTTGAGTATCGGGGAATTTAAAACAATTCCGGGTCTCCGAAGGATTTGCGGGCACCGGGAGAAAGATTGTATGAGAGTTATTATCAGCTGTTCGCGACGCTTGTGTGCCCGCCACCCTTAAACGGACAGGGATAGAGGCGGGTTCTGACTTGAGAAATTCCTTACAATCGACAGAAATCATTCTAATACCACGTGGATGAAAATAAATGTTACGTAATGAATTCAAATATTTTTAGCACATGTACCGACAACAGTTATATTTTCGTAGGTATAAAAATGGCCGAATGCAGTGGAAATAAGGTTGGTCAGACGCACGTGTGGTAAATTCATTCATAATAGAGTAAATAATGAAGTTTAGGGTTAAGAATGGGTCATTAAGAATGTTTAGTTAAGTAAAACGAATGAATGAGGATACAAAGATGATCCTAGTAGAAGCCTGAATAATCGATGAGAATGCGTTAGAAAATTTATCTATCGGAGGCCAGAGTTGGATGTCATGACAAAAGAAGGCAATTGCGCTAACTCATAATGGTATGAGTTTATTATCGCTGCCTTTTCATGATCAGCAGCCCAACTGACAGAACCGAAGTGACGACGGATGTCCGTTGATATAATGTCCATAGGATTTAGTCGGATTGTAGTTATATTGGTGAATGTAGACAAATTGCAGTGACAATACGTTACAACTGCAACACCGTATATTGCTGCGATAATCATGACGATAAATTTGCTTGTTGGATTAGGTGGTGAAGACACTCGTCTTAGATTCGAGTCGTATTCCAGGAGATCAGCCAGATTACAAACATATAGCTTAGTTTAGCAAAAAACGGAGATTTCCGGACCAGTCTGAAATTATTATTCTTTCGTTTTATTCCGGAATGCTTATGTTGATGTATTGAGGATAATGATGAACTCTCCACCAGTGATTATCTTTAAGTATGATTCCTTGTCGTTCTCTCTCCTACTTTGGGAGGTTCTTCTGATAGTTAGACTACCTAAAATATTGTTTTCAAAATCATCGGAATTCGCAAGCCTCCTCATCTCGAGTATTCTCACGTCGGGGAATATGTTCACTACATTTGCCCAAAATATATGCAAAAACTTATGTTCATCTATGAAACTTTCCTCATTACAATAATCATATTTTTGTAGCTCGCTAGTAATCATATGTTCATATCAGTTATCAATCATAATTTTGAAGCTTACGAAATAATTCAAATAAAGAGGAAGTTAAGTCAAGATTATTTGATTTTAATTCATTAACTAAATCATCACGAAGTAAAAACCTACCTTCAAAAGAACTATTCTTTGAAAAATTAATTAAAATTAATTGACTCCTGAATCAGACTCTTAAATTGTATTGTCATAAATTTGAAAAGTTAATAGCTATCCAATTAAACGTTATTCAAAAATGATTTACGGATTACACATATATACGCAAAACAGATAAATTTATCTCAAGATTAAAATATATTTAATCTTGAGATCAATTTATCTAATATTTAATCAACTTGTTGAACACTTACTTCAATACTTTTGCAGAAATATTATTTTGAGCCACCATTATTTCAATGAACATAATTTTTACGGATATGCCAATTAGGTAAGCAATTCAATTAACAACCTTTACAAACATAAGTCGATAACCCAATTTACAATATTCATGAAATATTAATTGCCCCGTCAGAACCGGACTTAACCCGGGAAACTCTCCGGGCTGAAACCGGCAGAGGGGGTGGTAAACGGCCTCCCGCTGAGGACTAGGGGATGCTGTGCTGTCATCTCTCTCCCACCTGTTTATCTCAGCTTCTTCCCATCTCTTTTCGGAGGAAAAACTGTGATCTGCTCTCTCTTTCACCCACACAAGTGTGGCAGTTTCACTCAGAACGCTGATGGGAAAACAAGCCGCGTGTTTTTGAAAGATTCATTTTTTGTTGTGGTGTTTTTAATTTTATATAACCCTTATCGGTGTTCTAACTGTGTTCAGTATATGTTTCTGAGCGCTTAGTTCATCTATCGCACGACACCTTTACATATTATTTTTACCAGATTACTTACAAATTTAAATAAGCCTTTAATTTGTGTGCCACACCAATCGTTGGATGTAAATTAATTTGTGTTTTTCTCATATAGTTTAATAAAAAATATTTATGAATTATTTTTATTTATAATTTTTAATTAATTTTTATTGCAGATCTATGTAGTTTTTATATAAAAAGTGTAAAATCTCCGATAAACAAATGTGTACTTTACAAAAGTGATGAGTGAGTGGTGTTAAGAATATCATAATGAAGGTAATGTAACAGAAATATTATAATTTAAAACATAGATTACGGTGCATGCACATAGTAATTTTATATAGTATATATTTTATTTTTATAATTAAACTTATTATTATTTATTATAAAAAGTATTAAATAAATAAAATCATTTTTAATAACAGTAAAAATGCTGAACGAATGAAATACATAATGTAAGTTACATCCATTAGTATTAATATTATTAATTTCGAACCCTGATTTTAATGGGTACAAATTCAGTGTCCATATATATATATACATAACTAGATCACGATTGTCTATCAGCAAAAATCAAAAATAAAATCATGTAATTATATATTTTTTATTAGTCTACTATTGACTAGATTGTAATGTTAATTTACAATAATAATTTAAAATAATTATTTAAAATAAATAAACTGTTTGACTTTTTAAACTTTATAGTTTTTTTTGCAATTGGTTTATAAATATTACTTTTTTGTACGTGCGTAATCAATTTAATTTTGAATTCTCGTTTCGAACTTACGATCTTCATATAGTACTTTAAAAAAAATCAATAATTTTTAATTCAAACTTATGTTTCATACTTTAAAATAAATCAAGTACGTAACTTACTTGTTTGACATGAATTAATTAACGTATCAATTTCTGACATTTCATTTCATTGTAAGAAATCATAATTAAAAGTATTTTAATCAATATGGTTTTCTTGACATTTAAGTTAAGAATTAATAAGATTCAAAATGAAAAAATGCTCAATGATACTGAGTGGTTCTTCTATAAAAATATGTATTGTATATTTTGCAACCCCCTTTAAAATACTCGATTAATATATCGTACAATACTGACGTCATCGCATTGTTTAAAAAAAATTAATCATGGTTTTCGATACAAGAATAGTAATCAACAAACGAAGTCGTACGTATCCTGTAATATGATGACAACAAAAAACTGATAAGTCTACTCATCAGTAAATTACATATCTTTTCAATGATTTTTATCGCGCGTAATATGTTACTTAAAAATTTAAGAATATATTCAGGTATATTATATTATTATACCGTTATTCTAGTATATTTCTTTAATATTATATAGATTCATCTTCACATAGCTACCTTTTCAGAGAAGAATAAAATAATTTTTGAATCCTTTTTATTTAAATTAAATCACCTCGAGAATGGCTTCAGTTTTTCTGAAACCCAAAAACTCACATTTATTTGTTTTATATAAAAGAATAAAAGCAACTTTGTAACTTTATTGTCAATACTTATTAAATTATATCAAAAAGACACAATTATTATTATACTTTAAATTTGACCACAAATTTAGTATATAGAAATTAATTTTATTTACATCAATTGTATGTTCATGTTATTCGTATTTTTAATATATATACCACTATACCATTAACCAATTATATTTTTAATGTTTAAACAACAGACCACCAACTAAATAGACATGAACTAACGCAAATTTTTTGTCCCAAAATTTTTATTTTGATGGCATCCACGCGATCATTTTTGTGCCACTCACGCAATCAAACAGCTCGGCGACTTATTTTAAAAATATGACTTGATTGGAACGAAAATTTAAACGCTGACAAAAAAAATACTCATTAATGTAAAAAATACGTCTTCTTTAAACAGAGGTTTCATTTTTTTAACTTTTACTTTTGCATAAATGTGTCATAATCTATGTTTATATCATTTATGTTTATTTGGATAAATGTTTGTAGAATGCCCCTCGTCCCGCAAATAATGTTCCAAACCCCTCTCCTTTATATACGTTTTATATCACGTCTATTAATTTACTAGTCTGTGGTTTAAAGACATTCTGCATCAATATCCTAATAATAATGCGCTTTAAATTCAACAACACCGCCTCAAATAATGAGCTGACAGTGGAATGTCACAACTATAAAATCGTCACTCGCGACGCATTATCAGGACAAAGGTAAATTAAAATAAATGATTCCTATTTTTTACATTATAATTTAGTGGGTGTCACATTTTATTAACAACAGTGAAAATAATGCATAATCTGATTATAAATCAATTAATATAACCTAAATTATTATCCACAATAATGCGCGACACAATTGGAGCGACATTTTTTTTAATATTTTCATAATTTGGTAATATTTTTTTGTAGTTTGGACAAAGTTTAGAGTGTTCCGTACGTGTTATTTTTTATATAAATTATTTAAATGTGAAAGATATAGAATGATGGGAAGGGTTAAATATGGCTAGGATATGATAGATGCATGAATAGATATAAATATTTTGACGGTCAGATAGATAGATCAATTTGAACTGATGTGTACAGGAAAATAATTATTTGGAAAACAAAGGATCATAGTTAGGAGAAAAGCATAGTAGACTTGCTTGCAACTTGCCGCTTCAAATTCAGTTTTCCAAAATTCACGACATTGTTTGAAATTTGCAGGGGCTTTAATGGCCTAACACTGTATACCATTTATTGATCAACTAAACACTGAGGATGCACGCAGAGTAGTAAGCCAAATGCAGAGTTGGTAGGTAAATTGTGGGTATACATAGTAAAGTAATTGTCGAAACAAATTGATTCATAAATTATTAATTAAATTGACAATATTAGACTAAGTAATACATTTGGATGATTTATGCAGTGCCATTTTACGCTTATTTAGTATTTTTTAAGTTCTTGGTAGATTCTCGTGGATATAGTAAAAACTACTAAATAAATCGAGAGAAGAAAGGTATTCAATGAGTTTAGAAATTATACAGGTTCATATTGAAAATTATTAACATGCTGCTAGCGATTATTTCAAACATATATTTACATAAATAACCAATTTTATATTAAGTTCTAGACCAACCTTTGTATATTATTTAATATTACTTCAAAAATTGTTACATGAAATTAAGTGATGATATTTTTTTTAATGTGTTTTCAGTTAGTTCATTTTTTAAAAACATATTTCTGATGCACAATTTCTTATTACCAATATTCTACGCTTTACGGCCTGCCATACCAAATATTCTTTCATTGTATATTGTCAGATCGGTTTTAAATTTTGTAAAGTATAGATGAAACAATGTGTACAGTGCCACCCATTCAAGTTGACTGAGATGCAGAGATCTTGAAGATACATAATAGCCATCTTATGTATTTCTTGCCTAACTTGAATTCAAGTCTATCAGGAAAACAGAGCTAACTTAGTACACGCAGAAGGAATGAACATGATATGAATGATATGACGCAAAGCTCCTGAATCTTATTGCGGTGAAATATTAATTTCAGAAAGTGATATAAATGTTAGAATACTTCATAATATTTAATATATTTATTTGGCATAAATCGTAAACTAGATGCTTATCAAGAAACGATCTCGATTATTTAGAAAACAATGTGCGCGTAGAATAGAAAATGACGCAAATTTTCGATACTAAATTTGTACCTGGACAAATTTCATTCATGGATAATAGATAATATAGCAGTAAGTTTATTTTATTCACTTTTCCGTTTTTTTACATTCCACTCCATTTAATTAATTTATTGTACCATCTTCAATTTCACTAAATTCAATCAGTTTTCTATTTATCTTCGATTCAATCGTATTTAGTTTGTTTTTTCTATCATGTTTCTGCAACTCCATTCGATCTGTTTTTCCTGTCACCTTCAATTCCACCGCATTCATTATTTTCCATCAGCTTGATTCAAGTTTCTGTCGAATATTAACGGAGCTACAATTTTGAAATATTTTTTGAAAAACCGCCATTTTTAAACGAGATGGCGGATCAGGCTAGTAAACAAACTTATCCGAGATATCTACTAAGTCAATTTTACGAAAAGTTTTATCGAAATCTACGAAAATTAGTGTTCACAAAAACTAAAGTGTGTCGTCCCAAATATATAAAGATACACTTTTTAACAGAGATTGGTTTCGATATGTCCCAATCGTGATCGAAGAAAGTGTTTTGAAACTTTCCGGAAGTACGTCATGAGACTGCAATGGGTAGTGTTTTATTCGAAACGTACCTAATAGTTATCCAATTATTTCTAAAAATTACTTACCAAGTTTCATTACACCGACAATTCATCTGAGGGCAGTAATACCTAAACCGTATAATACACCTTTTCTTCTTGTTAAAAGGTGATAAAAAAGCAAATCTCTTTGCTCGACGCTAACCGCTTGATTTATTGAACCCTACAATGGAACGAAGAATTTCAATTTAGAGCCGAGTGAATTTAATTCAGAATTTGGGGCAGAGAAATCTTATTTATTTGCAGATTAAACGAAATTACCGCGAATAATAACCATGTTTTATCGAGACTATTTATTGATCTCCAAATAAATGGAATATTTAATATAATTTTACTTTTGAAAGAAGTGCTCAAATATCGACGAAAGCTACTTGTTTTGAGCGCTACGTGGCAGTACTCGATCGTTCAGTAGTGACCGTGAGTGTAACGGCGAAACATTTCACTGCCAATATTATTTCACATCCATTTATCATGAAAGACGAGGTCTCTCGTGCTAAATTTTGTAAAACCAACTGAACCACAGATCGTCAAGAAAATAAATACACATTTAATAAAAATATGTATTTTTTAGCCGAGTTGAGCGAAATGTTAAGGCCATTTTGTAATTTATCGTGCTGTGGGTGTACAAAGTTATTATAGAAATTACTTTGACAGAAAAACGCACTATTAATTGATTTCAAGGTTTGGTTATAATTACATTATTACGCATGCTAAATTTATGTAACCTTCAAACATGTCACGTAGTTTTAATACTTTTCATAGTCATTTTGTAACTGCAAGCTTCAATCATTCATAATTTATAAATAATAAGAAAATAACTTAATTTAAATCCACTATTTTTATAACTATTTTTCAATACCTATAGTATCTTCGTCTGGAAACAATGCATATTAAAATTAAATATGCAAGCAAAGATAAAAATAAAACTATAAAAGCCTAAGTGGTGGGTGGGAATTAGGAACTGCTTGTGAAAAGTGGTTTTAAACAATGTGTTTTTCTTATTATTATGTTACCATAAAGTAATTTTGCAAATATGGCTTTTTATGCTACCTCTACTTCTTGTTAATCTGTTTAACTCTCATAAAATCATAAATTTAATATGTAATAATATTATCTACATTTAATATAATAACATTTTCTAATGTATAATGTAAAGAAATGGGCAGTTTCCCTATATTTTACCTTAAAGGTAACAATCATTGCCGTTGGGTATCTTTTATTTTATTGCCTTTATTATTTTCCGTTTCTTTGTTACTTTTCAGGATTCATTTGTCCCATTAAAAGTATTTATGTAAGGATCATTATATTTTATTGTACCATTAGAGAATAGAAGAATTCACACAGTAAAATGGAAAAGGAGAAATTTCACTACTCTCAGTGGACTACTAATATGAAAAAATGTTTTTTTTTATGTATTAACTTTGATTTCAAGTGAAATCACAGTTTATTTGTGAAGTTTTGATTATTCATAATATAGTAGATACTTTCTATTGCCGAAAAGAAAAAATGTTTAAAAACAAAGAATATTAATGTTTTGTGTATGTCTCAGTAACAACTATATTTGTTCTGTGTATCTTTTTAAGTAATATATCTAATTTGATTTAAATAAAAAATAATTTTACTATCTAAAATATTGCATTTACGAAAATATCCGTTCAATATTTTTTTTTTCAATTTAACTCCAATAGCTTTATGTTTATTTGTTATTTTGATAATCTTAATTATATCTAACAATATTTTATTATTTTTAAAGTTTAGTTTAGTGCTTTAAATGCTAAATTTATTTGGGAGATTAACGTGTCATTTAGTGATAAACCCTGCATACTACACGTATTGCATAATGTGTAAATATAATACATTCTGATACACAGCATAAAAAGCTTTAAAAAATCCGTAACATTACACGTGTATGTGTTTACTAGTGAGCATGTATCTTTACACAGAAGAGCTAGAAGATAAAATTAGTGAGAAAAATTCACAAGTATTACCGAACATTTGAAGTGCTAAATGTGGATAAGGTACTTTTCTATATGTTATCTGTTTACGTTATGACTCTTAGGAAACGCTTCCACATCGCGCGAGATGCAGCAAAACTAGTGTAAATGTTTAATATATATACAATATATTAAGTTAGTTTAATATTTTTCGCATGCAATATGAAAAACATAATGTTTATATGAATGATTAAGCAATGACTGTATACTGAACTAATTACGGACATTTATTATAAACCGTAATATAATAAGATAACTAGCAAATGTAATGATATATTTTTATTTAATTTTCTTTGCCACGCGCCCGATGTTCGAAATAAAAAATAAAAAATATATAAAAAAGTGTACCTTACAAGAGTTTCTTAAAATGTTACTATTTCTGTTTCATCATAATACCTACCTACCAATCCTACCAGTATCACAGTACCTACTATTTTTTTCATTATTAAATTAAAAGAATCAAAAATTCTCTTTTCGTTTTTGTCTTTAAATATTGTTCAAAAGTTTTTGTCATTTAAATGGATTTCGGCATATCGTCAAATGGTGCTAAGTCTAGTGAGTTCTCTGAAATTTTCCAATTCAGTTCCTTTATTTTTTTCCGCGTTGTTAAACTGACATTGGTAAGGGTATTGTGCTGGAAGGAAAGGCCAGTCGTTTCCTGCTGTCGAGAGTTGAGATGCGAACGCTTTTCTTCGAGGCATTCGTTTACTGCGACCAATCTGTTGACAGAAGTCTAAAGACGGCAGTTTTGTTGGATCTGAAATTTAATCCTACTATAATAATATTCTTTAGCGCGTGGTTCTTTGTGGACTATCAAATTATCGAATAAAATAAACAAAAATAAGAATTAGAGTAGACCTGATACTTTTTATATTAGAAGTATCAATTCACCTGTTGATGGCCTTGATTTATTGTAATGTTTCAACATCCTTATGACTATAAAAATATTAAACATATTTTCTTAAGAATAAGATAATTAGCTCTAGCCTAGATTTGCTGTAATATGTAATCAGTCTGCTTTTTAATTTAACTATATAGTGGTGGTTTTTCATTTCAATTGTAACTATGCGTTGATTTCTTTCCTCATTTCATTGTGATTTTTTAAAATTTATATCATTGCCACTTGTGTTGTGGAAATAAAATAAAATTAATTACCTGTTAGCACTTAACCAATTGATATTTATTTCATCATCCTTTTATTCTTATGCCCAATCCGTATCATCACATTGTTTATTGTGGCAGGAAAAAGCTCTATAGTAGACTGGCCAAACGATTGCCTTAGGTTATTCAGCCATGATGAACTCCTTCTTCCAGGGTCCCGACTTCAAAAATATTTCCCTACGAGATCTTATACTTCTCCGAAAGTCTCATCATATGTCCGAGATATTGAAGATTTTGGATGTTTATTATCTTAAATAATTATCAAAATATCTTCATTCGTAACTCTATCCATCCGGCTTATTTTGAGCATTTTTCTGTAGATCCGCATCTCAAATACTTCTAGTCCCTTATCATTTCTTCGGTAAGTGTCCATGCTTCCATTCTATAAAATAGTATCGAGAGCATATAGCATCTGACTATTCAAGTACTTCTAGTCCCTTATTATTTCGTCGGTAAGTGTCCATGCTTCCATTCCATAAAATAGTATCGAGAGCATATATCATCTGACTATTCAAGTACTTCTAGTCCCTTATCATTTCGTCGGTAAGTGTCCATGCTTCCATTCCATAAAATAGTATCGAGAGCATATAGCATCTGACTATTCAAGTACTTCTAGTCCCTTATTATTTCGTCGGTAAGTGTCCATTCTTCCATTCCATAAAATAGTATCAAGAGCATATAGCATCTGACTATTCAAATAATTCTAATCTCTTATCATTTCTTCGGTAAGTATCCATGCTTCCATTCCATAAAATAGTATCGAGAGCATATAGCATCTGACTACTTGTAATCTATGGTTGAGATCATGGGTGCAGAACATCTGAATATTCCGGTAGCAACTAAATATTTTTTTGATTGATAGATTTTTTCTGTGAGTCTTTCTAATTTATTCATTAAATTAACATAGAACTATGTTTTGAAAATGCAACTTCATAACAAAATTGTGTTTTCATTAACCTTTTTATGTAAATAAAGGTTGCTCAATGCGGCGTTTGGTTTCAACAGAATGATACCATAATAAATTTATATTGCATCTTCTCTTATATTGTATCTTCTCCAATTGCATTCTAGCAATATAAAGACTTTTATTGTCAGCTACGTTCTGTTTGCTAAAAATAAATAGTTAATTTTGCTAATTTTGTTAAGTTCTTACCGAAAAGTCTCACGTGTGTTTACTACTTGGCTGAAATTGAAAGAATATCAATATTTTATGACGTTTTCATTTTCCTCCCCCATATCCTGTAACAAACAATTTTGTATTTTAGTTTCATATTCACATCACATTCATATTCATACCATAACATATTTATCATGATTTAGTCTTATAATTGAGGGGTTGAGAAATAGAGATAATTTATTTGTAACCAATTTTTTAGCCATACCAGAGATTTTAAAATTGCAATACTTTTGATAAAATGCTTCTAAAACATACATATATGTTTTTAAGAACAGTAAATATAATGTAAAAGTGCCACCTTTGCCAGATAATTATATTCCATCTCATAATTCTCTACTTTCGTCAATCGCAAAGTACCGGTTTTGATTTTGAACCCCTCGAATGCATGTCATGTATAAATGATTACGTATACGCAACAAAATACATAAATAATATAGATTACAAATGTGCGCGTATTTGTTAGATATTTGTAAATTATTCCATGCTAAGACATTTCTGCCCATGGTTTCGGATCGTCCCTTGAGATTATTCCCGCCCCGCAACCTTCGGGATGACTAACGTTCATTTATGGGGAAACTTTTTAAAAGTATTGAAACGAAGTAAAAGATAAAAGAAAACAAGATATTATCAGACGAAAATAAATCAAATATAATACATAGTTGCAAAAGTTAATTTAAGAGCTTTATTTGTAAATAGAAAACAAATGGTTTATAAACAACAACAAAAATTACGTTTATTTAAAAATAAAACGAGAACGTATATTTATATATATTTATCAACATTTTTAATGCTTAGTTAACGATAATTAAACTGTTCTTCATGACTTTGTATTCAATCAAAATTCTAGAGAAACAGGGTAAGATGTTAATTTCATATTTTAGTATACATACTACAAATAATTATCATATTTGATATTTTGATACATTATAACTTATTTAGATCTTATTTTCGTGCAATATTTTTTTGGTAAATCAATTAGGAACAGTAGGTACTATAAACCTTTTTTGATGGGTAAGCTGAGTACATTTCTAAGATTCCATTAACATAGTACATCAAGACGATGGTATGGTAACATATTACCAAATCAAACAATTAAATTTTCAATTTAATACTCCTTAAATGTACAACAAAATTACATTTCTATCATTGTTTGTTAGGACAAAAGAGTGTGGCATTCTGTCCACTCTGTTTATCTTAATAGTATCAGCAGAACGACGTATTGGTAAGCGTATAAAGAAAATATAAAATCAATTAAAAATATACGTGACAAGCCTTAAATATCGTAATATATCACCGCGGAATATTTTCGGTTTATAATGTTGATTTATTCGATGTAATTGAATATTTGCACAGAAAACAGAACCGCTTTGATAGTGAGCATCATATATTCCATATCGAAAAATACTCCGGAATCGTAGGATTATGATGACATATTATTTCTTGGAATACACTTTCTGATTCGTTAAGTATTCGCTATGACAAAAGATATCACCTCCTCCATCATATCTTCAATTCAATCCATTTTTCCTATTTCTATAAATTTTATCGAGTTGAAAAATGTACCGATCGAATAAAACCTCTCTTTTCCATTAATACTTTAATATTGTATGCAAGCGATTATAAGCAATGCTTTGTGAAGCCGTAGTTAGATTCTAAGACAAAGTTAGACTTAAAAGTAAAGTCGGAGTGGGAGTCGAAATCGGTAGATTTTTAAATTACTCAATAACCCTTGTCTGAAGAGTGGAAGGAATTTAGGAGAGGGACAGGATTAGGGAGCAGGGTGGGCTAAAGGACCACTCAGAACTATAAAGTACGATCCACCTGTGAAATGCTCCTTTAGGTTTCTGGATTTTCCATTGGATCCACAAATCTTCTGACTCCCGGACACATACTCCGTTATACCGCACGAAGTACTCTTGAACATACACTTCAATCATAGCGTGAAATGTCATGCAATAAGCACCATGCACAATAACAAGATGTACAGATTTCGGCACATACAGCGAGAAACCGAAATACAGATAAACAATATCAACCCCACACAGCAAGACGAAAATTAACACAATTTTCACAGCCTACCGTACCACTGCCAGTTACGATAACAGTTAGTTCAACTTTAATAGATCCAAAAAACCATAGAGAACACCACTGAAAAAGGTTGTGTTCTGGGTATAGGGTAAGGGGGTAGTGAATAGGTAATAGACAGGAACCATTCTATATATCGCGTTCGTATTACATGCATACGGCGACTGGCGATCGTTGGATAGTCATAAAGATCGAACAGCCCTGATTACTAGATTTTTGGTCTTTTAGAATTTTCTATTTTGTACTGTTTTCTGGTCCTTTTTGTTCATATTTCTGACCTCTGTTTACGACGTTTTGCAGCCCATTTCAGGGTAAATCATTAGGGTTAGTGAGGTACATCATTAACTCTGGGAATAAAGAAAAGAGATACATACATTTCTATTGTTATTCTTTTTTGTTCTTAGACAAAACTATCCATCATTTATTTATTTACAATTGTACTAATCGAGTCACTTTTAATATATGGAATAATAGATTAGGGAACAACCAATTCTACAAGTACGTCACAATTATTACCTTAAAAGTATTATTAAAAATACATATAAAGACAAGGAAATATTCAACCACTTTCAGTTATTAGACGAACAGGAATATGTCAGACACATGCACCACTACTTTTCAAGTAGAAGTCAAATTAAACACTAAAAAAATACTGCAGCTGTTCCTCACACGTTGGGATACAAAGAGAGGTGGCAGAGAATCAGTAAAGAGGAACAGATGAGGATTAGAAAAAGAAAAGGATATTACTTCATACAATAATAGTAAGTTAATATATTACTAATCACTTTGTAATTTTTGAATAACTACTCATTTAATCGTTTCATTCTAATCATTAGATTTGTGATTAATTAATTTATCTAGATTATAGCTCATAATTACTTGTTTCTCTTAATATCATAAAATCGAGATCTTTCTCAATATTATTTATTTTAAATAATGTATTGATTCTCCAAAATGATTGTCTTTCAAATAAACACAAAACACATAACATTGAATGGCCACATTCCACGGTGTCTCAAAACCAAAGTCTTCAATCAATGTGTCCTCCCTGTCCTGACCTACGATGCCGAAACTTGGATACTTACAACTGCCTTCATTAACAAGTTTAAGGTAATCTAGTGAGTTATGGAACGGAGCATCCTTGTGGGATTGAATAATAAATGGAGACATCGCAGTACGACCAAAGTAGAAAATTTATTATAGTTTACCGAATAAACAAATCTGAAATTGAAATGGCCTTGGCAACGACAATCATTGAAGTAAAAAGTTGCTGGCCAAAACGTAGAGCGCCCGCTAGCTCGCCGAGTCAATGACACAAGAAAGATCTTAGGAAGCGGCTAGATGCGGAAGACAGAAAATATAGAAAAATGGCAGAGAGGTTAAAAGAGGATATTGTCCAATTGTGGAGTGAATTAGAATGTATTTATATTTATGTAGAAATATATATGTATGCAAAAGAACTAAATTTTGTTTTATAAATATCTAAATTAATTTGAGAATTACGATAAAAATATCAAATATGAGTAAAAAGGAAACTATTTAAATACAATTTGGATTTGAATAGAATATGTAGGTAGACGCGTCGAACTGACGTTGTTGGTAGTCCAACCGCACGTTAGCTATCAATGAAATACACACATACATACCGAGCAAAAGAGCGCAATCAACTACACCTGTGATCAAATGTATACATAAACAAGAGAAATTCGCAACGCGTCAGTGAAAATCCACCCAATATCACCGACTATTGATTTTCGTACGTAAGATAAAAGATTCACTTGAATTGAGCGTCCAGAATGAAAATTGTCATTAAAAGTGTGACCGACGTACAAACTACGTGAATTGTGTTGATATTTATACAAAAATATGCACCACAAGCTTAAACATGCAAAGCAAAGCAAAACATGTTGGAGCCATAAAAGGGAGCATTGGATTACTTCGCGGAGACGAAGTCAACAGAATAATTTTATATTTATTTTTCTTTAGATAAACCTATATAGTACGTGGAATATTTTAAACTCACTTATTTTTGGCTAATGATAGGCGCTTCTGTGTATAGTTTTCTGGGCTAATCTGCCGTATATATCTGATCTTTCTGACTGACGTTTCGGATCCCACTGCAGGGTCGATCATCAGGGCTGATATAATGTATGACTGTTAGTGTTGTGGTTAAGTACTGGCTTGCAATGGTCAGATATATACGGAAGATTAGCCCAGAAAGCTATACACAGAAGATTGAAAACCTAAGAAAGTTTTAGTTCTAGGCTGTCCCGCTGTTTATTGTACATAATGCATGTTGATTAATTTTTTTTTAAATTCGCATGCTTCTGTTTTGTTTTTTGTGGACAGTAAAGAAGAGGATTATATTTGTAAATTGATAAAAATATTTTTTTTAATTTTTTTTTGTTTTTTAGGAGAACACATTCTTATTGTGAAGTTGTATTTATTCAGATAAAAATATTAATTATAAAAATAATTAAATTTTTACAATCTGAATGAATTTGATGTTAACGTGCTTCCATAGAACTGTAATTTTTGGGACTGATGTATTTATCTCCCACCGTCTTCTACTGCCCCTGACTTCTTTTCGTGTTTATTGTACAGATTAATTATAAATATACATCTATCCTGACAAAGATTTTATATGAATATACATTCTAGTCCCTACAAAAAGTTATGTGATTTCATTATTTTTAAATGATTAGAAAAAGATTTCGTATCTTAGAAGATCAAAATAATATACCGATAGCCACATTGTCAATAAATTGTTTACTTTTTATGACTTTAAGACTCCACTTTCTATTGATTAGGCCAATATCTCATTATAAATAAATATGCCACTTGCTGCACACCACAATTACCATTTTAAACATTACTCAGATTACCGCGTTGTTGTCAAATTACTTAACATGAAAAATAGTCCGGTCTCCGTGGTTTCGTGTTAAATAATTTCCATTGTATTTCTGTAGACAACTAAACGGAGTCAAAACGAATTAACAAAATGAATTGGATAAGGCGTCTACTGCGTTAGTAAACACTAAATATTAATCTGAGTTATCTAGGTATTAATAATGCAAGTGATTCAGTAATGATCTTGCTGTGCTCGGCGCACTAGCTTTCTATTCAGGTTCCAATTTTTCCGTTCGAAATTTTTCATCTATAAACATTTACGTTCCTACACCTCAACATCCTCAATATTCTTGACACCCCCGACATTAACTCTCAACCGCGCGAGGTCGCTCGAAGCGAGCAAAAATAACGTACGAAATATCTGTGAGATGGATATTCCCTGACGTGAATTAAAACACCCTTTCTACTCTAATTAATTTACTTTACCGATAAATCGGCTGGATAATTACTTGTGGTTCCAAATTAACATCTTGACTCATACCCTGTTGATTCATACTTGCTACAGTACTGCATGGAACTAATTATTATGATAATTGGTTTACATAAAACGTTAAGGATTATAATACGCGTTTATAGCATAATATGTACATTTTATCACAGTGTCCATTAAAAAGAAAACGTTTGAATTAGCGCGTTAAAAAAATTGTGAACATTTTGTAGATTCACTAAATATGTAATAACGTTACAAGTATGTTGGTGCTATAAATGATATTGATTGTAGTGCATCTTGGTTAATTAAGTTTCCTTTTAAATTTGCGAATTTTATAAAACACCCATGGTTGCATGGTGTTATGACTTATTTTTATTAGGACGGCAGGTTGTCATGACATATCCCTGTTGTTGATTGGAACGAGAATGCAATCATTATTTTATCCTTGTATGCAAGTAAAAACCTTGGGTTTGTAGATGTCTGAAATGTTAGAGAAAATGCATCTATTATGTTTTTTGCGCGTATTCATCATCATAAAATAAATAACATTAAAATGATTGCAGATAAACCATCGCCTTTCGCCGATTGCTTGCTGCTAGGTTGTTTTTACATTGCGGAATGTGCTTTATCTTTATTATTATTAATAAGAAAAGATGACAGAAGTCATTTGTGTTTTTTCTTACTCGTAATAAAGACAATGTACACTTCATTTCAAATTGAATATATATTAACGTACTGTTATTGAATATATAAAAGGGAAAACATTTAAGTAATCTTAATCTAGATTAAAAACACGTTCGTTTTTGCCATGCTCGCGTCTTACAAACCTGACCGTTTAACCAAGAACTATAGAGCCATAATGATACTAGGTCCGAAGCCGCCAATACATCCAGAAAGTTATATATAATAGACGGGGAAGTGCAATATTATTATGGATTGATAATTGCCTGGATTAACATCAGTTTACGTCTCTCCGCGTTAATTTAATTAATCATTGTAAATATAAATGTAGGTTGTTAAATTATAAACTTAATATAAATCGTTGATGCACGCACGCGCGATGCACGTGTTGTGGAGGTATATTTTATGGAACTTATCGTCTCTTTTTTGAAATATTGTAAGCCCTTCATGCATTTCTCAGTGATTAATTTTTGTTCTTGAGAATATTTTTATGTTCTGAGACTTCATTTTCCAATGTTGCATATTAATTTTTCGTTTATGATCTTTATTTGTCTTAATTAAATAATATTGGTGAGTTGGGTCGGTCATTTTGATTTTATATAGATCATTATGAATACTATTATATAAGTATATATTATGCAATATTATTCGGAGAGTTGATAAATAATGTAAACATAAATACTGACACTCACTATAGCTATTCAAGCAGATCGTTGGGTCGAACCATGAGAGGACCGATCGCTAACAATGTGTGCCACAAGAGAACGAGGGAATGTGTTGTGCCAAGAATAATTAACAAAATCAATAAAGACTTATTAAACAAAATGATGAGACCCCAATGACCAGTGACCACCTTAAAATACACAGTAAAAGAACATATTCTTATCTAATTTTTTATTTGTATATTGTATTGGATTTTATTTTATTTGTAATAATCTTAAATATGAATTAAATATGTTAATTAGAAAGATATACATATAAAATCAATTTTATCAAAAAATATTATTGTTGCGCCACCGGGACTCGAACCTGGATCTCTTTCCTAACCGGGGAAGGTGCATTATCCATTGTCGCTAAAAGTATTGTCGCTGTAGCATAGTTGGATAATGCACCTTCCCCGGTTAGGAAAGAGATCCAGGTTCGAATCCCGGTGGCGCAACAACAATATTTTTCGATAAAATTGATTTTATATGTATATCTTTCTAATTAATATATTTAATTCATATTTAAAATATCACAGACCCATGTTTTGAATAATTACAACTTCACAATAAGAATGTGTTTTCTTGTAATAATCTTGTTATGTCATATTATATTCGAGTATCCACCCATGAAATACTGTGAACTAGGTCTATTACACCCTGTAAAAATTGTATGTCTTTTCGAAAGATTGATTTTTTTCTTTATATATATTTTATTCTTTATATATTTCTATGTAATTCATCTAACATCTCTTTATCTAATTATTCCCCCTTGTTATATTTTATTTTAAATTTATGTTATGTTTAAGTATGTTAAAGGCAATCCTTACCGTAAAACTGTCATGCAGTTTGGCAAAAAGTAAAATTAAAATGAATGTATATGTAATAAAGAAAAAATAAAAAAAGTATTTATAATTGATAGGAAATATTTCTTTTACCAAAACCATAGGGAATTTTATGGAGATTATTCCTATATTTACTTCTCAAAAATGAATGGTGGTGAAGTTTCAATTATTGATTATAAATTGTGTAAGTACTCTTTCTATTTAAATTCAAATTAAATTAATCAACTAGAAAGATATACAGAAAAAAAATCTAGCATCAAATTTGTTGCTACCGGGATACGAACCTGGATCTTTCTACACGGTGAAATGCATTCACTATTTCGCTAAAGCAATCGAATATATTTTCAACAAATTTTGAACTTACATTCTGGTATTTTTCTAATTGATACATATATTATTCCATCTTTAAAAAGCAATCAACTTTATATTTTTATCAAGTACCTTTGAGTAAAACCCGCTAGGAGATGCCAGAATCAATAAATTATATTCAATCTACGGCGTACTTACCGTACGCTCAATTTATTTTTTAATTTAAGTTACTCCATGTAGATAGATAGCTAAAATTGAATCAAGGGTGAGAATAGCTATTTCGCTGAGTCCAATTCTGCACAATGCGAAGCGACGTTACAAGTGTTATGTATTTTGGGAAGGTGTGATAGGTGTTTTTATGGTCGCAGCATGACGTGTGCAGAAAAGAAGTGACATGTTTGGGAAACAAGTTAACCCATTGTTTGGGTTGATGAAAAATGTTCTTTAATGGAATTTCGTGTTATTTGGAGAATTTATCATTCTACGAAATGAAAAATATTTAAATTATGTAAAGTTATCGAACTAAATTAATAAAAATGAATGAATTTTAATCGATTTTTCCTAGGTACTGCATATTTATGTTAAGCTATTTTCACTGTACCTAACACATAGCGAGGTGTATGAAACTGACTATTGCCAGTCAGGAAAATACTATTTTATAGCTTTTCACAATTTTATTTGACATCCGAAAACCGCTAGACTGCATTTACTACGTCGTATATCTATTTTGATAGCTTTTAGTATCAACATTTTAGCTACGATATATAACCTTTTAGCTAAAAGAAAATTTTTAAAGATTACATTAAATTAGATATAAATATTGTTGATATTTTCTCATTCGTTAACGGAATATTTCTTATTGGTACGGCTATTTAATATTTCTCAAATTTAAAATAATATTTAACAAGAACACACGATAGAAACAAAATTTACAATTTACTAAAAGCCAAGCTTAATGTCTCCCATCGAAGTATTTTTTTTATAAGCTCTTTGATGTCAAACCTTGCAATCTTTCTTATTTCTGCACCGGCTGTTTACTTAAAGAGCAACGATGGAAGCCAAGTTACACAGCATTTACTCGGTATCTTTTGGAATTAAATTAATTAAATCTTGTATTCCTAAGCCTCGCAATTTTATATGTTGGAATTGATGGAAGAACTGGAATTTTATCTAACTTTTTTCTCGTTTTTAAATTCAAACTACAAAAATGATATAGCATGTATTATTATTCTATTATTTTGACTGCAGTCACTATGGATTGTCATTCACTCACTTACTGTTATAGAGGAATATATTGGATTTTTCTTGGTGTCTAATATTGTCCGTTAATTTTACCCTTGGTTTTGCCCTTGATCTAGATATAAATGAGTTACGCGAGAGTATCTTGAGTTATGGTACAGTTTATTTCTCACTACCACTGCAACCTTCACATCATTATTATTCTCTTATATTTTTTCATTCCCGTAGTAGGTGAAACTATAAATCTTACTGAGAATTTTATTTTTTAAATGCATCAAAATGCTCTCCTTGGTCAAGAATCAACGATCACATCTGTCTGAGACAAAATAACGAACCAGAGTTGTCTATATTTAATTATCACATCGAATGACAAATCATTTTACATAAATGTTATGGTCATGTGCCTGGTTGACTCAAACATTTTTAACGTAAGATTTTAAAATAGAATTGCTTCATTCATTGGTACCCTAGTAAAATTTCTCTCACTTTTACCTTCCATACAATTTTAACCTTCATCGGTACCTGCCAAAATAGATTCTAAGTGCATCTAAAACCTTTTAGAAATCAACAAAATTTTAGAGGCACCGTGTCCGATCTCGGTATGTCTCATAAGCTAAGTATGCTGCCATCTTGCTATTCCGCGAATAGAGTGTGGTGTTAGTCTTATATAAGTAGTTATGTTGTTTTTTGTATTACAATTAAATGCATCGATTTATATTGTTGATGTAATTTATTACTTATATATTCACAATATCGAATTTTAATAATTCTATTTAAATTAATTAAAAAAATAACTACCCGTTGAGTTTTGTGAGAAGCTCGCATTAATAAAGAGTTTAATATATTTGTAAAAAGCTATTTTCCATTATATTATTATAACACCTAATTGATTTCTTGGCAGCACAATAGTTAGTATCTCCGCATGTCATGCGTGAGATTAGGGTTCGAATCTGCGCCATGGAGATTGTTATTTCTATTTCATTTATTCAACTCAATTTATGGATATTTTCTAAACTAATAACATGTGTTTGAGTAGTGAAAGAAGTTTTTCATTAGTAAGTTATATATAACATATTTTTTCTTAAAAAAAATAAGCTTTTAATAATATACGATCTAGTACGTAACATTTTTATATTTAGAGGTGTGAGCTGAATTTTTTTTCTTATGTAGAATCCTAGATTCTTATTATCCAGGTTTTGTTCTTGATTTTACAAATCAAAACATTTTACAAAACAACTCACTAGCAACACTACCTATGATAAAATTCAAAATTCAAGCATAATAATCGACCGAATAACATAAACGATTAACAAAAATAAATATATTACTATATAAAATTCTAGCTGTTATTACCCGGACTAGCATAACCTAGTCTATAACATAAACTACCACTTTGTCTAGTCGTGGGTTATTTAAAAAAAATGTGAATCATTCGCATGTGCATGCTTGTCGGCAAATTGCTAGCACTTAGATAATGTATGAACCTAACTTGTTTTTTAAATGCTCATAATAATCGTACAGAACTAAATATTATCTTGCTGAATGTTGGCTTTTTTGTGTATTCGAATTTTCTGCATTTTTCAAACAATTTGTGCTTAATTTTGTTTTCTTCGAAAGGTAAAAAGACTTACAGAAAATTGCGTTCAATATCTTTTACATATTTATTTTACTTTACAGACTAAACGTTTTGTTTTCAGAGAATATTTCAACCTGTGATTCCAACGTCATTCCCAGTCATTTCGTATTTCGGTGTTTGCGTAGATAAAAGCTATAGGTTATAATATATTATCTGTCAGGCAAGCGAGTTTGTATTTTTCGGGATATTATTAAGTTAGATTATTACAAATATTAAATTAAATGTTAAAATAAAATAATTTTTATTATGAGTTTCGGCTATACTAATTTGTAAAGAGAGTTATTTAAAAAAATGTTTTTGAACATTATTAATGAAACATTTTAAATTCGTTGTCCGAGAGAGAAGTCGTAAAAAATATTTTACGCAAAATTGAAAGCAGAATACGGTATAAAGCAATAAAATAACTTTAGAAGTAATAAATTTATAATTGTATTCTAAATTTAAATTGTTAGAATTGTTCCCAAAATTAGAAAAAAATTTCATATATTTTTTTGAAACCTAGTAAACCTATTGTATACTTAATTAGCATATTCAGTAACAGCATAACCTAAGTTTGTGCTTACTTTATGCCACTGATTACGATATATGTACAACGCGACATTCACAGTATCCAAAGGCAAGTGCATCTAAAAACTATTGGTATGAACACATTCATCGATTTGTTCTATAGGATGACTACATATTTTATGTTACCAATCATTTTTTGTTCATATATTTTATATTTAAACTATTCAATCGTTTCACAATGGCAACATAAATAAAAATAATTTTCTATAACATGGCAATGAAATACAATGAATGTATTTATTTATATTCGTTTTAATTGTCAAAGTAACACTTTGATAATCTATTATTAAAAATGTAATCTTCACTGAATTAGATATATATCCATTATATAGTAAGATATTTATTAGTCTATTATAGCAAACACAACATATAAATAAAGTCTTTGTTTTATGTACCAACATTATTTCCACTGTTGCAAATTTCAAGTACTCATGGGAGTTGGAAATATTCTGAACAGGGCCGCAATTAATGAGTTCGCATTGCGGAAGTTACCTCCACAGGTGAAACCGGATGTGTTGCAAATTTATTTAAAAAAATTACATTATTTTCATTAAAAAATACATTAAGAATTACGATTCTTGTCAATATTTTAATGAAATAAATTGTTTACGTCTTATCCTTAAAAATGATTATCTTATGTCGGATAGTTGATTCAACTACCTTTAAGTATGGTATTATACCAATGGCCAGGATAGACCACCAGCCAATTACACAAATCCCAAAAATCCCCACTATTATTCCCTCCACTCTAAATGACGTAACGTATAATTACCGATAAACTGCTATTTGCCTCTAGACTAACAAAATGCGATTTTTGGAATTATATATTTGAGTAACTATTTATTCCACAGGGATCGGTTCTTTCACCAATAATATTTTAGATACATTAGAATAATTAACAAATCTGCAACAATACATTTTATCAACTTATATGTAACCAGTTCATAATGACTTTATGTTTGTGAAGCTCCTAAATATATCCATATATAAATATATCCAGAAATTAAAAAATATATTTATTTTTACTTCTAGAAAAGTTATTCCTATTGCTGATCATTTTAATTTCAAATTTTAAATTTCTTATAGCTGATATCATCAAAATAATAATGTCTCGAAATGTTTAGCGTCGAGTAAAGTTCAATAATATAGTTATTCAAAAAGGTATATATTATTTACTTTAACTTTAAATAAATTCTATATTCACACTGCAGTCACATTTAAGCGCATTTTTTATCCTGTACGATAACTTTTAGACTGAAGCTTAATAGTTACCCATTTTAGAAATAATATAGTTTTAATAAATTAATAATTATATCTCTGCAACATTTACCTGTATTTTAATAGAAATTGATGCTCATTAGCAACATATGTAATGCAATAAAAGAATCATGCAAATTAGTATCCAACTATGGCATTTCAAACAGCTAAATCTGGGTTTTGCAGCCACTTCGCAGAAATTCTGTAGTCCTCTCGGCTACGCGTAAAATGGATAGCCATTGACAATGTGCTCTGAATTTTTGTATACTTCAACACCCTTATAGGGCAGAGTCAATCAGCCTCCCATTTGGGTTGGATATATGAACAATACTTGTGTTGCTCGTCAACATACGTAAAACACAACACTGCTTCATCGATAGTGAGAGAAGGCAACTCGAATAACAGTAGCGTTGTATATGTGCTTTTTATTTCTTATATTTCTTAATTCTACGGCACATTGTAGTTTTCCAGTATAGGAGTATATTAACGATGTTTTCAAATGACTTTAAACTAAAACATATTGTGAATATAGAAAAAAAAAATAGTACATTATTGAGCATTTTAATTTAGTTCAATGTGCATTACTCCGGTATCTAATTATCAATTGCAAATATTTGGTACATCTAAAATAGACTAATGTCAGAACAACGCTTGCAAATTATGCAAATTTATTTAGAAAATCGTGGTTCAGTTCGCAAAACTTACCGTGCGCTACGGTCGACATAATCGTCGATTCGAGCAAGTAATTCGAATAACCATGGATCATTTTTGCATCACGCATTGATAATACACATCAGCAGAGAAGTCGCACAGTGCGCACCGAAGGTGTTGCTGCAGTGGAGCGTAGCATTGAGGAGGACCTGACTGAGTTGATTCGCCATCGTGCACAGCAATAGATCCATGATTACTGACTTTTTGGTACCCTAATTGAATAGCATTAATGTGGAAGAGCTGTAGTTTCAACAAGACGGCACAATGTGCCACACACAACGTGCCGCAATCAATTTATTGAAGGAAACATTCGATGAGCGCATAATTTTGCGTAATATACCTTTGAATTAGCCTCCAAGATCGTGTGATTTAACACCTTTGGATTATTTTTTTTGGGGATATGTGAAGTCTACGCCGATAAACCAGAGACGATAGGTGAGTTGGAAGCCAATATTCGTCACGTTATTGCTAATATACGTCCCCAGCTATCCAAAATGTGATCGAAAATTGGACTTCTAGATTGCACTTTATTCGAGCCAGCCGTGGCGCCCATATGCGCAATTTAATATTTAAACACTAATGGGATAAAATTATATTTCCAATAAAGCCAATACCGTGGCCATTACCATAATTTTTATTTCATTTTATATTTCTATACCACTCAAAAATACACTCTCTAACTACATGCAAATAAAATTGTACATAAATAATGTATCTTATTTTCGTTCTCGTTTTGCGGTGGAAATGAAATGTGCAGTACTTAGTATAAGTAAACTGAATAAAAATATTTTTTATTATACGTAAATACAAAGAGATTAAATTCTTGATCTAAGTACGGATTGGTGGAGTAATATCTTTAACATTTCCTCCCCATCCTCTCCTCTTTAAACAGTATAAAATACTGTTTTGTTTTATATTTTCACTTTATCCAGCTAAGAAGAAGCTTCACTGGTCTTATTTTTATATGATATACATATCATATAAATATAAGTTATTAAATATTTTTTCTGTTTGTTTCTCATAAATAAATTAAATCAAAATATTTTTCCCCACGTCCGTAATAAGGGTGTTGTATGTCAAAGTATTTTTTTAAAATAAAAAACGATATATAATATTATTGGTACTGAGCATACTAAATCATTGTACGATATGGAGAGCAGGTTGATCAACTTGTGTATACCGACATCTATCGCCAACTCTTCGAGTCTTGAAGGCAAAGTTTTTTATGCGGTTTTCTAGATTACTAAGGGTAAATGCATTAGAACTTCTTTGAAAGAAACTACTTTATTTAATATATGCAATAACCATTTAAATTGATGGTACAAGCTTCGTACGTACGTTGGAGGAGTTAAGTCAGTTTTTTTTACTTTACTGTAATTTTGAACCATTACCATTAGTCATATTTTTCATAACATGCAGTCATACAGTCATAAACCCACCCTTTTAAAGCTCTTTACGCAGAAGCGCTATACTAGATATGGAAATGTATTTATTATTAAGTTGGACGGTTATCCACTGAGACCCAAAGGGAATAAAGACGCCGACAGGCCGTCCAAAAACTTTCTAAATTGATGAAATCATAACACTCGGGGGAAATACGTGGCAGCGAATAACAATGGACAGAGAAAATTAGAAGATACTTTGGGAGGCCTTCATCCAGCAGTTGATGATGATACTGAGAGCACATTGATCAAATAACATGGCCTGCTTCTAGGATTTAGCAGCTGATCGTTATTATATTAAATATTTGATAGAAATATTTTAAGCAAATCCATCACCAAAAAAACGTTAATTCTAAAGTATACATACCATCAAGGATTAGTCACGATAAATAATAAAAAAAATACCTACAAAAAATATAAAAACTGAATGAAATTAAAAAGATATCATATTTAATTAATGATTAATATCACTTAAAGGTAATGGAATTGTCACTAAAATTTGTTGTAAATTCTTGATTGGAAAGTACAACCTTTTTAGGTCGAGTTTTAATTTTCTCTTCCTAAATTTCGCAGTTGATCCGCGCCTTCCAGAAACGTTTTAAAAATTGTCCAATTTAGTGTAGCTGCGCGGTAATGGCATTGATTAACTATTTTTAGGCTGGAGATAAAAAACTATGGTTTTATATAAAATTGGATTGAACCGTTTCATTTCCAAATTTGAGTTTGGTATAACGTCGAAATCAAATTTTCATGTCATAAAATATATAAAAGTCTAGCCTATATGGAAAATAATAATATTGCCTAATATAATTTACACCCAATCATGTCAATATTTTTTTAGTCATGGCGGCAATAACTGTTCCAATATAATTAAATCTGAGTGCATTTAGCAAAAGCAATCAAAATATATTTATAAAATATCTGAAAAAAAGCAGTTTAGCGGTTCAATATGGCTGAAATAATATTTTACGTACTTTATTTTTGAAATAATGAGGTTTACGTAAGCTTGGATCGAGAAATATAATAAAACATGTTCTTCGGTTTTCTATTATTTTTTTATTTTTGTAGAACATTTCAGTCACTGAGTAATAATTATTGTATGTACATAATATAAAATAGAAGATCCAAAGTTCAGAAATATATTGTAACACCGGCTCTATAAGTGAAAACATAAATATTCTATACTCATAACTGAAAACCAAATGTTCGATAATCTCTTTCTTATTTTCTTTATGGAGTCATTCCTGAAGATGAAAATGTTTGTATGATTATTTTTCGTTATATAATCTATTCGGCCGGATTTACTGAAAACAAATTCGCAACGTTAAGATTAAGAAGTAATTTGAAGATACATAATTAATAACAAAATGGTACTTTCGTGAATGTGTTCATTCGAGACAAGTTCCAACTTTGAGTGTATCCAATGCAAACTTGAATTTCATGATAACAAATCCCCAATAATTTGTGTCAGAAGATATTAGTATTCCCAATGGCAAGCCAATATTCAGCTACACGCTCGATGGTTTAAAATAATATTGTCTCCATTAGTATTGGTATAAATTCATTTTTCAGATATTATTATTTTGAACGATTTATTGAATGGCTTGTAAAAATTTCATCGCTCGCTTGTCATTTTTTTTGAAGGGTGTTTAACATCGATATAAAACATATGTAAATATTAACAACCATATTTCTACACAGAGCTTTACGATTACAGCGACTGCAGAAAGTTTTACTCAGGGATATGCTTATATAAAAAGTTATATTATGGAAATTATCTTGAGTCCCTCAAAGGAAAGTGAAAAAATAAGTTGACTATATTCGTTATAGACATTGCAACATGTTGAATGTCAAAAAATGTACATATTTTTATTTTTGATGTAAAGTATTCAAATTTTGGATCATATAAAAATACGGTGTATTTAAGATCAGTATGAGTGTACCTACATTTCTCAAATTGGTCACAATAATATTGAAAAATTGATCAAGGATCTGTAATTATACTCTTAAATATACGACGTATTGATGCGATGTAAAGATTAAAAATTGGGATTCTTTTACATCAAAAAAACGAAACACGTTTTTTTTAACATACGACTTAATTTCTGTATCAAGAACGATTAACTTTGTATAATATACTACTTAAATCTCACTCAGTTTTCAGAGTAATAACATCGCTTTATGAAATGCGTAACGTTACATTGATACTCCTGTATCAAGTAAAGGGAACATTATAGAAACATATAACTAATGAACAAGAAAACTACAAGTTGCGAAAGATAATACAAAATAAACTTTATTTAAATCACTATTTATTGATAAATCTACATGTTTCGAAACCTACGGTATCTTCTTCAGGAAACATTGAATACTAAAATTAAAAATACAAGCATAGATATAAACAAAACTATAAAAGTATAAGTGGTGGGTAACTAATTAGGAACTACTATGAAAACAAATGGTGACTATTTGCAAAAAGGATTGAGTTATTTATAATATTTAACTTGCTAATGATACTATTTCTTAGTTATAAAATTATTAATTTATCTAAGTGTAAGTCTTGGAATCGACGACGCAATTTTGACGATTGTTAATCCAAGCAATCAGGTTAAGAACTTGAGCACCGCATGGAAGGCGGTTATCGTAACTTCTGCGTTATTAGCTGCGATGTTTATTGCCAAACCACTACTGAAACGCTGGCTTTCCATCAACACATTACTGGATGTGGTCCATATTTCTGACCACTTCTATTCCTCAGCGGGCCGAACAACAGAGTGCTTAGATTCTTTTTATTTTATTGGACACTCTTCTTTAGTTATAATTATGTACTATTCCGTAAAATTTTACAAGTTTCTCGTCATTTCAGCAGTCACCGGATTCAATAAACTAATTGAAATTCTGTCATCCAGTACATTTGCTTGTATTATCACAAGCTTCAATGTCTGTTTAACAAATCTGACAGTGGAAATAAATTGAGATCTCTTGAAATTCATACAATTAAGCAAAATCCATTAAACATTTTGTTTTTGTAATTATTTATCTTAAAAATAGTTTATTTAAAAAAATAATAATTTATCTGATTGTAATTAGGATAAATGTTTGTGTGCTTATTAAATTACGGGTTCACTTACGGATGCCCGTAATTTTTAATACGATTTATGTATGTTCCTTCTAACTAATATTAATTATTTTTTAGTATTTTCGATATTAATTATATAATTTAACAGAATATTTTTTACAATACCACTTATTAACTTTTAATCAAGGCGATTAATTATATATATATAGTAAATAAATATGTCAAAATGATCCATAGTACGAAATCCTAAAGATTTTTTAATAGCATAATTGTTTTTATTTTATACCATATATTAACATTATCGCTGTTTAAATAATAATTCGTGTTAGGCAATTATTAATATATTTTTTTAAATATTTACGTCTAATAATAAAAAACATTAATATCTAAGCTCAAAATGCAGTCAGAAAAATTGTTAGGAATTTTACTTCCTGGGAATTACAATTTTTTATTCAACTGTTTTAATTATTTAGTATTTTGGAAGACTTTAATTATTAAACACTAAGAATTTTAACACAATATAAAAGATCCGTAGATCTTATTAAAAAAATATTTGAATTATTCACGTAACGTGTTTGTGGTCTAATGGTTACGAGAGTCGCCTAGTGATCTAGTAGTTGTAGAGGGTTCGAACCTCGTTCCAGGAGGCCACCAAGTTAGTCCTATTTTCATAGCATAAGAGTTTAGATTAGTTTGAAAATAGTAATATGATGATGCGATACATATTCCGTGGACGCATCTCTTTTTTTTTATATAAAAAATAATAATTTCAACTTAATTGTATAAATTTAATAATTAGGCATTTTGATAGTTTAAGAATAAAACAAAACTAATATAGAATGGTAAAAGCGAATAAATAATTAAAAAAACTAATTTTTAAAAAGTTATCATTATGAAATATATTCGTTTGAAATATTGTGAAGCAGTTTGAACGGTTACTAAAATTTGATCCTGACATCTTAAAACCGAGTCTTGTGTGTTGTTCTTAGACATTTCATGTATTAAAAATAGAGGATATAAGAACGAAGTAAATAGAAGTATACTCAGATATAACATACTAAAAATACTAAAAGCAGCGAAATACGTAAATTCTCAAGTCTTAACATGTTTAAAATCAGAGAAAAGACTACACGCAAAAATACTAAAAAAATATAAATATATTATTGAAGATTGTAGTAGAATTCTAAAGTAAATATACTTTTCTCTAATGTTGGTATTATTCTTACACGATAGTCTGACAACTGAATGATGTTGGAAGATGCCCGTGATCTCAGAAATACAAGGTGAACAAGAAGACAAAGAAGTGACGTTATTATATTAAATTCCCCCTTGTATACACCTGCCGGCATCAATTATTACGAAGCACTCAGTTTCGCCAAAATTACCATATTTTTTACAGTAGATACTTTTACTTTATGTTATCCACCCCCATAGAGTTCTGTATTGTGATAATAGCTTCATTACTTGCATTATAGCGCTATTTTTTACAATATGATCTCATTTTTGTAATGGTATTTTTCGTTTAGTAGAATATTTATGTTATATTTAAAATCTTATACAGCAGCCGCCAGGCTGTTTGAGACGAACTATGTATTAAATCGGTGTTTTTGCCTTCAATTCAAATTAAATGTAATTACAAGATTGAATATATTAACTCAATTTTTTTTCATTCTTATTCTCTTAAACGACATTATGTATGAACTTTTCAATCTATTCGAATGCGGTTTTTTAGAAACGAGCCATTTCATTATGTCAACCTCGTTGGTGATCTTCCACAAGGGCGGGATCTTTTGACTTAATAACCAGTATCTATATTGTGTCTGTTTACCTTGTTATATGATCAAAGAATCTATCGATATATTGTTATGTAAATTGATATAATATTTATTCCTTGTAACATGGAGTTCTTTGTTCTGTGAGCTGTTCATAGAATTCGAAGTAAACGCTGCCAGCACTTCAACGTCGTATATCTTCACACGTTACCTACAAGTACCATGTTTCAGATCAATACAGAATAATTGAAAATATGTCTTTACAGTCTTCATGTCAATGAGTTTGGCAGTTTACCTATTAATCTCAGCTTCAATATTTCGACTCTCTTCATTTTTAAGGATCATTACCACACTACTATTTCAGTTGCTAAACCAGTCTACTATGTACTACAGACTCGATGAAGATTTGAGCATCAGTATATTCCACTCTTTAGTATCATCGTAAGTGTCTTCAAATTTGTATAATTGAAGTCACTCTGAATAATTCATATCTATCATAAATAATTTCTAAAAAATAATATATTTATGTACCTAGCTACCTATACTCAAAATATGCTTCTGATACCATTTCTCAAAGCATTGATTTTCTTCTATTTGTATTTCAATCATTTATGAATAATTCAAGGAGCTCGCGTTCCAAACAAATAATGTAATATACTTAACAACAGCACATTTAAAGTATAATATTTCAGTCACCAGATTGCCGTGACTTTTTCAAAAGAATATTATTTGAGTACATAATACGTACAGAATATCTTCCTGTTATGGTTCGTCGTGTTAGCTTCTGAGGAGATCTCAACAAGATGTGGTTTATTTATAAAAAGTTTTCACAAATACAACATTCATTTTTGATGAGAGAGACTTTCTTGCCTCTGAAAAAGTGTTGTGTTTATTTAGGTTTCTGTTATCCAACTGTGGTGTGGAGAATATGACTATCTCTTGTTCTGTCGGTGACACCAAGTCTCGCTTCTATTTACATGAACGTCAAATAAGTCAGTACAAAACCTGTGTATTGTTACCAAAATTTTATACTATTTCTGTGAAATTTGCGTTAGGGAGTTATATTACAACTATTATTTATATTTGGGTTAATATTTTAAATATTTTTAGTAGAATATTAAATATATGGTCAGTATTTATAATAAAATATCAGTAGATATAAACAACAGCAATATGGTTAGTATTACACTAATCAGTTCAAATTAAAACAATTTATTAGTATTAATTTTTTTTTTCTTTATTGACATACATATTTTTGTTGTAACAGGGGTGAATATATTATAATATAACACGATAGACATAAAATACAATTATATTGCAATTAAATATAATTGTATTTTATGTCTTATGGTGTAGAATGGAGTAGACTCCACCTCTGATATATTCAGCGTTGTCCTGGCTACTTTGATAGACTGAAGTCTGTGATAAAGTAGCCGTTAGTTCTTTTCGTGCCGTGATGGTGTTATTTAATTCAAGATAAAAATTCGACAGGAATAAAAATAGAGATAAAAAATTTAAAAAAAAAAATTGTGGGAGTGTTCTAGAACTAGTGAATTATTAGTGTAGGCACTGTATAATGATTATGTTAGAATGTTGGATAGCCATGCTTCGGATTGCTCTCTACCCGATCATATATTGGGTCCAATTTGTGTAATCTTATTGGATTTGAACGATTTCCAGTTGGTACTGAGTATTTTGTACAGTTTCGGAGCTAAGAACATGTAGAATCTTTGATAAAATGTCGTTGTTGCTCTCAAAACTGGCATGTAGATGTTCGTTGTTTGTCTTGTGTTGTGTCCATGATGGATGGTCAGTAAATAGTAGTACATGATAACAACATAACATAACCATACCTATCTGATCACATCCTACCAAACCTAACCCAATCCAACCTAACCAATAAAATGTAGTGATAAATTAAATCAAATCACATTATAATTTTATTTTTTATATCAAAAATCTACATCACACTTTCGATTTGATACTAATATTTAATAAGTTGTAGTATTGATCAAAATATTAGTAAATACTGATCGTTTGTTTTACACAAAATATATACAATATATTAATAAAAATAGCGAATATGGCAATAAGTGTTTTAACGTTAAATAAAACACAATCACTTTATATGAGACCACGAATTATATTACAAGCCAACCGGTTTCGTTAAGCTAAGAAATAATCGTTTAAGTATCATAAATCGACGCTATTTTATTTTCGGCACGTGTTAGTATTTTTAATATTCGAAGAAGCAATGGCGTAGCTACGTAGACTATTAAACTGGTAAAAAATAGACAACAGGAACAGAGACTACAGGAAAGACCTGGAATGATTGAGTATACCAGATTTTGGAAGACGTCTCTATTAGAACCTTTAACAATCGATGACGTTGATCTGTTGAACCATTCACTCAGACTCTCAGATTCCACAGCCACAAGCTATAATTATTGTGATATTGGAGCCATTCTCCAGGGCAACATGTTACTCGGCGCCCCGGCTTGCTCGGCGCCCTCGGGCGGGGCCCGACCTTGCACCACCCTCGGGCCGGCCCTGTATGCACATATTTTAATTTAACATTATCTAAATTTAACATTATTAAAAGTATTTAAATAAGTCAAAAATCTACATCTACGCTTTGCCGATGACCAAATTGTCTTAGCGAATAACGTCGAAAAGTGCCTTACCTTAAAAAGGGTTAGTAAAAATATAAGCTAGATATTATAATTATCATTATTTTCATCCCCTTAATCTAGGAGGGTTGGGGTTCAAAGACGCGATAAGGCCCTTCTGTCTTCTATAATCTTGCACTGTTTCAGGATTTGATGACCAATCAAGGCCCAATATGTCTTCATAAACTCTTCGTTAGATACAGTTTATCGAAATTTTGTCTAGGGTAACTTATCAGCCTTTGGATTTGTCATGAAAATACGTTTTAGTAGCGTTTCTTTGGTATTCGCAAGATGTATCCATGCCACCTCAAATGAGATATTTATATATGTCAATATAAGGGTTTCAATCCGAGGGTCGCATTTATCGTAGTAATTCTTACTCGGTTCATTAATGTCACTCCTCCCCTAAAATATTTCATTTCGGCAGCCGGGATTCTTAATCTCACATTCTCTGAGAGAATCCATTCATATTTGGTGCCAGCTTTAAAAACAGTCAGTTTGCTATTGACACCTAACTCGAAATTCTTTATCATCGCTTTATAAAGGGAACCTACAATGCCGTTAGCAGTATTAATTATCATGTCTATTTTTATAATGTAATGTATAAGTTTTGATATATTAGAGATTAATATATGTTGAGAATTATTCATCAAGTCGAGAATAGAAATCTCTCAGACATGTCTAAGCTAAGGAGTCAATAATTGCTACCTACCTCAGAAAAGGTATGTTATATATGTGTACTTAATAAGGCAGGTAGTGGCCGATAGGCTTGCAAATTATAATAAATTCACTGTGTGTATTGTGCTGATAAAATTTGTTGTTTTAAACAATATATTGTTGAAACCTATTAAAATGTTATTTTAGCAATAAACGCCTATTTATCGGCACCGAACTGAACTAGTATTCCATATATTGCGGAGAACCCACATGACTTATGCGTGAGTTTTCGAGAAATTTAAATGACTAAAGAGCTAAATGACTAGTTTATTATCATCCGCAAGAGTGGTCGATTGCATCGAAGTACAATAATTTTAGGAATCTAATTATTAAACATCAGTAGTTCAAGTTACTAGTTGAAAAGTTGATAATAATTTTATGATGATTTAAAATTGAATTAATTGTACCTATTCTAGATATTTAACTTCTATTACCTTAATAATGAGAGTAATTAATATATAATATTTACTTTGGAGGATGATAGAATATATTATACAAATGGAAAACAAATAATTTTATATTATTTTAATGATCATCTCTTAAAAAAATGAGCTGTTTTTCAGAGTTCAATTTGTAAATTGTTTTCATCAGCGACTTGATGATCGCTGCTTGCATTTCTACTTGACTTGTGGGATTACGGAGGTTTACACGAAAATTATAAATATATAATATTGGACAATATTGTCGGACCAAACATTACGTAAAGTGGAAATGTCTAAACCCTCACATTTGTTTGCTCTTGTGCTGGTTTATGTAAAATGAAAAATGTTTGATGAAGGATAATGTGTAGGCGTATAGGCGTGTAGGCGTATGTGGGGGTTGATAGGGGTTAACGTGAAAAACATGAAAATTATTTTACCAGCTGTTACTTGTGTATCGAGTCCATGACTAGATAGGCAAATAAACATATGTAGACGACACATGGCTAGGAGACGTCGGGATTGGTTTTTATTTTAAATCTACTTCATTTCGTCCTGAAGATCAAATGTAGCATTAATTTAGAGACACATAAATATTAATTTATTCATTATTAATTGAATGTTTAAATAATTATATCAGATAGTTCATTGTGAGTATACTCGCGAAATTAATCTGTAATAATACAAGCAAATAAAGTCACTAAAACAAAGCTATATTTGAACACCAAGAATGAGTTTACTTGATACTGAGAGAGCCTTAATAATCTTTAAACAATTTAGGACCATGAGCAAAAAGTGTACTTGGATGTGATTAAACAACATTACTTGCTCTAGCATGTGATCATATCATGTGATAGCCAATTACTTTGGCTGCTTTTATTTCAACTTTACTAAGAATTAATTCTTCTCGTGACAATAGATTGATTAATATAAATAATAATAACTAAATGAATACTGGTATAGCCCAGCACCATATCACTAACCAATGACCTTCACAAAGATTTGAAGATGGAGATTACGAAGATTAAGAAAGATATTAACAACAATTAAATATTGAAATTACATATGTAATATATACGAGTATACTCGTATGTAATCAGATGGACATATTAAATAATTAACTTATTATCACTAACTTTCTAAATGATTTATTATCTATTTTTACGCTATAATGTAATGACAATGCCCACTTTTCGAACATACCCTTTAAAAAGAGAAATTATTTCTCTTGTCCAGTAATATATTTACAATTAATAGAATTTTTAAAATTTTATTCTAAAATTAAACAATATTGTGCTATGTACGTTCTTAAACATAAATTAATCCAATAAAACAATAAACTTATCACGACGTTTTTCCACATGGACAGACATAGACTATAGAACGTCACACTATTCTGACCCGATATTATAATATTTTTGCCTCTTTCACTTTCGTACATCTTGTATTATATATGTCTATCGATTTGTAAAGCTTCTAATAAAGCAGGGCAGGTTAGCTAGATATTTCGCGGATGTCCTCTGTTTCTGTATAGTATATGATATTTTTTATCCTAACTAATATATTCTGTGTACACAAACAATTTTTTATTTGTGTGTCTGAATCATATCTTTAATTTCTATCGGTATAAATGTATTAATATAAAAAATATTTGAGCTGTCGATAGTACATTGTAAGAAATGTGTGATTATAAATTAAAAATCTAGTTCTATCCGATTACACCTAACTCAAAGCATCATTTTAGAAGCAACAAATCTGCACACAATCGAATCCGCACGGAGTAAATTCACGCTGGACGAAGCCTCATTTAATAACTCTCCCATGGCCCACGAGAGCCTGAGCCATTTTGGATTAACGCGAACTTTGGCAGTAAAAGGTCGATCGAGTGTGACGTACGATATGGGGGTGCGGGCGAGCCCTGTTGACTTCCCCGCTGGGGCTGTAACGCCCAAGTGCGAGCGAATAATGAACGTTAAATACTACTGTTGTGCGAAATTTTCAATTGAAAATGTATCATTTACCTCTGTAACTCAATTACTGAAACGAAAAGGACTGCGTGATAAAAGCCCATATTTGTAAATTACAACCTTAATAAACTATTCATTTTATGCGGAGTTTTTTTTTTAGGGTAGGTCTTTTTGCGTATTATTTAAATGTGCTGACTCTTGCGATAATGTTTAAAAAACTTCAAAGATTTTTTCAAATTTGTCAAAGAAATACAATTTTGCATGGTCTATGCTTTTAATATAATTGTGGAAGTTTATTGCTTCCATTACTAGCAATACCGATGACAGGTACTGAACGCATATACCTTGTGTTCTGTAAATTGTTATTCTATTTTCAATAAACGCCCATCAGCTGTAAGTTACTTATTATTTATTCGTATTGTTGTTGTATTGCGGTAAGTATTTTTAATCGTAAGTTTTATTATGAAACATTTTAATGTATATTTTTTTCAATCAACACTATAATATTTTACATATTTTGTTGACACAGTCAGTCAACGCGTATACATATCCGATTCATAATAAATCAGAGTCTGTTATATATTGAGAACCATCATCAAAACCATCGTTACCAATATAAGAGTGTTGCGGAGATTTTAAGTAAAATGATTCAGACTTTCTACAATATTCATCATTTTCTCATCCTCGAATTGTGCCGACCGCCTTTTGGTTTAAAAGTGAAAAAAGGCTTGCATCCCGTATTTTTTCCATGAAAATTCAATGAATAGCGCCATACTGCCTTGCTTGTGATTTATTTATGCCAGTTTTCACACCCCCAACAAAATTCAAACCTCGGATTTTCAGTATATCCCTTCAAACAAATAACGTTGATCTCAGCGCTGTTAATTGAAATCACTAGGCTTAGAAATAAAGCGCTGTATAATTAGACAAATATTCTTCTTTTTAGAAGTTTCATTTGGTATGAAGTGCTATCGTCAATTGCTGAGTTGCTCGTGAACAAGGAACTCAAAGATATTAAGAAAAACTTGTATTTTTTCACAGGGCAGCTTAAATGATAACAATATAATATAAATACTAATTTAATGTATTAGTTATAAATATATACATATAAAATCAATTTTGTCGAAAAATATTGTTTTTGCGCTACCGGGATACGAACCTGGATCTCTATTTCCAATCCGGGGAAGTACACTACCGATTGTGTTATAACGCCAGTATTTTTCATGACAAATTTTCGAACCTATATGTTACACTTTTTCAAATGAATACATTTGTTGTTCCATTATTTTTGAAAGCCATCTACATTATTTTTACGGAATCACAAATACCTTTGAGTAAACCGACTGCAGTCGCCAGAATTATCAATTAATTTTTATTAAATTTTGGACACATTGATACAACTTATATTATTAAGGGAACACATTCTTATAGTGAAGTTGTAATTATTCAGAACATAGGTATGTGATGTTTTAAATACTAATTTAATGTATTAATTATAAATATATACATATAAAATCAATTTTGTCCTTAATAATATAATATAGTTCTTAAAATCCTTTCGGCACTGGTATATTTCAACTATGTGTTTTTTTTACATTTTTCTGTACTGGTTTTGGAGCAGCATTTTAAAAGAAGATGGCGTATCTGGCTGATAATCGTTTTCAACCAAGATCAATTTTTCGAGAAGTTTAATCGAAATCTGATTAGACCTACGGTAATTATTGTATCTACAAAAACTGTCGTACGCTACATATATTCTTATATAGCATTTCCTGATCTCAGCAGCCCGCCTCTTCTTCTGGTAGTCTTAATCCTCAATTAGTACTCTAAACAACATTATATAATTGTAATGCACCAACATTCCAATCATGGCGTATTGCGCGTATTTAGTCCATAAATTTATATATTCAGTTTGTTGGAAAAAACTATTTTTTTATATTTATACTACATCAGAAGAATTTCCTTGCTAAAGTATTGGACTGTATACGTCAATGCTTCGTTCATATGTTTGAAAAACTTAATTTCCTTCACTCGACCGGACAAGTGGAATATCAAAATAAACATTGAAATGTATAAATAATATTTTACAGAATTTGGAAGCTGACAATTTCATACTTCCTTTATAATAAGCACTTAAAGAGTGAATTTCTTGTACACCTAACAATAGACACGCATCTGATGAATAATAACCCTTAAATATAACTTTTTACCGCAGAATTCGTGGGAGTGCCTGCGCAAGCAAAAACAAAACCCCAAGAAGTTCGTTTCAAATTATTAATTTAATTAACTCTTGTCCTTGAAAGGTTTGGATTTTAAATAAAGTCGTAATATTTTATGAACCGCGGTACTTTTACTTTAGACATTCTTAAAAATATTAAGAAAAATTAATTATTTAATTAATAGTTCGGGAATTTATTTTGGAGAATTGTGTCAATATTTCTATTTTATCAAGTCAGAGATCTGAGTTTCATAATTAAAAAGAGTTTGTGATTTGGCGTTCAATAAGTAAAGAATACTATTATAAAAACCTTACACTTCGTAAAGAAAATAAAGGAAAAGAGAAGGCGGTCAATTAGTAAAATCTGTAAAGATGGTCGGCGATCAATTAGTAGAGAAAATCTGTGAGAAAATCGGGAGTTTAGAAGGTACCTATAGAGGTAGTGTTCAATTAGTTATAGAATATTTTATTACAATAATATTAAAAAATATATTATAAGAAAATTGAATGTTATAAAGTATTTGATTTTAATTTGTGATTGTGAGAGAAGAAAGTTAGTATTTCTGGATGGGATGAGCAGAATATTGTATATTAAAAGATGTATTTATAAAACATTTCTTTGTTGAGTTACTTACTTAATACTCTGTATCGTATTACTAACGTTATGATACATAGTCCTTGAAAATAAAATAATTAATATCCTCGAATGTCAGAGCCACATTTCTAATTCCACAAATAAATAAATAGCTGTGATATTTTTAGATCGTTTTCTAATACCCGACTCTATTCACTGAAAGTAAATTTAATAATAAATCTTTAAAAAGTATATAGGTACCGATATATCATATACCTATATGATAAAATGAACAAAATTCAATTATTACTTATGGTGTAAAGCTTAAAAATTTAAATGCACTAAATGTAAAGGTGAAGCTTTTCAAGATCTTCTATATGGTTTTTGAATTGATATCAGATAGTGTGGTTTAATAACATATATCTATTTACACCTGTGACACGCATCATATAATATCATATCTATATCACATTGATACATATTTTTAGGTAACTAGGCAAAAAATATGTAGGTGTATGAATGCGTATGTGATATTACTTATGTAAAGGGAACTTGTGGGTATATAAACTCTACCTACATATTTTCTAAATATAACGTACTGTACGAATGTGTACTAAAACAGAAAGCTAGTGATAAAGTATTGACTATTATTTTTACAAATGTGGTATTAACAATGAATACAAAAATAAAATAAAAACGAGCTCAACAAACTTTATTTTAACAGATCCAAGTTTTGACCCTCCCTCGTGTAAAACTATAGAAAAAAGTTTTGACGTTTAGGTTCCCCGTTTCGAAGCCCTCAACAAAAGCCGTATCTCAAGGGAATGACATAGTTTAGGGATGCTTTAGTGGCACTTAACGGAAGAAGGGTAGTAGAATTTGATCTTATGTATTGCGAAACACCATAAAGCCATAAGTGCTTGATTCTTATACAAACTTTTCAGTGCCTACTTAATAATTAGAAAAACTTATTCAACGCCCCATTTGCGTATTACATATATATATCTAATAAGCAAAGCAAATGTTACTAGATTTGAATAGGTTCTGATTTCTCTTAGTGAACTTCGAAGAAAACAATTTTGTAATTTAAATGTAGAATATGTTCTGATCTTTGAAAATATTTAAAGTGTAATGCGCATTAAACATTTAAAAATATTATCGCTTTAAAATAGCCTAGGTGTAGAAAACAAGCTTGCTGAATCACGTTAGATATAAGTAGTGGTTTTATTTGTTTGTTTTCAATCAGGTTTTAATAATATTTATACCAATTTATAATAAATGTTTTCTGATAAAACATTAATTTTTATTACCTTACACCTGTTTACAATTGAACTGAAATTTATTTTTGAAATTTTTTCCTTTTATTTTTAATTATTGTTTATTTTTATAAATTAATAACTCATTATTATTACAAACATACAGTTCAATAGTTAAATTTCTAATAAAAATAAAAGTAAAACCGATTATTATAAAAAAATAAAAACAAAGTTCATCCGTTAATAATGGCCTGAATAGCCGAAACGATCGTCCAATTATTTGGAAAAATTTAATATAGAACCAAAAAAAATCGTGGTTGCTTAATTGTGTTGAATAAAACAATGTATTTACACATACACCTCACTCTATTATCTTAACATCCAACTGTTTACTTCATACAATTGTTGGTTATTGAAATGTTGTCCTAAATATCTGCTTTACCTGATCACACCATTTCTTCTGATTCTGTCCCTCTCAACACTCGTTTCATATATTTGCTTTGCCATCGTTTCTTTGCTCAAATGATCCACAGATTTAAACCATCTCAGCGACGCATTCTACGCTTCAAGCAGATGTATATTCGTCCCTAACATATATTACAGCACTCCATTTAACATAGATTTTCCAAACATACGCTTGCTAAGGCACAAAGTTGTTTAATTAATTATATTATTATAAATGTATTAAAAATGTCAAAGCTGTTGCATCAAAAATAACAAAGTAGAAGGTATTTTATATTGATTCATCGTGATTAAATATACGAAGGATAATTTTAAACAAAAATACAAATTTTATGATTTTTATTTTATTAAACTTAAGTAAATGTACCACTGAAACCACGGCCACTGGGTTCAAGTAATAGAAGCTGCTCAAATTCATTCGACTAATGGAAACTGCCCAAAACATAGGTACCCTCCTCCCCACGGCTATCCTACTCTCTTTCCACGATATAAATCGATGTTTTATTGAAAACCATTCGTACTAAATTTTACTCATTAGCACTCTAAAATCTTGAAAAAATATAATCATCTGATCCCACTTCCTCAGACATTTCACCAGCGCTTTGACTGGACTAAATAAAAAAATATATAAAAAATAATCGGAGAAAATTTCATAAATTAACGATTATTAATTTAATAAATATTACGCTAAAATAAATGCGTTATTTCCATAATATAAAATATTTTATTTTCTTGTACAATAAATAATTACTTCAATTATAAATGAAATCATTAAAAAACTAGGAATGAGAATATTTACAATTTACTTTTTTTTCAGGAATATTAATTATCCGCCTCATTTGCTATTGCAAGGCTCCATTGAATCGTCTATCCAAAGATGCTCACTGAAGCCTTTCCCTGAAAGGCCCCGTAAGGTGAAACGAAGCTTTTTCCCGAGAATAAAGAAGGCTCTATACGAAATAGGTCACACTAGACACCTCGAGGCTCGGCCGCTAGACAAAGAACTCGCAGTTCCACCGTAGCGAGAAGATCCATTCAAACCATAACTTCAGACTTACCTGATAGGAACGTTCAATCCACTTCAACACAATATACATTAAAATAATGCACACATAGGGTTTGTTTGTTATTAAATGTAAATTTTTATTTATTACTTGTAAGTTTTGTTAAAAATGAATATCTTTATAAATAAGTAGTATAGTACATACATTATATATTTTATATGTATGTACTATACATATAAAATATACATATTTTATATATTTTTATTTAGAAATTTTACAGTGCTAGTATGTAATAATATATACAGACATTGCATGATATAAATTTTAGAAAAATCCTTTAGAAAAAACACAGAAAAATTCTATCTTTCGAAAAAATATAGACAGCTTTACCAATTAACAATTATCATATTTAAAGTCACCGCATTTCATGTACATACGTTTTCCAAGTGTAATTTCTATTTTTTCCAATAGGAAGAATCCATATTTTTCTTAAATTAATTAATTAACTGATCTATATTCAATTAGTTTTAATTATCACGAAACAATGTTTAAAATCTATGTTTTGAAAAATTATAACATAAAAAAATAAAATGTGAATTAAACGAATAGTAGATATCTCATAGAGACGAAGCTATTTTCTTTTATTGATAAAAAATATGGAAGTACGGGTAATTACAGGGTTTACAACCTGTCTTTGGCTGGCTTAAGCGATAAATTTACACAATGTAATGTTCACCATTCCATCCAATTAACCTCCATATCTATCAATTTTTTTTGAAAGTTGTATGTATGTTAATATGTGGAGTCACTTCGAATATCACTACACTATCGCCACCTATGGACTAAATTTGATATTAATTTTCTCTAAAATAGCATATATGTCACAATGAGAATTTAATTATTTCTAAATTATTTAAAGCAATATTCTTTGCCTGTAAAATGTTTTTACACATTATACTAGAATACGTCTGAAAAATCATTATTTTTTAATTTTTATATATTTTCTTTACCAGTATATTATCTCTATGATATATCTTCGATATGTTTAATAACAGTGTCTTTGTAGGTGAAAATCCAGTAATTGTGTGTTCTTGGACATATTCAAATATTGCTAAAATGTGAATTGATTAAAATGAATACATTTTATATATGTACGGCTAAATACATACATTGACTAATAAAGCATAAATAATCTTGTAATATAAGATAAACAATGGTATAATAAATGATAATAATAAACGAGACAAATGAGATGTTAAACAATTAGAGAAAAACAGTATGTAAAAGCGCGTACATGGTGAAGTTTCAGAATTGCCTACGTCAGTTAACGAATAAAAATTTCAATAGTAGGTCATACGTGGCCGAGTTTGTAAAGTTGAATGATTTATCTGTGCGGCCTATCCTCTACTTATTTTACTTTATTTTGGGGAATGCACATTAAAACTTGAACGTGTCGGTCGATCGAATTTCTCAAGGCGCCTCGCGAAATTTATAATTTTATTATTGGACAAAAATAACGATGATATTCATTAGTAACATTAATAGCAATAATACATATTAGTTACCGTTAATATGTATCTTATGTTGTGAAAAAGCGTAGGTATTCTCACCTACGAGTAAGATAATTCTGACAAAGGGTTCTGCAAATATCAAATATTTCACTAATAATCATCTGCGATGAATCGTGTCAGATGATAATAATTAATTTCGTATGTAATCCGATTAATTTTCATTAACTGGATTATTAATGTAAATATAATAATAAAAATAATATATATATTAATTTTACATGTTCAGAAGGGGGTAATAAAAGTAGTGCTAGACGTTCAGATCAGACCAGTTTTCAGGTTTTTACAGTCGTTCTGAATGTTCCGTAGCAGATCATTTTATGAGCTATTATACAGGGTAACACATACGAGGTTCATCAAATAATGGACCTTGCAATAGAATACTAAACATTTACAAAATGATCAGATGGAGAAAATAAAACTGTACCAAGAAAATACTTCATATATATATGTACATTTTGTAAATGTTTAGTATTCTATTGCAAGGTCCATTATTTTATGAACCTTGTATATGTTACCCAGTATAATAGCTCATAAAATGACCTGCTACGGAAGATTCAGAACGACTGTAAAAACCTGAAAACTGGTCTGATCTGAACGTCTAGCACAACTTATATATATCGCTATAAGTGGTTAAAAACCAAACAGCATTACTACTGAATATGTTTTCTTACATTTTAGATAATTATTCACCATTCACTTCACAATTTACCATTTACGATCGAATGGTAAACTTCTGATGCATAATCATTTTTGTATCAAGGCATATTTTTATCCAATTTTTATAATTTATCAGTTTTTTATTTGGAGTAGTACTAACCATTTTACTTTTTTGGTTAATTGACCAGATGAGTAGTTTTTGTATGTATATATTAGATATATGGGTTAAATGAGCTCATATCAGAAGAATTAGAGCCATATGAATAGAATGCTACCACCAAATTCGCTACATATACTTGCTCATGTAAATCACGATATTAATTTTAGTTTAACGTGAGGAATAATGGTTGTGACGTGGTTATTTAATTGAAACATGTAATTACATGTCTTCAATAAAGACGTACATATATACAGCCGCGCGCGGACGGCTGTCTGCCGCTGGCTGTGTTCAGTATATGCGTTGGGATACGCTAACGTCTCCCAGTAATGCGTTGTTCACCGCTCTGCTGGATGCGTTCGGAACTATATCCCGATCACCACAACTTCATGTTTGTAGATTTTTCACTGTGTGTTATGTTACATTTCGTAGATAGATTTGACCTAATCGTCCAGTGAGAATATCAATTATTATTTAGTTGGTATTTGTACTTAAGAAACAGTTATATGCCATACAAAGAACATCATTAATCGAAATAAAGTCAAAAAGAGACAATTATTCTATCTCCAATACTGATGATGTAATGAAAATACCTGAACAAAGAATTCAAAAAGATATCATCATTGCCAGGCGAGTTAGTAGTAAAAAGTAACATTTGGCACAAACAATTGCAGTAACCAATGAACCAACACTTGTAAAACTGTTCTGCAGTTTGGCAAATATTGAAAATTATAATATAATATGTAAGTAATAAACTTGGAATAAAAAAAAAATTAAGAAAATTTCTTCTCAGATGCTGGGCCTGAATTGTAAGACAAACCTGGAAGAACATTATTAATATAGAGATATATTACACAAATTCACAATAAATTTTGCCAAAGCCTATATATATTAATTATTTCACGTTACGGAACACGCCAACTCCGCATCTATTTCTGGTCAAATTTGTAAACACATACAATTTCAATTTATTTCTGAAGTCCACTATAGGTTCAGTGCAAAACGTAACTAGATATCTAGTCTAGTAAGTGTACCGAGCGTGAAGGACACTCCACACTTCCTCTTTATTCGTCATCCAGGTAACATTTTGTGAAGGTATTCTTCACAACTACCGGGATATGCAGTTGCGCACTCTGTTATTGTAAATAAACATCTTCGGTTGATAGTATTTTATTATTAAAATACAAAGACTATCTTCCAAGAATAAATTGAAAAATTCGTACCAAAAAATTTATTTTACAGGGTGGGCCAAACGTTTTTGTAGTTTTTAAATCGTTTCTGCGCGGGAACCGCGCAAAGGAAGAGCACGCAGGCAACAGCGCGCAGGAGTTTGGTTCTTGGAAATTTAGTCGAGAAGATCCGGGCTTATCGACTCGCAAGCGTATTCCTACTACGGCGATACAAAGATCAATTATGCTTCGAATTTTGAAACTGGACTTGAAACTACATTAATTTAAATTCAATTGGTGTAAGATTTAAAACCCGATGATTGGATTTTACGAAACAGATTCATTGAGACAATGTTCGAGCGGTTCACCAATTTCAACAACATTTTGTTCTCCGACAAAGCCCATTTTCATTTGAACGGGCATGTTAATAAGCAGAATTGCAGGTTATGGAGTAAGGAGAACCCCAAACACAAACATCAAAGGCAAAGGGTACTATCGGTCCTTATTTCTTTGAAAAATTTGTTACTGTTTGTACTGAAGGATCAGGATACTGAGGGATTTTTTCAACCACAATTCCCAGATTATGATCAGAGGACATGGATACAGTAAGACGGGGCAACTATACATGTGTGGATATATGTTACTATACCGGTGGTAAAGAAAATGTTTCCTAACAAACTGATATCCCATAGAGGTGACATCCGATGACCCCCCGCAGCCCAGATTTGACACCTTTTAATTTTTTTATGAGGTTATCTCAAAAGTCGTGTTTATTTGGATAAACCAGCCACAAAACCCAACTTAAGTCGAATATTTGTCAAAAGATAGCCAACATCCCACGCACTTTATATCATAGTGTTTCAAAACCTAGGTGCCAGTTTTGAGGAATGCCAGTGGCGGAATGGTAGAGATTTAGACGACATTATTTTTAAGACATGATTTTCCCAATTGTGCTCTTTCAGTTATCATATAACCATTATTATTTTTTTATTGAATTAATTTATTTTAATAATTAATAATACACCCCCATTAATATTTTTATAAAAATGAACTTTAATTTCATAAACCAGGTAACATTAATTTTGTTATTTTCACATTTTATGTAACTAATAAGTATATTTAAATTAAGTATCTTCTTACATATTTCCAGTAATACGAGTATTAAGTTGACACTGACTTCATGTAGTCAAATTCTAGTCGGATTGGGTTGAATTGAGATCTATGTTAGGTACAATATGAAATATGGCATGCTGATACAGAGTTATGTGGTCCGAGTTTTAATCAGCAGAACATAAATTAAATAATCTTTCTACCAAATAACACAATATAAATACAGTACTTGATTTGAAGATAAAGTCAATTTTTGCCTTAACATTTGTTGTTCAGGATAATAATTGGATACCTAGTTTACTGATTCATGTCAGGGCCTTAAGCGTTGTGTTATGAACTCTGAAGGAACCATCAACAAATGAATATGATTTTCAATCGGTATCCAAATCTTTTAGGCTCCATGTATCCATTATATTGGCATAGAGGTAGAAGATACAACTGTTGACTTATTCATAGTTCTAAGTGTTATCGCGAGCAGTTCAAATATCACATACATAACACAACATCGATTAGCACGCTTAGGGTGGTCGTATTAATTACATCCCTGGCACATGCGGTATCGCGCAAACTGTCAGAGCGTACATAGTTTTGTATTCGCCACCCCGAGTAATCTTGCTACCCTTTGTATACAACAATCTGAATCTAATTCTATTTAACAAAATATGTACGATATAAGGATATAAATAAAACACACAAAAAATGTCGTCATTGTCGTGTTGATGTAATTTTTAATGATGTTTTTATGGTTACTTTCTTGCATTTCCGGTGTAAGGATATATTTCAGTATTCAAAAGAACTTTCTGACTTAGCTGCACTTCTAAACTATTTTAATATTCAACATAATTTATAATTTAATCCTAATTTCATTCTTTTGAGCGACAACTTTAGGTATTCTCCAGTTAAACATATCTTAAAATGCTTTATACCTACGAGTATTTATGTTTTATAGATTTAATTATTTTAAATGTATTTTTGGGCAAAATAATAATTTTTATATTTGAAACAGTAGCTATATAGTTACATATTTTGAATAATAATCTTAAATATTATTTTAAATAATCGCTTGGGTAATTTGAAAATGATAATGACTAGTCCAATTCTAATGGCGCGTGTGCACGAATGAGACTTTCGCGTCTCTCATCTCAGAGATTTGTCGGCAAAGGTTGGTATGTATCAGTTGCATATATCAGTCAGTATTATCTGTAATTCTCTTAGAGTCTTTCGAAACGAATTTCCGAGATTAGTCTCATCCATGCATACGTGTCATAATAATATTCCCAATTAAAACGAATTTTTTGTCTCGCTCAAGTCACTTGGCCGAGTTCCCACCGATCAGATGACACTTGATAATATTGTTTTTTTTTTACTTAATGTATAGCATAAGCTACATAAGTACATATATTTTAAATAAGAATCATGACGTAAATAAGAATTAAAATAAAGTGATATTTAGATTTACACTTATATGTCTATGGTCGTTAGAATAATTTGTTTTGGGTTATTCGACAATATTATCATTTAGATTTGTTATTTTACATTGACGAAGATGAGAAAATGAAAAAGTTGCCTGTCGAAAAAGTTGTTGAAAAAGAAATGATAGGCATGAAATAATAAAATAATAAAACTGGAGTAGTTAATTGTGTTAAATTTGTTTTAATTATGATAAATAATTTTGCTTTGTCTAATCTAACGAAGATATTCATCTAGTAACCGTCGGATTCTCAACACAAAATATCAACAAGTTAGAAATACTTTCAAAGGTTAAGTTTATTTTAAGAAATAATAATAATATCGTGATGATATTTTTGAACACTCACACAAAAATCTATGTAAATTAGAAGCATATTAGGATTGCTAAGGGGTTATAAATGAGTTCTTTAAGTAGCTGCAGATATTGAAGGTAGTTTGGCTTATACAAGTAATTGTCTCTTGCAGTAAGAGATTAATCGTATATAAGGGTCTTCTGTATTAAACATTGTCAAAATACAAACTTGACCATATTATTATCGCGTAGTGCACTCTGAATCGTATTTCTAAATTATACTGCAAGTTTATCCTACAAAGCTGGGCGGTGATACAATTATACTGTTCGATAAGTTGTCGTCAATATATTAACAAAAGAAGCGAGATTTTGCTTTACCAATATGATAATTCTTTAAAAGATAATAAATACATATAAATTAGTTTTTATAATGTTGTCTGTTCTGTTTTCATTCACATTATATAAAGTGCGTCAATTTAGACGTTCAAATGTAAAATTATTCATTTTTTATATTTTTCGTGGGTAAGACGAAACTTTAAAATAATTTGGATATATGTGGGTTATCTGTCACTACATTTATAATAGGAATATAAATATATTTTTATTTTAGTTAGTTTAGTTTAGAAATGTAATAATAGAAACTGTAAACAGCAAATTTGTCTCTTTTGTACCATAATTTGTTATTATAGTTTAAATGGCAAACTTTTTGGTCGAGCCATTAAATAATCACAGTGATCAAATTTTCAGGGTTCAAACTTGATCTCGAAAAGACTACTTATTTAGTTTTATTTTAATAGCTTATTTTGAAAATGTAAGAATACTAATGTGATTCAGTAAGCCTTGTTAAATTATTTTTTAAATTTAATTTACCTACATTTTTAGAAGCCTCTAAAAACTTATTATATATTAAAATAAATATCTTATTAGATTCTGGATGATGGGAAATATATTTTTGAATTTAAGATGAAAAATTTTAACGAGGTATAATGCAGTTTTAATTTTAAAATAATGTGCAATATTCTCGAAAATATTAAATTTGATACTCCATTTTAGTTTTAAAAGCAATTAAGTCAGGATATATTAATAGGTCTTCGGAGTTCTTATCTCTTGTTCAATCTGCGAAATATTTGTAAGTTAAACTTTGACAGAACGTGTCCTTAAATTTCACGAAAACTCAGACTTTCCAGCTTGTTATTGGTGCTCTGAGTAATACCGATCCCTGGATGGTGATTCTTGTACAATTCTGCTCTTGCATGGTACTAAGAATACATTACAACTTTATCTTTGAGCTGAATGCAGAATGAACATACTTGACAGCAGCGCAGGCCTGCAGAGCGCTGCGCATGCTGTGTTTGAAATCCTTTGTGTACTCAAAGAATAATGAGATTAATCTTATGCATGAAAGTAAAACTAAAAATAACTTATGATTTTACTTTGTTCATATTATTTTAGAAAAGGGACAAAAGAGTATAATGGAACATTTATTTCTTGAATTTGAATATGACACTTTTTTGCGAGTTACATTTTTGCCATTTTCTAATTTATTATTTTAAACACGTTTTTAACGCACCAATATTTTTGAAAAAATTATACATTTTAATTTTTTCATGCATGTTTTAAAAATTAGGTTCTAACATTTTTTGTCTATCTGAATATGGAGGATATTTGTATTGGGTCGTCTAATAAGTCTCTTGCAATTTTTTTTGAAATTCTATTTTCTCGCTTTTATTTTTTGTGACAAAACACGAAATACCATTTAATAAAAAAATCTGCTCTAAAAGGTTAATGTCGCCGTTTTCCTGTATCTTTTTTAATAGTATTTCTTAATTTTGTTAAGTTGAGAAAATCGAACATTTTCGACACTTTTACTTTTAATCAAAGATAAGATGGTCATCCAGGAGCTCAACTAGGAAATTCTGCCACATCCACCCAATAGTCGAGATCATCACCTTTTTCGGTCGCTCTCCAAGCAAATGCGTGGCGTTTAACAGCGATAATCACCCCAGGAATTAGCCTGATAACTATTTCGATACCATACCAGCCGATTTTTTTATAAAATACATCGATACATTTGTTGAAAAACGGGATGAAGTCCTGAATAATAATGGAGAATACATCATTGATGGAAATGTTATAATTTTTATTAATTTGGTTTTATAATAAATAATTGAACACAACCACAAGCACTTATTAGACAACCCAATATATGATGAGGATGCAAGCATGTTTCCACTGAGGTGGTGCAATTATTAACTGTCTCCAATTGCAATACATCTTTGTGTTCGAAAACATAAAAAATTCAGCATTGATAGATCTGACATAGGTAAACGGACAAAGTGCTGCATGAGTAAAATATACTTACATGATTCACATAGTTTATTCAGAAAAAGTTACAAATTAGATTCGCGAATTTAAATACGGTGTCACAAGGCAAAGTCTGTATAGCGGCGAGGCGTGAACCCCGTTACCCGCACAAGTTGCTACCGCTGGCGAAGCACGGCCGTCCGTTCGGCATTCTTGCGGGTGCTTCGGACGTCATAAACAGAAAGTTTATATGGCACCATAAGTCAGTATCACCGTATATCTGTAACATTAAAACTCAAAAAAGCTGAACCGATTGTGATGCATTTTACTTCGACGTTATTTCTGATTTATTAAAAAATTATTTAAAAATTTTTCAGTAATTATTTTAAACCATATTTGAACACAGTATAGCATCAGCAGGCTAATGAATAAATAGTTAGACAAGTCTAATAAAAATGCGCATGAAATGAGTTATGGCGATTAATATATTTTATAATTAAAGAAAAAGTTAAATGTCTTGTCCTTTATAGTTAAAGATAATATCTTTTATACTTAAAATTAAAATCAATTTAAATGCAATCTATTTGAGTTATTTAGAGTTTTATGGTTTTATAAAAAGTTCCCAAAGGTATGTATATCACAGATCAACAGCCAACTCACAATTTTATATAAATGTATGCTTTACATGTGTTCAATGCCGTAAAAACTATTGAGCTGAATATTTATGATTTCTTATAACATACTTTTTACGGTGTTTACTTTTCTGAGGGAATATGTCGAATGTTTTTTCAACTTTCTTGGGCTGATTTTACTGCATCTATACTACTCTTAGTAACTATTTCGATCATTATCTCACATCCCCTCACTTTTGTGACTCTGCCTGGCTGAAATCTTATTAGCTGAGTCTAATGTGGCCTGTACTATATTTTTTGTATGATCCGATGTTGTGCCCTCTGATTTCTCGGGATAGATAGTCGGTTTTGTTGGACCGACGGTCCTTTGTTCACCATTTATTTTGATCATGCTAGGAGGTTGAGCTGGAGGAGCGGAGGCCATTGCTGCATAAGAAATACGCTGTTCCTGCGCGAGCATTGGTGGTATAGGTTGCTGAGTCTTGAGGGACTCCACCGTTGTAGAGAGAGCCTTCATTGCCTCTTTAATATCCCTTATTTCATTTATGTTTAGCTATTTTTTCTTATTTGTATTTGCAATTACATCCTTCAGAGTCTTGTTTTACATGTACATACGCACGGCCAATTCGAGGATTTCGTTGAAACAAGTTGTGATTTTTCCTGTTCTTATTGTTCTTGCCTATGTCTTTTGGCCCGCTTGCCTTTCGGCATGGGTAGAGCTTTAGCTGGCAGCACTTCTGGATGTCGATACTGCACTTGGTGATATGTTCAGACAAGATACAGACCTTTCTCCCTGCGGGGGAGAGCGAACCAGTCTCGGACTGAAGATGGCCTCCTGCCTTTTAGGTACCCCGACCCTCGAGCGGGTCGGTGTCTCACTCATCTCACCTGTTTTGATCTTGTACACTTAATATATTATTATTATATAAATAAATATATTAATTATTTAAATTAAGTTAACTATAATTTTTTTAGATAAAGTGCATGTTTAAATGTTTAAATTTTTAAATAACATAATTTTAAGAACACATAAATATACATATACAAAAATACACATGCACTTATAAATATGAATATACAAATGCGTAAGTGTATGCACTCATTAATTTAACTCAGCAAACATTGTTAATTAATTAAAGTTATTTAATTAAAACAAATCGAACGAAAAACGTATGCACGACACACTCAGAGAGCGCAGCATATGCATACTGCGCAGAATGTGCAGAGGGCCCAGCAAGTGCAGTGATCGCACTCGTGACTGCAACTGCTATTTCCTCCGCGGCGTGGCGCCTACCGTCGCTCGTTAGGTATGTAGAAAGTAATTCTAGAAACTTCCACAATTCAGTTCCGATTCTGACGTAAGCGCTAGGAAATGTTTTCATAAATCTACACAGCTAATATTAACACTAGCTTTTTCCTAAAAATACCACCGTGTAGGTAATTATATTCCATACACGGATGAGAAAAAAGATTTAAAAACGGAGAAGATTTGAATATTTTACAGAATTTTTCCTGCGAAATGACAGTTTTTAATACTAATTAAATCTAATTAAGCACTATGCACTGTCTATATGAACAATTAATTTTTAAAGTTTATCTCACTTGATAAAGAATTATTTGACGCACATATTGTTATTCAGTTTATATTTTTATCACTTATAATTAATTAATTATTAAATGAACAGAGTAACACAAATGTTTATATTTACAAAATATGAATTAAACATATTAATTAGAAAGATATACATATAAAATCAATTTTATCAAAAAATATTGTTGTTGTGGTGGCGCAACAACAATATGCGAACCTGGATTTCTTTCCAAACCGGAGAAGGTGCACTATCCAACTATGCTACATCGACAATATTTTAGCAACAAATTTTCGAAACTATATGTTACCTTTTTGATATTAATACATTAAACGTTCCGTTATTTGAAAGAGCCATCTACCTTATTTTTACGGAATCTCAAATTCCTTTGAGTAATCTGATAGCAGACGCCAAAATTATCAATTCATTTTTATTAAATTTTGGACACATTGATACAACTTTATTATTAAGAGAACACATTCTTATTGTGAAGTTGTAATTATTCAGAATATAGATAATAAATAACAATTTCACAGTAGTTTTAAAGTTTTTCACTAATTTTTATGTTTATTTAAACTTATCACACTAATCTCACTTAGTTTATGGATTATTAATATTTTTTTAATTATGAAAATGTAGAGTATTATCTAGCGCACACGTTGGTGTAAGTTAAATATTTCTAGCACTATGGGAGAAAAAAATTCTAAATTACAAGTGTCAACTTTTGAAAAAAAACCACTGAAAAAGCTCAACCCCGGCGTTAATACTGGGGTTATATGGATGAAAACACCACTACTGGATGCAAATTGTGCACCGGAAGACAATGGTAGATTTTTTTATTATTATATTATAATATTTTGCGCCATTATAATATTTTGCAATTTTTGAGAACGGAGAGTAACTAAACGTGACCTGTCGGCGCAGAGTGGGTACCGCAATTTAGAAAAATAAATTGTCATGAGAACGTATTTAACAAGATGGAGTAATTTTAGAAATATATTAGAGGGCCAATCAATTGTCAAAATCTTAATTTCTTTAATTAAATAATTTCTAAAACAAGTTTTCTAATTAGAATCAAATGCTCGACAGATGAAATATCGAAAGATGGTGCGGTAATTCGCTTGCTCCGTATTTCCATGGTTACCATCAAGATGTGCCTGTGACGATGAAGCGAAGTGCGGAGAAATGACTGCTATTTGTTGAAGGACTAATATGGAAAATTGTGAAGGTCAGGAGAGACACGCGTGGAATAATAATTTTGGAGATGGATCGTGGGAGGAATTAGAACGCGTTAGTGTAAGTATATCTGAGCGAAAGCAAGAGACGGATAAATCTGGCTCATTACTCCCGGGTTGACGTGGTACAATACCTCCAGCTCAGTGAAGCCTTAATTCGCAGCCGGGTTATCAAATTTCCACTAAAAGCTAACTACTCGCTTTGATAATATTACAAACTAAACTATCTTGTTTTAACTTTTGGTAATTCAATTCGGTGATAACTTTATTAATCTCCACTATTTGAAAATATCTAATGTGACCAACGGTGGCTTTGGTGCTACCAATAATATTTGAAATGATAACCGAGACTTTCTCTTGTTTTCTTTTTAATAACGATCGATAATAGCATGTAACGAATACGTATGCCATGAATATTATTACTTTTTTCAAAGTAAGTCAAATTATTTTACTATGAATATGCTCAATGATCTCATAGAACAATGACCAAACTTCATAATCCACGGTGGTATAATGTTATTTCTCTCAAATATATATCACATGTTAAAACTGTAAAATATTTTAAAAACATATATTTCCATTTTTTATATCATCTAGACATATGATATTATTTTAAGGTAATTTATTTACCTTGTCCTGGAACATATTTTTGATACCCTAACGGAAAGGTAAAGAAAATAGTCATCTTTACATAACTAAAGCTTTTTGATATGATGAAGTGTCAGATTACCTTCGTCTGAAATTCTACATTTACAGCCATTTTAAATGAAAATTTTCAGTTGACACGTTGATACCAGAGGGAGAAAATAGAGAAAAAAAACTTAATATTGAAAAATATAAATAAATACAGATAAATGCGTTGCCGTAGGTATCATTTGATGCTGTATTTAACAAAAGTACTGGCGCTTCCCTATTTACGAACAAGTTATGACGAGAAATTGTGTAAATTAATTTTTTTCGGAAGCCAAAACCATGTATGTATGTATGTATGTATGTATATATCAATATAAAATTTAGTTAGTTTTATGCTAAACTTTTGTTTTATGCGTTAAAAACTTCAAAATAAATAAAAGTATAAAAAAACTTTATATTGACATGTATTTGTTTGTTTCGACATTCGAACAAATTCAATTAAAATAACACCCTTTCTCGTTGTATGTATATATATATATTGTGACGTCGTATATGTACGTTCACCGACTTGCTCAGGGTATTGCATGAAGTGCGTAGGTCTGGTTCACAGAATTCACCATATCGCCTGGAAAATAATAAGATTAGTTCAAATTTCATAGTCACAAAGTTTAATTAAACGACAAGAAATCATGAATATTTAAGTAGAAAACAGCAAGCGATCCATCAATAGAATGTGATAAGATGAAAGAGATCAGATTGCCAATTTTTGCCTCAATAAAAATAATAAAATTTTACTACCGTTTGAATATCTAAATCAACATATTTTTGTACAACTAATAATGTTATAAAAACACTCGATTCTTTAAAATGTGAAAATCTTCACCTAGGAAATAACATTATACAAATTTTTCACCTGACCAGTTTGTCAGGTTAGATATAGCAAAAAACCATGTCATATAAATTGGTTGAACACGAACAGAAAGTTATTAATTTTTAAATTAAAAAATGAAAAGAAAAAAATAAGACTACAATACTCTCATATAGATATCTTTTTTTCTTATAATCATGTCCAATTTTGTTTGGATAGTTTGTTGTTTCATTTAATTATAACAGTCTAGTGTTTGGTGAATTTTGTGTTATACCTTTGAAAACCAATCATTGTTTGGGTCTATATTTAAAAAAAAATTATTTGCTTCATTAATTTGGCTAAAAGCTGCAGCTATTTCTTTCAGGACAAAATTTTTAGGTAGGTCTTTGATTTCAGTGAGTTCTAGCTCTGTTACTTTTTTTCGAAGACTTTAATTATTATTAAAAAAAAAATTCCGTCATAAGTGCGAATGATCATATGTCAAGGAAGTCGTAAGTCAAGAAGTAACTATTATAAATTCATACGATGTTAGCGTATTATTGAGTTGGTGAGAAATAAATTGTATTCTTGTAATCTAGTCAACTTGTATAGTGTGCAAACTCATATACTTTATATAATTTAATTCTACATATACTTAATATACTTTATTTATATTCAAATATTGGTACTTAATACATTTCAGTTATTAAACATAACACAAGCTTATTAAAAATGCATTTATTTCCCCACCAACCTAATATAAATAATTTATTGTTTTAATATTTTTAATTAATTGGAATAAATCCATCTAGTGCCGCTGAATAGTTTATATTAATTTATTCACTATTATTTTTTTAAGGATTCGTATATTTGAAAATTCGTAAACTGAGTAGGGTACCAAATATTATTTTCCGAGGCATAGAAGCCACACGCTTATAATCGAAAAATTATATACCAAGGCGATACCAAAACTCCGTCATAAATCTCGGGTTTTCCTGAGCCCATTACGTTCACTTGAGTGGGCGCATTTCACGGTGCCTCCAGATTTACGTCGCCATTCTTCTCCCGAGCCATCCCGTATAAAATAATTCATAGCACTTTTTTAGTCCGATGTGAAATTATTATTGGGAGCTATTCCTGGTGTCCGATGGCGGACGCAAGAATGCTCGATAAGCGGCCGTCTCGCCAGGATACTGGTTTGCTCGGAGCCGGGTTGGTTAATATTGGTATTGATTGCCCCACCCTTTGACGATTCCAGCCACACCACCAACCTTGTAATTAAAATAACAACGGAGTTTTTTTAATGATAACTTAAAAAATCAAAATAATTAACACGATTGCCGTACTGTAAAAATGATATCTAGCTGTTATTATTCACCTAAGAATTTATTATTATTGCAGGCCGTATATACGGAATAAGTCACGATGAGATACATCTTACCGTGCCTCAAAGAGATAGCTTGGATAAATATCAGTACTACGTATACGTGTAGGTACACTCAGAGATCAGATTGAGTTTGGTAAAAATAAACCAAAACGCAAACCAGACGTTTGATTTGACAACGAGACCAAACGGAAGGCGTTCAATTACAAACATTTATTCCATTTTAACTACTGATGGGTAGATTCAAGTTTATCCAATTGAAGAACGGAACGGTAAAATGGAACTGAAATTTGACGTACTAAAAGCGTGAAGTGAGGCGCGAGACAACAAATCTTGCATACACGGTGGACCGAGTTCTTCATGGGAAATTGTTTGAAAGTTGTTCTCGAGTCAAAAATAATGGTAAGTTGTGATTGGCATATTTTCTGCTTTGTTAAACTAAAAAATATATTATCCCACATACTACGAAAATTACATTAAATTATTTTTTTTTCAACACTGCATACTAACCACATAACAACAAACATATTTTTGGTTGACTTGAGCTCGGCGCGTTAAATGTAAATCAATTCACAATAACTGATATTATTTTAAGAATCAGATGCCGTGGAATTTGTTCTGACAAGCATTATCGATCTTTTTGTTACCTGCTGTGTAGTATCCATTCTCTAGATCGTGTATGATCGAATCACACATCGTAGACTAATCCGGACGTGTTGAAACAGTCCCAAAATCTGACCAAAACAAACCATTAGGTTGTGGGTCGAAAATGATATTACTACCTCAGTTACTCAGTAGTTAGAGCAAATATTTGCTGTGTTTGGTTCTCATTGACGAGCCGCTCGTAAGACCATTCCATGGTTTAGCCGTTTTGAAACATTTCAGGAGTTTTTAGTTATTTATTATAAATCGTATTGAAACAAAACAAAAAATCATTCCGACGCACCACAGTTTACTAATTTTTAACGAATAATTATTTGGTATCTCAATGTTTAAGCTAAAAAGTTAAGTAAAAATATTAAAAGCAAACACTTCCACCGATTTATATTTTCACCTTCCGCCACCAAATTCGAGCAAACTAAATTTATTACGCTATTATGATACTTCGCTGCAGGGGGTAGTCTCACCCCTACCCCGTTAAAGTTCTTTGTTTAGCAGTCAAGCTACCAGCGCTCGAAAATAAATAAATAAAACGAAAATTTATTACCGTTGTCCAACCGTCTTCCAGTGTGCAGTGGACCAAGTAGTTGTCAGATATCTGAGTTCTTGAGAAACTAATTCACAGTCGGAAATGTTAAGATGGAAAATTCTTGAATTATGACTGAATGTCACGCTTTAAGTTAATATTTTAGTGTAACATAAAACATTTTCTGGTGTAATAAATTATTATAAATAAATCATGTATTTACTTATTATATACGAGGCGCGTTTTTTAAGTAAGTATCGCTGTCGGATATTCCTGGTGTAGCGCTGCGGTTAAGTTGTTGCGCATGCGCAATGGTTTCCTGCATCTTTTGATTCAACACATGCAACATTAGAGACATTCACATGGTGTGACCATCTTGAGTGGTTGAAATGTTCAAGATAATAGACCAACTCGCCGACTGTGAGAAATAATCCGTGATTCGTTTCTTGAATGCATGAAACATGAAACCAGCTGACATTCATCGCCAATACATGGTTTTCGTCCCAGGCGGTATCGTTCTGATGATGGTATACAAAAATTGGTGGCCCGTTATGACAAATGTCTTAATAATGGTGGTGACTATGTTGAAAAAAGAAATCAATTTTGTAGAAAAATATTGTTTTTGCGTTACCGGGATTCGAACCTGGATCTCTATTTCCAATCCGGGGAAGTACACTACCAATTGTTTTATAACGCCATTATTTTTCATGACAAATACTGGCGTTATAACACTTGGTTATAACGCCAGTATTTGTTTGTGGTACCAATTGGTACCACAAACAGTTGGTTGTGTACTTCCCCGGATTGGAAATAGAGATCCAGGTTCGAATCCCGGTAACGCAAAAAAAATATTTTTCGTCAAAATTGATTTTATATGTAAATATTTATAATTAATACATTAAATTAGTATACAACATAACATTACTGTTCTTTATTTATTGTTATCATCTATTATCTGGTTTACTTAACCATACTGGGTCTTTCGTAGACGTCCTCTATTCTTGTTGCCTCCATCCTTCATACAATACGAAATAATACGATAAGGAGGAATCATTCATCTTAAGCTAATCTTTTGTATAATATAATAATAATGTATATATCAAAAGTAGTTATGATGTTTATTATACATAATTTTAATTATTTTCAATTATATATGAAAAATTTAATGTTTGTAGGTGTTTATCGGTTTTTTATACAATTCTATACACTTAAAACCAAATTTTGCATACTTATTCTTCCCGAGTGCGGATGAAACATAGCCATCTCTCTTTTGACTACCGCATCCCCTCTTTCCAATATAAATGTATATTAAATTATAAGTTTCCTTCCAAATTATGGAGTTATACTTTATGACCTTGAAGAAAATATAGATACCTAAACCCCCTTACCTGGACCATATTTTACACACATCGTTACTCTTTAGGGCCTACGTACTAACAAAGATACCACACTTCTTCCTCACTCTTCCCTATCTCTTACCAACTATTTTAGATTATAATTAAATCTGAATCCCGGAAAACGCTGGATACGGACTGCTGGTGTCTCTTCTGGGTTAGAAGGCGTTTTTTGTAAGTAGTTTCTAGTCCGATATTTCGCCACAACACCATCTACAAAAAACTCGATCTAACCCAGAAGAGTCACCAGTTCCATACACAAGTGTTCACGGAAACCTTAAATTAAACTTATATTTGTATATGTATATACATATAGGCAAGGAATTTTATATTAGTTTCAAAATTAAAATATAATTAGTATTAAATTAAACTAATCTATGAGTAAGAAAATTATAAATAACAACATAATAAAGAGTACCTACAGAATTATTCAAGTAGTCCGAAACTTGTTAATGCATGAATCTAAAATATAATATGTTCACTTTGATAATGTATCTTCCTTCAGTAGTTCTTGCAGACTGTATGTTGTAAGAGCCGGTCCACCTATTAGGTAAGGCTGGAAGGCAAAACAGGGTAGAGCATGAAATTTATGTGAGTTCGACTCCAGATCTAGATCACCTACTCACATCTCACTTCATCTGCTGGTTATCATCGGAGAAATGTGTAATTATGATATCTGAAATATAAAGTGTGGTGTATAGGTAAAAAGAAGGTTTCAAGAATGAAAGACTTTCACTTTAAAAACAATAATAATTTATTTAATGTAACTTGTCAACTATCAAATCTTGACAAAATTCATGTTAAATTAAATACAACAATAAAAACATATTATAAATTAAGATAACTATATAATTCCATACTACAACAATATATAAAAATTCACGAGTTTGTTGGAGAAAGTCTCTGAGCGTTAATAAAACTTATCTGGCATCATCACGGTCTTCTAGCCCCATCTAAGGCCTCAATCAGGTCCTGGGATCCGAGATGAGAACACAGTATCCTATCAATCACGGTACCTGGCAAATAGTCATCCATCATAACGGGTCTAATCCATACAGCAAAGTCATCAATTCCATGGCGGCATTTACATCCAGTGGGTTTCCTCAAAATATGAAATCCTAATGCCAACCAGAAGGCATCCAAATATAGTGGACCAAATATAGCAAAGTTTCCGCAGGCAATTCATTAGATAGGATTTGGTGTTTCTCAGATGCAATGTGGGAGCAATAATGCCCAAGCACTGCACTGGGCTACAGTCGAGGTCTGTTTTCTCGAGCGAGCGCTCCCCGCGGCCGCAGACCACCTTAAAAGCATAGATTCAAATTTTACAATAATGATGCTTACTAACAAAAATAATTTTTTAATTATGATCATACCAATATTCATTTTATAAATGCGTGACGTTACTTTGCAACGTAACAATATACATATAATATGTGGTTTGTACATTACCACAAAACATTTATTTTGTGAAATGATAATATTTTTCTACAACTACAGAACCAACAACGCTACATTTCTGCTCAAATGATATCTACCCGTTTAATGCCCCGGCAAACAAATAATTCCTACCTTTATCGCTCTTTCGACTTTGTCCAATAAACTTAATGTGGCGTGAATATAGTTACGATTGGCTAAAACATTAGTATCATTATAATCTATTTATTGCCGAAATTATTATATTTATATTAAAAGTAAACTAATTAATTTAGAAGCTGTAAATTTTAGAATTACCTATTAAATGCTGAAGACTAGACTTATTATCATTTATAGAACTTGCAAGGGAAAAACGACGATTTTTGTCACCAACTCTCCCCGTGCATCTAAATACTGAAATATTACATTATCCATCTTAATTTTGAAGAGGAATAATGCACTCCCCTATTATCGATTTTACGAGAACATTGCTTTGAAATAACTGCTATAAACGAATCAGGTTTGAATAGCCAGGTTATATTATTTGCTTCTCCACATTTCTGCTTCCTTCCGTTAGCAGAAAGAAGAATAACATATCGTATGTCATTATAATAATTAAGCCAATATTAAGCTAACCGGTGTATGTGTATCGCTCTTTACCGCCACTGACGATGTCTCATACCCAGTGGACATACACCATTGTATAATATCCTAATACATAAAATAGTTGGCATCTTGCCGTAAAATATCGTAATATATTACATTATTTATAATTAAAATATCTTATTTTTAAATATAAATTATAATATACATAGAAAAATGTTTAATTTTAAGTAAGTATCCACTTACTCGCATCAATGTAGAACTATGTTATAAATATTGTTGATTTATTTTCTTAACTCTTCGATATATTTATATGATAAGAATTTGCTACGAAATTCAAGTTCCTTACAAACATATTTATTGTTTCTTTTCTAATCCTTTCATTCGGGTTATCCATATAAGACGTAAATATATATTTAAAGATTTTAATCAAGATAATGGAATGAAAGATATAAAAAATAATTAACTTACATTTTGTTGTGCAAAATACGTTTTGGTACACTTAATTTTATTATATTTGAATATTATTATGGACCTCGATTAAGGATGGATTTTTTTCCAAAATTTGATTATTTTAGGCAGAACTGAAATATTATTTTTAAGAAGAATATATTCTTATTGTAAAGTTACAATTTTTCATAACATACACCTGCGATAATTTTAATATAAATTAAATATATTAATTAGAAAGATATACATTTAATTTGTATTTGAAATATTATTAACTATAGAGTTTTTTTTATCAATTTCAGAACGTTAAAAAGACTGTTCTATCTTGGGAGAAAAGTAAAAGATATCCTTCATATACTTATTTTACACATCATCATCACCACCATATAATTTTAATACCGGTCTGTGCCACCAAACCCCGGAAAATAATAATAATGTCAAGTATTGAGAGGTTTTAGTGAAAGGAGATGATAATAAATGATGACTTGAGAACAATTTCAAAATGTTTTATTAATATTATAAAGACATTTCTGAAATTATTAATTCTTTTAATGAAATAATTATAAGTTTAAAAGTACGCATGAAAATATTTCATTTTCTCCCAAGTAAACGGTGATAAATAAATGTTTACTAATGTACCTATTAATGAAAGTAAAATTTTAATTTCTGATTTATTAAATTCGTCTAATTTACCTAATAATTTAGTAAAAGATCTATGTCGTTTGTTAAATCTTTGTATGAACCAAAATTATTTTCAATTTAATAATATTATATATAATCAAACAGAGGGTCTTCCTATGGGAGCACCCACAAGTCCACTAATAGCAGATATTTTTGTAGATAATTTGGAGCGGAATATTTTTGATTGTGATTCTCCTTTGTTAAAAAATGTTTTATTGTGGAAAAGGTATGTCGATGATATATTATGTATTTGGTCAGGTTCACAACGTCAACTAACTACATTTTTAAATTTCATTAATACATTTAATAATAAAATACAATTTACTTTAGAAATGGAAAATAATTCGACCCTAAATTTTTTGGACCTAACATTGATTAAAAATAATAATAAAATTGAATTCAAAATTTTTAGAAAACCAACATTTACAGATACTATCATACACAATGAATCTAATCATCCATTATCACACAAACATTCAGGGTTCCACTCCATGATACATCGTTTAGTCAATATTCCTATGTCAACATCCAATTTCAATATTGAATTGAATACAATTAAAAAAATAGCAGTTAATAACGGGTATAAAACAGGTTTGATAGACACTATTTTAAAAAATAAATTAAAAGAATATAATAACCAATTCTTATATAAATCACAGATAAAACATAATGATAATAATGATTATTGGCGTAGGATTTTATACATAAATAACTTTTCGAATCAAATATCTAAACACCTACCACGAAACATTAGACCGGCATTTTATACAAATAATAGTATAGGAAATTTACTCATAAATTCTAAAGACAAAGATGATAAATTTAACAATTCTGGTGTCTATAAACTTAGTTGCAAGGATTGTGCTGCATTTTACATTGGTAAAACGGGTAGAAATTTTAATATAAGAGTAAGGGAGCATTTGAGATGTTTGAACAATAGTGGATTTTCAGAATTTGCTAATCATTTGATAGAAAATGGTCATGATTTTGATAAAAAATTGGGATTGTCAATTTTGCATATAAACGGTGTTGGTCACAAATTAAATAATTTGGAATCGTTGGAGATAAATAAAGCGTGTAAAACTAATCAAAAAATTATAAACAACCAACTAAATTTAACTACGAGTCCCATTCTAAAATTTTTTCCTAAAAATTATTCGAGTAAATTTGTATTAAGTAATGATTTGAGTTAGGTACTAAAAATAAAAAAAATAAAAAAAAATAAAAAAAAAAATATTTCTTTTAAAAATAGATTTTTAAAAATAGATTCTGTCAAAGAAAAGATATATGTTTTAGTTAGTTATGACATCCTGAAGAAGAAAATGGTATTTTTCGAAACCGGTAGATGTATTTAAACTCATTTTAGTGGTTAATTAAACAAAGATAAATAATAAAAATATGAATCTTAACCACAAAGATAACTTTGCTTATTTTAAAAGTATAATTATGGCGAGTACGGCTAATAAAGCAAAACTATACAAAAAACTAACAATTAAATATAGAATTGTGTCTTTAAATATATATTTTTATCAAAATTGTTTAAAAAATAAAGTTATACCTAAATATATATGTGGAATGTTTAATTCAAAAAATAAAATAATAAATAATTCTAATATTTCTGTTATTAAAGCTAAACAAGCGTGGCTAAAAGAAGATTTAAAAAGTGCATTTAAAAATCGTAATAAAATCAAACTTAACCTAAAATTATTACATACAGAATTAGTACATGAACTTCACGCCATAGAATGGGATTTATTTGATGATAAAGTCCGAGAATTTGCATCTAAAAAAGCCTTTAAGAAAAAAGTGGTACTTGATAAAAAACTTAAAATACTATGTGATAATAAACCAATATTACTTAAAGAAAAAAATAATATTAATTTTAATTACACATTTTATGATCGTTTTAAAAATTTTTCATCTCATGTTTTTCTTCCAGAAGAAATTGAATTTCTTTCAAAAGGTTTTAAATATAATTTACAATATAATAATAATAATATTAATAGTGTTATTGAAAATTTGGCAGTAGATATTGAAACTGCATTATACAAAAAACCAAAAACATTTCATTACAAAGTTACAGATTTTTTAAATAATCATCAAATCCCTATACTATCAATAAAGGATAATCAAGATATAAGGCATGCCAAAAACATAAGAGAAATTTTGAATACTGAAAATTTAATCTTAACTAAAGCGGATAAAAGTCATACGTTAATAGTGATGAATAAAATTGATTATATTTCGAAAACTGAAGATTTCCTCAAAAGTGACCAGTTTAAAATTATGACAAAGGACCCGACTCCAAAATATCAAATTATTATTAAAAGTGCTCTAAAAGATTCCATTAGTGATTTATTTACTGATAATACAGTATTATCAGATCTTATTTTAATGAATCCTAAACCTCCAAAACTGTATTCCGTATTAAAACTTCATAAGATTGATATTCCAATAAGACCAGTGGTTTCATACTGTAGTGCTCCAACTTTTAAATTATGTTCTTTTCTTACAAAAACTATAAATAGACTTAATATTTTTAAACCAAAATACACTGTAAAAAATTCGTTGCAATTAGTGGATTTGTTAAAGGACATGGATCTTCCCAAAAATGTTAAACTTGTTTCTTTTGATATTGTTAATTTGTTTACTAATGTACCTATTAATGAAAGTAAAATTTTAATTTCTGATTTATTAAATTCGTCTAATTTACCTAATAATTTAGTAAAAGATCTATGTCGTTTGTTAAATCTTTGTATGAACCAAAATTATTTTCAATTTAATAATATTATATATAATCAAACAGAGGGTCTTCCTATGGGAGCACCCACAAGTCCACTAATAGCAGATATTTTTGTAGATAATTTGGAGCGGAATATTTTTGATTGTGATTCTCCTTTGTTAAAAAATGTTTTATTGTGGAAAAGGTATGTCGATGATATATTATGTATTTGGTCAGGTTCACAACGTCAACTAACTACATTTTTAAATTTCATTAATACATTTAATAATAAAATACAATTTACTTTAGAAATGGAAAATAATTCGACCCTAAATTTTTTGGACCTAACATTGATTAAAAATAATAATAAAATTGAATTCAAAATTTTTAGAAAACCAACATTTACAGATACTATCATACACAATGAATCTAATCATCCATTATCACACAAACATTCAGGGTTCCACTCCATGATACATCGTTTAGTCAATATTCCTATGTCAACATCCAATTTCAATATTGAATTGAATACAATTAAAAAAATAGCAGTTAATAACGGGTATAAAACAGGTTTGATAGACACTATTTTAAAAAATAAATTAAAAGAATATAATAACCAATTCTTATATAAATCACAGATAAAACATAATGATAATAATGATTATTGGCGTAGGATTTTATACATAAATAACTTTTCGAATCAAATATCTAAACACCTACCACGAAACATTAGACCGGCATTTTATACAAATAATAGTATAGGAAATTTACTCATAAATTCTAAAGACAAAGATGATAAATTTAACAATTCTGGTGTCTATAAACTTAGTTGCAAGGATTGTGCTGCATTTTACATTGGTAAAACGGGTAGAAATTTTAATATAAGAGTAAGGGAGCATTTGAGATGTTTGAACAATAGTGGATTTTCAGAATTTGCTAATCATTTGATAGAAAATGGTCATGATTTTGATAAAAAATTGGGATTGTCAATTTTGCATATAAACGGTGTTGGTCACAAATTAAATAATTTGGAATCGTTGGAGATAAATAAAGCGTGTAAAACTAATCAAAAAATTATAAACAACCAACTAAATTTAACTACGAGTCCCATTCTAAAATTTTTTCCTAAAAATTATTCGAGTAAATTTGTATTAAGTAATGATTTGAGTTAGGTACTAAAAATAAAAAAAAAAAAAAAATAAAAAAATAAAATAAAAATATTTCTTTTAAAAATAGATTTTTAAAAATAGATTCTGTCAAAGAAAAGATATATGTTTTAGTTAGTTATGACATCCTGAAGAAGAAAATGGTATTTTTCGAAACCGGTAGATGTATTTAAACTCATTTTAGTGGTTATTTAAACAAAGATAAATAATAAAAATATGAATCTTAACCACAAAGATAACTTTGCTTATTTTAAAAGTAAAATTCATTTAAATGTTTTTAATTTTGCCTGTTTAATTTTTCGGTTCATGTTATGAGATCAAATGAAAAATTATTAAATAATTAAAAATTTTAAAAATTGGCTCGAAATATTTTTTTTAATTTCAACATTTTTTATAACCCAGAATATTCGGGAGTATATTTTTGTTAAATGTATACTTATCAAGACTAATATAAAGTAATATAATAGTATAATGACCGAAATTAGAAAAATGGTATAAATAAGTTTTATATTTTTATTTGTTATCTTTGTTTTATTAACCACTTAATTGAGTTTAAATACATCCAAGGATTTAGAAAAATTTAGTAGTAAAAAAATAATTAGTAATAGTTACATAATACAAATTTACTCCAATAATTTTTAAGAAAAAAGTTTAGAATGGGGATCGTAGTTAAATTTAGTTGGTTGTTTATAATTTTTTGATTAGTTTTAGATGCTTATTATTTATCAATTATTTGAATAAATTTGTATTAAGTAACAATTTGAGTTTAGTACTAAATTTATTTTTTAAATAATTGTTTTTTTTTAAAAAATAGATTCTGGTAAAGAAACAATAATATATGTTTTTAGTTAGTTATGACATCCTGAAGAAGAAAATAGTATTTTTTGAAATCGGTAGATATATTTAAAATCAATTAAGTGGTTAATAAAACAAAAATAACAAATAAAAATATGAATTTTAACCACAAAGTTTATTTTAAAAGTATAAATAAGTTTTTGTACAAGTATACAACTAAGATAACACAATAATATAAACTCACCAAAATATATCGTTTCTCTCGTAACAGGCCGACCTAGTGAGGCAAAATATGTTGAATACCTGTGCTGATGATTGCAGTAATGGACAAAATACATTCATGTACATATATAAAATGTTTTAATCTGTTATAAATAAATCGTAAATAGTGTCACGTTGAATGGTGTCAGTAATTAAGTGACGATGGTTATATTATAAAAACAATCAACATTTTCATACGTTCACGTATACATCATGTTCTTGTGTTTAAATAGCTATTAAAAGACGCAAAGAAAATAAATTTTAGTTAAGTAGGTACTTCAATACATCCAACCGCAATTCACTGCTTCAAATATTGAAAAAAAATACTGATCTGAAAAAGCGCTATCAACAAGACGAATCGCCCTCTTGTGCACGGAGAACAAGAAATTCCTCCTGACTTGGCTGCCAGATTCGATAACAGCACTTGTAATTTGTACTAAGTCAGTTTGAGTGGATAAGCAGTCTTAAAGTCTCAAAGCAAGTGCACCAGATATTTAGAAGCCAATTTTATCCCAACTTAAGTGAATTTTCTGCTATTGAATTGGTTTCATTTTTAAATCCGTAAAAATATTTGTGTAGTAGAGCGAAAAATATTAAAATTATATTTTTATTTTAAAATGTTTATCTCATTCACCGTGAAGGCGTACTTATTACAACCATTCGTTAACGTAAACTTGCAATACATACACACAATATATATCTGTATTGATATACTCTGCAAGGCACAGGATTACTTTAAAATAAAAATTATATACCAATTTTTGGACTTACGTTTAAGATTTACTTATGTCATACTGCCGTGTTTACAGGAGAATGAATGATTAAGAAAACAATAAATAATAATTTTTCTTAAAATCGACGTCATTATCATCATTATCGATCAACTGCTGTATGAAGGATTCGGTCACTCTATTTGGTCTTTTGAAAAATCATTTCCGTGTCCATTGGTTCTATTATTTCATCTATACATCGAAACTTTAGGCGTTCTCTAGATCTTTTTTGTCTCATTCAAAAGTATTCTTTGTCTTTCGATTATATCTATATTTTGAAACTCGGGCTGCCCATTGCCGTTCACGCTATTTATCAGTGATAATGACATCCTACTAAATTTGACATCCATCTCTGCCCTCTGTCCCATATAATTATTTGCCTCTCTTTCAGTGATTCTCTGCATTCCATACTGTTCTATGTTGTCTGGGGCTTCTGAGTTAACTTAATAATCAGAGACTAGGTTTCACTGTCATTTCTAAGGATTGGAAAAATGCAAAACGAACATGAATTATTCATCATGTCGATTTTCTCAGAAGGTTTTGGAAAGTAACCAAAAAAAAAAAAGTAAAACTGACATATAATTTAAAATATGATACACACATATATCATGGATACTTAAAATGTCATCATTTTTCTTCATCAATATAATATAAAACTGGTTATCTCCTCAATAGTTTATTGACTCGTATAAAATTTAATAAGATATTCTTTTATTTTTTAAATACATACGGTATTCATTTTAAAGAACAAAAAATCAAACACGATTTTTTTGATTCTATATTTAATTTTTACAAGTAATTGGATGATCGTTTCGGCTCTCTAGGCCGATTCTAGGACACTAACCCCCTAGACATATACCCCCGGACAATAAGCCCCTTCAAAACTCCCTGGACGTTAACCCCTAGTAGAAATAACCCTCCGTGCAAATAACCCCCCGACAATTAACCCCCCGTGCAAATAACCCCCCGACAATTAACCCCCCGTGCAAATAACCCCCTGACAATTAACCCCCATGCAAATAACTCCCCTGATAATTAACCCCCGCCACGTATAAAGATAATACATAACGCCATTACCGAAGTTTAGCTGTATTATATATATACTAGTCTAAAGAGAGCCAAATAATATATATATATATATTTTTTAAAACTCTTTATAACAATTTTGCTCGCGCCGGTCACTGGTAAAAAATACACAATACGTATATAACCTAACCTAACCTAATCAAACCTAAACCCACATTTATATTTCATTCATTAAATTTTTATTTATTTATTATTTTCATCTAACCTAACCTAAACCTACATTTATATTTCATTCTTTTTTTTTTTTGTATATTATTTTCAGACTATCCATGACGGAATTTGTAAAATCAAAAAAAAGAATAGAGAAAGTGATTTTTGAAGGTTATTTGTATGTGAAACAGGAAAAATCAACAAATAGTGTTGTGTCAAATTATTAATAGTCCAAATATGAATTAAATGTATTAATTATAAAGATATACATACAAAATCAATATTATCGAAAAATAAAAACATTGTTGTTGCGCTACCGGGATTCGAACCTGGATCTCTTCCCTAACCGGGGGAGGGAGTCTCAGACTGTTGGAAATAACATCGCATTGGTTTTTGGATGGGACTTTCAAAACTGCTCCTGGATTATTTTTTCAATTATATACGATTCATGCACTTATTGCTATTATTACTTATTGTGTTCGTTTTATTGATATTTTAAAGATTTTGTATTTTGCTGAGTGAAATAAATTAGTATTGATACTGCCCATTTGTATTAACACTATTTTATTGAAATACTGATCCTTTATTATAAATACTAATAACTTATACAAAATACTTATCTTTATATGTGGCGGGGGTTAATTGTCAGGGGGTTATTTGTACGGGGGGTTAATTGTCAGGGAGTTATTTGCACGGGAGGTTAATTGTCGGGGGGTTATTTGCATAGGGAGTTATTTGTACAGAGGGTTAATGTCCAGGAGGGTTTTGACGGGGGGTTATTGTCCGGGGATATATGTCCAGAGGGTATTTGTCCTGATACCATCTAGGCCATAGAACAGTGTGGTGAGCTTATATACACATTTAATAACACACTGTCCTATGTTTTTCAGTTGATAATGGCCTAGACAGCTGAAATTATCTTCCAAATATTGTGAAAATTAAATATAGAACCAAAAACTCGTGTTCGATTTATTGTGTTGATTAATTAGTCATGTTTGTATTTTATACTATCTTTTCCCTATTTATAATGAATAAAGGTACATACAATATATAATTTAAATAGAGTTATTCCATAAATATGATTTAAATTTATTCAAAATTGATTGTAGGTACTTATACCGGAAGCAATGTGTATGTATATGTACTTATTTTTCAATTTTAGTCAAGTTTTATAATATTAACCTTTTTTTTTTCAGGTAAGCTGAAAATATTGCACGGTCGTAAGTAAAATATTATATTTATTAAGACTCTTAATCCAATAGGCAAGATGTGTCATTTTCTCAAGCCAAGGTATTCTTTGTGATGTCTTTCGTTACAGTAATTGGGCCTCATATTAAAGGTAAAAATAAAAATACTACCCACCCATTCATACCCAATTCCCGTTATATGTTTGAAAAAATAAGATATCAATAAAATAATGCTTTAAATTATATAAATAATAAGAACAATACTTTGTTTAAAACCATTATTTATTATTTTCAGAATTTTTAAGGAAAATATATTATTATTGTGAAGTTGCAATTTTGCAAAGTTGATATTTTAATGCAAATTATATGTATCAATGAAAGCTATATAAATCAAAAAAGCTATATAAAGAAGATTGCTTTCAAATTAAAACGACAGATATATCAATTTGAAAGTGAAACATATAATATAAGTTTGAGAATTTCTCGTTAACTTACTATGTTGGTGTAGTGTAATCAGTTAACGCATTTTCCCGGTTAGAAAACGATCCAGGTTCGAATCCCGATAGGAACAAAAATATATTTTCGATAAATTGATTTTATCTGTATATCTTTCTCATTGATATATTTAATTTGTATTACACAATTTATTTATACATCAATTTGTTAAAACAATAAATACTAAAATTAAAAATACAAGCATAGATAAAAAACAAAACTATAAATGTATAAGTGGTAGGTAATTAATTAAGAACTAGTGTTAAAACAAATTTAAAAGGTGACTATTTGCAAAAAGGATTTGGTTACTTATAATAATTAATAAGTTATTAACATTTTTCTTATTTATAAAATTTCAAATTTATCTTACTGTAATCCCCTAGTATTTGTATGTAAAATTTCTAAATCCTTGTTAGTATCAAAATAATTTTTAAATTGTTGATTTCACTTTTTTATAATTTTGATTTGTTTTTAATAATAACTACTTATAAATTATGCCTGTCTCAACACAGATTCGTGTAGTGAGATATGCATAGTCCAATACCAACTTTTTAATTGATCTTATTAGATTAAATAATATAAATAACATACAATAAAATAAAATACCTGTTATTAAAAATATGTTAATATGTTACTACTTCGTCATTTAATTTTACAAAATGAGCACATAGACACATTTTTAAGTGCAGGAAAAATGTTATTAAACTACAAGAATTATATATGAAATTAAGACTTTCAGATATTTAATCAGACATTACCGCATTACAAGAAGAGGTCTGGAGTATTTCATCAAGCCCTACTCTTTGACCAGACTAATTGAAAACAGCAGCATCGACATTACATGGAGCACTTTTTTGATTTTCAATATTACATTTTCAAATACCGTGAAATCTATGAAATTTTGAGGAACACCACGAGAGAAATTCTAAAACATAATCAATCATCATCCACGTCGATCCCTGATCGTGTTCTCCGTGAACTCCTGCCCTCTTGACTATGCTCCTCCAATTTTATCGGCGTCCTGCAGATCTTTGAGCTGTCACCAAAGAAGTGCCTGTTGCCTTTTCCACTTGGTCGGTTTAAGGGGTGAGGGATCTTCCTCTCCGTTCTTGAGAGTCTGGTCCTTGATATTCAGCTCCTACAAAATGGAAACATTCGTGCGTCTCGCCATCCACGATATGCGCAACATATATCTCCAGCACCATATCTTAAAGGCATCAATCTATTTTCTCTTCCTTGCAATAAAATCGCAATTATATTTCACATTATGAACGGAAGGGAAAATTGAATTTTATGAAAATGTTTTGTAAAGTAATGTAATGAATTTATAATTTTCCTCTTACATATCTTTTATATTATGATGCTAATAAATATGAAGACCTTGACATTATTTGATATTCCAGTATCAAGTCAATGGCTGGTGAAATTAATCCATCGTAATACGATAATTAATTAATTACCTAGATACTGGAATCTCGGCAGATAAACTGAAACACACTTTAACATAATCAATATACAAAGGAGGTTCAAACATTAAATATGAGATTCATATAGTATAAGCCCATATTAACTGTTCCAATCTACAAATGAAGGTTGAACATGAAATATGGGATGTAGAGTATTTATCCATTGTAACCATATCGAGAATAAATAACACTATCAAAAAGAAAGCCACACTAGTTTTTCTTTTAATATATGTTACATCAACATATCTTACAATTTTTAATCAAATAACCTAAAGGTTCTTGCGGTAAAAAGAATTAACATGATGGTTCTCTGGGATGATGCCCGAACCCCAAACCATTTATCTGTGTCTGACCACCAACAAGCAAGATTTTTCAGAACTTTTGTTGTTTTGTTCGATAGGTAACTTGACCATTATTGTCTTATTAAAACAAGCGCCTTGTCTTACCATAATTTACTCAATCGTTCCTCATGTTTGGACCTCCTAAGCGGCTCTCTCAATCTTATTAATTAAAAACCAACTTTGCATTCACTTCTTGTTAGATCAACTTGATCTTGACTTTATCATAAATATAATTATTTTATTTACATCTGAGCCAGTAGCGTAACAACGTCACATTCATTCCATGATACTCTTGCAAGTAACGATACTTTTCACAAGTGCTAATATGTATTAACGATTCAAAAGTTTTAAAAATAATTTCTCACATTACAAAACACGTGAAAATGTATCAAAGATTTATTCAATTGTATCCCTCTAACATGTCGCCGCAAAATGTAAATCGCCGTAACCCGAAGCGAGACATTTTTTCCGTTGCGAGTGTATAAACCTAAAAGCAAATTTTTATTTTGCTTTTATTAAAACTGTAAATATTAAAGGAGACTAGAGACCAATTTTGAATTTACTGTTTAAAAACTAAAACTATACGATTATCCAATGAATTAAGAAAAGGAAATTAAAGATAAAATAGACGATAAAAAGGAGAACTAAATTACATAAAAAACACAAAATAAGTAGTCATTATTTTTTCTCATAAATATAAATAAACACTCAAATTACTTTAAAACAATAGCCCAACTCGATACAAGATCGTCCTAGTGAGAGGGCATAACCAATATAAATATATAGTTATATATCTATATATATTTCTATATCTTATATTTAATACATTTATATATATAGAGGCCTTTTTTTACTATGCATTGGGGCCTAATTTTTTTTAGTTAAACCACTGCTCTGAAAAACATTTTCCACCGCGTTCAGAAGGTATATTTTAATTTTTTTTTATTAGCTTTTGACTTCATTTCAGTTTTGATACTAAAAATCAATCTTACCTCAGAATTAATATTAGTATTCACTTTATTCTCTGCGGTTTCTCTCCTTTCGCTGTATTTTTCAACATTTTTCTAAATTTAAATAATTACAAATAAAATTATACAAGTCACATTTTCGAGTTGATTGCGAGCTAATTACTGAGGTATTCAGCACTCTTTGTCTTGTAAAATCTATTAAAATTTCTTCAAAGGATGAAAATTAGTGTGTCTTTTACAAAATTATTTGCTCTTCATATTACCAAAAAAAACATTTCTTATGGCCCATATCTACGAATGAGATTTTTGACTCGAGAAAATCTCTGAGATACGGATTTTGCTCCCATGAGATTCTTTGAAGACAACTCTCAGCTTTAGTAGTCCCTGTGTACAAACAATGTTTCAGAAATTCGCCGCCTCACGCCTTACTTCATGTTCGTCACGTAAATGCCATTGTCGTTCGTCAGTTGAGTATTTTTGAATCACCCCAGCAGCAGTTAAAACTGAATAAATGTTTGTAATTTAACACTTTATATGTTAATGTTTAATAACTTGTGCTATATTTTCAGAATATATAGTTTTACAGATCCATAATGGTTTTAATTGACGTTCCTATGCCTGTGTGAAATCTCTGATTTTACTTTTTAACTATTTCTGCCAATCTCGAGCAGATCTTGAGTTTATTTCCAGATTAAAATCTCAACACTTATACATGTCATTGATATGTATCTCAGCTAATTATTTGAGATTATCGTGACTCCTTCAGAAGACACGGATCTTTATAACGTATTAGACTCTCAATTCTGGTAAACTGCAGGGGTCACAGGAATAGTGCTAGGATCAACACAGAATTTTAACCTTGTATTAAAGATGAAAATATCGTGTAATTTTACGATTTTGAATTTTAAAATGGTATCATACCGCGTAAATCAATAAACTTGTTCGTATTATTATAGACATTGGTGTGTAGTAAAATTTAATATTAAGATTTTCAAGGTACGTGTATATGGTAAAACTTTGTCCTTGAACAAGATCTGATGCTATAGTTGGCTATACTGATACATAGCATCAAATCAAATTAATGTAAGTCATTTTGCTCTGAGTACAAAATATAGATAAACAATAAATGAACGACACATACTCCGTACTAATTCCGTACCGTTCTGTATGTATGAGTTTTGAGAGCAGTTTCGCTGAGCTGTATAAACTGCGTTTTGTCCGTTGTGTTTTGTATGAAATGAAGATTGAATTGATCAATATGTATCGGGCTTTATAACCATTCTCAAGAAAAACATGTGGCTATGAAGAGATTTTTAAAACAAATTAAATGTATTGATTAGAAAGATATACATATAAATCATTTTATCGTAAAAATATTGTTGTTGCTCTACCAGGATTCGAACCTATAAGTGTATCAATTTGAAAGTACAACATATAAGTTCAAAAATTTGTCTTCAACTCATTGTGTTGGTGTAGCATAATCAGTTAATTCATTTCCCCGGATAGGAAGAGATCCAGATTCGAATCCCGGTAGCATCAACAATATTTTATCGAAAAATTAATTTTATATGTATATCTTTCTAATTAATAAATTAAATTTGTATTGAAAATATCACAGACCTATGCTCTGTAAAATTGCAACTTCATAATAAGAATGAATTCTCTTTAAAAATATATATGAAAAGATTCTTGAAAGATAGGTAGATATAATTTCACGTATATCCATTTTGAGATACATCTTAAGCAATCTTCCAATTTTAAGAATACTCAAGAACATTGTATATTATAATACCTATATATTACCCTACTTCAAAATTGGTTGTATTAGTCATTCTAAAACTTCCTACCGTTCTGTACACGATACAGTGTACACTATATATCTGCATGACTGCCCGTTCGCTTTCATCTAGTGCGAGCGCACACCAATGACCTTCGTCGTATGACAGTACTATCGTGATGGATGGTGAGGGCTATGAGAGTGTAAGGCAGTGCGCACACTGATGACTAAATTTTCAAATAACATAAAGATTGGTGGTGAACTGTTGTACGACTGTTTTGTCTTCAGTGTGTACTTGCTCTTATGTATACACTTTTTAGTATGTATATCTACTACGTTGTTTTTGCACTCTTCAAATAAAAATATTTTTTGAATACAGATGGTATTCATTTTATAGAACGCCATTGTTAATTAACACAATAAATCGGTCTCTTAATTCTCTCGCAAGTCTCGTAATTCGGTCTATGGCCATCAGTTGATAATGGTCTAGACAGCCGAAACGATCGTTCAATTATTTTGAAGAATTAATTATAGAACCAAAAAAATTGTGTATGATTTACTGTTAGTTAATAGTATTTTTTCAAAGAGAATACATGTTTAATTTAAAGCCGCAGTTCAGAACATATATGTGTGGTATTTTAATACAAATTATATTAAATTAATGAAATAATATTTTTTAAATAAATTTATTAAATACCTTAAATTAAATGGACTGGCATTACACACTTAAATAATATATAATATTAAACGTGTGAAATGTTATCATCAGCACAAATAAAACCTATCGAGGATAATTAGCATTGAAAATTCAACGTACTACAATAACTACAAAAATGTATTTTATATAATACTGAGTAAAAAGTACAATATAAGTACATGAGTAAGAAGATACCCAGAACAGGAGAGTACGAGTGAAAGAGGCCAATGCAAAGTAAACTCGTTATTATATATTATTATTTAACCAAAATATTTCTTCCAAGAAACAGTACAAAGGCCTTTCAGTTCATATCACTTTAAAGGGATGAACAAAATAATTAAAATTCTACGAAATTCTGTATTTGTTTTAGCCTTGAGGGGTTGATCATTTATGCATACATCACATTTTTAATATTTAACACTACATATTTTGATACTCTACATATGTGAGGTAGGCATAGAATTAAAATTCCAAATGTCCAGATTTTATGGTTTTTGAGTTAAGTATGTACAAATATAAAGAAAATCAATTTTGTATAAAAACGCATTTAAAATTTGCTTGTTACTTCAATCGTAGATATGTCCTATAGATAATTAATTCAAACCTTGACAAAAATGTTTTCAATCAATACAACGTCAGTATTTGGTCATGTCCAATATAATCACAAATGTAACAGTGTGGTACAATGGTTTTTAGCATTTTACTCGAAAACAAGTAAAGTGGACGTGTCTGATTTTGATTCTGTACCTCACATATATGAAGTGATTATTTTAAACATTCGACATGTAAGCATATCCTAGATCGAATGACGTGCTTGTTGTCTAGTGAATATGATACTTGCCAAGTGATCTAGTGGTTGGAGGTTCAAGCCTAATTCCAAGAGGCCATCAAGTTAGTTCTATTTTCATAGCACAAGCGTTAGTTTAATTTGAAAATAGTAAGAATATTGATGTGACACGTATTTCGTGTACGCAACTCTGTTTAATAAAAAAATATATATATATATGCGTAGTTGTCGATAGAACCATCATTATACGCACAGTATACATTGATATCTGTAGGTCCTGAGAAGTACCATAGTTATCACAACGTTTCGGGTGAAACTCATTACCCATCATCGTTATCATAGGGGATGCCTTATCGGTGAAGTGTCATTCTAAAATGGTCATGAGACACGTCCTCTTAGGCCGAGTTAAACTTAACTTTACTTTGTATAATTAGGGCAAACTTTAAGATAACAGACGCAGGACAACCAATAAACTTTCTCTCCGATATAATACTCGACCCGTAAAAATCCCAAATTTAACATATGTATATATACAAACAAACCTAGTCCACAATATTTTATGGGTGAATACCTGACTAAATTACGAGTCGAAAATGTTGAAGGAATATGTGCCTCATCTCAACCATGTCAGAGATATAAGTATTTAAAAAAAAATCATAATTATACGATTATTTCGATTAATTGAAATATTTTATTGATTCCAAATTATACATTGAATACAAAAAATTAAAGGTCATCGAATTTTAAGCGGCGAGACTATTTTTTGTTAAATAATTTAGGGCCTGAAGCAAAGATATAGATGAATAATTTCGTAAATATTTATTTCGAAGTAAGTAGACTTAACATGATTTTGTAAAATTTTTATACGATAATGTTAAGTAATTTACACATATTCATTGAAGACTTCAGACTCATCAAATATTGTGAACTAGATCTGTTATACCCAGTTGCATACAGTTTAACGCGATATAATCTAGAAAAGACATTAGTTTCATACACTAGTGCTCGCGAAAGATTGAATTAAATATTATTTAGTATCTTCCAAATTTCCAACAAAATCTAATATGTCTGTTATATTTTGATCATTTATCTTTAAATCGAGATCACTATAATATTCTTCATCTGTCATAGTTTTTCCATCCATTATTTTTTTCTAAAATTAACAGTAACTTTGAAAATATAATCATAATAATAATTTATGACCTTAAATGTTATTTAGTTTCATAACTTTAGTAACAAAAAATGGGGAAAACTGATTTCATTTTTCTGTCTTCTGAAAAATTACTTTTTGAGTTGTCTTACTTTTGATCTTGGTGTGCGATATAATTATCCACTTGTCTCCGCGCGCACACATACATACATGCATGTCAAATTCATGTCGGATTCTTCGAGAGTCAACTCAATTTACATCACCGGAGACTAAGGGTTAATCTATAACTTGATACGAGTTCGCCACTGGACTTATTCTCTTAATTGTGAAAAATTAAATAAATAATGTTCATATTTTGGCTGGAAAAAGGAATGAGCCTTCGATCCCTTTGACGAGTCCAAAACTGTTAACAAACTACAATATGTATCTCCATATATGTAAGCGAATAATTTTTATGTTAAGTACTGAAATACACCAAACTCTTGCTTATATCAAAGTACTTGATGCTAACGTATTTATTTGTAAGGTGAACATATTATCACTGTGAAGTTGCTGTTTTTCAGAACATAGTTCTGTGATATTTTAATGCAAAATAAATGTATAAATTAGTTAATTAATTTAATTTTGGCATTTCCTATCGGATTTTATACAAAAGTGTTTGAGATTTTCCGTAAATATAAAGTAGATTGCTTTGAAAAAAAAAGAATTATATCCAATATTAATATCAATTTGAAAGTGCAAACGTGTAAGATCGAAAATTTGTCGATAACTTGCTATGTTGGCGTAGTGTAATCGGTCAGAGCACTTCCATGGATAGGAAGGATTCCAGGTTCGAGTTTCGGTGACAACAAAAATATTTTTTTCAATAAATTGATTTTTTCTGTATATCTTTCTAATTGATACATTTAATTTGTACTAACGATTTAGCCAGATTTCTGGTTTGAGTGAAAATCTCAGAAATGCGTTGAATTTTCAGTTTCTCTTTTTCTTACATTAATTTCAAATAAATACTAATAATAATAAAAACCTACTAATCTGATTTAAAGACAATTATGTCTATCTCAAGTGCATTTAAATTACAAAGATAAGACTACGCAATGAGCTCCCTTAACAAATTTTGCTCGAATCAGAAATGAACAATAAACCATTTATTAAAATGTTTACAGTTCTTCTACCATCTCGCATCACTTCTCGTATACGGATAGATTACACCACATAAGATTAAATGTATGTATGTTGTATTTTAATTCATAAAGTGGTTAATAAAACAAAGTTAACAATTTAAACTAATGGATTTTAACCACAAAATTTAATTTTGCAAATCTTAAAAATATATTTCACTTTATTATGATTTTTAAATTTTAACATTAAAGCAATTTATGGATGTATGGAGATAGAATATTGAAAAATTGTTTTCACAAGTACTTGTGAATAAAATTAAATATTGTAAATTAAAAAAATATATGATTGTAATTAAAATATTTGTAGAATCTTGTTGATGTTTGTAGCTTTAACATTGTGGTTTATTTATATTTAACATTATTTAAGCCACTGTGTTGTCAATCGGTTTATCCGATTTCCGGTCCGGTTTAGCCAGTCTTAGCGAAGATACATTATTATCGAAACCGGTTGACGTAAAAACAACCCTGTGGTTTAAGTAAAGCTATATATGAATACAGTTTTTAATTTATTAAATTTAAATGTAGAATCGATTAGATTGGTATGTTCTTTTTAATTTATCGACTTTATTTGCAGTTATTAATATATAAATGTGTATATTTAAAGACCATTTATTGACCTGTAAAGAAGCTTCTAGAAATAATCTGTTTATAAATTATAATATAAAGTAAATTTGATATCCCATTCACATATAAATCCTTAATAATATCGTTTTCACTAAACGACTACATCATTAATAATAAGGAATAATTAATAAATAATAATCACAAAATACTAATGGTGTTTTGTGATAAACACACATAAAAATGTAAAGCGTAACCATAATTACAGAGAATTAATTATTTTGTTAATAATATATATATTAGTTTTCCTTAAGAAAAGCTGATAAGGCTATAATAAAAGATAAAATTATACTGAAGGGTAGAATGCTAGCTGTGCACATTACATTCTTCATGGGTTCTTAATGAGAATAAATGTGGACAGGGATGACCACTAATGGAAATTGATACCCAAGGGTTGTTTTGTGAATAAGAATAACTCATTAGAAAAGTTATTAGAGATATGCATTCTTATCATGTCTTTCGTTTTTTTAAATATACCTGAATAATATTAGTGTTCTACTTTTTGATTAATAACTATTTATTTAACTTGCCATAAAATCGTTTCCTTTTGTGATTATATTAATAAGACGTTGCTTTATTTGGTGAGTGCTTTTTTAAAATCAGAAATATGGTTTTTGAGAAAGCCAGCGTTTATTGTTTTCTTTTCATTATTACACTAGACATCATTTTAATTTATTTTAAAATTGGGGACAAAATATTTATTACTTTTAAAATTAGCAATATTAACTTTGTGGTTAAAATTCATATTTTTATTTATTATCTTTGTTTCATTAACTACTTATTTGAGTTTAAATACATCTACCGGTTTCGAAAAATACCATTTTCTTCTTCAGGATGTCATAACTAACTAAAACATATATTATTGTTTCTTTACCAGAATCTACATTTTATTACAATATTCGCAGAAAAAACATAAAAAATCATGTTTTATGAGGAGTGTTCTGGCGGACTATCCTCCATCGACCAGCAACTGCGGAGAGCATGAATGTGAGAACGTGAATTAGAAGCTACCTATACCTACTTACCATGATGTCGATATCCACCTTAACCAATTTCTGAGAAAATAATCTTTACTAAAAACAGCAAAACATGAAGGGTGATATTTCAGAATAAAACAGTGTCAACAAATTTTAATGTAAGATAAAAAATGTGAGAATTTGCCTTGTTGAGTAATTAAAACTAAATGAAAGTACGGAGCTAAATAATAATAGGCGGTGACGATAATAAAAATGGGTCGACCTTGGACGAATATTTTTGCGTCTACCGTAAAAAGATCCATTATCATCATCATTCCATTTTTGTGTCCTGGGAGCAGCATCCACCACCGTTTCCGAGTGCCTAGTAATTGGTCAAGACACTCCTTAAACCGGCGGTCCATGCACGAATCATCATCTCCTAGGTAGACCATGATGAGTAATGAAAAAAGGTAATGGAAAGAAGTAATATGAAGAAAGAAGTGTGATGAAAAGAAAGAAAGTGATAAAAAGAAGGGAAATTCAATCATTTTATGCAACAATAGAATTTTTTACGATACAATTAGGATTTGAAGTACTATAAAACGAGTGCTTGTAAAATTGATGAATTATGTGGATTTTTACCCTTCAATCATCTCCGTCGCGTGATGTCTAAACGCCACTCCCTGGCGTTGGCTCCATCCTCACCGTATTCCAAATACGCGAATTTAACGGATATGGCGGCAGCCGCACGGCTGCCCGCACGCGAACCCCCTCAGCTCGAAGCCGCGAGTAGAAATGAACGTACCTGGCTAGCGCTGGTCCGTAACCCAAAACGCCGGTCGCGAACCTCGCGGCTAACGTCGAAAGTAGTACTCGGCGATACTAGCCGATCGTAAAAGTCTTTAACCACTTTAATAAATTAGGTACTTACGTCACCTTATCATTCCGTCCTAAATTCGTAACGTGACAATATATATTGTGGCGTACGTGACATATGTCCGTACGCGAGTTAATGTGGGTACAATGAACAACATTGACTACTGCTCACCATCTGCCCTGGACAGCAATTTTAAGGAAACAAATAAATGGTAAAATTGAAAGTGGTTTGAAGTAATGTAATTTTCAAGAAAACAAACACAATGAAATAGAAAAAAGATATAAAAAGGATCAATCGTGTCACAGAGGGCTATCATAAATTTAAGTTCTACTAAATTTGATCTTTTAAACTGCATATTTTACACGTTAAAAATTAAAGATATAAAGAAGTCAGAGATTTTCAAATAATTAGAAAACAATCAAAGCAGTTAAATTACAACGGAGTTCTTCGTTGCCTCGAATCAGGAAGTATAATCTGCTTGTTACTTTGCCTTGCAATACGACATATCATATTTATGTCTACATTGTGTATTTTCGCTATTTTATTTTTGCGAAACAATTGAGTAAGCTCTTCATTTTAGAAATACGATCCTCCTTTTAACTCTCTGCATCTAAAAAAATCCTAAACTATTTTCCCGAAAGTATTGTCTTTTTATGTTAAAATGTGGGGAACATGTAGGGAATATTTGACTGTTTTTTATTTTACCGATTCCAAAAATGCGAATTCCAGTCACAAACGAAACGTCTTTTGCAATGTATATAGGTACTAAATATGTCGACGTAATAAAATAGTATTCAGCTGCGGAGGAAATATTGTACATTACAAATATACATACTATATTTATAGAATAAAATAATAAATAAGGGTATGTATATTTTTACAATGCTCACCTTAACGTGCTGTTAACGTGTAGATAAAAAATGCAAATTCTATCTGTCTAATACCCTAACTCAACACAGTTAAATCAGTAAATAACAATGATTATTTAATCCTAATATATATTTATAAACTTGCTTAGACGTAAAAAAAAAAAGTTATATTCTTGTTTCTTATAAACCATGATATTTAAAACCTAAATTTTATATCCAAACTGGTGGTTACAACGAAGTTACAGAATACAATATTTTTTTACATCAACATTCTTTAGATTTCAATTAGTTTTGACAGATAATGTTGTATAATCATTTTTAGACAAAAACGTGCGCCTTATTTCTTTTCTTGAATATAAAAAATAATTATAAATGCTCTTATGCATTTTACATAAGTCAAATGAATGAAGTCGTTGTGAATTTGACCAAAAAATTAACATGTAGCTTTATAAAACATAAAAAATTTAAATTTACATAAATTTTTTTTAAGATAATTTGATCAAAAAGATTTTACTTAATTTTTAATTTCATTAATTATTTTTATATTAAATGAATTAATCTCTAATACAAAAAAAATCATATGTATCCGTCCATTTTGGCATTTAATTATCATGACAGTTTAAATATTTTCCCTATTTTTATTCTATGATTGAAATTAGATTGAAGGATGCATAAAGAAATCTACCGAGAAAAACATATCTAGAAAAACAATGGTAAACAATTATGTCCTACGAATTAATCCACTATGCTTTTTGTATAGGGTAGATGTAATGCCAGATTTCTCTGTTTTTAAATAATTTTGTCATTTATTTTTGAGATATTTTAAATATTTATTTTCAGTGCACTTTTTGCTAGAAAAAATACTATAGGTATATACTACATAATAATATATACATATATCGTAAAAACTAATGGTAATATTAATTCACAGATAAATTTATTTTAGATTTCTTTTAATTTAATGTCTTCCCCATACTTAAATTTATAGCAAATGAATACTGTTTTACTTAATTGTAATATTTAAAGACATTTTATTTTGTCTTGTGTTGCATTTGGCTTATAATTATATTATTTCTGTATAAATAAGTATGTGTTCTAGTAGCGTCAGTTTTTTAGCTTTATAAAAAATCCACTACTTCTACTGAACAATACTTAACGTGGATACTGAGACTGCACAAGAGGATGCATGTATGAGGGTTTATAGAATCTCCCAAGTGAATATGTGGTGAAATCCAGAGCGTGGATTGTGTAGTAAATATGTGTTCTCATTTTTCCTTTCCTGAGGGACTTGAAGAGGTCCACAAAGCCACCAAGGTGTAGAGAAATACGTGTAGAATTCAGAGGTAAGGATTTGATCATGCGACAAAAGACGAAAATATCACTCTGTACAAATACAATCTCCTCAAATACGATACCGCCTTATAGGGGTTGTTATCGTAAACCTACTTGTTTTATTGAAAATTATTAGTTTAGGTTTTCACTGGCATTCAAAGTTTTATATGGACAGTTTCTTGGAAATTTTGCCACTTGTCTTGACCTTTTTTCCGGCGATTTACATCCCATTGTTAGATCTATCATTATGGCTAATGATCAGTGACATTCCAAATCTAAAACGAGAAACACGGCAGAGCCCGAAAACTCTACATAGATGTTTTTTATGATTATTATAATTGCACTAATTCTTCATTGTATCTTTATGTTTATAATTTACATATATATATATCAGATAAAATAGATATAACACATAATTATATATAATTTAAGCAATCGTTTACCTGAAATATAAGACCTGTATCCACCCTACTAGGTGAACGCCTATCTCACGGGAAGCTACGTAAACATTAAATTTTACGAATAATACACCAAACTGATTGATGTTAGTTAGATAGTGTACAGTGTACATTATGAATAAAATATCTAGAATTCTTTTCATTTCAAATACTTGTAGACACGAGATTTTTTCGTTTTCATTAGATGTGTTTAAAGCTTACTAACTACTTATTTTAACTTTTACAACAAAACTTTGTATTACACACACGTTGGGTTATTTTCACTACTTGTTTCAAAAGGTGCGTAATAGGCACAAAGTTTTGTTGTGAAAATAAAAATAATCATATTACACCACAGTAAACCGAGTAACCGCCATATCAATTAATTACTTAATAACTAGTTTTTAAATGTTCTAGAATTGTTACCAGTATGAAATAAGTTGTTATATTTCTTTATTTCTACAGTCCTTCGGAATGCCCTCTCAAGTCGAGTGGCGGCGCCAACGGGGCGTCACATTTTAGTGGGCGTTGAACACTTTTTAGACCTTTCAACGCGGACGGCTGGAAAGACTTAAACCCAGCTAGAACAATAAACTCGTCTTTGAATCCTACAGATAATTGTCGTATATACTTAATAACCACCTTTCATCGACTACATATGTTATCCATATCTACTTATATTCTTTTGATATTTATAGAAATTCGATATTTATGAAAATACGACTTCTTTAAAATTTTTAATGATTTATATTTTTAATTCTACTGTGGAACGGTTAGCTACTCAATATATATTTTTTTAATTCAAGAAACAAAATACTATTTTTCAATTATAATAAATAAGACTAATTAACCTTTATTTATAAATTTCAAGTGATCGAGACAATTTAATTATAGTATTTTATTATTGTTCATTGACCTGGAAGGCTCTTAGAACTGTTATGCGGACGATCCTTCAGACCCCTTTGGCATAATCTATGGTTCCTATTTATAAATATTATTGTTAGTTAGCAAAATAATGTAAGTCCTCTTGTTATAACTATTATTTTATAAATACACTTTATTTTCTCGAAGCAATAATTATTTTCATTAAATGTTTAATAAATTTAGAGAAGTTATTATTTTTTTTATTTTTTATTATTTATCTTTGTTTAATTAACCACTAAAATGAGTTTAAATACATCTACCGGTTTCGAAAAATACCATTTTCTTCTTCAGGATGTCATAACTAACTAAAACATATATCTTTTCTTTGACAGAATCTATTTTTAAAAATCTATTTTTAAAAGAAATATTTTTATTTTATTTTTTTTTATTTTTAGTACCTAACTCAAATCATTACTTAATACAAATTTACTCGAATAATTTTTAGGAAAAAATTTTAGAATGGGACTCGTAGTTAAATTTAGTTGGTTGTTTATAATTTTTTGATTAGTTTTACACGCTTTATTTATCTCCAACGATTCCAAATTATTTAATTTGTGACCAACACCGTTTATATGCAAAATTGACAATCCCAATTTTTTATCAAAATCATGACCATTTTCTATCAAATGATTAGCAAATTCTGAAAATCCACTATTGTTCAAACATCTCAAATGCTCCCTTACTCTTATATTAAAATTTCTACCCGTTTTACCAATGTAAAATGCAGCACAATCCTTGCAACTAAGTTTATAGACACCAGAATTGTTAAATTTATCATCTTTGTCTTTAGAATTTATGAGTAAATTTCCTATACTATTATTTGTATAAAATGCCGGTCTAATGTTTCGTGGTAGGTGTTTAGATATTTGATTCGAAAAGTTATTTATGTATAAAATCCTACGCCAATAATCATTATTATCATTATGTTTTATCTGTGATTTATATAAGAATTGGTTATTATATTCTTTTAATTTATTTTTTAAAATAGTGTCTATCAAACCTGTTTTATACCCGTTATTAACTGCTATTTTTTTAATTGTATTCAATTCAATATTGAAATTGGATGTTGACATAGGAATATTGACTAAACGATGTATCATGGAGTGGAACCCTGAATGTTTGTGTGATAATGGATGATTAGATTCATTGTGTATGATAGTATCTGTAAATGTTGGTTTTCTAAAAATTTTGAATTCAATTTTATTATTATTTTTAATCAATGTTAGGTCCAAAAAATTTAGGGTCGAATTATTTTCCATTTCTAAAGTAAATTGTATTTTATTATTAAATGTATTAATGAAATTTAAAAATGTAGTTAGTTGACGTTGTGAACCTGACCAAATACATAATATATCATCGACATACCTTTTCCACAATAAAACATTTTTTAACAAAGGAGAATCACAATCAAAAATATTCCGCTCCAAATTATCTACAAAAATATCTGCTATTAGTGGACTTGTGGGTGCTCCCATAGGAAGACCCTCTGTTTGATTATATATAATATTATTAAATTGAAAATAATTTTGGTTCATACAAAGATTTAACAAACGACATAGATCTTTTACTAAATTATTAGGTAAATTAGACGAATTTAATAAATCAGAAATTAAAATTTTACTTTCATTAATAGGTACATTAGTAAACAAATTAACAATATCAAAAGAAACAAGTTTAACATTTTTGGGAAGATCCATGTCCTTTAACAAATCCACTAATTGCAACGAATTTTTTACAGTGTATTTTGGTTTAAAAATATTAAGTCTATTTATAGTTTTTGTAAGAAAAGAACATAATTTAAAAGTTGGAGCACTACAGTATGAAACCACTGGTCTTATTGGAATATCAGTCTTATGAAGTTTTAATACGGAATACAGTTTTGGAGGTTTAGGATTCATTAAAATAAGATCTGATAATACTGTATTATCAGTAAATAAATCACTAATGGAATCTTTTAGAGCACTTTTAATAATAATTTGATATTTTGGAGTCGGGTCCTTTGTCATAATTTTAAACTGGTCACTTTTGAGGAAATCTTCAGTTTTCGAAATATAATCAATTTTATTCATCACTATTAACGTATGACTTTTATCCGCTTTAGTTAAGATTAAATTTTCAGTATTCAAAATTTCTCTTATGTTTTTGGCATGCCTTATATCTTGATTATCCTTTATTGATAGTATAGGGATTTGATGATTATTTAAAAAATCTGTAACTTTGTAATGAAATGTTTTTGGTTTTTTGTATAATGCAGTTTCAATATCTACTGCCAAATTTTCAATAACACTATTAATATTATTATTATTATATTGTAAATTATATTTAAAACCTTTTGAAAGAAATTCAATTTCTTCTGGAAGAAAAACATGAGATGAAAAATTTTTAAAACGATCATAAAATGTGTAATTAAAATTAAATAAAAAATAAAAATAAAAAAAAATAAAATAAAAATATTTCTTTTAAAAATAGATTCTGTCAAAGAAAAGATATATGTTTTAGTTAGTTATGACATCCTGAAGAAGAAAATGGTATTTTTCGAAACCGGTAGATGTATTTAAACTCATTTTAGTGGTTAATTAAACAAAGATAAATAATAAAAATATGAATCTTAACCACAAAGATAACTTTGCTTATTTTAAAAGTATAAAGTTATTATTTGATTGTTTTTAATAGTAACTTTAATTGTCCCTCTTAAGCCTTTTATTGCCTTATTATTGACAATGTCACTATTTGTAAGATCGTAGGTCTTCGGTTTCAGCTCATTTACCTTTGAAAATTACAACAGTTTACTGTTAAAACACGTGTAAATGAAGTATAACAAAGTTAACAAATCTTTTTTTTCTGGGTAATATTTTATTTTTTAGTAAAAGTCATTCTTTGCGTTGTTTGAAAACAAAGCAACTGTTATGTTTTGAACCACACTACATAAATCGCGAACGGGCTTCGAAAATCCCCAGAGGCTGTGTTTATCTATCAGAGTTCTCTCGAGCAGGAGGCCAAACAATTGGAAGGACGGTGGGAAGGGAAGATTTCACAAACCTTTGTCACGAACATAAAAATTTCCCGGTGCTCTAAATTTCCACAAGAGTGGAACCATTTCATAACAAAGAAAGCGAACTATAATTTGTTGTGTATTCATGGTTGTGAAAACTTTACAAATGTTTTTTTTAAATGCACGGTGCGGATAATACAATCAATTAATCAGGGTGTTTCATTGTGAAAATTTTCAAGCGTAAAAATACTCGTACTTTCTACAGCAACTGTTGACATGTTGTCCATATCTTTCAAGAAATATCAAATATTCTCTTCTTCTTTAACTGCCTCATGTGACGTCATGACCGCAGTCACTACTAGTGATTCCGTTAGCGAATTTTAAATGACATTGAGACTTAGGTCCCGATCACACTTACCGGCTAGTCAGTGGTGATACATAAGTATATGGGTACGTGACTCGGAAAGTTACCTACGACCATGTTTTTTTTATTTATAAGTAGTATATTAAACAAAAAAACAACAATATAAATGTGGTTTGAACATAAACAATTCTGTACCATATGAGAGGTTGTTTCTTAATACACAGATTGCGTAAACTAAAATTCAACTATTAAATTAATACAAATTCCCAATGCGAATTAGTTACACTTACCTCAAATAACAATGTCACAAGTGAGGACAAAAATCTATTGATCGTTTGCGAAGATTATAACAAATACAATAAACAACAATCATTTAACAAATTCGAAAGACTCCTTGCAGCGTTATAACAAAAGAAAATAAAATATTTAACAATAAAAAAAAACATTCCTAAGTTTTTATGATGGAGACGTCCTTTCGCGTGGCTGTCTACATTATACGGAGCACCAATATCGACATAAATTTACTTTTCTGCGTTTGCGATAATCTACGGACAACGCATTTATTCACGACAGACTGGTACGTTTCATGCTTCCATATGAGCCAGATCCTCCAATTCCAGCCGGCGTGTGTGGCTCCAGGGACATCCTGCCTAATCCGCCACGTGATCCACTCCCATCGTAAAGGAATGTCGTACGTACGGAGGTCCTCTCAATATTACACGCCAACAAACAAGAATGCTCCTGTCAACGCGAGAACTCGCCATGAGGGAGGGAATGCAAAAAAGGGAGAAGGAACATGATCCCAACTCTACAACAGTAAGACAGTTTTGGGATGTAGACCAGGATAAGCATGACTTCCAAATGATTGCACAAATAACACAAAAATTGTCAAGTATTTTACCCCTTAAATTCCTAATGAGAGTCACAATAAACTGGTCCGTCGACCGAAAGGCCGACGGCCGCGTTCCACCACCGCCAATTCCAAAAATCTGCCATCTTGTTTTTTTGACTCGCCTTCCGCCCCAAAGCGACGTGACGTCAGTACGCGCGAGGTTGCCCGCCTACAAAACAAAATCGGCACGCTAAAAGAATTATTAACCGGAGTGATTTCAGTTCTTATTTTATCAGCTCATACGTTACTCCTGTTGTCCTTTAGATGACTTGAATTATTTACTTTACATGGTATTTTATGTAAAACATATATTACCAGTACCTCCCAATTGATTGAGAAGACAAATAAACTGTTGAAATTACAGAATCTGTTAAAAATGTTCACTTTGGTGATGATACTGAGAATGGTAATAATAAATGTACCTTTTATAAATGATTTCCGTATTTGTTATTAGTTGCCAAGATTAGAATAGTTGTTATTAAATCTCATTGACCATTTTGGATAAGAAAAATCATAATTTTTCCAACTTGAAAATGAGATGAAAATATTTTTTAATAAAGAAAATTAAAATTTGCCTTTTTTGATACAACCCAGTTACCGTGTTAAATAGGAAATCTAATAAATTAGTATGATATTGTAACATAATAAATGTGACAATTTATATTTTTTTCGGTAGGAAATTACAGAGCGTCATCTATCCCTTGATATTGCCATTGTGGTCCAATGTGCTGAGCACCCCACTACCTCTTGCAAGGTCCCAGTATACATATATAGGCTTTTAACATTCTACATTACCGTATTCTTTGTGTTGGTCGTTGCTATTATCTAGTCGGCTATTTCTCTCTTGTAACTGTTTCATGATGTTTAACTATTTACGTACATACGTAGATAGGGTATCAAACACAATGTTAAATATATTACATTGTAAAATATTTTTCATCACTTTAAATCATCTGGATGCAATATTACTAATCAGTAATTATATTTTGAACATTATTGAAAATTGTAACATTAAAAAAATATTTTTAGAAATTAACTATACCAGCCATGTGAGGGGAAATAAAATAATATTAATCAAAATTAAAATATTTATCAACTACTTAAATCATATATTTAATGACCAGAGGCATATTTCGAATATTTTTTTTAATCATCTGGCACTTTGTCACATGACCGTATATAAAAAAAAAAAAATTCTCTCTGGACGTTCTATTTTTTCAAATCGAACCTAAGTAGGTTCCTACTCCTCATGTGCTTAATATTAATTTAATTACTAAAAAGTAAATATGTACCTGCTAACTATTCTGTGTAGATTTAAAAATATATTTTTTTCCTGTCATTATTAACGGGCTTTCGCTCAGTTGTGATATGATGGAAAAAAAGTAACGCTTAGAACGCTCGAATGAGTTTGTGTATTCGGGAAGTATGTTCTCTGGGAATTGTAGGGTTGAAAAATAAATCGACTGGAAATAAAATAAATGTTATTGGCATTGCGAATATTTTCATCTGAGACTAACAATTACAATACAGTTTTGATACTAACACTAACGCATGAAAGCGAACTAGAAAAGAGAACAATTTAATAAAAAAGTGTTTCAAGTGCGATCAAATTGTGGTCACTCAAGAATAATTGTTAGAGTAAGTAAAAGTTGTAAAAAGTAAATCTGTACATCATGAACTGAAGAATAAAAATTATAGTTATTGTGAACGTAGCATAGTCAATAGGATAAAAAAGGTCTCTGAGGTAGTTTTTGGAATACATAGAGTGAATATTATTTTCCAGGCCGATTTTGCTTGGCCGCCATTTTAGTTTGGTAGATATCTGTCAGTGTGCATTTAGTATTTGTAAAGAATAGTTGATTACAATTTATCGTGAAGTATTTAACGCCTCAAGAACGTGTAAAAGTCATTAAAACATTTTATCTAAATAATATAAAAATATCACCTGATTTGACGGCTCCCGACTATTTTCTGTAAGAGTACTTAAAGAAAAGGTCTAGGCTTATAAGTCAACAAAACTCCGATGCTACAAGATAATATTCGGAATTAAATTGCTGAAATAACACGCGAAGCATGCGAGAATGTTATGAAAAATATGGTTAAAAGAGCAAGCATTTGTATCGCTACCAGAGGCGGCCACTCGGCCTATATTATATTCCATACATAATAGTAATAAAATAAAAAATTGATAAATAAAAGTGACCTCATGATGAATGTTAACGAGTCGAAAGTTATGGTATTTGAGAAGGAGGAAAGCAAGACACTGTGCAAAATACTTGTAGGTAATGAATGTTTGGAATAAGAAGATGAGTTTGTGTATTTAAGAAGTATGTTTGACAGAAACGGAAAGGCTGAGAATGATATCGAAAGGAAAGTGACTGTAGGAAATAAAGTGAACGGCGCTTTGAATGGAGTTATATCTAACGGGAATTTGCACGACCGAGGTAAGACTAGCGGTGCACAATGGAGTCCTGGTACCGACACTGATGTATGAAAGTGAGGCCTGGAGTTGGCAGAAGAGGAACGAAAGTAGACTGAATGCAGTGGAAATGAGATCACTTAGGCGCATATGACAGAGTAAAGAATGTAGAAATAAGAAAATAATGTAAAGCTGAGAAATATATGATGTCCGCGGAAGACTTGGTACGACCAGGTAAACCAGATAATGGAGGATGGTTCTGTTAGAAGCCTCAACAATCGTCGAGCTTGTATGAGAAGATATATGAATGTGGATGAGGTGAGAATTGTGTGTCAGGACAGACGAGTGTGGAAACGGCGTGATGGTAAGTAAGTAAGTAATAAAAACCAAATTATAAAATAGTTTTTCATTTTCTAGTTATTCAAAAACCACATCGGCCTGGAACATAATATTCACCCTGTACGAGTGATAAGTAGAATGATAAACAACATGTAGGTCGCGAATGTGGGATTTAAAAGAAATTTAAGACGTTTGCAAAATACTTAGTATGACCACGTAAATTATATATTTGAGAACACCCTGAAGTCATAACAATCCCCGAGTATGCGTAAAAATATATATGAACGAGGTATGAACGGTATGCTAGTATAAAAAACTGTGACGTTTTACTTTCTCTCTCTCTACTTCCGCAGTGAATCTGCGCAATGATAAATAAGTATTAATTTTTTGGATAATAGTGCATGAGTATATATTATTATGTATTTCAATGGTCTTTGAAAACAGAGCCCTTTTAGAAGTTGATTTGAGTAATAAATGAATGTATTAATATTTAACAGAGCTATTGTAGTGAAACAATACAATTCGCAAGATTCGATTATTCCTTAGTCACAGGCACTCTAATAGAATTCATCAATCTAAAATTAAGTAGTTTTCCTCATAATGTATCCACATTCATAACCCGCTGCGTAGCCATAAATTTTTAGAACTACTTTCTAGAAGATTCTCGAGAATTTTAATGAAAAATTTTCTTTTTTTTTTAATCCAATATAAATGTACTCGCTATTGATTTCCTTCGCTCGAATAAACATCGCGCCAAACTATCCGAAGGTGATAGGAACACAGCAATGCATCTTTTCAAATATAATACAGGCTAAGAATTTTCTTATTTCATTATCACTGGGCGCGGGGGGGAGGGTATACTGAGAAGATAATACGTCTGACTTTTTAGGTATGACATCAATACATCTATACATCTCCTCTTCCAAGCTCGTTGGTTGTTAATGGGAGTATTGTTTTCAAATATTTTATTGGTTTAATATAGACTTCAGCCTAAGAAGTCAATCAAGGCCTAAAGTTTAAGTATATAAGAAACAATCTGATATACCCGACGTTGTATTTTATTTGTTAGGAAAACATGCAGTTAATCAACAATGGTTAAGATAATAACGACAATAATAGTAAATTCAACCCATTACGTGTTTTCTTTGATTCATTAAATACAATAAAATGATATAGTGTGAGTATAGATAAAATATTTTAACCTTAAGAACTATATTAAAAGTTCATCCCCCCTACCCATTGGCGCTCCCCCGCGGCCAAAAGTATCCGCGTGTATCTCATGAAGACATCGCGAGCAAAACACTTTTTAATATTTTATAGTATTTTTTAGTTGTCGTTGTTTAATATTTTATTCTCTGAAATTATTGATTGTATTCACAACAAACTATTCAAATAGTTCAATTTATATTCAAAAGTATGGGCTTAAAATTATGCTCCAGGCCGATATTGTTTTTGAATAACTAAAAAATGAAACACAATTTTTTAATTTGGTTTTTATTTATCGATTTGGTTTATTACAATTATGTACGGAATATTACTTCGGCCAAGTGGCCACCTCTGGCAGCAGTACAAATGCGTGCTCTTTTAACCATATTTTCATAATATTTCATTTCGAATATTGTCCATCGGAATTGTTGTTGGCTTATCGGCCTAGACCTTTCATTTCAAGTACTTTCACAGAAAAAAGTCTGGAGCCCTCAAATCAGGTTATCCAGGGTGTCAGTCGATATCACCACTTTTTAACTTTATGTGGCCCGGAAAAATTTCAAGCATAGATCAAGCTGTGTATGAGGTGGCAACGTCCTGTTAAAACCACATGAGTTGCAGGCCCAATCGACCCAATTCAGGTACTAAGAAGTTTTCCAGCATGTGACGATATCGATCACCGTTAATGGTTATAGCATTGTCATTATTTTTTAGATAAAAGGTTTTAATAACTTCAGCACGTTGTTAAGGTATTAAATACTTTAAAATAAATTGAAATCAACTACTTTCTACGACTACCAAATGCAAATTTACAAATATCTGTCAAACCAAAATGACGTGCAAACAAAATCGGCCTGGAACATAATATTCACCCTGTAATTAGTAAGCTTGCCTACCAGCAGCACAGTACAATCTGCAATAAGACTGACAAAAATAAAAACACATATAATGTACCTAATGACATATGTTTTCTCATCCAATATTTTCATCTCATCATTATTCATTGAGGATTTGAAGCATTGCAACAAGTATCCGAATATAATGTAATAATAAAGCTATGAAGATTTTGAATTTATTTATGTGGTAGTATAAAGTAACAATTGCTCATGTCTTGTTTCGTTTATCATTGCTGGTTTACACACATCATCTTATCTTGGTTTTCTGAGTGAGTTTCATCTTACAATAGTATTCTACTAAGACTTGCAACATCTATGTATCTGTTAAATCTAACTTCTTCATCCGTTCTGTTAAAACTACACCCCTAATAACCCGTGTCCATGAATGATATTTTTAAGAGATTTTCGACTTGAGAAAATCTGTGAGATACAAATTTTGCTCCCATGAAATTCTTCGGAGACAAAATTCAGCTATCGTATTCCCCGTATACACACTATGTCTCAGAGATTCGCTGCCCAGTACTGTACTTCACTCTCCTCACGTACGTCAAACGTCAAATGTCAATGTTGTTTGTCAGTAAAGTGATTTTGAATATCCCCAACAGTAGTGAAAACTGAATAAAAGCTTGTAATTTAACGCCTTATGTTAATGATAATGTTTAATGACTTACTATTTTTCAGAATATATACTTAGTTATATGGTACTCTAGTAGTTTTGCATAATGTTTGTGTACATAGATAGTCAGATCGAACATACTTACTGGTTTACGTTTTTATCTCTTTCTTTCTATCAATTGTCATATGGAAAGTGTCCACCTACAGGTATGCCCACCACCTTAGTTAAACAAAAACAGATGAGTTTCGGCATGTAGGCACACATGATCTTTAGCTTAATTAATCAAAATACAGGGCATCCATGGTGATTGCAAAATGGCGACCCGGCACTTTGAAATGGAGCGAGTTTGAAGAATGGCTGCTCACAAGGACCGAAACGTATTACCTGGTGTCTTCATTCTAGACGGATAAAGATTCTGTTGCATATGTTAGCCTTACCACCGAGATAAGTCATCTGCCGTGGTGGGAGCGATCTGGGAACAATAATTCAATGACCAGCTGGCGTATCGAGTCCACGTTTGGGTATCAACAATCTCGAGTGCTTTGAACCTTTTGGATGGCAAATTCGGAGAACCAAGAAGAAAGAATAGAAAAGAAACAAGAAAGAAGACCCTTGTGCATGAACATGAAATAAGTGAGATTAGGATATGCGGCTGTAAATGGCAGTGAAATTAGTGCAATTATAATCTTGTATTTTAACAAATCGTATATTTGTGTATTTCCCCTTCACCTGCAGACAAAGTAGAGCAATGTGCCTTACCTGGCAAAACCCACGCAGGTCATGCACCGATTGAGGCTAGCTGATGACTTGAGACCCGGGGCCCGGAGGAAACACAAACACAATCGTAATCTTTGAGTTTATTTCCAGATCAAAATCTTAACACGTATATATAATACGTACATGGAATGGAGATGTATCTTAACTAAATCTTCGAGATTATCTTATCGCATCCCTTCTATACATGGACACGGGCATTAGGTATTAAATGCGACTAACCTATTTCACCGGAGTAGGCGAATGTTTTCCGTGATTAACAACCATTACTTCTATTCTTGAAGTGTTGTTTTTCATCTAAGTCAGTTGTAATACTTTATTGAAAAAAAAAATCATTTTTGAAACTCTTACTGCAATCATTTAATGAGAGGTTAAAAAAAAGTAAACTTAGCTGGCTAGGATGCATACAAAAGACACCGCCAAAAGATAATTTTTTATATTCACCCGCAGAAAGAAGACCTTTAGGACGCTCGTGTCATACTTAGATCTATCAAATCTATAGTGGGAACCAGAACTGATAGAAGCAGAAGACTGAGATGAATGGAAAAGCCTTTTAAGTTCTGTAAATTGACCCCCTCCTGTATATTAATAAATAAATATAAAGCGAGACAAGTTATGAATAATATAACAATTATTTTTGTATCTGTAAGAGGTTTCATAAAGTATAACGATTCCAACATTGTTAAGTTTTTTTAAAATAATTTGTTGTTCGAGTATTTTTAAATTATTTTACCTATGGCTATGTATTTATTTACTCCATCATCGAATTAAAGAACAAAACTTTCTCTCCCTATCTCAAGGGTGGGTCGGGGTGGGGAGGGGGGGATAAAACTTTCACGGACATTCGCCTTTTGTTCCCAGTTTAACAGTCGCATTCTATTTCACTGAAAGAATGTATGCTAATGAAAAATATTAAAGCATCAAGATAACGTTCAACATTTTTCTATTTTACGTTCATTTTTAAAATTTTGCATCCCTAAACTGAATGCGTCGAAAAATGAATATTTATTTATGGTAATGTGGCGTCTTTGACTTACAATACCTACCATCACCTTACGTTCAATTTCAAGCGTAGTCTTAAGATAAGCGGTCACAATGCGACATTAAATGATGTGCAGTGACTAACAGTGACCGCATGGATGTGGTCATTTGAAGCAAGACGCACTCACGGTGATCTAGAATCAGACCTTTGCTCGCAACTGAACCAGTCATATGTATGTATCTAGCAGCAGCAGCCGTAGTTTACCGACTCCATATGAAGCCGAGCCGTTAAGTACGCGGTTACACTCAATATTACAATTCAATAATTTTTAGTAAAATTAGAACCACTTTGCTTTACTTGCCTACCATTTTTATTGCCCTAATTCCGAATTCTGTATTGAACCAACTAGCATTATTAAGATCGAATACTGCTCCTTGTAGTGAGTACAGAAATGACACACAAAAACATCATATCGCAGCTAATTAGGTTAAGTCATAAAATAAATTTTAAAACCAGCATTTAAACATTATAGACTATATTATATCAAAGGATGTATTATTTTTAATTCATAGTTTTCAAATACCTCAGTCTAAATTACCATATCACATGATCCTATCATATACATGGACAAGTACTAACTAGCGATCATGAACGCATTATTAATTATCCGTTGAGTTACGCTAATTAGAGATGGTGAAATTACCCCTTGATTAACCAGGGATGGTAAAAGTGCCCCATACGTTTAATTTAAATATATTATACCTAGATTCACATAATAAAAAATTAGAAAAAATGAATATTTATAATAAATTATTTAACAGTATTTTCACCTTTATGAAATTAAAAATATATGTTAATGTTAAAATTAATTAAAATCAATTTGCAATTTGTCGCAAAGCACATGAAACAGTATTCTTTAATAAATATTATTTGACAATATTTTTGTTCAAAAAAATTAAGCCTATTCAGGTAGTACCTACGAATTCCATTGTGATGGGTTGTCATATGTTTTCCAGTATTTGTTTTTCTTATCTTCCATTCTGTCAACCCTGTCGCGTTGACGTCAGAGAAGTGAGGGTCTTATTTGAGTCCTTCTCAGGCCGCTTTGAGTCCGTTCCGGGACCGCCTTCGAGACATATTACTGCCATCTCGTGATCAAAAGCCTTTTGTGTAGAGCCTCCGTTCAGCCCGGGTCAACTCTAGACTTTGGTAGTATTCAAAATGCCAACGCAAAACTCTAAAACGATTTTCATGACTCGTAAAATATATGAAAGTGCAAGGGAAATGATATTAAAAACGTAAAGAACGTCATAAGTCATACATTATTTAGGGGAAAACCACAAATCAACACTACTAAATCAATTCTTAAATGTCAATATTTGACATCTGCACATGTAAAATACTATTCAATTTTGAGTGCTATATGAATATAAACGCAGAATTTCTAATATTACTATTATTTCCAATTAGAGATAATTCCAACTTCGGTACTAATTTGTATATGTGGACAAGAGAATTCTATATTATATGATTGACGTATTTCATATTATTTCACATTTACTATCTTATTCAACATGTTTGATAAAGAAAGAAGGAATGAAAAATTTGATGTAGTATACTCTAATGAAATGAAATGTATTATAACAACTGGATTCTTATTGAATAACATTTATGCATTAAATATTTCAAAAATTTAAACCTTACTCAGTTTTCTAATTAGTAATTCAAAACTAACGTATTAGGTTTAAGGGTCCACTGTTCAAAAGGCATATTTTGCTTGTGATGATGTGAATATTATGAAATAAACAGACCTCTGTTACTGGAATTTTGACATCAAAATATTAATATTTAATTATTAAACATAATGTCGTAAAACAGCCCGGTAACAACACGTAGTCATGATTAAATATTTATTACACGATAAATAAATTATAGAAATAATATTTTTTTGTAATATCTAGCAGTAAATATTAACAACTTAAATAAAAATTAAAAAATCCAATCCAACGTTTGTTCACTAACACTTTTTTTTCCTTAAAAATTTTTCTAAAATTGATTATTTTATTATTATTTTGAAGAATTGTGTTTATTGTAGATTTCTCTATAACTTCATATTCAATTTAAATATTATCAATCAATTTGATTAACCTGCCTAGTCTATCAAAAACCAGTCAGTTAACAAAATAAATTAATAAATTTGACTTTTCATTATAATTATAAATTTCTCATCAGAACGTGTTAAACGTATTAAAAAATTTAGCTCTAATAATAGCTAATGGCAAATGATACATATTAGCTTAGTGTTTGAATGTGAAATATAGTAGAATTACTTTACTAATAACAAAATAGATTTTTCTTCTAATTCTTTTATACACCTTAATATTAATATCAATAATTAAAGTTCGTCGATTGTTAGAGCTTCTAACAGGTTCATCAGCTTTACAAACTATTAAATAAGCTTACAACAGTTATAAAAATAAATAACTCAACAATAATAATTTTAATTGTTCTTTTTAAATACTTGTCATAAACCAACTACTTCAAAACAATAAAACAATATTTATAGTTATTTACTGTTTTTAGACGCAAGATGAATTCTGTTAATTCAAAATTATGATTATTATAATACATCTACTGAATTATTATTCCGCTCGCAAAGCACTCGGGCATATATTCGGTTTGCTGCGCACAGCCGTATAATAAATGGACCATACTTGTGATTAATAGTAATAGAAAATTATCTGAATCCATAAATACTCGATTTGGAAAGCGCGTTAAGCGGTGAAAATAAATGCATTCAAATATTAGCGGCTAATTGTGCTGCATCCAAAGTGGCACGTTAATTCAATATTTTAAGATATATTGTATCTTAAAATTGCAATTATTGTTAAATTATGTACTATTAAAAAAATATTAAATCAGCAATTGTATTTTTTCTAACTAGACTTAGCATTTACGCTAAATAAAATAATACCAATATTCTAGTCTTATGAGATGAGGATCTGACAATAAACAATGAAAGGCAAACTACTATTAAAATTGGTTCCAAACGCAAATACGCCTTTGAAAGAAATTGGGCTATTAAAATCAATGACATAAATCAAATATTGGTGTAGAATATAACTGTGGTATTCCGAACTGGATTTTGTTCTACCTTACAACATCAGATACATGTAGCAACAAATATCGTCCAACTTATCGATTACTTCTGGCGTATTGTATGACTTTATCTTTTTGTAATTTGTTTTAACAATAATTTTAAATACGTTGTGACAATCGAATATCATTTTATAAATTGTCTCTTAGACTAAACTATCATAAAATGGTACTATACATATTAGCTTAAATTCTAATAAAAATAGAATAAAATAATACTTATTTTAGATGAGCACGACATATAAGGTTAACGAATATAATTAATCGTACTCATAAGCGAATACTATTGTCAAAATAATGATTCATAAATTATTATTTTTAAATGATATAGAGAAAACACTGTCCATCTCGATACGAATGATATTGAAGTTTAAATAAATAAATAAAATAAAATTGTAGATTGATGATGTTTTCGTCATGACTGATCTCTTAAAAATGTGTAGTTTTGTGGTTCTACGATGATCAAAGTCAACATTTTAAGCTACACACCAATGTTTATCTAACATAATAATAATAAATTAACGCAAGAATTTGTTAAAACTTCCTATCATTTTTGAAAATGCTTATATATTTTTAAGACGTATCTATAGTTTTAACACTAAGCTGTATCTATTGTTATATGTTTGATCAGATAGAACGTGGATGTTCTTCTGTAAGTAGGGAAAGGTCAAATTAAATCAGACGTATATTCAAGACAGCATACATTTACATCATCATCATCCCTTATCCTAGGAGGGTCAGGGGGTTAAAATAGGTTAGGTCGGTGGGTCCAAAGATCCGATAAGCCGCTTTTTCTTCCTCGATCCTGCGCCAGATCTGTTTTCCCACTCTTTTTTTGCTATTTATCGATCACCAATCGGCCATCTTTCCTCCGGAGTCACCGAGTAGAGCAAGTGGTATCTGCTCTTCTGATATTCGAAAGAGGTATCCAAGCACCTTAATTGAGAGACATCTATATATAGAAGTAGGAGCTCCATGCCGAGGGTTTTCTTCTTGTCGATTTTTTTCACTTTATCCAATAGTGTTACTCCCGCTACTCCCCGACGATAACACATTTTCGCAACCTCTCACTCTTTCCGTATGAAACCATACTTGGTGACCAGGTATTATAGTTTTATCTTGTGACTTAACTCGAGTTTCTTTATCTCAGTACTATCAAGGGAAGGTAAAATAAAACTAACAATTCTGATTCTTTTTTCTATTTAACTTTTCTACATTCATTGACAATGTTTCAAAAAATGATGTTAAGAATATAAGATTTCGAAAAAAGCATTTTTGATACAAATAATTTATTATTTTAAAAATATATAATAAAGATAAAAATATAGGTTCGAAAATTTGTCATGAAAAATACTGGCGCTATAACACAATGAGTAGTGTACTTCCCCGGATTGGAAATAGAGATCCAGGTTGGAATCCCGGTAGCGCAAAAACAATATTTTCTGACAAAATTGATTTTATATGTATATATTTATAATTAATACATTAAATTAGTATTTAAAACATCAGAGACCTATGTTCTGAATAATTACAACTTCACAATAAGAATATGTTCATCATAATAATAATAAGTATATTTTTTATTTAACTATTCCACCAGAGTCGCTGACTAACTCTTGAATTCAAAGGATTTTATATTAGTTAATATTTATCTTAACATTTCTTTTCCAGCGTGCACTTAATTTAGTTTCTTAGAAAAGCAGTGAACTTTAATTGTTTTAGGTACAAAGATTATGCGCTGGCTCTCTCTGTCAACGAAAGTTTAAGACAGGCTTAAAGTATTAATTTTTAAATGAATAAAACTTTCTACGGGTTTGGCAAATTCAGCAATTTCAAAAATATATTCAGAAAGATGGTTCAAATAAACAATGAAATGAAAAATTTAATGCAAATTGTCTAATTTTGTTGGATATCGTACAATAATAAAACGTCTGCATATGTGTCATATGATGATGTACCTGGGCTCAAACCAAATTGTTTCCAAAATAGACCAATATAAGAATTTTTTTTCTTCTTATACTTGGTAATTCGTTTCATTAGGAAGTAAAATAATTAAGAAATTAAATTATCTGAAATAATTAAAACATATTTAATATATCTATCATATAATATATAAGACGATACACATGTCTATAGGTACTTACATTTGGATAGATATACATTTTTTTTTAAGGAAAACACATTATTATTGTGAAATTGCAGTTTTTTTTCAGAACATAGTTTTGTGGTATATTACAATTATATACAAATTAAATGACTAGAAAAAAATATTAAAATACCATCTGAAAAAAACTGCAACTTCATAATAATAATGTGTTCTTCTTAAAAATATATAAGTTGTATCAAAGTACATACAAATTTAATAAAAATTAATTCATTTAATTTTTGGCGTCTCTTAGCGTGTATTACTCGAGGGTATTTGAGATTTATCGCAATATAAATTTATTAGATTTTTAAAAATAAAATAACAGATCTGATGTACCAATTTGAAATCAAATTTGTCGTCAATTTACTCGGTTGACGTAGTGTAACTGGTAATGCATTCTCTGGATAGGAAAAGATCCAGGTTCGAATCTCGGTAACAACCAAATTTTGTTTTCTATAAATTGATTTTTCTGTTTATCATTTTAGTTCATACACTTATTTGTACATTTTTAAATGCCTATTTGTGCAATAAGTTCCGATTTAGATACAATAATTTTGTTGTTTTACCTCAATCGGTTTCGGAACGTATGTTTTTTCATGAGGACAGTATAAAACTATAAAAAACTTAGTTTTTGTTTCACAGATTATTTTATGATTCACTTTTAAAATTCTGCAATGTCACCCTGCTTTAGAAACTGAGTTATGGCATTATTTTTCACTGTCTATTAATTCGTTATATATATATTATTACGTTATATTTGGTACCTACCGCGCACGAGATAGGTTGGGAATTGGGATTCACCAATTGGCAACACTGGCCGCGTAAGAAAAATAATTCTGGCTACCGTTTCTTTTCTGTTGACAGATCTTGATGTGCACGGGCATTAGTTCGATGTAAAAACAACGAAGATGTGACTTCGTATAAGAGACTTCGTGAAGAAGAGTGAGAATAATTAAATATGTTTGGCATGTGTGTTATTTTGCACCGTGAGTAATTTTTAATTCGCTAATTGTGTGTATAATTTTAGGATGGAGGCATCTCTTCTTCTTCCTAGTTATTTTTTTATTACCTTCTTCTTAAACTACTTCTTCTGACATGACGTGAAAGTGGTCATGCCACGACAATACTTTCTATTTCGGGGAGGATTTTTCCTGAAGAATAAAGGGATACGATTTGATCTCTGCCGCCAATCAGTACACGACGGGATAATTTTACTACCGAAGATGACGCAAGAAATTCGAGGCGAGCTAAAACACAAGAAGATGACCCTGCACCTGACGTTCTGGCCAGTCAGATACAAGTAATTCCAAGTGCCTCGGACATGAAGATCTGAATGAAGACTGTGGATCTCTGTGCAATGGACATTTCTCTTGCGTGTATGGTTGTAAAATAATTTTTGATGTAATTGATAATATTGAGAGTATTGTAGTCTTATTTTTTTCTTTTCATTTTTTAATTTAAAATTGATAACTTTCTGCTTGTGTTGAACCAATTTATGATATGATTTTTTTGCTACATTTAACCTTGTTAACTACATTTAACCAAACTTGTCAGGTGATAAATTTGTGTAATATTATTTATTAGGTGAAGATTTTCACATTTCAAAGAGTCAAGTGTTTTTATCACACTATTACTAAATATGAATTAAATATATTAATTATAAAGATATACATATAAAATCAATTTTATCGACATTATTTTTAGCGACTATTTTCGACCCTATATGTTACCTTTTTGATATTAATACATTTAATCGTTCCATCATTTGACAGAGCCATCTACCTTATTTTTACAGAATCTCAAATACCTTTGAGTAAACTGATAGCAGATGCCAGAATTATCAATTCATTTTTATTAAATTTTGGACACATTGATACAACTTTATTATTTAGGAGAACACATTCTTATTGTGAAGTTGTAATTATTCAGAACATAGGTCTGTGATATTTTAAATATGAATTAAATATATTAATTATAAAGATATACATATAAAATCAATTTTATCGAAAAATATTGTTGTTGCGCCACCGGGATTCGAACCTGGATCTCTTTCCTAACCGGAGAAGGTGCTTTATCCAACTAAGCTATAGCGACATTATTTTTAGCGACAATTTTCGACCCTATTATATTATTACTATTACTAATTCCACTTTGAATTAATAGTAATAAAATTAAAAATTTGAATGTTTTTCAATTACAATTTACTAATTTTGAACAGTAATTAAAAATTTGGAATGTACTTTCAAAACATAATAGTCGCATATTTACCAAATTCGTAAATTTCAAAGGAAATTAACACATTAATTTAATGTAGTGTATTTGTTTCCTTTAAAATTTGATGTTATTAATTAAATAACACCACAACACAAACGACAGTCTAGCAAAGTAGTCAGGACAATGCTGTATTTATCAAATATACATACAGCATTGTCCTTATTACCATTGCATTGCATTGTCACCTCTGTTACAACAGAAAAATGTATGTCAATAGTCTAATAAATAAAGAAGATTCTGTTATAGAATTACATGTAATTCTATAACAGATAGAATTATCCAATGGGCGTAAGTAGTTAGGATATTACGTCACGTATTAGTAAGCCAAATAATCAATTATGTCAACAGATTGTCCGATCGATTGATCCTGTAGAAGGGTGCGAAGCGGTTTTAATCGCGAAAGGGTTAAAATATGAAACGTGATTGGATTAATTTAGGGGTTATCAAGTCAAACACATGTGAGAGACGATTATAAAGGGAAGATATAACTTTTCAAAAATGATATAAATATTCTTTCAATTTTATTAGATGTTAGATGTATACGTTCCTTTCTACGAATGTATTTTATTTAACACTGTAAACAAACATATATATTGTGACGTGGTCGCTTATACGTGACTGGTAATCGTCAGGATAGGACGCCATGCTTTCACTCCACCGGCTTGCTCAGAGGTTCACATGATGGGCATGGGTCTATGGTTACAGAATTTACCGTAATGTCTTGCCTGTCACTTCAGCCATCATAGTCAGGGAAAAATAAAAGATTATTACAAATTTTATCACTCAATTTTATACAAAAAAACATGTGAATAATTAAGTAGAAAGCAGTAAGAGAACCATTACTAGAATGTGATAAGATGAAAAGATTAGATTGGCAATTATTGCCTCAATAAAAATAATAAAATTTTACTACCATTTGAATATCAAAATCAACAGATTATTGTACAAGTAATAGTGTATTTAGGAGAACACATTCTTATTGTGAAGCTGTAATTATTCAGAACATAGGTCTGTGATATTTTAAATATGAATTAAATATATTCATTATAAAGATATACATATAAAATCAATTTTATCGAAAAATATTGTTGTTGCGCCACCGGGATTCGAACCTGGATCTCTTTCCTAACCGGGGAAGGTGCTTTATCCAACTAAGCTACAGCGACATTATTTTTAGCGACAATTTTCGACCCTAATAATAATTCGATAATAGGGTCGAAAATTCAATTTTAATGATGTAATTAAAAAAATAAAATTTCAGATATTTAATAATTGGCTACTTTTATAGTTCTAAGCATCTTTCATAACGATTGTTTTTAAAGGTTAATAAATAGTTTTTGTTTAATCTGGTTCAATATTTATATTTTACTGACTGAAAACCACCTTTTTGCCATACTTTGCTTACATTAAAAAACTCTAAATATCAAATAAGATAGTTAACGGAGTTTAAATACTTTGAGACGTACTTTGTTAGATCTGACATTGTACAAATTTTTTTATTATTATGTCCACGTTTATTCTGATTGTTATATATATATACATACATCAATAAATTATACAGATATTTTTAACAAATTTGAGTGAAAATGACGTATTCTTTTTTATTCTTCGTATTTAAAACATTTTCGTTATATTTGTTTTGTTGCCATATAATGTCACTTTCTACGATGAGTTAAATTGTAAAAACAGGTTAAAATTGCAAAAGCTCTCAAGTTGTAGTATAATAAAATTTCGTATTTTTATTTAATGGATTAGTTACTTTGAGTATATACCTACTAGTATTACGTGGGTATTCATTCGTATAGTTTATTCTTATTTTCTGTATGCAAAAGTTATCTCATATTTTATATCGCTCTTCATTTTCCACTGAAACGTAGTGTGTGAATAAAGATCACGGTCTGAATGTATAATTAATGACAAACTTGTTAGGGTTGGTTGCGTTATGAATTATTCATATTTAAAATAATCCTTCAATTCATTCGAATATAAATCATTAGTCAGACCTATATTCAATACCTGTAAAGAGTTATAAAGATTATTTTCAACCATTTTTGGTGAGCACAAAAAGCATAAAAAATCAAGTAGATTTTTTTTTTCATTTTCTATATATAATTTTTTTAAACATTGTGTATAAGTAATATGTTAAAGAAAAATGATTATGTTTTATAGTATAATATTAAGGGTACAATATTAAGTGCCTGTGAGCCAAGATATTGATGGCGTTTTGGACAGTTGTCATAACTCTCAGTTTAGAAAATATGTACTTAATAATTGGCTGTCATCCTAAGCGCCACGGAGCTAGCTTATCCAAAATGTATATTTAAAGGAATATTTGAAGGCGAAAAAATCATTTAGTAATAGTTTAATAATTAAAAAATCTTAAAATGCCACACAAGCATCTATCAGTCAAACGTAACTACAACAATTGGCTTCTTTGCTTTTTAATATTTTAGATTCTACAATTTTGGATTTAAGAAAGAATTTATTGTTCTTTATCATTTATCCAATTTACATTATTTTAATCAATATTTGTTATAATGAATTTACTACCTTGAACTTACTTTAGTAGAGTCCAAAACACAGACAATACACTGAAAGTCTAATAGAGGCGAAATAAATACAACATAGTTTTGAAAAATTGGCTACAATATAATTTTTATTCGATTCTAAGTGATTTATTTCTACAAGTCTTCCTTTCACTTCTTGTAGTTCAGCCTAGTACCTACCTAATACCTAACATCAGTGATTTTATGCCAACGGTGATTATCATAGACTTATCATATACCTATGAAATAACTTGTGAAGATTGCAATAAAAAATATATAGATCAAATTGAAATCTAAATACGTGAATAAATAAACATCGCCGCTACCTAAAACTATAACAACTTCTGGAATTTTCTATCCACAAACAAACCGTTATTTCGATAGTTATAAAGTAAAACTTCTCCACACGGTATTTTATAAATGATTAATAATGAATAATTTAGAGACATACAAAACAATTTAAATTCGAAGAAAATACTAATTAATAATATCACCTTCCCTAATACTTTCCCTTACCTTTACTGTCTATATTCCCATTAACTACCAAAACCTCCCCCCTTTCCTTAGTCCAACTCCACTACCTGAATATATTACCACAATTTATTTAGTTTAGTTATCACTTAATGACGAGAGAGACTGCACTTCTCGAAACTATAGTTGTGACAATAACGCAACGTGTGTGTAGTACAAAATTTGGATTAGTACAGTATGATAAGTTATGCACAATATAATAATCGAAAAGGTTGTTATATTTAGTTTTTATTTAATATTCCATGGTTTTATATATTTCTCAAAAATAAGGCAAATTAAAGATATTCGACTGTGGAAATAAATATATTATGATTTTAAAGTCTTTCCTATTTTATGACAATTATCTTGGCACGAGTGTAGTGCAATTCTGAATAAATAAATCATTTCGTGTAGTGTTCAGTACGATTTATGATCACGATAAACGTGAACGTGTGCACTTTACATATAAATATATAATGACTTAGATATTAAGAATGTAATAAACGCGCATGCTATTCCTTTTTTATGGTATATTTTCTTCTACTTTTTCTTGTATCTTATCCGCTCAACGGACGTTGGATACTATTCTGGCTATTATCACTTTGTTTACTGCGGCCCGGAACAGCTCAACAGTAGAATGATCACGTTTCTCAGCCGTGTGATTTTCCTTCATCCAGGGCCCTGATTTTCAGCAATTGTTCTCTACATCATAATGTAAGATGTAACATCTGTTACTTCTCTGGGTATTTCATTACATGCCCGATATATTGGATATTTCATGTTTTATGGTTTTTTAATGGGCGATTGTTAGTTCTTTTGTTTCGTATTGTTTTAAAATCACATTTAAGTCTCTGCATTATTAGATGGATATAAAGAGTTAGAAATAAGAGGAATGAAAAATTATAGAAAAATTGGGGCAGTAGGACCAGAATCAAAAGAAAAAATAACTTTATAAGCAGTCGACTTGTATTGATGCATTCTCATTGCGACGCTGTAGACTACTCCACGTCTGACCTTTGGACTCACACGCAGATTTATATACATGAATATTCACAAATATACAGACATATGCTGCGTCCTATCCAGTTGTACAAATTCGACAAAAGACATCTTATGGTTTGATCTCAATTTGTTCAAACAAGTTACTCCAAATACGAATACAGTTAGTAGACTTAGAGATTGTTCACAATGGTTCACTATAAGCACAGGACAACAACGGTAGTTGGGAGTAGCCAAGTAGCCAATTGTCACTTCCGATTAAGGGTAACCGTATGTAACTTCCTTGATAAAACGTGCGCAACTCTCACTGGACGAGTTGAGCGTGAATTTTGGGCATATTCAAAATGTAATATTCATGTTCGTAGCACAAATCGGCATTTGCCAAAAGTAATACCAATATCGTTGGTTCGTGTAATCTACAGTTAGTTTAAACAATAGGAACGATATTATTGATAGCCATTGAAGTGAAATCCACTGAAAAACGGACTCATGGCAGAATAACCAATGAGAAATTTATGGGGACATCAATATTGACAGTCGAAAAATCATATTTGAATGGAATGACAGAGTTGTTTTCTTGATTTATAGCTGTAAGTTCTACAAAAAAATCATCGTTATATTTTTTGACTAACTTACCGTAAGACCCTTTTTTAGGGTAGGCAGATGGGGTGGACGCCACACTCTTTTGTCCTAACATTTCACATTATTTATAATTCTTTGAATACAAATTAACTATTTCATTGATTAAGTTAAAAACATAAACCAAAATTAGTTTTAATATAACAAAAGTAAGGTGAAGAATTTTTTATTTAATTTATAATATTTACTCAATAATTATATATATATATTCTTAATAATACTTATAATAGTATCTTCTATTCCTATAAAATAAAATTATATCTGTCGTGGTTATATTTCAAATGAATACGAACACTAATGGCCCGTGTCCGCGGAGCGGATTTCTCTCAGAGATTTGACTCGAGACAAAATTAAGGACGGTACAGAGTTATGCGTGAACCGATTTATAAATCATCAGTCCATATGTTTTGCGCGCAGATTAGAATCACGCATCCAGTACACGCGTAACCTTCAGCAACTCTCAGAGATCATTGAGAGATTGCGGTACCATTAGTTTAAAGATATTTGCTAAGAATTAAACATAATCAATGTGCAGAAGTTAGCATATTTTACATGTTTTTACACTTCATACCTCAGTAACAACGTGACGTGCTCTGCTACCTTGGTAATGAGTAGTATTATTTTAAGTAGTTTATATATTTAGTATACGTTTGCCATTTATTGGAAATATGTTATCTCATTCGTTAATTTAATTCAAAAACTTTATATTCGCGGAAATGTCCATTCCATGTATAAATAATTTAACAATATTTGAGTATGTCTAAGAACACACAATTACTGGATTTAGACGAATAGATATCTCATAGAGACGATGCTATTATATTATATACTTAAGACGACCAAAGACAGGTCGTAAGCCCTGTAATACCCATACTTCCATATTTACCATATAATATAATAGCTTCATCTCTATGAGATATCTATAATTTGTCTAAATAAATAACTTTTATTTAGTTCACAGTTAAACCTGCTTCTGCAAATTTTGCGTCTTGCAGTTGTCGCTAAACTGATTTATATTTATTTTTGTCTCGATATCTAAAATGTATGTTAGATTATATAATGTATACGTATTGGGTGAAGAACTAACAACAATTAAAAATGATTGCTACAATGTAAAGTTTATTATCTATTATTGCACTGGTATTGTTACATTAATTTTATTTCTTTATAAGTATAGTGTTTGAACTAGCTATTAAACCGGAAGAGTATTGTTTGCTATAATACTGTAAAATACCAGTGTAGCAGCCAGGTTACCAAAAGAAGTGATTTGATTTGCTTCTAAAATCAGTAATACTCTGTCAAAGAATTGTCGAAAATAAAAAAAATAATATTATTATTACCGTCATAATTTTCATCCCTTATAACTTTGGTGGGGTTTATTTTTAATTATATATTTTTTTACAGATAATAAAGAATTTATGAAAGTTTATAATGGCTACATACCCAGTGCAAGAGCGCGTTAAAATTATTTTTTATGTTTCGCGACGATCTATTTTCGGTGACCGGCTAATTTGAAAAAATGCAGAGTTTGCTCGACCTCCCCGTTCCCCAGATTTGACGGCGCCTGATTTCTTTTTATGGGGCCACTTAAAAAGCCGAGTTTACATGAACAAACCAGTAACAATTCAAGAGCTTAAACAAAATGTTCGTGCAGAAATAACAAATTTGGAGACAGAAACGATGCGTAATGTAATATAAAATACTTTATAAAGGTCAATTATATGTCAACAAGAAAATGGAAGTCACTTAAATGGTGTTATTTTCCATACATAGATTAAAAAAAAGTCAACAAAGTATACTTTCATGTAATAATAAATTGTTTTAATAAATATCAAAATTACAAAAGTTATATGCGTTTTACGTCAGTCAGTCCAAGTTGACCCACTCTGTAGAAGGATCAGGGGTCCAAAGTCTTGACGAAGCACTTCCATCTTTCTTTGTCTTACGTCGCTTCGGTATTTGTTGACCAACCGAGTCAATTAAGGCCTAATTTATCTTCATATAGTCTTTGTTGCTATTTACCCCAGCTTTGCATAGAGCTACTCACTAGCCACCTTCCCTTCGGAGTTGCCAAGAACATCTTGGCTATTTTTTTTCTGGCATTCGCAAGACGTATCCATGTTACCTTAATTGAGATCTTTATATATGTAGAAAAGACTCAATTTCAAAGGTATCCCTTGTCTCGGTACTTATAACTCAGTCCAATCATGTTACTCTTATTACTCTGCTATGATTATTTGATTATTATATGATTTGACAGCCTGGGTTGTTGATCTTACTCTCTGCACAAGGGTTTATATTTAGTGACCATATATTAAAGTTGGCCTATACCAAACTTTAAACAGTATCAGTTTGGTCTTGATCGTGGTATTTGCATTAGATACCTTAAAACAATTTGGACCTAATTTTGATTGTATTTAACAAATCAGTATTGACCGTGATATTTAAGTGAAAAGAAAACAAGTTAGTGAAACATTTAGAGTAAATAAGGTAAGTTCTCTCCTAGTAGGAAATAGAAAACATAGAAACAAAGATTTAAAAACTTTTTTCAGACGTAAAAAATATTCCTCGAGGACACCAGATCCCTGTATCCGGTGGGACTCGGTAAAGTACCGCGGGTACCAGCGAGCAGCTCCGCCCGATTAGGTTGGAAGGGACAGGACCGCAAAGTGAGTTCCGAAGTTTGTTCGGCGTTTCGTTTGTTGAGCAGAGCAGTAAACTAAATCTATAAAGTCTGCTATTAAATTTTATATAACCAGAGACAAACTGGGTACTTCGGTGATTTAGATGAAACCAGTTAAGCGCTCACGGGTGAACGGAAAAATGTCGCACTTGTTTATTATTGTGGGATTAATTTCCAGGTGGTTAATTAACCTATTGCAAAATTACTAATTTAAAATGTAAAATTGATTTTTATACTTCTTCTTTATCGTAAGGAGCATTCTCTTGTCGCTGTAACTCTCTCTATCGAACCCTATTTTGGTACATATCTTTACTTGTTGATAGCTTTTGCGTCTGTTTCATTACAGGAACTGGCTAATGAATATATTTCTCATTTTTTTTCTATCGCTGTGATTACTAATGTGCGATGCTGAAAAACATAACCCAAATAGTTTTCGTTCTGTTCTCTGTTCTATGCCATTTGAATGAATCTATTTCATCTGAAATATTATTAAATTTTTTTTCCGTCCAACATTTCATCATTTTTCACCAGCATCACATTTCAAAAGACTCGCAGTCTACCGTTGTCTCAATTTGTTAAGCTCCAGCATTTACTTCACACACAAACTTACATGAAATGCAACGATTCATATAAACCTTGGATTACTTAACTGTTAATATAAAAATGTAATTCATTATTTTGATTAATACACCGAATCCATCCACATCACGGACGAAGTCACATAATAAAACCAAATCATAAATTTACAAATAAAATGATATCATATATGTTCATATACACCGTGCAAATACAACTACTGTTTGTGTGGCTCGCTTTGCTATTTTATAAATAAAACCACACGTCAGGCACGGTTCGGTTCGTTTGGTCGTCGCGAGCAACCGCGCGTGAAAACCGCGCAGAAACCCTCAGCTAGACCGTCGATTGGTGGGCGCACCGCCCCCGAATATGAAATTAATGAAAGGGTTTATTGTGGATAGTGAATCAGTTATACTCACCCTTCTCGTTTTTTTACGTACTACTCGACTTTTTATTTCTATACCTGACCTCGCCACTTCTTTGAACGTCTCGACCCACTTATTTTGTCACCCAAACTATGAACTGAAGTCAATTACCGAGTAATGTACAATTCGTTGAAAATTTAATGAAACCACCTTACGAATATACAAAATCATATTGACTATATACCTGGAAAATAGTTATTATTTGTCGTTCATACAAATACCTTCATATTGTTGGTGAATTTAGAAATTATTTTGAATCTCATTAATTGACACGGCGGTTACTTTGTGGTATAATATTGATTATTTTAATTTTCACAACCAAACTTTATCTCCCAACAGTCTTTATCGTTAACACGAGTAATTCATATGGTTGTGAATATGGGATTATATATTTTTATTATTAACATTGATTAACAATGTTTGTACTAGAGTTTTTAAAAAATATTTAACTGTGTACCTCGTTTACTAGTAATAAAGTGCAGTACATATATCTTATTTATTACCTATGAATTTACTATACTTTTTTATTTATTTATTTATGTATCTATATCGATTGAGTTATTGTATCTATCCTATTACTAAATGACTAACTTACCATGACACCGTTTCCCCGCGGGGGTAGGTAGGGAACATAAAGCGCCACACTCTTCTGTCACATTCATACATATTCTCCTACAAGCTTGCCCATTATTGAAGCTTCTAACACGACCATCCATCAGTATCTGATTTACCTGGTTGTGCTTAGTCTTTCACGGACGTCCTCTTATATCTGGTGTTACACTTGTGTCATATACCTTTCTTACCATTCTTTTCTAATTCATCCGTTCCATAGGACCAAACCACTTAAGTGATCGTTTCTTAATCTTACTTTCAATACTAAGATCAGCTTTACATTATTTTCTTATTTCTTCATCAAAATTCCGAGAGCAACGACATTTTATCAACGATTCTACATATTCTTAGCTCCGAAACTGTACAACACACTCAACACCAACTGGAAATCGTTCACTTCCAATAAGATTACACAAATTACATAAATATGGACCCAATATATGATGCAATTGGGTAGAGATCAATCAGAAGCATCGCTGTCCAACATTCTAACATAATTATTATACAATACCTACACTAATAATTCACTAGTTTTACAACACTCTCACTAAATAAATATATATTTTTTATTCCGGTTGAATCTTTATTTTTCTTGAATTAAATAACACCACAACAGCACGAAAAAAACTGGCATCTTTCATACAGACGACAGTCAGTATCCAGGACATGCTGTATACATCAGAGGTGGAGTCTACTCCATCACACATAATAAACTACGAGTATTATACTTAATTGCAATATAATTGTATCTTATGTTTATAATTTTTTTCTTTTTCTTTTTCATAGCATTATATTTATTTCATAACTTTAATGTATAACATAAGATGTATTATCTCTATGGCGAATCGGGTTAAAAAAAACTGATCACGCTGGAATAAACACATTATTATTATTATTATGTTATATTATTTTATATTCACCTCTGTTACAACAAAAACATATATGTCATAAATATATTATATTTTAGCCTAAAGCTATAAGTCTACGTACTTCGAAAAAAAAATTTGTGAAATTGATCCATTATTAATCTATATCTTCAGGCCCTAAATCATGTAACAAAAACAGTCTGACCGCTCGAAGTTTCATTACCTTTAATTTTTTGTATTCAATATATAATTGGACTCAATAAAATATTTCAATTAATCAAAATAATCGCGAAATTACATTTTTTTTTAAATGCTTATATTTCAGTCATGATTGAGATTAGGCACATATTCCTTAAACATTTTCCACTTGTAATTTAGTCAGGTATCCACCAATGAAATACTCTATAGACTAGGTCTATTACATATATATAATATTATTTCCAATTCAAAAATAAACATTTCACATTGTAATCAATTAATTAAAAATAATAAAAAAATATATTAATAAATTATTATGACATACTTGTTTTGGACTAACAAATTGAAAGAATTCAAATATATTATATATATATATATATGTATATATACATTATCGTTATCTGACTTGCACACAAATTCCGGATGTACGCATATACCATGTTGATGCCAAATGATTTATAATTACTTTGAACTCAACTTTTGCTACAATTTGAAATTAAATTCTGTATTGAGTGAAATTTTATTCACAGTGGGCAAAATAATCAATTGGAAAAGTTGATCTGGGATAGTCATATTTCTCGGATTACTCGCTAATATAGCTTTCTAATCTTCACTTCCGGTACAAAATAATATCAGACAGAATATAGCTGTGGATGTCTGATGACTCCAGAACCAATAACACCACCGACAGGTCTTGAACACACACGCACGTCCTGGGTTCAAACTTGAATCATTGAACAACAATAATATACGCGGAAAGCAGTCCAGCTAGTCGACCTTTTAGCACCACTCCTCCCTCGGCTGGCTTCCCTTACAGTTCGACTAACAGCAGACGCCTCTCGTATCTACGGTTTTTATTTTATCTATAAGTATCGGAATCCGCAAACACACACTCCGTAATATCTTACTCATCTGAACATAATAAACAGCTAGAACATATAGGGCCCTGGCACCACTCATCGATCCTTCGGATAATCACAAACATACACCTCTATATTTCGACATAATCCACACTTTCTTTCACAACATAATTGTTATAACTTACCTCTAACCCCTATATAGATATATGCGTTCAATATAGCATGTCTTATCATATATGGTGTTGGAAAGATTATAGATTTTTTTTGCTATCATGTGCTGAGATGTTCGGGAATGAAATTATGCGATTCTCAAAAATCGGCAGTAAAAGTCAGCGACTGATTTATCACGCTCATGAATAGGATTCTATAGTATCCTTTACTCGAGTTTCGAGAGCAAAGTTTCATCTATATATTATACATTCAATTTTATGATGAACGTGTAACCTCGTAAAGATGGAGTATAATATACCAGAGGTTTATGTTTCAATGAGGTTTTTAATTTTTCCAGTAATTATTAATGGCACACTTGCAATGATATTTTTATTAACTAGAATACGTGATCACAGCGGTTTATATATATATATATAAACCGCTGTGAAATATCAATAGAAAATGTGAAAATCACAATAGAAAACGTTCGATGAAACGAACTTGATAATTCAGCTGACTGCACTCCAGGTGTGGGTCCTAACCTTCGATGCTCTTGGTTTCTTCACCTCGTAGTGCTTGTCTGGTTAGTGACCACGTTGGCAATTATTATTTTATTTGTAGCAGCTTAAAACATAATAGTTGGAATATGGAACCCATTACCTCAGAATCTTCAGCCAGGATATTCTTCGTATACGCCACTTTTTCTATCAAATTTGCTTTGGGTAATGAGATGCAGGATGTGATATTTTTATAAATGTCTAAATATTTTTCTTTTCGCTTCCTTAAGTCACTTTAGAATTTTTTCAGTGAGTTTCCATGAGTCCACGCTCTATATATATAGTTTATTTGTATGGATTCATGTGAGGTAATGAATTCAAACCGGATTCAGCCGGAAATTTAGAGAGGTCTGATGAACTCTTATATACTTTCTTCTAACGAACAAATCGTGTGAAACCGTAGAAATTCTTGCTCTTTTTACTTATAGATTTTTTAAGGATTAACAGTATAGTAATATATCCTGATGCTGTGTTTCGAGTAAGTCCTTTGAAAATAGAAAACCAATAAGTGGCCAAGTGAAGTTGATTATTTCCTCCTTGTCACAGACTAAGATGGAGGTTCTCAGGTCAAACGTCACTTAGGTAGGCTTCTAAACTCACGGAAACGGAGATGTTACCCCTTCTCCCGAGGAGCACTTAATCTTTCAGCTTAAGACACGGTATTTTGTGTGATGGCTCAGCTGCTGTAGAGGATTACAGCATCTTTAGCTCAGCAGCAGAGCACCATACGAGGGCTTCACGGTTGCACTTTTATTTTAATATGCATTTTAAAAAAATGATACAAAATAATATATTTGGAAAATCAATATAAAATAACAGAGCTAGAAAGAAATAATACATTTATTAATACAAATAATATAATTATATTGAAATAAAATAAAAATCCGTGAAATTATTTAGGAATATTCTCACATAATACACATGAAAAATATTTTCGATTGCAGAAGTTTCAAATGTTTCAAAACAGTCATACTATTTTTTAATTTTTTATGAAACCTCAAAATTTGTTGTAAACTGCTACTATATTGACTTCTTTCATTTCATGTAGTAAGTACAAATTCAGTTGGTCATATTGTAAAAATATGTCTGACAGACACGCTTGTGTATCATACATCTATCGGCGTTTTATACTGAGAAGTTCATATATCAACAAAATTTTATACAATAAATTCATAATTTAAAAACTTTTCGCTACCTACTAAAATTGGCTTGCGACCCACAGTTTTTAAAATGCTAATCTATATTTTTAATAATAAAAATATATACTTCCCAAAACGGCATGTTAACCATTCCCAAACCATGCAGTAACACAGGTCTACCATCATCATTAAACGGATGACTAGTGAAAAACCAATTATAAAAAGGGAATCGAACAAAAACAATTATTTTTTTCCATTCAAACTGTTGTAACATTAATACGTTGGTAAAAATACCATTTGTGATATGAAAGCCAGAGATCACACACTATTCTCACAGTGAAAAGAACAACAAACATACAAATATAATTATCTCTTTCATACTAATTAAATGAAGTGAGATAAGAAGGAAGGACACATTATATAGAACTTAATAAATACTTTAAATTATGATATTAATCATTTTTTCAAAATTGAGTGCTCAATATTTAGAGTAAATTAATGCCATTTAAGCGCTAATAAAAACATTTTTTCTAACTGTTATTTACGGTAACACGAGTTGACAGCATGGTTGCGTTCGGATATTTTATATCATGGTATGGTAAAAGTTAAATGAACAAATAAAATATAGGCAATAACACAAATTAATTATAGATCGAAATAGATTTGAAAATGATCGCATATTAGTGAAGAGAGGATGATTCAGAAGATTATAATGGTAAAAGACGATATGATATGATACACATGCTGATTTACTTAGAATAATTTATAATAATAAGAACGAAAAAAATAGGAGTATATCTAAGTAGTGAATAGAATTAAAATGATGAATGAGAAGAGGATATAATAAAAATGCATGACCCGAGCTTTGACGACACCAGAAATAGAGGACGTTTGCAAAACTTTGGCATGGTTAGGCAAATTGGATTCAGAAAAATGGACCCGTAAAATGCTTAAACAGTCAATAAATAAATATAGGAAGATATAAAAATGTGCACGATGTAAGAACTATATGTCAGTACAGAAGATAATTTAATAAGTTGTATTTCGTAAGTGAGTATTGCATATATTATCCTAATGACAGCTATACTTCAAATATACGATACATAATCACATATATTATGTAAAAATAAAACAGTTGTTTTTTTATTCTACTCGTTTAATTTACTTGAGATTTGTTTCATCTTGCAAGAGCATTATCAATTTAACTCAACAATTTGTATTTATAACTTTAATAGGAAACAGTTATACAATTTATTTACGTGAAATGAAAAATGACAACATTATTCATTGGGATTCTGAGGATTTCCATATATTTTGAATGATTCGAATTTGTCTAAGTAACCATTCAGTTTCAACTCTAAAAACATACATTGTAAAATTATATACCTGTCCTTTTCTATAAATTACACATAATATTAAAATACTATTAGTGTTGAAACTGAATTGTTACATAGAATAATTATAAGATAGTTAGATTGATAATGCCCTTGCAAGGTAAAACGCGTCTCGAGTAGAATAAAAAACAAGTATTTTATTTTCACATATGTAATTATAGATTTCTACACAGTAAAAAAAAACTATAGATAATCTCTTCAAAAATCATCTTGTATGTTAATATTAGTTTTTAACACGTCTCTTTCATTACGGAATGTTTTCATTTTTCATCATGACAACACTGTTACATCAGAAGGGGCAATTATTTTATAGTGAACATAATTAATAGATCTTCCCATTTCACAGATATTCAGGAAAAACGTTCTGACGAAGCATTCATCTTATATGGAATTTGTACAGATGAATCTCTGTAATCAAATTCACGTGTCAGACTCTTTGGGAAGTCGCTGGCAGACGAGCTGTCGCGGCAGCCCGTGGGCGATGATAAATATGCATACCTTAAACAGTTGCCTGAAAATCTCAATAACAGCTTACATATAATATAATATATTACAAAATGATATTTAAGTAAGAAAAATATAATTCAACAAAACCTAATAGGACAATAATAAATTATAAGTTTTCTATTTAATTTACACCAAAATTTAAGTCAGGTACTTCGAAACTCAGTAAAATCATACCGCCATATTATATTTCAAGCCACAAATGTCAACGACATCTGGGCAACCATGAAATGAGCATTCATCTCCCAAATTATAAAATAATATTATATTACAAACAATCTAAAAAACAAATTTGTATTATGTTTTTGAAATTAAATACAAATATATTTTATTATTGTAATCTTAAACATGCTTTGACCAAATATTTTCTTTGTGAAATTGTTTCAAATAATCATCTTTCAATATTTTATCAAATAAATCCTATATTTCATATGTTTTGAATAGTGGATATTGATATTTATTTTTATGAATATCTATGATATCATTTGATAATATTAACTTTTTTTTCAATCTTCACAGTCTATATCATTTATATCAATTATTTAAGATATATAATACAGAAAAAAGACGAGATGTCAGTTTATGAATTTAGAATCTACTTTCATTTCTTCATCGGTAACAATTAACATACTTATATACAGTTAGACAGATATCACATGTATAGACTATTGTTTGTGTATAGTTCCTAAAAAATATATACACCTTGACCGCGCCTTGCATATTTGCATCAATTCACTTTTTTTCCATTGTCTTAAGCTAAAAATTATAATAAAGCTACGTATAATATCCTCACTGCTAGTAATTAATTATTTTTTGGCACCCCAATCCATCTACACTTCGATTAATGGAGTCTACTAATGTCGCTCGATTACATTATAATAAAAAGTATAAAAATACAACAGTAGAATACTTAACATATCTCTATAATGCCACCGCACAGAATATTTTTTCTGGTTCGAAATAATCATAAATTCAGCCAAATAAATAAAAAAATTATATTCCTTTCTGGGATTTGATCAGTCACCGCACTACATAAGAATCAAGTGCGATGTAAAGGTAGCACTTACTAATATCATAAGCTCTTTATTAGCTTGTTACAGTATTCAGCAGGAGTAACTATTTTTTGTAAAACAATTAAATATTACTTTTAAATTGTATATATAATAAAGTATATGAAAAATGTATTATAAATCATTATATTAAATTATAATAGCAGAAAATCAGCATTATATACTCGTACTCATATTAAAATTTGGCACCATAGTCTAACGGGAGTAGGTTAGATGGCTGGCTTAGCATCACTGGGATAGCTACTCAGCGCCTCTTAAATCATTCCATTTTCAAAAAGATTTTTGACTGATACAGGTAATGGTGAAAATAAAAAACAAGGTAGAAGTAACAGTATATAAAAATGTATCGAAATTTTCTAATGCAATTTTCGTGTCAAAGTTTCCTGGGGTACCCGCTGAATAAACATATTCTATGTTAAAATGTTACCTATCCATTACTAAACTTGTCATGTTTGGAGGGTTAACACCATTGTATAATATTACTAAATCTTGTTTGTTATTTAAACATTACATTACGTTACGCGATGAAGGTTCTGTGAAATATCTCGCAAACTTTATTGCGTGCGATGAATAAAGGTTATTAAGTTATTCAGAAGCAAGTACAAGTTATAATTTTAGAAATGAGTCTTTGGGGTGGTTTCCTAAAGTTAACAATACATGTTACTATCTCTCCCAGAACATTGGGCTTAAATTATTTCAATAACATATATAAATAATAAAAATATTTTTTTGTTAATAATCATTTTTAACGAGAACACATTTCTGTTATGAAGTTACAATTTCAGAACATAGTTAACAATTAAATGAACCATCAGATATATAGAATCAAGAAATATATATAAAAAAAATCTATTTATCGAAATAATATTTTAGTTGCTACCTGGATTCGAACCTGGACCTTTTCCTATTTGGGTAAATGCATTACCATTCCGCTATATCAACTAGGTACGTTTACGACAATTGTTCGGTAGCTTTTTAAAATTAATATATTGTCACTTATGTCACTGCTGGTGCTGATCAGATATCCTTTCTATGCCACGGATAGAATGCCAGGCTCCGAGCTCCATGTCACCGGCTAGCTACAATTGTTAATGTCATTGTTTTCATGTCCTTGTTTCACTTCACTTTCTGTTCTTTAAGCACCTTTTATTCTTTGATAAATATTGCACACTAGAGGTCCTGGAGATTCTGGCTGCTGACGGTGGTCAGAGCGGATCAGCTCCTCAAAGTCGGACTCGCCATCCCCGAATTTAGCTAGTACAAAGCACGCCGCCAACACCGAATTTTGTCAGGATCAAATAGCAATAACACGTCGCCATCTAACCAGAAATATAGCAAGAACGCCCGGTTTCTAGTTATGGCCCTTACGAGCCTCAACATCCCATTTTTCGTCTTTTATTGACAATGTTCTACAACGTATTTTTCAGATTGTTGCTGGAGATCTTCATAAAATAAGCCAACCGACTTCCAGCAGAATTGTTCAAGCAATTTCTCGGCGTTTAGCACAAAGGGTTGCCGATTTTGTGAAATTCCCTGTCACCACAGATTCTTCGTGAAAACTGAGGAATATTTTATAAAAAGGCGCGATTTCTAGGAGTGGTGGGATGCATCGATTGCACCCACATTCCTATCAAAAGCCCGAACAGAGTCAGAAGAGAAATTTTCAGAAAAAGAAAAGGCTGGTTTTCATTGAACGTGCAAGTGGTGTCTGGTCCACGAATGGAAATTTTGGACATTGTTGCCAGATGGCCAGGTTCTGCCCACGATGCGAGGATATTCACAAACAGTAGTTGTTGTAGGAAGTTCGAAGAGGGAAGGATCTCTGATATCCTCCTCGGGGACAGTGGATATGCCCAGTCGAGATATTTATTTACCCCGATGTTAAATGCGAGAACTGAACCTGAGGAAAGGTAAAATGTGGTGGAACGGCTTTTCGGTCTGTGGAAAAAGAGATTTCCTTGCCTCACGAGAGAACTTCATAACAATCTACCGAATACAACCAATATTACAGTTACATGTGCTGTTCTACACAATATATCCATTGCATCGAGGGACCCACATATTATTTTGACTTCTGGTGTACACAGGCAACCAAGAATGCTTGGAAATCAGCCATTAAACAATGTCTCAGGCAGGCTGATAAAAGTAGCTTTTATTGCGAGGCACTTTACCTAATTTTGTTTTACACTTTAATTTTTTAATAATTTTATTTTCATTCACTTTCATGTCGCATCAAAATATTATTATTTCATATGCAGTTCATAAGACTATATAAACTTCATTTTAACGCCTGTGTAATAAATATGTTTTTTAAAAGATTCTTCTTTATTAATCTGTTATGATATTCATCTTATTCTGTTATATATATATATATATAATACATTAATCTGTTACTACATAACTGAAAGTAATTGTACTTGTCAATTATGTTCAAACATTTCTTTCATAATTTTTTTTAAAATTGGTTAAATTGTTCCATTTTGGTAACAATTTGGCTTGATCCCAGGTACAGCGTTACATTTCTGAGTTTTTATTGTTAGGCGATACCGACAAATGTTCAGATAAATTTCATTTTAAGAAGTAATGTTATATTTTAACTTTTTTAAAGCTTGTAAGTTAATTTTCCATCAAATTTGCTAACCGAATATCAATCTGTTATTTATTTTGTTGCTTTTTTGAATATCCCTTGTTTTTGCATTTTCTTATTTGTTAATAAAATACATGTAAACTCAATGCAATTTTAATTATATACTATTTCCAAATAATGAATGTATTAAACCTCCCTGATCCTAACGTCTCATCGATCATTATCGACATAAAATAGTATCAGAAAATTAAAAAATATTTAATATAAAAATAAATTACTTCTCTCGGCCGTTTATGAAGTCTATAATGGTATAAAAGAAGTCAATTTAACTTTATTTTTAAAATTTTTAGGCCTAAAGTCATCTATTGTCTAATTATAACGATTATTTGCTAAAAGATTTATAGAAGATGGAAACTGAATATTTTTGATTTTCTGATACTATTTTATGTCTCCTATAGAAGACGCTAAGACCAAGGAGTATGAGCAAGCTCGAACTGCATTCTTTCACTGACGAAAGGATAAATAAAACTTACATAAATGGCTTCTAATTGGAACATTACTAAAGAAACGCGAGTATTTGAGATGTGGATCATCTATAGGCGACTACTAAAAGTTAGCCGGGTTTATGGTCACTGATGGTAATGCATTGATTAGAAGCGAAAAAACAAAGAACCTCATACTAACAAAAAAAATACAAATATAAATACATATAAGACATTATATTATAGAATGATTACACAACATAGTAGAACACCTTTTTTTTATGTACATATATTTTATTACAAAACATTAATATAATTTTGACATTATAGTGGTGCAAACACAAAAGTTTAATAAAAAGATGTAACCTTTATCTGCACGAAGAAAAAGTTCTGCAGTCATGATATCAACCTTAGATAACAAATGAAAATGATCAGATGCTATGTGTTCTCCATTTTATTTTATGAAATGGAAGCATGGACACTCACCGAAGAAACGATAAGGCAACTTGAAGCTTTTGAGATGTGGATCTACAAAATGGACAAATAAATGGATAGTTACGAATGAAGTTGTTGTGGTTCAGATGAATAAAGAAAAAGAAGTAATTAAAAGAAAAAAAAAACAATTCTTTAATCTTTTGGACATGTAATGAGACATCCGGAGAAGTATAATCTTGCACCTCATAATGCAGGGAAAGATTGCTAAAAGTCGGGGCCCTGGAAGTAGGAGAAAATCATGGCTAATGAGAAGAAGCTAATGGCAAGAAGAAGAATAAAAAGATAATAAACTAAATTGAAAATTGAAGACAGATAATTATAAAAAAATATTTTTTCATTAGAGTTTAATCAGGAGATATTAAAATTATATTTTCATTTTGTTCATTGATCGGTTACTCCAGCCTTTTTCAAGGCATACTTTTTTCAATAAGGGCGGTTTCCGTCTGCAAAGTGGCCGCTTTCTCTAGCTGTACGGATGTTTCCTAGCTGTTTCCATTTTTAATAGATGCAATTCTTGATTATATTGGATCAAGCGATTATTGCGGTCCATCCTTCAATGAGCTTCATCTTCGATGGTCCGCAAATGAGGGTTCCTCATACCTATGTGAAAAATACTGTATAAGATTACTAATATACATGAGCGAATACACACCAATGTTCATCTATATCACGTATTCTTAGCACTTCCATGCTGTAAATTACTTCATTGATTTTAATGAAATATATTATTCCGTGTTTGAACATAACTATGACGATTAACATTTAATTAAATTTAATTTACTCACTTTTATTACTAATATACATATGTTAAATTGAAATACATATGTGAATAATTCAATTAAATTATTTATGGTTTACTATCTCTCTGAAAAAAAAATATCTCGCCTTTAGAAAAGATTTACATTTGTTTACAATTATAATATTTTAAAAATTAAATAAAAATACATAATTTTGTAAACGTAGAAGAATTTACACGTGATTGAATTTAATGATTGTTATGTAAACAGAAATAAAGCAAAACTAAAATTTTTAATAAATAAAATAAACTTTTTGAAAAAAGCAATATTTTAACAACACCCAAAACAAAATAAGATAAATAGATTTCACTTGTATTTTTTTTCAATTATAATTAAATATTATTTAATATCATTTATTACTTAAATTATTGATATTGTTTACGCGCTTTTATACTTCGATAAGTAGGCCTAGTATAAAATGTTGAATATGTGTGTTCTTTTTGTGTGGATTTAAAAACAGAAAACAAAAGTGAAGCTGCTACGGGGAAAAGAGTTTTTTGCGATTCGGACGGACTTTTATGGCGGGAATATAAAAACATTTTATATTATATATTTTCGGATTATCGGTTGTGAGAAGGTTTTCGGTGGCTGACCAGCAGATTTAAGAACTATCAGACTACAAAGAGAGCGACGTCGGCGTCTACTAGCACAGGTTCACAAAGGTTTATTTATTTTGGATTTGCATAGATTGAATTACTGTATTCAACATTATCTATAGAAAACCCAAAATTAACTATCTATGCTTATACCTTTACTGTGGAATCTTTATTATAATCATTAAAATTCCTCTCAAACACTCTTCTGTCTTGACACACAATTCTCGCCTCATCCACATTCATACATTTTCTCATACAAACTCGTCAATTATTGTGGCTTTTAACAGGACCATCTTCCAGTATCTGTTTTTCCTGATCATGCCAGAAACTACAACAATTTATTATTTATCTACCATAAATAATTATTACCATCATACATGTTTTATTTTATTCTAAAATCAATTCAAAATATATTTGCTGTCTAAATGACTAAATTAAAACACTTTTTTTATAAATTTAATAGCACTGTGTACGTTTAATGTTTCGAAAACTAAATTAATATATTACTTTAAGTATACAAGTTTGAAATTGCTCAGCTTAAATTATAGGGTGACCAACTTATTTTGATTATATAATATATGCACCACAACGGGGCTCGGAGTTGCTGACATTGCTGGTAATCGAATAACAATTTAAACTAGAATATTGAGGCGCTTACTCTCGGTACATTAAGGCGATGATGTGATCCTGGGAACCAGATTCCCGTCACTGCTAGTGATCTCGGGGATGCAATAAATATTACAAATGTAATCTCTAGCTTTACCCATACTAGAAATTACTCGGGGTCGGAAAACTTTTTTATACCGGTTATCTAATATTATTAAATTTTCTTTATTATTTACTTAAGGGTGTACATTTTTTTTTCAGTTTGAAATTCGAGAAATTCTACGCCAATTAGATACTCTTACAAGATGAGTATAATAATTAAATTCTTGTAAGTATCACTTAAATATTAATGGACGTTAATTGTTACGTAAATTATGTTAGACAGGAAAGCTATGAAGAAAAGATGTCAATAAAGTTGTTGATTTTCTCGCATTCGACACAAGTGTCATAATTAACTCGTATCTTAGAGTTTTATCGGTCTTATCCACGGTTTTTCATATTAATATTATGGAATGAAACAAAACGTTTGTTGTCATTTGAATCAATCCATCGAAAACAAAATAATTTATTGAAGTACCTACTTGATTTACACGAAGTTAGTCAAAGTAGCCAGGTACATACATTTAGACTGACGCATAAATCAATGCTCTAAACATAAAATTATTATGTCAGATGCATTTTGAGGTTTTGTATAATATTATCAATTTAAAACACCACGTTGCCGTTTAGTGATCTGTTTGTTTCCTTATTTTTGCCTTGTTTAAAAGACAACGGTATTTAATATATACAAAATGAACAATTGCGACTCACATATTGTATTTACCTTTTTCAAGGAAATATTTTTTTCACTTAAAATCAGTAAAAAAACATCTAATTTATGAAATTTATTACTAATGTTGTATAAGTAAGAATAAGTTCAATATTAATTTACATTATGTTAGAATCAATATTAATATTTTTTAAAAAGAAATTATTACGTTTTAGATATAAAACTTGATTTTTAATATTAGATTAAGCCTCAAAGAATGCTAGTAAATACAATATATTATTTTAAATTATTTGCTTTCACTAAAATAAAATATTTTAAAAACGTCGACAATTGATAATATATCCTGCAAATTTAACGGTATATAACTCTATTAATTTTGAATGTTTTGTTAATTTGTCTCAGTGTAGATTTGTCTCCTTAATCTTGGCTTTAATATTATAAGATATATATTTAAAATATCACAGACCTATGTTCTGAATAATTATAACTTCACAATAAAAATGTATTCTCCTAAAAACATATTTTTGTTGTAAAATTGCAATTTCAAAACATAGATGTGTGATATTTTTAATACAAATAAAATTAATCAATTATAAATGTTATCATAAAAAGTATGTCTGTCGACAAAATATACGAGTACACGATATATATATTGTTGAGGTGTAACCTGGTGGTCTATCCTCCACCGGCCTAATCAGCGGAGAAAACATGAAATGTGGGTACAGATCTCGGAACTCACCTTATCGACGACTTTTCTCTTCACTAATTCTTCATTAATTTATAACAACTTGTGTAATTCAGATGGACACATACATTATTCAAAGAAGTAAGTATGGATCACAGTGATTTATTATAAGGGACATAGCGATCATTACAAATCCAAACTAGAGTAATCATAAATAAATATAGTCTGCGAAGAATGTCCAATGTTGAAAATGTAGAACCGCTATCACGGTAGGTTCATAATTTAACGATAATAATATATGACCTTGGGTTTGGGACGCGCTTTCTCCACGTTTTGAAATGGGTATCCAGGACGCAACCAAATTGATCCATTTAATTTGTATAAATTTGAATTTCCCATTAAATTTTTATTGTTAAATGTATTAAAAGCCTGTCGCTCAGGGGTTTAACAAGGTTATATGTGTCAGACGTGGCGGATCCTTTGTGAATTCACAAAAAATATGTTTGACAAACACATTTACACCCCCCATGTAGCGTGATCACCTCGATTGTATACACAATTTCGTAAGCTGGTACTTATGTACCTGCGCCAAGATTTCAACATTCGCTCCCGGTATTTTCTGAAAACATAACTCAATCTTTCTTTCCCTTTCTCGGTTTCCGTTTAGTAGGATGGTAGATTTAAACGAAGCTCAGGGAAGTTTTCACGTGTCTTGAAGTATCAGACGGTAGGCTTCGCTTAATCTTAAACATATACTTGAAACTGAGAAACAGCTCTCAGCAGACGAACAAATAAAATTAATTGAAATACAGTTTTCTTTACTCAACGCATTAATGTAATATTTAATCCGTACTTTATTTTAGGGAATAATATATTTGATTAAAGATGAAGGTAAATTATTTTGTTGTTTTAAAAGTATGTATGTCTATAGAAATACGAAAAATAAATAAAAATTCTGATTCGTAACAAAAGTGCTGATTATCTGTGGAACAGAAACGTGGATTATCAGAACCAGATTACTTAAAGATATCTGGTAAAGACCCACGTACTTCTACATTTTTAATTTACTTTTATGGCTACAAAAATCAGGTAGATTTTATTAACATTTATCTCTAGGCCCAATATTGAAGGAGTACAATTTTTTTACGATTTGCCACTATATTGAATCAATCTGGGTAACGAACTTAGCCTTGATATTTACAAAGTCATTTATGATTGAAATCTGAAATCTGGTAATCGTTATATCCCAAATATATAATACCTCTAAAATTTGTTATATCCTATGTACATATACGTACAATCCTTGATAAATAATGACAATGTTAATTAATTATATCTCCTTATTAAGGAAAACACATTCCTTTTGTTAAGTTTTAATTATTCAGAACATAGGTCTGTAATGTTTTAAATACTAATTTAATACCGATAGCGCAAAAATAATGTTTTTCGACAAAATTGATTTTATATGTATATATTTATAATTAATACATTAAATTAGTATTTAATTATATCTCCGTTGCCACAAAACGTACTAAAAACAGTTATTCTAATCCACCATATTCCCTCATAAATTGATACTCACATTTAAAAAATATATAAACCGATTTTTTTCAACAAGAAAATAGACCAAAAACCAAGTAAGGTGCCATTGGCTGAACATGTATACTGAAATAAAAATCTGAAAAGAAAATGATTGACATATCGTAGTATTATTTGTACCTAAGCAAGAGAAAATAAAAAATATTCTAGATTATAAATGACGAGTAGAAAAATATTTAGTAGATACCTATTAGTTATTACCTATTGCCGTAAAATTGTTATGCAGTTTAGCAAAAACTGAAAATTATAATGTATATGTACAGAGTGAATATTATGTTCAAGGCCGATTTTATTTGACCACTATTTTAGTTTGGTAAATATTTGTTAGTGTGTATTTAATAATCCTAGACAGTAGTTGATTACAATTTACAATGAAGTATTTATTGCTTCAACAACATCTTGAAGTCATTAAAACAAAAAAATATGTTCAAGCTACGCTTGAAATTTTTCGAGAAATTTTTCCCGACCGAATTATGATTTTTCCAGACCACATAATGTCAAAAAGTGGTAATATCGACTGGCCTCCTTGATCACCTGATTTGACGGCTCCCTACTACTTTCTATGGAAATTTTTGAAAGAAAAGATCTACGCCAATAAGCCAACACCAATTTATATGCTACAGGATAATATTTGAAATGAAATTGGTGAAATAACACGCGAAGTATGTGAGAATGTTATGAAAACTTTTGTTAAAAGAGCACGCAGCTGAGATAATTGTAATAAACCAAATAATCAATAAATAAAAACCAAATTAAATTGTGTTTCATTTTTTAGTTATTCAAATACATCGGCCTGAAACATAATATTCACCTGTATGTAATAAAGTAAAAATAAAAAAAAAAAATATTTCGTAACGCTTTCAAAAATAAGTTTCATGGAAAACGTCGGAAAGTTCTTAAATTATGGTTATAATATGTAATTCGATATTACTTGTATTAAAAAAAAAAATATTTCCAGAGAGTCATAATTATTAGTACATATCTGCTCACCATCGCGGGGGGAAAGATTTTTAATAATTGTGGAAAAATCGTAATTTATCTATAAAATCGATATTTTATTTTTCCTGATGTACATTGTGAACTTGTAATTGCGTTATGCTGAAGATATCTACATTACATCTCTAGCTTGTTAATGATTAGCTGAGCATCGCATGTATGCCATGACATGAAATAAAATGAGCAATATGGAATATATATTTTTATTTGTTAACTTTGTTTTAAATATGAATTAAATATATTAATTAGAAATATATTTAATTCATATTTAAAATATCACAGACCGTCTATTCTGAATAATTACAACTTCACAATAAGAATGTGTTCTCCTAAAACTTTGTTTTATTAACCACTTATTGAGTTTAAATACATGTACTGGTTTTGAAAAATACAATTTTCTTCTTCAGGATGTCAATACTAACTAAAAACATATATGTTTTTTTCTTTACCAGAATATTTAAAAAAAAAACAATAATTATTTATAAAATAAATTTAGTACCTAACTCAAATTGTTACTTAATACAAATTTACTCGAATATTTTTTAGGAAAAATTTTTAGAACGGGACTCGTAATTAAATTTAGTTGGTTGTTTATAATTTTTTGATTAGTTTTACACGCTTTATTTATCTCCAACGATTCCAAATTATTTAATGTGTGACCAACACCGTTTATATGCAAAATTGACAATCCCAATTTTTTATCAAAAACCATAACCATTTTCTATCAAATGATTAGAAATTCTGAAAACCCACTATTGTTTAAACATCTAAAATGCTCCTTTACTCTTATATTAAAATTTCTAACCATTTTACCAATATAAAATGCAGCACAATTCTTGCAACTAAGTTTACAGACACCAGAATTGTTAAATTTATCATCTTTGTCTTTAGAATTTATGAGTAAATTTCCTATATTATTATTTGTCTATATCTTATGTCTATGTTTCAATATAAGCTAAACAATTGGACTTTGTCGTTCAAAGTAAGACTAGCAGTGCAGAATGAAGTTCTGATAAAGTTTGGAAATAATGCTAATAACTGGTAAAAGTAGAACTAAAAGCGCTAGAAGTTCGGTCGCTAAGGCGTATGTATGAAAATTTTATTTCATAAAAAATCTGGTACAATCAGGTGGACTAGATGTTGAAGGCCACGTTAGAAACTTCTACAATCGAAGAGCGTGCGTGAGACGATGTATGAAAGTAAACAAGGCAAGAGTGGGATGTCAAAACAAATAAGTATGGTATTCCGTACTCTATGCGTATGAAGTCAAGCAATAATGTCGTACAGTTAAGTAATTAATCATTTACTTTGAATACTTAGAGAGCACTCGCGGTAATGTGGTCGATGCTTTTAATATCAGATACGAAAATTAATCACATAATATGTATATATTACAAAAAAACATTATCTACATATGATATGCATCCAGAAATAATTCATCTTTACTATAGCCGATTTAATGCACAAGTCAATAGCAATAACATAATACGTACTTAATATTTCCTTTTTCCCAAATAGGTTCCCCTAAATTGATTCAAAGTAGAAAACATAATAACTCGACCCTTCCTGCGAAATGCCTATCTTTATTATTTTTTCGAAGGTCATAAGTATATCAGGATGATTTTTTTTATGATAATGTATAACTAATATAACTGGTCCCCTGCTTTACGTACTATTTCACATAAATCGTAATTCTACCCTTACCATAAAATTACCCCCTCGTAATTCTGTACGGATCCAATCACCTGGTCCCAGCGCAGGTAGCGAAGAGACATTTTCACATCGTGCTACGTTTAATATTAATTTATTCAGCTTCCGGTATTACCGGATACATCCTAGAACGTTGGATCTATATATAGCGTGGTGTAATATGTGTACTCCATTAAGCTCGCAGATGTATTATGGTTTCATAAATACTGACGTGTGATGCACCCAGGAATATACCAGGCAAGTCATTACCAGGATACTTTTATTTGATCGTCTTTTTTCATTTACACTCGTGTTTCTTTTAAAGCTTTACTGATTTTGCTTATTTTTGGTGTCTCATCGTGCGTAAGTTATCTAAATTTTTTAAATATTCTTGCACTTTCTTTTAAACCGTTTCAATAGCAATATCAATAATTCAATTTTATTTAATTGAAAATATCTAAGAATATAAAGTAACTAATAACTAGTATAAAAAGAAATTTTTTTTTTTTTTTAATGAGTTTACGTTATTGCGAACAATTATTGTGAGTATACTTTTAAAATCAGCAATGTTATCTAATAAATTATCTAAATTTTTTGGACCTTACATAATAAAAATAATAATAAAATTGAATTCAAAATTTTTAGAAAACCAACTTTTACAGATACTATCATACACAATGAATCTAATCATCCATTATCACACAAAAATTCAGGGTTCCACTCCATGATACATCGTTTAGTCAATATTCCTATGTCAACATCCAATTTCAATATTGAATTGAATACAATTAAAAAAATAGCAGTTAATAACGGGTATAATACAGGTTTGATAGACACTATTTTAATGATTATTGGCATAGGATTTTATACATAAATAACTTTTCTAATCAAATATCTAAACACCTACCACGAAACATTAGACCGGCATTTTATACAAATAATAGTATAGGAAATTTACTCATAAATTCTAAAGACAAAGATGATAAATTTAACAATTCTGGTGTCTATAAACTTAGTTGTAAGGATTGTGCTGCATTTTATATTGGTAAAACGGGTAGAAATTTTAATATAAGAGTAAGGGAGCATTTGAGATGTTTGAACAATAGTGGGTTTTCAGAATTTGCTAATCATTTGATAGAAAATGGTCATGATTTTGATAAAAAATTGGGATTGTCAATTTTGCATATAAACGGTGTTGGTCACAAACTAAATAATTTGGAATCGTTGGAGATAAATAAAGCGTGTAAAACTAATCAAAAAATTATAAACAACCAACTAAATTTAACTACGAGTCCCATTCTAAAATTTTTTCCTAAAAATTATTCGAGTAAATTTGTATTAAGTAATGATTTGAGTTAGGTACTAAAGATAAATAGATTTTTTTAAAATAGATTCTGTCAAAGAAACAATATATGTTTTAGTTAGTTATGACATCCTGAATAAGAAAATGGTATTTTTCGAAACCGGTAGATGTATTTAAACTCATTTTAGTGGTTAATAAAACAAAGATAATAAATAAAAATATAAATAATTATTATGAGGTTGTAATTTAAGAAAATAGTTATTTTATTGACAATTAAAACATTTTATAATATAATACATATTTTACTATATTATGTAAGTTTTAAAATATGACGAGGAAGTACATGGTTATCGTGTATTACTGATTTTTTCGATAGATAGACTTTTTATCCTTGTCATCTAATTTGCTTTATTTAATTATCGAAAATAAAATATGTTTTTTAAAATTAGAAAAATATCGTTTCTTTCTCAATATATTTTTATTATATATTAATAATATTTCTACATCATTGGCTTCCATATAATACTATCATTGGCCTCCATAATTGATTTTTTATTAATTTAATTAATAGTTGAGAATTTCAATCCGTTCTTTCGGTACATTATTCTTTAACAGTTCCTCTCAAAATTTGAATTGAACTGATTTTAATCAATTGAATTGAAAATCTGAATATGCTCTGAGAACTGAGAGACCGTTTAATGTGCTTGTGCATACCCTTACAATCGCGCAGTGCATCGTGTAACAATGAAATGTTGAAGGAGTGCTAGGAATTGTTCTTGGTCAAATTAACCAAGAAAATTGCGGATTAAAGCTATTAAATCACAGACATCGTATTATTATTAAATAAATGTTTAAATACAAATGTATGATGTACAAAAAATAAGTAATAATATAAGTATAAATAAAATGCAAAAATCTGCGTGAATTCATAATTTTTGTTGTCAATAATAAATAAACAGCGATATGGTTATGTGTAAAGCGCTCTTGAGGTAAAAGTTTTTATGAAAATTGCGTTACATAAATTATCCAATATTATTTTTTACGCGCCCTTTTTCCTTCGATTGGCGCACCGGGGATTTCTTATTGTTGCTATTGGTTATTTATGTGTATGAATATTGACGCCCTGTTCTGAGATTAAAGAGCGCGCTAAACGACAAGACAATTGCATCCGTACACCATACAGTAAAGAGATTTCAATAATCATTGCGCATTTCGGTCGGTTAGAAATCTATCCAGAAGAAGAAGAACAACAATATCGTACCAGTTACGATGCCAGAGCATCAGCGCGATCAATCATAGGTTAGTGGTAGTGTTCATATTTCATATCTGAACATATTATAAATAAAAAACCCGAGAAACACAGCTGTCGAAAGCATTCACGGGAACAATTATTATTATCATGAAACTATTTGAAATATAATCTTTGTACGCATCATTGAGTTTTGACCGTGATTTGTGCAACCCTTATTCACGCGAGACATTTCTCTTCAGATCGTCAGCTCTCCGCTTTTGTGGCCAACCTTTGCAGCTTTGCCCAGCCATGGATGCCACTATAGGATTTCTCAGGTCCTTATCTTATCCGAAACCTATCACATGATCAGTGGATGTAGTTCTTTTTCGGCTTAACGATCATCTGAAAAATATAAAAACAAAACAAACATTGTCAATGACATCTTGATAATTGAAAAATAATAATATCCTATAAATCTCTAAAATCGATATATCTAACTATCAAAATACAAGAAAGAACAAAGCAATATCTTTCAAAGGTGAAACTTTTAATGTCGTCATTAGTAGTGTATCTCGTGAATAGCCAAGAATTACATTGCAGAAGTTATAAGGTAGAAATGACAGCGTTATTTAATTGTTGTACTATTTATTTATTAATTTTTCTTATATACTGAAATTATTTTATGATTAAGTTAAATTCTTTCGAGGTAAAAAAAAGTACAATGTAATTAAAATCATTGGAATCCACCTGTTCATAAAAAAAACTAATATCGCACACGACTTTAATACATTTGAGACATTTTTTACATATTTTGTATTTGCGGATTAAAATTTTGTATATTTTACTAACCAAGGATAGGCAGTTATTAAAGTATTATTTATTAAAATACAATCACTAGAAAAATGGCATTTTCACCAATTATGTTAATAATGGAGGTAATTAGATATATATTTATATCTTTTACCAATGAACAATTACGCATAACATGTAAAGAAAATTATTTATTAAATTGGATAAGAATTATCACAAAATGGCCATACATACTTTTTAAAAAAAAAATATTCCATGAAATAAGAAAATCAGTCAACAGCTTCACAAAAAAGGACATTAACATGTTTGCATATGCTTGTAAACATATTATTTATTTCTTGCAAAACAAGATTTCACTAACAATATAAAATTATCTCTTCAAGAAGAAAAACGTGATTTTACTCAGGAACAAATATTAATCATACTAAACTTTAATAAAGCTTTAATTTAATAGGCTAGTCTGTAATTTACTAGCGGGATCCCAGGGTGGCTGTAAACGGGAGAGGCTTCATTATTTTTTCTCTTTGGCAGCCGTGGAAAATGGGTAAAGTGTGAGGTCTATAAATAAAACAAAAACTCATTCACACCAAAGAACTAGAAAAAAAAATCATTACTATACAAATACTTGATTAATAAATGAATATATTATTATTAGGAGAACACATTCTTATTGTGAAGTTGTAATTATTCAGAACATATATTGTGAACATATACGTGATATTTTAAATATGAATTAAATATATTAATTAGAAAGATATACATATAAAATTAATTTTATCGAAAAATATTGTTGTTGCGCCACCAGGATTCGAACCTGGATCTCTTTCCTAACCGGGGAAGGTGCATTATCCAACTATATATATATATTTAATTCATATTTAAAATATCACAGACCTATGTTCTGAATAATTACAACTTCACAATAAGAATGTGTTCTCCTAATAATAAAGTTGTATCAATGTATCCAAAATTTAATAAAAATGAATAATAAATTTTCTAAAGATCATTTGAATAGTCCTATTTAACGAAAGCGTTTTTTGCTTTCAAAAATTGATGTACTTGAAATCGAGAACATACTACCCTGAAAAAGTGGCTGGCATAGACAGGAACAAACGGGGGAAGCAGACACAAGGGCGGATGCGTATTACTGTAATAACTTCCGTTGAAGTCTTAATTGTGTGACAATATTACGTAGGTATGGCCGCTGAATATCAAAATGATACATTTATCAAAAATGTTGAATAGAAAAAAAAAATAACCTAACATTAGGTTTTCACGGCTGTTCAGAATCTTTTGAGTTGAGTTTTTTATGACTATATTGCCATGTGCATCAGCGGCACCCTGCAATTGCATTCGATATATTTTTCAGAGAAAGAGCCGAAAAAATCTAACAATTTATTAAAACGCTTGCCTTAATGGTCAAATTTTCGTTGTAATCGCTGTGATTCTTAATATTAAAAATATAAAGTTGTATTTTTAATAAACTTTTAATAAGGAATAGCAGCTGCTTTCAGGCCGTGCGTCACGTGGCGTGTCACGTATCGTGTCACTTCACAGCTTCCGCGCTGCCTGACCCATTTCTGTCTGTAAAGCCCGTCGCAATATGCTGGGAAAAAGTATCAATTATTAAATGGAGACGTTCATGCTCAGAAGTTCAGCATGACAACATATATTACTACAGATATTTCACGCTGTCAATTATTGTCACAGACAGAAAACATATTATTTAAGTATTTTTTTAAAAATTAAACTATTCAAGTTATTTTTAAATACGAACGAAACTAAACATGTCGTTTTTCGGAAATATTCTTTTCAATGACCTTTAAATTTATAGGAAATTGGCCAAAATTCCCTATCCCTACATGAGAGCAATACTAAAAGTACTATGCCGCAACCCCCCCGTACTAATGGAAGCGTTAGTTAGAGATGAACTAATTAAACTGCCCTTCACTGGCCCTTCAGCAGTGCGAGTATCGCCTATTTGATCCGACGGTGGCTGGTATAGTAATCGAGGGGAGTGTTTTTCGTTTATCTTGTCCTGTAGAGTACTCGCAGGCATTAAAGGTTGCCTCTTTTTCTTTTGAAATGAGATCGATTGATTTACATAAAAAAAACGGCATGATTTTCACACGCTTTTTAACTAAAGTAAGATAAAATTATAAGATATATTTTGTATTAAATCATGTAAGTTTTATTTAAAAAATCCTTCAATCATAATTGATGTAGGTATTAGAATTATTTTTAACACTTTTAAAATATTGTTTAATAATAAAATTTTTGAAATAAAAGACAATAATTTAATTTATTGGCCAGTTTTTGATTACAATGATGAAAGAAAAAGATTTTTAATATTTAACTTACGTGGTTAAACACAATATTTATTTTTAATGAAACACATTTTTGTTGTCAAGTTGGAATTTCAAAACATGGTTCTGTGGTATTTTTTATACATTTAAATAAATCAATTAGACAGAAAGATGTACAGGACAAATCTATTTATCGAAAAATAAACTAATTATTCCTAATATATCCTTGATAAATAGATTATTTCTGTATATCTTTCTAATTGATTAATTTTTATTGTATGAATATCATCGTTACATATCTTTACGCCAATGTTATCAGTCTTCTTGTTTGCAAGAAATGATAAAAATGCAGCACTGATTAACTAGGGCACTAAAGTGAGCAGTTGTTAATTAAAAATAAAAATTAAATAAACAGTGAGTTAATTTCAGTAAATGTGATAGTTTAAGCTAAGCATCCTTGCAAACCGTACCGTTGCTTGATTAGTGAATAAAATGATCCACGACATGCATATGCTGCTCGTTATTTCCCGAAAAAATGGTACATAAAAATGTATAAAATTGACCAGTAGATTTATCTCTCAATTAAGTGAAAAGCCTGTTACCCTATTAAAATACAGTGCTTCAATAGGGTCTTTCGTGTTACAGGTTATAGAATGCCAAAAAAAGCGGTGGTCTGGTGTTACAAATACCGCACGGATGTAGTCAATATGTAAAAAAAAGATTAAAATATTTTATAAAAGGCCGCTTGTATTTTATTTACATTTCGGGAGAGTTAAATGATTTTCGAATACAAATTAATTGCATCAATTACAAATATACACATATAGATTAACTTACTTTACCAAAAAAAAATTTTAGCTGCCACCGGGATTTGAACTGGGGATAAGATAGGAATAGATCCTGGTTTAAATAAAATATCACAGAATTATGTTCTGAAAAATTGTAATTTTACAATAAGAATGTGTTCTCCTTAAAAACAAATATATTTTTATGAAACTGATAAATTGAGTTTATCTGTATGTATATCTTTCTATTTGATGCATTTAATTTGTTTTAAAATATCAAATGTTCTGAAAAAATTACAACTCAACAAAAAATAATGTGTTCTCTTTAAAAATGAAAAAAGATATTTCAGTTGGCGGAGAGAATAAAACTTGTATCGCTCGCATTCATTCATCTTCTCACTATACATATTGATTTTTAGGGGTTTTGAAATGATTTGTTTTATATATTTTATTTGTGGAATCATCAAACTAGCGCTGCGTACCTTCATTGCCATTTTCTTTTAATACAGTTGTTATAGTATCATTATTATTAGGCAAAGATTCCCTTTCTTAAGATTCGAAGATTGAAAGATTTTTGAAGTTTTAATAAATCTCTATCTTTCAATGACTCTATAAGAGTGAAATATTTAGCTATTTTTCTTCGTAATGGTAAATATTAACGTAAAATGTTATGTTATAAATGTAACAGAAAAACTTTTATGTTGAAATCGTCTTCGTGCAATTTTCTTTAGGGAATAAATATTTTAGCCATAAATATTGACATCAATTTTGTATATAGGGCAATAATTCCCTTTAATTATTATGAATACGACAAATTATTATGCTAAAAATAATTCAATCTGTCGGTAGATCTTAGATTAACGTAGATATTGAAAATAATAAGACGCGAGTAACTGGATTATATGAAAATATTTTAATAACAAAATTTATTTATTAGCTAGTTATTGAGTATTTTCCTAAATGGAACATGCCTTATCACCCTTGTGAAAAACCATATAGCATAATAATGGAATATACGCTTAGTAGATATCTATGTTGATTTGATTAAATGTGTTATATATAATTCTTCATATACGAGTATTAATTTTTATACTCTTTTTGGCTTTCTACTTAATTATCATTATGCCATTTTCCAGCAGAGGTAGCCATAGAGGATAAAGTACCACACTGTCGTGTTCTGGTGTACTATTCATTCCTTATTCATTTTCATACATCTCTTAACGGGACTTTTTTCTAGTATCTGATTTACCTGATCTTTTGCGGACTCCTCTTTTGTTGCTTCAAATACTTATCTTATGTATTTTTCTACTCAGTTCTTAAAATTAGTACGATGAAAATTATGAGAAAATTACCTTAATGATCTTTATCTAAATAATAATTTGATTTCAATTTTGATGATTATGAGAGATCACACATTCCACATTACTAAAGAATCACAGACATCTGGATATAAGAGATCTGGAACAGTACGCAACAAACAAATCAAATTTCATTCCTAATTTGAAAAAATTTAAAATAATAATCATACCACATTTTTAATATTTAACGCAAACACGTTGTGGTTTATTTTAATTATGAATAGTTTGTTAACTTTGTTTTTAAAACAACTATAAGTTATTTATATTCACCAACCTATTTCGGAAAATATTTTTTCCTTCATAAGAATGATAAGAAACTAACTAAACTCAAGTGTCAAAATCTTCTCAAATTCAATTAAAAAATATATATACGAGTATATTATAAAATAATTTAAAGAATAAATCTAGTATCTGACTTATATTGACGATGATGAAAGATTTTTAGAATAGGATTAAATTTGATTGATTGTTAATATTATTTTAAGTAATAAATAATAATGGTTTTTCAAAATCTTCCAATCATTTATTAAAACACGATTTTGATAAAATTTTGGGATTATCTGTTTTACAACAATATGCAACAATATTGGTATTTAATTAAATAACCTGACTCACAGTGGTTTTAAAAATAAAGTTAATTAAAAATAATACCGGTTATAGTTAAGCTAAGTTGAAAAAATGCTTCAATGAAAAAACAATAGAACAAATCTTATTATATAATTATTTCGCTACAAGGCGCATTAATGTTTTTCAGCAAAATATAAGAGAGCATGCAGCTCAGAACGGCGTGATGGCACCGCTGCCAGCGCAGCATGTATCTTTACCGTATCTTTAGGTCTTACTCTGCCTCTGGGATATCAGTCAAATTTTCATAGTTCGGGACTTTTAACTTATCACTAGTTAATACAGAGGCAATATTTTGAATAAATTATAAGACTGGTTTAATTAAATGTATTATAATTATTATGCAAACACATCCTCGTTATTTTTTAATAATGTTAGAACTAGCTTAACTGCTCGGTTTATGTTGAGGGTTGGTACATTATTATATGAAATTATTAAAATTTTTGGGTTGTTTTAAAAAGTAATTTAATGAAAGCTAAGTGATGAGTTGCAAAGTCCAGAGAATGTTCCGACCGCTCCTTCTACCCTTGTAATTCTGTAGGTGGGGCCGTGTTCCAACACCCTGCGCGAAATGGGCCATCTAATTTGATTTACGAGGATGTGTTTTGGTCGTGATGTTGAAATTTGCATACCAATTAGGGTTGCCCAAATGTGAAACACGTTTGGTTCGAAATTTACGCTAAAGACCAAAAAAATCTAGATCTAAAATTTACGAAAGTTATTGCTATTTATCTTTCGTCTTATATTTAATAAGGTACCGAGTGGAGAAGTTTTTGTTCATATTTAAGAATTAATAATGAATAATTTAGAAACCGTTGAGATACAAAAGTAAAAACACTAATTAACACCATAATATTCCTTAACACTTCACCTTTACTGTTCAAATTCCCGTTTACGATCAAAACCACCCCCTCTCTGCCATACTTTTTAAGTGGTACACATACAATACATTTAAGTGGATTTTAAAACAAATATGCGTAATTGTGTACAGATAATTTTGTTTATGTTTATACACTAATTATTATTATTGAATGATGAGTATATATGCACTTCTTATAAATGCAATGCTTTTGTGATTGACAACTTGTGATGGTGCACTAAGATTAATACAACCGTGTTAAACTTCTCTATTTAACCGAATTAATGTATTTTGTCTATTTACATACGATACATAAAATTTTACTTTTTAGGAATGTCGGGCTATCGGGAAATTAGCTTTTGGGATGGATGGTTTTTCGGGCAGTTGGCGTTCGGGAGTTCGACTGGCGAAAAGTTGTCCGGTGATACTAGAGAAAACATCACGCAACGTTTTATTGTCTTGAACCTCTTTTGTCCATCGATCCTCATCTTCGTTTTTATGCGCGTACATGTTATGTTATGACTATGACCTTGTAGCAAGAACTTTCTTTACTTTTCATTTTTATTATTCTAGTATTTTTTTTTATAGATCCAACTCCGTTTTATCATATAAATATATTTTCACATTTAAATATGCGCGCCAACACTACGGCAGTGTGTTTGACCGATGTATTGTAAGAGCGGGGATTTGCTGTATAAAAGGACGATTTAGGGACGAGAATCCGACTCTGGCGGGCAGCTCACGATCGGAGAGGGAGTACCGGATCGGTGGGGCCCCTCTCCGGAGAGAGAGTGGCGGTGGTATGGAGACTGAAGCTTGAGTTTTGCAATGGATTCAGAGATTGAAACTGGGTCTAATCCATCCGCGGGTTTAGAGAAGATTCCGCTGGTACCAGCGGGGAGGTCGCATGCGAGCGATGGCAGACGTGTGGTCTCGACGGACCCACAGTGACGAGATGACGTCAGGGTAACCTCCTGGATGAGGAGATCAAATCTGGTACAAGAGCATGGCCACTCAGGATCAAGGCTGTAATAACACCTCATGACAGCCTGGTGTTAGTTGTGACTTCACCCCTTAGAAAGCTGGGTATAAATCGATATGTGCCAAATTGGTAACATTGTGTGTCCTCACTAAGAGAAAAATAGTAAGGAGAAGAAAGAAGATTTTAAATACTATTATCGTGTGTATAATGTCTGAATTTGTTATGTTTCATGTAATAAATAGTTTAATGTATTACTTCAGTGTTTGTTCTTAAAACCATTTCCACTCATTCGAGGTAGCAAGCGACACACAAACACCTACATACTTACAGAACCCAGACTGAACTAGATCGGTGGCGGCACTTCTAGCTTCTTACCCTCTAAGGCTAGAAGGCTCCGTCGCAATATATAAAAAAACCGTTCATTTGTATGACTGTTAAACCGATATAGCCTTTATTTTTAACCGATATCGCCAATAATATTTTTTCAGAAAAAATAATAACTTCTGAAGATGAGCCCTCATATTTACATTTTTTTATTGCTGTGAAAAATTATTTTTTGCTATAATTTATGTATTTTTATTAATATATAAAACAGTATAGTCTACATACAAGAAGTGAAAATATTTACCTTACGACGAGCGCAGCCCCGTGAATACAATTGTGTTTAATATTGTTTTGGTCAAGGTCACGTAGCTACCAGAATACAGCCGCCCGCAGGGCCTAACAACAGTAACTTGAGATAGACGATAGCTTTCAGCTAGTATAGAATATTATAATACAAAAATACTGCTTTAATTTTCTTCTCAGTTTAATAAGAAACCTCTTTTTATAACACCTTAAAATATTCAGGTTTTTTTTTGTAATTTTCCTTTCATAAACAGTAACTGTGGTTAGTCAATTAAAACAGTTATATGTAAATTTTTTTAACATTTAAAATTAATATTAACACTGGCTTTAATATGAAAATAATCGTGATTTTTTCTGGTTGATTTTGAGCATTTTAGTATTAGTACAAGGAATACACGGTATTGAAAAAGAATTACGTATTAAGAATATTATACAAAAATGTTCAATATCCTTTATCTTTTAATACTTTTCATTGAAATCTCAAAACGATTAGTGTAAAAATTGCAAAATTGGGCATTTAAATTTAGTATTAATTTGCCTGGATGAAAAAATGGACGCACTGAAACTGGTCAGGGTAAAATAATAAAGCTCAAGTTGTTTTTTTATATGTTTAGGATATTTATATTTATGCGTATAAAATATTATATATATTTTTAAACTTCAACTTGGATTTGGATTTTGGTTTGTATATATTTTATTATTTTCATTAAATATTCTTTAATATCATTGCATTATAATCTACAAAAGTATATTTTTAAACACCAGATAATAATTAATGTTTAATTAAAAACACTTGATGAAGTAAAACAAATGTATAAATAATAAAGGTGTTTTTTTAGAGGTATATTTTTCGAATTGGTAACACTTTTTTCAGCAACAGCCAATTTAACAGCTGATAGCTAATTTATGCTCAGTTTTATTTTCCATTTCACCATGAAAAAACTTGCCAGAACAACGCTTGCAAATTGTGCAAATTTATTTCGAAAATCGTCTTTCAGTTCGCGAAACTTACCGTGCCCATCGTCCATTTTACGGTCGACATAATCATCCATCCGAGCCAGTAATTCGAGTAATCGTGGATCGTTTTCTCACCACGCATCTGATAATACGCATCCGCAGAGACGTCGTACAATGCACACCGAAAAAGCTGTTGCTGCAGTGGAGCGTAGTATTGAGGAGGACCGAATGAGTCGATTCTTCATCGTGCACAGCAATAGATCCATGACTACTGAGTTTTTCGTTCCCTAATTGAATAGCATTAATGTGGAAGATCTATGGTTTCAATAAGACGGTGCAACATGCCACACAGTGCGGGGCCACAATCAATTTATTGAAGGAAAAAATCAATGTGCGCATAATTTCGCGTAATGGACCTGTGAATTGGCCTACAAGATCGTGTGATTTAACAACTTTGGATTATTTTCTGTGGGGATATATAAAGTTGCCAGTCTACGCCGATAAACCAGAGATGATAAACGACTTGGAAGCCAATATTCGTCGCATTATTGACGATATTCGTCCCCAGCTGCTCCAGCAGTGGTCGAAAATTGGACTTCCATATTGCGCTTCATTCGAGCCAGCCGGGGCGTCTATATGCGCATATACCATGGCCATTATCACGATTTTTATGTATTATATTTAATTTTTAAGTTCTATATCTCTAAAAAAACAACCTTTATTTATACGAAGACAACATCTATATAATAATACCGTATTATTTATTTGGAAAAGTAATGAGTGCCGCAAACAAATTCTATCATACGCAGAGAAAATAAATTGTTTTCAATGGAAGAAATAAGTAAATTTTTCCATATAAAGATTCAATCAATCGGGTTTACTTAAATAAATATCATTGCTATAGTATGGCTTATATAATACCAACTGTATTGGGATTTTTGGCACAAAAAATATTTTGACCAAGTAAAAAAGTATTTCCGAAATTCTAAAGATTTTGGATATTATCACGATCCTTTTATTGCAGAAATCCTTTGATCCGATTTGTGGGGATGAGTTGAATACGTGTCAGGTGATCCAAAAGTTCTTTGGATGATAGTTAATATATAAAAAAAGTTTTACAATACTTATAATAAAATATATTTTGTTTTAATAACCATGATAGTTTCTTAAGTTCACGTTGCTCGGAGACTGATAGATGTTGGACAAATAAAGTATTGCAATGGCACCCAAAAGGTAAAATAAGGTATTTGCCGATCGCACATAGGTATTATAAGTGGTACTTATTTTTGTCTTCTCTTCATTTATTATGCTCTAGTCAAATTTCGGGTGTCTTCTTTGTTGGTTTCTTCTTTCAAATCTCGTCACTTGTGAATGGTAAACTGTTATGTGACGATTATTGGTAACTGAAATTTAACGATGATTTGTAATTAAAATTTAACTGTCGGAGGTTTACTTTCTAGTATACCAGTCATTGCTCGAAGAATTACGAATGATAAGTTACCGATCATCATATTACAGTCGAACATTATTACAGTAACAAAGACGGTTTAGATAACAGTTTAAGTTACTGTTAAAATAAAAGTTTGAATACCGATTTAACCTTCACTATTTTCAAAATTCAAGATGATTTATTTATATTGTTGTTATTCTCATTCAGTTCGATGTAAAAAAAATAACTGCATATAATATTTCAAAAACAGTGTACCAAATTTCGATTGTCACTAGTTTAAGAACGGAATCAGCGGCAGATGTGGATGGTATAATACCTTCTTTAAAGTATTTAAATTGTGTTAAGCTCCATGTCCACGGAAGGAGACCATCTCAGAGACTTAGTTGAGATACATATCAATACCATAAGTACGATAAGATTTTGTTTGGAAATAAACTCGTAGGTTAGCTTGAATTCATTAGAAAGAGACAAAACTCAAATCATTATATACGCCGTTCGTTCTGACAGCGAGATTTGATACGTGCACATAAGCACCACCTAAAACTACAATATACTGTCACGTTACGAATTGTAGGCAGAAGAATAATGTAACGTGAGTACCTAATTTCAAAGTGAACACCTTGGTTTCATATTTTTACACTTGGAAAGAATTGCCGAGTACTAAATTCAATGTCAGCCGCGGGGTTCGCGACCGTCGCTTCATGTCAGGAGCTATCGCTGGCTAGGTACATTCATTCTACTCACGTCTTCGTGCTGAGTTGGGGTTCGTCGACGGGCAGCCGTGCGGCTGCCGCCGTCCCGTTAATCCACGTATTTGTAAATACGGTGAGGATAGAACCCTCAAATCTTCCAAAACTTCTAGACGAAGAGCTAACGCCAGTGACCGGCATTGAATTTCCCTTCTTTCCATTATTATTTAAATTACTTATTTTTATTACTCCTTTTCTTTTCCTACTTACTTCTTTTCTGATTCCTATTATTTATTTACTTCAACTTCTGGCTTGCATTGCTTCTTACTTGACTACTGACTTGCATCAACGTCTTTAATTTATGCCTGGATATATTTATCATTGTCTACCAGGGAGAAGAGGATGTGTGCATGGACCGCCGGTTGAAGGAGTGTCTTGGCCAATTGCCAGGCACTCGGAAACGTTCCCAGAGCTATTCTCAGAACGTTAAAATGGAATGATGTAAGAAGATGATCATGGACTTTTGATGGCAGACGCAGGAGGATTCTAGCTGAGCGTAAAAATATGAAACCAGAGCGTTCACTTTTGTAATTAGATACTCCCGTCACATTATTCTTCTGCCAAGAATTCTTAACGTGACAATATCCCTACAACTATCTATTCTAAAAGATAGATATAAGACATTAAACATTAATATAAGGCGTTAAATTATAAACATTTATTGCATTTCAACTACTACTGAAGAGATTCAAAATTACCCAAATGACGAACATGACGACAATGTCGTTTGATGTTTAATGTAATAAATAATAAGGCGCGAATCTCTGAAACATGGTGAATATGAAATCTGAGAGTTATCTCCAAAACATCTTGTGGGAGCAAAATCTATATCTCAGAGATTGTTGAAAATCTCCCAAAAATCTTTTTTGTTAACACGAACCACAAGAATCGTGTCGGTGCCGATAAAAAAGTTTTTAATTTGGTTTAAATATGAACAAAATAGTTTGCGTTCAATTCTGATTGAAATGCGTATAATGTTAGCTTCCAATAGATGAAGACATTAGACACTAAGTAGATTTATAAATGTATCAGCTTGACGCCATGTGTATATGTCCGCGATGGCTTGACGTATTGATAAAACCATCCAAGTACGTGTCTCCCTGACCTAAAAGCTTTCGACATAAAATTATATTCCAGTCGCTTACACTAAAAGCTTTGTTTTGGCCTTTAGCTTTCAGATATGGATGTTTTCACTTATCTCGACCAACCAGCAGTCACTTGAGGCTTTAGGACGATAGAATTTACCTATCATGAAAGCATATCAGAAAGTTTATTAAATTTTTTATTTGAATGAAAATACATTTTTTTGTAACTGTTCAAAGGTTTTTGGTGAAACTTTGTGAAATTCCATAATTATTTTATAATTTTAGTTGAAACACTGTTATCGTCCACTATATTTTATTATATTAAACGTTGGAACGTTTTCATAGACTTTTGTTATTCCGCTAACAGCAGAAAATTACACCAAAGAAAAATAAACAATTATGAAGATAGCAATAAACAACGACTACCAAGAGAAAACCATCAAAACTATTATTAACAAGAAGAAAATGCAAACATCAATATACACATATTTATATCACAAAATACCAAAAAACATCGACGAAAGAAAGCCACGATAGAGAAAGATGTATGTAGGAATACTCGTAACAGATTTAATAAATTCCTGATAATTTAACCCCGCCTTCTATACAAAAAATAATATTTAATATATATCTTGAATAATAAATCAAAAATACCCCAAGAAAAGAAAAGCGGAGTCTACAACTTGAGTTACAAGGATTGTGACGCATTTTATATTGGACAAAGTGGAAGGAGAATAGTAAAAAATTAGAAGAACATAAAAAGGCAATTATAAACTTCAATTTAAATTTCAAAATGACTGGACTTACAAGAATAGAAGACCATTCATTTAACAATAATAATTTAGATGTTAAAATTCGAGAATTAGACATCATCGAAAATTTAGATTTTTTTAATAATAAGAATAACAATAAGAAAATAATAAACAACCAAATACCGCCCATTACATCCCTTCTCTTATCCATTTTAACTCTACCCCCACCCTCACCCCTCTCGACTCCAGACACACCAATTATTATTGTTGGAAAACGTTTTTAACTTTAGTTGAATTGTATTATTGATAATGGGAAGTTGTTCCCGAAAAAGTTCTAACGTTCAATATAATGAAATATAGTGGAATAATACAATATTTCAACATTTTTTATATTGTGAAGTTATAATTTCAGAACGTATTTCTGTGGTATTTAAAACAAATAAAAATAATCGATTAAAAATTTTAAAATAATAACTTGCATTAAAATTCACTGATTTTATTCTGACGTCTACGGTCAAAGTTTTTAAAATTTATTGTAACATAAAATTACAATATTAGATATATAATTTATAAATACTACATAATATAATTTACAAATTTGTCATAAACTTCGTGTTTCTCGGATAGGAATAGTTTCAGGTTCGTATACCAATAGCAACAAAATATTTTTTTGACGGATATATTTTTATTATTTTATTTTTAACTTTTTTTAAAGTGGTTAATAAAACAAGGTTAAAAATAAAAATAATGAATTTTAACCACAAAGTTAATTATGCCAAATTTAAAAGGATATATTTCTCCTGTATATCTATCTAATTTATTAATTTTTAAGTTATTAATTATTAATTTATTAAGTTATTTAGTTGCACATATATAAAAATTAAAAACACAATTTAAATTATATTGAATTATTTCATTCGTAAATTAAAATTATTATTAAATTCATGAGTACAATACTACATACAGACAAGATTTAAAAAATAACCAAAATGACTAAACAAAGAACTTTGTATCAACTAGTGTAAACCTATAGATAAATTATAGGGAGACAAAATAATTCAGAGCGATGAATTCGCTCATTATCGAGAATCGTGCCATCGCCAATGGTCCACAAATATGCATTGCCAAGGAGAAAGGAGCGCCGCAGAGTCTACTATTTGGTGGCTCCATTGTCTTGGTGATTTTTTTATATAGACGAAATAATTGTTTTATATTTAAAACATCTCAAAACTTATATTGCGATCATCACCTTAACAGATGAAAAGATTTATAATACAAAATAAATTATCTTTATCTTTCCATACAGTTGAAAGACTGTGAGCTGTAGTTTGTAAACATATTCTGGTGATGTTATTTATAAACCTTTAACCAAAATTTAAACCACTCTTGTCTATATTGAAACCACCAATTCTTACAGATTTTCTTCGAAAATCATCTTGAGCACGGATTTTCGTTCAAAGATGCCTTCGAAATCCTTACTCAGATCAGGTATTCTCAAGGCATGTGCTGATCATAGTTACTTGAGACTTCTCAGTTTTACATGCAGAAGGTCGACATAAAAATATTACAACACATCTCTCACATGATTGTATCGTGTTCTGTCAGTTAACGTGTTTCCCATTATATCTTCTGAGAAGCTGATACTACTGCTTTATTTCCATTTATAACAATTATTGTGCTAATATATTCATGTTATTATTATTTCAGAATCTTGTCATTATGCTGTAGATACATGATCAGTAATGAAATATTAAAATTTTGTTTTCAGCAAAACCGATAGTTGTCTTTATAATCACGGTACATGGTTAAATTATTCAATGATACAAAATATCACACATTAATGTATATTTTTATTTTAACTGTACAACTTAGATTCAAACTATCTTCATAGTGTAATGATGAAATCATGCTTATTTAAATATTTTAAAAATCAAATTTATCACATAGAAAGATACACAGAAAAATCTATCTATCGATAAATATGACTTAATTTTTTCCTGTCTTTCTAAATGATTAGTCTAATTTGTTTTAATTATCAAAAAATTATGTCCTATGCAATATCAACTCTATTCTATATATATTCTCTATTTAATTAAAAAAAAAATTTTTCGTTTCAAAATCTTAATCTTGTGACTAACTAACATACTGATAATATTTTGAGTGGAGATTACTAAAGTCAAAATAAAATAATTTAAAAATTAAACATTGTCGATTTAATTATTCTTGAAGTAAGGTGTATTTACTTTTTCTACTAGCAATATCATGTTTTAAATCATCCATCATGATGAATTTTGAAATCCATGGCTTTTAAAATAAAAATTCTCATTAATGTCATTGGCCGTTGAACTGAATTAATCATAAGGGGGAGAAAGCAAAGGCTTGTGTAAGGCAACATTTTCAATGTGCTTTAGCACCATTATGTAATTAAACTATTTTATTTTATTTTTATTTATATTTATATTTACAAAATTAATTATATAAAAAAAGATGGGCAGTTACACAAGTATCACGGAATATATAAAACAGAAATTGATCAAATTGATTTAAAAGAAGGAAAAAATGGATAACTAAGCAAAAAAAAATTAGGTTTAACGCAGAATGGCTGAGTATCAAAATCAATTACACCTTTGACTCAGAACAGCATCAAAAACATCACTCTTATATTTAAAGAATGAACATCAGAATATATTTACAAGACCAAAATCGTTCCCAAGCCTGTGAAGTCGTTGTGTGGGTGCATTCCTATAAAAAAATGTATATGATGCATTTACATGGAACAGCACCGACAACCTGGTACTCCGTGCGGAAATGTGATATACAATTAAATTAAATTAAATTAAAGCCGTCCAGCTCCAGTCCGTCGGTTAAATTAAAGCCGTCCAGCATGCCATTTACTATTTTAAATAATAATAATAAATCATTTAAAGTTCTTCTATACGACAAGTTAGATTAAGAGTGCTCATTAGAAAATCATAATTCATTAGTTCAATGGATGTACACAGTTTGAAGTTACCTTAAAAATTATGTTGAACCCTTTCTAATTTTAATTCATACACTTTGAGACCAAATTGTTTAGTTGTATTTTAAATTGCTACGAACCACAACTGTGTATAAAACTTTAAGTGATTTAAGTAAATTGATATCATTCACATTTGTTAATACAAATTTAAAAGTTGGTTAGTAAATATTCAACCGTTTAAATGCGTTTCCCTGGTTAGGAATAGATCCAGATTCGAATCCCGGTAGCAACTAAAATATGTTTTCGATAAATTATTTTTTTCCGTCTGTCTTCCTAGTTGATCGGTATATTTAATTTGTATTATGTAAAAACAGAATTATTTTAAAAATCTTTTATAGCACTACGCAATCTGAATATTTTTACTTTTGTTATTAATTGTTTAAATAACTCTAAAGGTTTTATTTCGATCGCAAAACCTAAATCTTTTCGCGTGTGTTTACATATAGCCTGAATACTTTTTAACTTAATATCAGAATGCGGTCGTCTCAAGCTTCGTTAAAACTTTTAATATAAACTTTGAATTTTGTCAAGTATTTACTCGCCATTTAACGCGCTTCGGGTATTACGAGGACGGAAGATAATGGATGCTCTGGCTGTTCTATATTATAATGCACACCATATTTTATTTGCGCGCTGTTAAATTGTTTGCAACGGCTTATCCATTTTATTATAGGGGAATTTAATTTTCAAGCGTAGATGGCTACAAGAAATTAAAATATTTTGTTTGAAGTTATTGAGCTAAGTATCTTGGTAATGAGTGATAATGCGCGTATCGATTATGAAACAAATCAAATTTTAAATGTATTTTATTAATTAGCGAGAGAATGATAAGTAATTTATAGAAACGACACACCTACTTACTGTAAGGTCCTTTTAAACATGACAAATATTTAGTTACATTTTAATTGACTGATATTGAAGGTGATTACTTAACTGTAGTTACATTATTCTAAACGTACTATAATGTAATGATGTAGCGAATGTGTGACGCGCGCAAGTTAGCAAGAATGGCAATGTGGAAGGGATAAAAGAGCGTTGTAGTTCAGAACACATCTAATATATTGTATTATCTGTATTGTAAACTGTATTGTTGTTACATTGAGTTGTCTTGACTATCTGAATCCCCGCACACAAGAAATATAAGGAGACATCTTTCTTTACAGCTGTAATAGTCGGTGCAAGGATATAACATTTAATAATATGAAAATAATTTTTAACAATTGGCGTGTATTTTTAAAGTAATTTTTTAATAGTAAAATAGCAAATAAAAAAATATTACAAACACCCAGAATTTATATTTTTTATTTAAACTTTTATTGACATATATTTTTGTAAATCAGAAGTGAACATACATATATGATAAACTTATTAATATGTGGGATGCAGTAGGTATCCACCTCTGATGCATATAGCATTGTCCTGGCTACTTTAATTGACTACCGTCTGTGTTAAAGTAGATAGTATTTTTCGTGCTGTTGTGGTGTTATTTAATTCAAGAAAGATAAAGATTCAATCGGATATTATTTAGTGAGTGTTGTAAAACTAGTGAATTATTAGTGTAGGTATTGTTTTATGATTATATTGTTTTTAATTAAAATCAGAAAGAAAAAATTCGTTAGCTATAAAAAATAAATAGAGAAAATAAAAAAATGTAGTGAATGTGTTGTAAAATTAAAGTCAATTATTAGTGTGGATATTGTATCAAGTTGGAATATTGAACAGCGATGCTTCTGACTGATCTCTACCCTATTGAAAAATATATTGAGTACATATTTGCGTAATCTTATTGTAAGTGATCGATTTTCAGTTAGTGTTAAGTATGTTGTACAGTTTTAGAGCTAAAAACACATAGAAACGTTGATAGAAAGTCGTTGTTGCTCTCTGAATTGATGTGTATATGTTCATTCATTGTCTTGTATTGTGACCATGGTTTATTGCTAAGGGTGAATTATTGTTAAAATGGAAATATCGTACGAGTCTCAACATATGTATTAGACTTTCGTCTACGACATTGTACTCTTTAAATATAAGACCTGGTGGATATCTAACGGGACGACCATTTATTACCCTAAGAATTGTCTTTTGTGCTCTTTTAGCCGATTCTAATAATGTTTTTGCTGTCCCTTCCCAAATTAAAATCGCATAATTAATTAAAGAGTAGCAAAGTGCAAAGTATATCGATCTTAAGAGTTTATAGTTCATAGTTATAGTTAGTTCAATATACGTTCTTTTCAGTTAAGATGATCATCGATCAGTACTCTCAGATGTAGAATAATTTTAACCCGTGTCAATTTTTCACATTGGCATGAAGAAGCCGTATTCTTGAACATTTTGCAGTCATGTGCAATGAGTGTAGGATTTTAATGTGGCGATGTTTTTTCGTTAACTAACACGTTATGTATTATGGTGTATGAATATTTTTTCATCAATTAACTAGTCATGTATGAAAAATTTGACCCATACGGCGTTTTGCATGTTCACTCATTATTTTAATAATGCATGCCTTCAAAGGTTTATAAAACTACATCAAAAATTAAATAAATATTCCAAAAATGGTAAAACTTTAACTAATATTTCAAGTCATAATTTTTTTAAACTTGATTTACCTTTCTTGTTAATAAATAATTTTGTCTCTTACAGAAATTAAACATTTCGGTATCGATAAACAAAAAATATTTAAATATATATGTTATACTAGATAAACATTTGATATTATATCATTTTCGTGCCACTGAATTTATTTTTGTAGAATAAAAAAGAAGAAAAAAGATCAATACCAGATTGACTTTACCTTGAATAATAGTGTCTGTTAATATCCGTAATTGTGATGAGGATGATGTTCTTGGTTGTGTGCGGTATTGGATCGATGTAATAATTCGCGTATTTGTAACAATGGTATTTAATGTTAATGCTTCTATACAATTCAGTGCAAGTCAATATTATACGTTATCCGTTCAACGGTGCGGAGGCGAGAGACTGCGCCGACCGTGGCGCGATACCTTTATATCTTTCACGTGCGTCATCTTGCCAACTATGTGCGCTTCTCGCATTCATTCCATAGATACATCACAGTATCAATAGCTAAAACACTCATGTTGATTCTATTATAATACATATTTTAAAGTTAATCTGATTACAACATAAATTGAATTTGAAAGAAAAATTCTCCATAATGCATTGACGTATATAAGATGGAAATCATATTCATCATCCAAATCGTTTGAATTACAAATTGAGTAATATCTTTTATTTGTGGTACAACAGCGCATTCTCAGACATTTTGCCAGCTGCAAGATGGTCCACTGAATCAATAGAGCGCTTAGTACTAGGATGAGAAAAGAGTACCTACTCGTACTCGTGGAAGATCTCCGCTGTGTAAAATATATTACATCTAAAGGAATCAGTCTAAAAATAATTACAGCCTTACAAGTTTATAAACGAATGTTATTTATTAGTTAATACATGATATTACATTTTATAAATTATAGGTTCTCCAATTGGCTTTTGGCCTATTTTAGAGAACCTTAGATACATGTATACATTGGTTTAAATAAATAAATAATATATTATAAGTAATTATAAGAAAACTAATTAACAATTAGTAAGCAATTTTAAAAAGATTTCGTAGTTTTTCCATAAATTAATTCAAATTATGCGCAAAGTATACTAAACAAATTGATATCTATTATTGAGACTTTTATCAAACGATATGGGATTAAAATTTTTTTTTAATGAGATATAATATATTTTTAAAATAATCAGTGTGACATACTATATATATTTACATGTATTTATTCTCTATGAGAGTAAGACTCGTGTATAGAGAAGGAATATATACGAGAGTATATAGTTTATGTGTCTGTTGTGTAGATATTTAAAAAATGTTGATTTTAAATTGATTTGTTAGATTAGGTTGGGAATCATTTTAATACACTAGATTTATTAATTTATAAAGCGGTATTGATGAAAATTTTAACAATAAATAAAAAAACTTTTTCTAGATATTGAATTACTTTAATTTCTAATGAAAATAGACACTCGGGTACACGGAAACTCTAGGGCTGGTTAAGTGGTAATATCCAGGCTTAAAAAAAGAACGTTTATAACAAATCATAAAGTAACATACATACTCACAATTCACAATATCTTAAAAAATATATATTATATTAATAATACCTTATTTGAGCTATGAACTAATGTAATTTGTGGAATAATTTAATGAAAAATAATAAACGTGCATATAATCCTATTTTTTCAACACTAAATCAGAAAATATTACCAATACATACATATAAGTTACCAGGACATACGTATACCTACCTATAAAAAATTATTTTAAATAAACTTACGAGAGATGTGTTAGGTGGCAGGATAGGAAAGAGGATATTGAAAATAAATAGTGAATAGTGTTTAAAAATACTGTAATTTTAAGAATATTTAAAAATTGAGCAATTATTTAATGGCGAGCTTTCATTTTACCAGTTTTAAATATGATAAATTCTACACGAATTACATATGCTTTCAAGATGAGGCTGATAGTTCAATTCTTATCAGTATCAAGTATCAGATAAATAATTAATTACGTTATTTGTTACGTAAATCATGTTAGAGAGGAAGGTTTGAATTGAAAGAGACAACAATAAATTTGTTGATTTTATCGCATTTTATTTTATGTATATTTTCGGAGTTTTTTAACGAAAATAATGACAACACGGATTTGACGTCCATCATGACCGGATAGACCAGCATATTGTAGTTCGATGGACAGTTAAAATTATCGTATTTTAAAAGACTGAAAATATATTATTTAAAAATTGATTATTGTGGTTTTAATATAAAACTTAGTTATCTTAAATAGTAGCTAAAGTTTCAAAGTATGTGAGTAAATAGAATATATTATTTAAAAACGTATGTTTCTGCAATCTTAGCTTAGAGATTATAAAAAAATATATTTCATTTATGCAAGAATTTTCCATATTAAGATAATATTGTGGCTTGCGGAAACTGCATCTAATGGTCGTGGTCATTCTTATAATGTTCTTAATTATAGCAAATAACATTAATTTTATTAGTTTTAAATTAGTGTAAAGGTCTTACATATGTAATAGTTTAAAAAAAGTCAAATTGTGTATAAATTCAGACATAAATGAATAATAAAAACCCAAATTGAAAATTTCGGTTTTTATTATTTATTTATGTCTGAAGCAGAAAACTCGAAAATTTGAATAATCATTAGTGGCGCCTTAAATGATTTTAGGAGTCAATTCTTATGTATTTTTTTTTTCAATTCCTTAGAGAATAAAATATTCCGAATACTCTATGTGCGGTTTTACTATCTAATCTAATCTTCTATTAATTTTAAAATGAACTATCCACTTTGACGCTAACTAATTTTATGAATTATTTAATATTAGTACCTACATGAATTGAATGCGGAAAAATTTAACAAAAGCCCACTCACATATTTGGGTTAATTTTTGTCATGACTGACATTTCAGGCCTCTGGTCAGTGGCTACTATTAAGGCTGATGTAATGAAAAATGAAGTAATAATATCATGTAATCATCAGTTAGCGCATTATTCACCCACCAAATGGTAATTTTGTGTAAAAGACATGCTCACAAAAACAATGCGGAAAATAACTCTAAGATGATAGCCGTTACTCGTTCATGGCAGCGTCAGACCATTATCCTTGTTTATATTATCTATGTATGTAAATTTTATAATAAATTAACTTAAACATTAATTTCCAAATATTTAACTAAGAAGTTTAGACGTTATGTATACTGTTAGAAGTCACAATAGCCCGGTATTGCTACGCCGTATTTTGGAAACCTTATTGCTCTTACAAGTGTCAACTTTGTTCCGAATAAGTTTCCCAACATTTCCCAACTAATTTCGTACTTTGAATTTATTAACATCCCCAAATTGAAGACTTTCAAATCTGATACGAACTTCACGCTCGTTGAGATTCCTCTCTAGTTTTGCTGAAAATGTATTTGATGTTTATCCGTAATGTCTTATTTAATATTTAATAAAGTTTATTAAATTTATGACATCTGTCCGTCTTGCTATGTATTTATTTATCTTTGTTCTTTAGTTTTTTGAATGTACGTGGAGAAAGCTGGATCATTTTAGATTAATTTACCTCTCTGACTTTTAATTACTACTCTTACTTACCACTATGTAAATAAAGAAAAGGATACAAGCAATAAGCCTTACAATTAAATGTCTACTCGGAGGGGCGTTTCCTGGATTACGGTAGCGAGAAGAGTGACGCTCGGTGGACGGCTACTGGTCGCATGGTTATTGTGGTGTCGGTAACGGGCGTGTTTTTGCGGCTTTTAGGAGCTCTGATTGATGTGAGTATTCAGAGGTCGTCGGCAGTAATGATGGCTGTGGAGGCTCCACAACTATATTAAAGTAAAAGTTGGAACCTAATGAAAGGAATCAAAGAGAAACTTGAAGTCTTTGAAATGCGGTGTTGGAGAATGAAGAAAATTAATTACATGGAGGAGAAACGAAATGTAGAAATTTTATAAGAATTGCGTATATAAACGGGCGAAAAATATTTAAAAAGGTTTGCATTCTCCTTCACACTTAAACTATAACTTTTTTATATAGTTTTATACAGTCTATAATAATAACAATCAAGAAAAATATTTAAGAAATATCCACAGAAAAAACTTGCCTCACTAAAATTATTAATGAATTTATATTATACAGTCCGAATTTGGCGTGGCTTAATATTAGTGTATAGTTTTCGATATATAATTTTTTCTGTGAATTTTCCTATGTGATTCAATTATTATTTTTTAATTTTTAAAGAACTATAACACTTTCACAACAAAATATGATTTTATTAAAAAATAATGAGAAATATAATTCATCGGATGCAATAAAAAATTTAAGAAAAACTGTGTATTAATCTTTGTAAATCTTCCTAGCCCGCAACAAATTTCGCAACAATATCTAATGAGTGGTAGATTCCCTGATAATAAATAAATATACATTTTACAGTTGTTCATAAAGGTACTGAAATGCAGGTAGCTCTCACACAATAGTCCAGGAATCATGAATTCCTTCTGAATGGAGTATTGTCCCCAGCGCTTCCAGCACATCCACTATTCAGGTCAAACGAGAACGAGCATTCAACCGAGCTCTATAGCAAGCTATTCAAGCTCCAGATTCTAAACGATTAGATTCTATAAAATACCTTTATGTCCTTCCATAAATCCGAATGAATAACCAAAGTTTAATGATTCCGTTCAAATGAGACACAATCGCAGTTTGTCCTTTACAAGTTCATCCCTAAAACCTACCCTTATGATATATAATGCTCAAAATATTAAATGTACAGGTTCAGTAATTGGTACAACATATCACAAATATGTAGTTTTGTTAAAAAAATAAATTATTTCATAGTTATGATTTGTTAGGATAATTTTATATCTTAATTTAGCAACGTTCCAGACCTTCCGCTTACTTATTCAGAAAACCTGTTTAATATTTCATTATTATAAATTTGTACCAATACAGAACTACGCGGGTTAGACTATCTAGAACTTAAATAACTGACGATTTTTTTTTTGGCTTACTATATACTTATATTTCTGTATTGAATTTCGGCTATGCTATTTAAATAAATGTTTTTTAATAATTTTAATGAAACATTTTAAACCCGTTGTCAGAAGGAGAAATCGTAGAAACTATTTTAAACCAAATCGAAAGCAGAGTACGGTACCGAGAAATAAAAGAACTTGCCTTTTTTAAAGTAGTAGATTTACAATTGTATTCTAAATTTAAATTGATAGAATTATTCTCAACTTTAAAAAAAAAATCGATTTTTTTTTGTTACCTAATACCTACCTTTATATTTAGTTAGCATCGTCGGTAACAGCATAACCTTTGTGCCTACTGCACGCGACTGATTATAATATATGTACTTATACGTAATTATGCAGAGCGCAGCCAGCCACAGAAAACTTAATCTGAGATAAAAGCACTTTTGTGAAAAGTGTGAATAATCAGATCTACACAACAAATTGAATATTATTAATCTTTAAAATGATAGATAATATATAAGTTCCAAACTTTTCATGATTTTTAAGAGTATTTAAAAATACGTTTTAGAGATTTGATGTTTAAACAAATCATGAAATATGTATTTTTAGATATTAAAACAAGTTTTTTTCGATCAATCACATTTTTAGGAGGCGATGAATTCGGACCCTGCAATGGGATCCAAAACGTCGGCTAGAAAAGAAAGATAAGCCTACAAAACTATACAGAAGATTGTAGAAGTACTTAATAAAAATCATCGCTGATTTCTGCAAAATATTTAACAAAATTGCTTTGTAAATAGACAATTTTCAATCATTGATGGATTAAACCATATTCTAAATCTTATCAACCGGTATTCTATTAGACTGTGTAACCTTTGTTGCGAATTATGACAGAGAAACACGTTCCCAGCATTCGTACACATCAGTGTACGAAAAAATGTAATTTATCATATACGCTATAGCTGAATTGTGAAATTATTTATGATTCGAATTATATATTCCCTCTCAACACTCGTCTCCAAGGATAACACGGACATCATATTAAATTTAGTTTTTTTAAACTTTCCAGATAAGATTTTTTAAGATAAATTCTTTATTATTACAAAAATTGAGTAAGTACACTCAGTACTCTCATGATTATGTGTAAACTTCGCGTGTCTTATATGTACATTTTACTGGAAAGGGCGGAAGGAATTAAATTCTATTACATTTATTTTTGACGTTATAAAATTTCGTTTGTTAGAAAACGAGTATTGTACTTGTGTTAGTAGTTACAAGGTATGTATTTTTTTTTTAATCTAAAATTTATATAGGTAAGTACCGTACTGACTCGCAAATAAATTATTTACCTAGGTGAATAATTATATTTTAATTTTCGAATATAGTGATGTGGTTTTTCTAACACGTAAGTTTGACATTTGTTGGTACTGAATGAAATACGTAGTCATCATGGTAACTAATATGATGAATATGTTTGGTGACTTATTTGTCATATATTTTTCATTTACGAAATTCATAGACATCAAAAACTTTTTTTAAATTAGTATTAGTACATAATAGGTATGAAAAATTATTTAAAATGTGGGTATACAGAAAATGAACGTAATATAATACTGACTTGCATCGTAATATTATTTTACGGGTAGATATCTGTCTTCATTACGAGAAGCCCACCAAGTAAATATTATCATATTATTTTATCAAGATAATCGAAGTTGAAATTATAATTTTACATTAAGTACTTTATTTAAGTAATTAATAATTAGCAGAATCTCCTGTGTGTAGCTTTCTGGGCTAATCTGCCGTGTATATCTGACATTTCTGGCTGAAGTTTCGGGTCCCATTGCAAAATCCATTATCAGGGCAGATATGACGTCGGTCAGAAGGGTCATATATACACGGAAGATTAGCCCAGAAAACTATATACAGAAGATTCTGAACGGCCGTGAAAACCTAAGAACATTTTTAATTATTAGCAGGTCTGGATTAATCGTCCTAGTATTATCAATCACAACAAAGTAAGTAAATTGCTATCGAATAAATTGAGCGGAAGACACCACTGTAAAATGTTTTCATTTGAAATAATTTATTAGATACGATTCAGACATAAATGGACTATAATAATTTATGGGCTGAAAAAATTGATTACCAGTAAAAAAAATATGAAAACTTCGTTCGTGCGTTCAAATAGTACAATGTGTTTTTCAAACTCTTTCCTAATCGAGATCTTACAATGAGCAAACAAAATAAAGTAAAATATAAAACCATAAATATCTTGCATTCTCAATAATATAAAATAAGTTAAATTTTGTACATTATTATTATTGAACAAATCTTATTTTTGTTGTTGATATAAAGGTGGAGATATTTCATGTTATGTTTATATGTACAAACAATGGCGAGCTTATCAATATATATGGCAAGTACTACCTAATTTAACCTAACCTTAATCTTTTGAGAACTCCTTCATTACCGCACAACTAAACATCCGAATGAGAAGAATATAAAAACACGATTTGACAAATTTGTAAATAAAACTCAGGCACACATATTTTATTAGTTAAATATTGTACACATCCGTATTAGAATAAATGATTGAACTTTATTGGTTGTTTTGTTTATAGCCCGTGACCTCTTTCGAATGGTTTCGCTACCCCCCAGGGGCTCGTGAGTCACGCTGAAAACCACCGATCTGCATAATATAATAGCGGAATATAAAGGTGTCCAATTTTTTTCCAATTTTTCAAATTTAAATTGACTTTATACTCGAAAACCAGCAGGGGGGGGGGTAGCGGGAGGGGTAGCGTTTGTTACATGGTCTTTGTGGATTTATCAGTAGTCATGAGTTATTGGTCGAGAGCGCACCTGCATTCGCGGTTGAGCAATATCTCAAGTGTGACGAATCATTAGTTCAATTTTCGACGATTAAGTAATGAGCCGAGCACACAACTCATCCGGTCGTGGGTATAGAGATTCAGACAAGATGGGACAATGGTTAACATAACTCCTTTAGGACCGCGGCAGAAGTCCGGAACATGTGGTTCAGGTGCGACACAGGAAATCCACAGGAATCCAAGAAAGTCGATATAAAAGATTCTAACCACCACAAGCAATAAGAAGTCAACTGTACGCACATGTCATGTGATCTCTATTCAAAATATCAACCTTATAAACTGCAAATCGTGCAAAATATGAATGGCGGTGATTATGTTTTATAAGAGACATACTCGAAAACAATGTTAATACGTTTAATAAAGAACGCTTGGAAACATTGTTCAGTAATGAAGCCCATTACTATATTGATAGCTACGTAAATAAATAGAACATGTGTTATAGGAGCTACTAAAATTCTAGAGCACGCCATCAAAAATGTTAACATTGTCCAAAAACGACAGTTTGGTGCTCAATTTCTGCACAAGGGTTATATTTTTAACCAGAGACAAACTGTCACTTCTGAGGTTTATTGCCGTATGATTGACAAGATTTGGTGCCGAAATTGCAAATGTTTCCCGGATACAATAACAGATCGCAGTTTCAATAAGACAGGGAAACTTCACACACTGCTAGGATCTCGATGGAGAAGCTGAGGGCAATTTTCCCAAAAAATAATATCCTGGCCACTTCGGTCGCCAGATTGAAAGACTTATGATTTTTTTTGTGGGATACCTATAATCTAAAGTGTAAAGTAATAATCTTCAAACAATACAGGCCCTACAAGAAAACATCCCCCGTGAAATTGCCCCCATCAACCCAGCATTTTTTTCTTGCGTATTTTCCAACACGAGGGTTCAGTTAAAATAGTGCATCGCAAGAAATGGATGTCACTTAGATGACATAATCTTTAACAGGTAAAATCCGAAGATCTCCATTACATCATTCAAATAAATATAATAAACTTATTTTATTTTAATTTCAAAATCTAAAAATTTCCGCTATTATATAACTATTTTAAAGCGTTTAATATCCACGAATTACTCCTTATAAACCGCTTTGCTCAAATAAGCCTATTTTATATCTAGATCAACATAAATTTTTATAAAACAAGATACTATACTCATAATAAATAATTCACTTAATATAAAGATACATTAAATATAACAAGGAAAATGATTTTGTAAATCAACCGCGTAGTCGACTTATACAGTAAGATCACACACATGACTTGAACAAAATATTTCGTCTCAAAAATGGAAGCGATTTAACCCACACAGTTAAAAATATTAGACTGAAATAATTTTCGAATGCATCCAAGCATAACTTATTGTGGACTAAATATATTATTACATTCTGTATGATATTCCATAATAAGGACGGATTCTCAGTATCCAAAACCTATAGATATTTCTATATTATAATATATAAGTACACAAAAACGTTATACGTTTACATGTATAATATGGTATATTATACATAAAAGCCTCGGTTCAGCTGGCTTAGACTTAATGAAAATACAAAGAATCGGATCATATGATAAATTCCCTAAGCAGTCTAAATATATGTATTTATATCTACGAGTTCTGATAATTCGGTAATTGAGCTGCTCGGGTATGAACCATGGTAACTGACATAAAATTTTTAAGATGTTGTATTTTATAGTCTCAAAATTTATAATCTCATAGATTATATTAAATTAACATAAGACATAGTTAAAATCATAGATTACGTAGCGTACATAACGTGTGCGTTAAAATACTCGCACTAGTGCTACCTGTAAGAAAAAAAACCTTTTTAGTAGTTATTTGAGGATTACCTTTATAAGTTGTCGTATTTATCTGATAAAACCACATATACTTACATAATTACTACGGCTGATGCTCAGAACAATGCTCTTAGATTCTCTGGATTCATAGGCATATTCCTTAACTCTTATGTTATAGCAATTATGGGGAATATTTATCAAATAAGTAATACAAAATGGTAAAAAAACATATATTTAAAAGTTAGTTCATCAAAAATGGAAGGCAATAAATGTATTTTATAAGTATAAGAGAAAAGAGACAATGTAATCTTGCTTTAATTACTAATTATTATTAATTGACATGGTGGTTACTTTGTGGTATAACATGATTATTTTTATATTCACAATAAACTATAAATTATTTCATGTAATAAAATAAGGTTTACACATCAATAACAAGTCTTGTAAACTCCAAATCTCTTGTAGACACATAAAAATTACGTTAATTTAGAATGCCTATAAATGGTTTCAAAATGAATTACGATTTGATCTATGAATAAAGAGCAGAAGTTAGACAAGACGTAAAATTTTTTAAATGGAAAATACAATTACTATAAGAATTATTATGACTATCCTCAAGATGGATATCTTGATTATATTTTGCACTGTTTATTAACACTCAATAATACAGTTCAGGATAATAATCTTGAATCTTAAATAGTTAAAAGACTTCCAAAAATAGTCCTGAGCAAAATGTTGGTAAGTTGAGACATCGAAAAATAATCGTAGCAGCTCACAGTTCAAATGCAACACAAGAAAGTAAAATGATACTTCGGTGGACAAAAAATGTCAAAAGGTGAAGTAAATCTGACCTGTACAATGTCGAACCGAATGCACCGTCCTTGATCGTACGCTATGATAAAAGAAAAAAAATCAATCTCCATAGCCTGGCGGACAGTCGGAGATACCAGACAAGACGTTGTGGAAGAGGAATTAGTTATACTGCAAAGCCTGGCGGAGAGCCACAGCAAGGTACCAATCAAGACGTATGCAGAGAAAGGAGTATCTTCTCATCATCCATCAGCTTTTGAATTTCGTCAGGAGTTGCGAAGGTAGCCATTAAATGCGAAATAACACCATAATTGATAATTCACCTTTACGCGTTTAGGTAAAATTTTAAATACCCATGAATGATATGGTATAATTATAACTTTGAAACGGGTATAAAATTCGCCCGCGGATGCAAATTGTTAATGCATATTAAACGCCCTCACTACACCCTGTATGATTTGAGAAGAGAGGAAAAAAAAAAAAAAGAGAGGTACTCAGCGGCTAGGTGGCGTGGACTGATGACGTACAAGAAAAAGCAATTACGTTAACCGAATTGGCAAATCAGAGCGTCCAAAAATAAGTTTGTCTAATCAGAGGTATTACAGGTCTGTGTGGACCCAAACTGACCAACTAGTGTTTTCAAAATAAGAAGCATCGAAAAACGCTGCGTGGACTAAGCAGACCAATCACAAGTTGTATGATCATATAAAGAACATCGAAATATTTTATTTTGACGATGAGTCACCCGGAAAGTCGAAAGGCTAGAGATAATTACGTGCGGAATAAAAATAAAGATACATTTACTTCTGTGGAGTCATTATATTACAGGGAAGATTTGTTCAATGTGTTCGCACGGGAGATACATGTACGTTACGCGATATTTTAAAGAATTATATTTTAATAATTACTTCACGACATACCACAATAAAAATATATAGAGAAATATAGAAATACATCAGAATACACTGTTTACATGAAAAAAAAAATAGTTTTGCGAAACGTGTGACCTTGGTTTGCATCTGAGCACCTTAATTATTATACGTAAAAATAATACGTATGAAAGGATCAGCAATTTCAGACAAAGTTATTCGGCATTAATCTACATTTTGGGAGATCAACAAATTTTTTATGATCAAAACACAGGCAGTGGCGTACACTGGGCGTAGATTTAGGTTATGCTATTACCAATGACATTATACAATCATGTATAATACATGTAATACGATATATATACTTTCGTTTAACCAACGTCTTTAGACAAAATAAATCCGTCGTTTATACGACCCTACCATGTATTTATTTGTAATTTTAGAATGCTATTAATAGTGTTTTCAAAGTTTAAGTTTTAACGTAAAAAAATACCTTCATACCCATATAAAAAATGTATGAACGTTTTTAAGAACACTGAACATGATTCATTTACTCTTTGAAAATCCTTCACGTAATAACTAAAAGAAATAATTATTTCTATTAAAGGTTATCGTAGTTAATAGTTCTTCCAATTGCTTTTTGTTTTTCCCAAATCAAATACCAATCCGTGCACTAAATTTATAGAACATGAAATCATGAATATCACGAAATCAACACGTTAAAAACAGTAAAATAATTAGTAAAAGAGGATGTAGACACTTCAATGATTTGCATGCAGTTGTAAGCCTTTCTAATATTATTCTGTTAAAAAAACAGCATAGGTAACGACTCCATATAAAACGGATAAACCGAAAGAAACTTTCAATTCAGTAAATAACCAATTATATGACTCGAGTAATTCACTAGGTTAAAGACGGAACAGAGTAATGTGAATAGCTCGATGCAGCGAATATAAAAGAGCACCATGAGTACAGCGGTGAGTTGTCATGGTAGTTTTTTAGAACTAAGCAATTAAAGTCTCTACTGGTGTATAGATGGCGCTAATTGTAAAATAATGTTTTGCATGTACCCTCCCATGCACCCCCCTGATTATGTGTAGTGTAAATAGTTAAAATATTTACTGTATTTTTTATTCAGTACATTTTATTAGTTAGCTTAGGTCATCATTACGTACCTACTAATATTTTATTTTAAATACTGATAATCTTAGATATTTAAAAAACTGATTTAAAATGTTTAAAAATACTACCCCAGTAATTACCAGTCTTTAACAAAATATTAATATCACCATCTTAGCACTACTTATTTAACACAATTTAAATAATTTATATTGAAAACGAGTAATAGTTACAATGTCACTGAACACAGACGAACAAAATGAATTTTCATAGCATCAACCGCAAGGGTAGTTCGTGTGGAATAACAAAATAATAAAAACACATTTAAGGGAAACAAAAATACTTTATCTTAATATTATTCTTCGTATAAAAAGCCGCATCTCCCAGGAAGCTCGTACGACATTAGTGGGATTTGTACCCCGTAAAAAACGTGAACAACGGAATGTGTTTGTAAAACCAAATAGAAGATATTTTTGTACTTTTCTAAAAATAAATTATATCATTTTTTTAAAGGTATAATACAACATTATTTGGATATTAAAAAAATAAGGTAGATGTATATATATTTATATTTAATATGTTTTTGATAATAAAATAAAAATAACTTTTATATCATCAAAACTATAATATATACATACACATTAGATAGTCCTGATGTCAATGACTTAACACGGTAATTACTAAGCAATATTATTTTGCTAAAATATATCTCATACATAAAAAATTGGTGAACCTACGTCATTTTTGTTCAGCTGCTGTTGAAAATCAAGACATACCCGTCATCGCGAACGTTGCATATATTGACGAGTCGTGCCGCAGCTATCGTTAGAAGGACTGTAATAATTAACAATATTACTCATTATTATAATTTTCTTTTACATCATTTTTGCTGGCATAGTTCGCTGATTTAATCAATTTTAAAGTCGGGAAGTCCAGCCAATTATTTAAGATATTTCAACTAGTCAATACATAATATAAATGTTGACGACATCACTGAGATTATTTTTAGACAGAGATGACAGTATTCTCCACTCCAAAATATGAGTTTTATGAATAAATCTCCCGTATCCAATGAATTTTGGTTCTTAAAATATTTTAGAATTTTAAAAATTTCAACGAATTTTGGATGGGTTAGTGTTATTTTAATATTTAATAAAATTTAACTTCGTACTAAACACACGTTGAGATATACTGTCACTATTATAGTGTCGAGAGGTGTTCCTCTCACCATCAGGTGATAACCATATTCGGGTGGGGGGGTGGGACTTGGGAAGGGAGGGGTGGTGAACAATGAACAATTTAGAAACATCAAAATACAAAAGAATTTAAATTCAGAGAAAACACTAATAAATAACAACACATTCCCTAAGACTTCACCTCTACTGTCCATATTCCCATTAACAACCAAAATCTCCCCTTTTCCCACTATCCAATCCCCGCCTCTCTATCCAGATAAGTTATACTACTTTTCGTTTAGAAATAACCATTTTATTAGTGTGTGTGACAGCCCATTTCAAAAACATGTAATCCTTTTTTTTTTAAATATTACATAAATACACGTAGACGGAAAACTCATAGAAAATAGAACATACAACACACACAGTGTTTAAATTTTCATGTACACCGTTTTTTTTTGCGATACATCATATTTTTAATGTTTTCCGTTACCGTGTAAGTATATGTGGTAGAAATAGGGTTAAGTATATTTATGTACAGAGAAAAAAAAGTTTATTGGAAAATATAACGCTTTTAAGAATATTTATTTTTAATATATGGCTTTTAAAGTGTAAGTACGTAATTCATCTAAGACTAATTTTGGTAATAATATAAAAATACAAGAAGACATTAAAAAATATATCAGATACAAATATAAATAAAAATACAGACTTTCGTAATTTACAAAATTCAAACATTCCGTATGTATTTTTTTATGTATACCGCGTTTATAACTAATTTCATACGACAACCCCATCCACTATCCAATTAAAACCGTAGGCGGAATCATTCAATCATACAACAGTGTGCATATTACGTATGCTATTAATCACACTAATACAATTGTTCTTTATAAATGATAAACAGTATACCATACTGTATTTAGTTTAATTATCACATGATGATGAGATGGACTGCATCTCTCGAGACTAAAGTCGAAACAGAACAACCCAATGTTTAATTAGTTCAATGCTTAGTTTAGTGAAATTAAATTAAAATAATCATGTTGCACCATAAAGTAACTCCCCCGTATCAATAAATGGTGTGCAGAGTTAATAAACTTAAATTTTATTATACCTGCCTAAATATGAACATATTTTATATACATATTTATATAATATACGTGATTTGAAATCTGTTCTGTGTTTGGTTTTAGTATATTTTAGTGGTATCTGGTCGTGTAATAAACATGTATGAATCAAATATAAATTTGCATAGAAATCTGTCCGTTCTGTGGACGATAAATCACAAGTTCTTGAAACTGAACTAGAGGTGGGCGGACAGAGATGCCAAAATTTGAATAATAATTGTTACCATCGAGTGATCTAAACCGCGCTGAAAATTTTTGGGTTATAATTAATTCTATCACTCAATCACACCCATCGCACCCTATAAATCTTCCACGAAGAAAGCAAAGACCATCTCATCAACATTTATCATATAATAATGTAACCTCAGTACAAACAGCGTGATGAGTTGCGTAGTCTGATATACCTCTGTAAAGACGAATAAGTAGGTATTTAGGGGATGGAAGAGGATTGGATAGAATCAAATAAAGCGTAGATAATGGCAATATAAGTTTGGCCCCGATGAGACTGAATTCATTTTTAGAGTAGCGGATCCTTGAATTAAATGTAATATTCAGTCCTTCTCTTCGATGAATAAATTTCATTGTATTTTGTAAGTAAATTTACTTATTTATTTTCAACATTGACATATACCTAACAGTCGAATTATAAAATATTTCAAATTCAATTAATGATAGATAAACTCAAACCCTTAATGAAAGGTAAATTATCTTTCCTGTTTAAAAAGGGGGCCTTATTAGTGCATTTACACAGGCCCTCAAAATAAAGGAAAAAAGATAACTATCGATCTATTCAGCTGGTGTCTATTTGTATTTTAAATAAAATCAATTAGAAAGATATACATATAAAATTGATAATATATATATATATATATTATAAAGTTACGAATTCTTGGAAGAAGAAAAATGTAACATTAGTACTTAATTTAAGTAACTAATACCCTGGTTAGTTAATTTCGCGCTCGGTTCGGATCGCCGAGTACTAATTTCGAGGTTTGCCGCTAGGATCGCGACCATCGTTTCAAGTGTCGGACAAGGTACGTGGTTCATTTATATTCGCGCTTTGAGCTGGGAGGTTCACTCCGCGGGTGGCCATTCGGCTGTTCCTGTTCTGTGAACTCGTATCAAAAAGATACGCGGAGGAGCCCAATAAAAGGATCCAGGCGCAGAGCCAACGCGCGGGAGGGGCGTATGGACGTCGCGCCAGGGAGAATAATTGAAGGGTAAAATCCATATAATTAATCAATCTTACAACGTACTCATTTCTAGCATTACGAATCCTAATTGTATCGTAAAAATTTATATTGTTGCAGGAAATGATAAAATTTCCCTTATTTTACTACATTTTTTATTTATTTTATTTCCTACTTTTATTTGCTTCTTTTCTTTACTTCTTGCACATTTTCTTCCTATCACTTCTTGACAATTACTCATCACGGTCCACCTGGGAGAAAAAGATTCGTGCATGGACCGCCGGTTGAAGGAGTGTTCTGATCAATTGCCAGGCACTGAGAAACGGCGATGGATGTTACTCCTAGCACACCAAAATGGAAAGATGCAAGAAGATGTTAATGATTTTTTACGGCAGAAGTAAAAGGAATTGCCCAAGATCTACGCATGTTTTAATGTACTAGTATTATTGTCGTCGCCGCCTCATATGTAGCTCCAAAGATTAATTATATTTTTATTTATTCAAAAATATTAATAATTCTATTAGTTTTCTGTTCTTTTAAACTCTGTCAAGGTGGATCTCGATATTATGGTAAGTAGGTAGCTTCTGATTCACGTACTCACATATCATGCTCTCCCCTGTTGCTAGTCTGTGGAGGATAGTCCGCCAAAATACGCCTCACAAAGGCGATTCCAAGTCGTGGCGGGCTACACCTCACAATATTTTTAATTGATACCTACATATAATTTGTATTAAAAATATCATAGACCTGTGTTCTGATAAATTGCAACTTCACAATTAAAATGTTTTCTTAAAAATCTGTTAATATTCTTTAACGCTGCTCTAAAAGCTTTTCGCGCTTCATAATAACTCAACAAATCACCTTATTGATTATATTTTTATTTTTTATCTTTGTTTTAGTAACCACTAAAATGAGTTTAAATACATCTACCGGTTTCGAAAAATACAACAATAGTGGGTTTTCAGAATTTGCTAATCATTTGATAGAAAATGGTCATGATTTTGATAAAAAATTGGGATTGTCAATTTTGCATATAAACGGTGTTGGTCACAAATTAAATAATTTGGAATCGTTGGAGATAAATAAAGCGTGTAAAACTAATCAAAAAATTATAAACAACCAACTAAATTTAACTACGAGTCCCATTCTAAAATTTTTTCCTAAAAATTATTCGAGTAAATTTGTATTAAGTAATGATTTGAGTTAGGTACTAAAGATAAATAGATTTTTTAAAAATAGATTCTGTCAAAGAAACAATATATGTTTTAGTTAGTTATGACATCCTGAATAAGAAAATGGTATTTTTCGAAACCGGTAGATGTATTTAAACTCATTTTAGTGGTTAATAAAACAAAGATAATAAATAAAAATATGAATCTTAACTACAAAGATAACATTGCTGATTTTAAAAGTATAACCTTATTGATTGTTTATTAACTCACTTAACAAATGGAATAAAGCATGTTTATAATAAAATAATGCAAGCATTGACAATAATAAATAAACATTAATCTTGATCGATCAATACATCAAGAAAATGACGAATATAAAAGAAAATAAAAATAATATTTTTAATATTTAATGCAAACTTTTAAAAAAACATTGTAAACATTTGTAGGCCAGCATAGATGCTATCACAATAGTCCATATATGACACCACAAATGCTTTTATAATTAATCGGGCTGTCTCGAGAGAAAGATGTCTCCGAATACTTTTAATCTGTCTCAGTTGATAAAAGAGTACACTGACAATTTTGCTGATTTGTGTATTCTTTGAATGATCTGAATCAACGTGCATGCCCAACAACTTAACTGCAGATTTAACATTCGTAGACATTGATTTCTTTATTAAGTTTAAATCAAGAACGGCGTAACTTATTTTGATACTACTGTCTTACATTTAACTCTTTATATAATCACGGTGTGACATCAAGGGTTTGAGAAGTGATGATGTATGTTATGCAAGTGTGAAAAAAATTACCACCTCGGTGCGGACTCTGATCTAGTGAGGTGGGCAGAGAACAAATGAATACTGCATGAACTACAATTGAATAAATAAAGTCAATAAATGTGTCGCAAATAAATTAATCACCGTAAATTTGATACCTCTTTTAGAAAATAGCATAATTTATTATGAGTTACTTGGTTAAACAACGGAATAATAATAATTTATGTCATGAGTATTCCAAGGGATGGAGCTACTTTTCATTTAATTTTTATTTTACTTCCAATCCATCGAACTCTTTCTAACATTTTGCTAACTCTGTCTTACGTAATACATATAATACTGACTTTCTACTCCCTCCATTGTGTAATGGGGTGGTCTGAGATAGAGGATTTTAGGGTGGCTTTGTCGTGAAACCAGGTCAGGAACTAAATGTAACTTCTGTAGACCGCATTCAGTTGATCTGTTCCGATGATTTCGATCGCTTCGTTCTATTTAACTAGCATATTGTCAGGGCTTAACTGTAGCGTACTTTATCGATTTTATCTAAAAATCTTAATTATAGGATTTTTTTTTTTCATATATCTGCCATAACTATAGCTTTGAGATAAACGATAAAAAAATAACCATGGTTGTGTTAACATCATAGACAATTAATCACTTTATTATTAAGTTATCCACATTATCATCAGTCAATGTAACTTGTAACTCTATCAGTTTCTGCGGTCTTACGCCATTCTCGACCGCTTCTTCAATAATTTCGTCTACCTAACAAAACTTTGGACGTTCTTGTTTTATGTTATTATAATTATTTTTGTTTGAATCCTAAATGTAGAAAATTACTCATTTTATTTTGAAAAAATTATATGAAGTCAAGCCATTAATTAAAAAAAAAAAAGTTAGCACAAACTTTGACAGCAACCGAAAGGGCAAATATACGGAATTAAACCACTTTGTTTTGTAAATTTACACAGTATACTTTACGTATTAAGAACTAAAAAGATATATATATATATATATATATATATTAAGGAGAACACATTCTTATTGCGAGGTTGCAGTTTTTCAGAACATAGGTCTGTGATATTTTTAATACAAATTAAATTAATTAATTAGAAAGATATACATATAAATCAATTTATCGAAAAAATATTGTTGTTGCTACAGGTTCGAATCCTGATAGTTTAAGATTACATTTTATTTGTATTCCATTATGGATTAAGCCGGGATCGTCTGTTCCCTTTCAACAGTCTACCTTCCCCCTCTAACAAAACACTCAAACCCGGGTTGACATATTCTCCGCGCCGATGCGGGGATGGTCTCTCGTGTGGAATTTTATTAAAAAAAAAAGAGAACGCCGAGCAGGTATTTAAATTCTGTCATAAATATTTTATTCCTATCACGATATTTATTTATTAGTATGTGTGTACTACACACACACACTTACATACACATATCCTGAAATATTTTAACGGTGAATTATCACATTATGCATAATTCACAAAATGTGGGGGAGACCGGGGTTACTTGACGCGCTAGGTTATGCGTCACATATTTTATTTTTTCTGTTACCAGCAGATAGCGCCGGGACAGGATTTAATATGCATGTACATGTAAATATACGATGGAATAAATATGGGACAGATGATAAAGCATATCATATAAATATGTTAACTAAACAATAAAATATTTTTTTAGAATCGCAAGTGGCGTTTATTCGAAATAAAATACTTTTATAAATCTCAGATTTCACAAACCATTTATTAGTTATATGAATTAATGTATTATATTAACTAGTGGTTAAGACTAAGAACTATTAGTTAAAGGTTTGAGCCTCGTTTCAGGAGACCAACAAGTTAGTCCAATGTTTATATCACAAGCGTTTAGGTTATTTTAAAAATAGTAAGAATATAAATGTGACATATATTTTGTGAGCGCGTCATTATTTAAAAAAAAAAATTTGTATTTGATTAACATAAATTCAAAAATCACATTATCCAAGAATGATAATATCCTAGTTTTGATATAATAAAAAAACGTATTTTAATGATTCGTGTCATTTATAAAGTAGACATTCTAAAATAAGTGACTGAAGAAGAAACCATTTTCATATAAATTGTGTCACTTTTTCTTTTTGGTTACCTCTGCAAGCAATCCACGTGATTTTAAGATAATTACTTTGTCTATATATTATATATTATAGTTTCATGATATCTGATCCATAAAATTAATTTTTTTTTATATATTGTGTATTATTATATTACATAATTAAAACAGTTTGTGGAAGGTACTAAAATAGAAAACAAAATAGTTAAAAGTATTTTATCTAGGTACATTCATAATCGTTTTATGGTCTAGTGCACATAATTGTGATTATAGGATTATACTAACGATATTTTATATTTAATTAATACCATGGGTCGTGGACTCTATCTGCGTTGTCTAGAATGGTATCATAACGTGTGAATTATCATAATATAATATCTAGTTTATAGAGGACAGTTTTTAAAAAATTATCATTTTAATACAAATTAAATTAATCAACTAGAAATATATACAGAAAAAAAAAATATTGAAAGAACGACCACTTCCTATCTGGGGAAGCTCGTTCTTCATTTTCGCCATAGCACTCGCTTCCCTGGATAGAAAAAGATCCAGGTTCGAATCCCGGTCGCAACCAAATATTTTTTCTATACATATTTCTAGTTGATTAAATTAATTTGTATTAATTACCACAGAGCCATGTTATGAAAATGTAACTTCACAATAAAAATATGTTTTCCTTAATTACATTTTTTATTCTAGATGACACTTTATTTGTTTCCTTGTTATAAGTCCATAGTGAAAAAGGTCAGTTTTAATTTTTATAATATTATAATAGGTTTTCAAATTAAAATGTTTAAGTAGATTATAGCTCTTTAAAATATTTGTCAATTGTTTTATGTGACGAAGTAATGGACACTTTAGTTGTTTTATATTGTAGGAGTTGTGGTTTTTGAATATTATTGACTGTGATTTTATCAGAAAGTTTTGTCAATGTAAGACTGAAGCCCCTAACCTCTTATAACCTCACGCGTGTTTGTGCATATTGCAGTGTATATGGTGTACATGTGTGATTATTTATGTTTTGTCTAGAGCAAGGCATTAAAATGAAAGAGAACTTACAAATGTTGGTGTTTATTGCTAGATGAATAATACGAAGACAGGTACAATGAGTATACAGTAAAATGCGCATATGAAGCTGAATATTGGAATAGCTCGCACGAAATATCGTTGAAAAGGTGGTCTGCGGAGAAGTGGTCGCTCACTCCTAGGACAGTGTACGTCACGATGCATGGTGTCTGTTGATTGGTCGGTTTAGTTTCGACCCTATATAGTTATTAGGTGAGTCTCTACACGGTCATGCCTGTGAGGCGCGTGCAGGATCACCACAATATAATAGGCAAAACTTTGAATGCATAAATAAGCAACGATTAATCTTAAGAATTCTTTAAACTGATTTATAAATAAAATAAGTGATACGATATCTATCCAAAATAAGGTTTGTTAATATTAGATTAATTTTATTAGCGAGATATTTTTAACAGATGTAACAACTTATGACACTTTTATAGTATACGTTAAATTTATGTAAACAATATATAAGAATCTTAAATCTCAGGAATGCAATGAAGAGACTGGTGATGCTAGATTATATGATGTAATTATAAATGGGAGTAAACAAGGTAAATGGGCAAACGCCGACAAAGTAAATCTGATGAAGTCCACAACCAATAACTCTTCAACGTGCCACCAATATATCATAAAGTAGGGTAAATGCCACTGAACAATTTAAGCAGTAATATTATTATTATTATTAAGCTAAACGTATCTGCGTTTTTAAGAGCATAACGATAAAGAATAATAATGTGTAATAAAACCAGTTAATTATACGAATAACACATATTTATATCTTATAATATAAGATAAGTATTAACATTTTTATAAATTACTAAATAGTAAATGAGAAAGACCGAGATAGATGCTGTGGGAACATCGATTCAATTTCACCATTATTATCATCGTCCCTAGCCAATCAACAACGCGACGAACATTCAGGTCCCAGGCTTCAGCGAAGAAAAGTCGTCTAGCTCGACGATAGTCCGTCCGCTCCACCGCCCCGCAACAACGAGTCTCGCCCGGCGCTCGAGCGCCGCCGACTCGCTTCTCACCCTCCATATTTCACGCTACGCTATCATAAACCGCCCGTTTCATTTCCATCACCAAAGATCCACCACAATATATTTACCAATTATTGAGGAAGATGAGCGTGGCCTCCCACCAAAAACTGTCACCTGCGATCGAAAACAAGAATGAATGATACATGATACACCAAGAAGAAACCTACTGATATGCGAACGGTACGGATAGGGAGAATAAAGTATCAAATATTAACTAACTATGATATATTAAGCGCTAATCAATTATGTTATAATAAATATCACTCCATGACAATTTAAACATATTTAAATTCGCGATTTTAATAACAACAAGGTTGGTTAAATCTTAAGTAATGTACATTAAAATACGAGTTTCCAAACAAAAATGTAATATAAATGAAGAGCGGATATCGTTTAATGATTTATGTTCCATACCAGTAATCTGCCTATATTAATATTATCAATATATATGAGGTGAATCAGGGTAAATGCGAGATATAAATTATCGACATAAACTTTGAACTGTTCTCAAACTTCATAAGATTATGCTATGATTTTGAAACTTTGATAGAAGGATTTCCATTTTCAAAACCATTTTCTAATTTAAGTCTTTAAAAATCGGAATGTAACCTTTTAGGATAGTGAGTATTACCGCAGTATAAGGGCATCTAGTTTTATTATTACTGATAAATTGTTAAAATAATTAAAATGTCTTTACTAATCTGCTTAGTGACAACATTAATTAGTTATTTTGGTCCAAATAAAATCTAGTAAAATTGGTTAGACGGGAAAAGTTCGACATATGTAAGTAATTGTTTTTGAAATTGGGTAATATTTAAAAAAAATAATGAAACTGTTTACACATCACTAGATGAAGAAGTTTCAACCATACCAACCACTGAGTAAAATAAAATTGATGGGATAAGTGTATCTGGTCTTATAAATCCTAATCCGCGAAAATAATCACAAAACTAATATATACATCACAAACTACAACTGAAAGTAAAGGTACTCACCTAATAATATCAGCATCCTGGCACAAAAGATTATCGAGAAAGAATGAAAAGACATACACAACTCGCAAGTTGACATCAAACAACTGTCATCATTTGAAATGATATTACAAGCAAACTGTTTGGATTTACACCATATCTGCACCGTCTCTTCAAATATTGATTAATAACATTTCTTAATAGATTTCGGCACTGGAATCCAATTTCTACCATAATTATGAAACCTAGATGCACTTCTCCCATTGATGCTCTTACCCCGACTCACCTTGCCTAATTTTATTTCACAATGGAATTAAAATGTTTTTTACTATATCTGACTTTACAAGCCAAATTTTCACTTTTATCACATTTCTTCCACCATCCCTTTTCTCTTCTCTCTCAGAGACGTCTTAAAAAATAATTCCATCATGTCGTGAGCGTGAGCGTGACTTGTCAACTGGCGTAATAAAATAAAAAACAGTTATCGGTTAAAGCGATTATGGAAATAAAATCATCTAAGCTGTAAAGTCTCACGAAAGATTTACGGCCCGATACGTGATAACCAAGCCGCAGATTGGAGTAGAATAAAGAACTTGGAACATCGGGAACGTTATGCTACACTAGATATCCCGAGCCCCTATACACAAAATAGGTTCAAGATCAGGAGGACAGACCTGAAAGAGGTGAGCTAGTGGATGGATGTATGTTGCTCTGTAATGACTGCGATTATGAATTTCCGAGTCCCACAGAACGATAAAGAAGAAACAGTAAGGTCATTATATTATTAGTTTCAGTCATATCTACCATATCCAGCAAAATGAGAGGTGTAAAATATTGTAAAATATATAAAATTGTTTGAACTTTTATAATAATAGATAATTTGTATAGCGCCATTTTCGTAAAAACTTTCACCTCAAGGGCGCTTTACACATAAATTGTTTATAGTTCTACAAATATCTTTGTTTTTAAAATTAAAAAACTGTTATTTTCACTTATGGAAATGACTTTTTGAAAAGGTGCGTTTTTAGTTTCTTCTTAATTAAAGTCTCTGATGCAATGTTTCTTATGACGGAGGGCTAAGATTTATACGCTTTTGGGCCTGACACCGCAAATGCTCGTTCACTAAATTGAGACTTCTGGAAACGGTTAGTCGGTTCTACAACCCTTTTTACGCCTGAAGTAGAGGCTGACCTGAGAGTTTGACGTCTACCATTCAAATTGTCTGGGTTATAAAGTTCAGATAAATAAAATAAAATAGGATAAAATAAAGATACAGAGGCGCATATTGTGTCACCGTGTACATCAACCGGCACAATTTAAATTCAACTCTTTCAGGGAATCGGAGTCAATGTAGCTGATGTAAAAGGGATGTTATATGAGAGAATTTGGAAACTCCATATATTATCTGTGCAGCTGTATTTAAAATGGTTTGTAATCTATCCAGCTGAAATATTGGCGAGCCAGCATAACTTTCTGCATTGTTCGATATTAGTGATTGACGACTCACATATTAGAAAGTTATGTATTGTCACAAGGGTAGAAATACAATTTAAATATAAAGATATACAGCAAGAATCTATGAATCGAAACATATGTATATTTTTTAATTTTTACATTTTTATAATATTACTTGATTATATACAAAATAAAGTCACATATTTTTGTATATCGTTGCACCTCTCCAAAAAATAGATTTTCTCTTGTGCATGGAGAGGAATTACACATGAATATAATCGAGAGTTATGCCAAAAGCAATTATAACTTATTGAACTTGCTGTTGGAGTTTTCTAGTAATTGTTTGATTTGTGATTTGAAGGCTTTATAATTTTTTCTATCTTGATTTTATATGGGAGAGCATTAAAATTTGTTATACCTTGATAGGCGTAATAGTATTGAGAAGCACTAGTTTTAGATTTGGTGATTTCTAAGTTGCCACGCGATTTTGGTCGGTTACTTATTTTTGTGGAAATTGTTGAAATGAAATGGTTTTTGTGAATTTGTAATACTGCGTTATTTTTGAAGATTTTATTTAAATTAAGAATCCTTAAGGAGTTGAACGCTGTGCAGTTGGAAATTTTGATGGTTTCTGAAGTATGTTTTTTTCAAAATTAGTATCTGAACCTTTTCTACGGGTAAGAGGTTAGTCTTGAAAGTCCCCCCCTCCAACCAATTATCCCATATTGTTAAATAGATTGGGCAAGAGGGAAATAAATCGTTTCAATCATAATATATGATAGGATGTTTCTTAATTGAATGAAAATGTAAATTAGTATACTTACTTCAGTGACTGTATTTTGTACCTGTTGCTACCGGGATTCGAACCTGGACCACTTCCTTTCCGAAAAAATGCAACTTTACAAGAAAAATATGTTTTCTTTAATTAAGAAATATTCATTATTACAGTTGCAATAATATATACTTTTGAATGATAACACATGGTGAATGATAAGTTCTAACAATTGTATCGTACTATGCTAAACTTTATAAATTTTTAAAATGGTATTCCTTAGTTACAACATCAAAAACATTAAAACGTTAAAAATATCTTGGACCTTTAATAACGCAATAATCTAGTATTAGTATTTTTTTAATTTCATCAAACTGATGTATTTAAAGATCCACATTTAAGGCTTAGCGTGAAAGGTACAGATCCGTTTCCACCAGACTGTAAATGCTATTCATGCTTCCATGCCTTGATGCGATTTGGCGCATATTTTCAGTTCATTTTCCGCATGAAAAATGTCAAATTCTGCATGGGTTAAAATTTACGTAGCTCAACTTTAGTCAAACACGTTACGTTTTTAAAAAGAATTTAATTTTCAAACTTTGCATCATTTTTACTAGTGTGATAATTTATAGGTTTTAGGAATAAGTTATTTTTATGCACTAAATTTTCTGTTAGTTATTGTTACAGATGAAAAATTGATTTTTTAAAGATGTTTTGTGTTCATAATAATTTTTTGAAAAATGAGAAGGCAACGTCTCTTTTTGTCTTTTGTCTCACAGACTTCGATCTAGTTCAAGAGGCAGTGAATATGCGATATGTGATATGTCGAAATCAAGTGAACAAAATAATATATTTAAAAAATATACTACGTAAATAAATACAGCTCATACAGCGATATCACAACAATTTGGAAAACATTATTATTATTTAACATTGTTTTTTAATCACAGGTTTCAGAAAACTAAATTTCGTTCTTCAAGATGACACATTAACTAACTAAAACCATATATACCATGTTATTCTAATGTACTAAAAAAAATTAATTAAAATAATTATTATTTAAAAAATAAATATAGTAAATACCTAACTCAAATCATAATGATTGACTTAGGGCCGGTTGTGTCATCAGTAGTAACTTTTTACTGCCGCCCGTAGTAAAAATCCTATGCGGGTTGTTGTTACATCTGAGATGTCTATGGATGCGACAAATAATCATGAAATATGCTTTATTTTATGCATTATCTATGGATTTTTTCGCCTAGCGTTCGATATCTGTCACCTTGGCTGTGAAATTTTTATGTTATATGTAATAATGTATATTAAACAGCTAGATCATTATCGGACAAACTCTCATCACTAAAATAATGGGATATTGAAGGATTAATGGTCATATCCTGCAACTTTCAAATTATCCATGTGTCAGATGACTTTTGGAACAGCTGTGAAAAATCCGTCATATTTAACTATCGATTTTCGTAAATGAGTTTACTACGGGATGTACTTTCGAGAAGGAAATATTTTTTTACTAACGATCAAACTACCCGTTTTCGCAAAAATGTTTACTATAGTAAAAATATACTACTGATCACACAACCGGCCCTTAATAAAACAAAATCATTAGATTTTTTAGAATACTTTTTGTGGGTAAATTAGTTAGCTTTACACACTTTATTTTTTTCTAATGATTCTAAATTATTCAATTTGAGACCAACTTGTTTATATATAAAACAGACAATCCTAAAATTTTATGATAAAAATATGTTCCTTATCTAACAAATGATTTGCATATTCTGAAAAACTATTAGTATTTAAGCATCTAATTTAATTAACACAAAGTTGATTTTGCTAACATTAAAAATAGTAAATGAAGTATTGGGGAAAGAAAAGAAAAATATACATTAAATATCATGGAAAAAACAGTAACGGAAAAAGTATTGCTGACAAATTTGATAGTATATTTAATGACTCAATAGAGAGTATTAAAATATCCTCCAATCAAAAATTATTAAATTCAAATGATTACGCCAGTGATGAACCCCAAACATTATCTATGTACTTGCCATGACCAACGATAAAAATGATAGCTGGCATAATTGATAAATTAAAGGTAAACGAGGGAAATGGATATGATGGAATTAGGGCGAGAGATATAAAGCAAATTATAGACATAATATCCCCAGTATTTTGAATATTAATTGACACTTCATTGAACCATGGGATTTATCATAGTTCTTTCAAAATAGCTATTGTCCGTACTATATATAAAAATGGAATGCATTATAAAGTCGGTAACTACAGACCCATTTCTAGTGAAAAGAGCATCGAAAAATACATTTATATGCACTTACAAAACTATCTACAAAAAAATAACATTATATCTAACTATCAGTATAGATTCCAAAGAGTGAAAAGTTGTAAGAGTCTATTAACAAAACTGTAAAACTATGTCAACAATGCGTTGAATAATAAACAACATGTATTGCTACTCTTAATTGACTATAGTAATGCATTCGACACACTGAATCACAAAAAAATAATTGAAGCAATGAAAAAGAAAGGAATCAGAGGAAACTTAAAAAAAATATTAGAAGACTGTTTAAAAAACAAAAAAATACATGTCAAAATAAAGAAACAACTAAGTGAAGACAAGATGTTAAAGACAAGCATTGCGCAAGGCTTAATAATTGAACCAAAATAATATTTACTGTATGCAAATAGACTCAATAAAGTGCACATAGAAGGAGTCGTATATTTATTTAGAAATGACACATTGAAAATGAGTATGTGACAGAAGCCACAAAACAATTACAACATGATCTGAATAAAATATCAAAGTGGTCCCATGATTATAATTGGATTATTAACAGAGAAAAAACCAAGACTCTTTATATTATACACTTCTCCGCAAAATAATAGAGGGAACATAGATAATAAAAAAGCACATTCATCCCAATGCATGCATAACAATTATATATACTGTTCTTGCAAAGAGTTGTAAGTAGTGAATATATACAAATATGTACCTTGGAGTAACGAAAAATTTTAATTTTGAAATACACATACACAATATATGCTAAACTCCGAGTTTGTATGGTTAAACTACACCAATTCAAAAACATATTAATGTTCAAACTCCTTACGATGACTTACATAAGCTTAGCCGAAGTAATTATATCATATGGAATACTGTCATGGGGAGGAACACACAAAACATACATTGAGAAAATATTTAATATGCAAAAAAAACTGTTGAAAATAATTGTTCCCGATGAAATAAGAGCCCAAAGCAGAAACAATGACTATACCTTATTTAAATACTGCGAAGTTCTTCCTGTCAAACAATTATATTACTACAAAAAAATCATAAATTATTATAAAAACGAAAAGATAAATGAAATTTAAACACAGCTACAGAACTCGTCAGATCACAAATAAGCAATTCATTGTGCCGATAGCCAACAACTTCTACGGGGACAAATCAACATTGATCACCATTCTATGGCTCTCCAACAAACTGCTGGATTACATCAAGACCATAACCCAACCGGCAAGGAGATCAAAGGAACTATGGAATTTCTTACTAAATAATACAAACTTTGGAATATAGGAATAAACAGTTAAAAATTACCTGTTTTATAATAATTGCCCCTTACTAATTTTATGATGTACTAATGTAAGAATAGATTAAGAAACATGCTGACTAACCATAACGGCTTGGCACGATCTAGCAAAAGGAAACTTAAAATAAAAATTCATATAAAAAATCACTTAATTGAGTTTAAATACATCTACCGGTTTCGAAAAATACCATTTTCTTCTTCAGGATGTCATAACTAACTAAAACATATATTATTGTTTCTTTACCGGAATCTATTTTTAAAAAATCTATTTAAAAAAAAAAAACAAAACAATTATTTAAAAAAAAAATCAAAAAACTAAATTTACCTAATAATTTGGTAAAAGATCTATGTCGTTTGTTAAACCTTTGTATGAACCAAAATTATCTTCAATTTAATAATATTGTGTATAATCAAACAGAGGGTCTTCCTATGGGAGCACCCACAAGTCCACTAATAGTAGATATTTTTGTAGATAATTTGGAGAGGAATATTCTTGATTGTGATTCTCCTTTGTTAAAAAATGTTTTGTTGTGGAAAAGGTATGTGGATGATATATTAGGTATTTGGTCAGGTTCACAACGTCAACCAATTACATTTTTAAATTTCATTAATTCATTTAATAATAATATACAATTTACATTAGAAATGGACCTTAAATTTTTTGGATCTAACATTGATTAAAAATAATAATAAAATTGAATTCAACATTTTTAGAAAACCAACTTTTACAGATACTATCATACACAATGAATCTAATCATCCATTATCACGCAAACATTCAGGGTTCCACTCCATGATACATCGTTTAGTCAATATTCCTATGTCAACATCCTATTTCAATATTGAATTGAATACAATTAAAAATATAGCAGTTAATAACGGGTATAATACAGGTTTGATAGACACTATTTTAAAAAATAAATTAAAATAATATAATAATAAATTTTGATATAAATCACAGATAAAACATAATGATAATAATGATTATTGGCGTAGGATTTTATACATAAATAACTTTTCGAATCAAATATCTAAACACCTACCACGAAAAATTAGACCGGCATTTTATACAAAAAATAGTATAGGAAATTTACTCATAAATACTAAAGACAAAGATGATAAATATAACAATTCTGGTTTCGTCTAGTGGCAACTAAGTACTTTGGACATCTTGAATCTGTCCGCCGGGATTTAAGGATTACCAAGATACTTTCGACAACATGGATTCTTGCACACTTTGGATATGTCATCAGAAGAGACGATAAGAATCTCGAGAAACTCGCACTCACTCTGATGAATTATTTTTCACGTGCTCTATCCATTAGAGGGACGTTGGTAATCTTGAATATTTCAGATATCACATTATAGTTCTTACAGGCCCCCGACATTCAGCGATCTTATACTTATCTAGATCTTTCATCACGTATCCGAGATATTGAAATTTTAGAATTTTTATTATTTAAAATGTGTACTTATTTATCTTTATTCATCTGAACCATAACATCTTTATTAGTAACACTATCTATTCAGCTTATTTTGAGCATTCTTCTGTCGATCCACATCTCAAATGCTTAAGGTTGCCTTATCATTTCTTCGATATGTGTCTATGCTTCCATTCCATAAAATAATAATCGAAAACACATAGCATTATATATACACATAGACAACATAAATAAGTTAGTAAAGTTCTCTTTAAATGCATATCAATATGGCATAAGACCGGAAGAAGTGGAGACGTTTTAGGCACCAAGTTACAGGCATATCACGGGATCATATCGCTCAACGTAGGGCACACGATTAAAAATAAGAATCATGTAAAATGTCTTAATTTTCTTAGATAATTGGGCTAAATGATTTGGGAAAAGTTCGGTCAAATTTTGCAATAAATAAATCATGGCAAAAAATATTTTCCTTCCTCTAATTTTCAGAGGTCACGTGTGTGACTCAACTTGTATGTTTCGTACTTTTTTCTTGGTTATTTTTAATACAAATCTTTCCCAACAGCCGTCTTCCTATCTTCTAACTTATTTTATATACAATATTTTATATTATTAGATTCACATTTAATAATGACATTAAATGTTTAACACAAAAGCGGGTTTCCGGAGTTCCTATTTACATTTAAGAAATTTAAATGAAAGGACAATACACATTGAGTAAAGTCCTTAAAACCCCAGTAAGTGTTCCTCGCAGTCGAATACTAAAGCACAATGAATAATTGTTCTGCCAACTAATACCTGGTCTTTGATCTGTCTTTGTGCCTGTTCAGTATTGAAATTCCCTCAATAATATACATAGGTACTCCTTTAAAAGAACCATTGGTGAGAAATTGCCATCCCGCGGGATAGAAAATAAATCGGGCTTTTCCAGGAGTTTGGAACAAAACTTATATTTATTTTAAAAAAGGATACTTCTAAACACGATATAGTATATAATATATTTATTTGAATATGTTCTAGTATAAACTTAGATCTGTTTAAAAATGTATCTATTTTAACAATAAAATTGATAAAACACATTATTGGTCGGAAAACATCTTAAATTGCGCCCCTCCGAAAAAAGTTCATACAACTAGATTAATCTCAGAGAAAAGGTCGTCAAAAACACGTTATGGTGACTACATATTTAATTCAGAAATCTCATAAACGTTGTGACACTTTTTAGAATGTCGCATATTCGAAAATTCTTAATAATCATTCACTAATTGAACACTCACATGTTTGAAAATTAAAATAAGTCCTTTCTCGTTCCGGTAGGAAAGTAAAGTAAAAAACTTATTTCTGAATTCAGTTCTTCAACCTACCTAAAAATTTGAATTAATTAATAATTCTTATCTACTACCTACCTCCATAAAATACAATGCTAAGCACTTATTTTTTAATAAATACGATTTTAAAATGTCCAGAATAAATGTTATTTGTTTATGTTAAAGAAAGTCTCTCTTCAACGTATAGAAAAAGATTATTACAGATTTTGTTCATTCATTTTTTTATATTTGGCGAGTGTTTTCACACTAATTACAAAAATTTGATTAAAACTTATTATCAATAATGAGAATAGTTGTCGATACCCTGTTTTGGTCATTAGAAATCAATAAATATTTTTTCAATACTGAGAACATAACATTTTCTTAAATATACTCTTAAGTTTTCACACTCATCAGATAATATAAAAAATTCTACCATGGACAGTTTTCTCCTCAGTTATTTTGTCGTAGCAGACATTTCAGGCCACATTAGTTGTCATCACGAAGACTGATGAAAAATGAAGACAACAAAACACAGCCTAGTGATACCATGTTGCCAGAATTCAGAAGAGTCGTTCATATATCTACCGTGTTACAGACTTACTCAGCCAGCAATATACTGGATATTGCTTTGTTCAGCTTCAGGCCATCTTCTCTGTTGACGTTATCTGAATAAATTTATAGGGTTTCCTCTGTTCTTCGTGTAGCGTGTGAGAATTACCAGTTTGAATATGAATTTACAACTCTGCGTTTAGAATTGTATTCGTTAAATATTTAAATCGAAAGCGCGGTTTATTTAAAGACATATAAATATGTTTATTATACTGGGAGAAAATATCAACCTCGCCGATTCAATCGGCTAAGTAGTGATCGCTGTGCAGCTACGGTAATTATTTCCGTAATTGAAAATATTCATAATTAAATATAAATAATTGAGAATATTCGGTGTCTTGACTAAATATACAGATCAAGCTGTTTGTTTATTGGCTCAATATAACATGCAATGTGAAAATCAAAATTGAAAAAATAAACAAATAACGCATCTGATAAGTACCAACCTATTTCGATAAATCTCTGAGACGAGAGATCAATTTCTCATCCATGTATATGCACCATTAGAAGCTTCAGTATGACAGTCTATTTTTTGTGCTTGCAAATATTTCTGACATTAAAGATTTAAAATAAAATTATAAAAATTTATCTAAGTAAATCGCGCAGAACCAACAGATTCTTGCTCTATACCGATACCATTTGATCGAAGTCTCCTCGGAAATTGTATTATACATTGAAAAATTAATCACTTTGGTTAATTTTTTCACGATCGCCACATTTATAGGATGTAAATCCAGAACTTGCACAAGCTTCACATTGATAGGTTCATAGACGAGAAATTTCGCGAGCGGTCTCACACTATTCCCACGGTATCGGTGCATACGCGCGGTGGTCGCCCGCCTTCGGGCTGTGGGACATTTTATCGGAATATTCATCTACAATCTAGAGGAAAATAATGTATACTCCCTTCCTTCAAAATGGCGTAATCCACTACCAATTCTATTGCGGATTTATAGGATGACCAATTCTGCTTGATGGAACGCGGAGGAAAGTATTGCGTGTGGACCAACCAGGATGCAAAATTTCTACAAATCACGCAATTTTAAGGTTACTACATCTTTCTGCTACATTTGAATTATTGTCGTTACTAGCATTTGCCTAGAAGCCTTCTTATGATTTATAATATTTTTGTTGAACTTAAACTTGATTGCTGTTTATTTTTTCCAATATTTAATTTTGTAATGACTTTTATTTAAAGAGAGGATGAGTTTATTGTTGCTTTTCCTATTATAACTGAAACTATTGGAGTAAATCATGTATTGAAAAATGATTTCTGTTTCAATTTAAATTCAATTTGTTATCATATTGCATCGTTACTTGAATTCTGAATCGATTACATTAGGATTTATTATTTTTTAATATTATAATATACCAGCGTTGTGAAGATTATCATCCAGGTTACATAAATCAGAATGGTCCAATGTCATTAATTTACGAATCAAGAAATGTACCGTGTTTAAGTCATTATCTAGTATTAATCTAATTGTTAAATACCAAACTATTTCATGTTTCGTAAAAAGTACTGCTTCTTATTAAAAAATAATATATCTTGTAGAATGGCGAGAGGTTCACGACGGCTAGTAGGCGGTGACAATATTTGGAACATTATTCTCCTGATCGTAACAATCTCGGACTCACATATCGCATTTCTCCGAAAATACGACATCCTTAGAAAAAAAATACTCTTATTCCATACCTGGGCATCAAATATGGCACACTATAAATGGTAATCTACTATGTTGAAATAAAGCCTTCTTACGGAACCAAGTAAAATTATAATAAAGATCCTTAGGTGGAATTTACTAGATAGATGAAGTTGTGTGAGAGAAATTTAAATTCACAAAGGTCCAACAGGTAAGGTAAGAAATGGATTTAAACCTTGATAGTTCACAAAAATGAGTTTTGTAGAGATGTCGATGATGAGTCAATTTATTGTGAATAACATAGAAATTACATCATGAGGTATGTAATGATAAATTTAACCGTTGGGGAATGTTGTATGTAAAATTATTACTGGAGAAGGGAAAGTTCGTTTTGTATTTTGATGCGTAGAAGTAAATTGAAAAAAGTCATATAAAGTTCACTGCACTGATTTGAACCGGAGAAAATACAAAAAAAGGTTATCTGGTGCTGTAGAAATTCAGGTAGTATATTCTCATAGAAGTGTAGAGAATTCTGCTAAAGTTGGTGAATCATCATTTTTGAGAGGAGATCCCGTGGTTAATCAGGATGGTTCTGCCAGGCATCAATTTGAGGGCATGATAGAAGACCATAGTAGAATCATAAGACTTTGAGGATATAAAAAAAACTTCGACACAGCCTTCCAGAAATACATTGGCTATGTGATCGCATCTTAAAGGAACACAAAAAAAGAAAAATTTGAGATCGTACATGTGAATATTTTGTTAAGATTTTATTTTTATACCTTTATACACCTGCAATCCGGGAAATATATAGCCAATATGAAGCTTTGGAGAAATATGCGAAGGCACCGGTTTAGAAAATTGAAACGAGTAGATCGACTAGTATCGATACACAGCTAACCGAGCATCGGTAAATTTCGTATAGGCTCGTTAGTTTCCACGAACGGTAGCGCTATTGGAAAATGACCAAGTCTGAAATTAAAATGAAATAGTGCATATATGCAATTTCGAACGGTGCCAGCGATCTGCGGTCTCATGGGTGTAAGAAGGACAGTACAGGAGGGAAAGAGAGAGAGAGAGAGAGAGAGAGAGAGAGAGAGAGACCTAGTTTGAACTAAAACCTCTTTGCTGGAATAACATTATTTCATTATAATCATAGTCACCTGACACTAGGTATTTATTTTGATTAATATTTATTTGTCCCCCCAAGAGATGATCATTGAATAACAACAATGTGGTAAGTAGATGACACTGATCCAAATTCCCACACTCTCATGCTCGCCACTAATCTGACCGGTGGAGGATAGAACGCCAGCCTACATCTCACAACATATCTATATGTACTCGCTTGATATTCCATAAAATCGAAGTCGTAAATACAATGTTTTTTGTAAACTCTAAAAAGCTAAACATTTCAGGAACACACTCATGCCATCCAACGAAAATCGTAAAATGTTACCCGTAAAAAGATGATCAGAGTCGGAGAATTCAAAAGAAAAAAAGGGTTTTGGAGAAACTTGGAATTGATGACGGACGCAGAAAAGGGGAAGGTTTAATTTGTTATTTTTATTTGACCGCCGAATTTCGAAGGGAATAAATAAATATAAATTTTGTTCCCGTATATTTATGTTTTCAACGTTAATTTTCATCTCCCGTAAAGTTTTCTAAACGAAAATCGATACACGGTATAAGATAAATGGTAGATGCGTAGAAAACTTTATAATTAAGGACTATTTAAATATTTTTTCTAATTTATATTATATGGTTACTTATGTTATTTAAATTAATTTCATAAATATACGGTTACATCAGGATTTTGCACCTACATATATACACAATTATATAACAATAAATTATATATATACACAATTATATATATATATATATAATTTATTGTAAAACAATAAATATACGTGTCTAACTAATCATCATCATCATAAGTTAGGGCTGTGGAGCAGGCATCACAGTCTCGAGTCATATCTTTCAATACAATCTACCTACATATTTCCTTACTGTATTTTTATTCGTATTTAATTCTTGGTCGAGTTCCGGTCATGCTCGCCATCTCTCAGTGAGGCCAGAGTAGGTATCTTAGTCATCTAGATTTTATAATTGTCACAAACTGTAAAAATAAATTACATAAATAAATGATATTGTTAAAATGCAAAATAACCCAAAACAATATTTTGTTCAAGGCTACAAAAGCACTTAGCCAAAGTAAGGGACGGACGGTCATAAAAACTCGCTATTGTTAGACGCAGGTGGACCGACACAGCTTGGGTACAGCAGCGAATACAGCGGCGGTAATCCGGCAAACATGTCTAGAGTCACGTAGGCAAATGCGCCTTGAGGGATGCTTCACCATAGGCGACCAGTCTTTTGATATTCTCCGCCGTGAGAATTGGCTCCGTCTAAGGCGAGATTTTATTTTCAATCAGAAAATAAAATCTATATCGTCTCTAAAAGTATCAAACAAGCGCTTTATACATTGTAATTATTTTTAAATAGCCTTATTTATAAGTATTAAAGTATATTGCTCATTTTCCACTTTCAACACATGCAAGTATCTTAAAATATAGATTATAAGTTTTTTTATATACAAATATTCGTTCATTTCATAACCATTTGACTTGTCAATATTTAAAAAAGAACCAATTAGACTAGATGCCTCCCCCCTGAACATGAAGCCGAGGAAGAAAGCAGAAGTTACCTAACAATATGTAGAATTTTATAATTGCCTGCGCATGTAATAATTGTTGCACCCTTCATGTATATGTACCATCACGTAGGTAGGCACATGGATATAGCGCCATCTACTTGTATCCAGATATATAATAGATACATGTATATGTCGACTATCCACAACTTTATTAAGACTTTTGATACATTCTTCGTAACCTCACATTTTTGGTCCATCCCTAATAATGTTATGTAGTACGGATCCTTTCGTTATGTTCACGCCTCAGATCAATACTTTTTTATAAAGTTAATAACTTGCAGGAAAGATTCATAATAAAATATTTTAATACAAATTGAATGAAACAATTAGAAAAATATACAGAAAAAATCTATTTATCGAAAAAATATTAGTTATAGATTAGTTCATGCTCTGTTTTTAACCTCTTAATGAATGAATTTAATACACCAATCGGTTTCGGAAAATACCATTTCCTTCATCAGGATATCAAACTAACTAACTAAAACCATATATGTCAAATTGTTGTTTTTAAAAAATATACATTTTAAAATTATAATTTTTATTTAAAAATAAATTGAATAACTAACTTAAATTGTTACGATAAATAAAAATATGAATCTTAACCACAAAGATAACATTGCTGATTTTAAAAGTATAATTAAAGGTGTGGTAATTGACTTAATGATACAAAATTATTAAATACATTTTTTGGGAAAAATTTTCTAGAATGGGACTTTTGAATATAATATTTTGGATGATTTTACATGCTTTACTCATTTCTAATGATTCAAAATTACTCAATTTAAGACCAACATTGTTTATATTTAAAACAAACAATCCCAATTTTTTATCAAAAGTATCATTTTATAATCAATTCTGAAAAACCATTACTGTTTAAACATTTTAGATGCTCTTTGACTTTTACGTTAAAATTTTGACCTGTTTTCCCAATATAAAAAACAGTACAATCTATACAGCTACGTTTATAAACACGGGACTTATTAAATTTATCATCTTTGTCTTTGGAGTAATTTTCCTATATTATGATTTGTATATAATGCCGGTCTAATGTTATGTGGCACATCCTAATGAAGGAAATTGTATTTTACGAAACCAGTTGTATTAAAGATAACTCATTTAGTGGTTAAAAACAAAGTTTTAAATAATCTATAAAAAAATAATATTAACTACAATATAAAATTTGCAACTTATATTAAAAGTATTAATTGCTGCCGGGCCAGCAACTAAATATTATTTTGATAAATAGATTTTTTCAGTATATCTTTTTTGTTGATTAATCAACAAGATATCATATTATATATCAAAAATACCACAGAACTATAAGATATATATTCTGAAAATGCAACTTCATAACAAAAATGTTTTCTTAAAAATAAAATATTTAGCATAAAAGTACGAAGAATCGATATCTGACATTATTCTTCGACATTTATAGAGTTTTTTTTATTATGACGGTAGATCATCACTCTTTCGAAAGCACGCTATGGTTTGTGATTAACTTTCAATAGTTTTTTTTTCATATTAATTCTAGTGAAAATACAGAAAAGTAAAAGAATCGTGTTATTTTCGAGTGTGAGTTCTGTCGTGGAACCAATGCAGCGTAGACAGCTCTAAATATCAACGACATGTTTGGTGAGGATATATCCAATAAACGCATAGTATGTGGATGTTTTAAAAAATTGCTTTTCTGGAGATTGAAATCTTGAAAATGAGCTACGAAGGCGACCTAAGACTATGTTTGATATTGGTGAGCTGGAAGTTGTAATGAAAGGTTTTTAAATTCATATATATATATATTGTGACGTGTTGGGCGCCAAAATGTGACATCGTATATGCACGTCTACCGACTTGCTCAGGGTATTGCATGAAGTGCGTGGGTCTGGTTCACAGAATTCACCATATCGCCTGCCAAATTTCAAATTTTATAATCACAAAGTTTAATTAAAAGACAAGAAAACACATGAATATTTAAGTAGAAAACCATAAGTGATCCATCACTAGAATGTGATAAGATGAAAAAGATCAGATTGGCAATTTTTGCCTCAATAAAAATATGAAGTTTTACTACTATTTGAATATCTGAATCAACATATTTTTGTACAACTAATAGTGTGATAAAAATACTTGATTCTTTAAAATGTGAAAATCTTCACCTAGGAAATAACATTACACAAATTTGTCACCTGACAAGTTTGTCAGGTTAGATGTAGCAAAAAATCACATCTGATAAATTGGTTGAACACGAGCAGAAAGTTATTAATTTTTAAATTAAAAAATGAAAAGAAAGATTTTTTTTTTATTAATATTAAAAATATAATACAGATTGAATAATCAGTGGATATATATATTTTAGCATTTGTTTCTTCTCTATGAGAGTAAGACTCGTGTATAGAGAAGGAGTATATACGAGTTAATTAATGTTTCAGTTAGTCTGTGTACATATTTTTTTTACTTCAATACTCTCAATATTAATAATGCACAACAAAATTCATTTTACAACTATTACACGCGTAGTAAATGTCCATTGCGGCAGAGATCCACAGTCTTCATTCAGATTCGACTTGTCCGAGGTACCCGTAAATACTTGTATCTCTGACTCACCAGAACGTCAGGAAGGCTGGGTCATCTACTTGCATTTCATCTTCGGTTGTAAATTTATCCTGTTGTATACTGTTTAGCGGCAGAGATCAAATCGTACCCCTCCTTCATTCTTCAGACATATTTAATTATTCTCACCCTTCCTCACTTATACGAAGTCACATCTTCGTTATTTTTACATCGGACTGAACATCCGTGCTAGTCCTGTCAAAAAACAAGACGGTAGCGAGAATTCTTTTCCTTACGTGGTCAGTGTTGACAATTGGTGAATGTCAATTCCCAACCTATCTTGTGCGCGTTAGGTACCAAATATAACGAAATAATATATATATATATATATACATATATAAATTTAGAATATAGTTGTGACGAAACGTTAAACAGTAAAATTCATATATATATCTTCACAACTGTATTCTAAATTATATATAATATTTATCATTTAAATAATTATAAGTACTTCACAATCTAACTGATAAGCCTTCGGAAAATAAATTTTTCCAATTACTCAACTAATGAACGAGGTTTTCAGCTCAATATTAACCCTATCTCGGTGGGACAAGACCTCTCCAATTTGCGAAATACAACCTCATAAGCAGTATTTGTATGTACTTACATCCCTTAGATATTGTAGGTAGATTCTTGTTATAACCGCAACCTTAATTAATTTCTGGATACTAGGGTGCCGACAGACAGCGATATTCCGCGGGTCTACGGTGCTACGACAGTTAACCTACGGTGCAACTTAATTGGACGTATTATATAGATATACTACGTTAATCAAGAATTTTACAAAACTTGACAACCATATTTTTTTTTTATATAAAAAGAAACTTAATTATAAATTAATACTAAAAAAATGTAAAATAAAATTCGGTAAAAAGGATTTTTGGGATATAATTTTTTTTTTGCTATCTTGTCTTTATTAATAATATTTTTATTTTATTAGAACTTTATTTTATCGTATCGTTAATCTTTAATCTCTATGTACACTAAATGTATGGTATTTTGATTTGGTTGGCATTAAACAAACAAAAAAAAATTCGTTAAATGTGTGCAGTGAAAATATGGTTTTTATAAACGGTTAATGTGTTACGTAGTCAAACACAAGGTTTATTCATTATTTTAACAAAAACATGAGTTACCTTTTACCAGGTCGTACTGAAATGGGTCCGATCCATTGCATCAATTATCCAGACAAGGGAGAAGAAGGAATTTTCAATCAAATAAATGTTGAAAAATTTAACATAATCATTTATTCTAAATTATCGCGATTAAAAATAAGATATATGACAAAATACACTCAATTTTATAACCAATTTGTACAAGATACTTGATTTACTTAACTTAAGAGTCCTTCCAGAGTTTAGAATGGAGACAAGTAGATGTTCATGATGTTTTTATTTTAAAATGCTAAAACATGACATTTTATGAATGGTAGCATCTCACCATGCTTATGGTTCAAATCAGACTTATTATTCTTGAAGCCAAAATAAAATCTTACAACTATCTTAATGCTTACATAATTATTTACATCAATTGGGGAACTTTTTGAGCGGGAGGGAGAGACTTGTGCCAACGCGCGCTCCATAAATATATATATGTAATATAGGTTAAAAGTACCTCTTTCTTCTACCGATGTGGGTGGCGATGATCTAGCCAATCTTCTTGGCGTTGCCTTAAACAAGGTCTGACGATGAGATCTCGCCCGACGTGGATCCGGAAATTGCTGCTTACCGCGTGAATTTATGATTGATTATTGTCGTGGCACTAAGTTTCCTGCGATTTTCTTGGACACATCCTACATGTGACTTATTTATATCACGACTTGGCTTTATTTTTAATAAGTTCTGCACACAATGATAGATCACACTCGAAATCTAATAATCTGTATTTATTAACTTGGGATGTTTTTAATTTGACTCCAAGTAATCACGGCCGTAGTAAACTGTGATATTAGTAATATAATTATCCGCTATTTTATCGTGAGCCTGAGAGTGAAATCCGAAATACGCGCGTCATATTTAGATTTTCGACTTTCAGAAAAGCTTATTTATTACCACGGTGCTAAATTTGAACTACCGCAAGGCAGCCGACCACGCGATCTTTAGAAAATAATATTAAGAAGATCTTTGAAGGGAGACAGATCCGCGAGCTTTCACTTGTACATTATATTTTAGAAAGAGAAGTCTATATTTAACACCTACATTCCTTATCTACAGAAAGTGCACCTGTACGCTTATCTAAATATAGAATGGATGCTGGACTTCCTCAAGTAGGTGTAAGTCAAGTAAGAGTCAAAACCTTTCTATCCGGGCGCCCGATTTGTTTTTTAAACGCCATCTAGCCCTGATTGTCCTTGACACGGGATGAGGCTACTGACTGTAACGGAGTTGCTTTTTCTAAAATATAACTCTAAGATATCGTTTTGTAACAAATGTGTATACAATAGAGTAGATAAATATATGTTTTTTTAATTAACGAAATGAAAATAATATTAAGAAATTGTTACTAGAATTTATGTGACCTATAAGACGTCATCGAAAACTCTGGCAAATATATTAAATGATAGCTCTGTTAGATATTAATCAGTGAGAACTGAAGATGAGGCAAAATAAATGGTCAGGAATGGATTATGTGATTTTCTAACATATCTACTTACCTGTACAAAGAAGGGGAACTAAGTAATAATTAACTAGTTTTAAAATAATTCTGATGAATTTTACTCTAGTGAAAATCTTAAAAAACATTAAATCAAACATGTACATTCCAAAATATGAAACACTACGAAGAATTTAATATCGATGTATGTGACTTATCAACCTAAAGGTTTTACCTAAGGCTATATAAAATTTTGCTACCCCACATAAGTTTGCTTTAATTCAGCCAATAATGTGCAAGGTTACTCAGAAGCAACGATTATATGGAATGCAATAAGGCTTCGATTATTGAATTTTGTTTAGGTTTTAATTACCCGTCTACCACCAAAGGTATAGAATACTCAACGTTATTTACTTTATATTGGCTACTGTCCTTTTTATTAATGAAACAACGTACTTCAATTTGGTGGGAGACATTTAAACAAACACCCAATAAAGATAGCATTTCAACGAACATATAGTATTATATAGTCTGTCAAATGTCTAGTGTATTTTGCGAATAAATTAACATTAAATAAAATAAAATCACATAAATATTCATGAGGTTTGTGAGGTTAAATAGCTATTAGTTATAAAATTCACATAATTCTTGCATGATATGCAATCAAAACTAATGTAGAATGTCGACTACGAAATAATTTTATGAAACAATAAAAACTTCAGAACATAGGTCTGTGATATTTTAAAAATAAAATCGCTAAAAATAATGGCGCAACAACAATATTTTTCGATAAAATTGATTTTATATGTATATCTTTATAATTAATATATTTAATTCATATTTACAAAATTTTATTTTCTTTTAGAAAAATATGATATTTATGCAAGTGGACATTATTTTATAAATTGGACCGCATCGTTTTTGACAAGATCACGATTTCTGTAGAATCACGTTATAAAAAATATTTTTAAAAATCATTCAGTATTAACAGAAAAGCCATATTTCATCAGGTGTGAATATTTTTTTTTCACTACTTATTATGCTTCTAATGTCAAACTATTTAAAACCTTCCTAGATAAATATTAAATATGCTAAACATATTTTAAAAAAAGGCTATAATCATTCATATTCAAATAAATATGTAAAGATTTAAAAAATACGGGGTCTGTGTCGAGTCAAGTGCGCATGGTTCAAGTGAAACATATTTGCGTTTTCTCACTTCATTGCTTCTTGAAAGGCAACTTGTACGCACTTGATTGAATTCAAGCGTGTTACTCTTGAGTTCACTTTGCTTTGGTATAATTAAGAAAAATATACTTTTAAATTTTTAACTCGAGAAGTTTACGCGATACGCTCCTGATGCCACCATCCGGAAGAAACTCTATACGTACTGGTGCATGGTAGTGGTGGATTTAGTGTCGTGATGCATTTTCATCTCCATAAATCAGTTTTAGTCTGAAGTGCCGGCATAAAAATTATCTTTGTAAAGTTAACAATATTTTCGAGAGACGAAAATTACTCACGACAGCACATTATATTTATGTACAATTATTGCACCACTGTTCAATGCCCGGTGACGATTAATTAGTACGGTTCACGGATCTGTTTGAAATATTACCTTGCTACACGTTTAATACATTTGTAGGAATGTTAAATGCTTTAGCGATTATAAAATGTGTACGTAGGTACATTAAAATTATTATGTGATGTCTGGGTACGTTAATAGTATCACGTAACTTTGTAAATATTATTTTATAAATATTTTGATATATATATATATATATTAGTTACCAAAGCTGAAACTCAAAATTGTCGTTTATTTGAGTTCTTAAGTGGGTATCATTGTGTGCATGAAATTGATGATACAATATAATAAAAAGTATGTTTACTATAAATATTACGCACAGATTAAAGACTATATTTTCTCGTTTTCGTATTTTTTCTCAGGTAACGAATTGATAATGATTTGTAGAGAAAGTTAAAGCGAGAAGGTTTTGTATTAACAAAAACTCCGTCAATTAAAACAAAACTCGTTTCACTTTGGGTTTATTGAAGAGAACTAGTTATAAAATATTTACCGGCATCTTCTATGGGCAGAATTCTTACCTACGTGCTAGTGTATGGCGGACATAACATAAAAGTCCTTATAATATAATGTCTATGTGTTTTTAAATACGATAAAGGTGAGAAAAATAAGAAACAAAACAAAATATAAATACTACATTTCAGTCACGGCCATTATTGTATCTTTAGCTATTCTGTAGTCATTGCCATTCTCTGGTCAGGGAGCCAGATTTCTATGAGAGCTCCGCTTGCATTAGAGAGTTGGTGTTGACCTCCAGCTGCAGCTTTACGCCAGCAACTTGATGTCTCAGCAACGGAACGAATCCACATACATATGATGTATCAAATAAAATTATCTTATTATTGTAATTAATGTTTAATACAATATTAAAAATTTGTGTCGAAAAAAACTGCTAATGGGAATTTTTATTTTGCTTAACTAATCTTGCTTGTCCCGCACTAGTAATCCCGTCTTAGAGAGAACGTTGCCTGTGGGAGTTACTTTCATCTATTGAAAATGATTAAAAGTGTTAAAGCTATTTTGGGAAGGATTAAAAGTAATATAATATAATATTGCTGTTGAAAACATTTTACAATACGTCAGTTCAAACGAAGACCAATATTATATTTATAATATCGCGTGGCGTGGGCGAAATTAATTAATTAATTAGTTCGCATACGTTTGGAATAGATTTTGCCAAAATTATGCGAATTGCATGCACAACATTGTTAATTGCAAATGGTTCTAATCAACATACTTACATTGAATTACATATTTGTCCTTGGGATTCTTAATACACTGCATAATTAAATATATATTACATGTCCAATAAATTGGTAATTTAGATTAATTTTTTAAATTTATTATTTAACAAAAGATACAGAATAAAAATATTTCAAACAGTTTTTAGGAACACCAAGTGAAATAATGTTCTAAAAAATAGTACCTACTTAGGAACAAAATTTTTAAATCGCAAATTATTTATTATAAATGCTTTCAATAGTTTTATAAAAAAATATTTTTAAATTACAGGAGTTTAACCTAGATGTTTAAAGTGTTAACTTTGTGATTTAACATAATTAATAATTTAAAAATTTATTTTTGTATGAACTACTTTGATTAAATTAAAATTGACCGGTTTTGATACTATTATATCTTCGACGACAGGACGGACGCTTAGCTACGCAAAGTTAGAGTGAGTCCTTTCCCTTTAATAATACAGTAGTATCAAAACCGGTCGACGTTAAATTAATCAAAGAGATTCATAGAAAGTTTTTTTTAAAATTAATAAATTTTAACTAACTGAACCCAAATATATTTTATTTTGTTATCTTACACATCCCTTAGAAGATTTTATTTTATTTTTTCTCTCCTCAATTCACACTGTATTTTTACGAGTCCATTTATATTAATTTCTTCTACTTGGACTAATATTATGTATAACGTTACAGCTGGGATTAATTCTGACTTCTTTGAATCTCTTGAACTAACGGTTCTGGGAATGTGAATAAAATCCCATATCAAATGACATCTTAAGGTGTTACTCGTGATAGTTGTATATCAGAAGAGGCAACATCAAAGACAGATATCAAACTACAATTAACTTCAGAATCAGCGTTGAAAGAATCTCATCTGCAAAATTGATTTATTTTGAAGATTTTAAAACAAAGATACGTTAAAAATATCATTTAAAATCATCAATACTAATTATTTATTGAAAGGCTGCATTTATTTAATTAATTAATCATAATATATATCAAAATTCCTCAACTCGACACGCCGGAAAATGGTTTTGTGGTACCTCACGTGGTTCACTATTATTTTTAATTAATAGTTCCTCGCAGATCACACACGTCATATAAAATGAAAATAACATTTTGTTTAGAGGTTTTGCGTCAGATATTATATATCATACATTGATGTATATCTAATGTTTGTATTAAATATTATGTAAAACATTTTTTATTGAAATGAAAACAACACTCCTTCTGCTGCGATCCTCCACTAGCACTTGCGCGTCATCCCATGTCAGTTCCATATATCGTAGTTCTGCCGTGTGCAATACAAATATCTCCCAGTCATGTGTATCTCCTCTTCATATTAGGATGGTGATTAAGGACTATTTCGTCCTTCAGAATTCCTCGTGAAGTTAAGCCACCGAACGCGATGAATTCTCCACAAGTTCTCAAAACATAATATGCAACTGTTTTGGTCCTTGGTGAGGTTTCAGGATTCACAAACGCTTACAGCTTGAGAAGGAGATTGTTTTGACCGAGCATAACTGCAACATTGAATACTGCTTCCGTGCTGCTAACATACTATGTAGCTCATTTTGAACGATATCGTTTGCAGTGACGTCCCAATAATTGAATCGAATAGAGAAAAAAAATATATTATCCATAGAGGATGTTAGTATATAATATGTTTTCAAAAGTATCGCGTCCAATTTCGGTTACGGAGACTTCTCTCAAAGAATACTATTTTTGTTATTATTAGAATTCTCTGAAGAAATCATTGTAGTCTTGATCCCAAAAAGCTAGAGTGTCTCTGATCTAATATCATTTTATAGAGAGAGTTTTGAAACGATTTTATTATTTGGTATTGATAATGCCTTCATAATGCGAAACGCGTCTTACGGAAATTAAACGAGTAGAACTAAAAAACAAGTGTTATATTTTTCATGTGTTTATTCTTTATTGTGGAATAGCACTGTGCTATAGCATAGTAGAAAACTAGTGTTGCAGACAGAGTAATAAATTAAGTTTATACTTTCATTCTACATGATAAAATCACCTTATCGACTCTTTCTTAATTCTGTTCAATATACTAAGATCAGCCTTATATTCATACCTAATTTGTTCAAAATTCAAAATTTGTTCAAAAATTTACACATATATGCCTGTCATTCTGACTGTATTCAATCTATTTTTGTTTATTTTGGCTTCACTTCCATACAATATTATTTAAATTTGCATTTAAATACTTTTTATACTAATTTTTTTAAAACATTATATATGTATATCTGCCAAATAATCACTACCTCTATCATACCAACCAATGAAACCTCATCGATCATCCCTTTTTACCTCAATCCACCTTGGAGGAAATGCGAAATCAATTCTTTCAAACAGGGAAAATTATTTTTACATTCTTGCGATTTCCTTTTATTTCGATATTCACCAAATTTTTTATTTATTTTCAGCTCCTCTCGGTGGCTCCGTGCGGGTGAACCCTCTCTCCCACGCAGCCTCCTTAAGCCATCTCGATGTCTCGACGCAGGTAAGATCTGTTATCCGTAAAAACACTGTCATAAATTTTAAGAGTTGAAGTTATTCTTATTTCAAAGATTGCTCTTATTCGGATTTATGATATAACTTGACACATCAATCATGGATTATGGATGTAAAGAAAAAAAATGATTTATATTTCAATAATACGCGCTAGTTTGGTCTATATAGCAGGAAAATATTCCAGCGGTCGGGGGTTCAATCCGACCCTCATCCCGGGAGATCAGCAAAATTGTACTAAATTAAATAACACAGGAACGTTGATTGAAGACGTTTTAAAAAAAATAAGAATATTGATGTGTCATGTAATAGTTTATGTGATTAAAATTCTCAGGATCACATTAAATAAAATCGGTCTCCTTAGTATTGCCGTAGTTTAAAGCCAAATAAAATCATGCGTGGATACGTCTATATTATTTGTAATTATTTTTTATTAGGAGAACACATTCTTATTGTGAAGTTGTAATTATTCAGAACATAGGTCTGTGATATTTAATTTTTTTATTTTTATATGTATATCTTTCTAATTAATATATTTAATTCATATTGTAATTAATTTTACTGTTCTTTTTTATTTTTAAATGATATTTGTGACAGTACGATTCTTGAAGTGAGGTTTAGTATTAGGTATGTGTATATAATATAAATATCTATAATAATACAAACCCTGCTTATTATCTACTGTATTATTGCGATTATTAAAAAATAATTGCTAATATATTTTGTAGTACGGAATTTTATGAAAAGATGTTTTAAATAATACAATTATAATAAGTATTGTATCAACCGGTTTGATTTTATTATTTGATGTTGACTCGAAACTGATAGGTTTAAAATAATAATCACTGAATCTAGCATCTATTTTTGATCTGTGAAAATAGCAAGAAAAATCTTAATCTTCAGCAATGCACACAACCTTTCCAAAACCTATTCCTCACAAAATCTCCCCCTTACATACATACAGTCCTTCCTTTTTGTCAAACAATTCCCCTGACTGTATAGAAACAATTGTGAATGAAAACCCTTACTGTTGCTCGCATAATATATTATAATATGTCAGGTTTTGTGGTTTAAAGGAAAAGTATTTTCTACCTGAACCGAGTATACCTACCCCTATGTGAGTAGGGAGTTCTTCAAACAACGGATAGTGTATACCTGCTCGATCTACGTTTACCCGGGGGGCATCTCAGAGGTCCACAAGGTAACTCTTGATACATTCAACTAAATTAGCCTGTATTACTATAGAAGAAAAAAACTCTCAAACACCCTTAAAGTTTAGAAAAAATAAATAATTTTAAATATTGATTTTTTTTATCAAATTTGAATGTAAGAGTTATTTATAAATAAAATTTCAGTAGGAAAATAGTTATTTTGCGCATATCTCTGGAAGTTGAGCCAAATCTGACTATGATCAGGTATGATGAAATCTATATAATGAGGTAGACTATTTACTATAATTTGTAAAGCGTTTAGTTTTTATTAGTTTTTGTTGAAATATATCTTTCAATAGTAAAAATCTAATATATCGACAAAATTGATTTAACAGTTTATAGGTATTGCCATAGATTAAGGTCTAGATTAAATATAGATGAAATCTGGCACAGAAATTAAAAATGTAAGGAGGTTTACTGGACCTGGTTACTTTATTTAGGAACTGCAGAAAACAAACCCCTTCTCCCATCTCGCTGAATTCCGGTCATGGACCACTAGTCTACAATTAAATACCTCACAGCTGAATTTTTTTAAGTATTAAAATATTATTATCTTACATTTACTATTATAATTTGTATATACGTATGTATGATAAAATCTGAATGCAAGGCTTTCATATGTGTTTTTTGGACCCTGTAATCTCTTTTTACAAGCCCGTGATCTAATCATCGGATCTTAAAAAAGGGTCTTCCGAATAGATCACAGAGACCCCCCGGGCCGGGCACGACACAGGCGTGCCCCAGGCATGTGCCTTTTATTATGATTAAACTACCCTGACTCGGTTCATTCAGTCGTGATAAAGATTTGTGAGTAGATTTAAACCCTTAATCTCAATGTAATTATACCCGTTGAATATTTAAATAAGCTACCCCGAGGAAATATTGTGATTGATATAACCTCAAGAACAAGATGATTTTCCTTTGAGGCTTGATTTATCGTCGTATTATGCAGATTGAAAAATTAATGCGAGTTTTGAATTAAATTTTTATGTACATTAGATTGAGTTTCATTGTCAATCAAATTTATGAAGTGCTAGAAATGACAGCACTTTTAATATTTAATCTCTCTACCTCTTACACGATTGAAACTTATCTCTTGAATCTCAGAACTTGCCGGTAAAGGTCGGTATGCATCAATTGTATTTTACTCTGCATATAAATGACGATATATATATATATATATATAGTTAAATAACGATTGACAGCTTGATTCGTGCTCAACTCTGTAATGTTATTTACGCTGTTTTACTGTTGGCCATTATTGCTGTTTTAACTGAAGAAATATTTGTAGTTTTTTTTTAAATTTTGATGTTATATTTTAACTTTTATATTGAAATATCAAATAAAAATGTACTGTTATATTTAAATTAAATAAAAAATTGTAAAAGCTCACAAGGACGTTGATGGAAATAAATAAATAAATAAAAAGTGTCAACCGTGTACACATAGCCTAAGAGACCATTTTTATACAAAAAAAGACTTACCGTGTTTTATACATTTGTAATATTAATCGATTTCTAAATATTTACGTTTTGTCGTAAACTTATAATTATTTATATTGACTCTAAATATTTCTAATTAAAATGAAAATTGGTATGTATAAAATTACTCTTTAATATAATCCCCGTTTAAGTTAAAGCCTTTTCGAGACCGAAAGACGAGTTGGCAATCCACTCTTTGAAGATACCTGTCGCCTGTTTTTCGGTAGACCAATTGTTGACAATAATTTCGTGAACACGTCTGATGGCGCCAGATTCGGGTGATACGGGGGATAGTAAAGTAACTCCCACCTAAGTCTTTTCTTAGATTTCGAGTAATGTGAGGTTTTAAAAAACAAATCACTGACAAAAAAATTCTTACAAATTACGTTTAACGCACTAAAAAGCTCGAAATTGTTAAACAGGTTGTAGACGAGTTACGACAAATTCCTCACAATGCTCCAGTCCAAAGCACCTATTTTACGTTGCTTATACAGGATGGCCCAAATGAAACTGACGGGTAACAATGAATGACATATTGCAGGCTGCCTAAAAATCTTCGGTAACAGTTTCTGCACCATTTGAATTTTATACGAAAACTTTTTAACATTCAGTTTCAAAATTTGTTATAGGAATGTTCTGGAGATGCTCAATTGAGTAGAACGACGACGAGTAGAGACAGATGGATCATCGTTTATAGTCTGCCACCATAACTGCCTCAGTGCGCACAGACCGATGAGTACCTCTTTCTGCTGCCACTATTGATCAGCCCAGTTGCTCAAAACGGGAGACTAAGTGTTTTCTTTGAGTTGAGATAATAGATCTTTCAGAAAAATAGAAAAAATCAATAATTTTTTCACGCCACTGCAAATCATAAGTAACGATCTTATATCTTTAAAAACATTGTATAATCTGTAAAAATAAAAACACAAAAATTAATAAAACTAAAAAAGTTATGGATATTTTTAAATCTTCAGTCTCATTTGGTCCATCCTGTATGTGCAAACGATTCTTACTTTAAAAATTGCCTATGTATATAATCGCACTATGTGAATCAATATAAAAAAAAATCAGGTAATTTTTAACACATGTTTAATAAAAGGATTGTATGCGGACGTACAGTTTAAAATAATTAGTGTGCTCGCGAGAAAAAAACTTTTGAATGCTAGTCCAAAATAATTACTAATCCTCTTTTGAAACATATTATGCAACAAATTGTCCTTTACCTTTATATTTAATTGCTGTAATACAACTTACAGTATATTATAATATTACAGCATACCCTAAATTTAACACCCACATTAAAAATAACAATAATAAACAAGGGATATGATTTTATGGCAAAAGAAATCTGAGACCATATAATAAAAAATAAAAAAACTTAATGATACCTGCAAATAAGTTTGGGCAGTTAACAGTTAAAATGTCTAACAATGATATTTGATCGCAAATCGATCATGAATTTCTTGCTTTTATGTTGATACTATCTCCCAACGTTTCCGTACAAAGTTTAATGTTGATTTCCTTGAATCTTGGAAACTTGTGCCAATTTAAATGCTTTTATAAAGATCTATATAAATGATTGCTACACAGTTTAGTAAATTTGGTGAACAGTTCAGAAATTTCCTATTTAATTCGTGAATTGATGCTGTGACATTAAACTGATGTGGCAGTCTGATTTTCTTCTAGGTATTCATTTAATCGATCCGGTTGTTGAAAGAACTCCTGAATAATGACATTGTTGTATCCAAATATGTATATTATCTTCATCTTTGCAAATGTTCTAAGTATTTAGGAGGCTGTATTATGTATTATTAATTCATAAAAACTTATACAAAATATGTGACAAATATTATGGTCATCGATCGATGTTTTTCTAACGTTTCCGATTATATATAATGTTAAAAAACTTTCATCCAATCTGAAGCGGCGTTACTGAGTTACTCTTAAATAATACCATATTAAATTGTTTAAGTGTAGTTTTTATTTATAATAATATTTGTATTATATATAACACTTTCAAAACTGTTTATTGATCCAATACCGGTTACAAATCGACAACATATATTTATATAATTTCCAGGCCGTTACGCTCTTAGCTATACAAACAAGCAACCGATATGAATATTTATGTTTTAAAGAAAACATAGTTTTTATTTAAATGACAAAAACAATTAAATCATTCTCGTTACCATGATGATTACATATTTTATTATGTATCCATAAACGTCAAACTTACGTTTTGATACTTTTTATGAATCGCATGTTCGAAAAGCCACAACACTAATACGTGCGAAAACTAAAATGTGTCCTTTCAAATTTCCGACAGAACTTATTCGTTAATTTAGTACCTACCTAATTTAAAATTAAAAAAACTGACGAATTCAGTACCTACACAAAGTACGAGTACAACGGTTTTCACCAAATCAAATTTTACATTTATAAAAATAAATGTTATAAAATGTCATCCTTTCCTTCATTTCCAGTGAACTATATACGTAGTACACTCGAGCGATGAGCACATATAATCATGTAATTACACGCATTTGATTTTATTTTAAAATTCACTTAAGGCTTGTGTTTACGGAAAGAGACACGATGAAACAATCTCAGAGATTTAGTTGAGATACATCTCAATATCACATTTTGATGTGGAAATAAACTATGAGATCAAATTAAGATTGGTAGAAAGAGAAACTTAAACCTGTGTACACGACGCTCGATCTGAGAGCGACATTTGACATATGCACACAGATGTTAATTTAAATCACCATAGAGCCCAACAACTATTTATTCTGAAAGTTAGATACAATTTGTTAAACATTAGCATTACATAATTCGGAGACTATAAAAGCTGAGAGTTGTCTCCAAAGAATCTCATGAGAGCAAAATCCGTATCTTATTTAAAGAGATGCCACATTACGACTAAGAATATGATGTGATATTAATGGAAAATCATATGTTCAACTCGATAATACTTGTCCAATTTTGAATAAATCTTTTATGTAAAATAATAACGTTATGCTCTTTAAATTATGGGTTGAGTTTGTAAAACAGAGCAGAAAGCAGACATTGGTTCAGAATAATGTACTTTGTATTTATAGTGCAGTATTGTGTACCAGACATTTCTCAATGTACAATGTACAATGTTCAATGTACAATTCAAATGCGGTCGTCGAATGCGCTATAAATTTCAAATGTAAATTCGGTTTGCTCAGCATTTTGACTATGTTCGTTCGTCGAATGCTTTTTTGTTTACACGTCATAGAACACCAAATATATATATACATGAATTAACGCAAATACCTTGTCCCTTTGGTACCACTTACATACTCAAATAACTCCGCGACTTATTTTTTTTAAATATGACTAGATTGAAAAAAAAATTTGAACGCTGACAATATAATATGCATTAATGTAAGAAATACGTCATGTTTAGACAAATATTTAATTTTCGGAGAGTAAATACTTTTACTGTTGCATAAATGTGTCATAATTTATCGGATTTGTTTCCACCAATACCTGTCCCGCTACTAATGTTCCAAACCCCTCTCCTATATGTACACTTTATTTCATGTCTATTCATTTACTGGTATTTGTTTACACGTGTATAAATGATTAAAAAAGTTACCATATGTTTAGTAATATTTGAAGCACCAACTTTATGGCCCGACATAATTTTAATCAACAGGCTACTTGTACTTTAGATAGGTATCATTTAAAAAATACTTATTAAAATAATAATATAATAATAATAATAATAATATAATAATAAACCTCGATAAATGAAAGTGCCACGTCATGCGTTTTCAGGTTATGACGTCTCGCATATTTCTACCTTCCAAAATGTTATAGATATCGTTATTTGTTGAAATACTTTTCAATGTTTAAGTGCTTCGTGATAATTGATTTAAATTTCTTATATTCTAGATTTATTAACTTAGTTTGTGATGTTGATAAAAATTACTCTATAGATGAGGTTTGTAAAGAAATTTTCGCAAATGTGAATCAATCAAATCAATCTATACGTATTTTGACTCAACAGTATTTTTATGTGTCAAATATAAAGTGCCTGTCTAAAGTAGTTTTATTGATTCTGGGTGGGTAATGGTGGATGCGGGAGGGTTGATGGTGCTACGTGGCAGTTTATTTGGTGAGTGGGGAGGGAAGATGTGGGGTTGAGTGCATGTGAGTGGTGGCGGATGCGGGAAGATTGGCGGTGGTGCAAGGTGGAGTGTGATAGTTTACTTAGTGCAAGGATAAGAGGGATGGGGATAGAACCACCTTTACATATCACACCGCCCTATAGCCAACTGTATTTAATTTAGTTCAATTTGGGAAGGAATGCTCTTCCGAAACTAGTAGTAATTTTAACTCAAAGAATTGAGTGTGTGTAGTACAAAGTCAAAATAAAAATAAAATATTTATAAATTATAACACAAACCTACTATATAATGCAATTTACTATATATCAATATTTTTTTCAACCTCTCCTATGAAAAGTATCGTAAGTAAAACATGTCATTTTTAATCATTCTAGTATTTCGCATGTATTTACGTGGCAGATTTAAAAAATATAAATATTATATTTTATGATGTAGGTACTAATAAACATAATATAAAAAAAATTATAGCCATTTAAAAATTTATCAGATTCGTGCAAAATACTAGAATGATTAAAAATGACATGTTTTACTTACGATACTTTACGTAGAATGAGCCGAAATATTATGAGTTTCATTAAAATTTATATTAGCTAAAATCAATATTTTAATAATGAACAAATCAAGATTAAACATTATTATTGAGAAGTTGTAATTTTTCAAAACATAGATCTATGGTATTTTAATACAAATTAAATATCAACGGGATGTCCGGGGGCAACCAAAATATTTTTTCGATAAATTGATTATATCTTTTTAATTGATACATTTAATTTGTGCTAATAAATATATTTACATTTATGAGCTTTTAAAATTAAGGTAACGTGCTGTCTTTTTCGTTTATTTTGAAGTTTCTCTTAATCTACAATATATAATAATCCCAAAAAAATTTTAGTATTCTAGATGGAGTTTTGTAAAAAGAAAATAAAACAGACAATTGATGAGGCTACAATTAAAGACATTGTAATTGTCACACGTATGTAGAAACGTGTTAATTAATTCAATTATATCGTAATTAACAATAATTGGGGTTGCGCGATGGGAAACTATAATACAAAATAATTGCGATAATGCAATCTGTATACATCATTATTATTCCAGTAGCCAGTCGTGGTGTTGGTATAACACCATTTCAGAGTAGTAATGATCATTAATAATCATATCAGGTAATTGATATATCATATTGTTTATAAAATATTTAGATGTCGTGAATTTTATTCCTAATTCCGTAATTTAAGTTTAAATTTAAATTTATGTGCTTAAATTTTCTTAACATTTTTTTTTCAACTTTGCATTTCCTAATATCATTCAAGATATTCAAGGTAACTGCCTCGTACATGTCACGTACCATTCAGTTAAATTCATTAGTTACCAGCCGCAAAGCTGTCAAAAGACACGGCAAAGCTACTCGCATAACAATAAACAATAGGCAGTTATTACCGCTAATTAATTATCAATATTGTGATTTATAAAATCAGTAAAAAAGACCCAGATATTTACTAATATGTAACATATGTGATTTTTCTATATTATATATTAATAACAACTTGTAACATTATTAAATAAATATTTTTGAATATTATAATTGAAGGAAAAGTTGCGAGTGATTTTTACACATGTTACCGCCTATTGATTTGTGAAGTCAATGGCAATATATCTGGAGTTTCCTCTTCCGTTGGTTTAGTTTGTTCTCCCTTTAAACCCTTCTTCCGGTTCTGAGTTGCCGGATCCTCCAAAGTTCCACCCAGCTTTATATTATTAAATCCTACATTCGCATCAACTATTTCTGTGCCTTTGAAAGATTTGTATTAGTGTAATAAAAAATGAAAATACAATATAAAAAGAAAATTCTGTCAAAATGTAAGAGAGAGTCATAAATATATATTATATATATTAGTTTTTCTAATAAATTCGCTAGATAGCAGTACAGGTAAGCAAATATTGAATATCAATGATCATTTACAATCTTTACGCATTACCCAATAGATGTCACCCATGTCTAATATTGATTAAAACTGCAGTGAACAATAAATTCTTATATATAATTACTCCATAATTTTTACATTGCAGTTCAAAATGGTTTTTCACAAATTATCTTAGATATTTATTGAAATTATCTTAGATAGTTTTTTTTTTACCTGTCACCACTGCACGTGTAGCGCCACAATAGCAGCCCGTAGGACCTAGTAGCAAGCAAACCGATTGCTTTTCTGCTAGTCTTATATAAATATTTCTACTTTGTGAATTGAATACTTACGAACAAACTGATATTAATTTTATCTGATTTGAGATATTTTCTATATAATGTTGTACCATATTGTTTTTTTTTTGGAGTAGGTAATACTTTCTTACGTTGCGATCAGGCCCCGGCAGATCGAACGTCATCGCAAGGTCACCGGCTAAGCTCAGTCTCTGGATGTGTAGGTGTATGGTTTCAGTATGGCTGACTTGGATGGATGGGAATGGTCTAATTAATATACATGATAAAAATAAAATTACCATTACCAAGTTTGCCCGACAAAGATGTTTGTACGATTTGAGTTTTGATTCCTTTCACCACCTATTTGTCCAAATAATGGGGGACACTCTTAGTTATGAATTTGTCACACAAGTTAACTACGAGTTTGGGGAGAGCTGGTTCGCACTGGATTATCAAGAGTGATGTGTGACCGCCATGATCCCGGACGTCACGATGGCCGTACCAAAATACCTCTCACCTTCCAAGAAGTTCCAAGCGTCGCCATCTTGAATCGCTCCGAGTGGGATGACCTCGACACGCTCTGCCGCCGCTCACAGGCAGTCTCCGGGCTAGTCCCAGCGAAGAGATTCTTCTCACGCACGGGTGGACCAAGGTTCAGACTCTCTTGATGCACCGCGCCTATTTCAATCATGAGTTTGCGATGTCTTTTTCGCCATCCTGCCCGGCGAAACGCCACCTGGCGCTCCATCCACGCCACGCGCTCGCATACAAATACTCTATTGTCAACAAACCCACTCCTCGTCCCATACGTCCAGCTTTCTCGCCAATTGGACTCCGGGTCCACACTTGGTGCCACCGCCTAAATTTAAATGTTACAACCTTTACTGACAATTTGAAAATGCATTGCGCATATTTTACATTTACCGTTGGCTTTTTTACACTCTGTAACTATTACATAGTATGTTACTGGTACTTTTTATGGGCCGTAGCAACTGCAACTAGTGAAATATTTTCAGCTACAACGCTGCAATTTTGCCGAAATTCTTTTTCTTTCAGTAAATTTAATAATTACAATTAATATTTAAAATTGAATTTCTTATTAAATGGAATAAATTGGCAATATATAAATCATGCGTAGTTGTTACACAAGTAAGTATACACTTAATTAAGAGCTGGTCTCTTTTTTGGAGAGGTAAGCGAAAGAAAAACCATGTAATTTAAAAAAAAATGTAAAATACTTTATTCACGCTATAAAATAATTGTAAAAAATGTCAAATAAATGGAAAAAAATGTAAGTTCTTTCCAGGCGGATACAAATATAGTAGCGGTAAGATACGTATGATAAAGCTTTTTAAACTGAACTAAGCGCATATATTTACTATTCAAATTAAAATCAACTTTAGGTACCCGAGACAAGAACCAAAAAATATTTTCATAAGATCATTGGTCCTATGATTATTGAAACCTTTTTAATATTTATTCCGGAAGTTTTACGATTCCTTGAGTATTTTTAAATATGCCTCTTTAATAAATAATATAAAATTCAATTTGATAATGCATTGAATACCTTTAACAAAAGAGAATACTTCCCAGAAAATCCTCAATAGATTGTTGCCAACGTCCGAGATGTGACCTTATCGTGTTCAGAGGTTCCGTTAACCTCCGTGGTCCAGTTTAACGGAAAAATCTTTGATTTTCTTGATCCGGACCAAATACCCAATCCCTCAAGGAGCTGATCCCGAATTACGTAATTTATTTTCTCAGAATATTTCTTGTTTTAACCCGCTCTGAAGTAACTTTGGAATTTGATATTAGCAAAATATATTCTCTAATTGAAGGGTCTTTTAAAAAAATCGAATGATGCGCTGTGAGAGAATCAATACTTATTAAATTTTGATGTTAAAAGAAATTTCTCTAATATTTCAAATGGGATTAGAAACAAATTTTTTTTGTTCCTTAGAATACAAAATATTTTTTTTTAGTATTTCAATTGAACTGTGTGAAATATAGAGATAAATCAGAAAAAAAAAACAATTGTTTTATAGCGCCTAGATTAATGAATTTTGCACTCTTTTCCGTTGAATTTATCTGTACAAAATGTAGAACTATAAGTCATAAAAGTTATTTAAGTGTTTAAGAAAAGCCACCCGACGTCGGTCATACCATGACAGATGTTTGATAAAACGGAAAACTAAAGAATGTGGAACTGGATTTATTATAATATATTTACATAAGCCAACTCTGCTTAGAAACGTGTAAGGTCCATAGAGATGCCACATCCACGGTATTGACCAGATGTCTTAAAATTTAGCTAATAAGGATCAAGATTTAAGATTGTTTCTCGGGGTCGTCTAAAACTAAATATATATTTGATGACATGTTAGTATTTAAAATGCTGATAATGTGAAATTGTAAAAAATATAGTGGATTGTTCATAAATAATTATTTCATATTTTTAGTAAATTTTTTTTAACAATCCTACGTCACTGGGATGGGATGATTTTGTAGAAAAATTGGTAGCTCTATAAAGAATACATGAAGTAGATGACTACTAATAAGATACTGAGATAAATACGAGCCGAGTGGATAAAGTTAAACTCGTGTATCGTGACAAGACCAAATAAAAATTAGTTGTGCATTAAGAGAAATTGTAGGAGCTTTTAAAATAAGTTTACAAAAGAACGCCTCAATCCTCCAACAAATCCCTATCTATAGCAGTAAAGAAAAATTCTTCCAAGTGAGCCATAGTCAGATGTGAGGGCAGCCCAGTGTTGGGACTTGTGGAGGTGCATCGTAAGCCGAGTCTCATCTGAACGAGGCCACTATATGGCAGTGCTGACCTGAAGGAGAAAAGAAGAAGACAGACAAATTGACAAACGTATAGAATAACGTATGTATGTAGATATACATATAGGTACGTGCACATATGTCATAGTGCAGTACCTACATACGTGTAGCATTTTTATATCTCCACTTAGAACGGTTGGGCAATTTTTTGATGATATTTGTTGCTTAAAAATTTTATTAACTTTAAATTTAAATCAAATTTTGCTTAACTTTTGGGTAGTACATTGAGTTTAAAAATAATAAGCCCTGGCTGTCATTAATGCATTTTCAGATATAATATATAATATAAAAATATTATATAAATATTAAATGTGATTCTGTGGACATTTTGTGAATCTTTGAGATAGTATCATTTTTATAACAAACTATAGTATAACGCTCATTTCATTTCATAAAAAATAGTATTTCCACAAGTAAGAACCTTCTGTTCATATAAACTCAGTAGCCGTGTGGCTTGAATTGGGTTTTTGATCTTTCTTTGTGGCGAAGTTAGTTATTAGAAGTGGCTACAAAATGTAAACCCAAAAGATACGATATTAAATTCGCACCGCTTTTCCATGACAAAATAATAAAATTTCATTGCATCATTCGACCCTTACACTTTCATTTTAACATTTGGTGAATAATTGTAATCAGTCCCATCTCTACATATTAAAATGACTATAATAACCGTATATTGTCCATGATAAGTATGTACCTTCGAGAACGGCATCATAAACTGCTTCCAATACAAAAACTAATCTTCCGATGGTTACGGCACGGTTGGGAGAACTGTTTCTATCTAAAACAACATTGCCTCGGATATCGATATTTTCCGGTTGGAATGCTTACGAGATTCAGTTCAGGAAATAACTTAATAGAAAGTAAAACTCAACCATTTGTAACTGGTGACATTTTTGAATTTGTAATGGCGTATTGAATTTTTCTGTTTTCTTTTATATAATACGTCTTTTTCGTATATGTGCGTCATAAAATACATTGCATGGTATAATTAATTTTTATAACTACTTTTATATAATAACTATATAATAAAATAAAATACTTTTTCTAAAAAAATAACAATTTTCAATTATCTCGATATACAGCAATTTTAAATAACAAAATAATGTGTAATATTATTCGATGTCAATTAAGTATCTTTAGTTTATTTTATAATTGGCTTAATATACTAAATTTAAAATAGTCTAAACATTTTTTTGTAGTTCCGTAGTTATAAAATATTGTGTTATTCTAATTTATTAATTCATACTATTCATTTAATTTAAATGTTTTTGATTATCTACACTTATTAAATTATGATTGGTTTTGTAGCATTCAACAAAGGTTACTGAATTATGTAATAAGTAAAATTAAAAAGATATTTGATAAACACGTAGTAAAAAAGAACATAATTAAATTGGTTGTTTTTTGTTATTTTGGAAGCAAGGATTTCCGTTTGTAACTTGTATTGAAACCAGAAGACTTCTATTACATAAGCAGGTGTTATCATGTGTAAATCGGAGTAAAAACCCAAATTTTATTTCCCACCCAGGCGGACATAGTCCACTTGGCCACCAGCTACGAGTCCGAGGACGAGAACATGGGACGGCGCCATCAGCGCGGTGGCAGCGGAGGGGGCGGTGCGGGGGGCGGTCCAGCCGGCGGGGGTACCGCGGGGGGCGGGCCGGCCGGGCGTAGGGTGGGCGGAGCGCCCACCACGCTGTACTCCAAGCAGGAGTTCCGGGAGCAGTACTGCATCACCAGCAAGCAGCTGGACCTGTTCGAGCTGGAGAGGTCGAGGAAGGAGAGGTTCTTTGGATGCTTGTCGCACTACAACATAGAGAGTCCTTGTTCAAGGGCAGGCAGCAGGTTTGTTTATTAATATTTTATTTATTTAAAATATTTCAACATTGTTCCTTTCCTCAGAGAAGGCCAACAATATGTACATTTGAAGCGGCGAATTCAAAAATCGCGTGTAGCAGGGTTAGTACTTCTATTATGTTACTGTACATATTCTTCCCACACTGCCTACTTTCAAAATCTTATACTGAAGTATTTGTTGCATGACTTTTTATAATTTGTCTCTATTAATATGAGCAATGTTTCAAATTTTCTTCATCATGCTTGGTTCAATATGGCAATTCCGTATTTTGTCCACCGAGTAGATTTCAAGTAGGTATGCAACAGTAGTGCCATATGTATTTATCATTAATTGCAGTTATATTTATTACCTTATAATTTTTTAGAACAATATGTAAGGAAAGAATACTAATAATTTAATTAATTAAGGGATTTTAACAGTGTAAATAAATATGATAAAACTAACATAATATATAACGTGAGATACTAATGAAAAAAATCCACAGAAATGTTCAGGCACATAATATATGGGTTTAAGAAGATAAAAAAGAGGTGGGAGAAATGGAGAAGAGGTTGAAACTATTGTTGTAAATAGAGAGCAAGATGTGTTTGTTGGTAGAATGATTAGTCAAAATTTAAATTGTAGAGGTTCATAAAAATAACTCTTTAAGCATAGTAAGGCTAATGTTGAAAAAGTCAATTTCTTTTATCTTCTCATTATGGTATTTGCATGAATGGTGAATAAATAAGTTTTGTGTGTAAGATGTTCTACTTCTAAGAATATGGAAGAGTAGGTACAGACTGCCGGATTGATCTAGATTATATGTGGAAGGATATTAGTTATAATTGGCTGGGACAGTTAATACGTCCTTGCTATAGTTTATAGAGAAGTACTTGGTCAGCACGTGTTCTTAGATATTCTAGGGTTTTCATACTATATAGTTTGCTGCGTCTAAATAGGAGTTGAATAATATTTTGTATTCGTTCTAATCTCGCATTGTATGTAATCTGCCATGAGTTCCAGATTTGAGATGCGTACTCTAGGTGACTGCTAACGAATTCGTAATACAATAGTGTTTGCAAGTTCAAAGTATGAATCCTAACATTCTATTGGCCTTGGAAGTAATATGGTTAATGTGATTCTTGAAAAAAAGTATGTAAAGTATGGTATTACAAAATTCAGTAATTAAATTGAATATAAATGCTCACCGCATGCATAAATCACAATTTGATACCCCAGCACCTATCAAAACTCTATTATAGACTAAATTATACATAAAAATTATTTAGTTATGTAACAAGGGTATGCATAAATTGTGCATTCATATTATTAAGTAGGTACATAACATTAAGGTAATGGATTGAATAATATATTCATCAAAATCAATTAACCAACAAACAAGCCATGTAAAATATATATGGAAAACATGGAACACAGAATACAAAATTATTTTTTCCAATAAAAAAATATTTATCCTTACATATTTTTAACATTTTATGTAATAGTAAAACATATTACATTTCAATCATCTTATATAATAATATGTATATTAAAGCTTGCACCTTTCAATAAGAAAAAATTACTGATTTATAAACATCTCTGATTTAAATAGAAGTGCATTGCAATGTTAAAGTGTAAGTGCATCCGGAAATGTTTGATAAAAAATAAAGAAGAGCTAATCATAAGTGATTTAGCTAAACTTAATATCCAAAATATAAATTCAATATCTAAACGTTTTTTGAATTGCTTAAAAATACTTTCGTTTTACTGAATAATGTACAAGATAATAATTGAATGAATATTCTACAACCTTTATGTACGTGACATCGAATTATATAATATAATATTACTTTAGTAGGTATCAGATCTAAATGTTTCGGGGTTTCTCAGTCATCTGATACTTCCTTGGGTCATGTTTTGAGAAATGAATGTTTAAAATAGTTTGACTAGATAGTTCATACCTTTATACTGGCACGTGCGATCGGCATTATTGTATTATATTTTTATTTTTCATATATTTGTTATTAGAGTTCTATTTAATCCTCCTGGATTTAATTTGTTATTTTGGCTGATCAGGTTTTTTTTCTTCGCAGATTTCTTATTCAAGGTCTGATATGATTCAATTTGAAATTTTTTTTTTTTAAATAAACCTTCCTTCTGAAAAATCTAAAATACTAATAAATCCTTTTGTAATGTTACATTTCGACTAATGTGATTAAATAGATAAGTAATGAATACAATGGTTTTCCAAAATATTAACTTAGTATTCAATGCGGCAACGACGAAATTAACTGTACAAATATTTCTCCCTTTCTTATTGCTCAACTTCACTGGTATAGAATTCAAAAGAGGAAAGACAATAAAATATGCCTGTGTGTATTTAAAAGCCTCTACAAAATGGCACTACAGTTTATTTCAGAAGTATGTGTGGGAGAAATGCCAACAGATGGCACTCTATAGCCTACAGATACAGCAGTTAATAATTTTCAAGTGCCAAACAGAGATAAGTATTGCGACCGTGCATTTATAGCAAACCCGTTATCATGGAACGTGCAGGTAGCGAAAATAAATCACATTGGTAAATTGAAAGTAGGACTGAAATATTTTTATATCGTGTCCCTGGATTTGGTGTGATATCTTTTATTTAAAACATGGAGTAACAATTAATATTTTAGAATAACGTATTTCGATATTATTTAAGATCAAGTAAAATAAATCTAGGAGTTACTGTGAACAAATATTTAAAAAAGATTTTAGACAAGTTACGTTTTTTAAAAATCAAATTAAGGATATTTATATTATTCAGAAGTTCTTATTTAATACTACACACATGTGTTCGCAAGTATCGGAAAACAACTGACTTATGAGACCTGATGTGAATAATGCACTTATCGTTTACGAACCAGAAAAATAAATTTAGATATATTGATAATTGAATTAAATCACCTTTTTAGTGTTGGTTAATCTATAAAACTTATTCCCTTGCTTTTCCATATTTGTATCATTTAAGATAGATATGTATTTACTATGAAATAAAGTGTCACAAAACGCCTTTATCCACTAGGGTATTCAATAGTAAAAAATAACCGAGTCATAAAAGGTTGTCGATGTTTTAATGCTTTGACCCCGGAATAGTCATTAACTTTGTTTGAAAAGTCTAAAATGGTTCAGGGATTTATTCCGAGCACGTTTTATCCATCTATATAGTAAACCTAAAAATTGAGATCGGCAGCTAGATTGTGATGGAAAGTTGAGGAATCGCACAGTTACGATAACTATCGTTGAAAGCAACCAAATATTGAAACCTTTTAATATTGTGATTTGAATTAAAGTAATCCATAATAATTTATTTGATATAATATTAATTATAATTAAATAATATAATGTTTAGTATTAAACCACTTTATTATGTACACACACTCAACTAGTTTTAGTTGGACCCAACCTTCTTCAGAACAATATAGTTTAGACTAACCTAAGTACAGATATTTAAATACAAGGTTAAGAGGACAGAGCAACTGCATATCAGAGTGGGACAGAATATCATATATTTCAAATTGATGCATTTAACTTGAATTCAAATATCACAGAACTATGTTCTGAAAAAATTACAACTTCACAAATAATAATGTGTTCTCTTTAAAAAAAAAAAGTGATTAAATAATTTATCATGTAACTTGGAATTAACCACATTAATTAATATAATGATATTTCTATTAAATTGTCTAACCACAAAAATAATACTGTAAACATTATTTTTAATAAATCATTATATTGCTTGTTTTCAATAGATCAAATATTTCTTATCGAGTAAGTTTACCTCGAGAGTTTAACTAGCGCTAAATCGATTCATATGTTAAGAAATTTGTAATAATTTTATATCAACAATAATAGCCATAAATATAAAATATTATGCCCGATACGCTGTTCCTACGACCAACAAAATTGTTATTTTTCTAGACGTAATATAGCAGTGTAGCATTAGTTTATACCTCATTGGGAATTTTTTATTATGAATAAGAAAAGTAAATTTGTGGGAGAGTTTGTTTAACTCTGCGGCAAATATTTTTAGGTATCACACTATACATGTTATTAATACAAGTCAACTGACCTCACGGAACAACAGTACGAAAATTTTCCACCACAATTGACTAAAAAAGCCTGGGTGACTTCGACTACCGGCGATGTTATTATATGGATGTCGTTAAACAGTTTTCATATCCTTAGCATAAAACCTAACATTCAGAACCGTTTTTACGACACTGTCTGTTTGAATAATTTTAAAACGTAGTTTATTCCAATACCTATTTCACCCGAATTTCAGAAGTGCAAATATTTTTTATCTTTTCAACGGTGAGTTTGCAGTAAAAATGTGAGTAAAGATTAAGCCTGATAACGTTTTTAAATATTGAAAAAATATATATTCCAACAGTTTTTCATTAATTTAAAATTCACAATGAGAAAACATATTTTTTTGCTTTTAACGCGAGTACTCAGCGCACACCTAATTTTGTAATGTGTACGTGGTTCAAATTTAACAGATTGTTTATGTACTATAAATTAATAACTCCGGAATTCTGGTAACACTCGAGGGCATTTCATCGAATTTTGATTAAGCGTCCTTTAAAAAACTTTTAAAAAGCTTTGAAAAGATTTCTTGTTAGAAATTATTAATTTCTACGAATTTTCTTGAATATCTTACGAGTGCTATCTGAGAAACAAATAAAATATCATAACTTTTTAGTTGTCTTTATGATGATTATTACAGGGTTTATTATTTTTATGTTTATAATTGTTTATTATTAATATTATTTAGTTAGTCAGTACATCAAATAATATTTTGTATTGTATGGTATTGTATTCGAGTTTCAATTAACAATTTTTATACAAATTATTATTAATAAATAAACTACGATACTGACTGATTTTGTGTAATCACTAAACCATATAAATGTAGATATAATAAAATAGTTTGATTTAGTTTGCTCTTTCGACCTGAACTTTTAATTTTAATAAATTTTTAAATAAAAATATTTTTGGTTTTTGTAATTTTTATTTTCATATCCTTTTCGCAAACAAATAAATTACGTATTTTAGTGCATATTCTTTTTTATTCTGTGAATAGTGATGTATTATTCAATTAAAGTATATTTTTTAATAAGTAAATAAGAAATCATTAATAGTTGAAATATTCTTAGATCCACGTGTCATAGATAAAAATCTGAAGTTGGTGTAGGAGTTTTTTCGGTCATAGGTTTTTGGTACTGTGATGCGAATACCAAAAACCTGTTTAATTTAACCATCGAACGTTGGAAGTACGGTAAACTGTTCCATACGGTCGTTACTAAAGCTCACGTTCACCCTCTTCCAATAAGGCATTGAACTGTATTATTAAACCACAACTCTATCGAGTGTAACATCGAAAAATAATGAATCAATCACACAGCGGGAAATAATTTTATTCCACTCAGTTGACATAATATACAATATGAAAGCTTTAGCATTTGTAATATGCATGTACATATGCGTAGAGGGAAAATATCACGGCTGGATATGACAAGATAATAATTGGAAAAAGAGAGGTACATTTAGAATATGGTACAGAAAATATTAATATATTTACAACTGATTTAAAGAGTTTTCTCAAAGATTTCAAAAATTTCAAACAAACGTACCATTTCTGTGATGTTAATAATTCCGAAATTATACAAATTGTCGCGAAACTGAAGTTGGACTATGCCGGACACGTGGTGAGACTAACCGATGAATATTGAAATGGTAACATGGTGCAGTGCGTTTATGACTGAGCAAAATAAGTAGATGTTGATTACAAATGCGCTAGACTGACAATATTAAAAAAGGAGAGCCACACGGAATCGGGGCTCGTGGAAGTAACGAGGGGCCTATGTTCAGCAATGGACACAAACTGGTTTAAGGTGGAGAAAATGTACCACTTACGGTCGGTAGTTATACGAATAATCCTACCTCTTTAGCACAGACTTCGGACTAGTTATCTCTTACATTATAAATATAATACATTTTGTTTATCATGTACATGTATAATACGATAGTAAATAAAACTAAGAGATTACAGATTGGATCCTCCTTCAAAATTACAAAGAAAAATATTTAAAATATGGATGTGATAGGTAGTAATATACTCTAGGCGGATAATTATCATTATTTTATTTTTTATAATATTTGGTCCACTTAATTAATACACGTGTTTTTTGTATTACTGATGATATTTCAAATTATCATTTTCATAAAAATTAAACCAAAAAGTTGATTAAATGAGCCGCGAAGTAGAGTATGGCCACTGTAAAAATGCAGCTGGGATTTCTGCCATATATTAAAGTATGTTGAATACATTAAAAAGCGATCTGATACAACAAAATAGCCAGAGTAGCTTGCAAGCGGTGAATAATTTAATTTAAATAAATGCTGATTGACGTCATATTAGACTGGGCGTATCATCTTCAAATGCGTTGTTCCGTACAGGAAACAAGAAATGTAGACAGTAGTAGTTGGCCGACTTCCGTTTCCCTCAACCAGCGATAATGATGATTATGAGGATGAAAGAAATGAATTACAAAAGATGTTCAATATCGATACATTACGGCGACAAAATCTAAAATGGCGTTCCCGCCTACAGAATACCCTGTTTTATTTTAGTTACACAATACATACATTTATATAATATTGCCCACCATATTCGAAAATAAAATTAGCGACAGGCTGGCAATGTAACGTTTTATCAAGAATGATAGTCTCTGTTTCCCGAAATCTATCTCACAGGTTCTTCGGCGCCACGCTAATAATTACACCTTTAAATTAGTGGCACGTGTTTTGTCATATCAATTAATCGGCGCCTCCTCGGCAAGTAATTCTGTGCGATACATGCGTTCTGCGACGTCGATTGAGTTCCGAGTGCCCTTAAATGCAATTTAATAGAAAATTAAACGAATAGCCAAACTAAAGTGTGCGATGTGACGCAAATAATTTCTAACCGCAAGTAAAAGTACGTTGAGTAGCCGAAATGAAATCAGAAAGGTTGTCCAAAAGACTCTTGCCATAGTTCATTGCTCTCTCGAACAACCAGTGTTAGATGGATGAGAAAAAATCTTGCTAGAATGGAAGAGAAAAAATGGGATAAAAAATTGAAAAATAATTCTACAATGGCCCGCACCATATGTGAACTTAATGTTGTTAATAACGAAGCTGTAGTACGGTGGGCTATGTTGTCACTAGAGATCGTATTCATTTGTGCTGGGAGCGCGTTATCTAGGAAGAAGATCAACCTTTCATAATCATTATGTTGTAAATGTTTACAGGGTGACAACCTGTGTAAGGTATTTCCTGCCATTGAAACGAATAAGAACGTGCGCACACTGAGGACAAAACGGTCGTACGACAGTTCACCACCAACTGTTCTATCATTTGAAAATGTAATCAGTGTGCGCACTTCCATTCATTCTCAAAACCCTCGCTATCGTGACAGTACTGTTGTATGACAGAAAGTCGTCGGTGTGCGCTTAATACTGTTAATTTAGAAAAAAACATTTAAGTGAAAGGATAAAATATTAAACAATATAAAATAACTTGCAGATATCAACCGATTGCTTACTACTAGGCCCTACGGGCGGCTATTTTTTTCGCAGCCATAGGTGACCACCCAGCGGTGTCAGCATAGTCTCAATAGAATCTATATTTCAATGATAGAACTTTCCCCAAAACAAATCACACTTAAATAAATGTCAATATATTTAAAATTATTCCACCTTTGTTAGTTAGCTATCAAAACGAAAAAAAATGACATCTAGATGATATATAAGAATCGCTGATAGACAATAATAAACACAACAGTACTATTTTACCAGTATAATGTGCATTTAAATAAAGACAGAATCGGATGAATGGTTTTCTCAGCAGATTTTGACAAATGTTATGTCGCAAACATAACCAAAAATCGTCATTTTGACATTACATCTAAGAAAGTACTCCATTCTATGGTAAGAAAGATTTCTCCATTACCATATATAACGTAGATAAGAAAATATGACAGATGTTAATATACTTGCCAGTCGTCTCGTACGATTTCGCTAAAATATGTTTTTGTTTTTTCTTACTCGTAAAAAATACATTGTACACTTCATTTCAAATTGAATATATATTTATGTACTATTATTGAATATATACAAGAGAAAACACTTAAGTAATCTTAGATAATAATAGACGGGGAAACGCAATATATAATAAGGATACCGCGTTAATAACGCAATAGATGGTACACTTTTAAGATTTTTAGTCAAATCGTGAAGTTGAAAATATTTTACCAGACTTGGTTCAAATAAATAAATGTATTCAGAATACCGTGCGGAGCGAGCGAGATAATAATTGCGTTTAGTTCATACATGTTTGGGAAATTTTTCCGCTAACTTGTTCCACATAAGTAGGCAATTTTAATTGTTTGGTCGTGGACTGAAGTACTTATATAATATATAAAATAATTGAATATGTACTCACTTTGATTAGCATGTCGGAAAATGTATACGCGTTAGAGGACATGCCCACTGAACCGAAAGCCACGTCACAAAATAGAATTGGACACGACATTTTAAAGAGTTGTAATGTATTTGTATTAATAACAAATTAATTAAGTCTCTTTGTGCATATTATTACAAAATATCAATCAAATATGGCATTAACCAAATGTGTATAGTTGTATTTTTGTTTACTTTTAGTTGTATATTTGTTCAAAATATCAATCAAATATACAAATTTGGCACTAACCAAATTTGTATAGTTGTATATTTATTTATTCATTTATTATCTAATTATATGTATTCAATACTTATCTATTGTATTATATCACTTAATATGAGGTTCTCTTGGAAAAACAAGGTATGATTTGATATTTACAACAAACAGAGATTCAAAGATTTGTTTATTAATTATTTGACGGAGGTAGGTTCATCGGCCATGACGAAAAATTTGTACAAAAATATCGCTATATATTACTCTATAGTATGATTTTGGGCTCGTTATACAATAATAGGACAATATAACATATATTTTCTATTTGTATTTAAATCAACAGTTATTGTTCTAATATGTTCATATTGCAAGTGCTACTTAAATATAAAATTGTTATAATATTATCTTCTAAATTACTAGAAAATTGGACGGTTTTTTAATACAGTTTTGAAGATATTTGACAGAAAAAGTGCATTTTGACAAAATTTTAAATGTTACCTTATTGTTCCACGGTATGTTAACAAAGAATCAAATATCGAATAATATAATTTAACCCATACCGGAAATTAGGTAAAATTTTTTGAAAATATGATAGAATCCAAATATATTTGTCATATTTTTAATTTAATATTTCAGTCAACAATAATGCGAAGTCAGCAAAAGGTGATATTATATGCAAATTATTTTACGCAATTTACAAATCTTTAACTTTACACAATTTACTTTACATTTTAAAATAAAGTAAATTAATGATCAAATAGACAATGTAGAATAATTGCATGACATCACGGCGAGAGCAAGAGAATGCCATTCCTTTCAAATTTAGCTTAATTGCGCCACCTCCCAGGACTATTAACCCACTAGCAGGCTTGACTAAATGTTGCATACATCGTTACTCTTTGGGGCCTGTGCAAAACAAAGGTAATCTACTGCCACCATCCCCTAACCACCTCCTTGGTAATACCAGGAACTGGTCGCTAGTTTAAATATAAAGTTTTATCAAGATTTTTAGACCTTGTATTCAATATTCTTGTCTACCATTAATGATATAAATAGTTTTTAAAAAATGTACTAATATCTTCGTATGCGTTATATAATTAATGTAATATAAGGGTTAAAAGTCATAATACCACTTAAAATATAAATAACTATTTGAATTTTCAATTTGTTTTAATTTCTCTTTTATGTAATATTTTACATAGCACGTAATTTTTATTAATTAATACTTTTAAAAAATATCTCGTAAACAACACCCAATTTCATCTTCATAGATACTATACATAAAAAAAATCTCCTTGCTATGTATGAATAACATGTAAAAGATAAATAAAATAAAAATTATAATTAAGTATTAAATAGTGATTTTTGGCCCATTATTTGTGTAAGAGGTAATGCAATATTTCTAGTTGGCTCTATAATTCTTATTATTTTTTGATTAGATATTTATAGATTGAAGTAATAGTATTACACCCATTCTGCTGTATTGCTGTAGTGAATATTGTATTGATGAGGCCACACTTTGTTCATTACCATTATCAACAGTATTATCAAATTTTCATAATTAATTATTAGGAGAACACATTCTTATTATGAAGTTGTAATTATTCAGAACATAGGTCTGTGATATTTAAAAATATATATTTAAAATATTTTTCGATAAAATTGATTTTGTATGTATATCTTTCTAATTAATATATTTAATTCATATTTTCATAATTAATATTATTATTTCTTCTTCCTTCGTCGCGTATAAATGGTAAGTTTGTAAGCGAACAAAATCTCAGTATTTTTATATTTTTAAGTTTGGTAATTAAATTTAAATTAGAAACAATAACATGTTTTAGATTTGTTATTGACATGCTGAAGAAGAAAATGATATTTTTCGAAACCGGTAGATTTATTTTAATTCAATAAGTGGTTAATAAATCAAAGTAAAATAATAGTATTTTTAATTAAAATTCTCATAAGCACACCTACTAACCGCAATTCACGAAACAATGACAGAAAATTCGAAAATTTTAATAAAAGCGGAATTCATCCTGCAAACTCTCTTACTACTTCGGCTGAGATCTTTCCAGAATATTAATGTCTGCGATAACGCATTATTACTTGGCACCGAAGCCCAGGAGCTGATGGAATTTCTTTTTTGACAAAAATGTTGTCACTCCACCATTAAAACAGAACCTTTACTGCCACTATAACGACGTCATTAAGGTTTGCCTTAAAGGTGAAATTGTAGACGGAGCCTCTTGAATTTTAACTGAAAAAGAATGTCTTGGAACATTGATAAAACTGGCATTACAAATCAGAGTTTATCCCAAATTTTTAGAAATCTTAGAAATAATTGTCTATAATAGTTAAATGTCAGGTATAGAATCATAATCAGACATGTCCAATTTGTATGGCTTTTGCATTAGGTATGTACAAATATAAAGCAAATTAATATGTACAAGACTAACCTATAAAAATTACACGAATATCACCGGATTTTGTTTAAAAACGCAATCAAAATTTGCTTATTAATTCAATCGCGGACGTGTCCAATAAATAATTAATTCAATCTTAGACAAATATGTTTTCAGTATTTGGTCATTATACGACAGTATTTTATCATTTTGAATATGATTCCAAATAACAATATTTTTTTTGCATTTTACTCGAAAACAGGTAAAGTTAACATGTCTGCTTTCGATTCTGGACCTTACAATTGTAATATATCTTGATAAATAAAATTTAATGTAATTATTTTTCAATTTAAATATCTGGGATCCTGGCTGAACAATAAATCCTGAGAGATAAGAACCGCCAAAACTGATCCCCAAAGTGCCTAATCTCCTTTGTTTAAAGAACTTACTATAATGATCTTGATCGTAGATACATAAGTATTTTCCTTCTGAAGTCTTTTGAGTAATAAGATGAAATAGATTAGACCGAGTAGCAAGAAGAATAGTAGTTATGTCCAATCTAGACCTTAATGATCAACAGCACCAGCAGAGTAAATGCCACCCTAATTGTTTTCATTTAGTTGCACTCATATAAGTACCTATTTATACTAAACTGTATATATATTTTTTGCACCCCATATTAACTTATATTCGATGCACTGGTTAAGCCTTTTCATACGTTAATTTATTATACTGAGTTACACAAGACACTGAGTATTTAATATTTTAAGAGTATTTAAGAACGTGTGAATTTTTTAACCTGCGTGTACTTAGTATCAATTATGTCAGAAAGATAAATATTTTGTAGTTTTGCGATTATTTTCATTAATTGAAATATTTTATTAATTTCAAATTATATATTAAAAAAAAAAAATGTCATCGAAATTCGAGAGGTTAGACTAGTTTTTAAAAGATTTAGGACCTGAAGGAAAATATATAAATTAATTAATATGGCTCAATTCAAGTACATAGATTTAAAGTTTCATTTTAAATTTCATATTTTTTTCCGTAACGGTACAGAATTTGTACATTTACTCTAATTTAATTTCTAATTTGTACATTTACAACATCTATTTCTTGTTCATTTTTTATTCCTAATTTACTCCAACTATAAAATATTACTGAGTAGTTCTGTATTAATGTTAAAAAAGTACCTGACATGCGTTATTTTGAAATCTTTTAAATTTTCAAATCGATGCAATAGAACTTGAGTTAATAATAATAATAATAATGCGTTTATTCCAACGTAATCAGGTTTTTTTTAACCCGATTCGCCATAAAGATAATACATTAAAGTTACAAAATAAATATAATGTTATAAAAAGAAAACCAGAGAAAATATAAATAAATTTAAAAAAAAAGTTCACACATATATAAAAATTTAAACAAAATATAAAAACTACAGTCACGGCCATTAGTATATCTGTAGCTATTCTGTAGGTGTTGCCATTCTCTGGTCGGGGAACCAGCTTTCCAGGTGAGAGCGACGCTTGCACCAGAGTTGGTGCTGAGTGCTGAGCTCCAACCGCAGCTTTACGCCCGCAACTTGATATCTCAGAAGCGGAACGAATCCATGTATACGGCCTTCGGTAAACATTGTAGATGCGCTGCAATAACGCGCCAATCCAAACAGTATTCTATACGAGTTGTTGTACTGAATACGCCACTTGCTTATATTTCGACCAGAGTTTGCAAGTATACATAAACAGGATCCTCTTCACCTCCTTACTGCATCGGTAGAAACGCCGTGACAGCATATTTGCGCGAACGCTCACGAAATGACATTAGCTATTTCACACTAAGATGCTACAAATTAGCTCTTCTTCAAAACTGTTGACAAAGTAAAATAAGCGTCATTAGTGTATCACCTATTACAATCATTAAAATGAAAGAATAAATCTTTTTCAATTATTTCCGCATTTACAGAATGATGCAATTGTCAGCCTTTTGAGTTCACAGAATTCCGTTATTCCCGTTTCAGTTAACTTGGCACAACTTACAATTGTTACAACTTTTTGATACTGCTAACTGTAATTGGACTGTAATTCTCTGTGACGGTAGACTGCGAAAATAAAATTTTCTTAAATCGTTATCCAGAATTTCAGCGGTAGTAGGTATAATTTATTATCTATATCTGTAATATCAAAAATATTTAGGTATAATTTTGTACTGATTAATAAAATAAATAAAAATCCAAATCATACTTAGTATGTGATCACTGAACCAAAGAAACGCCACGTAATTTGATTTTTTCCACATACTTGGACATACACCTAGTGCCCGACATCTTAAGGATATGTACAGAGTGAATATTATGTTCCAGGCCAATTTTGTTTAGCCGCCATTTTGGTTTAGCAGATATTTGTCAGTTCGCATTTAGTAGTCATAGATAATAGTTAATTACAATTTATTATGAAATATATAACGCCTCAACAACGTATCGAATTCATTAAAACATTTTTTTTTAAATAATAGCAATTCTGTAACCATTAATGGTGATTGCTATCGACACATATTGGAAAACTTCTTGGTAGCCGAATATGCCTGCAATACATGAGGCTTCAACAGGGCGGTGCCACTTCACACACAGGCCGAGCTAGGCTTGAAATTTTGCGAGAAATTTTTCCCGGCCGCATAATGTCAAAAAGTGGTAATGAAAGAAAAGTTTTACGCCAATAAGCCAACAATAATTTTGATGCTATAGGAAATATATGAAATGAAATTGCTGAAATAACACGCGAAGTATGCGAGAATATTATGACGAATATAGTTAAAAGAGCGCGCATTCGTGTCGCTGCCAGAGACGGCTATTTGGCAAATGTCATATTCTATACATAATTATAATAAATTATACAATTGATAAACGAAAACTAAATTAAAAAATTATGTTTCTTATATTAGTTATACAAAAACAACACCGGCCTGGAATTCACTCTGTAGATATTAAAAATATGAGTCGAAAAGGTTCAAGCTGCATGTGCCTAATTTCAATTATGTCACCTATTTAAGCATTTTAAAAATGTTTGTAGTTCTGCGATTATTTTTCATTATAAAAAATTAAAGATCTTTGAACTTCTAGTGGCCAGGCTGTTTTTTATTAGATCATTTAGGGCACGAAGCAAAGATGTAGAAAAATAATGGGTCAGTTTGTCTAATCTACCTCCAGCATAATTTTCTCTCTGGTCACCTCAATACAGAATATATTTTACAATAATTCAACACCTTCAAAGCCTTGACACTGACTTCCGTGAAACCTCTTCGCATTGAAAAGGTCACCAAATAAACAAAAAACCCCATTACCATCGTACGATGGTATACATTTTAGCCGAAATTTTTAGATTAGCAAGACACAAACCGCTTTATTGTATTGGCATTATTTGTCGCCAGGCGACGTCGATTCGCTCGGAACTACTCGGTGTAGTACTCGGTAGTCACGGCAGAAACATCGATCATGGCTGCGGGGCAGCCAACATTTCCAGCAAAGAATTTATTTGGGTTATTAATTATCAAATCACCCTATCGAACTAGTTAATGAAGTTGGTGTGATAATTAAAAATGTCGAATTATTCTAGTGTTTATTTTTGGAATACAAAATATTGAGTGGATTGAAAATAGACCACAACGCTATACTGATACTAGAACGTAACATAAGATTACCGTTATACTAAAGTTTGATTAAGTTAGTTATTAAAGTGTCAGAGGTACATATATCACGTATATACACTGATTATTTCGGACAGATACAAAATTGGATTCCCTTGTGGTCCTTGACGTTCGCCAACACTACGCGTCAGCTATTTTAAAGTGTATCAAACATTGATTGGGCATGGCTACAGTACAAGTGCTGTGCAAATGTAAAAGCCAATCTGACAAAACAACAGACGAATATTGTGTTTTAGTGAAGGAATGATTGTGGCAAGTCATGATTGCCATAGCATTTTGTTCAATTATAAGTAAGAAGAAATTCTTGTAAGCTTGGCTTAATAAATAGTTTGAGGTCAACGAATTCAGTATATTTTATTTTCAGACTAATCATGTATTTTTTCTGATATTTTGATTTATTTATGGTTTTATTTACACAGTAAGGAATGAACAAATTATAAGGGAATGTAAACCTAATCCTAACGTAGTGAAAATTATTAGTAAAGGATAGCTAGGTGGTTTTGTAATGAAAATAAATAAAAAGAGTAGAATATGTACATAAAGATGTAGAATAGTAATAAATATAAATGACGCGTGTATTGACTGGAAATAGAGGACGTCCACGAAAGTGGCATGACCAGGTAAACCAGATTCCGGAAGATGATCCTATTAAAAGCATCAATGAGACGAGCATGGGTGTGGCACTCTATCCTCTCTAGCTACTTCCCCGAGAAAAAGGTATGGATTTTTTGACTCTCTTATTCTAATTAAGCGTAAAAAGACCCGCTCAAAACATTTAATTATTCAATAAAAATATATAATCTTAAAATAAAGCCTTAATACTAATGAAACCGTAGTTAGAAAAATGATGTACTACTATTTGAAATTTTAATATATTTATGCATCCAGAACACTTCTCTAGGGATTCAAGAATATTCCGGATTCGATTCCATGCACAAATTTCCCTGGAGTCCACCCATCTGTTCTAATCGCTGACGTTGTCTCTGCTAAATAATTTCCTTCCTTACTCATTTCGTCACGCCATGAACATCAGTATGAAAAAAAAAATAATTTATAAAAATAAACCACAGAATTACTCGATGCTTATATTAGTCTATCTGAACATTATTTGGTTCATATTTATCTTTTCCTACTGGGACACTTCTATATAAGAAAAAATAGCTGTTTTACATATAATAGAGATACCCACCCATATTGTATATTGTATTGTTGTTTATTGTATTATGTAAACAAAATAATGTAAGCTATTAAAAAATTACAGCAGATTACAAATATACTAAAAAATTACAAAAATAAATCAAAATTTACACATGTTAATAAATGATTATAGGTATACATATACATAATTTTTTAATGAAAACATTTGTGTTGTGAAGTTACATTTTCAGTATTTTTAATGCAAATTAAATTAATCAACTACAAAGATATACTAATCATAATATCATCCATCAATCTAATATCAACTAGAAAAATATACAGAAAAATATGTTAATCGAAAAAAATATTTAGTTACTACCGGAATTCGAAACTGGACCTCTTCCAAAAGCAATCAAATACGTTATTGACAAATTTTGAACTTATATTCTGTAATCTATTGATACATCTATTATTCATTATTATGGTAACGCCCTTTCCCCGAATAGTAAGAGGTCGAGATTCGAATCCCGGTAGCGAATTTAATCTAAATATCATCTAAATATGTTTTCGATTAATAGCATTTTTCTGTATATCTTTTTTATAATTTTATTTGTATTTCTGTATAATTTTATTCGTATTAAAGTTGATTATGTATTAAATAGTTAGTGTCATTTTCAAAATCCACAGTTTTCACAAATTTTCAATTCGTTAAGAATTTTATTTTGTACCAGGATCATTTGAAAAGTTTGTAACCTGATGTATGTGATGAATAATGTATCTAAAACTTTTGGTGCGTTGTATTGCTACATCTGTCTTATAAATAATTGTTAAATTTAAAATTGATTGTCAAGTAATTTCTTTAAAAATGTGTTTAAATAAAATTATTTCGGGGTGGTTTAAAAATGGATTAAAATGATCAAGTTTTTTATTAAAAACGGTCGAACTTCAACAATTTTTTTAATGATTTGATGAATACGTTGGGAAGTTTATTAATGTAAGTAAATGGGCATAGAATGTAAAATTTAAAGGTGGGCGTATGAGCTTAAAGTGAACACCCTCGAAATGCTACGATATCAAAAATTATTAATATTGCTTTAGAGCATTACCGATCAAAGGCGTCTGAAATTGCTAAAGCTGTAAGTATCTAATGTGAATGAATATTTCATACCCTATCCACATTACCCGAAATGAGAAAGCCATCGGGAAGATAGGTACCGCGTTTCTTAACAGTCAATCACAAACGCAATTAAATGCTGATTTATAATAACTATTTTAAAATGAAAACAATAGATTTTATTTATGAATTTATAACCACTGATAAAAACAACCGCCTCCACTAAAAACATCAGAAAACTACCAGAAATAATTCTGTCAAAACGATGGGAATATATCTATGTTCATTGTTTTGACCACCAAATAAGTTAATTTTGCCTGCAGGAAAAATAATGACTTCCATTTTTAGATGCAAATGGTATTTTACTCAGTAATTATAATCAAATGACCAAATTGCGAGGACTTTGCTAAACTTTTGAATCAACTAAACCAAGTTTATAAAATAAAAATTAATGCAGATCATCCGTACGGGCATCTTATCAATATTGAAAATTGCAGAATTCAAGTACATTTTTATAACCGCTTTATTTGATCGATTTTAGCACTGTTGGACTTTCATCTTGACCTTGAAAAATTCCTTGGTAGCAAGCATTTTCTTTTAAATGATGAGCTGAAAGCGGCAGCAGTCGACAATTTTGAGTGGTTTGATAAATTGGATGGGATAAAAACACCTGAAGATTAAGATTATATTTCAAAATAAACAGTATTTTAAACAAAAAAAAACATTATTTTTTTATCTAAGAACAAAGAAGTAGAAATAATATTGCTTTTGTTCCTTTTCGTACAAATGTATTTATTAAATTATAATTAGAGCGCAGAAAATATTGTTGGCTTTAAGATACATACATAATATATTTAATTATTTGTTACTCTAACTACCGTATATGTTTTAATGATTTCGTATATCGAATGTATCTAATAAAATCTAAATGAACTAAAATAACATTTTTATTTGAAATATTGTTTTTTTTTTAATTCACGTCGTAATAAATTTAAATTGTGTTTTTCTATAATATACTGATTATACATTCTTTCACAATTTACAATTATTTCTATCTTTTTCGAAAAATGTCGAATATATTCTTCATAATTAAAGTTAACATTTTATACTGTGTATTATAAATAACACTTACTATTAGTTATTTTAACTAGTTAACTATATACAGCATCATCTATATACATATTTCAATAGCCATGACGCTATTTTGCAGTTCTGTTTGACACTTTTTGTAATATGAAACCGTATATCCTTACAAAAACTACTTTTTTAATTAAAAAAAATATTATAATTTAATTTAACAATCGAGTGATTCTTAATTGATTAGTACCCTGCAAATGTTTCCACTGAGCGACAGCTTAGGCAGCATTTTTGCCTCCATTTATTTTCATTATTTCTGAACTTTAGGAAAATGCGTAGGATAACACATTCACTACTGTCAGAGAACTAGTGTGGACCTGTACATATCTTTTCACATTCCACCCATAAGATAATTAACCCCTCACGTATCGAAATATCAGTTCCACAGATAAATAATATTTTTATTCACGATATAAAATATTTTTTATCTCATCGTGTTCATTTAGCAGATCCCTTAGTTAAATTTTTTACAATAAATTCATTATATAATATTTTGAAACTTTTTTTAATACTTTTACTTTTGCCGTGTTTTATTTTCACCTTTACCGGTACTGGTATCAATACCAAGTACCTTTAAAACCTAAACCTGTTTAAAAAAAAAGATCCCAGTGTATCTCACATTATTTATCCTGTTATTTTGTGTATCCCAGTTATTTTATATCTTAGCTACTACCTTGATGTGGCGTCAAATTATATAAATATACAATGCAATTTTTTTGTATTGTGCTGGGTTATTGACCCAGGTACCGTAATTTGAGGTGAATACGGACAGGTTTCAGTATTTCCATTGCTAAAAATCGACACATGTAAGAAATATTAATATAGAGCAAATGTTTTTTAGTTAGTCAACGGCTCCTCCATGTACTCGTATTTATCTAAATTTGATTCGATTTCATGAACTACAGAGAAAATTCCACAAATAAGCTCTGTCCCTATTAATCTTACGACTGAGGTCAATAGGGACAATAAAATTATTATTTGTCACTGTTTCATGGAGTTAAATAAAACAAATTATTTACTTAACCAATTCTGATACTTACTGCACTGCAATATACTAAATTAAATTATTGCGAGATTAAAATATAACTATTATCAAACTCAAATAAATAATAGAAAAAAATATTTTCAATCGTCGTTTAATCATGGTAAGCATAAATAAAGAGATTATAATTTTAATCGCAGGACTCACAAATGCATTTTTTCTAATGACTCAGGAGTCTGGTAAGGTGTACTTATTAGATGTACCTATTATGGTGTATCTAATTATTACTTGTATTACTTTATTGGTTTATTTCAATTTTGGCTATTAAAGAATGGAAGATCCTTTCAGAGCAGCTCTTTCTCTGGCTTTATTTTTTTACAGCTTTCTCAGTATCTTCTTATTCGTATTTCAAATACCTCTTTCTCCTTGGATAAGATATGTAAGTTCTTGGCTTTGTCTACTTATCTACCGACATGATAATTTATCTGGAAGTATAATTAAAATAAAAGCTAGAATAGAGTAACTTATACTATGTGTCTCTATTCACCCCACAATATGTCTCAATTCACCCCGTAACTAAGTTATATGCGACACTTGATAATAGAACTAGTATAAAATATTTATGAATGGGAAATTTTACTTGTAAACAAAACACAAGCCTTTAGCATAAAATTATTATTTGTGAAATATTATGATTAATCGAAAAACCTAATTGTTTAATAGTTTTACAAGCAGATTTTTGCGGTGTAAAGTTTTGTCCGTTAACCCTGTAAAGTCTGTGAAATAAAATAATTCTAATCTTTTAATGTGACACCATAGCCATAGTGTTACTAGTAGATTAAAAAAATATATTTTTTTAACATAAAATGTTTGAAGTTCAAAATTGAAGCCAAAGTGGTGTAATAAGGCTTTAAACTTTTTTCCGACGACTGCCCCTATTCCCCCTGAAATCCCTATTCACCCCAGTTCACGGTACCTCTTGCGTGTTGAATGAGCATATTGAGATATTGTGCCCCCGCCTTTCCCCTCACTAACCCAGTTAACTTTCTCAGGCCACATTTTTATATAAGAATATAATGTTGATGACACTTTTGAGTAAATAAATTAATAATTTTTAAAAGTGTATTTCTCTTTTATCATAGAGTTACCGAAAAATCCCTCAGAACATTAAAAATAGGAAGATAGAAATAGCACGTTTGAAAGAGAGTTAAAAATTCGGATCATTTTATAGGAGGATCATGGGTGGACTCTAATATAGACAGGTATTTTATATTTTTGTAGACAATAAAGACGAATAAATATACAGGAAAAAACTAAAATTATATGCAGGTGTGGTATTGACACATGTGTCTGTAACGCCTTTTTGAAAAAAAATTAAGAAATTATTATATAATATTTTAAATATAAAATAATGGTATATACATTCTTGGATTATTCGCGTACATAAGTTCATGGGGAATGGAGATTAAGGTTATGAATTATGAGAGATATATACTTAAAATACCTACGAGACTAAAGATTATGAGGTTATGTTTGAAATATGTGCATATCTGGGTTACTGCAAATCAGATAAGCTAATGTGTGAGAGGTAGGTTCTCTAGTAGTCACTAATCATTCAAATGTCCATTTGAAAGTGTAGGTGTGGCCAGAACAGGTTGAAGAACATAAACTTTTTTTAAAACTAAAAATAAAGATACGTACAAGAAATACGTGTCACATCAATATTCTCACTATTTTCAAACTAAGCTAAATGCTTGTGCTATGAAAATAGGCCTAATTTGCTGGTCTGTTGGCTCAAACTTCCGACCACTAAATCACTAGGCGAGTATCTTAATCACTAGACTAGCAAGCATGCCAACTACTTACGTTTGTCACTGGATGTATTGTTAAACATAGTTACAGATTAGAAATATACAATAGCTAATGAAATGACTATATGCAGGGGCGTTACCTGGAGATGTTATTTAAAAGACGGCGGCTAGAAGAGTGGCGCTGGGGAGCCGGTCTCCCAGATGACTATGGAAGACTTGCTATACTTCCATGGATATTGTTGCGTGGTTATTGTGGCGTCGATACCGGGAATGTTTTTACGGCTGTTAGGAGCTCTGGTTTTACATACCGGTAAATGCGAGGTCGTCGGCGATGATAACTATTGTGGAGGCAATAGACCTCCACAAGTTTATTTAAAATATCATGTTTATTTCCATTATACAATAGTGATATTTGATTTTGAATTAAATTATTATTATTATGAAAAGTGAGGAATGTTCTAAAATGGATTCCGTATAATGGATGTTATTATAAAAAATATCTACAAGTGTTGGTATTTTACAAAATCTCTTTACTTTACACTTTCCCGGAAACCGTTACAGGAGTAGAGACTCCCTTCCTGTTAAATATTACCCCAAATGCAGTTATTAGCAAGCATTGAATGCTAAACCTGCCAGCGTCGCTTTAGTGCTATATGTTTATTCAAATGACAAGAATACATACATTAAGGGAAAAGTAATAAAAATCCAGATACAGTAATAAAACAAGGTATGAAATAAGGATAATATTAAAATTGACAATTCGATATTATAGCAAAGACAATCAAAGTTCCTAGAAAAATAAATATGGAGAATAGAGATAAAAGAAAACAGATCAAAAATAAAACAATATGATTAAATTACATAGACAAATCAAGAGACATACATAAATTCAGAAAAGTAATTACAAAGAGAGACCAAATAAAGAGGAATAGAAATAGGAGGATATATATATGTATGTAATAACAGAGAAGGAGTGATCACACGCACGATACCGCTCACTGGCAATACCTTGCCAAGACTAGTAACCTCCTCCTTCTCTCTTAAGTACAATTAATGACATATATATATACAATTAAGTAAGCTGCGAGGATGCCATTAAGAGACCGAGTAATCAAACACTCCCAAAGTGGGAAAAAAACAAAATGACACGATGATGCTCACGGCATACACGGTACAGAATAACAGTTACGCAATACTTAGATGCAGATAATTAATCAAATAACACGCGCGAGGGAAGCAGACCAACAACACCAACAGAAAAATGAGTAAATAGGAACTTTCGACCATTATTGTTAAAAAAAAATCCCCATTTACAAACAAATTAAAAATATACCTAAATATGCAGGTTTATAATTTAATTTTATTAAGTGAGAAATAAATCGTGCCCGCGTTCCCCGCAGAGTTAATCCATCTGATCACCTGTCCAAGATAGTACAACGCATTACCCATATTTTAATAAATCCCGATAAAGCCTGAGGTTCCATTCATTACTTATCGAATCACCATTCCTAGACGAATGATGACTCAATCCTGACAGTCGACCAATCATACGTTCACATGCATCTCTCGTTATCACACAATAATGTTAAGTCTCGTGTCCAAGTCAGTAAAGTTACCTGGTTACTGGATGCGTCATTCTAATCCACGCGCAATACATACAGGGTTATGATTCATAAAACTCTTTATGCTGGACGTTAAATTGTTATTTATGTAAACTTGAATCAAATCTCTAAGAGGAATCTCAATAATCAATCTGAAACACATTGATACTAAATAATATATTTTATGTATTGTATTGAACCACAAAATGGATTTTGCTAATATATTTTTACATGAAAATGTGAATATAATAGATATTAATTTTGTTCTTATAAATATTTATTAGTTAAACCACGCAGTAGGTACTAATATTTGCATATCTTCTATACCAGGTGTCAGCAACCTTTTTTGGCTGCGGGTCAAAATCAACCAAATCGTATCTATTAAGAAGACGGTTCGGGTTAATGTATAATAAGATAAATTTTATTGAGAAACCTATTACAATATGCTTTTAAATTATTTTTAAACTAACCATAAAATACTAAATTCTACTTATTATAAAAACAAATATAATTGTCCAGTTTTAGTTCATTAATAATTTATGAACTTTATTTATAAGTGTTCTCTTGCGTCACGGCTCTTCCTCATTGACCCACACCTGACGGATGTACGCGCGTTTTTTAAATAACGAAAGGATTCAGACCACCTCTACATCGACCACGCTACACATATTGATGTTTAATAATTTTATTTATTATACTTTATTTGCGGAACATAAGTGGGCCAAAATGGGTCACTTGCTGATCCGCAGGTCATAGGTTGCCGACGCCTATTCTAAACAATGCTTATTTAGAGCCTTTTTTTCCATTATGCATTGGGGCCCAATTTTTGTAGTTACGCCACTAACGAGGCCGATATACGGATATATGTTAAATAAGATATATAAATGTTATATATAAACTGAGATTTTAATCCAGTTAAATCGAAAAACTTTTTTACAGTTTGATAAATATTGAAAAATTATAATATATGTATAAATATGAAGAGCATGTATATTCTAAATATTTAACTGAACTTAAATAAATAAATCAAGTATAAATTTATTCTGCCACCAATATATTTTTTGATGATACCTATAATATGTTTGTAAGCCTCAATAAATAAATTAAGTAAAAACTATATATTATATAAATATTTAAGTATTTATGAGATTTATTAAAGTAAACTTTAGTGAAGTGACATTTGATTATGGTTTCACTAGAAAGCAGAACATATATTTCGTATACACTCGACGTCAAAGGGTTAAATGCGTACTGAAATTCTCTTACGAGTGCCTGTTGAACTACCTACATTATTTGGAACTATTATCTGACCATTTTTGTGCTGGAATTTTACCTTTTTCAGACATTTCGTGGAATATTATTTTTTAAATGGAGGTCAGTGTACGAGAGAAACTAAAAGAAAATCGATATTCTTGGCCCACACATCTCTAGCCGTATAGTTTTACGACGCAACGTTACTTAACATCCGTTTGATTGAATAACTAATAAAAATGTTACATTTTTGACATTTTGTATATTTTCAGATCTTCGCTCCTGTCTGTGTGTGTGAGGAGAAGAGTACCGTCCGATGAAAATCTCAACACAGACTACGCACCAATTCAGAGATATCCCAGGTATATAATACTTATATATATATATGTGTATTTAAAAATACATATATAGAACAACATTTGAAAATTCAATAAAGTATAGTAAAGGAAATAATTTTTTCCACCAAAAACAAGTTTAAAAACTTCATCATTTTTATATATCTGTCAGAACTTTAACATACCTACAATATTTAGTTCATTTTTCTCTTCTCTTTATTATTTCAACTATTTAAATAAAATCAAAATATTTCCTTAATATCTTTGATATTTACTTTCTTGGACAAAAACTAAACATTATTAGTGTGAGTACAAAAAGGTAAATGTATGATAGTTGTCTTAATTAATCAAATTCAAAATCTTTACGTGCAACACCGTTCAAAATTTGTTTGAAAGTTAGGTAGGTATTTAATTTATTTTACATTTTAATAGCAAAACAATTAAGTAGATATCCTCTTTTTAAGTATCGTAAAATATGCTTTTCATGAAAAGATTTTTTTATTGAACGGTTAATTTTTTGTCATTTGTAATTACTTCTATAAACCTAAATTCTTTATTGAAGGTAAAGTTCATAATACATTGTATAGATTACTGGTGAACCTATTATTGGCTGGTTTAACTGAAGATTTTATGTAAAGGTTGAAGCAATACAATTCAGCATTTCATACACTAAAAAGAAAACCAGAGCAAAGCACAATGGAAAAATAATTAGGTAAATAGGTACAGTAATAATTTAATAAACGCACGGGGAATTTTTTATTTCAATTTGTTTTGAGTAAGAAAGGGATTAAATAAAATTCTAGTTACATTGTATTGTCGTGAGTTTTTGATATGTGTATAAATCATTTTACGGAATGATGAACGACATCGTGACGACGTTTGTGAATGATGATAACTCTAAGTTAATTAATTATAATCATAGATTGTCGGCTAACAATAATTACAAATTATCTTCAAATCAAATCGAATAATGGAAATATTAAAAATATGCAGTCTTTCCAAAATCGTGGAATTCAAAATTAAGTAATTAAGTTTGACTTTTATAGAATGCACAGTTAAAAATCTAGCGATATTTTGACCGCATCAGATGAAATGAAGAATTGACAAAAAAAAACATGAATTGATAAAAAAAGCTTGTTATCCAAGGAATGTTTACGAACACATCATCACGAGGTAGATCTTTGAAGATTAAATTAATGAATCGGAGTTATCAATTAATTAGTTAATGAATCAAAAGCATTTGGAATATTGTGTGAATGATTAAACTACTTAATGTATGAGTGGTGGGTGATTCGACATTCACAAATTATGCACGGGTTCGTTAGATCGTCGCAGAACGTATTGTGAGCAGGTTAAATTACGAAAAACTACTTACGGTTGACCCTTAGTTTTTTTGCCAGGTACAATTTACAAGTAAGGAGTAGTTAAGCTGTACAATTAAATTACTACTGTTGCTAGTAAGGCGGCGGTGAGAAGAGTGAAGCTCGATAGACGTCCTTCCCGAAAGTTGCTGGCCACGATCGTGTTGTTACATGATATCGGTACTGGGAGACTACGGCTGCAAGGCGTTTGTTTACTTTCACGCACCGGTATCTACAAGGTGCGTTCAGTAACGCCGGGCGCTGATGCTAAAAGTGAAGGCGATAGACTTCTACAGATCCTCAACATGATGGGTGGACCAGTCATCACCAACATCATTCACTCCAGGAAGTAATATAATCACGACAACTTGTCAAAAGTGAAATATCATGAACAAGAAACATAAAAAGCAGCCCATATTCTTATAAAAATTATCATCTTTAATGACGATGGAACTTGAATTTAAATGTCAAATGAAACTAGATCAAAGGAAAGAAGATAGTTACCAAATCTTGACGGGAGTCTCAGTCTGGTCCAAAGCAATTAGTGAAACAAAATGCATCCATAAATGATACAATTTTTTTTTAAGAATCCAGTTGCGAATTACATTATACAAAATTTTTGTAAAATTCTAATAACACCAGTGGTATACGCTCTGCACTGTCAGCAAGATCCGACGGCAGGCAGCGTCGCATAAAAGTTTCCTTGTGCTGAGAAACGTGTCGGACATCACCGCTGGAACGATAATAGTTTATTCACATTGTTTTATTAACCATTGTGAGATATTTATGTTCAACCGGTTTCGGAAAAATACATTTTCCATCATCAGGATGAAAAGAATTTTCCAATCATTTATTAGAAAATGATTAAACTAATATAAAGCCGTCGACTATCGTCGTTCATAATTATAGCAGTTAGTTTATAATTATTAAAGTAGCACTTCAATTAAATTAATTAAATTTATTTTCTAACTAACTCACTGATACCCATAGTAAAATAAATTATGTAGAGAAAAAAAATACATTAGTTATATTTTTACATCTACAACGCATTTTTTCAAAAAAATTTACCCGACCAAATATTCAATATTTGTTTGTTTATTTCTGTACCGACATAAAACTGTGGCGACACGAAACATGACTTGAATAATAAACATTCAAGAAGGATCACCTCAGGGCAAATATTTTCACTATTACGTGTTAAGAATATCTTTATGAGATATGTGAATTAAGATGTCATCATATTTATCAACATAATACATACCAAATTTCAATCTGCTTCAATTGCTTAAGGCGAAGTTATACCAACGTACCACACAGAACGTACAGGATCTGACCCACTAAGATTAACCTGTGTTGAGGAAATTTCGTAAATAATATAAAACTGTTGGTTAAACTATCAAGCACAATACATTTGACGTTCTAATAGAATTTTTCCAAAAATCATCAAAGTTTTATATGTTTATTGAGTTAACGTCAACTCAATATAAACATTTTCAAATATGAATCATTCAAAAATGTAAAATAAAATTAGCATTAGATTGTTTCTTAGATTCCTTATTAGAATTGGAATTACTTATAAAATGTACACATTATTACTTTATAAAGTAAGTTTTGATAATAATGTCCTTACTGAATACAACAAAACCTTTCAGTATAATATAATTTTACGGTGAATAACCTTTTTGTCACTACTATGTTCTTTTCTTTCGGTCTCATCAGCATTCTACCCCTAATTCTTTCTTATCCCTTATGCCACATTCTTAAAGCACATTTTCCCACCCGGTACCGGTAAGCCTGAGAACGTAAGGTTGTAACAGCGAGGTGAAAAATACGCTTAAGATTCTAACCCCACCTATCTATATATATCAGTTTTGAATAGATAAAAGAAAGAAAAACAACCACTCAATTTTTAGATAAAAGAATAAAAACATTTTAAAAATAATAATAGATTTATGTATTTTATAAAATAATAAAACACTTTGTTTTAATTTAAAAAATCTACATGTTTCGGGAGCAAACTTTAAATTAAGCATATATATATATATATGTGTGTGTGTGTGTGTGTGTGTGTGTGTGTGTGTGTGTGTCTGTGTGTATGATCATAATACCCTAGAAATAAATCTTATCTTATTTTATCTATGGTATATTGTGGGTTTTGTTTGTGGGGGTGGTTTAATGTTTTTATGGATCAAAATTGTTCAATTTCCGCTCAGTCGCCCTAGTAGAGATGTGAATTTGAATATTCAGGCTTAATTGATCATGCTTTATCAAAATATATTATTTTCATAAATATAGGGTAACCAGCGGGAAAATTTCAAGATTAAATTGTAATTGCTCGTAAACTATCAGGGTGAGGTAAGTGGGAGGGGTATTGTTCGACGCGCGCGATTTGTTGATTTGGCAGTCGCAATGAGTCACTGGTCTTGAGGGCACTGCGCATTCGCAGTTGAGCAATATTTAAAATGCGATGATTCATTGGTTCGTGCGCGTCGCGCTTTTTGAACTCACTTTAATATTCGACAAGTAATTAATGGGCCGAGCACGCAACTTATCCGGTGATGGGTTCAAAAGTTCAGACAAGAAAAGACAATGGTTAACCAAACTTTTCTGGGACCATCAACGTCACCAGTGACGCCAGAACATGTGGAATTCGACGTGAAATTATGTGAAATCCATGTAAATCGATAAGAAAGATTGCAGACTTTACTGAAATAAAAAAATCAACAGTGTACGTTATTTTGAAAAAGAAACTAATGACTATTCTTTATGTAAAACCTTAGCGAGAACGATGCTGGAACGTTTTGGAACACCACGAACGCTTGGAAACATATTATTTACTGACGAAGCACATTTTAATATCGATGGATATGTTAATAAACAAAACATGAGATACTGGTGCCCCGACAACCCAAGGGAACGCCATCAAAAACGTTTGCATTATCCAAAAACGACAGTGTGGTATGCAATTTTTAGTCGTGGGATAATTGGCCCTTATTGTTTTAACCAGCGAGAGACAGTCACTGCTAATGTGTATTGACGAATGATCGATGAGTTTTTGGTATCGCAATTGCAGCTGTTTCCCGGGTTCAATAATAGAACACATTTTCATCAAGACGGGGCCACTCCACACACAGCTGTAATTTCAATGGAGAAGCTGAAGGGAATTTTTACCAATAAATTAATCAGCAAGTACGGAGACATACTCTGGATACCTCGATCATCAGACCTTACACCAAGCGACTTTTTTGTGGGGATACCTTAATTTGAGAGTTTATAGCAATAATCCTCGAACAATTCAGGCCCTACAAGAAAATATCCGCCGCGAAGTTTCTGCCATTGAACCAACGCTTTGCTCTCACATGTTTGCAAATTTAAGAGTCCGATTGCAAGAGTGTCTTGAGAGAAATGGACGGCATTTAAACGATATTGTTTATAAAACATAAAATCTGCATCGTTAAACTCCATTTTGTATAAATAAAATATTAGAATAACATTGTAGTTTTTTATTTTATTTAATATTAAACTTGAAATTTTCCGCTGGATACCTTTTACTATAGAAAAACTATATTTATTTAAAGATTATTTTATTACATCAAAGACTTTTTATCAATTTAATATACAGTTTTACAGTAAATATTTTAAAGAATCCTATATGAAGATCTCTAATGCAGTCTTAGGTAGAGTTGATACTGTCAACAATAAAGCACTTTTTAAATTGCAGAAGACAGAAGAAGATGAACTAAAATAAAAGGAAAGTAAAATTGATAGGAAGATTTTATGATAATTTAAAGAAAAAATAATGAGAATAAATAATTATTTGTGTAAATGACAATTTATGAAAGAAATAATCTAAAGGAGAGATGTTAGAAAGGTAAAGAACCAAGGATCGTGTATAAAACGAACAATGTACGTCACGATCATATGAAAAACGAAAATCGTGATTAAGATCGTGCTAATGAATCATAACAAACTTCTCAAATAACAGGATGTGAGGTAGTCCAAGAGGCAATACAACGAAGACGTATACAACTAACTGAAGTTGCTATAAACCAACTGTAGAGATTTTGGAAATACAGTAACATCAAGCTAGCAACTAAAATTATGTCGGTCCTCCTGTCTTTCTAATATTTTTGTATGCAGCAGAGGCTTGATAACATAAATTAATCGCCTTCGAAATGTATTGCTGGAGAAAAATGTTACGTATCCCGTGGACAGCACGACCCACGAAATTTTGCAACATTATAGCACAGGCGTTTAGCTTCATTTAAAAATATTGATGTGACACATATTCCGTGCACGCATAAATAAATTAAAAATTACAGCAAGACTTATCTACAGCAGTGAACTAATGATTATTGCAATTCTTCGGCCACATTTTGTACAAAGTGACAAGCTAGAAAATTAGATTATCCTGGGTACAACTTTAGACCAAAAACGTCCTGGAAATGTGCCACAACGATGAATAGATGCGTTGCGTCTGGCTGGAGAGACCCTGAAGTTAGCTGTGTTTCATCTGATTGAGACCACTGTATGTATAATAATACTAACACACGAACAAGGAAAGAATATGATGTGAGATAAAATACTGTTACGTAATGTTTACCTGAAATAATTGGCAGTACAACAACATGTATTTTTTTAAATTTCGTACTTCATTGCTACCAATTAATCGCAACCTTTTAAACCTCTGTCCTGATCCCTCCAAGTAGGTTAACCTTGATTTATGTGAGAACAAACCCAAAGTGCGAAGTGCGGAGTAAGCCCCTATCCTCGCGAACTTACTTGCCGCTGAAATCCCCAACCCGTCTCAACTTCATCCCCAAAAATCACCCGACTGGGCGTAAGTCAAACAAACGTAATAAATTTCAACTCAACCTCGTGTACATTGCTGGAATATAATCATATATACATAACTAGAATAATTTCTTATATAAATAGCTGGAAGCTGTAATCTTGGATATAGGCTTTGCCTGCACCTCTGGAAGCGTTTCTCGTGTTGAGTTTTTCCATAAAGTAATTGACGTAAAATCGAGGTTATTTCTTACCTGACGCCTTCGCAAATTGCAAAATATATGCAAATTTGTTTCAAGTATATACCAACTGGCAAAACTCTGTTCGTAACTTTGAAAATTTGTGAAAAGGAAAGTAATTTTTTTTTTGATATTTGAGATTTTCTTCAGTAACTATTTATCATATTATTTATAATTACACCTATTTATTATAACATTATGCGCCAAGAAATAAAAAAATATGTCAGGTCGCAGAGAATGTTACTGATATATTACATGGCTTTATCTACATTACACAATGCCGTTATTTACACAATTAAAGAAGGATATTATATCTAAAGTGTTTAAATAATTGTTTATATAACTAAATACTCCTCTATCTTAGCATACTACTCTACCCTCATTCGATTTAATTTATATTTACTACTATCAGGCCCTTTATCCAATACCTGATATATTTAATCGTGCCAAGTTTTCGTAGTTTTCACACTATAATAAAAAAAATCGTTTCAACAATTGATGAGCTTGGATAAGAAAATGTAAGAAAGTAAACAATGTAAAATTGATATATCAAGGCATAAAAGTATTGAGTTCTATCCACTCTGCCAAATTCCGCGAAGAAATGACATGATGGTGAATTGTTTTTAAAATTGTTTTTTTTTCAGATTTACTACAATGGAATGTAAAAAGCTGAAAGAACGATACTTCACAACAGTCTTAGTTTTTCTTTAATTGTCAATTATCGCTTTCATTTAAATTATTAATTTTTTAAACTTTTCATTTTTTAACTTTTTAAAATACAATTGTCGTCACTAATATGACAAGTGAAAATCTTTATTTTGCAAACTTTCACGTTTTACGAAGTCATCTGACGCGAAAATAAGCGGACATAAATTTCTGGCCTTCTATTGAAGTTATGTAAAATAAGAAAGAATATAAAGTACAGAATCGTGGTTATTTGTATTTGTTCCATTAAATATAATAAGTAAAACCAGTATCACTTCATTTCATCGTGTCGTTAGTTACTTCCAAAATGCATGTCATATGTATTTTTTAGATAAACATTATATTTCAGCAGTTGAGGCTGAAACGTAATATTTAGTCCTGGTAATAATAGGCCTGTGCTATGTGTGTCAAGTAAATATATGATAATTACTGAACAAATAATATATAATAGTTATATACATCTATTAATAAACACTAGCACTATACCGTAAGCTCCTCCGTCTGATGGCCCAAAATCTAAAAATAAGTGAACTTATTGCACAGGTTAAGAAAAATATTGGTACAACAAAATATTATATTATATACTTTTGATAATGTATTGAATAAGAGAGGACTGGATTGAAAAAGTGTAAATAGTGAGTATTATTAGCGTTATATATTATAAATAATTGTAAAATCGATCAAAATATTAGGCGTAATATTCGCAATAACGGAGTACAAACCACATACCACTTCTATCAAAAATATTGCTGTAATTCTGACTACCTTCATTAATTCTTTCCAACTTTTTTAACCAATCACCTTCCAGGACTGGTTATCTTTCTATTTTACTTTAGGAAAAGAACTTCGACCTTTAGTCGGTAATTTATTTTCTCACCCAAGGTACCCTCCCCCCGCTCCACCTCCCGACGAGTTGTACCAGTATGACGAGGACTTGGAGTGCTCCTATTTCCGAAGAAGACCCAAATCCGTCTGCAGCCAGCCGGACCCCAAGAGATACACCTGGATGCCAGAGGACGAGGACTCCACCAGGATGGAACGGCCGAGGTGAATTGACTTGATCTAAATATATACATATTTATTATACAGTGTGTTACGTAAGTCATAGTAAAAACCGAAAGAGAGTGTTCTTGACTCGATTTGTTTAAATAATGGTTTAAGAAATAATAGACAAATAAAAAATTTAAATGTATTTTATCGTATTTCAAAATCATTTAAATAAAAACGAGAAAATGATTTTTGTAACTTACAGGAAATATTTACAGATCCAAGGCTGATCACTGCCTAATATATAAGAGGATGGAGTAAATATTAATAAAAAATATAAACATTAATATGAAAATTAACTATTCAAGTTAAACTATATGATAGTATTGTCATTTATATGAACATACGAGAGCTGTATGATAAGTACTCGTGTTAAACGATAGATAGCGCCACTGACGTAAAATCTGTATACCGTGGTTTAACGCCATCTTTTCAACGACGTCTGTCAAAACAGACAGATTTATCAAGTAGTATTATGTTGATAACTGTTGAAAGTGGGCAAGTTTGTGTGGATGGGAAAACATATGAGGAAATCAAAGTGAAGTTGCATACCGTTTATAAAAAGCATGCATCTTCGATTACTACCATCAGATATTGCTTTAATGCATTCAAGCGCGGCCGAATATCCGTTCTCATGAAAAGCACCCAGGCCGTCCGATTAAGGTAACTACTGAGGATATATTCAACAAAATCCATGATATCGTGTAAGCAGACCACTGGGTGAAGATTAACATGTTAATTGAATGCGTACAAAATATCCTATACGAAAAATTAGGCATGAGGATACTATGAGCGAGATGGGTGTCGCATTTATTCACAGTGGAACAAAAACGGAATCGCATGAAAAATTTACTATTTATGCGCAATCCGAAAGAGTTTCTGCAGCGTTTCGTGACTGTTGACGAAACATGGATCCATCACTACTTTAAATTATGTTTTTCCTAGTATTCAATGAGTTTTTTTTTGTGGTCTGCCCAGTTGGACAATGCATTTTAAATAATCTATATGTAACAAATTATTTTTTTTAGCTCTACAATATATATTATATGTTATTAAGGAGAACACACTCTTATTGTGAAGTTGTAATTATCTCAGTAGCGCAAAAACAATATTTTTAGACAAAATTGATTTAATATGTAAATATTTATAATTAATACATTAAATTAGTATTTCTATTATATGTGTCCAAAAAAGAAACACCAAAAATGTAAGAACAGTAAAAACTGTGGACTTTCCTGGCAAACCTGCTCCAAAGAAAGCGAAAACGATGTTAAAAAAATCTTGAAAGATGCAGGATACTTTTGTTCAGCCTTTATCCCTCCCTCATTTAACAATCGAATCATAGAATACACTTTTGTTAACATCCAGAACTTTTCAAAACTTAAATATTGTTTAAACTCACAGAGAAAATCATACAAATCATACTGATTCCACGGTTGAGCTCTTTTAAATCAAATTAATAGATTTATTATTATTATTAAATTATTAACGCGCAGGCGCAGGCTATCAATACTCATAAAAAACAATAATAATTATAAAATAAGGTGTTTTTGATAGAAAAGAGCAAGACTGTGTGATAAAAAAGACTGATAAGACGCAATGCATTTTTCAAAACATAAATATTTCTTAAACTAATAGAGAAAATCATAAAACCCGGTGTGGTGGAAACAGAAAAAGAAGAAGAATTAAGAATTAAGCTTTTGTCATGTGTATAATATTTATCTATTAATAGAATTTTTTAATTTAATATTTTACCTAAACTAACGGAGAAAATCACAAAACACGGTGTGATGGAAAAAGAAGACGACGAATTAAGAACTGAGTTTATTTAACTTAATCTCTCTTAGCTCCAGATACACCCTTAATTACTGTCCGACAATGTTTTTAATTTTAGTTAAATTGTATTATTGATGATGGGAAGATGTTCTCAAAAACGTTATTACGTTAAGTATAATAAACACAGTAGAATAACACAAAGTGCTTCAACTCAATTTACAAAACAATCATGGAATTCCATAAAGTTTTACCAAAAACCTTTGAACAGTTATATATTAAAATATTTTTTTATATAAATGTTATTATTAATTTTTTTAAACCTTCAAAATGTAAATCAGATAACTTTTTTATTTATTTCCTATTTTAAGATATTGCTACGAATTATTTGGCAACTGGATATGTTATATTTACGCATATATAATATATATTTAATTGCAAAAAATATTATATAAATCGTTGAATTTGTGATAACCTTACGATAAAAATAACTATTGTACAAGAGAAGAATTTATTTGCCATCTTCCTGGATATCTACCGACAAGTAGGCACTTGGAAAGCAGCCACTACGGAAATTTTTTTCAAGTACACAAAGATTGGACCGTTTTTATTTGCAATACAAAAAGTTCTTAAAAAAATAACAAATCATGTTTTTTTATTCCACTTGGAACCAACTGAAAGAAACGATCGTTATCGAAATAAGCGTGTATTTAATAAGCTGATTGAAGTCTAATATGGTATTTCTATTGAATCGATGAAAAAATTATTGATAATATAAACTCAATTTGCATAATATATTATTCTATAGGCAGATATTTTAATTCAATATTATTGTATAGGTCTCCATTTTTCACTGTTTTCACATTTTTCAAGTTGCTTTGAAAATTATAATGATGAAAATAAAACCATTTCATTTTGTATGTCTTAAAAAAGCTTTTTTTTGTTTCCATTTCTTGAAAAATTGTTTAATTATCAAATCTTTGTCACGGAATAATTGCGGCCGTCTGTTTATTTAAATTTTATTTATTTAAAATTACCTCTCTTTATTTTTGTCTCTGTTTTTATCTTATTCTTTCGTTGTGTATTTTCAGAAATATGCGAAATTGTTTTCTCAGATATTAATAAAAACTTTTTAACGATGGAAACAAAATTGTATCAATACAAGGAAATTAAGTTGTATCAATATTTTAATGAAACCTTAAAATATCCTCGCCGTAATAAAAACGTGAAAAACCTTTCGGAATCGAAACTATCACGATTAATTATTTTTAATACAAATTAAATGCATTAATTATAAAGATATACATACAGGTAAACTCAATTTATTGAAAAAAAATTAGTTTCCACCGGGATTTGAACCAGGATCTCTTCCTATCTGGAGAAGTGAAGCGACAACCAATTACACTACGTCAGCCTCATAAATAGTCGACAAATTTTCGAACTTATATATTGCAGCTATGTTCTGAAAAAATTACAACTTCACAGATTATAATTTGTTTTCTATAAATTAGCTGTTATGTTTAAACTGTTATATTGAAATATCGGTATATATTATTTAATCAATATAAAAAAAATTAATAATAAAAAAAGTGTTTGTATTAAAGTATATCCAAAAATTTAATTAATTGAAATTGAAAAAATTTTGGCGTCTCCTAGCGAATATTTCTCAAAGATATTTGGAATAAAAAGGTGATAGCTTTTAAATAAATGCAATGTAAGATCTATCAATTTGAAATAGCTGCAACATGTAAGTTTGAAAAAAAGTCGACTATTTACTAGGCTGACGTAGTGTAATTGGCTATCTCATTTCCCCGTATAAGAAGAGATCTTGGTTCAAATGCCTAAAATAATTTTTCGATAAATAGAGTTTATCTGTATGTATATATTTCTAACTGATGCATTTAATTTGTATTTAAATATCATAGAATTATGTTCTGAAAAAAATACTACTTCACAAATAATAACGTGTTCTCTTTAAAAAAAATTTTTTTTTAGTTTGACACATTTTTGGTGACAATTATTATTGAGGAGAAATTATATATTTAAATTTTAAAGATATTTCTGATTAATTTATTAACCACCTACCTTTCTGGTCGACGACTAGGATCCATCATCAGGGTTAATGGGTAACATAACTGAGAATAACCCAGAAAACTCTACACAAAAGATTATGAATGCCCGGAAAACCTGAAAATATTTTTAAGTGGTTGGGGTTCGATTAATACATGTAGGTATAATGGCAAGCACAATCTGTTTTGATTTGGGTAAATTGTTTACCAGACTAATTAAAAAAACTATTCATAAATACTTAGATCAATAAATTTTTTATATTAAGCTTAATTTTACTTCACTGTACCTACATTTTACTCCACAAAAATAATGTATCTTTAAATTAAGAAATTCAATTGTATCTTTATTGTATACAAAATTGTATATTTTAATGACATTATAAATGAAATTCTCTCACTTAATCAGGCCAATAAGAATCGAAGACGATTTCGATGGTCGGGGACGACCCTCTTCCAGGCAATCTATCATGAGCGGAGGGTCTGGAATGCAGTACATGAGCTATAGCAGTGAGTACTTGAGCACACCTACTCCACAACACAGGTAAATTATATACATATATATATATATATAAATAAAACGTTGCTTTTTGCCCCTTAAATTGAATTATTTGTATAGATGAGCTATTTCTGTTTAAATAAGATTACGTACCATTTTTATTTAAAACAAGCATATCACATCATATTACAATAAAGAACATAAAATATATATAATCTGTAACACGAGAATATTAATTGAAAAATATTTGAAGCTTAATACAAAAGCCTTGCAACTAAATATAATTTTTCAAATATCTATAGTTTTTCCTAAAATACGGCACTAGCACAAATTAATCGTCATTTTTTTACTAAGTTATTTAATCGGTGAATCAAGCTTTTTTTTAATTTACGTCCGTTTTATGCTCAGTGCAATGCGTATTTGGTGTTTTTCGGATATATAAAGATAACATTTTTACCTATGAATCAGCTCTTAAGTAATCTATAATTCGCATCAATTCAAACTAAAGTTACTTTTAATGTAATGAAAAAACAGTTCAACATACTAACATATACATACATTACTAATCTGAAACAACTTTCTCTATACTTCTGTAGCAAACCCCAAATTGTCAGTGTTTTTCTGAATTATTTGCTACTGCCGTACTACTTTCCGTATATTAAGATTACTTCGGTTAGGTAGTGGCTGCTATGTGGCCAATTTTAGTATTTTGGAACATAAAAAAATATAAAAAATAATAATATTAGAGCAAGTTTGGGGCGGTTTATATTTTGACTAAAAATACAGACTAAATGCTTGGTAGATAAATTGAGAAATACTGGCCAGCCGGGGTTCTAACATTCAGCCATGGCCGCTAGCATGATATGTATTGATATTACATCTTAAAATTGTATATCATACGCGAACACAGCATTTTTGACGTTATATAATATGGTTATTAAGTCTAGAGCATCGGTGAAGACGGGAAAAGCAGAAAGGCAGAAGAGATGAAATATTGTGGTCGGTCCAATGGTAGAGAAGCCTGATTTTATTCTTCCCAATAGGCTGGTATGATTCGCGTTCAAATAAACAGAGCCGTTATGAATATTAGATTGAAAATGGCGCTTGAAGAAGCATTTACACGAGATCAGAGTTACTCAAACAAAGGAACACGTGTATACGTGCACGTGCGCTCTCCCAGGGGGCATCTCAAAAGTTCCCATGACGATCATAAAGGCATTGAACTGGCTGAAATACCCTCCTGAATCACTTTTCCCAACCTTACTGCTGTACGAAGAACAATTGTTTTTATTATTTTTGGTAAAGTTACCTTCTATGTTAGGTTTAAGTAAAAAATTTCCAAACATATTATGGTATATCTTCGTTAGTGTTGATTTACTTTGACTGCTTTATCTCGTGCATAAGTCGGAAGGTGTAGTAATTAAACTCGAACTACTTTACAACAATTCATTTTTTAATATACGAATAATACTTACACAGAATATTACAATAATTAAACCTTCAGCTTATGTTACTAGGACAAGACCGAGAATGAAGAGGAGCTCTCCTCTGGTCTGTACAGCCTTTAACTGTTCCCGGCTCCCGTCCTCACCGTGCACCCCCCACACAGACCAGGGTCGGCGTTCACACTCACATCCATCATCTGTCAACGAGGGCGTGCCGGGCTCTCATACACACATACACGTGTATACAGAGTAATAGATATTACACATATGTTCAATAGCTTGTCACTAAAGTCAGTTTTTTAAAAAGAACATCATAGAGAACGTAATTAAAAACATCATTTGCACAAATTTTCCATACTTGTAACACAAAACGTGTGTACCGCGTAACAATGAAAATAATAATATAGATTTCTAAATTATTTTGGTACAAATTGCTTCATTCTTAAATAGTTAACCAGTACAGCAAATATTTGAGTAATGTAAAAAAATACAGTAAATATGTAGCAATAAAAATACTGAAGAAAAAAATTGCAATAAATTCGTACTGTACTTACTGACATGCAAGTATGATGACTTATTTTTGAATACTAATTAGTTCTTCGGAAATACCGCAGTTAGAAATTAGTACATTTATTTTTATATAGGTAAAACGAAATATAACATCAGGCAAGGATATTATTCAGAAATATGAAGTGGAAACATTTTGCTTAATGGGTGCTCAAGAAATGCTCCTAGCAGAACATTAGCAAGATACCAGCTCTCAGTTATTTTAATTACTTATGGATTTCGAATTGTAAGTCCGGATCGATGAACGAATTGCGCAAACTCCAGGTCTCGCATCCCGCGGAATGAAATTCGACAATTCCTGTCGTAAATTGAAATCACCGCAGGGTAGTGGAGGGAAACAAGGAACCGTGGTACAGGATGAGGTCGGTGAGGGGATAAGGATTTTAGTCGAAGGACCAGTGAATTTTGGGAACCAGTCGCCGCCTAAATCACACAATGGCACGCGGATGAGCCGATCTCCGATCGATGACAAGACGAGCATTAGGAATTATATGGATGGGAACTTAAACGCGGAAATGTGTTGATAACAGTGGTTGCGGCTGAATTGAAAGACGTGCCAAAAGTGTGCTTTACAAGCTCGAAACAGTTATTAATATAGCAAAAGAGAAACAAACAATAATATTTGTGTGCATTTCTAATTGGTATACATTTTGTTCCTGAAAATACTAGAATCTTTGTTTTAAAATGCATACAAAATTATTACTGCTGTTTGAACAGTTTGCGGTACCCGGGATCTTTTTATTTCTTACCCCTTTCCGCCTTGCTCTATCAAAACCGGAAAATTATTTAGAAACAGAATCAGTTGCATCAGTACAGAAATAAAATAAAAAAACAATGAGTAATTGCCCGTGTTCAAGGTGATCTTCCAATGAAACTTCGATCTAAGTAAAGGTGTTATTCTATTCTATTTTAGTTACATTATTTATATTATCACTTTTATATATATACATGTTTTGTCATTTATTTAAATGTATTGTAAATATTTATTTACTAATAAAGTGAGTCAGCCGGGGACAATGAGGGCAAATTTTGTTTTGGCAGCTGTGCTGTATCGCCTTGTCATATATACGGGGCGTTATCGAACAGCTGCCTGGCAGCATTAAAAATGCCAACTAGGCGGCGAATGAGTAGAACCGAGATAGGAGCTTTAAGCTCATTGCAAAAGTAAATATGTACTGAGTGTTTCATTCAAATCTGGGAGCAAACCACGTGCGGTTATGATTTACAGAATGCTTCACGTTGTACTCTGTCTGTACTGACCTTTACCCGGTTTCGAAGTATATCTTCTAGAGAAATTCCATACTTAAGACCATGGTAAAAATTTGCTGCAATGATACTTATTACTTATTCATATTATATTATCTTATATTTTGCACTCATTGGCGTAAAACGTTTACTGCCATCAAGTAACCGTTATTTTTTCATCGCGAAACCTTCACCGTAGTTTGGATACTACCTTCATCATCAGCATTCATTCAAATCTCGATCAAAACTTGAATATTCTGACCGTGAAAACCTGAGAACATCTATATGAATGCCATTAGATACAATTTTTTCCACATAAATTAAATTTATAAGATATATTTTTTACGTACCGACAATTCAAAACAATCTAAGTGATGTATGATTCCATTACCATTGCAATATAATGGCAATGCAAAACGTTCCGAGCAATCGAGACGGCTATTCACTGAAGAGCTGATTCAGTGTAACAGAGTTGGATGGTAGTTGACGGAAATTTCAATTAGATTTTTCTACTGGAATCGAAAAAAGTTTGCTCAGGTATTTTCTATCTAAGCAGGAAAAAGTATGCCCCGTCTTACGTGAAATATTATTTTATTCTTTGAAAACTTTTGAAAAAGAAATGTGTAAACGTTAAAAGATTAATAATAATGGTGGAGTCGTGGCTATTTTTATAAACCGGTGAACAGATATTTTAAAGTCTGAATTTTTAAATTTACGAAAAACGTCGTCTCTACTCACTTTAACTAAGTTAGTCTCCGTTCTCAAGTACATAACACTTTAGAGAAGTTCTTTCAGAAATACTGTACAATCTGTAACAAAATTCTCTGAAAGTTGTACAAAACTTTAAAAAATCTTATCGAATGACTATTTTTAATGAACCAAGCTCGCGTATACTAGAGGATACTTGCCATTAGGTAATGTGAAGTAATACATTAAATAATTAACGGTAATTATGTACTAATATTTAAACTAGTCCTAAGACGGCCGTGAAAGACATACATATGAAGGTTTATACGAAAAATTCTAATTTATATCTTCTACATAAACGTAATTATCGCTGCATGCCTCTCTAATTCTTATCAATTCTCTGCAACCATAAGCCATATTCACGCAAATTTAGACTTAAATAATACGTTGATGCGACAGTAATAGCTGTTTCTTGTAAATAAAAGATTTCAATATTTTAAAAGAAACAATGTTTATTTATATTTATTGTTTTCGAGGTTTGAACAACTCCATAATCACATATGTGAAAATAGAACACTTGTTTTTTTATTCTTTTTATTTATTATTTATTATTAAACTTTCGATACCAAAAAATATATATATCATATCATATATGTATGTATCTAAAAAAATATAATTTCACTATCTTACTATTGAAATATTTTATACCGCATACATTAAATAATACATTTTCAATGTGTGTATTGTATTAATAACTATCAGTCCATGTTTGACGTTGTCCAGAATTTAGATTTAGTTATAATACGAGTATAAAGCAGGGAGTTGGAGCGAGGAAACAATACTGATGTATTCAAAAAGGAGAGGGTAAGATATTAAGGAATGAGACGGTATAGTTACATTTTCCTATTGGTTTTAGAGTACAACTGAAGAAAATTTGGAATGGATGGCATTCAATATATTATACATTTATGTCGTGGGAAGAAAACGGGGTGGCCAGGGAGTAGAGAGAGGATGCCTATATTTTACGCAAAGTCCCAAAGAACAAACTCAGGACTACATGTTTACATATTTAAATTGGTCTCTAGTCTCGGCATCCAGACCATTATTATCGTGTGATAACATATTTTCGATACCTACTTTCGATCTATTAAGGTGGTAGGAAAAGTTATGAAACATTTTTTCAACGTTTTTCAAAGTCATTTATTTATACAAAGAACAAAGATCAATCAACGATATATTGCCTTTTTCAGTGACCTTCATAATTTCTCGTTCATAGGGGGACCTGTCTTTATCGGCAAAAATCTGAACATGGTGCTGATTTACGACCTTATCGGAATTAAACATTATACCACTCGAGGAGTTTGAAGAGCGTGAAACAGTGGAAATCTGACGGCGCAAGGATAGGCGAGTATGGATGGCGAGCGGTCGATGGATTCGTTCAAACTATCCAGTTGCCGACAGAACATATTAGAATTAATTATTTTGTTCCTCGGTAGGAGCTCGAAAAACACGACACCTTTAAAATCCCACCACACTGAGAGCATTTCCTTCCTTTGATGAATCTCTGCTTTCGATGTTGTTTGAGGCAAACTATCACGTCGGGGCCAAGACCACCTGCGCACCACATTGTAATAAATCCTCGATTTCTCATCACACTGACACGACTATTATCCGAATTAGTCGTTTCATAAAAGGACGTTTTCCTCACGTCTAATGAGCACGTGCGCCGTCAAATGAAATTCTTTGAGTTTATGAGAAACCCAAATATCAAGCTTACGTATCCCAGCTTCTTCAAGTGGTCGCAATTACTTAAATGATGAATGTTCAATGTTTCTCCAATCTCTTGTGTCGTGTAACGTGGGTTTGACACGATTAATGCCTAGATTTTGTCGTCATCAACCCCGATGGACTTCCCTGACCGCGGAGTGTCGTTGAAATCAAAATCCCTAGCACGAAATTTAGTAAACCATCGTTGGTAAAGCATTGTCACCGTAAACTTTGTGCAACTTTGCACAAGCTTGACGCGCGGAAGTAAAACATGGCGAAACATCACAGTTTGGTCTTCTATCTTACCATTATTGTAAAATCTCCAAAACTCAACTAAATCACTAATTTGTTTTTTAAAATGAAGTTAGAACTGTCAACTATTAAATGACGTAGTAATAATATTGATGCGAATGGCTCTAGTACCTCAAAAATGAACTGGCGCCATCTGTTACCAAACTGAGTGATGACTTTTTTGACAACCCAAAAATTGATTTAAAATTTATTATTAATTATTATTTAATTACATCTACGCTATTAATAATATAATAACTAATATCATATTTTAGTAGTGGTGCGTTGCCATATCCTTCAATACTATAGCTCAAGTTTGTGACAGATTAAAGCTATCTCCCTATTAAAATCGTTTTGGGTGCTTTTCTTATCTTGATTGCTTCTTCACTCAGTCGAGAAAATAAAACTTTTTCTTCGATCGAATGAATTCAAGTGATTCATTGCAAAACGTTGCGAAGTTTGAAAACTCTAAAACTACATGGTGTGGATTTATGCAATGTCGTTTATTAAAATTCGAATATAACGATAAATTTAACATAATTCAAAAAATTTGTTTATCATAACATATTTTGGGTATGTTATAAAGACATTTATTTTATAAATATTTATAAGACATAACAATCAAAATACCGTTATTACAACAAATAATAACCACGTTATTGAAACTCAATTTGAAAATTCAAAAGATTAAATGTCTCAATTAATTGATCATAAAATATTCAATATAGGATTTAGAACAATAATTATTATGCAATGAACTATAATGTCATTAAAGTAGAGATATTCCAAACATACCTCTTTCCATTGGTCTTTATGTAAATTTAAAGATATTTAAAAAGTCAATATAACATAACGTCGTCCATATTTCAAAAAGGCATATCTCGTTGTTTGTTATAATTGAGTTACGACTAGAGTTACATTATACAAACATATGAATACAATCCATTAAAACAGGCATATCTGAATTTGATTCCATGTAATATTACATAAAAATATTTTGATGTAACCGCTCTAATTTCAATATGTTATTCTTATAAATGGTGGTAATTTAGTAATATGTATGGAATAACCTCACACTGTCTTTAACTCAAAAAATATCCGTAGAAATCTGTATGATTATTCTATTTATCATTTTTCAACCGTGAAATATTCCCCATTTGTTAATTTATCGTCTGCTGAAATATCAACGAATTCGAGATATGTCTCTTTGAAAGATATATGAAGTATATTTATTTATATATTTACAATAGATGCCATCGACTTAGTAACTGACAATATTACGCATTTACTCTTTCTTGAGATAAAAAACATATGATTTTTCTTCATTTCAAGAATAGTACTCTTAGATAAATACGTACGTAATCCAAAATACAATCGATGATATACACGTTTTTAACACAGTACAACTAAATTACTTTCTCAAAATATTATCCTTGAGAAACGAAACAAAAATGAGAATGAATATAGGACGATGTTTTTCTGGTTCATGAATTTTCCACCCTAATTCAACATCCCCTGAAGTGAAGTAGAGAAGTAAGACACAGCAATCAGTAAGTAATTATCAGATTCAACGGAAAGTCTCGGAGTACTTATTCTTTCCTAACCACCGTGCGAAATCAGAAATTTTGATAAATGGTCTTCGTATTATTTCTCTCTAGATTTTATAAAGAGATGTACCTATCTCAAATGATAGTACTTTTATGGAAACAAATGTGTACGATTTGGTAATTACTTTAAAGATATTTTTAAATATAATAATATCCTTATATTAACTATATGGCTCCGAAGCTTAAGAGTAATAGCCAAGTTACTAGATATTAACAATGTTCAGCGCAGTTAATATGATCATGACTGCTCTCATTGACAGTAAAACTTAAATTATTCATGGCTTCTATAAAGGCATACTCAAAATACGAAATTAGAGATACAAATCTGTGTACATTGATTATCTTATAGTGAGATAGACTTGTGGTGCCATCTATAGTAACACTACATAAACTTTCACCTTATTACATCTGTTGCGCCCGTCAGAGTGCTCAGTGTACGGCCGTGTCACCATTTAGTTCGATTTAAGACCTAAAAAACCATTTCATTTTTTTTCTCTAATTGTTACCCTTATGTTTAGGGGTCGCAATGATTTTTTTTTAATATCCTTTTATCTACTTAGAAAGCTACAATTATAATAATAAAATGAACAATATTGGGTTTATCAAACAATTAAGAGTAAAATAAGGTTTAACTATGTAAGCAATGTACTTTTTTAATATCCGGGTGCTTCTATCTGTGTTGTTTCACGACTAAAAGAATATATTGTTTGTGTTGTTCGTTTGTGGTGATCAATTTATTATTATTATTAATTATCAATTATTTTCTTCAATTAACGCCACTTCTCGCTCCGCAATATCGTTCACAACTCGCATAGAACGTACTATGTCCCTGGCAGCTTTGTCGTCTTCATCTTCTATCCAAAGACAAACTTCTTTTTTCAAAAATGCTGACAAAATTCCAAGAATTTAAAAAAATCACAAAGTATTGCTGGAAATAAAGTCCTTAATAATTTCTCCAGTTATATGATTTGCATCCAAGTTTAAGCGTAGGCATTTGGGGCTATAGCTGTAGTCTAAACCTTCTTCATTTAGTGCGGTCACCATTTTCTGCTTGGTTTCTGAAGAAATTTCTTAGTCGAAAAAAGCGAGTGCGACAAGTTCTTCGAACAGGTAGGTACCACCTGTCCTAAGATCTTTTTAAGGTGACTTTAGCCATCGATTTGTTTATGTTTTCAAAGCTCTTTTAAAAGCCACAAATCATTTCTTGATGTTGAACATGCAGCAGAATCTTGAAACTAGCATCTCACACAAATTATAACAAAAACTATGATAATCGCTTTGAGTTCCTGTTTTGTCAATTTAAATTGGTCTTTATACATGAACATTTTAAATAAGTAAATTGCCTTTGCCATTCTTCGTGCACGATAAAGACCAGCTGGAGTCAGGATTGATATTCCCCCAAAAATTTAATTGTGAGTTTTAACAACTCTTTGTAGTCATTACGAGGTTGATAATAGTTCAGGTATTTCTTAGCAAATGAAATTGTGCTGTTAGCTACATTTTACATGCATCTTAAAGCGTCGGGATCTGATGAGATCATACCGATATTAGATCAAGCAGTTCTAAAACGTTTAAAAACCAATATATCTAGCCCACTTGACGGACCAAGATCACCACGATTGCTTCTAGTATTATTTCTATTATATGGTGGCGATAGGCTAACCGAAGCAAATTTTTTTTCCATCTTCCGCTCTAAAAATTACAGGCACCATTTCTTAATCCAGTATTACCGCAGTAGTGTCAAATCACAAGCATTTTATTTGGTCGCTTCAGTTCCAGGATACAATAACTTCATGCACAGCTAAAGCAAATGCATCCTCTGTTCCATGACTATGTTTAGGAACTAACGAAAATTGATTGACTCTTTATCTTGACACCAAAATTGATAGACGATCCACAGTTTCATTTCCTGTAATGTCTTCTATCAATTTACCATCCCAATGAACAGTGAGAGACAAATCCGGCTTGAAATCACTTTTTAAAGACTCTGCTACCTTTTTACTTTGCTTCACACGCTGGCGACAAATGGACCATGAATTTATATTGAATTCAAAGGATCGGATCCCGCGCTTTTGACCGTTGATGTTAAAACAACAGTTGATTTCCTGTTACTCAATTTCGCAAAATCTAAGCTTGCAGTTAAACGTTCATCAACGAAATTTTTCGTACCGCGTTTAGGTTTAGACGGGAGTGGATCTGCGGTCCTGTCGAATCCTGTCCGTCACTGAATTTTTCGATGCCGTACTTTTGTTTTCAACATCACTGCAGTCACTGCTAGTAGTCGATGAAGAATGTATGCATTTTTCATTTACAGATTTTATTTAGTTTTTTTCTCGATCTAAAAGCTGTTGAACACGAGCTTCTTTCTCCTATTTTTTGGGTTCTTTTTTTAAATTCATGCACTTTCTACACTGCCATTAAAACCAGGGCATCCTTTTTGTCGTTAACAAATCAAAAACTATATGTCTTCTTCAATGGTAATCGTGTTTAAAGCATCGGCATGATCTATATCAAAAAGATCTTACAATTTATGTTGCCACTCCTTTTCTTTGCATTATAGTCCTTCACTTTAACAGACATATCTCCTAATCGTGTAACAATTCTGAATAAATCATTTACTAACGCGGACAAGTCCGCCGTTAGATGGCGTCATGAGTCGATAACACTTCAAAATGTTATATGATGCACAACTTTCTTAATATCAAAGAGAACCAATTTACATGAGGTAGTATATAGCACAATATTAAATAAATTAATAAATGTATTTTATTCTACTAAAGTCACCTTTTTACTAAATTTGTTTATCATAAACATATGTTGCCATACTGAAAATCTTTGAAAAATCACGTATATATAAAACGAATAATATTTTTCTTGTTAATGTTTCTTTCAGAGCATACCATAAGATTATCCCAATTTCAGATTTTAAATATGATGGATAAAGAGATCTATACAAATTTATTACAAAAGTAAAAAAAATATTATAAATAATTGTATAGCATCTGACTAGGAGTTTTAAAAATATTGTAAATATTTTATAGATATATTTTCAATATTCAATTAGTAATAGTGACTGCATATTTATATAGTCCATGCGACAATGTATTTTTCTCCCTTAAAACTGACTTATTTTTCTGAAATACTTTTATATTGAACTAAAGCAAGCAATTAAAATTATGTTGGTTCGCACGCTTTCCTTTCCAATCTTCATGAATACGGTGGACAGATGGATTTGGACAATCCGCAATAGTGATAATCCTAAAATAGACGCCATCGAAATGTATCGCTGGAGAAGGGATTTGTTGCGCCTAATTCCAAAACTTGGAAGACTTGCACGACCAGGTAAACCAGATACTGGAGAATGATTCTATTAGAATCCTCAACAATCGGCGAGCTTATATAAGAAGATGTATGAATGCGGATTAGGCGAGAATTGTGTGTTAAAACATAAGATTTCCGATAATTTGAGTTCGATGTGCAGTTGCAAATCCATTAATATTGCATGTTCAAAATCAGGGTTTGTTCCAAAATAACCCAAAGCAGACAAAGTATAAGTTGCTATATCCCCTAAAATAAAATCAGCCAATCACAATGCTTGTTGATGATCATATGATCTAATATCCAGTATGGCTGCCAGAACGACACATTACAGAAGTGTATCTTTAAAAATGCTGATGTAAAAACGAACATTTTGTACATTTGCTTTCAAAATATATACGTTTTGATCCATAATTCAAAAACACATAAAGTCGTTTTAGGAGGTTTTGGAACGAGGCGCTACATTTAACATATCCCGTGGATATGCTGCAATAAATCCAACTACAGCAAGCCTTATCTATAACAATGAACAAAAGATTCTTTCAATAGATACGTTCCATCTATGGTACTTATATGTAAGTATATACTTAGGTATCCATACGTACGGGACTTGTGGAGGTGCATTATGAGCTGAGTCTCATCAAGTTAAGGTCACTATAGTATAATTATTACATTCACTCATGGCCACTCACTCACTCACTGTAAAGTCAGCCACAAACGATACAATATAACAATACATAAATTTGTTTAATGTTTAATTATTTTATGGATAATGAATGCAATTATATCAATCACACAAACACATAACACATTATTGAAGTGCCATGACCAAAAAATTGACCTATATATGTAAATAATAACGCAAATGAGGTAAGAAAAAGAGCACAACATAAATAATCTAACAGTATTGTCTCTAAAAAATTGTAAACAATTTCAATAATTACCGTGCTGTGAACGTAAGAAAATTAATTTCTGACAAATATCTATATGTGAAAATAAATATTTATTTCCTGTACATGTCATGTATGAGTATTTACACTGACTCTTTACGCCTTAAATATATGGTATTATTCATTTTAAAATACGTATAGTAAGAGCAGCTAGATCACGAATCCAATCTGTTTTAGGTGGGTTTTACGTATTAAATCGTCTGCTTGAGCTTGCCAAGAGCTACAATTATTCAGTGCCGCTACTGCTCTCTGTGCTTTGTGATGTAGGGGATTAATATATATAATTTATGAATATCTATCTCATTCAGTCACGTTGCCAAATTCAAGTACTCATTAGTATCAAATTATATATATGTAATTATTCATTTCATTTATGTGAAAAATTTAGACGTATGTGTAATGTAATACAAATAGTATTTGCGCGATCTACCATAATGACAACTTTTACACACGTTGCTCTTGAAATAACTAAATAGGCACGTTAATCTTGAATGAAATAATCCTAAATAAAATTCCGATTGAAATTCTCAGTACCAAGTTTGCTACTGTAAAGCATTTATACATTTCAAATTTTAAATTAAAATGAATAAGATCCGCTCAACTGCTACTAATATATCAATCTGCAAATTGCGAAATGCAAGTGCTTCCAATCCAGCGTAGCGGTAAGTTTAACATTAAACCGAAAGTGGTTCCAATGGTTTTGATAGTTGACCAAAACAAAAACGAAAAACTACATCTAAAAATGTTATATCTACGTAAAAATAATGTGATGTTATATTTTTATTAATAATTAATTATACTCACTCACATTTATCATTTCGTGAGGATGAATATTCCACAAACTGTGGAACAAAAAACACAAACTGTCGAGAGGAAAAGCTTCTCTCAGTGCATGAAAGTGTTCTAGAAGCTTTTCGGGTTACAGTAACATTAGAAATTTTGTACAACTTCAGTGCGAAAATTGATTACATTTTAAATTGAATCAAATAATTTGTGAAATATGTATCTCAATGCGTATACATAATTCTCAATGAATTCAATGAATATTTGATTTTCTTATAAGAATAAATCGACAAAATTCCAATCTTAGTTTTTACCTTCTAAGAAAACAGCCTCGGATAGAAAATATTTTAGCTGTATCGAAATGGTGAGTTTTACGTAGGAAATTTCTGAGAAACTTTTTTGATCCAATACGTTAATACAAATATTCTTCCTTCGAATATTATTATTTCGGATGCTTGTTTATATCGTTAATCAAATACTAACAGAGAATTTAATAGAGTTTTGTGTTAACATAATTGAAAGTTATGAATAATTTTTTGAATAAGATCCTTAATATAATCATTCAAAATAATGTTTGAATGCGTTTTTACACTAAAATTCACCATAAATATGCAGCGTACCATTATGTTTAGTCATGTGGAACGTATGATCGAGAAGAGGATGCTAAAGAAAATATGCGAGGCGAATGTTGAAGGCAACGGAAATAGAAGACATCTGCGAAAGACCTGGCGTGATCAGATAAACCAGATATTGGAGAATGGGCCTGTTAAAAAAAGTGTGAAACTGGACTAGGCAAGAGTGGTATGTCAGGATAGAATACTGTGAATATGTGTGAAAAATCTTAAAATTCACGTAGTTAAGAAAAATTACATCCATTTGTTGGTTTTTGAATTATTTCATTTTTATACTTTTAAAATCAGCAATGTTATCTTTGTGGTTAAGATTCATATTTTTATTTATTATCTTTGTTTTATTAACCACTAAAATGAGTTTAAATACATCTACCGGTTTCGAAAAATACCATTTTCTTCTTCAGGATGTCATAACTAACTAAAACATATATTGTTTCTTTGACAGAATCTATTTAAAAAAATAAAAAAAAATGTGTATCTAAAAAAATCTATGTCGTTTGTTAAACCTTTGTATGAACCAAAATTATTTTCAATTTAATAATATAATGTATAATCAAACACAGGGTCTTCCTATGGGAGCACCCACAAGTCCACTAATAGCAGATATTTTTGTAGATAATTTGGAGAGGAATATTTTTGATTGTGATTCTCCTTTGTTAAAAAATGTTTTGTTGTGGAAAAGGTATGTCGATGATATATTATGTATTTGGTCAGGTTCACAACGTCAACTAACTACATTTTTAAATTTCATTAATTCATTTAATAATAAAATACAATTTACTTTAGAAATGGAAAATAATTTGACCATAAATTTTTTGGACCTAACATTGATTAAAAATAATAATAAAATTGAATTCAAAATTTTAAGAAAACCAACTTTTACAGATACTATCATACACAATGAATCTAACCATCCATTATCACACAAACATTCACGGTTCCACTCCATGATACATCGTTTAGTCAATATTCCTATGTCAACATCCAATTTCAATATTGAATTGAATACAATTCAAAAAATAGCAGTTAATAACGGGTATAATACAGGTTTGATAGACACTATTTTAAAAAATAAATTAAAAGAATATAATAATCAATTTTTATATAAATCACAGATAAAACATAATGATTGTAATGATTATTGGCGTAGGATTTTATACATAAATAACTTTTCGAATCAAATATCTAAACACCTACCACGAAACATTAGACCGGCATTTTATACAAATAATAGTATAGGAAATTTACTCATAAATTCTAAAGACAAAGATGATAAATTTAACAATTCTGGTGTCTATAAACTTAGTTGCAAGGATTATGCTGCATTTTATATTGGTAAAACGGGTAGAAATTTTAATATAAGAGTAAGGGAGCATTTGAGATGTTTGAACAATAGTGGGTTTTCAGAATTTTCTAATCATTTGTCATGGTCATGATTTTGATAAAAAATTGGGATTGTCAATTTTGCATATAAACGGTGTTGGTCACAAATTAAATAATTTGGAATCGTTGGAGATAAATAAAGCGTGTAAAACTAATCAAAAAATTATAAACAACCAACTAAATTTAACTACGAGTCCCATTCTAAAATTTTTTCCTAAAAATTATTCGAGTAAATTTGTATTAAGTAATGATTTGAGTTAGGTACTAAAAATTTTTTTTTTTTTTTATATAGAATATTTAAAAATAGATTCTGTCAAAGAAACAATATATGTTTTAGTTAGTTATGACATCCTGAAGAAAAAAATGGTATTTTTCGAAACCGGTAGATGTATTTAAACTCATTTTAGTGGTTAATAAAACAAAGATAATAAATAAAAATATATTTCATTTTTTGAATATTATGAATATTTTGAATCTAGGATCAAGTTAAATAGTTAATTTGAAACACATAATTTATTTATATTTATTTCTTATGTATTTATACTGTTAATAGAAATTCTATAAAGCAACTAAATAAATCGTGTTATAAAAATATTACATTTGATTCCATGTTGATAATAATACGATAACTGAATATTAAAAAATGTATGATAAAAATGCCCACAAAATATATAAACCGGTCTATATACAATACAACGTACGTGGACAAGCCTTATTAGGCTCTCTCTCTCTCCTTTTTCTGCTTAGGTAGATATATTTGCCGACGTACAGTACTTCATATTCACTATATTTATAGAACACGCGGATGAAACTGTTTAGTTGTAAGATAGTACAAAATAAAAAGTAAAATTCAACCCCTTAATATTATAGATTGATAAACGTATATTACATGTGGATCTAAAGTCACGAATATAACTTTTTTATTTAATTTTTAAATTTACAATATTTTAGTACGAAATAAAGTTAATAAGGGAAATAAAGTTTCACTATGTATAAAAAAGTATGCAAATGGTGTCCATTTTTTGCCTCACACAAACATGCCCTCTTTAAAGCGTTTTCCGTGACAGTTTTGATCGTTTCAGGTTCCAGTGCCCTGATTTGTGCACAAATATTATCCTACGGCAGCAGAAGCATTTGAGACTTTTCCTCGAGATAGCTTAAAATAAATCAGGAGCTGTCAAGTCTGGGGACCGCGATGGCAAAATTATGTCGCAACTGCGAGAAATTATTATATGATTGAAAATTTATCTTAGAAATTGGATTGTGGCTCTTACTGTGTGAGTTGTGGCACCGTTTTTTGGAACTCATGTCAGGTTAATCTTGAACTGTAGGATTCGCCGGAGCGACTTCCGATAGAACCCAACCTGTCCAGATCGCCATCGCGTTGATGTGGTCGGGTTTTCTTCAACACTTTCCCTGACACATTCCACTGTGGTTTTGTTCCTAACGGAGTGAGGTCTGCCAATACGTGGAAGGTCGCTGATTGAACCCTGGCTCTCAAAACGACTAATTGTTGATTCGTTTGGAGAATTTCTCACATCTAATAACGATATACATATTGAGTTAAAGTTATGGATTGCTGAATTTAAAAATAAAATTACACTATTTCTGTTTACTGTTCAATCGAGCACTCTCCAAAGCCTTTGTATCTATAACAAATTAAATATATATATATATATATATTTTTTTTTAAATATTAAAAATTGTAACCCTTTCGTGATTTTTGGCCCATTCTGTATATTCGGTGATGGGAGAATGTAGAGAGGTGAAAAAAAAACATTTTAATAAATTTACTGGAACGACTTGCTGTGAATCATTTTGATATCGAGATTAATTCCGTTGATCTGATTTCCTATTCTTGTGACTCCAAAATCCATCGCTCACCATTAAGTTTCTTTGTGTCTTAAGGGCGAGCTTTCATTTTTCCAGTTTGAAACGCAAGAAATTATTCACGAATTAGATATGCTTTCAAAACGAGGTTAATAGTTATATTCTTATAAGTTCCAGATAAATAAATAATGACGTTATTAGTTACGTAAATTATGCGAGAGAGTAAGGTTTGAATAGAAAGATATGACAATAAAATTGATGATTTTCTCGCATTCGATACAAGTGTCAAACATAAATAAACTCGTGTCTAGAGGATGGGTACGCCTCTAGACTTATCCAAGTTTTTCATATTAATATTATGGAATGAGTGTTTTCATTTAAATTAATTTATCGAAAATTAAACAATTTTTCGAAGTACCTAATTCATATATATGAATATGTTTTCAAATCAGAAAACCTAATGATCGCTTAAATCAATGCTCTAAATTTAAAATTATTGACAGCTTCAATTTACTATTTTGTTTAATATTGTCGATTTAAAACGCCACGTTGGCATTTTGGTGATGAGTCTGTTTCATAATTATATATTATTAATGAAACAGACAGCTTACGTTTAAAATATAACAGTGTTATATATAAACAAAATATTTAAATGCGACATACATAAAAATAACTTACATAAAATGTTTACTTTGTTCAAGACAACGTTGTTTTTTCTTAAAATCAGTAAATAAACATCTAATTAATGAAATTTGTTACTAATGCTGTGAATAAGTTCAATATCAATTCATACCGTGGGTAAAATATGCGTGAAAACATATATTTTTGGCATTTTTAAGCAAAAATAATGACAGAGCGGATTTCACGACCGTCATGGCGATGTATTGAAGTTCGATGAACAATTAAAATTATCGTAATTCATAAGACTGAAAAAATATTATTTAAAAACTGATTATCGTGTGTTTGATATAAAACTTGGTTTTAAATAGTATCTTAAGTCTTAAAGCATGTGAATAAATATAATATATTATTTAAAAACGTATGTTTTCACTAAAAAAAAGTATTTTAAAAACGTCGAAAATTGGTAATATGTCTTGCAAATTTTGTTAATTTGGTTCAATGCAAATTTGTCTCCGTGATCCTGGCTTCAAGATTATAAGAAAATATATATTAACACAATTTTGTAGCATACGGAAAATGCATCTAATAGTCGCGGTCTTTCTTATAGTGCTTGTATTGTCTCTTAATTATGACAAATAATATTCAGTTTATTATTAGTTTTAAATTAGTATATAAGTTCGATCTAAGTAATACTTTTAAAAAAAGTCAAATTTAGTGTATAACTTCTGAATAAATTATAAAATAAATAATAAAAACCCACATTTTCGTAAAAAACGCGAAAATTTGAGTTATTATTGAAGGCGCTTAATATTGTCATTTTTAATATTATAAGAAAATAATAAATTATATTAAAAATTTTCTTTTCTGAGTTTAGATAATATATATGTTTAGTTTTATAAGTATTACACATAAAAAAATTATTGGAAGGTGGTTTGGAGATCTTATGGTCATGATAAAAAAAAAGTACAGTGAAATTTTCAGAAGTTGGTTCTTGAAACACTCTGCTATGTGTAGTATTGTATATAAATCTACTGAAAGATCTCTAAAATATTTGAGTTTCATTTTAAGCTAATTAATGAACTAAGTTAATTAGTTATTATGGGCATTTGTATTACGTATGTTATATTTTCAGTTCAATTCAATAAAATTTACAATTCTTTCTTTACATTTAATAAACTCTTACCGACTCGATAACTACGATGCTTAAAATAGTTGAAATGTGTATAATATTATAAAATTAGTTTCACTGATATGGAAATGAATACATACATGAGTTTGATCTCGTCTACAATGAACCAGAATACAAATGAAGGGAATTATATTAGAATATTAAATAATTAGAATATTGAAATCTTTTCACCAAACATTTCCTATAAGTAAATTTTGAACGGATGAAAGTTTGTATTACGATTTTGTTTTCCAACAATATAAAACTTTAATTTTATTTTATCTAACCTTAAAGTTTAATTGAATTTTATTGGATGGCCGAGAGTTTTTCTTAACTAGTTAATCAAAGATTTCCAATAATCGTCTGAACTAACTTTGAAAGGCAATATTGAAGGAGTAGATGAACTATTGTACATAGGTATTAAATACAATTTTAAAATATCCTAACTCCAAAACAAGTTTGGGAACTATTAATAAAAATAAATCGGGAATATTTTTTTTTTAGAAAACTAATTAAAATTATCAGAAATCTATCGCTAAATATATTGGTTTGTGTCTCATCTAAAATAAAAAAAAAATTAACTTCGACTGGGGTTTGATCCCGCTACTTACGAATCTAACTGTTATTTTTGAATCTCGTATCTCGATCCACTGTACCACGACCGGTTCTTGGATACACATCCATTTTGTACATCTTGTATATCGTGTATAATCAAATACATTTGTAGGTATTTAATTAGCGTTAACATATTATTATTATTATTATTATATAATTGGTGAGCAAGCGTTTGTTTTAGAAATAAATTGGTCTAAATGAAAATACTGGTTATGGATCGTGCTTATATATTACAACAAACTATCCAAAGAGCGGAATGTGAGGTAGTTCAAGAAGTAATTTATTTAGAGGCGCTAATCAGCGATCAGGCGATAGTGGGCAGAAAATTCGAAGAAACATACAATTAATCTGTTCTATGTTTTATCAGTTGATAGTGGTGGCCTAAACATCCGAAACGATCGTCCAATTATTTATAAAAATTAAATATAGAACCAAAAAAAACGTGTTTGATTTATTGTGTTGATTAACAATCAAGTTCTATAAAATGAATACCGTCTGTATTCAAAAAATAAAAGAATCAAGTATACAATAAACTGTCTAAAATTGCTATGAACCAACTTACTAGAATATGGAAATACAGTGAAATAAAGCAAGGAACTAAAATTATGTCGGTCCACGCTCTTTTCCACTGTCCACTGTTTTTCCAATCTTTATGTATGCAGCGATGATTGGACAGTCTGCAATAGCGATAAGCGAAAAATATATGCCGTCGATATGTATTACTGAAAAATAATGTTACGCATCCCATGGACAGCACGACGCACGAATTCTTCAATCCTGCAGCAAATTCAACTATAGCAAGCCTTATTGACAACAGTGAAGAAAAGGTTCTTCAAATTTTTGTTTACGTTATACGAGGGGCAAGTAAAAAATAAGGTTCCTACATTTTTTTCAGGTATAAGGTATTTTTTATTGCAATAAATAAGTAAACCATCTGAAAGCTTGAACTTTATTCTATTTTTCTACATAGTCTCCTGATTTTTCTATGCATTTTTCCTGACGAGTTATCCACTTCTGAAAACCCGCTTCGAAGAATTCCACCGCTAGGCCGCCGATGAACTTGGTGACCGCTTCTTTCACTTTATCTGTATTGAGCGTTGATCCACCCCCAAGTGTTGCTTCAATTTCGGAAACAAGAGGGAAGTGCTGGGAGCACGATAAGGGTGTAGGGGCATGGTCAGCAATTACCAGGCCGATTTGTCAGTAGGGCGGTGGTCTGTCGAGAGACATGCGGAGGCGTTGTCGTGGTGCAGCCTAACGCCTTGGTCAGCCTTCCTTCCAGCGATTTTGGATGGCTCTTTGAGTTTTGTCAATGTTCGCAGTACCTGTCGAATTCTGATGGTGGTCCTTTAGGCATAAATCGTCAGCAAGACGCCTTTCGGTCCAAAAACACCGTAGCCATTCACTTTCCTGCGGAAAGCGTTGTTAAAAAACTTTTCGGCGAGGCGATTCAGGATGGCGCCATTGTTTGACTGTTCTTTTGCTTACTGGAGTTGACGTAGTGACCACCACGTTTTTCATCTCCCGTAATAATGGAGTCCACGACTTCTTCGGTATTTCGGCGATTTCGAAGAAACCCTCGGACACATGACACGATTGACTTTTGTGGGTTTCTGGAAGCATGTGTGGGACCCACGCGCGCACACCTTGCGATAACCAAGTTTATCGGTCAAAATGTTGTCGATGGTTTTTTCACAAACCTCAGGAACTCTGGACAGCAAGCTCCCGAAGCGTTACTCTCGATCTTCGAGGAGACTGCGCTCAATCTTCGCCCACGACTTGGTCCGACACGATGGCTCCCACTCTTGCCTCTTCGTGGACGTTGTGCGTCTTCGGAGAACTCCTGCACCATTTGCGGACGTGTTGGTAACGCTGATGCAGCTGTGCATAACTTCTTCCAACTGTCGATGAATTGCAACAGGTTTAAGCTTCTGCGTTTAAAAAATGAATCACGAACGGATTTTCACCACTGGCGGTACGCGATGTCGGGTTCCATAGCGGATGGCTGTCAGGCCTTTACTGAGCGTCGCAGCGTTTGCTCCCGGTAGTGGGGATGTAGTTAAGGGACCAACAATCAAGGCGGTGTTGCCGGATTTCGCCTAGCATCTCGCGTGGCGAGTGTACAGCGTAAGGAACCTTATTTTTTACTTGGCCCTCGTACGTTAAAGTGACAGCCTAGTTGAGGAGATTATCCTATGATTAACCTCGGGCCGAAAAATACCTGAAAGAGTACCACTGCGGTGGATAGATACATCTCGTCTGACTAGAGAGACCTTCGAGTCAGACGCGAGAACGACCTAGGACTGAAACTTATGGAGATGCATTACGATGGCATGAAGGAGGAAAGACGGAATTTTTTTACCGGTACCCACAAATAATTCTCATACACGTTATCCATATCTGACATTGACTCTATTATTATACCAGATCATTGCGAGATACATTAAAGCCTCCAGTCATTAGATACGACATTTCAAGTTCAAGTGAACCAATTTTGGAAAATCTAAGTCGCTGTTTTTCTTTCGTGGAACTGATAAAGAATAACAAAAAAATCTAATTTGTACATAAAAGTATTTTAATATTACCTATCCACTATTATGCTTGATATGATGTTACTCTTAGTGTGCGGGATTGGGTCGAGAAATAACAATTGTACTATGTAACGATAGTATTTATTCCTCGATTCTTCTATACAATTAAGTACAAGTCAATATTATATGTGATCCGTACAACGGTTCGGAGACGAGAGAGGCCGCACCGATCGCGATCCCTTCCACGCGCGTCATCTTGCCAACCTGCGCGCGTCGCACATTCATTCCATACATATACATCACATTTATTTTATCAAAATCAAACTGCATTTTGACATTTTTGGTAATAGAAGCATGTTAAAAATAAATTAACGCTTTTGTCTAGTGTTTTAGCGCCCATACATTCGGTATTCCAACAGACAGAAGCGAAAATAAACTCATCTAACACGATGAGCGCATACTGTGCACTCGTATTCGAAAACAATTACAGATTAATTAATATAAGATATCTCTGTGTATAACTAACTTCTTGAGTTTTATTCTGTAAAACTGATCAAAGTTGTGTGTTAATAGTATGTAGTTTTGGTTTCACTGATTATCTGAAACAATGATAGTAAAACCAGTCATAGTATGGTCGCAAAAGTCATACATCGAACTGTTTATGTGAAAAAAAGTTATATTGGGCTTGTTTGTTTTCAATTTTATAAATGTACTTTGAGAACAAAAAAGGCACATATCACCCTATTTCGTATGTTTGGAAGAAAACTGACACTCAACTCCAATGCAATATATCAGTTTGGTTTCAAATTTCCCAATGCGTGATAAATAGAAAAATATTTTTATATTTTTATACCGAAATTCTCCGAAACCGAAGTTCATGTTACACGTCGAGAAAAAAAATCGCGTCATGTATTATAATCAGCAAAACTAACAAAATATTTAAGAGCAGCAAATTAGGAGACATGTCCTACACATCCTTATTTATGTGCACGCACTCCTACCTATAGCCTTTTGTTTTTTATTGTATGTAAGTAACATAGATAGTATAGCAAATGAACCTTTGTCCATTTTTCAGACACTACCAGTGCCCTGCCCACCCCGACCTGCCACCCCCTCCACCGCCTCCGCCCCCCGCCCTGGTGCAGGAGGGTGCACCCCACAGGTAGCCATTGTTCTAGTGACGTACTTCCATTGTTTCCTTTATAATTTGGTGCAAAACATGCACATTTATATTATTTTATGTAAATATAGGGTGTCCAGCAGAAAAATTTCAAGATTAAATTGTAATTACTCGTAAACCATCAGAGTAATGTAAGTGGGAGGGGTATTGTTCGACGAGCGTGATTTGCGGATTTTCCAGTCGCTATGAGTCACTGGTCGGGAACACACCGCGCGTTCGCGGTTGAGCAATATTTAAAGTGCGGTGATTCATTGATTCGTGCGCCATCAAAAACGGAATGGAAAATGAACGCCATGAAAAATGTTTGCATTATCCAAAAACGACAGTATGGTGAGCAATTTCTGCCCGAGGAATAATTGGCCCTTATTGTTTTAACCAGCGAGAGACAGTCACTGCTGACGTGTATTGCCGAATGATCGACGAGTTTTTGGTACCGTAAATGTAGTTGTTTCCCGGGTTCAACGATAGAATACAATTTCACCAAGACGGGGCTACTCCACACACAGCTAGAGTTTTAATGGAGAACCTGAGGGGAATTTTCCCCAATAAATTAATCAGCAAGTACGGAGACGTACCCTAGGCACCTCGGTCACTGGACCTTACACCGTGTGACTTTTTTTTGTGGGAATACCTTAAGTCGAAAGTTTACAGTAACAATCCTCGAATAATTCAGGCCCTACAAGAAATAGAAAATATCTGCCGTGAAGTCGCTGCCATTAAACCAATGCTTTGCTCTCGCGTGTTCGCAAATTTAAGAGTCCGATTGTAAGAATGTCAAGAGATAAATGGACGGCATTTAGACAATATTGTTTATAAAACGGAAAATCCGCATTTTTAAACTCAATTTTGTATATGAGAAGTTCTTTTTTATTTAATATTAAACTTGAAAATTTTCCGCTGGACACCCTTTATTATGCAAGTTTTCATATCATTTATTAATATTGTATATTATTAATGTTATCGATCAAGTCAATACTTAGGAGCATCAAACATACATATTTAAGGATATATGTATAATACTATAAGTTTTTGCTTAAATATGAAAAATATAACTAACTAATAACGCAGTAAAACAATTTAATAATAATGTTATTAAAAATCTCGAAAATACATAATCAATTCAATATAACATTATAACTCTAAATATATGTATGAAAAACAATAACAAGAAGGGAACGATAAAGAGTTACACAAGAAAAATTTTATTAATTGAAATCACAGTTACTTTGTAGAGCAACATGGGTAATTTATAATTTTTTTTTTTTAATTATGAACCAAAATTTGTCTACATACGCAACTTTTATTTTTGTTTAGACCATAGTTTTGAGACGACACCTTTTGAAACTTCAGTCATAATACAAATAAAACTCAGTTACTGAGATTTATTTTTGTCCTAACTATAGTTTTGAGAGGGACTTCATTTGAAACTATTATATAATAGTGATAAAAATAAAATTTTGTTATGTGTATAGTACAACGTTTAGTTCATTTAAAAAATTAAAATATATTACATATTTTCAAATAATACTGTAACTTCTAATTACAAATACTAAAATGTCAACGTATTATGCAATCTAATATTGCACTACTCCAAAATAATTTATGAAATTAAACACTTAAACAGATTAAAATAATTTTAACATAACCACTGAACCATAAAATAGTTGAATTATTAAGAGTTAGCTAGAATAAAATAATTGAATATTAATAATAATTAAGTAACCGAACAATAAGGTGTCTCAAAACATGATTTTATAATGTGTTCATAAAATGGTTCGTTACTAACATAATTAAATTAATGCATGTCTGGATCTGAGATAATTTCAAGAAATTTGGGTAATTTAGAAATTTATTGGCTCACTCTGTACACTCATTGTCACTCGAGTAATAAGAGTCTAAACAATTATTATTATTACAAATATAAACACGTCTACTACAACTTTGGCTAATGGAAAGTTTCACTTTCCACATTAAAGGGCTATTATCATTATTCATTTTTGAGTTGCGTACACTTAAGATTTTATATTACCTCTGGGTAGCACTATGAGGGTTGGAACCACATTAAAGTCAGGCGATGAATATTGTAATATATTGTCAACGGAGTGGCATTATCGATCGTCAGACCTGAGTATTATATTTCACATAAATCAACAGATATTCTTTAAGTGCCTCCTCTCTGTATTATTTGAAACCAACCCTTAGGTGATTTGTCGGAATATGACGATAATTTTGCCGTCGCGGAATGAAAAAAAGCTTATAATTAAGGATATACAAAAAAATACTTCATGTACTTGAATTTGCTATAATAAATTCAAATACTTAATAATTATTTTTTTGACTACCTAAATAATATTACCTATTAAATATAAATCAACGCCTTGATTGAGCATTTTCCACAACTATAAACAATAACTTTTAAACTATAAATAAAAAATGTTAATAATAGTAAATAAAATTAAACATTATTGTCAAAATAAAGATACATTATGAAAATAAATATATATTATCAACATCAGAATAATATTTAAACTAGAAAGTTTAAATAATTCAATCCACGCAGAATCAGAGTTTCCAGTATAAAAGTGTATCCATATAATATCGATTTTGATCGTGTGTAAGTCAAGTGGATAAAACAACATTTTTTAAAACATATTATTTTGTATTAGGTATATAAAACTTTCAGAACATTCTGGTGAAGGTGTATGTCACTAATACCTTCTAAATTATAATTAAAAATATATTTTATCTTATTTTTATATTGGAATATCCATAACGGGATAAACAATGTTAAACCGCACCACTAAATATTTTAAATACTAATTTATTATTATGTATTAATTATAAATATATACATATAAAATCAATTTTGTCGAAAAATATTGTTTTTGCGCTACCGGTGTTCTCCTTACTAAATATTTAATAAAAAATATAATAAAATTGCCAAAAAATAAAAATAAGCCCATTCATATTTTATTAAATGTCTTCATAATAGATGTCTTAATAATAATTGATCATCCATGTCGGTGATCGTGATCTCCATGAACTCCCGCCCTCTCGATTATGCTCCTCCGCTTTTCCCGGCATCTTGCAGATTTAAGGGCTGTCACCATAGGAGTGCCTGTTGCCTCTTCCACTCGGTCGAACTAACGGATAAGGAATGTTCCTTTCCCTCTCTGTTCACGATATTCACGTTTCGTGCAGCACCACATTTCAAAAGCATCAATCCACCTTCTCTCTCTTGCCTTCAGTGTCCCTCCGAAAAAAAAGGTTTTTAGCTTCCGCTGTGAAATATTGTATTTATGGTTGATACGAACGATTTATGAATTTACAAAAATGTATAGGTATTGATGTTCAATTTATGCTTGTATATAAATATATTATACTTAAAGTTATTTTACCAGTTTCTGAAAAGTGACGTAGGTAATTGTCTGGTGAAGATATGAAAGAAATGAGAATTTCAAATGCCTCTTTATTGCGTCATTTAGGAAATCTACACTTCTGCGATCCTAGAATATGAAATCTCTAAGCGTGTGGGTAGGAATTTTGTATCGAAACTCACGTGTTTTCAAAACGTTAAACACGCCTAGTTTAAACGAGCTCATAATATGAGGTTACAGGTAGTAGGTACTATAAAATATATTAATTAACTTATAAAAAAATATATTTTAGAAAATTAATAAAATAAAATAAAACATACTTCACACTATAACACTTTATTTTTTTTTAAAATTAAATTAAAACATTACCGATGCTTACTGTATCATCTTCAGTAATAAACTAAAACATTATTACTAAAGATGATGCAGTAAGCATCTTCTTCTTCTTCTTTCAAATAGGCAATCCACCCTTCAAGAGTGATTTGTGCCATTAAACAAGTTCAAAGATTATTTCATAGACAGCAGTACAACAATATTATTGAATAAGGAATATTGCATTACAAGTTAATACCATTGACATTCAAGAAATTTGCTATTATATAGCTTAAATGTGGCGAGTTGAGGGAAAGAAGATGACACAAGTTAACCGAGAGTTGAAAATTACCATTGACAAGATTATTGTAAAAAAAACCTGTGATCCGCAATGGACAGGCAAAAAAGACATGGTCAAGAGTTTCCTCTACGGCACCACACTCACACATTGGGGAGTCTATTATGTTCATTCTGAACAAATGTGAGGCCACCTGGCAATGCCCAATTCTCATTCTAGAGATATTTGCTACTGTTCTTTTTGAGACTTTCATGTTGGAGAACCAAGGGGAGCGGGGAATATATCTTTGGATTATTTTAAGACGATTACCCTTGTGATTGTTTGGATCTATCCATTGTACAGACCAGATAGAATACGTATGTTTTTTTACAATATTAAGTCTGTCATATATCGGGATATGGAATTGATGTGGAAGAACTCCGGAAAGAGTAGCCTTCTTGGCCAGTTTATCAGCACATTCATTTCCTTGAATTCCCTTATGTGCAGGGATCCAAACAAATGACACCCGTTTATTGTTGGTGTACAAATCAAATAGGCATCTTCTGATGGAACAGATTATCTCATTGTCTAGCCAAACTTTCATATTAGCATAGAGGGATTCAAGAGCTGCTTGAGAGTCGGATAATATAACAGCCTTATCGACGTTCCGGAAAACGCAGATGTCTAAGGCCTCTTTAATTGCCCAACATTCTGCTGAGAAAGCCGATGAATCCGCAGGAAGTCGAAGATTCACATTTATTTCTAATTGAGGTATGGAAACTGCAACACCGCAATAGCCCTCAGGGCAAAGTTTAGAACCGTCGGTGTAGATGTGGAGATAGTTATGCCATTTCGAATCAACAGTAAGCATCTAAAATATTTTAATTTATTTTTTTAAGTGTTGTAGTGTGAAGTAAATAACGTTGCATTTTATTTAATTTAATTAATTAATTGATTTTTATAAAAAATAATCTTTTTAAAGTTAATTACAGTTGATTTCTATAGAGTTAATTACAAAAATTTTGAAATATTAAAAAATATACTATTTTTGTACCTGTATGCGTAAGTAAAATATTTATAAGATACTACGTTCATAATAAGTCTTTTATTGTAAAAGTCGAATGAACAATGAAATACTAATAAAAAAAGTACTCGAAGTCATGTTAGGTATGTATGTATTATTTTTTAATTTGTTTAAATTTTAATATTTTTTTGAATTGAAACTAAGTTGAATATATTTATAAATACGTATAGTATACAATTTATGAATTACATATTAATTGTAGGTACATAAAAATACTCATGTATTAATGTTACGTTAACACATTTATTTTCATTAGCTTGTATCACAGAGAATGTATATGAAATAAATGTAGACATTTAAATTTTCTTCCGAAAGAGACTCACTCTAGAACTACTATTCTATTTTATGTTTACTACCTACACACCAATACGCTCTTTTTTTTCTTTTTTGTTTTCTTTTTTCTTATGTATAACGTGTTATCAACGTAAATGACGGACTACGATGAAACAAAGCAAATATGGTAAGGCTGCTCTGATACAGGTGTCGCCTAGTTGAGTAGCATCATCCGATAAACTGATTAAAAGTGTACCTAGATATAAGATTACATATTTTTTAAATTCTATTTAACACTGTTTCACTTGTAAAATTATTTAAAAAAACACATTGTAACAATGATTAATTAAATAAATAAAAAATATATAGATAAATGAAATAATACATATAATGTGACATTCAATAAATTAGTAATGATCAACCATAGTAAAAAATTCACTGACACATGGCTAAAGACACCACAAAAAAAATCTTTACAAAAATATAAAATCTTTATTTTATTTTCTTAAATATTTTTTTCTACTAACGGCGTCAAAGTACCTAAAAAATACAAATTTAATAATGTTGTAAAACCTGGTTATTTTTTTCATTCTAATCAACATTCTCATTTTTATTTTCTTAAAATTTTATGTTTATAGTCTCTGTTATATTTATAATTTTTTTCCGAATTATTTTCCCGTATTTACTTCATTATGCTTCAATTGCGTTACTATATATTATTTTGTATTTATAAGAAAAGTGTACATTTCTTCCATCCCAAAAGATTATTCCCATTTGCTAATTACTCAAATAAAATATGAGCACGTTTCCTGTCTCTATATCATGAAAATAATATATTATGTATCTTTAACATACAATAAAATTTCATTAATTAATAAACGTTTTTATCTAAAGGTAACGTAACCAGGGCGATACAGACTTACCATCAGCGCTGAATAATAATAATAATAATGATCACCTAATCAGAGGCAGACTCAACATAAGGCTCTTTAACTTAAATTATTATTAAGAACCATCTTTCAGACAGATTTTAATTATTTATGCAGGATTTTTATTATAAATGAATAGTTTAATTAAGTCTTCTATGCAAGATATTATAACATAATATAATTAACAATAATCCACCGAATTAACTCAGTTAATTAATAAGTATCAGTTAGCTTACAGTAAAATTGTACCATTCTATGCAATCTTGGCCTTATTAATTGGAGACTTTAATACTTATAAGCTTGACTATTCGTAAAGAATGAAGTGTCAAGCTGAGTTGTTCTTGATGGCTGGATGATATAAAACATGAAAATTTAGCTAGTCAATGTAAACAGTCAGACGTGGTTGATAATACTTATAATTGCTCTCTGAACGTTTCATGTGTTCAAAAGAATAAACTGAACATTGCGTATCTGATCTAGATAAGTATCCACGTCGGATATTCAATAATAATTTAATTTAAACCAGAATGTACGTACCTTTCAACCTGTAATTAGATAAAATTATTTTTTCCTGTCATTAATAAATATAAATAATAAAACCAGTTTAGTGACAGTTTGTCTAGCTGTCTAGTATAAAGACACTTTGTATTAATTATTCACTCAGAATCCTTTTTTTTTTTATAAAATAATATTTATAAATGTATTATATTTACATGTTTCTCTTGAATATTTCCTAAGAAACATGATCCGCGTAGGTTTATGGAGAGCCTACGAGAAAAGCAATTTAAATTGTAATAAAAAAAATCATCTACAAATAATGGTGAATTCGCGTTATTTACTTTGCCCGTAGATGTAGCTATATTTTAACAAGAGATTTATAAAAAGTCCCACTGAGGAATTCTCGCCTAGAGATTAGCTTTTTACGTTACATTGAGTTTTATTTAAAAATGTAGATTGGCAGATTTTAAACGCGATCAAATATTTACGAAAGTCCTTCAGTTTTCTGTCCAAAAATCAGGATTAAAAATATATAATTATTATGTTGGAAAAAATCTTGTTTTCTTATTCTCAAACATTTTATACTTTCTGTTAGCCTTATCATTTCACCCCCCACCTTGTAAGGCGAGGCGAACAAGGAGACCTATTATTATACTCAGATAAGGATGCTAGAGGTCGTACTCTCTGAGGGGTTCTCTTATTAAGGGAAGATTCCACCAAGAGCGAGGATGTATTAACTACTCGGGTAATTAGAATCTTTAACATTTAGAAGTTTATATAAATGAATGGTTTTTATTAACATGTTAATAGACAACAAGGTAGATAGTTAATTTTGATAAATAATTTATTATGTGGGTTAGGCAACGTTTCAGGCCATATTATAAAGGCTGCTAGGATAAAACATAAAGTGATAACCCAGATGTGGCTTGTACTATCGGCTGCAAAAAAAACACTCAACAGAATAATCTTGAAGAAATTTTGTTAATATCTGGTGGTCGTGAACACCTACAATTATATTATACAACACAGGGTGGTTTCTGAGAAAAAATAGGCAGCGAGTAAGCGAAAGTGTTAATAAAAATTGCATATTTTAAAAATGTTGTATGTACGAGTATATATAATATTTTAATATCTACTTCACCGGGTTTCTCCCATGCTGAGGCAAACATTTTACACGGTTAATCAATTATCAGCATATATAAACTAAATTAATCAACTAGAAAAATATACAGAAAATATATTTAGTCGCTACCGGGATTCGAATCTTGACCTCTTTCTTGATATATAGGTATATATATATATGCAACCGGTATATTTTCTGGGTTACATCGCGTTATTTGTATAACCAAATCCTTTTTGCAAATAGTCACCATTTGTTTTCATAGTAGTTCCTAATTAGTTACCAACCACTTATACTTGTTTTTATCTATGCTTCACGCATCTTCAAGGCTGGTGAAACACACACACAATCAGACTACTCTTGTCACTGATATTTGGGCTGTGATCTTGCATTTACAATATTTTTAATATTGTTATATTTTATCATCAAATTGCTTGAGAAGATTATACTATATTACTACACATATCCAAAAAACATCTTCAATCGAACAAAGAGACCAATAATAAAACTATATACTGTACTATATATGTTAGTGTAAAATCCTTAATCTGTGCTAGAAAATATCAAAAGATATATCAGAATAATGACTTGGTCTTAAAAACAACAAAAGTATTATGTTGCAATTCTCGCTTGGCAATAGGAAAGCTTCATATTATAAATCATGCTTTAAATTATCATGAATTGTAAGTCAACACTCTATTAGTAAAAACGTGTTAAGAATTTTTTTTTCATATTTGAGTTACGAGTAGGGATTCTGTTTTCTCGACTTTTTTAATTCCCGAGACTCTAGAGTCAAAATTTTTAAGTCCTGGGAATTCCCCGGAATCAAGACCAAGAATTTTATTTAATTAAACAATATATATTTTAATAAGTATTTATATGTATTTTGTACAGTAGCTATTAGGGATATTATTCATATTAAATCCAATAAGAATTGTTTGATTAAATAATTATTTTAGCAATATTTGAATATGTTAAAGAACACACAAATTTATTATTTAAATAATTATTAGTCGTTTTTTAAATGAAATTAAGATAACATTTACAAATTTATTACTAAAAATAAATAACTACATCTATAAAAATTACAAATCACAAAAGTTAAGTAAACAAAAAAAAACAATCGATAAAAAAATATATAGGAAGACAATAATGTATATATTTGGTCAAAATCAATGACAAACTGTCCTAATAAGTCCCCTAATAATCTTTTTCATATAATTTCATCTCATCTAAATTTTGTTTTTTCAAAATATGACATGATTTTATCTTAAATTTCATCTTTATCATCATAATCATTTTAAGAGAAAACAGTTCTCTATTTGCATAAACCGACAAAACTATTCCCTTCAGAATATTTCTAGCTAAAGATATGCAAGAATTGATACACATGCAAAAACGCTAACACTTATCCAGATATTACCAGATACAAGCTCGATTATCTTACGGTATAGTTTTATGAGTGCTTAACATATTGCTTATATAAACTTAATACAATATCAGACATCTTTTCTCAAAAGATAACATACCTAAAAATATGTTTATTTCCATGAAAAATAATACCGTACGTATCGGGGGATGTGGGACAACGCCGCCCGGGGCTAAACTGCTTCGAAAACCTATCAGACTAATTGGGATCCAGCCCGCTCGCCCCGCCGTCCCCCCGGGGGAGGTCGTCAGTAGAGGCGGTCGGGGGAGAGGTGAAAAACACCAGGAAGCCACTGTAAACAGGCAATTTGGTGATTAGTTTTTAGCGGCAGGTTTACTTTGCAGGCTTTGTGGTGGTCTCTTTGCCTCCCATCCTCGTTTCCTTTATCGTAAGTTGATCATCCAAGGCCGGGAGACACAGAATTAAAGTCCGATAATGCGACCGATGTCTCCAAATTACCATATAGTGTTGCGTTATGGTAAACACGATACGGAATTTTTTTAAATAGAGATACGTTATCGGAATATGTGCTACATCAATATTTTTATTAATACAAATACAATTAATCAATTTGAAGGATATACAGAAAAAATATATTTATTCAGAAAATATTTGGTTTCTACGTGGTTGCTACCCTTTTTGGGAAAATGTGTTACCATTCCACTGTATCAACCAATTACATATATTTATTCAAAAAATATTTGGTTTCTCCGTGGTTGCTACCCTTTTTGGGAAAATGTGTTACCATTCCACTGTATCAACCAATTACATATATTTATTCAAAAAATATTTGGTTTCTCCGTGGTTGCTACCCTTTTTGGGAAAATGTGTTACCATTCCACTGTATCAACCAATTACATATATTTATTCAAAAAATATTTGGTTTCTACGTGGTTGCTACCCTTTTTGGGAAAATGTGTTACCATTCCACTGTATCAACCAATTACATATATTTATTCAAAAAATATTTGGTTTCTCCGTGGTTGCTACCCTTTTTGGGAAAATGTGTTACCATTCCACTGTATCAACCAATTACATATATTTATTCAAAAAATATTTGGTTTCTCCGTGGTTGCTACCCTTTTTGGGAAAATGTGTTACCATTCCACTGTATCAACCAATTACATATATTTATTCAAAAAATATTTGGTTTCTACGTGGTTGCTACCCTTTTTGGGAAAATGTGTTACCATTCCACTGTATCAACCAATTACATATATTTATTCAAAAAATATTTGGTTTCTACGTGGTTGCTACCCTTTTTGGGAAAATGTGTTACCATTCCACTGCATCAACCAATTACGTTTACGTCAAACTTCGCACATATATTCTGTATATTTTTATAATTGATATGTATATTTCCATTTAAAAAACAATCAACTTTATAACGCGACAAATCCCAAATATCTTTGAGTAATACACGCTAAAAGGAACCATAATTAAATAAATTCATTTTATTAAATTTGGATAAACTTTGATACAACTATTTTTGTTATTAAAACTACCACAGAACTATATTCTAAAAGTGCAACTTCACAACAGAAAACTATTTTCATTAAAGTATTCTCATTATTTTCAAACTACGCTAAACGTTTGTGCTGTGCCTTGTTGTAGGCCTTTCTTGCTGGTCTCCTAGAATGACACTCAAACCCCCGACCACTGGATCATTAGGTGAGTGTTTTACTCACAGGACCAGCAAGCAAGTCAACCATATTTAGAATAGGTAATGGAGTAGACCATTTTTATTTGAGCCATAGCTTTAAAAAAAATGCAATATAATGGGTTTTTTTAAATCAATCGCGCAGCTTTGGTTAATTTTTCATTAAATTATCAATGATTTTGGAACCGAGATATGGAAGTTTTTGTAAATTATTATTTTGATTATAATACTTGTACATACATTGATATTCTAAAATAAAATTTATTGAATACATTTTACACAATATAGAATACATTGTTAAGTGTAAATGAAAAGGGGGTTCCTGCATGATTAAAGAGACCTGCAGCCTTATTATGAAATTAACACAACGATTCTGAGCGCGCTGAAGCTGTTGTGATCGAGTTGTTCACGATAATGGCTGTTTTGCTAAAGCTCAACCAAGAATAAACCTGAAAAGTCATTCTATATCGGTTTATTTATATTTATTGATGACTTCAGTTTGTAGGTTTAGGTGTTTGTTAGTTTTGTTGTAAATTCATCAGTCCATCGGGTTTTGGAGCAGTCTATCGGCCTTTTGATTCCCCTCGGACACCACTGGATAACTACGTTTATTCGATGATTGTCTGTTCTCCGAACAATGTGGCATGCTCATTGCTATTTGATTTTCTTGGCGTATTTTATTATGTCGACTGCTTTTATCTGATCATTTTGATTATATTCCTGTCTCTTCATGTGACGACCAACACATAACTTTTCACAATCCATTGCGTTATGTTACAATAAAATACGCTTCGGTTAATTACTTCCCGTTGTAGACCCAGTACGCTAACACGGCTCTGTCCTGCAAACAATTTACGAATTTGCCTTCGAATATGTAAATTTACTATTCTAGGTAGACATAACTGTCTACTTGAATGTCGACTTTTTCAAGCTGGATTTCATTTACTGAGCAGATAAATTCAACATTACTCTGAGCTTTGAGATGTTTGTCTTCAATCGTGTTCTGCCGTTGATTTCTGTTGTCCCTGCATTCTATTCTGAAGGTCACCTAAATCATTTAATATGATCACAATGTCATCTGCAAAATTATGGCTTAAATATTCGCTATTTATATAAATACCTTTCTCCTCCCACTCTAGTTGCCTGAGCAGATTTTCAAGAGTAGCCGTAAATATTTTAGGTGAGATTGGGAGAAAAAGTAAGTTATATAATTATGGTTTTAACATGGTGCATCGAAGAATAATGATCGATATAAGAATAGGTTCCTTCGGTGATTTGATCGATAGGAACGAATGAATGGGGACGTATACATGACTAGGTATACCAGACTCTCCAAGAAAACTATGTTAGAATTCCAAGACACCGTGTATACTGCAGAAGATGTATGAATGTGGATAAGGCAAGGATTGTGTATCAGGATAGAATAATGTGGCACTCTATCATCTCTGCCAATCTTTTCAGTAAAATAGAGTGATGGTTAAATAGTTATAAGATTGGTAAAATAAATTTTAAAAAGGACTAACACGTTCTATAAAATTTATTTCACTAATAACTTAATTTTGTATTTGTATTCAGCAGTATAATGTATCAATCAACTTAAAGAATACAACAATATATAATTGATTAGTTTCGAACGCCAAAACATCACATCTTGGTATCTATGAAAATCTACCTACGTGCGTTCCTAAACCAACATATACAATGCTAGGATGCAACCGTTTAAACCTTTTTGTTTTAAATTATTGTCTACCAATATCAACATCAACCTGGATATATCAATATTGTACAATGTAATCAGAATTCATCACAATATATCCTGTTTGACCAGGACTAAACATGTTAGCTTCGCACGGTCGCACACCCTCACGTCGTTCGAAGATGCAGCTGCGTCTGCCGGCCCAAGGCGCATGCGCATGCGGGACGGTACGGAGCGACTGCTGGACGGTCGGAAGCGGCCCGAAACGCATCAACAGCAACAGTTCCAGCAGCAACAGCAACTACAGCAACAATTGCAACAGCAGCAATTACAACAGCAACAACTCCAGCAGCAGCAGCAGCAGCAGCAACAACAACAACTGCAGCCGCAGGCATCCCCGGGGATGCAGCAAGTTGTGCTGCCCCCACAGCCATTTACTCCTAACTATCAATCGGTCATGCCGCAGGTGGCTCAACCATTTCCAGCACAGATTCCAGTTGGACATTTTCCACAGGTAATTCAGATTTCTCTGCTTGTATTTATTTTTATTAATTTATTTAGACACATAATATATAAGTATTGTACAGTTAAAAAAAACTTTTTTTACATGTATTTTTCACAGATTTTGCATTGCCCAACTAAGCAAGCCTGTTTTTGGGGCAAATTGGTAAACAAATTATATTTCACAAAACCAAATAAACCAATATAACTCATTGAATACGAGGTAAAACACAATTAAATAGAAAATTAAACATACAAGGTCTCTATAGACTTCGGTATTACTTTATGAATGTACCCTCTACTGTCAGTATTACTTTTGTGAGAAAAATGCAATATAAACAATGTATTTTATTACCTGTAAGCTTATTTTTTTCATTTGTTTAATTTAAAATGACTCCGCGAAATATTTAAAACAATGAAAAATAATATTGAGAAAACCATCAGAGATCTTTTATCCACTTAAGATAAGTAGATTAATTAGTGAGACTCGTCTAATTGATTACATAATATTTGCTGATTATTTCATTTTGTATCAATATTTTATGAGTTAATTATACACCGACCGGTTTCGGAAAATGATTTTCTTGTTCAATTTCCATATTTTTCATCATCTTAACAATTAAGTAGAGGATTTTATAAAATATAATTTTGAATTTGAAAACATTAGAACAATTTGACATGTGGTTTTAGTTAGTTTTTTGATATTCTGATGAAGGAAAGGGTATTTTGCGAAACCGGTTGGTGAATAATTAAATCATAAAAATAGTTTAAAAACAACATTGATAAATATTTAAATAAATATTATAAACATGTTGTTTCATGTTGCAGCATGTAACCGTAAAATATCGCAAAAGTCACAGATTAGTACAGGAATCGACCATATCACCGTATTCCAATAAAACTTATAGCCCTAAGTATACGAGTATATATCAGCTGTTGACCATTGAGCTTTATTATTAGATTCCTACTATTATTATAAGAGTTTCTCGTAATCTTCTTGAGAGTTGCGTAATCAAAAATCAATGACTTGAATTGTATAATATTATATTTCAAGATATTTTATTTATTAGCCATACAAATATGTTGATGTTTATTTTATTTAGAAATATACATCATCATACAGCACATAAATAAACATCATATTTGTATATCTTTTAGCCGAGTCAAGTGTTCTTGAATGGTCCAGTTCCCGTGCATGGTCAAATTCACCCCGCTCTTGTGGGCCCGCACTTCCCTCCTCAACATCTGGTCTCCATGCATGCGCAGCATCACGTGCCTGCCAGCCAATCAGGTTCACTACAGCAAGAAGATACTACCAAGGTTGTCGTTCTAGGTAAGACAAATTATAGTTAAATAAAACAAATAACTATAAAATGTTAAATTTTTTAAAACAATCTACTTAAACTTTATTCTGTGCAGTGTACAATCATCGCATCAAAAAATATAAATGACAACCTGATTGGTATACAAAAATATACTCAAAACTATGGTGGTGACAAAAATATAACGTAGTATAATGCTTATTTCAGATTAAATAAAACACAATCACTTTTAATGAAACCACAAATTTTATTAAACGCCAACCGGTTTCGCTTAGTTCAAGTTTCGTTAGTGCGTATTAAAAACTAACAATAAATTCAAAAAGACAGGGCGCTTATATATATACATAAAGAGGGAGACAGAATATAAAATTACATGCAAAGAGAGAGACAAAATACATATGTATGTGGACAGAACATGAAGGGAGGGAAAGTACAGTGTTGATGGATATTAAATTGATTTAAAAGGAAACATACCTAATATGAAATGAAAAAAAAAATTTTTTTAATAAAAAAAATGTTAAAAAATCATATAGCTTTATAAAATAACTTATTGCCATGTCAATTATTGATAATTATTTAAATAACCATTCGAAATTTATTATTTATATTATAAAGGCTGACCTGTTTCTGAAACGACCTGGCACAGATTGTCCCATGACCATCGATGTGTACCTTATTTATTGCCCTTGAATTATATTAAACCAATTTAAAAAAATAAGATTTCTGAATGCATTCAGACATCCAATTAAAAAAAAATACATTCGTTAGGAGCTTTTTTCTTCTGTACGTTAGTGATAGTGTTAAGCTTATATTACAAACTACAGATAATCAGTTAATAAAACCATATCAGCTATTTTTTGACACTAGATACATTTTCACTCTGTATACAAGCTGTGCATTATATCGTTTTTTCTTTTTGCATAAATAAATATTTCAAGTCAACGTTTAATGTATTAATGTATTTTCCGTGTTCAAAAGTTGTTTGTAAACTGTTGTGAAATGAAGTCCCACATTTCAAGATTTAGCTTTATTTGCCTTATCTTATCTTAAAGCCGTCTAATAGCTATTTTCTGTATCAATACGTATTAAATTATTAATTTTATTGATAGTACTATCTAGGAGTAAATAAATTATTCGCGAAATTATTCTAAACCTATCCTATAAAATTAAATATGTAGTGTTTTCTTGAGATTATAACCACAATATCGTGGTTTTTTAATATCGGTATTACCCGAGTACCAAATATTATATTGGTTTTGCAAACATCATTGATTAATAGCATTTTACCCATCCAAAGACATGATGGTCGGCTAGTTATTGGATTTGGCAATAGAAGAAGAAGGAAATGCGGAATTTTATTAATCACCAAGATTTTTAAAAGCAGAAACAGTAATCTCATATAAAAACATAAAAAAAGGTTATACAGAAGAAAAATACGAAGTTGCGACAGAGTGTTATCTATCACCAGAATTTTAAAAAAGATAAAGCGGCCTATCTCACAGAGAAAGGCTTTGAAAAAAGGCGTGGCAGAATTTTTAAACTATGTATAAGTATTCGTATACATATATATCTATCACGAACCCGTAAGATTTTACCCTGGTACTGCGAAAATGCGTACCTATAGCCTAGGATTTCTAGAATTATATTATATGTATCGTTATATTATTCATAACATTTATCGTCATCAGTTTATTGCAAGGCATCTTCGTTTTTTTTACTTTTAAAACTCTATGATTATATAACCCTACATATATTTGTTCTATTGAACGTTCATTCGACTAATATTCAAATACTTTACTAAATTGATACTATTTTATTAATTTTTACTAATAAATATAGAGCAGTATATATTGGGTGTTTTATTTTCATATTTATATTACATATAACGTCTTTGCAAACTTTTTAAAATAAAATATTATTAAATACAACATTTTTACTTAATTTGGATTCAAATTGTATTAAATAAAATCCAATTGATTTGTGGTTATTTAAAATCACAACACATTGAATTTTTTAAATCGAGTAGCATTCGAGTTTTATTTAGCTTACTACTGGTTTCTTAACAATTTTATATTATTTAATGTATTTTTTCATTGACATATTATGGATATAATAATTTTGAATATATAAATCGTACACAGTGTAGGCATCGCATAGTACTTTGGTTATAACAGGGAATAAGGGATAGGGAACAATAATAAAATATTTACACTCGGGTCTCAGCTAAGGGTCAAATCTTAACGTCAACCCTTTGCTGATTTTCGGTTATGTAGAATATGTCAATATTTGAAACGTTGGGGTTCAATAATGAAATTTCTCTTACAGTAGACATACCTACAGGCACATTGAAGTGACGGACGTAGACTATTCGAATTGGCGGTGTTGCGCGATGACATATTTACTTTCGTTACCTAATTCTGTGACATTATAAGCTGCAAATTTAATCCGTGTCGAAAATTAGGGCAGTCAATAAAAAAATATTAACAAAAATTAAATACATTTATTAGAAAGATATACATATAAAATCAAATTTATCCAAAAAATATTGTTATTGCTACCGGGATTTGAACCTGGATCTCTTCATATACGGTGAAATAAATGCATTAACCGGTTATGCTACACTACATTGCAAGTATACTGTTTAAGTACATACCTCACGTATGACACGAAGATCGTAAGTATATAATAAATTATTGTAGTAGCAATATTTGAATATGTCCAAGAACACACCATTACTGGATTTTTACCTACAAAGGCACTGATATTTGTTAAATAATTTATTGACTAAAATACTGACATACAATGACGTGACGTCCACCGCTTCACCCAAGGCAAAGCATAAGGTACGTGGTAGTCATTCCCAAGGAAAAATAATAAAATAAGTGTGAGATTTTACAACATTATAATTAATTACGTTTTCACTATATAAAAATTGACAGCATAAATATTACAACAGCGTTTACTTAAACAAATAAATCAAACAAATTGTCTTCAACAAAACTACAACAAAGCGTTTAAATTAGGTCTGAGATGTATGAATAAAAATTATAAATTTCATCTCATTAAAATTATTCAACTGGAAATTAACTTTCACAACAGTAAAACACAATGAACTTTTTCCCTACAGGAGAAATTCACAATTTACATTCAGTTTATAATGATTTGAGTCACCATGTCGTATTCACTTGATGACTCCTTCCACCGAGAATGTCATAAAAATTCAGTTACTTACTTATTGGCGTAGTTCCTGATGAAGCGTAAAAATTATTATGTCCTCATGTTGTAAAAATCAGGTTGAGCAGATGAGAACCAAATCGTATTCTCATCGTGCTGGGGTTCATGAGTAATCCTTCATAATATTTTTTATTGTTATCGCATTCCCATGTCTTGTGATAACAGTTAACCCAAAAAAATATGCCTCCGTATCACGGAGGTCAAAGTAGAAAGAAATTTTTACATCCTGTAAACACACAAAATACAATAACATAAACTTTTATAAAACATGGTTCAGCGTAACACAGATGCCTAATATATCAAATTATTCTCACCCTTCCTTTCAAAATTTGAGTCACATTTTGTGATATTTAATTGCACGGGATGCTTTCTGCGCTCGCTCTCGTCCGTTACCGGAAAGTGCCATAGACACAATTCCTTTCAGCGGTGCAGTGCTACCATTGCTCGAAACGTCAACTTAAACAAATTTAGTGGCGGGTAAGTACTATAACGTAATGTTATAATACATAATGCTGTTAACTTGGCCGAATTCTATATTGTTATACTATATTTTAATTAAATAATTGTAGGTGCTAACTGATGCAAAATTTTGATGTGTTTTTCAAAATATATTATATATTAGTTAATTCACATTCCTAATATGTTTCATTTGATTAAAATATTGAGTTGCGGGTTAACTTATGATAGTTACTACCACTATGAAGAATTTGTCCACTATTCAAGTGATGCAATACTATATATCTCTTTTATAATTAAGAACAATTGTTTTGTCAGTGTAATTCCCTCTATATTTCTATGTTCTCAGTCGTAGCTATAATTTGGAGGTCAGGTTGTCTTTATTATTTTTTGATTAATATATTTTCGTCTAGGTCTTCGCCTTTGTCATCTTCCATCAATTATTCCTTCTTTAATATTTTCGTTAGAATTCTTTGTGATATATTTCCTATTGGTATTAATTTATTAATTTTGACTTCCAACTTACTTAAACCATCCATCTCTAGAACCACATCTCAAATACTTCAAACCTATATATTTCTGAAGGTCTTAATCATATCCCAGATATGACCCAGCCTTGATGATCTATTTTTAGGTTTTATTGTTTATTTTTATGGTTACGACACATCGTTGCAGTATTAAATAATATTTTATCATTGTAGAAGATAAAATTTAAAAAAATAAAAACTAAATTTAAACTATATACCATATACCAATAAAAGAGTTGACTCGTGTACTTTTGTATATTTGTAAAAATATAATTTTGTAGATGTTTATACAATTTTTAAATTGTTTATACAATTTATACAAATTTGTACATAATGTTCAAATACCCAAATTATGAATTTATTCAAATACAAATTATCTAATTGGGCTGCTTGGAAATGTAAAATATTTATGCTTTACATTTGAATTTTGTAAGTAATTTCAAATAAATATTTGTAATCAATCCTATTTCCTAAACTACTCTTATATTAGACGCTTCACCGCCTCCACTGTGTATAATACGAGTAGATAAATTAATTGATTTAATTAGTTTACCGTTAATTACTCAAGTATCAATAAATTGGCTACGCCAGCCACGCCACGCTGTTGACTAAAATTAATAAAATAAATCCGTGAAAAATAATGTTTATTTCTTGACTTGTTATTATTTCATTATGTAAGAAAATCATTTTCTACCTTGAGGGTAACAGAAAATAATGGAAAATGTTTCATAGAAAGTTTTTCAAATATATTAAGAAGTCTTATCGAAGTTTTCTTTATTGAGTGACTTCAAAACTCGTTTTCATATTTTTCAATCGCGGAAAATATTCATACTTAAATTACTCCGGAAACGGAAGGTGAAAAGTAATGTTTATTATGTAAGATATACCTATATATATTTATTTATATATATACATACGCATATAACAAATAAATTAATATATCATCATTATTATTATAAGCCATTGTCAATCCACTGCCCATAATTGATTCAACCATCAAGATATGTTCTGTCTATTGTCTTAGTTTATTTTCCTCTTATCCATACAGGTATATGTATTATGTATATAATAAGTACACTCTTTTTGTATTTATTGTTGGTTTTAGTAACGCCCTGATGAAGCTTGAGCTAAGCGAAATTGGTTGGCGTTGTATTTAATAAAATTCGTGGTTTTATACAAAGTGATATTGTTTAATTTAATCTAATATGTTAAACCACAAAGTGATTATTTTCTACGAAAATATAAAATATTACAAACAAACACACCCTATTACATCTTCTCTCCTGTCCATATTAGCACCGCTCACAACCACTTTCACTTTTCACCGAAAACCCTCTCTCTCCATCACCGGTCTCTTACCGCCCCCCCTCCACAATTTTGTCCATAGTCTAACTTCTAGTTTATGTTTTAGTTTATTACTGACGATGCCGCAGTAAGCATGTAAAACGTTTTAATTTATATTTAATTAAAGTGTTGTGTGAAGTAAACAACATTGTGTTTTATTTGAATAATTAATTATTTTTTCAAAAATTTAAAAATGTTCAAAGTTAATTTCAATAGACTTCCACAAAGTTAATCATAAAAATTTTCAAATATTATTTATAAACTATTATTTTTTTCCCTTAGAAAAACTCAAAAGAGGACCAATGAAGACGCAGGCTACCCAAACAGAAGTATGTCTGGGAAGAAAGCCACTACCTCCGAATTACTTGTCACTGAGTCCTAGAACGGCGAAACGGGTGAGAAACATTCTCTTTGTACGAGTCTTCTTAATATCAATATAATATTTTTAAATAAAAATTAAAGTTGCATGAATTTAAAAAATAACTGAAAAAAAACTTAACATCGATAATTACTTCTAATTTTAATTTTAATAAATATATGTATATATTTTATCTTTCTAAATATAATTTTAATAATATGTAAAATGCCAATTTTGTATATATTTAACAATGGTGTATTATTTCAAGGTAAAGATGGTGGCACAAGGTGTTCAAACAAATGGCGGTCTCAATGGAAATGGAAAAAAGTTGTTGAAAAGTTATTCAGAAGCCGGGGGTGGAAAATTCGACTCTCTCGGAGGACCGTTGTCCCCCATTAATTACGAACACCAATCTTCATTTAGTTTTAGTGAAAGGTAAGGCAAAAAGTTTTTTAAAATATAATATGTATTTAATTTTAAACATTACTCTAAAGCTGTCAAATTTGTTGTACAATTCATTTAGTAAAATTAAATTAATTTTAGCTGCAGATCATACAATATTTAGAATATCTTGAGATCGGATTTTTATTGTGTGTTTTCAGTGAAATGGAACACGATCGCCTTCAAAGAACTCAATCGGAAGAGTCTAAATCTCCCCGATCCATCGCAACCCCTCCACCCCGATCCATCGCAACCCCTCCACCCCGATCGATCGCAACCCCTCCACCCCGATCGATCGCAACCCCCCCACCCCGTTCTATTGTCACGCCACCTCCTCGTGCGAATCCAACACCACCAGAATCCACCCCAAAGAAACAAGTTACTCTAGTGGACCAACCGCTGATCCGGTACTCACCAACTCCGCCATCATCAAACACGTCGAAGTACTCCTCCACATGCTCTACTCTGCCGAGAAGACAGTCTACCCCGAGTATGGACCTCCCGAGACTACCTCGAGACCATAGTCAGGAATACTTTAGACAAAACTTTCAATTCATTCACACAGATGAGAGAGACGACACGATAGACGAACACTCATTAGTGCATGACATGCAAAAAATTCAACAAAGTATGGAGCTGAACCAAAAGAACCTAGACTACCTTCAACAGAAAATTGCGGCACAACAAATGATGAAGGTAGATTTTCCACCGATCTTGAAAACCCCCGCATCACAATCACCGGGAACAGTGCCGAAACAAAATTCAGGCCAACTATCCAAGACTTCAACTTTACAGTCTGAGAATTCAGTTTCAACTGAGACATCGGCGACTACCACGACCACTACAGACACTGAAAAGATGGAAAAGGAAATCTTCATTGATTTTGAACCTCAAGTCAATGTTGACTCTCCTCTCGTTATGAGAAGAGCAAAGAAAAGAATGCTGCAGAAAACTTTATCTGAAGGGGAAATTTTATTAGACAGGTACTCTATTTATTTAATATGGTTGAGAATAAGATAACATAATGATATTATGAGTCCAATTATTCCTGATGTTTTTTTTAAAATCTATTGTATGTAACACACAGTAGAAATTTGATACCTGAATATAATTATACAATTAACACACAGTAGAAATTTGATAACTGAATGTAATTATTATTGTAAATTTAATCAACGAAATTAAAAGAAGCTCTACATTATATCCTTACAAAATCGGTCTATCATATTATCAACCTTCCACGGAATCTGGTTCTTTTTATTCCCCTAAGGCTACCAATTTTTAAGTCTTCTGCGAGCTGTCCATGGTATGCATCGCCAGCACCACATTTTTAAAGCATCTATCCTTTTGTGTTTTCGGTTTATATCTTTCCGTTCCTTATAGCGTGCATACACAAATGACAGTATGATGTTGAGCACGAAACGAACAATTTTGTACAAATAAAGAATGACACAACCAGTACACATGTCTCTGAGATTAAAGTCATATTTATGCATCTACCATTTAGAGAAGGATTGCCATGATAAGGGTCCTGACTATGACATTTCTGGTTGTGCTTCACTTTATTTCTACCAATTGATATTTTTTGTAACTTTATGCATAGATTTTAAAAGTGAATGTTATAGAAACAATGTGGTTTTATAAAACAAACATTAAAATCGAAATAATTTGAGATAATGGTTTAATTATTTATAAAATAATTTCCGTTCTTTTTCATTTCTTTTTTGGTCAAATAAATACGTAAGATGCCAAATTGTATTTTTTTTTAATGAAGTTAAATATAACTTCGTGATGTACAACAATTTGTCGTAGTTTCATAGATAAAAAAATAAATAAATGTACAAAAATAATTCATTATATTATATCATCATTCTACGTAATCATGCCTGATTTCAGGAGAAGGCATGAAATCATGAAGAGCTCTGAAGACCATGACCTGGTGAAGGACGCTCCTCTCGTCATGTCAACCAGCCACGAAAACGTGAAAACAACAAGCGACATAGATTTTGGAAATGATTACGATTATTACCAACATACTCCTATCAAGGACGAAGGCATCTTCAAACAAGCCATAGTTGTCAATGGAATGTTCAGGTATTAAATGTTCACAAAAAACTAAATATACTCATTTATTTGGCAAAATCATTTCCATATTTTCATTGAAATTTCATCAGGTCACGTTTTAAATTAAATAAAGATCATTAAAATGCGTCACAAAAATTGGCTTTTTCGGCGCGGGCTGTTCAAGCACGTAAAATATGTAAATTCAGTTTTTAAAGATGATAAAATACAATAACAAAAATTTACTCTCATCTGATGAACATTTTGAATAAATATTTTTTTCTTTCCCATAAAGGCAATGCGAAAAACAGTACTTTTTAAAATCGTTTGTTTTAATCTTCGAAATCCCTGACACTCGCATTAAGGCGAGGAAATTGTAATCTTAATGTCTTTTAGATTAACATAAATTATCTCTATAATCGTTTGTACTATAAAATGTTGAAAATAATGGTTTGCCAGTTTTTCTGAAATCCCAGTAACTTCTGTTTACTAGTGTTTTAAAAAAACTAACATCTTTTATGGTTAGCGATTTGTTTTCTTAACAATCCCAATTTTTATGACGGTTTAAGATATAACGTCGTTATATATAAAACGAAAGACATTACATAATGAATAATTTATTGATTTTAATGTATTCAAAAATATATTATAAAAATAGTAAATTCACAATTTAAGGACTACTCTCCATTTGGCTCTGGATAGTGAAGACTACGCAACGTATAATGATATACGTAACTTAAAGTTTAAATTATCGTACCTACTACTGTATACTCGTTTTGATAATCATAAATTTTTAACTGGAAGTTTCCAAAAAACAAAATATTTGGTAAAATATTTCAGTGTTGCATTTACGTTCTAAGAATATATGTACAGAAAACAGTGTTATGAAGCTTGTTACAGATGATACAAATGTAGTGAAAATGGAAATTATACGTTTTTGGACTAAACCATAGAACATTTTAAAAGGAATCTCTCATTACATTAGTTGATTAGTCTCTCATTAGTTTTAACGCTGGCTATGGTCTTCCAGCCCCAATGGTACCCTCCAGACCCAAGAGTCCGTGGACGAAGAGTTCCACGAAAACTATGTTTGCTATAAGAAGGGGATGTTTAGGAAGAGAAGCATTAGCCTGGAAGAAGGCAGCTCGGCACATTGTAGTGACGCGCAGGAGAATGGTCAAGATGGACGGTACGAACTAGCAGAATAATCTATTTCTCATGGATGTTTTTTCACACGACTGAAAATACCATTTCATTTTTTTTCAAATTTAAAAAAATAAATTAGTATATATTATTATTGTATATAACATATAAGCGTACGCTGTAAAAATATATCTCTTGTGTAATCGGCTCATGCAATTTTTTGGCGCTAGGTATTATTTGCAAAATAAATGCATGAGTTCTTTTGTGTCAAGGGTGCGGCAAAGAAAATGCTTTATAAGTTATAAATATTTCACCTTACTGAGTATATGTATATACACAAAGATAATTTTTATTTTTTAAAGAGCACAATTTGTAAATACCTCCATCTTGGTGCACACACTCCTCCAATATTGAGCGAATCCATCAAAAAGTATGGCTTAAAAACTGTTCCGAAGTAATTATATTTAACTGGATTTCTTCGCAAATAATGATATGCGATTACAGATAGAATATGCTATATATTATTATTATTATTTAGGATAAACAAACACGTTTTAAGATCAATAAATGATCAATGAGATGAAACATTTACACGAGATTTCATACGGAAAAGAAAAAATAGATTGTTTTTAATATTAAGTCTAGAAAACGTGCCCGAAATAAACAATCACGTATATCATGATTTTATTGTATCGTATCAGCTAACCTTTTTGGGCAGTATTATTTTATTTTATTTGTATATGTCGTGATTCTCATTGTCCCATCGCGATTGTCCCTCCATTACGTGTATTGTCAAGGTTGGAGAAACGTCTTCATCAAGATGGAGGATTATTATATGTTTACGTTTGAAGTAGTATCTTTGTGATTCTTTAACTAGTTATAAAAAAAATACTATTTAAAGATTTAAAAAATTATTGAATTTAACTAATATTATTTAATGTTATTTTTCCGACCAGTTTCGGAGCAAACCTCTTCTCTATTAAAAATTCAACGTAAACCAATTCGTAAATTCAAATTTTACCTTTGTGTATTATATTATAATGTCGTTAAAAAGTTCAGTTACATGTTAAATTGTATCTGGTCACACGAAGTCGTCGTATTATTTGGCGGAGAAGATTAGAAATAGTAAAGTACATTATCAGAAAAAAAATAGAAAGCGGTGTGCTCCGAAACCGTTTGACAAAATACCGCTAATTAGTTAAATACAGAGTTGGATAGCACAGGAAATGTATTATTGCTTTTTTGCTGTTCTACCGCACGGTGAGCTAACCCTAACAAAATACATACATAAAAGCCAGTTATATAAAATAATAATCCAGAAATTTCTTCGTATAAAATTTATATTAACAGATATAAATACTATTACATTTATTAAAGATGGCTTATTTAAAAATAAACGTATTATTTGTTTATAAATTATAAATTTAATAAATAAATATTATGTGGTTCTCTGCCGCACCCAATATTATCATTTTGTAATTTAGATTTGAATATGCATTTGCCTATCACCCCCCAGCAAGTAGACAACCATTAATCAATTAGATAGTTTTAAAATACTTATCACCATTTTTCGTATTTATTTTCACTGAATCCTACGGATAAAAAAGATGTTTCAGTTTAACAGCTCTGACTTTCATCATTTTCGTATGATAATAACACGTCGATTTTTTCAGACCATTCGCCAAATCAACGCCAACTTCTCCGCAATCTGACCTCGAGAAAGGTCACCAGCAGCTGAAGAGAAGCAAGAAGGATCCCAGTAGTCCTGATGAAGGAGATTCAGTGGTCCCTACCTCGTGTCTGGTGCCAGATGTAAAGTCACCTTTTGCATCAAGCGACTCCTTAACCAACGATTTAACAAGGTAAAATTTTAATTACTCAACAATTTTCTGGAATTCAATTATTTCCCTTCCAAATATTTCAGAAGCTGTTTTAAAACGACTTGTAAATATATATATATTTTTTTACCAACGTTTTCATTAATATCAATTATAAGAACATGATTTTTTGCGTATACTCGCATCCGTAGAAAAATAATATGACAAAAACAAAAGTTATAGATTTTTGTATAATGCTCATAACCTTTACATAATGTTCCATTGTTGATAAATAATAAAGGGCAATGATCCAATATAAAACATGTCCTTTAATACTAGTCCAAAAACAAGGCTTTTCTCTAGACTTTATCAAAGATCATATAACTAAATAATCATCAAAAAACTATAATTGACTACTCTTAAAATATAAAAATAAAATTTATTTAATTTACTCAGTATACTAAAAAATCACACATAATTAAAATTTACATATTTGCCAAATTGTTTTATACTTATTTTTTTTCAAATTTTTTATTACACTCCCAGTGCAGAAGGCCACTATTAATTTTTTGATTAATATGGAAACAATAAATTCCAGCGTTGATGTTGATTTTAAGAATTGAGCGTGTAGGGGTAGTGTCGAGGGGTGTATTTAATCGCTGTAAAATAAATCTTTAAAATGTCCATATTTTAAATCTTTTTTATTAATAAAAAAAATATAGTCTCTAGAAATCTCAAAATTGTGTTAATTTTTTCTTTTATAGTTTTCGTTTTTTCAAAAACGATTATTTCAAGTTTTTCATGACTTATTTAAAAGAATAATAATAATAATAAGATAATGATAATCATAAGAATCCAATTATATACATATTTAATAATATAACGTACTAATTTAAAAAAAAATATGTTTTATTAATTAATATTCTGACGTCTGGGAAATGATGTGAAACATATCCGCCATTAAGAATGCGATTTTCCGATGGTTGTAATACACTTTATCACATATGAGTTCACCTGATAGATGTAAAATTGCTGTGCATGAGACAATCCAAACACTTCCCCCTTTAATATTATATACATATATATATAGAATGCTTTCACATTTACAAAATACACCAAAAATGCTTTTTTGAAAAGATTTAACAATAATGAGTTTTGTGTTGCTTTTATACGTTCATTTAAAATTTTAATGTAAACCCCTGTGTCATATTCCAATTAAATGTACAATCTTGTTTAATAATCCTTGCAATTATATTCCATTTTCTTTTAAAAAATAAATCAACTTTATGATAATTCCCATGTCATTTTAATGTTATTAATTTCTGGCTTTTATTCGTTGTGATTGAAGGGTGTCTATTTAAAATTATAACATCATAAATTTTTATTGTGATCAAATCATTATTAATTGAATATTATTTGTTAATATTAATTGTTTAAAAATTTACTTAACCTATTAGATTTCAACTGTATAATGTTCATAAAAATCTACTAATACATCAAATTTTATAATTTAAAAAAAAAAACAAAATAAATGCCAATTAGAAATAAAAATATTTTCTTATTTCTAATTGGCATATTTTAAGAGAAAACTAAAAGACGTAGAGCTAATATATTTTCATGACGAAATATGATTTTTTTTTGACACAACATTTTGAAAAGTCACACTTCAATTGCATTTTATTTATTGCCTAAACATATGATAAAAGTACTTTTACAAAATACTAGCTAAAATAGGATATCGTCATAGTATTTTTAAAATGTTAATGTATCTTCATCGGGTCTATTAAAAAAAATTAAGAAGTTGGGATATATGACTTTATAATTCTAATGTATATTATTGAACCAATATATTTCTTGTCTTGGTGTTCAATTTATTCAAATCTTTATTTTATGGTCGGCATTTTGGCTTTTGAAAATTGCAGTGAATAAATTAGTGATACACAAATAAGTTATATTAATTAATTATATAATATTTTTATTATGTTATATTAATTAAGTTAGGGATTCAATATTAAATGACATATTATTCTCTTATATTAATTAAGTTAAGGATACAATATTAAATGACATATTAATTATGTTAGGGATGCAATTTTAAATTTCATATTATTATCTTATATTAATTAAGTTAGAGATACAATATTAAATTACATATTATTCTCTTATTAATTATGAATTAGTGTTGCAACGTGCATTTATTGACCAATCAGTTGTCCTGAGTGGCAGATACTTCATACCACCCTATTGTAAGACTAAAATACTTTTTTAATAAAATATGATATAAAAGAATATGACTGTGCAATTTACATATCCTCAAAATTCCAACTGATTGGAAGGTGTAGGTATTGAGACTTTTTACAATTCCATAGATAATGTAGTTTGATAAATTAGAACCATCGTATTAGGAGATCTCAATGCTAAAATAGGCAATACAAAACAAGATGATCATCTGTGGGATATAATTGCTTGCTTTGGGATAAAGACTCGCAACGACTCCTGCAATTCTGCGATGAACACAAGTTTTTCATCATGAACTCTTGGTTTAGTCATCAGTTACGACGTCTTTACACATAGATTTCTCCTGGAGACAGATGTAGAAACCGATTGATTATATTATGGTTAGTTCATAATTGAGATTTACAATATACAATAAAAAAATCTATTCATGAGCAGATTGTGGGTCGGATCACCAACTTTTAGTTGCAAATATCAAACTCAGATTAATAATACAATGCTAAAAAATTCTATACATATGATGCTTAATTATGAAGTAATCGAGAAGTTTAGATCAAAAATGCAGGAGAATCATTATGTAAACGCACAACCTGGCCTTAATCAAAATGTTGATGCTGACTGAACACACCTTAAATGACATATTTACCAAGGCTTCAAGCGAATGTCATAATCTATCCCGTCCAGAAAACTAGAAAGCTCAGGATTACAGATCTGATCGCCTGGAATCTGATTATAAACAGAAAGGACACAAAATGGGAGGGCTAATAACAACCGATGATTGAGAAACATATTCAAAGATTGACAGATAGGTGCAAAATAGCTGCTACAAAGACAAAAGTCCTTACATTGACAACACCTTTAAGAAAATAGAGATCCATGCATCAATAACAAATCATAAAATCTCATTCAGTAAATTAGAATCCTTTCAAGACACTTTAAACCAAAATCATGAGCTATTGAAGACAAACAGGGTCATCTTATAACAGAGATTGAAAAAAGTCATGGAGAGATGGGAGGAATATTGCACAGAACCATACAGGGATAAAAAAGATGCACCAACCATAGGAACCGAACGACAAAACCTAGAACCAGACATAATAATTAGCGATGTTCAAAATCCTATTACAAAGTTTAAACATGACAAATCCCTAGGAAATTATGGTATAACTTCAGAATTGCTAAAATAATTGAGCGATGAATGTAGCACCTGCAATAAAGTTTGGAAATCTAGTAAATGGACCCAAGAATGGGTGAAATGAACATTTATCCCATTATATAAAAGGATATATTAGAAAGTGTTCAAATTATATAATCATTGTGCTCATATCCCATGCAAGCAAAATACTTTTATACATATTATTATAATACGTTTGAAGCACTACATAAGCTGGCAGATATCCCAAGAATAAACTGGCTTTGGAAAAAGCAAAGGAAGTCAAGAGTAAAAAGATAGCTTAGAAAAGTTTGTTGTTGTCACGTCGAAAAACGGAGAGGAAGAGAAAGATCTCCCACCCGACCAAATGGAAAAGGCAATAGTCACTTCTCTGGTGACAGCCCGAAGATATGCAGGATGCCAAGAAAAGCGGAGGAGCATAGTCAAAAAGGAAGGAGATCACGATCCTCAACCATGAGGGATCGACGTGGATGATGATGTTGTCCTTTAACGGTTTTTATTATGTTTGATAACTTAACAACTAGATTACAAACCGTTTTCCACATTCCGGCACCTTCACTTCTCAGAAAGATTTAATAAATTAACAAGATCGCCTTGACTTAGCTTATAATACATATTTTTATTCTTATCCTGTGAATCCCAGAAATTTTATATTATACTCATATTTTCCAAACATTTTCTAAAATGATCACCATAGCCGAACCAGATTCGTTAGAAAATAACACCCCTGTCAAAATCATTCCTCGAGCATATAATATTGTTGACAAGTTTCGTACTTGATTCGAATATTTCTCGCCTTGAATAAAAAAATTCTTTTAACGTTTCCACCACGTGATATATTCTTGAAGAGCTGTCGTTTTGTTTTCTTTCCGAGAATATTTTTTTTAAATCGGGTTAAAGCGGCGGTAATGTTTTGTTTATTTTTTTCATCGGTATTTTTTTACCGACTTAACTCAACATAACTTAGCATCACGCTGTTTCTTCGCAGGCAGAAAAAGCCACACTCTTCAATCCAGGTTTACCACTCTTGCCTCGTTCACTTTCATGCACTTTTTCATAATCGCTCATCGATCATTGAAATACCTAACAGGGCCGTTGTTCAATGTCTTATTTATCTGATCACGTCAGGTTTCTTGCGGACTTCTCGTTCCTGTTCCTGTAGCTTTCAACACTTATTACATATTTTTTCTTTACCATTCTCTTCTCACTTATACGATCTGACTTTTTACTGGATTTTTCCTAATTAATGATCAACTTAACACCAACTTAATTCATTAGCGATACATTAGTATCTATAACCGACTTATTTTGGCAAAACTTACGCGTTCTTGAACAAGTTTATCATACAAGTAACTAAATAATTATAAAACAAATCTTAACAGATTTTACATTTTACAAATGTTCTAAAACTGAAATCATACCAAGCATTTCAATTATATAATTTCTATTATTGACTTTTTCGACCTTTCTGCAATCCGACCTTGCAGAAACTTTTTGTTTTTAATCGAAATACGCTTTGGTATCATCAATGATCTATTTAAAACTTTAGCCAATTTTAATGGTTTTGTAAAGATCAGAATAAAGGATTGTGAAATGGTGCCAAGTTCCTCGTGTTTGAGATTGTATCATCTCAATTTCTTTGTGCGTCATTAATCTGACATTGGAGACGACATTGTTTCTTCTTCATGAAGTAAACATTTAGTTTCTCGGTGCGATTGTTGACAGTAGATATTTTACCTCGCTATACGGTTGCTCTTTATACTGCTTTTCGCTTAAACGATCTTCTTAATTTATAGCTCAGCTTCGATTTGCGTCCTAAATATTTTCGATACACGGCCAAAAAATACTATTTCAGTACCTACTTGTCATTTCGAACAAGTAATAAATATTCTACTTCAAATTGATCCCGATGAAGATAGCAGCGTTAAAGTTTCTCTATGCATTAACTGCTAAAAGAAGCAAAAAATGTTACACCAATTTTTTCAACCAGGTTCTTCCACAACAATGGGTGGAGCTGATAACAGCATGGCGTCATGCGATCGTAAATATCTTATTATTTTACACAATCAACAAATGTTGTCAATATAAAATTGACCCGTTATTTTGTGTCCTTGTCAATGAACGTGCTTCATATAAAATGTTTTAATTGTGTCTTAGTACTTAATAATCGTTTTAATTTATATTAAGGTATTAAATTCCTTGCAAAAATAGACCCGTTTTTTAATACGTCAAAAAATTAGAGGAATTAATGAAGAAAAATATACAGAAACAATATATATGTATATCGAAAAATACCGGGATATGAACCCGAAACTTTTCCTTGCCGGGAAAATACGAAATTTGTATTAAATATGTTCAAAAATTGTAATTGTATAAAAATATTTTCATTAAAAAATATATAATATTATATCGATAATTTCAATTTTAAAATATCGATTTTTAACACTAGAAATAGAGGACTTCCGAAAACTTGACATGACCGGGTTAACCAGATACTGGAAGATGGTCCTGTTAGATGCCTCAATAATAATCGACGAGCTTGTATGAACAGATGTATGTGAATTAAGCGAGAATTGTGTGTCAGGATAAAAGAGTATGGCGCTGCTCTATTCTCTTTGCTTATCCCCGCGAAGAAATGGAGTGATGATAATTTGATTATGTTAGATTTTTTATCTAAACACTCCGATGAAAATAAAGCTATTACTTGTTAAGGATCTTTCGTCACGGATTTATTTGTTACAGTCTCAAGTTTCTGATAGAAAATCACGAAAAATGCGTACCAACTACCTACCCAACAACTCAGTATCGACCGGTATTAGAAAACTTCAGCCAAATTGTATTGGGTATACATTCTACTGTTGCTGCTGTACGAGTATTTTCTGCGTCTTAAATTACGTAATTGTAATCACATTTTGCTTTCTACCAACATTTATAAAAATATATATATACGTTTATAATTAATTCATATGGTGTAACAATATATATTTACCTACTAAACATCACGTAGCTTCATTAAATCATTGTTTATGCTATATTTACTCCATCTCTTACAAAACTTAAGAGCATTCCATTTAACCAAATATTTTGACTGATGTATTATGCATTAGCCCGATTACATTGCTGAAAAATTTTAGCAATAATATTATAATATATTTCACATAAATATATTGTTAACAATAACAATGCAATGTCATACTCAAAATCAGTGAAAAGTGACCGTGTACGCGTGCAAAGCGGGCGTTACGGTGTTTCGTATTCTCACATACGTTCCTGCTGTATTCCAATGCCAATGCCGACAAGGCCCGCAATAGGCGGCTAAATAATTTAAAGTACATATATAAAATCACATGTTTAGCCAATATCAGTATTCGATGCTGTTTTGTTGCATGGCTTTCTCGATGTTTCATGTATCAACCCATTAATGTTTCGTCCTCAGTCCCCGTTGTTCAAACGAGGATCGCTATTCTTCTTGTAGGGACCACTCCGACGGCATATGGAACGAGTCCCAAGCCACCGTCCTGCAAGTGGATTCGGGGACTGATAATGGATTACCGAACAGGTGACAACCATCACAATTATTCAATCATATTTTGCCTGTAAGTTAAGTTTTATACCAACAGTAGACTCTCGATTATCCGGGGTCTAATTCCAATAATATTTCCAAATATTTTTTGATGTAAAAATAATTTTCCATTCGACTGCACAACATCTAAGTACCAAAAAATAATCCGACGAAATTGCAAACTCGTCATCAACCTGAAAAATCGTCCGATGATGTATTTTCAAATTATTCATGGACACGTTTAAATTCAGTGTTTACTTTGATGCAAGTGGGCAGTATTTTAAATAAAGAGGTATCTGACTGCAGGGAAGAAAGTGAACAGCGCATTGAATGAAATTATAGCTAATGGCAACTTGTTAACTGAGGCAGGACTAGCGGTTCACAATGGAGTCCTGGTACCGACACTGATGTATGGAAGTGAGGCCTGGAGCTGGCAGAAGAGGAACGAAAGTGGACTGAATGCAGTGGAAATGAGTTGATCACTGGGCGTATATGTGCCAGATCCATTTATGAGAGAGTAAAGAATGAAGAAATAAAGAGAGAATGTTAAGCTGATCTTAGTATAGTGAATAAAATAAACAAAGTTTGTGGTTTGGTCATATGGAACGGATGAATAAGGAGAGAATGGTAAGAAATATATATGACGCAAGTTTTGATGACACCAAAAGTAGAGGACGCCCGCGGAACACTTGGCGAGACCAGGTAAATCAGATGCTGATGGATGGTCCTGTTAGAAGCCTTAATAATCGTCGAGCTTGTATTAGAAGATGTATGAATATGGATGAGGCGAGAATTGTATGCCAGGACAGAAGAGTATGGCGCTCTATCCTCTGTGCCTACCCCCGTGGGGAAACGGCATGGTGGTAAGTAAGTAAGGGGTAAATATGGACATAATATAAACTTTTCCTAAATCATCTCACTATCAACTTTCCAGTCCCCATTTCTAAATATTTTTAGACCGGTAATTTAATAAAGCGAGGTGTGTGCCCATCATGTATTTTTCAAAGTCGGTAACACAATACTTTATACGGTAACGTGTTATGATTTCTGTTCGCTGCTATCCGAGATATCCCCTGGCGTAGACTAGTACATGAGGATATTGCACATTGTAACATTATTAAAGTTCAGAGCTAGGTTTTCATTAACTGCATTATTCTTCTAGTATATCAGAGATGAGCTCACTCACTGCCAGTCCTGGGAACTTGTCCTTGCTGACTCCGAACTCAAGGAGAAAACACCTTCTCCTGCTACAGCATCAGCAAAGGAGTTCTATGGATACAGATGCCTTGGATGAGGAATTAGACTATGCAGTAAGTCTATCATAGAGATTTTTCAAAAAATATATCTTTCTAATTAATTTTATTTATAATTTTTTATTCGTATTAAAAATATATTTTTTAAAGTTTTCATCTAATATCTAGAAATAGATGCATGTTAAGTTTAACAGACTTGGTCCAATATTTTTTAGGCGGATGTTTTCAAAATGACTGATATTTTGCGCATACACTTTGTACATTTGTAGCTCAAAAGTGAAGCGGGTATTCGCTCAACAAATAAGTAAATAATAAAACAAAGTCGATGTGCTTTTATATATCCAATCTCTTATTAAGAATATAGTAGGTACATAATTATTATAGATAGTATTTTTCATAAAATAGGTTATTTATATTTAAAGTCCCAAAATATTATATATGTTCTAATCACGAAGATAATATTTATTTACTTTTAATATTGAACCAGTGTTGTATATAATATTAGTATTTTGCTTATTATACTAAATTAACGCACACGTGTGAGATTCTCCAGAATAGGCCAAGGCTACAATTTAAAAAAATGTAATATCAGTGTATTGACCAAGAAGTAAATTCTCAACAAACATAAAAAAAAAAAATTCATTAAAATAAGTAATCCCAAATCAATTTCAATGATGAGAATGTAAATTATTAAGGTTAAAAAAATACTCCTAATTACGAGTATAAATACAGAGATGAATAATTATATCACGCACAATTTACAAAACATAATTTTAATTTTAATAATTAGTTTATATCATATATTATCTGTGTGGAAGGTTACGAAATCACTTAGGTTTTATTATTGAATTCCGGTTTAGAAATAATGCTTGTTTCTTCATCAAAGGAAAATAAATCTAAATGTCTAACAGTCGTGTCATTGTTTCATTAATGATCTTAAGATTTATTTTTAAAATCTACACCGTGAACCCTATTTCTTATCACACGTTGATAAAGCCTTAATACAAAGTAATTGCTACAAATATTACATATACCATTTATTTTATTTTTAGTCACAATCACCATCATCGCCGAGAATAAAAGTTGACGTCCCTCCTACCAATCTCGCTCATCCAGCACCCAAGCAACAACCTCTATCACCCGTAGCAGCTACCAGCAAGACTGTAGCACTACCAATCACGAAGCAACCGACGTCCACAAACCAAAATATCAAACTAGGCACATCACCGAACAGAACAATGCATACTCCATCGATAGCGATCACCAAATACGACCAATCTATAGATCTTCCCGATGGTGCCTTAAAACATAGTATTTGCGGAAGCGTCGCGAAGAGAAGAGAAAGAGCTTTAAGTCCGTCGAGAAGACGAGACCTCCAAAGAAAAAGTCCCCCCAGAGCTGGAAAGACTCCAGACCTAACTCCGAGTCACACTCCTCACAGATCGCTGGATTCTCCAGACAATAATGGCTCCAAGGGATCTAATTCGGTAGTTCCAGATCTCTTGCTGGCCAGGTCAGATTCAGGGAAAACTAACATGACTGATATGTCAGAAAGCACCACAACCACTACGACGGACGATTATGTGACAGCTAATTCTGATAGCTCCAAAAAAAGTGGCAGCTGCAAGAACATCAACCACGGTAAATATATTTTTCGATTTCATGGGCTTTAATAGTAACTGCATATAACCCGTCTATAATGATGGAGAATAATTATGTGCCTGTAACTATAGAAGGTGATAAAATCAAAATAAATATTTCAATGCGCCATCTTACATTAAATTTTTAAAGTCGGAATCCTTACAACATCATCATATTTAATAAATATACACCAACCATTTTCACCATGGACACAAATCAAAAATCAAGTAAAGCACCATCTATGTATAGACCTTACGAAATGTACATTAAGCACTTTATAGAATAGTTCATCTATTCGTCATTAATCACTCTTCGGGCAATCTGAAACAGGCATTATTTTCCGCCATCTGATTTATTACATTACTGACACAGTACTTAACCAAATTCTTTTAATCTTCACCAGCTCTGTCTAGCGATTAGATATCTTGCGTTTTTTCACTGATTCCGAGCCATCCTCGTCCCTAGCGATGAAGCTAAAGTATTTTACATTTGCTATTCCAAAATGGGTATTAACAAGCCCCAAAATCACTCTCCTGGCAAGTGCGCTTAAAAATGATTTTTTCCAATAATACGGTATGTGTAATATAGGTATATTAAAGTGTTGATAAATACGTTTTAGCAACTACCATCCGGTTCAGACGTATTATTTATACCTCGATGAGACGAGCAATTACTAATTTAATTTTCTTAAAGAAGTTTTAGTTTATTACTTTATTGTTATTATATGCGCTCAATTGAGATGATCGTAACAATTTTATTTAAAAGTTCAATAATATTTTGCCGTAGAATTAAAAGTATGTGAGTAATATTATGAATTTTTGCCATTTAATTATAGCGCCTGAATCTAAAAATCACGAAGGTTCATCGTTTGAAAGCGCGTCTAGCATATACTCTCTAGCAAGGGTGGAGGCGATTTCCGAAGACATGGTTGTACCTTCCCTGTCACCTCCCCCTGTAGCGCTCCCGAGACACATAGACAGGGTGGCAGCGGGGGTTGCGGCTGCCAGCGCAGCTTGCCTCGGAGTTAATGTACCGGTAGGGGACGTCGTCCAAAGAGCGCCGCAGGCAACCCCACCTCCCGAAGAAGCCAAGAACAGAGGAGAAAAACAAAAGAAAAGAGCAGCCAGCGCAAGTCCTTCCAGCTCAAAGGTAAATTTTAGTTATTTAAATTAATGCAATAATGAATTATTTTTATTTTGAACATTATTTTATATCCATTTTTCAAAAGAATTTACAATAACTATCTATTTTTCAGTTTTCCTGTAATAGAAATATCATTTTTTCCTCACTCTGTTAACTATCTTCAGTTATAAGACATTACTTTATTAGTCAAGAATCTATATAATATTTTATTATTTAAAAATCGTGAAATAAATAAAATTTAAAATTTACAATGTACCAGTACAACAAAATTTCAATAGCAATAGATGAACTAAACATACATGATTTTTGATTTTCTTCTAAAGTTAAGCCTATTTGACTTATTTATTTGCGCCATGAGCATGCAGCTTTTAAATGACCTAATTTTGTTTCTTACATATTTAGTTAAATATATAGCACAATATATATACAAATAAATATATATTTCCAATATTATCCTAAATTCTCAACAACGTTCGTTTTTTTATAAATATTTTAACATTTTCGATAACAATTCTCAATATAAAATAAATGAATATGTTTTGAAAAAGTTACAACATAACAAATAATAATTTGTTATCTTTAAAATAAAACAATAATTATGAATAAATACATTTTTAAGGAAAAAACAATATTATTACAGTTTTTTTCAGACCATAGTTCTGTGGTATTTTTAGCAACTAAAAAGATATACAGAAAAAATCTACTTATGGAAAAGCTATCTCGGTAGCAACTAAAATATTTTTTTGATAAGTGAAGTTTATCGGTAAATCTTTCAAGTTGAAACATTTAATTTGTATTAATAAATAAATATTTGATAATCTCTCCAGCAATCTTCGTCAAAAGATCCACCATCACCAGCCGGCAGCAGTAGTTCTTCAGGAAGCTACAGTTTAACAGGCAGTGCTCCAGACGTTGGAGGTGGAAAAAAGAAGGGAAGCAGTAATGGAAAGAAGAAACAGGATACTGAGGAGGATACTGTGGTGGAAACCGTCCAGAGACCGCCGATTCAAAGTCCAACACAGGAGCAAACTGTTCCTTCAGTCAAGGTTTCCGAGGTTTTATTTTTATCATACCTAATGTCAAGTACTTAGACAACTAGATCATCAATTTTCACAAAATTTAGTATCACTTTGGCTTAATCTACTTTCACATAGTTGATATTGTAGCATCATGTTTTTAAATTCTTATTTCTCGTAGCTTTTTCCCATTATCCATCTAGAGGTAATCTCTGCTGGTCCGCATGCATCTTTGTATTGGTTGTCTACTCTAAATTTACTTTCAAGTCATTTAGGATCATTAACATCCATGATATTAGTGGCTCATTTGACCATTTTCAATATTTGGTAGTACTTTCGGTAGGTGGTTATCTTTCTTTATATTAACATTAACTTATCATCTCAGTTAATTTTTCCTTGCTTTTTTAGGATCTACCTTGAAATTGTCTCTAATTTATTAATTTCATAAGTGCAAGTTTTGTTTATCTTGACATATACGAGGGGCAAGTAAAAAATAAGGTTCCTACATTTTTTTCAGGTATAAGGTATTTTTTATTGCAATAAATAAGTAAACCATCTGAAAGCTTGTACTTTATTCTATTTTTCTACATAGGTATCCCTCCTGATATATCTATGCATATTTCCTGACGTAGATATCTACTTCTGAAAAACCCGCATCGAATAATTCCGCCGCTAGGCCGCCGAAGAACTTGGTGACCGCATCTTTCACTCATCATCTGAATGAAGCGTTGTCCACCCAAGTGTTGCTTCAATTTCGGTAACAATGGAAATCAGGCTGTAGGGGGCATGGTCAAGCAATTTCCAGCCGAATTTGTCCAGTAGGGCGGTGGTCTGTCGAGAGACATGCGGGCGAGCGTTGTCGTGGTGCAGCCTAACGCCCTTGGTCAGCCTGGACGTCTGTGCGTCCTTCGGAGAACTCCCTGCACCATTTGCGGACGTGTTGGACGCTGATGCAATCTGTGCAATAAACTTCTTCCAACTGTCGATGAATTTCAACAGGTTTAAGATTCTTCGCGTTTAAATATCGAATCGCCGAACGGATTTCACACATGGCGGTAACGGCGATGGCGGGTTCCATAGCGGATGGCTGTCAGGCCTTTACTGAGCGTCGCAGCGTTTGCTCCCGGTAGTGGGGATGTAGTTAAGGGACCAACAATCAAGGCGGTGTTGCCGGATTTCGCCTAGCATCTCGCGTGGCGAGTGTACAGCGTAAGGAACCTTATTTTTTACTTGGCCCTCGTAACAGTCCAGCATTTAATTCTGGTCTTCTGCATTTTACCCTTAGTTTGTATAGGCACTATTTTTTAGCACTATTTTGACTATCTATTGGATATAAAATTGTATATTGCAATCTTCCATAACAACTCACAACTGAAATATATAAATTGTATTCTGTAAGTTTAAATCATAGTATTTAATTTTCCTTGACTTCGAATTTGTTTATAAATCTAATATGTTTAATAGTTTTATTAGCAATATAATATGAAAATAAAAATCTATGTTTAGAATTGAATTAATGCATAAAGATTAATTTAAACGAAAATTTCTAGAAGACATGAAGTACAGAAATCCTACGGACAATCGAATTAAGCACTATTTTATTTACAGGGTGAATCAGTTTCTGAAGATGAAAGAAGTGGGCATTATTCTTCATCAGGATATTATGAAAGTCCTGTAGACGACGATGAGGACGATGGTGGGTTAAGTAAGTTTGCTACTTTTATAACTTCAAAAAGCTTAACGTTAACCAAAAATTTTGTAATTAAAAAAAACTTGAGTCTAGAATTTATGATTAAAAGTTACACAAAGGTTACAATTTTTATTTGCAGTTCTTTTATATTATTTATCATATACAATAGCCATTAACAATTCATCTATAGTTAAATTAAGTTTATTTAGAAAAAATATATATTTCCAAATTTCTTAAAAATGTTCACTTTCACCTTTTTTTAATGTTTTGCAGCTTATAAATATTCAACAAAATATAAAAATTCTAATAGACCTTGGACAGCTGATGAAAGAAGACGGAAAAGAAAAAACTTTACTTTAGACTTTTCTAAACAACAATCTGACGAGGTAATGTCTCCTCAAGAAAACTGGGATCGAAGGACAGACAATAAAAATAATAAAAGTCCTTTGAACCATGACAGCATTTCAGTTGAGAAGCCTCCGCCAACAATATATATCAGGAAAAGCCCCAGTTTTCCAGAAAAACCTAAATTATCACCATTGCCAAAAGGACAGGCTGAAACAGAAAAAACTCTTAGGGAAAGAGATTTCGAAGCAAAGAGAGCAGCTGATAGAGAAAGATTCATGAAAAGGAAATCAAAGAGCAGAAGCCCTGTACAAGGAAGAAGTAAAGATATCACACCGAGTCATTTGAGAAGTCAGGGACTTTTGATGGATACTCTAAGAAGACAAGACATGGTTTCAAAAAATGGAAAAGTAACTCTTAACGTACTGACGTCCGATGATTCAAGTGAGCAATACAGAGCTGAAGGTAAAGATCAATAAATGAACTATTATTTATTTGTTAAAAATATTATTAGTTAACTACCTTCATAGGTTTCTGGGTTAATCTATCAAGGGTCGATTTTTATCGAAGTTGACATTACGTCCCATATTATAACTGCTATCAACCCCGATAAACATAATGAAAAATGAAGTTTTGTACCACAACCTGGAAAAACTATATCCTCAACATTCAGATGCATCTTTTACTAATTAACTGATAAAATAAATGTGTCAACTTACGCAAACATACACATACATACACAAACATACACACACATACATAAACATCTCTGAAAGAGGATTCCTTTAAATGCTGGACACCAAACTTGTTTTCAGATTTTGGCATAATCCTTGTTGATATTTCTTGGATTTTGATTTTGGATGACTTTTGGACTGACCTAGCGCCTAGGGCTCAAAGAAAAATGAATGACCGTTGTTCAGAAAATGCTCATCTAGGGTATATTTCTCCTGATTTGCGTGCTTTTTTTTGTTTACTTACCATTTAATTTAATATATAAATGGTTTGTTTCTCGTAAATTATATTGCATCTTTGAAAATTGAGTTTATAAATTCCATTCGGTCTCAGAGGTTCGCAATACGTATTTTTAATGATAAAAAAACCCATTCTTTTGAAGTCAACCTCTGTATTAGAGGGAAGAGCTTCCTAGCTTTTTTTCTTTAGATCTTGTTTTTAATTATGATGATAAAATGATGGTTAATATTAATAATATGATGATTAATAAAATATTTTGAATATTTTACTAGCCAGTGGAACTAATGGAAGTATATCACCTAGAAGACACAGAAGACCTAGAGAAAGTCCTAGAAGAAAAACAGGAAATGGAAATAATCTGAATGCTAAATCACCAACCTCCGCCTTCAATTCTGGTACATTATCCCACAGGTTAATCACTTTAATATTATTTCTTATAAATATTCAAGCGATACATATTTGGACAAGAACTGTTCATCTGATGCTTTAAAAAATCAACAGTGGACTAAAAATCGAACAGCAACAAACTAGTCTTGAAGGAAAGTCAGAAAACTTTGATTACTAAACAATTAAACATTTTGGATTCACAGTACATAATTAATATTATATCTTTCAGAATACGTAAAAAAAGTGGATCTAATGAAAGTGTCTCATTACCCGGCAGCTTACCCAGAAGAAGATCTTCAATTCAACCAAACAAAATTATCAGCTCCTTAGAAGCTGAGGATATAGGTAAATACATTGGTTTTAATATTAAAACATAGTCGTAGGTACATTTATATTATTTTTAATAGAATAAACATTAATATTAATACTTTTAATTGACAGTAATAATGTCGCAGAGTTTTCAAATCATTTAATAAAATCATTCCACAGCATTAAAAACAAATCAGAATTAATCCCTTTGATATTTTAAACGAATAAGATTCTTGACTTAATTTAGGATAAAATAATAAGTATAAAAATTTTCAATAAAAACGATACCAAAATAATTTTAAAAAATGTTAACCTCAATCTATCGTTATGTTTCCAAGTCTTTGTTAGTATTATATGATACTTAAAATTATTGAAAATATCATCAACGCGACATAGAACCTCTGGTTCACATTGCGAATTTCAAATGTGCATCTAAAAATGACTATTAAAAAAGTCTGACATAGAAGCGGTCTCTCCAAAACCATCTGGTCGGCATCAAGTATTGAAAACCCAAGTCATTCAATGTAAGGCAATATTAGTACATATAAAAAAACAAAGGTTTTTTAAATGGACAAAATTTTTTTAGAATCATCTCTGACATCAGCTGGCTACAGACTTAGTCCTTTGAATTACATCAAAACTCCAGCGGAAACTTCTGGAAGACCAAAAATGCAAAAGAAAGGTTTGACTATCAACTTAATTCGTATTCAGTAGGACACATGTAAATTGGTTCTACACGTAGTTTCATCATTCATTGTTATACATCTGCTATAAATTGCACAATGCGCACACAGAGATCTGGTCGTTTTGTGGTGAAAATTCTCCCCTTGTAGCTATTAAGACCAGATTAAGTATGCAAGTATTCTCTAAAGTTTTCAACTGAAAGTTTTGAAAACTGAAAACTTTTGTTGAAAAAGTTCGTTCCCGGTACCTACATACATTTTTCACATCGTCAAAACTCGTTAATGAAGACTAAAATCCATCACAGTATTCTTCGTCATCAAATTCCACCTGTTCTTACCGTTGTTTCATCTTTAAATATATACGGTGAGTTTTAATTGACCGATTTTGAACAATAAAGTAAAAACACTGTTCCTAAAAAGACAATTGTCTCAAATGACTCTCATTTAACCAAAGTCAATCTAAATATAATTCTAGATGAATAAAATATAATAAATAGGGCTGACGCAAATAAGTATTTCTTATAACGCACGTGGTCAGTGCAGTACTTGTTTTTGTGGTTAAACAGGTAATAAATCTGTTAAACTACTTTATTGCTTTGAGAGATAACAAATTTCGGAAAATAATGGATTGGGTGTGAATGAAAAATGTGTGAATAGGTTGGAAAGGATTGAAGTTTACCGGTGTAGACTCTTCACTTACAATTCTGAGGAAATGAAAGATTCCGAACGAATAGACCTTACTTGAAGCTTAGTAATTTATGATATTTTGCGAACCATTTCGAAGTCAGCTCTCCTGGAGTCACAACAACACTTGAAACATGAAGTTGTTTAAATAGTATAACTGCCGTGCACCAAATTGTTCAAACAATTGTAGAATGATAATATAGCTAGCGACCAATCTAGTGTACATTAACCTACAGTAAAAACAAACTACGTATGTAGTTAGCCCGAGTGGTCTGCATCAAACAAATGTACTAAAAAGGCTGAATAGATAAATAAAAAATAATCGACGGAAGCTGCCTGCTTTTAGATAAACAACTTATGTCATTGATTTGCCAACACACTTCATTCTTTTAAATGATCATATTAACAAATAACTATTTTCAGTCGTTTTGTATTTTTCAGTAAGTCCAGACTGCAAGAAGCCTAAAGCAATGTCAGCCGAGTCTCTCAGGTCCGTCAGTCCTGGCAGCGACAGCGTCTTCTACAGCGAGACCGCGGACCTAAGCGCCGCAGGAGCCACATCATCGGGAGGCGCTGGCACCGGAACCAGTGTCCACTGTCACCACTGCGGCAAGCAGGTGGACATTATCACCGCGGAAGACGCCTCTAGTCCTCATTTTAAGGTGAAAAGTAAATTCTACTACTATCGAAACATTTTTTCCATAAGCAAACTAACACTTATACTATACCAGATAGTAATCATTTTCAGTTTTCAAAGTTTTAATAATATATTTTGATTTACCAAAACTAACAATTAAAACATTGCATGTTTATAAAAAATAGCATTACAAATAGTTGAAAAGGGTGACCCTAGAAAGGGCAGAAGACCGAGATGGAAGCAAAAGTTTCATGTTATATTTAATGCCGCGACTCGTTAAATATAAGAGTATATGTTGTTACCAACTACTTATTCACTTGCTAAAAATAGTGGGTCTGACATCACTGAGCACCGCAGATGACAAATAAATCGGCGGAGAAACGTACTTCACCCTTAATTTGTTGTAAGAAAATTATTAATTTTTCATTTAAATATATATTATTTATTCATATTTTATATGTAACTACAATGTGATGAAAACCTTAAATACTCCAACCATAATATAAAATATTTCATTTTAAATATTTTATTTTTCGATTAATATCATGTTCAGGCTTCGCGAAAAGTGACAAAACTGTGCGGAAATTAAGAATTGTTGAAAATTCATAAATAAATAGTTTTAACTTATTTTATAAAATGACAACAATAATAAAATATAATACTTATTAATTATGACATATTTTAATTTTTTGTTTACTTTTCACTAATTTTGTCTTTAGCTACTTCTTTATATATTATATTATTTCATATAGTATGAACAAATATATAGTTTCCGTATTCGAGTCACTTTTGCTTACCACACGAAATGAATTGGATACTAATCCTACTGAAAAACTTTTGTAGAAGACAGAACAAATGAATTATTTATATTACTTTCATACCTAATATTAATTTTTTGGTACAAGTAAACATAAATTATAAAAAAAATATTACCAAATATATAAACAAATAAATATTTGAAATGCTAATTTAATGTATTAATTTTAAATATCAACACATTAAATCAATTTTGTCGAAAAATATTGGTTTTGCGCAACCGGGATTCGAACCTGGATCTCTATTTCCAATCCGGGGAAGTACACTACCAATTGTGTTATAGCGCCAGTATATTTCATGACAAATTTTCGAAGCTATATGTTACACTTTTTCAAATTAATACATCTGTCGTTCCATTATTTGAAAGTCATCTACATTGTTTTTACGGAATCTCAAATACCTTTGAGTAAACCGATTGCAGACGCTAAAATTATCAATTCATATTTATTAAATTTTGGACACATTAATACAACTTATATTATTAAGGAGAACATATTCTTTTTGTGAAGTTGTAATTATTCAGAAATTATTTTTTTAATAATTACGACTTCACAATAAGAATGTGTTCTCTTAATAAATAAATATTTTATGATTATATAACATAAACACATAATAATATTAATTAAATGAATCAAGTAGAAAGATATATGGAAAAAATATTTTACTTGCTACCGGTAGAAACTAAAAATTAACAAATTTTTTTCTATCTATCTTTCTAGTTGATTAATTTAATTTGTATTAAAAATACTATAGAACTAAGAGAATGTTCTGAAATTGCAACTTCCACAACAAAAGTGTGTTCTCCTTAAACTTATAATATTTTTATAGGGGGCGTACCGAGATGAACAACCGGATATAGTTCAACCGCCGGCGGGGTTCGCTGACTCCCCAAACGGAATAAGGCCTATGGGCAAGCACACTAGTGGTAGACTCTACAAGAAACTGGAAAAGAGGTTTCGATCTGAAGAGAGACAACACGCTGAACGGAGACACCATCACAGATACAGACAGGATGTTAGAGCAAAGGTTTGACTAATTTGTAAGCTTTCATTGTGTACGAGTACGTATAATGAATACAGGTCTCTCTTCCTACTAAAGCTACATTTTATCTGTTATTTTGAAGACGATACGTCACAGAGCAAAATGTACGCCTGATTAACTGTAATATTATATTTTAGTGAGGACCGCGAAAAACTAGATTATTCGACTCAATTATCATTTTAAAGTCTTAATTTGAACATTTGAATTAAATCATTTAATAATAATACTAATAATTCAAAGTATCTAATGAAATAATCAATTTAATAGTCAATTTAGGGTCAATTTTCGATCAATTATAGTTTTGAAAAACATTTCGAATTTTAAATAAAAATAAAAATAATTATTGTAAATTCTGTATAAATATACATTTTGAATATTTTTTAACATAAACACATGATAATAGTAGTACAATATGTATATTTTTTATATTTTAAATTAATTTTTTAATACAGCTATCTATCATTGGTTTATAAATATTCTTCCCTTCGGTCTTGCTAATAATATTACTTTTAAATTAATATTTTCTACATTACCTAAACATAATAACACAATGTAGTAGTTTATCAATAGAGACGATAATGTGACACTTTCCAGATCCTACTTCCCGAGACAAGCGCCTGGTACAGTGAGAAAAATGTATAACTGTGACACAATTTCGTCTCTGTGAAATATTTCGAACAACTACAAAGCTTTAATTTAAATTCTCTTAGTTGTATTTTATAGTAAATAATAAAAAAGGCAACTAAGTTTTTTACACAATTAAGATATTTTTAAATTTATATATTCATGGATATGATACCGGAAAGCTTCCGTGATGACGTGTAGATCACTTCCTTGATGTGACCACTATTTAACAGGAACATTTTTTTTGTTCACAAAATTTTTCACCTTACCTATAACTTAAGCTATAATCTTGAAACTTAAAAATAATAATTTAAAATTTTAACTTTAAAAAACGATCATTATAAAAATATGGTTAAATACGCAGGTAATTAATAAATAAATTTCTTACCTATATTCGAATCAGAAACATTACTGTTTTCAAATTATTATATTTCTAACGATATTAATTGGAAAATGTTTTTTTCACAACAAGAAGGGTCGCATATATTTACCAAATTTATATATATATCAAATAAAATTGACACTTTACTTGAAATGTATATTCAAATTATATTATATATTAGATAGTACTTTGTTAATATCAATTAACGTTTCTCAAAATTACTTACATAATTGAAGAATGTCAAAAAGACGTTGTTACTATCGTAATATATTATAATATTTGAAATGAAAAAATATGTATATATATTGTCACAAATAAAGTAATCAACATTTTAAACAAATGGACATCTTAAATTTTATATATATACATAGTTTCTAAATCTGTGGAAATCTTTTCACACACTTACTCATCATTGTGTTATATATTTATTGAATTCTTGCATTATTCTGACTAGCTATGACTAGACTATGTCTTGAAGCAGGAATCAATATCACATTTCTCCAACTTGCAAATATAATAGGATATATCAATCATATTATATTGAACACTTTGCATTTTACATTATCAAAATTCTCCGATGTTCCACGACTCTCTTTTTTTTCTGGTATTATTTGATGATATTTTCCAAGGAAAAGTTTCAGAACACTTCATATTATCTGAATCCCAGTCGTAGCCCCAATTGCAGATGCAATAAAAGCTACCTGGCAAATTCAAACAATTTTCAGTCACCAAATCGCATGTGTGAGTATTTTCAGTGCATTCATTAATATCTATACAGATCCCATCGATAGAGCTCCATTGAAATCCTTCTGTTTTGCACAAGCAAGATATATTCCATCTGTTCTTGATCATATTATTTAAATCGTTATTTTCTGATCTTTTGAAAGCGTCTGTGTGTTCGGAGCACTCAAAATCGGTTACATTAAAGCATTCGTTTATTTCATTGACGTGTTTGATTGGGCAAGATGGATCAGGACAAAAACTGTACATGGCGCAGTGAAATTTGAGAGAATCTTTTCCTCTAGGGTCTCCGTTCCGAGGACCGAAATCTTTATCCAGGCAAGCTGCAAAATTATCACATGAGATGTTCAAGTACTTCAGTTCTATTCTTTCATTCATGGTAAAGTAACACATATAGTAGGAAGCTGTGGTCATCCATGTATAACGGTCTTCTAAACTTTGAAAAGGCTTTGCTTGCATTTGATGTTCAGTGAATTGATGTAAGCAGTCTGCGTTGAGGCTTTCTACGTATGGCGGTGATAAATGTTGATCGGGTAAATCATTTAGAACGAAATTTGTGTCGTCTTTCATTCGAAAAGGGAATTCATTAATTATTGCGTGTAGATAGCGAATGCAGTGGTGGAAACTAATCTCGCAATTGTGTTGCACCTGCCAACTTAACTCGGCTAGCGGTGGGTCCGGAAAATATATGAAGTTGTTTTTTATACCTGGACCAGGATGTCTTCGGTCCCATTCATTAAATTTGTGTAGTCTTAGTGAAAATGCAATTTCCTGTATGACTTTTCTCCACCACTCAGATTCCTCGAGTTCGATTGTGCCAAAGAGGTCATCGTACATTATACTGTCGTCGATATATTCCGGTTCAAAGTTTATGGAAAAACAAAGATGAATGTTAAAAAAAAAAAAGATAACCTAGTTAGATACATAATTACTGAGAAAAAACTTGTCGAACATACCTGTTTGACAATTGAAAATATTGACATTTGTTTTAATCGAATATTTAAAAAAATATATTTTGTTATTATTCTATTTATGAAAATAAAATTAGGTAGTTAAATAAAAATTAACTAACGGTACCTAAATGAGTACGAATTATGTTGGTCAAGGTCGTCTAAATACGAAAATGATCAATTTAATAACAAACAGTCGCTCTGTAAGTGAAACATATATTCCTTTGTATTTTTGGCTAATTGAAATTGCACTAAAACAATAACACATCCCGCGCCCCAGTCGCTACCACCCGGGTTAAATCCCTGCCACCGATTGGTGAGTTTGTGACGCATTTGCACTTGTATGAAAAAAAATTACTATTGTGAGACTTTAATGCAGCCGTAAATATCATATCTTAATTCTTGAATTAAATATCGGTATTTTCTGAATATTATGTACGCATGTATTATATATACGAGTTATGACAAATTAATTCCCGGAATGACCGCGTAGTCGTCCGTGTCGTCCGTGGCATAATTGTATCAAAGCCATGTGAGTATTCGTATTTGAACATATTTGAACTAATTTGTTTGTATATTTCAAAGTGATAGAACCAGTTGTTACTTAACTATTGGGAAGGTGATAGATATTTTAGTGTACACTTTGGCGTAAAAATGGGCGATCGAAATTTAGAGTTGTTGCAGAGCGCTTACTGTGAGAAGCTTTCTGGGCAAAAAGTCATTATCTAATTAGATCATCTAACGTGTTCACTTGACTTAGATTTGTGGGAATTCTGAACGCTTCTAAAATTAAAAACAGCGCTAAAGGGATTTTTTAATATAATGCCCCGTGTCCATGAATGAGATTTTTAAAAGATTTTATCGATACAATCTCTGAAATACAGATTTTGCACCCATGAAATTCTTTGGAGATAACTCTTAGTTTTCATATTACTCGTATATACACTGTCTCAAAGATACACCACCTCGTGCCTTACTTCACACTCATCAAATGTCATTGTCGTTTGTCAGTAGAGTGATTTTGAATCTCTCAGCAGAAGTTAAAACTGATTAAATGTAGCGCCTTATATCAATGTTGATGTTAAATAACTTATGATAATTTTACAGAATAGATAGTTGTAAGGATCTATGGTGATTTTAAATGATGTTTGTATGCACGTGTCATTAGTTTAGACGTCTTCATTAGTCATTAGATCAAAAGTCTTATACACAAGTATAAGTTTTTGTCTCTTTCTACCAAACTCTGAGTTTATCTCCAGATCAAAATCTCATCATATGTATATAGTATTGAGATGTATCTCAATAAAATCTCTGAGATTATATCATCTTGAATTGATATCAAACAGAATGTGAGAGAAGTACTGAACTACTGACCATTCCGGAAAATGAGTTCCAGACCTACTTTCAGAAATAGGAATGTCATTTAAGTCAGTGTATACTTGTATAAGGGGTATTCTTTGAAGGTAACAGTGGTCATTAGTGTACAGTGCCTTACGTATTTTTTATTTAATGATGCATTCCGTAAATTATTTTGAAGAATGGCAATATTAGTAGTCGCGACAGCTAATTAGACACCGAGTATTTTAACAGATGGCGGCCATACAGATCTCCTCTACGGAAGCGGTATGGCCGCCATCTATGACAAGAGTGGCTCGGTTCCGACGGTTAGCGAAATGTCTAGACTAATCGACCCAGTAAACTGAAGATCACGTGGAACTAATATTACTATGATCCAAATACGGCAGTCACAAAAATTAATCTTAGTGATTATTTTATAACGTGACAATATTTTTTTAATGTTATTTATAATGATTAGCTAAGTTAACTACACATATTAATATAAACACGAAAAAATATTCTGATTCTGCTGTGGACAAATGGTATCGTCGACAAAAAAGTATTTAATACATTTTAGCTGATCTATAAAATCAAAAATATTTTTAATATGATACATAGTTTTTCCCATTTCAATAAAATCTATTATTAAAACTCTTTATAGTTTGTAATAATTTTATACATATTTTTAGTCGGAAGAAAGAGGTAAAGAAGAACACGAGATCCATGACATGAGACCGATGGCCAGGTCCACCGGCAACAGTCTGGACAGACTTAGGGCTGCTGAATCAAGTCCTAATATGGATGTGGATGGTAATTTTTTAACCATACTGAATAACCAAAAAAAAAAAATATATATATATATATAAGTAACCAAGCAAGCTCACGTAGCAACTTAGAAATCCCCAAATTTAAAACTAGTGTTTCTCAACACCATTACGCTTATCAAGGTATAACATTTTTAATGCCCTCATATATAAAATCAAAACAGAAAAAAATATAAAGCCTTCAAATCAAACAATTATTAGAAAACTCCGACAGCAATTACAAGTTCTAATTTCTTTCTATGAATCTGGCATAACTATTGATAATATTTATATAAATTTAGTAATTTAATTCTTTAATTTATATCTGACTACCTACCTTTACATTATTTAAAACTAAAATGGCCGTTCTCCCCAATTCAAACACGAGAATTGATTTCTCTATGGAGTTGAGTAATTTTGTAAATTTTTTTAAAAATTATTATAAGTAATTGTGAGAACTGTCACTTTGTATATATGTGTGTGTGTGTGTGAGTCAGGAGAGTGAGTAGATGAGTGGTGAGGGACAAGCATTATAAGAGGCCGTCTCTGGGGGAACGGGACTCTTCCTTCTCAGTTCCCCGGAATAACTAGTCTATCTCTGAAGTGTATAATTTATAATTACTGTAATACTTGCTGTAATAAACTTAATATTGTTATAATAACATACTGAGTTTATATTCCAAAGTACGGAACCCAAAGTAATTAGTCAGTAAGCAGAGGAATCTGATGATACTTGGAAAGTCATTATAGTAATGTACCTACCTACGTTTTTTTTAAAACCTTTCAGCACACACCTTTTCGTGATTATTTAGCTTTACAAAAATCAATTCGTCATTTAAAGTGGAAGCTCAATCTATAGCCTTTAACCCGTCTTAAGGCATGTTAGTTTTTAAACTACATTTAAAAAAAAAAACACTAAAGTACCTACCGATTTTTTTTCAATCTTCCACTTAAGCCGATCTGCGTCCAGTGTTGAACAAAAGTTTACATTTTCTCGCTTTCCATAGGTCTCTCTCTCTAGCACATTGCTTCAATTTTTCCCCGACACTTTGCCTGTATTATATGACGTCCTAAAATGGAATAGTCATAATATCAGACAAGTTTTTGGGTAAAATTTCAAGCAAAACGCATGGAACAGGGAGCTGTACTAAATCCAGTACACTTTGCCAGATTGCTTGACAATTCTGGTAGTTGCCTATTGGGTATAGAATAAATACATGTAGCATCATCGCCCGAAGAGTACATTACGTATATAACTTATTTTAACACTACGTCTAATTGGTTATTTGTTTGTTTTAATTGGTTTATAAATAACGTTTGTACCGTGGTAGACCATTTCCTTTTTTTGATAATAAATTATGTTTTCAATATCAAAAAAATGGCATTACATACTTTTCCGTCATAACTAACTAAATATGGTGAAATTGAATTGAGTTTATGTCAGTTACATAAAAATTATTGAATTTATTTTTTAGACGCAGACGATCCTGAGAGCGACTATGGGGTGTACGCAGACTCCTACAGAGGGAACGTGTGGATATATATTGGAGACAATGAAGAGATGACTGCCTGGCAACGACCTGATAGAGACGGTAACAATCCTGTCTTTAGATTTCATACATTTCTTCAAAACTGAACTCAATTATGAGTATGTTAGTGTTAAGGTCAATGACTATGAAACTAGTTTATGTTGTTTCTTTCGTTTCGAGATATTTAAAGGTTTGAGTTTGAATTGATTTAAAAATATTTTTATATTATACAACACAATGTTCCAAAATTGATTTAGTCTACTAAATTAATAATTTATTTCGACATAATAATGTTGCATGTAGCTTATAAGAAACTTTAAAAAATAAGGCTATTATCAATCTAAACACCAGCGAATACCATGACACGTAACAATACACTGAATATAACGCTTCAAATTATTCACAATTGTTACAATTTGCATCATCTTATATTAATTTAAAACAATGTGTCGCAAAATAATGAATAAACTCATTTTTTTCAATTTCTTGACTTAGGCCACTTTTATAACAATGGGTACAAATGTGGGTGTGGAGATGTATGAATGTGAAGGATGCGAGAACGTCATACCAGGACTAAGTAGTGTGGTGTTTAATTCTCTGCTTAATTCTGCAGAGAAACGGAGTAATGGTGAGTTAGTTAGAAATATTATATTAATTAAAATACTGCATTGGCCCAAATATAACGCGACGTTTTTTTAAAAAAAAAATTTTTTTAATTTTTTTTAAAATTTAAAATAAAATGATGTTAACATCATTTTATTTTAAATAACGTTCATATTATTTTCCGAACCTGAATAATTATCTGCACGCGTTGTTTTTACCATTGCGGCATTCACCACTCTTCTATCATTACTATAGGTAGGTTGGTCACATTACCCATAGTATATTTATGCATGTCCTTTTCGGTTCGTGAACTGCGCTCTTTGTGAATATAGTTTTTAATATATTTAACCAATAAAAATGTATCCAGATTTTCATCGTATCGAAATAAAAGGTTCGATCGGGAGAGTGTTAAAAAAAATCAAAATCGATCGGGGAGGGGTTTAAAAAATGCTGCATATCCAATAATATTAATGAAACTGAAAATAAAATAATGCGGGCTAACTGAAATCAAACAGATTTTGACTAAGTAATATATATCACATAGTATGTATCTTAAAATGCTATAGCTTAATTAATTTTATTTCGGTACAATTAGATTTTTGTTTTAAATATTGGGCTGAAATTTAAAGGGTCGTGTTATATTCGAGACCGCGTTTTATACGGACCAATACAATATAAAAAAAAAGTATTACAAATAAAGTTTGTATTTTTAAAAATAAAGAAATTGAATGTACCTACCTATTGTCAATGTTTAACGTAAATAATTTCCTTTGAATTTTAAAAATACTAGTGTCATCTCGAGTTACGCAATAGTGGCGCGTACCCAGCAATACCTGTCCACACCCAGAAACACTAATATTTTGTAATTCATTTTCGTTCAACTCTTATCAACAAAATAAAAATGTTTGGAATTCCATGACTCACAAAAATAAAAATAAACCACTTTCGTCAGTTGGATAACGATCCTGGCGCTCGGTGGGCGAAGCTCGCGACGCGATGTCCAGCAGCTGTTTCGGGATGTGTGCTCTGCTCGTGTATGTCAAAAAAGTTAATATCTGGCTGCACCTCGTGGTTTTATTTTTACGATCTTTGCGATTAATGTGGCGGCAATTTTTTTCGAGTTTTATTTTATATTCAACGTTAAAATGGCACAAAAATTATTTGTCTTGCATCATTCAATTGCAATGTAATATGTTACAGAGAAACATAAAATCTAGAATAATTTCCATTTAGTTATTCCATGGCAACGTATTTTAGTACAACGCATAGGTATACATATATATTTTACTTATATGTATTAAAAAGCCACGGACCAAATAATTACATTACCTACCATAAAATAAATGAACTAATTATACTTTAAAAAGTCTTTAGAAATTTTACATGCAAATACTAGGAGTTTACAGTGAGATAAATTTTAATGTTTAGAAATAAGAAAATGTGTTAATAGCAATTAAATATTATAAATAACCAAATGCTTTTGCAAATAGTCACCTTTTAAATTTGTTTTCACTGGAGTTCCTAATTAGTTACCCACCACTTATACTTTTATAGTTTTGTTTTTATCTATGGTTCACCATAGGTAGCGAAACATTTTTATTTATCAATAAATAGTGTTTTAAACAAAGTTTTTTTACTTATTATTTATATAATATGTTGCCACATAGTAATTTTGATAATATTTAAGAAGTAATTATAATTCGATTTAACTAATAAATTTTATTAGTTTAAAACTCTTATCATAGAACGTTACCACAAATTTATTAACTTTCTTGATTTTCTTTGATTACATTGGAAAAAAATTCAGTGAACACACATACAGTCATCAGTGTTCCGCATATTCTCATAGTGTTGTGAGCGAAGTAAACCATGAGGGCGGCCAATTTTTTTCCACATGTTTCAATGTCAGAATAAATGTTTATTTACGTTAATTTACAACATCGTTGAAAAAAATAATATCTGTACGAGTTATGTTTTATTTTATGTAAATGTATTCAAGGATTGGAAAAGGTAAATGAGTTTTAAGAATGAAAAGATGGTTAAAATATTTTATTTAATTTTAAAATAAAAAAATATTTTGGTTTCACAATTTGACAGAACGCGAGGAAAAGAAATCAAAACCGTTTAATAGTTAAATCGAACAGTACTACTTATTATCAACGTTAGTGACCGATGATAGAACAGCCAGGACAAGATCATCAGTAAAGCTATTTTAAAATGTAGTGTTGATCTTAAAAAAAATGTATATGTTCATGTATTTAATTAGTAAATGTTTCAAGGCCAATTTTTTAGGATATTGTAAATTATAGTTTATATTAAACATGTTTTTCTATGATAATTGCTTGATCAATAAAAAATGATTACTGATCAATAAATCAATTATAATCACCTTGTATATACATTAAAAATGTAAAATGGATTGTAGAATTGTTTTGGGAAAAGTAAAAATAATTTTTGTGAAATTCTTTATGCTAGCAAAATGAATATTTACAATTCAATTCAGCGAAAGTTCCAAGGTTTTGTTTGTCATTCGCCTGGCGTGGACCACCTCGGATAATACACACAGGACTGACGGTGTATATAAGCTAATAGAATGCACGCTTGACGCGGTTATTTGTCAGATAATTGATTCCAACGTTCTTTCATTTTTTAAATGCTTATTTTCTTATCTTGTTCCAATGTTAAAATAATTCCTCGAGATAATTTTCACTTTAAAAATATTTTTCTTTCGTAATTAATTTGTAGAACTCTGTTTAACATTTTTTGCTATTATGCTACTTTGGAAACATTGTTCCGACTGTGAATAAGGTTTTTAATATTAATATTTTTATATACATAACTCGGCTAATATTTAAAGATATATGAGATAGAACGTTACAGATATTTTTATGAGTCATTAAGAATCGTTTTCAATATATTATGAATTAATTGGTCTAGATGAAAGAAGTTTAGACGGAGAAGAAAAGGACGTGAGAAGAGACTCTACTGAATCTGAACATGAGTTTAGAAAGAAGTACCAAGCTATCACCCATCGGATGGTGCACAGGAAGTCTTGTATCGAGATGTACAGGAGACAGTCATCAAACACTTTTGGTGAGTATTGAAACACATGCTATTTATTCGATTTTCAGCCACTATCTTAATGTCATTATTTTAATAATTCTTAAATCATTTTGAATACAAATCTATATTTTTGCTAATTGCTGATGATTGTAAAAATATTTAATGTGTATTTAAGTAAAACCGATAGATCCTATAATTGTTCATTATTAGTCATGATTATTTGACACTAGAGGCCATTCAGATCCATGGCCGATTACACATACAGGTGAATATTATGTTCCAGGCCGATTTTGTTTAGCCGCCATTTTAGTTTGGCAGACATTTATCAGTTCGCATTGGGTAGTCGTAGATAGTAGTTAATAACATAATAACTTAATAATAATGAAGTATTTAACGTCTCAATAACGTGTTGAAATCATTAAAATATTTTATCTAATTCATCTCGTTCAAAGTTGCGTGATTTTTTTGGTATTTATCCTATACCAGGTAAGTCGACCATTCAACGTGTAGTGAATAACTTTGTAACTCTATATACACTGGCAGATAAATCGAAGACAGGTCGACAACGTAGCGCACAGGACAATATTCGAAATGAAATAACACGCGAAGTGTGCAAGAATACTATGAAAAAGATAGTTAAAAGATCACGAAATAAACCAAATAATCGATAAATAAAAACAAAATTAGAAAATTGTGTTTCAATTTCTAGTTATTCAAAAACAAGATCGGCCTGGAACATAATATTCATCCTGCTCCTTATCCAATCACCCCATTCCGAGACAAATCTCTACTATTAGAAACTTGCTATCTATCCCATCTCATTCTAAAACGAACGAGTGGTCGAATCTTGGTTGGGATTTCTTTGAAATCCTTTTAGAAAGTAGACGCTATAAAGTACGTTCTCACATGTGTTTGTACTTTAAACATGTGAAATAAATAAAAATATTTGATTTTACTCCAATATTAACTTGATCAAATTAATTTTAAATGTGAATCGCTTATCTGACAATAATAATACGCGAATATATAGTCTGAGAGCGATCGGCGGGATGGAATTTTAATACTCTCATGGCGCACGACAGTACCAATAGAGTGTTGTGGATATTTTAGGTAACGTCGTCGAGTATATAAAATGTATTGAATGTAACTAAAATGTTGAACCATACAAGGCATGTTTGAGAATATTAAAACATCGAATTAAATAATGATCAAGATGTATATATTTTTTTTCTCGAAACAGGTTATATAATATTTCAATTCTCTTGTGTGTAATTATGATAATAAATAGAATAATGAGTAATGTAATTAGAATTAAAAATTGTTTTTTTTTTAACAATTGAATCAAAAAACTTAATTTCTGTGTACTTTTTTGATATTGTCATTTTATTGGAGTATTATTTTCAGACGATTTAAATTCATAAATGACGCTCTGACCTATATTTAGGACAGCCGGTTCAGATTAGCACAATCTTCGGCGTCTGCGGAATTTAAATGCATTGGCGTAAAAGAAAAAGCTCAATTTATTTCCAAATATTTTAATATTTTGAATTATCTTGAAATTTCATAAATGTTATGCTAATATCTGTAAATTTAAAAACCTATATATTATATAAAAATATAAAAATATCCGTCGGACATCGAATGAAATAAGTAAGATTAAGAAAGTACATATTCGTACATAGTATAAGCAATTTAAAATTCACTAAATTAATAATAGAAATGTAGTGAACAAAACAAAAATATTTTTGAATCATTTGTAAAAGCATTTATTTTCAAAATTAGTGAAACCAAATTTTATAGAGGAAGCGTTGCAGCTGTTAAACATATATAAAAGTTGAGATATTTTTTCTTTTTCTGGACAATGTCGAAAATATTTATTTTCTTTCTCATTATATTTTCCTAACTTTCAGCAAGTAAGTTACTTCGTAGTTCTGTGTATAGCGGCCGATGTCCACGGATGTGATCTCTCTCGGAAATTCGACACGAGAGTAGCATAAAGAACAGAGATCAGCGTGAAGCGAGCTATGAATTATCTTCGTATTTCTCTTGCAAATTAGAATAAAACATATAATATATACGTTCCTTTACTGACTCAAGGTCAATGTCTCATTGAGAGATTATCGTGGAAACGAGGCTTAACAACCAATCTCCTAGTATGTCAGCGCTCTTAGTTCATGTATGTGCTACATGAAAAATTCACTATTGTAAATAATTAAATAAATATATTTTAAGTAGATTCAGTGTTTATTTATTTAAGCTCATTATAAGTAAGATAAGAGAACAAATTTGATGCGGCACAGCAGATAGTGTACGCACATAGTTTTATGAGTATAAAAAAATATTTTTCTGACTAATTAAAGTTTTTGAAGTGTTACTTTTTAAAATAGTTTTGTCAATATGAATAACTTAAAATATAAGTAACTTTAAATAATAAAATTGTAACGTACGTACTCGTATAAAACTTACTTGTAGGTTCTCCGTATGGAGTAACGAAATTTTAACGAGTTGGAATTAATATTTTGCATAAATTATTAATAAAATGTTTTGCAATCTTACGAAAATGCTAATATTTTTAATTATTAATCCTCCCTTATTCATACTAAATAGACTAAATTTAAATTTGGGGTTAAAGTGGATACACAAAAATTACCTATGTGCCATATGCAGAATATTCTGTAATATTATGGTTGTACTGTAAATATATGTTTTACATTTCTGATTACTTCTGCTTGTTATTTAATTGTGTATAATTAATGTTTTTAAAAATTATATTCGTGCACCTACCATATGTTTTAGACAAGTACCGTTTTGTTTAAATTACGATATTAAACTTTATTATTGCCATTAGATGACCTTGAAAATAAGGCGATGAATGAATTTATGCCGCACATTCTATTTTAGTGTAGAAATATAAGTTTTAAAAAATGTATTTAATGTAAATAAGAATGTTAAGCTGTACCACAAAATTTTGAATAATATAATAAAAATAACCATACTGAGAAGGCGTTAACAAATTGATTAAAACTACATTAAAAATAATATTACTTTTTGAAACTAAAACCTAAGTTGTTAAATATTCCTCACGAACGAGCAGTTAGTTTGACCTTAAATAATATATTACGTGTACGGCTATTTTTACGCCACTGTTCTCGGCTTGGAATAGGCAAGCGCGGCCGTCGCGGCGCTCGACTCCCGCTCGCAAGTGGCAACTTTCGACGCCGCCGCTTTCCCGCGCCCGCGCATCGACGCCGACGCCAGTCTTTCGCCGCGACGCCGGCGAAAAGGTCGAACAACCGCGCGCGACAGAATTCTTTTCCGAACCGATTTAAATCAAAATCACTGCTTGTGGTTTATATATAAAAATATATATATGTACTTACGCATATTTTTATAAATTCAACGATATTTCGAACTTATATATGTCGCCACGATGGTGATAGGTAAATCTTTAATTAATTTAGAGACAGTTTATGAAATAATATTTTCTTAAGTGTTTTATATAAAATATTATCTAATTATAATCAATTTGTTAAAAAAACCTTAAATAGGTACTAAAAATAAATAAATAATTATTTTCGTGAAAAAAATCTTTAATTATCTTTTGTGTTATTAAAGTGAATGGATCACTTCACATTGACGTCTAGACCATGTGTTTCTGTCTATTTATAAATATTAATAGGTAGCCGGAAACACAACTTTGAATTGAAGCACCCTATTTTGCACTTGAGTCACTTTAAAATTTTGATCGTCTTAGATTCATAATATGTATAGTATCTATGAAAAAAATGTTTTTATTTTGTATTTATAATTTAACACCAGCGTAGTATTAGAGATGCACGAATAATATTTAGTTTTTTAAATTGTGCAGGCGTACCTAGAATTATTATTTTTTATTTATAATAATACTTATTAAAAACAATTGTTTTATATTTAGCCCAGGAATATAATGCACACCCGCATCTATCATTAAAACGAAACTTAGAGGAAATATTTAAACTAATGCTTTTGGTATGGTGTCGAGAAAATCAAGCCATCAAACTCATATCTGCTCAACCTTCTGGTAATTATCTCTTTTTTTTTTAAATAAATTTATCTAACAGTATTCTAGTATTTTCACATTTAAACCAATACCAAAACTATTCCAATTAATTAAACCTCGGTTATATGACATCAAATGTATATATCTCATTAAGGAATAGTCATGTATAACACGTCAAGGACGTTGATGTGATGTACGAGTACATGACTATTCTACAATATACATAAGCATATATTTTTATATTCTCATAAAAAAAATCAACTATTTGTATAAAATTTGCCATTTTTTTTATTATTATTAAATATATATTAATCAAATTAATTTAAATAGCGAAAATATATTTATATTATTTTGTATTTTTTAGATAAATATGGATGTGCAGGATTTTAACACTGCAATAGGTACACTACACTATCTTGTATTGAATAAGTATGTATGTGAATTAAGTATATAAGAATACCAACACACATATATACAAAAAAATATATAATGTAAATCTCAAAGATAACTGCTGGATAAAGGTCTCCTCGTGACTCTGCCATTATATTTGCTCCTCCATCAATCTTTTCCATGTCACTCATACTGCTTCGATAAAGTCTCATTGTAAATGTATCAAAATAAAATACTAGTCAGGTAAAATAATTGTATACAGTGATCAGTTTTTTATTCAATTTATTAGTTTCAATAATTTGAATTTATCTCCTGATAAATAGGATTCTTTTATCAAACAGATATATCTTGATATAGTGTGGTGTCTCATGTGTGGGTTTAATACAGAATATTTATTAATATTGATAAAGTAGACAAAATGAGGTCACTTCACTCCAGCGAACACGCAATATCCATTTAGTGTAAAATAAAGAATGGACAAATTAAAAGTGAATATAATAATGTAATGTAAACATAGATTGGATAATTACAAGGACCTATATTTGACAATGGTTGACAAGAAGAAGATTAAAATAGAAACGGTTCAATTTCAATTTAACCATAATTTATTTAAAACAATAACGTCTACAGGTTAGTAAAATAATAATACAAATATAACATTTTGTATATTTTATAATATATTTAAAATGCTTAATTATGCTTAGTTGTCAGCCTTTAACTAATTTCTTTTAATTTAATGTTTTATATACTATGACCAAAAATTGGATAGTTTATTATATGAAAATAATTAAAAAACTAAAATCTAATAAATATTTTGCTCGATTTTTAATTTACTTCTTGAGATAATTAGTGTAAAAAGTAACGAAATTATAATATTATAGATTTGTATCTATAATATTATTGTATTATCATTTTATTCTGCTCTTTGAAGAAGTAGTCAAATAAAAGCATAGTAGTAAAATATGGAACTACGAGTATTACTACGTATTAATACGTACATTAAAACAAATACTTTGTTTCATGGATCGAATGATTTGTGAAATAAAATAATAAAAATTTAGCAATGTTAGGTTAGATAAGATTAGGTTAGGTTACGTATTTTTATTGAACAGAGAAAATACTTATTCAATATTTATTTTTTGATATTGTAATGCACAAACAATTCGTTTTATGGAACAAAGTATTTATTTTAATTCTCTTTTAAATCGTAATACCACAATTTAAAAAAATTATATTATAGGTACATCAATTGAAAATGAGTTTGAGTACAAATATAATGTATGTTATATATATATATATATAAATATATACACATATTCAACAATATAATACAACAATAGAGTTGCGCAACCTCAAATACGAAAGATCTTGTAATATAATACAATGTGAAATTTTGTAATAAAATAATATTTTATAAAAAAAGTTGAGAAATTGGTCAGATTACAACTTGGGAATAAAAAAGATGTCAAATATAAATTTTATTTACTTTGGCAGTTCATGGCACTCATACAGTCTGCGAGCAATGTATGGTTTAAGAAGACTAGGCTAAATGGCATCAGTTAAATCAAAAAATAATCCGCTGCTTAAATAAAAGAGTGTTCAGAATTATAAATTTATTATATTTTATCACATATCTTTGAGTACTGATATTGAAGAAATCAAAGTAGTTTGAGAACGCATTCTCATATATAAAATTAGAGCCTGATTTCTAGAGCCTTGTTTACCTTCTTTAACTCACAATTGTTTACTTAACTGGCCAAGAAACCTAATTATTTCATGAGATGATGCATCAAACAATATTTACAAACTGGAGGTATATACAGAGTGAATATTATGATCTTCATTTTGGTTTGGTAGTTATTTGTTAATTCGCATATAACAAACGTAAAGAATAGTTGATTACAATTTATTTTTTAATTATTAAAACATTTTATATACATAATAATGGCAACGCTGTAACCATTCATGGTGATCGCTATTGTTATATGTTGAAAAACTTATTGGTAGCTGAATTGGTTTAAACAGAACGGTGCCATCTTTTACATAGCCCGATCTACGCTTGAATTTTTGCGAGAATTTTTTCCCGGCCGCATAATTTAAAGTAGTGATATCGACTGGCCTCCTAGATCACATAATTTTACGATTCCCGACTATTTTCTGTAGGTGTATTTGAAAGGAAATATCTAGGCCAATAAACCAACAACAATTCCGATGCTACAAGACAATATTCGAAATTAAATTGCTGAAATAACACGCCAAGTGTGCGAGAATGTATGTATGATTAAAAAAGCACGCATTTATGCCGCTGCTAGAGGCGGTCACTTGGCCAATATAACAGTAATAAACCAAATAATCGATATAAATATAAAATTTAAAATTCTTTTTCACTTTCTAGTTTTTTAAAAACAACATCGACCTGGAACATAATATACGCCCTATACGTACATACGTGTACTAGTTGTCATTCGCATATATTTTTATTTTGAGAAAGACTTATAGAAGCTTGAAGAACAAAGTATGTATTAATGCTCGTATTATTATGAATGATAACCAGTTTAGTCCGGTTTAAAAGACAAAATGTGGTAAATGCAACACCTTTTTTCGAAAAACAAGCTATCGTAGGTTTAATATATGTCGTTAATTAATCAAATCTTAAATGTAAATGGCAGCGTATAAAATCGGGACTTTGCCACTGACACCGTTTTAGAATGACCAATTTACATCAAAAAGAGCTATGTTCGATTGTTATTAAATTAACAGTGCGTAAAAACTATATGAGAAGAATACTGTATTGAAAGTTAGAAAAATATAAAAATGGATATTAATGACTTCGCAAGTGATACTTATATGTCATGTAAAGAAAACATTTTTATGTAAGTGTCTATTAAAAGCAAACAGATAACAATGATTCATTTCAATCCGCGATACGAAAAATGCTATGTTTTGGTTGATAAAATTAAATTACCACTGTAATTTTTGTAATGTGACACTTTGTGTAATATATTACTATTAATTTACTTGTGTATATTCTAACGTTTTACGCCTTGTTGGTGGGAACATAAAAATAATAAAAAATTTAAAATAATAAAGGCACAACAAATTTTTATAATTTATAAATCAGGATTAACGCAATACGTCCATTATAGATAAATTTAAAACACAAAAATAAGGAATGCCACAGACTAGTAAATGAATAACATAATATGAAGTGTATATATGGAAGAGGAGTTTGGAATATTATTAGCGGGGTGAGGGGCATTCTACATATATATATATATATCCATCCGAAATATAAATCCAATAGATTATAACACATTTATGCAAAAGTAAAAATATTTACTCATCGAAAATTTAATAGTTGTGTAAACAAAACGTATTTTTTACATTCTTGGATATTATATTGCCAATGTTTAAATTTTCGATGCAATCGAGTCATATTTAAAAAAAAAGTCGTGGAGCTCATTGATTGCGCGAGTGGCACCAAAAAGATCACGTGGATGCCACCAAAATGAACATTTTGGGACAAAGAATTTGCATGTATATTTATCATGTATATTTATTTGGTGGTCTGTGAAAAAAACCTATTTTAGAAATTGTATAGAAGTAACTTTAAAGTTTAATATTTACCTATATGAAAACATTTGCCAGCAAATTGAAAGTCTGCTGAAATATTGCACGTTGTACAGCTGTATTTACGTATGCATCCTTCTGTTTGCCCTATTTTCGCGAATGTAATAATTTCTTACGCAACAGTCTCGCACTACATAGTTCACCTAAAAATGAGACTGGCCATTATTTACTTTCGTCCGTCACGTCGCGACTCCACAACACCGCAACTCCACGGCAACAGTAAAACCGAAAGTGACCTCACCGGTTCTTCTTGCTGCATGGCAAACAAGACCATTACTCATTGCAGCATGACGCTATAGCATAAATAGATGTAATATATTGGATAATAACCAGGGGCGTCCGCTAGTTAAAAAATCGAGTGAGTACAATTAATACACTCATAGTTATGTTTAAAGATCGCATTGTTATGTATACAGTTCACTGGGAAAGAAGGTAGCAATAACTTTTTTAAATATAATATTTATTTTTATCATTTTAAAATCTAACTCGTTAGCGTTCTACTTATATATCTAAGTAGTTACTAGGTGTAATTATCTTTTTAATTAATTTTTTTGGCAGATAGATACTGAATACCTACTTATTGAGACGTAAGACGACATATTTTAATTTTCGAACAAGAGCGTTGTGATTTTTCGAATATGTGAATTTCCTAAAAAGTGTCAAAACGTGCGTTTGACGTTTATGAGTACTGAATAAAATATGCATGGTAATATATTTATTTGGTCCTTTTATTCACACATATTTTTCTGTGATTTGATGCTTTCTCAATTTTTATTAAGATTTAGACATCATATTATACTTTTATTTTAATTGTTTTGATCTATGGACGTCACTGCAATAGTATTCATATTAATCTCTCATCCGCGAACCTCGCTTGATGGTTAACATAATACCACATAATCTTGGCGATGGTCTGGATAATATTTTATTTTTTTGGTATAAAAAAATATATCAAAATTCAAAAACATGCCATTACATTGTTTTCTAGATAAGAAAAATTATTTATTATGTAAGATTTTAAATTTATTTCATAAATCAGCATAATGTCAATAAAAAAAATCATGTTTTTTTACTAAGTCAATAAAGTAAAAATATTTATAACAAGGTTGAAGTTAAAACGAAGATAATAATAAATTAATATAGAAATGAGTGTTCCTAATATTTAGGTAAACTTGTTGGAACTTGAGATATTCCGTTTGTATGTCAAACTTTTAATAATGGCCTGCTAGCGTAAGCCGCACGCGTTTTTCAAATAAAATTATTCATCATCTGGCACCCAACTGCATAAGAAAAAATATCTCTTTGGACATTTCATTTTTTTGTAAAATAAATTAATAAACCGAACACCCGTGTGTTAAATAATAATTAAATTCGATACCCAAATGTAGGTATCTAACAACTATTATGTGTAAATTAGAGATTTTGACTTTTGTTTTCAACCAAAATTTCGTCTATTGAATTATATAATAACTATCTTAGAAATACAAATTAAATATATTAATTAGAAATATATACATATAAAATTAATTAATCGAAAAAATATTGTTGTCGCTACCGGGATACGAAATGCATTAACCGATTATGCTACACCAACACAGTGAGTTGACGACAAATTTTTGAACTTATATGTTGCACTTTCAAATTGATACATCTGTCATTCCATTATTTGAAAGTCATATTCTTTGTATTTACGGAATCTCAAACACCTTTGAGTAATCCGATAGAAGACGCCAGAATTAATTGATAATTAATTTTGGAAACATTAATACAACTTATATATTTTTAAGGAGAACACATTCTTATTGTGAAGGATCAATTTTACAGAACATAGGTCTGTGATATTTTTAATACAAATTAAATGTATTAATTATAAATATATACATATAAAATCAATTTATCGAAAAAATAATGTTGTTGCTACCGGGATTTCGGACAACTCCGGGCACGGACCGCTAGCGTGTAAGGGTTTTCCCAATATTTTTTACCCACCACCACACGTTACCTCGTAAAGCGTAGCCACATTGAAAAAAGGGTTTTGAAGACCCAATTGAGTTTACGAGTTTTCATAATATTGACCTAGTTTCAGTTTAACGAGGAATTTTTCTGATTCAGGTCAATTTGAAATCATTAAAATCAATGAAATTATTAAATTAATTATTTAAGTTTCCGTTTTGTGTAGTGATAGATGGACCAAAATCAACATTAATAAAAAACATTTAACTTATAGAAAAAATTTTATAAATTCATAAATATTTATTTATTTTGCAACCGAAATATGTAGAAAGTATATATGATGGTCCACTAGAAATCTAGTAGGCAAAATTTTAGGCTTCACACCACAATCAAATTCTAATAATAAGTTAGCTAACTTGTAATAACAGGATCGACATGATTAGGTACGATTTTTAAAATCTAAGTGTATAATGCTTATGTACTATTGAAGTGAAATTCATTAGCTTCAGAATATAAAAAGGTTGCTATGATAAAGCGCAAGATGTTAACAAAAAATAAATCTTCATGTTTATTTATTCAGATTATCTATTTATTCACAATATAAAAATGAAATTATAGGCTTATGATAACTAAAATACGGTACTACAAATATTCTTGACTGTAATAAATCTAAATATTTTGCAAATACTGATTTTGTAGTTATTAGAGTTGGATCATTATTAATTATTAAATTAAATTAATTATTTATAATCATTCTATACTACTATCAAAATAATTTATATGCAGAGCGTTCAAAATTAACAAAAATATAGAAACCAACTTATGAATATGTCAGAGTGTTAAAAAGAGACAGAAATACTTTCAATACATGGAAACCACCCACATATTTGTTCTCTTTTTACCTCCAAACAAAATATTCTACGCATTGTATGGAGAAGTCTGAAAACAAAAGATAATAAGCGCTTTTAAATACTCAAATATAAATTTAGGAGATCACATTATTATTGTGAAGTTGTAATTATTCAGAACATAGTTCTGTGATATTTAATTCATATTTCAAATATAAATGTTGGCTATTCCTATAGAAATAGTAGTATATTTTGGTTTCAAGATTTCAAGATTAAAGAAATGAATTTGAAATGTTTCACAACATTACAGCAGCGTAAGCAAAGTGAGTTAATTAAACGAAAGCTATCATTCTGTAAATTATTTTAACATGTATATTTGTTTATTCAAGGTAATGTAATTTTTGTGTCAAATTTTGAGTGACGACGGCCTTGAAAACCGATTGAAATTGCTGCACCGTGGCTAAATAAATTTCATTTCATAAACTATATAAAGTAACAAACGTATAAGTAACACAATAATCATACATTACGATACTCGGAACTCAATTAATTCAAACCGGTTTGAATAGTGCACAAAATGCTGAGTGTACATTAACACACTCAATTATTAATTCTCTTGGATGACTTGATTATTGTAAATATCTACATAAATTTTGGAATAAATCAATAGATATTTAATATGGTAATTATTAATATAATAATTATCATCGGACGCGTCAATTATGAAATCAAACGGTTGTCCAACTGGAGAGTAATGTGACAGATATTACGTGTAATGACTCGCACAATATACATTTTTATTTAGGTATGTATAATTTTGTTCAGAGCGTACGAAAACGAAACCAGTCTGCCAGATTTCTCGCGCATACCTGCCGAAGAATGTTGAACGTTTCCCATCCACCAAACCCACTTGGAGCCGCTCCAATTTTGAAGACAGTCCGGAGACGACTCATTACGTCGATCGATACGTCTGACATAACTCGCGCCGTCAATACAGTCACTGAGATGTCACCGCCACTTGTGATATTTTAACTAGAAACATGTGTTAAAAGACTGAAAAGTTATAATGGGTTAATATTGTACCCAAGTCATTAATTACGTTAAAATATGATTTATTTGATAAAGAAAAATGTTTTTTCTTAAAGTAGACTGAATGTAGTGGGAATGTGGTCGCTTAGGCACATGTGTAGAAAATGTATGTACGATGGAGTGAGAAATGAACAATATAAGAATTCTGCGTGTAGCAGTCGACAGAAATAGCGACCTTCGTAGTCCAGTAGGCAAGGCGCTGGCTTCTCGTACCGGGGGTTCTGGGTTAGATTCATGGTGACGTCACAATACACCTGTACGATTTTATCTAGCTTGGGTGTTTTTACGATACGTTTCGCTACAGTAATTGAGTCACGTGGTCGTTTGTAGTGAAAAAAAAGGAAATAAATAAAAAAAGAGTTGCTAAGATAGTTTGGCCATTTGAAACGTATGACGGAGGAGAGGATGGTAAATAAGATATACGAGGCGATGGTTAAAGGCATCAGGAGTAGGCTCGCGAAAGACCTGGCATGACCAGATAAACCAAGCATAGGAGGACGGTCCTGTTAAGGTTCAACAACTGAAGAGCGTGCATGAGAAGATGCATGAAAGTGGACGAGGCGAGAGTGGTATGCCAGGAGTGTGGCGTTCTATCTTTTCTGACTACCACTGCGAGGAAACTATTAACACTAAAGTTAATTATTTAGTTGATAACTTAATTACATTTTTGGAAATAATTTGCAGTAGGACGAGACAAATCTCATACCAGTTTCTATAAACTATCATTAATATTGCCAGACATTGGCGTCATCTTAACTAACTTACCATCACGCTATTTTGCAGCGGGAGTAGATATAGAAGATAGAGCGCAACACTCTTCTATCCTAACACACAATTCTCGCCTCATCCACATTCATACATCTTCTCATACAAGCTCGCCGATTATTGTGGCTTCTAATAGGACCATCCTCCAGTGTTATCTTGCCGGTGCAATTTGGCGTTTGAGAGATTATTAATTGTATTCATAATACAAATTAAATTAATCAACTAGAAAGGTTTATATAAAATATCTGGCTAGTTACTTATACAGATAGCAACTAAAATATTTTTTCGATACATATATTTATTCTATATATCTTTCAAGTTGATTAATTTAATTTGTATTAAAAACTCCACCAAACTACTCCAATGTTCTGAAATTGCAATTTCACAATAAAAATTTGTTCTCTTTAAAAAATATTATTCCATTTTATTTTTATAAGGATATAAATGTTTTCATTATTTATACGATATTTCAAAAAGTGTAATTTGCTTATAAATTAATAAATCAATGCCTGAATTTTTCAATGTAACTGACTAACTTTCCATTACGCCGTTTTTCCGCGGTGGTAGGCAAAAAGGATAGACCGCCACACTCTTTTTTTTTATACACAATTCTCACTTCATTCACATTCATACATCTTCCCATACATGTTCGTCAATTATTGAAACTTATACCTTACCGTGCCGAGTCTTCGCGGACGTCTTATATTTCTGGTGCCATCGATACATGCGTCATATATCTTTCTTATCATTCTCTAACTCAGACGTTCTATATGACCAAACAACTTAAGTGATCTTTTCTTAATCTTACTCATTATGCTAAGATCATTTTTACATTCTCCATCTAGCGGAAGAATATAGAAATATAAACAATATTGCAAGTTCAGTGCTTTAATTACACGTCTTCACTTAAATTGACTTAGCTATTATAAAATGTTATTAAGCATTTCTATTTTCTCTATTTATATATATATCTGTCGAATTTTACTCTATATTTTTATTTTAATTAAATAACAAGACGGAAAAAACTATCCACTCTAACACAGACGGTAGTCTAGCAAAATAGCTAGGACAATGCCTTATATATCAGAGGTGGATACCTCCTGCATCCCACACAGTCAACTAATAAGTGTGTTATATTATTGTATGTTCCCTTCTAATGTATAAAAAATTTACGTCAAACAAAAGTCAAATAAATAAAATTAAAAATTACGCATTTGTGTGTTAGATGCGGATTTGAATGTATACGTTTCATTACATTACAAACTTGTGAATATTTTATATTGTGAAATTTTTATTTCATCACATAATAACTTGAAAAATATCTCCAAACTAAAAATAATAATATACAGGTATACGTTAACAATAAAATGCTTCTGAAAGATTGCGTTTCTTCCTGCAAGACTTGCAGTTCAGATGAAAACAACCTCTAGAGACAATACTTCTACAACATCGTTAATTCCATGGCCTGTGATTCCACTAGGTTATTCGTAGTTAAGTAACTTCTCACGGAACTGACTCTAGTCACGCGGTTTAACCTTTATAGCATTGAGTATATTACATGCCACTTATTTAAATAATGTCAATCAATTTATTATATCTATCCTGCTTATATTTATGGAATTGAAAATTACACTATTTCACATTATGTACACCACATTTGCACGAAATTGTACACATATATGTAGTTTCGTACTTTCACATTACAAATAATGTACGCTATTTTACAAGTTTTTGCAGTCTAAATAATATATTAATGTGCAATCTAATAAATATTCGAAAACTGGAAATAAAAATATATACACATGTTGATGCTGAAGTAGATTTGAATAACACACTAAAAAAGCATAAATAAAAAATCTATTTAAATACATTGAAACTAATTTAATATAATAACTTTTTTGTAAATATTATGTAAAGGAACAACTTTGTGAAATTATTATACAGTATTCACGACCTTCAGTTGATAATATAATTTCTTATAGGGTTTCTGAGCTGATGTAATGAAAAACGACTGATGGCAGAATAATTATTTTTTCAATAAATTTCAATAATAAGTTTAATACTATAATAAAATAGCATTTTTAATAATAAACAACTTATAAAAGTAATATTATATAAATCTGGTTTCAGATCGATCGCTCTTTTATCAAGTCCAATATGATTAAGTTTTCCTGAAAAAACTTTTTATAACCTCAAAAGACAAAAGGCTGCTCAGACTATCCTCTTTTTATATAAAATTAAAAAAACCGACCATTTAAATACAAGAGTTAAAAAATATTAAATATACTTAAACCACTTTGCAAATCATTCGGAATAATTTATTTTACAAACACGCAGTCTTAAAATCAAAGCACATAAAAACAACATAATATATTGAGCTAATTATTTAAGATATTATCTTAAACAATCAGCTCAATTTAACGCCTAACCTATTTCCAAGAATATTCTCAATAAACAACACTTCGGTGTGACGCTAACCCCAGACCCGCTTCCACGAACCTGGCGATACTAAAATGTTTTAAAAGTTTGCGTGTAACACGTAGATACTTGTCACATTGCAAATTTTAAATGTGAATTTCTAAATAATTAATGACACAAAAATAAATTATACTATTATATTCTGCTCAGACAACACTTGTGAACACTTTGAACTTGACTAGCGTTAAATAATAAAAATAAACGTAATAAATTATTTTTTTTAAATCTAAATATCATCAGCTTATATACAGATACTTAAAATATTGTAGTGAATACGAATTGTGTATTGTCACAATAAAATATATAAATAGGAATGAAGATTAAAAAGCAAAATTAAAACAGAATATACCAAGTATTGAATATTTAGCATCAAATAAACTAATAATTATTGTCAACATATACATGCCAAGTTTCATGAAAAGCGAATCACTTTTGTTAAAAATTAATCATAGCATGTGAGTAAAATGGTTTATTCATACAGAGATGTTAAAATACAATAACTTGCGTCACTAGTTCGTAAAAAAAAGTTTAATGGTGGAATATTTTCGTATGTGTTCCAATGTTTTTATCTTTCTTGCACATCTGCCAAGACGCGTTATATTTCTAACACCTAATCATTGCGCGTACGGATCAACAATATGTAGGTTTTAACATAGAATATGTTTTTTCAGCAGGTCCCCCAGTTAAATTTGTCACAAAAACTTTCATTCATATAGGTATACACTTTTACCTAGTATTTTATTTTCACCTCTACCGGTATTGGAATCAATTTCAGAGAGCTCCAATTTATTTTGAAATCAATAAGATTTTGTATCTTTATTAAGTGGCTACAGTACACGATTCACGTTTTTATTGTCTGGAGAGTCAATTTAGTGTAAAGTGTTCGAATGTTTTTGCAAAAACTACAGTAATAAGTGCTTTTAATTAATTTTATTATGAAAGATTCATTCAATCTTAAAGTATTTCTTTAAAAATATATATCTAAATATATTGTAATTATCACCAAAAAAATATAATGCCGGAACCCTGTTCAATCTTTCGCGCAGTAGTTAGGCTTAAGATGTCGACGAAAGAAAGGTCTGCGGAGAAGTGGTCGGCTAGCTCCTAGGACGTATTGACATCTGCGTATTGGTTAATTCTTTTTGGCCCTATATGGCTGTCAGGTGATTTCTTACACGGCCATCTTTGTGGGGCGCGAGCAGGATCACCTCAGTACTCTTAATATCAACATTACCATATATATAGAGACCATATATTCTGATTATAAATTGATTTTAAAGGTTTAATTGGAAATATTCTCTTTTAGAAGTGAATATTTATGCATTGGTTAATAAATATATCGTTTTTAAAAAAGTCAAAATTCACGTTCCATCTCTTATATTGCAATATCCGAAAAAGGATGAAAACATTGAACTATTTAATTAATATTTATTAGTGTATCTAGAGAATATTATATTATTTAATATGAATTTAATCTTCACTCTTCCGTCAGACACCGAGTACTATTTTTGTCTAAAAATGAGTCAGATCGATATCTACAGCGTAGCGATAAAAATCCCAGCTTACCGCGTACTGGTCTTTCGAACAAAGAAAATTAGATGAATACAACTATTTGATGACAATTCATGTTCCCTGATAGAATTTAGTACATATACATTGTGAACTTTGCGTAATTAATACAGCGAGAATTCATCATTGATTTGATTCGCTGTATTTTACATAGTACTCGACTGATTTGAAAATTAATAAATCAAATATGAACTACGATAAATTTTGGTATATCGTGTTTGCATTATCACAAGAATTTGAACAATGCACATTGGGAAACTGAATACTTGCAACAGACTGCTTGCTATCTTTACTATTTTCAAATCAATTTCACTGGTCATCATGATTGAGATTAAGATCAAGAAGAAGCAACTAACCATTAAAGCTGAATTATCGCCGTAACAGTACGGATTTTTTCACATCGTTTTTATTTCTTCATTTCAAATTTAAGTAGGAGTCCATCGATGTATGTTATGAACTAAATTTGTTTTATTTCATAGACTACACATTCGATCATAGTAAATATCAACGAATCGTAATAAGATAGATATTGTATAAAATTAAAAATGACAATTGAAATTCTTATTCTTTGCAAAATGTATGAAGAACATAATACATAAAATTTGCTTCACTGCACCAAAACGCGTTTTCTATAAAACTGTTGTGTATTTTAATTTCTTGAAAAATAACAATCTCCGACTTGCTGAAGGTAATAAATGAAATATCTTGAATAAAAAAAAATGTATTTATATTACTCTAGTGTTAATATTTTTCTTATATTCTTTTTTGTTGTTTTTTTCAATGAAGTTTTAAAATTGAAGAATGTTCAAGACATAATTTTCTTTATGCTCAAAAACTTAAACATAAAATATTTTATTTTATTTTAGAGAGCGACAAGACTGTGATAGTAAGGAGAGAGAGTGGAGAATTCGGCTTCAGGATACATGGCAGTAAACCTGTGGTCGTGTCGGCGATCGAACCCGATACTCCTGCAGAGACTTCGGGTTTGGAGATTGGGGATATCGTCATAGCTGTCAATGGTGAGAGAAATATCGAACTTTTAAATGTATCCCAATTAAACAACGGTTTTATAATCGCATCTCCTCGCTTTATTCATTCCATAATCAGTTCGAAGAGTATGTAAAGACGAACGGAAGTGATAGAATGCGTGGTGGTCTCGGCGCCGCTTTCCTGGTAGCCTATGGTTTGGTTCCAGGAAGATATTTAATTGCATGAATTTTCAAAGACGGTGTATATATTTATTATACTTGAAGCATAAACTGGATTAAAGTAATGGTCACTCTTATTTCGAAATTGTTCAAATGGAACACAATCTGATCTCTCTATTTCAGAACCATTGATCTGGATATGACTATGTCACACAGCCGTATGCCATACGAAAAGATTCCAGCTATCCATCTCTTGGTAATCAGATTTGTCAATTATCTTGCATTCATTCTAAGAAAGATCAAGATTATTAAAAGTTGCTCGACTTTGAATTTAGCACAGACATTCATCAATTCCTTCTTAGTCTCACGTTTCTTTTAATATTTAAAATGCTGGTCTACCTGAGCTATCCTTTGAGGGAATAATGTTAGAACACTTGTTTTCCCTAATTTCTATGGGGATCTGAGGCACCAACACAACAAGGACATTAGAGATGTGCCTATACTTCTTTACATTTAGAAAGAACAATTGTATCAGTGTTAGTAATACCATACGTAATATGCACATTGTAACAGTGTATTGATGCAGCTTTGTGTTTTAATTGGTCAGTGGGCGGAGTTGTTTGATATTAGATAAAAACACGGAATCCACAAAAAATATGTACGGAATGTTAAAATTTTGTACATTAGGAAAGTTTATATGTATGTTTATTATTATATCTGTTATTTTTATACATGTATTTTTAGTTGTCTTTTGATCTTTGTATTGTTACCAACATTTGACTTAGTTGAATGGATTTGTAGGTTTTTCCATTGTTATAAATATATAACTATGGACTTACACTATAAAAGTCATATAATAAAAACAAATATTCCTAAAAGCACTACATTTTTCAATAAACCATTTTTTCTGTACATAAATATACTTAACCCTATTTCTATCACATATAAACAGCGACGGAAAACATAAAAAATCACAAAAAAAATAGTGTACATGAAAATTTAAGCCTTTTTGTGTTCTATTTATATCATACGAGTTTTCTGGCACCGTGTATTTATTAAATATTTTATTTTTTTAAATTTTTTTTTTTTTGAAACGTGCTGCTACACACACAAAGACAATTGTTCTTTCTAAATGAAGACTGGTTTAGCGTTCTCGCGTGCATATCACAGCATGTATTAAAAAAAAACATTATACAACGTCTGTCTACAACTATACAGTCACACATACTTAGAGACTTGTCTCTTGTGAAAGATAGTTAATAAGACGGACATCTTTTGCGGAAACCACAAACAACGGATCAGTTCAGAAAGCTACTAAAAACAGCTGCAGAATCGGAATAGTTAGTGCCTAATAATTATAATAGTAATGTCGTCACTATCATCACGACTACTCTATTATGAGTAAAACGACGAAGGATTAGAAGATTAGTTATCTATATAAAATTCAAAACTCTCTCACTGGCTTCGCAGTGCAGCAGAAGTGGAGTTCATTTTGTCCTTGATGGTATTCAAGATATTGCATATGTGGGGAAGGCGATTCAAACTCACCGCCATCGTCGCTGTCCCCACCTAAACAATGACACGAGCGACATCTACATTCAGGGTGCAGGTTTCCGTGAAGAGATGTCGTCCGCAGTCTGACCCATCGATCACCGACGACAGTTCTTCTGCTCTGATGCGGAATGTGAACGTCCGAGATCGAGACACCGCCATCTCGCTCTACTAAATTTTCATACTCATCTTTTCATATCCCTTACCAAATAAACAACTCTACTTAAACCACACATTTCATTCTTACCACCAAACGCTCCCACATATTTAGTATGTAGATAACACCAGCTTGGCATAGACCTTAGTACGGGTGGGATTTAAAGGCAGCGACCTTCGGAAATGCTCATACACCCAAAACTAATATGTGATCCAATCTGACAGCTTTTATATGCCAAGTTTGAAGATGTAAATTACTAATTATTGTTGTAATTATATTGTCTTTGAAATTGGTTAAATTCCCAGTCACATTACAAAATAAAACATATGTGTATTCAAAAATGTTATGTTCTTAAAATTCAAAATGTTGAATAACATCGTAAGTACGGAAAATTTTTAATGCACAGATTTGCCTTAAGGATTAATGAATATGAGTGATAACTTATGCGAATTCAGCGAGAAGTGTACAGAAATAACAACACTATTATAATTATTTTTTTAGAACACATTCTTATTGTGAAGTTGTAATTATTCAGAACATAGTTCTGTGATATTTTAAATATGAATTAAATGTATTAATTATAAAGATATACATACAAAATCAATATTATCGAAAAATAAAAACATTGTTGTTGCAACATCCCGGTAGCCGCAACAACAATGTTTTTATTTTTCGATAATATTGATTTTGTATGTATATCTTTATAATTAATACATTTAATTCATATTTAAACTATTATAATTATTTAAATATCAGTTTTCGATACTAAAAATCACTTAACGAAGAAAATCTCATAATCGCGCTTATAATTATGCCCATTTATTATGAAAGAAGTATGTTATGTTTCTTTCGTTTCGAGATGTTTAAAGGTTTACGTTTGAATTGATTAAAAAATATTTTTGTATTACACAACGCAATGTTTCACAATTTATTTAGTCTACTAGATTTATAATTTATTTCGACATATTACGAATGTTGCATGTAGCTTATAAGGAAATAAAAAATTTAAGGTTGAAATGATTTACTCTATTTACTCTATCAAAATAAACACTAGCGGAATACCGTTAAACGTCATAACATGTATAACGTTTCAAATTTTTCGCGATTGTTACAATGTACATTATATTATATTAATTTGAAACATTATAATGTGAAATTTTTTTCAATTTCTCGACTTGGACCACTTTCATAATAATGGGCACAATTCTATTTTTGTCTGACTTACTGAGTCACCGACGCGTGGCTGTGTTGATGGCTCGACTGCTTGGTCCACATGCACCTGTCAGGTCGACCATCCATCAATGATATGTTCATATTTTAAGCAGTCAGCATTGATGCGATACGCTTTACCAGAGTATTGAGAGAATATTTTAAAATCATGAAATGCAATGGTATGTTTAATAGTAGTATAAATCCTGTGAAAATGAGATTCGAATCGTCGATCTATGGTATAAATCCAAGCGTCTTCTTAAAAAATTAATATGAGACAGATTATTCTTGACAGCGTTCCTCACCGGAGAAGTGACCACGAACCAAAGTAAAGAATATTTACATATTCAAAATAACCTTCACAATATCCTCTAAAAGATTAGCTGGATTATCGGTATAAGTCGGTGCAAGGCCATGCTCTGGGTATATTTAATTCAATGAGATGGTGAATATTTATTAACCAGCATTCGGGTATATTTTTTATATGTACCTATATATTATAATTTAATTTAGGTGTATCTGTTTGTCTATTATCTTTACGACCTTACACTCATTGAACGATGTTAACCAAATTTTTCATGGGTGTTTTAAGACCATGCGCGTAACGTAGGCACTCTCCCCTTTACCCGTGGTCACCCCATATTTATGCCATTCGTTTTAAATTTTGCTTAGTTGCACTCTAGGAACCTGGAGAAAATTTTTTAAAAATTTAAAATTTAAATACCTGTAAATTTTATATATATTGTGATTATTTAGGTCCCGTGTAAAACAAACATTTTAAACTATGACAACTTAAATCAGAATCCGATTTTTTTTGTACAGCACTATTTTAGATGGTACCTCTTTTGACATCCGAATTACACCATTTCAGGAATAAATGTCCTGGACAAATCACACTCCGAGGTCGTGAAGATCGCCCACGCCGGTTCAGACACTTTGGAATTGGAAGTAAGTTTACAATGGATTGATTATTTATTTCGTTTAATTATATCTTTCATCCAGAAAAAACGTTAAACATTTTCCATCCCGAGACATAAGAGAATAAGTTTCTGTGAAAATGTGATCATTATAAAACCAATGAAAAAATAGTTCACATATAATGCGAGTATATCATATTATTTCTAGCGGATCTAAAAAAAAAATAACTCATATCTTAACTCGGTGTCAGTAAACGGTTTTTAAAGTTTTCAACTTAAAAAAGTATCAATTAAAAGCATGTTGGGATTGGAGTGCGTGGTATTCTATCCCCTCTATTGTACGAGTATATCCCGTCTTCCTAACATATATAAACATCTTAATAGTACCTAATGTTTCAAATATACATTTGAATAATTATCAAAGTTGATTCAATGCGGAGTGCCCGCTCGCTTGTTGGTAGAGTCTATTTTTAATATAGTTATATCTATTAAATGGGATGTGATCATGTGATGATATATAGATGTTGTTTCAGCATTCCTTCCATCTCTTTCTAAAACCCCGAACACTGTATTACATGTGTGAAAGATAAATATAATTTAAAACAAGCATGACTTGGTTCACGATTATTTTAGATCTCGATATATTTGTAAATTTCAAAAATTTAATTCAATGCGTACTATTAAATTTGTGAGATCATAAATTACATATCGAGTATCTGTCGAAATCAAAAAAATAAGTATAATTGCTTAACCTTTTATTTTTATCATTTTATTAATTGTTATTAATTTATACATCATTAGAAAAAAAACTGAAACAGTTTCATTAATTAATATATTTTGTCGCTAAAAAATTGTATTAATTATTTAGTCTAAATTTAAAAACAAAAAATCATTATACTAAGGGCAATCAACAAGAGATAAATATATTTATTACTAACTAAATGTTTTTGTAAGGAATAGACAACAGTGATTCAAATAATAATTTCACTTTAATCATTTTAATTTTGTAGTCTTTCCGAAGAGCATCTGATTTTAGGACCCTTCCTCATTCTTATTAATATCATCGCAACTGTAATTCAGTACACACTGTTATCTTTTGTGTTCGTTCTAATACGGATGATTCATTATTTATACAGTCACTTGAGTTCAGTAGTCCATCTGATTAAGTTAGTTTAGCATGTTTGATTTTAATACATTTGATTGAATTAATAGAAAGAAAATAAATTTTCTATCTACAGTTTCATTTTATATACCAATCCAAGCACAGTAAATAATGGCGGATAGATTATAGCGAAGATCAAAATTTTGATTTTAATTATATATTGCCGTATTAACCATATTGCGCGCAATTGTCTTGTGCTCAATTGTCGAGGTGCCATACGCAGAGCTGACCATTTATTTATTTATGTATTCCTTCAAAATTGACGGTTTTCACGATTTATGTCAATAATTTCAGGTGGCAAGGACGTGTGACGTGGTCGCCTCATTAGCTGGAGACTCCTGCGCACCAGCCCTGTACTCAGGGTACCTATGGAAGCAGAGCGGGCACGCCAGCGGCAGTCCTCAGTCCAATTGGTCCAGGAGATGGTTCTGTCTCAAAAGGGACAACTGCTTATACTACTACAAGAGCGATTCGGTGAATATTGTACTAATATTCTATACGATTAATCAGTGCTACGTGCGGTTTTAGAGTTTTTTTATAACGTGGCTGATATTAAACTATAATGCTATAAAACGCTTGAGAGCAAACAAACAAAAAAAATCGTGTCCTAAAAGTCTTTTTAATTTTGGTTCATTCGCTACACCAACGAAACGAGCAGGAGAGGGGTGGTATGCCGATCACTAGCCGCGTCCTTGTGAATTCAGTCGCTATGGAGCGTGTCCTTATAAGTTGTTCGTAAAATTTTCTCTAGAAAATTGGTATCCCGACGTGGTGACATAAACTGGCTTCGGCGTAGCCTCGATTTGGCACCAATGGACTTTTTTCTATGGGACTACCTTAAAACAAAGGTATACAGTAACAATCCTCCCTCTCTGGACCAATTAAAAGAAAATGTATTAATATCAAAAATATATAGGTTCGAAAATTTGTCGAATATTGTCGCTGTAGTATAGTTGGATAATGCACCTTCCCCGGGTTGGAAAGAGATCCTGGTTCGAATCACGGTGACGCAACAACAATATTTTTCGATAAAATTTATTTTATATGTATATCTTTCTAATTAATATATTTAATTTATATTTGAAAGTACATATATTGTATTACATATATTAAACGGTTTTCAGTGAGGATTAACCCCTTTCGAAGACAACAGAATTAAGCACAAATTGTTTGAAAAATATCAACATAGATTCAGTAAGAAAATATTTAGTTCAGTACAATTATTATAAGGATTGAAAAAACTAGTTAGACTCATACAATACCTAAGTGCTAGCAAATTGCGGTCGAACATGCACATGAAATTGTTACAATTTTTATAAATAACCCACGGCTAGACAAAAGTCGTGAGTTACGTCAAATACAAGGTTACGCTAATCCGGGTAATAACGGCTATAATTTTATAGGGTATTCTCATAATATAATAACATTATTTTTATTTCTCAGAATTTACCTTTCGTTTATGTACATAACAATTTGACACAATGCTCCATTAGAAGATTAAGGATCGATGCACGTCATCTCTAAAACCTTTTTAAATTCAAAAAGTATTCGAGAGCCTCCGTTGGCGTTCCCGGTACAGATAAAGTACAAAATAAAATAGAGGATATATAAAAATATTAAGAAATTTTCTAATATGCTATTGTTTTCTTGGTAAAATTTACTGAGGTACTAGTTAAATAAACATATTCTATGTTAAAAACATTTTAATAATTAAATTGAGTACCTAATAGAGAATCTGCTCCAGGCCAATAGTAAATAACATTCGCTATTACTCTTGACTATGTCCCATAACTTTAAAGACTTCATTCAGTCGGCTCATGATACCACTGTCCTGTATGCTGAACTGTATTAATATGTATTAATAGAACTGAGTTGACTAAACTGTGGTGCCTTTGTTAGTGTGGTGTTTGTATATATTACATAAATAATATTAATTGAAATTACTAGACATTTTTCTTGCGCGTAATTTTGCAATTTTATTTGGTTATTTAATTCATTCCCGATATTCAGATTCAAATTAAATTAGTGAGAATAGGATTAATAATAGGCGGTGAGAGGGGGGATGTTTTGCGTGGGACGATCCAGACAGTCGGGGTGACTATATAATCCTCAGGGTCCTAGAGTAAAATTAAGCAAAATTTGAGTCCTAAAGAGTAATCGGTCAAAGAGTGTAAGATTGTATAGAAAACGAACAGATATACATTCAATTGGTATATATATTGTAGATATACCAATTTAATATCGCATTAAATAACATTTTTTGTATGTTTGAATAACAATACTATTATTTTGCATATATACATACTTTACAATTTATTCTTATGATCCGGAAAGAAATGAGGTAACTAATGCTTTCTGCGGACGTCGAGTTTCAATTGAAATATTTAAAATTGTCACAATTCGTTAACCCACGATGCAATCAAACGGACAAATCAGTGGCTTGGTCAAACATTCTATTTTGTGAAACATTGACAGGTAATTTAACATATTTTTATAGTTATTATTCTCAACTATATTAAGCAAGACAAATCAATTTCAAAAACCGTCAGTGATTTCTAAAGGACGGCATATTTTACAATGCTTTTTTATAAGATGCATGTATACAACACATAATATAGAATTCAAATAAACTATAGGTACCCTTTCACCACCTCCTTGTATACAAATCAGTAATTTATTATATAAACAATCTGTTCTGTACGAGTTTCAAAATTTTGCAATTCAATTCATAAGTGCACACTACGTGTGATTAACAAACTTTTTATTAATTTTTTCACATTCTTTTAATAGGACCTCCAACCAGTTGGTGCTCTGATGCTGATAAACTACACAGTGACCAGAACGCCGTGTCCTGAACAGAGTAATAAACCCTTCAGCTTCAGGGTAGCGAGAGATCCCAGTCCAGGACTGCACCTGGCTGGAGATACTGAAGAAGCCACCACCAGATGGATAGCGGTCATCAGCCATGCTGTGGAGAAATGTTCTCAGGCTAGTTTACTATCAATTATTTTAATTTTAATTAATTTACTATTAGTTTACCATAAAATAGAATAATTCTTACGAATAATAATAGGTATTTAATTAACCTTTTATTTGTGAAGTTACGTTATTTGTTATGGTGAGTTCCGGCTCTGGCGAATATACCGCCTGATTTACCTGTGTGTGTGTATGCGTGAGGGCTGTCTCTAATGGGTGGAAAAGGTAGAAATAAGAACATTATTTTAACACGTGACGTACACTATATTAAATATAATATATAATGTGTTATCAAATGTTAGTTAATTTAGTTTAGTTTGTACAGAGTATACACAATGCTTAAGGCAACTGTGTATATACATATGGTACCAATAGCGTGTTATAATGTTTGACTCGCCCTTGTAATAATAGTAATCCAATTTCGTTTTTCAGAGGGACGGCTGGTTAGATGCTACTATTAGAAACATGAAAGTCACGCCCAGTCAAGTTCTCCGGCCAGACTGCTTCGGGTACCTGATGAAGCTGGGGAACAAGTGGAAGGCGTGGACGAAGCGGTATTGCGTCCTCAAGGATGCCTGCCTTTACTTTTATCAAGAAGGAAATAGTAAAAGCGCTTTCGGTAAATGAATACAAAATCAATACTAAATCAGAAGACGTTTACTATTCAAAGAATAAATAAATGTATTATTATTAACTTTAGCATTTATTCTAGAATAATTTAGAATCAGGTGGTTTTAACCGGTTGATTGCCCAAAGACCTAATAAATATGATATGTACGTCTTTTAGATTATATTTTTAATATATGTTTCCTGAACCGTATGTAGGCATTATCATATTTTTTTCACATTTTTTGTTTTTATATTAGTTAATATTTTACTTTTAAAATAATTTTCCGTTACATTGACAATGATAATATTATTCTGAATATATTATATTCTGACAATCACTCGCTATCCACTAGCACTACCGCGCGTTATTTTAACACCAAAATAGTAGAAATATTTACAAGAAAAAAATATATATTTAAAATTCTTATATATTATATACTACTTATTTATTTAGACATTAGGTACTAACGAATGTATATCGTATAGCAATGAAATTTATTTTATTAATGAAATATATAAAGGTATTTTCGTCCGGTATATCTGAGTTAGTCTTACTGAAATCTTAAGTTCATTTCGGATTTTCGATTGTAAGAGTTTAGAAAAAAAATTAACTCTAGGTATGTATAATATTTGTTCAATAACATATAAATAGTTTTCACTTTGACATTTAAATACATAAGTTATTTTCTAAATATCGCAAATAACATTTAATTACATATAGTTTAAATAGATATTTTATCGATTGATATAAAAATTTATTATCAATTGTTTTAAAACTAATTTAGCTAGAAATGACAATTTGAATAATTCATGTAAGCAATTCAGTAAAAAAAATTGTTTTGATCTTAGATGAATTATTAGAGATTGTGAATTACATTAATAATAACTAATATAAAGTTTATTGAAAACAGGCTGACTTTAATGCCATCTAGCAAAGAAATAAATAACTATAATAATAGTGCGGTGAATTTTCCAGTCGTCGTTTGTGCATACTGATTAATTCAGGTGTTATTTAGTTTTTATAAATGAGAATCAACCTTTTAAAATTACTGCAGACTGTGAACAATGCTAAATTTAATATATAAACTTATTCAAATTGTCCCTCTCATCTGTGAGGCAATTCTCACAACTTTTTCTATTTTTATTTGGTTTGAATCTTTGTTAACATGAGCTTTGATTAAAATTAAAAAGATGGCTTTTACGAGGAACTGTGAACAAGAACGACCATTTATATCAATATAAATAATAATTAATTATTTTTCAGGAATGGCCTGTTTACACGGCTACAGAGTGCAACAGTCTACCACTGGAGGGAAAAAATATGCATTTGAAATAATGCCTCCGGAAACAAAACAGAGACATTTTTACTTTCACACTGAATCGGAAATGGACAAAAAAAGGTAAGATTTTATATTATATTATGTACCTAGTACTTACATATATACATCGTTTACCAATTGTCGCGCCCGGTCAACTCAGAGACATAAGACTGACCCAGGATGAGGCAAACGGTCCAATCACAATGTAAATAATTATATAATATTTTTTGATTTCCATATTTTGCAAGATGAATGAAATATGAAATTCAGAATCATAAAAATATTTTTATATTTAATAACGCACCTTGCTCCGTATCAGATTGATGTAAATCTTATGCAATGTGTCTCTCTTTGTTGACATAAAAGTTTCTAGTCTACTGTCGGTAACAGTAATTAACTTTGTAATTACTTTTTACCCGGCGCAACCTAGTAATTGTCCCCTGCATGTAGAATATTTTATATGTAAGAAGGATGCAATAAAAGTTAATGCTTATTCGGAATTCTTTTTCAATTGCCGACTAGGATGTATTTTTAAATAATAATCATACATGCGGAGTTTTCGTGTGCGCAGTTTTCGTTCGTGCAATAATCTGGTCACCCAGACGTACACATCAATATTTTAGGGATTTATTTGGATTATGCCCGTTCGCTATACTTCTTATGCGCAAGCCGGTACCGTATATATACCTATATTATAAATGTTTATAGTATGCCAGAAGGTTTTCAGTATAGATTCGTAAAAATAAGTAAATAATTTATTTTATCTATTCAAATAATAAATAGATTCATTTGAATAATTTTTAAATATGTTATTGTAGTGACCGTGGATAAAGCCATTATAATATTTTTGTTCCATTTGAATCCAAATGAAAAAAAGAACATTGTAATAGTTGCATTAATGTTTTATATAAGAAAACTAGGTATATCGTTCAACGCTTGATAATAACATACTTTGATAAAATTAGATATTTATATTGCGCCATTTAGTAAGCAATCTACCCCGAGGGCGTTGTATGCATGATCATATATTTATGCATAATAATATCTCGCGAATAGCCCGGTTTTTATGATTCTTCTAAATTCGAATATTTCAGAAAACACTAGGTGACCTAATTGCAAAACATAACATAATAATAATACCACCAGTGAAGTATTATACTCATTTTGTTTTGAAAAGTTTATTTAGTGTACATTTGTTACTCATTTTGTATCAAATACGCTACCGGTTTCGAAACGTTTGTGTCATTAACAAGCGTTGTTTAAACTAACTTAAAATATACAAGTACATTAATTAGGTGTTGATAGGTTGGGGTAGTGATGGAGATTTATGGTGGGGAGTGAGAAGGGTCAAAATAATAGAATATCGTTAATAAAGGTGATATACTGGTGCTATTATTTTGTTGACAATATTTATTTTTATTTTTTGTTAATTATTAATGTTTCTAAAGCGGCCAATTTGTTAACATGAGTGTGTTTTAAAGAGGAATTATCTTTTAGTAAATGATTTTCGAATTCTGAATTATTATTATTTCGTGAACAGAGTTCATACACCTTAATCCTAGTATAAAAAATTCTAGAGGTCATTCCTACATACAGCGCTTGTAAATAACACCGACGTATCGAAACCAGTAGCGTATTTGATACCATATAAGTAACAAATGTACATTAAATACCTACTTAAAAGAAAATGTCGATCACATAGTTAATTCCCAAGAATTAAAAAAAAAAGTACTGTTTTTACTAAACCATATAATCAACTACCATTTGGTTTAAAATATACCTACATATATGGGGTACAAAAAGCATAAAAACTTATTGGTTAACTAAAAATATTTTTCGTAGAAAATCGTTAAGACCAACGTAAGCATGCCCTGAAAAAATGCAAAGGACAAAACATTTTTCTAAAAATAAACTAAGCTATCATCGGGACTTAAACCTGGAATTCTATTACCAGTAGACCGCTCTCATATATTTATTTGATTACGTTATCTTTTTATATGGAGGACTTGTATGTTATTTGATGATCACAAAAGACGGCTGAGAAAACACGTATTATTTTTTTTAAAATAATTGGTGGACTACTGCGATTACTATTCATTAAATTATTATCAAAAGATTTTAAAAAAATTAACTAGTTAACTTTAAGTACAAAATATGATGGTACAATCGCATTTTAATTCCTTTTAATGGTCTATCTAAAATAAATATTTTCTATCAAAGATATTCTAGTTATGCACAGAACTTCTAAGTGCATACCCGCATTTATTTATTTCATATTTGTCATTTTTTTCAAGGAAAATTTGTGGATTATTTATGCCCATTATTATGAAAGTGGTTAAAATCAATAAATTTAAAAAAAATAGTATATCAATTATTCGCGTCACATTGTTTTAAATTAATATAATATGATGCAAATTAAAACAATTGTGAAAAATTTCAAGCGTTATATTTAGTGTAATGATGCGACGTTTAACGGTATTCTGTTAGTGTTTATTTTTATGTTAGAGTAAGTCATTTCAACGTTAAGTTTTGTTATTTCTCTATAAGCTACATGTAAATTTTATATGTTGAAATAAATTGTAAATCTAGTAGACTAAATAAATTTTGAAACTTTGTGTTGTATAATATAAAAATATTTTTTTATCAATTCAAACGCAAACCTTTTAATACATCGAAACAAAAGAAACATGACTTAGACCACTTTCATAATAATGGGCACACTTCATGGAAATTATTCGAAGATAATGTTCTCTATTTATTTTTCTAGGTGGGTAGCCGCCCTCGAATATTCGATAGACAGATGGATGAAGGCCGGGTGACGTACGGCCCCCACCCCTCCCCCTCATACACCACCCACTATAATCTCACCTCCCCAAGATTCACCCAAGACACCCCCTTCCGCTCAACAAGAGCAAGACGGCCAGCACAGCCAGCGATGGATATAAAAACCGCACACTTTACGAGACTAAATTACGAAGGCAATGTTAGATCTGCTCCAAGATTTCGATCTACATGAGCGGGAAATGCATGAAACAAAACTTATTAATGGAAACTAATTTCCGAGGTATGCATGGTTGTACAGTTTACACATATTTGTTGTAAATGTATCAGATTTCTTTGTCGAGGCTTTTTTGTTCTATGTAGGTAGATCTTCTGGGATGGAAACAATATTGTTTCCAGCATTAATCCAATATTTTTTTCGAAAAATAAACCTTTATAAATACCTACATCATCATGATAGTAAATACCTACGTCATTTTAGAAGAGGACATGGTGATTTAAAGATTCCTAAATCATTATTCAGATCTTTTTTGAAATACATAGGTATGTTCATTATTCATCTTTCATCAATATTTTTTAAACATTTATGAAGTTAAGTGGATTTTGTATTGAACTATGACACGTTGTAATAAAAAAATGAATGCTGCTCTGTTTTCAGGTTATGGTCAAAACGTTAAAATGATATTGACATCTTAAATTAATACGTGTGTTATTTACCATCTGTTCACATGTTATTTACGAAATGGTAGCAATACTTAATAAAAAAATAAAACGAGGACAAAACCAATGTATAACATTTCAATGTGACGATACATTTAAGGTTCATTGGTAAGAATATGAATTCTATGTAAAGATTTCGAAGATTAGATGATTAACACATTGAAAAAATTACGAATTTTGAAGATTTCACGAATCGGATATAAAAACAATAAACAAAATACTTGTATGAATGGTGACCAATAACATTTGTCCACCAAATAATTTGGGTTATTTACAAGAGACTATTAGACAAACAAGTTATATAAAGTATAAATAATAAAATATATTACATTTGTTTATATAATACATGTACGAGTAATATAATGTTGATTCAACATGACTTATGAATATCAGATATTATGTACACTTAGAAAAATTGTGAATAATATAATAAATGTCTTTACGTTCATTAAAATATACATAGTTATTAGTTAGAGACAACGTCGAACGACATTTTATTATAAAATATCCAAATTATTTATTTAATAGACTAATGAACTTACATTGGGATCATGTAACCAAGGACAGCTTTTGCGCAGGACGAGATAATTCCATCGAATTATTAGAAAAAGATATACCTAGGTACATAATAAATGACATGCTTCGTTAGATAGGTGGTAATTATAAAAAACAACAATCCGGCGACGCCGGACGCATGTTGTTAATATCCATTAAATTATTCAGTGTTGTCATAGATGAAGGAAAATATAATTCACCCACTTATGAAAATTATACGGCCATCAAATATTTTAAATGTATTATTATAAGGGATATATTTATTAAATATTTGAGCCATCTATCCACATGAATATGTATCGCGATATTGAGATATTCACTCGATCAAAAGGTACACCTTCAACAATAGAATTACTATTTTATTGCATATTTCCATTTAGTCCATTCATGATTCATAGTAGATTTATAAGGAACGTTATTTAGTTAGTTCAATAACACTTATTTGAATCTTTTTAAGGGATTTGAAACAAATATTAGTCATCTTAAGAAATTTGGGTTTTTTGAAGTTTTCAAAAATTCAATTATTACTGGTGTCACCGGGAAACGGGAGTTTGGTCGTTTGTTATAATTATGCACAGTTGGTGTAAGCTTGTCGGAAATACTTTGACGAATGCCACAAGTACTGTATCACTTAATAATGTCCGTTGAAATTAATCATTCTACTGATTATTTTAATGTGTAGTGTTATACATACGAAGGTTAAAGGAATAAGATACATGTCATGGGCCAGGAAAAGCATAAAAGATTTGTTTGGTTCCACCATTTTAGCATATTACTTCGTGATTGAAGATTTAGATTGATGTCATCTGAGAGATTTTTACGTGCAATTAGATGGAAGATCAATGAATTGGTATAGAGGATTTTTCCATGATGTCGATATTCATGTTTTGGATATATCACATTATCAATACGAAAGTCTTCTTATTTAAAATCACAATTTTGTTCTTTGACGACATCATCTGTAATGAAATTACAAGAAATGCAGGGACTTTGCAGTATAATATTTTTATTGTCTGGACGTATTTTATGGTGTATCAAAACTTTTGTATCATCGTTTTAGCACATTACTTCATGATAACAGATATCTGTGTGCAATAAGATGGATGATCAATGAATTGGTATATAGGATGTGTCCAGTTTTGGGGATATCGCATTATCGGTATGAAGTGTTTCTTGTATTTTAGCATGATTTCTTTCTTTGGGTAATCAAATTGTAAAGAATGCAAGATATGTACCAAGTTTTCAAATCAGAAATTACCAAAAAGTTTACATAAGATACATGTACATAATACGGAACAAAGTTGGCTAATATCTTTTCCACCCAACAGCAACGTGAATTATCGCTAGTAAATATGAATTAAAAATTTCAAGAAACTGAACTAACAAATCGATTCTTGAGATGACTGGTATTTTTTCGCTCCTACTGATAATAATTTATGTATGTGTTCTAATTGAGAAATCTATAAACCGTTAAATTGTTTAAATAAATATACTTTAAAAACACCACTTAATATAGAATATAACTAAAATGGGCCATTATAGGTGACTTAATACCTGCATTGAGTGCAGTATTACTTAGAAAAATATAAAGCTCAAATAAATAAATGAAGACTTAAAAAGATATAGAATGTTAAAATATAACGAATGTTTAATAATAAAAGCACTTAAATTTTGATGCAAAATGTTTTTGCGATATCCTAGCGAAAAGTCTGTGTTTTTTATATAAAACGTGATAAGTCATGTAGTCGTACGCTCTTGATTCAACCAAAATATTGTTGTAATAATTTAATAAATGTATATGTTGTAAATCGATATGAAGAATCTAATTAGTGTAGTGGAATGGGTCTCGAGACCACGCATTGCACTGCCAATAAATAATAAAAAATAATAAAAATAGTAAAAATCTGTTGCGTGCGTCTTTCATTTCACTAACCCTTATCGTATACCAAACAATTATGGTGATGTGATGATTTTAGGATTGTTTTAATGATTCAAGTAGTAGGTATACGTGATGACATCTTAACAATCATTTTTACCAAAACATCGTAACAGTTGATGTATATCCACAGATATCTTCAGTTTAGGATTGTTATGCAAAACAAATATAAAGCAATACAAACAGATTCAATAGAGCTCGTTTTAGATTTTTCCTTCTTAGAATTCTAGAGGATATTTTCTTTACAAAATATTATCGACTATGTGTTTCTCTTCTTTTCACACATTCATATCGATATATAGTCAAGACACATACCGACATATTATATTTATCTATTTATGTCAATTTTGATATTTTAAAGAACTTGGCAAAAGAGTATCCCGCTATTGTAACGGTAAAGCTTAATCTTAATACCTGTCAAAAAAAGTATTTTTAAAAAAGATTAAATATGATCAATAGAAAGACGAATTTATTCGATTGATCCAACCGAAATTTTAACAAAAAAAAATTGCATTATATTCTTATATTACTATTTACCACGATAGTCAACTTGGTGAGCAACTAAGATGACTGGAATGGATGACCGGGTTTGATATCAGGCATCACCAAAATCTTTATAATTTCAAAAAATAAAAAACGAGATTAAATAAACTTTATGTCACATTTCAAGAGGGGATCATTTGAATTTTTTTTTAAATATATTAAGATTATCGTTGTATTTTGAAAATTGCACCAGTAGCTTTACATTGTACGAAAACTGTCGAAAATGACTTTGCGCGGAATACAAACATTGCTCATTTGTTAAACAGGTTCTGCCGAGCCTTTGGTAAATACAAATCGGCCGGCAGGGCACCTGAACCAATAAATCCAGCGAGGACACAGCCACTCGGGGTGCGGATCCACTTAATCCTATCCACACAGCACCCACCTACAGGTACTCGACCTTAATGCGCGTTTTCCATTGCCACTCGAGGAAACAAATTAATTCGATCTGTTGTATTAGGATTGACTGCGCGGTCACAGCTATCACAGCTACTAATTAAAGTATTTTCACCGCTTAACTATATTATGGCGTGATAATATACAACAATATTAAAAAATATTTTGCGCCGAACCACCGATGTAATCAGGCCCGGCGACAGAAATGTTGGGGCCCTCCTAAATTTGTTCAAAGTGACAATATATTATATTACTTGTATATATTCAATGAACCCTAATGGCAATGTACAAACCTGCTTTCATAGTACAAGCGTTTAGCTTAGTTTGAAAATTGTAAGAATATTGATGTGATATGTATTTCGTGTATGCATCTCTAATTTTTTTTTAAATTATAATCTCTAAAATGCAGATTTTACTCCTATGAGATTCCTCGGAGACAACTCATAGCTTTCGCAATTCCCGTGTGCACACCGTGTCTCCGAGATTCTCCGTCTCGCACCTCACTTGTAGTGAGCTACTGATTTGTCAAATTTATCAAGATGCTCGCGCGAGCCTCTCCGAGCCCCCTTAAAAATTAAGTATAAGTAGTGGTTTAATTAAAGATAAGAACATTTTTTTTGTTCACTTGAATATTTTATTTAACCAGGCCCAGCTCTTTATAATACTTTCAACACCTCATGAAAAATGGATATTGGGTGCCGGAGATTACAATAGTTGTTTTATGTTTTCATTTGGAAATTAACAAGGAATAATTAACAAGTAGTTTATACATAGTTTATATGGTATATGATTACAAATGTACGTTTATACACAATTTAAATTACGAACACAATTACAAATGGCGTGCAGGACATACAATCAAATTAGCTTACAACTAGCTTATTTGATTCTTAAAAATTTATAAAATGAATAAAAATTGAATATTTATTTCAGCGGCGTAACTGTGTCGATGCAATCAATAATGCGGGGACCGTGTTAAATGGTTAGCTTTTGGTATCGATACATTTGTGAGCATCGATTCTTTTCTCGAGTTAATTTGGACTAATAATTTATATAAAATTCAAAACATCATTTTTCAATCGTTGCATACAATACTTTGTCAATTAGCTAAGCTAACAGTTAAAAAGTGTGAATAATATGAGAAACAAGGAATCAACAGTACGTAGTATTAGCAGTATTAGTATAGTATCTTATATAAATACAATAGTATATATTTAAAGGCATTTTACATTTAAGGGACAATTTATTCAGTTGCGCCACTGATTTATTGCATAAAATTTTATGACATACTCCTTTAATAATTATACTACACATTTTAATAGATTTATTTTTGATTTGTTTCTGGGGAAATTATATATGTAATAAAAATGATCATTTGTATGTCTGTAATAGCTATATCGCCCTCACCTCACTCAGAGTGCAGTGATATTTATACAGAAAAATCTGTAATCTTCTGAAGGTAAGCTCCGATTTTTAATAACTGGACATGTACAGTTTCAAATTACTTTAATAAATTTATTTCAATCAACTGACAACGTCCGATGAAGTACAAAATTTTCGATGTATATTCGTTAGTATTTTTGTATTTTTAATTTATAAAGTTACACCTACACACAAAAAGTATGAATACATACATACATAGGTACAATTGTGTTTAATAGTGTTAAATTTTACTAATCTTAAAGAGAATGAAAGTGGCCGCGAGGCGCCTAGTCACAGCCAACTATACACATAAATGTACACATAAATTAAATATGTACGTCTTAAATCGCAAATGAATATGTTGAAAATACATCGATTATGACATCAGTATAAAGTGTACTGATTTTATTAATTTTATCTTATTGCCGTAATTGTGCAACATATTATCGCTATATAAATAAACCGTTATCACACAGGGAACACTTTCTGCTGAAGCAGTGCCATTTGTTCGTTAATTCATACAAACACATTAATTGCCATCGTGTGTCGGTAATCGCATCTGTCTGCATCACGATTGAGGGGAGGAGCTGACGGCGTAGGCCATGGACCATCTGTACACGTAATATCTGTTCAAATAGAGTTGCAATATCATTGATTGATTGTGTTACTCAGAATATAGCTACTACTCCAATCTAAAATAGTAAGATGTGATTTTAAAAGTGATCTTGCTCAATTTGGAAATAGTTTATAGATTTAAATCGGAATACTCATTTTATATTGTATACACTTTATCTTATGCGTTCCCTCTGAGACAAGACTAAGTACGCGCTTAGCAAAGTGAGTTAAGCGAAGGAAAATTTTTTTAAGGGCGTGCACTATAATTTTTTAATAAATAATAAATATTTATATCGATCCTACTAATGTGTGTTTTTTATTAAGTTTTTTTATTCCATATCGCCGATTAAAATACACATAGGATCGATATTACTATTATTCTCTCTATAGATTCTATCTAAATAATAGTTTTAAAGAAAGTCTAACCTAATGTATAATTTCTGATATAAATGAATATTAAAAACCTAAAAGTCTAGTGTATAACTTCTGGTATAAATGAATAATAAAAAACAATTTTCGTAAAAAAAGCAAAAATATGAATTATTTTTGTACTTATGTAACATACACTTATCAATTTATCATTTTTTGAGTCGTTAAAACAGTAACGTCGTAAACCAATACAAGATTTCAAACTATCGAGGTTTTTTCAGAGATTGTACATACATCTGTGCCTGCAATATTATCTCGACAAATTTGTCTAGTATAATTCACACGTTTTACAATGTTGATGAAAAAAATCATACAATTTTCCATACATGTGTATTATTTATTATGCAGGTATTCTTTGGATATTTTTTATTTATTGATCAAATTATATAGTACGCTCACAATATTACGCGCAGCTTAGAGGGAGCATTACACATAGAGATGAACTATATTAACATTGTTATAATAAAACACATATCTCTTAGATAAATGACAAATTATATTTTGCATCAATGCAAACAGACTTCTGATAGTTCTTAAAAACATTCTTATTCCAAAATCCAGAAAAATATTAATTCGGAGAAAACGTTAATAAACAATATTATATTTTCAAATCCTTCACCGCTTTTATCAATGTTTCCTAGAAACAATAAAGCCACTCCCACCCTTACGTGCCCCACCGCCCCAATTCCGAACTGTATTTAATTTTAGTTCAATTTACACCTCTAGATGGAAAGGACTGCTCTTCCCGAAACTAGCCGTGATACAACTCAAAAATATTGTGTGTGTAGTACAAAGTGAATATAAAAAAATATTTTAAAAATTAAGATGTTACACTACGAAATAACAGCCAAATCAATCAATGATAATATTGCTTAATAAGATTTTCTGTGCTATTTAGATAATACCTTTTTTTAAAGTAAATAATTTATAAATGCATAATAAAATATGTAATAAAAGTGTTAAATCTCTGAAAAATTTATTATTGATATGTTTTAGTAGTTGTGTTGAATTCAACATAAAATGTTAGATACCGTTGCTTCAAACTGATCTTTACCCATTTGATTCACTAATTAGGTCCATATTACGATCTTTAATTAATATCTAAGTATATTATTTTGGATTCAAAAACATAGAAGCGTTGATGAAAAGTAGACGGTATTGGTTTGTATGAAGGATGGTGATGTAAAAATAAGATTATCATGTATTAAATCATAAATAAAATAATACTTATTAAGGAAAACACGTTCGTATTGGGAAGCTGTAATTATTCAGAATATAGGTCTGTGATATTATAAATACTAATTAAATGTATATCTTTCTAATTAATACATTTAATTAGTGTTTAAAAATTTTTTTAAAACACATTCGTATTGAAAAATGAGTTATCTATCTAGGATGCTGAAGATCGAGAATCCCGAAGAGATTTTGATATACAATTGTCATTTGATATAGATCCTGAATGTTGACTACTGAAAAAGTGAGGATTTTCATATTTCTAAACACAAAGTATCTGCAATGAACATATTTCTGTATATTAGGAAGCTGTATGGATTAAACGATGAGCTTAGTTAGTCAGCATGCCGATGTTAAAATCCTATGCGGCACTTGGTCCTATCAACCATATACATTTGTTCTGAAAATTATATTTTTGTTATAATATCCTGTAGGATTTCTAGAATTTTTTAGTCAAATAAAGTAATTATTTTAAGCATAATTCGCGTAAATATATAGTTTTATGCTATGCACAAGTATCCAATATAAAAATACGGTATTGACAGTTGTCACAAATATTCGAGAAGTATAATATTAAAAATATGTAATTAATGTATTTTTTTCAATGTTACTTTAAATTATGATTTAATTACGAATAATTTGATATACCTACTTTAAATGTTCATTGGGATAGCCAGAGCTTTATTGCTAGATTATATGATGCTAACATAAAATAAATAAAATACATTTTCTAAGAAATTGTGATACTAATTTGTATCCAAAGACAGGTGCTAGTAGATTAATTGAGATACCTAAGCCGTATAGTTTATTTTAATATTATTATAAATTGTATGAATCTTACATTAATTAGAATTGTATATAAATTAATAACACGTCTTTAATAACTGCGTACGGGCATCAAACCTGTTTAGATTTTTTTTTAAATCGCTTCCGAAAAATCTAGCTCGTTTATTTATTAAAATGCCAAATCTAAAAACATTATATTTCTCCTACTTCAAGTAATAACATTGATTTAGTATAAAAACAACTGGATGAGAGCATAAATCGTTACATCGCTTATGACTTAGGTTAGTCGTTTGATTTATAAAAATTTAACGGTTCTTAAATCCTTTCATCATCTACTCATACAGTATTGGATAAGAAGTTAACCTGTCAGTATTTTGAAGATGGTTAAATAATATTAAGCATATTCCGATTAAATAAATACAATAATATAAACTTGAAAATAATGAAGATGAAATTTAAAATGTGTTTATATTTATTTCATTATTTAAACTCTTAAACCATGTTCAAGTTATGGGTGTTTTCACATAAAATAAAACATTTTTCTTGCGTAGAGGGTACACAGGGTGTTATGTCTTGCGTCATCTATGTTCAAATTTATAATACTTGCATTTAGCGTAAATTACCAGTTATGGTTAAAAAAAATTGGGTTTATCACGTGGTTGACGTTCTATTGTAAACAAATTGATCGGTAATATCGGTAAAAGCCCTTGGATTAGGAGCTCCGATAAGACTAATTGGATGCGATGTGTCCCAATGCTGCTGGCGATAGCCGGAGTAATTGATCATTATAGGCGACACCTGATTTTTAGCGTCATTTAGCGAGGATTAAGTAATTTACTGTGTATATTTACCCACAGGCACAAGTGCTGGTGATGGCTCTTAATGGTGCACTCGGATGGTGCGTGGAGTAGCACTTATTATCAGCATTATATTAATATTTTTATTGGGGCGTAATTTTCCCGGAAAATAGTGAGAAATTAAGAAAAAAATTTGTATTCATGAAATATTAACGTCATATTCACATGACAAGATATCAGAGAGCTCCCTCTCCGTGTTCGCATCGAAACTATCTTCCATCGAAGCGTTTGTTGGTAAACATTGATAATGGAATCAGGAATAGGGATCTCGAATATTGAGAATTGCTGCTTATATTGATGTCTTCAGGATATAATTATCCTAATAGTTCTAAATATCCGAGGTCTGAAAAAGTTATAACTTATAATATTATACTAAGGTCTCATAACATGACAAATGTTGTGGTTGGGTATAACAACTAAAAATGCATTTTATACATAAAAAGAGACGGGTAAATCGATGAGTTACTAGAATTAAAGACACAGTAAATATTGGGGAACATCACTGGTGGCATGGTTCAAAAGATCGATTGGAAATATTGTCACAACTGTCCGTGGGGTGAATTACGTGATTATTCTTCCCATGTTGTCGTTGGTGGAATTCATGACTACCTAGGCACTTGAATGTATACACTACTTTCTATACGCGTCACGCTATCGTATTGTCAAAATTTTGTTGCTCCCCCTGCCCTTCGCGTTGCCAATGAGCATATTGTATAATATTTTTCAAGGTTTGTGTAGCCATAGTATTTATGGATATCCCGTAGATACGTGAATGCACAGTGATGTTTTTAAATTTAATAGATAAGCATTGAAGATCGTGGATTCATGACAACTCTCTTTTACATGGGTCCTACATTAATTCCCATAGGCCCATACTTCTTAAAACAGGAGAATATTTATTATCTTAAAAATGCCTAGGGCTTGGCCAAACTCATTAATTTCGTGTCCGAAGCGTACTTCCTAATTATGTTCTCCATTAAGTGTCCCGGTAAATAGTTACCTATCTTGCAATCTAGTGTTTGTTTCGAAAATAAACCATAAATAACTCGATATCACGGCACTGAACGACCAAACCAGCCCAAGTACGAGTCAAACGTGGAGAATACTGCCATCGGCTTTTTAGGATTTGATTTCCTTCTCATGATACACTCTCGCATTAGTCGTTCCTACATCGACCTCCCCGCTGACGTGGACCCCACCCCAAAAGTTTCTTGTGTGGTTTGATATAAAAATAAAAATGAATTATATTAAACAGAATTGTTTTTATTATTTCATCATTTTAACTATTAGATAGATTACCTCAACAATGTTTTTAAAGATAAAAACATTTCCCTGGATAGAAAAAGATCTGGGTTCGAATCCCGGTAGCAACAAAAATATTTTTTTGATAAATTAATGTTATATGTATATCTTTCTAATTGATACACTTAATTTGTATTAAAATATCACAGACCTATGTACTGAAAAATTACAACTTCACAATAAGAATGTGTTCTCCTTAAAAATAAAAAAGTGTATATTTAACAACTTGCAAGAAAAAGATTACCGAAACAGAACAAGAATATACACTGAGCCTATTTATCAAATCGAAAGTACCAATTTAGGTAATCAATTCATTTTTATTCAGTAACTCAAACAAATTCGATTGCGATGATTGAGTGATTCGATTGAGCAACTTGTTCACCCGCGTTCATTATCAGTGACATGGGGATGGACATTAAAATTATGGTTTACATAGAAGCCAGCAGAGCATTAAAAAACATCAAATATTACCAAATAGATAGTGATATCTTAAAACACCTGTATATAAACATATTATATTTATATACATATACAGAGTATAACAGACCTAGTCCACAATATCTTATAGATGGATATCTGACTAAATTACGAGTCGAAAATGTTCAAGGAATATGTGAAAATTCTGCACCGTTACGGAAATTTTTACAAAACCATGTTAAGGTTTTACGTCTATGTACTTCAAAATAACAATTTGTAAAATGTAACCATTATTATTTATATCATTGCTTCAGGCCCTAAATCATCTAATAAAAAATACTCTCGCTGCTTAAAATTCGATAACCTTTAATGTTTTGTATTAAATATATAATTTGGAACCAATAAAATATTTCAATTGATCAAAATTATGATTTTTTGAAATGTTTATATCTCTGACATGGTTGAAATTAATTAGGTACATATTTCTTGAACACTTTCGACTCGTAATTTAGTCAGGGATTAACCTATAAAATATTGTGGACTAAGTTTGTTACACTCATTTGAAAATATCATCTCCGTGTGGATTGTAATTCTCCTCCTATCCTCCGTGGATGTCCTGTTGTCATAGTAGTCAGAATCGGTGTACGATTATTCACATTTTATTTTAAATGATAACCTTCGTAAATAATGTTTAGTGATTTACAGAAATACTGTTAGGTAATATCTTCTTTCTGCCTCGGCTTCATGTTCAGGGGGGAGGCATCTAGGCTAATTGGTTCTTTTTTTAAATATTGATAAGTCAAATGGTTATGAAATAAAATAATATTTTTATATAAGAAAATTTATATCTTAAGATACTTGCATGTGTTGAAAGTGGAAAATGAAAAATTTACTTTAATACTTATAAATAAGGCTACTCAAAAATAATTACAATTAAATGAACATTTAATATTTGCGTTCATCATGCCAGCATTAATTTCTCTGCCAAATTGTCTATATTGACGCTTGTCTGATGTTGATTATTCAGGTCCCTCACGTAAGGGATTACCTCTTAAGATGGTCCTGGATCCTGGACGTGAAGTGTGGTCAGCTCCTTGTGGTGCCAGCGTAGGGTGACGGAGTTCAGGCTTGTAAGACGATGACGAGATGATGCCCAATTATCCAGGCAAACCGGGACTTTGGACGCGATATTCTGATGCTATAGCAACCGTCTGTTCTCGCTACACCGATTATATTCATCAACTTTTTGATACTTTTTCATTTACGATTAAACGCAGAGAACATCACAGTCTAAGCTTAAACTCGAGGCGCACAGTTTACATTTTCCCCGGAATTACAATGTATAAAGCGCTTGCTTGATACTTTTAGAGACGATATGGATTTTATTTTCTGATTGAAAATAAAATCTCGCCTTAGGCGAAGCCACTTATCTCGGCGGAGAATATCAGAGGACTGCTCGCCTATGGTGATGCATACCTCAAGGTGCATTTTGCGGACGTGACTTTAGTCACGTTTGCTGGATTACCGCCGCTGTATTCGCCGCTGTACCCAAGCTGCGTCGGCCCACCTGCGTCCAACAATACCGAGCTTTTATGACCGTCCGTCCCTTACTTTGACTAAACGCTTTTGTAGCCTTGAACAAAATATTGTTGTAGGTAATTTTGCATTTTAACAATACTTTATAAGTTAGCTTTCATTAATAACCGTTTGCTTTATATATAACGGTAAAAATAAAGTATTGGATCTATAATGGGTTAGATAGATGTTTAAAAACAACTATCTAGTTGTCGGGGTTCGAGCTTAGTCCTGGGAGACAGCCAAGTTTGTAAAATTTCCTTAGTACATGCGTTTAGATGTGATATTTATGTAATACATATAGGAAAATGTTCATACCAAACTATTTTTTTTAATATAAAAGATAAATATAGATATATTACAATAATGATACAAGATAAAATATGTATATAATAACATATACATTATGTCTAACATAATGATTTGAATATGATATATTTGATCCCTCCTGTAAACACGAAATTGATTAAAACATGTATTTGATGACGTTATGTGTTTAGTGAATACACATCATACAAATCCTTTAAATAATCTAGTGTACAAGGGTTTTAATAATGTGTTGTCTTATTTAAGCACTTAGCATCAAAAATATCGTAGTTTATCATTCAAAAAGGAGTATCTCGTTTTTTGTTAAAATGGACTTACAACTGGGGTTACATTGCCCAAATACAGGCCCACCATCCATTTTATTCCAATGAAGTAATATATATATATTTTTTCGTAACCAGTCTTTCTAACATACGACAATAATGAGTAATATTTATGAAATAAATATACCTCACACTCTCTTTAAATCAAATATCCGTCGAAATCCATAAGATTATTTTTTTCATCATTTTTCAAGAGTGTAAAATTCCACAGAATTTGTTAATGTTGTCTCCTGTAAAATCAACAAATTCGAGATAGGTGCGTCTCTTTGAAAAATGGACGACGATATATCAAATAATGACGACAGAATAATATTTTGGAGACAATACCGAAATATATACTCCTCTATACACGAGTCTTACTCTTATAGAGAAGAAATACATGTTAAAAGAAATATATGTATATATATATCAACTGATTATTTTTAAAATGTAAAATATCATGTAATATTAAAATAAAAATAATAAAAATACCGAAATCAAAATGTTTGTGATAAGTATATTAATACCTAAATGAGGTGGTGTATTCGTCTCATTTTTAGATATCAAAAATGTGTTATATATTAAAAATAAAATTGATCTTTTACAACATTTTAGAATGTCAGCATAATAAACAAAATAATAAAATAAAGAAGTTGTAAGTAATATACGTCTACTAATTACCCTAAATAAACATTATAATTAAATGGCTTTCTTCACAGCTTTAAGTTCTTTGTAAAGTTTCCAATTGTTTCTTCACCATTATGCATTTGTGCATTGACAATTTTTGTACAGTAAGAAACGCGAACATAAAAAAATTGTATACGTAAAAAAATGTTCATAAATTCTTATCCGAACAGCGCCCTTCCATTTTGTGCGTGGCAAACGGCCCGACGGGAGCGCGCCGCTGCCGAGCGGCGGCAGTTCATAGTACTACCGTCCCCCCCGGCCCCGCGCCCCGCGCCGTGCAGGTACACACGGACGCTATCAGCGCGGCGCAACCAGTTTTCCACTGCACCCGAGCAAAAAGGGCCTGAGCCGCGTACGGGCCGCATCGGCCCGCACTGTCCCCTTTACCGGGGCGGCCGCGGCCTCCTCCAGTGCTCGCTTGACCCGCGTAGAGGGTGCACGTACGCATGCGCGGATTTGAATCTCGAACACCCTAGTGGCGTTGACGCGAAACTGTGAAAACAATAGACAATGTGTGAAAATTTGACATTGGGGGCGTATTTGCGCGGGAAATGATCGCATTTTCATGGCGCTAAATATTTCTGTCCCGTTCGCGTTGTGGTAATGTTATTAGTGCTCGGCGTCCGATTGGCCGGTGCGACTACCTTCGTTTGTCTGTGTTGTGTGTGAAACTTTCGATCGGAAGCTTCCGTTACTGTGAAAAAAAACGCTACCGATGGACCTTTAGCGAGTTTGATATGATTCGAACACTCGCCGCGACTTCTGAGTCCGTGAGGATTAATTAGCTCGCAGATGAGAGTGGTTTCGTTATCTATGATTCTGGTTATGTGAAACATTTCCCTTATCAGTGCGTTGAAAACCCTAAGCCTCCGAAGAGGTTCGCCGCAGTGTTCTGTGCACACGAAACATTCAATTTAACACATATAAATGGATGCATTGTTTACCTTGTTTTACAAGCGTATAAATTGAACAGTTACGAGTGTAAAACACGTGTATTTTTAATACTCTTCGCTTTAATTAGCTTTACAAATTGTTACATTAAACGGCATTGTTCTGCTGGCAGTGTCCACACAATACACAATACGCTGCCCGCGATGTGCACGAATCCAAGAAGCTATTTTGTGACCGCAGAGTGCCCTTAGTTGTTCAGTGACTGACACTAAGAATTAACGACCCTTTTTTGCCAACCTGTTCTGTGATTTTTTTCCAATTGAAAGGGACAAGTGACAAAGGGACAGGTCGCGGTGACGGGACGCGGTAGCACAATGCCAGGACTGACTCCCCGCCGCGTGCGTCCATCACCCGTAGACGTTTCAGTATGATGGATCAAGTGTTTTGTATTTGACTTCCAGTTGATTTTTTTTCATTGAAGGGTGAGGACAACTATTTGTGTATTTATTATTTACGCTTTGCAATTTCCTGTTTGGCAACCTTTTCTTTGCTCATTTCACACCTCTGTAACCGACAAGATGTTTTATTTTTCGTAAAAACAGATGTCTCAGGAGATCATTCTATTTTTTAATGTAGAATTTTTGTGACATCCCCATTATAGATTTGCGAATTTATGAATTATAGATTTACCTTCGTCTGTGAAAAAATACGTATAGGTATTATGTGCCTACATTACTTTCAATATTATTTAGGAATAAGCTTCCACAGACACGAATATAGCGAAAGCATAACACACGGATCATTTCCTCAGTTTCCCGGATCAGAACTATAGAAAATAATAAACCTACACAGGTACGGTACGCATTGAATAAAATCATCGTCGTTTTTCCTGAAGATGTCACGTGCTACCTTGCTGAAACATTAGCAGGGCAGCGCTTTCGGTGATCTACCTCCAATGATGTGTAGTAACTTAGAAATTGACAGCTTCACACGAATTCGTACGCATTATATGTATACCTACCTATATTTAACTGTGGATCCTATACTACCATCTTCATCTACCTATATGTATATGAAATGCCACCCTCGCTCTCAATATTGAATATCTGACTAAAGGTATTTTTTAATATTCAGGAATGCATTTAAAGTAACATGCTGTATACAATATACTAATATATGTATTCCAACATACACCGGTCATTATAATCACGATCCACCGTTCCCGTATTTGATTATCATTATGTTAATTTGTGTACACCTATCCGATATAATTTTAACATTAAAACATGGTCATCACCTAATTTTACTTTACGATATTTGAAAAATATTGTTGCTTCCAACAGGAAAAAATAAATAGTAATAGTAATAGTAACGTCAAAAAGAGTAGAGATCAAATCTGACGATTTCTATATCTTCTTACCTGCAATCGACGATTGAAGTGCCATCTACAATATTTTTTCGAAATATATTATAGTTTTGTTTGTGTCTTTTTGTGTCATTTTTTGTGAATTGTGATTCTAAGTGAATTTTTACCTTTTTTTGAGATATTTTCCCAATATTCCTTCCCACTTCATACTAGGAAACATATTTTCTACTACATTTACTAACATACGGGTACATAGGGTGGTATGGTAAAGAACGAACAAATTAAAAATCAATAAATACTAATACTAGGATAATGAACAGGATTAAGTAGACGATTAGGTGGTTTTATCATATTAAACGGGCATATGAAGAGAGGGTGGTAAGAAAGATATATGACGTGATTGTTAATGGTACCAAAAATACATGACGTCCGTATAAGTCTTGGCATTACCGGGTAAATCGAACCTACTGAAAAATAGTTATATTAGAAGCCTCAACAATTGGTGTGTACGAAGTGACAGTTGTGTGTCAGGATACAAGACTATAGTTCTCTATCATCACCACTTATCCATGTAGGGATGGTAACTTAGTTATTTATCTAAGGGTATTTTTCAACGACTCATTCAAGAATCTTCGTATCTACATATTTCGATCTTCTGTCATTTTCGACAGCCGATAAAAGATCTACTTGTGCATGATCTGTTCACTACTAATATACAGGGAGGGCAAAAAGTCACTCAATCATTTAAATAACTTTTGTAGTTTAATTATTTATTTTTTTATCTACACATGAAGTTTTCATTTGTGAAAATAAAAGTGAGCTTCATTTACTTACATTATGTAATTTAATTAATTCACCAGTAACATTCACATTCATCAGTAAAAAAAATATGCTATGTAAAATATTATATGATGAATGAAATAATAAAATACAAAAAGATTTTGAAATAATAAAGTGCCTATTCGTCCGTGCTGTATATTGCTAAAGTAAAGCAATGTTTTAAACAGCAATATTGTGTTACTTGTGTGTGTCTGCAAGAATGTGTAATTTACAAATACCAAGTTAAGTGACTAATGACCACGACTTATCAGGAAAAAAGAGATATCTAAATACTATAAAACAAAGGAAAACTCCACACCTTGAACACACCCTTGCACCTGACAAATGATACATCTCCTAGTTGGTCATGAAAGAAAGAGCACGAGGCCTAAGGGATGTAGATTGACTTGAGTTAGAAATACTCGCTAATGGACAGGTGTCAAAGGTAACGACAAAGGACCACAATATGTATGGCGTAATAGTCGTTAGAAAAAGAAGAAGAAGGAATTTATGAGTATACACATTCTATCATCTCATATTTTACATACTTATCAAGTCAATTCTCAGCATGGGTAGACGGAGAGGTTCGAACGTCACACTCTTCTATCCTAACACACATACACATTATTACATCTTCCAATACAAGCTTGTCGATTGTTGAGGCTTCTAATATGACTATCTTCCAGTATCTGGTTTACCTGATCTAACTGTTTCTGGTGCAATCAACACTAACATTACCATTCTCTGCTCATTCATTAGTATTCTATGATCAAATCACCTAAAAAATTATTTTTTAATCATTCACTTCTTCTCGTACCTTATCCGTTTGACGTAGTAGTGTAGAGGGTGTAGTTATTGTTCAATATTGGTCACTGTTATTGTATCAGAAGGTTTAGTGGATGTGCCTCTAACATTTTCTAATCTCACGCGTGTTAGCGCATGTCCCAGTATATATGGTGTGCGTATATGAGTATTTATGTTTTATCTAGAGCATGGTATAGAAATGAAAGAGCACTTACAAAGGTTGGTATTTATTGATGGATGAATTATATAGAAGAGGTGTACAGTTAAATACGCGTATGTGATTGAACGCTAGAGTGGCTCGCTCGAGATATCGATGAAAAGGCGACCTGCGGAGAAGTGGTCGTTAGATTCTAGAGCAGTGTCCGTCACGATGTATGGTGTCTGCTGATTGGTTGGTTGAGTTACGGCCCCATATGGTTGTTAGGTGAGTTCTTACACGGCCATGTCTGTGCAAGGTCACCACAGTAGACTAGCATAACCATTAGCTTAGGTACTTCTTAGCAATCTTTTCATGCATTATGAGGTGCAAGATCTGACACTTCTCTGGATGTTTCATCACATGTCAGAGATATTAAATTTTTATTGTTTTCATCTTCAGTCATAACTCTGCCTATCCACGTTATATTGAGTGTTCTTTTATTATATATTATATCTCATCTATTTACTATTTATATGATATGTCATATGAAAATAATCAAAATTATTTTAATTTTAAATGCATATACGAATAAGTAGAATGTTATCTGTAGTCGGTTCACGGAAGCAGATAATTCCAATGAAACAAATCGATCACAATGACAGCTCGTTGGATTTAATTACATAATATTATGTGTGACTTCTTTTACAAATAATTGTGGGCGAAATTAATGGATCCGCCACTGCCTTTATGTGATATACAAATTGTGATTGTTATTTTTATACTAAGTACCTGTATGGCCTAGCGATGAGATACTCGCCTATTAATCAAGAGGTCGTGGTACGATCATCTTCACCTTGGGATCACCAAATTAGTCTTATTTCTCACAGCACAAGCGCTTAGGCTAATTTGACAAATTAATGAATGAGAAATTTATAAATTATTTCGCATACTATAAAAATATAACGAGTTTCCAAAATTGTACATTTATGCATATGTATATAATAACCAATGATTGTAACTCTTCTAACCCCATACATTCTATGTATTCAAGCTAATCTATTTTCCTAACTTAATTCTTTATTGCATTTCGCCAGTATTGGCAGTGGTGTACACGGTATATATTTAGCCAAGACACAAACTGCTTTATAGTGGTTCTCTCTCAATTCGCTCAGTACTTGAATTTTAGCTATAAAAGTCATCGCACGATGGTGTTGTTTCATCATCGGAATGGTGCATCATATATTATGCGTAGTTAAATCATATTTAGAAAATGTTTGGATATTTGTTGCGTCAATTAATTAACTTATGTTGCGTTGTAGACCACATTCCTTTTTTTATAGTAAATTATGCTTTAAACATCGAAAAATGGGTTTTACGGAAAAACTGGCCGTGCAATAAGCATTCGGTGGAAGGCGATTTTTTTTTGCTAGTTTCGATATAAGTGTTCAAACTAACCAACTTATTTAATATAATTTCGAACCAATGTTATTCAATATGTAGGTATATATTCAATAATTGCCAAAATCTCTACTATTTTTTTTCTTTTCTTATTCTAACAGAAACAGATACATGTGTACACATCATCATCATCATGGCATTGGTTTCCTCGAGGAGATGATCCATACGTCTCTTTTCTTTGCCTTGGTTCGCCATCGTTGGTCATCGATATCGAAACCATGCAGATCCATCAATCCAACAGAATCGCGGTCTATCGATGCTCCATCTCTCCTCTGGTTTATGAAATGTCGGGTGCGCCCATGGTGGAGTATTCAATCCACGCTTGACATATTTGTTTGTTATATTTTAATGGTTTTTTAGTTTAACAATGTTATAAAATATTTTATTTAAATTAAAAAATATTATTTTCTATACACATAAACTCGCCCTCCTTTTAATAGAGAAATTCATCCAGAAGCATTGAATAAAATATTAAGAATATTCGGTATATACAATTTAATATTTAGTTTATAAATTAAACTAAACTTGTGGCAAATATGTATTTGAATAAATACAATGTCGTATTATTGTTGATTTGTTTAATCATATTTTCAATTTGATTTGAAATTTATATAGTTCACTTCAATATTTAGAAACAACATTAAATAATTGAACTCCTTGACATGAGAAATGATGCCGGACTGTTCAAGTATTCAGTATCGTAATATTCTCAACTCACCTCGATCTATTGCTGTATGTACGTCTAAGAAATCTCATCTTCATCGACTTCAATATTCTTTCATCAGTCTCGAACTTCACTTCCATGCTTCAGTCATGGAGCAGGAACTCATCTAAGCATCGCTAATTTTCCATCAGTTAACAAATGATTGGCAACGCTCAAAGCACTCTTCACTTTATCCTCTGCGGTCACCTTCCCCGGGAAAGTTTTTCCCAAGTGGGTATCTGCATAAACTTTAATCATGCTTTTGGCCTTATAGAAAGCCTTCAATTTAATTTATTTAACATATTAATTTTTTTAAATATTTAAAATGGGAAATGTAATAAAAAATATCTAGATGATTTTTTTTAATTCGTCATATGGGCTGTACTATCACTGGTATAATCATCACCGGGCTATACTATCACTGGTATAGCTCAGAAATTTATATAGCGATTGTCGTGAACTGATAAGATTTTTTAAAACTGCATACCTTCAAGACAAGTTGTGTTTAAAATTAATCTCGAATTATCATCGTTAACAGCTATTTTGCATCATTAAGTTTGCGCCACTGTTCCTGTATACCCTGTATTGTGCAGCTCTCATCCACGCAAGACCAAAATGCATCTTTAATAATTACGAGCGTATTAGAATCATAGAATCATGACTCTATTATTAAAAATAAATATACATATCTATATCCCTGTCCAAAGTTAATAACAAAGACCAATGACCACCTTCCTGGCAGTAGCGCTAGATCTAACAAATTCGGCCACACCTCGCGCTGACCACCGAATCCAGGTTTGACAGCTCCCAGCCGCGCCAGTTCACCGCGTGAGAGGAAACTGCTCTTATTGGGATCATTACACGAGACACCGACTCCCACGCTGGCGACCAAACCATCCCGCCCTCGCTAAAGCACCCGCCCAGAGCGCAGAGCCTACGACTGTATGGTAATGATGCTTCAACCCTGCATTTGAATATTTGGGGTATAAAGTGTATCCAAATTTTTTCTCCTTAATTCAAGTTTCAATGGTTTGCTCAATTTTTAATCGATATATCCACAATTTTAAGACTTATTTCTTTGTGTTTGTGAGACTAATAATGCTTATTCAAAGGTCTATTTATATTCTATACATTAAGTATTAAGCGGAATATTAAAATATATAACATATATTCATATTACATTACATTTAATTGTTATTGAAAATTCAACTTTTACCATTGAAATATGTATTTTTGTCTATATTATAATTTATTTGAAAAATCAACACCAGTCCTATGGACATTGAAAAAACTATCAAGTTCTCAAAACATTTAAAAAAAAATATATTTTATTTTTTGTACGTATAAGTTAGGTAAATTGGGGTTTAATTTCTCAAACTTTACTTTGCGTACACATACAAAACATTACAATAACTTTATTTTGATTATCATAAATATATATTTTTTCATATTTTTCATCAGCGTGGTAACCACTGCTGGTCACATGCCTCATTCAAATAAGTCCAATTCATTTCACCTAAGTGTGCATATATTATGTCAGTAAGTAATGTTTATATTCGTCGTTCAATTGTGACATAATATTGGTAGTATAATGGATGTACTTTAAAATAAAAATCAGTTTTTGATAAGATTTGATACGGCGTGATGTTTATCGACATTTAATAATGCCAGAAAATTGGATTTGGAAAAAAATCTATATATATTTGGTCGAGAAATTTCAATGACTTTGATGTATTTGAATTAGCATTTAAAGACATTGAAATTTCTCGTTCAAAAATTGCAAAGAAACGTAGGTTTAATAACATAATTTAAGTTTTGATGAACTCAATAGTGAATAAATATTATATTACGTAATATCGGAGGCAATTTAGCAGCAATTCTTTAAGTAACACTATATTCTTTGCTGGTGGCTTTCGTGGTGCTGGAGATACATGTTTCGCGTGCCGTGGATGGCCAGGCTGTAGGAGCTGAACATTAAGGACAGACTCTCAACCACATGCATAAGACGAATACTTCAATTTTATGGGCTTCTTGTGAGAAGAGAAGATCCCCCACCCGTTGGACTGACCAAGTGGGAAAGGCACCTATATTCTCTGGTGGCAGCCCTCAGATTTGCACGATGCTGAGAAAGGTGGAGGAGCATTAGTCAAGAGTACGGGAGTTCGCGGAGATTATGATCTTCAGTTATGAGTGACCGACGTAGATGATGATTATTTAAATCTAAATGACTACTTATCTATTTTTACAGTTTTGTAAAAAAATGTTTTGATAATTTTAATACGTTTATTATTATTCAATGATGAAATATTTTTCGTAATGATGGTGTTACAGAAACAGATTTATTTATACTATCGATGACGTTTTTATGAAAGTTTCATTGTAAGTCTGATTTATACATTGTAATATTGTGGGCTCGTTCAACTCTTTTTTTATTATTTATCGATACCCAGTATCAAATATATAATAATATAATGTAAGATGTAAGTTCGAAGAATGAGCAGTTAATTTAATCAAACCATGCGGTAAAAATATTATTTCTATTTGATTTCTACGGTAGACAGATACACAAACCTGTTTAAATATTTGTATCCATTATTTTAACCGATGTAAGCTGTAATTAACTAATTTAAATATTTTTAATGTTTTCGTCTATCGTTGTATAAAAAAGACTTAAAATACACATATTTTAAAATTGATAAACGTTGCAAAAAACGATAATTAAACTCTTCAAAGTTAGGACGAGACGACATAACACGTTTCTAAATTATACTCTCGAGAGAATCGATTTGCATATTAACTTTTGAATTAATTAAAATGTAATTATGTTTATGATTTTCAGATTCGTTCATATTTTAGTGATTTTATTTATGCATCTTAATATTATAAATTGATTTATGTTTCCAACTCACCCACCATAAGTCTCCCCAATTTATCGCATAATTTCTTGCAAATTGGAATGATTTATGCAATTTTATTAATTCAGTGTTGAAATGTATGGTAATCTAATGAAACATTCAGAAAAACGAAGTTTTATGTTGCTCTATCCACAAATTTTTGATATATCAAATGAGGATATAATTTGAAATTAATTTCCAGAAAAAACCCCAATATATTTTTAGACATTATTTTCGGTTATTAACTGGTTAAAATGCATAAAACAAGTCGTTTCTGTGAACGCTTATTAAGAAGCGACATGCCCATATATTTTATTGTAAATTTGATCTCGCATTTGCGTGGATTTTATTACCTATCATTTTTATTATTGCCTATTAGAAACGAATGATTCAGATCAGGAGTATAAAGTCCCGATACTTAAAAGGATGCCCAAATTTATGGAACAGTTTTAGAAAAAAATATTTTATTATTAAATAAAAAAATATATACATCTCAGTCATGAGCGAGCTAACGAGCATCAGTTTACCCCGTTTCGGACGTCTACATTTGTTTTGCGAATCACCGAATAGGTACCAGTTTACGCCGGTTTATCGATAGCTTCGGACGACTACATTTGTTTTGCGTGCCAACGAGCACTAGTTTACGCCGATTTATCGATAGTTTCGGACGACTACATTTGTTTTGCGTGCCAACGAGCACTAGTTTACACCGATTTATAAGTAGCTTCAGATGTCTACTTTTTTTTGCATGCTAAGTTCACTATCAAAATAATATGACGTAATTCAATAAGTATTAAAAAGTACATATACCTCGTACGTACTAAAATGTATTTAATTCCATACATATTCAGACCATAAGACGTCTTCAATTATAAACGGATTTTTCTAATTAAAAAGCAGCGTCTCATGTTCCGCAAAATATAGTACACACTGATAACTTTATTCAATTTTTGAATACATTCACATATATTGATTTGGATAGAGTTATAGTATTTTATTTCACCCATTTGTTTATCTATGAAGTTGATCTGTAGAGCCATTACCGTGATATTTAAATCTCCGTCAAAAAGATGTGTGGGCTATTTTTCGATTTCTCAATAGTTCAATATACAAGCTACTGGTATTTTGTGTAATAAAATAGTAGTCATGGTTATGGAACAAATAATCATTTTTAGTATATATTTATATATATATATATATCCTATTTATCTTGAAGCATAGCGGAAAGCTGTACATTGGCATTCCTAAAAATGCTTAAATAATTAAAGTAAAGTATGTACTCATTAATACATCAACAATATTTAATTTACATCCTCGACTTATATTAGGTAAAATATGTTTAGGAAAGAAAAAAACCGTACGCGTTAGACATTTTAAATTTGGTAATTAATTATATTTTGTTTGTATATAATTAAATACTGGATTATTATTATCTAATTAAAATCTAGAAGTTATGAGCGAATCAACGTTAGTGATCAATGGTAGTGGTGAGGCTGCTGATAAGTGAACTGGGGTAACTGTTACCACTGCGTAGCAGATCAATTAGTTCAATGATATATGTATATATATCAATTTTTATTAGTGCCACCAATTAAAGGTACACTTAAAAAACGCTAAAAAAATTACACCACGTCAATCTCATAACATAACACCCAAGTTATAAAACAATGTGTTTGCAAATCAGGAAATGGCAACAATGTAGACAGACTAGCAATACAATTCCAAGAATAATGCAAATTCATTTAAATAACGCAATAAAACATATACAACTAAAATTATTATAGGGCGGACTTATAGAAGCAGCAATATATGGTAAGCTTATGCATTACCAAGTCTATGTAATTATTCATTTCCATTTATTATTAAACGTTTTGCATCTAACATATATTACGGGTGTTTATCCATGCAGGGCTAATTTTACTCCTAATTGATTCTGAATAGTTTAATTAAAATTTTGCTTCAGATAGCCGATGAGCTCTTCGTCTGTTGTCTTATATCAAGTCCACCATTCACTATTAAAACATTGCAAGGTTCGTTTAAAGTAAACAAATTATGATAATGATCATTAAACATGAAACTGTTACCGAGATAATGTTTTTACTTTATTTACAAATTACCAGAGACTAGAATATAATCAAGATATATATTTTCCTATATTTACACTAACTCCATCCGTTCTTTTTACATATAATAAATGGCGTTCTTTCTTGTACAAGAATACTTTTTTTTAATAATTTCTTCTTCTTTCTTTGTAGAAATCAAAATTTGTTTTCTATTGAGCGTCATCAATCTCGACTAAAACCAAAATTTCAATTCAACTCTTCTCGGTCTTGTCCGCTTATATTGTACAATACAATATCCAGCTTTTTTTATGTTAGAGGACTTGTACTGTACTGTACCCGCCTACCGCAGTCTTCTCGCATTCTTCAAGATACTCGGGAGTTGTACAGGATCCGAAGTTTAGATTTTCAACCTTCTTCATTCTCTTCTTTGAACAACAAATCATACGTAGGACTATTTTCTAAAACGCAAAATCTGTTTTACTGTCAGTGAATACTATACGGCGGTGTACTTTTACAACTGTAAAATAATGTAATTTATTTTCGTTAATTATTTATTTATATTATGACTTTTTTATCTAGTATATACCTGCAGGATGTAACAGACCTAGTCCACAATACTTTATGGGTGAATACCTGATTAAATTACGAGTCGAAAATGTTTAAAGGATATATCCCTAATTTCAACCATGTCAGAGATATAAGTATTTCAAAAAAATCGTAATATTGCGATTTTTTCGATTAATTGAAATATTTTATTGATTCCAAATTAGATATTGAATACAAAAGATTAAAGGTCATCGAATTTCGCGCGGCTAGACTATTTTTTGTTAGATAATTTTGGGCATGAAGCAAATAATATAGATTAATAATTAAACAGTACGTAGACTTCAAGTTTAATACAATTTTATAATAATTTCAAACAATAATATTTTCCGTAACAGTGCATATTTTGCACATATTCCATGAACATTTTCGACTCGTAATTAAGTCAGGTATCCCACCCATAAAATATTGTGGGCTAGGTTTGTTACAGCCTGTATATTGTCATCTTCGTCATTACTCATGAGCTATTCCCAGAATAAATGTGGATTAGATATGTACTTACGATATGCTCCATTATTTGAGGTTACTACTTTTAGCCGCATTTATGAACCAAATATACACACCCACTGTGGTAGCTTCTTGAAGAAATAAAAAGTAGGCTGCTCTGTCATCGCGTTCACCACAAGCTCTTGAAGTTCACTTCCTCCCATTTCCATCTCCACCTCTCTCGCGGACAGTATGTATGATGCATAAATTGAACTGCATGTGTAAAGAGTAGTTCTAGAGTGCCTTATCGTACTGTGCATTTCGCCATTTCCTCACCTAATGGGAAGCGGATCAATGTACTAGTAGACTTATGTTTCCTGCTAATTGGTGCGCATGTGAGATGACAAGCCAAACTGGAGTGCAGTGTTGCTTTGAGGAACGTGATCATCATCACCAGTTATTAAATATGAAGACCTCCAGAATACATTTAAATATTTTCATGACCTTTGCTCTTTTCGAAAACATCTTCTCTATCATGGTTTGATATTTGTCTACGTCATGATTACTACTGGACCACTTTTATTATGAAAATAAATTTAAATTCACAATTATTTCATTTCTTTTATAAATAATTTTATACTGCTTCTTTAGTTTTTCTTACCTTAAAACAATTACGCTATGATTTCACTAATTGTGGTTGTAGGCCTAGAACTGGGTGTTTAATAGTGATTACCATCACAACCAGACTCGGAGAATTCATTGTTTATTCTGGCTTCTTCGCATAAATCTTTTCAGTCACACGCAACTAACTGTGAGCGTGACAGTGACAGTGATTCGGAGCGAAATTTGCGTAATTAATTTGGCTTGTTTTATTAGCATCTAACTCTGCGTTAAGAGCTTATTGGGCACCCCGGCTGCCATATTAAAGAAACCGAATTAGTGTCGACTAATTAAAATGTGTATTTAGGTTATCTGAAGCTCGAAAAACTCATTATTTAAAATAATTACCTAATTATTTGTTTTATACACTAAAAAGTGAGAAAAATCAAAGTCACGTGAAAATTCTTACTCTTTTTAAACTAAGCCAAAACAGTTATTATATGTAAATAAGACTAACTCAAATAAATCGACCCCCATTACATAATACATCGTATCTAACAAATAGGTCAGTTTACTTATTGTTTTTAATGGTAGTGTTATTTTAAGTGGCAATAATATCTCATATTATTGAATTCTATTATTATGTTATATTGAATATAAAAAATAATTAAGAAGAATATATAATTGTTGTGAAGTTGCATTTTAGTTCTGTGTTATTTTAATACAAATTAAATTAATCAACTTGTAAGACATACAGATTTTTTTTTTATCGATAAATATGCAGTTGCTACCGGTATATTTAGATAGATATGTATAAAAAAAAAATTCCATGTAAACATGTTTTAAATACTATAACATCTGAAACTGACTTATTGAAATATTTGTGCGTTATATCCTCTTCGTCTTCACATGTATCTATAATACGTAAAGATTCATAACTATCCATACCTATATATCAGAATTGGAGCCGAGATTACGGTTAAGGGGTTTTAAGATTTATATATACTGTTACAGAATAGAGTAGTGCCAAAGCGTCAACATGAGAGACAGCAGTCCGTGTTCCAGTCTGATGGAGCATCCAAGTTCTTCCGCATACAATGAATTCAAGAGCAGTAACATATGTTTAGATGTTGTATTAAATGGATGGTTTTTCAAAGTTGGACAATGAGCATATCAAATTATTATTTAATTCCTGAATGGCCATCGGTAGTTTGAAAGCAGTACAAATCTTGGAGCTTTCAGAATGCACTGTAAATGGTGAAACTAATTGCCAACCAGATTGAGTTCGGTAGATCTCTGAAAACCTCTCGAAAATGTGATTCTGTAAAGCATTATTGAGATAAGACTTTCACGAAAATGAAGTTTCGTGAATCGGTATCATCTCCAGTATTAATGTTATGATAGACAATAATCCCTCTCAAAGGGAAATCCATAATATATCATGGAAGTTCGCGAAATATTAATTACATCAAAAGTTTGCTAACGATGTAACTTTTTAAGATTTATGGGGGAAACGATTGATGTTATGATTAAATGCGTATTGTGTAGGTTAATGTATTATAGATGAATCAGAAGGATATGCTTATGAGGGTAGTGGATTCCCCAATAATCATCCATCACTCACTGTGTCCGTGGTTGACGATCACGGAGTGCATTGTGAAAGTGTGTTTGGCCAGACCAGGTTAAGAAATGAAAACTACTTATGGTTGTCACTTGATTTATTGTTAAGCATAGTTTACAGATTGAAGAAATACAATAGCCGTATAATGAATTATCTATATGCAAGAATTACAGAGGAGTTTCCTGAAGATGTTGCCTGGAAGGCAGCGGCGAGAAGAGTGAAGAGAGCCAGTTTTCTGGACTGTTACAGGCATATTAGTATTGGTACCCGATGTTGGTACTGAATGCATTTTTACGCCTGTATGGAGTTCTGTTTTACACATCGGTTTAAGTAAGGTGCGTTCAGGGTCGTCGGTAATAATGATGACAGAGAAGGCGATACACCACCATAGTTTTGTTCAAAGGCGAATAAATGATATTATTTTTAATCTATTTTTTTAAGTTCTCCAACATTTCAAATCTCAAGCCACTAATTACGTTTTTTTAATCTATGTATATTATACCTATAAATATCTCCGTTATATGAGATACTTTCTAAATAATACATCTACGTACAATTTGGCATTAGTTTCAGAAGCAAATTATTTCTCTAGTGGTCAACCACAATATTTTTATTGCTCAGTTATATTTGCATGTTTTATGTTGCAAATGGGGTTTTGCGAATAGCTCTTGCGCCATTATCTTACTACCTTGGGACACCGCAAAAAATATTATTAATGGTGAAAGGCGTTGTTCTTTATATTTCACAGGTAACTAGTAAATTAACACCATTGTTCTATAGGGGTTAAAAGAAAGGAAGACGAAAATATAACAAAATTTTAAATAGTGGTATGGTAATGTACGTATGATTACCAAAATGTCAAATAACTTAGTTTCACACAAACTATATTAGCCTTGTAGCTAATGCGGGACTTTTCATTCTTTAAAAAAAGTCTATTAAGTTAGGATATTGCATTTTGTTGTTTCTACATTGATTAATAAATCATCAGTGTCTTACGCATTTACGGAAAAAAGATTAAATAATTATTTATGTGTATTAGTTAAAGATAGATAAAAAGAATAATCGCTTAGATGGTTTGGTCATATTGATGGAAAATAAGGAGAGAATATTAAGAAAGCTATATGACAAATATTGATTGCACGAGAAATAGAAGACGTTACTGTTGGCGGGCTTTTGCGTGAAAAGATGAATGAATGTGGATGAGATGTTCTGTCCTTTCTGCCTATGGCGTGATGGTAAGTTAGTTAGTTAAAGATATGTTTTTGTTTTGTGATCTTTAATTTGTTTTGTTTTGTGTTTAAAGCAAAGTTAAACTATATATTGAGTATTAATATATAATTGTATGTACATTGTTTAAAAGTAAGTTTAAACCTGCAACCAGAAATGTTTTAAATTAAAATCTCCGTTTCTTTATTTTTAACTCATTATATAGTAACTATATTACAAGATCAAATGAAACGGACTAAAGATGAAAGATTTTTATAAATTTGGATCAAAGGTATGCAATAAAACAAATCTTACGGAAACCTAAATTGTTCTTTGTCGTTATGTTACAGAGTCATCAATTAATTAGTTTACTCGCGGACAACATTTTACAGAAACAATTGTAATTTACTTCTTCAATAATTGCAAAATGACTGTGTGGCAACATATTCAGGGGCGTGCACTCTATACAATCAAAAAAGCTGTATATGACTATAATTTCTGCAAAATAAATATAAATGAAATATTTATTTGATGCATGTATTAAGTGTGTAGATCCACGCGAAAATAACCCAGTTCTTATGTTGACGTGATAACTAGAACCATACAGCTAGTGGAAGAATTTAGATATGACAAATAAAGCTAAGCATGTGTTTATACAAAAAATTGGTCCCAAACGTGTACGAACTAAACGCAACTCTTACGCCTTGCGGTGTTCTGAATACACATCTTCGTTTGAACAGACGTGTTGCAAAACGCCACAAGCATGTCTTTGAAGTGGACTTGAATTTATGCATTTCGATTCACTTTAAACGTGGTATTATTTTATATTATAAAATATTTTAGATCCTTAACTTAATAACTGTAAAAAAATTCAAAAGAATAGTGACAATACCGATCGCTTTTATAGTATTGATATTAGCAGCATAACCTCCACGCTTGGTGCATGCCACTGAACATATAATATTAATAATGCTAAGAAAATACTTATTTAATTGAAATGTTCATTGAATAATTGAAAAAATATTGGTCTTGAAACATGTTGATTTATCAATAAACCGTGGTATAAACTAATTGTACACTAATAAGGAGAACACATTCTTATTGTGAAGTTGTAATTATGTTCTGAATAATTACAACTTCACTTGTTCTCCTTAATAATATATAAGTTGTATCAATGTTTCCAAAATTTTATGAAAATGAATTGTTAATTCTGGCGTCTCCTATCGGATTACTCAAAGATATTTGAGGTTCCACAAAAATAAAATAGATGGCTTTCAAATAATGTATCGATAGATGTATCAATTTGAAAAGTGTAACATATAGATTGGAAGATTTGTCGTCAATGTGGCATAATCGGTTATTGCACGTTCCTCGTATTGGAAAAGATCCAGGTTCGAATCCCGCTAGCAACAACAATATTTTTCTATAAAATTGATTTTATATGTATATATTTCTAATTAATACATTTAATTTATATTTAATTGTACATTATGTTGGTTTGTTTGAATGAGCTAACCGGTGCGAAATCACTGTTTATTTAGTTTAATTACAATTTATAATTCTTACAAGTGGTTGCTGGTGAACAAATTATGACTTGCTTTGATAAAATTGATATGTACATCAAAACCAGACTAACCCAAGGTCTTCCAAAAAAGTAAACATACTTTGAAGGGTTATAAATTCAAAATTGATTAAGCTAAATTCAATTCGTATTAAAATATCACAGACTTATGTTCTGAAAAACTGCAACTTCACAATAATAATGTGTTCTTCTTAATATATTAATTATGTTTTTTAATTTCAAATCAAAGATGATAAATGTAGATTGTTTTAATTATCGCTTTAACATTCGAACTTGTCCATTCTGGACTGGGCATTTTTGATTACCCAAATGGCAAACATTTTGTATTTGAATGCATTGCACATTAACAGTTGCCCGTAATTCTTTAATCTATGTCAGTTTTGCACCATCAACTTTATCTCACCATCCATCTTGTCGGGTGTTGTGCTGGATGATTTCTTTCATGAACTTTAATCATTTTACTGCTATGTTTTATAGCCTTTTACAGTGCAGTACCCAACACCGCGCAGAGAATTCATTTCCACTTAAAATGAAATCATTTCAGCATCCTGAGTTGTTTGTGCGGCCATAAACTATGATGTATTTAATTATCATTAGTGAATATTGTAAATTCATCCCGAAGTGTTTTATTTCCTTAATGGGACATTTTATTAGTTGATATTGCGCGCTAGCGAGGCGCGGTAGAAATCCGAATGGTCTCTCTATGGGTGTTATAATATGAAATGCAATCGCATTTGTGGTAATGCATTGCAGGGCAGCGCGTGGCAAGTCAATTGAATATGTGCAACGCGATCACCAAGTGCACTGGTCTCAAATTACACTACAAACAAACCAATATCCATATTGGTTATGGCATTAAATATATATTCACGTACTGAGCTGCGGGTTTAATAGGTACTCTCTGTTTGATTATCGGCGTGAATAGACTAATCAAATACAATAGCCCTGTTATTAGTGCACATATTGCGAATATGTGCACAGCTGTTCTATAAAATTATTATGAAACGTATAATTGTTTTTCTTCTTCTCGTGCCTTATCCGTTTAACGGGCGATGGCTATCTATCACGTTGCTTACTGCGACCCAGAATACTCAAATACTCAGACGCTAAATAGTAGACTGGCCAAACCGTAGCCTGTAACTGTTCTTCGCTCATGATATTCTTCTTCCAAGATTCCGATGTACATCAATCTTTCCATATATTATGAAATATCGGATCTAATACAACTCCGGATATATTATTACATATCCGAGATATTGTAGTTTTTGTTTTTTTTTCCTTTACCCATCCATAACATCTGTATTCGAACTAACATTGAGCATTCTTTATCAGATTCAGTAGATCAAGTCGTTGTAACATGTTTTCGGTAATTTTATTGCATGCTTCCATTTCACAAAATAATACAGAAACCATTTAGCATTCACAGCATTTATTGCTTTTATCGTGCATTTATTTTTTTTAATATGTATTCTACATTTTTATTTTTTTATTTATTACTCTTTTTACATGCCCCAAATAATTTAAACGTGGGTTATTAATTGTTGCCTAAAGGGCTTATTAATTGATTCTCCATTGTATAATGAGTTTATTAAATTAAAAATGTTGATATTTTGTATTGACGCACTGAGTAAGAATAAGGCCGCTATTAATAAGGAGGACACAGTATGTTACGTGTCGATGATTCTAGGGTTTAGAGATTTTTCAAATAATCAGTAGTTTATTTATTATTGATTAAATGATACATAATTCTTTGTTGGATTGACATAAAAATTTTATGTTGCTGGCCAGTTCACTGTACCAGTAAAACCTGTCTATAATCTTTCTTAATTATCACAAAATATTTTTCCATTCAACCACTTATATGTGTATATATATGTGTACTTGCTATGCACTAGAAAATTAAACTGGCAAAATTGGAAATTTCGATCAACGATGTGTTTATAATTATTATTTTGGGCGTGCTTAGATTCACTATTTACTTATCATGCAAGCGAGTGGGTGCACAATTACAAATTGTAAATTTGTTATACGGGATTCTTTTTCCGGTTCAATTTTTTCACAACCACCCCGGATAATCGAGAGTACTGTGTTCATTGGTTCAACTAATACGCATACTTTTTTCTGGAAACTTCCAAAAAAATAGTATTCTCATTTATGTTACTGGTACATGTGTACATCTTCGTACATTCCGAGATAAATTGCGCTTTCTGTATTGACACGAATTCCGTAGATTTCGTAGTGCCACAATGGTGGCTGTTTTGTTGTGGTGCCAATGCTCGGCATATGGAATATCCCAAACCAATAGTCTTTTTTTATCCGAAAGTCTCACAGAAAACATTCGTATTTATATTTATTTTCAAATTAGTTGTGGTTTTAAAAAAATGAAGTATTCAGTCAGCGTCCCTCTCGCTCGCATTCATTGCGGTCCAAAATGGCCGGTCTCTCTGGTTCTCTTTTCAAATCTCGGCATTGCATCCCTTTTCTTATCGTTTATTCCTGTATGTATCTCTCTGTTGCTCTCATTTCATCTCGTTTGGTTTATCATTAGTCGTATAAGGAAGTCTCTTTCCTTAAACATTCCGTCTCTCTCCGTTGCACGGATCGAGTGTACCTGTCTTTTTCTGTCGCGATGTTTTACGGCAGGTGTAAGGCCCGGTCCCCGTTCGCGCAAGAAAGCTTTCAAGAAAGTGGCTACGACTAAAAAGGTTAATATTGTTTTAGCTACCGACAAAGATAAAGCTTTGGGTTTTTGTTGTTTTTTACTGATTGGTACGCTTTGACCTGATGGTTTGTTTATTTTTTAACTGGCTGGGATCACTGAGGTGAACGCAACGGTGGTGGGATGTTAAATTGAATTCGAATTGCTTCTTTCTATACGAAAGCACAGCCACCGCTGTCAGCTAAAAGCGATGGTGCCAGATTTATAATTAATATTCTTTTACGGAATCTGGAGCTTGATCGACGTTGCCGGATCTACATTTTTTAATATACCTTTTAGCGCGTACAGAACACAGGTCACTGACGAAAATCGACATAATCAATAATCCATAATAAAATTAAAGCATATGCGATCTCTAAATTGTATTTGTTCTTATCAAATAATAATTATTATTCCTAGACATGTACATAACAAAACTGGTAGAAGTTTCATAATACGTTTGGAGAAATTTTTGTTCTTTATTAAATATTAAAGAAATGATCAATGTCATGATGTAGAAACATTATTTTAATCTAGAATTATTTTTGTTTCCCACCTTGGACAGTTCACGGCTATCCTGGATAGGTAAGTCCAACTGGCTTATTCTCGAATCTGCTTTAGCGAGGCTGAGCGTTATCGTGAGCAGTCCAATTGTCGCATACCTAATACAACATTGTTTAGCCCGTTATAAGTGATCATAATAATTACATTTCTGACTATGATGGTTCCGGATATAAGACTGCTAGAGTATGCTGTACGTGGCATTGGTCTATCCGGTGTGCCGGGGATTATGTCGTATTATGTCTCTAAATGATTTGTTTATCTTGCGACTCTCCGAATAATCATTTCCAACATAATATCTTAAGAACGTCAACCCTTCTTAGATATAGTCTCAGTTAACCCTTCCCAAACCATGCAGTAACACAGGTCTACCATCATTATTAAACTTGTAATATTTCGGTAAATACATGCAACATAAAATTAATAAATTAATATTAAATAAAATCAATAAATTAATATTAAATAAAATTAATAAATTAATATTAAATAAAATTAATAAATTAATATTAAATTTTGATAATCTTAAAGAAAATATTAGCGCTTGGGGACTAGTGAAAAACCAATTATGAAAAGAGAATCGTACAAAAACAATTATTTTTTACATTCACGCCGTTGTAAAGTTAATACGTTGGTAAAAATACCATTTGTGATACGAAAGACAGAGATCACACATTATTTTCACGGTAAAAAGAACAACAAACATACAAATACAATTATCTTTTTCTCACTAATTAAATTAACAGAGATAAGAAGGAAGGACACATTGTATAGGACTTTATGAACGCTCTAAATTATGTAAATAATCATTTTTTCAAAATTGAGTGCTCAATATTTAAAGTAAATTCGAGCCATTAAACCATTTAAGCTAATAAAAACATTTTTTCTAACTGTTGTTTACGGTAACACGAGTTGACAGCACGGCTGCGTTCGGGTATTTTATATCATGGTATGGCAAAGGTTAATGGTTCTTCTTAATTTGGATCACGGTGTGCGTATAAAAAATCTTTTGTGGAATTTTAAGGATCAGTGGCTTATTTGCGCGCTAGAGGAGAAAATCTTATCACACCAGTTTAAGGCTACTGGTAGGGCCTGGGTTGACCATATAACTAATAAAAATGTATTAAAGAGCATAAATAAGTTAAGAGAACTAATAACAAAGTTGTACACTTGGGACACGTTATCCGCAATGAAAAATATGATATTTTATAACTCATGCAGGGGAAGATAGAAGGCAGCGGAGTTAGTAGTGTAGGTAGAAAGAGGTGCTATTGACTGTGTAACCTCAAAAAGTGGTCCAATGTCCAAAACGTTAGTGATCTTACACAGGATAAATCTACATACGACGGCTATATGGTGGCCAACCTTTGGAAGAAGGCGGCACATGAAGAAGTCTTATGATCGCAGTATCTATTGATTATTATAATGTTTAATTTAATCATTCCTCCTTTGGTTTCTGACATGATTTTCTGAACTTCTCTGTAAAGTCCATCACCAGGGCTAGTAACCGCAAAGCCTGTGGAAATACATATCTTAATATCCCCATCAGGCTTTAACGAACTTCTAATGTTAATGCCATTTTAATTATTTCGTTTAATAAATTAGTTTTATTATTGTCATCAAATTATAATGAGTCTGCAGATTATAAAAGTTTACATAATAATGTTTTACGAGCATTGTGTTATTATGCAATAAAACCATTAAATAATATTATAAACATAATAATGTATTATTTATACAAAATATAGGTATATTATGCGTACACTCGTACACAATATAATGTAAATACATACATACATGTAATTATTTTATGCAGTAAATTTTAATTAAATCTCGAAAGATTTCTCAAAAATTGCTTTTATGCATCATCTATACTTTTGCAGGTGTTATGATACCTACCCAGTTAATATGTTAACAAATACAGTATGTCCCAAAAATCTTTTTCATTTTGGTTCATTCGCTGCACCGACGCAACGAGCGGGAGAGGAGCGGGGGGTATACCATACCGATCGCTAGCCGCATCCTTGGGAATTCAGTCACTATGGAGCGCGTTCTTACCAGTTGGTCGTGAAATTTTCCCTGGAAAATTGAAATCCCGACGAGGTGACATAAACTGGCCTCCACGTAGCCCCGACTTGACACCAATGTACTTTTTCTTATAGGGCTATTTTATATCAAAAGTATACAGTAACAATCCCCCCTCTCTCGATCAATTAAGAGAAAATATTCGAGAAGAAATGCCAGCGATCACGGAGAATATAAATTTTGCCTCCCAATTAAAAGAGTGCCAGCGAAATAACGGATCACATTTAGAAAACATAATTTTTAAGAAATAAATTCCCAGGGTCTGTATTTACATGCAAAATATATTTTTTTAACTAAAGCTTAAAATTATTTTATTACAGAATATTTATTATGGAAAAGACTTTTGGGATACCTAGCATCTGTTCAAGAGCCATAATAACTAGCCAGTTTATATACTTATTTTTTGTGCTAAACTAATTCTTATATTAGTTACCATATTTTGGCGTTCCATTGTATGCATTAGTATGATGTAAATATTTTTGTATGAGAGTGAGATGTTCGGATGCGCGTGGGTGCAGACACCAGTTGGTAGCCTATCTTATCTAGCGTAAGCAAACTAACAAATAAGCTCTGCCTGACACTGCCTGCGTTCATCGTTAAGTACCAGTGTATACATACATACAGGGTGAATAATATGTTCCTGGCCGATTTTGTTTGGCAGACATTTGTCAGTTCGCATTTGTTGATTACAATTTATTATGAAGCATCTAACGCCTCAAAAATGTGTAGAAGTCAATAAAACATTTTATTTAAATAATAATGGCCATGCTGTAAACCATTGATGGTGATCGATATCATCACATGTTAGAAAACGTCTTGGTAGTTGAACTGGGTCGATTGGGCCTACAAAATATCTGGTTTTAATAGGACGGTGCTACCTCACACAGCCCGAGCTACGTTTGAAATGTCAAAAAGTGGTGATGTCGACTAGCCTCCTCGATCCTATTTTCTATAGAGGTACTTGGAAAGAAAAGTCTACGTCAATAAATCAATAACAATTCCGATACTACAGCATATATTCGAAATGAAATTGCTGAAATAACACGCGAAGTGTGCGAGAATGTTATGAAAAATATGCCTAAAAGAGCACGCATTTATGACGCTGCCAGTTGCGACATAAACCAAATAATTGGATAAATAAAAACAATATTTAAAAATAGTGGCTTTTATTAGTTATTCAAAAAGAACCTCGGCCTGGAACATAATATTCACCCTGAATATAAGATTTCGTCTGAATTAACAACGTAGCAGACCCATGTGTTTCCACAGCGATACTGTTTTTTTTTCGCTTATGCTGCGAATTTTTATTTAGAGATTTCCATTTTTAATTATGATACAACAATTTCGATTAAATATTATTGCAAAGTTATTGATTTTTATTATTTTTAAATAAACCAAACTTTGTGTTACACGCACAACAGAGTATTATTTTTATCACGACTATAGTTTCGAGAGGAGCAATCTTTCTTATCAACAAGTGTAAATATCAACTAAGCTAAAGTAAAAAATTACATAATCATGCGACAAAGTAACTGTCACGTCAATTAATGATACTAAATTTTTGTAGAAACAGAATAGAAGACCGCGATGCTCAGTCATGAGCACATCGACCGAGAGAGAGCTTATTCATAGAGACAAATATGCGTTAACTAATCTACAATCGCTTCTAGTTCTGTTCCCACCGTTGTATCAGCTATTGCTGTGCACTTGTTTCGGATCTTGCTGAAGCGCGTGACGCGATATCGTCTCCAGTGCTGTATCTGCTGTGCTGGTTAACATATTTAGAAGAATCAAACGCTCTTTCTTTCTTTAGTTGAACTGAACAATAATAACACAATTAAAATCCTAAATAACAATAGTTATGGTTTCAAAATTAATATTAATAATATATGCAAATAAATTTAATTAGTTTCGATTTCATTAGGAGTGCCCCCAATTTATTTTTAGTTTATAATAATGCATACACACTTATTAATTAATTAATATTATGACTTGTGAACGCCACTAATATTGTGAATTTAACGTATAAATAATAAATGATGAAAAATTATACATTTGATGTTAGGAATTTCTCGTTCCATTTTTTAATATTTCATTCGGTTCTGTTAGATAATCATTAAATTTCACTTTATTATAAACAAAATAGTTTTGTACAGATCATTTGAATTTGAATTTGCATATTAACCCCGCCCCTAGTGCCAGCGGGGAGTCGTTTGCTTACTGCACTCGTGTTGGCTTTGTCAAACTTTAAATATGTAGGTACTTGTCAATAGAGGGGCGTTACGGCCTTCTGTCTCCCAAATCAAAAATACATTACAGCCCTTCTAAATCAAATGAATATGACCCTTATCTGATGTCAAAGTTATTCAATATAATATACAAAATTGTATAAATAGTTTTTTCTTTTAACCGTTCACTATCAAAGTTTCAATTGACCACAATTATTATTAACTATAAAATAGCGTATTTGTGATTTTGCTCAAATTAATTTAAATGTTTTCTGTCAAATGGACAAGGAGTGCTGACCCTAACTAATAAGTACATTATAATTAAAAATTTAGTGGCTTCCATTGGGAAAAAAAATGTCTCACTTAAAAGAAGAACTATGTATTCGTAAATGAAATTTGGCGACTTTCTCTATGGTCATTGTAACGTAATCGGTAAAGCTGTTTACCGGCAATAATAATAAAAATAACTATATTTCTGCTTTGCCTGAACGATACATGACCACTCCCCCAATCGGTCTTTAAACGGGCATCTTATCACTAGACCAACAAACACGACAATAATTACTTAAATATAAATACGTCTTTTTAATACAATAATACAAAATAAATCACAATATATAAAACATCAACAATACAATTAGTGTCTTATTAGCAATCTTAAAGTGAAATATAATGAGAATCTCAAATATATAAAAAATGGCCTAGTATCTAATCCTACAAAATTTATTCAGAAGATATTTTTGCAATATATACAAGAAATCATTTGTATATAGACATTATTCAGAAAGTTTGCTGCCTACAATACGCACATGATTACCCACAATTCATCCCCCATACGAATTGATCGATGGCTATGAATTGAATAGTAACTCTTAAATGACAAAATGTTGCGAGATAGTCGATGATAAATTATTAATTTTGTTTTGTTAGATTTAAAAGAAGCATATGCATGGCAATACCTAATGTTTATTTTTAAAATCTATTAATATTCAACAACTCAATTACATGATAATAACAGGTTTTTTTTCAACACGTGCCTAAAAATGTCACGACTAAGGCATATTAGAAATATATTTTTATTTTCACCATTATTTTACGTAAATACAACACAATGGTTTAAAGAAAGTTAAAAATAAATACAATTTTAAATTATGTCTAACCACAAAGTTAACGCTACAAACATCAGCAATATAAATTTTTGTATAAAATAAAGAGCCTAAGCTCTAAAGTTAATTATTGTTGACAAAAATTTTAGAGAATGCCCAGCGTAATGAATGACACCTACCGAAGAAATTATAAGACGATTTGAGGTGTGAATTTATAGAAGAATGCTCAAGATATTCTAGATAGATAGAGTTACAAATGAATACATATAATATTATGGCTCAGATGAATAAAAAAAAATAAGATTTCGGATATGTGATGAGACATCCAGAGAAGTATTAGATCTTGCACCTCATAATGCAAGGAAAGGTTGCTGGAAGAAATAAAACATATCTAAAGAACCTTAGGTTTGGCCAATCTAATATAGAGGCTTTTCGGGCCGCAGTAAAGAAAGTGATGATAGCCAACGTCCATTGAGCGGATAAGGTACGAGAAGAAGAAGCTTAATGAAAACAATTGCATACATTATACTTAATAAATACACACCTGTATGATTTTTCTTAATTTGTTTGAGTGATGAATCAAATATATACGATGAACTATCCAAGAACTGTATACACGGGAGCATGCTAAAATTGTTATTATAATTTAATGTAAAGTATTAAAAACACATTTGACTTTGGCTGTCTGTATGTTCATGATTTGCTGAACATACTGTATAACTCTATTCTGGAATTCCTAATCATTGCCATACTGATTGAAACACCTTGTTGTTTTATTTCTTTCGAAGCTCTTACACGTTAACCCGTAATAAAATTCTCATCTACCATTTCCTCGTGAATTCTCCGCGGGTCTGGATTTCTGTTCCCAGCGCCGAATGCTGACCCTAATGGATTCTTAATGATGAAACGCTTGACTCTTTTGTGTTTGCTAGAAAAAATCATCCTTACATACCAGACATAGTACGTACGAGGAGATTCATTAATATTATTTCTCAAAGATAAAATACGAGAGCAAAAAAATGGGTGGCCGATGCGAGATGGGATTATAATTGATGCAAATTTGAAAACAATGAAGAACATCAATAAATGTGTTTTCATAACAAATTAATATGAGTCTTTTAAGAAATATAAACGATGTCTTAATTAAACTATAGTTGAAGGTAGGCAGTCATCCTGATTTTAATTAGTTTAATAAACGTGTTATTATTTTTATTTCAGATAAGAATCAGCATCATGTCAGATGGTGGAGGGGCAATAGCCGAAGAGCGTGCTCCACCTACCGTGGGCCGTTCTAGGCAAGAACAGTTCCTCAGCGGAGCCTCTTCCTCGTCCGAACCTCGAGGCTCTTCGGGGGGATATGACTCCTCGGCCTACCGTCAGCACCTAGCCGCGGCGGCTTGTCTCGGAGGTGGACTTCTATCAGCTAACCACAGAGAATCTTCAGCCTTCGTTCCTGTAGTGCCGACCAGAACTCTTCACCCCGTTCTATACCCGGGTGAAATACATCCGGCACTGATGTCAGCGGACATGCTAGAAAGGGAAAGACTGTTAGAACGAGATGGCCAAGCCAAAGAAGGTAGTGAAAGAAGTGGCCCTGGACAGGGTATACAAAAAAGAAATTCAAGTTTTGAGTTGATGGCAATGATGGCAGATAAGAGAAAGGAGTTGGCTTTAAGAGAAGCAGCTGCTACTATGCTTTTACCCGGTGAAGCTGGAGCATTGTACCCTCCTCCTGCGGCCTATTTAGCGGGTCCCGGACCCTCACCGGGAGCTCAGTTCAGTTTTCCTAATCCCGGATCAATGATTCCGCCTCATCAGCTGCACGCTCATTTGGATAGAAGGTTACTTCGCGCTCCTGGAAGAGCTTCGAGGCCTAAGAAACAGTTCATCTGTAAGTTCTGTAACAGACAGTTCACCAAGTCCTACAACCTGCTGATCCATGAGCGCACGCACACGGACGAGCGGCCCTACTCCTGCGACATCTGCGGGAAGGCCTTCAGGAGGCAGGACCACCTCAGAGATCACAGGTAAATATGTTTATTTGTTTACTGGTTTTTGGAATGCTTCATTAAACAATTTTCTATTTTTCTATATCCGTCATTATTATAGAAAATTTTAGACAATCTTAGAAATTATTAATATTTTTTCTAATATCGTTAAGTTTTTACTTCAAATTCACTATACAGTTAGCGGGTCAGATAGTACGTAGGTTTCTTTCAAATAAACTTTAAATTGTTCCTAGAGCCCTATTTTAAATCAATATTATCATGTATCAGAGTGCTATCGATAATCTATGGTATTGATGAGTAAATAATGAATGACAGAATACCAATCTTGCTCCTTGCTATACTTCTTTAAAGCAGCATCCGTAGCGGAAAATTATTGGTGAAGTATTATATTATGGAACTTTGTAAAATAAACTTCTTAAAATAACGGAATGATTATTTTCTTCAAGCTGTATTATTGAGGACTAACATGAAATGACTTTTTATGCTGTTCCTCCGAATTTTACTTGCCTTTGAATATCTCAATTCCCGCTAGAGCCTTACATTTAATACCATCCAAAGCTTATTTTCTCTCTCGTTCTCTCCTTTTCGCTTTTCTCATCTCGATTGGCTACAGTCCTTCGGTATAATTACAGCTGCCGGTATAAGATTCGTATCTCGGTGCTTCGTTTTTTTCCGTCCACCGCTGGTCTTATTAAAACATTCCAGAACCGTGCACTGCTCTGAGGTGATGCACCGCAACTTGCATCCCACGTGTACGTCTACTGCGCAGTGCAGTCAGTCCCTTTCAAAGAAATTGAATGCCTTCATGAATAAATAAAAATGCCTCGGATAAATAATGAGTCAATAATTTAATTAATGCATACAACCTTAGTGATCCATTCCATATGGCAAATAAAAGCCTTCTACGTGGGCTCATTGTTATAATATTATAATATACTAAAAGTGCTCGAATCTATTGGATCTGAAAGATTTTTGAAAGTCCTGTAATTTTTAAAGATTTAAAGTTTTTTTTTAAATAGAGATGCGTACACGGAATATGTGTCACATCAATATTCTTAATATTTTCAAACTTAGCTAAATGCTTGTACTATGAAAATAGAACTAACTTGATAGCCTTCTGGAACGATGCTCGAATTATAAACCAGTAGACTACTGGGTGAGTATCGTAACTATTAGACCACAAGCACGTCAATAAACTTTTATCCAAAGTTACCCTTATGTCATACTAAAAGTACCCTTGAGCATCTGTAAATAAATACAAAATTACTTGTAGTTTAATCGATAAAATATAGTAGATTCATAAACCATATTTCCCGGGCAATGTCGAGATCATACTGCACCGAAGATATTTATTAACAAATATGATTATTTATTTATTTAATGTACAGTATTTGCGTGTTACGTTAGGTTAGGTTAGCTAAAAAAGCAGTACTTTGCTCATGTAAGTAAGCTCACGCAGATACAAGAAGTGTGTACAGTTATCATTATTTCTAACGCTGCTATTGTTACTGTTTGCTCTCTCGAGATTATATTATTAAACCAACTTGAATTTGAATAAAGATTGTTACGCCTCAGTCTGATTAGCTTCAAGATCAAACGATGCGCATGATACAATAAGCCAAACCGCAACAGTTTGCGAGATTTTTGTGGAATTTGAAATGAGTTGATCCCTTCGTGTGGGGTGCGATTCAGAGCTAACGAATCTGTTGCGTGTGGACTGATGATTTGTCCGACCAAAGAGTAAAAAATTAATAAAATCTGATTGCGTAATAATAATGTCCAACAAGCATATTATCTTTGTTATTTTGATAATACAGTTTTCATGTACAGTGATAACTCAGTATACGTCCATAATCTGTTACAGATCTTTGGACTTATACCAATCAGGACGTATACCAAACAAATTTTTCCCATAAGAAATAAAGGGAAAATGAATAATCCATTACGACTTGTTTGGGCTTTGTTGGCTTCTCATCATCTTACTTAGGACTCATGGTAAATGAATTTACAAGTAAATCGCGAAAAAACACAAAATCCCGCGAAATTCACAGAGAGTTATAGCATGCGTTGTTCACAGTCGAATTGACGTTCGTGGGCAGTCGTAGTAGAGAGGACGTAAGCGCGCATCATTTGATGCACGCGAGTCGTTGCCAAAAAAAGGTCATATACCAAACAAAAGTTGTATACCAAACAAAAAAAATTGCTTCCAAAGAGGACGTATACCAAGTTGGACCCTTACCTAAGCAGACGTATACCGAGGTATAACTGTATGTAAATTTCGCGAAATATCCCTAGTTCATATTGCGTCTCTCTAGAAAATTAAAGTAATTTAACGACGATAAAGTAGTAGTTACAAATTATAAAAATTATGTAGGTACAAGTATTATGTAGAAAACTATCCTAGAGCGGGTGCAATAAACTTATATATAACCGTTTCAGTGAAAAAAAATAAATTTAATAATTACCTACCTGCAGTACAGTGTTTTAATTTTCTTATTTTTGACGACATAAATAAGACTTATTTATTCTATGTTTTCCACACAGACCAGTAAATGAATAGACATGAACTAAAGTGTACATATAGGAGAATGGTTTGGAACATTAGTTGCGGGACAAAAGGCATTCTATATACATTCTTGGTGGAAACGTAAATCCGATTAATGCAAAAATAAAAGTATTTACTCTTCAAAAATTTAATCTTTGTGTAAACAAGACGAATATTTTACATTAATGCATATTATGTTGTCAGTTTTCGTTCCAATCGAGTCATATTTTAAAAAAAAAGTCGCGGAGCTATTTGATTACGTAAGTGGTACCAAAGTGATTACGTGGGTGACACCAAAATGAAAATATTGAGACAAGAAATTTGCCTTAGTTCATGTCTATATGTTTAGTGGTCTGTGGTTGCCCACCTAATTCTAATATTTCTAATGAACTTGACACTTCACACTATCTAATACATCTTTCAAATTTCCCTGCACGCGATAAGGAGACTTGATAGAGATATATTACCTTTGCAAATAAATTCATAGTAATGTAATATTTAGATGTTAGTTTAGAAATCGACGAATATTGTTATATTTTAATGAAAATAATAAAAATAAATATTTATGTAAATCCGCTACTAATGTGATAACATAAAATGATTTTCAACGTAATTATAATAAAATATTCTTACAATTCTTTTTTTTATATAAATGAGACACTATATACCCAGTAAAATAATAATTAAAAATGCATTTAAAACTATTAATTTTTAATATTACTCAAAATAATATTATTACAAGTAAGACATTAAAATAGATAATCTCCGAGACCACTTTTTTGACTGACCAGAAAACTCTTTAAGTTATCTGTTAGATGAAAGATAGTACGATGTATCTTGGTACAACATCTCAGCATCAGTTTTACTGTAGCATTCCCTCGCGTAGGAATGAGAACGACCCGCGGTTAGAGGAACTCAATAATAACTGACGTACGTATCTTTTGAAATACGTTTTGGCTCATTCAAATTGTTTCGGAACCACAGAAGTTTATTGAAATGGATGTGAAAAAATTGCTTCTATGGAAGCATTTCATTTTAGGAAATTATTGAAGCTTTTAGTTAAAATAAAATGTGAAATTTCTTAACTACTTTTTACTTGATAAAATATGTTTATCTCAGGTTGTTAACATGATAATGTTTTTCTCTATGACATTAATAATAATTTTTAACATATTAGCGGATGATAGCCATTAAAAGACTTGATCATTCACATTATTGTATTATCATATACGTTGTTACTACAAAATATTTACTCTTTCTGAGATAAACTTTCCTTTGCACATACAGGGTAAATATTGTGTTCCAGGCCGATATTGTTTTAGAATATCTAGAAAATAAAATACCATTTTTTAATTTGGTTATTATTTATAGATTATTTTGTTTATTGCAATTATGTATGGAATATGAAATCGACCGATTGGCTGCCTCTGGCAGCGGCACAAATGCGTGTTGTTTTAACCATATTTCTCATAATATTCTAGCACATTTCGCGTGTTATTTTAGAAATTTCTTTTCAAATATTATCCTGTAGCATCAGAATTGTTGTTGGTTTATTGCCATAAACCTTTCCTTTCAAGTACCTCCAAGTACCTTTCAAGTAAGTCGGGAGCCGTCAAATCAGGTGATCAAAGAGGCCAGTCGATATTATCACTTTTTGACATACGACCGGAAAAAAATTCTCGACAATTTCAAGCTTAGCTCGGGCTGTGTATGAGATGTTACGATCCTGTTGAAACCACATATACTTCAGGCCTAATTGAGAAGTTTTCGAATATGTGACGATAGCGATCACCATTAAAGGTCATAGCATTGCGTCTTGCATTCTGAAAGAAACACGCATGGCGCACCATATAGTAACTCTGAGAGAATATAAAGGTTGTTGATGTATCAATTGAGGATTTTTAGTGCCTAAACAACGGCTGTTTTGTTTATTAACAAAACCCGCCAAGTCGAAATGAACCTCCTGGCTCATTATGATTTTTTTCAAAAGTCGACGATTATTTAGAGAAAATGTTTTAATAACTTTAACACGTTGTTGAGATGTTAAATACTCCAAAATAATTTGTAATCAACTACTCTCTATGATTACTAAATGCGAACTAACAAATGCTTGTCAAACCAAATTGGTTGCTAAATAAAATCGGTCTGGAACATAATATTCACTCTGTATGAGCTGGTAAAAGAAGAAAAGGTAGACTGAAAACAATGGAAATAGGGACACCAAATGTGGCAAATTCGTTTATAATAGGTATAGTAGAAAATTAACAATTTTTTGATTTAGAAGGATTAAGAAAGGGTCACTTAAGTAGTTTAGTTATGTAGAATGGATGAATGACGTGAGGATGGTAAGAAACATATATAAAGCGAATGTTATGGCTTCAGAAATACGGACGCCCGCGAAAGATTTGACATGGCCAGATAATTCAGATACTGGAGTTTGGTTACCTATGTTAGTAAACTCGTCAATCGACAAGCATGCATGAAATGATATGAGTTGATGAGGCAAGACTTCTGCGTCAGGACGTAAGTGATGATGGTAGGTATTCGTAACTTGTTTCGAAAATATGTATTTCATAGTTTTTTTTTCATTTGTTCTTTATATTTATAGTCTTGTCATGATATTAAATTGTTTTATATAATAATTATTGCCAAATTCTTACTTATTTAATTAACCAAAAATACCTTTATAATATTGTATGCCAGTAATTTCACATCGAATAAAAAATAACACTGCCTTGGATAATAGCACATTTGTATATCATTTATTTGATACGTATATTATTAAACTCAATTCGTTTTTTAAATGCTATTGATATAATTTACAACATATTAATAATGAAGGATTTTGGCAACCTTAACACAGCACCTTTAATGCACTTCCTAATAATCTCGCACGAATTGCTCTAAACCATAATTTTAGCAGATAAAATACGTCTTGCATGGCTCAAAATTACAATCTTTACTGCGGGAACATAATTAGATATTAGAGAACGAGCGATTAGAGTTACTGCACAGCTTACTGCATTCTCATTTCATGGTCAAGAATAAACCGAGCGTTTAATTCCAGCTTGGTTTCTATTTAATATCCAGTATGTACAAGCAAATGTCGCCAAGTAATAAAAATGGAGTGAAAAGGGTATTATAAAGGGTATGTTATTTTAGTAGATTCTTCTGTTGATTTATGCTTTTTTGGTATATGTATTTTCGCTTGCATTCGATGTAAGAAAATATTTCATAAAGTAAGCTTGTTCACTGATCCTCGATCGAGCATTTCATAAAAGGGTGAATTTCACAATATAGTTTCAAGTTGATCACCAGTTTACATAGTAAACTTTTTCAAAAGGTGAATTTTATACACAATTGAGCTTTATTATATTTTATTTCTCAACTGTTAAGATACTAAACGTTGTAATAGCGTTAACATCTTAATTAATTTTTATAAATAAGTGCAAAAGTAGCAAGTCATTATAAGATTACACAGATATATATATTCCAATTTGATATTTACTATTAGATGCTGAATCTTATTGGATAAGAATATTTAAATTCGACAGACTAAAACTGCACTTTGCTTCAGCGTGCATCAGTATTTGCTCTCAGATAATATCTAAAAGGCGTAGGGAAGTTTCTCCAAGTCAAGTTATATCTCAATAATTATTTATTACGTACAGTAAATTCAACGCCTTGGGGAGCGATGGAGGACTACGACAAGGGCGAGTTTTGCATGAGAAGCTCTTCTTGTTGGTAGAGACTAGATAGAGATAAGAATAAAATTCCTCAGCAGAGTAGATACTTCAAAACTACAATTTGATACAGGACTTATGAGTAAATGCTGTGATTACATAATATAATATATACATATCTACATATATACGTATGTACGTATAGGTATATTGTATACGTATAGGTAATACGAGTATGAAATTAAGGATGCCATGAAATTGAAACTGTGGAAAGGATCTTAAATTATTTTTTAGGGACTGTTTCACCACTCTAGACAAACTAAGGTAACTGCGGGTAGTAATGCCTAGCTAAGAGAGATTTGAAATAAAATGAAAAATACTGTAGATAATCAATAGTTTTTTTTGGTAACTAGTCTTACAGTATCATAGAAACAAACTATAAACCAAAATGTCAAACAAAATTATAATCCTTTTTAAAATAATGCACATTAGCCTTATTATACTTTGGTAGGGTAATAAAGCCTATAGCTGTAACATATATAAACATTTACTAACTATATTTATAAACTATATTTTCTACTTAAGATCAAAATAAAATAATTATTATAATTTCACATTGAAATCTTTCAAAAACACGATAATTTGTCTAGCTCGACAACCATTAGGGCACTCAAAGATCTTCTGCTTATAAACCAACGCATTCCTCGTGATACCATTTACCGTATCTGGTGCATATGTCTCATATCGGAAATCCTGTCCTCCTCACAACCATGATAATACCATCCCGTTTTCGTCTGTGAAGTATCAGCATCCTTTTTAGTTTCAGATGTAGCATAAGATCAAAAAGGTCATTTGTGACTGGCGTTCTATACTTTATTGAATTTTTAGTTCTTCTGGGGATCTTGTTCTTCTGTGTGACCGCATACGTTCTCAAAGTTCCCCTTTGTTTAGCGCCAACTGTTACTACCAGCCGTTCTTCTGACCATAATACTCATTTTTCATAAGCATGATTGTACTATAATCATTAGTAAAATCTCAATAGAAACATAATACCTAGACCAATATACTGCAATAATGCTGTGACAGATGGAGCGACAGACGTGTAGAGGGATAGATAGGCAGATACTTCGAATCGATAAGCGTTCCTGGTTACTTCGGAACTCTAAAAAGTGAAGGAAATAAGACCTCATTTTTATAGGCATTAATACCCGCAGACCCGAAAATTAAAAAATGTCTTAAAAGATAAGAAATTTACCTTTAACATATAAGAAATTTAACTAGAATTATAAAATGCATGAATTACAGAAGATATAGAGTACAAATATACATAGTTTACTGTAATATTATCAAAATTACTTTCGATTGTTTCTGATGGATTTTTATTATTTAACTGGCGCGCGCTCTTCTCATAACAACTGACACGGGCAACGGGATACTGGGAGCCCGCGATCAGGAATCAACTTGTTTACGCCTAATGTATGTTTGAAAGTAGTGTTTGTGTGTGTGTGAGTATTTTAAATATGATTTTTGCTTCTTAGGCTTTATTACCCGACAGGCCTTCTTACCCGCATGTACCCTATACAAACAAACATTTAAAATAACGTATAAACAAAAATATTTTATTTAAAAAATATTTGTTACTTTATTACTTTATCTGAAAGATAAGATAATCATTCATTATTCACGGGATAGCACGTGCCAGCGGTCGTCAATCGCATTAAGATTGAGACCTTCCTATTTTTCACAACAAACCTCACAGTATGTATAAATAAATATTGAATTACCTCATTTATAATGAAATTACATTTTTTTTTGTTTTTATTCACATTGCTTTACTAATTGTATAACACTCAGTACTTAATATATTTATAAGAGAGAAAAACCGTTGACTGTGAGGGAAATGGCCCGGCGGAACACCGGAAGAAATCCCAGTGGACGGGAGTCTTAAATTTTTGTGTTTATTTTAAAAATAAAATTACACAAATTAAAAATGTTTTAGGGATATAAAACATATTTTTGTCTAAAATATATAAATATCATTTGTATGTTTACAATCAATTTTTAATTTTTATCAAATGTGATTTTTTTTATAATATCTGTTATTTTTCAATCACCCTCAGAATGATAAGGTTCCATTTGATACTGACACTGTTTCGAGATAATGAGCTCAAAAGTGTTGATTGAATTTCAACATATATTCATGTATATTTTGTTTTGAGTATGCAAATATGATCAGTTTTAAGGTCTTAACTTATTTTCATTATTATCAGTGACCTCTGTGAGATGAGGAAAATTAAAAATAAATAAAAACATTGTAAATTAACAATAATGATTCATAAATTGAAATAAATAACTGATGCAGTAGGAACTTTCAGCTTTTGACATTTCCTTTAATATCCGTTCAATAGAGCTGGTATGTATGGAAGAAATAAAAAATAATGCATTTGGAACCCATTTCACGCAATAACTCAAATTAGCCGAAAATGTTATTCGGAACCTAAGGCGTCGATGTTACAAAAAATACGAACCACAAAATATTTTTAAACGAATCTAAAAAAATCGGTTGGTCCTCTAAAATTTCTCGGCCAGTCTTGTCGTTAATTCAGACAAATATATGTAAATACATAATTTTTTGTTAAAATAGGACCTTGTTTCTGTTAATATTTGCACTTATTCCTTGAATTTTTTACTCGTAATTTAGTCATGTATCCACCCATAAAATATTATAGACTAGATCTAATATACCCTATGTAATAAAACGGGTGAGTGCTGTTCTGTAATGTTTAAAATGTGATACAATTATTAATTATTAATTTTTCGTATAAATTAAGGGTTATGACAATTGCCCAAAATACAGTCCATCCAATGCGTTAGCAAAACATGAACATACTCGAATCTAATACGTCAGTAAAAAAAGGTATAGATTTAAATAAATATTTGATAGTAGGTACAATAATAAAAGCGGCTGATTATGTCGAAATAAAACGATGACAAGACAGTATGTATTTATCAGCCTACATATTTTGTACTTTTGCATTCAATATCGTTCGGTATACAATTTGATAGTCGAAATAAATTAAATAATTATAAAAAAAAAGAAAGCGATCACATTTAAGAGATAACATTTTAGTGCCGTTAGTTTTTACAATGCAGTTTAATTTATTAGACCGTCAAAAATCATACGGTTATAGGTATACGTACATATAATTTGACCTGAAGTATGAACACCATTATATATTAGTTATATAAAGCAACTCTGTGTTTGCGGTGAACTTCATAAATCACGTAGCGACTTTTATAAATCAATTTGGTACAAATTTATGTAGAACACAATACATGAGAATAAATTTTGCAATGTATAAAATCTAAAACATTTTTATTTATGGTTGCGTATTATAAAATACGTGTTTCGTCATTGTTAGGATACTGTCGTCTTTCGCAATGATTTACAAGTACTTAAGTACATACATGTATAATCTTAGATATTGTGTACATAATATACATTTGCTATGCTTCGTTTTTTATCTTTCAGCTGTGATTGGTTCAGACAATATTTAATATTTTTCCCAGACACTTTTGAATGTCATACTAAATTTTAATCTACGGTTGATAAAAATAGTTTTTTTTTTTTTTTAAATAATGATGTTTGGTGATGTTTGAAATGTGGTGCTGGGACGCACGTATAAAAACACCGCACTGTAATAACACGACGCACCGGTGTGCTTATACGATAGGTGTCGTAAAGTCTGCAATACTTCGGGCATCTTACTAGAAAAAATGACAGCCTGGAGTGGCTTGTGCTGATCGTCAGTGTAGAGGGATCCAAAGGGAGAGGGTCAGAAGTAGAGACCACACCCGCTGAACTGAACAAGTGACTACCGCAACGGGCACTACTCTTGTAGCAGCGCTGACAACAGCGGGATGCCAAGAGGAATGAAGAGACGCCATCAGAATGGTCATCAATCCTACATGTTCATATTTTAATTAATAATAACTAGACCGACTTAATTAATTAATTAATTATCATTAATTTCTGAGATATTTTAGTTGTTCACAACTTATTTTAATGCATGAACTGCACGCGCCTGGTATACTGCTAGGTATGTACCAACCACCTACAAACATTTATTTTCTATCCGGCTTTGATTTCTAATTGGTTATTAAAATTCTGCAACATGTTAATATTATACAAATTATTTTACAAATTAAAAACATTTTATGAGTCTCTTCACTGTGCTAGTTATTAAAGTAATACATTTATTTATTAAACTAATCGCTTTATCTGTTAATCCTATTAAAAAATCATTATAATAAATTATGCATCTGTAAAATAATTTTTCGTCTTTGGTTTCAAAACATTTTGCTTGTTCTTTTGGTGTCAATGCAACCATAATTTATTGCACTCAGAACGAAACAGCCTCCGGTTACTTCTGGACCCAAATGATTTTTTTCGAGCTTAACCATTGTTTATTTCTCTTTTTAAACGGGCGGACGATAAAAAATGTTGGTACCTTTTGTGTTCCACTCCCTCGCCAATGGATCTTTTTAAATATTTACTCTTTTTTTAAAAAAGTCATCATGGATACGTACAAAATAAATAATAATATATGCTATATGCGTTTAATCAAATTAAAAAATATTATGTTGCACGCTAAACTTCTTAATCTCATTAACTTTATTTATTTAAAAAATCGTCTAAAAAATAACATCGAAAGAAGGGAAATAGAAAGTCTAGAATGAACTGCTTGTACGCGTTCTTCGAATACCAGAGAAAAAAATGACAAACGGTTTCTATCTGAAAAGCCTGGTGGTAACTTGTGCAAAGAGAGTTTGCATCAACAGGAGCAAAATAGGGCAGGCGAAGAAAGTTCTCCGTTATTAAAATTAAGGAGGATCATTTTACTTATTTAATTTAACAAGTTCTTATTTTGAGTTATCCTAGTCTACCGTACTCGATATTAAACGAACATAATTTGATCCACAATAATTCTCGCCGGGGAGATTCGGGAGTTGGTCCCTTGTAACATCAAAATATAATCAAAGCAGACCCGAGGTATGTGATAAAAAAATTGTTATTCTAATGGTGACTAATCATTTTTTCCTACCGACACTCCTCACCGCAAGTGCTCTAAATTGTTGTCGAGGTGGAATTCCTTACTTAAAAAATCTGGAAGTCGACAAAAAAGACGATCGACCGTGTTCCACCGCTACGGTTATTAGGTGGGCAGCATTATTATCGGAAAGCCATTACAGGACTTGGATGTGTGGTACTTGGTACGTAGTACTTGCCATGCAAGGCCATAAATTGACTTCGATTCGGAGGAAGAACAACACCATTTTTAAAATGCCTTCATTCTCAGATCAGGCAGTGTAGCCCGAAACGTCGGCTATGACAAAAACCGAGGCATAGCAGAATAACCCGCAAAAAATCATATTTTCATCTGACAATTGGGAAAAACGTGATCTTGGAAACTTATAATTTTCTAACAAATAATCTTTAAGAAAAAACATACCTCACGACGTCACGCACTATATTTTTTGAACTGATTGGTAACGAATCCCGATTTGATCCTAAGATAAAACAAATTCTCACTTGAAAGAAAATGCATTTTTGATTATTTTTCTCTGTCTACTTCCTCGTCAGAGTGCACTTACTTACTTATCATCACGCCGTTTCCCCGCAAAGGTAGGCAGAGAGGATACATCACCACACTCTTCTGTCCTGACACACAATTCTTGCCTTATTCACATTCATACATTCTTTCATATAAACTCGACGATTATTAAGATTTTTAAAAGGACCATCCTCCAGTATCTAGTTTACTTGCCAAGTCTTCCGCGGACGTCCTCACTTGTATCATATATCTTTCTTACCATTCTCTCCTCATTCATCCGTTCCATGTGACCAAACCTCCTAAGTGATCCTTTCTTAATCTTACTTACTAAGGTTAGCTTTACATTCTTTACTCTATCATAAATGGATCTGCCACATATACACCTAAGTGATCTCATTTCCACTGCATTCAGTCTATTTTCGTTTCTATTCCACCAGCTTCAGGCCTCACTTCCATACATCAGTGTCGGTACCAGGATTCTATTGTGAACCGCTAGTCTTGCCTCAGTTGACAAGTTTCCATTAGCTATAATTCGATTCAAAGCGCCGTTCACTTTATTTCCTGGAGTAACCCCCCTTTCGATATCTTTCTCTGTCTTTCCGTTTCTATCAAACATACTTCCCAAATACACAAACTCATCTACTTGTTTCAAACATTCATTACCTACAATTATTTTGCACGTTGTCTTGCCTTCCTCCTTCTCGAATACCATCACTTTCGACTTGTTGACATTCATAATAAGGTCGCTTTTCTTGCATACATCGTATATTCTACTCACTAGCTTCTATAATTCTTGTTCATTATTCTCCATTAATACTCCTTCATCGACGTCCAATAAATAGCATACAATGAAATCGCTCATTTTTGCTCCTACATTAATATATTCCAGTTTTTTCACACAATTATCCACATACAAGTTAAACAGCCAGGGAGACATTACACAACCCCGCTTGACACCCTCAGTAATGTCAAAGCGTGGTGTTATGATCCATTTATCCTTACGCACGCAGAACTTCCTTCATATAGGGATGCGATAAGATCAGAGTGTACAACTGACTTATTTAGTTTGCTATGTTCTATTTTCGATAGTAGTCGAAATAGTCGATGATAATTAAAACAACAGCTTAGCGATTTAAGGAAATCGCGTAAAATAGTATTGTCATCGAAGGAGCCATTTTAAATATTAAAAGTACTCTGATTATTTTCATTCCTAAAACTTTTAGCCTCGTTTAACTCGTGAAGCCATAAATTAAAATATTTTTCGTGCAAGAGAATGCAAACAAGTGGATAACAAAATGTAATAAAAATAATCTAAACAGACATTGTGTTGTTCTTGCCATGTGCCCAGCGGATATGTAAATTCATACCGACCACGTTTTGTTTTTACCATTAAAAGCCTTCGTAACTAAAAACCCTTTACGGCTCTAATTATACACCCGAGTCCGGGGGAATATTTCAACAACGACGAATTTTGTACGAGGTTCGACTCCGCTGTGGGGACCGCTACGACCCGTGATGGCGTCCCTTATCGAACGCAGCCGATGCATTTTAATTCAATCGACGCCATTTACTTAAAAGGGTTATCACGGCCGTACATAAAAATAATTGATAATCAAAAATAATATAGTTAAAAAACGAAATGAAAGGTGCATTCCGTTGCGGTCGAAGTGCCTAAAGACATTTTTAAAAGCGGTTAATTATGCGCATACGCGGGATAACGTTTTTCGTAATCTCAACAATGTACAAAAAAATTGTACGAGTATGTTGTTAGTTTTCCGCGCCAAATTATCGTATTTATTTCTCGGGGCCAGCATGGAAAACCATGTCATCCAAAATTTTCCAATTTTCGTTTCAGACATTTCTTATTTACTGATAATAATTGACATTATGTATTATAGATTTCGGAGCATTGTAATGTCGTTTTTTTATTAGGTGCATAAATTTAAAAGACAGATTATTTAAAAAAAATACCTAAGACATAAAATCACTATATGAGTCGTAGCTAAAGTAATAGTTAACGAAATACCTCAACATACATCTTTTTCTCCATGGTGTATTTTAGCATTCATTACAGCTTATTTCGGTTATAAAAATTACATATAAACTCAGTTAAAATAGATGAAAATTTTTATTTTAACTTTAGTTAGATTAGTATAGATTAGTTAAACTAACCTACTACTAGTTTCAACATAAATAGAATTGTTATCACTTCGAATAAAACCATATTTTTATATTTCGCTTAAATTTAAAAATAACATTTTTATATCGGTCATTTTACTTGCTAAAACTGGATGCAGAGTGCAGAGGCCTAAGGCAAACCAATTAAGATCAATCTGTATGCATGAGATAAAGCAATTTTATAACTTGCATATAAATATATATTTACAAACTGAAAAGCAAAAGTTTTAGAATGTTTTGTTTAAACTCGAGGAAGGTTTGAAATGATAATCGTATACATATAATTTATATTATCGTATAACAATTAATTAAAAGTTTTTTGCAAATATAAGTACGAGTATGTATATAAATGCTTGACAACTTAACCTATGTCCGCAATGTCATTTCATTAATGCCGAAATGAATGAAAGGAACTTAAATACATTTTTCGCTAGAGAAATAAATTGCCCGTCGACTAATGCAGATTAGTAGCTTGATCACAACGCATTCGTATTATAAATATATATTTTTTACATATACATATATAGGTACTTATGTATAATACATTCTCTCATTAATGTCGTTCTCCTCTTTGTTGAGGGTCGTGATATCTCATGTGAATCTGCCTATGTAGGTAAATTTCAGATATCTGGATCAATCTTCCGTAACTCTTGAAGATGTTCTCGTTTACTCTGTTCATCTAATCATCTAGTGCATCCTTAACATCTAGTTCCTGAGTTTCTTTCAGACACAATATAATTAATATTGTATGTATAATAATGTGTTCGTCAATCAATTTGGGTATTGATGATTCAAAACAATGAGTTAATTTTCTTTTCTTATCCATCGTTTTAATTTTTTTTAAATTTAAATATGTATTAGTATTTAAAACTTATTTAAAAATATATGTTTACCAAATATCCTAGATTTTACTTGAACAGCGTAATCACATAGGCCCCAGCCCTGTCACTTTATTTTGAGATGAGTTTAAACTCCGCAAATTGCAAATATTGACTTTAATCACTTTTTGTTTTACGGACTGGATCTTTTATAATTCTATTACAGTTAAACGTTCATTAAAATTCATAGGGGAGAAGAAAATTGGCCGTATTGTGATACCGCCCTTTGAGCCAGGATTGCCTGAATTGTTTACCATATTTACCCTCCAGCGCTATAGAATCGAAACATAAAGACCTAACTAAATTGTTCCAAATGAAATTAACAATAAATCAAATTCGATACCCTTCGGAGGCACAGGTGCTCTGCCTTCCATTCAGGGTTGCTAAGCTGAAAAGCTTTTGATCTGATAAGAGATATCATTATAAAAAAGTATAATAGTTTTATTATACGCTTTTTTTTAAATCCAGATCAAATGAATGTTCTAAATATTTTCAACTTTTTCTCTCACTTTTTTCTGCATTAAAGGAGAAAGTACATTATAATCCTTTTAAATTGACCTCACTGTTTAAAGTATACTGTATTTTCTGAGAAAACATTTAACTGGTTAAATTATTGTTTCGCTTTTTATTATGATTTTTGTATTTACAGATAAACCGTGATTGTTCTAATAAAATAAACAAATAAATATATAATAATTTTAATTGTTTTATATAATATTTCGTAACTAATACGCTAGTCTTATTGAAACTTTAAATTGAAAAATTAAGTGAATTACAATATCCCGGTTACAAAACTTTGTGATTGGTTTTATATTTTCTAGAAAAACTATTCTGAATCATTTTATATATATAGCGCTAAATGCTTAAATAATCTTTGGACCCATTAAATTCTCAACGATCTACTAAAAAGTTTACAATTATAGCTTTTGTCTTTTGTTATATATTATACTATCATTTGTTTAATAATAGATTTTATAATAATATGTTTGATTGAAATTATATCATGAAATCATCAATTGACCCAATAGTTAATTTAAATTGTTGTACAAATTTTGTCTATTTTGTAATCATAAATTGATCATTATTGTCTAATATTTCAGACTAATGTTCTAGAATATAATTTTATCCTGATGTGCATTAGATTAATACCGCATTGTTGTTCAATTCGAGTCTTGAAGGGCGTTTTGAATTTGCCTTGGTACATCTCCCATATTTCATCTCGGATCCTTCTAGAACTCATCCCTGATTACCAGACCAATCCCATGCAGTCCTCGGGCCAGTAATACATAACGTCAGATAGCGCGGTCATTCCATCGCTGCCAGCCCATAACATTATAATAGCCAATTAAAAATCTGATTATAAAATACAGGTAGGTGTAGTATTATAATCTTGGAATTTTGTGTTCGTATTATTCATTATCTGATTTCTTATCACGCGCAAATGCGGTAATAATCCCTTTTTCTGGTGATTGCTTGGTTATGCATTTAACACAATCATCGATAGTTATTAAGATATTTTGAGAATCTCTTGAGACCAAAGTACCTTATTTTGGATTTAGATTCACTGGAGTTCCGTTACAATGCTTGAAGAACTGTGCTTCTAGAACTAAATTAAATCTTAGATTCAGTACATTTTTATTTTTACGAAGTTTCTATTCTCAGATAATGAAAAACCTACCACCGATCATGAGTCATGAGTCAAAGTAATGTATATATCGTTATATATAATTTAGGTTCGAGATACATTTTTAATGTTATGAAATAGTAAAAACTGCAGATTTTCATACTTAATCAATAACGATTCAAAATAGTATTTTCAATAAAATTTGAATTGCAAAATTTCGCATTGATATACACAACGATATAGAAGAGCACCTCCGCTTGGTGTGTCGGATGCTGCGTGTATGAAATGATTTCTGCGGATCAAGATCAATGCCTTTTGCGGCAGCCTTCCAATTTCGGATGCCATCTTCCTTGACAGTTTGATAGGAGAACCGAATCAATCACACGACACGCGTCGAGGATTTTAGATTCATCACGAAGATCCTGTTCAGATGCTGTTTCACCCAAGGCTCAATTGGACCAATTTGGTCTTAGTTTATCTCCATGAATTATTTACAACCAACAACTGCCTATTATACAAAAAATCTATTTAACATATTCATTTTCTGGGTGTGTAATTTTTTATTAGTCGTGTGCTTTGATGTCCACGATCTGCTGTTCATGATTTAAAATCTCGATTTAAAAACATCTAAAAATAATACAAGTTGAGCCTGCCTAACTGAGATATAATTAACAACTATAGCAGTACAAACGTATCCCTAAATCTAGATCGCTGCTTATAGTAAAAACATTTAATACAAATTAAATGTATATCTTTGTAAGTCATACATTTAATTTGTATTAAATATTATGTTCTGAAAAATTGAAAATTCACAATTAGAATGAAAATAAAACATTTACATTGGAAATCAGATATTGACTTTCCCAAAAACGTAAAATTTTAATTCTTGATATACCAGTAAATTTCTAGCAGAAATATTGCTGCACTGATAATATGGCGTATAAATTAAAATAATATTTAAAGACTAACGTATGTCGTGTCCAATTACCGTACTTTGTGAGCATAAATCGATAAATACAGGCTTTACGTTTGGTGTTTTTGCTAGTTTAATCACGGTTCAAGGACTGTTGAATGACGCATTCAACTCGAAATTCATATTTTTTTCTTAATTTATTATTTTAGAAGTATACTGTATCTTATTTCTGAAAAGTGTTTACTAACCGGTTAGGTTAGCTTTATTCTCTATTTTTTATTCTTCTAAAGTAATAATAATAATATGAAAGAAAGAAATGACTAACAATACAATATTATAGTCAAACTTTCTCCTCACCAACTTCACAATCACGAAAAAATTAAACTAAACAAAAAAATCTATTTTTTCAGTTTTTTAAAAAACATGTCTGATTATTTCCACAGAAAGCAAATCTCTTATACGCAGAAATAATGCAATGTATGATAATTTGAACGTGATATCTAGTATGAATTAGAGTGTCTCTAGCTAAAACATATTTAAAAAAAAAATCTTTCCTAAGTAGTAACTTCTCGGTATCAATCGTATTCAATTCAACACAGTAGAAAAAGGTTAATTCTTCCTCCTATTGAAAAGGAGGTGCTAAGAGTCTATACTTAATATGTCTTTTACATCACTTAATAATAAATCTGAGAGAGCTCTGATTGGCCAATCGAAGACTGAAAACGTTTGCTTCGTTTTCGGCATTTTTTACTCTTTGGTACAGTACTTTTTACGATGCTATGTGTGTTGCGTTCCAAGTAATGACACGCTCGTATAGAAGCCATTATCTGAGAGGACGCGACGAATTTTGGACTGATAGAAAAAGTGGGCTGTGTACGTCTGCTCATACATTCTCGCTCGCCGCTCCGTATGTAATTCCGGTGAGGCTCTCCCGCTTCTTAACGGCCTGTTGCGGCCTGCGCTGCTGCGGGCATCGGGTGGTCAGAAACGCATTTAACATGAATACTTCATTTCTCTTTTATTATAATGGGGAACGTCTTTACGCGCACTCTCCTCCTGTCGTCTCATGAAATAAACTTGCAGTACCATATTTGGTGAGAGAAGTAACTGAGTTGTCACCCTCCAACATCAACTCTGCTGCGACAGCGCGAATCCGTCTCATCCTGGTACTGCTTAATTGTGGAGTGACTAGCCAGCGTCACTTCATTTGTCTAGATGGATAATTTAAACACTATTTCAAATAAAATACGATTAAATAATAATTAAAAAACGTAGTGTGAAGTAAGATATACAATAAGAATACGCAAAAAAGTTTCACTTATAACGCACATATTTACACACTCCAGATATATAATCATCATCAGTAATGCTACAACTCAGGATGAATCTTAGCTACCTGCAGAGTTTGTTGCTATGTATTTCTATCTGTGAAATCCTTCTTCCAGTTAATCACTCCCAAAGCACGATAATCTACTAGCATACCATCGAGCCATCTCAACTTCTACCTACCGCTGTGCCCTTGCAGAACACTGAACAAAGCCTTGTCTGCGGGTTCATAGTCTTCTGTGCGATACGAAAACCTGGGGGGTACTTGTATTAGCCAGCGTAATATTACAATTTTAATTGATTTTATTTACCACAAATATTACATGTCATAGAGTTCCGCATTATCTTTATATTCAGATACCAATGTCATATTCTACGGAGACTTCAATATCTCAGACACAATAAACTAAACTAAAAATGTAACTAGATACGCGTCTCTATATCATGTTTAGCAATTTGTCACGGAAATATGATAAGTTTGCTTTACAATTTGGTGTTTTATTAATATAATTTACTACTTATAGTATTTGTATATTATGAAGTTTAATAATGAAATATGTGTATGAGTAATAATAGAAACAGTATTATTTTTCATCAGTAATTTTAACTAAGTTTGTTTCTCCGAAGAGCTAAGCAAAGAGATAGAGCCCCACACTAGTCTCGCCTCATCCACATATCCTCATACAAGCTTGTCGATTATTGAGGCTTCTAACAGGACTATCTTCCAGTATGTGTATTTCTAGTGACATCAACACTTGTGTTATATATCTTTCTTACTATTTTCTCCTCATTCATCCATTGCACGTGACCAAACCACCCATGCGATCCTATTTAATCATATTCACTGCTAAGATCAGCTTTATGTTCTCTACTAATTTCTACATTCTTTACTTTGTCATAAATGGACATTGCTTTTTAAAAAATGTACCATAATATGTAATACATACATTTTATAACATATCATATTTTTTTTAGATACTTGCACTTACATCACAAAGATATTTCTAAGAGGGGTCATATATTATACCTAATATTCTTATTAGCCCTATTAGTTTTCACATTCTTCCTGTTCACCCTGTCTTAGTGTCCGGTTGCCCGCCAGACCAGGTGTTACGGCCTCGGCCATATCTGCGCAGTCACGATTTTTAAACAGATTTCTTTCATCCCAACACACACACACATGCACATACACACTACTACTCCTCACCACCACGCGGGAAGTCACTCCCATTACAGACACTCGATATCTTAGATGAGATGTTTTTTCGGTCAGGTGGAACTAATCGTCTTAGTCTTCTAGCTGCATACTTCACCTCTCTTACATCTTGCACTGTCACCAAACTTTCCGTTAGTGTTTAATCATTTTCTTTAAATTTAAACACTCGCGTTAGACCCTTAGCAACATGCAATATGTTTCTTATATTGAGGCGAGATAAAATAATGAGTATTGGAAAGAAAATATAATTTGGTTATTTAGATCTGGTCAATAAATATTTTGATTCTGCAGGACTATACAAATGTGTCTTCCGACCGGCAAGAGAGCCTGAACTCTCTCTTCATCTGATGATGATTAACTGGTGTTAAATCATCATTTTACTACTAAAATGTGAGTATTGGTACAATTGAGATATATTTATCTTGGGTTCGTGCACTGATTCGATAAATTAGTCGACAAAAAATAGTAAATAATAAAATGTTTTAGTTTTAAACCACTTTATTATGCACAAATACTAAATTAAATTAGTTTCAGTTGGACCCAACCTTCTTTAGGGTAATATAATATATAGACTAACCTAAGTATATACATTTATATAAGAGGTTAAGAAGACAGAGCAACAGTACATCAGATTGGGACATAATCAGGCCTATTCTCAAAATTGCAATATTGAAATGAAGGTGATTGTTACACCAACCCTCAAAAATAGTGTTAAATCGAATGAGAGAGAGGGAGAGAGAGTGAGGGAGTGAAGAAGATAAACGTACCATAATCTGTCAAAACTATCTGTCTATTTTTGAGGGTTGGTGTAACAATCACCTTCATTTCAATATTGCAGTTTTGAGAATAGGCCTGAGTATCAGGTAGGGGGTGGGAGAGAAGGATAGAGATTACACGGGAACAACTTCGATATCAGACTATTGTATAGATGTATTCGATTATTTAGTATCATAATAAAGTGGTATAAAACTAAAACATTATATTATTTAATTATAATGACAATGTGTGCTTTCTTTCAAAATAAAAATGTATTTGTCAAAATGAATATCTATATTTACAATCTATAACAGCCTGGTTCAACGTTCCAACTTATCACAATATTATCATATTAATAGGCAGAGAAAACAAAATGTTATTGAAGAATTTTCATTAGAATTTTACTCATCTCTATTCGCAATTCACACAGATATTAAATTCGTATATTTAAGATGAACAATTAAATACTTGCTATCGATGTTTTTTTGGAGTTGCAAGTCTAAAATAAGTTAATAATTTGGGAGTAACTATCAAATACTTACAAATAAAATAAATAATAGATCTTTTTAGGTACCGAACCCCTAAAATATTTTTACTCGAAGTTCCAAGCACAGAACGAATTATTATGATTCACGGCCAAAACACTCACACTAAAAACTATTGGAAAGAATTCGTTTATTTTTGAAAGCATCGTCCATATATTTCATACATGCTACGCTGCCGTACAGCCGCGCTGCTTACTGTATATGTTTTTGATAGGAATTGCTTATTTTTTTGTCTTAGGTAATCTTAGGTTAATCTTAGGTCTCCGAAAACTTAACACAGTGTAAATAGTTTAATAAATTCATTATCATATTTTACACGAGGCAAAATTTTATCTGGATCGAATAAAGTTATAGAACAATAATCTTAAATTATAAAAAAAAACGTAGGCCCATATATATTGTCACAACTTACACTTGAACACAATTATTATTTTTTATAAAAATCATTTGTTGAAATATTAAAATAAATGTCCTAAAATGTTAATTATATTTCAATTTTTAGAGTTTTAATTTATTGTATATTTGTTGAACACGCGATGTCCTGGTAAAAAGTATGCACGTCACGATTTTGTAAATATAAATCAAATTTTAGTATAAAAAATTTGGTTGTGCTTGAATATTACGATGGAAACCACATTCAAGTAAAAAATATTATATAACTAATAAAATACCTTTAAAAATTCAAAATATTTTATATAAAAAATGAGGATACGCCCTTTTAATTAAAGTTTTTTTTAATTCTCAAGGTTTTCCCGAGTTCCCACCTTCAACTTCCGATTCGCAAAGCCTCACGATTGGTTTACTGATTATTTAGAGAGATACCGAAAATAATCTTGATAGCTGAATAAAATGCTGTTTGCTTGTATTGATGTTGAGATATAAATTAATGAAAATATTATTGTCCAATTAGTATATAAATTCAACTGAATTCCCAGGAATCGTTTATAAAAGGTAAATGTTTTTTTTATAATTTTATCTTTGCATTTAGTGGTATCCCGATAAAAGTATTATTTCATAAAACATCAACATGCAATAAAGATAACATAGTTTTAATTTGAGGACGTCAGAATCAACCTTAACATGCATAAATTGACATAAAAATATTGAAAATATTCTTTCCAGGCGCAATAAAATTAATTCGAAAATTCTTTCGATTTCAGTATATTATTAAAATATATTAAATAATATGTACGTCAAATAAGTTTATCGTAAATATACCTAAATATATTGGTAATATACAAAAATATATCTACCAATTCTGCTTTTGATTACTGTACTGCGTTTAACAATGATCTACGCAACTAATAGACTATTTAAAAAACCGCTAAAATTTTATTATATACACTAATAGAGCAATTAGCTACGACCGTCTGCTTGTTGCTGGTCCGGTTGCTTCGCGGCCAATTGTGACTGCTGCGCGGCCACGGCTTGTGTTATAATAAATTCTATATTTAAAATATTAATTCTTAAAATGATTTAAATACGTAATATAATAGAAGATGTATCATTTCGGCGGTGACACGATATACGGTCTGTGTTTTCCGAGCGAGTAGATATAGTAGGGCAACTATACAGCGGTTTGTATCTTGGCTTAATATACAGAGTAGTAGATAATTATTAATTAACAATTCACGTTTTCTAAATTTTTGATGAAAGAAATGTTCGCATCTTTGGTATTTTCTTAAGTATTTTAGACCGTAAAATCACAACTTACTAGCGTATTTTATACATTATTAATTGATCAGATATTATATATTGACTATATTTTTATTAGGAAAATAATATAATAATATTATTATTTAAACAAAAAATAAATAAAATAAAATAATATTATTTTTACAACGATAACATCATATTATTTATTTACGAAAAAAGTTCACAGTAATTAGGATATATTTTTATATAACTTAATTAGGCCTAGAACTATAACGTACCGTCGCCCCGTTTCGCCCCAGAAGTAGTAGAAAGGATAGAGCGCCACATACTTCTGTCCTGATACACAACCGTTACATCTTATCATGCGTGTCCGTCAATTGTTAAAGACCACGTCTATGGTTCATTTTATGGTATTTCATATAATAAATGTATATGCTGGTTATAAAGGCTGTTTTTTTAGAGGTTTGTTTTTAGATTGGCAACACTTTTACCAGCGAAAGCCAATTTGACAGCTAACCGCTGATTTGTGCTCAGTTTGGTTTGCCATTTCACCATGAATAGACTTACGCCAGAACAATTCTTGCAAATTTATTTCGAAAATCGTGATTCAGTTCGCGAAACTTCCGTACGCGACGTCCATTTTACAGTCGACATCGACCATCCATCATATAACCTTTCGTATAACTTTCTTATAACCACAGATCGTTTTCGCACCACGCATACTTTAATTGATAATACGCATTCGCAAAGACATTGTACAGTAGCCACCGAAAATGCTGTTGTTTCTTCAAAAATGATGCCGGCGTATGTTACATGTAAAACGTCAATGGAGAGCGCTATAGATCCATGATTACTGACTTTTTCGATCCCCAATTGAATGACATTGTGGAAGAGCTGCGGTTTCAACAAGACGGCGCAACATGCCACACAGCGCGTGCCACAATCAATTTTTTGAAGGAAACATTCGATGAGTGCATAATTTCGCTTACTAGACCTGTGAATTGGCCTCCAAGATCGTGTGATTTAACACCTTTGGATTATTTTCTGTGGGGATATATGAAGTCGCTATTCTACGCCGATAAACTAAGCCAACATTCGTCGCGTTATTACCGATATACGTCCCCAGTTGCTCTAAAAAGTGGTCGAAAATTGGATTTCCAGATTGCGCTTTATTCGAGCCAGTCGCGGCGCCCATATGCGCGAAATCATATCAATAGCATAAAATTATATTTCCAATAAATTCAATACCATGGCCATTACCTTTATAGCTGATCACGCTGGAATAAATGCATTATTATTATTACCACGATTTTTATTTGCTTAATCTCATTTTAAAGTTCTATACCTCTAAAAAAAAAATTCTTTACTCAACGACTTACCTTCAACATGATTACTGCTTAAATCAAGATTAACGGCGAGAAACCTTACCGATTTTTTTTACCTTTTCAGGAATTTATTTCCAGCATTCCAATGAGAAGATATGTTGCTGCATCAGAATTTATTTTTTATTACTTTGATAATCATCTAAGATGCAGGTATATCGGATAATATTTGTGTTTAGTGTCTATCGTAAGCAGACGCCAAGTGTACAGGATGTGATTGACGTCATCCGTAATATTTTAGGGGTGTAATACGTTTAATCTTTCCAACAAATATATTCACACTGTACATAGCGATTTTCAAGGTTTTTGATTGATATTATTACTTTTGTGTTATCACTCGAAGTTGTAAATGTCAAAATAGGGGGAGGTTCACCTGTCAAATGCAGATTATTTATGTTTTAAATAATTTAATTGAGATTTTCTCTATTTATCAAATGATATTATTACGCTTTGATGTAATTGTATCTGAAGATCTTAAACAAAGGTTATCTCTATCTAGGTGAAATTTGCGTTTAGAGAGATACTTTTTGAATTTCAAAGAAAAAAATTCTTCCATAGAAACGCACCCTTACACCCGTGTATGTATTTACATTTTTATAAATATATAAAATATGTTTAATTACTAACTATTTACATAAGGTATATTTGAATAACTTTCTATTCTGTTTTCGGAACACAAGTCTTTTATATGAAAGCTTTTAAAAAAGTCAATTAAAATAGTTTATCCATCAGTAACGGTGCGCTCTCGAAGCTAGCATCCTCCTCATTCGAGTTATTCAGTATCAATAAATTGAAGTGCTTCTTAATTAATATTCATAGATATTCAAATTTGTGCTCCAGTCGTCATTAGACATTTTAAATTTACGAGTGCTCGTTTTTATAAATCGATTTTAAGTCAAATTTAATTAATCTCCGGGGATGTTTAACGATGCAACATTATTTTTTTATATTCTGTCTCGTCGCAATTTTTGCATAGATTGTCGATTTATTATCGCAGGGTTGTTTTTTTGTTATGGCAATCGTTGTTGCGACTTAATTTGTTTTAAATATGAAAACGCTAAAAAATCAAACTGTGTCTAGATAACTATTAATAAGAGTCACAACCAATTTATTTTTCACATGAAAACATTCTTGGTGGCATATATAAAAAAATTAGACTGAAGCGAAATGCTTGATACTGAGGCTAAACTTTAAAAAATGCGTTCATTTTGTCTGCTTTCTATTTCACCGCTTGGTGACGTACTCCGTTAATTGTGCGAAAAATAAAACAATAATTATTTATATATTTGAATGAATTTTCGGTATGTTTGGTGCCTTCGCTTGCTTACAAAAAAATCATGGTTTTTAATCGAATATAATCATGTTTTAAGATGTTGGTTTATGATCCACGTTTCGTAATTGCTACGCTCTATATTTGTTTTTTTTTTGTATAGCTTTCATAAGCATTTCTGAATACGCATTTAATAAAAGGGCTCCAGTCATTTGTTTCACAGTTTTAACATTCATACATATGAAATATGATGAGATTTCGTACTAGTCGATGGATGATATAACGTCTAAATCGGTTAATTTTAAAATAACATGTCTAATCATTTTTATATAATATTTTGTATAATTCATCACATAATTTTAATGTAAATTTTTTTTATTCGAAAAGTATTTATTTAAATATTATTCATATTAAAAACAAATTCATTGTACTTCATTTTTAATAATGAACGGTTTATTATCTTTATTTTATAAATCACTATGAGTTATTTATAAGTTTAAAAGAGCATTTAAGATCTTTAATTAATAATGATTTTTCAGAATTTCTAATCATTTATTAGAAAATAATCAAACTTTTGTTAAAAATTTGGTAAATTGTCTATTTTACATATAAACATTGTTAGTCTTAAATTGAATAATTTATAAATAAGTAAAGCGTGTTAAACTAACCAAAATATTATAAAGAACTATCTAAATTTAACCACTTGTCCTATCCAAAAAATATTCCTAAAAAAAATTTTCAATAATTTTGGATCATTAAATCTATTTTCATCTCTTTCATCATCGTAATAATTTAAGTTAGGTACTATATTGAATTATTTTTATGATTATTATTTTTTAAATTGAATTTCAAACATAAGAACATTTTGACATATTATTAATGTTAATGTTAATGAAACCGGTTGAATATAAATAAATAACTCACTGTGGTTTATAAAACAAAGTTAATATACTTTTTATTCATTAAATATTTTTAAAACTCATGAATTAAGTCCAAGATATTTATAAGTCATGTTACATATCGACCACTCCTACATAAAGTATCGTAAATAAAAAATGTCATTTTTAATTATTATAGTATTTTGCACGTACTTGATACATTTGTAAATGGCTGTAATTGTTTTAATATTGCGTTTATTAGTACCTACATCATAGAATACAATATATTTTTATAAAAAATCAGCCACGTAAATTAATATCAAATACTAGAATGATTAAAAATATCATTTTTAACTTACAATATTTTGCGTAGGAGGGCTCGATATGTAGATATCTCTTTTTTATTTTTTATTGTACATACTTATTTTGTTTCAATAATACAAATGTACCTGACATAGTAGGATGTATTATTTATTTAAATAAATGTAAACTTTTTTGAATAAATTATTTTTTATAAATAATTAGACAAAATACTTTGTTTAAACCGCTATTTATTGATTATTCTACATATTTCGATACCTGTGGTATCTTCTTCAGGAAATAATTAATAACATGTAGAATAATCAATAAATAGTGGTTTAAACAAAGTGTTTTGTCTAATAATTTATAAAAAATGAGGCCAGAAAGTAATTTTGCAAATATTGAAGAAATTATTTCTTGTTATTCCCAATGAGTCTTTTTAATAAATAGTGTCCGTACATGTGTGCAATGTGCATGTATAATAATTTAAAACGTAAGTCATGAATTTGATCTAGTTCGACTTCCATAGTCGCCCGTCGTCGTCAGTTATATCGTCCGAACATTCTTCGTAGACGAAGTTCGTTCACTCCGCCAGCCGCGCTCCGCGTCTCCGGGAAGTAGCCGCCGTCGAATGAGATGTCCGAATGTAATCGAAACATTAAGCTTTATAGGAATTCGTTAAGCATTTTTACCGTGAGAAGCCTGATCAAAAGCAACTGCGCACATTCGGCTTAATCGCTCGATCATGTAAATTTATGATTCATTAATCTCAAATACACACGATCTGATGGAATTCGGGTCGGCGATGCCAAGGCGGTTAACAAAAAATGCCATTTCATCCGATCGATGATCGAGTGATTGCTGCAGATTTTTTGTGCATGTGCCGCGCGACTGCGCGAATTTCTTTCCCCCGTGCAGTCAAAACAGAACGTCGGTCGTGAAAGCTTCAGATGCAGGCGATTAAATCCGTTGATTTTTTTTTGCCAGTATTAATTATTTTGAAATTTATGCTTGACAGTTGGAGATGAAATTGCATGATTGTTATTATTTAATTAAACAAGTTTTTTTATTGACATGCAGCGCTCTAGCGGGGGCGGCCGGACCTATAAATATATTTCGGTTTTATTTTAAATTAAAACAATAACGTGTTTCTCATAATAGCTTTTGCACTTGTTCATTTTAGAAATTATTTTATTTTTGGAAATTAAATTGAGACCAACAATCAGAATTTTTTTTATATTTCCCACCCAATATTTACTAATTTTACGAATTTAAGAGCGATTAATTTGACTTTTAGGTCTTAATTATATGATAATATTTATTGATACTGCTGATTTTCAGTTAACCTGTAATTTTTGTTTTTTGTTAAGTGTAGGTACCATATTATAATATTATATTCTCCAAAATCACGATTAAGTTGAGGTTAGCTTTTGGGAGCAAATGCATTCTATTTTAAATGTATGTACTTCCTCTCATTTTTTTTATAAATTCGGATTAATAAAGTGATTTACAATCAAGACGTCATGTTTCTACATACTTGTGTATCAAATAGTGTATTTCTGGTGTAATATTATTTATATTTTTGAAGTGTACACGGCAGTTTATCAGATGTTTATCTCGGCTTGTTAATCTTCAAAGGAGGCGACATTTATCTTGCCGCTTACGGTTGTGTAATTTATTACCCGTTATCAGTACTAATGTTAAACTTTATCAGAATTGATGTTCGATATAATGTCTTGAAGCATAAAACATTTTCCATGCGCGCGCTAATCCAAAAGACAGATTATTTTTATTTATTTTCAGCCCTCAATATGGTTTATACTTTTTAAGTCCCATGACAGGTATCGTCGATATGATCAGATCCAATTTTTTTAACAATACAATGTTACCACTTGGGTTGTTAACATATAATACTTAGTATTTTACAATGCATTAAACTATTATATCAAATGTAATTTTATCACAGAATTCTATAATATTAATATAAATATAAAGAATAAATTAAAGAAAAATACTGAATAGAATACATTATAATTTTTTACACATTATCTAAAAACAAAAATACGATTTGAAAAATTGTAATGGTTTAATTTGATATTTATGAAGATACGTCTTAAAAATTTTGTGTTTCCCAAATAATATCAATTAATTAATATTATCTTTGATTAAACATTTGTCTTTGAGATTAGACATCATTATTAATTTAAACAGACAATATACATATAAGCCGATCAATGTCAACATAATACAAAATTTATTATTTGTTTACCTTAATTAAAGTTTCTTTTCAAATTTATCTGTACTCCAATATAGTTTACTTGTATTTATATATACCTATATTTATTAACTAATCTTAGTAATCATTTGTGTACTTTTTTTTTATACAAAAGTTAACTTACAAAATATATGTATAAGCTCTCTGCCGAGAAATTAGTAAATTAAGAAATCTGTTTCTTAATTAGTCAAATTAAATTTATATCGATTATGTCACAAAAATTTTCTCTGCGATTTCAACGTGCATTATTTTATCGTATTTTTTTCTCTCTTTGCGATCATAAAGCATTTCCAAGCAAACTACACGCGGAAGTTTTATGATAGTAAACCGGTAAAAATACTCGTTAAGTTCTCGGAAGATTCACACCTTATTTTAAATGCCATTACGAGCCATAAACGTTTTAGCATTTTTTTCTGATTTACCTTCGATAATGAAAATGTAATTAAACGCAAGATTTATCGCAAACATATCCGAAGTGGAAGTAGCCGAGCAACGCACTAATATCTTCTCTTTCAATTCTAGAAGGATCTTACCTTCGTATGCCTTATTGCGTTAAACTTTCCAGGGAAAAGATGCGATGATTCTCTACACGACTGCTCGACTCAATATAATGCAATTGTGCTATTAAATTGCTGACAGATAAAATAAATGCTGCGATCAGTTGAGAACATAAATTAATCATTATTCACATCACAAAAAAAAATCATAGTCATTACTAGTACTAGGACTCAACAAAATTTATAGGAGAAATAAAAATAAGTTATTCAAACTAAATATAACCTTTCTTGATTAGTAAGAGGATATGTAAGATTACAACTTTACTATACAAGTATATCCCTATACAGCCAATTGCAAATTCTCTAATACCAATATGATTTGATAGTTTCTGCGTGCAATCGCTTCGCTCGCTCATCTTCATGTTATCCATCTGTCTATTGATCTAATAGCTTATAAAGCTAGTTTAGATAGAACGAGGAGTTAGGGAACTGTGAAAAATCTATCATAGTTAAATTGACCAACGTCTGAAGGTTATGGATATGGATGGATCAGAGCTCGAAATGGTAAAACAAATCGGATAGTCAGAAATTTTTGACTAAAAAGTATATAATACTACAATAATTATCCTTATATGGATGGTCAGTTCACTGGCACCATTTTAATATTGTATTAATGGTAAACAAAATAAACCGCAACTAACGATATATATTACATTATTCTATACAAAACATGTACATTTATTCATAAATCATTCAACTTTTTCATATTTTTACTGAATCCAAAATAACGAATGGAACCTATAATGAAATATTGAAAGGATATCACAAGCTGCAGCTATATTTGCGAGAATTCTACGAACCAAAGTGGTGATCATGTTTACTGCAGTCCATTCATACGAATTGTTGGAAAAAAAATTGAGCATTTAGTAACTTCTTCATGTTGGATTCCTTGTCGCTATAGCGTATCCCGGTATTGTTGGTAACCCCGGTAGAGATAACCAGAGGCGAGACAGAATGATAACGGCCTCTGGACCGGTTAACCTTGGGTTCACATTGCCCCTCTCTAACCCTCTCATCACCGCCCCGCCGCCAGAACCTTCTACGCGCTTCCACGAACCTCGCTGCTCCCTTTACCTTAACGGCCGCATCCTAAGCTGAACATCACTCACATGCCGGTTTGAAGAAAGTAGTCAGAAGGATTTGAATATTTACTTGGCATACATTTAAACACACATTTACGAAGCACAACATTTTTATTATTTCCCTTAATTTAATGACTATTACCGAAACAGTCGAAGTAAATATTTCATGACATTTTGAGGATATAAATTTGACACATTTTGTAATTTATTATTCAGATAAGGATTCTTGAATTTACGATGGATTTAATTTAAAACATAGTATTTATGTATTCAATATATCGTACTAAAAATACATTTTTATTTATAATAATTTATATTAAAATTATATTAAAACTCGACTTGGTGAAAAGCGTTTCGTAAACTTTCAAAAATACCACTCCACGGGTCGGGTTTTGATTAAAAAAAACATGTTTTGACTTCGTTCTTATATTTTTTAAAGTTAATGAGTTTTAATATTGTAATTTATCATTGAAATACGTCATACAGGTACTAGAATTATAAAATCAATTTATGAAGCAACCCGGAAGATAACGTCAGAAAACTGAGATGGCACGGGTTTTAAGAAATCTTTTCTCTGTATATACTACTGGTGAGCGTGCTCTCATTCGGCCGCTAATTGGATCAAATCTAGAAAATACTGTATTAAATACAAAAAAAAACCGCTTGGTTTTTATTTTTCATTTATCAAAAAATTGAATCTAAGTTAAATTTGAACTATATTCATTTTATTATTTAAAATGTCTATAAATAAATTTATTACTTCAAAAATCCCATACACAATATCTTTGTTATATTTCCATTATTTTTTAAAAAGACGCACAGATGGTCGCTGGTAAGACATGAACCCCCGACCTTTGTTGTCAAAGGCGGGCATCCTGACCCGTCTTGACCACTCGACTACACAATCCAGACACTGAATACTTACTGCACATTTTTATTCAACCATTTTTTGTGCAAACCTTCTAAAAATAAAACCCAATTTTATCATTATTTATGTTTCACGATTGACATATTGAGGCGTGCGTGCGCACCTAAATCCTACAACCTTTTCTCAAATCATTTTCAAACACAGACATGCACGAAACATTTGAAATACCCCAGAAAACAATTTAAATTGTTTAATAAATTTATGGAAATTCTGTAGCTTGCGTGTATTTCTTTAATATTTAACTCTCTCATGTCCTTTTAAAACGGTTTTCAATGTGAAAACAGTCAACGTTGTGACTTTTTGGATTTAACGTTTACGTTAGCTGGCCTTTTATCCTTAAAAAAATATTAGAACCTTTCTTTCACATTAATTTGTACAAACATACTAATATTAAAACAGTTTTATGTGACGGTTGGGAAGGATCAATTGCGATTATGTAATATTCTCAATTTTTCATTTTTATCCAGTGATTAACAACATCGTTTAAACTATATGTTAGTAGTGTGTTCGTTTAATTGCGTTTTTTAACACAGTTTAGAAACAATATATTTTTAATGTATTTTTTAAATAAATTTTTTAATACTATTAAAAATTCATTTTTATATTACATAAATGAAGGAAAACATTTTTCTGAAACCAGTTGAATTATAATATTATGTGAAATTCAATGGTTATAATATTAAGATGAATTATTAGATAGTTTTGGATTGGCAAAAATGAAAGGCATGGGCCATGCCATGTCTTTCATCTGGAACCTTACTCGCCAAATACACCTGATTATACGTTTATACCTGCATCATCTACATTACACTACTTACTTCGGCTTTATATTATTTTATAATGCAGTCTTCACACGTATTTTTCTTAACATTTTTGCCCAGCTTTCTTACTTTTTTTTTCTTTCTATATTTTGCTGGCACACCTAAATGCTTGATTACGGGCCGCTAAGTGATTTTTTGAGTGTTCAATATCCTAAAATCACAATATACTGCTTATATTATTTCCAGCCACAACTTCCTCATATTAATAAATTTACTAATCCATTTATATCTCCTTGTATTCAATAGTTGAACAAACGCTCTGTAATAAATATTAGCTCAAATTAGTGCCTTGTTAGTATCAAATGGTCTTGGTACAAATTAGTTCTGCTCAATGCTTTCTGGAAAATGTTGAAAGTGTTATTTATTAACACCGAGTGTTAACTCATTTGTGCGATGTTAACGGCTAACCTGCATCTGTCCAATATGTGAATGTGTATGCTAGCCAATTTAGCTCTGTATTCGTTAATGAGTGCAGTTATAAAAAGTCATTAATTGCAATATTTAAGCATGATTAATTATTGTTGTCATTAGATTTTTAACAATTATGTAAAATCAACTCGTTAACATGATTAAGCTTTTTTTTAATAGTCTATAATTTAAGCTTCACGATAAATAGATGTTACATTACTACCCATTATTTCTTCCTCTACCAGTAGTTTATTGTTCAATAAATAACTCACTGTATTAGCTGGAGTGAAAGTAAATACTCTCGATACCTTTCGTACAAAACGTTATAACCGACAATAGTAGTTTCCATTTTTTAGTCTACACAACTTAATACATCTAACTGTACTTGTATCATCAATAAATAATTTTATTTTATACTCTAAATATGTACATTATTATTGTAACTTGCATTTAGAAAATCATAAGTAGCTAAAAATTTGCAACCTGTTTTATAATTATAAATTATATTATTATTAATTATCAAAATCATAAAGAGTAAATATGAATGAATGGCTATACCTCTTAAACGTACCGTAAATAAACTATGAGAAAATAATAAATGAAATTAGTTACTTATTTTATATTCTTCTAATTTTTCTAAATTTGGTGAAATTGGAATTTTCACCAAAATTATAATAATTATTTTAGAAAAATTATTGCAATCATATTAATCATTATAATATTTTTTGCATTCTCTATTTTTTTGTTCGTTACAGTGTTTTGATCGAGACATATAATATTATACAATTTTGCTCCATTTAAGATTTCTTTCTACAATATTGCTTGGCTAATATATTATTTTATAGCACGCTAGAATACTAAACAAGGTTGAGAAACTTTCTAAAATTTGAAATATAGAATTTTACAGAATGACATTACTTTTATACTATTATTGCACTTTGTAAATTTATAGTATTTCAGAATTAATTATCTTATTTTCTTTATTATGCCTATTTTAAATTAGTCTCCTTGTAGTTTTTTTGTGATATTTTTTGCAATATTTTATGACGTCAAAGAGTAACAAATTGCTCAATATTACTGACACAGAAATATTTTAGTGTAAGTAATAATATTTCATCTGACCCTGAGGCAAATTTATAAACATAAATTAATTAAATTAAAAACGAGAATAATTACAATAAGTAAACCACATCCTTATATTTCTATTTTTATTACCATCCCAAGCCGTGTCAATATGTTCCACAATTTTTAATTGTTTTTATCGTATTATTAAGAAATATGCCGTAATGACACCTGCAGTAATTATGTAATTTGTGATTCAATGTTTGTTAGATTTTATCTCAAATGGCCTCCGTGCAATAAGTGACATTGTCTGCGTTGAGTGATATGTCCAATTATTCTTCATTTCGCATAATATATGTACCAGTAATATCAGTGGCGTAACTTTTTTCATTAAGGTGTCTAGAGAAAATTACAACTTTTTTACCTTTTCTTACACCACCAACACGTTTGCAGTCTTATATAAAAATATGTAAATTTTTTTAAACTTAATTAATATAGTGTTTGCGCTATATTGTAAGTATTGTAGTTACTTACTAAGTCAATTTTTAATTTGTATGATTTACTGTCGTGCAGATAATTTGTGTATACCTTCGTCATAGAACGACACGACACGACATAACACAGGGATGAAAACAATGTCTGTACTCCGTCTTTGAGTTTATCATCGTAATCAAAACGCTTGCCACCAAGGAACCGCTTCAGATGAAGGTAAATATGAAAATCACTTGTCGCTGAATAAGGACATACTTGGCGATAAATGTCAACTGGTTTCATGTTTCGAAACGTATCACGGACCGTATCTCACAGTCAGCGGGCTGATCTATTGTCTTGAACATTTCAACCACTCACTACAAGATGGTTACACTATGTGAATGTAGCGTTGCATGTGGTGAGTCAATAGATTAAGGAAACCACTGCGCACGCGTACATCGCAACCGCAGCGCTACACCGGGAATATCCAGCGACTGTACTTACTTAAAAAACGCGCCTCGTAAAAAAATACATATATTGAATAATCATTTTATAAATTTTGCAAGTAATACATATGTGAATGACTGCTCTTAAGTGATCAGTAAATGAAGTGACATTAAGTCATAACTCAATCAGATGCTAATGCATTTTTACTATTAACGACGTGTGCATACGTGGAAATATTTACGTTGAATTCAAATAAGTTTCACATTTTATAAACGGATAAGCAGTTTCTTGCTAGATAGTTACGCCACTGGTTATATTTTATGTGCTTGCCTACTCCTAAAATGCTACTGATTTAAAATTCGCACAAAATTTCTGCCATCTACTTAAAGTAACTCACGCTAAGCTCTCCAGTAGCGCGTATGTAATATAAAATTATATTACTGATACTCTCTTTAATTAAAACTCATTATAACATTCGCCCACGTACGTGTAATTATGTGCCATAAACAGCTGTTGTACCACAGACAGTCAAGCCAATAAAATGTACTTTGTCACGCTCGAGATCTGAGAGTGCTACAAATATTGTATGTATGTATATTAGATTTTTTTACGACAGAGTAAAGAATGAAGAAATAACAAAATTATATAAAGCTGATCTTAGTATAGTGAGTAAGATTCAAAAAGAATCACCTGGCGGTTAGGTCATATGGAACGAATGAATAAGGAGAGAATGGTAAGAAAAATAAATGACGCAAACGTTGATGGCACCAGCAGCATAGAACGTCCACGGAAGACTTGGTACGACCAGATAAACCAAATACTGGCGTGTGATCCTGTTAGATGTCTCAATAATTGGCGATCTTGTATGAATGCGGATGAGGCGAGAATTGTGTGTTAGTACAGAAGAGTGTGGCGCTCTATCCTCTGTGCTTACCCCCGCAGGGGAAACGGCATGATGATAGTTAGTTATATTATAGATTTATACAGGATTTTTTAATATATTTATTTTATAAAAATTTGGAGAGGTAAATTATACATTCTTTAAAATATCCTTTAAATCAAATGTTGCGAGGTCTATAAGGATCTCTGTACTCTTATTTGAAAGTATCATATATTATTATTATTTATTTATTTTTCTTATTCATCACAGTCAATCGAGTTACAACAAAAATAAAAATAAATAATAAAATTGTCAATTCATTTGTGATGCTTGGGCGAATTTCATTTTTATGTTTTGTAAACACCGAAGAAAGTAATTTAAAAACACGTCCAAGATACGCCGAGTAAGCTTCCTTTTATCCGGGCCCCAAATAACCGGAACTCTAAAGCCACTCGAATGGTGGTTCTAAGTAACAAACTCTCAGAATATTTTTTTAATTATTTTATAAAATGTACTAATTAGTGCTTAAAAATTTATGTAGTACGATAATTTTATTTTCATTACATATTCTGTATATATTTTATATATTCAGTTAGTAACACCTGTTTAGTACTTACTTACATTATACCTTTAAGCTTGTTAAGAATTGGTGTGCAAATTTAAAGAGTAATAATTATACAAGAGGAAAATTCTATTTTTCAGTAACTCGTCGGTCCCAGAGGTGCCTGATAAGAGGAAGTTTCCAGAAATCTCAAAAATTAATGATTTTTTTACTATACTTATATTAAGATACGGTGTGATTTTGTCTAATGTACTGCTAGATATTGGAAACATAGTGGAGAACAAGCGGTGCAATACTACGTATATAATTGGCTTACGTCCGTTCATCAGTCCGTCCGTGTCGCATAGCAACCTAAAATAAACATGTGTTAAATCCAATGACAACATAAAACAGAATTTTTATTTTTTAATGAATGAATGTTATAAAAATAATTAATTTCTCCTAATTATTTATAAACGGATTATTTCTAGTTGCTTAATATGCCAAAAATTATGGATCAAGAAAATAAATAATAATGACGTCATGATAAATAATTTATTTTCTTATCGTATATAGATTTACAAATTTCTTCAGATCAGTACTAAACAATATTAACGTATTTACATGTAACAAGAAAATGTTCAATTTGTTTCACACGTGTTCAGATTTATATGTGAATAATAAAATCAACGTTCAGATAAACAGACTAAGTCAAATCGATAATTATCATAGTATTTCATGGTACTTTTCTCCCATTGTGAGAACAATCAAAGATAGCCTTTTCAATATGGACTAAGTGAAAATAGAATATTTAAATAGAATAGTGCAGTTGCCCTCTCATAATTTAAAACTATAAATGCATTTTTGTCATCATTCATGATCATATAAGCTTTAAATGAACCCCTTAATTTCTGCTCACTTATTACAAAATAAATATAAGAAAGGGTTGAAAATTTTTATTCTTAAAAATAAATCATGGATATCGCGGAATGATTTGTCGTGACCTATTCTGATCCGTGGCTTTTTTTGTGAATGTCCATGAATGAACTCTGCGGTGAAGTCTCTGACAGATCGGTCTATTGGGTTGACGACCTTCTACGTGGTCTGATTCCTTTTTCCCATCCTTTGGTCATATTTAAAATACGCATAGTTGAGGGTAGAGTCTGCTCGATATTTAATAATTGTATAATCTATACACTGGGTCCGCAAACTGTCCACGAATGCTAATAATGCACCGCCAGTACCATTTTTCTGGAGCATCTTGCGCTCCCGCTTTCTGAGTCTATGTTTCAGCTCCGTAGAGAAATACTGGAATGATAAGGATTCACAATTTGTGATATTTCCGCAATATTATTATACTCTTACTAATGATCATCATTTGAGATATATCTCGGCTTATTGCGAGGTCTAATTCGTTACTCGATATTTTTTAGATTAAAAATGTTGTTTTATCGTGTATTTGAAGATAAAAATAAAAGTTATTATGTAGTGCTCAATATCATGATTTCAACTGCATTACTACAATTATTTATTTAATATGTTGTATGTACATATAGTACTTTAATATCTGCCTCACTGGGCTCTGCCCGTACTGAGGCAAACATTTTACATAGTCAATCAATAATTATATTTTATATAGTTGGTTAAGTAAGTCAGCAGTTATTAATTATGAACTTACATTAAAAGAAAATCAAAATACCCAATAAGAAAACGCAAAGAAGTTTCACTTAGAACGCGCGTGCTCGGCACACACCCCGTTTTTTTTCTAACAATTTAATTTCCCACAAGGCAATATATTATTCTTTATCGCCGGTATAATTTAAATCCAATAAAAAATTAAATCGAATGTTTATTTTGAGTTTGAGTCATCAGGCGGGCCTCACTCCGACACTCCTTCAGCCGCCCACGCGTGGAATCCGAACTGAAACTTTAGACTCGTGAGATATTATTTAATGATAGCTAATAGTGTAACTGTAATAGAACAAAATTCAATTGTTTCTGCCGCTTGTTCCGAGCGAGTTAATGTGCACTCCCACGCCGCTCATAAATCTCCGGCCGAGTTCCGGTAGTTTGCATCCGGGATTGTGAATGTGTATTCATGTAAAACACATCGACCACTTGTAAGTTTTATCGTTTTCTTTAATACTGGTATCCTTTCACTTGTTACTGATCAATTCAGCCTTGTGTTTATTTATTCGTAAAAAAAATAATTTCTTAAGTGTTTATTCTTGTCCATTTATTTATTTATTTCTGGTTCATTTCGCTATAACATATTAATAAAATAAAATATATCCATTGATTTTGGTCAATGTAAATTTTATACATGTATCTTTATGCTCCATCTTTTGGTCTGTTTCGTCATCGGTCGGTCTATGTCTTAGCCATCGTATCCGGACACATTACACGATCACATCAGAGGTCGCCATTAGGGATGTTGTTATTTCAATCCATGGACCCATTTCACAATGAACAATAGTTACACCCCTAATGACCCCCACCGAAATGTAGTACAAACATTTTATGGCTGTGATTACATCGCTTACATCTGATTATTAACTGATTACATCTGGTTATTAATGAGAACACATTTTTTTTATCGTATTAAGTATAGAAAGAGGTCCAGGCTTGAATCCCGGTAGCAACTAAATATTTTTTTGATAGATAGATTTTTTCTATATATCTTTCTAATTGATTCATTTTATTTGGCTTGTTTAAGTAAAGTTAGGTTTGGTTAAATTATGTTTTATAGGTATATCCTGGACATAATAATTGGCAGAGAGAAATATGAAACTGTAACTAAACAAAAACGTTTATTGAATAAATAGCCAGCTATTTTAATTCTAAAATTGTCGGACAAGATGTCGGAACACCTGTTTAAAATAAAATTTTAGTTGTAAAAAATGGGTGTTCAATTTCGATTCTCCAATTCGGACCTGTTTTCAGACCCGATCTATTCAGTGGCATTACTACCCATTTGCTGTACAATAATTAATGTACGTATTTAAATAATGTGAAATAAAGACAAGTAATTTTTAAAGAGCACTTTGAATAATGTGTAAATACATATGATTAATTAACACATACATTATCGTACTCTGGTTGATTTGGGATGAATAATAATACGGTTTTCTATTATGACTTATATTTATTTTTCATTTTCATCTCACTGCACTCGGTTTATAAGCAATCAGAATATTTTTTACTTTCCAAATAATATTAATTGTAAGTACCCGCAACCTTCCGAGTGACAGCTTCGTTTATAAATAAAATAAACCTGAGAAAGACGTCAATAAACTGATATAACTATTCAGTTGAAGAGAGATGCCTAAGTAAATTAGTTTATTTGCGAGTATTCTATGAAATATGTGTTAAATAGTAATTGCCTACAAAGAGAAAACGAACTACACCTATGAATACTGAAGCTCATTTGTGTATTACGTTTTCTTGTTTTAATTATGTTGTTACACATTAAAATAATCAAGATATCCACATGTAGATGCCTAACTACATACTAATATAGTGTATAAAGATAACGCCACGCACTATCATGTGTCACATGTTTCAATATCATTTGCCTCGAAATCCACGCGCTTTGCATTGCAATAATTATATTTTAGTTTTGTTATGTTTTTCTCTTATATGGAATGCCTTTTGGCCCAGCTGTAAGATACTCGCGTAGTAATCAAATGGTTGGGAATTTATTAGGCTCATTCCGAGAGACCACCAAATTAAATGTATTTTCATAAAAAAGTCACAATATTAATATGACACATCTTGCGAGTGCCATGATGTATCTTCTCGGTAACACAGACTGCATGAAGAGAGCTTGGTTTTTTAATGGTCAACATGTATCGATGCAGCGGGAGAAAGGGGGAGATATAAACGCCCTGACGAGTCTTTAAGCCTCCGACCTTCCTAGGATAAGATAATGAAAATGATGATGATAAAAAAATCACTTAATTATTTTACGGTTTTAGTGAGTTTTTCGAACTGTTTCACCTCGACATAGCTCTTTTATGCCAATGGTTTTAATTGTATGTTAGCTTCATAGTTTTTAGTAGTTAGGTATTAGTATGTTATGTTAGGTATTAATATATCGTACCGGGTAACACGCTGTTAAAATAAAATAAAATTGACAAAAAACAAGTGAAACCTTCGAGAAAAATATGTCCTGTGCAATGGTTACAATTTGTATTACGCTTCGGTCTGTTATATTAAATAAATATATAAAGAAAAGCGCGCCACAAAATTAGCATTTTCTAAATATAAAACGCTCGTAAAAATATGACTCGGGATATTATTCAAATCATTTCGGCATCTGCACAAAACCAAATATCAACAATTTTAATATTACACAAATAATTCTAGCAGCAATTAAAATTCAAATAAGTTTCATATTCGGATGATTTAATTTCAATAATTTCATACAAATTACATTTTTCGAATCTGGATGCGCTATTAAATAAATTGTATCCAAACGAAGTGGACTTTCTTAATTGAATTTAATAAAAATTTTAAATTTCGTATAATGTTTAATTGCTTGACATAAATTTAGATAATTGTAGTCGTATAATATTTTAATTACGCAATAATCTATCGGAATATTTAACGACGCCAGTGCCGTGTGTGGTGACATCGTGAAATTATTTTTAAGTGCTAAAAACGCCGGAGCAATCAATTTTAACAACGAGCGTTCTTAATTTTTATAATTTTTAATAAGCTGTTATTTTGATCGCTCGAGGTCGGTTTTCCCACGCCGGGCCGGGGCTGGCGACGCGCGGCGGTCGCTCGCCGGCCAGAATACTGCAGCCGTTTAATTATCCCGTTTCGTGTTTTATGCCTCGGCACCGCGACTCTCGTTTCGGTAGCCGGCTGGAAACGCACTAAACTGCCGAGATTATTATCACGCGGGACAGTGGGATGCGGGCACTGCGAGCCGCTGCAGCGTGCCTCCCGCAGTATACCCGTCGTGCATTGCGCATGTCACTATTTTTTATTAGTATTACCAACGCCAGCTTTTTGATATTCGACAGGTTTACGTCAAAAAACTAAACGTTCCCTTCATCAATATACATCGCTCTTGCGAGAGCAAAAAAGAGTAGGTTCATCATGAAACCCAAAATAAGAACGAGCTTTGGACAATCCTTCGAAATGTTTCTGGCACCCAAAGCCTACAACATTATGCCAAATAATGTGAATTGTTTTCTCGATGAATATATTTAAATATTATCTCAAAGACTGGTTATCGGGTATTGGCATAAAATAAACTGAACAAAGACTATAAATAATAAGACAAAATACTTTATTTAAACTAAAGCAAGCAAAATATTATAAATAACCAAATTCTCTTTGAAAATAGTCACCTTTTAAATGTATTTTCATGTTAGTTCCTACTTAGTTACCCACCACTTTATAGTTTTGTTTTTATCTATGCTTGTATTTTTAATTGTTTCCTGAAGAAGATACCATAGGTCTTATTATTTGTATATGGTCACAAAGTAATTTTGCTAATATTAAAGAAGTGAACAAAAATTTGTAGAGATGCTTACATGAGCCTAATATATTTTCTTTGTTTTATTTATGTCTATTTCTGTTCATCTTTTCCATTTGTGTTCTAAATATAGGCAAATGAGGTTATTTTGATATTTAAATTATTTTATATTTCTGTTATTCAATTTAATTTGTATGTTAATTGAGATGATTTTTTTTGTTTTAATTGATTCCACTGTTTGATACAACGTATGAGCTTGTCTCATTCGATCACATAGACTTAGGTCTAGACTACCAGATCTGCTTGCATATGCATATATGCCTTAAATAAATTTAAAAATTGGGGATCATTCTACACTAACCAATTAACTGTTGAATACCTAAGTATACTAGAAATCATATTTTTATTGTTAAATACTTCTTCTTAATGGTCACCATACGTATTTTGATCTGAGAAGAGACTAAGAAATATATATATGACGTAAGTTGATGTTACCAGAAATAAACGACTTTCGCGAAAAGCCTGGCACGAATGAAAAATAATAATGACAGAAAAAAATGTTTATATTAGATGTCTTAACAATCGACGAACACATATAAGAATGCGCATGAATGTGGATAGAAAAGTGTATCTTTATATCGTCTCTTGTAACAATTATTATTAATAACCCACACCTTTTGGTGAGAGAGAGTCTGTGTAATCTGTCGTGATTAAACTCAGTAGCATGTGTATTACAAAATTTGAATTATATAAAAATTAAAAATAATGTTTTAAGTACAAATTTCTTTTGATAAACGATTTTTGAATAGTTTATTTATATCTGGCATTATTATATGTATTGTTTATTAAATGTTTATTACACACTTCCCTTCTGAAAGATCGCCTTCATTTGCTCAGCATCTAAGGGAGGAATATATTTATATACGAGTATATATAGGGAATGAGCTTATAAAATGACATCATTATATACTTCAAAGACACGTATGTGAGAAATGTCAGGGTCGCACCTAACTGTCTGTAGACGTAGCAGTCGATAAATAGTGACAAACAGATTTACACATTATAACCGTCTGTATATTCAGTTCTGCAAATTCGTTAATATAGAACAAGCTACCATTTGGGTTGAAGCACAAACAAAAGTCTCGGGTACCTGCGTAGCTGAATATGGGATCGGTCTCATTCAGATAATTGTTTACATGGGTGCATCGATATGTATTGTATGAGAAGACGTTAATAGTGACGGTAGGACTTCCGAACCGGGTAGAACCGGAACCAGAGAACCGGGTAATTTTCGACGGATACCTGATTCTTTTATTTATTATTTAATTTTTGATTTTTCCAAATTAAACATTTTTTGTCACACTAATATATTATTATTTTCGTGGCGTTCAGGTATGAAAGTATAGAAAACGTTATCATAAATGCAACTGAAACATGATTCATCAACAACGCGGAGATTTCTGCAAATTTTCCATAGAAATATTGCTTTTAACTATTTCAACCCATTGGTCCACCCTCAGTAGATATTACAAATCCGACCGATTAATTTTAAGTAACCAGCCATTCTTTCGACAGCCACGATCTACAATTACTTCACTCGACACCATATAGGGGAATAATAATGAATAATCTTTAAATGATAGAAATCCATAAAAATCTGAATTTGAAAAATTTGGCCGGGTATTTGAATGCCCTAAGTGGACGGGGAGCCAGATCCTTGTGCGCCTACGCGTTATGAATAAAGTTTCATTTCATTTGCGCCTGCTCTATGATTATCGCACAGAATAATTATTTTAAATACTAATATTTGAGATAGATTTTTATAATCACGCTTTGAGTTGATAATTTTTATCAATTAATCCATCAAAACATATGAAAAAAAGAGCAGAGAAAATTTTGTTAGAGGAGATGAAATCGGGAATATATTATTAGTTAAGCTTAATAAATTATTTTAATTTTATTTAGGAGATATTTTAATTTCGAGAATCTCTGATTTATCTGAAGTGTCTTATTTACTAGGAGAACACTTTCTTATTGTGAAGTTGTAATTATTCAGAACGTAGTTCTGTGATATTTTAAATATGAATTAAATAATAGTTGGATAATGCACCTTCTCCGGTTAGGAAAGAGATCCAGGTTCGAATCCCGGTGGCGCAACAACAATATTTTTTGATAAAATTGATTTTATATGTATATCTTTCTAATTAATATATTTAATTCATATTTGTCTTATTTACGTATAAAATTTTGATGTTATTTTCTATATCAAAAGCACGGCCTTTCTCTAAAAATTGATTAACGCAGTCAGAAAATTTGTTATTGCTCAGGTATCTTAAAAGATACTGAAACCTATTCTCAATATTGCAATATTGAAATGAAGGTGATTGTTACACCAACCCTCAAAAATAGATAGATAGTTTTGACAGATTATGGTACGTTTATCTCCCTCACTCCCTCACTCTCTCATTCAAATATAACACTATTTTTGAGGGTTGGTGTAACAATCACCTTCATTTAAATATTGCAATTTTGAGAATAGGCCTGATTATAACTAATCTTAAAGGCTTATTTTCATATTAAAACTAATCCAATATAAAATACGATAGTCGTAGTTTATAGTATTCAGCAGTAAGGAACTGGAAGAAAAGAGGTTTATTTAGATTGTTTCAACCACGTTACAGAAATCATCAGTAAATTACAGGAAGAAAAAATTATTGCTTAGATTATTACAGCCACGTCATAGCAATCAGTAATCATCAGTTGAAACAAAAATAATATAATGAAACAGCATACTCAATAGAGTAATCTCGCATTACGAACAGTACCCAATCAGTTGGAACTGCGACCATCTATCACGAGGCTTTATGGGACGTACGTACCCTCATTATTCAGACGTCTATCTGACAATGTCTTCCAATGTCTGACTACTCTGCTTACCGAACTCCAGATGTCGGGCTTGCTGCATTCACCTCGACGCGAGTACAATGGCCAATAATGTGTGCAATCTTGGACGAGTGACACGACGATGCGGGTACCGGTTAGGTCTAAAGTCTGCAGCTCTCAAAGTTCAGCAGATTCTTGCTGATTCTCTACTTAGTTTATTTAATAGAAGAAAATTTAGCAAGACATTAAATTTATTAAGTATGCAGCAGAAGATTTTTACATATGTAATGTACCATCAGTAAAATTAAATTATACAATGGACACATATTCAAATAAGACTTGTTTTTTAGTTCTACTTGTTAAATTTTGATAAGAGGCATTTCGCCTTATGAGGGCATTATCAATCTAACCAGCTTTATAACTAACTTTATATACTGAAGGTTAATAATAGTAAATTAAGGATTTTATATTTTGGCACGATTCTAAAAAATAATTCATATATATATCTTTTGTATTAACATAATTTTAGTCACGAACTGTGAAACTTTTATTTAAAAATTAGTTAAATAAATATTAATTTTCTTATTTAAACTAACTAAAAAATACCAAACCATCAAACTATTTTGTGGATATAGACAGATATATAATAGGCAATAATAAAACAATATCAATTTCTAGCCAAATTATTTTGTAATATCGCACCAGATTTTTTGCACACATATATTAATGAATTTAAGAAAAAAAATCTTTGAAGCAACTATGTAATTATTTTTCTTCTTCTGTTTTTTTGAAAATTCTAATTATTTGACAAATGGTATTCTATCAAGGAACCCTTCAGATTATAAACTTCATCAATTTTACACTTATTACTTTAATATGGCTGTATTCCTCACACAGTGTCATATTTCACTGCAATAAAATATACACATGGAAATACAATCAATGACTTCACTTGGTGGAAGTCTGAAGTTAGTACCTAAGTACATACTTGTATTACTATAAAACTAGGTCATTAGTATAAATCAATACCGAAATACTGTACACTTGTGATGAGATAAACAGTAATTGTCACAGTTGATTACTGTAACTGTATGATTGTAACAATAATTGGTAACGGTGATTTGATGAACGATCACTAGAATCTAAACATTCAACTACAATCGTTAAATCACACTTACTAATCACCATTAAAATTAAACACCACAATTACGGTTTCAGTCATCACTACTAGACACTCAGTACCGGAATTTCCAGTATTAATTAATGTATTCTAATTGTTATAACATACGGATAAATTTTATGTATTTTGATATAGCTGAGATATATAATTGAAGTAAATACTTTAAAATAATCTCTAATATTAAAATTATTATTATTGATCAGAATTAAACAGTTTCACCTATCTGGAGCTCATTTTTTTATACGGGAATATAAAATGGTTTCACTTGTATTTGGCATCATTAAAATATTAAAAAGTTAAAATACTACATGACTAAAATTAGGTTATTTGTTCTTGAAAAGAAAATAAATTATGACCATCTTTTATTAATACAAATTAAATTAATCAATTAGAAAGAAATACAAAAAAAATTATCTAACGAAAAAATATTTGGTTATATTTTTAAAGAAAATTCATTTTTGTTATGAAGTTGAATTTTCAGAACATAGTCCTGTGGTATTTTGAATACAAATTAAATTAATCATCTAGAAAGATATACAAAAAATTCCATTTATCGAAAAAATATTTAGTTGCTACCGAGATTCGATCCTGAATAAGGAAAATCTAGATATAATCTATATGTTTTAATTTTAATTTTTTTTCTGTATATCTATCTATTTGATTAATTTAACTTGTATTAAAAATACCACAAAATTTGCAACATCACAAAAAAAAAATTACGTTTAGTTAGTATTTAAATCTAAAATCTTTGTTACAACTCAGTCGAAATAATACTTTGCTAGTTAAACTATAGTGATATTGTTTTTTTTACTTCACATATTTTCTACTTATATCTAATTATACCTACAAATAATTAAAAATGTTAATATATTTTTTTATTGGAATCGGGAGGGCCTCCGTGCAGAATGTGGCATATAGCGGGCAGAATAATATGACAATTTCTGCATGATTTCAAATCTTGCCACTGACGGGCGTCAAACTTGCAATAAATTTCTCATTATATTGCACGCTAATGTAAGTGCATTCCTAGTAAGACGTAACTATTTTAATAGCCTCTCTCAAATGAGATTCATATTTTATAGCTTAAGAAATATTGTGGAAGTTTATTAAAGGCATTAAAGTCTTTAAAATATTAATTAATCTTTTCTAAAAGATTAAATTCTTAAATGGATTAAAATGAGTTAAAATAAAATAATTAATGTTTTTTTTAAAGAGAAAAAAGATAAATATACAAATGCGCCTTGATTATACTATTATTCGTACCTATTTAGATCTTTTCACACTTCAGCATACTTGACTAGTAAATATTAGAAAAATTTATAAAGTATTTCGCGTCTACAGGACAATAATTATTACATTTTGATGCCGACCGCTTCCACTTTGGAGCAGTATAAGAAAAATCCTCAATTTCTAGTGGGTAACATCTTTGTATGCATTTGATTTGATAACGTCAATATATATATATAATATTATATAGTATGTACTTGGTGAAGTGAAACATGAAAAGTATCTAATCATTTAACTTAATATAAAGTGTATTGGGTCTAATGCGAAGCTAAATTCTTAACTTACACTTTCATTTGATTCTAGATTCTAGTTATCGATCAACATTCAACTACGATTATTAATTTTTTTCTATTTTATCAATTTGTTAATATTTTCGTAAAGCATTGCTATAATATTTAGTAAGTTTACAATATTTTATTTACTTTTCAATTTCCAAATCCCTTATCCAGAGATTAAAGAGCTGCCTATTTCATTGTTGTATTTTTTGTACACTTCTCCTTGGTGGTACTTCCGTTCCTAGCAGGACCCTTTGAGTAGCTTTAAAGGATCTACTCTTGAAACATTCAGCAGGTGTTCTGAATCGTAATGCTGACAGGCAGACTGAAACCGTGCCTCGTATGTGCTACCGTTTCCGGTCTGTCCGCGCATTGATATCTAGTCTGCATAATAAAAGGTTTAAATCTATCAATCTGTCTGGTGTAATATGAAATTATAATAAATATTTTATTCCTGTAAGCCTTTTGTTAATTTATGACTCCTTTATTATTAACAATGCGGCTTCTTTGTGAAGGAAAAACATCTGGCTAATTGCATGTATTTATTTTTTGAGAATTTGTGTTAGCCTTTTTCAAAGGTAAGGAATATAATCTTTATACGCAACTCGGATGCAATCACCAAAAAAAAATTTAGAACTCGCCGGGATTTGAACTCGTGACCGCTGGATTATTGAGTTAACGGATAAGACCAGGATCTGCTTAGTAAAAAAATGTGTTGCAATAATTATTTCCTCTCGTCACGGTAAATAATCGTTCCATTTGCATTTTGTAATACCGCACAGGATAATACTTTTTGTTTTGTTTTTAATACATACATGAAAAAAATGCATGTAGTAAAAGTAATAACTAATATTAAAAATAATAAATAAATATGCATGTATAAATTCCACTTAGGCAAGACGCGTGTCTGTGGACATACTTAATTAATCAAATAGCTATACAAAAAAGTACAGTATATTTTTAATTTACGTACTTTGACCAAATGATAACGATATTAAGAGATTAATACAAATATGATATTAATGCTTATAAGATAAAATAAAGGTGTTACAAAATATATTTAAAATATTAGTGAATACAAACAAATTTATTAATACATTTATAAAAAAAGTCTGAACAATATAATAAATAACTAAGGAAAACACATTTTTATTATTAAGTTGTAATTGTTCAGAACATAGGTCTGTGATATTTTAATTACTAATTAAATGTATTAATTAGAAAGCGACAACAATACTTTTCTATAAAATTGATTTTATAAGTATATCTTTCTAATTAATACATTTAATTAGTATTTATAATAAATAAGATTTTATAATCAATTGTATAGTATAATGTTTCCCAATTTTCTCGATGGCGATCCATATTTAATTTTATTTTAGGTTAAAAATAATAAATGCACTTATAATGCACACGCAACTGTGCAGTACAGTATTTATCAGAATTATATTTTATAAACATTATAAGTTTGCTACTAATTTGTTAAAATTAAAATGCACGCTCTATTTAATATAATATATTGCCGGAGGTGGATTAAATTGGTCAACATTTCAAGAAATGTTTTAAAGTAATTAATAAGTATGTTTCCAAGCAACTTTCTTACATATAAATCATAACAATGCACGCTAGGTACGCTATCAATATATTTGAATCTACTGCACCGTTCGTTCCGGACAACAATGAATTACCACCGTAACTTTCATTCAGTGCTATGGCAATTTGATTGTGAAGGGTAACAGTCTTCTACGTCGGCTTGCCAAAAAAAACCAGCCCCGGGCTATGCGGCAGTGCGCGGACACACCGTGAAAAACCGTGCCGCAAACAACACGTGAGAAATTATTGCTCGAATTATTTTCGTACGCCGATCAGTGAACACTGTCATTTAATACAATAATTGCGCAATTCGAAAATCAAATTAGATTTTTTTTATATTTGTGATCTATTGAGTGGTTTGTGTATTGCTGAGATATATTTAGTTAATAAATTTGTGTCCAAAATTAATTTATCTCTTTTTAATCCAGCACCAACAACCATTCCCGCAATTCCACACGGACACATAGCAACACATTCAACTATCTAAATATATCGTTACGACATTGTCTTGTCACGAATTTTTCTACGGTATCTATGTACAGCATATTCTACTTGTTTTTTTTAAATAATAATATGCACTCAGCTTACTCTGACGATTAAAATAAAGTACTTATTTCAAGAAACAGTGATGCTGTACTGATTGACAAGTCCATTTGTAATGAATTATGAGAGACGAACTGGATGCATTTAGCCCCGGTCTTCTCAGTTTTTATTTATTTAGAGGTTTGACTGATTTATGATTGTCGGTATTATAATCAACTAATCCTAGATTAATTTTAAAGAGAACACTTTATTATTTGTGAAGTTGTAATTTTTTCAGAACATAGTTCTGCGTTATTTAAATACAAATTAAATGCATCAATTAGAAATATATACCCATTATTATTATTCTTCTATTGTTCTCATTAAAATCTATATAAATTGTATTAAAATATATCCAAAAATTTAATTAAATAAATTTGAAAAATATCTGGCGTGTTCTAGCGAATATTTCTCAAAGGTGTTTGCAATGAAAAATAAATGGAATGTAAAATGTATCAATTTGAAATAGCTGCAACATATAGTGTAATTGGTTATCACACTTCTCTCACTTAGGAAGAAATCCAGGTTTAAATTCCAGTGGCAGCTAAAATATTTTTTCTATAAATTGAGTTTATTTGTGTGTATATCTTCCTATTTGGTGCATTTAATTTGTATTAAAATCCTAGATTTGTTGATTCGTACCGAGTTGGAAATTATAGTAATAAATTAACGTTTTCCAGGTTACGTCATGTACAGGTCGATTTTTTGATCATGGGACTTCAAGAATGTGTTGTGCACTAATTATTATTATTAAAATGTGATAATAATATCTTAATAATAATAATTAGTACAAAATACATTCTTGAAGTGCCATGACTAAAAAATCAACATATAATAAAAATTATGATCAAAAAGGTCTAATATGTGAACAATTAATTATCCGTCTAAAATAATTTTATCGTAATAATAAGTCAGTTTTACTTTATCAACCATCTGATACTGGAATGAATCTGTAACGAATAGTTGAATAAACGGAATACGTTAATTAATTTATTAATAATTCATTTTCATTATTGCATATCAAGGAATATGTCGTGATGATGTATATCAAAATATACAATTTGAGTTGATATTTAATAGGAATAACGATCTGTGACCGCAAGAGATATGTTCCAACTGCTTGAGAATATATAATATGTGCATGCATGACGCTTATTATTTTCACAAATATTTATTTACGTGATATAATACCATGACACTGATAATAATAACCACGCTAGTCATTTTATCACATGAACTTACGAGTATATCCCAGATATCTTGTAACTGTTACAGTCCCTGCTTGTAGCGTAGACCGAGTGGCCCTGTTACAATTGACTCCGGCCAGATTATTAAGACCAGTACGGGCCTGGTAATAATAGCTCGTGAATGAATCCTAATAAAATAAAAAAATCATGTTTAATTATTTTTATTATATATATTTTATTTCACGACATGAAATTAAAGTAGGAAAGTAGGTACAAATCCAACAGATTTTTTTCGATACGAATTAGTAATACAATGCACATTTTTTTTTTGGTATTATTATGAACTAAGTACATTAAATTGCATAATATATTTATCGACAATATTATTAAATATATTTTTACTCTCTGCAATATCTGAAAAACCAGTTTCAGCACTTTAAGTCTAATTTTATTTAGCGGAACAAAAACCAAAGCTAAAATAACTATCGTAAATAAATTAATCCATATAGACACCGCCAGAAACCAGTCTCTTGTAGCAGTTAGTAACAGGGCCTGTAAAATTATAATAATAGCCTTAACATTTAGAAGACTAACCATCATAAGATTATAAGTATTCCAGTAATGGTACTAATTGTACCCCGTGAATATTATAATACTCGAGACACTCAAAATGCGAAATTTATTCAAAATATAAAAGATGTATAGGTAATTAAGATAGATGTCACAAATTAAAAAATAGTATTTAGTTACATAAAAATAATATTGTTTTATTTTTCCACCATTAATAAAATTGTTTTCATGAGCGATATCGCTAATTAATCTTCTAAATATTAGCCCTCTTAATATTTATTATTTTGATCAGAAACTCATCACACTATGATAAACACAAATTAAAACTATAAACACTAAACGAAAATTTTGATTCGAGGCACGCCGTTTGCAAACACATGACAATGACAATGTCTATCCAGTCATCATTATTCAGCTAGTAACGAACTAGTTTAGAGATGCGACATGACGGCTATTTTCTTTCAAAAAATTGTGTTTTGAAGTGTACATACAATGTATTATTATATTAGTTTTATGATAAACGGAGTGAATTGAGATTAATAGTATATACCTAAATCAGATTAAACTTCATATAAAATATGTCATAAAGAATTTGAACAGTAAAAATATTGATAATACCTCGATGAACGTGAGGAATACAAACAATTTATGACAGCTCATTTGTCGTAATTAGCTCAGTGCCTATTGTGATCTTAACCTAATTAATGTAATGAACATACGTTAACAATGTGATTCGTTACTATAATATAATCTAATCTTATCTTAGTATTAATATATTCACATTGCACAAAAGAAACAGGATACAATAAACTTTTCTCTTTTCTGTTTTATCAATTCTATACATTGGTCGTGTCTTTGCAATATGTCATTGGATCGTGTCAATATGACCACTCGCAAGAACCAATTTTGTTCACTATTAGACGCATCGCATATTATCTAACTTACAAAAATACTAAAAGCTAATGATATTTAAAATAATTTATGGGGTGGGAATAGATTGCAGTTGGTCAAACAAAGGTTAATGTGTACAGCGTTGTTGTTCATCACTTTCTATGTCAGCGATATTTAAAAAAAAATTATATATAAATTGTGTTTCAGGTGTGTTTTTCTTGTCTGCCCTTTTTAATATTTTCGACAGTATTTTTATAATAATTTAATTTAATAATGTAAATATTGAATTATGTATCTGCCATGATCAATTTTTGTTTATCGTTTGTTGAAGATATTTATATCTATTGTGAATCGTATTTCATCCATTGTCTGTTACTATTATCAAATAGTAAATGAGAATCTATGGGATGAGTTAGTTTTAAAATAATATTGATATTTAGATATTATTGAAAACAGCATATATAAAATATGTATAAACGATTTCAGTAAATAAGAGGTAGGTGAGTTCTAGAATATTATTGTCTTTAAATTAGCCCGTCAATATCAACTTCTGTTAATTCTCGAATCACCTCATCGAAATTCACTATAACTTAGATCAGCGCTGTCTAACTAGTGGCCCGCAAAAATATTTTTGTGGCCTGCGAATCGTTACATGCAATTTTAAATAAATATCAATATTCCAACTAATGTGTTTTCATTCACGAAAACTCACAAGCATTACCTGAAGAAACTCGGACATAAGTATGAGTATATAATGTAGAGATAAAATAAATTATTACGGCCAACAACTACGGCCACAATGTTCCCATTGATTCTGATAATTTAGTTATGACTTTATTTATTTGTAAAAATAAAATATTTCTTGATGTAAAATGAATTTGAATGACTTTTCAATCACCTACTTTTTTTTGTCCCGCTAAATATTTGCAATAGAAAAAATGACCCGGGGATAAGTAAAGTACAGCGCTGCCTTGGATAAAAATAAATAATTCTTAAGATTATAAATCAATATAAGGGATTAAAACTAGATTATTTAAAAACCAATAAAATTATATATTCTAATAATCACATAATTAATCATTTTAATATGCATATTACATCTCCTTATATTCAATGTCCCATTTAAAATCAATTTCTTCGCGTGACAATATCCTTGCATTTTCAGTTGATTCGTATTTTGACGTATAATAGCTATAGGCAGTTGGGATTATCAAGTAGGAGAGTTTAATAAGCATAGAGTTGTATTTAATTACATCGTAATGTGGATAATAAATCAATTAATCTGACCCTTAAGAACATAAAAGCTTTATGATGCGATGCGTCAGAAGACCGCAAAATCAAATGTAAACCAAGGTGCGCTTTTTAATTCCAGGGGCATTTGATTGATTGGCGTCTCACTTGCTGTGACACCTGTCGATGCCTCCGAATTTCACATCACCTGCATTTTTGTTTTTTCCTGGCTCTGTTTTTGTTTGTGTATCTAACATTAATATTTATTGTTCTTCCTTGCGGCGAAAACGGAGGGCACCAGGCCACATCTATATTTAGGATTCGATTATCTTTTTTTGTTTTTGCGGTTGTTGGATAGCCCCGAGGGCATTTAACATTTTATTTCCTCGAATCTTTCAAAATAACTAACTTACATTTAAGATGTAGGTACATGTGATACTCGGATGTTTAAACATATAAGTATCTAATCTGCGGTTTCTCATTTAGTAATATATTTTATTTTATTATTTAAAACTTTGTTTCTAACCACTTTTTGAGTTAAATTTAATACACCAACCGGTTTCGGAAAATACAATTTCCTCCATTAAGATTTCAAATACTAACTAAAACTAATAATATAGGAAAATTACTCATAAATTCTAAAAAAAATGATGATAAATTTACTAATTCCAGTGTTTATAAACTTAGCTATAAAGATTGTGCTATCTATATTGGAAAAATAGGTTGAAATTGTAATATAAGAGACAATTTGAGATGTTTAAATTGTCAATTTTCACATATTTCATCATCGTAACAATTTAAGTTAGGTACCTACTAGAATTATTTTTTAAATAATGATTAATATTTAAAATATTTGAACTATTTGACACGCAGGTTTAAGTTAATTTATTTGACATCCCGATGTATGAAATTATATTTCGCGACATCGATCGGTGTATTTCATTCAACTCATAAAGTGGTTAAAATCAAAGTTTTAACTAATTTATATTATTATTATTATTCTAAATCAATAGCAATATTGCGATACTGAACATTAAAACTATTTTTCTATACGTAAAAAATCACGAAATTTGCTTGTCGTTTTTTTTTTTTTTGAAAAAGTGTTAAATCTTATTGTTTATCATTCATCTTTAGTTTTTATAGTTTATTTTTTACTTATAAATCTTTTAAAATTATAATATGTACTATTATTTTATAAATGAAAGCTGTCAGAATACAAATGTGTACCTTGTCTGGTAGTAACCAATTCAATAATATGTTCATACATACGTAACAAGTTTTTTTATATTTTGTTAGATGGCTTTCTTATTATTTAGTATTTTTTATTAGGTAGATTTCATTAGAAAAACTACCCATTTCAGAAGATCTCATGACGTAATTTCCAGAAAATATCGATTCACTTTTTTCTATCATGACCAGGAGACTTCGAAACCATCCTAAATTAAAAATAGTCGTATTTTGCGGGCACAACAACTGCCGTATCTTCAAAATTCTCTGTAAAACTGATTCGGTAGATATCTCGGATAAATTCTTCAACCAACCTGCTTCAAAAGTATTTATTTTAAAAATATTATTAAAATTATTATTGTTATAAAAAATCTGATAATATTTGGCAACGCTTAGTTTATAGTTCTTCATGTCATTTTTCAAATAATACTATTTCATTTTATGATTAATTATATAATATATTCATGGTGTTCATTTTTTTGCAACTTGTATTAGATCCTAAAATGCGTAAAGATGCTATTAATATATTGATTAATATGGGAACAATAAATGGTGGTATCCTAAGTCCATACTTATTAGTAATTATAATATATTTATGTCCTGAATTATTATTATAATTAATCTAAATTTGTTTAAAAAAATATGTTGTGAGGTAGGCAAAAAATAAAAACAATAACGTCAGACGTGCGACTCAATCACCCGACTGAGAGCAATCTGTAACCGTTGAATCAGATAAAAGCGAAGCCAACATTGGCAGGCTGTGTCGGGAGGCTTGGCTCCGTCGGGCGGAAATGTGACAGTCGCCGTGTTGCTTGATGTATTGGTATATTAGTCTCTTTGACGTCTGCTGACTTACCTCTTCAGCCGCATGCGCTACTAACGAGTACGTCTACTGCCTCCTGCGTACTACCTACTTACTACCTACAGACTAGCTGGGTGTTTAGTTAAAAATACCACAATCACGAAACAAAAATAATATTAATAATGCAAATTAAAATAATCAACATATCTACCTACATATATTGAAAAAAATTTAACTATCGAAAAAATATTTAAAGATATTTGGGATTCATTGCAATATAAAATTGATGCTTTTAAAAGTGGAATGATAGATGTATCAATTATAAAAAAGATTACAGAATATAAATTCAGAATTTGTTTGAAAACGTAATCGATTGATGTAGGGAAATGGTAACGTGTTTCTCCGGATAGGAAAAGCTTCTTTCATTTTTTTCAATAGATTTTTACGTATAGGTATATAGGTATATCTTTCTAACTGAATAATTTAATTTGTATTAAAAATATCGCAGAACTATGTTCTGAAATTGAAATTACACAACCAAAATGTTTTTTCATTTTAAAAAAGTTATTATAATGAACATTGAATTTATTTGTTCTGAGACTTTTGTGGGTGGGGGATAGAACTTAAAAAATGATGATACGGTTAATTATCTGAAATTGAAGTCTTTTTGTAGAAACAAACCATCAGAACTTAAAATTAAATTTAGACGATGTTTGAAGAGAACAAAATAAAATACAATAAGGTAGGGCTGGACGAATTAGAAAAACGGGTGGATTAATGCCTTTTTTATCCATGTCTTTATGAATTTTTAATATAAAAAATATCTTTGCCAATACTTATAAAAAATTCTTATTTTCCAAAACGTAGTCAAGGATAAAATAATAAATATTGGTTTATCCTAGAGTTGTCAGGTTATGGGTGCAAGCACGAATTCGCCGCAATTCATAATATAAATCAGATAATATAACATATACGATAAATAAAAACGAGTTCTATTTCTACCCTTGAATCAGTCTGTGCCGGGCACTTTATCCCGAACGATAGCGACTGGAATACGTGATGCGTTATTCTATGCATTTTTTGTCTCGAGTTCTAGGAAACCTATTTAAAAATTACTATTATTGTATTTTATCAAACTAAAGAAGTAAGATTAATAACAGAAGTAACTCGCACGAACGATGGTACGCATCAAAGATCCATGACGCCAGTCTTTATTGGTAGTATTGTGAAAGCTCACAATTTATAAAATAAATAATACTAATATTTACATTTATTAATAATAGCACAACAAATGATTCATGAATGAACAATAATGTCATGAAAGAAAATATCGAGTTGTAGATTTTCTATTTATATATTGTGAGAGTTTTTGTAACATAAAAGATATCGTTACACAGAATGAACTCACCTTATATTTATATTTATTCCGTGAAGAAATATTAATATGCAGTGCGAACATACTTATATTTATATTTAGTGCGTAAACTTGTATGATATAAAATATATGAATACGCAGTATTTACTTCAATGGTTATAACATTATGTGCGTAGTATTTTTTATTAATTATTCACGTACACAAATAAATGAGTTTATTTGAAAATAAATAAATAATAAAACTGAAAATGTCTGCCAAAACAGTTACAGTATCGTAATTCAACATTTTTCTTTTCCGCAAGTCCGCGTAAAAAAAGATTAAAAAATCCGTTTTCACATTCGAGTAGGAACTCGTTTCGAGTTTTATTACCGGGGGAATGTCGTCATTACAGATAGCCTTACGCGGCGACCATTTTGTCATAGCGTGTGTTTTATGGCATTTTTATATCCGCGAAAACGCTCAACTTTGCTCCCAAGGCGGGACCTCACACGTCTGCATTTTTTCCTCTTGAACATCATAACGGTATTATCTACACTCATAATATGTACACGTTTTGTACAATTTTAATATATTTTTTTAAATACTATCAAAAAAATATCATTTATTATACTAATATATACTCGGTCCGCCCTGAGAACTCACAAGTACATTATACCATTTGTATTATATATTCATAGAATGCGCTCTCTCACTCCAGCATAAACGTGAGATAGAAAGAGTCGAAACATGGCATTTTCCAAAAAAATACTTTTATAGGCGGCCTTACATTCCACACTATTTTGTAAAATTAAAAGAAAAAGCAATGTGACGTCTTATTGTGAAGTTGTAATTATTCAGAACAAAGGTCTGTGATACCCGGTGGCGCAACAACAATATTTTTCGATTAAATTGATTTTATATGTATATCTTTCTAATTAATATATTTAATTTATATTTAATATTAAATCATTTATATTATAAGTAAATGAAACAATTTATTTCTAATTGATATGGTATATACAAATAATAACCTACTAGCAGAAAAGTAATCGGCTATCGTCAGTTTATGACCTGATAAGCAATCGGTTTTTGTCGCTATTATGGTCGCTTCGCCAGTGGTGATCGCTGCGCTGCCAGGGCTGCCAGGGCTTCCATAGAATCTATATCTTAAGGTCTAGCTGGTTCATTCTGTATTGCTCTCCCTGGAATTGTCCTATCAATTTTTAATAATGTATACCTAATTAATTATTCTTCGTCATTCCACGTGATTGACTACGCAAGATGACAAAAGGTCAATATGCTTGCCAGTCAGAAAAATTCATACGATTTCGCAAATATATGTTTTTCTTACTCGTAGTAAAGAAATAATGTTTGATAGATGCGGAAAGGCTGAGAAAGATAAAGTGAATAGCACTTCGAATGGTATTATATTTAAAGGGAACATGTCAACCGAGGCAAGACTAGCGGTACGTAATGGAGTCCTGGTACCGATACTGATGTATGAAAGTAAGGCCTGGAGCTAGTAGAAGAGGAACGAAAGTAGACTGAATGCAGTAGAAATGAGATCACTTAGGCGTATATGTAGCAAATCTATTTAAATAATTAAAAAATAATGAAAGAATGTAAAGCTGATATTAATGATTTATGAAAATGAGACAGATTAAGAAAGGATCAATTAGGTGGTTTGGTCATATGTAATAGATAAATGAGGAGAAAATGGTAAGAAAGATATATGACGCAAGTGTTGATAGCACCATAAATAAAGGACGTCCGCGGAAATCTTGACACGACCAGATAATCGGCAAACTTGTATGAGTAGATGGATGAATGTGAATGAGGCGAGAATTGTGTGTCAGGGCAGAAGAGTGTGGCGCTCTATCCTCTCTACCTACCCCTGCTGGGAATAGGCGTGATGGTTAGTTAATTAGTTAGTTATTAAAGAGAATGTACATTGCATTTCAAATTGAATACCATGTAATTGCGAACTGTTATTGAATATATAAAAGATTTAACATTTAAGTCATTTTAATCTAGAGATATTAAGAACACGTTCAACATATTCGCTACGGTATTTTTTCTTAATGGACACTTACATGGGTGATGAGCAGCAACAGTGATGGAGGATGCGACGAAGCGCAATCATATAATTATAAACAATACATTTGTATGTAAAATAGTTCAATATTCGCTCATACAATTACACAATTATGTAATGTTGTCATTAATTATGAAAAAAAAGTATAATGCTAAAATAATATTCTGGGGAATCCATTAATGTGTGCGTATATATTATGTAACTATACAAACACCAAACGCATTAAACTATTTTTGCTTTCTATTATTTATCTTCTCAATGCTATATATAAATAGAATAATATGTATAATATAAATACATATTAATTTTCCAGTTTTCTTTGTTATTTACCTTATGTCTTCGACCTCTCAGGTTGATACTTCAGATCCCACATTGCAAAGATCATGTCGAGGATGTTGTCGCTGGTAGCGACAACTACATCATCACTATGATGGACCATGTAATGTGATCCGAAAATAGTCCAGAAAACTCTACTCAGAAGATTTTAAATGAACGTAAAAACCTGCGAACACATTAATTTTGTTTTATATCGAACTAGAGGTCCGGGATGCCGTTCAAACAAATAGATAGAATGTTTTTTTTTTAAACAATAGCCGTTTTTATTTTAACGCAAAATTTGATCCAGGTAGGAGTGAGATATCCGAGAGGTTGAGGTCCGGTAACTATTTTGTTCTAAAGTGCAACTTAGCAAAATTATGTGGCATTAATATATATAATATATATTCATGTCGGTGGGAGGGGGTTAAGTGGCCAGGATGAATACTAAAAGCGCCCGTTCGTCACAGGATCCTAAAGAGTATATTTAGATCAGTGTATATAAAACAGTTGGACAGATATATTGACGTATAGATTTATACATGTTTAACTCTCTTCTAGACTAGGTTAAGAGTTGACATTTATAAATTAGTTTTATTAATGGATGAAATTTAATTACTAACATAACCATCATCAAAAAAAACAACACTATCCTTTTTAATAAAAGTATGCTATGATGGTGATGTATATTTCAGAATTACTTAATTTTATTATTATTATTTAATTATTAATTAATAATCTTTTAAATGTTTTCTTCTAATATAAACGCAAATGCATTCCTATGTCAAATTTACTAAACAACCTCCGTTTGCCAAAATGTTATCTCTCCGATCAAGATCTCTGCAGCAGCTAATGCAAATTTACGACTATGGAGGATTTTAGCATATGAAGAGGCAATAACGCTTCCTAATGAAGTAAAATTTAATACCCCGCTTTAAATGCTCGTCCCGGAGGCGTGTAAAGAAATCAAAACACAACCACGCCGCACAAAAGGCTACAGCATCTTAAGTTAAATAAAAAATACATAATGTTTTTTTTACACGGTACATAATATTTTCAGTGCAAGTAAGATGTATAAATTCGAAACAATATTAGAGTAGTGGGCACGGAATAAAAATGATTTGAAACACAATCAATGTATACGTAGTGGATATGTTTTTTTTTATGCGTGGTACAAATTTCCTCGTGTGGTACTCGTTATGTAAATTTTGATTCGCTTAAGCTGGGCATAAGTCGGGATTAGTGGGAAGATTTACAGCCTCTTTGTGCACCTGTTTAAAAGATAAGATCGTTTCCGAAGCAAAGTTGTATTTCAGATGGCGTCATTATAACTATACTCATTCGCTCCAAAACAATTTGATTGACACTAAGATGCCGTAAATTCGCAACAAAAGCTTAATCTCGCATAAGGAGAGGAGATAAATATTATTATTTTGTCAAGTACACTGTGGTCATTTAAATAAATTATTCACTATAAATCACAATATTAATAAAAAGAACGCCTATAGACGCAATCACTTTTTTGGTTCTTAATTATATTTTTGTTTGGTACAGAGTGATTCAATGTATAAATTTCATTCGCAGAAATTGGTGAAATTCGAATACTTTATACGCATTTACTATTATTCGGTTTTTTTATGTTTGTAACGTTTACTATATGGTTAGACATAACTATTAATTTAAACAGATAACTTTTTATTTACACTTAAGTTATTTTGACATAAACCAGTATAAACAACATAAAGGTAAAATCAAAATAATTAACGTGATTAAAACAAACTTTATTATTATGTTAATTTAATGTTATAATTAATAATCATTAACAAAAAACCTTTTTTTAAATTTTAATAATAATTCATTAGCCATCAATCCGCTTATAGATGTTCACCACAAGATTAATAATTAGATAGGCTTACATACAGTCGTCGAGCCTACAAATGCACTGTTATAATATTTGTAAATCAATGTGCCCTTGAATTTTTACGAAAATAGCACTATATAAATTACACACTTATTATTGTATTATTATTCACTCAAATCACATAAAAAACGCATACCTACTTTGCTTACCCATAGATACCAGGTGTATAAATTTAATCGAAGTTTGATCGAAGATCTGTTCACAAACATTTTTTAACCTTGTAGACACTAAAGACCCTTGCAGGGATTAAAGTCATATTTTAAATCATTTTGCCATTTGTGGATTTTGATAGATAATTTTAAGTTAAGACCCTTTACCCTATGTGATGTCTTCCATTTCAAATATGGTTGGCAGTTAAAAGGTTAAGAAGGTGACATTCTTTTTTTCGATATTTTTGTTCAGTTTTCACAAAAAATTCATTAGTCATTCATACAAAATATAAAATAGTAATTATGCAGAAAAAAATGCTACAATTCATAAACACTGTAATTTTATAATAGAGTTTACGCACCTCGATTTTTTCCGTCAAATCTCAATGGCATGTCAACCAGGTTATCTTGTGTAATGGAATTGATGCATCTAAAATACAAGATTGGAAGATGGATGAAACACAAAGTTAGACAACCGCCCCATACCAACCCTATATTTTGTTAAAGTCACTTATCTTAGAAAAACATTGTTCCAAAAAACTGGGTGGAATACAAATTAAAGGATCAATATCAAAGACTTACATTTATACCAGATGTAGGTTTTGATGAATCGCATTTTCGTCTTTCTATTTATTTGTTTATTGAACATTTGTTTAGTTATAAAGGCTTATTTTGTAATTATTTATCTTTTATAATTTCATATGCTTTTGTACTTAGTTTGATTGCTTACTTTTTGTTATTCCTGTTCCACCATGTATGAATTTCCGTATATTTCTAATATTACTTTTACGTTGCATATCAAATAAGTTTTTTATGTAACACAATTATTCCATCAAAGGTCAAGATCACAGCACAAAAGTCGTGTTATTCCATATTATCGTCAATACGGGGCATCAACCCTTGGACTTAGGCGCAATGCTGAATCATTCAATCAAAATAATCAACCAAGACTCGCGTGATTGTGTTTAGCTTCTCTATACTATCCCCAATCAACCAGATAATCTGGCTAATCTAGATTTCATCGAAAAATATAAACCCCCAAAAGGCAACATTTCGTGAGGGTTTAAATATTGTGTCCGACCGCACTGTCCGAATGACGATCGCTTAATCCAATACAACGCTCATCGCCGTCTGAGAAGATTGTTTGAAAGAAGATAGAAATCTGCTGCTAGAGAAATCGGATAAGATGTTCGTGTGCGAGAAACTTGGAATTTACCTGTGGTCTTTGTAACCCGAACCTTTTTCGGGATTATTTTGTGAACGTCTAGACAAGACTCGCGCCTCAAAATTATGATTTTTTCTTCTTGATATTTTTTACTGTCGTGTAAGACGATTACATATGGGATTTTTAATACATACAGTAGAATCTCGTATATCCATAGTTATAGGAATAAGTATAAGCCCGATTAAAAATATGATCTATCGGTATTTACGTAACTATTAATATGATCGATTACGATATACGAAAATATAATACTAACTTACTCGGGGTTTTTCCGAGTGGTTAGAGTTCGGCGAAGTCTCGATTATAGTTTTTTTAGCGGCGTACGCCTTAAAATTAATTATATTCTTCGATTACAGAGTCCAGCTAATTTTATTTGGTTATTTTAATATATCATATATCACATATATAATATATATTAAAATAACAAACATATGTATAGTGCCTACAAATCTGATTTTATAATATATACCCGTTGATTATATTCTGAAAATATCCTTTAGCTCTTAGAACGGATACAAGAGTGCATAGGAAATAAATAATAGATCATCTCCCAACTCGCATCCATGAGAGGATGGACAATTGTTGCAAAACAAGAAGATCATTTATTTTTCTCATTCCTACTTGTCATCTTACCTACTCAACATTATCTTACGTAAATAATATTTTTAAAACATTATTGGTCAAGTTGTAAGACACCAAGTTGTCAGGGAGATCCTTGTCTCTGGAGAGTACCATGTTTAATCCTATTTTTAACAGCCTTGTTCGAAAAATGGTAGCAATATTGATGGTTGTATTCTGAGTAGGTATCTTTAAAAAACTTGTAATATTTTATTTACACTTATTATACAGCCATCGCACGTTTGCATCAAAGCAGTTCAAAATGAGCATCAAAGGGGAGGTTTGGTTAGTTATCGTAAATTAGTATTTGAAAGAAGATTAAAATACCACAGTTCGTCACAATTCCAAAACGCCCCGTCGGCGCGGCTGCGCGGCACCGCCTCGAGAACGAGTCTGGCTTCACACAGCCCGAGTTTGATTAATACCTTCATGTGGCTTTTTGTTGCCTCCTCGCGCGGTCGAGCTTTGTGATAGTTTTTTCACCTGGTCCGGTTCTATCTGTTCTGTCAGCCATGATGAAAGATGATGCTGCTCGGACGTGTCCTTAATCTGTAATTATTTCATACTTTGTCCGATTGCTGGCCGTCCACCAGAGCCTACAAAGGTAAATAAATACGTCACGGTGTGGCATAGCGATTACCATACCTTCGATCGCTCGTAACTTAGTTATCTTTGATACTTTTTAGTGCTCTTCTTCGAAAACACTTAATTACTTATTAAATACAGCATAGCAAATATTTTCCCATTTTCTTTTTTTTATGTGGGATGCAGTAGATATCTCCTTTAATTCAGCCTTGTCTCGATTACTTTCATAGACTTTTGTTAAAACCCGTGTTAAAGTAGCCTAATTATTGATATTTACTAACTAAACCATGTCCTTTCCTCGCAGAGAAAAGAGAATAGTATAGACAGACTCTTCGATCCTAACTGCATTCATACATTCACAATCATACGAAAGTGGTCCAAGTCAAGAAATTGAAAAAAATGATTTTATCAATTATTTCGCGACACATTGTTTTTAATTAATATAATATGATGCAAATTGTGACAATTGTGAAAAAATTTAATCATTATATTCAGTGTATTGTTATGACGTTCAACGGTATTCCGCTACTGTTTCTTTCGATAATAGAGTAAGTCATTTCAACCGTAATTTTTTTTTCCTCATAAATTATATGCAAAATTTATGTTGAAATAAATTTTGAAACATTATGTTGTGTAATATAAATATATATATTTTTTTATCAATTCAATCGCAAACCTTTATATACCTCGAAAAGAAAGAAGCACATATGTCTTCGAACATGCTTGTCGATTGTTGAGGTTTCTACCAAAATAGTTTACCTGGCCGTGACACTTAAAGATTCAGACAATATATAAGATCGATAATCAAAAATATATGTCTAGTTAGGTATAAATGATCTAGTGATTTAGTGATCGAGGGTTTGAGCCTCGTTCTAAGAGACTATCAAGTTTATCCTATTTTCACAGCACAAGCGCTTAGCTTAGTTTAAAAATATTGATGTGACACGAATTCTAAGATTCATTCAAATTCATTTATATATTTTTTTAAATCTGAGACAGATGATATTGTTATATTTTGATGAATTAAAGATAGATTTCCGAGTTATAAAAATTATTTTAATTATATTATTCGAAATGAATCTATGCGCAATCCATAGATTTAATTAAATGAAAAAATACCTTAAACGCTGACGCATGAAAAATAGACAAACATATAATTAGACTTAATAGCCGTTCCCAGGTTTTTAAAATTATAACATAATGAATAGGGCTACCAAATAACCGAGGGACGAACATAAAAAAATCTTCTGTGGTCGTCGAGCTGCTACCATGTTGGATCCCATTTGGTGTAATGCCTCCCTAGACCCATATTTATGTAAGCTACCGACCGGAATGAAAAATAGGACTATGCAGTAGGCCAAGGTTTCGTGGCTTAATGACTCCACGATTGCTCAACTCTTCAACCCCTATGATGAAATATCAATTCGAGCTGATTAATAACAAACTATTTATTATTTTTGTTATAGGTGTTAAAGTGGGGAAAATAAAATGTTATTTTTTTGGTAAGAAAATAAATAGAATAAAAGTTTGATTAGACACTTTTTAATAGTATTAAAATTGCTGTTTTACTCACATTCGTTAAATATATAAATATATAAATTGTTAAATATACAAAAAGCGCATGGCTTCTAATTTGAGGAATTTTTATGTATTAAATTTTAATATATTTCATAATACTTTGATTGTAATGGGTTCCCATTATTTATTTATTTGGTTCACATAGGGCATTTAAATATATACTCTGAAAAAATTACACAATTTACATTTTTTTTGGTATAGATTTGATAGAAATGACCATATACTTATATACTGGATCAATTGATAAATCAAATTCATCAGTATTAATTAGAAAGATATGTTGATAAAATCAATTTATCGAAAAAATATTCTGGTTGCCACCAGGATATATTTTATTAAAAATATTTTTTCGATAAATTGATTTTATATCCCAGTGGCAACCAAATAATTTTTCGATATATATATATATACATTTTTTTTTTTGTATATATATAACAATATATTTAATTCGTATTAAAAATATCACAGATATATGTTCTAAAATACTGCAAAATCTCAATAATACATGTTTTTTGGTTTTCATATTGCCACACTGACTCTACTTACACTTAAATATATGCTACAAGGCCATCTATAATTATATTAAATATATCCAGGTGGCAACCAGAATATTTTTTCGATAAATTGATTTTATCTGTGTATCTTTCTAATTGATACATTTAATTTGAATTAAAAATATCACAGAACTGTGTTCTGAAAAACCGCGACATCACAATAATAAAGGTTTATTTTGGTTTTTATATTGCCACACTACTTACACATACATGCTGCAAGGCCATCTATACCTCTAGAGTCTAGGCATTAGGTCATGGTTAGTGAAACCTACCAAAGATTATCATTTACTTCACGTATCTGTTAGGCGGATTTTTCCACTAATGACTATCAAGAATTCTCTTTATGTTTCCAAATTATCGTGCAAAGCTTTTGTAACAGTATTTTAAAACGATTTTTAACATCTGGACTCATTCGATTGACTACTTTGTTAGAACCGGTAAAATAATCATCAAATCATCCCCAATCTGACAGGTGTTGTATGGTTCTATTCTGTTGAATGCAACCCGCAGATCAAAAAACCCTTAATTGTGATTTTAACAGTATTTAAAAGAATATGATAGATATATTTTCGCAGCAACATACGCTTCCTAGCCAGATGTCTCAAACAAAAAGCTGCTTACATTATTTCAGAAACGTCACAATAAAGAAAATAAATCATCACTTTATTATGTACGTTAATTATTAATTATTTTTATAAAAATAAAACGTAAAATTCACTTGTTCTGTCTATATATACAGTGTAAAATAGACGACACTCGTATGTTCAATTATCTTTTTTTTCTTAAAGTACATTTTATTTTAAACACAATCTCAATTTTAAGTACGATCACCTCACATTTAGTTTCGTACTTTTTACCGGCATTTAATTTGATAAATTGGAAATGGTATCATTAAACTCGCTTCCCACGGGCGAGTATATTTTTTATCGAAATTAATCCTCCACTTCTTCGAAGGATAAATCCTCGCATTAGCTGAGAGTTGATTTATATTATATGTAGTACTTAAGAAGATATTTTCTACAGAAAGTATTTTGATCAAAGCAAAATATCTGTATCCACAAAGATGTCCATTATTATTTCAAATTAATAAGAGGTTTATAAAGCCAATTAAAAAAATAAAATACATGATTTTATATATTTTATTTTAGTATTAATTTACACGTCAAACCTAATTATTACTGAGATGTTATAGCTAGCACATTATTAATATTCATAATATCCAATACAGTATATACATCAATAACGTGGAACGTCGCTTTTTTCAAACAAATGTATAATTATTTTACTATTTGTAAATCGTATTAATTAAGTTAATATTTTGTGTCATGTCTATATAATTTCTTGTATACTTTTTGTGTAAAATATTATTAATTATAATGATTACCATCAATATTCTTTATAATATTTAAAGCAAAAAAACTTATTTTCGTATATTTAGGTTTGTTATAATAATATTAATTTAAATTTAGAGAAATAGAAATTTCACGTCATTAACAATGTCACGCGGAATTTTAAAAATATTATTTTAAAATATCTAACTTTGCGTTTATTTACATCTAAAATATTGTTGTGCCGTCTTTTTTCTTCATTTAATAGGTTAGTTTATCATAAAACGTGTTATATCCAAATACGTTAACTATTTTATGATTTTTTTTTAAATTTTAATTTTGTAGAGAGTTTTTTCGTATCAACATCATGTAGATAACAACATATATTTTTCGTAACAACATATATACATGTATTTTAAATTAATCAAGTGATTTGTGTGATTGAATTTATTACTAGGGGCTACTCAATTTTTCCTTCTACCCAATCGCACATTTATATACAGTATTTTTTTGAAATTGTCTTCATACATAAATAATATGTATTGCATATTGCAGTCTAATTTTAGTAAACAATTATTAAACCATCATCATAAACCACACCACGAGGGTGCAACTAAATATATTATAAACCTCATACCATAAAGTTTACAATGCAATGCTGCTGGCGCAAAAATATCCACAATTTACTCAATAAGTTTACAACAGTTAACCATACCGAGCCACAAGGTTCGATTATAGCAATGTAGTTCTAAAACACGATGACCGTACGATAAGAACCTTTTTACTTTTCTACGTTGCTATCTCGAATTCTGCAGATCGGGTCAAATACGAGATATTCCGCTTCCCGGCGGTCCATATACCTCTACCATAATTAAGGCTTTCGCGGTAGACGCCATCTATAATGTTGCGCGCGCAGCCGCGGATTGTACGATCCTCCCCTCTTTCAAATGGGTTTCTCTTTCTTTTACGTTACAAAACCCATAACACAGGATAAACCATAAAATATGTTATTAAATTACTAACGTATTTTAAAAAAAATATTATGTTTAATTAGTTATATTCTAACAATTATTATGAAAGACTATGTATAATTATAATATTATGTGATATTTTTATTCGATGGTAAAGATTACAATAAATATAACTAGGCTAACTAAGTTTGATTTTGTAAAGGCATTGTTTTTATATCTCAGGTAATCTAGTCACTTAGTAAATTCGTGTTGGAAATATCTATTTTTGTGGTGAAATCATTTCCCAATCGACGCATCTGAAGAACAGTGGAATGTTTGCTTTAAACGACTGTTTATATACCATACCTATCATATTTATTAACCAAATGATATTAGTGTTTTCTAACCCTGCAGTACAAGTATGTAGATTTGCCCCTGTCTGTAGACTTTTTGTAGAGGGTACGTAAAAAATTTAAATTAAAAACTTTGCATAGCCGTTTGAGCAGGAACAATTATAATTAGAATCCACGGCATCGGCTTGTTCGATTAAACGGCAAGAAGAATTGTCTGATCGAATATGTAAATGTTGAACTATTTCGTATACGTATTTATTACACGCTTTGAGCGTGTTTTATTTTCTTATTATTTGTAACAAATTACTCTCGGATGCTGTGCTCCGTGACGAAATAGAACATGGAACAACATAAGCATATTAAAAATATTAACATTTTAATCGAGAAAAATTATTTCACGTCGTAACTTCGTAGATTGCATATTGAAGAGTTACAGCTTCTAGAGCAACGTGGCTCAGTTTATATTATTATCTATGTTCGCCAGCGATCTTGGATAGAATTAAATAAGACTCGCCCGTATCGTTGCTATCTTATATAAAAATATTTTTTTATTTCGCGAAACAATTAAAATGTTAAAAATCGCGTGATAAAGACGATCACTAAATTTTAGCCTAGTTCTAAATGTAAAATGAATAGAAATTTGAGAACTAGGTATAACGATCAAATAAAATTTTAGATAAACGACTAAGAAACATTCACAGAAATAATCTATCTACGAAAAAAATACAGTCATCTGGGGACTCGAACCCGGAACCCTATATTGTCTTAACGTGTTACTTATGAAAAAGATTGAAGCCCCAGGAATATGGATAAAATTTAAGCTGATGCTGAAAATCTCTTGAATGAAATAATTCTACGACGACGACGAAAATTGGGAAATTGTGTTCACAATAAAGAGAATAAAATTGGAATACCTCAGTCATTTCATGAATCGAAAAAATCATACTGGAAAATCTATAAATCGAGACATTGGTTTGGGTGCAGTTCCATTAAATTATTTTGCTCCACAGCATCCAAATTTAAGATCGCCATTATAATAGCCGACCTGTAGTTATAAGATGAAATGAAAACTTATTTAAAATGTTATGAATAGACATACATATTGTTCATACTATAGCTATACATCACATAAGATGCTCATTTAACCTCGAAATAATTAAATCACCAATCGATTTAAAAAAAAAAAGATTTTGGTCTCATCGTATCCTATTGTATGTGATATGAAGTCAAAACTTTTTAATTTCTCTACATATTATTGTAAATTGCAATTAAATATTGGGAAAAACGCCCAAGACTAAGATCAATTTCCGATTTACTCGAAATAAAAAATAATATATTTAGAAATCACTACAGTTATTCTCGATATATCATTGTACACTTGCAAAGTTAACAATGGTTCATTAGTACAAAAATGAATTATTGTCGTTCTTAAAAATGGAAGCTCTCGTGCCAGAGTGCGGCCAGTTTTGTCCTCTCGGCTGTCACTAACGTTTAAGCATACATTTTTTGTTTGTATTTTTTTCACCGCCACAGCCTCGCGCCCCGAGCCGCCGTACGGTCGCGCGCAGTGGTGGAACGTGGAAACGTATTCTCTACAAAATATTAACAAATTTGTGATTATTCAGTGTAATATTCACTCGCGGTAGGTTAAATTAATTTGCAAAATATTTTAATACTTCCATTATAAATTTAACATGTCTTTAATTGCAGATTAAACTGATTCTGTAGTTATCAATGATTTGTTCATATATACATTAAAAAAATATTATGTATTTTGTTAAAATAGTTTATTTTAGTATATACGTGTATCTGAAAAAAATATTAAAATAGAGACACTTATTAAATCAGTCATTTATTGAGTAATAACTCCGGTACAATGCGTTACTAAAATATTTTCTCAGTTTTCATTGAAACTTTTACAATAGGTCTTACTTCCAAAAATTAGTTATCAAAATTTGAGAAAAATTGTTGAAATCATTATTTTATTTTTGTATAAAAACAGCGCATGTGCAGACCGAAGTCAGTTGGTTGTTGTGTAAAAGCTACGTGAAGTATGAAGTGAGAATAATTCGCTTCAGTTTATGAATCCAGTACATAATGTATAAAGATTAGATACTTTGTTTAAATCTTTCTTATTGCTATATATTGTTAATTGTGCTGATGATGATATTCCCTGTTGTGTGCGTGGTTGAATCGATGGAATAATACTCGTACTTTGTAACAATAGTATTTAATTTAAATGCCTCTATATAATGCAGAACAAGTCATAATGATATGTTATCAGTTCAACGACTCGGAGGCGACAGACCGCGTCGACCGCGGCGCCATTCATTTATCTTTTTCACGCGCGTCATGTTGCCAACCCTACGCGTGTCTCGCATTCGACCCATAGATACATCACATGTACTAACAACACAATTATTAATTCTAGTCACATCTCGTTGAATAGTTTGAATAAATTTAAAAATGTTTGTATAGTTGTTTTGTGCACCGAAAGATGATAATTTAAGTTAAGTCGTAGCCAAATTAAAAAAAATCAGATCAATAATAATTTTAGAAGTCTTAAAATGTGACAACCATAATGTATGTAAGCCGCAAAAAAATGCGCGACGCAGACATTTAAATACAGATTTACAGCCACACAAAAAAAAACTTTTCATTATCTCCAGTGCGCTGATCCCACACGCGGGTTCACTACAAAAGTTTTGTTCGTTAGTAGCGGTTTGTCCGCCGTCACCATGCCCGTCCGCGCTGCCACTCCCGCAACGGCGCGGCGGGCGCCCGCCACTGGAGACCGGACCAGTCCAACCGCTCGCGTGCTGCGCGCTCCGGCTGCGCAGTGGTCTCAGTAGGGACTCGAGATTTATCAACCGAGGCGACTGTTGTTTATTTTACCTACCCGCACCGAGCATAAGCGAGTGGGAATAATATGCATGAGTGTAGAAGAAGCGAAAGATGCATAGATAGGTAATAGAAGGGTCGATAAAGAACACACCTCACGCGATTTTATCGGTGTACCATTAGCCAATACCTATCTGACCTTTATAATAGCAAATTTATCTCAATTAATAGTTTACTTTTCTGTTTTGCTTGTTTTTTTAATATTTGGTCGATAGACGTATTAAATATTTTCACTGCTGTGAGAAAACGCAATCACTACATTGACAAAAATAGGTACAGCGAAGTACGCTGCGAATCTTACGAACGGCTTGCAGAAAAACAACTATTTTACAAAGATCAAATAAATAAAGGTTCTTTAACATGTCTTCCGCTACCTACACATTTACCGATTCATAAATACATCGTGTCAAGACAAAAACTCCACGGATATTTAGCCCAACGACAATACGTCTACAATAAAAGATCCGACCGACAAAAAATATGTTTTTTGTATAATTATGACGTTCGTTTTTAATTAAATTAAATAATTTAAAGAATTCTACATTCTCACTGTAAATGTTGTCTTTCGCATCGAATTTGTATTGATCGCTAACTTATTTTTAGTAATCTGCGAAAAGTTACATATATATTTCAGACACCCCTCGATTCATCGATTTCTTTCTTAGGAAAAATATTTTGATATGTTTTTGGCTGGAGCTTTAGTTCTACCGGATCTTTTGATGGACGGATTTTTTGTCGCGGACGTAATATTGTTGAGCCAAAAGTCTACAGAGCTTTTGTCGTGAAACCTAAATACATTGGTCAATTTACAAAGCGCACTGTCGCAATGGAGAGGCCAGTGGTTCAAAGTAGAGTCGAGGGTTGCTACCCTCGCAGAAGATCACAGATCTGGATCAGAAAAGATGGTGACATATCATTTTAGTTTAGTGTAATAGCAACCATTGAGAATTGACGTAAAACGTTTTCTTCTTTATGTCCAGTGGACGTTGGACGTTAACGATAATGTTGGCAATTGAGATTTGATTTGCTGCCGCGTGGAACAGTTGGACTATGAACATTCCAAAGAACCGTATTCCACTTTTTCATTAACGTATTCTGCAAGTGATTTATCATGAGTGATGACAGATGACATGATGATTTCGTATGTCTCATGGTACAACCAATATATTGTGGTTTTAAGAATTTGTTTAAAGATAATATATTTAATAATTCCGGTATTTATAAGTTAACTGTAATGATTGTACTGTTTTCTATATTGGAAAAACAGGTGAAAATTCAAAGTCAATGAGCAATTAAGATGTTTAAATAATAATGATTTTTCATAATTTTCCAATGATTTATTAGATATTGATCCTACTTTTGATAAAAATTGGAGATTGTCTGTTTTAGATAATATGAACAATGTTGATGTCAAATTAAATCATTTATAATCGTTAAAAATAAGTTAAAATAAGTGTGTAAAACTAAGAAAATTTTCCGATATATAAAAAAATAAAATAATTTACAGTGGTTTATAAAACAAAGTAAACAAATTTTTAAATATTAAAAATGAACCACTATATATTTGCTTTAAATGTTAAAAATATTTTTATTTTTGTTTACGACTTTATTTACCAAATTTATTTTTGATATCTAGTCACTCAGCATTATCTGGAAATCGTTCATTTCCAATAATAAGATTACACAAAAATGGATATATGATCCAATAGGGTAGAGATCAATCAGAAGCATCGCTATCCAACATTCTAACATAATCATTATATAGTGCCTACACTAATAATTCAATAGTTCTACAACACTCCCACTACATTTTTTTTTATCTCTATTTTAATTTTTATTCCTGTCGAATCTCTATCTTTCTTGAATTAAATATCACCACAACAGCACGAAAAAAACTGTCTACTTTAACAAAGACTTCAGTAAAGTAGCCAGGACAATGCTGTATATATCTACTCCATTACACATAATAAACTACGAGTATTTAATTGCAATATAATTGTATTTTATGTTTATCATGTTATATTATAATGTATTCACCTCTGTTACAACATATCATGTATGTCAATAAAGTCTAATAAATCTAAATCTAATAAGTCATTATAGTTTATTTACCCTAGCTTCACCTAGATGTGGGTAAATAAATTATAGTAAATAATTGCTGCACTTTGCTAAGATGGTATATTCAGTCAATAATACGAACTGGTGATCAGCGTCATTTTCTTCACTAATGACGATGATAAGGAGGTTTATCAATAAAAAAAATAAACAGCCTCCGCCGAGAGATTCAAATTAAAGCCTCCATTTTGTATCCCCGTTCAATTTATATTTGGGTAGGTGTGAATAAGACCGGTCGGGTTTTTTCCCGACGCCCAATAAAGTTGGATTAAGCACCTTTTAATACCGCTATATGTGACTAGAATCGTTCTCTCGCCTTTTATAGCCACGGATAATAATAATTAAGGTTTCGAAATTTTTAACGAATTCTGATATACATGTATCTTTTATTCCCCTTTGTAATAATGGCGTGAGGTCATCTTGAAATAATTGTGTATTTACAGTTTGATCCTTAATGGTTCTGAGATATTAATTGATACATCAGTTAGACATTGCTGTGTTGAATCGTAAAAGTTAGCGTATATGTAACCTTTTTATTCTGAAGGTACTTTTTTTCAAATAAAACGAACACATTTCTTCTGTCAGAATCTTGAAAATTGAAATGCCATAATGCTGCTGTACTCTTGGAAGGTAAGTATTTTTTTATTGTAGGAAGGTAATTAATAAATGACTAGGGAGAAAATTAATAAATTACTGTAGGAAGATAATTAATAAAATTATTAATTTTTTTCAGAGAATTATCTCAGGACGGGTTTTAAACGGTATTAATATAAATATAAAGACCATATTTTCGTCAGGTGATGTCAGTTTTCAGGGAAATATTTAATAAATATAAACAAAAAAATATTTTTTTAAATTACATTACATCATTACGGTGTTTTGTTTAATTTATTCATCTAATTATTTTTAATACATTTTGCATATAATATTTTTCATTACTAATACATATATATTACGTATATTAACATTGTGGTCTATAAATAAAAAGTAATGACTAAATATATAAACAAAATGAACTGATATTTTTAAAAGTGTGGAAACACGCTTCAACTAATTGTTAAACCTATAAAATACATTAAGTCTAACCCTCTAGCATCAATCAATACCTGAAGCGATGAATAATCAAATTGTTCTTGCAGTAGGCACTGCCATACACTGGTTGGTTCTGTACAGGTATACAAAACCAACCAGTTATAATAAAGTGTGTTGCTGCTATCTCAGGAAATTATCATGAAGATAGAGACCGCCACTCTCCATAATTTCGGAGTTCTTCAGTAGATCGCGTATTAGTCTGAAGAAATTATACAGGTGTTAATAATAAGAAGGTATTTAAATACACACACAATAATATTACACCACGGATACTTATCGAAAAGTTTTAGAATGCTTTATCACTATATTTTTTTATTATCTGGAGGCTTAAATAGGCTGTACCTACGGATGTAGAAATAAACGTGTTTTAATGGTCTGTACCTATCGTAATTATTGTGTTTGTCGATGATAGCTGAAATATGTATATTGGAAGATTATTGTAAAGTTAGAACTGTAATGAAGTCAGTCGTTTTGTGGCTTTTATACAGTTATAGTTGTATTATATAACTTTAAAAATTGTACTCAGGTATCGTATGCAACTAAGTTTTGGTACACATTTGTTTATATTTTGAATATGCGATGTTTAAAAAAGTCAACAATTCAAATAATGTAATGACGGCTTTCTGGATAGGAATTTGAAAACTCTTTTATAGTATTGATAGAATCGGCGTTAACTTTGAGTTTATTAGCTCTACTCGAGTTATGAGAGATACAGTAACTCCTCATTGACAGGTGAAGTATTAAACTAACTGCACACAAATATAAGTTGCTGTTTCTCTCGAAACTCGAGTAGTGCTAATAAACTCAAGTTGAGTTATAATATTGTTTCATTTGTATTCATCCACTCTTTAATCGATTTATTGGAAAAAAAAGATTTATTCTTGATATTATAACCGAGTAACTTTGAAGCTGAAGCAGACAACTGACCGCATTATAAATAAACACATCTAACATGGAGCCGAGACATTAAACAAAGCTATACAATAATAGATAATATACGGTATTCATTAAAAATAATCATTCCCACTACATTGTTAATGAAGGAGCAAAATATTTTACAAATTGATTATGAAAAACATTTTATACGTATGTTGGAAATTGTAGTATTATTGTCAAGGCGGACTGACGTCGAATCCGAGGAAATGAATCTCAAAATTAAGATACATTTTTCATCTCTATCTCTCTCTCTCTCTCTGCTCATTGCTGGTAGTGTCCTGAACATCATTCCACTCCTCTCTCTTCTTTCCAATATTCTACTGCATATGAGTCTGCAGTTATTGCCTTCAGCGTTGCCGAGTGTCAACTATTTCTCCAGACAATTTTCATCAGATTACTTCAGTATTTCTCTTCTGGACACGGTACGTGTAGCCGTCCACAAGATACACACCATGCGTTACCAGAGCCCCATCTAGCATAATTATGTCATTATTCTAATCTCAGGGTGCACTTCTCTTCATCGAACAGCGCACAGCGCTATGGAAAACACAAGGGAGGTTGTACAAGCCACGTACGTACTTGAATCGATTTCAGCTGTATTAAATTAATTAATAACTAACTAGAATGATCGTGTTATATTTCAAATATTTAGTATTCCGACGTGTCACTCGATTTCAAATCACAAAAAAATGTTTTAAGCATATTTTCTCCCAAATCGACGAATATGTAAGCACTAAGTGTGTGCTGTCATCTCCGAACTATGTCGCATGATATGATGTTTGCTCTTCCGAGCTAGAAGACCTTTGTAAATAATACCAGTCTGTTTGCGCAGTGGTCACTACTCTCTCTGAGCAGCCTCGGCCGTGTCCGGCACAGCCTTATCGACCGTCGGCCATCGGACTCGGAATATCTCCTGCGCTCATGATTGATGATTTAATTTGAATCTTGCCGTACGGGTCCCATAATTACCCGGAGAGGCGTCCGTAGATCTTGAGGCAAAAAATCTCAGAGAGTCGCTCGACCCGAAGTAGGTGGGAAATAAATTTAAATATAAATTGTGAGCGACTAAAAAAATATAATTTATTTATGAATTTATGTTAAGCTCTTCGAATACGTATCATTACTAAACAATCCTGCCAAATATGGTTTAAATCAATTTAGTTTATAATAGTTTTTGATTAAAGCCGGCGTCTGACCTGTTAAATCTAGATGGAGCTTTATCTTGTGAATTGAATGTAAGAGAAAAAGAATTATAATATTTTAAACTAATCACTTGAACTCAAACTTGGAATTTTCTATTGCTGGTTGACAATTTTAACTAATTAAGCAATAGTGACATTATACAATGTATGTCGCCAGAATCCATTCACACACCTTATTAGTGAGATATCTATTTTATCCTGTTGAAAACGAAACCTAGTCCATAATATTTTATGGGTGGATACTAGTGATGAACTAACCGTTATTATGACTGTGATTGTGCGTTTGGTATATCTTTTATAACGATGATTGGTTATTTCCAATATATCAGTGATCGCTCGTCGAATTACGAATAATCAGTTACTAATCATCGTTACAATAGAACACAAATTTCACAATCATAGTCACAATACGATCTGACTAAATAACGAGTCAAAAATGTTTAAGGAATATGGAAAAATTATGAACCGTTACGGAATATATTGTTTGAAATTTATATCTATATCTTTGCTTCAGGCCCTAAATCTAACATTAAATAGTCCGACCGCTCGATATTTAATGAACTTTAATTTCTTGTATTTAATAAATTAATGAAATATTCTAAATTATCGCATATTTACGATTCTTTTGAGAAGTTTATATCGCTGACATGATTGAGATTAGGCACATATTCTTTGAATATTTTCGTCTAGTAATTTAATCAGGTATCCACCCATAAAATATTGTGGACTAGGTCTGTTACACCCTGTATGTATATATTTTATGTTAACATATTTTAACTGGTAGATATAAATTGTGACGGATAATTTGTTTTAATTGATTTTTTAAGGAAATCATTCTTATACCTTGTTTGTACCTTTTTGTACATTTTTGGTGTAGCCCCTCGTTTACTCCATTCGTTTGGTTATAGACGTTTCTCAGATTTTGTCTTTGTCTAGTATTGTAGTCGTGGTTACCAGTTATAAGAAATTTTTATATTTGAATTTGTAACCCTTGGGTACTTACTTTTAGTCCAATTGTGCACCCAATAACGGATATGTGCACAGGTAGTAGTAATACATGTAATACCAGTAATATATATATGTAATACCAACAGTAGAGTAAGAACTAAACCCACAAACACATCTGACAATTTTGTCAAGACGGCCAAAATAAATATATTTTTTCTGAAAACAAATAGTATATATTTTTTTTATTTATGAATATTTTACTACCTTTAAAACGTGTACAATACATATTATCGCTGTAACCAGCGGTAACAATACACATTATTATAGTCTGTTAACTTAACAAATTGCTCTGAATAATTATGAGCTTATTTTATAAACGAATTGTTGTAATTATGTAAATACTGTACATATTTTATTTAAATGAATAGTTGTGAGCTATTCATTCACTTGAATTGAATGAAAAATAATTGTATTATAACGTAGTACGTTCCCGATAGGGTAGACGAAGAGGATAGAACGTCACAGACTTCCAATAATATATTTATAATTATCCTGTTCTTACTGTTTCTTCAACATCGCAGGTTTTGATGTCATTGTTCTCCATAAAATTATTTATGCTTTTCCCGTTGTATATTGATTAATTATACCGTAGAATAAATGCTTGTCAGTTACTGACAGTCACATGAAACTCTCTCCAATAGGTACTTAGTTTTTTATGAAATCTTCTTTAAAAAAAATGATAGCACCTAGACCGAATGTTGTGACTTATTTTTGTATTTATTTATTTTAAAATTTTCAGTTTTCCAAACTATGCTAAGTGATTTTGCAGCGACAGTGATCTGACCTCCGACTACTCGATTACTTAGTATTAGACTACCTTAACGGTACACCAAAAAGCTAGTCAAATAGAGCAGATGTTTTGAGTTTGATAACGGCTAACACATTTCTTTGTTCCGTAAAAAATAAATCGCTGATCGATTGCGTAGGTACACTGCATTAATTAAAAATGTACTATTTTAAGAATAATTAACTCTCATCAATTTTATGCGCAACAAAAAAAAAACAGGCTCCTTGATTGCTGAGGAAGCCACTTCTTCTGTTGTACATTTTCTGCAGCAGAGCGTGAAATTATTCCCGAGTTGGTAGCAGAACAGAACGCAACCTGTTGCCGAACACAAGTCAGGTCAAACGGACCGTTTCAGATGCCCCTCGCCTCCCACCGACCGCCGCTGCCATAATAATTAATGCTACCTGATCGTTATCAAACTGTCGCGGTCGGCCCATCAGGTGGATTCAACCGAGGCTGCCAGAGATACCTGCTTTGCAGTCCTACTTTTAGGTCGCTGTTATGCAAGGCAATAAATCAATACAATTTAATATGAATGCACTTTATATTGTATTGCAAAAGCTAATTAATGGCTGCGCTGGTACACACATACACAGTAAATAAGTAAATGCATTTAATATTTTACCTACGAAAATAGCTTTGCAAGTGAATTGTGTATAATTATATCCATTTTTATTTTTAGTTTATTTATTATAATAAACAACAGTTCAAAAATTGTTTATGGTACCTACAATATGCAACACACAATATTCCGGTTAGTAAAAATATTTTAATAAATTACTGGGTGACCGAGTGGAGTATGTGAATACGTATTTATAAGCATATTCGTGAAATCGTATGTTCGAGGTAAACTTTTAGAAGTAATAAATAAATTGGTCAGATATTTTCAATTTATCTGGACAAATTATTGAACTAACCGGAGTGTTATTCTCGGCATATCCCAGAGGCCGTAGACACGCACCCTCACAGCTATCGTTCAAATCAACCATCCATTCCATTATACATTCGCCTACCTACTATTTAAAACCCTGCGCAAAATATAGCCATCCTACCCCTCCTCATGGCAACCCGCTTTCTTATACCATACGTTCCAAATTACGCTCAGTTGCACTCTAAGACTATGATAAAAATACCCCACCCCTCGATATTTTCCTCGTACTTATCACCTTCCCGCTGCTAGGATCAATTTTTCTCATACATTGTTACCCTTTAAGGCCTGCGCAAAAGAAAGCTACGCCCTTCTCCCAACTTTCTACCCTCTTTATGAATCTAGGAAAACATCTTATCATCGGAAAGCGCTGATCGTTAGTTATTTTATATAAGGCATTTTTGTTATTTTATGTAACGCACTAGATATTGTATATAATACAAACATATGAATATAAAAATTGAATGCATTGGTTACACCTGCAACATGTGACAAAGACATATTAACGATCCCGTTCCATAAATCTTGTTGGAATCTGTACCCTGCATCTCCTAACCGCCTTATCTCCCATCTAAACCGTCTACTTTTTTAATAGTGTGGGACAGAAAGTGGGTATGCACGGGGCGAGATGGGCCAGCACCAGAACTCTGAGCACTCGGGACCGACGCGGATTCTAATGGAACCTGTTCCATTACGGACAGACGCGTCTCTCGACTACCTCAAACGATGCGAGGCGTCTGTCATGGGTGCTGGTTGGAAGATGACGTCGTGGCAACCTAAAACAGATCTTTTAGACTGTCAAAATAACTGCTCATTTGGATTAAATACTGATTTCCTTTACGAGCTGGGTAAATTATTACTCAACGTCAACTCTAATGTTGGTTATTCAATTACCTTTTTATATGCCATGCAGTAGAAGATATACATCGATTAATAGATATGACAAATATTATTGTTTTCTAATATACACACGTATGAGTACCTGTTCATCCATATAATTTAATATAATTTTGAAAGATAAAATATTAAAAAATACTCTTCTTTATATTAATCAGCGTTGAGTTTTAGTATAAATTTTCTTACATACATACATTTCTTATAATTGGATGGATATAATAAGGATATATAGTCGTTTTACTTAAAATTAGATTACTATATACTATTTGGAAGTAAAAGCAAGATTTTTATCTTAAAATGTATTTTAAAATAAACTTATTTGTGTTTTATGATAGTTTTAAATATTGTATACTAATTTATGTAAGACTATATTAATTTTAAATACAAATTAATATAGTCTATTAGAAAGATATACGTATAAAATCAATTTTATCGAAAAATATTGTTGTTGCTACCGGGATTCGAATCTGGATATATGTATATCTATCTAATGATTACATTTAATTTGTATGTATACAGCGCACATATTTAAATAAATGGTGGATAAATAATATTATAATCTTTTGATAGTATATTATGAGATTAAAATCTACTTACTGCTGCTAATGATTACGCGACAAGTAAAATCAAATAGAGATATAATTATGAGATATTTCCAATAATTTATAGTTTTATACAGCTTAATGTAAGTAAGAATTGCATTTATTAATTTAACCATAATAATAATCAAGGTATACTGTTATACGATGATTGATTGTAGTATCATAAATTAATAAAAAATGGTAATAATTATATAATATTTTTTCGCAACCCTTATTTGAAATATTTATCTTGATTAATTCGTCTTAATGCAACATCATCGTTATAAACGTCTCCCTCACTTTTATTTTATTACATGGAGCAGCAATGGCGCAAAGCAATTATAAATTGCATTTTAATTTAAATAAATTACGCGTCAGCCACTCTTGGCACCATTTAATTAAGTCTGAAGCTAATATTCCGAGATATATTACGCTTTATCTGATGCATTTCGTGGACAGCGGCTCCTGGTGCATAATTTCCTTATCACATAATGCAAATCAAATGTGTCCTTATCATGCGACTCCGTGCAAAACCTGATCTGACTAATTAAGTTAAATTCTGAATCGTGAATTCAAAATTAAACTGGTTCTTTTAAATGTTTATTTACCATCTTGATCAGTTTATTATATGGGCAGATAATTAAAATTTGTTTATTTTTTATGCTTAAACTTTATACGAAAATCACTATGGTTAAATTCTTTTAGGGGTTTTCATTAGGATGCTCGAATCAATTTAAAGAAAATTCTTATGTGACAATCTCAATACAAAAATATTAATTAGTCTTTAAAATAACCTAGAGTACTAAACTTATTAAATTTTTCCTACTTACTTACTTACCATCACGCAGTTTCTCCGCGGGGGTAGGCAGAGAGGATGGAGCGCTACACTCTTCTGTCCTGAAACACAATTCTCGCCTAATTCACATTCATACATCTTCTCATACAAGCTCGACGATTATTGAGGCTTGTAACAGGACAATCCTCCAGTACTTGGTCGTGCCAAGTCTTTCGTGGATTTCTGGTGCCATCAACACTAGCGTCATATACCTTTCTTACCATTCTTTTCTCATTCATCCGTTCCATATAACCAAACCACCTTAGTGATCCTTTCTTAATCTTACTCACTATACTAAGATCAACTTAACATTTTTTTCTTATTTCTTCATTCTTTACTCTGTCATAAATGGATCTGCCACATATACGCCTATGTTATCTCATTTTCACTGAATTCAGTATACTCGATACCAGGCTCCTTTGTAAACCGCCAGTCTTGCTTCAGTTGACATGTTTCCATTATCTATAATTCCATTCAATGCGCCGTTCACTTTATTCCTGCAGTCACCTTCGTTTCGATATCTTTCCGTTTCTATCGAGCATACTTCCTAAATACACAAACCCATCTACTTGTTCCAAACATTCATTATCTTCAAGTATTTTGCTCGTTGTATTGCTTTTCCCCTTCTTGAATACCATCACTTGAATAATAAGGTCGCTTTCCTCACATACATCGTACATTCTACTCACTAGCCTCTAATTCTTCTTCAATATTTGTAAAATTACTTTGTGATCTCATTTTATATTAATAATTATACAAAATACTTTGTTTAAACCACTATTTATTAATTATTATACATGTTTCAATACCTATGGTATCTTCTTCAGGAAACAATTTATACTGAAATTCAAAAATACAGGCATAAATAAAAACAAAACTATAAAATGTAAAATAAGTAAGAACTAATATGAAAACAAATTTAAAAGGTGACTATTTGCAAAGAGGATTTGATTATTTATAATATTAAGCTTGATATTAATTTTTTTTATTATTTCTAAAATTATCTAACTGTAAACCCCTAGTATAAATGTAAAATTTCTAAACCTTTATTAATATTTTTGTTCATTATTCGCCATTAATACTGCATCATCGGCGTACAATAAACTGCATACAATCAAATCGCCCACTTTCGTTCCTACATTAATATATTCCAGTTCTTTCACACAATTATTACATTACACAACATTACACAACCCTTCTTGACACACTTTGGAATATCAAACCATGGTGTGAATAATCAATTGATCTTTACACACGTAGAACTTCCTTCATATAGGGATGCGATTACGTGTATAAGTTTGCTATTTACTCTGTATTCAGAGAGTACCTTCCATAACCTTTATCTGATATCTCTTTCATACGCCTTTTGCAGATCAACAAAGGCACAAAAAAGTTTTTGGTTTTTTGCTAAAAACTTTTCCGTCATCACTCGTAGAGAAAAGACTTGATTGATAAAAGGATTCCACCCACAAAGATCCCTTACACATCCCATACTTTTTCTTTCGTCACCGTTCTCACTCTTTCTATTAAAATTCTTCCATATAGTTTGCCCACCAAGCTTAGTAGACTAATTGCCCTATAGTTACCGCATTCCATACGCGACACTTCACCTTAGTAGAGAGGCATAATAACTGCTTTTTCCTAATGGATTAAAACAAAACTTGTTTAATATCATGTTTAAACATTAAAAAAAACTACATATAATTCAACACATCTAATATAAGTTGACATGCCTCCTTCAAATCTACGATAAGCCGAGAAATTTAATACATATAATTGTTTGCAAAAATTAGACGGTAAAAGGTTTTATTATATCTATGGCCTCAACATAATTTTCAAGGGTTATAAATATGAATAACATTATTTATGGTCAAGAAGCGAATATTTTTTAACCCCAGTGAACACACTCCATGTTACACGTGAGAATCAAATGTCCCGTTTACGACGGTGTAAGACCGAGCGCACACTAAAGACAAAACAGTCGTACGACAGTTCAATCGTTGGAAAATGTAGTCGTCAGTGTGCGCACTGTCATACATTCTCATAGCGTTTGCTATTACGCCAGAAAGTAGTCGGTATGCGTTCCCACTAACACATCAAAATAAATCACATCTTAAACATCATTAATATTGCTGGTTTTATAATATAACAATATTAATATTCTTATGAATTTTAACATGCGATAATGTTTAGAAATAATACAGAATATTGTTAGAAAGAAAAAAACCTATGTTATTGTTCGCTTTTTAATACATTACCTTTTTTAATCCCGATCAGCACGTTTTATGTTTCATGTGAAGGAAAAATACCCGCTTAAGGTCGTATTATACATTTCGGCCAAAATAAATAAATAAACAATCTTATAAAACGTCTAACAACTCATCCGACAACAATGTATCGAGTTTCTGTCTGAACCATTAACGCTAATGACTTTTTTTTTAAAGATTTTTTTGCAATAATCAAGTCGTCTAGAATGAGATGTGCGCATCATTCCGTATGAAATGGTCCAGAAATTAAATAGATAGTTGCTTGACAATTTTTAAAAATTCTCATATTTTTTGTACAACCACCTCATTGCTTTTAAATCCATGTTGATTGACAAATAGGAGCTGAGATATTTTAGTTTCTTCAAACCCTTTATATTAAAAAATATGCTACGCCCTTTAAAATATATATGGCCGCCACGCAAACACAAAAACGATAAAATTAAAATAATAATCATTTAGAACAAGTGAAGACGATTGCACAAAAAATATGAGAATATTTAATAATGGTCAAGTAACTAGTATTGGACCATTTCATTTGGAATGGCCCGTATATAATTATATTCAGCATTTAAGTAACAATGCATGATATCAATATAATATAATAATTTTATTACATTTAGTGTTAGATTCGTGTGCTAAATCACGGTGTAACTTTGTATGTTCTTACTTCTAACTTACTTCTAATCACAAATATTCTTCAAATGATTTTACATATTATTCTTCTCCCCTCGTGGTTCGCGACTTTTATTTGTTAAATATCAGGTATAAGAAAAGTGACGCCAGAGTTTTTCATATAGTAACGTTTATAATTTTTAAGATTTTTCCTTTATACTAACAAAGAATAGACATGAAATAAAGTGTACATATAGGAGAGAGGTTTGTAACATTAGTTGCGGGACGAGGAGCATTCTACACACATTATTTATGGAAACATAAATCCGATAGTTCATGACACATTTATGGAACAGTAAATGTATTTATTCTTTAAAAATTAAATCTTTATGTAAACAAGAAAGTATAATTTACATTAATGCATATTATATTGTCAGAGTTGAAATTTTCGTTCCAATTTAAAAAAAGTCGCGGAGCTATTTGATTGCATAAGTGGTACCAAAGTGATGACACCGAATCGAAAATATTAAAACAAGGAGTTTGCGTTAGTTCATGTCTATTTGGTAGTCTATGTTAACTAGCTAAAATTATATATAACTTTGACAGAAACACCACAATATAAGTTATGTTCCAAAGATAATTTAAAAATATATACATATAAAAACTGTACACACGGAACAGGTACCTGCGCGACCATATATTGGAATGCCGCTCCGGTGTATTATCTCTGAAGGTATGAAGGTATGCAGAATATCCACTATCGGTGTGGAGTATCTTCATCAGTCATCTAATGAAAATCCATTGTGCTTTACATTCGGGTACAGGTTGATTCGACTTTAATTCCGAGCGATCGCTATCTCGGCTTTGCGTGCAGACGAGTTATTCCGTCTACAAATAGTAACCGAAAAAACAGCGTGGTCTACCGGGCTTCGCGACTTTACCGAGAAATCTTTACTTGCATGCTAAACTTCAAGGATGTGTTTGCTGAGATAATCGTTTTGAACAAGATTTCACAAAAAAATATCATCATATTAAAATAAATACATAACATTTATTTGATTACTTACGTTTGATTTTATTTTATTAATTTTTTGTATTATTACTAATCTTTCTAATTTATCTAATATTGACGATTAAATTCTCAACGTTGTTAAGTTATTTTCGTATTATTGAGCCTTCCATATATCAAGCAACGTCTACAACATATTTTTTGTAGTTTTTATTTTAACTATATATTTTTTAGATTTTCTTGTCTAATATTATAGTTATAAAAGTCGCTCATACCTTCTCGCTGAAATTTCGGTGTTCTATTTTTATTGAAGTTAATTTAAATAATTTCAAATAAAGTTTAAGATTTGGTCAATTTTGTGTATCATGATAATAAATATAAATTTCTTAATTTTATACAAAATCTTATATTTTTATTTTTCAATTGTTTCAGATATATCCACTCGAAGGAGAAGCCGTTCAAATGCACGGAATGCGGCAAGGGTTTCTGCCAGTCCCGCACCCTGGCCGTGCACAAGATCCTGCACATGGAGGAGTCTCCGCACAAGTGCCCGGTGTGCAGCCGCAGCTTCAACCAACGCTCTAACCTCAAGACGCACTTGCTCACGCACACGGATCACAAACCTTACGAGTGCAACTCATGCGGAAAAGTTTTCAGAAGAAATTGCGACCTCAGAAGACACGCTCTGACACACGCTGTAGGGGACGTCCCGCCCGAAGTACTCGACGTGGGAGAGGAAGACCGCCCTCTTTCTCCCTTACACGACCCGACTTATGACGATGATCCCGATGATCTAACGTCTCCGGATCATTCCCCGGTCAGAAGACCCAGATCTCCTTCGAATGAAAGCGTAACTAGAGCGAGAATAGAAGAATATGTTCCACCACCACCACCGTCACACACTAGACGAGCTTCTCCGACACCAGAAAGAACCGAATGTCACCATAATGAACCCAGAAGTACCGCTAGTCCTTATACCATGCGACCCCATCACGAATACTACTTCCATGATAAAAATAGATTTTATACACAATCAGACCAGGCTCCAGATAGACAGAGATACAATCATCCAGAATGTTCCACTGAAAAGGTAATACGTCATCCTGAAATAAACGAGAGTCCCGTCCGCCATCCGCAATTACAAATACGTAGAGATTTACACCATCCGTCTCCATCGGAACAATCCATCAAAAACCCAAATACGTCGAGTTCTCCCATGCTGCAGGGAGGTCCGAGTATGTATCTCGGAGCATTCAGAAAGCGTCCGTTGCCTCCAGATATCACAGATCTCGGAAGGCCTTCCACTTCAGGAGAGTACCGAGGGCGACCGCCTTCTCCGGGCCCCACGAACTTGAGTTTGCCCCGAAACAATGTACATATGGGTCCACCTAGCTTAGGACAGCATCCTCCTGTCCTCAACTTACATCCATCGCATAAAATCGGTCCAATTCCACCCCCACCACAAGGCTTCATGAAGCCGCCCGATAATAATTTATTACTGCCGAGTACATCGTCGCGGCTACCTTCGTCTGTAGGGATCTCATTGCCTCATCATCCCTCTATGGTTGCTCAAGACTTAATCATCAAACATTTGCATCCGAAGGATATGAGCCCCATGGGTCTCACCCAACCAAATATCTCTAAATCAGTTCACTCGTCAAGACCAGAAACTCCATCCAGAGAATTGCCTTCAGGTAGTGGTACTTTGTCGAGTTCTATAAGTTTGGGAATTCAGAACATGGTGGGTATACAACCGCCACCCCACTCGAGACAAAACGGAGCATATCCATCCCAAAAGAAAGGGTTCAGCATTGAAGATATCATGAGACGCTGACATTGTGAACACGGTCTGCGCAATCGATTATTGACTGTTTGAAAGACTGATATTTCACTAAGCCGTACTGTTCATATTGATCACATGTTTAATGATTCAATAAGAGTGAGTAAGTAAAGTGTATAAAATTGTGTTAATAAGAAAAATAAAGTGTCCATCAATTTACTTAAAATCCTATTTGGTCTTTGGTGTTAATAATTTTTAAAAATAAACTTAAAGTGTGACAAAATACATTTATGAACATTTGATGTATGCATTCCATAAATGTAAAAATTGCAATAAAATATTTTATAATTAATAATTATTATTGTTCGACAATTTCGACGATCTCAGTGTACAAATATATGCAATTGTTATTTAGGGGAAACGTGATCAACTGGATGACTATATTATATCCACATCCTACTTCAATATTTTGTGGAACCTATAATTGTATTTACATTCAATATTTCTACATTAATGTTACGAAAGTAGATTAAACTGATTCTTTTGTATTTTTCTAAGTGTTCCTCTCCGTGTTTTCACGGTTTTTGATTCTCAGATTTTTAAGTGTTGAATTTGGTAGATATTAATCATAGTAATAGGAGTTGATAGGTTGTTAGGAACTCCTGGAACAATTTCGTACTTGTTATAGAGTTAAATTAAGATTAAAATTAGATCTAAGTATTATCCATATAAAACATCTATATTTTGTAAAATAAATCTCCAACAACGAGGAAGTACAAATATTTTTATATTATGAATAAAAATATTTTGCCAATTTGTATAAAAGTATTATTTTTATAATAGTTTATAGCTATTTAGCAAATATTGGTTGGAAACTAACTTGTTGCATTATTACTTGTGTATCAATATTTGTGCCTATTCTCAAATACCATCGATGGATTTTGGTGACAATCATATTTTTCTTCAATTGTGAAGTACTCAAATTCAAGTGGTGTTAGAACCAATTTCTCCACCATATAGACATTTTACAGATCGCTTTTTGTTATGAAATATACATATTATACAGACATGAAGGTCTATTTTCGAGTATTTGAATAACAGTCGCTACCTTAGATATATTGTTATTTTCAGAATAGGCTAGACCAGTGGTAGTTTGATATATAATTGTTGTGTATCTAATATAATCCGATAATTTATTAAAAGTTTTTGACGAAAAACTTAATTTACATGTAAATAATAATTCACTTGAGAAATCCATTACTCCATAGCTAATTTACGAAAAAAACATTTTGAAAATAACATGCATTTTCATTTTTTATTAAATTAATATTCTCTTAACGCGTTTTGAAACATTGTGAAAGCACTGATGTCGGTGCATACATAAAATTATCCATGTTATGTTATATTATCTGTTACGATTTCTTAAATAATTGTACTTTAATTAAGGAGAAAAATATTTAAAAGTGTATGACAATACAAAAAAATTATGTATTAGAGCAAATTTGACAAATAAAAAGGTTTGAATTATTTTGTATTGTTTTTATTGCTGAACACATATATACCTATTATCTATAATTTAATAAAAACTTTTCGTAGTATATAATTCTGTAAAATAATAATAAAAGTATGAACAGTTATACAAAATTCTGAGCAGCAATAGCAAAAGTGAAACATTTATACATTACTACATTTATCAAAATAATAAAGTAAACTCGTAAATAATATATTTAAAATTACTACACTTCGAAATGATACATATAAAAAACATAAATATATGAAAATTACTACATACATCAATCATAATTAATTTATACTATCCTACTATACTATATGAATATCCTAGCTTAAAAGAAAAACGTACCAGTCTGAAAATGTCCGTGACTGGATGAAACCAGTAATGGTCATTAAATAATAAATAGTGAAAAAAAATTAAATAGTATTTTAATAAATCATTAATCTAAGAATAGTTATGTTCCTACATACATAACTAATATTCAAATAGATATAAATATGTATTTACTGAATCATCTAATCATCATCTTCGCTCTGAATATCAAGGATTAACGAATCACGGCCTTAATTCAAATACGAGACTTTCCTTCTCCATTCATCTCAGCACTATATTTCCACTGCGATCCAACCTATCCTCTCTTCTTCTCTGTAATGTCCTGAAGATGATTCAAAGAATAAATACTAATGCAGATATTCTAGTAGCATCCATTTTAACTGTTATTTTTCTAAGCGGAATCTATCAACCAATCAATTAAATAGAGATGACTTTAAGGGTACACGAGAAATGTACGTGGTTTTTTTTGGGGAAGAAATAAATATATACCATTACCCATAACCCGCTGTCGATATCCAAAATATTAGAGTAGAATTTTATATTATTATATTATTCATTATATTATTTATATTATATTATTCAGTTCTTGTGGAAGACAACGTCATTGATAGCCTTCCTGTTCAATCAGCATTGATGTGGTAAAATTAAAACTAATTTATTCAAAATCATAATCTTCGTTATCTCATCCTAGGAGCCCAAAGTCTCTAAAAGGCGCGTCCATCTTTCCGTGTTTTGCGCCACTTCAGTACTTGTTGACCAAGCAAGATCCAATCTACCTTCATACGGTATTTGTTGGTGTTTATTCCACCTCAGTCTAGGGTGACAGTAACCATGATAATATATCATGGTAGTCGTTCTTTTGGCATTCTCAAGACGTATCCGAACCATCTAAAATGATTTTTCTGTATGTAAAGAGTCTCCTTTATATCAGTACTTCTCACTCGGTTTAATAATGATTCTTCTACTATTATCCTAAGATGACTCGTTCACCTCAGAATTCTTTATCACCACACTAAAGAGGGAATGTATTACTCCACTAGCAGCCCCGATTTCCCCGACTTTTTCACAATTTACTTATTGTTGGTAGAAATAATAAATTGTCCATATTGTAAGAATAAAATTAAAGTAGTAAATGAAAACTGACTATAAGTTGTACAATTATAAATCCAAATTGATATTGAACTTTGAATCGATTTAATATTGTCGCGCAATACCTTGAATCAGATTTCGTGTAAGAAATTGACAACTTTGCCTACAAACACGCAATCCTAAAAATATGGTGATTATCATCGATATCCAACATATTTGTAGATGTAGATGCTGGAATATATTGGATGCCTTCGAAATATGGTGCTGGAAATGGATACTGCGCATCCCATGGACCACAAGGCGCACAAATTTCTCTATCTTCCTTACTGAAAGACTTTCAAAAACACGCAAGAGTAGGATGCTTACATATTTCAGAAATATTACTAGAAGAAATGGCGAAAGTCTCGAAAATCACAGAATCAGTTATGGGAAAGGGGTAGTTGATCATAGGAACAGTTGAGGGAAATGGACAGTTTATCACAAGGAAAGTTGATCGCAAGGACAGTCTATCATAGGAACAGTTGAAAGAAAGGAATAGTTGATCACAAGAACAGTTGATCACAGGAACAGTTGAAGGAAATAGACAGTTGATCACAGGGACATTTGATAACAGAGATAGTGGATTACAGAGGCAGTTGATCACAAGAATAGTTGAGAAAGGGACAGTTTTTCACATAGAAAGTTGATCACAGGGACAGTTGATCACAGGAACATTTGAGGGAAAGCGAGAAAGAAGACAGTCTCTTGCAAAATGGGTTGGCCAAATAAAGGAGTTAACAGGGTTCTCTTTCAACCCTGCCATCAACAAGGAGGAATGGTGAAGTATTACACCATATTTCAGGAGACTACGACTTTCAGTACTGATAATACGGATAAGAAGATTAAGGGTTTTACCTGCGTTTGAAATTTATTTATTTGTAATAATTTTTCGAACGGTTTACACGATTGATGAAATGTTTTTTAAAAATTAAACTACTTCATGTAGTGCTTAGTTCTGTCAACGTTAGCAATATCTAGTCATTCTAGCGCCTTCACGAGGAACCAATTACTATTTTATCTCATAGTGATTATTTTTTATATCTTCTTAAATTAAATATATTTTTTAAATCAATCAAAATAACTAAAAATGGTAGAAATTACAAGGATGTAATAGTATAGTACAGGATGAATATTATATTTCAGGCAGATGTTGTTTTTAAATCACTAGAAAATGAATTATATATTTTTATTTATATTATATTTATTGATCATTTATTTTATTACAATTATGTATAAAATATGATATTGGCCAAGTGACCTCGCGTGGTATAGTTAGCCATACCATTTTTTATAATATTCTCGCAGACTTTGCGTGCTATTTCAGCAAGTTCATTTCGAATATTGTTCTATAGCACAGGAATTGTTGTTGGCTTATTGGCGTAGAGCTTTCCTTTCAAGTACCCTCTCATAAAATATTCGGGATCTGTCAAATCAGGTGATCTAGGAGACTAGTTGAAGCTCACCACTTTTTGACATCATGCGGCTGGAAAAAATTTCTTGCACAATTTCAAGCGTAGCTCGGGCTGTGTGTGAGGTAACACTATCTTGTTAAAATCACACGTGTTGCAGGCCCAATCGACCCAATTCGGCCACCAAGAGGTTTTCCAACATGTGACGATAGCGATCACCATTAATTAACAATATTTAAGTATGTCCAACATAGATACAAAGCTATTTGTATTATATTATATGAGAAATATAGAAGTATCGATATTACAGGACTTACGACCTGTCTTTGGCTGCCATAAGTGATCACTTTACACAGTGCAATGTTCACCAATTCTACCAACAATCAATCTCCACATCTATCAAATTTTTGGAAGTTATATATATATGTTACCATGTAGAAACATTTCAAGTATTTGACTAAACTTCGATGTCGTCATCTATGGTTTGGAATTTGATATTCAATCCCCTAAAATAGCATAGATGTCACTAATGAGAATCTTATTTTTTAGAAATATGAAAGCTATATTTTTTATTGTATATTTGACAAATGATTAACATATTATACTAGAATACACCTGAAAAGTAAATTTTCAATTTTTTATATAGACCAGTGTATTAAATAAACTATACGCATACTTTCATACTTCCCATATAATATAATATAAATAGCTTTGTCTCTATGAGATATTTATAATTTGTCTTAATCACCATTAATATTTACAGCATTGCTATTATTATTTAGATAAAATGTTTTAATAACTTCATCACGTTTTTGAGATGTTAAATGCTTAATAAAAAATTAAAAGCAACTACTCTCTACGACTACCAAATGTAAACTAATATATGTCTGCCAAACCAAAATGGCGGCCAAACAAAATCGGCCTGGAACATAATATTCACCGCGTACATAGATTTGTTAAATGTTTAATTATTTTAAGAATAAAAAATGAAATAATATAATTCACATCTTAATAATAATTATAATGACTACACACATTCTTGAAGTGCCATGACAAAAATCAACCTACAGCCTGTCCTATTTATTGATGTATCGCAGAATATGCATGCGTGTAAAAACCAGTAAAGATGGTTATAATGGTATAGCATTATAAACATGATATCGTACAATTATTATAATTAAATAGTGTCTCGATTAAAATATGTTTGCATGACACCACTTAATTATTATTAAAAGCATTACGGGTTAATTTGAATCTTGGATTACACCACCAGTCTCGTATTTGGCTATTCATTCGCTTTTTTAGTACATTAATGTATTCATTCCCATATAAAAAAAAATATAACATTGATGGTTGATTTATTTATTTATAAATTAACCCCTAAAATATGTTAAAAGTTAAATAAACTAATTAAAATAATAAATATTAAATTTCATAAACACAGGCCTGCTTATTGTATACCGATGATACATAATCAGTAGGTGGTAATGGTGAAGCTGATTTGCAGTTCCTAGTGACCAGGGTGTCCAAGAATACGCATAGAAGATGAACTTCTGATGAACGTTAGAAAATCGGAAGTGGCGGTGTTCGAGAGATGAAAGTGTAATTAAATGTGATATAATGATAAATTATAAATACTTAAAACAATGAATGAATTTGGGTATTTGAGAAATTTGTTTGTTGGTGATGGCAATGTTGAGAATGATATAGAAAGGAGGGTGACTGCGGGAAATAAAGTGAATTATGCTCTGAATGCAATTATCGACATAGAAGCAATATTAACGGTGTATGCAGGAGCATGCACTCTATGCAATTAAAAAAGCTTTGCATGATTATAATTTCTGCAAAATAAATATTTATTTGATATATGTATTTAGTATGTAGATCCACGTAAAAATAATTCAGTTCTTACGTTGGCATGTTAACGAAAACCACATAGCTAGCGGAAGAATTTAAATATGAGAAATAAAGCTGCGCATGTATTTTTGGAAAAATCTGTCCCAAAGGTGTATGAACCAAACGCAACTCTCGTACCACACAGTGTTCTGAATACACGTATTTGCTTGAACAGACGTGTTTCAAAACGCCGAAAGCGTATTTTTGAAGCTGACTTGATTGTATGTATTTCAATACACTTTAAACGTAGTATTATTTTATATTATAACATATTTTAGATCCTTTACTTAAAAATTTCCGAAGAATAATGACAATTTCCCTGACTTTTACAGCATTGATATTAGCAGCATAACCTCAGTTTTTTATTTAAACTTTATTACAAATATATAAACATATATTATTATTTTATTTTTTTCCAAACTGTATGACAGTTTTATGCCATGTATTGCATTTTACATAGTTATTGTTGAAGTTTTAATAGAATAATTGGAAGCATTAAAAATGTATGGAAACTCTCAGAGTTACAATGAATAATGTTGTCCTTTTTCATCTCATGCAAATAAAATGGTATAGCTGTCCCCCATTATAGTTATAAATGCAAGATGTTAAGTTAAATTTTTAGATTGATAATGCTTTTACAAAGCGAAACGCGTCTCAAGAAATTAAACGAGTAGAATCAAATACAACGTGTTTCGTTTTATTATTTACTTAATATTTGACCACGAAGTAATTTTACTAATATTGAAGAAGTTTTATTTTCCTATATATGGTATATATTTTTGTTATAAAATGATTATGCAGTGATTCCAAAAAAGTCAATTACAGTTATGAATACCTAGTGTTCTCATAAATGTGTCAGTACTAGGCATTAATGACTAGGCTTTGAAATTTAATTTTGCAAATGGGCTTTCCAGTATTCCACAACAGCGGAACACGTAGGACAATTTGTGGTTTAGTTTTCGAATGAGACAATTGGGCGGATTTCGGCAACCGTACGTGACAGAACAAACCCTGACCAATGATTACGTGATGCGAATTATAAGTATTGAGGAAAAAGTATACTTATCAACTGTTATATTCTTTGCGAAGCATTAATGAAAGTAGGTAAACAAAATACTAACATGGGAACTGACGATAATGTTTCAAATGTCTCATCTTTCTTGGAACAGATGAAATCTTAAACATTGATAATATCTATTAATGGAAACATCAATTTTTATACACTATATTAATATTTATTAATTTACTAGAAGCAAACCCGTCATAATAATATTTTATAATTTTTATAACCATAATTTATTAATATAATAGCAAAATAGTTTCAATATACAGAATGTAACAGACCTAGTCTACAATACTTTATGGGTGGATATCTGACTAAATTACATGTTCAAACATGTTAAGGGATATGTGCCTAATCTCAGTCATGTTAGAGATATAAACGTTTCAAAAAATCGTAATTATGCGATTATTTCGATTAATCGAAATATTTTAATTATTCCAAATTATTTACTGAATACAAAAAAATAAAGGTCATCGAATTTCGAGCGGCCGAAATTTTTTTTATTAAATGATTTAGAGTCTGAAGCAAAGATATAGATTCATAATTGAACAAATTCGCAAATTTTTATTTCGTAGTACGTATTCAACGACGACTTCAAGCTTAAAACGATTTTGAAAAAATTTCAAACAATAATATTTTCCGTAACAATGCAGAATTTTCACATATTCCTTGAACATTTTTGACTTGTAATTTAGTCAGGTATCCACCCACAAAACATTGCGGACTAGGTATGTCACACCCAGTATAAATAAAATTTCTCATTACCGTATATACATTTCTCGATAAATTCCACTCTTTTAATTCCATCTATAAAGAATATGTTTTTAGATTAGTTTAAAAAATATGTACGTGTCTACTTATTTAGTGTGACGTCGAACAACAATATTCTACATTCAAAATTATTATCACAGATTGGAAGGTGTTTTTGTTAAAAAAAAATATGCAGTTATAGACAGAATTAGACTGGAAAGATTAGACAAAGTAGTCAACCTGAGATGCAGAATAAATTAAAACTGGGACCTTTCTACAGAAATTAAATATCGTACTGAGCAAGCCTGAGCTGAATTCTTTCACAGTAAGAAAGTATTGTGCAGCCATGACCTAAATTTAAATTTTCGAATAAGAATTATACTATGCTTTATGTTCCCCGTATTAATATATGAAATGGAATCATGGACGGTCTCTGAAATAATGTTTAATGCGACATGAAGAATTTGAGATGTCTTCTTAAAATAATCTGGATTAATAGGGCTACTAATAACAATGCAAGTAGATAAAAAAGTAAATATAAATCTTTAAGGATTACCTTTAAATAATAATTCATATTTCTACGTTTTTATGAAAATGTGGGTTTTTATTAATCATTTATATCAGAAGTTACACACCAGATTTGACCTGTTTAAACTATTACTTAGATTGGACCTTCACACTAATTTAAAATTAATAAACTGAATGTTATTTGACATAATTAAGACAATACAAGTACTATAAGAAAAACAGTAACCATTAAATTCATTATTCGCGTGCTACAAAATTGCCATAACATTGAATATTCTTGCATATACGGAATATATTTTCTTATAATATTGCTTAATTACTTACTTACTTACCATCACACTATATCTCCGTGGGGGTAGGCAGAGAGGATAGAGCGTCACATTTTTCTGTCTTGACACACAATTCTCGCCTCATCCACATTTATACATCTTCTCATACAAGCTCGACGATTAAAGAGGCTTCTAACAGGACCATCCTCCAGTATCTGGTTAACCTGGTCGTGCCAAATCTTCCACCGACGTCCTCTACTTCTAGTGCCACCAACACTTACATTATATATCTTTCTTATCATTCATCCGTTCCATATGACCAAACCACCTCAGTGATCCTTTCTTAACCTTACTTACTATACTAAGATTAACTTTACATTCTTTCCTTATTTCTTCATTCTTTACTCTGTCGTTATCTCATTACCACTGCATTCAGTCTACTTTCGTTCCTCTTCTGCCAGCTTCAGACCTCATTTCCATACATCAGTGTCAGTCAATCTGCTTGACACATTTGTAATATCAAACCATGGTGTGAATGATCCATTGATCCTCACACACGCAGAACTTTCTTCATAGAGGGATGCGATTGCGTGTATAAGTTTGCTATTTACCCTGTAACCTTTCTCTTATAACTTTACCATACGCCTTTTGCAGATCTACAAAGGCACAAAAAAGTTTTTGGTTTTTCGCTAAAAACTTTTCCGTCATCATTCGAAAAGAAACGATCTGATTCATGCATCTTCTTCCATCCACAAAGGCCCCTTGCACGTCCCATACTTTTTCATTCGTCACTGTTCTTGCTCTTTTTATTAAAATTCTTCCATATAGTTTGCCCACCGAGCTTAGTAAACTAATTGCCCTATAGTTACCGCATTCCATACGCGACCCTTTACCTTTCTAGAGAGGCATAATAACTGCTCTTCTCCAATCTAATGGAGTGTGGCTCTCCTCTAAACACTGATTGAAGAGTATATAAAGCCACTCGATAATTAATAGGCCACCAGCCTTGATATACTCGGAAACAACGTTATCATACACCACAGCCTTACCATTCTTCATATGCTTTATTGCACACTTTATTTCTTCCATACTTATTCCATTCATATCGGTTTCATGATTCATACTTACCCCAGAGAATCTCTCGAGAGGTTCCTCATTTGCATTCTCTTCACTCTCATACGTTTATTGAAAATATTTTATCCATCTACCTTATATGTGCTTACATTACGTATTGTATTGCATACTGGTATTTTTTTCTCTCTTTTTTATATATTTTTAATAATTCATATATTATTTTTTTAATTTTTCACGTCTACTTACTATATGCTATGTATATGTTATTGTGGTTCGCCATCAATGAGTTTTGGTTTTGTGAAATGTATTTGTTTGCCAATTTGCCCTCAAATAAGCTTGCCTAGTTGGGCAATGCATTTTAAATGTGTATAAAATATATGTTATAAACTGTATTTTTTGCAGCTGTCATATGTCTAAATAAATGAATAAAAAAATCTATATTTTATTTCGACCTCATTTATTAACATTTCTCCATTTACTGACTTAATAATAGCTTTCATACTACTGCTTTCAGCACCAGATCGGGATATTTTGACCGCCTTCCAGGAGAATTTTATATTTTCCTGGAAATTCTCGGTCATTTTCACCCCTTCTTCTCTTTTCAACCGCTCTTTCTTTTCGTTCACACCAGCTTTAACTTTTTTCTTACAAACATTATACAGATCTTTTGCTCTCGAGTAATCATCCCCATTTACTGTCAAAAGACAAAACCACGCATTTTTCTTTTCTTTCAAAAGTTTATTTATGCCATCAACCTACCATGTGTCGCATTCCCTCCCTTCCTTGGGTAGCTATGCCACAGATTTCCTTCGCTGATTTGCATACCTTGAAGTCAAGATTACGGAGACCAATCTGGGTTGAGCCAAGTTGAGTTATAAACCATTCAATTCGCAGGACAATTAATCAATTTTCGACATTTTCACTGTTTGTTAGTGAAAACAAATTATTTTAAATAATTAGGTTTTATACCAAAAACACAATAATTTCTATACTTTTAAAATAAGCAAAGTTATCTTTGTGGTTAAGATTCATATTTTTATTATTTATCTTTGTTTAATTAACCACTAAAATAAAAATAAAAATATTTCTTTTAAAAATAGATTTTTAAAAATAGATTCTGTCAAAGAAAAGATATATGTTTTAGTTAGTTATGACATCCTGAAGAAGAAAATGGTATTTTTCGAAACCGGTAGATGTATTTAAACTCATTTTAGTGGTTAATTAAACAAAGATAAATAATAAAAATACAATAATTTCTCACTAGATAATATTTTTGTCGATCTTATTAATATGTGTTTTTTATTGGGTTTTTTAAATTCAAATCGGCGATATGTACGTAATAATTAAAAGAAAAATTTAAATCTAGTATGTACCTTCTGATATAAATAAATAATAAAAACCCACATTTTTGTAAAAAAACGCAAATATTTAAATCATTATTGAATGTAGCCTTAAAACGATAAAACCCCGAAAATAAGAATATTTTTAATATATTATGAAACATCTAGGAAAATATCAGATGGTGCATCTCATCCAAAGAAAAGTTGCTAGCAGAAGACGCCCTGGAAACGAACGACGTCCTGGATAAAGAATCTAAGGCAGTGGTTTGAAAAGTTCCTCCAACTATTTCGAGTTAATGCAATTAAAATAATGATGAATTTGGTTTTGTGAAATATAATTTGTTTGCCAATTTACTCTAAAACAGACCTACCTAGTTGGGCAATGCATTTTAATATCTGCGTAAAATCTGTGTAACAAACTGTCTGTTTTTTGTATCTGTACAATGCTTATATGTTTTATGTGTTAATAAATAATTTTAAAAAATGTTTTTGTTGCTACGTGAAGGGTACGTTGAAATCTCGTTCTATCTACATTATATAATAAAATGTACCTATTTGTTGGAATATGGGAATGGATGTGGAAAAAATGAAAAACCTTGGAATACAGCATAATAATATTCTGACTAATCTTTAGAAAGTATAGCGTAATATAAGCAGTATGTATATATCATACGTATGATGTATGTCATCTATCTCGAAGTGAGTCCGTTATTGTATTGCAATTTTTATATTTAATATTTACATACGAACAAATGAACATACAATATTTGTTTTGTTCTTTTTTAGCCATAAACATTCTAAAATCGCAATTCCGCCTGATGTTCAAGTCCATAAAAGACTTTGTACACACGTTTTTTTTGGCGCTCCCGGGACACTTGGAGAATGCTAATTCGGCTGCAAAACACGACAGGCGTTTGAAGACGACCGCCTGACTCCACTCTGTATTCTAGGAAAATCATCGTTGTTCATTACGTGACGTCAATGGCAATATCTGGACCCGCTTCGAGGGAACGGGCATGATGGAATGTTCTAGAAGTTTCGGTGACGGGGATGTTGTAGGGAAGCGGAGGAAATTCTGAAAACTTTGTCAACAGTGGCGTCACTTGACCGGAGAACATTTTGTTCTTACGCTACCCACCCCCTGCTTCACAAACAAATAATATCATATAGAAACTAATGTAATTAAAAACAATATACTTTAGGTACAATTTATTCAATTCATTAATCATTATTATGTGTCTCAGATGCCGGATATAGGTCTCCCTCAAGGATCGCCAATTCGCTATCATAAACCTTTTTTGATAGCTTTAATATCAATTTCATATACAGCGCCGTCGTTACGCACAGGCGGAGCGGGCGCTGCCTGTGGCGGCCAAATAAAGGGGGCAGCCGAAAAATATATAAAAATTGAAAACAAAATCCCATGTTGCAAGACGATAATAGTGTGTAATAAAAATAATCCATGTATAAATTATCCAAGAAAGCAAATCCAATAAATAACATTATAGTTATTTCCAAATAAAGCAGTAATTTTTAGTCAACACTAATGTCCAAAACGTATTTTGTTAAAAAACCGCCTTTGGGTAAGTTTCAAAATGCCGGCCTAACTAAATACCGCCCCTAATGTGTGCTGCACGCGGGCAGTCAATTTATGAGGATGGTTTTACAAAACTTGAAAACATCATCTTCAGTTACTTGGGCGAAAAAAAAAAATCTTGCCTGTGGCGGCACAAAGTTCAGCACCGACGCTGGTCGTACATAAACTAAAAGAAACCCAAGAGCAAAGGGTAGTACTCGGACTATCTCTAAGGGATCGAGTACCTAACATACAAATTCGCCAGAGAATCAAGATAACAGATATTTCCCAAAAAACCTGGATGAGTCTAGTGACAATGAGCTAGACATATTTATCGAAGAGATAATGAACGGTGGGGATGAAAGGTCCAAGGGGGAGGCCTCGAATAATACAAGTTTTTACAGTCTTAAGCTCGATGAAGCGACAGCATCGATTCATTTGAAATTATTTAATGACTAACTGGAAGTAAGTGAGTACTCATTTGTCCTGGTATACAACTAGGGTATCTAAATACCTGGTCAAATTCATTACCCAGTTTTCGGGTATTTTTCATGGAAGAACCGGATACTCGTTTCGGTTCCGGTTTTGAGCAAAAATTTTTTCAGTATTATAATTATACTGATCTAGAGTTTAGATTCATATTACAACTGTACAATATATACTCAACTGTTTGATTTCAGTACATATTGCATTAAAATAATATTTAATTTAATAAATAATAATTGTTCGAATAGAAAATTGAAAAAGTTGAATATTTGTTAATATTTTATTCAATCGAAATAGTCGTGTACACTCATATCGTTTAAACAAAAATGGGATAATAATAGATAAAAGATAAGAACAAATAATACTTTTTTTTATTACATACATTATACATTTATATTCTATTACATTACGTACATTTATTAAACTCATTACATTCATTGTATATGTCAAAGTCTTCTTCTATAAGCCTGTATCATTCAGCATCCGATATTTTCGTATAGTTTAGTTAAATATCATATTTGAATGAATATGTGCAAGGATTACTCATAATAGACTTTTGAGTTGTGGGTTGGGTTTATAATGTCTACTTAGGGTAGACTTACGAGTTGCAATGGTTAAAAGTAATAATAATAGTATCATTTTTTCTATACTTTCATATCTGAACCCCACGAAAATAATAATATATTAGTGTGATAAAAGATGTTCCTTTTAGATAAATCGAAAATTAAAAAAAGAAAAAGAACCCGGTTCTCGGTTATTTTTAAAACACGTGGCTACCCGGTTTTCCGATTCCGATTCTACCCAGTTTGGAAGCCCTATACACAACCATCGTTTCGTCCACATTCGTACATCTTCTCATCGATTGTTGAAGTTTCTAACAGACCCTCTTTCCAATTGATTTACCTTACCAATTGATTTATCTTTCGCTATTTCTAGTGCCGTCAACATTCTTTCTAGATGACAAACCACCCAAGTGACCCTTTTTAAATGTTAAACACTTAGCTACATTCAGCTTTGCATTCTCGTCTAATTTGTTCATTATTTATTCTATCATATATAGATATTCTAATTCTGTTTAATACATTAGATTAAACAGAATTGGTTCAATTTTTAATTATTTACGAGGATCGTATCATACTTGTGTTATTTCCAATTAGGACAACGATTGATTAATACAGGCGGCGTGACGGTGAGGGCGTGGCCGACTACCCAAATGCTGACTGCACAATCTTTCTTAACTTGCAATCTGTAATATAATAGTTGAGTGCGCATGCAAACTTTATTCCAAACTCGCTGCCAAATAAATCAATGTCGATGTAAATCAAATTATAGTTAACGGTAGTTGGCTTTCTTTAAAATATTTCGTATTTACTATTTCTCAATCTTTTTCATTCGCTAAGTCTGTTAGAGTTTGTACCATTTGCCGTATTTATAGTGTTTTTATTATTTATAGCGATTAATATTTATGTTGGACATAATTTCTTTTTTAAATAAATAATAAGACAAAACACAATGTTTAAACCACTATTTATTGATAAATCAACATGTTTCTACCTATGGTATCTTCTAGGGATTACATACGATATTTAGAAATTTTGAGATTTCCGAAATTCGTTCTCATAAATATAATTTAGACATCCGAAAATTTCATAGCGAATTCTGAATTATAAATATATAAAAATAATATATTGTTACGATCACAGTCTAACGACTACACAATAAGTAATCGCAGAACAATAGGGGTGTTCCGAAAGGATCGTTCCTAGAAATGCTTGAAAGATTTAACCGGCTGAAATACTGGTTGATTGACATCGCGTCTGATATTGATATTCAAGATGATGTAATTTAGTCGATTAACAAGATTATTTCTGCTCTTCTCCCAGTGAAGTTTATTGTTGATGTCCTTTGACAAGAGAATGTAAATCTTCTTTTAGCTGATGCGGCATTGTCTTTTATGCTTGAGAATTTGGAATGGGCTCTCACTAAAGTTGAATTATAATTTATAAGATCGAATAAACTAAGGACGAACAAATGTATCTGGAGCTCTTCAGTATTTATACAACTTGTGGAAAAAGTGAGATTCAAAAATCTTTCACTAGACTGACGAAAAATAATAGGCAACGTTATTGAAAGCTTTGCACAAAGACTGATATTCAACAGAAATGTTGAAGCTTCCGTAGCTACTCTGTCGGAATCTGACGATATAGTAGAAGTGGAAGAACAGACTAATCAGTCCCAGACATTAATACAAAAGTTGGAGAACAAAATTCAGTCAAATTTGACGTCCAACATACCGTTCAACTCAACTCAACAAGTATCAAATCACAACTTAATTTTCAAAAATTAAATCCTATATATTTTTTTTTTAAGAGAATGGCATTTGAGTAAATATTTTAGAGTCCGTATACTCATTTTATTATTGATTTTGATCCCACCAACGAGCGTGGAGTCCGAGCGAGCGTTCTCAATTGCAGCCAACTTTAGAACAAAAGTAGTATCAAGACAAAGAGACGTGACTTTAAGTGATCTCTGCTTTCTCTAAACATATTTTAGGCAACAAAACAACAATTTAATTTGTTAATATAATATATATATAATTGAATTTCAAAATTAAAATTTTTGTACAATCATTATTTTCAATAATATTATAATATTATATTATATTATAAATAATAATGAATTTATTATTGAAAATTAGCTGTTTTTTTATAATTAGTATTGACCAAAAAGTTTCGAAATTCGATCGAATTTTTGTATTCGAATATCGAATTCCGATTTTTTTTAATTCATCAAAATTTTCAATCTCTAGTATCTTTTCAGGAAACAATGTATGTATACTAAAATTTAAAAAAACTAGCATAGATTAAAACAAAACTATAAACGTATAAGTGGCGGGTAACTAAGTAGGAACTATTATAAAAACAAATTTAAAAGGTGACTATTTGCACAAAAAGAAATAGGTTATTTATAGTATTTAGCTTGCTATTAACACTGTTTCTTATTCTAAAATTTCTAATTTATCTAATTGTAAACCCTGTATAATTTCTAAACCCTTGTTAATGTCAAAAAAATGGTTTGTTTCCAAAAAATGATTGGCGAATTCAGAATAGTTGAGATACCTAAATAGCATTAATTATTCTGTCCACATATTATTTATATAATATGTGGCCACAAAGTAATTTTGCTAATATTGAAGAAGTTTTAAAGTAAACTAACCGAAACTGAACGACGTTAAATCAATCACAGTGGTTCATACATTTTTTAAAATTAATACTAAAAATGTTAAATTCTTAATTCAAATGGGTATACTTACAAATTTTCATTTTAACAAAATCATATATTATTAGTAAAGTTACGATTTTACAAAAAAGATTCCTAGATAATTATATATATCACTTAGAAAGATAAAAAAACATGCATTTATTCAAAAAATATAGTCTTCACAGAGACTCGAACCTGGCACATTATATTGCTGGTAGACATTACCAATGAAGCCATTAATGATCATACAAAAAGTCTTCAGAGTTCATCTATGATATATACGTTCCTATGCAAGACATTTATTTTTTCCCGTTGGAAGCGACCATCTTCTTAATTAAAATGTTTCTCAAAAACGTTTGAGTAGCAGATGGCACCGAAACTTCCAGTCCATCTTATTTATGAAAAAAAAAAAGAATTTGGAAAATTGAGCAAAACACTTTAAAATAGTCACTTGAAAATTAAATGAAATGACTCTCCCACTGTTTTTGATATATTACGTGATGTCCCATGTTTGTTCAGCCATCACTGAGATGACCTCTGATCGGCAAGATGACGTTTTGGGCATCGCTGGAGGCTGGCGGCACCAACAGATGAATAAAATCGGGACAAAGCCACTCTTAATGCAGACAAATAAACAATTATACTGCATTGCTCCGACTAAACTTTCTTGTACAGACTCATTTTATGTATATTATATTTGTTATTTATTTAAATAGTACAATAAAAAGATATCGACTTTTAAGATACCTACGGTTTGATACAGCGATGAATTTGATGAAAATAACGATATTTTTAAATAAAATATGAGTATAAAATTAATCTCGAAAATTGCGCTAAAAATAGCGTATAAGAAAATTTCATAACATTTTTATGTGCTCAAGTACAAGATGACCCAAAGTCTTTTTCATAATAAAAATTCTGTAATAAAATAATGGATGTGTTTAATATTTAAGTACAATCCCTGGGAATTTATTATTTATTAAAAATTATGTTTTCTAAATGCGGTCCGTTATTTCGCTGGTACTCTTCTAAACGGGAGGAAACTGCTCGGCACATATTCTCCATGATCGCTGTCATATCTTCTCGGATATTTTCTTTTAATTAGTCCCGAGAGCGAATATTGTTACTGTATACCTTTGATTTAAGGTAGCCCCGTAGAAAAAAGTTAATTGGTGTCAAGTCGGAGCTACGTGGAGGCCAGTGTATGTCACTTCATCAGGATATCAATTTTCCAGGGAAAATTTCGGTAACAACTGGTAAGAACACGCTCCATAGCGACTGAATTCTTAAGGACGCGGCTTACCCCCCGCCTCTCTACGGCTCGATGCGTTTTCAACTTTCAGTTTCAAAATGATTTTCAGGGCACAATATATTATAATACTGATTTTTTTGTATTAGAATTTGATGCGTTGATATTATGTTTTAACGGGTTATATATTTATATATTCTTAACATCAAATTATAATACTAATATTGAGTTTTATTTTTAAAATAGTTGCACCTGGTAAACTTTGTAACAAAATTAATTATTAAAGATCTTATTAATAAAGAGCTTGAGATATTTGTAAAGGACTATTTCGACTTCTCATTAATATCCGTCTATAACATGTTCTGTGCAGGTGTGGTATGATACATGTGTTTGAGTTTTTCTCATTGATGTTTACAAAGATAGATACTTACCCATAAATTTTAATGATACAAATACTGAATTTCTAAATAGTACTTACAACATAATAAAAAATCGGCCGTACCTGCTGACATTTAATGAATTAAAATTTCAGATCGAATAATAATTGTAGAATACAAAATTAACTTTAGGCTATACAGGATTAACTATTATAAAAAAACATAATGTTTAATAAATGCATAATGCATAATGTAAATACATATGTTTGCATGCATCTCCTTCTTGAATACAAGAACTGAAACACTAGATTATGTACCGCTGTTTTGACTGGGCATGCATGATAAAATTGTTAAAATATTTTTTATCATTACGGAGGAAAACACATTCTTATTGAGATGTTGTAATTATTCAGAACATAGGTCTGTGATATTTTTAATACAAATTAAATTAAATATCACAAACCTATGTTATTAATAATTACAACTTTACAATAAAAATGTGTTCTCTTAATAATATATAAGTTTTATCAATGTGTTCAAAATTGAATTAAAATGAATTATTAATTCTGGCGTCTCTTATCGCATTACTCAATTACGGTATTTGAGATTCTGTAAAAAAAAAAGAAGATGACTTTCAAATAATGGAACGATAGATGTATTAGTTTGAAAAGTGTAACATATGGCTTCGAAAATTTGTCAATGTCTTGCCATAGAATAATTGGTTAATGCACGTTTCCCGGATTGGAAGAGATCCAGGTTCAAATCCCGGTAGCAACAACAATATTTTTCGATGAAATTGATTTTATATGTATATCTTTCTAATTAATATATTCAATTTGTATTAAAAATATTTTTAATGGATGCAAAGTCAATAAAGGTGCTTTGCTGATTCGTAATGTAATGGGAATGGTAAGAAATCATATCATCACACCCGCCACCAAGGTGGCTACCCACCTGGTACCGATTCAATGTGGAGTGATAAGTTGGCATATTGACTTATTTGATTAGTAATAAAATTGTACTAACTTTTATCTATATTAATTTTTTAAGAATTTTTTAACATTGTGCGGGCATGCTCGGTCCTTGAATTTGTAAATATTTCCAATAACTTACAGTGATATAATTAATCTATGTGGATAATAAGGTTTAATATTACAAACACAACAGTTATTATTGGTTACAAAAAATTAATCTTTTTTAATTATGGAATAATCGTTCCTAATTAGTTATTTTTTTATTCTACACAGAACTTGAATTAAAATTAGAAAGAGTTCAACATACATTTTTAAAGTTTATTAACTTCAAACTGTGTATACCCGTTGAACAAATGAATTATGATTTTGTAATGAAAATTCCTAATTTTACGAACTTTAAGTGATTTATTTAAAATAGTAAATTGCATGCCGGATGCCCTTAATTTAACTGAATTGATTTTATATCATGTTTCCGTGCGAAGTACCGGGTCGTTGGCGCTGTTCAATGTAAATACGTAATACACCCACACAAAGACATCAGACTTAGATATATTAAATTTTGGTCTTGTAGATATATTCGATGTTGGTCTTGTAGATAAATTCCGATGTTCAATGTTAAAATATAAGGGTGATGTTTTTGATACTGTTTTGAGTCAAAGGTATAATTGATTTTGGTACTCAAATATTATGTATTAAACCTATTTTTTTTTTGTTTGTTCTGCTTAATTTTTAATTTATTTTTAAACTAATCTAACAATTTATTTTTTTATATACATTCATTGCTAATTTTGTAAAAGCCCATAATGGCATTAATTCAATATACTTAAATAAATAATAATAAATTCTGACATATATTATATATTACTTACTTTATACTGTATATATTTGTGGACTTGTGTTTACCACGCAGATGTTTTCCTCGCCGCGCCTGTACGAGAACGTGAAAAAGCTGTCTGGTGGATTATCAAAAAAAGATCAACAATGAGGGTATGAACATAAATTTGGATAACAGAAGCTAAAGTCATTTTGTTCGCGAGTTAAGCCGACAGCTATGATTCCTGAGCCGTAAAGGTGAGATCTGCATACGATTTATGCTTAGGTATTTTTACAAATTCCTGAATATCAAATCATAACACGCTTTCAAAGTTATACAGTTACTTAAATGCGTATAGCAAATAATGCGTAAATGAAATCGAATTATAATTTTATTGTTATCTTATACAATATATAATTACCTCGGGTCCGTCCGCCCGTTAACAAGCCGTTAATCAAACAAGATCTGCCGTCCATTTTACAATTATTATCATTTAAAAAAAACAACATATTATTAATTATGAAACAAACAGAAAACAGCGACGATATGCATTTTAATTAATAAAAACTTATTCGTAGACGAAAGAAAAAATTTAAATAGTATATAATACAATGATATGAGTATATATTTACTATTGCAATTTTGGCATATATTTTCCATACGTAAGGAATAATTTCTAATGACCATTACAAAATGAATGATATAAAAGCCGATGAACATATGTTACGGGTACACGTATGATTTTGTTTTCGAATTTCGCATAACAGTCAGTATAAAGTTGAGCGCGAAGCGAGCTATCGTTCATTGACTATTGTATTTTATATGAAGAGCAGAATGATGAACCGATGCATACCCAACCTTTACATCGATACAATGTGTTGTGTTGTCAGTCTCCACCCGCCCCATGAAAATATGACTAATGATATGTTCGACATTGTGCATAGTATAAAATTAATCTTATTTACTTACCATCACGCCATTTTCGCAGGGGTAGGCAGAGAGGATAGAGCGCCACACTCTTCTGTTCTGACACAATTCTCGCCTCGTCCACATTCATACATCTTCTCATACAAGTTCGCCGATTATTATGGCTTCTAACAGGACCATATTTCTGTATCTGGTTTACCTGGTCATGGCAAGTTTTCTGCAGATGTCCTCTATTTCTAGTGCCATTAATACACGCGTTATTTTTCACTGTATTCAGTCTACTTTCGTTCCTTTTCTGCCAGCTCCAGGCCTCACTTCCATGCATCAGTGTCGGTACCGGGACTTTATTGTGAACCGCTAGTCTTGTTTCGGTTGACAAATTCTCATTAGCTATTATTTCATTCAGAGCGCCGTTCACTTTATTCCCTGCAGTTACCTTCCTTCCGATATATTTCTTAGTCTTTCCGTTTCTATCAAACATCCCAAATACACAAATGCATCTACTTATTCCAAACATTCATTTTCGCACCTACATTAACACATTCCAGTTCTTTCACACAATTATCCATATACAAGTTGAACATCCATGAAGACATTACACAACACTGCTTGAAAAATTAATCCACACACCTAATTATATTATCATTCGCAACCATGACCTAAAAGTAGAATTTCTGATAGGATCGTTGTATCGCGACCTTTAAAAATGTATGAACCAATGTATAGAGTACATACCATGAACAATTATAATCAATAAATATCCCAAGGTACGAATATATGTTATTCTAGCATATGAACTTCCAGGACTTAGCCTATTTATAAAAAAAATATATATATATTTATGTAATATTTTTTTGTTATTTTTACAATCTCATTCACATTAATAAAAACGTGTTCTTATGTAAAGCCTACGCAGGATATGCTTTGTCAAAACGTGATTTATTTCATCTGTTAAGATGCTGTAGACAAATTAGGAGCGGATGTAGATTTGTAGCAGTCAACATAGCTGACAATGGGTCGCGAAGATGGTTCGGGCATAAAATCCATATTTTTGATAACAGGCTGGTAAAGAAATACGTGAGATCTAGTATTAGATGCAACGGGATCAGAGAACAACAATATATATATTTAAATATAATCGTTTTGTAATTTCTAATCGTTTTGTACCACAAAGTAACTTCCGTGTCAATTAATGATATTCAGATCCAGTTGCAAAAATACAATATATTTTTGTAGGTACTAAATAATAATCTATCACCAGCATTTTCGTCAAATATAACATTTTTATTTGTAATAGTTGCAAATTGAACATTGTGGTTTAGTATGTTCATTTTTTATAGATTATTAGACATTAAGTAGTTATTATAAACATAGTTGAATAATCTATAAAAAAATATAAAAATTCTGACTAGACTCGATGATGCCTAACTTTATATATTCATTCGAGACCAATTTCCATAAGACATTTATTATTTTTTAGGAACCTTTTAGAAATTACCGATCACTGTCTAGAAAATATTTTTAACGGTACTTAAATGCCATTAAATCCTTGTCGAAAGATATGTTCCCATGGCCGAATGAATTCGCGATACCGAACTCGCCTTCGAGTATATAATATAATATAAAAAATCTAGTTTGGTCATCCGAATACCGCGATGGATCGCGAACCGAGCACCTGTCGGAACATGACGTAATTACTCTTTTTGTATTCCGGGTTTTTAAATTGAACTTAGCGGGTATTTGAGTTATTAGCGGATATCTGAGTTATATGTGTTTTTTTCATTTTATTTTTATGTTAATTCTCAAACTCGATACGATAAAACATTTTAGGCGCGACTTTCAATAATAATTCAAATTTTTGCGTTTTTTTAGAAATATGTAGGTACTTTGTCTGATTTCAAAACATAATCATATAAGTATATGTATTAGGTACTCTAATAAACTATTTAATTTTCGATGGATTAATTCAAATGATAACACACATTTTTATGTCATTCCATATATCAATATTAAAAACCGTGGAAAAGGCTCCAGATATGAGTTATTTTTGACACGCGAGTTTTGAATTTCGAATGCGAGAAAATGAACAATTTTATTGTCGTCTCTTTCTATTCAAACCTTATTCTCTCGGATGATTTACGTAACAAATAACGTTATTAATTATTTATCTGATACTTGATACTGATAAGAATTGAACTATTAGCCTCATCTTGAAAGTATATATAATTCGGGTTGAATTTATTGAATTTCAAACTGGAAAAATGAAAACACGCTCTTAAGAGTGAAATAATTCAGGATGTTATATTTTGAGATAGTCAATATGCGAATAATGCTAATGTTGTATTTTTAAAAATATTTTTCAAAGTAAGTTTCTTAGAGAATGGTAGTGCAAATTCAAACAATATAAATGAGAGCGTAACAAAAATTGAAACGGAAACCTAACTTCCTCAATAAAGTAAGGACGGCGCGATACACTTCTTGCCGAGTCAGTGGGAGGAGGGTAGCGTATATTTTATGTTCTATATAACAATTACAATTACATATAAAATAAAACTGAAATTCCAATATATCACAACAATTACTTCTCGCTCTCTTCACACAAGATTCAGTTCTAACGTGCGTCGCGACAACGCAATTTTTATTTACTTACTTAATTGCTTTACAATAAAATATGATTTGAACTATAATACAAGTGTCAAGTGAATGGTCCAGTAACGTTGTGTTAAAAGTGCACCATTCTAAGAGTTCATATGGTTTAAATCTTGGAAAAACTACAATATTATGCGATTAGTACTATTATTTACTAAACTGTTTCTATAAATAATTGGAAAAATACTTAAAACTACAATTTATTGATACATCAACATGTTTCGATATCTGTGTAATATTCTTCAGCAAACAATGTATATACTAAAATTAAAAATGCAAAAACAAAACTATAAAAGTATGGGTAGGTAATTAAGTAGAAACTACTTTGAAAACAAATTTAAAAGGTGACTATTTGCAAAAGAAGATTTGATTTATTTATATGGTAAGATAATATTTCATTTGCTAATAACACTTTTTCTTATTTCTAAAATTTCAGATTTATCTAATTGTAAACCTTTAGTAATTGTATGTAAAATTTAAAAAAAAAACGAATTTTTCTTATTAATTTTATAATATGTTGCCAGAAAGTAATTTTGCAAATATTGAAGAAATATTGTTATTTTAACTTTGTACTACACACACAATTTTTGAGCTAATAATTCTACTAGTTTCGGATAGTAGTAGTAAAAAAAAAATTAAGATAAGCACACTTAAAAGAAAAATGAGTGGCAATTAAATATTTTAAATGGGGCAATTTTAGAAAATGGGTTTAAGTGACTGGTGTCACTCAAAAAAAATCTCTAGGGGTGGATCTACAACCAGGATAATAAGAATAACAAATTGAGATTTTTTGTGAAGTACGAGTATGTAAATCTTTTAGGTTTTGACATAAAGGTTGCACGAATTGGTTGAATTACTATTATTTTTCAGCTGTTATTTAAAAGGATCTAATTCTAGACCAATTGAAACAGTCCACGAAATAACACACCAACTAATATCAATAACGTAACAAATCTTAAAACACTACACAAGATTATTAATAGTGAAATAAAAAGCGAGGATATTGAATTGCATAAATCACGCCAAAAATATCAACATGTCACTAAAACCTATCTAAACTAGCATCAATCAGACTAGAACAAAGAAAGGCCAATTATGATCCATCTGCAATGGGTTAAAATTACGCAATGACTTACCACAATAGACATACTTGAAAAATAAGTGACAGACATACTAAGACATGCACAGTCATAATATTTTCCTTTTTTTATCTTCCATTATGTAATGTAAATCTGTTTTTATTATAATCCTCCCGGGCTTATTATATTTTTAATAAATATTTAAAATATCGTTGAACAACAACATGACGTGTTCCAATGGTTTTCACGCCTTCATTATTAGTTAAGCATAATTTTAGCAATATGATATTTTGATAAGAGCCCTAAATGTATTATCATATCATATTACATGCTCCTGAATATGTTGAGTGTGAACAACATATTTCGCCGCGCTCCTAGATCATCTCGCCATAGTGTCCCGTTATACAAACTGCGCAGTTATATAATACGTATGCGTTCGCTGACCGTTCAACAGTGATTTGAAAGTATAGCACAGTGTTTGAAAACTAAAAGTTAAATCAAGTAACTACTAATATGATCCTCTTCCCCGTTCGCAGTCTCCAGAAGACACGATACAGATTCTCGACACATAGATTGTATTTAATTGTGTTACAGGTATTGTACGTACACTTCGTAGGCAAGAATAAACTACTGTATGATAACTATTCTTTAAATTAGCTTCCTTGATTTGTGCACAGTACTGTAGGCTTTTCCAATCGAAATAAAACAGTTTAGTCCAAAATTATCTTTTCTCGTTTAATGATCAGATCTCATCATCAATGTCAAACCACTGCCGGATGAAAGTCTCCCATGACTCTGACACTCTCTTAAATTTTCCGCCAATCTTTGCCATGTTCTTCCACTGTTCCGTAATTTTGTCTAACGATCGAAATTTATAGCGTCCTCTAAATTGTTTTTAGTCTCGCGAATAACATTGAAGAATAATATTTGTTTATTTTTCTTATTTCAAAATACTTTATTTCTATTTCTGACCCTTTTAGTTATTCTCGGCGTACCTTTTTCCCAGATTACCTTAGTATTCCGAGTCCAGGTTTCAGAGACGTAAATCTAAGGACTGACCAGGTCTAAATGATCGAATTATATCTCTAATATTCATTTCCACTTCTTCGTAAAAGACTTCTCTCGTATGGGTTAATATAAAAACACGGCACATCAGAATATTCTATAATTTTTTTTACCTTTCAAACTCGTATTGAAAACCTGATTCGTTGTATTCTACGTTATCGTTCATCTGGAATTTCCGATCTAAATCTATCAATTTGCTGATTATTGAACCAGGATCTACGGAAACCGTTTAAACAGTGTGTAATAGCCTTACATGATGTTAGTGTATGATCGTGAATCAAGCGGAACCTCCAGCCTCGCAGACATGGACTCATTTTTGAGAGCAAACACATTTAAGAAGTCTGACCACTCTACATCCACAACTAATCTCCGACGATCTCAGATTGGAAACATTTCGAACACATGTACGAGTATAACTCGAGTATGCCGTAAGAACGTGCAGGTTTTAAAATTATTTATTTATTCGGATTATCATGCACAACGTTAGTTATTTATAAATGTGTATTAATTATTATGCAACATACGTGCTCAGGATATTCTGTAGAGCCCAATCCACGTTGGAAAGATTTCTGCAATAAATATTGTAATTTGTAGGATATTAAATATTTTGAGGAAGTAGAGTGCAATGTAATAAAAATGTTAATATGGAAAAAATCATTTTAAAACAAAAAAAATTATGAGTGTTAAAACATCTATTCATATACTATATTATCTTTAAAACGCGAATAACCTATACGACGTTGTCAGCGAAGACACAAACCTCTTCGTCCCGCTATCGGATTACTTAAATGCAAGATTTTATAAGAAATCACCACCAAGCGGCATATGTGTCGCCGGAACCGGATAAAAATATACATTTATTTTTAATATTGGTTGCAAATTGAACTTAATGGTTTATATTCAATGTAATATAGATGATTTAAAAACTTTATTTTTAACCGCTTAATGAGTTATATGATAAAACATAATAATAATGATTATTGGTGAAGGATTTTACTCATCAATAAATATTAGAATAAAATATCTAAACACCTACCACAAAACATTAGACCGGCATTTTATACAAATAATAATATATGAAAATTACTCATAAATTCCAAAGACAAATATGATAAATTTAATAATTCCGGTGTTTATAAACTTAGCTGTAAAGATTGTACTGCTTTTTACATTGACAGGTCGAAATTTTAACATAAGAGTCAAAGAGCATTTAAGATGTTTAAATAGTAATGATTTTTCAGAATTTTCTTATCATTTATTAGAAAATTATCATACTTTTGATGTTACTTTTCCTAAATTTTTTCTCAAATAATTTTGTATCATCAAGTTGATTTCCTCATCTTTCATCATCGTAACAAATTAATTTAAGTACTAGATTTATTTTTAAACAATTTTTTTTTTTCCAAATAGATTTTTAACTTGACATATATGGTTTTAGTAAGTTTAATATCCCGATGAAGGAAATTGTATTTTCTATAACCGGTTGGTTTATTAAATATGTCTCATTCAGTCATTAACAATGAATTTTTTAAATAATTTATATTAAAATATATATTAAAATCATTTTCAACATTGAAAAATAAATTTTACGAAGAGTATCTATAATGTGAGCGCTAGCACACTATCTAGCAAATTCAATCAGTAGTAGTAAGTAACAATTTTAATATTTTTCTGTGTAATATCACGGTCGCCACACGTGTGGGTGCTTACATATTAGATAATTTACAAAATAACAAATCGTCAAAATTACTATGTATATCTATTCCTATAATTAAATTTATTCAAAATATTTGTATCGAAGGAAAAACATGACGTTTATAGTTCTCCAAAAATACTTTTTATTGTCAGTCAGAAAATCGCGGGATAACTGCCCTAGCGGCAGCTGGCATGGACCTTTCATTATGAAAACTTAAAAATACGAATCTTAATGGTAACGATGGGTTATAGAAAACTTCTTAAAATCTTATTTCAGTGTTATTTAAATAAAATAGAAAGTTACGGTTAATTTTAAATCAATTATGATTCGATTGGACTAACCTATTTAAAAAAAAAATAATACGATATTTATTTTAAATAAACCATATTGTTTGAGTTACGATCTTGTACAAGCTGAGTAATCCCATTTCGTGTTTCTTAATATAGAGTTGAATTGAAAATTGTATTATGAAAAAAAAAACTTTAATTGAACAACGCTATCAACTGTGGAATGCGAGGTAATAAATAACAGATCGGAGATTATTGTGGTTAACCCGGTACTGTTGTCGAAGATATCGAAGAAGGGGTAAGATAATATTGTGAAGGGTTCTGGGACACCTCAGAAATCGGGTGCTGAGATAATCCCTTTACTTTGATCGAAGCAGTGTGCCTTAAAGTATTCTAGTCATTTTTGTACAAGAACTTAGTAACATATTTTTAAAATGTAAATCATTTTTATATTACTTAACAGAATTTAGCAGGATATTGAGAAACTTAAACTAATTTGGTTTTAAATCATTTTAATTGATAATGTCCTGGTCGCAGGTCCATTGCTCGGACAGAAAACCTCTATATATCTCTATTCTGCGCCATGCTGATGATTTCCCAACTGCACCCACTTTTTACATAACTGAACCATTTAAAATAAATGTTTATTTTTTTATAACCAGTACATATTTACGTGAATACAAGTAAATAGTAATTTTTAAGTTTATTATAAATAGTCCATGAACTCTGGCCCTCTTGACTGTGCTCTTTCACTTTTCTCGGCATCCTAAAAATCTGGAGGCTATCACTAGAGAAATGCTTGTTGCCCCTTCCATTTGGTCGGTCTAATGAGTGGGGGATTTTCATTTTCCTCTCCGACCTTCAACGTGGCCCACCGCAAAGAGCTTCTAAAAGCTATCTTCGCTTCTTAAGAGTTTATCCAATATGTTCAGTTCCAGCAAAATGGAAAAGAACACGTCTCACTGTCCACGGTGTAAGTATATGCGGTGTCGGTACGATTTACTCTAGTACCACTTCTCAAATGCATCAATCCATTTTCTATCCATTGCTTTCGGAGTCCATAATTCCATACCTTATAGGAATATTAAATGCACTAGAAAGTGCACAAGCCACTAGAGACTCCACACCGTAAAGAAATGTTGAATGCACTAGATACACAACAATATTTTCTTTTGAGTAAGTACCCTAGATCCTATAAATATTCTCACGCGCCACTATACCATATATTGATTAAGGAAAAATTTCCTCTGTGTGATATCTGAAAAACAATAAAGTACCAGGAGATGACTGAATTATAACAGAGCTTTCGAAAGCAGGAGGAAAACCCTCCATAATGGAATTTACTAGGCTCTTTAACAAGATTTTTCATGCAGAAATAACACGTCGCCTGAAGAAAAAATATTGTCATTCTATTCTTTAAGAAGGATCCAAAATTTTATTGAAGAATTATAGTCTCATATTACTTCTGAGCCATATATACAATTTTTTTTCCAGGATCATAACAAATAGACTCTAAACCTCCTGAGTAAGTAGGCTTCAGAAAATTCTTCAGAATAATCGAGACAACATCAACACACTCGGGCAAATTATTCAAAAAACGGGGGAGTGTAATTTACCCCTTTGTCTAATCTACGTGGATTATGAAAGAGGCTTTCGTCTCCATAAAAATCTGTACTAATCTGAACTCCCTGCAGAGATGCAATATCGATATTCGATAGTATGAGATTAAAAAAGTCTCTATAATTCTGCAACAATAACATATAGGAATAAAGCAATTCTATCCCAGCTGCAAAAAACGTACATCAAAGAGATGTGATATCACCAAAAATATTCACAAATTCTCTAAAGATATATTCAAACTTTTGTATGTCATACGGAATGAATATAAATGGAGAACGAATAATAATAGTATTATTGCATGCTCTCAGGAAAACCTCAATGTTTTGATCACAATTTAATCTACTATTTGTTCATGTGTATATTGTATTCTCTTATGTTATATTGAACACAATACTTACATAAAAAATGTTATGCCACTTGAAAATGTATCAAATACATGCGAAATACTAAAATATCTAGAATTAACCTATTTGTTATTTACAATGTTGTACATAGGAGTCGAAATTAGAATTAAAAAAGGATTGAGAACCCCTGGCGTACAATTAAAAATAATATTATGTAAAAACATGAAACACAAAACTTAGAATAACACCGTTTAATAGAGAGAGGCGCCGATCAAACGTCGATACCTCGGGCCGCTGATTGCGCATAAATCAGACTGCCTTTCTAGTGCCAGCCGACTACCTACCCTGCTTCATTACTTATTCATGCGTCTGATGATGGTGCCGGACGCACTGCTTATTGTTTCGGTGGTAATTAGAGGTGAAGCATGATTGATTTAATTGAAGCATATTCATACTATTCATCAGATATCGACTACAGCTGAGTAAGTCCATCTCAGAAAGTCGTGTAATATCATCTGCAAAAATATTAATTTTATCGTAAAGGGATGTAGCAAAATTCTAGTACTTTACATATCGCACACCTAGATCTAAAATAAGACAACTCAAAAAGTCATTTTTCAGTAGACACAAAAACAAAAACATTTTTCTCCATTTTTGTTAATAAAGTTATGAGACTGAATAACATTTTAGGTCATAAATGTATCCTAAAATGACACTATTCGAGTATCCGAATACAATAATAACTCAAAATTCTTATTATTTTGAGTTGTCACAGTTTTGATCTAGGTGTGCGATATTATTACATTCTCTTTAACAAAAATTTTATATACCTACATAAAAATTAGCTTTATCGTTAACGCGGCGTGTTTTTATCGTATATTTTGACACATTAACATTATAAATCATGATGAAATACAACCGTTTTGATAAATCCTAATGCTTTCGATAGATCCTTTGCCATAACACCACCGAAATACAAAGAATGAAAAAATGTGTGATCACTGAACTATGGAATCACCAACGACACATCGTCATTACTTGATTTACTTCAAAACATTTATAAATATCAAAATTCAACCTGGATGCTTATTACTACAGAAATGTGTAAAATTAAAAATAGTTTTTTTTTCAGAACACATTATTATTGTAAAGTTGCAGATTTTTAAGACCATAGTTCTATGTTGTAATACTTTTTATTTTATTTATTATCTTTGTTTTATTAACCACTTAATTGAGTTTAAATACATCTACAGGTTTCGAAAAATACAATTTTCTTCTTCAAGATGTCATAACTAACTAAAAACATATATTATTGTTTCTTTACCAGAAGCTATTTAAAAAAAAAAAACTTTTTAGTTATGACATCCTGAAGAAGAAAATGGTATTTTTAGAAACCGGTAGATGTATTTAAACTCAATTAAGTGGTTAATAAAACAAGGATAATAAATAAAAATATGAATTTCAACAACAGTCAATATTACTAATTTTAAAAGTATAATACATTTAATTTTTAAAAATATAGTACCAATATAATTTAAATATAATTTTAATTTAATTAATTATAATTTTAGATATTTTAGGCATTTAGTGGAACCTGATATTATAATTTTATCATTACTGATGTATGTCTTCTAAAACGATTATAATTCTGGACACGTCGTTGACATAATGTTCACAGGGCAGGTAAATAATAGTTAAAAAATGTACATATTAAATGTTTGACCATTATTTATTTATTTTTGTCCAGCTCTTTATTAGGGTCAATACATGTCACATGAAAATTCTTACTCTAAACTAAAATATGCGGTTGTACTATGAAAAATTTCACTAATCGGTGCTCTACAAATGGTCTCGACTCCCGACCACTCGTTTATCAGTCGAGTGTACGAGTATTATCGCTAGACGCAACGAGTGTTATCGCTAGACGCAACGAGAACGTGAAATTAGATTAGACCAAATTGATTTTAGAACGACCTTCTATCGCCAACTCTTTATTATATAATTATATTTTTGATATGAGGGTAGTACACCCTGGGTGGATACCTACATTACCTCAAATATTATATATATCACAAAACAACAATAACAATAATAAAACAATTCCAGCTATCTTATATTACAACTAATATTCTTTTTGTATTTAAGAACAGTGTTTTTGTCAAATTAATCATCTTCTTTGCACTTGAAAGACTATTGAAGGTGGTCACGTTTGCCGATATCATTATTCTGACATAATGTTTGTCTCTCTTTTATGACTTCTTCCTTAAAAATATTTATTATTTATTTATCTTATCGGCTTCCTCTCAAAAAATTTTCTAGAAAAGTGACTAATCAAATACGTCATACTCGTTATTATGGTGACTACATATTTAAGTCAGTACCCATAAACGTCAAACTTATGTATTGACACATTTTAGAAATTCACATGTGCGAAAATTAAAATATGTCTTTTCACGTCTTGGTAGGTAGATAAAAAAACAAAATTCAGTTCCTATCTATACCTTATTCCTACCTCCATAAAGTAGGTACAATACTAAGCAATCGTTCTCTATGAAATTATACATTAATAAATAAAATGTCAAAAATAAAATTTCATTTCTTCCATCCTTTCCAGTGAACTGGACATATACCCATATGAACTTGACATATACCCGCGATGTTACATATAACCATAGGTGTGTGTACTGTGTGTTCTGTACACAAATATATTTTATTTTCTTGACTCACTGTTTGCCATGAAACATTGACTTCAAAAATTTAATTATATTTTAAACAATAATGAATTGTTTCGGTTGAACACTACACAAGAGACAGGTTACTAGATATGGGGCACTGATGAAATTGTGATATTTACAGGTGTATTCAAATAAAATATTTTAGGTCAGAAAATATTTAAATGCTTTCTTTGCCACGGAAACGCCAATGGAATACCATCGGATACCAGATTCAATATTTGTATAGTAATCTGATGTCAATCTTGATGGATTTTGCTGTAACGCTACATACGACGGGCCTGATGATAGACATTGAAATATGTCCTGAAACATCTAATCTTTGCTAAACTAATCTAATGTAATAACGCTTTAAACATAAAAAATTGTTCATAGAATTGCTAATAATTAAATAAAAGGTAAAAATACAAAATTACACTATATGAATCTAGGACAATAACATCATATTTGTAGAGGACTAAAATTGTATTGACATACATACATTTTTATTTTTCATTTCCCACTAAACTTATACTGTGTCACTAGTCCATTATAATCTAGTGAAAACATGTAATTGGATTCATTTTATGGTTGCATTGTTAATTTGTATTAAAAAACAACCAAAAAATTAAAATACACTGTATTTTTTCCAAATAAATAAAAATACAACTCAGTTGAGTATCAGCAGACTATCGTGACATACATACTAAGACGCGCATAGACGCAAAAAAACACTATTTAATTGTAAATATTTTTTGTTCCTTTTTGTGTTTTTATAATACTATAAGTATCAATAAAGAAAATTTATGGAAACTATACTTTATCTTATTTAAATGTGGTTTTTATAAAATAATATTAGTATTTCTTTAAAAACACAGCAATAGCAGGTCGTCTCTTTGACCATCCCTCAAACCAGAATCTATTAAGACATTTTTCAATACCACGTCCATTAAGCAAATGGTTTTGTCTAGAGGCTGGGTATTTTTTAATGACGATATAAATGTTAAGACGGATGTGCACGGACCTTAAGATACATCTCGACAAAATTACAGATTTGTTGAATCACAAACAAATTTCACTCACTTACAAAAATTTTTAATCAATATTTTTTATAAAATTGTATTTATTATTGTCAAAAATATTCTCTTTTGATATTCTTTCAGTTACTTGACGAAAACTTAAAATACATAAAGCTGAGCTTTTAATCTAGCTTTACTCACACTAGTGACATTTCCATTTTATGGCACCCAGTAACAACAATAATTTATTAGTGTGATCTAATACGCTCCGATAATACACAGATGATCACCCTTTTTACATTTTTTTATATTTATGCAACATTTTATCGACGTTAGTAGAGATATATATTTTCTTTTACATTCATCTTACCTTATCTAAAAATGTCACGCTCTCCATCTTCTATTTTAAAATCTTATTCAAGGTGTTCGAAATTCCATCATCGAAATGAAACTAAAATATAAAATGTATCCGAAAATTAAGAATTTGGAAAGACATTATTTATTTGACACATCTAATCGTATGTAGACTAAGTAAGTAAGACATACATTTACATAATTTATACTTAATGTCAAGATATATGCTTCAGCTAATTGAAATAGTCAGACCGCATACTTGAGCAATATGTAACAAGCAACTCTCAATAAAATACAAACATGACAACAATAGACAATCATACACCATTCACACTACTAGAGTGCAAGACGTGCTTGTTGGTCTAGCGGTTACGACACTCGCCTAGTGATCCTGTGGTCGGGGGTTCGTGCCACATTCCAATATACCAGCAAATCAGTATTATTTTTTTATGACATAAGCTTTTAACTTAATTTGAAAGTTGTAAGAATATTGACGTGAAAAAAAGAAATGTAAAAAGAAAAAAATGTATATTTACATTATATTTTATTTGTCATTTAGTATACGTCCGCCCCGATAAGGTATAGTAGAATCGAAAGCGGTCAACATTAAATCAATCAAAGTGATTTATATGGAATAGGTTAATTTTTTTAATAAATTAAATATTATACACATTAATGTTTGTGTAAGAAAGTTATACATCTATCTAGAAGCTTAATTTTTTTAGTTGAAACTATTTTTGTATGATATCCTCTTCTTGATTAATTACTAGTAATTTATCTAAGAAAATATATGTTTGTTACATTGGTTTAGTTCAAGCAATGATACATAGTAAGACATTTACGGATATCGAATTAAAAAATGATTTTACAAACGATAAATCACGCCATCACGATACTGCACAAGAACAATTTGTTATGTCATTCAATTAATGTACTGATTTACTGTCAGGGTACCAGATGGTTTTTTCTTCCTCTACATCATCGGGACGATGGTTTCAATAAATCATCGCCGGTCCCTCCTTCAATACACTCCTACGACAATCCACAGAGCGACTGAGATATGTAAACCCGCCCTAGTACACGAGCGGGCTTAGTTGAACCATAAAATGACCATATGTATGGATCAATCTATTCTATGTTGAAATATGTATTTCTTTGAAAAAATTTACTAAAATACTCCCTACTAATTACGTTGACAAAAATTGAAATTTTGATTTTGATAAAATGCTTCTACAATATACAAACATGTTTTCAAGAGCACTTATCAATTATAAAACTGCCACCATTGTCAGATAAACATTTTCAAATACATTTTGATTAATTAGACAGTAGCGGTTTGTTTTTGAACTCCTAAAATACATAAAGTATACTTTAACAATAATGTATTACTAAGAAACCGTTTTAGCAGTAGACCAAGGTCGGTCAGGAATACAACGATACCCAAATTTAACATTAATGGTGCTTACCTATATACGAATGAGGCGGTGCAGGTCGGTATTCTGCTCTGCGTATAAAACATTATAGACAACGAATGAGAGCTCGCTCCGCGCTCAACTCTGTGTAGTCATTTACACTAGTTACAAGAGTTATCCAAGCACAATTCACAATAATAATAATAACAAATTTATATAGCGCTATTTACGTAAAATAATCATCTCAAAGACGTTTTGCTCGTAAATTGTTTAGTCTTACACTAGTAGTTAGAATTAAAAATATTCGTATTTATGAAAAAGTGCCTTTCAATCTGTCTTTAAATATAATCTCTCATGCACTATTCCTTATGATGGAGAGCAAAGTCCTCATTCATTCAATTTAGACTTCTGGTACACAACCCTTCCTGCTGCTGAAGTAAATGCTGAACTGAGAAATTAACCATTCAAGTTGGCCGGGATGCAAGGGTCTTGAAGATACAGAGGCGTCATGTTACGTGTATATCAGGGAATATTTAACGCATTTTCTAATAATTTATATATAAAGATGAATGATATAAATTTCAATTCAAAAGTGAACATTTTATTAACCAAATCAACAACAATAGAACATTTAGGTACAAGTTAAGTCAAATGAATGAACCAAATTTGATCATACCAATAGGCTTCTTTATTCGTAAAAAATCGGTGACAATATTGATAAATAAATAATACTAAAAAATTATTCCATATAAGGTTAGTATATATTAATTGTCAATGAAAATACTAACAAGTTACAATATTCATATTATTTTTAAACTAAGCGCTTGTTCTTTGAAAAAGAAGAGTGATTTGATGGTCGATATCACTACCGATTGTGAGTTAATCGCTATACTTAGAAGGATGTCTAAGTATGCCAATGCCACCATCAACAGGTGGAGTAGATGATTAGCATGACGGTGCATTCTTGAAAGAAACCACAGCTGAAAAACCTATATTTTTCTGTATTTACTGCTACTAATCAGGCCCTATTGCATTACTGCAATACAGCACGGCCTAGAGAAAAAAAAAATCCAATCTAGCGGCGAATTAGTTGGATCGGTATGAGAGCTGCAGTTCATAAAACAGTTTCCGTTAATGGAGGGTCACCATTCACCGTATTTATTCTCAACAGAAACCTTCGTGAATCTCAAATACATATAGGGAACGGGCATTTCTTTTATGTTCTAGGTTAGATCGCATGGTTTGTAGACGGTTTCCTTGAGGAAACCTGGGCTGACATTTCGACACGGTAACACGTGCCATTGTCAAAGCGCTGTTAAGTTACGGTAAAATCATACTTGTTCGCAAGAAATATAAATCTACTATTGACACACATTATTTTTAGTTAATGGAAATTAGTCCACAATATTTGAGAAAACCTGCATAAATTCAGAGTATTATTCTTCTAATTCGTAATTGATGTCTTAAAAATAGGTAACACGTATTTTGGTGCCAGCGATTTTTTAACTGTTTCAATGTCATTTTTGGCTGTAGAATCTAAAACATCCATCAGGTTTGGTCTATCAGATTTAGTTTTTGAGATACGCTATATTGGCCTCTTGTAGAATAAAATCATCTTATTTTTAACTTATGTACATTTCACTTTATTACTATTACTATTTACTCTAACTTTTAGTTAAAAAAATACATAATACACGGTAATATATTTATTTCACACAGTAGATAAATATACTTTCATCACTTCTCACTCAAAAATTTTCTTTTATACGACTTTCTAGCATGGAGTTTACCGGGAGTCTCGCTGAAGACTCCAACAGTAGTCGGCCATCATGTGGCTATCCCATCTTCCATAATATCGATTTTCCATAGTTTTAATGTTCTGATCTTGAATCTTTCCCATGTTCTTCAATAAAATCAGCTAGGTTTTCTGGAAACCGATCTAAGTAGTAGTAGAGGTAATGAACATTTATGCTCATGTCACAACCGAAAATATTAAAATTGGAAAGCACATTTTCCATTAATTCTGGGTAATATTTACTATTTGTACAAATAGTTACGTACAGTACGCGTTAGATTCAATCTCGTTCATTGATGTAGTAAATTGTGGATCTTTAATAAGTTGCCTTATTTGAGGACCTCAAATATTCCATCTTTCAGTTTTTCTGTGCTAATCCCAAGTTTTTATGTCAAGTAGCTAAAATAAAGTCCATCTCAATTTAGAGCCTTCAAAAATTGCTTCATAAGCCCCAACATGATAAGGAAGGGTGGAAATATGATTTTATCTCTCGCAGCTAAAGGTGGTTCGTTGATTAAGTTTTGATTTCCTTTAATTTTTTAAAGGCCAATTTCTGTTAACCCAGTACTGTCCCAAAAACAAAAAATAAGGATATTTTGTATATCCACTTTGCTGTTCAAGGAAGAAGTTTACCATTTTTCGATCGACATAAATCACCCACTGATATTCTTCATACTTAATTTTTTCAGGACTAGTGATATTGTCTCATATTCCTCTTTCACTTCTGTTTTTAATTATACACTATCGTTAATGTTCAACGCATATTTTACATACGAAATGTGGAGCCCTAGATTTATCCTGGTCTCCCAAGTGGACGCCAAAATAAGCCAGATAAGCCCTTTTCACATAGGTTTTATACTTGTTTCAAAGTGTATTCTCCACACACATAACAAAAAACGTCTGGATGATTCACACAGCTACGTCTGCTGGTGAATGCAATGGTTTTAATTCAATGTTTTATTATTAAATAATGCCGAAACTGTACACAAAATAATAGCACAACTTCACCTACGAAAACTCAATAGTAAACTGAACCGGGTAATACAGAGATAATATGTGCGAGTTATTAATTAGTTTGTGGTGGGGGTTACCCGAATATAGGAATGTCGAGTTTTACGGTTATAAATAATTGAAACTGACTAATTAGATTTTTATTTTAGGTATATAATTTAAATTTTGCCTCTAAAGATATCATTTTTTCATTATTTTTGCCTTTTATCAAAATTAAAATCAATTAGCCTGTATCTCAAAAATTAGAGCTGATACGAAAAAAAGTCAGGTATTTTTGGAATCAGCACATCAAAAATATCAAAAATCAGTTCTTACTTTTCCGGCACCAAAACAAAATTAGTTTTGTTGCCCAGTGTAATTGCTGAACCTACAAACAAATTAATAACAGATTATTAACAGTCTGCATTTGATGGTTAAAATCCCTCTCCCCATCTCTGCCACTATTTTCTGTTTACTATATATAATTTTAAATCAATCAAATAATTGAAATCAATCAAAACACTCAAATTTCCACGACTTTGACGAGTAAGTGAAATGTTGTAAATATGTCATAACCACTTTCGACACAAATATTGAAAAGATATAAAACACTATAAAATTGGAAATGTTTGACTGATATTTGATTTATAGAGGTGCTTTAAATTCTTTAAGTCTGTGAATACTCCTTACATAAATAATAAATAACGTATTCTGAAACCTATAATCCAAAAAACAATCCAAATATAATATAAACAATTCAGTGTACCTATTAGGATGACCACAATTTCTAAATGCGCTTATCAACATTATGCATAACGCTATGCAAATCCTGAATATGGTGACTAACATGGCCACCTCGTGTAACACAGCCTGGGCCGTACCTGCGGATCATTTCGTAATGGTTGTGTTATTATGCCAAGACTAGAGATGCCAATAGATCAACAGATGACTGCATCATCACGCTGCTCATTTTCACTATCATCACTCCGTTTTACGTTAAAAGTTATTCAATATTTATATGATTTTAGTATATTTCCATTCGAGCAGTCCGCACTATGCAATTCGCCATCATTTGACTTATGGGAAGATAAGAGTGAATAATATTAAGAAAGGATCGCGTAAGTGGTTTGGTCATATGGAACGGATGAATGAGGAGAGAATGGTAAGAAAGATATATGACGCAAGTGTTGATGGCACCAGAAATAGAGGACTTACGCGGAAGACATGGCACGACCAAGTAAATCAGATACTGCCTGAATAAAATCGAAATTCTTGTATGAGAAGATGTATTAATGTGGAGGAAGCAAAAATTGTGTATCAGGACAGAAGAGTGTGGTGCTCTATCCTCTCTGCCTACCCTCGCTGTATATTATTGGTACTTATTATTATTGGTACTTATTAATACATTTTAGATCCTACTTCAGTAAGATAACGACAAGGATATAGGCATAGGAATAGATGCGAAAGAGCCGATATATGAGATGTATATTCTAAAAAGTCTTCTTATTTGTCTTGCCTTTAATGAGAGCAGTCATGATTATGGAACTACGGCTATTACAAATGAAGGCAAGGTCGCCTATTTCAATCCGTGACAGTTTTTGTGCATTCCATGAGCTCTGTATCAAAGATTCAGGACAGTCTATCATACCTGAAATATTGAAATATGGTTCCTTTCTCTCTTTATTGGATCACCAATTTTTCCATGGTAATATGACCAAAATATATGATGAAGCCGTATAGTTGAGAACATATGTGATATTTATTTACTTCGAGGCATTCGTTCTGCGAGCTGCCAACTATCCTCTTGCGCTCCTATTCTCTCAGATATTCATGTTTCATGTACAAATATGGGAAAGATAAGTCAGTATCATATATGTTTCGATCTTGTCAAATCTTTTTGAAATTGTCCATACTTGACGATGCGAACAGTATAAAGATGATTCTGCTCTTAATTTCTTCCTCGCAGTCTTCCTATTTATTTTATTTATTTAAAGATCCTAGATATGTATAATTGTTACCACTTCGCAACTACCAATTTGTGTTAAGTCTGTTATTATGCTTTCTGTCAATGACCATCATTTTGTTTCATCTAGGTTTATTGCTAGCCTCATATCGTTAATATTTGTAGGATGAACCCTGAATCACACTGAATATTGTGTACCTACTGAATATCCACAATAAAGTGTAGACATGTTTTTGGATTGAATTTTATTTATACGCTTAATGTATTGCTATTTAAAATATTACGGTATTTTAACCAACGCTCTAAAAGGTCTATAGACATGCATAGGAGCTATTGTTGATGTTATGCCTATTCCTTACAGTAGAAAAATCCTCTCGCAATCACATTACCCTCTTGCTATTGACTTGTCTATGTTTTTCTGTATTGTCAATGTGAAAAAGATCTGTAGTCAAAAACGTTATAGATCAGTCGTTGTCAACTAACATTGGACGTTGACGCAACTCTTTCCTTTGGTATTAAACATATCGCTGTATCTTTCTACGAGAACTTTAATAGGTGATATAGATGGCACGCTCATAAAATACATCTCTCCTGTTAGTGAAAATACAAAGTAAAAATAAATTTGTATTTGAATGTAAAAAGGACAGCGAGTCGGCCGCCGTGGGTATTACACCACGGGCCGTACGCTAATCTGTTAAATAAATTAGCATTGGGATATTGTCACAGCTGGTGATAAATCTCGCTCAGAGCAACAATACACGGACTCGGCCCGCTTAATATTCCGGCCACACGGCGGGGGGACTCATTGTAGCCGTTTTCTTAAGCAGACTTCGTCGTCTGATTACCGCAGTATGATGATTATTAGGTATACCTGCGTATCCGAAACTGTCGTGCATTTCCAACAAATACCTGCGTCGACAAAAAATGGGAAAATTTCAGACACCCGCATGACTTGATTTCTCTTGTCAAACGGTTCATCTAATGGTAGGTTTTCTAGACTATTTTTCCAAAATGTGAGTGTCGACGAGGCATCGAGACACGGGAGAATAGATTTAAAGATCAAACACTATCGGTTGGTTCAATTATCTCTCCACACAAAATTCAAAGACAACGTTTGAACAATTTACGTTTTTATCAACGTTTAGTTATAGTTGACATCAAAGCATGAAAATTACATCAAATTTTATAGGCACAACTTTAAACAAAAAATAATAATATTCAAACAATTATGTACATGTTAAAGTGAATATCAATTACCAGTGAAATTATATTTTAAATCAATAGATAAAATCAATACATTGAACAAATTGATACATTTAATTTATTTAAAAAATATCACAGAACTATGTCATGAAAATCTACAACTTCACAATAATAATGTGTTCTCCTTAAAAATAAAACTTATATTTTCACTAGTATGATATAAATATAATTTACTAACACAGCCAGTTAAAATGTATCAAACAATTAGTTTACAATTTCATTTTACAATATCGTATATCTAATATTCAATTTAGTATGTTATTATTGTAATTATTATTGTTTATGTTACGTTAGTGTTAATTTTAAATCTTTCATTTAAAAACATATCGGAAAAATTGTATTGTCCGTGTATTAGTTCGAAAAAAGAAATATACAATTTTTATCAAAAATAAGCACTATTTATTCTTATATATATTTATTATATTATTATAATAAACTTGGATTAAACACTTTTTTCGTATTTTAATCAACATAAACAGGTATTTTAAGTGAAACCAAAAACACGCAAATGAAAGTTTTAATGTAAGAAATACAATAAGAATGGTGGAAGCGCCTTGACGTAATTTTGGACTGAATAAGCGAATGATAATGGAGATGATCATAATTGTTACCTTTAGTATATACATCCTTATTATATTAATATTTCTATGTAGTTTATTCATTCTTGTAAGATCGCACAACTGCCTACACGTCGTGTAAATCAACTAGAAAACTGGCTTCGCAGATCGCGTACTAAGAAGAAAAAAACGATGTGTATGTAATGTTAATGGTATATTATACATTACCTTCAGCTACCGGGAATTGAACCCACGACCTCACGATCACTAAAAAGTAAAAAGCACATCTTACTCGTTCCGAGTACCTAACGTTCCGCGTAGGTACGTACCTAACTCCAAAATATTGGATTCGGTAAAATGAACCTTGCATAATTCTTACTCCTTTACAAACAGGTCGTGTTTTGTGTGCAAAGTGATGGCGCACCGGGAAAAGATCTCGGCTTCAAGAATTTTCTTCGAACCGGGATGCGTTCACGCTATCACGCCGGATCACGCTACAATGATTAAATAAGATAACAAATTTTCAAAAATCCAAACAATTTAAACAATGATAAATAAAACTTTAAAAACAAAAATTTCATATATTTTCCATTCAGTTGCTAAAAAAAGTAGTTATAACTTGGTGAACATAATTTTCATAATATATTATATCATCTGATACACATCATAGAAGTCTAATATTTAATATTGAAGACATAGACATCAAAATAATTGCAATTAGCAGCTGGACATTGAGAACAGAGAATAGAGAAGAGATATAATCAATCGGAGAGGTGTTTCTCCAACAATGGATAAATATAGTCACAATATTATTATATCTTTATCTGTGACTTGAAAAAAAAATTCGAATCACAAATTAGTTATTAAATGATTGGTTGCCGATGAACAGCTTCTAAAAGTATAATAAAACAATAAATAAAATTACATGTTTACAAATTATACAAAATATTAATTTTGTTGGCTTGTACTGTACTATTTATTTATTTATTTACACCCTATCCCGAATCGTTTTGAGAGTCGTTTACTCTTGTTTCGATTCGTCAATATTAATACCATCAAAGGTTGGCTCCGATATCATCGTACCAGAGCTATACCTGCACAATTTGACGTGAAACTCGTTATCACATTAAATTCAGAAAGCAGCCAAAGAGAAGCTATAGAAATCATGCACTCCCAAAAGGGGAAGATAAACGTCACATTTATATGATGCAGGCGCAGAACTCGGTCACAGTTCGGCAGAAATTCACTCTGTCCAGGTCACAAGAGGTGCGAAAAATAGCCAGTAGAATGCTCTGTTAAGTCTCTTTAGCCACTGCTCTTTCCGGCATCGTCCATCCCAGCAACCCACAGCGGGAAACCCACACCCTCACAAATTCTCGGAAATGTCCAAGATTCCTTTTATCTCTTAATAAGTCATCATTCCGGGGGATCCGATGACCTATTCTTTCTAATCCCGTAATCATTATCTCAAACGCATCATTCATGATCATGATGTGCTCTGGCGTACTGTACTGTACTATGTGCACTTACTTAATATTATAAATAATATAAGTACACATTTTTACATTTACCTCAATATTTTCCAGTTATTTTTTACAGTTTTCCAGTCCATGATTCAGGCAACTTGAGCCACTGCACACGATGTGAACACTAGCAGAACGGTAATGTGATCCGACGTGATGGCATGTACAACCTCTGTGACGTTTAACTCGAAAAATTGTGGGGACCCCCGAACCCGAAAAAAATGTGAATGTTTACCGAACGTGTGTCAAGTCTAAATAAATACAACATTGCCAACGCAGATACAAAAGAATTCAAAAAAATTTTTTTTGGAATTACTCGCAATGTTAATAACTACCTAAGTAAATTGAATAGTCCGTATATTTGTTGATTCTTAGGAGTTAACAGATAATAAACGTAATTTGCACAAACCATTTTGATTTAAATTTTATTTTATTTACTGTATAAATCATTGAAGCACTTTTTCTTTGATTTTTTAAAATTAAACATGACAAGACACGAGAAACACGATAAGCATGCATGAGAAGGTGAATGAATATGAATGAGGCAAGAGTTCGAAACAGAAAAATGTGGCGTTCTATCCTAGTTACCTATCCATCTCTACCAAACCCAGCGATTGTAAGTAAATGAATACACATATACATGACTCATAATCAATACGAATTATATATAAAATCACCACTCATTTTAATATTATGACAAATATCATAGCCTATAACTTAGTTCACAATAATATTGTTAATACATTTAAGTTAAGTGTGTAAAATCTCATAAATACCTTGGTTTCATTACTTATAAACATTATTAATTTGTAAATGCAACTTGAAAATCATTAAGATCTACTCCAATCCTGGTGGGTAGATTCTACAAAAACGTATTTATATAATTCCTAGTCCGTATTACAGAAAAAGTATTTTTCATCGGTAGAATCTATTAATATATTGAAGTATGGCATCAGATCAAATATAAACAGGCCCAAAATTTTAAGTTAGCAATTTAAAAAATAATTGTACGCCCGCAGAGGTTTGACTTACGGCATAACCTCTATAGAATATATTGTATTATATTCATTCATCAACGTTCTGCCTGCCCTTGAGTTATTATTCATCAAACATACAATAATAAAATATTTAATATAAACTGCCAATAATTTACTATTCTCTATTTTAGGAATCAAGTGGTTGAAAAGTAGTATCCGGCAATAGCAGCAGTTTTGCCTCTGATGTGTAATTTTATTTAATTTCATGGCATATTTGATTTGTATTTAATATCGTGATATATTCGATCGGTTCAAAAACCTAACCGCTACTATCTAATTAACCAAAAATATAATGTTTTAAAGTAATATCTGGCAATAGTGGCAGTTTTGCTCTTGAAAACGTGTTTGTAGATTTTTGATGGACTCAAAAGCGTATCATTTTTAAAATCTCCGCCCTGGATATAAAATCAGTTACAAATACGTTTTAGCTGAATTTCGTAAATTGAATAGTGTAAATTTAAGATAAATTAAATTAATCAACTAGAAAGATAGACAGAAAAATCTATTTATCGAAAAAATATTCTGTTCTATGTTCTGAAATTGCAACTACACAACAAAAATGTGTTCCGCTTAAAAAAATGGCAATTTTGTTTCTGAACTCGTCATTTGTAGATTTTTAATAAAGGATATTAATTTTTGTAAATACTCATTTAAAATAAAACATATATTTTTAAGTATATTAAGTCAATTTATGAACTGCAGACAATTGTCTATAGGTCAACATTGAGAATATATATATTTATTTTTAAATATTGTACCTTAACCACCCTACCTTGATATTTTATTGTATTATATTAAAATATAAATAAAATATGAAGGAAGCTTCTGGAATTCATACCTACATCTGATACATTACTTAGAAGGTTGTAAAACCGGCTCCGCGGCGGAAGGAATCCCAAGTGCAGTCACCGCACTATGGCTCGAATTTGAATGTACAGTGGAGAAAGCTAACACATAGCACAAGCACAGCTCTGTGGTCCAGATCAGTTGTCATAGCGACATGTGTATATTTCTCACGGCACTCTGCCCAAGGGCAACTGAACACGAGATATGTGATTTTGCTCATAACAAACATCCTAAGTACAGTAATTACAGGGTGTTTACAATTTGCTTTAGTGACAACTATAAAATTGATTATTTTTTATATACTTCCAGTACATACCTAAATAATTCGATTCTATGTTTTTTTATTAACCAGAGCTGAAAGCAGGCGGTTATTACAACTATTGTTCCCGCAAATAATAAAATAAGAAAAGAACAGTTTTATCCCTTGTACAAAGTAGAATATAGTAAACCAAAATAAACTCTGCTGATCATAGTAACCATCCCCAGATTGGGGTGATGCGTTTTATGAAGTTAATAATCAATAAAACATATTTTTTAATGTTGAAAATATAATTTATTATCAAACAAAGTATAATCTAGCTCAGGGGTCGGCAAACCGCGGCTTTTTTCATTGGCATTTGCGACTCTTCAAGTCCAGCTCATATTTTCATATACAATTATATTTATATTTTTATTTATTATCTTTGTTTAATTAACCATTTAATTGAGTTTAAATATATCTACCGGTTTCGAAAAATACCATTTTCTTCTTCAGGATGTCATTATGATGAGTCATATCAGGATGAGTTATGACATTCTGAAGAAGAAAATAGTATTTTTCGAAACCGGTAGATGTATTTAAACTCAATTAAGTGATTAATAAAATAAAGATAATAAATAAAAATATGAATTTTAACCACAAAGTTAATATTGCTAATTTTAAAAGTACAATTTTATTTAATACATGTGTAGCGATTAGAATTCATATTCACCGCCATCTCAGTCGGCATCGACGCTAGCGACAGCGCTGCCGGCTGCTGCTACAAATCTGGTTCAATCATTCACCGCCAAGCAGTCTCTCCAGTTTCATCGTTTCACAATGGCGGTCTTGCCGGCCCACGCGCGCCGAGCAAGACCGCCAACTCGCTTCACTTCGAACTTCACATCTTCACTCATCCATTCTCATCCTTCTTCATTGTTATATCCATCACACCTCAATACGCCAAAATCACACCTCTCTCATTTAACCACCGTCCTAAACCCCAAACATGGAATAGTTTGCCTGCAACATATGACACAATAAAAGAACTAGTATTTTCCATTCTCACGATCTTTGGTTCTACCTATTGATGCGAAAAAACATTATCTTTCCTGAATCAAATAAAAAATAAGTTAAGAAGAAAATTAACCGACGATAATTTAAAATCCTGCCTAAAATTGAACCAGCAGTTATTTGGCAAAGCTTTCGAGAGCGATGCAAGGTCACCGTTCTAACAGTTATAACTAGTAAACTTATGTAACTTAAGTAAACAAAGACCAGAAAGTGTTTATTTATTGGGTTTTCTTATTTTATAAGTAGAGCACTGAGCTACTGAAGCTTATATTATATTTTTCTATGTAATCCATGACTGTATTGTGAATTTGAGTTTTAAAATTTAAAAATTTTGATAATAGTTACAGTGAAAATGATTGTAACAATAGTTACAGTGAAATTAATTAATGATTTTAACAATAGTTACAGTGAAAATGTATATTGCGGCTCTATTCTGTTTACTTAATATTTGGTTCCTCTCACAAGAAATTCTGCCGACCACTGACCTAGCTAATCCAATTAACGCAAATAAAATTATTTTCAAAATAAAATACATATGTACTGCTGTTTGTAATATACGTTCAGCAGTTAAAATAATGTGCATCACATTTCACAACCAATGCACTGCAGCTGCGAAATTTTATGGAACTATGACTTCCATCTGATGACGACGAATCAAAATCTCGAATAATAATATCTGTACAAATTTATATATCATCTTTATCTGACTGAGGATGAGGCAATTATTGGTATTACAAACAAAGAAACGAATGATCTTATTATATTTGATATGTTTTATGTACGCACATAAAATTCGCAATGTATTGAAATGCGTGCGTGCGGATTAGCTAAGATTTATTTATTTTGACAGAATTGTGTGACCTATCTGAGGGGAATTCATTTTAGCCGTCATTGTAAATCAGCGATATATCATGCCCACTAATTTTGGTGTGTGTATAAAATATATTTTATGTAATTTTAAGGACCAATGCTATTATTTGTGCGCTGGAGAGAAAATAATAAAAGTTTACCATACCAGTATAAAAGCTACTGCTAGGGTCTGGATTGGCCACATTACTAATAAAGATATATTAAGACGCATAAATAAGTCAAAATAACTAATGACAACTATCAATAAAAACGGCTTACTTCGAACACATTCTCCACAATAAAAAGTATGATATTTTACAACTCATTATGCGGGGAAAGATAGAAGGTAACAGAGGCGTAGAATTATCTTGGCTGTGTATTATCAGAAAGTGGTTCAATGTCCAAAATGTTGATGATGGTAATAGAGGATAAATCAATATACTTCAACATGGTTGCCAACCTTCGATATGGCGGCGTATGAATAAAATATCTTGTTTAAAATTTCATGCGCGCTATATTTTTTTGTGTGCGCTATGATACAAAAACGGAAATTCTTTACATTAAAAAATCTCAACCATACCATTAATTTTGATTGTTTTGATAAATCTCAAAATAGAGAAATTGTATACTCATCTTAAAAAATGCTCCTCTTGAAAATCCAGCAAACGCTTTTGCTCTTCGATCCGGTGAATTCGGACTTCCGACTGAGATTCAGCTCGCGACGGTAAGGTTACAATCGAGATCGAGTTTAGCGAAAAGTAAAAATTTGCATCAGTGAAACCCGTTTTGTCGGCGGGATGCTGGAGGTACTGCGGGCCGCACGTGTCGGGGCAGGGATCATCAATCAATTATTCTTATTCATTATTCGCACTGAGGAAAGGTTACAAACTTATTTGTTTTTGGAGACTTGTAGGAATGAATACCGCTGCTTAAGTATCGAGTCTACTACTTAATCTTTTTCAACCCACGTCCACCCACTACCGAACATGGACCTCTCTCAATGACCAGCATCCCTCTTTATCCTCGTATGGCTGCTTCCTGAAATCATTTTTATGTTGTCAGTCTAGCGAGCTTGGGGAGGCGTCTAAACTAATACGCCTTTCTCCAACTACTATCGTTGTTTCGGAATCATATCTAATTTTAATTTCCAAGAACACTCCAAACAAGTCGTTTCAATATCCTAAACCTTAAATTAACCTAGTAACCTTAAACTTGAGAATACGGTATGTTGCAAGTGTCCAATTATAATTTAATATAGTGATGATGGCAACTCCTCATTTACACCAGGAAGAAATCAGTATACGTGGATTATCAAAATACTACCAAAAGTAAGGGTTGGAATTTAGGGGTTTGAAGTACGTTCACTACAGATGAAAAGTTTTTTTTGACAGACCAGAAAAACGAGGATGACTTAAAATTGTATGAAAGTATGCAATGTCTTTAGGCTAAACCAATGTGCGACTGGCTGTATTGGTTTAGTTTGGTAACAATTATGTAGTTTGTAGAAAAGTATAAAGTTGAGTATTATATTTTTTTGTTTAATTATTTGTTGTTTTACCTTACTTCACAAGATTATTTTGGTTTTATAAAATCTAATATAAAAGGAATATGCATTAATTGTAGCAAAAGACTGAGGTGAATGAAAAAATCAATTGCCTACATTAAAGACTCGCAGGAGAAAATGAATTATAATTTGTTTTATACCGTTTCATTTTATTTTATACTTATTTATATTAAAAAGTTTTTATTTTAATTACTTTATTACATCATTTTTATTACTTATTTCGTACCTGTATCCATATTTTTTTATAAATATGCTACAGACCTTGGAGACATTTTTATACATTAGTGCAATGAAATATTTAAGAATTATTTTTAAACTATTTTCTAACTAAATACACTTATTCAATGTAAAATTAATACACTTTCAATAAATACATAAAACAAGATGATTTATTTATATATTTTTTAAATTTATTTAACTTAGGTATACATTAACATTACATGAAATATTTCAGTAAATACCAAATAGTTTACTCATAATTTAACTATTCATAAATTTTTATTTATGCATGTTTTAAATGTTAAAAAATTATTCTTCATCTATCTTAATATATTATGGTGTTGTAAAAAAACAAATACATCTATGAATATTTAAATTAAGTATTTATTAGAAATACAACTTTATTTTATTTAAACATGAAATACCAAAAAAAATACATATGATCATGTGGCGGTTTCAGTTTGTCTACATACGTCACACTGGTTGACAACGTAAAATTAAATCATCGTTTCTACGACTCAATATTTTTCTATGAGTACTATGTTTAATAACATTAAAAATGTGTGAAAATAATCCTTAGACTAGCGGAGTCGTAAATTCGGATTATTGACAAAATGTGGACCGACCGTATTACAAAGTATTCTATGTCTGATCCTAGGAAATTGAAAAATTGTTTTTTATTATCAAATATACTAAGACGTGTTCGTGACGTTAACTATAGAAGATTATTCTTGGAATGCTCTCGAGATGAATTATTATTAAATGAGCAAAGGTTTCATTTTTAATGAGTTAAAAATTCAAAATATCTATCGAAACCTCATATAATTACAATTAGACCCCTTTTTGTGCCAAACAGATACCGGGCCAGTGATAATTACATTAGCTTAGATGTGTACTTTTCAGAGTTGCGCGGCCGTCGGTCCGACGGTTTTATACCCGTCGACGGTTGCAAAATCACCGGCCAATCGCATGCGGTCGGCGGTTGCCCGCTCGTATTGTTTTGTATTGGCATATTTAGTCCTGAGCGGGTATGGTACAATGCGTTCATTGATTGCTGATATAAATATTAACCACCATTGATGTACACTCGATGTTCAACCTCGTCGTACTAAAAATACTCGTCGGGCGGGCAGTGCTCTGAAGGTTCGACGGATAGCACTGATAGGGCCCTTACAATACTGATTATTATTAATGTGTAAACATCTTAGCTCCCCTCCCCCAAAATCTCAGTAAACTATGTGACGAAAAAATAACCAAACAAATATGACAAACTCGTAACCATGTAGACTATACGACATGAACCTCAAATTCACGTTTCGATACTTTTTAGAATTTCATATATTCAAAAAGCTACAACATTCAAAAGTTCGAAATTGAAAATATGTACTGTCCCGGTAGGTAGTCAAAATACTTAATTTTGAATTCAGAATGTACGCGGTACCTACCTGTGTAATGATAAATAATCTTAGCTAAACTAATTCAAATTTTAAAATGTCTAAAATAAATGTTATAAAATGTCCTTATTTCCCATCGAACTGTACACAATACACATAGAAATACGATGTTTATTAATTTCATTCCAATGTTAACTACTCCAAGTAATATTACCATTCTACCGTGCTGTAAAATTTTCAAAATTAATATATACCTACTCAATGGCCTTGCCTGACTATTTGAGTTAGTTTCATACGCCGTTATTTTAATTGAGAATAATAAAACGCAGTGAATTAAATTGAAGTATTAATTACCTACATAATTTCTTATCCATTTCTCTCATAAAGGATGTTTTTTTTAGTGGCATAGAACTTTAAAATGAAATAAAACACATAAAAAACGTGTTTGGTGTATTGGTTATATTGGAAAAATATTTTTATGCCATTAGTGTTTAAATATGATTACGCGCATATGAGCGCCATGGCTAGTTCGAATAAAGCGCCATCTGGAAGTCCAATTTTCGATCACTTTTTATCTGGGGACGTATATCGGCAATAAAGCGACGAATGTTAGCTTCCAAGTCATCTATATTCTCTGATTTATCGGTGTAAACTAGCGACTTCTCATTTCCCCAGAGAAAATAATCCAAAGGTGTTAAATCATATGATCTTGGAAGGAAATTCACAGGTTCATAACGCGAAATTATGCGCTCATCGAATATTTTCTTCAATAAATTGATAGTGGCGCAATCTGTGTGACATGTTGTACCATCTTGTTGAACCCACAGCTCTTCCACATTAATTTCATTCAATTGGGGATCGAAAAAAGTCAGCAATCATGGATCTATAGCGCTCTCCATTGACTGTAACGTTCTGGCCGGCATCATTTTTGAAGAAACAACAGCTTCTTCGGTGCGCACTGCACGACGTATCTACGGATGCGTATTATCAATTATAGTATTCGTGGTGCGAAAACGATCCAAGGTTATTCGAATTACTTGCTCGGATGGACGATTATGTTGACCGTAAATTGAATGTAGCGCACAGTAAGTTTCGCGAACTAAGCCACGATTTTCAAAATAAATTTGCAGTATTTGCAAACATTGTTCTGGCGTAAGTCTATTTATGATTAAATGGCAAATCAAACTGAGCACAAATCAAGTGTCAAATTGGCTGTCGCTGGATGAAGTGTTGCCAATTCGAAAAATAAACCTCTAAAAAAACACCCTTTATTATCATAATAAAACATATAGTATGGGAATATTGTTAATAAACAGAACATAACACACTTCCCTTTAAATCTGGTAGCCACAGTAGTATCTTTGGTTAGGTACGATGATAATATTCATAAAAAAATAGTATTATATTTATATTATTATTTTATACCTGAATCCGTAGTTTTTTTGTCGTGAGAAATAATTCAACGCACGGCTCGAGAAATTCCCTAATTGAAAAATGCATTCTGTACCATTCTAGAATGTTTGTCAAAAGAAAAAAACGGTCGCATAGAATTAGTATGTGCTTAGAATTTCTAAACCCGTTTCTCCTGTCAGCTCTCAGTTATTATATTTCCATGGTGACTTTAACATTATTTATTTGAATAAGTCCCAAAGCTTACAGTTTACCGTTTTAAGAACGACTGAGTATCTGTGCGTGTGTCGTGTTATTCCACTAATGGAAAAGAGACGGAGCCGTCGACTTCTTTTCTTTGGCGCGGTATTGTGAATCGAAAAACTGGTTTGTGCTCAAAATTTCATCTCGTTTTTTTGTCTCAGCATCCGTTTGTTTTGTATAGTCGTGGCAAACTATTGGTTCTATAGTATTTTTATAATAAATAGTCAAATTTACTTAAAAGATAAATTCACTTTGGAATTTTATTGAGTTTTACTTAATTTAGGTACACCAACGCAATAGAACTCCATTCTTCTTTCTTATCTTTTCTCCCACAACATCCTCACTTGATTATCTCGGCTTGAGGCGGCGTATATTGTTGTTTAGATTCGCTAGGACTTTTGTGGATATCTTATTTTTCTAGTGCCATTTAAGAAAATGACAATGGGTGGGTATCTGACTAAATTACGAATCGAAAATATTTAAGCAGTGTGTAAAAATTCTGGACAGTAACGGACCTGTTACAAAGATCAGATTTTTACAAAATCATGATAAGCTTGAAAAGTAGCATGTCACAAAATTTTACAATCTTATATTGTAATTGTAAATTATAAGCATGAAAAATATATATGAGGACAATGAGCGGTTTCTTTTTCTCTTTTTAAAATATGTATTTTAATAATAATAGGTAATTCTCCCGTACTAGAATTATTCCGTGCTGAGTGGATGAGTGTTTAGTTAAAAGTTATTTGAGTGTTTATTTATATTTGTAAGAAAATTGTATGACCTCATTCATTTTTTTTAGGGCTCGTTAGTTCCTTTTAGTAACGATAACTAAATTGATAGAGCATCCGACTGAAATTGTGCTCAATTAATTTCGAGTCCCAGTTGTTTATCTTCATTTAAGACATAATTTGACTAATTTTGATTTTCTCATTCCAATACTTTCTGATGTAAAAGTTAGGTTTATGCGCCACGAGCCACAATAACCCTGTTTTCTAGGTAAAGCTTGTTTTGAAATAGTAATATTATTTTATATTAAACAAATAATTTAAAATTTCAAAATATAATATTTGTCTTTTTTAAATTTCTACTTCCCTATGTAAGTCTAAACTATCACTGCTATTTGGAGTTTAGAAAATATTATATATGATTTTATCAGTTACATTTCTTTGCTTTTTGGTTATACATTTAATTATTATATAAATAAAATTAATTAATTAGAAAGATATACAGATAAAATCTATCTATCAAAAAACTAATTTGGATATTACTGGGATGGCACACCTTTTAAAAAAATCAGTTCAAATAACAATTTTTAATTTTTCAAACAGAGCAAGCACATTGTGGCTTGACATTATAATTAAATAATAATAAAACATTTAGTTTTAAACCACTTTATTATGTACATACACTAATGTCAACTAGTTGCGGTTGGACCCAATCTTCTTAAGGACAATATTGTATAGACTGCAATGTATGTACATAATAAAGTGGTTTAAAACAAAATTTATATAATTATTGAACAATTTTTAATTTTAAAAACAATAACAGTGTATGTCTAAACAGTTTATGTATAAAGTGCCCTTGAGGTGAAATTATTTCCGAAAATGGCGCTACAAAAATTATCCAATGTTATTATTATTAAAAAATATTATTTAAATTAATTATTTCAAATGATATATAATAATATTTCACAACCGGTTATTGACCCCTGACCAGGAGCCTTGCTGGGGCTAATGGTCCGTTAAAGGTATGGCAGGTAGGTACCTATTGTAAATATGGATGGTGAAATCAGGTGTTTTCAAGGAACATTATTATTTATTGTCTCCATATTTAAATCATTGATTTAATTAGTTGCAAAATAACGTAACGAAAAATAAATTTAGATACCAAAGTGTCCTACAGAATACGATCTGTATCTGTATTATTTGTATCAAGTATTCAAATAATTATCGCGATTCATTTATTTATAAAATTATTTATTTACTGCCATCTACAGCTCCTTGCTAAATTATTAATCTCACTTTAACCTTTACCATACCATGATATAAAATACCCGAAAGCAGCCATGCTGTCAATTCGTGTTACCGTAAATAACAGTCAGAAAAAGTGTTTTTATTAGCTTAAATGGCTTTAATGGCACGAATTTACTTTAAATATTAAACATTCAATTTTGAAAAAATGATTAATAACATAATTTACAGCATTAAGGAGAACACATTCTTATTGTGAAGTTGTAATTATTCAGAACATAAGTCTGTGATGTTTTAAATACAAATTTTTTAATGTATTAATTATTAATATATACATATAAAATCAATTTTGTTTTTATATGTATATATTTATAATTAATCAAACAATGTAGATGGCTTTCAAATAATGAAACGACAGATGTATTCATTTGAAAAAGAGTAACATATAGGTTCGAAAATTTGTCATGAAAAATACTGGCGCTATAACACAATTGGTAGTGTACTTCCTGGGATTGGAAATAGATATCCAGGTTCGAATCCCGGTAGCGCAAAAACAATATTTTTCGACAAAATTGATTTTATTTGTATATTTATAATTAATACATTAAAAAATTAGTATTTAATAATTTAGAGCATTCATTAAGTCCTATGCAATGTGTCCCTCCTTCTAATCTCTCTTCATTTAATTAATAAGAAAGCGATAATTATATTTGTATGTTTGTTGTTCTTTTCACTATGAAACTAGTGTGTGATCTTTGTTTTTCATATCACAAATTGTATTTTTTACCAACGTATTAATTTTACAACGGATTGAATGGAAAAAATAATTGTTTTTGTACGATTCCCTTTTCATAATTGATTTTTCACTTGGTCATTCTTGAGCGCTAATATTTTCTTTAGGATTATCTAAAATTGAATTTTATGTTGCATGTATTTACGGAAATATTATAGATTTAATTACGATGGTAGACCTGTGTTACTGCATGGTTTGGGAAGGGTTAAAATATCATATCGTCACCTAAGCAGGAACACCACATTTCTAAAAATTATGTACTTAACAGGAGAGAGATATAACTATTTTTAAATTATTTTTGTAGAATTACTGAAGTATTACTTACCTTTTTAGAGTTATAAAGAGGAACAGATTCTTTCTAAACAGAAAATGAACTAAACTTTGTTACGATTCCCTTGACTTTTTACAAAGTTAACAGGGAGGTTATACATATGTGGTGATTACATTAATTTGATTTGCACGCCCCTAGAGGACGCTATCGTGGAACCAGTGATATAGAATGATTCCCCGCGAAAATTTAAATCTAATGATATAAATATCTATTTGACAAAAATTTTAATATTCGGTGTTGCTGCTTAGGTGACGATATATGACATTATGTTTCTGTGAAACAGTCGATAATATAAAAATAAATTGCTAATTTATTATTCTATCTACATTCATGAATTGATTTTCGTACCGGTAAGGTTATATTTCTTCATTAGCAATAATTTAGTACCGCACGGTCCATATAATAAATATTTTTAACGAGAACACATTTTCAAAACATAGTTCTGTTATATTTTTAATACAAATTAATTAATCTTCTAGAAAGAACTATTTATCGAGAAAATATTTAGTTGCTACCAGGATTTGAATCTGGACCTGTTCAATGCTTCAATGCGTTCGACATTTCGCGTTCAACATTTCGCTATAGCAATCGAATACATTTCGAATTTATATTTTGTAATCTTTCTGATTCCAGCAACTAAATATTTTCTCGATAATTTAATTTTTTCTGTACTTATATCTTTCTAATTGATTAATTTAATTTGTATTAAGAATAAATAGTGTTTTTTTCATTTATCCGTTGACAGAATAATGAAAACTGGAAAAGAAAAAAAAATATGATAAATAATTTTAAATTAAAACGATTATTTTTCATAAATATAATATTATATACGATTTTTTATGGTAGCAAATATTCGTATACAAGTTTTATAGTAAAAAATTGTTTTTAAGTTGATTTAGGTGTCTATCTTATATATTTATATTTACGAATTCTATTAAAATATTCCTTACATGTAATAATATATATTATTAGAAAGAGAAAATAGAAAGCCACGAAGTTCTACTGAATTTATCTTCTACATCCATATTACGGTTTGTCCAGGTTTCTAACATTACATTATTTCAGAATTATTATTTTTAGTCAAGACGAATCTTAAATATCGAGAGATAAACATTTTATTTATTTCCCAAGAATTCTATTGTGCACATCTTATTTAAATGTACGGTCTGCATGCACCTAATCCATATCTTTCTGACGTGCATACCTATTTAAATACGATCTCTTCTTAATTCAGAAAGAACACGATCTGCCCATTAAGTCATGTGCATTATGCGTGTAATATAAAATGACGATGCTCACGCTGTCACGTAAATGTCACGATCATTCATTTAAAAAGTAATTCGATACGTTTCGCATATATTGCTACTATTTATTTAACACATAAAATAAAACAGGTTAGCCACATAGATATTTGCATATTTTTTCATAATTTTCTAGAGGCAGGAAACATATTATAATAAAATTGCATTTTAGTTTATAATAAAAGCACGCCGTGTTGTTTATTAGGTTTGATTTCTTTTTGAGAAAAAATGTGAAATAAAAAATCAATTGGCTCGCACTGCGGCGTATTTTAGCGAAGAGATTAATCCCATAAATTTGTTAGAATTGATATGAGCTACAGGTCGTAAACACAGCTACACAGCTGTGCCAAATTAATGTATAAATTCATGAAGTTTTTTTGGATTTTTATAATATGGGGCCTTTTTATAACGGATTTTTTTCTGCATATACGTACATATATAAGGGATAATAAATTTATACCTACACTGGAGAAATTTTTAGACACTCCACAAAGTGTATGTTTATAAAAAATGTTTTTTTCAAAATTAAGTACACGCTACTTACTATGTAAATTTTGCTCTTTCTAAAATGTTAAACATTTGAGTTCTAATAGTAGTATCATATCCTCACATGGGCATGGTAAGTACGGATCCCAAAAGAATCCTGAATGGCCCGTGTCCACGATGATCTCTCAATGCGCATTCGTTCTTTGAACATCGGTAAAGATACGTACGTACTAGATGCGTCATCTTATCCGCGACCAATACACACGTTATTTACCTGCATTCGGGTCGGATCTTCGAGAGAAATGTCATCCGTGAACACGGGCCATGATGGACACCCAGGAGGCCGATAAGCGAAGAGCGAGAAGACCACAACTTCGCTGGGAGGACGGAATAAAGGATACGGTAGAGCTGCTGCAGATTCCGAATTGAATGACAGACACCGAGAACCGGAGCATGTGGACTCGATGAATTCAGGAGGCCAAGGCTTGATATGGGGTTTGGCACTACTGTAGATTAAGAAGTAAAATTATTAAATAAAAAAAACTATTTGAACTCAGCGCGAGAACATTTGATTTGAAACATGTGAAATTTGTAGGAAAAAATTAATGCGGTCACATTTGACATATATATAAATTCAGTTAATATAATAATGATGAATAGTTTCAGTGATAAATAGTTTTGTTAGAACTCGTGTCATTTACCACTAAAACATTCAAAAATATGTCAAAGAATGACTATAATATAAAATATTTTAGAAATAGAACAAACTCGTAAAGTAGGATCTAGTCAAATATAGATGCACGAAACGTCACTGGCCGAGCATGTTAACATTGACATTATCCTTTTCCCTTCCTTTTAATTTCCTTCATCCGTCCGTGTTACATAGCCACATGAAATAAACATATATTAAAAGCAACATAAAACAAACAAGATCTTTAAATTAATTTTATCACATGAAAATGTGCGATTATAGCGTCAATCAAACAAAATTATTTTGTTATTGTAATGTAGTTTATTTTTAAATAAATATTGATATAAAAATTATTTACTTCCCACCATTATTAGTAAATTATTTAAGATCTAAATTATTGACGAGAAAAGTATTTTACAGTTCCATAATACAACATTACTACCGAATGTGAAGTACTAATATTAGAGAATTGAGCCTAGGCAAGACTCCATTGACATCCTCCACATATCCAAGTTTCAAGTTCAAGAAGCCTAGGCATTCTGATTGATGATTTTTATTTCTCGAGAAATGAAAATTCTCGATTTCACTTCTCAAATTTCTCGAAAATTCTCGAGAAGTTTTGATGAATGAAAAAGTGTATTTTAAAACAGTAAAGTATTGCAGATATATTTATATATATGTTAAATATATTAACTGTTATCGTTCTTTAGATATATTTTTATTTAATCACATAAATATTGTTATCATAATATGTAATTGAAATATAAAATAACTAGAATAATGGTAAAACATTTATAAATACATGTATGAATTAATATTAGATACATTAATACATATTATTTTTAAAATAACCCTTTAAACAACACACACGATCTAAAGTAGAATCGGACATCCTCGTTTTATTGTTGTTAAAAACTTTTCGGCTGTGGAAAAATACCTATCGTTTTGTATTGATGTTAGTTTAATCGACAAGGCTTCATATAGGTACAGTAAATTATTTGTTATAAATTTTCTGATTTTTCGAGAAGAAACACTAATGGAGCCCCTACATACAGAAAAATATTAATTGAGGTGTCTTGAACACGTCTCGTTGAGAACAGCAGAAGAAGGACTACCAAGATGAATCTTCTTAGCAACTCCTGAGAGAAGGCGGCAGACTGAGCTGGAAAAACTATATGAATACATACCGAAGTGGCGCAAGATGTGGAAAAACGAAAGCGCCTTGTCGAAACTTTGGGCCTCATAACGTTCAACTGCCCTATTGTGTGAGAGATCCTGAAATAATCTGTCTTAAATTTAATTAAGTACGATGAATTCTTTTTGGTCCTGAAAATATCTCACTTCTTCATTCACGCGTATTCTCGATCACGCTCATCGACACAGCTTCGGCTTCTATGGTGATTTTCTTTGAGGATGTCTGATGTCGCGCATTTAACTTTTAAAACAATGTACATTTGTAGGTACTCCAAAAACACTACTAAGTATGCGGCTTTACAAAAAATATATATTGTATTTTACACCGTCAATAAAGTTTATGGATGTGTTACAAACATGTGAAAATTCATAAGCTCCATCACGGGAGGTTTTTTTAATTAAATTTTATTTATTTATACCCGGGCAATATATAACCTACTTCATATTCTATCCCACAACCTTCACGTGGAAGCTGTTCTATACATAAACACAAACATCACTCTGTTTATCTCTCTCCCACTCGCGTTATGATGATACTCGATAAAACTTTTTATAGCGCTCGCATACAGGTTTCGTCCTCGTATTATGAAGTCAAATAATAAAAAAGGCACAAGGACAAAAGGTAAATCGCATAAGTCAATTCACTTATATGATAGTTTTTACTTTTTTACTCAAATTCAAACACAAGCAGTCAATTTGACAATGTGTTAAATTATCTCAACTATCTCTGTACTGTCTATAATCTGTACTAAAGTTACTAATATTAATAAATAGTTATTTAACGATCGTTATGGAAGGGTTAAAAGTAATTGAATCGCGATATTAATTTAATCAAATACTAGGTGTAAACTCTTTAATAATGACGAGAAAAAATCTATTTTTTTAATTTTCACCGAATAGTTGGTAGGTAGGTACCTACATTCTGCTATCTAATTAAATTATTTTTGAATACATGAAGAGTAGGAACATAGTCGAAATGGAAAGGTAAAACACAAAGCTTTGAAAAATTATTACGTTCAGAGAACAAAATTTTTTTTTTTAAGAATAAATTTTTATTGTGAAGTTGCATTTTTAGAAGATTTTGTTGTGAAGATTTTCTGATAATTTTCACTATTATATTCTCTATATCATTCTAGTTGATACATTAAATTTGTGTAAATTTTTTTTATTATCAAATGAAGTTACAATGTGCCAGATAATTACGGAGTTATTTCATTATAAATATGAGTGTACACGGATTACGTTATTAAAAGGATGACCGACGTGCAAACACCAAGATTATTTTTGTTGAAGGGATTAGAAGTTGAGAAACGTCGTACTGGAGGGCACCTTTAGAGCATTTAAAGCGATATGTGGTGAAGTACCATCTATTATACCATTTATAATAGATGGTGTGATATATCTTTGGGTCTAATGCGAGACGCGCGCAAGGTTGGCAAGATGACGCGTGTAAAAAAGATAAATGTATCGCACCGCGGCCACATATAATAAAAAATTAATCAATTTGAAATAATGTGTATTCCTTAATTTTTTTTATTAATAATTAGTAAGAGATCAACAACATAGAAAGTTAGTATAATACCTTGCACTACCAATGCACCAGTGTGTCTCAGCTCAAAAGAGTGTGACTTTTCATCCATTATTTAAATCTTCTCGTTCAAAGACGTTTCACCTAGATAATTAATAAGAATATTAATTATTTCGTTATGCATTTTCGGTAATTCAAAATTATTTCTTCAAAATATAAATTATAAATTTAAAAACATCTGCCTCACCGCTCAACTCATTATATCAGGGTGCTTAGAATGAATCCTCCATTTATTGGTTGATGATAAAAAAAATATTTTTCTCTAATTCATAGGAAACATCTACTACCTAAATATTTTTAACAAAAGTTTTGTAGGATGTTTATTTTTTAATGAGCAAGTAAATGTATATCAAACCACTAAAAATATTTAATTTTATATTTGAAACCTTTGCACAGGAAATGAATCAAAAAAATGGACAAAGAGTGAATAAGGATTTCTGCATGTCCTACAAAAGGACACATTATAAAAAGTAATAAAATGATTCGCATGTAGGTACCTAATAACACGCGTCCGAGATTGAGACTGCGAGCGCGGCGGGACGTGATTACAGGGCGGCGTACCGCGGACCGTGATGGGGTCGTAAGCTTTCAATGCCTGCTCTGGGATCCTAATTATATTTGGTGAATATTAAAATCATAATTGTTTTTCATTTCACAGAATGCCATTTTTATCGATCAAATATTTCGTGTTTTTAATTATTTAGTCAGCGAATATATGTCCGTATACGAATTTACAACAGTTTTTTAGTTAAATTTATTTATTTATTCCTTTTCTAATTTCAATTAGAACTTAGCCAAATATTTTTTTTTATTTTTTACATTTTTTAATTATGAATACAATAGATATCACTTCTGATGGTAACTAGGCAAGAAAACATTATTTTTAGGACGTTATTATAAAATTGACTGACAAAAAATGGATTTTCATTAAATTATTAACAATAAAATTATATTTTCATATTGAACTTTGTTATTTATGTTTATTTTAATACAGATTATTTAACTTTGTTTTTAACCATTTAATGAGTTATTTTAATACACCAACCGGTTTCGGAAAATACCATTTCCTTCGTCAGGATTTCAAATTAACTAACTAAAACCCTCATTCATATCGCCTCATTCTAATGTTCTTAAAAAAAAAATACAATTAAGTAAAATAATTATTATTTAAAAATAATTCTGGTACCTAACTTAAATTTTTACGATGATGAAAAATCTGTAAATTGTCTTAATAATGCAAAATTATTATATATTAAAATTATGTTTTTTTTTAGATTTTTAGATATAATCCGTGTTTGTGTACAATATTTTTTGATGACTTGCAGCGTGTGGGCATTGGGGCAGATCTATTGTTGAATATCATTCAATTGGAATGATGTTTTATATATATAGGTGTCAGAATGCTGTGAAATTGTATTTAAGGGAACGAGTGTGGTACAGGTTAGAAATTATTTTTGAAAAAAATATTATTGTTTTTTATTCTCTATTGTAGATGCTTCACTATAGTGAAAAACAAAATTGCAAAATATGTGTATTTTATTCTTAAGTTTTCTCATGGATCTGTTATTTAATATCAATTTTGATAATCTAGTAATAAAATATTGGATAATCGTTGTCGCGGGTTCGATTGCAGACAAAATAAATATTATTATTTTTTTATTTTATTTCTTGCTTCTGTGCATGGATATTTTCTTTTGTCTTGTATTTTGTTTTTGAATAATTTAACAAGTTTGTCTCTGTTCCTTATCGTGGCTAATAATTTCTGGAAGGAGACCAAGTTTGTTCTATTTGGGTTTTATATTTCTGCCTCAACTTTCCTCTTTGGTACAACGTATGGCAAATAGTTATACGTAGCTAGCGTTCGAGCATAAAAGCGAGACTTTTACAGCTTTCATTAAAGATACCTACTGAAACGAAACTGAACAGAGACTGCCAATATACAACTAAATCAAGTCCAGTGGACTTTTTTATGTTAATTATAAAAATACATACACTTTTAATTCTTCTTCATCATTCCTCTTCTGATATAAGGTTTGTGGTTTGGGGACGAATTTTAATTTGGAAGCTTCTTCTTCTTTATGTCTTGTATTCTATTTGCTAAGGCTGGTAACCAGGTATCTTGACTTATCCAGTGCAAAATGAATAAGAAAACCGCTGTTTTAAAAATAAGATCTCCGTATGTCTGTCGCCTCCACAGTCAACACATATTACGTACACCGATTCATAAAATCAGAGCTACTAACAACCATAAAAACGCACCCAGGACCGACGTCGGGTACCAATAACATACGCCCGCAACCATCTGGAAGACGCACTAGTAAGCTCCACTCTTCTCACAGTTACCTTCCGGTATCCGGAAAGTTCATCGACTACAATTCACAGACGAAAAGTTCACCGACAGGGAAATTTGTCAAAGGGAACATCATCGAACAGAATTCTACAATTGATCGCCGATGATTTTTTTTTGTTTTTTTTGGAATTTTGTAAACCTGTTTATATTATTTTTTGTAAAATTTTTACATGCCGATGATAATAAACTTACAGGTCGATAATTTTAAGCAATGTTTTTATTTTTACCGGTTTTTTTATTGAATAAATTTTAGCTACTTTCCAGGCCATTGGATAACACCCGAGCGATAAGCACCCACTAAATATGTTTGCGAGATATAGTAATGTTTTGAAAGGTAAGCATTTTATAATTGTGTTTTTTATCGAATCAAGTCTTGGGACTTACGTATTGTTGAAATGATTGATTATTTTTAGAATTTCCAGGGGTGCACTATTTTATCGGTTTTATTATATATGAGTTTACAAAGTGCGCGTGAAACTATGTTTTGTGTTGAGTTAATGTGTGCAATTTGTGTGCAATTTCAGAAGGGTTTTGAAGATTCTTCCGAACAAGACGATTAATTAAATTTTTCTCAAACAATAAAAAGATAAAACGAAAATAGTTTACAGATTTATGAATTAAAAAAACGACGTTAAAAATAATTTAAGCGATGATCAAAAGAATGAATCCAAAAACGATGAACTGCCCGTTCCTTGTCCGGGGAAACGTGTTACTATTCCACCACATCAACTGATTTTTCGATCACTCTCGTTCAACAACGACGATGACCTCAGAAATTGGCTCAATAACTATTTCTATACCAGACCAGCCGATTTTTAAAGAAAAGGCATCGACTGATAGGTTGAAAGATGAGATGAATTCTTGAACATTAATGGAGAATATATCATTGATTGAAATGTTGTAATTTTTGTTGAAAATATGATATATATTAAATTAATTAACAAAACCGCAAACATTTATTAAACAACCCAATAATATGTATAATTATTAATATACACCCCCTATACAGCCATTAACATAATTTGTAAAATAACAGAAAATTTCATCAGAAGTGCAACACACAAAGAAAAAATTTACATAATGTGGCATGTTTTTTCATAATCATAATCAAAATGAAAAATTAATATAAAATGTGAATTAAAGCAATTTATCCGTCACCATTGAGTTGAGACACAAAAAATTGTAATAATGTAGTCCTATAGAGAGTTAAATTTACAGGAAAAATGTCGACTACCTCCGCATATTTATTCGCCAAAGAATGCATTCTGTGGACTGCGGAGGTAGCTAATGCGTGAGTTCTGACATTACCACTGTAATAGAATAATGAATTATGTCTCGATGACCTCAATACAAAATATAAGTTCCAAATTTGTTATCGTAATCAGTTATTGTGTTAGAATGGTAGCACTTTTCCCCGTATAGGTAGAGAGGTCTAGGTTCGAAATTGGTAGCGACAAAATATTTTTCGATGAAAAGATTTTTTTGGGATATCTTTCTGATCGATTAATTTAATTAGTATTGAAATATAAACCTTTGTGCACTGTGCTTAACACGTCGCTGCCGGTCCGCTGTAGCCGTTTAGATTGTTTGGTGGACAGGCCGGGCAATTTGGCGGCTCAGGCTCTGCAAACATCGTTAACGGGCCGCTCCGTTATTGGCGGCGCCCGCTGAACGAACGGCGTCGCTAACGGCCGCGCGGGTCGGGCGGCACCCCAAAGTGGCGTCGTAAATCCATTATATACCGGCTGTATATTATGGGAAATTTGGAAGAAGGAAAACACCGTTAACTGAAGTACACTACAGTGCCATAGTGGCTGTTGTGAAAAGCAGTAGTGTTTTGTTTTATAAATATATTAAATTTATAAAACAAGATGTACTTACATTTATTTTAAAAACTAGTTATTGTCAACTGTATGTTTCAAATGGTATGTTTATAAAATGAAAAAATTATCCAATTACAACTTATACACCTACATAGTTAGGGAAAAATGACCTATTTGCTAAAATTTATAACATTCATTTATATCGGAGAATGAGGATAAAATGACCTGAGTAAAAGAGGAGGCTATTTAGTCTTTCAGATACAAACACAGATTGCCCAGGCACTATTTCCTGCAGCGAAGTAACGCGCTCGATCCTCCGGACTGAGATGCACACAGAAGCGGACAGCGTCGACTGAACTCTCCAATTTATGATCTGTAATAACAATAAAACAATATATTTTTAAGTTTAGTAGTTATTTATTTTAGTTTAAATATTTAAGGATTATGCTAGAATAAGGCGGCACTGTACATAAAGTGTCGCGCCTAATTAATTTAAAATACTTAACTTCCAGTAAATTGTTTAGAGGGTTTTTTATCAGAATTTTTTACCCTTCCAATTCATGTATTAATATAAAACACATATGATGTTTATTATAATAAGGTAGTTAGAAAAAGTGTCAAAGTGATTAGCGCTGATGCACTTGTAGTAGTAGATTTGGCGGTCTAGCCGCATGTAGAGTACTCAGAGTATCGTAGACTCTAAGGAATTGGAAAAAAAAAAAGGAGGGTATTTATATTTTACAATTGCAGTGAGTGGGAAGGGTGTAAAATGTTATGGAGAACATACAGAAAAACATTCAGTTTTATATTTGTAGATAATTATGTGTGCTAATATAAAAAGGTCAATTAAACAAAAAAGTCATGGACCCTGAAGGCAAGGGAGAGAATACGTATTGATAATTTTGAGATGTGGTGCTGGAGACACATGTTGCGCATACCATGGACGGCGAGACGCATGAATGTCTCATGGACAGACTCTCAACCTGCAGCCTGAGACGAATCTTTCAATTTTCTTGTGAAAAAGTGTGAGAAGCTTCTTGTGGTGAGCCATATCATAGGACAAAGAGGAAGAGGAAAAGGAAGATTTCTCATCCGTTGGACTAACCAAGTAGAAAAGGCAACAGACCTTTATATCTACAGGATGCTAAGAAAAGTGGATAAGCATAATTAACAGGGCGAGAGTTCACGGAAATTGGCATCCTCAGTCATGAGGGATCAACGTGAATGATGATGACCAAAAATGGAGAACTATCGAGAACCTTCATTCACCGCACAGGATTCTCCATACGTGAAATAAAATTTGCACATTTAATATTATTCATGGCAGTACTAATTAAAACAAAGGTCTAAATTAACACTCATCAGAGATAATTTAATGTACTACTCTCTATTAACTAAATGACATTAAAGCATAATGAAACGTAATGACTTGTTAAACCAGATATTTGAAAATAAATCTGTAAAATGGCAGATGTAAATGAAAAGTTGTATAAAAAAAGACGATACATGGATAGAAGAATATGGCATTATATCTAATTAAAGCTATATTGGAAGTCTTTATTCATATTAACACAAATGAATAAATAAAATATATAAATTAATTTATAAGGCAATCCTATTTTTTAAAGTTAATTAAGATAATTGGTCAGGTACCACATCCTACTTTTATGATATTGATTAAATGAAAAACCGTTTTTTTTAATTGACCCCTGTACTCCGAAAACTTGTTACGTAAATATTTTTACTAGTTTTAAACTTTCAAACGTTTGACTTTCTTGCTGGTCTCTTAGAACAATCCCCGACCATTAGATCACTACGCAAATGTCTTAACCACTAGACCAACATAAACTTTTTTTATATTCAAATTGCATTTTTTACAAAAAACGTTTTTTTTTCATATTCACTTCACTGTAGCTCGAATTAAAACCCTTACGCTTCGCGCGATATAATTGCTATCCTCCGGGACAAACGCTATACGTTGGTTGATATAATAACTTTAGTAACGCATTTTTATTGTCATGAACGAATTTTATTCTTTATAAATATGTTTCACTTCAAAAACGTACAGTAACAGACATCTGAAGATGATTGCGAAATGTTATCTTCTCGGTGAGTACTTCGAAACAGCTGTTTCATTGTCTAATGCCATTCATGAATGATAATGTGCCATATACCTGTATGTAATTGAGTCATACCTGCACCATGCCGTGAGTAATTCTCCAACTGTTGGTCTGAACTGTCTCCCGAGACGTCTCTTGACTACAAATCAATGAGGAAGAAAGGCGACGGGAAAACCGGTTGTCAAACTCTATTCGTGTTTAATTTAAATATGCAAATTAATGACGTGAATCAGTTACATGGTAAGAATTTTTTCTAATGAGTTACTGCAGGACCGATCGACAATTTTTTAAATTTATTTAACATATACATGTGTATGCTAGCGCAGCCTTGTTAAATCAAGATGTATCAAAAATTAATAAATAAATATCTAGGCATATAGACACCATCTAGTATTTTTCGTTTAAAGGAGAATGGCTATTTTAGTATGATACCCATCGCAAGATGGCAACAAGGTACTTACTTTGTATTGTTGTTGATTTGGAGTTCATTTCAGAACAAAATACTTACAACACTTGGACCAAAACCAAATGATTGTAAACCGTTGCTGTGACTAGTAATGCAATCGATTATAATAATATTGTAATGGTAACTAAGATTTAACTGTGGGAGGTGTATCAGTGTGTATTCTAGTGTACCAGTCATTGCTCGATGAATTACTCCTATTCATTTACCATTCGTCGTGACAATCGAGCATAATTATAAACACAATAATGGTTTAACCATCACTAATGAGTACAACCAACCAGACTTGTGAAGTTGAGTGAAGAAAAAAATTGGGATTAGCACCCTTTGGATTCACACATTTAGGAACAAGATGATAACTTAACGTCCCAAGAAATGCATGTGAGGTCTTCCAGTACTGAAATATGGAGTTAATATGCGGACTTTACAGAAAATTATATCAAAACCAGTTGTTATAACGTGACAGAAAACTAACGAAAGGATAATAAACTAAATAAAAGTAAAAATCGTATTTACTGTTTCTAAGGTACATTTGTAGAACTCCATAATCTCACGTGTGAAAAAAAAACACTCTTTATTCTACTCGTTTAATTTACTTGAGACGCGTTTCGCCTTATAAGCAATTTAACTCAACAACTTGTATTTATATCTATATATTTCATTGGATTCTATAAACATTCAAATTCTCAGAATTCTAATGAATAATGTTGTCCCTTTTCATTTCATGGAAATAAAATTGTAAAACCGTCCCTCCCTATAGGTATAAATACAAGTTGTGTAGTTAAATTTTTAGATTGATAATACCCTTACAAGGCGAAACGCGTCTCAAATAAATTAAACGAGTAGAATCAAAAAGCAAGTGTTTTATTTTCACACATGTAAAAGTCGTATCCAGACGACCGCCAAGATAAAGTGAAACTAGTAACGTGGCTTACGAATGAGAGGTGGATCTGGAACATGTATAATATAATATTACACTTATATGGATGAAAACCATACAGACAGGAATCAGTGACAGAGTTTGAAGAATAGGTGCAAATGGCAATGGCCGAAGAAAGTAAAGAAGAAAAAATATACTCCATGAGTTGGTCACTAACTTGAGCTACCTATGTCACCGTAAGTTGTTCACTTAAAAACGATTGCAGGAAGTGGACGTTGATAATAAGATATTAATACGATACGATAATTAGATACGAAAAAATATTTTTAATCCGGTTGCAACTAAAATATTTTTTCGATTAATTTTTTTTTTGTATATCTTTCTAGTTGATACATATAATATGTACCTAAATGTATTATCACCGATATGAAATTAATGTTTTTCATAATCTTTAAAATTATATATAATTTTGATTTAAAATATTGCAGTATTTGATTTAGAATATTGAAATATTGAAATATTTAATATGGAGGCGTGGAGCCTCATAATCTGTTAAAATTGCAGTAATATTAAAACTAATAAAAGAATACATATATTTTTGCTCAGAAAACAGGTCGTGAACTACATACATACATATAATAAATGTATTTTTTTCATTTTGAATACACACGTACAAATAATTTATAGCCATTATTCCGGTAAAAGGTCACCAGATCAATGAAAGGAATTTACAGAAAAGAAATTGAACCCGCATCATTTATGTATCGTATCACGTTTTTATTAACCCTCAAATACATACCAACCGCATACTATGAGCGAACAACTGCAACACGAGTTGTATTTTTTTATGAATATACCGTGACCGATAGGTACCTACGGGTTATGTGCAATTTTTGCACGACAAACCTCTAACTTGCCATAGAAATCAGTAGATACGTTGTAGGGATTCTGTGTCGAGACAATTCGGGATTAACTTAAAGGGGATTCCATGATTTTTTGCTCTCTCGAGTCTAGGGACTTTTTTAAAAAATAACCCGAGACTCGACTCTCAATTTTTCTTGATATTATTAATTTTTAAAAAAAAATCACATACAGCAGATAGTGTGTAAGTAAAGTAAAAAAAAAAGTTTCCATACTTTATATGGTCATCTGTAAAGATTTGCATTAAAAAGAAAATTGTCTAAAGATATTTACTACTTGTTTCATTGTAAAATGTGATCTTTTATCTTAAGGATAAATTCATGACATTTTTTAAAACAAAATTTGTGTAGGATTAAATTATTTGAAAAACTTTATTAGAGGACTTCAGTTGACTTTGGCCAAATACATACTTTATTGTCTTCTGATATGTTTCTTTATTAATTGTTCTTCTTTTGATTATTTACTTTTTTTTTTAAATAGTTTTTGTTTTGTAATTTTTATAGGTGAATTTGTTTTTGTATTCAATATATACGAAAACTTAATTTCATTTTCAAAACTACTACCACATTATGAAATAATAAATATATCATCAGTTTTTATTTATTTATTAAATTAATATTAACCTATTTTAACACAGATAGTATCTTTAATAGCTATTGCATATCATAAATATGAATATTTATTAAAATATATGTTCTTTTCAATTAAACAAAAATCATGGTATCGATTCGAAGAATTCTCGGGTCTTAAAAGTTTTGATTCTCGAGTCCCGAGAATTGAAAATATTCGAGAATACAGAATCCCTACTACTGTAAAATAATACTGATTAAAATAGGATTATTAAAAGCGAATGGTCATAATTAAAAATATGTTTACAAATTATTTTATTTTATTTTGTCCTTTTAATATTATTTAATTGTTTTAAAAAAATATTTACGTATCTTTTTTCGTGTTGTATGCCTCAAATATTGATTTGTTTTAAATAATAGTCAAATAATAAAATATAAATTTTAAGTTACATTTGTAACTGCGTCTTCTGAAGTCGTTTTTGTATAAATTAATAAAATAATTTAAATAATAAAATCTAGCCTTAAAACATAAGAAGAAGGAAATACAAACATTGTTCCACAATCATGGAATGCATAATATATGATTTAGAAAAAAAGTATTTCGTTTTTATGCAACTATTTACGAACGCTTGGAATGCGTTGTTTGTATTTCACAGAGCGGTTCGTTATTTTTTATCCAACGATTCTGAATGTAATAATAATGATTTCCTCTTTTCAGTTAAAATCTTGCTGAACTTCGTAATAACGTTATTAAATACACAGATTTTTTAACTAAGAATATACCTTCTTTTTAAATAGCAATAAAAAGGTCGCTATGTACAACCGCTCAAGTTTTCTGCGTACAACATGCACGCGGCATTAAATCATAACTTGCTTCGAAGCGATCTATGAGACTTTTTAAATTTACAGTTTTAGAAAAATATATCCCAGCTCAATAGGATATGTTTTACATAAATTAATTTTCTACATCTAAGAATAGCCAAATTTTCTGCTAGACTTCAACATATTTGAATATTGATCCAGATTTTTTCATAAATGTGTTAATATACATACCCAATTATTTTTAAAAATGGCAAAGTAAGTTATTATAATGTGTTTATATAAAATTTGGTTTATTAAAAATAATATATCAAAAAGATTAGCGATAGATAGATTAAAATTTACACTTAGACATAATTCATTTCACAATTATTTTTATTGACACCTTGTATCGATAAAAATTACTGGAATATCTAAAAAAAACTGTGCACTAATTTTAATTGGCGGACGTGATTTCTACCAGGATATAGTTTTGATATATGAATAAAAAAATTATCTGATAACTAAAATGAATTACAAATCCGGACCTGTCGACGATGACTTATCGGTTGAGGAGCTGATTAGTCTGACAAACACACTTGAAGAATTAAGTATAAGGAAGACTCAATGATTAATTAACTTGAAAATCGTCGAGGATTTTTTTTGTATGTTTACAAGCTAGGCGGATGGATATTTGTATAAATTCCGAAGTCCAAAATGATGGAAGGTTCGCAGTTTTTTTTCTTAGTTGGAACGGCATCCTCACTGAATATGGTAAATCGTTATAAACACTTTGTTATAATTCTAAAACATTAATGGGTTTGCTTTTTTAAACAATTCATTAGGGAAGAAAATTACTCTTTTAGATTTAAAATATAAAAGTGTCTATGTCAAACAGAAAGCAATCTACGTCTTCTTCTTATGCCCTATCCGTTCAATGGACATCGGCTAGCATGACTTTATTTACTGGGGCCCGGTACAGCTCTACAGTAGACTGGCCAAACCATTGCCTCAGGTTTTTCAGTCATTACGTTCTCGTTCTTCCAAGGCCCCGACTTCCAGCAATCTTTCCATCCAGCTTATTTTAAGCATTCTTCTATGGATCCACATCTCAAATGCTTCGAGTCACCTTATCGTTTCTTCGGTAAGTGATAAAATAAAATTGAGAACACATAGCATCTGACCATTCTCATTCGTAATTTGAGGTTGAGATCATGACTGCAGAACATCTTTTTCGTGCGGATAAAGGTTGCACGAGCTTGCTCAATGCGGCATTGTGGCAAATGTTTCCACCTAACTTATTATTCAATGTTGAATTTATAATTTGTCAACAAAAATGGAAGGGGTATGAAATACACAATTTACTAATAATGAATTAATAAATTACAACATTGTGCGATAACACGTGTTGGTAGTTACATATATTTCTACGGTAATACAGGGTGCGACAAGTGTTATTCTACAATTTTGGTTTTTAAATAAAGGCGATTTTTTTTTTCTTTAATTTTTTTATGTGTTGTTTGGTGTACGTATATTTGTTATCCCATAATAAAATTTACGCGTCTGCTCTACACAATCCTTAAAATCAATTTGAAATAATCGTTAAAATAACAAAATGGGTCGAAACAAAATAGTAGCGTGGGACGTGCTGCAGCCAGTACAATATTGGATTATTATTAAATAATCATTTAGAGTATACGTGATATTTCCATAATTGCAAAATTCCGAAATGAGATTCATTTTAAGATAAGAGTTTTAAAAAAATAAAATGCTTGGAAGAGAGTAATAAAAATATAATGTTATTTATTTTTTAACGTAATATATTATATATGATGTTTAAAGTGAAAATATTTAAATACAAATTAAATTAATCAATTCGAAATATATACTGAAAAAATATATTTATCGAAAAAATATTTAGTTGCTACCGGGATGGACCTCTTTCTATCCTAGGAAGTGCGTTACGATTTTCGATATAGCAATCGAATACGATTTCAACAAATTTTGAACTTATATTCTGTAATCTTTCCAATTAATACATCTACTATGTATAACATATTTAAAAGCAATCACCTCTATATTGCGGAGAATCTCAAATACCTTTGCGTAAAACACGTCAGAATTACGTTAATTAATCCATTTTTACTAGAGAACTAAATATTTTTTCGATAAATAGACTTTTTGTGAATATCTTTCTAATTGATTCGTTTAATTTCTATTAAAATACTACAGAACTAATACATATTCTGAAAATGTAACTTCACAACAAAAATGTGTTCTTGAAAATATTTATTAAAAATTATTGGTATGATTTGTTTATCAAATAAATAAGTACACAGTAACAATTTGAACATTAACATGACAATAGTCAAAAATGTATTAAACACGTTTTGCCGCGAGGGCGCGCCGTGCCAATATTTTGATGTAATTAATATGTACCTGTCTACCCGTTACTTGCAGTCATTATTATTGTCTTACCACGAATAATGTTCATATTGGTCGTCATTAGCAAATTCCAAAGACACGTCTGATGGTGATTGGTTTTTACAACATTAAGTGTTATTTATAATTGACCTTTGGCTATTTTTGTTTCAAACAAGTTTTGGATCCACGAGGTACTTCCTCGCATCCGCTGAATCCTAAGCCTTGTAGAATCCGATCATTCAAAATTGTAGTTATATTTCATTTTGATTATAACTATATTTTAATGTTGTATTGAAAGTGGTACTATTACAATATCACTATAATACGCAAATAAAGCTTTGAACGTAACAAACTGACTGAAGATTGACTGAACTGGAGATCTTCCAATATTTGTAAAAAGATGAATAAAATATAATTGTTTTCATTACAATAACTTGTTTGTTCTAGGTTATCCAGAGACCAAATGCGGGACTAATACACATCACACATCTCTATTTTTATTTTTCATCTTCTTCTTGTGCCTTGTCCGTTCAACGGGCGTCGCCTATCACCTTAGCTATCACTTTGTTTACTGCGGCCCGGTGCAGCTGTACAGTAGACTGACCAAACCTCAGGTTCTTCAGCTAAGATCTTCTCCTTTATCCAGGGCTCCGACAACCAGCGATCATTCTCTGCATTATAAGATGCAAGATCTCATACTTCTTTGGATGTATAATCACATGTCCGTGATATTCAAGTTTTCGAATGTATATTGTTTTTAATACTTCTTTACTCATCCTGGTCCTATTCTGGTAGATCCACATCTCAAATCCTTCAAATCACATTATCATTTTTTCGGTAGGTGTCCATGCTTCCATTCCATAAAATAATGTTGGGAACACATAGCATCTGACCATTAGCATTCGTCATCTGAGGCTGAATGATCATGACTGCAAAACATTTTTTTCGTATGAATAAATGTTGCACGAGCTTATAAATACGATTTATAAATAAATATCCCCATTTCATTTGAACATGAATAATATTAATACAATTGTATAATTTAGGAGAACACATTCTTATTGTGAAGTTGTAATTATTCAGAACATATGTCTGTGATATTTTAAATATGAATTAAATATATTAATTATACAATATTATTCGATAAAATTGATTTTATATGTATATCTTTATAATTAATATATTTAATTCAATTGTATAAATTAATATGCCATTTTTCTAATGAAGTCACTATCAAGGACAAATTAAAATATTAAACCAAAGTAATGGACAAATATCTCTGACGAAAAAACAGGCCTGTCACCGATACTTAGTAGTCTCTCGAAAACTTCAACAATAAAACGTAAATTTAATTAAAATATTTTGTATTCGTATATAACAGTATAAGATATTAAATTAAAGATTTTATAATCATTTACCACTGAAAAACTACATCGATCACTAAAAATTACTCTTTTGACTTAGTACACTATATTTTATAGGTCACACTTTAATTATTTTCCACCTTTATATAATCCCTAGTTATGCCCTGATTGCTATATTAGTCCAAAGACTGATAAAACAACCATTGTTATAAAGAAATAATTATATTTAGTTTTTTTTTCACCTACTTTTATAATATTTATTAAATGTTTTTGTTTTTTGCTACAACATTATATGTATTTAATTAAAAGTGAAACGATAGTAAAATATTTAGTTAATTGAAAAAAATCAGCAAATGGTTGGACTCTTCTGCTTCCTATAACGTCAAGGTCTGTAAAGCTCATGTGCGGAGATGAATTTATCAGCCCCTTATGTTTACTCTGAGGGTCCAATAATGAAACTGATTAAGAAGCTGCGCTTGTTAATCTCCGCCGGCTCACAATAAACTCGGTGCTCTAACGACCCCCAGTAAAATGGCTACAAAATATTGGAGCTTCAGATGAGTATTTTAGCGTTGCACTAACCGCTATAAATAGATGGAAGAGTTATTAAATATACTCACACGGTTAATGAAAAGAATATCTAATTTCACTCATGGACCACTTTGTCTACTAAGCTATAACCGATAATCTTCCCTATTATAATAAATTATGGACCACTTCACTAAATTCAATTATTAAGTAAAATGTTCTTCTCGTCGCTAATTTAAAAAACCCAATACTTTTTTATATTATTAATGTAAAAATATTATTCAAATAACTAATTAAGATATCTTGACCAAGAGAATTAATCAAATGGATTGCAGATAAAACATAATTTTTCGATATGGATATGACACAAGTTTAAATAAAAATCAATATGTATATATAAAATTTTGTTGACATTCCTTTTATAGATATATTAAATTATTTTTCACGACCATGTATATTGTCAAAAATTTTATCGTCGATTTTCAAGAAAGATTTCAAGTTTACAACTTTATGGAGAAAAATTGCTTATTTTTATACAATATACTAAAAGATTTCGCGAAGTGGTGTTTCGTTCATTCGTGATATTTTGGTGATGAACATTCAGTTAGGATTTTTTTATTAAGGAGAACACATTCTTATTGTGAAGTTGTAATTATTCAGAATATAGGTCTGTGATATTTTAAATACTAATTAAATGTATTAATTAGAAATATATACATATAAAATCAATTTTATCGAAAAATAATGTTGTTGCTACCGGGATTCGAACCTGGATCTCTTTCCAATCCGGGGAAGGTGCATTATCCAACTATGCTACAGCAGACAGTACTTTTAATTTTCCAATCAAAATGTTACACTTTTCAACTTAATTCATCTATCGAATCCTGGTAGCAACAACAATATTTTTTGATAAAATTATTTTTATATGTATATCTTTCTAATTAATATATTTTATTAGTATTTAGGATTTTTTAGTTATTGTTCCTAACTACGTTGCAAATTATATTTTAAAATTAATATTATTTGAAGTTTTATAAGTAAATATTAATAATAACTTATCTACAAAAGCTTTTAAAGAACGCTATTGAATACCGCCAAATAAACCGAGGTTCTAAACATGTAAAATGTCCCCATTGTTTCGATTGTTTTTGTCATTTCCCACCACCGACATCGCAATCTTTTCAGAAAAACATTCAATCAAAACTCTATATATTATATAATCTTTATATTAATACACAATATTAGTAGAATTAAATTTAATTGCACATCGGTCTACTTTAGGAAACAGTGAACATCTTTTTTACAATTGAAAAATTGAATAGTAAAAGAGTATATTTTTGTACTCATTGTATAGGTATATCTAATAAATATATGCCTTAAGTATTAAAAAAAAACTATTGATTAAAAAAATAATGTAAAAGTATTATTAACTACTTAATTAGTAATTATTCTACGAGTAGATACGAAATAGCAATTCAGCATCAAAAACACAATTTAAAAATAGATTATATTTTTTCCCTACTGTTAAAATCATATTTGATGGTTCCGAAGATCAAATATTACGTTAAAATAAATATTAATTGTTAATAATTTATAAATAAATATTCTACGTTATTCGTGAAAGTGTTATTGAAAATGTAGGATTAAATATAATATATTGCGTAACTTTTTTTTATCAATTAAAAATTTTCACAAATGACAAAAGATTTTCTTCGTTCTTCGTCTGAAGCCCGCGGAATATTAGTCCCGAAATTCAACCCCTAATATCGAGTGATGGTAGGAGGGGCTTTCCTAGAAGAGGGAGTCACCAAGTTGTCGCCATGGAAACGACGCCTGCGTCAGCTAGTCAGGGAGCGCCGTGGCCTCGTGAGGTAGCCAGGTAAACTTCACGGGCAGGAGCACTCGGCGAGTATCTAAAATGTACCATGCGCATTTATATAATTAAGACATTTTTGGTCGTGTAAGAGCAATCAATTTTAATATAATCAAATAAGTTGGGATGGTAGTTTAAATTAAAAATTTAATTCATACTCCAAAAATTCCTTCAGGGCAGAGGGTGTCAATGTTTTTCGTGGGGTTCTAAAGAGTAAATACGAAAAATTTAGAATGGATCTTTAAATATAATACACATTTATAATGGGGGGGAAGATATTGACAGTTGACCAGAGAGGACTGGGGATGCACAGAGTTTCAATCATTTAAATAATTACCTGCCTACAATATGTTTTTCAATCATCAAATTTCTGACATTAGAAATTCACTTATTTATTTTCTATTTGAAAAATATATCTTCACAACAAACAGGTCACACATATACCTAATTGTTATGTTTCAAAGGAAATTGATCTCAACGTATCTGTTTCCGTTAAAATGTTCTTAAACGTGACACACAGAAGGACATGGAATATTATTCACGAGATATTTTTATCGATGCTATATATAATATAATATATGTAAAATTTATTGTACAAAAAATACAGTCTCCGATGTTATTATTATGTCTACTTTTTTTACATCCGTTTAATATTCCAGTAGTGATGGGCTGCCACTTTAATGACAAGCGGTTCTCCGAAGAAAAAAATCACACCTATTAAACATTGCGTTCTTACAGCGATAAAAAGTTTGCGGATTTGATTTTTTGAAATTAAACTTTTTGCCGGCACCTGCATAAAATTATCATACGACTAAAACTCGCGAAAACGAAAATGCGTCATAGATTAATTACATCATCCATCCACGTCTTCCAATAGAATAAGAATAATGCCAAAAGCATTTCATTCATGTCATAATAAAATTTGAAATAAAGATACAAATACAAAATAAAAATACGTAAATAAGTTTAATTTAGAATGCAGATTCTCAACTCACCGTGTTTTTACTATCAGCATATCAATATTGTACTTATTTTATAAGGCAGCTGAATGCTTCAGATTTACATACGCTTCTGATATTCCACTCACCGTATTTCAAACCATTACATCTTAGGTTTTGCCAACAGGATCGAGATGAACAGATCAAGAATAGGATGGGCGGATAATGACAAGACAGGCCTGCAAGAAATAGGCGGGTGCCAGGCAGGCTGTATCTCAAAGGCGATGTCAAGGGATAGATGACTCTTTATTGTCACGACTATTGTGAAGAAGAACTTATCTGTATATCAACTTTACCAACTTCATTAGATTTTTACTAAAAGTGGACTGACGTTTTGGAAAAAAACGATTTAATAAGTATTTTTAACAATCGCAACGGAGTTTTTGAGATCCAGTGTTGATGATACGGTAGATAGCCAAACGTATACGATTTCGAAGAGCTCGTGTTGAAAATTAACCCTATTATCTTTTGGACGTATAGTCGGCTCCGCTTAATTGGGACACATCGGGACCAGGACATTTGGCCCAAATAAGCTGCTGCCACAATTAACCGAAGCGAACGTAAAATTAAACAATAAATATGTTTAATACTAGTAAATTTAAGATGGTAAATTTTCATCTATTGTCGAAAATTCTTGATAATGAACAATAAAAACTTCTAATATGTCGTCATTTTCCTCATTGCTCAATATATCGTGAATGTCTAAAGGCTTAATGCCGCAAATGGCAAAGCAATTTTGTAAATTGTTGGTTTTTATAGGGCGCCAACTGTCAGCGACAAACTGGATTGCTTGCAAAATGGAAATTTTTGCACTAATCTCTCTGTCCGTCGTGGAACATATTAATACATTTTCATCACTATATTCTAGTACGTAATTAAGCAATTTTTCTCGATATAAGGTGTGGTAGGTAGGTCACACCGACGTGACGGTAAATATTGAAGTTATGTGTATAATAAGTACTGTGATCTTACATTTACTGTCCTAATTAAGATATGTAAATTACTGTTAGTTCCTTAGTTTGAGTTCCGTTTTGACATTTGGCCCAAATAAGCGGCTGCCCCACTTAACCGGCGGCCCAGTAAAGCGGATTAGACTGTTATACCATACGAAGAGAATCTAGAATGACTTGTGGTCCTAACAAAAATATTGGACGGACTGAACAGGAACAGATGGTTAAGACGATGGAGTGATCAAAGAGTGGGGTGTTTTGGTGCCCAATCTCCTGGATATGCACGCTGCGCAAAATTGAACCGAATGGCGAAAGCTAGTTTAATATTTGCAATGGCGGGGAGGTCAAGATCCTTAGTAATATAACAAGACACATTACGATTTTATCACGAAGTTTCGAAAAGCAACAAATATTTTTAACCTTCTCGAATCCAAAGCATCTCCAATCATCATAACGTTAATTCTCTAATAAAATAAAACGGTGATATCCCGGATCGGTATCAGGGGCGGATTGGCCCGACGGGACGCCGGGCTAATAATGCCCGGTGGGCCGGGTCAAGAAAGCCCGGTCGGTCGGAACTACGGGAGGTCCTCAAATAATGATAATAATTATTGAGTATAAGAAAGAAAGGTTATGTTTTTGAAACCAGAATCTTCTGTAGTGCGGCTAAGGCAAACATGACTTGGAAATGTTAAATTACCAAAGAAAACTAACATAGGCTACAAGCGCGTCGCTTCATACATACTTTGGATGCTCCGCATTCCTTGTGCTCTGAGTCAAAAAGCTTTGGACTTCTTGCTTTTAGCCGAAAATTACACTACTGCAAATAAATTTGTCCTGTTCTTTAGAGACCAGTCATAACACATACTACATGAATATATACATAGTTGAAATACATATGCGTTTTTAACTTTCTTTTTTATCTATGAATCGCGTAAACGGTGGATTCTATCATTCGTTCCGCATACACAAAATCTGAAAGTATTCGACTTTCCCGCATGCGCATTCAGTTCAGCGGAGCGCATTGTATTGAGGAATTTGTTTGTATGACGCATTTTTGACAGTTTGGCTTGAATACTTGGAGCCGAAGTATTGAATCATTGAATATATTGCAATTATCTATTTAATTCATAATTTAAATAAATAAAAATGGATCTGTACTTGATGTTGCGTAGCGTAAAAGATTTAAGTATAGGGCTAATTTCACAGTAGTAGTTGGATCTTGTTCGCGAGCTAGTCTATAGATTTGTATGTTTGATAGTGAGTATAAATTTATTTTCCAGCATCCCTTCTACAAAAAGTCACCGACCGCCACTGATCGGCTACCATCGTACGTGTAGTTATTTGTCTATAAAATGACATGATTTTACTATATTAAAAATTATTATTATTTTTAATTTGTTATATTTTATAAACGACTTTCAAAGTTCGATTATGCGTGAATTCGTATTTTATATAAAGAATTCAGAGAAATTAAAAAATGTTAATATTAACAAAAATAATTTTGAAATGAAATATTTCAGAACTGTGGACAACCGGCCACATATAATTAAACGATTAAATATGGTCTATATCAATTTGTTACTAAAATTAAACAAAATTAAAATTTATGAAGACCTAATGGTCGCTTTTAAATAGAAATATACTTTTCCAGGATAACAACTAGGTATTTATGATTGGATAATTAAACTATTAAAATATTTTCATTTATCAAAACTAACTTATATTCATTATAAATCGAATTAACTGATTTTAATATTGAATTCATAATAATTAATTTTAATAAATTAAAATATAATAAAAAATAACTATTAATATTTTTGTTTAGCAAAACTATTTTATCATTATATAGATGATCAGATTATTATAAAATGAAATAACAACAATAATAAAATCGGAATATATTATGAGTTTACTTTAAAAGCATTTTTAACAAAACGTAGGTTCAGAAACAAAACCGTCATTATCCAGTTGGCGAAAATATAGGGTAACGTGATTGAAAATGATTATTTGGCAACAACGGAAGTTTTATCATTTTACTTGAAAACATATTTGAATTCAAAAGCAGATCAATTTTAAAATCTGCGCTCTGACTGCAAAATCAGTTACAAATACGTTTACCTCAATTTTCAATTTCTTCAATCGGATAGGTAGTAGAGGTTTTGCTTCTAAACCTCTCGTATAGAATAATGTGCTTACAAATAATTCAGGAAACAATTTACCCTGCTATCGTGTATTTTTATACCCTTTTCAAATAATATAATATCTGGAGACGCGCCATTTATATGTTTTTATTATTATTTGCCCGAACCAAACTGATCACATCAGTTTGGCTCTGGATTGAAACGTTTGTGTATTTACCATGTAATTGTATAAAAATCAAATATATTAACAAAACATTATATAGGTACCTACTCCTCATTTTTTATTTATTTAAACAATTCAAATATTCTGGTTGCATTTATTTATCATAATAATGTAATCATTTTACAATATATGTTTACATTCAAATATTTATGTATGTACTAATTTTTATGTTCCAAACATAAAATTATGTTTGATATGTAATATTTTGTCTTGTATACTTGATGTAGGTATATACAAATATTTTACATAACTACTTTTTATGATATTGTAAATTTAAGATACATTTATATTGTCGAACTACTGCCATCTTTGTCAAAATATGTGAAACAATTTATAATTCAAATTAAACAGTGTACGATATTGACGGTAGAGTATCATATCGATCCATAGATCAAAACTAATTTTAAGAAATAATAACATAAATTATTTGTAATAAATATACATATATAGCAGGATGAATAAAACAAATATTTAAACACATTATATATTTTTTTTTTACAATGATTTTTTATCGATCTATTTTTACCGCCATCTAGTGGAATGTTATTAAACTTTTAATATGATAATCAACAGAAACAAGATTTGAATTTATAAGCAAAGATGGTGCTAAATATATTTAATATACATATAAAATGTATATTTTTTTGGACCACAAGTTCATTGTTTTTCGCGTTGATAATCTCTAATTAATTTAATAATTCTCATCTTCTCATATTCTCGCGATACGTTATTGTTATCATTGTGTCCAAGAAGGCTTAAAAGTTTAATGTTTGAAGCAGTATGAAGAAGAAATAATGGAAAGGGTTTGAATTAATGGGAGAAAAGATAGATGAAAATATTGAAAGATAAAATAATACAAGATAAATAGTGAACAGGCCACACAAAATATGGTAATATAATATAATAATAAAATAAAATAGCTTTTAATTTTTATTATTACGACTGAAAATAAAATAATAATATAAATTTACATCGCTATATTTTTATGCAATATTATTCAGTTCGACGGAAGAAACCGAACATCATTAGAATTAATTAAATGCGTGTTCACTTGAACTAAATACACGTCACTGGAGATAGTATCGCGTTATGCACTCCAGTCGCTACCGCTCGGTACTTTCACATCACAGATTAAAGATGCAAGTACTTCAGTGACGCATTATCGTCTTCATGAACGAATTTAAGTCGGGCGAGGAATTTATGTAGGTGCCGGCAAATAAGTTTTACTCCAACAAAGCTTTTGAAACCCGTCAATCCCGTATGTTATGTTTATATATCACATCATTTGACGCGAAGAATGCTTTGATGGGAAATGTTATTGCATTGGAAACATTTGAATATCGTTCGTAGCTTCGGTGTTTGATCTCCGCCGGCTGAACGCAAATTTTCCTTTGTTGTGAAAAACATACCACGATTGCTTTTACACCAATCTCCATCAGCCTCGAAGGGCTTTTCCAAGTACCACGAAGGGCTGTCAGCTGTGAGTTATAGACATAAGATTCTAAATTCGAAGAATTATTATAACCCGTCGATTTTTATTTATTAAGTGTGAAATAATTACATTTTGCTATTGAGAACTAAATTCTATGCCATGGGTCTTAGGACATTAAGGACAGAATGTTTAATTAGTATTTAAAATATCACAGATCTATGTTCTGAATAATTATAACTTCACAATAAGAATGTGTTCTCCTTAATAATTATATGACTATTGTATTCTAAAAATAGTGAGTTTGTACCTACTATACAAACGTAAAGTATTTTAGACTATGTCTGATGTCACCAGCATAATACAGCAACAATAATTCAGTATTGCGGAATATTCAAAACTAAATATTTACAAGACTTCATAATGGAAAGCCTGCATTTATATTTATTTCTAATATATATGTATTATTGCCAAGTATGATGCTGTTCATAAGGTAGACAAAACTAATAAATAAAGTCAATAGAAACAAGATCTTTAAAATACGTATTTTGATAGTTAACTTTTACACCCACGAATAATATTATATAATAAGTAATCACAATTTTAAAAAAATGTCGATCTTTCATTAGTGATCATGTTAGTACCAAATTCTGTAAAAATAAAAGTTATATTTTCAAAACTACCCCCACCCCTGTTGAAAACTCGTCCCAAGAACAAATCAGAACTACCACTATAATTTGCATGCAGAAGCGACGGATCAAAGGTTAAACATCATTGTCTGAATCTATTTCAAAACCCTTTTAATCTATTCGTGCTTTCATAGGAAAGCAACCCTTATTTCTAGTTAACGGACGACATCAAATGTTTAAAAAATTTATTCGGTCCTTTGGTTGTGCTGCAAAGTGGAGGAGAAAACAGATTCAACTTTGGTTGGGACAAATTTGACTTTGTATTTGTCTACTGATGTCCTCGAGGGGATAATGCAAACCCAGTGGTCATGTACAATGTACAATTTGTGATTTTAAATATGAAAACATGATGCCATAACACTTTTATTGTGTGTATAATAATAATAATTTCATTCTTCTTCCACGGCACTACATCCCAGAGTAGGATTTGGCTTCCTACGCAAGTGCTCTCCGCCGACTCCTATCCCTGGTCATTCTTTTCCAGTTCCCAGACCCTCCTATCGTGCTCCAGTCCTCTTTTACACAGTTAGTAATTTAATATTAGGTCAAAAATGTCCGATGTTTAACACTATTAATATTTTTTAAAAATCGTCGGTAGAGCGAATAAAATTTATCGCCAGGTGTTGACTCTGGAAAAGTAAATTATGTTAGTGTTTACGCGCCTTTGTTTCTTCGATTGGCACACCTGGGATTTCTTGTTGTTTTGGCCTCATATGTATATGAATATTGCCGCTCTTTTCGGAGATTGAAGAGCGAGCAAAACGACAAGGCAATTGCATCCAGCACACCGTACGGTAATGAGGTTTTAATAATAGGAGCGACGGGAGTGCGCATTCCGGTCGGTCGGAAATCTACCTAGAAGAAGAAGAACAACAACATCGGACCTGCTGCGACGCGAGAGCATCAGCGCCCTCAATCAAAATTTGGTAGTAGTGTTCACATTTCATATCTGACCATATTATCAATAGGAAACCCGGGAACTACAGCTGTCGAAGTAAATTACGAAAACAGTTAGATATTATTTAAGTCATTTAAAGAATATATCTGATTGGGTATTTTTTGCGTCCTTAAAGATTGAAGTGGCTGTTAGAAGCCGTGATAATTTGAAGTTTTACATCATTACTGACTGCGAGTGGAGATAAGCATTTTGATGCAAATTGTGAAGTATAAAATATTTTTTTGCAAGTATAATTTGTGCACTGCGGTTGCGATCCTCGCTTCATCGCGTAATAGAGTTCCCTGATGTGATTTGGGGCCGGTGAATGAGTTTCCGTCCCCGTAAGCTATTCCGCGTTTCACCGAAGATTTCTCAACAATGGATCCGCATTTTGGATCGGCCCGGGGCTGAATGCGGGAGGTTGCTCCGTGGAACGAGCGCGTGGTGCATGCCGTGTGCCAGCACAGCGGTGTCTGGGATATCTGGCTTAAAAAAGGGCGTGTGCCCGGTACTGGCGATACAAGCGAAACTTTTTTTCCTTTTCGCATTTGTTATTTTGATTTAATTTCAAATAGTATAATTTTTTAAATTGTATGATTTAAATAAAACAATACTTGGTCAATATATTTTTAAAGTCAAAATATGTTTATCGGAGGAGCCCCATGTAAAATATGCCACATGTCAATGCGTTAAAAATAAAACGTTACAATAAAATTTTGTAACATTTTATAGGTTCGCAGGTGGAATGTAATATATAATAGATAGATATAAGGAAGAAATATGTAGAAAAAATATATTCTACGCAAGGGTGGTATGAAATCATATTCTTTTTACGAAAAAGTGGGACGTTTGATTTTTCTAAATAGTTTGGGATTGGTTTATTCACCCCGTGCTTGGTTAATATTACACAATATGCACTGATCATTCAGAAGTGGTTTATTCACCCCGTGCTTGGTTGATATTGAATCATGCACTGATCGTTCAGAAGTGGTTTATTCACCCCGTGTTTGGTCAATATTGCACAATATACACTGATCATTCAAAAGTGGTTTATTCACCCCGTGCTTGGTTAATATGGAATCATATGCAATGATCGTTTAGAAGTGGTTTATTCACCCCGTGTTTGGTTAATATTGCATTATATGCATTGATCGTTCAGAAGTGGTTTATTCACCCATTCTATAGATCATCAAAATATAGTCAGGACAGAAAATTTGACTCTCTTTTTTTAAAGCGATGGTGCTTTCAATTTTTTTAAATTAGATTACTAATTCTCATTGTGGAGTATGTTTTAAACAAAAACTAAGCACATACGGAATAAACAAATTCAGATAAATGGGATACAAATAGAATGAGTGAACTATATGACTAATCTAAGTTGCGCGTTGTACGATAGCTGGGACCACTCAAAACGAGATCTAATGTAAAATAAAATAAAAAACTTTATATTCGTAACTTTGATCCAATATTTCGAGTAAGATTGGTGTTGTGCTGTGCTTTTTAATCCTGCTAGTTATGGAATTAAATGTTTTGAAAAGTTAGTTCCTCACTGAAGCCGCGTTGAAGACGCTTGAAGTATTCGAAATGTAATAATATATATTATATATGATTGATTGAGTAATTAACGAGATATTACGTATTGATGAAAATGAATAAAAAAAGGGAAATTGATGTCCTTTTGACATCCTGATACTTACGGAAATGAAGAACATTGTTTTAAATTATCTCGAAAATCAATTTTAAAATATGAAAAATCTTTCAATAAATCTGATGAGATTTGTTGGAAAGCCGGCCAACTTTCTCGATCGGGAGGAAACATTGCATGGCTGAAGATAATCTGTTGAACAGCGACCTCGCGGCTGCAGACTGCACGCTGATACATTGTATCACACGTCAGGAGCCCGCTCACTGCTCAGTGTGCCGAACACGACACAAAGCGCCCTGCCGATCCCGGCTGGCTGCAGATAACGTGTTGTGATCGCATGTAAAATATCGTGTCCGCTAATATAAAATAAAAATTATTTGAATCACACCTTGTCGACGTTGGTAACTTTGTTTCCAAGAACTGCGCGAAATACTTCTAACTTGTGTCGTGATACATTCCAGACCATAACTCCGGCTCCAGTCTCACATTAATACGCTTTGGGGTTAATTTGTGATTTGTTGACATTCAGTACAGGTTTATTGTCTGCGCAATACAGGCAGTGCGTTTAAATTGACATGTAATAGGCATGTGGCTAATGAAAATACTATGTATTATATAAAATTCTAATGATATACCACAGTACAAACGTTGAGTCCCAGACTGACGTGACCAAATAACGCAAACAAATACACATATTTCTAAAAGGATCTCAATATTTTTTATGATTTAAGTAATTTACCGTTTCGGCGAGGAGCACGTACATGTAGCACCTGGCGACAGATTACATTCACACTGACGACAATTATTTAAAAGCTTTTTAATAATTATCGCCATTAATGTTATTTACGTTTGTGGCACAATATTAACTTGCATTTCGTTGTAGTCTGCTTTAATTCATATTGTCATAATTATTTTGTAATCATCAGTGTTAAGGGCATTTAGTAAACAAAAATCTAGTAAGTAGGATGTGCGATGTATGGAAAGAAAGCGATCATATGATGAATGTTAGCGGTGGTAGTGTTTGAGAATGAGGGAAGTAAGGCAATGAGCGACACACTGGTAGATAATGAATAGCTGAAAAAATATCGGAAATACCTTAACCTCATGAGTGAAAAAATAAATAAAATATATATCGGGGTGACATTACAACTAAAGCAAACAATTTAATAAATTAACGAGGTTAATATATCCATCCAGTATGAAACTAGTATTTATTATTACAAGGAATCAAACTCACCGCAATTACTAGTCAATTGTCTGAGGTGAATTTTTTGAGAAAGCTACACAAAATAATAATTTTAATAATATAAGAAATAATTTAAAAGATCAATGACGGTTCAAAATATTTTTTATACTTACATATGTATGAATTAATGTGATGGACTTCTGATGGACTGGTAAAATATTTTGATTTAGACTAAATGTAGTAGATGATGATGTAGCTTAACCCGGGAGAAGTGGCATCCCCACGACTTCAGTATTTCAGTAATTTTGTTACAATCGCTTTTTCTACAATTATTTTTATTACGTTTGATAAATGAAACATTCCTTCGTCACAAATATTTATTACCAAATTTGGAAGAAAATGACATAAAAATAAAATTTTAGAAAAGGAAGTAATTATTATTTTTAATTTTTTTTTTATAAAAAATTATAAGGTAATACAAATTACAAAAAAAAGTATTTTTCTACTATTCGTTGAATTCTTAAATAGTGTGACTTTTGAAACATGTCGAACACAAATACTTGACATGTTCGATGCATAGTGGTTTTTCACACAAATTATACCCTGTTTTGGTATATCTAGGTTTTTTTCGCGGGCAGAACGAACATATTCCATTAGAATTGTGTTGATTATCTAGGAACCGAATGATGCCAACAATTTTCTCCATTCTCTGGTGAAGATCTGACGGTAAATTATGTATGGTTTTACCAACTGCATACCCAGCTCCTTTAAAATAAATCTAGGCGGGTGACTTATTCCAGTATTGCTTGCGAATATTATTAGTCCATCGATACCAGCAATGTTCAAAAGGGAATAGAATACGGTAAAAGTCAATTTGTTACTCTTTCATCTCATTAGCTATATCAACGGCTCCTTTGGTCAAATTATAGAATGTCACCATTTCTAGTTTACCCTTTTCATTTGAATGCTCACTCACCGTCATTGTTGGAATCAATCGAGCTAATAACATTTTCTTATTCTTTTTCCAGCCGTGAAGCGATTGTGCTGACTACATCTTCTAAATTTGTCAGGTTTACCGTTTGTCGCGATGTCGATGGCTGTAAATCCTTATTCATCAAAAAAACATGTAAAACTCAGAAAATCTTCATATAACATATAGGGGAAAATAATACTGCATAAAAAATGGATAGTTTATCGATAAATCAAAACTTATAAAAATATTTTTTTTAAATTGCGTCGTAAAAGATACTACGTCGTTAGTGGCTCAATGAGGGAATCCTTCACGGCTGCGAGGCGCGTGCAGATAACTCTCCGTAGCACAGTCGCTCGGGTACTGAACGTATCGCTTTTAGTCGCATTGACATCCCAGAGAAGTGGTCAGAAGGTACAGGGGGGATGAAGCGATATTATCACGCGTTCTTTACCTCTCATTACGCCACTGCTCCCGGGTTAATGATGTAGAGGCTATTTGAACTAGAATTATTCTTCTCTTCTTCATCGAATACTCAATGCTGAGCGTTGTGGTCCCTTCTGCAACTGGTGCACAATTCGTCTCCATTTCTCTTGTTCATGTTCATCTCAGCAATTGAAGACTGTTAACTGATTTATTCATCTTGCACCGTTGTCTAGTACAATTGTATCTGTGATCATGAGATTCTTATCGTTTCTTTTGTCCATAATGTGTGAGGAGCCTTCTGTATTTCAGCAGTCCTTAACTCCTGGAAGATCATAATTACCAGCGCCACATCTCGAAGGCATCCGACATATTATTTTCCTTGTCTCTTAATGTCATTGTAATTAAGACTGTAAGTTTAGTTTAATATTCAAACCGGTTGACAACCTAATTGGTAAACTTTAAAAGTGCTCATGAATAATTACAGTATCAGTTATCAATGTGCCCGTAATACCTCGAACATCCCCCGCCGGACGCTCGTCGCGGGGTTCCTCCGCAATCTGCGCCGGACTTATGGGCCAACATTTTATATTTCTTGTTCACACGCGCGCATTCATGTTTAAATACACTTTACGGGCGTCAATATCGCGATTTATTTCTTTATGCGCCGTATCGACTTTCATCGCCCTGTCGGCACGTCTTGCGCTCCTGGGAAGAATCCATCCGCGCCGTCTGCTGAAATATCGAACGCCCTTCCACATCTTAATAGCAATAATTATTGTCACGGATCGTCGTAACGATAACATGGAATGGTGCTAATGAAATTATATACAATAAGTATACTTTTTACACTTTTTTTATGGATGAGACGTATCGGTTTTCATAGCCCTTCTCGACACGTCTGTGCTACTGGGAAGAATCTCTACTGTTTATTGGAATAACATCCTGTACATACCATTTCGGTATGCAGAAACATTATTTGATTGAAGAGGGATTTTGTCATCTGCCATCACCATCACGTCATTATATTGAATTCATACATATATTACTTATGTTCAAAGATCTCAACTGCAACATGGAAAGTTGCTCATGAAATTAGATAATTAGGTAGTATTGTTATCTGTTTTGTTCGTTTATTTTCGATGTTGTACATTTATTATCTCCATTTTTATTATCGTTATTAGCGAATTAATTTGTTTAGATATATGATTAGATAATCTAACACGCTTATCAAAATACATGTTTGTAGCGCAGTCGATAGAATTAACAAAGGGTCACTAAGATGGTTTGATCATGAAACGTATGAGCGAGGAGAAGATGGTAAAGACAATATATGAGACACCTGATGGGCACCTTCAACACAAGGCATCTGCAAAAGATCCGGCATGATCAGATAAATCAAATATTTGAAAATGGCCGTATTAAAAGCTTCAACAGCCGAATGCATTAGAATATGTATTAAAGTGGACGAGGCAAGAGTGGTGTGGTGTGGTGCCAGGCAATGTTCCCTCGAAGGTGGCGCGCTCGTGATTTGGTATCACAGGGCACACTAAAAAGTATAGCGCGCTCATAATTTTTAATAAGACCTAATTCATACCCTAACTTTTATCGAAGGTTGGCAATCATGTTGCAATATGTTAATTATCCCCTGTAAGATCACCAACATATTGGATATTAAAGCATTTTCTGAGGTTCCCTGCCTAGCTAACCTTTTTCTACCTACGCCTCTATTGCCTTCTATCTTCCCTTCCGAAAGATCATTATTTTCATAGCGAAGAATGTATCCGAAGTCCGAATAGCAACTGTGTTTACGTAACGTGGTAGCAATATCTCATTGTCATCAAATTAATACATTTAATTTTAATTAATAAATAATATTTATTTACAATATTATTTTAAATGTAATGAATGAAAATCGTCATGCGAAAAAACATGTGAATTAATATAAACGTGTTTTGAACAGTGTTTACCGTGTAGCCGGTAATAAATAATCAGACGTATTGCGTTGCACGCCAAGTTGCGTATATGTTCAAATAGCTGAAATGTGACAACTTTCTTTAGAACGCTGAAATATTATTAGCAAGCAATGATTAAGCGGAGAAAATGATAAAAATATACAATTACTAATATATATTCTAATAAACATTAAACATGTCTCAAAGTTCTTCCAAAAGATTTATAATTTATAATTATAATTAATATTTATTTATAAACGAATTGTTTCCCAGGATTTTAACACATCTTGACCCTGGACCGTAATAATTATTAATACTTACATCACCATGATGTGGCATCCGTGTTTTAAGGACTTCGTTTCAAAATATTTTAGAGGTTAAGTACCTAATAAGTAATAAAGATATATGATTTGTTTTATTGGTAAGCTAAAAACCACCAAAGTAGATTAATTAGAGGGGAAATTGTTTGGGGTAACGGGAGTGTTTAATAAAATTCCGAAGATTTGAAATCATTATGATGAAGTACCACTGAGGTATGTAAAACTCCAATCTAAGCAAGAAGTTTTGATTAACATCATTGTTTGTTCTTTATTTTTATAGACCTGTCGTTCGGCTTCCGCCTGTATGAGACGGTGGAAATATAGGACTTTGATTTGTGAAGGCAGCTGAGGCGGACGACCGTTTTTTTTATAGCTTCATCTTCTTTCTCCTCGCTTTTATCCTAAGCAATTTTTTCGTATACACCTAATCCATCTCTTCCAGTTGAAACGATCGAAGATTGGGTCATGTCCTCCTTAAGCCTATGATCCACTGTCTTCGGTCTAACCCGATACCCATTGGTAAGTTGTCAGTTCGTAGCTTCCTTCAATGTAGAAATCTTCTCGTTGGACGTGTCAAAACCAATTTGCACATCGCGAGTTTTGTCCACTATTCCTAGAATAATTTCAAATTTGATTCTAAGCAATATGATAATACCTCATAGTCGCCGGAGAATCCGCATCGCCACAATACCGAGAAGTTGATTTTCTTTATGTACCGTTCAGGTTCAGTTTCTGAGGCCAACGTTCAGCACCATGCGGCCGTCGAACATATTTTGATGGCTAATGGCGATGTCTCTAGTACGAGCCCCACACAGTCGACGGCACTTCCCGAAGTACCGCGATGAGGCGGAGGTTTCTGCCGACCATTGTAGCTTATTAATATACTACAATGACTTTGATGATATTTTTTTAACAAATATATATATTTAGAGCTAGTTTAGTTTTTTTTACCATTAAGCCATTACTCCGCAGGTGTAAGGAGAGGTGATATAATGCCAATTTCCTGACATACATTCTGATCTTATAAGTTAGGACGTCCTCCACTATTAGTGGACCAAGACTGACGTCTGCATTTAATATCATTTTCTTAAATATAATTTAAATGTACTTAAATATTATAACACAAATAAAAAGAGTGTGAGATTTTAGACAGCACGGTGGGTCTACACAGAACGACATCTTGATGGATAATATAATAGTAATATTGCGTTATATTATCACCTAGTAGATGGTACACAGCCGATATGTGAACACTTGCACGTCCAAAATTATTAAAACCATATCACCTCCAAATCAAAAAACGTGACAAGAACCAAGACAACATTTGATTACCAGAGCGATACGATTATTAACGTCAAGATAATGAATTAACAAGTATAACAAGGGCACTGCTCTATGATGAGTTCAGACACATTTACGTAAGCAGATACTTATCATTAGATAAGTTAGTTGTCATCTTATTAAAGATGACAACTGTATGTTATGTATGCATTAAAAAAGCTATACATTTGCTACCCATACTGTAAGAATGCGCAGCAGTGATGATGAAGGACTATCTGTAAAAATTCTATAAAAAAATATTATTCTAAGACGAGCATTACTTCCGAGAAATTCAACTATTTGATATATGTACCAGCAACAAACCACGATATTTAAAAAAATATTCATATACGAGTACTAATAGATTTGTAGGTAGATACATACTATAAAATAATGAAATATCAACATATTGCTATTTCTTTCGTCGGCAAAATTAGAAGCAGTAAACCTTGAAAAATATTGACATTGCAAACTCTGAAAATTATCCCAATGGGATAATTAAGGGGGATGTTTGCAGAAGTAGGCACTTTGTTAGCTTTTGTCCTTCGGGGCGCGTGTCCTGCAATAGGAGGCTTGCGTCACAGTGCAGTATGCCTATCTGAGGATATTAAAACAATAAATATTTACACCAATTCTAGAAACTGCGAAGGGCGATGGTCGCAAGAGGGATCCACGTACCCTTAAAGCGCTTGGAATATTTATGACTAATAGAATATCAAAGCTATGATTAAATTTGACAAAATCTTAAACTCTCACATCAGTTGTGTGTGTATTGTATAAATTAAGTTGTGATGCCGTCAGTGCATGGAAGTGAAAGTAGACTGAATGAAATAGTGCTTAAGAAAGTAGGTACTAAATTTGTATACGACGGAGTGCTTCCATAATAAAAAATATTATGTAAATTAAAATTTGTTTTTTGTAAGAGTTAATATACGACGCAATTGTTGGTGGTAAAAAGTATTGACAACTTCTGAAAAAGAGTGTGCACTTTCAAATAAACCTGGTATTGGAAGACGGCCTCGTTTGAAGTCTTGGCAATTGAAGATCTTCCATGAGAAGTAATGGACGAGTCTAGAGTTGTTTGCCATGATAGAAACAAAAGAGTACGTCAAGATGATACGTTAATTAATTAAAAATACTTAAAAGCTATAAAATCATCTAGGTACATAAATAACTTTTGCCATTCTATCGGTTTTTAGAAAAACAGCTTCTTCTCTCAAGGTCCTAACAAAAAATATGTCAACCACCATTATGCAACAATTGAATTTGAACGTGCAGTAGTTAGGTATAAAAAAGACTAATAAATATTAAAATTGAACAAAAACCGTAGCGGAAAGGAAAGGTATTAAACTAATGGACCATGGACCATTTAAACATACTTTTAAAGTTTTTTTTTTGTTTTCTATCCCTGCGCTTTTGTATTTTTCTCCAGCAATTTATCCTACTGACCTTATTTATTATCTTCGTGGTACATTTGGTATAAATACATTGAAGCGTAAATAAAACATATATAAATTAATATAATAAGATATTTGTAAGGGTGTGGCTACGCACATAATATGAGAGATTTTGTGTTAAACGATAAAACTACTTATTTCAATGAAGTAATCTTGAATATATATTAGATATAAAATGACTACATAAATGCAAACCTGTGTGGTTAATGCCACCTCTGCGCTATACTTTTATCTATCTAACTGATAGTAATATTTATAATATTATATAATATTTTTCATTTTATTTTGTTAAAAAAAACTGTATGATGTGACCTGAATTGATATTATTATTCATTTTCAATTTCAAATACTCAAAATTCAACGATAAAAATACACCGCATCCGGAAAGAAGAATAAAACTCGGTGAGAGGTTCCACAGGATATTGCCAGTAAAAGGTTTTAGTACCCAATATTTCTGGAGACCCAAAGTCATTTGCTGCGGATATATGCAGGTACATATGTGCGCATTTCTTTATCGTTCTATTACATAATGCGAGTACTGTTTTAAGTATGAACTCTGAATAAAGAAGCGAAGAAACCATAATAATTAGTAATTAAATTATTGCATTCAATACATCCGGTTGATTCTGCTGGACTTACAAGGCGCACGGCATTTATGAGAATTACAATAGACGCCGGTTATTGTAATCACATTGAACCTTGACTATACATTTATTGATTACAATATACGAAAAATATACATAGTAACCGGCGCCATCTGTATAATATACCTCGAATGCTGTAAACGATATTCAAAATATCCAGATTTTCTCCAATACATAAATATAACATTTAAATTATTGTTACATATATATGTTATACACCATAAATACTACATATCTACATCAATCGTGTAGGTATGTATTTGTAGAGTAATAATAAATTTAATTATTAGTATTAACAAACTAACTTTATTTGGAATGTTAAATGTGTTTGTTGAACGGAAATACTAAAAAGCATATATATGAGACGAGGAACAACAAAAACAGAGGACCAAAAGAACTGCCGTAATCAGGTAACTAGATCTTGAAAGGACGACGCTATTAGAAGCATCAAAAAATGACGAACGGGTATGAGAAAATGTACATATGTAAATGAACTAAACAAGAATTCATTTCAAGACAGAGTAGTGTAGAGTTCTATCCTCTTTGCCTATGACAGCAGATAAATAGTGTTTTGGTAAGAAAAATATGTTTCTCAATAGAAAATATGAATTTTTCATCTCACGGAACGCGTATATCACATTCTGACTGGAAGCTGAAGTAATCATAATAGAGGATCCTAGGACTATTGGGGATAGTCAAACAATACAAAATATACTCGGTATACTCCACACTGTAAATATACATATAAAATTAATAGTATTAAACAACACTGAGAATATTATATAATATGTTTGATCTTGCAGCTTGTATATTAAAGGGACAGGTTGCATACTTTGGCCGCCGATGTGGTAACGTAACTATTGTTGTGAAAACTTGCAAGGAAACACCTCCATCAAAAAAAGGAAGCAGCTTAGAGCGTAAGACCGAACATGGAATAAAGTAGAAACCATTAGACTCTACTAAGGCATCCGCCTTATTCTAAAATATATTTTGAAAATTAGTGATCTATGAAAAAATCCCCAAATCTCACATGTTTCTATTTTATCGATCAACCTCCCCGAATACGACATCCAGTGTACCCAAGATAGCGACTATATCGGCCAACATGTGGTTCTTTCCAATTTTATCCATCGTGGACAGGTGAATGAAACCGGGAGATTTTATCTTGCAACGGTACGGCTTGGACGAACCGTCAGATACCAGATAGACTCCGAACTCCCCCTTAGGTCCCTCGATAGACGTGTACGTAGCCCCAGGAGGTACTTGGTATCCCTGCGAAAACAGCTTAAAGTGGTGAATCAGCGCTTCCATAGATGTCTTCATCTCCAGCCTGGAAGGGGAACATATCTTCGCGTCGTCAGTTTTAATCTCACCGGGAGGCATTTGGTTCAAGCATTGTTCTAAAATCCTCAAGGATTGTCGCATTTCTTCGACACGACAAAGGTATCTATCGTAGCAGTCTCCGTGAGTGCCTACAGGAACGATAAAATCTACCAGATGGTAAGCATCGTACGGCTGCATCTTCCGCAAGTCCCACTTGATCCCAGATCCGCGGAGCATCACTCCGCTGCAGCCGTAGTTGAGAGCGTCCTCGGCAGAAAACGTACCGATGTCCTTCGTCCTCTGTATCCACAGGCGGTTGTGAGTGAGAACGTCCTCGAGCTCATCTAAGCGCTCGGCAAATTTACTTATAAATTCGTAAATATCGTCCATTAAACCCAACGGTATGTCCTGAGCCACACCGCCCGGCCTGACGTAGCTCGCGTGCATTCTGGCCCCGGACACTCGCTCGTAAAACTCGAACATTTTCTCTCGCTCCTCGAAAAACCAGAAGAATGGAGTCATGGCCCCGCAGTCGAGGGCGTGCCCGCACACGGACATGATGTGGTTCAGCAGTCGCGTTATTTCGCCGAATAAGGTCCTAATGTACTTTGCTCGCAGGGGAATGTCAATGTTGAGTAACTTCTCAACGGCCAGGCTGTAGCACTGTTCGTTAGTCATGACTGAAATATAATCCAGGCGATCGAAGTACGGAAGCGCTTGGTGGTACGTCTTGTACTCTATGAGCTTCTCGGTCCCTCGGTGCAGCAAGCCGATGTGCGGGTCGGCACGCCTCACCCGCTCCCCGTCTAGCTCCAGAACCAGCCGGAGTGCGCCGTGAGCCGCGGGATGCTGGGGTCCAAAGTTGATAAACATATTCCTAATCTGCTTTTCGATGGGAGCGATCTTCCCATTAAATGGAAAACGCTGCATATTTTTCGTATTTTCATCCGGGTTCATTACGGGGCCCTCAAATTGTTTATAAAACTCCGGGTCCGGGTACCAACTTTTACCTCTTTTAATACATGTGTTCAAAAGCGTAGAAACACGCCTCGAAATGAAAAGTTCTCGAAGAATAGCCGGACTGATGGAACCCGCCATTTCTGTCAAATTCAATATTGACAGTTATTTAATTTTGTTTTATTTTTTTAATTAAATTGTTTTTCAAATACAGAAATTTATTCTTCGAATAGGTAAAAAGCGAGTACCTACCTTCTGTTCGACTATTTTTCTACCTGAGAGAAACGCGAAAAAACGTTAGTCCTTTTTGTTATTTCAGGAATCGCATTAAAAATTGTGTTGTATATCAACCGTGCAATAATAAAGTAGTTCTCTGCTATGTCGGCTGTAGAATAATCGTAAAATTGTCGCCCGCACCTTCACTAAATATTGTGAATACTTAAGTTTTTTCAGATCATTTTATGTGTTTCTTTTCCGTCAATATTGCCTCACTCCTGTGGCGTAGCGTTGGCCCGGGCTGCCTGGATCGTCGCCCGGGGACCCGGACACCGAAACGTTTGAATTAAACCCATTTTAACGGAATCATTTTTTAATTCAGTTTAAATTATTTAGAATAATTATTATGACCCCAACAAATAATATGCAAAATTAGTAAACGTTTTATCAAAATAGTAAATAAGTGTTACGGTGTTTAATATTAATTAGAAATGTTGAATCTGTATCATGAATATTCTATTAGAAGACTATTAATTAAAATCAAGAAAAACCTTGTTAGATGACACAGGGATTAGCTGTTTGTCAACAAAAAACTCTGTTTATTTTTTTTAATTCAAAATGTTTTCCCCATGTAGTAAAGTTGCATCAGAGAAGATGGAAGAACCTAAGCTGGGATGGTATAGTTATATAATAAAAAGACCAGATGAACACATTGTTAAAACTTCGTTAAGAATCAGAATTTACAGAAGACAACGAGGAAGACCTCAAGCAACCTGACGGTCAAACATCGGGTAAGAAATGAGACGCTCGAATAAGCCAGGAAACCGTCCAGAACAGAGCTTTGAAAGATGATGAAAAAGAAGAGGAAGCTCTCCATAGAATATGATATAAAAATAGAAAATTAGAAAATTTTAGAATATTTTATAACAGGTTCGTAGGTGGACGATAAGTACGTTGCTACTTACAATTTGTATATTTGTAGACACCAACGAAGAAGATATATATATATATATTCTATGCAGGGGTGGTATGATACTAATCTCTGGCACGCAATAATGTGTTTTTGGATAATAAATAAATGAATAGTTGTACAAATAATTTGTGCTATTCTTGTTCATTTTTTGTTATATGTTTTTTAAGTCGTTATTAAGTTGAGAAGATGAGATTAATATTATTGCATACCCGGGGGGAGCTTGACAATTTTTCGTTACGCCAATGCTTCACGCCGACGAATTCACCCCGTCAAATTATTCCAGTGTGTGAACATTTATAAAAAAATTGTCTATAGAGAAAAAGGGCGAATGAACAGGCTTGCGCTTTTTAACCTGAACTCTTATTTTACCTAACTCATCAAGCAACATTTTAATATTTTCGGTGGCTTATTATTTACGCGGCCAATGAATGCGATGCAATAAAATGCTTAGAAATTCTCAGGAGTATAGATGACATGGAGCGCTAGGAAAATAAAATATCACATAAAACTCGGTAGGTTAGTTAGGCCGGTAGGAGGTGATTGGAAGAGTTGATGCCGTTTAAGGTTGTGGAAATATTTTCAAATGATTTAATTAAAAAAGTTTTTTTTTTATATATCAATGTTATTCGTCGCTCAATGCATCCACTTATCAACTGTTAATTGTATATAAATTAAGGGCTCAATGTTTAGATGATGATGATTTGTTACAAAAAATCTGAGTATTTTCTGTATTTTTAAAAATAATTCATTTTTTATGAAAACATGTGCATATGTTCATTTAAATCCATTGATATTTTATCATGCCATGTCACTAAACATCAGAATACCATAAAAAAATGCTAGTTCAAAGGTGGGTGGGTCCAGATCCAGATCTCGTGGAAGGTCGCCACCACCTCAAACTGCCCTAGTTAATTTAGGTAACAGATCATTCATGCCGTCATCCGCAATATCCAGACACGGGTTCCAAGGAGGAGAATAATAAATTATACAATATAATAATTAATTATGCTTAAGTATAGTATGGTATTTTAGAACAAAACAATCAATATTTTAATATTATTCTAATTTATTCAGTCACTTAAACGAAACTAAATATTCAAATAAAAAATATTTTTTTAATATTTAACGCAAACTTTACATTGTGGTTATTCATTTTAATATTTAATTATTTAGTATTTTCCGGAACCGGTTGGTATATTACATTTAGTCATAAAAGTGGTTAAAACTAAAGTACTAAATAATTTAATAATAAATGGCCGTTTGCATGAAACGCTTTTCAACTATTAGCGATTCTCTCGTTGCAGATTGCGAAAAAAATATTTTCTATATTATTTATATTTTCATTTGTTGCAACCCTGTCGCATTACAAATAGGCCTATTGATTGCCACAGTCAGGCAGAACTATTAAATAAAGCAATATAAATCTGAAAAAGGGTTCACACAATGGCTTCCTCACATAAAAAAGAATTGAAATAATGAACAAAATCACAAATGGTTGTTAACAAAAAGTTCATTTTACGATCTCCTGGTAAGCAGCTACCTAAAATACTAAATTGCTTAAATGCCATATTTTAGGTAAGTATATATATATATATATTGGACACCAAGCACCGCGATATTGATCTTAACAAAACAGACAACACATTTTTGAACGCGCTATAGAAATTGCATGTTCAAATCAAGAGTAGCTTGTTGGTCTAGTGGTTAAGACGCTGGCCCAGTGATCTAGTGGTCGGGGGTTCGCACTTGGTTACAGGAGACCAGCAAGTTAGTAGCTTAGCAAGCGTTTAACTTAGTTTGAAAATAGTAAAAATATTTATGTGACTTGATATCGATATACACGACAGATTAGCCCAGAAAACTATACACAGATGATATTATTTTATTTAGAATATATTTTTTCACTGTCAAATGTTTAGAATATTTACGATGTTTTTTTTTTTTTGAAGAATTTTCTACCTAATTTCCGATTTAAAATCTGAATTTTACAGGCCAGTACTAGATAGTGAAGGCACCTATAATTAATCTCACATTTTTTTAATACAGGCACAAAATGGACGTTAAAATAAATCAAAATTAAAAGTCCAAAGAAATTTAAGATGTGATTGTATCCGGTTAATTGCATTACCATGAAGAACTACTGGTAGGCATGAATAAGTTAGGAGAGCTAATAATAACTACTAAACGAAGGAAATCTGCATACTTCGGATACCTTCGCAATATGAAAAATGATATTTTACTGCAGGTAGAAAAATGTTTATTGCTCATTGCAAAGTGGTTCAGTGTTCCAAATACCGATGATCATATACATCTTGCATAGGATAAATCAAATTTCGACGGGCTGCAACATGGTCGCCAACCTTGATAGAAAATGGCACGTGAAAAAGGAGTACGGAAGATTAAGACAGTAATTATGAAGACTATTGTCATAAAATGAAAGATAACCGCAAAAGGCGTGATCAAGCAAAAACCAAATTATAGAAGATGGAGACCTTTCTAGAAAAATATGTATATGTAAATGTTGATAAGAGGAATATGGTCACATTAGAAGAGTATGACGACTATGAAGATACATGAGTGAGTTACATTATGTCTTAATTTTAATGAAAACATTTTTTATACATGTATTATTCCATTTTAAAAAAATGTTTAAATGTATTTCTCTGAATAAGAAAAGGTCCAGTTTCCAATTCCAATGGCAACCAAATATTATTTTTATAAATAGATTTTTTTTGTTAAATGTTTCTGATTGATTAATTTAATTTGTATTAAAGTTACTTTTTTTGTAAGCAGCTAAGAAATCTTACGAGATTGCAATTTTGATGTCTCCCATAATAGATAGCAGATAATCTCAGTTTTAATCAGATCCCGTGATAATCGAGCAATATCGCTTCACTCGGTATGTCACGTCCATAAAGTGGCTTCTTATCTCGCCGATCTGACGGCTTCTTCGTACGAGCATACTAATTTTCAGAAATTGCTTTATCGTATTTTGGTTTTGAAGTGAGTGACTTATGTAGACCCGGTGTCTGCCAGGCCACAACGCTGACATCTCGGCCTGGCCCGAAACATATTTCCAGAGCCGAAGCCGTAGGTCACCTCACAATACTACTGACGTCGAAATAATGAATCTCTATCCTTTTCTTTTCCCAAATTGTGTGTAAATGCAATTGAGACAACCCCTCAACATCACCGTATATCGCTTTTGACATTACACATGACATGACACTTCTATTAACATTTGTAAAAATCGATATACTGTGTTGTTAAGAGGAGGTCTCATTTTGTGTGATGGATTTTTTTGCAAACCATCATACAAAACCGTAAATCAGAAACAAATAGCTTTGAATTAATTTATTTGATTTGACTGAAATCTGAGGCATTAAAATACCATTTTTAAACTGTCCGAGTGGATAGTAGTGATAGCAGTGGTGAATTTATCTATTTAAGGTTTAACTTTGTATGGACATATACTCTGCATCTCAGAGGCTCGGTTACAACTGGCGTAATTACCGCCTGGGCAGCTTGGGCAGCCTGGCCAACCAACAGCCTGGGTAAGAAAAAAATCCAACCTGCATAATTTGAATCCGAGTTATTCCTAATAAAGTGATATATAGTCACATTTTTTTAAAGGAAAACACATTTATGATGTGAAGTTACATTTTTAAAAGATAGTTCTGGTATTTTTAATGAAAATTCAATTAATCAACGAGAAATAATGCAACTTACCGGTAACAACTAAATATTTTTTCGATAAATAGATTTTTCTGTATATCTTTCTAGTTGATTAATTTAATGTGTATTAGTATACAGATATATTTAAATGGCGATGCCACTTTTAGGTTTTGTTGGAAGTCTCCGATGTTAATTTAGTATCTTCAGTATTTCTAATATCGAAAATTTTAAACTTTGTCGATAATAATTAATATGGAAACAATTTGTTGTTACGCAACTGATTTATATTATACTTTAATAGATCAGATCGTGTGAAACAGTGTGTCCCATAAGTCTTTTTCATTTTGGTTCATTCGCTGCACGAGCGGGAGACGGGCGGGGGGTATGTCGTTCGCAAGTCGCACCCTTGGGGATTCAGTCGCTATAGAGCGTGTCCTTATCATTTGTTCGTGAAATTTTCCCTGGATAATTGATATCCCAACAAGGTGATATAAACTGGCCTCCACGTAATCCCGACTTGATACCAATGGAATTTTTTCTACGAGGCTACTTTAAATAGAAGGTATACAGTAATAATCTTTCCTCTCTGGACCAATTAATATAAAATATCTGAAAAGAAATGCAGCAATCACAGAGAATACGTGCCGAGCAATTCTTAGAAATTTTGCCTCCCGTTTAGAAGAGTCCCAGCAAAATAACGGATCACATTTAGAAAACATATTTTTTCAGAAATAAATTCCCAGGGATTGTACTTAAATGCAAAATAAACATTTTTTTTTAGGAGAACACATTCTTATTGTGAAGTTGTAATTATTCAGAACATAGGTCTGTGATATTTTAAATATGAATTAAATATATTAATTATAAAGATATACATATAACATCAATTTTATCGAAAAATATTGTTGTTGCGCCACCGGGATTCGAACCTGAATCTCTTTCCTAACCATATAGGGTCGAAAATTGTCGCTAAAAATAATGTCGCTGTAGCTTAGTTGGATAAAGCACCTTCCCCGGTTAGGAAAGAGATCCAGGTTCGAATCCCGGTGGCGCAACAACAATATTTTTCGATAAAATTGATTTTATATGTATATCTTTATAATTAATATATTTAATTCATATTTAAAACATTTTTTTATTAAACCCATCCAATATTTTATTCTGAATTTTTATTGTGAAAAATGCTTTTGGGACATCCTGTACTCATATATCAACGTAGGTATACATAAAGTTGTATATGGTGTCGATAACTTAGTAGGTTAAATATCTGACCTAATGTCATGAGATATGATATTAGGTCGGGATTGAGAAAGAAAAAACAATAAGATGATGATGGGTTAAACCATTATTTTTACTGTATTGTATATCATTTTGATCTATGCACAATCTACAATACATAACGAATAATAGTTCACTCCGTTCACTCGTCTGTACTATTATTTATGCTAGTTTTGAGACACAAGTTTCATCCATGTGCAGGTTTACCAATGAATTTAAAAATCTCGCTAACAAATCAACAAAATTTGAAATGTTCTTACACAAGATTCAACCCTGCGCCCTTCACTGCATCGACTGCTGCTAGTCTCCTTGCCCCTTTGCTTTTTAGGTTTCAGAATGAAAGCAGAGTTCCCAGAAACCGACAAACGCCACTTGAATTTGAGAGTCAGCTGATACTGTAAAGTGGCAAAGTAATAATTTTGAGATAAATGACAAAACGCGATGACAACTTTTTGTAAGCTTCGGAAATCGTAAATAGGATAAGTACTTTATTTTCCAACTGCAATGTTCATCGGTTCGTGTAGTGTTTACGAATATTGTAACGCAATAAAAAGGCACACTCGTGCGAAACACATGGAAAGAATTTGAAGTGGACATTTATATTTTCAAACGCAACATGTTATTTAGCTCGTGGTGGTCTTTAGAGTATTTAATAAATCAATTTTTCAATGTTGCCATCTCCACTTATTTATTTTAATTCTCGAAAACTATCAGTTTTGTAGAATTTTGGATTTAAAGACTTTTATAAGACATCACAGCTTAAGGAAACTAACGATGCACAACTTACGTGTCCTTTTAAAAGTGTTTCCTGTAATGCACAGGATCAATGGCGTAACTACAAAAATTAAGCCCCAATGAAAATCCTATAAAAATAATGATCTATTATTTTTAATATACATATTTACTGATTTCTTAAATAATTTTACTTTTTCAGTGGTTAAAAAAAAATTCAAGCGTAAATGTGTTTTTAACAGTGTACGGTCATTTGGCTTCACCGACCTGGTTCCTAACCCAACGTATTTCGATTAAACATGAACTAATTATTACAAACCGCTGTATAATCCATATTTTTTTCTGAACTGACGCGGTTAATTTAATTGTTTATGTAAGCTATAATTACGAGTGTTTACACTTTTATGTTTGTTACGTTTATGCTGGCATATAGGAATAAGGATACTTGGTGAGATCAAAAGAATCTCTAATCACAAATTGAACGCTTATTAACTTTCTATTCAATGTTGACTTTCCAAATATTTCTTAACACCCGAATGATAATTTATGATCGTTGGGTTTCAAATTGTGAAGTCAAATTAAGACAAATCATAATATTGAGATCGATTGCCGCCCGCACCGCGGTTGACAGATTGTGTAATAAATTGGGTGAATTTTTCGATGGATTATAGCATAGTTGACAGGATTAAAATAGGATCGGTAAGGTAGTTTGGGATTGTGGAACATATGAAAAAATGAGAAGAGAACAATAAAGAAAACATGTGACGCGTTGGTTGGTGGCTACTTTTTGGGATGAGGTTCGATGTGCTATGTGTGCACCTGTGTTGTGTGCAGTAACCATGTGTGCACTTGCATACTGTGGACCTGTCTTATGTGTAGTTATAATGTATGCACTTGCGTATTGTGCACCAGTCTTATGTACGGTTATCGTGTGAACATTTGTCTTGTGTACATCTGTATTGTGTGCAGTTGTCATGTATGCACTTGCCTTGTGTGTACCTGTCTTGTGTGCAGTTGTCATGTAATCAATATATATTAATTATTTTTACTTTCTGGTCTGTAATATTTACATGTTTATTACCGCATTATTAATTACTTTTGTCTCGTCAATTCTCCTTCATATTTTTTATATATTTGAGGCGCAGAAGCGTATCTAGCGTATTTGGCGCCCGGCAACGAACTATTCAAATGGCGCTCTCCCACCCCCATAAAAGATATGAGAAGAACTACGTGGTTGACTAATTAAATAGTCCATTTTGGCGCCTCCCCTAGTCTGAAGCCCGGGGACATATGTGTCCCTCCTCTCTAAGCCTCCCTAGCTCCACTACTGATATGCATTAAATTGTTTATGTATTTTAATTCTATTATATAAAAACAATATAATGTCAGCCAAAAGTTATCCTTTATTTTAATATATTTCTTAGACATTTCTAATATTCCTAATGTATAATTTGTATATTATAGATTAGTGCTTTACTAAGCTAAACAACTATATTTATTATTATTTAATGCGAGTATTTGAAGGCGCATATTTTAACATTTTATATATTTTAATATTGTAAATTTCGGTGCACTGTACACCATACTTAAGTCACAAGGAAACGCCAATTTTATTTGATTATGTACATCTATTTAGAGATAATAACAGATATTGTTATTGATTGGAGGTAAACATTACGAAATTAGCTGAAGCACATATAATTAACTACTTGTTATATATCATTTATAAAAGTCGATTTAATTGTGATAGATATATTTTTCTTGCGCATTGAGTTATGTGAATGTTAACCCTTCCCAAACCATGCAGTAACACAGGTCTACCATCGTAATTAAACTTGTAATATTTCGGTAAATACATGCAACATTAAATTCATATTTTAGATAATCCTAAAGAAAATATTAGCGTTTAGGGATGACTAGTGAAAAACCAATTATGAAACGGGAATCGAACAACAACAATTATTTTTTCCATTCAATCCGTTGTAAAATTAATACGTTGGTAAAAATACAATTTGTGATATAAAAGACAGAGATCACACACCATTTTCACAGTGAAAAGAACAACAAACATACAAATATAATTGTCTCTCTCTCACTAATTAAATGAAGAATGATAAGAAGGAAGGACGACTTAATGAATGCACTAAATTATGTTAGTAATCATTTTTTCAAAATTGAATGATCAATATTTAGAGTAAATTCGTGCCACTAAAGCCATTTAAGCTAATAAAAACATTTTTTCTGACTGTTATTTACGGTAACATGAGTTGACAGCATGGCTGTGTTCGGGTATTTTATATCATGGTATAGGAAAGATTAATGATGACTTTATTAATTTTAATGACATGCGATGCAAATAATATCATCCAGATTTAAAAAATATTTTTTATTCTTTGACAAAAAAATATTGTCAGTATATAAAAAATTAAGAAACAAAACAATAATATTTTCTCCCAAAGCAAATCGGAACCAAACCATATTAGTTCACTCGTAAATACTTTAAGTTACTTTATAGTAAAGATTACTGAAAATTTTAATTACCGAGTTACGGTAGGTAACTTAACCTTGAAGAGGTTAACTGCTAACATATTTGTGTAAACGGCATAAGATTTCACAAAATAACACAAAAAACATAAGTACAACCAATCAAACGGTACAGGAAAAATGACGAAATAAAAAAAAACGAGCGTTTAAAAATGATCATACTAAAGTATATTATTTATTAATTAATTACTACTATTCCTTTTATTCGTAGTGGTAGATATAGAGAAACATTATTGATAAGTAATAAAAAATGCATGACGACTCATTTTTTTCTTAGAAGATCTAAATATAATGATTTACTTAAATGGCGTAGTGGTATAAAATATATATTGTTATTATATATTATTGTTCTTTAATATGAATCCAGACCTTCCAGAATGATGTAATAATTGCAACATTATTATTTAAACGAATAGCGAGATTAAAAAATCTGTGAATTCCAATGACAAATGTGTCCACTTGAACCAATTAATAATACTGTTACTTGTTACTTGATTGGCACAAGACTTGCGCGTGCAAGTGACATGTGTCCAATCCCTAGGGATAAATATCAGACCTTTGAGATAGTATCTACCTACTAAGAAAAATAAAATAAAATTTATTTGGTTTATATTCTGACTAGGCGCTTAATGAGAATATTCATATTAAGTCAACATTTTTTGTGATTCTTAGGCCTGCATTATAAACAACCATATCGGTGGACTAAAGTTAAATAAATATTAATCGGGAGAATTGAAAACATAATTTTCGTGTAGTCCTCAATCTCTGGTAGAGCTGGGAGAAGGTTTTCTCTATAACATCGCGTCATTCATATGCACACGTCTTCTCATGCATTCTCATCAATTATTAACGATCCTGACAGAACCGTCTTCAATATGATTTGTTAGGTCATGTTGTCTTCCGTGAAAGTCTTATATTACTAAAGTAATGGTATTAGAAAAAAAGAAAAGTAATACGACTTGTAAGAGTCATAGTACCAATACTAATGAATGAAAATTACCATCACGCCGTTTTCCGCAGGGGTAAGCAGAGAGGATAGAGCGCCACACTCTTCTGTCCTGACACACAATTCTAGCCTCATCCACATTCATACATCATCTCTTACAAGTTCGCCGATTATTTAGGCTTCTAACAGAACCATCCTCCAGTATCTGGTTAACCTGATCATGCCAAGTCGTCCGCAGACGTTCTCTACTTTCGGTGCTATCAACACTTCCGTCATATATCCTTTTATATTTCTTCATTCTTTCTAGAAATAATACCTGGAGCTGGTAAAAAAGGAACTACATATAAATTGTGCACTTAACATGTTCGGGAATAATAACAAAAAATGAATTTACTATATTCGGGGAAGGGAGTATATGAGAGGTTGCCAATCGGTTGATAATTTTTTGGGGGACATCATCGGTAGTTATAAAATTAATCAGTTATTTGTTCAGCATGGATAACAACAGAATCCAATTTGCTTTCATACCTTTGTGATACTAATTGAGTGGCACAGCGGCAGAAAACATTCATATTTTATGTTTCATACACTCAGGGGCGTACACTGCACACAAAAAAATAGCTGTGCGTTACAAAAAATTCTAGATACTAAAAATAAATTAAATAATCTATATCTTATTAAAGGACCCTATAAAATTCTATTTGTTTTTACCTGGATTAGCGTAACCTTGTCTATGGCGTAACTCACGACTTTTATGTAGGTGTAGGTTATTTAGAAAAATTTCGAATCATTTGTAACAACTTCATGTATATGCTTATTGGCAAATTGCTAGCATGTAGGTATTGTATGAACTTAATTTGTTTTTTCAATCCTTATAATAATCGAACATGATTAAATATTTTCTTACGAAATCTATGTTGGCATCTTTACGTCTGCGAATTTTTTTGCATTTTTCAAACAATTTGTGCTTAATTCTGTTTTCTTCGAAAAGGAATAATCCTTAATAAAAACTACATACAATGACATTTCATATTTGTTTTACTTGACAGAAATGTTTTGTTTTCATAGTGTCCATCCAATGATTCCATCGTCATTTTCACATTTCGGTGTTTGCGTAGATAAAAGTTATATGTTATAATTTATTATCTGTCAAGCGAGCGAGTTTACATTTTCTGGATAATCTTAAATTAGATTATTAACAATATTAAATTAAATGTTGAAATAAAATTACTTCTGTTATGAGTTTCGGCTATGTTATTTTGTAAAGGTATTGTAGTTATTTAAATAAATGTTTTTGATCACTTTTAATGAAACATTTTAAATACGTTGTCCGAAGGATGAATAGTAGAAAATATTTTAAGCGAATTCAAAAACAGGGTAGGTACAGTATCGAGCAATAAAAGAACTTGCCTTTTTTAAAGTAATAAATTTACAATTATATTCTACATTTAAATTAATAGAACTTTTTTCTCGATATCGTCGGTAACAGCATAACCTAAGTTTGTGCCTACTGCACGCCCCTGCATATACTAATATGCTCAAAATTAATTGTTTTGCATTAGCTTCATTTGATGTGCAGGCATATATAGAAGAATTATATAATTATAGTGATGTTAATACATTATTTTTATAAATTATTAAATATATTCATTTTCGTAGTGTATTTTCGATCCCTTGTATTTCCATTTGATCACTTCGCAGATATACCACTTTGCCGCTGTGCGACTCAGATTAAATGAAGCAATACACTGCCTGTAAAGGGATTGGAGATTGTGGAAATATCCATCATCACTCGTTTTTTAGAGTATAGTACGATAAACACATTGGTTATTTTGTACCACAGTAAATAAATTTCCTTGGCCATACATGAGTGGCATTTACCGGCCTGCGACACGAAAGTGTTCTGTTGGGATTTGGTTTGAATCAGTAGTTGGTAATTCGATACGATTCGCCTCCCACTAATAATGCTGCAGCTCTGTTACAAGATAAACATTTTAAACATAAACAATATTTTTTGTATAAAATGTGCACAACATCTATATGCTGATAATGTAAAATCTTGCATTTGTAATTGAATAACAAAAGTATCTTCTGGAATGTATTAATTTAATTTTTATATTTTGATCTGAATCTTATCACTCAACATTTTCTCTCGCTGGTTATAATGGGAGAGAGTAGAACACCATATTTTTCTGTTTTGATATCAGATCCTGCATCTCATCATTGTTACAGGCAAATTTTCTGACATAAGAGACCTTGGAAGATGGAGAACATTCTGGCTGAGGAAGGTAATGATTCGGGAAGTCCACTGTACAACTATTATGAGCTGCTGCAAATAAAATCATATTCATTAACATGATAGCTAATGTTCGTTAACCAGACGAGCTCTAGAGGAAAATGATAAACCAGGAAGACCTAATACTTGGGCAATGATAATGGAATTAACTGAAACAATAATAAAGTAAACAATTGTAACTATTTTACTACAGTCCATGTTCATCCATTGTTGGAAAAACAACAATTTCTCATAACCACCACTACTCCTGCCTCTCCTATAACTTTTACGTCTACTATCTAGCAATGTTCCCCCTAATTTTGGATAAAAAATCTTTTGTTCAATTTTAAAGATTTATACTATTATTTGTGCGCTGGGGGAGAAAATAATATAAATATTATCATACTAGTATAAGATAGTTGGTAGGGCCTGAGTTGACCATATTACTAATGTATTATGATGGATAAATAAGTCATATTACTCATATATTCCGGTCACATTCTCCGCAATGAAATTTTACAACTAGAAAGAGATTATGTTGGTTGTGTAATCTCAGAAAATGGTTCAATGTCCAAAATATTGATGATTTATTACAGGAAAAATCAATATAATGCAACATGGTTGCCAAACTTCAATGGAAGGCAGCTATTAAAGAAGTCCGTTAAAAATTTAAAAAAACATAATTGAGATGCCTACACGGAATACATGTTACATCAATATTCTCATTATTTTCAAACTAAGCTAAACGCCTGTACTATGAAAATTGGACGAACTTGCTGGTGTCATGAAATGAGACGCGAACCCCCGACCGCTAGATCACTAGGTCAGCGTCTTAGCCACTACACCAACAACCTACACTGCTTGTGTGTACGCTATATTTTGTCGTGTGTGATATGATGCCAAATCGTGTACGCGCGCACATTACTAGAAACTTTGCTGCACAGCAAGCTGGGATGCTCTAAAATTTTTTACTCCATAAGTTATCGCTTCTTCGGTTAAGATTTCCAGATTATTTTTATCTCAACTAGGTTACTCGGTTTACCTACTAGCTGTAGTCCTTATACTATAGTCCTTTTACATTTCACAAGTTTACCTTGAGTATGTTGTTTTATTTCTGGTTCTCGACTGTTGGTCTAAAGACATATGACTTAGTTAATTTTTAGAACCCTACCCAAAACATAAGCACATTTCTACTAGTCACCTCATGCCCTACCCACGATATAAATGCGTATTACATAGAATGCCTTCAGTTTCAAGTTTTGCTCAGTTACACTCTAGAACTCTGAAGAAAATATAGTCACTCTACCCGCAGATATCGAACCCTACCTAGACAAAATTTTGCATCACAATAAAAAAGTATTTTGTTTAAAAATCGACATTCTGTAAAACTAAATTTGACGTCGGACACATCGCTCGATAAAAATATAATAAATCATCATCAGCTTCAGCATATTTGCGTCTGGTATGACGCACGCCTTCCTCTGTCACCGGTATCGAGGTTCAACTGCTCGCTACTGGCCGAATGTCATAGACCCATTATTATTTCAACTTATTTTAATATTACCAGTATTTAGTGACACTGCAGAGCCGAGGATCAATATGGAAGTCGTAAACATATTGAGGTCGTAAACATTACCAATTTAAATATTCCTAAGTTGTCGGGCGGTTACGCTTCGCAGGCCTGACGACAAATGTTTTTAGGACATTAGTCAAAACCAGATGCAACGCGTTATCGCGTTTTATTCTGTAACGGAATCCTATTACAATAAAATACATTTTTACTCAAGCTTTTACATTACGAACACATCATAAAGCTTTAATTACGGCCATTTTACATTATTTTATTACGCCCACATTCGACTTAATCAATAATCAATAATCGGCGAGAAGACTTGGAACGACCAGATAAACCAGATATTGGAGGATGGTCCTGTTAGAAGCCTTAATAATCAGCGAACTTGTATGAGAAGATGTATGAATGTGGATGAGGTGAGAATTGTGTGTCAGGACAGAAGAGTGTAGCATTGTCTCTGCCTACCCTCGTGTGGAAACGGCGTGATGGTAAGTTACTTAGTTATACTCACACATGTAGCATTTGTCTGAGATGATTCTTTCAATTTTTTGATCATCTTGTGAGAAGCAAAGATAGTTTATAAAAACCTTGTTGTGGATGGCCAAGAAGAAGAGATCTCAGATCTCACACCCGTTGGACCGACCGAATGTAAAGGTAACAGGTATTTCTCCGGTTACAGCCCTGATCTGCAAGGTTCACGGAGTGTACGATCCTGAATCATGAAAGACCGACGTGCATGATACAATGAGTGCAAAAAATATATTTTTACAATCTAATTTTCAATACATAGTTAATTTATTCTATAATAAATATGTTCACTGTCTTTTTAACCAGACGTAAATCAGTGCTAAAGAAGGCATGCTCATATTCATCCATCCACCCGTTACATCCAATAGCATAACACATTTTTTGTGAAGTGTACCTATACATAATATTATATATATTTTAGAATATCGCTGTGTGTGTATACTAGTGTACCTAATGAAAATATGATTCACGAAATTTTTAGATGGTTCTCAAGAATCCTTGAGATATTATAATACAAAAAAAAATCTGCAACAAGGTACCTCCATGCACCCCTGAATTGCCTTATCTCGCTGCAGTTGCAGCCCCTTTTATAGAGTCTACACAATTTAAATTAAATTGATCAGATATTTTATAAAATAAGTAAATTAATGATTTTTATCATTCTTACTCACTTAATTACCATCATGCCATTTTCCGCAGGGGTAGGAAGATAGAATAGAGCGCCACACTCTTCTGTCCTGTCACACAATTCTCGCCTCATCCACATTTATGCATCTTCTCGTGTAAGCTCGCCGATTACTTAGGCTTCTAACAGAAACATCTTCCAGTATCTGGTTTATCTGGTCGTTACAAGTTCTCTACAAACGTCCTCTATTTATGGTGCCATCAACACTCGCGTCATATAGCTTTTTTACAATTATCTTCTCATTTATTCGCTCCATATGACCAAACCACCTAAGTGATCATTTCTTATTGTTACTCACTATACTAAGATCAGATTTACATATTTTTTTTATTTCATCATTCTTTACTCTGACATAAATGGATCTGCCACATATCCTACGTTTAAGTGATCTCATTTCCACTGCATTCAGTCTACATTTGTTCCTCTTCTGGCAGCTTCAGGCCTCACTTCCATACATCAGTGTCGGTACTAGGACTCCATTTTGATCCACTTGTCTTGCCTCGGTTGACAAGTGGATCATATATTCCTTAAATGTGTGCAAAATTTGGCTTTATGTGTAAAATCATAGATCTGGTATATTATTAAATTACTTTTTATTTTGAATAGCTTAAACAGGCGGATAAATATGTTGGATACGCAACCTTTATTGAATATCTTCCAGTTACTGGTTCTCTATGCCGTATCCAGCGCTGTGGAATATGGACCATGGCAGATTACAGTGAAACGGGATATCTTCGTATTATCAAATGATGCGTAACAGCCCGCAAAATCTGGCCAAGCACCGTTCCACCAGCTAATCCGGCCCAAGTATCGAGTTTCACATTTCTCAAATAATTAGCTAAGTGGGTGCCAGACTTTGAGGAATTCCTACCGAAGAGAAATATTGGAAACATATTGACCTATTTCCTAGTTTTGTGAATCTTAAAATTTACTTCCACTCAGAACCTTGGTTCTGTGGCAAAATGTTATAATTCATCACATACATTGATGCAGATGTGTAGCTATAAATAATTGTACATTTTTTCGTATTCCCTCTAATGTGTATGTTTGTAACGATCATTATTTTATTTGATAACTTTTGGCTTTTATTGGCTTTTTGAATTACGAGTATGGTGAGTAAATAAAATTGAGCCACCTTGTAGAAAAAAACATTTGTTCAACGCGAGTAATGTTTGAATAGTTTTAAAAAGAATGTGCCCTTTTACTAAATAGCAGATTTATATCATCTACGTAACTTATAAGGAAAATGTGGGTGTTTTAATTTTACTAGGGCGTCCCATAAAACAAAAATATTATATTTTTATTAATATGGAAAAAACGTAAATATGAAACATTATTTCAAAAATATTTAATAATATTGATAACAATTACATATTTTAAAAAATACGATTAGCTCTACGAAATACAGTGGGTCCTCGTACCACGAACTTAATTCGTACCACGATGCGTTCATGGTATGAAAAGTTTGTTGTACCAATCGCGATTTTCAAGTCTTCCGTGGGAAATAAATTTAATTAGTATCGGACCTTGGAGGAGTTCATCTAATGTTGTTTGCTTTTCTCCTTTATAATGAAACTCCTAAAGTAGTGAAGAGCCACGTCGTCGAAGAGGTCTTCCATCCACTGTTCACTTCAGCTATTAGGGTACCATTCCAAAACCTTGTGCTGTGAAACTTCTTCCATTCCTATAGAATCTCCTCGATTGTAGCTGAGGACATTGAACCACTTTTGGCTATATTTTCTTATGCCTCCTTTTCCGAGGAAATCTTTCCTTCCTTTCCTTTTCCATTTGAACCTGATGATTATGCATCTCCTTCAGTTCTTCTGTGGTTAGCTGCACTTCATGCTCTTTTATTAACTCCTTAACATCCTCTTCTTGCACTTCCAAGTTCAGATCCTTAGCTGCTGTCGCAATATCTCGGGCTCCATTAAACGATGGATCTAGGGAGGAGACAATAGGGGTGATCGCTCCTCCCTTAATATCAAACAAATTTGTATTTATAGTTCGAAAATCGTAATGTGTTTTTTCCACGAGCGAAATTTTTTATATTGATTCAATACATTTATGTCACGGCAGCAAACAGATATTTTTTAATCATACGAATAAACCACCAATGCACCTAAAAAGTTTACTTCTCGGGTACCTTATTGATTCCGGGAAGTAAAAGCAATAAGGGTTAGGTTTTTTACAGTACATATTAAACAAAATTTATTGCAGGAAAAATATCGCCCCCCACCCTGGAAATATTCTTGGATCCGTCGTTGGCTTCATGAACACAATTTGCCTACATTTTTGGCCACAAAGTAGCTGAATCGAGCCGAAGAACGTGCGTGATCTTGAAGGTCGTGATATGAAAAGTTCGCCATAAGGGGCGTTCGCCGTACGAGGCCCCACTGGATTATAAATATTTTTTGCGTTATTGGATTAGTAATTCAAGAAGAAATTAAGTTATAGAATGTACTACATAACTGTTTATTTAAAGTCAACGATGGAAACATATTTTGTTATGTTTCTTGCGTCGGTTCTCTATTTTTGTAACTATTTTTGATTATCGACTACTGCATCCATGCCAATAAAGTGCAGTTTGACAGGAGAAAATATGTACTTACATCACACCGTTTCTCCGCGGAGATAGGCAGAGAGGATAGAGCGTCACACTCTTCTGTCCTGATACACTATTCTCACCACATCCACATTCATACATCTTCTTATGCTTCTAACAATACCATCTTTCAGTATCTGGTTTATCTGGTAATGCCAAGTCTTCCTAGAACGTCTTCTATTTCGGGTGCCATTAACACTTGCGTCATATATATTTCTAACCATTCTTTCCACATTCATCCGTTTCATATGTCCAAACCATCCAAGTGATCCTTTCTTAATACTAATATCAGTTTTACATTATATCCTTATTTCTTCAATCTTTACTCAATCGTAAAAAAGCATGAATGATTACAATTTATATCTTACATATAGCAACACAGCGATCACTATAAATTAAAAATTCTAATTAATCTAAATCATTTTCCTTATTAATTATCAAAATAACTGTAAATATATAAACGTTTTATAAAAGATTACTACAATTATGATAGATAAATAAATAAGTATAAATATTAAAACTCCGATGAATGAATCTCCGCCGTTTAGAGAAAAGTTTGTGATGAACCGCCAATGGAAAATCTGTCAAATTCCGGGTACGTCAATTTTTATTGAAACAAATGCAGCAGGAAATTTGTCCTGTCAGATTTGACACATGGCGGATTCGGAGCGCAGCCGAGCGTGCGCGCTCGACGACTGACAGTTAACAGGAGCCAACCCTGGCCAGAGGTAAAAAATATTTCTCTCTTTCGAATTTTAATTTTATTTGTGATTCTTGAATTTTTTTTAGGATGATATAATTATTACTGCATGGAGTATTGAATAGCAAAAAAAGTATACATCTTAATAATAAAATTGTGCTAAAAAATTCATGATCTCTCTCCCAATCTAAATCGATTTTTAAGGATAACTTTTTCAGAACATAGTACTGTGATATTTATAATACAAATTAAGTGTCAATTAGAAAGATATATATAAATATATATGCGTTTCTACGGATAAGAAAAGTTCCTAGTTCGAATCCCAGTGGCAACCAAAATATTTTTTCGATAAATTGGTTTTGTCTGTATATATTTCTAATGGATACTGTTTATGTAAATGCCTTCGATAGCTGGTTCCTAGGTTTCCGATTAACAATAAGCACACGTATGATATATGAACTACACTAACCTTTTTAATTTTGTTGTCTTTCTGGTCCGATGTTGTTTTTTTAGATTTGAAGGAAACAAACCACTCTCGGCATGTCCTTTCGTTATTCGTTCATTCGCCGAAAAGATCGTTGAGATTTCCCTTTCTCAATGCGGCGTATATGTGTGTAGTTTTTGATTGGCCTTTTAATTTCCTAACCCTATAAAAGTATTATGCTAGGTGCGTTTTTTGAGTTAATACCGGATTTTTTTTAAAGAAATTCATAATTTTTACAACACTTTACTTTCTTCGGACACTACACACCTTAAACTACTTCTCAACATAATCGCCACCATTATTAAGGCACTTGTCATAACGGGGCACCAATTTTTATATTCCTTCGTTATAGAACGACGTCGCCTGGGATGAAAATCATGTATGTACCCCGTATTTGAGTTCATCATCCTCATCAAAACGCTTGCCGCCAAGGAGCCGCTTCAGGTGAAAGAAAATATGGAAATCACTTGGTACCAAATCAGGACAAAACAGGACAAACTTGGCAATAAATGTCAGCTGATTTAATGTTTCGCGCATTCAAGATACGAATCACGGACCGTATCTCATAGTCGATGGACTGATCTAGTGTCTTGAACATTTTAATTACTCACTACAACATGGCCACATTATGTGAATGTCTCTAACGTTGCATGTAGTGAGTCAACAGATGAAGGAAACCATTGCGAATGCGCAACATCGCAACCGTAGCGCTACGCCGCGAATATCTGGTAACGGTGCTTACTTAAAAAATATACCTCGTATTATGACAAATGTCAATTAAATATCAAATTCAAAAAACAAAACGTCGGTTAAAAAACGGCGGATAATTATAATTAAATTATTCTTCTATATTTGAAAATAATATCACATACATTTATGATATTCTTACATACATATTCTTAGAACTATTTTTAATAATAAATTAACTAATCTAATTCATGTTGATAATTAATTGGCTACATTTAATTATGAAAAGTAAACTAAGTGAAGTTAATTTTATATATATAATATAATTTCTGATTATTAACTAGAACTCAAACATTACAGATTGTTGAAAGTGAATTCCGAGATAATCAGTAAAATCAAAGGCAAATTGTATATGTAGATAAGTTTTAAGTATACTCATTTGACGAAGTATTAGACATTGCTTTGGAACCGGTTGGTGTTATACAATAAAACTAAAATAGTTGTGTATGATATTACTTTACATCAATTATTTAAGAAACATTTATGAAACAGTAGGCAATCGTCTAGAAATAAGCTTTGTGGGTTTAATCACTATATATTATTTTAATCATTATATTCTAAGCCATTTTTTCCTAGTCCTAATGGTTGAGTACAACTTGTTCTCCATTTCGGAATAAATATTTATCACAAAAGCAATGCCTGCAAGAAAAGGCTGTATTTCATTTTTTTCTAAGGCTTCTTTATTTGGGTTGGTTTGGACGACGCTAGGGAAACGTTGACAAGCAACAAGGTGAATACATCATTTCTAATTAAAGTTTACGGGCGTAGTTCGCTATTAATTTATATTTATGTTTTAGACTTCCGGCTTTCTGTGGGATAATTGTGTTTGCTAACTGGTTTAAGAAAGTAAAAAAAAAAGTTTTTCAAAATACTTTTGCTACATTTAAAAAAATATGTTTCAGGCTCATTCGATAATTAGAGTTACATCGGCAATTATTTCATGCTGAATTCTAATAAATCTGATACATCATACATTAATTACTCAGTCAAATAATACATTCTTGGTACAGCACTAATGTCCTTACTTCATTAAATGAAACCTGGAAGTTGTAAATAATAATGAATAAGTGTGTGCTGTGGAAATTTATAGGTATACGATTTTACGAAAAATATTGTATAATTTTGCGAATATGATTTGGGCAAGAATGGAGGAGAGGGTAGTAAAGAAAATGAAACCGGGCACGATCAGATATTACAGTAACAATCGACATGAGAGCATAGTAATAAAAAAAACACGGTAAGAGAGGAACCAGGATAGGAGAGTATGTTGTTTTCTTCTCGCTGCATACTCCAGCGGAATTGTAAGTTAGTTATATTTTACACGGTAACCTTATAAACTTGTCTGTCTGTGTATTATATACAATATTTGCTCTGTATAACCGAAAATAGTTTTTAGAAGAAAAGTGCATTTGAATCCAAACTCTTAATAATGTATGAATATGATCTAGAATTTGGATGATGATATTTTATAAGTACAGAATAATGCATTTTCCTACATTTTCTGCCTGCCCCAACGTGGACATGGCATGGTGATAAAGTAAATTAAGATAATCTTATCCGTGCATTATGAATTGTAGGGCTTATGATATGATCCATAAAAACATACTTTATATTATTTGATACACATAGTCTATCAACACATGTATTATAATGAATGAATTAAAATATTGAACACTTTTCGTAGCATTTTTTAAACATTCAAAATTCGTGAAGATTGTAGGTTCTGAAAATAAAAGATTATTGAAACTCTTGTGTATAAAAGTTACTTTTTTGAATTAGAGCTATGCACCTTGCCTCGATCCCAGCCTTCCCTACAAATCAATCGTCAATAGCAAATAATTTAGGAGTCAAGTGCACAATACACATAAACACTGTAAGGATAGGGGACTTCACACCCTCTTAAATCATCCCCTATTTTCAAAACGGTGCGGCGCCTAAATTAATCTAAGACTCGCGCCTCATACAAACATAACAGTACAAGGGTGATATTATTTGTTGACATAACTATGGGTTCCTGGTAGTATATAATATTTTACGTTTAAAGAACCCGCTCAAGAGATTTAAACGTATTCATAAAGTTGACAGTGGTTTCAAAAGTTACATTTTACTTGACCTAATATCATGACATACGAAAAAAACTATAAGAAATTAACTAGCTTACCATCAACGCCGTTTCCCCGTAATGGAAGGTAGAGAGGATAGAAAGCCACACTCTTCTGTCCTGAAACACAATTCTCGCCTCATTGAGGATTCTAATAGGACCCTCTTCCAGTATCTGGTGGACTTTAGCAGATATCCTCTATTTCTGGTGCCATCAACACTTGCGTCATATATATTTATATCTTTCTTACCATTCTCTCCTTATTCATCCGTTCTGTATCAACCAAACCATACTAAGTGATTCTTTCTTATTCTCACTCACCATGCTAAGATCAGCTTTACATTATCTTATCTAATTTCGTCATTTTTCACTCTATCATAAATGGACCTGCCACATAAACGCCTAAGAGATCTTATTTCCACTGCATTCAGTCTACTTTCATACTTCTTCAATACTACAGAAAACACGAAAGTTTTAATTGTAAATAGCATAATATTACATTATCCAAAGTAAAAAAATTAATGTTTTAGGGTTAAAAAAGATTTATAAAAAATAATATCAATAAAAGTATTAATATTTACTTCCATATTATCACTTTCCAGATATTTGGAACTGATTCAATGCAATAAGACCCTCCAAGCCCGGTATACCATTAAAAAAGCATTCGACGAATTTATGGAAGCATAGATAACGTTTAGATTCGTAAAAAAAAACACATTTCCATTGGAACTCATTGAGAGTTATTGTAGCAAATGATCATATTTTTCATTTTCACGAAATACACTTTTCATTTCGCTTGAATCAATCTAATACATAATATGTAATAAGTTCGTAGATATTTCTATACTTAATGTACTTATGTGTAAGATTGATATATATGGTAAAATATTAAAACGTCCCAATTTTTAAATTCTACAATACAAGTAGGTATGTAGTCATCTAAAATATTTTAATGAATATTTTCTAGTGAAATATTACTTACCTTCTTATTTAAAGTATTTACCTAATAATAAATGAGAAAATAAATCTTAATAATTAATGACAGAAAATATGTAATGCAACAACAATATTTTTCGATAAAATTGATTTTATATGTATATCTTTCTATTTAATACATTTAATTAGTATATAATTAATACATTGAACCGTGGTATATAATTTAGCTATCTATGGATCACAAAAGCCAGTCAATAATACCGTAGTACATATTATTCTGCACCGGTGACTGCATAAAATTTAAACAAGAAAAATTGCTTGAATTCTTCAGTGATTAAAAGTTCAAAGTAATTTAGTTGTACATTCATATATTATTTTGGATTGTTAAATGAAAGCATTCTAAAATACAGTATTAGATAATCAATGTTATAGTTGAGATTCAATTCAATATCTTTGTGATCCGACAATAATATCTGTCATCTTAGGATCTGACTGATTCGTGTCTATTTAGATTTGTAAATGCCCTACAAGAGATCTGAGGCGGTACATTGCAGAGATCTAAGGAGAAACACACGAAAATGTTTGTATATTATTAATCTTACTGATAAAGTGAACGTAAATGAAGATCGTGTTAACTGTTTTCATACAATATTCTTCAAGATTGTTTAAGTATATATATACATATAATTGTAAGCAATGCTAAATAAATAAAATTTAAAAAAAAACACTCGGCTTCTTTCATATAATATTAATATTGAATAGGTATATTTGGTCAAGTGTACATATATTCCTATTTAAACAATCTATATATATATAATTGTTGATTCTATTAAAGCCACTAAGTAATATACTTTTATTTTTAGCTGTACCTTTCCAAGAAAGAGACTAGCTCTTGTGCTTGGAGAGGGAGGTATTGAGTCCATTAATTTACTAGTTTGACTCTGAAAATTTAACGGAGTGACCGATAAGTAATTATGTTACTAACACTAATTAATATTATTAAATAATGGATCGTAGTTATTATATTAAATTAACTTAATTTAAATAACAAATTATAATAATACTATATAATATAATGATACTGGTGTAACATATATGTATGTATATGTAGGTATAACCTCAGTTAAATTCCATCTGTAATTCGTTGTATTTCCAAATATACTATAATTTTCAGAATTTCAAAAGTCAAATCTTTTTGCAGCTATAAATAGTAATTTTAGTAAATTTTTTAAATTGAACACATCAACGTCCCAAATTTCAACATCTTTTATCTTATAATAACAATCAATGTGGTTTTCACGTTTACATTTATTATTTTTATAAATATACGTACTTGCAATTAATCAATATTTATGGTCTAACTATTTTTCAAAGTTAAGCGCTATGCTTTGAAAATAATTAATTTTAGTTTTGTTTTACCCGTCGCCTTAGACACAAGACATGCTACTGAGTAAAAAATAAATAGTTTGGTACTTATAAGAAAAGCTAATAATATTATTTCTATTTTATCAGACATGTTCGGTTTGAAATTTTTCTAAAATAAATTCCTCTTTGTAGATAGATAACTTCTAAGTTCTGGTTCCAATGTTTCCTTCTACTGCCGCTACGCGGCCTTCGACTAGAATAATATATGCGTTTATTATTATTGCTTTCTGTTAACTGTTACTTTTACTTGAATATAATTTAAACTAGAGCAGTTAAACGAGCTCCCATGGAGCTTCCAATTGTAAATATGCAAATAACTGTGTGCAGTAAAATGCATCATCAGAGGTTTTAAATATCTTCGTTCACTTTTGTACATATAATTTAAATATTTATTTGAAACAAATTTTATTTGTATAAAACAGTGAACAATAAGTCATTTCTATATAAATATAATTTATTAAAATTGTACACTGAAATATTTTATTTTATTATTTCTCTTATTCAATAATATATTGTATTTCACTTGTGACTGGCTTAATCTTTAATTGAAAAATAGATACGCTTTATCCTAAATTCGCTCTAATTAAGCTTCTTTATTTTTTATAAACATAATGGTTACCTAAATTAAAATAACATTCATCAGCTTCGGTTTTATATTATGGTTTAATGTTATTGAAACTGAATTGTAACTGTTATATCAAACATTTGTAAATATAAATTATTAATAATTAAAATGGAATTCACAATTCACATTAATACATATTATTTCTATATAATTTTCTAAAATAAACGTCTGTCAGGTGCCTCTGTAAACGAAAATATATATTTATTTGATAGAATGATTTGAACAAAATAATGGAATGACATTTGAATATTTTGATAGGTAATCAGCGCGTAAAAAATATTCTAATAATAACTTTTTTCTCAGATTACAGCATCTTTACGCTTCTTCATTTATCATACTCACATCTCAATCTTAACTGATAATATAGTAATAATGATTTATTTTCTTTAGTAATAATACGTTTTGATCCCTATTTCAACTCATCACACACATACAAAATAATGTTTTACCTCGTACAGGAGCTAATGACGTATAAGGAACAGATTCTACAGTTGACCATTAGATATTACTGTTTCTTAAAAATAGCTAAATACTATGTAATTATGAAACAAGCGTATCAGAGATCGACAGCGTAGTATATTTGAACCAATCAAAGGAAAGCAAAACAAAACAAAATTGAATTGAATGCGGATGTATGTGGTTGATCAACATCACGTTGGTACTTGGGCACTATTCAACTAATCTCAAAACAAACTCATAGACTGAAGCGAAAATGTGTAATCTATATACAATATATAGTAATATTTTGCAGTCGTATTTTCAACGATTTTTTAAATAAATTAAGTATTTAAAAACTATTAAGTTCTCGTTATTATTGTAGATGTATATAATTCCACATATTATAAATTTATTTAAAAATTCCTTAGGTAATAACATTATCTTCAAAATGCTATAATATATACTTAAAAATGAGACAGTTATGTGTATGACATTAAATGTAAATCCCTGGAGAGCTTCAGAAAAGTATTTGAACCGTTGGCCTTGCAGTCACAAGTACCGGAGCCACATAACGGCGAAAGTGATATATTATGGACTATACATGGACTTGTTTTCACTAAATTATTTCAAATATTACAATTTATCTTTTGAAGAAATTTAAAGAAAGATGCAAACGAGACGAGGAACGATTTATGTCGTCAGCGTTATAAATAACTCTTTGGCTGCCGGCAGTTTACAGAGATGGGACAATGAGATGTATTATTATATTGCAGTTATTAATGTCGCTTCTATGGAAGCGGTAGTTTGTTTGAAGGTCGGACATTGGTCGCACAAAGGGTTGCATTGCAATCTTTTAAAGGAAAGTTATTTTGTTTCACTCAATCCGAGCCAAAAACTATCAAACATGTGTCAATTTTTAAAAAATATGTAAAGTAGAGTCAAATTTCGATATTTAAAATAAATATAGTCATTTTTATTTTAAATTTTTACTACTATTTGCATAATTAGTAGTGAGAATAAGAATAACTAACATTCGTTTTACGCACCACCCAAAGATCCCCAAAAAAAAAATTTATTTGTTCCAATTGTTATATCTGAATACGTTACAATTGACGAAGCTTTATACAATGATTAGATACCGTGAATGGTTTGTAGTTTTTAAGTATCGGCCTGTTTGCAGGTAAATGTTTTATTAATAAAGCAAAGATAATAAATAAAAATATAAATGTTTTATTGATTATCATATAAATTTGTCTAATTTATTTTACTCTCAAACTATTTTCAATTTTAACTTATTTTGATTAACGAAAAATAACTTTGTAATAATATACGATTACACAAAAATAATAGCTTAATATAAATAATTTTATTGGGAATATTTAAAAAATTTAAATACAACTTTAATTCTTGGGATCATCGTGTCAACCTATATTATTTTACATCCACTCAATAATATAATATAATTAAATATGTACGTATATTCAATTTAAATAATTGATTTAAAGTTTCTAGTGGTGTTAAATTATTTTTGTATACCTACATATACGCGATATATTGAATTTGATTAATAATACCCATACATAATGTTAAAACTCATTTTCTTCGTACACACAGTGAACGGGAATAGAACAATATGGGGTTAATATTAAAATAACTTATAATTTTATAGGGTTGAAAACACAATTAATGGCAAAGATAAATTTATTATTGAATATCTATATTATAGAACAACTAAATTGAAATTGATTAATGTAATAATGACCATGAATCATTTTGCAAACCTTTAAAAATGAAAAATTCTTCCTTTTGATACCTTATATTTAGTGATGGTAAACCGTTACGTGACTGTGATTGTATCGATGATTGGTACCTGAGATTTAACGATGATTGGTAATTAAGATTTAACTATCGGAGGCTTACTTTCTAGTGTACCAGTCATTGATCAAAAAATGACGTTAATCAGTTATCAATCATCGTTACAATCGAACACAACCACAGTCAATATAACAGTTAAAATAACGGTTTAAATAACTATTTTACCATCACTACTTATATTTTAGTATGTATGTTCGTGATCATGATCAATAACGTTTAAAAATGTACTACTAACTACTTACTAAGGATGCGCTATGAAAATATGATCAATTTATGACTTGCCTGCAGTCCTTCGATCATAATATTAGTGTTATTGTAAAAATGTGAACAATGCATCTATTCCAATGTAAACAAGCGACTATCAATAGCTAATAATGTCTAGCGTTCATACGTTTTACTACGAAAAAGTCATCAAATACAAGCCACGCGTCAAACGAAAATAAAAATACCATTATTTTCAAACTACAATATTTGAAACACTTTCTTTGTGGATTTTTAGCTTGTATTGTGACAGTTCTCGGGACAATATTGGGGATATTTATGGCCGTCCGAGGAGACATCTCTCCGTTGGTGTAACTGTTTGTTCCGTGGGCTGTTTATTGCTTAATTTGCTCCGTTATTGAAGGGGTTGGTTGGTAAAGCCTTTACCAACCCTTCTGTAAGGAGAAACATTTCGGAACTTTACTGTTTTAGAAGAGTTGACCTCGGCAAGTGGGACTGTTCAATTCCTGTTGTAATTGCCCGCAATTTCGTAGAACGGCGTATTTACGAAATATTCCCATACTGTTTGCCATTTGCCTTGAAATATTCAAGCGTATAATAACTAAAATTCGCAAAAATATGTTTTAAGCATTTATTTGTTTCATTTTTTACAGCCCTTTAAATAACAGTTCATTTTATTATCTTAGCAATAACGTAGTTCGCTAAAAAAAATATTAAATATATTACATTTAAGCTCTAATGATGTTATTGTACTTATTTTCAGAGTGTCTACACTATCTTATACATACCAATATAGCTGACATTGAAAAACATTATAGAATAGGTATATGTATAATGTATATAAAGTATCACGAAGATCCTATTTAACAATCCGTCCGTGTAGCTCAACAATATAAAACTAACATATTTTGCGTTTCATTATAACATGAAATAATGAATAGCAAATAAAGAGTAGGAAAAAAAGATTTGTTCACGTGAAAGTGTAACATTATCGATTCAAACAGAGTAATTTATTTTGCTATTATATAATTTTTATTTTTTATATAAATTAAAGTTTTATAAATTCGTAACATATATATATTTCCGACGGGTTATTTCTAGAATAACTTGCATTGATTAAAATAAAAGTTAAATTGTTTAATTGTTAACTTCCACGAAACCAAGTATCAGCTATACCTGACTATTTTCTTACTTAATACCATTTATAGACAATATTACAAAATTAATTTTAGAGTGGTCAACAACTACCAAAGAGTAATATAATAATAATAATAATGGATAATTTGTATAGCGCCATTTTCGTAAAAACTTTCACCTCAAGGGCGCTTTACACATAATATGTTTTTTAAAATTAAAAAATCGTTATTTTCACTTATGGAAATGTTTGAATAAAATTACAATTTTAATAATAATAATAATAATAATACATTATCTGTAAAATATTTTTTCACGTTCAACGTTTAACAACTCGAGACATACGAAGTTGAAAATTCCACTCATTTAAATAATGAAATAATATTGGGCGACAAGACTCGTGATTCTTCATCCGTTCATCCGTCTGGAAAACGTCGGCGTCGGCAAAGGATACTAAATTGGCCCCAACAAAAAGCATTGTTGCACCAACAATTGCGACCAATTGTCCCGAAGATTGTAAAACAATTTAAATCCCTGTGTTATCCGCAGTTTGACTGCCGTAAGAAATTGCTGACGAAAGCTACCATTATTTAAGACTGGAGAAACATAAATATTTTTCGGCAAACAAGAAAAATAAAAAAAGCAACATCTAACTTTACAACACGTGGAACATTGACACAGTACGACCGACAGAAGAGAAAAGTGAAATTGTCACCGAGAGCGAGTTTTTATTACTTTTACATTATATGTCCATGACACTGTATGACAAGAATATCGTCACCTAAGCCGCATATCTCAATTTGTTGCCAAATTAAGATATTTATATAATTGTATTTGAATTATCGTGGGGAATCGTTATATATCACTAGTTTCACGATAGCATCCGCTAGGGGCGTGCAAATCAAGAATCACCACATATCTGTAACCTCCCTGTTAACTGCGCATAAGTCAAGAGAATCGTACCTAAGTTTTGTTCAGTTTCAGTTTAGAAAGAGTCTGCTCCTCTTTACAACTCTAGAAAGGTAAGTAATACTTCTGTAATTCTACAAAAATCAACTACAAAAATCATTTAAAAATATGTCTTTCTCCTGTAAAATACACAATTCTTAGATATATGGTGTTGTTGCTTATGTGACGATATTTGAAGTAATTGTTGGCAGAACAAAGCTGGGCTGGAGTATATTTGGAATTCGGGGGTCTAAATATAATTTTAAAAATTATCTTCCGCTGTGTCTTAAATAAAAGTGTTCCACCAATGTACCTTCCTAATGCTTACGTACTCATGAACAAAAGATACATCCAATAACTTAGACTCGGTAACGCAAAGTCATGGTAAATGCATGTTGTGCATCACACGAGGAGAGAAAAAGAAAAACACAAGATAAAACCATATAATTTTACGGAAATACGTGATAACGAATAACAATGGACAAAAAAAATGTGGGTAGTAGAAGTGTTAATGATGATGATTTCCAAGAATATAATATTAAATTCTCTTTTTATATATTGCTATATGGGACATCACATCAGGACGGTCGTACTAAACTTCGAGCAACAACAGATTTTCCTAGATTTTTACATATTTTATCACGTTTGGAATGATGTATTATTTTAAGAACAGCGTAATTATATAAATGCATATGTCAACTGCTTTCATCTAAGATCTCAAATTATGAAAGTTCATTATTGGATAACGTTGAAAAGCTTAGCGACTGCGTAGTTTATTAAAAATAAGCTTTTAAATAAATACGATACCATTCTCCTTCTTCACTATCTTCAAACTCAATACAGAACAATTAGTTAGTCTCTGTTGGTTCATATTTATATTAAATTATTTTTAAAAAACTTACAAGCTCAGAATAACTTGTGAATATTATTTAAATGAAAATTATTTATGAAAATTATTATTTAAATGAAAATGAAATTTAAATGATTTATGAAAAGTATTTAAAATATGAATTAAATATATTAATTAGAAAAATATACATATAAAATCAATTTTATCGAAAAATATCATTGATGCGCCACCGGGATTCGAACCTGCATCTCTTTCCTAATCGAGGAATGTGCATTATCCAACTATGCTACAGCGACAATTTTCGAATCTATATGTTACCTTTTTGATATTAATACATTTAATCGTTCCATTATTTGAAAGAGCCATCTACCTTATTTATTATTATCACAGACCTATGTTCTGAATAATTAGAACTTTACAATAGGAATGTGTTCTCCTAATATTTTATTGTACTTCAAAATTCGCGTCATGTACTTTTTAAATTTCTATTATCTCCTTACTAGTACAATCCAAATTTTCAAACCACCCAACTGCTTTCTTATATAATCCACATCAGCTAATCATATTTTTAAATGAACACTTTCAAAATACATGGTTAGGTGCAAAGTGGTTGCTATGATTAATAGTGGTTACTTACTTTTTAATTATGTTTATTCTTTTCTCTAGAATTATTCCAAGCACGATACCTATGTTTGCATTAATCTTCATCTTACATTATAATTTATGTTATTCTCCCAGGTGCCCTTCTCATTGTCATTCTCCCTATCAGTATTAATTAATAGTTTTTTCCTAGAAAAAAGAGCCAAATACTGTAGTTGTTTAAAATATTAATTTATTTTACACATCTCACCCAAGTATAACTAGACAGAAATACATGATTTGTATGTATTTATATGTGTAGATATATCTAAAAAAAATGTAAATTATAAAGGTACTGGAAATTTCCCATTGCTTATACAAGTATAATTGAATTATTTCTCCAACAAATTTGAATTGAAATAAACGAGGATTTGACTTTATTTTTAAATCAGTTTTTGTTAGAAAATAAATATAAGGAAGTAAAGTACATATTTTTGTGAAAATGTATGTATACAAATGTATGTATTTGGGAAGTATGTTTGATGGAAACGGAAAGGCTGAGAAAGATATCGAAAGGAGGGAACGAAGTGAACGGCGCTTGGAATGGAATTATATCTAACGGAACTTGTCAACCGAAGTACATAATGGAGTCGTGGTACTGACACTGATGTACGGAAGTGAGGCTTGGAGCTGACGGAAGAGGAACGTAATTAGACTGAATGCAGTTGAAATGAGATTACTTGGGCGTATATGTGGCAGATCTATTTATGACAGAGGAAAGAATAAAAAAATAAAGAAATAATGCAAAGCGGATCTTAGTATAGTGAGTAAGATTAAGAAAGAATCACGTAGGTGATTTGGTTATATGGAACGGATGACTGAGAAAAGAATGGTAACAAAGATATATGACGCAAGTGTTGATGACACCAAAAGTAGAGGACACCTGCGAAAAACTTGGCATGACCAGGTAAACCAGATACTGGAAGATGGTCCAGTTAGTTGCCTCAATATCGGCGAGCTTGTATGAGAAGATGTATGAATGTGGATGAGGCGAGAATTGTGTGTCAGGACAGAAGATTGTGGCACTCTCTCCTCTCTGCTTATCCCCGCAGAGAAACGGCGTGAAGGTAAGTTCATTAAAAAAAAAAATTTGATGTTTTTATCAAATTACGATGTTTTCATTTTAATCTTTAATGAATATTATTTTAATCAATCTGAGTACCTAACTACACTCAGAAAATTAGAAGATAATTGTATTTAAAATGAGTAGTTTCCATGTTTGTTGTACACGAGTATGCAGTATAAATATTTGGCATTGTTGAACCGCTACGTTCTCCGTGAGTCTAAACATTAACATTGATTTATTAGTATCTAAAACAGTGACAACCTAAGGTCACAAAGAAGGCCCCGCTTTGGGCCCGCTTCATGCCATTGTATCCAGCTAACTGCAATCATAACAGTTAAAGCACAATGGCAAGGGCGTACGACCAAAAAAGAAAAAAAACTAATTGCTTTCAGTTTCTGGAAGAAGATCGGAGTCCGATATTATGTCATTTTTTTCTTTATGAGTTTATTGCAGCGTCTTCTGTAGAAGTTTCCCACTCGAGAGTGAAGAGTGACAAGGACGCGCGCTCGTTCGGTCTTGCATTTCCACTAATGTTAGAGTGAATACTGCTCTGCTGCATTAGGTATGTAAAATACGCCATTTTACGGGGACATCTGTAAATAGTTTTGACACGTGATACTTTTACACATATTTTTTCTAAGAATTCCAAGATTACTTACATACTGAGTCATTTTTACATTTTCCAATAATATTATAGTATGTATACTTTACGTATTTTCAAAGACCTCTTCTTTAGTGGCTTCTCAATTCATCTTTTTTTCTTTATATTAATAACCTTGTTTCTGATATTTATTGAGATGCTCAAAGTTACAATACTCGTAATATATGTTACAAAACAGGCACCACGACAAAAACTCCACGGATATTAGATCCAACGACATAACGTCCACAAACAAAATTTCAAAATGATTTTTCAAGAAAGGCTTTCAAGAAATCGATGAATCGATGAATAACTAAAATATGCATAAAAACTTTCGCAGATTACAAAAAATAAGTAACCGATCGACACAAAGTTTAATATTATTTAATTATTTTAAATTTTAATCAAATCAATAGTAGGCCGGGTCTTTTGTTATGGGCGTATTGTCGTTAAGCCAAATGTCCATGGAGCTTTTGTCGTAACACGTACAAAATAAACTAAGCGCTTATACTATGAAAATGGGTTTAATTTGATGGTATCCCGGGACGAGACTCAAACCACGACGGAATAGCTAGTAGATACGTCATAATATTATAACAGTTTAATATTTTTTATAATGTAGATATATTTCTTGATTGTTAATAATATTCATTCATTTGTTTTATACATTGTTCATTTTTTTTGTCTGTGCTTATAAAGAAACAAAAATCTCAAAGCGGATTAAATTTTATTATGAGTTTTTTCTTTGTTTTTTATTATCTTGTATTATTTTACTACATTTTTCAGTATTTGCACATTTATAAAAATATATTTATAGTCATTCAGATTATTTCATTTTATACATAACTTATTTTACACATACGTGCTATCCAAATGAGATTTCGGGACCTAATCTTTGATACACAAACAAATAAAACAAAACGAAGAGTTTTCACTTTGGAAATATTGTATTTGCTTAGTTTGAAGTTCTGCGAAGAGTAAACTCGTAGTGTAGTTACACTGTAAATGAAAGCATTCGTCAAAATTAACTATTTTCAAGATTTCTATCTCCAAAACCATAATACCGAGACATTTTTGTAAGCCATGCGATTCAGAGGCACAGTTTCGCTATGGACTTTTAAGGGGTTACACAGTTACACATAACCCAGGAATATTCTAAAAAAAAAATCTCAAACTGTTTGAAAATGGCACCATTTTCGTTTCAAATATTAGAGTTTTAAACAATATCATTTCATTTATGTCTCGTTATAAATTTAATTTAATTCATATTAAGTGCATCAATTAGAAAGATATACATACAGATAAAATTAATTTATCGAAAAAATATTTTAGCTGCCACCGGGAATTGAACCAGGAACTCTTATCTGGGAAAGAGCGCTGACCAATTAATAATAATAATGTGTTCTCTATAAAATAATAATAATTTATTTATCTATTCTTAGTACAGTGTGTTATATTATAATCAGATACTACATATAAATTGTATTAAAGTGTGTCCAAAAATGTAATAATATTTAAATATTATATTTTGATTGTAATTTTGTTAAATACCCATTTTTTGACTAACAAATAAAACAATATTAAACACTGAATAAACTGTGACTGAAAAACTTTTCCAATCGGTAAAAATAGCCGTAAGTTTGAAAAGTTCTCATTCTCACGCGTTGGCTCTCTCCAAGGTTATTGTTTATTGATTGGTAGTTGGTTTGTATTAAAAAAAAATTATGGTCATCGTTTACGAGAAGATATATCTCTTAGCTCCTGACATCCAGCTGTTTTCCGGAACGTCCGGTCGAATTTTCGGCGAAAATTTTAACGATCTTCAACCACGTAGGCCAATATACCTGTAATATAATAGATTAAGTGGAATTAGTGTATTTGTATGTACTCGTTTACTTAGTAAATTCAAACTAATTTTACATACAACCTGTTTGTGAATTCTCTTCAATTTATTTTTTTAGAACTTAGAACTATAGTCGTTGAGCATTTGATGTGATGTGATTACAAACTTTATCAGAAAAATCTGATTAATTTGCAATGACTGCGGAGTCGATCTTATATTTTATAAAATATTTATTTTAAATACTTAACAGTTTTATAAATAAAATTCTAAAACTTTTGTACAGCCTATTTTTGTTTATTACATACAAAATAGTGCAAAGATTCAAACACCTTATTTGTAAATAGAAAATGATAAAAATAATATAGCACAACATAATTAAAAAGTATAAAATAATAAATGCACAAAAAGAAACCGAAAGTGGGCGTTTTTTTTACACATAAATATTTTTATTTGTCTAGTTCATGTTCAGTCATAGAAGGGTGATATGGCTTTATTTATTCATTATACATATATGAAAAGGATGGTACATCTTTTTTATTTTTTCAGGTATTTCATTTTTTTTAACTATGTCTTTACCACACACTATTGAATTACTTTTTTTCCCTTATAATTACTTTAATATTATAATACTGTGTACATAATGTTACTAGTAATTGAAACAAACTCACAGTTTTTATTTTCTTGGCATTTGTTTTTCCGTCTTAATTCTAATTCTAATTTTTATTGAAATCATTTTATTGAGTTTTTATTATAACCAATACAAAAATTAAACATATTAATTTCCATTAGATTAAATAAATAAATTTTGTTCATTTGCTCGCATTCAATCTACTGAGCGTCGTACACGTGATCATATAATGTTTCAATTTACAGATTCGCTCTATTTCATAACGGTGCAATTGTATCATTCATGGCACAACATACAATTCGCTTTTAACACTTAAGCACTCCGAATTGTTCTTAAGGCCGAATGATGAGGATTTACCAGATTTATGTATTTACGGCCCATGTCCAATCTGCAATTACGAACAATGCCTTTAATGGTCAGGTTTGTTTTGGAACATCGAACCCAATGCCATTTGCATTGTCTCTTTATGCATGTTCCGCTGGACATTGTGCCAGGGCACGCTTTTCTTTTGAAAAGGTAATAACAAAAGCGCATTAGCTTCGACAATAACAATATTTATCTAGAGTTAGTTCGCTGAGAAATATAAGAAATTCTATAATAGTGCGCGTATATTTTCATCCATTTTAGATTCGTCAGACCGCAAGGTGCATATATCTTATGAAAGACAGGTTATTAAAATACTCATGTATGTCCTCAAATATAATATGATCAAAATTTTAATAAGGTTTAAATGATGTCATATGTTATGTATCCCGTGAACAACACGATGCAAAAATGCTACAAATTCAACCATAACAAGCCCTATCTACAGCCGTGGTTATTCCATTTCTTCGGCCACATTATGTGTCAAAGTGACAACCTAGAATAACTAATCTTACAATAAACCAATTTCGTTACAATTTTGCAATAAAGGAGTATAATTCTATTGAATATATATTTATTAGAACAATTAGAAATCAACAAGAATTTAAATAATATCATCAATGAACAAATTAATATCTGCAATTCTCCTTAATTAAATATATTTAACTCTACATAAGTAGGTTGATGTCTATGTATACAAAAAAACATATTATATTATTTGTCTTCACTTGAATTTGTATTAAATATAGGTATAATACATAATGTTGCTAATGATAATTAAACATATAAAATGTTATTTTTTCTCATCATTAATGTGTTAATAATGGACATTATCCTCGGTATTTCCAACATTGTCAATTTTAGTATTAAGGGAATGTTGTATTGATAATTTCCTAATATGTAATAATAAAATTTGTAATAAAATTTGTATATATGCTCAGCTGATAATGGCCTAGATAGCCAAAACGATCGTCCAATTAAAACAAAATTAAACATAGAACTAAAAAAATCTACTTTGATTACTTGTGTTGATAAACTTGTTACATTGCTTTACGGATATTGCTATCATCGGATCACAGAATTAAAAGATTAAACTGTATACAATACTAACACACTGGATACTCAATAAGGATGTGAAGTTTGATCTCTCGCTTTAGCGCAAGAAAGCAGGCTGCATATCGTAGAAAATAAAGTCTTGAGCAAGATTTACGACCTAATACGTAATAATGAGGGGATATAAGAACTTGGATCTTTTTGGAACTGTATAATACCCCAGTTATCTTTGGGAAGGTGAAAACAAGGAGGTTATAATAGGCGAGACATGCAGATGTTTGAACAATATTGGGTTTTCAGAATTTTCTAATCATTCGATAGAAAATGGTCATGGTTTTGATAAAAAATTGGGATTGTCAATTTTGCATGTAAACGGTGTTGGTCATAAATGAAATAATTTGGAATCGTTGGAGATAAATAAAGCGTGTAAAACTAATCAAAATTATAAACAACCAATTAAATTTAACTACGAGTCCCATTCTAAAATTTCTTCCTAAAAATTATATAAGTAACAATTTGAGTTAGGTACTAAATTTATTTTTTAAATAATTAATGTTTATTAAAAATAGATTCTGGTAAAGAAACAATATATTTTGACTAGTATTGACATTCTGAAGAAGAAAATGGTATTTTTCGAAACCGGTAGATGTATTTAAAATTAAAATAATGAATTTTAACAAGATAGTTAATTTTGCTAATTTCAAAAGTATTTTATAGTTTTGTTTTTATTAATTCTTGCACTTTTACTTATGTACCGTCACGCCGTTTTCCCGCGGGGGTAGGCAGAAACGATAGAGCGCCAAACTCTTCTGTCCTAACACACAATTCTCGCCTCATCCAAAATCATACGTCTTCTCATTCAAGTTCGCCGGTTATTGTAGCTTTTAAGAGTATAGTTATAAGTACAGTATCTGGTTTACTTGGTCGTGCCAAGTCTTGCGCAGACGTCCTTTATATATGATCGTATTTTTAATTTAAGTATACATTGTTTCCTAAAGAACATCACGTTGATTTATCAATTAATAGTGATTTAAACATAGTATTTTTTTCTAATTATTTATTAATATGATTCTGTCATATTAATTAATGTCTTTTTAGTATTTTATAAAATTAAATTTCTCGGTACCGAGTACCAGTTAACTAATCTTGATATTTTGGCAATGGCGAATTAGTTCTATGAATGAACTTTCCGCGAACATAAACGTTTCGTCGCTTCTGACGTACTCAAATATAATTGCATTTGAACCAAGTTTGCCACCGTAATGATGCATGTACATGGATGAAAATCTCTCATCTCAAAGACTTGGCGATAAAAGTCGATATTCATTTGTTGTTTATTCTGATCTTCGTACAAAATACAATACATAACGAACTCCGTATTGTCCATTACACAAGTATCGGGTCGTGTCTGGATACAAGTCTACAAAAATAGTCATGATAACCCAGGGATTCCTCTATCGTGGGAGATCTTCAAAATGGTGAACAGATCCACTGATTTCCGTGGCTTGATGCGGTTAAATATTGGCTTGCAACAACGCATCGAAAGCAGGGTGTGTCATTGTTTAAGTAACTGGCGCAATACTGTGCCGACATCAGCTATGTAATGAGATCCGAAACGTTGGCCACAGAGGTCGGATACAAGTGACAGAATAGTCAAGAAAAATACACTCTACCAGAATAAGATTATATTACGGAGAACTGGACCTCGCGAAATCTGAAAAAATTGAAAGCTGGCTATTTCAGAAGTGGACTTCAATAAACGAATGCAGAATTGCAGTGAATACGACGACTATCACGCTGTTCCTCTCCGGACCGGAGAGGAGAGAACCCCACAGTGTTCTGTAATGACAACATTTGAGGCATATTGAGGCTTCTAACAGAACTTCTGGTTCACCTTGTAATGCCAAGTATTTTGCGAACATTTTCTCATTTTGGCAAATATTAATGATGTTCATAATAGAATTGGTACTATAAGGGCACCAATTTTATTGTGAACCATCTCAATATTTTGTTTTTAAAAAATTACTTTTATGGAATGTTCATTTTGTACCAGTATTCTTATTCACCATAGCTAACACATTTAAAAGCGGTTAACATTATTTTAAGAGACACGCGTGCAGATAGATGACATATTTTTGGCGCCACTGACATAAATCAACACCGGAGACCAATAAAGGGCCGAATAAATAAACAATCTCGGCCAGTGTTCCGGATGTGGCAGGGGTAGATTTATTTTTCCAGCACTATGTGGCCTCTTGGAACTTGGCGCGCACGCTCTGACAAAGAGCTGTTGTGTAAATATTTGGAAGACGAGGCCTCGCTAAATTATTAAATCCTGAGCATATTAGGCAAAATGAAGATTTAAGAAATGACCATCGGATAAACACCACCTTCGATATCATCTGTCATTCATTATCTACCCCAGGTTCGAGAACCCTGTGCCTTGATACAATAATGAAACATCGTTTTATTTTTCAGTGTCATAATCTTGACATAGTACAACTATGAAAATCCCTCCGTCAATCTCTAACTATAACTTAAACTTGCATTCTAAATACAAACCGCCATAGATGATCTTCCTTTTAAGCCAACACCCACATAGCATATTAAGTCTTAATACTTAATCACTAATTCACCATAATAAAGTTGCAGGGTTCCATAGTCCAACATCCATGTTTTTTAAGTTCAAGTTTAAATAGTAGAACTATAACTATATATATACATTTTTTTTTTTAAAATATTTTCACGTTTCCTTGCCTTGTATGTTATGAATTCGATCTTATTGTGTTTTGCCTTCAATGAGTTTTGGTTTCTAAAACAGGCTTGCCTAGTTGAGCAATGCATTTAAAATATGTGTAAAATATATCTTAAAAACTGTCTTTTTTTGCAGTTGCACAAATTTTATATATGTCTAAATAAATAAATAAATAAAATAAAATATTAATTATCTTCCGATACGTTCCATTGACGCCAGCTTTCCGAAGCCATCCGCTGGTTAAACACTTCAGCAGATATGTCCACAATATCGAAATGTTATCAGGAATGTAAAAAAGTATACCTTTATACTCATGTATTCTTTTCATGAATATATACAAAGAAATCATCAAATTTAAGTATATCATAATTGGCGAAACATTCAATGTTACACAATAGAAATTAAAACATAAATATTACTTATGAACCTACAACAACACTATATAAACAATTGAATATTACTTTTATCGTGACTATAGTTTCGAGAAGTATAGTCCCTTTCATCAACAGGTGTAACAAAGTTACACACTCACAGAAGTTCTTTCCAAACAAACTTATACATAGATTCATTTACAAAATTTTATACAATGCTTATACATTTTTGCGACGAAGAAGAGAGTCCTAAACACATAAATCAATAGACTAAATATATGCATTTACTTAATGTACCTAATAGATACAAAATAATAATAATAATAATAATATTGGATTTGTGATGTATAAACCATTTTTTGTGTCATGTAGTAAAAAAAAAAATAAAAATAAAACATCGGTGAAATTGATTTATTTTTCATGATAAAGGTTTCGACCCAGGATTGTATTATATTAAATGATTATTTTTAAAATGAAATAAGAAAAACAAAAAAAGTAAATTTTCTGGCACACACCTAAAATTTTCACACGACTAAAAATCATTCGTGGGACTAAAACACGCTGTGTAAGTTAATGTGTCATCAATTGGTCATCAACATTTACCGTTGTCTCTGTTCCCAAGTATCTATCACTCTCAGACCTTTTCCCTGAATGGTAACGATTTTAGTGCGTGACGTGTTATCATCTCCTGTTCTACATGTTGAGTTTTAAGAACTTTTCTTAAATCGAACTGCGCAAGAATATCACTAATTTTTCATTCATAATTTTTTGTTCAAAAATAGAAATGTGTTTCACAAAAAATAATATAGGTATATCACATCAATATTCGTACTTTTATTAAAGTAATCTAAGCATATGTGCGCGTGAATATGAAAACAGAATTAATTTGGTTGTCTCCTGAGGCAAAATTATAAAATTATAATTATAACACTAGACGAATGTTTCATTCAAAACCATAAAATAATAATAACGCAAAGAAGTTTCACTTGGAACATGGAACACGCGAGCTCGGCACACATCCCGATATTTTTTTGTTATATAAAATCAACTTGATAACTCGATAAATATATTATATACAATTGCTCTCATGGCACTAATTGTCTACCACGTTATTCTCAAATTTGTTCATTGCAGATTTGCGGTTAAAATGGACGCAGATCGCTGATCAGTCAGCACCCAGGAACCAGAAACAGTAGGTCAATAAGCAAGTGGACCAGTGCACTGACGGCAGATGGAGCCTGGACGACCACCCGCGCGCCAAGCTGGGAGGCCGGTCCCATACTGTCACGTCTTGCGAGTAATTCCGTCACCCACACCGCAGTATCTACCTTATTGAAAAATAATACTGATTCATTTCGACAATTAAGGGCTGCTTCACTATTCTATATTTATGCGACTTATCACTTAGCACCAGTTAGCGCTATCCAGTTATTGATTACTGTATCCCATGGACAATAATATATTATATGTATCTGAATGTCTGTCGACAAATCGTATAAAAAATGTATATAGTATGTTCTATGTTCGAACCCATCCATTCACTATTTTAGAAAGAAAAAAATTACCTATATTTATGTGCCTATGTTACTACTTCCACAATCAAGCATTCTGTGAGCCTAGATTAAAATCTGACCGGCTGCGACTGTTTTTAACTTTGGTGTTTATTAAAACCTAAATCTATAAGATATCCCAAAAATTTGCGAAAGCGAGTTACGGCTCCCTGTTTTTTTTTAATTCTGTATATTTAGTTAAGACACAGACCGCTTTATTTAAAAGCTTGGCTGTGAAAGCCCGAATATAACCAGTTGCTAGATAGCGTCGCAGTAACCGCATATACGCGTGCAAACGTCTCTGAAACGGTATATTAAGTAGATACATATTTAAAATTAATATATCAATTTCTATATATTTGTTTGCGTTGCTTCGTTAAATTAAGTTGTAATGTGGTAGAACATGTCCCTTTTTCTAAATTGATTTATTTTAATATTTTCTGTTGTAATGGTTTTCCAGAAATTTTCAATCGTTTATTAGAAAAAGATCATACGTTTGATAAAAAATTGGTATTGTCTGTTTTACATATATCAATATTGGTCTTAAATTGAATAATTTAGACTCATTAGAGTCATCAGTTTAAATGCAAACGTGAAAAATTGCAACCATAGTCTTGCATACTTTTCACGAAAAGTGCAGTTCTGGTTCCACGAAATGAGGAGAAATTACGCAATTACTTTTAAAGGTCCAAACTTGAGATTAAAACTGCTACAACAGTATTTCGAATTACCTAATTGCATCTTGTTTTACTCTTTATATATTTTTTTATATGCTATCCAATTATATCTTGTTCTACTTCATATATATATACAATTTTTTTTTATTTTTATACATTGAACATTGGACTTACTTTAAGTTTTACGTTTTAATTATATGTTATTGATTTGCATCTTGCTTTACTCTTTACATATACCATATACATACATACTCATACATTGAACAATGCATTTACGTTAAGTTTTACAAAGTATTTACCTGATTTAATGACATCTTGTTTAACTCTTTATATATAATTATTATTCGAAATAAGTAAAGCATGCTAAATTAACCAAAATATTAACCTAAAATCCTATCCTAAAATTTTTTACAATAATTTTGTATCATTAAATCAATTTTTTTCATCTTTATCGTCGTAACAATTCAAGTTAGGTATTGTTATTGTTTTCTTTTTAAATAGAATTTTAAATAAAATATAACAATTGGACATACACGGTTTTAATTAGTTTTTTTGAAAATAGATAGTGTATTAAATTTTACACATAAAGTGGTTAAAAACAAAATTTTAAATAATTAATATTTGAGATTAATTTTACATTGATTAATAAATTTTATGAAAACACTGGCCACTATTTGGCCAATCGGTTAAAATAGCATTACTGTTCTGTGATTAAAAATATCTGAAAAGTGCGATTCTTTATAAGGAGATCTGTAATTTTAGACTTGGCACGTTAAATGCGCGGAACGGAGCAGCCCCGCCAGACTTGGCAATGTTTGGAGTGTGAATCCGAACCGCACTTATCCCACTTGTGGTAATAAAGGCCCCTCCGGAGCGCACATCCCGCACACAATCGCACCCTTTACACTATACCACGGATTGCGCCAGAGTAGCAAAAAAGTAGTCAGTGGTCACCAAAACTGGAGCCATTCGAAATAATTGTGTAAATTGAAAAATTATCAAATGTTTAGAGAGACAAACTTTTTTAATGAGATTTACAGCAATTGAACATTAAATTAGTAAACAATTATAATTGAAGTTCTGAGATATTTATTTCATTATTTATTTTGAAACATAAGATCATTCCATATACATCTCATTAGACAAAATATTCTTCTTTTTTTACATAACATGCCAGGTAGATCAGAGACGACAAATAGAGTTTGATGAATGTGCCAAAATAAGCAAATGTATATTTTTTTAATGTTAATGTTTAATGTTTTTAATGTGGTTTGCTCTAGTATATGGAACGGATGAATGAGGAGAGAATGGAAAGAAAGATATATGACGCAAGTGTTGATGGCACCAGAAATAGAGGACGTCCACGGAAGACTTGGCACGATTAGGTAAACCAGAAAATGGAGGGTGGTTCTGTTAGAAGTCTCAACAATCGGTGAGCTTGTATAAAAAGATGTATGAATGTGAATGAGGCGAGAATTGTGTCAGGATAGAGGAGTGTGGAGTTTTATCCTCTCTGCCTACCTTCGCAGGAAAAACGAATTGAATTCAATGAATAAATATAGATACCTATCATACATCGGTATGTTTAACAATATTAATTTAATGTAAAGGCCCTTAATAAATAAGATATAATGAGAAACATGTAGATACATTCCACGAATTTTCTTAAAAATTGTGACTATGTGTTATCCTTAACAAACAAAGATTAAAAAGAAAACAAGAACATGGAGTAGAGTTCTATTAAATGAAACATTGATATTAGAGAATGTATTAAGAATATTAATATCGTATTGTACAATTATTGGTGTTTATGGTAGATTGTGGTCAATTTTAAAGGAATTTGAATTTAATAAAAATTATATATGTAGTTATTCTGACAAACCAATGCAAAAAGTTTAATATTTATAAAAGGAAAAACAATGATAATAAACGAATACATAAAATATTTATATGATATTAAAATTAAGAATTATTATATATCTATTATCATACAAAATTATAAATAGACGTGAAAATCGAATGACACAAAAAAGTTAATTCTAAATTGATAGCAATGAAGGCATATGTATATATTGACTTTAAGATTTAAAAAAACAGTGAATGTTTTAACAATTAAAGAATAAATATTACTTCGTAAAAAATATTTTTTCTATCTATTCTTACATCAGCGGTCAGTTATTATTTATTTTTATAATCCTCGATAAACTAAATATATTTTAAAAGGTTGTACAGCTCTGCAATATTTATCTGCAACAAGTATGATGCAAATGGCGTTATGTGGGATTTTTAACAGCTGCTTGAATACCGCCGTTTATTTAAACTAAATCTTTAGTAGGTTCAACCTCTGCATTCTAATCCTCCACAAGTTTACAGCTTTCAAATGTTTCTTTCAAACAGAGAGGGCCACTTCGGCGAGTTTGTTCATTCAAAAATTTACTACTTCAGGGCCGGCCAGGAAAATTAACACGTAAGGGTGAAAAACATATTTTCAAACATAAAAATTGAATTTCAATGTACTTAGTTGTTTCACAAAATTATTTCCATAAACGGATGTATGCAGTAGATCGATGGCGAAATAATAATAATATGTTATTTTAGTTTCTGGAATTTTGGAAATTCATCCTCGCCGGTTTCTCATGACTAGCCTACCCAACACGTGTACTAAACAAGGATGAAGATCATGAATAGTGGAGGTAGGTAGTTCGCGCTGTAGCAGAAAAACAGAAGAGCACTATGCATATTCACGAGCACCTGAAAAATAGAGAGTTACGTTACATACTGAAATTCAGACACATTGTTGCTGAGGGTTTTGTCAGCAGAGTAAAATACTTCGCTCAGTGCCTCTGTGCTTACTGTATTATATCAGAGTGCTTTTCCGTGGCAGGTGGATAAAGCTTAAATGTAATGAAAAAAAAATTGACACTTTTCGCGCCATCACACAACGCGCTAGCATAATTTAAAAACACAAAAAGCATCATTTTAAAATATCATCATCAGCCAATATTTCTCAAAAACAAATTATCGAGTGAGTTATCTTTAAATACAATCGTTTTAGTCTCTCACAAGTCATAGTGATGTCCGAAAAGCCGCCTTTTTTTCAAATGTCCACAGTATTTTTTTATTAATTTTGGTTTATCATCCCTATTGAGGTACTATTTCCAACGTTATTGTTTCAGAAATGTGAAAAAAAAATACAATTGTACTGCATTTTCATTAATCCAATACGAGGGTTATATAATAAGTACCCGTGTTAGGGAAGGAAACTCATATAATTTTTTTTATTTTATTTATTTCTCAACATAGTTTTCCTTCAGCTTGATACACTTAGTCCAGCGATATTCCAATCATTTTAAGCCATCCAATAAATATGATTTGTCGAACTCATCAAAATAAGTCTCTGTTTCGAAGATGACTTTCTAGTAAAAATGCACATATTTACTCGTTTTTTAAAAGTAGGTATGTAGGTATATATATTGTTGTAGATATTTATTATATATAAATTTGATATTTGTTTATAAATGTACACACAATGTAAAATTTATAGTATACAACTAATAATGATCTATATGTGGGCGTGTATTCATATTGTGTTTGTGTTTGTTTCATGATAAAACGCAATCTCATTTATCAACTGCAATAAAATGAAGCGATACGCCACTCGAGAGAAAGCCGAAATAAATTGAGTGGTTTTATCTTAAAAGTTCACCAAAAGCCAGCATATTATAATAATCATTCGTCCAATTTCTAAAGATGTCAACTGAAGCATATAGAGCCCAATAATAGTTCATTTGTGTATTTTGTTTTATTTATATAATAACATAGTTTTGCACTACAGCTAAAATAACACAGTTAATTCATTAAATAAAAAATAATGAGTAGTATATTAGAAAAAGAAAAATAATAATAAAAACAGTCCGTCCCTTGTTTCAGTAATAATTCAATTTATTAATTTTGTAATTGCAGAATATGTATGTTTTTGTCCTTCCTCGAGAAATTAAAAAATCTTGTTCCAATATATGATAGCTATACGGAACAAAAACATGGTTAAATAAATACAATAATATATTCCATGTATTGCTAGTTATTTATATTAATAACATTTGATACATAATACATTTTACATATTTTCAGTTTGTTGTTTCCTTCTACACTGGATCCACAAGTCTATATTTTGCAGTCACACTTCAGCCTTTGGAGTCAACCGATGAAACTTCTGTAATACATTAAGGAATATAGTAGACAGTCATCGACAATATGCTCCATGATTTGTGTGGCTCCACTCACATAGAGTAGAGTAAATCAACCTGAAATATGCACAGCATTCGTGGCACCCTGCATCCATCCCTCAACTTATTCTGAGTCAGTCAGATCAGTGGTAGGGTTGTCCAGGAGATATTCATTATGTTATTAAAATCGTTCATCTGCAAATGCCATTCGTCGTTGACATATCCGGGGGTATCCCCTCTGACTTGAAAAAAGTCATAAGACTTAAGAGTGAATTTATTGATTAGATAGGTTGTAGAATATCTGGGAAGTTAAATACAAAACAAATTCATTAAACTTATGTTTTTGTGGTAGTCATTATCATGTTAAAAGGCTAAAGTATATTGCCTCATAGCTACATATATTGATATTGTATAGCTGTATTGAGTTGTTCAAAACAAATGATAAATAATATACTCGTAAAAAGAAACTAAGAATAAATAATAAGATTCGATAATTAAATATACCAACTAGTGTGTGAACATGTTAGTGACTAAGAGATACCTTTCTTTCTTAGTAGCCAATATCTATTCAAAATGGAATGTAGTCCTCTCCAGTGCCACCCCACTGTTTTTACAATGTCATCCTTCCATCTAGCCAGAAGTCTTCTTCGATTTTTTCTACCCGTACACGGTCTCCACCTATCGGTATCACTTTTAACTCCGTATTTATCCTCTGGTATACCGTGTGCTGCCCGTTGATAATTAAAAATGGTATATAAGTAATTACGGTCATTCCACGGATCCAGTCATTTCGTAATCGAAATCATATCTGAGAGACATACCGAACATCGACCGATCCGTTGCTCGTTGGGCACCTAGTAATTTATGAATGGTAGGTTGGTTGTTGGTAGGATACATTGTTCAAAGATATTTGTTTTCAGGTGTAGTTGCATTAATGACGAGAATACATTTTTTACATATATTCTCGTAGCAACTAATGACAACATTATATGTATTTCGGTAGACAGAAATGCAAACTTGATGCATTTTTTTACCATCTTCAGTTCTATGCCCTTGGAAGTAATGGATAGGCTCAAGTAAATCTAAGATTAAAGCCTCTCAAGTTAAGCGTTACTTACTGTTAGAGGGGATTGTGCCACATCTTAGTTTTCCATAACTTTTGTTTTTCCTATGTTTATGTTTATACAATCAGGACAGTCTGAAAAAGAGAATAATGTCATCAGCGAAGCGTAGTTGGTGTAACGGTAACCAAAAAGTTTGTGAACCTCTGAAGTAGACACATGTTTCCATACCTAGCAATAATTGACACATAGAGATGTGTCACATTTCGCGGTACAAACAGTTGACAGTTGATAGCGCTGGTAATCGCCGCGTCTTGTAAAACCCGTTTCATGTTTTGCCGACATTTACGACGTTTATCTCCGCTATTCCACTTCCACCACTTCCCTCCATACTCCGTACCTGGTGTATGAACAGCACCGTATTTACGTTACTCGTAGAAGAATTATATGGGAGTCAAGTACGTTTCAACAAATATGAATATTTTTCTCACTAATTATCTTACCATCACGTTTCTCTTCAGGGGTAGATTAAGTCGCTGCTCTCATGTCAGGACGAGCCACTCATACCTAGTCTGCTTTTATACGTTTACTCATCCTAATGTCTCGATTATTATTAAGATTTATTTTAATGTATCCTCTTCTGAAAACAACAATGTTTTAAATGATACGATTACATATTATCTAAGCTGAGAATGTAAACCTTTCCGTACTTACATCATTTATTTATGAGAATATTTCGAAACAATCCATTATCTTAAAATATTAATGTTTTTATCGCTAATGAGCATGCGCAGCTGCACACAAATGAGACATTGATCTCTCGTCTCAGAGATTTATCATTAAAGGTTGATTCGTTTTTCTACGCTATGTGTAAAATATTAGGTGGATGTATAATTATCCGCCGTTTATTAAAAATTTTATTGTATATATTATTATATTGTAATATATTCAAAAATGAAAAAAATTGTAGCGCTTAATTTCAACCCTAACTAACCCTGATTTATAATATGCAATATCAATGGATTTAAGTGGCTTTTGGGAGATACAATTTGTTCTGCATGTAGCTGACAAAAAATCTACAAAACTGCATATTTAACTCTAATTATCCCTAATCCGTTTTAGAGGGTTTCGGAATTAGGCGTTACAATTATCATTCGAGGGTGTAGTCACCATCAACATCAATTATTACTTTCTATTTGCTTGGAAGACGGTCAATTCCGTGGGCGAAGAAGCACTGATTTTTTGAGGCAATCCACGATTTAATATCCTCCATTAATCACCCCAAATCGTCGTAGTCTTTGCCCACCTGCTAATTTTGCAGAGAGCAGTTAATCAGTTAAGTAGGTAATCCGTGAGGGCCTCGGCGGGAGAGTAGGGCGGGTGAGGATCAAACCCCATCTCTCGCTAGCGATGGATTCGATCACAGGGCGTTTGACATGATGTTAGCGTTGTCGGGATGAAAAATGATTTGGTTCTTTTTGGGCGGTCTTTTTTGCTGAATGGGCAGTATGGTGACCTTGCATGCGCTCATAGACATGGCGGTGTAAGGACTCACCTATCAACTATATAGGGCCCAAACCATAGCAACCAATCAGCAGACGCAATAAAACAATTTGTACCAGAGACGGATACTTCTCAAGCAGCTAGCGATCGCTTTTCCGCAGACTGTCTTCTCATAGACATCTCTATTCAACAGCATCTCGAGCGAGCTACTCCAAAGTTCAACGCGAATTTAACTGTATAATTCATCGCATCAATAAACGAAATTTTGCAAGTGTTGCAAGTGCAAAAGAACACGTACAAAATTTCTAAATTTCACTAAAAATAGATACCCTATACTGCGACATACAAACAACACGCGTGAGACTAGAAAAAGTTAAAAGCTTCTGTCTCACAGCAACAAAACTTTCCGACACAATCACGAGTCAATCATATTTAAATAACCTCAACATATGCACAGCTAACTCCTACAGCAGTATAAAAGCCATCAAACTGAGCCAATTACACGTCGCTGTTGTTATTGTAGTGCCTTTGGCCATTTCTGTCCGGGATTCGCTACTCCTATATGACGGTCATCATTGTCACCATTACCATTACCATTAGCAGTAGCCAAAAACGTTGTAAAAAATGGTGAATAATTATGAATCAACCTAATACATAGCTCGCATCCAATGGCATAACTTAAAAAATTGTGCCCCAATGAATAATGGAAAAACGGTCAATTGCTCTTTTCAGGAATGTAAACACATCAAATTAACGTAAACGTCAAATGTCAAATGAAGCGTCTTACACGTGTTGCCATAAGCAAAATTACTCGCGCGGGTATTTGTTTTTGAAAATTAGATTTTAAAAGGCCTATGTAATTGCTACACAGGATAACTATAAACTCTGTTCACGCAACTCGATTTCTATGAAATTATTTGAATCTCGTTTAAAAGAAAAGAGTTTCAATTCAAACTCGATTACATCTCAGTTATAGTTACCGAAGATGATGCAATAATTAATAATTAAGTAACCAGGAGGCAAACAATTTTTAGCCGGGTTACAGCGTCATTTTATGCAGTAAGGCAATGAAGAGAGCCCTACGTATTTAAAGAAAAATAATCATCATTAAAGTTTAAGCTCGCTTCGGTTAATTGGGGTAACCGCTTAATTGGGCCAAACTTCCTGGTCCCGATGTATCCTAATTAAGCAGAATCGACTGTATTATATTATAATAGCATTCAAATCATGATTTTTAAGATACCGCAAACGATGGATATTGTTTGAGAATAGCCGTGATGATCATGCCAGGTCTTTCAAAAAATCTTTCACAAAATTTGATAAAAACCTGCATGGATAGTTTTTCTATTTTTAGTAAGTGAGAAAATATAAAAATGTATTGATGTGAATATGTTCTAAAATAAATATAAAAAACAAATTTTCTGACATGAATTTCTAACGCAGTTTTCGTGGTAAATTTTACTGGGGTTCCTGCTGGAAAAATATACTCACGTTACGTTAAAACAATATTTATTTTTATAAAAAGTGTTCCCCATTCCAGCATTAGATGATATTCAAAACACTTCTAAATTAATCCATCAAATAAATATTTGTTTCAATAGAAAATGAAACAAACCAAAGACAACACAAAAATGTAAATAAAGAGTCAGTCAACTCCAGGCGAGTCAATATTGAGCGTTGCACAGAGCAGTGTTTATGGGACCTAGTTCAGCGATTCCACGTAAGGACGCGTGTCTACACATATCCGTCAACACTGAAATTACTTCTAGAAAATGCGAGATTTCGATGACGACGTGTTTTTTTAAAAATGTTTTTATACTTCATTCGTTTCTGACAATCACAACCACGTCTTCCGCGTTTCATAAAATTCTGTCATATTACACAACTAATATGACAGGTGACATTTTTTAAACAAAGAATAAATGAAATAATGAATAGCATATGACACATTTGTATACTTAACCATATACAATATTTGCATACGCTTTTAGACATAATAACTAATACCTACCTAATGTAATATTCATCCTGTGAGGAATATTTTATGGTTTAAATGAAAACTGTGAGTGAAGAAGACTATCCAAGCTATAGGATCAAACAAAAAACTACATTTAGGGAAAAGTCTAAAACAAAAATTGTATTTGTAGCATTCGTTTAAAATTAATTTTGGCACCCCCGGCAGGACGTCCCTTCGCCCTGCTCGACCCTGACTATCAATGTCAATAAATTAACGCATGGATGCTATGCTTTATTCAAGATGACTCCTGTTTTACAAGCCACAATATAGACAAAACGTTGGCACACTCAAAATAACCTGGCTGGATCCTCGGATGCCAAGAATAAGGCTTGAAAAAAGGAAGAACGCTTACTGAAGACACGCAGGTACAAAAATGTTAATAATTCGTACAAAGTAATTGCACTCATGGATAGTGTAACCTGGTCGGCACCAAGTTATTCAGCTAAATACCTGAAATATAAGACTACATGATGGAAACAAGAAGTATAAACGGTGACAATACTGGTCGGGACCATTAAAACCCTTTATAATACTGCCCAGGTAATACGTCATTACTACTGATTCTCATCTAGAATTTCAAAGTAGGTGTTTTGAATGTAGCTACATTAAAAAATCGTTGAACATGTAGTCCTTACAACATAACTAAACGAAATCTGTGGTCTTGTACAAGCATTAATTAAGCTTATATGCATTTCCACCCTCTGCTAATTATTTCTTAACGGAAAATTGACGAAAGGGAAGTATGAAGAGGAAACTAGCGACTCTAAGAAAGGATTTCTCAACTGGATCCCATGTTACGTATTTTACGGACTTTGTGTATTTAGGCCACACCGGTATTAATCAATTTATTAGCGACCAAGTAGAAGATACAGGGTGAATATTTTGAATATTGAAGACTTGGAACGACCAGATAAACCAGATATTGGAGGATGGTCCTGTTAGAAGCCTTAATAATCAGCGAACTTGTATGAGAAGATGTATGAATGTGGATGAGGTTAGAACCGTGTGTCTGGACAGAAGAGTGTATCGCTCTATCATATCTGCCTACCCCCACGGGGAAACGGCGTGATGGTAAGTTAAGTATTAGATTTTTCAGAAGTTATATTTTTAATTTTAGAAATAAAGAAAGTAATATTATTTAATTATCGGTTTATTTTATTCCCAACACTAGCATTTAGCACTTACCTTGTCTAAGCAAAAAAATAATAATATTTAATCTCAGGACCAACATAACTCAACGATATTTTCATTAAGCAGATCAGTAAAGACATTTTAATTTTTATAACAATTTGTCAGAAATAATACAACTAACGTCCAATGCTATAAATATCCGCTATCCTAAAAAGTTATATTACGATTTTTAAAGACTTAAATTATGAAATAGTTAATAATCATTCTATCAAAGTTTCAACGCATAATCTTATACAGTTTGAGAACAGTTCAAAGTTTATGTCGATGATTTATATGTCGCATTTACCCCGACTCACTCTAACTAACTTGGATGTTGACAATGTTGAAAGATGTGGAAATTGACTTAATAAATAAGATATTTTCCGAAACCGGTTGATATATAATTAACTCATAAAAGTAGTAAAAATAAAATTATAAATAATTCAATATTAAAATGAATAACCATAATGTAAAGTTAGCGTTAAATATTAAAAATACATTTATATTTCCTAATTTACGCATATAACAACCTGGTCCTGCAACTCCGCGATAGTTACGCCCCTGTTGGAGTTAAACAATAATATTTATTGTGTTAAATAATTGTATACAATAACGCAAGCTTTGCTTAAATAACAATCATTTTATTTTGGATTTTCTGTCATTACATAAAGTGATTCCGCGTTTAACCGATGTGGTTGCGTTTCCTTATCGTAGCAATAAACTCTCATTGTTTATGTGGATTTCAAGGACAGCCTCGGTGCCTATTGTTCTAAAAATAATGTCGGCAGTGTTTGAAATCTGAAAGCATTATTATAATATTATCGACATCGGTCGCTGGTGCGATAAAAATATTAGCTGCAAATAATCCTCGCAACACAAACCATCGTCTGATAAGGTGCGTTAGTACAATGCCCATGAATGATGCCTGTACAAATATGACGTTTTAAATTTTACGTCATCGGTCATTCGTTAATGTCAACATTATTTAAGGAGCGGACCTACCAGAAATTCTTGCGCAGTAAAAAGTAACGGACGTTTAATGCAACGCAAATGTTGACATCTTCAGGAGCAATATGACCTCCGAGTTCGTATGACGATGGGCGCATATTAAATCTTTGGTGCAATTTTAAGAACGAATGCTATTTATTATTTGTGTGCTGGGGGGGAAAATAAGATAAATATTACCATACCACTATAAAGCTACTGATAGATAGGCTTACCATAATTATGAAGCTCTAAATCAGGATATTAGTATCTAAATAGGGACATTAGTATCTAAACCGCTATTCTTGCAGCACCAAATTTTGGTTCAAAGAATTTTGAGATCAATTTGGATGTAGTAAGCTCATATTATGCATTGTCGTGTGAAAGGCACATATGGCCTCTTTGACCGCAATAACTAAATCATCTTTAATGGAATCATCGTTTTTATAAAAAAATTTGACAGATGAAGAGTTTGCTACAGCCGTTACACGATTTTTAATGTCCGCTCGCCTACCGTGCGCAATAGAAAATTCTGAGAAACATTGCTGGCATTTCACTTTGATGTCCTCACCGCAGCCCTTTTTTTATAAATATGTAGTCTTCTTGCAGTACATTCATAAATTTGCAATTTATTTTCGGCATTTTAAACACAGTTTTAAAGGGGTTCGGTTAAATCTGAACTAAATTAGGTAGATAAATGACGTGCTGCTGCGTCACCTTATTAAAACGTAATTACTCTGCGAGTGATCTATGATCAGCGTAAACTGTCGCGGGGGAGCTCGCGCATCGCACGGCCGGGACAAAATATACACCGCCCGGGACGCCGGGACCAATGTGTGAAACCGGGATAACCCCGGTCAAACCGGCCGGGACAGTAACCATACTCATAGAGATGTATTAAGATACAAATAGGTCAGGATAACTAATTACAACTATCAGGGAAAGCGGAGTACTCCGGACACGTTCTTCGCAATGAAAAATATTATACTTTACAACTCAATATGCGGGGGAATATAGAAGGCAGCAAAGGAGTAGGTAATGAGGTTATTTTAGCTGTGTAACTTCAGAAAGTGATTCAATGTCCAAAGTGTTGGTGATGATATACATGATAAATCCAACATACTGCAACATGGTCGCCAAATTTCAATAGAAGATGGCAGATGAAGAAGTCTTGTTTAAAAATGAGTGCGTAATATATTTTTTTTATGTGCGCTATGATGCCAAATCGCACACACGCACATCTTAGAGGAAACATAGATCAGGAGACACGGAGTCAAAATGTGATAAGTGAATCAATAATAATAAGATCCAATCATAACCGATAGTACCATCCTTCTGAAAGACGTGCTGAATAGTTTGAAGGCCTCCTCGCTTTAATGGAAAGAATTAGTCACAAGATACAGTCTTAGCAATAGACATAAACAAAAACAATAAAATTATTATTGAAAAGTACGTTGTTACTATATGGTATCCAAAATACGAATATGTCCAAATTTTTCAATTGAAATTAGTGTCTTTCATTTTACTTCAACTCAATAACTATTTCGATCTTACCAGCCATAAATCTGGACAAAGAAAGGTGATATCATTGATGACGTTAAACATGACCAATTTTGTAACCTGTTTTAATTCCTTAAATTTAAAAATATGTGCCAGCAAATTTGTACTTATTTTTAAATTTTGTATAACCCATTAATTTTTTATTTTTTTTAGTTAGTCAATAATTAATTCTTTAGCCACTGATTCTATTAAAATGCAGAACTTAAATATATACGACATCGGTGGACTGGTTAGTACGGTCAAGTTCATAACACGGTGTAGCTCGACTACAGGCGCCGTTATGAAAACAAACGTCAATCTGGTAGAAGTCGCTGCCTTCATTATTGCAACTATTACCAAACAATGCTCTTATTCATTCGTAAACCACAAAGCTTCTGAAACTTTTAATTTGATGAAATTGGCACATTTTATTTTTCTAAGATCTCACTGACCTGTCGGTAATCAATTTTTATTTACAACAGTTGCTATGAAATTTGTAAAAATGTCTTGGCCATCATCAACCACTACCATTATTATTTTTAGTAATGACAATTACTCTTTCACCTCAGTCTGCGCTCTAACTGATTCCCAGCATACCATTCAACGCAACGTCGGGTGGTCTGAAGCTTCGAAATAAGACCACTCTAATTATATTTTATATTATAATATAAAATATGTATGTATTATATATTATTATTTAATAAGATATAATAATGTTAAGTACTAAGTACTTACGTGGTTTAATCCGATAAATCACCATCTTCATCTCACTCTGAACCGATGCAGTTGAATTAGTATTTATTTAGGGGATGCGTCTTCTCCCCGAACCGCGCTTCTCTTAAATAATATAAATAATATTCTTCTAATATTCAAATTCAAACATTCATGACAGATTTTAACATATTTTTGTTGTAAAGTTGCATTTTCAGAACATAGTTTTGTGGTATTATTAAAACAAATTAAATTAATCAACTAGAAAGATACACAGAACAAATCTATATTTAACTTTCTAGTTAATTAATTTAATTTAATTTCAATTTTATTTCTTGTTGTGGTAGATTCTCAAAATTATATGTTCATTTATCGCCAGTAATAATGTTGACACCAAACCTTTCGGAAGACCTTTCGGGCCCCTAACTATCGCCGCATTGACTTCACTGGCCTAGTTATACCACTGATTCCTGACAACTGTATCTAAAAATCGGTTCACATTTGGATTTACGGATGACTTAAAAATCTTGTATCTCTTTACGATAATTGAGATTTTCATGATATGATACATAACGTAGAAGGGATTCATTAAAATAAAAATACAGTGACGTTTTGACCACTTTATGTTGATACGGATTCATCTCATCGCACGCCCTACAGTTTGAGCCGCCGTTCTCAGTTTATATGACATGGGATAAATTCGGCCCTAGTCGCCAGAAAAACAATGGTGGCAAGGTGCTACCGTCATTAAATATTCAGCACAGAGAAAGGCTCTGATGTCGATATTTACAGCGCCCATAATTGTCGGCACTTTTGACCTTATCTTTATAGATCTGTCGTCGGGCGGAGGCGAAAAGACCAAAGACATTCGCCGCCCGAATTATTAACACCATTTTGTATTAACAAGACTGGCGCATGCGCGAGTAAGCTTTTATTGGCAGCAATTGATTTTGTACCCCATTTGATTTTGAAACCGACGTGACAGCGTGACGATACCATCCAATGAAATGCAACATGAATGCAATAAGGCTGTGATTAATGTTTCGCTGACATTTCTTATCATTAATCTTTAACATGGTCCAAAGTATAGAGAATACATCTATTTTATATATATTACTTAGGTGCATGTTTACTTAACGAGATTAATTTGGTCACTCGGCACATTACGTTTCGGAAGAAAAAAAGTTTCGCTGTGATTACAAAATCAACACCTTACATGAAACGGTGCACTTACTTATTGATACAAATATATGTAAAAAAAGCATACAGATATTAATATTAATTTTTTAAATTAATATACGCATTGACACTTTGTAAGAAATAATGAAACAATGCGGCGATTGTAGCTATTCAAATTACTGTCATCTATTTTTAAGCTAGTGTACTACTCAAGTCATACAATTGGCCATTTACTGAATTGAAAATTCATTTCTGTAGATTCGCTTTGTATGGAGTTGTTACTTATGCTGTTTTTTTTAACAAAATAACATTTGAAAGGCTTACAGATGCGTTAAAATCATTAAAGTGTTTACTTCCTCTTTTACTGATTCGCGAATTTTACTATCTTACTGTTTTTAACATGTTTATTTTATGATCGTTCTTTGCGTTCAAGGTGTATTTGGTGCATGGATTTGGTAAAAACAAAAATCAATTGGCAGAACTATTTCCCACGTTAACCTTTGATAAAAATAATTACTTCTTTTAGTTATTACGTGAAGAATTTTTAAACAATAAAAGAATCATGTTCGGTCATAAAAAGTGTTCTTAAAAATGTCCACACATTTTTTATATTGATTTTTATATGGGTAAGACTTAAAATCTAAAAATACTATGAATAGTACTCAAAAATTACAAATATATAAATTGTAGGGTCGTATAAGCGACGGATTCATTTTGCCTAAAGACGTTGGTTAAAAGAAAGTTCATAATTATATGTACAAAGTGTATTACAACACACATATGATTATACAATATCTTTGGTAACAGCATAACCTAAATCTATACCTACTGCACGCCATTGCTTGACGTATTACATCCAGTATATAATAAATTAAAAATATAAATAAGTATAGTTCCATTCGATTAGCATATAAAAATCTATGTCATTTTTGTTAGGAAGAAAGCATAGCAAGAAGGGAAAGGGAACAAAATAGTATTATTTCGATATATAATATTTTATAACGTTTACAAGGAATGATCGAACAAAAAGTCAACATAAATTAAATTAATCAACTAAAAAGCTATACAGAAAGAACCATTTTATCAAAAATATATTTGGTTGCCATATATTTTATCGATAAATAGATTTTTTCTGTGTATTTATCTAGTTGAACTGAAAATACCACAGAACTATGTTCTGATATTGCAACTTCAAAACAAAAATGTATTTTCATTTAAGAAAATAAAAATGCCTTAATGAAATAAAACAGTCATTTTACGATTAAATGATAGTTAATTATTAAATATTTACTTACCTGTGTTATTTAAGTATCATTAAAATTTTACAGATCTTTTAAGATAACATTGAGTGAGTAGATATCCATTACTGCATTTCATTAAAAAGCTTTGTGGATAATAATCATAATTGATTTTATCGATAGATGTTGATGTTATATTTTTCTTAATCTTAATTAAATTGCATTAATAACTAGATTCTGGAAATATTGTGTATTTTTTAGAGTGCGTGTTAATCTGTTCCAAATTTTAGATCCTATATAAAATTATAGTCTAGTACAAACTAATGTTTAGATTTTGAGCTCTTCATTGGTCCTTTCTCTACTTTCCGAGGGTGTAGGCTCCTGTTACAAGTGAAGAAGCTATAGCGATCTCGGTCAATCCAACGGAAGGTGAAACCAACATAAGCTACTACGGGCTGTCATTTCTTGAGAAGATACATTTTCACTATCAGCAATTACCGATTTGAGATAAAAAATATATCGTTTCTAACTCAGGCAAGATGCGCCTCTACCTTAAGTGGATGGAAAATCTGTATTTTTGTCTTCCGTCTATCGGTGCAGTGAGTACTTGTGTCATGTTAATGTGTTCGTATGTGTGTGTGTGTGTGTGTGTGTGATTGTGTTTTTATGTGTTAGAGGGCGGGGAGGGGGGACAGCAAGGTGACACATGGCGCACTTTGTCAAAGCGATGCTAACGCTAACAATCAGAGAACGACAACCATTTGACACAATATTGAAAAAAAAATTAAAAACAAAAACTTATTTTAATAATAATAACATTGCATTTTAATTGTTCAAAATATTTATAATTTTTTTTAACGAATACTTAGTATTTGAATAAATATAAAGAACATGTAACTAACACGTAAGCATATTCGTGTATTCTCTTTAAGGGATTTTATTATTAGGGCTACTAAGGAACATTACCGTAAATATAAGTTTATAGAATACTTGTAATACGTTTTTACCAACGTACAATAACAATAAAATTTGCAATAACATTGTTGAAACTCTAAAAATTTAATTTAAATTGCTCCAACTATAAAAATAACTCTGAATATGAAGAAAAACTTGATAATTTTAGTTTTAGATAATACACAAGCTAGTAAATAATGACACTATTTTACATGCTCCCGAAATTAAGCCTTACGATTTAATCAGTCATAAGAATTTTTAATTCTCATTTTACTATTGCTTAATCCTGATTAACAACTTCATTAGTTTTCAATTGCTTTGTTTTCATCGACAGACTGCCTACGCACAGTGATACCGAGTAAATAGATATTTACCAAACCTGTAGTTTCTGTTGCACTTATCTAGTTTTCTGCGGATTTTTAATCTTTGCTCAATACGTATGCAAAACGTGTGAAAAAAGTGATTTAAAAAAAATGCAAAGACTTATTAGACAATCCAAAATATAGTAATATCAGAAAATAAGGTTACAAATTCAAAAAATGTTTCCCACCTCTCTGATTGGACATCAAATGTGCCGCCGAACAAATAGAGGTGTTAAACATTTGGTTGTTTATCCCGGCCTGGGGGCTTATTTATTGTGCTGTGTATTGATACAGTGATATAACCGAAGCTACGACCCCCTCCCCCGCCGCACGCACACTGACAGACCCGTGCACAAACACTTCGCAATAATGGTCACGCACACCTTTACACCAAGCTGACGGCTGTATAGTCGATGTGACAACATTTGTACCGTAATGTGAAATACTTGTTTCATATTGTACTCATTTTTTCCGCACAAACAAATTTACACTACACAACACGGTATGTCAGATATTAGATACTTTTTATACAGAAAAAAAATCTATCCATCGGAAAAATATTCGAGATAGGAAGACATCCAGGTTTGAATTCCTGTAGCAACCAAATATTTTTTCGATAAATAAATTTATTTCTGTATGTCATTTTAGTTGATTCATTTAATTTGTATTAAGAATTAACTGTTGAAGGTTTACTTTCTGATATACTAGCATTAGTCATTGCTCTAAGAATTACAAAAAAGTATGTACAAGTCATTGTCAGTCACTAAGGTTACTAGGTTTTAATAATGATGTAACCATCATTACTTTTTAGAATACAAAACTACGTACATAACTATGAACGTAAAAAATATTTTCTTTAGAGCTTAATCAGATAATATCATGCAGGTATATAAATGTGGAAGAAGGAAAATATATTTCTTGGATCAGAAATGGTATTGCGTTCTTCTCTCTCTGACCTCGGGAGTACAATGTGATAATTTTTTTGTTAGTGCACATTGAGTACCTACAAAGTTTGCTTCTGTTAACAAGCGTGTCATACAACAAACATTGACTTACACACATCGAATAGGTATTAATAATAGAAATATTTTGCGTATTCAATGATTACGACTAACCGGAATTCAATCGGTAATCGTTAAAAATGATTAACTGGAAATTCTCTGATAAACGGCGGTCGATAGTTTGTCAGAAAACGATGCCAATATTTTACATGATAAAGAAAAAAATTCCACTGTAATTTTTTACGATGCAATCAGTTAAGTTGACCTAACTTCATATTGAATCGGATAAAGAAATATTGGTTGATGAAAAGAGAATGGTAAGAAAGGTAAAATACTCGAGTGTTATGCAACCAGATTTGAAAGAAGTCCGCGATAAACCTGGCATAACCAGACAAGATGTGAATGCATGAGAAGAATTGTGAGTTAGGACTAAACAGTGTTATACTGCATCCTCACTGCCTATTCCCTAAGAGAAACGGCGCTATGATAAAATAGTTAATCAATTTGTATAAAAATTACAACGTCAGTGTTTAGTTAAGCCACAGAGAGAAAATTGTTACAAAATTGTCCAGTTTTTTTTCGACTACAATACTTTAGATATTTTAAATTTAGAATAATATTAAGGAATCATTGTTTTAACCCGATTTAGAACGTTGTTTAAGATTCGTTTTTTTTACAATTATTATCTGTATTAATTAATAAATATCACAAACATTTTTAACAACCAGCGCACGACGCTTTGTAACGTCAAGAAAAATAATTTATTTAATTATTATTAAAATAATGATAGCCTGCCTACATAATAATCGTATCATATATTATATAATAAATCAACATTCCAATATTTATTTTTATTAAATTTATGACACTAGGCTTATTTGTTTATTCATTTTTTATATTGAAAAGATCACGTGTCCACACTTTAAAGAAATATGACACTTCACTCCAAAGGAATGTATCGATTTCCCTACGTGTGATATACAAATATACATTGCAACTTCATATAAAAAATATAATAAAGAATTGTAATAGCATAAATGCATAACGTTCGACAAGTATGTTCTAAAACCTACAGTATTGTTTATATTACACTACCTTCAATTAAAACTTAAGTCGTTCTGTAGTACACGATCGCTCAAACGCCTACCGCTGAGAACGCAGCCGCCAATAATCAGAAACAAACTATATATTATGTATATTAATTCAATTAAGGAATTTTTTAATAATCCGTTAAAGATCTCATTATTAATTTTAATAGATGTTTAATACACTTGTATATCTATTAATCTAATCATTTTTTATAGTGCGATATAAATGTAGTTCCAAATATCGTACACCAAACATTTGTACGGTGCGGCGTCATGAGGCCTTGAATTGTAGAGCCAATAAAATATATCTTAATAGCAAGTAATATCATAAATCTGATTTCCGAGCAACTCCGAGCATCGATCGCTAGTTATGGTATAATCCACTGAAAAAAGGGATCAAATTAAATGTTTACAAAATTAAACTCCGAACCCCTCTAGCACTAAGGTACTCCTTAAAAAAATTAATATCAAAAATACTTGTGTGATTCCAAATTTATTAAATTAATAATGTTCACCAAAAACAGCATGAATTGAAGCGGTATTACAGATTTCCAGGTGGTGACGCATTGAAATGTGAAACTTGGAAAATTCCTGGAAACAACATTTTAGCGAGTGGGAAGTAGAATTACCACAGGACAAGACTGATTGGCTGAATGGCATATAAAATTGTACAAAATATCTTAAACATCACGTTTGTAAATATTTTGGGTTAGGTTAGGTTATAACACAAAGACAAAAAGTTTTTTAGTGGCAAATAGTATAACAGAGTAACAAGTGGTATTTATATATTAATACTTTGAGATTTTAAATAGATTTTATTTACTATTTTTGGGGAACAAAAATATTTTTTTGTATGCATATTATTGTATGCATTATATTGTATTATATTGTATGCATTATATTATGTATTATATTTGTATGTATTATATTATGTATGTTTTATATTGTATGCATATTAAAATTGTTAAGCCAATAAAATAAAATCCCATAAAAACCTTTACTGATTTCTTAGTGATATCTCCCACGACCATTGGCTATTTGAAAGGGCGTTTAATTGATAATATATACATATAGAAATAATTATACCAACATTTAAAAAAAATATTATCTGACAGTTTATTCGTTTTTCTAGATACAAATCAAGAGTTATAATAAAAAATAAATACGTACCTTGTAGACATATACAAAGTGATGTTTCTTTGTCTGACGTGATGATTCCAACAGAACGAAAAAAGTAGAGTGTTATCAAACATAGTCACTTACTCTACTAAAAATAAACAGAATCAAAATGTAAATAATTGGACAAAATACTTTGTTTAAACCATATATTTATTAATTATTCGACGTGTTTCGATACCTATGGTCTTTTTCAGGAAATAATGTATACTGAAATTAAAAATACAAGCATAGATAAAAACAAAACTATAAAGTGGTGAATAAGTAAGAACTAATATAAAAATAAATTTAAAAAGTAACTATTTGCAAAGAGGATTTTGTTGTTAAACACAGATATCGTAACATGTTGAATAATCAATAAATTATGGTTTAAACAAAGTATTTTGTCTAATTATTTATATAAAATGAGGCCACAAAGTAATTTAGCAAATATTGAAGAAAACAATCAAAATACATAAAGTATTTGCTTAGAAAATAATTTTCAACTTCATTTAAATGGACAACGGATGAAAAAAAGTTAAGTATATTATCAGGTACAACTTATAATATTTGTGTAAGGAACGGTTTCGAAGATTTGGTGTTGAACGAATCAAAGTTAACAGCAATTTTCAATGTTATGAAGCATATCTGATATTTTGGCTTTATTATGGCCTTTACAAACTGTTTTTCAATTATTAACAAATACAAACTGTTTTTCAACTATTTTTCTTTTTCTACTGGCTGTCAGGTTCATGGTCGATTGCATTAGTAATGGTTAAATCGTTATTTAAACTATTATTACAACTGTGATTGGGTTCGATTGTAACGATAATTGTTCGTTATTCTTCGGACAATAACTGGTTCACAGGGTGCTCAAGAGTATTCACATCTAGCAACGTGTCCTACTCATCTCATAATCGCACACCTAGATCAAAACTAAGACAACTCAAAAAGTCATTTTTCAGTAGACAAAAAAAAAACATTTTTCTCTATTTTTGTTACTAAAGTGATGAAACTAAATAACATTTTACGACATAAATGCATCCTAAAATGACACAGCATTCTATGTTTTTAATTTAAAATTTTAATATTTCATTCCTTGCTTTACTCATTTGTCGGTTATTATTATTAGGTATTATTTAAACTAATAATAATACTGAATTATATATTAACCGTAATTTAATTTAATGTATTTCTTAAAGTAAACTCACAACAAGAGATTTTTCTCTTACAGAAATATAACGCGTTACTTAAAAAAAAAACATATATTGTAATGAACATTCTTAGGTGAAACATTATTATTGTAAAATATATTGAATCCAAAATAACAAACAGCTGTTATTTATACTATATTTGCAAAAGTCCCACAAACTGGAGCTGTATTAGCGAGAATCCCACGAGCGAGGTTTCGGCTTACTTCGGTTCTTTTCGAGTCCTACAGCAACGCTGGATAAATTAAAGCCCCCAATGATTGCATATATCGAGCAGGAGATTAATACGACGGCTGCTATGAAAGTGAACATAATTAAAAATGACGTTTTTCCCATAAAATCCACGCGCTGCGACGCGCCCATCAAAAGGCCGACACTATCTTTATGGAATGCAATAAATTTGATTCAACAAAACTCACGTGACCTCGCAAGATTATGAAGTATATTTGATAAATAAGCATTTAGATAATGCCTGGAATTACTCAAGTAGACGCTCGCCATTCGTTTGTAAGGAACCATCACATATCGAATTTATTAGATTACTTACATAATTCTACCATGTATTTGGACAAAATTACGAGTCGAAAATGTTCAAAAATATGTACAAATTCTACACTATTACGAGAAATATTATTGTTTGAATTTTTTACAAAATCATCTTAAGCTTTAAATCTACGTATTTCTAAATAAATATTTGCGAAATTTATCTATTATTAATCTGTATCTTTGCTTCAGGCCCTAAATCATCTAACAAAAAATAGCCTGGCCACTCTAAATTGATGACCTTTAATTTGTTGTATTCAATATATAATTTAAAATCAATAAACTATTTCAAGTAATTGAAATAATCGCATAATTATGATGATCTCTGACATGATTGAGTTTAGACACATATTCCTTGAACATTTTCTTGAACGCTTAATTTAGTCAGGTATCCACCCATAAAATGTTGTGGACTAGGTTTGTTACGTCCTGTGTATATACGTGATGAATAGTAATTTGTAATATAAATATAAATTTATGTTCAAGTTTGCATTAACGGCAGGTATTAAGAGACACGCTATGAGTAACTAAGGAGGTCGACACACATTCGTTTGCTTCAATATTCTTTCCATATTGATGACTTTACATGCGGAATCATTGACTCCACAGGCAAGGAAAATAAGGCAGATTGATGCCTTTAAATATGGGGTTCAGTGGCGTAGCTAGGGAGGTTCAAGAGGAGGCGTATGTCTCCGAGCGCCAGACTAGGAAGGGCGCCGAAACGGGCTATTGGTCAACCACGTGTAGTACTAAATATTAAGCTAGCTACGCCTCTGGTGGTGCTAGAAGCACGCAATGTGACACACACAGTAGACAGCAAGATATGCTATTAATAACCGTAAAAGAGTTCTACAGAAACTAGGAGCAACTAGCTGGCTAGTTGATCATGTGATTGGTTACAATAATAAATTAAATCACATAACATACGGCGTACTGCACACTAGTTTCAATATCATTTAAACTTTATATCTATTAACAACCTCTGACAACTATTCGTACACGATTGTACACAAGTACAAAAATAATTATTACATTTATGGCCGGTTGTGTGATCAGTAGTAAATTTTTACTATAGTAACTTTTGATTAACGCCCGTAGTAAAAATCCTTCGCGGGATGTTGATACATCAAATTTACTACTATTAAAGCAGCATAGATGAAGATGTATAATAATGAAATATACTTTATTTTATGCATTATCTATGGATTTTTTGCCTAAGCATTCGAAATATGTCACTTTGGTGATGAAATTTTTTCGTATTACGTGCTAATGTATATTCAACAACGAGATCATCATTGGGTGAACTCTCATCACTAAAATAGCGGGATATTGAATGATTAATAAATTGCAGTAGCAACCTTCAAAGTATCAATGTGTCAGATGACTTTTGGAACAGCTGTGAAAAGTCCGCCATATTTAACTATCGATTCTCGTTTTTACTATCGAATATCGGAGAAAAGAAGTTTTTACATTAGTACCTACTTAACTTTTTTTAACATAGTAAAAAGTTACTAATCACACAACAGGCCCTTACCATAACGCTTTTTTCCGTGGGGATATAGAAGATGCACATTTTTATATCTTGACATACAACTCTCGGTCCATTCATATTCATAGATCTTTTGATGTATATATCTTTCTTACAATCCTCTTCTCATATACTATAATTGTAATTATAGACCAAAAGGCAATCAATTCTAAATTTATATTTGTGATTGAAATTAACATTCAGAGACGACAAAGAGAGAGATATTTTAGTTTTAATTACTACTGGTATAAATACAATTTTCTTGGAAATCGATTTATTTATGATTGTAATTATACGGCGTATTACAGGCGGATCTGATAATGATCACTACGTTTCCTGTCATTTCATTAATCATAAGTAATAAGAAGAAGTGATATTGTTTTAATTATACAAAAGTTGCGTGAATATGTTATAAATAATTTATTTGCACTTCAACGATATTATAATTATACCACGCAATGATACAATAGCGAATCAAGTCATCAACATCAATCCGGGTGACAATTTTAACTGTCAGATAAAAAAATTCGACTCAAAATAATTTTCTTATTTGGATGTTTTTGGTTTCCTTTCAATCTAAAAATTACCTGTTATTGATTGCGATGAAATATTTTAATGCATTTTTAAAAATTAATTATTTTTATTTTTATAATAAAATATTTAACTTTGTTTTTTTAATCACATGAATTAAATTAAGCGATTAAAAAAACAATGTTAAATAATCTAAAAGTGAGTTTTAACCACAAAGCGGATTTTGCTAATTTTAGAAATTATGTAAAGATTTTACCTCGCTGATGATATCCAAAATGATCATTTTTTTAATTAGACTGCCTTAAAAAATGTAAGACAATGAACTATGAACTGATTAAATACATAACATATAGTATATTACAAGGTATAAAAAATTATCCCGATATGATATTTTCTTCATATTTACGTACAAAATTTAAAAAATATCAAGAGTGTGTGAGGGACTATATTTTCTCACATAGTTCACATAAAATATTTATTTAATTTTTTTTTTCATTACCTACCTTATAACAGCCCTCATCCACTTGTTTAAACTAATCCAGCAAGCAATAAGTATTTTCGCTGTAAGACCAAAGTAGAAGATGCAGTAAGCCGAGTAGCAAAGCTTAAATGTCAATGGACCGGTGCTAGAATAGAAGCCACATACTGATAGTTGAAGTGTTGGTCAATTCGAATAGTTACTGGAAGCAATTGGAAGTTGAAAACAGAGAACAAACATGAGTAGCAGTCGTTAAGAGGGTCTTTATTCAACAGTGAATGGACGTGGGTTGAAGAAGAATAAGATATTATAATAAAAATCTATTTCAGTAATATTAATTATTATGTTTTTACTACCAGAAAATCCTTCATATTGAATTGTGAGATATTTATTTATCTGGGATAAGGTCATATATGACTTCGCTGAGTTTATTTGTAGAACTATTAAACCTAAAAATTTTCTCTTACTACGTAATTGTTTCGATAGTTTTCTTAACATGACCTTTGATTTTTTTTATGTCTTCACTGCTCAGCCTCATGATGTTATACCGTGTCGATACATGAGTCACTAGCTTAAAATTCTCTCAGAAAAATTACCAATATGCTAGTGAACTGCATCAAAATCGGTTCAGCCGTTCTTGAGTTAGTTGGTTACTTTTTATGTGTGTTATTGATTGATTGAATATTGATTCATACATTGTATGCTTGAAGATCTCGATAAATGTAATATATGCCTTGATTAAGGAATATTAAAATTCTAAGAATAGAACTATCTACAAAAATTTGAAAAAAATAATATTAAATGAAAAAAAAGTAGCATTGTTAATTTGTTACAAAATTATCCTAAAGTTTAAAGTCGTGAAAAAGCGGCATTTGAATTCAGAGAAAACATTAATGAACAATATTATATTTTTAAATCCTTTTATAAATGTTTCCTTGAAACAATAAAACCACTCCCACCTTTACGTACCCCACCGCCCCAAAGGCCAAAAGTTCAATTTACACCTGTAGATGGGAAGGACTGCTCTTCCAGAAACTAGTCGTGATACAACTCAAAATTGATGTGTGTGTGTAGTACAAAGTCAAAATAAAAATTAAGTAAGTACTTATATATAATAGTAACTGCCAAATCAATCAATGATATTAAATTTTTATTTACTTTACTAATTTTCCACTGGAGAAAAATAGTGTGCAATATAGATTGCTCTCGTCGCTGTTTCATTAATTGCAAGTTACTAATTACGGCCGCAGACCCTAGCTACAACACTTGACGATATCCTGTTGCTTTCTGCTAGTACGAAATAAAATGTAAAAATACACTCTATTTATGTTGATTATCTTTCGGATCGGATCAAAGGAATACCAAATATGATATAATTCACAGAGCTTGTACAGTAGTCAACAGGTGCTGTGCCACACGTACCCTCGACTGAGAGCTGATAGCGGGCTCACTTCAAGGAAAAGCGCCGCCAAAAATATGGCACGATAAGATATAAAATCAATTATCGAATTTGCTCTAAATATTGGTGCAACGGTTGGGAGTTGTTACACAGAACTATTCCGATTCTATAATTCTGCTGTAATCGCGAGTTGTCGGAAAATGGACGGAAATAGATCTTAAAATAGCAGCCATCTATTATTTTAATCAACAATGATTAGAATTTCCTAAGAATATTAATTAATCAAGAACATCCAGCTTACCATTTATTATTTTGGATCAAAATATTAAATTTGCTCTAATAATCCTCGCGGGAGTAGGCAGAGAGGATAGAGCGCCACACTCTGCTGTTCTCATTCAGTCTGTCTTCATTCTTCACACTATCATAAATGGATCTACCGTATATACTTTCCACTAATAATACTAACAGAAATATTTGGTATCGCTCTCGCTAATTGCTTGCTGCTAGGCCCTGCGGGTTGCTATTATATCCGCTACGCGGCCTTTGATAACCGTTGCGCTGTAGAATCTTAATATAATCAATATTTTAATGATGAAGATTTCCCCAAAACAAACCACACATAAATAAAAACTCGATGTAATTAAAATTATTTCACCTTAGCTGTCAAAACGAACAAAAATGACAGCTAGATGATATTGTATACGAATCGCAGATAAACAATAATAAACACAAAAATGCTATTCCATCAGTATTTTGTGCATTTAATTAAAGATTAATGATTTTCTCACTCAAAATACATCAAATTTTTTAGTTATTATTACGCGCAGATTTTAAAAAATATTACATCGCAATTATAACCCACAATTATTCACGCCAGTTTCAATTTTTTACTATAATGAAATGCATAATAAAACAGAAAACATTTAACATCTCGCGTTGCGTTTGACAGTGCGATCATATTCTTGCAAAAACTGAGATCATGTTTACATAATTGATTATTAAACATACATAAATACGTCATCGTTGCATCATTCTTTTATAGTGCGACCATAGAAAAAATTCGTACAATTTCATTCACAGCGTCTATGATACGACGCGAGATTACCATAGATAAGAGAGATGTCAGCTCAAAATTCATACGATTTTGCAATGTTTTGATTTACAATGTACACTTCATTTCAAATTGAATATATATTTACGTACTGTTATTGAATATATAAAAGAGAAAACATTTAACTAATCTTAACCTTACTTAAAAAACACGTTCTTTTTTGCCCTGCTGGCGTCTCACAAACCTAGTCGTTTAATCAAGCATTTAATAAACACCATATTCTAGACGTCCAGAAATTCATAGAAAATAGATGGAAAAACGTAATATTATAATGGATAGTACTTATTTTCCTTACAGTGCTAACTGTACCCGATAACATAAAATAAAATCAAATCTCCGTTCACCCATGCCCATTGGAAAATCTAGTAGAGTAGGTAGGCACCAATTGTCTTAGACACGTTTCGATATTGACACAATTTTAAAAAAAAAATCCTCCCCTAAATGTATTCAGGCTTTATATTGCAGGGGTTATACTACAGTCGGTGCGCTTCTGCACAGCGCGAGCGTCGGCGCTTTTGGTCCTTTCAAAATAGGACAATGGCAGTAAAATTAATATTGCATTGAGATATTTTACTGCCAGGCTTCCGGATAAGTGCTCTATAGGTAGTTAGGTAGTACTCTTAGATCTCAACCTAAAGTCGAGTTTAGTGGGTAGGTACCTACATATTCTCGTTTTAATAAAATGTTTAATTTGCCAGTATACTAGAATAGGAGGATTCATTGTCACATTTGAGTTTCAGAAAAAAATGTCGAAGATGTTATGACTCGTTTAGCAAATGCTTGATTAAATAATTAAACTTCTAATTTATATGGTTAAATTATAAATAAGATAGTCTTTTAATGATTCTGTAATACTATTTTGAAAATAGAGTAAGTAGGACGCGAGACCCGAGTCAAGGAATATCACAAAATTAAAAAATATGCTTGGATGAAATATAGGACGTGGATATACGGTTAACGTGAATAAGTTATTGTATTCTGTTACATTGAGTTTGGTTCATCTCGACGAGATCTATCCACTCGATTTCTAGTTGTACTTCGAAATTATGATTTTAATGCTTTAACTTTTCACTTAAATCTCAAAACTTTGTATATCGAGAGGATTGTAAACTATCGCGTAACACTTATATCGTCCCGATCGAACTTACAGTCCATTAGTTACAGCGTCCCAAAGTTGGTTGAATTTGTTCCTCTAGAGTAGAGTAGAATTTGAAATAAAATCAATAATATCTTGCGAAATGACTCAAAAAAATGGCAGTTAAAAAAAAGACACATCATCGTAAAGTGTTGACACATTACCAACGTCGGATTTTAGTGTAAAGTTACATCAGACATCAAAGTAGCTCCTTTCTACTGAATTTGGTTTATTTTTGTCTTCGTATGAGTATTGATGTAAACTAATAAATGAACCAGGTATAAAGACATCAGGTACGACAGCAAGAGATAGTGCCAAATATTGTTGTCGTCTTTCTGGGCTAATCTTATTTTGGATGTGTTAATATATTGTTTTATTGTTGGGTTTACGAAAATTTTATTTTATTTTACATAGACAAGAACCGATATTTCATGTACCGTGTATGAAACCAGAGAAACTTTGAAATGAAAAAGGAACGTGATTAAAATAGTTTAAAAACTATAATTTACATAATTAATAGAATAAACAAAGGTTTACTAATATAAAAGTATGTATGTAGGAACGTATCAGTGCTAGAAATATCAACAATGTAGATTCACTTGAAATCAAACCGTAAAACAGTGTTTATTTTCTTCTTTCTATTTTTAAAGAAATGATCATTTTATTTGTTCTTAATCAAATACAATCAATAAATCGTACTGTAAATATTTGAATGAATCGCTCACTTCTCGCCGTTTCGCCGCAGGGAAATACAGTGAGAACACAACAATACATATATGTTATCCTGATACGAACTCTCGTCGCGTTCAAATTTATAAAAATCACATTAAAGTCTGAACACAAAATATTACGTATTATATATTTTGAATACTCCATTATCAAAGTTTAAAATAAATAATTTGTTCAAAAAGTATTTGTACAATGATCGAAATAATATTATATTAAGTATATCGTTTTTGTAGCGATTGAATTCTGTGCCACAGAGCGTTTCTCATCATCGTGTCTTATTTCATAACACGCAATCTTAATAGTCTTAGTCTTTACGCTTTTGGTATCCCCAAAGATAAGAGTGGAGTAGAACTGATCTTCCTTGTTCAAATCAACTCTGTGGGTATTATCTCAGTAATGTATCTTTTATTTACCGGTACCTATGTTTAAAGACGTACAGATTTCATTTTAATAACACCCTTAATCTTTTATGAATACTAGGTGATTTTTGCGTCACGGTTTGGTTTACTTGGTCAAATATCTAATTTACCTGGTCTTTTGCGGATAATCTCTACTACCCTTACCTTTCCATCTTAAGCCACTATTTTTATCCCTATTCACTCGTATACAGTCAGATTTGAATGAATCATTAATTAAGTCTTCTTTCTTTCGTAAATAAATAAATACATTTTCTACCATATTTCCACTCCATTGGCACACCTAATAACGTTGAGTTGAATGACAAGTATTAATTGTAAATTTCTCCATTTTGTCCCTTTTCTCCATTCAATATCTCAGCGATTCCATTTCTGTCAAACATACTATACAAAGTGTATTAAATGTATCTTAATTTTATCTCTCTCTAACTCCTCACTTTCGAATTGCTAACGATGTTTTATTTATTTTATCATTCTCTAACTCCTCACTTTCGAATTACTAATGATGTTTTGTTTATTTTATCATTCTCTAACTCCTCACTTTCGAATTACTAACGAAGTTTTATTTATTTTATCTCTCTCTCTATCTTTTTACTTTCGAATTACTAACAATGTTTTGTTTATTTTATCATTCTCTAACTCCTCACTTTCGAATTACTAACGATGTTTTATTTATTTTATCTCTCTCTCTAACTTTTCACTTTCTAATTGCTAGCGATTTTTTATTTACAAGGCATATTTTAAGAATTTCATATTTTAGGTTTTTGTTTTTCTATGAAACAGTTCGCATTCGAATAATTCAATATTATTAAGTTAATATAATGTGCGAGTCGAAGATACCTAAAGAGTTTTTTTTTTTTTTTTTTTTTTAGGAGAACACATTCTTATTGTGAAGTTGTAATTATTCAGAACATAGTTCTGTGATATTTTAAATATAAATTAAATGTATTAATTATAAAGATATACATACAAAATCAATATTATCGAAAAATAAAAACATTGTTGTTGCGGCTACCGGGATCCCGGTATTTTGATTTTGTATGTATATCTTTATAATTAATACATTTAATTCATATTTAAAATACCTAAAGATGTTCAATGTGGCTTTAGGACAATTGTCTTCTGGATTAGTGTCATGTTTGGGGGCAATTATCCTGATACCGTCTGATTATGGAGAGCAAACATTAAAAAATAAAGGAATTGACAGCAACAAGTGAGTGAATTTGTGTACTTATTGGGACCATGTATCTCTAGGCTTGGTCTAGTTTAAAATAAAAAAGGCAGACTGATGGTTGTGAAGAATGTAGTAAATGGTGATCTGAACACAGTTATCACAAATATGAATTACTATTCTGAAGCGAAACAATAGAGTTCTGGTACCAACTTAATTATAAAATATATATTTGTACTATCATGTATATCAATATCTTATTAATATCGCATTGTTATTATTGGTATTTTGAAACCAGTGGCGTAACTGCAGCCATTGCGGTGCATTTGAACCCACGTTAGACAGGAGCTCAAAAGGTCCGCGCCTTACAATATCTACATGTGGTACCTATCTTTATTTTTGCAAGAGTCTACTTTTTTCTCAGCACTAATATAGACTAATATTTTTTTAAATCCACCGCAAGAAATGGAATTGTAAAAATTTTAAAATCATTTCTCACGTGTATCGACTATGAAAATATCGATAATAACTTTGTAGTATGTTAGTATGTACAATACGGTAGTTAGGTTAAGAACCAAACTGTCACCGAAAAATGAAAATTGGCGTAAAAAAGTAAAACTAGATTTTTTTAAATATAAAGAATACTTAAAAATACACTTTCGTTTTTCTTTCTTTCATGAAAGTTAAATATTAAAGACAGCAAGAGACCAACATTGTTACTTACTATTACGCCGTTTCTCCGCGGGGGTAGGCAAAGAGGATATAGTGCCACACTCTTCTGTCCTGACACAATTCTCGCCTCGATTCATAAATATTACGTATGAACCCGCCGATTACTATGGCTTTTAACAGGAACATCTTCTAGTATCTGGTTTACCTGGTCTTTCCAAGTTATCACAACTGCATGCAAGCAAAAAAGCTGTGCATAACTAAAAATCCTGGGAAACAAATATAATTTTAACAATTGGATTAACATTAACGAAAACATATTTTGCAATTAGTGCCATCTGTGTACCAGTAGAGACTTTAATTGCTTAGTTCTGAAAACTCACCGCTGTATTCATGGCACTCTTTTTTTATTCGCCGCATTGTGCTATTTACATTACTCAGTTCTGTCTTTAAGCTAGTGAATTACTCAAGTCGTATAAATGGCTATTTACTGAATTGAAAATTTATTTTGGTTGATCCGTTTTGTATGGAGTCGTTACCTATGCTGTTTATTAACAGAATAACATTAGAAAGGGTTACAACTGCGAGCAAATCATTGAAGTGTCTACTTCCTCTTTTACTAAATCTCGAATTTTACTATCTTACTATTTTTAACCTGTTGATTTCATGATTGTTCTTTAAATTTGGTGCTTGGATTGGTTTTTGATTTGAGAAAAACAAAAAGCAATTGGCATAAATATTTCATACGTTAACTTTAAATAAAAATAATTATTTCCGTTAGTTATTACGTGAAATATTTTTAAACAATAAATTAATCATGTTCAGTCATAGAAAGTGTTTTTAAAAACGGCCAAACTTAAATTTTAAAAACACTATTAACAGTACTCTAAAATTATAAATAAATACATCATAAGGTCGTATAAATGACGGATTTATTTTGTCCAAAGACGTTGGTTAAACGAAAGTATATATATTATAAGTGATTGTATAATATCATTGGTAACAGCATAACCTAAATCTATATATATAAAACATTTACATGTGGATTTGCAGACTGAAATAGTAGTAGAAGAAATCAATAAATTAATAGTGCCATTGTCAACAGAGTGACCAATTGTCTCTGAGATAGTTTCGGCAGGTGGAACGAACTACCTAAGGAGATGATGGTAAAGAAAATATGTAAAGTGATTGTTGAAAGAAATAGAATAAGAGCATATCTGCGAAAAACTTGGCACGATCAGGTAATAATATATATTGAAAATTGAAAGGCGGTTCAAAGTCAATGTAAATATTTAAACCATTATTGTAATGATGATTGGTAACTGGTTATTCGTAATTCTTCGAGCAATCACTGGTACACTAGAAACAAAACCTTTAACAGTAACCGATCATCGTTAAATCGTAAATCTCAGTTACCGATCATCGTTAAAATCAAGCAAAATCACAGTAACAATAACGGTTTACCATCACTGATTGGAAGGCTTCAAAATCCATGAGAGTAGTTTGCTAAAATGCTATGGCAGAGTATTACTTATAACTACAACCGAATCAATGTAACAAACATTATCAGGGGCGTACACTCTATTCAATCAAAAAAGCTGTGCATAACTATAATCTTTTGCGAAATAAATATTTATTTAACACATTACATATTAAGTAAGCAAGCAAAAATAATTCAGTTGTCATGTCAACGTGTTAACTAGAACCGCATAACTAGTGGAAGAATTTAAAATTGACAAATAAATATGCGCATGTGTTTTTTCGAAAAACAGTCCCATACGAACTCGAACTAAACGCAACCTCGCACCGCGCGGTGTTTTAAATACACGTCTTCGCTTTAACAGACGTGTTTCAAAATGCCGCAAGCGTGTCATCGAAACGGACTTAACTGTATGCATTCCAATACACTTTAAACGTGGTATTATTTTATATTACAACATATTTTAAGCGCTTTAGTTAATAACTTGAAAAACATCCCAGGAATCATTGTAATAATACTCCCCCAGGTATCCTGACACTAAACATGCTTCTGGAAGAGCGAATGATGAATACAACCTCTAATGATAGTACCCATCACTTTTACACCATCTATATTAGCAGCATAATCTAGGTGCACGCTGCAAACATTGCATTTGTGAGATGGATAACTGTTTTCCGTTTACGGTCGTCTCACGACAGAATATAAATTCAAACTCATCCCTGGTTTGGCCGAAATAAGCCGCGGACGCGACTACCCTCCCATTGACAAACGGTTGGCGAATTTATTCCGCTAATCCGGCCGCGACCATCGCAGGCGCTATCGGCATCGATCCCCTCCAGCGCGCTTGCGCGGGGCGGCGCGGGCCAGGCTCCGCCCGGCCGGCGGGGGCGGAGCCTGGCGGCGGCGCCTTTGTGCCCCCTCCAGCCCCCCGGCGGCTACCAGGGCCCCCTCAGTAGCGGGACCCGACCCATCAGTCTAGAGCTGCCGCCGGAGAGGAGTAGTCCGCCGGTCGCGCCGACACGTAAACCCAGTGCCGTTGTTGATAGGTACCGTCGGATGCCGACGATATTTCATCAATATATTTTTAAACAGTTTGTTTGTATTTGACAGTGACATTTTGGTTGCCGAGGCTTTTGTGGACATATATTTTGTGCGTGTTAAAACGATTTGCGATTCAAGTGTCTCAGTTTTTGAACATACATATTAGTGAATAATTCAATGATGTCTGACGACGATATTCTACACATCGAAGAACATAGAGAAATCAGAGGTTAATACGGTTTATTCATTGTTTTGATGTTTTACTAATTTTTAAATCATTCTGTTTGGATCGTGGGTGTTATACATAGCATGCTATCCATTATCACTGTGAATTGATTGTAACTATTGACCTTGATATTTTTAAACTATATTTTGGAACCTTCTACATTTAACAAAATTATAAATATTTCGTTTTCTATTTTTATTAACTCCTAACTCTAATCATGATAAATATTAAGTATATTACAAGTAATAATCGATTGGCGTGATCACTAATTTTATTTTGTTTTCAGAATTCCCTCCGGACTTTCCCATGGAGGGTCGAGTGAAGGCCGAGCCCCACAGCCCTGCCCTCCCCACCCCCCCTCGCACCCCGCCGGAGCAGCACATTACGCAGCACCCGCACCCTTCCCCGCCCCCGCCCCACAAGCCGGCCTACAACCCCCAGCTGGACGCCATGGCGCAGCACCACTGCCTCACCCAGCAGCACCACCTCTGGCTATCGCAGCAGCCGCACTCCCTCCAAGCGTCGCACCACCTGATGTACAAACCGACTCACCACTCCTTACCCGTATTTCCTCCCTACGAAGTTCCGAAGCTCCCTCCGCTTCCGCCACACCCTTCGTCGTTCTCCTCGACGCACCCCCCGGCCTTCGCTGCCTACATGCAGTCGCAGATGGGCATTCCGACGTCGGCCTCATACTCCAACGGACTCCCCGCCATCCTCATGAACCAGTGGATCAGAAACGCCGCCCTGTACCACCAGGCGTCCAGGGGATATCCGGGAGTCGATCTCCAGAAACTCCATCCCTCGGGAAGAGCGCCGGTTCCCCCGAAGCAGCCGGGAGCTCCCAGTGCCAGACCAAAGAAGCAGTTCATCTGCAAATATTGCAACAGACAGTTCACCAAGTCTTACAACTTGCTTATCCACGAGCGCACGCACACGGACGAGCGGCCCTACTCCTGCGACATCTGCGGGAAGGCCTTCAGGAGGCAGGACCACCTCAGAGATCACAGGTAAAATACTTTATATTCATCCCGATCGATCCCGATTTATGATGAAATCGATCACCTAAGCTTATCGTTTTTTGAACGATATACATAATTTCGTATTTGCTAAATTTGAACGTTTGTACATTCGAACCGCTAACCAAACATATCGAAAATACGTAATGTTACAAAATTAATGACTAGAAATGCATTCACGCTTGTCTGCGAAATTAGCAACCGTCATCCTCGGCTAGACCCGAACAAACACGTATCTAATGCTAATTTACTCTGCACTCGTATTCTCTCCGGAGACATCAAAGAATCCGATTTAAAATAAATGGTAGAAGAAGTCGGCGTGAATAATTCCCCTGGGTGTACCGACGCCCACTCGCTCCCTGTGGTCTTCCGCGTCTTTTTGCATGACAAATAATTTATAATGCCGTTGAACTTTCGTGACAGTCCGCGTAGCAGACTTGACATTTCAATTATTAACACGTGTGTAAGATGTGTCTCTTCAACATTTCTCGAGTTGTAATTAAATCAAGATGTGACAGAGCACTTATACCGGCGAGGCGGCGGCAGAACAGAATGGAATTGCTACGAGCACTTTACAATTGAGTTGTATGCGAGTCCATGCGTTGTTTTGAATAATTTGGCTGCATAATAGGCTTTAATGGTAATTTTCTTTTGTTCATTAGGTATATCCACTCGAAAGAGAAACCGTTTAAATGCACGGAATGCGGCAAGGGTTTCTGCCAGTCCCGCACCCTGGCCGTGCACAAGATCCTGCACATGGAGGAGTCTCCGCACAAGTGCCCGGTGTGCAGCCGCAGCTTCAACCAGCGCTCCAACCTCAAGACGCACCTGCTCACGCACACGGACATCAAGCAGCACCAGGGCTTGATGGACGGGTGTCCGGAGGTCACCTCGACGAGCCAGGGTGCTGACACCCCGCCAGCCCTTCTGGACCTGTCGCAGAAGACCTCTTCTCCTCTCACCGCGAGTCCTCCGCCGACCTCCTTCAGACCTGTGCAGCAAACGGGAGTGAAGAAAGCGCTCGGTTTTTCTATAGAAGACATTATGAAAAGATAAACTCTGCGGAGATTCGAATACTAGTTAATTGTATTTACCTTAGTGTGATAAAGTCGACGAATGCGCGACTATTGCCGCATTGAGTAGCTGGGTACCTACTGTACTTTATGATTATAAATCCTCGTAAAGTATTTTTCACAATTGTATGTTTTAAAATGATTTACTTCTGTAATCGCAAAAATCAAAAATTACGTTAATACCAAATATTTTGTTGACTATATTTAAATTCTTTTTTTCTGCTTTTTCTAATGATCTAGATTTCATGCCGCGTTCTGGGTCGGTCCCTACTTATTTGAAATTGTTTTATTTCTTTATTTTTGTTCAGTTCGTGCCATTGTTCAGTTCGTGCGTGGTCACTTAATAAACGAACTGTCCGACCCACACACCTGGTGCCTATAAAAGGCACCTTCGGTTATGGTCAGAGTTCACACCCACCCGAGCGATGTTGGTATTGGTTTTATCCTAATTAATAGGCAGTTCATTTTGTATTGTTTTCCGTCTAATGAGGGCTTCTAGCGATCATATATATCTAGTAAGGTTACGGAACCGTGTCATGCTGTAGCGTAATATAAATTACAAAAACACTCGATTTAATTGACAGATTTGTTTTACGATTTTGTTTACTTTAAACAATGTTTTAACTATGCCGAAGTTCCTTTATTATTATTTTAATGATTCGATTATCCCTAAGATCACGACCAAAGATCTTTAATCACGAAATACTAGTGAGAAGTTATCGCACATTTTTAATTGTTGTATTTTGCAATACTTTTTCCGCAACCAGTGTAAAATGATGATACGTGTCGACATTATTTACCTAGCCGAGCATACGTACACTTACACGTACACGTTGGTTAACCAGAAATCAGTTCTCGCACGATCCAGACTCTCGCTGAACTGATTTCACGCCTTTACCGAGCTCATTAAAAATTATTTACCTGTGTTTATCGCGGGCTAACGCGGCGTCATTGCTAATTTTATTATCGAGTTCGTGTTACCTGCATTTGTTCTGTCGCATAATATTATTAGGTGTGAATTATGCAAAACAAATGGGTATCGACACGACACTGGTACCGCTGGTTTGTTCTTTAACTTTATTGTTTGTACAGAAAGACTGATATTATTTATTTTAAGCGGTAAGTGTTCATTTAATTTCTCATTCATTCCCAGTTACCATTGCCTCGGTTCACCTTACAAATCATTACTTGTGATAATCATGTATTTATAAAAGTGTATTAATTAGTTATAGCAATGTTCCCTAAGAACGCACTTGACGAAATCAATCTCTCGGCACTGCGGTTCTCGAGGTGCGGTTGTTCTCTCGAGAACTCGAAACTATTTTATGGTTGAACGAAAGGATGTCATATAGTACAATTATTTCTCAGTATTAATTATTTATTTATTGATATAAAATATTCCGTAACTATTTTAAGTTGTAATATTACAATTTTGTAAATATAATTTAAGTTTATAATATTATATACCACTGTAAAATATATCATGTGCATAAACCAAAAGAAATATAGATACATATACGATACAAAAATAATTAATGTGTTTTGTGATATTTTACCCAATCTAAAATTGATATAATAACAGGTTACATCTACCATCTCCATATTTATGAGAAAAGTTCAATTTAGTCCTACATTTATTTATTTAAAAAAACTCCAAAACATAATATCAATAAATCTGGTTTTAAAGAAAATGTCAAAGAACCTCATCACAAGCGATATTGAAATTGTGAAACTGGTTGAACCCATGAATTAAGACATATTTATGTAGGTATTTTGGGAATTTCAAAAATGGAGTTTAAATAAAAATGGTGTTAATTTGGAAACATAAAAAATCAGAATTCTTATTAGCAGCTCTATTCTGCATAACGTTAACGTTAGACGTGAGCAGTCAGAGGGCGCTACCCTATGATGCGCGACGTTTGGACTACTCGCGTTGACCATCTGTTTCGCTAAAGCGAATCTCGGAAGTCTACGGCTATTTAAAATACACATTGAAATTGAAAATATATTTTCGAAACACTTAAACAATGACCATTAAGAGTCTAATAAGCGAATTAATCTTATTATATACTTTGAAACATCCAAAATATGTTTATAGGAAAAAATTGTCTAAATTAAGGTTTGTAGTAATATTCTACATCGTATGTAATGTTAAAATCCAAAAACGAAAGTCAAGTATGTAAAATATTCCACACGTTGTTATTTAGAATCGTCGGCTTCCACGGCATGTTAATACACCCACAAAGTGTCATCTAACGGCAACAATGTGAAGCTTATTTCTTTTGGACGAAAGATGTCGCTACTTGTCGCCAAATGAATGAGTGCTGTGACAATGGAAAGCTTTTTCTCTAAAAAAAGTAAGAAATCATACCTGCATTAATTTTATTTTATTAAAAGTAAATTAATATAGCATTACAGATATTACAAACATTATATACTAAAAAAATCTATTATTTTTTGTTAAGATGAAATACACAATAATGTCAAAATTTTAGGAAATTATTATCTAACATGTATAATCCAGACGTATTCCAATATAGTGAGAACAAAGGATTGAACGCCACACATTCTTTAACATACATTTATCGCTTTTTTTCAAATTTGTATGCTCGTTTATTGATTTTTATGGCTTATTTTAGTTAGTCTTTTTTGACTTACTAAGTGTTGTTAATTTTAACACAAATTAACAATTTTTAAAGTTAAGTACGGACTTTTATTTATTATTAATAGATAGTGAACTTGATATATTTTTGAATGGGATCGACACAAGTTATACCACATAGGAATCGCTGATGCTGTTGTTTTCTGCAGGGAATGGTTAACAAGCGGTCCCGTCGTAAAGAGACAACACCTGAACGGTTTTCATGGAGCGTAGAGAATCATGATTCACCATTCCGAAATAAAACTTAAATAAAAAAAATTGACTTACTACACTTTTTTGATTGGTTTGTGTATAATATGTAAATTATATTTTTACATTAACAGGCTTTCTACCGGTATTAATGTGAATGAATAATTTATAAGATTAAAAAGCCTTGTTTATAATATGAAACCTCCTGGCTGTCAAGTGTGGGTTGCAACATGAATTTAGTAACCTACTCTTTTAAGAAAAATCGTCCATCTAGCTTATCATATATCATCTGGCACGAGTAGTTTCATTGTATTGATTGTAATCTTGTAGGACTATTCCTTCAATTAAATATATTTTCAGATTCTGTTATGACTATTGAACAGTAAACTAAAATAAGTATATTATAAATGAACTTAGTTGAAATGGTTTTATTATTTAATGCCAACCGGCTTTGGAGTGACCATTCCTTCGTTAAGGTAGACTAAACTGGCATCTGTGCCAGTTAACCTTTCTTTAATTGTTTAATATATCTATCCACAAAGTGAATACTTTTTGATACTCCATTACTATATCTACATACCGGGTGAAACAGACCTATTCCTCAATATTAGAAAATGTTCAAGAAATGTGTACAAATTATATATATTATAATATTATATTATATTACAGCAATTGTGTGTTCTTGGACATATTCAAATATTTCTTAAAATATTATCATTGAGGAGAACACATTCTTATTGTGAAGTTGTAATTATTCAGAACATAGGTCTGTGATGTTTTAAATACTAATTTAATGTATTAATTCTAAAGATATACATATAAAATCAATTTTATCGATAAATATTATTTTTGCGCTACCGGGATTCAAACCTGGATCTCCTGGATTTCCAATCCGGGGAAGGTGCATTGCCAAATTTTCTACAACGCCAGTACCTTTCGTGACAAATTTTCGAGCCTATGCGTTACATTTTTTTTAAATATATTCTTCATTAAACATTCAATTTAAAAGAGACATTATATTACTCGTATATATGCTATATAGTCGTTTGAACATGCAGTATGCCGTATATGTTTACCATAAGTCAAATTCACACTATTCGATCGCCGAGGATTATTACGTGTCACATGATCGAAAATCGTTGACATTAGAAGGCATACGCTTCCGTATCTGTGCGATAGTTTTGATGTCTCGTTCATTCTTCTCAATTGTCAATTTGTAACGTAATATACATATATGATGCGACTTACGTAGACAGTGTTGATGGCACCAAAAATCGGGGACGTTTGCACCAAGTCCTGACGCGACCAGGTAAACCAAATACGTACATATTTAATAAATGATTAATTGTAGCACTTATGGTTATATATTTATACCAATTCTGAGAAATTATACACGTTTTTTTAAGTGCTCGAACATAATTATTATTTTTACAGACATCCTAAAAAAATAGTATTATTTTAATAGGCAGATTAAATAATTATTCTCGAACAGTTCTAGTAAGAAACAACTCATCTTGCCCACAATTCTCGAATTCTCCCCACAAAACGTTTTAACGAATAATGTGAACCACAAAGCCGTCAATTATATCCGAGGTTTGATCCGTTTGATTGATTGAAATTGTTGTCTGTTGCGGAGTTGAATCTCTCGGCCAATTTGGAATAATTATCGAAACATTTCTCAACAACCGCGGCGCAGCATCTCTTGCATCGATTATCTGGAATTAAGTTCATCTTTCTACTCACCCCTAATTATCAAATTTTATCCGATATTTTTATAATATAAATGTTTAATAAGTCCGAAATGGATCGAGCATCAATCACGTGTGTATAACTTTATAAAGGAAGAAATATAAACAAAATCTACCTATGTTTGTATCTACGTAAACGAAGAAGAATGAATATATATAAAAAATGTTTTTTTGATTTATTATAATCATCAACAAAATTATTATTGTAATAAAACATGGATATTTCAAACATTGTTAATTCGAATTTATCATTAATTAGAACTTTTTTGTTGGTCCCGTGAATTTCGTTTCAAAACAGTACAAAAGAAACATAACGGCAAAAAAATTTATTAATTATTTTGGAAACACCAACGACACACGACATGTCCCCATACCTCACACCCCCGTTGACGGGATACCCTTTGACCTCTTCCAACTTCATTGCGGGCACGGATCGCAACAATCAGAATAGCTTTTAACTAATAAAATTATGTTGTCCAAAAAACTAATCTATGTGTGAAACCTGTTTTGTTTATGTGCACTTCGCCATATTATCTTATAATGTTTTAAGTGTTTTAACAATCACACACATGTATAATTTTTAATAAATATTTAGTAACAGGTATGTAGTTGTGTTTTCTTAAAAAAACTCAGATCGAACGAATGTCTCTCCTTCTATATGAACACACGCAGAGGACTTCAACTTCAACCCTAACACCAGTGAGTGAGAAGTGTGTGTGCGTGTGCGTGTGCATGGTGTTCGTGTGCGTGTGCGTGTGCGTGTGCGTGTGCGTGTGCGTGTGCGTGTGCGTGTGCGTGTGCGTGTGCGTGTGCGTGTGCGTGTGCGTGTGCGTGTGCGTGTGCGTGTGCGTGTGCGTGTGCGTGTGCGTGTGCGTGTGCGTGTGCGTGTGCGTGTGCGTGTGCGTGTGCGTGTGCGTGTGCATCATTTCCTTTTTTCTTTTGTTATTTACGATTTTTATTTTCCATCTTTTCTTCTTTCTTTAATTATTCTAAATTAATATTTGCTAATATGATTATTAATTAACAATTTGAAATGTCTGTCTCAGTACGGGCGAAACCCATCGAGGCAAATATTAAAATACTAAATGTATATACAACATGTGAAATAAATAATTTTGATATATTTTACATTTCAAATAAATTTAATATTAAATATACTTATAAAAAGGTTTTCTACATCGTTTTGATAAGAGAGCGCAGTTCTGGAGGTAATCCCTTAATTTTATCGGTCATCAAACTGTCGCGGGAGGACAACAATGTTACTATCGCCGTTTGACATTTGACGTATTCAAAATTGAAGCTACATTAATATTAATGGATTAAAATGCTATTAAAGATACGTACACAATATTAAGTGTAATATCAATCAATATCTGTCAGGCAGATGAACGCCCATCCGCGGGAGCAAAGAGTTGGAGAGATCACTCAAATTCTGACGTCATCTGACATTTAGAAGTCGCGCTCAAAGCTAAATAGAATTGCTCAATGTTCTAAGATTTCTCGTTTTTTGGAAAAGAGACATTACAAATTTAAATTATTTTTCGCATCGATCGGTCAGTCTCTCATTACTGATGACCGGTCATCACGCTATTACAAAACCTTCGCCTCCTCATTCGATTTGATCTTGAGCATCGTGATTAGAATTCCAATAAACACGACTATGTCTTTGCATCAACGTCTTGGTAATCCCCTGCTTCATCTACCCTCTGATTTTACAAAGCTTACAAATTCTAAATATTTAACTACACTCTTTATTTTACCGTGGATCGGTAGCCGATGTTTAGAGCGACATTTCAATGGACATCATCAAAATCTATCTACGATACAATAACACAATAACAAAAATATCCTAAAATTATAGAGGCGTGTAAAATATTAAATCTATCTAACATCAAGTTCCGTGATATACTCTGGATGCTTCTTGGTGCTTTTGTGGTAATACAGATATTAGAAGTGAAGCTTTGAGCAGGAAAAAGAGAAAATGAAGTACTCTAAATGCAGAGGAAAGGAGATCACTTAAATGTATATAGACTAAAGAATATACAAATTAGAAGTGAATGTAAAGCTGATCTTAGCACAACTAATAGAATTAAACATGGGTTGCTTAGGTGGTTTTGTTATGGTTTGAATGAATGAGGATAGAATGTGATGTGATTGCACCAGAAATATCTGGCAGGTAAATCAGATGCTGGGAGACGGTCTCGTTAAAGGGTTGAACAGTTGACAAGTTTGCACAGACAAATTTATCTTCTTTCCATGCTTGGGGAGACACATCGAGATGGTAAGTTTATTAGTTAATACTCTGCAGGCGATTGGTAACACAAAGACTCGAACCAAATTTATTTTATTAATTTCCTCCATCGATCCGCATTAGCTGTAACCGAGACAATGCTACAAGTATTTGCGATTTTCAAATGGTAGTCGAGTAATTTCCGAAGATCATAAATTATACCTGTACATTGTACACATTCGGATATTAATGATTTATTATCCATATGGGCATTGTTGATTTTGATTATAGCAAAAAATAGGTGCTTCTTGCAGTGTGGAATATTTTTTTTACCAACGATTTTTGTAACGTGAACACTTGTTAGTCGAGAGCAGTCATCGTGAGATATGAGCGGTAGATGTTGTTGGATGAACCATTTGCGGTTACAATTAAACGCCGTTTTGGGCAAATTATGGAAACCCTAAAACGATTACCAAATCTTCGACTGGACTCGGTGGATTGAAGAGTTGCGGCACGCTGCACGCTAACGTTGCTACGAGGCTCATTATCAAGTCAACCTTAATGTTGATCTATGGATTTGTGATTAGAAGAAAAGGATCAAGGAAATCAGATAAATCACGGAGTGATGGAAACTATTTCCTCGTAAATCATCAAAACGCTAGAACTTGAAGAATCTCGATTTTACAGGATTTCTACTAATTGCATCAATTCCAGGTTTGTTCATGAAGTAGTGTTGTAAGAGAGAAAAGGACTTTAAGAAAAGGATATTTAAATAGAGAACCATAATCAACACATGGAACCGAGGAATGCAGAGAGCGGATGATCAAATGGCCGTAGCAACTTCAGATGCTTGAATTTAGAAATCTATCGGCAGAACTTCAACAACTCGCTAAAATACCGCTGTAATACTCTTAAAATTTATTTTTACCGATACATCTAGGTAAAACATTCGTCTAGTGATAGAAGTCGAGGGTTTGATCCTTTCACGAGAGACCCCAAAGTTTATCATATTTTTCACTAAAAATATTATTTTTAAAAATGTGGTAACTTCGCGAGGTACGTGCGAAGCCATAAATGAAGTAAAATTATTGATTATTAAGGAGAACATATTCTTATTGCGAAGTTGTAATTATTCAGAACATAGGTCTGTCCAATATTTTTGGAAAAAAATGATATCACTTCTAACAACTCTATATATCTAGTCTAGGTACTAAAAATGTTATAACTCCTAACAAATTAATATATCTAAGTAGCAATTTGAAAAAAAAATTAAACACTTTTATAATAAAAATTTGAGAATATTTTACAGTTGAATTTTGATTGGGTAATGTCGTATATAATAATATCTCAGAGATCAATATTTTTTCTACACGATTTTTAAATATTTGATTTGTTAATGAATTTTTGTACTTCAATTAAAAATATATATTGCACGGCGTTTCAGATCTAGACCACAGCGCAATGGGCAACAAAATATAATACGCTTTTGAATAAAAACAAATTGTTGAATTTATAATGAGGCTTAACATATAAAGATTGTTTGTGAATACAATCAGTTCATCTGCCAAAAGTTTATATCCTGACCAGTAAAATGGAAGAACTGCGTGATAAATCATTATCCTTCAAATTTTTGAATAAGGCAACCCCAATTATCGTGGAACCATTCGCCGCGGATTCTTTGCTCGTCATATTACGATGAGCATTCCTCGGGAGAATTGTTTCTTGGTCTTCTGTGAGCCAGATTTATTAAGTCATTTTCAAATGATAAAATGGATTTACGAGAGAAAATTATGTACTAAATAATCTGAAATTCTTTAGCGAAGACACCACCGAAATAAAATCGGGAATGGTTACCAATTAGATACTAAAGGATATTTATAATGGAATATTATACCGTCACATAGTGTCCCGAAACGCTCGCGGAATTATGGCGTGTTCCGGCAGTTTATGCAGGAAACTAAGTAATGATTGAACTCATAATAAAATGTTCTCCAGTAGATGTTTTATAATGTCAATGTTTACTCTACCTTTGAAAAATGGGTAATTTTCAATTTATGTATTTACTTATTCGTCTTGGGGTGTACAACTAAACTCGCACGTGTTTCTAAAATGAATACACGTGTTCCAACAAGTCGAATAATTTGTATGAATCTTCATCGCACAAAATATATTTTTACAGAAATAGGAGAGAATACACGTGTTCCAACAAGTCGAATCATTTGTATGAATCTTCATCGCACAAAATATATTTTTACAGAAATAGGAGAGAATACACGTGTTCCAACAAGTCGAATCATTTGTATGAATCTTCATCGCACAAAATATATTTTTACAGAAATAGGAGAGAATACACGTGTTCCAACAAGTCGAATCATTTGTATGAATCTTCATCGCACAAAATATATTTTTACAGAAATAGGAGAGAATACACGTGTTCCAACAAGTCGAATCATTTGTATGAATCTTCATCGCACAAAATATATTTTTACAGAAATAGGAGAGAATACACATACGACTATGAATCGACGTATTACGACAGCAGTCGAACGTCCCTTTGGTTATTCTCCCCAGCCATAGAAATATTCTCATTTTTTTTCTCTCAAAATTGACTTGAATTGAGAAATAATGATTGTCCACAAGAAAACATATTGTTTTATCACGCAAGAGAGCTTAGGGATTATTAGGTATTTTTTTACAAAATGTAATACTTAAAATCGCAAGGTCGCAAAATATATTTCCATCATTATTTTTTTGATTAAAGTCAAACGAAAGTCACTCTTTATTTATTACCTTCAGTTTTTTTATTTGCTGTATTATTTTGGAAAATAAATAAAATATTAAAATTAGAATGTTTCGAGGATTAATTTAATTTAATTTAAGATTAACATTTAATATTAAAAACATTAACTTTACATACAACATTTATTAAATGGGTTACACTTGCGTTATTCAAAATGTAACCAACTCATTACAGTCTGTGGCGGACTCATAGTGCTACTTGGCGGTGGTTCGCGGAAGCACGGTTCACAGCAAGCTTGCGGTAGACACCGACAGAGGGACGCGACTCTAGTGGGCGATGCGGCCGGCAGACCCTGGTCTGGAGACGAGAGTACCAAGCTCAGAAATAAAAACTTATCCCTTAAAGTGTAACTTATTTTGTACTTATAAATCTACCAGCTACCTGTTCTTTATAGTGTGTTTCGACTGCGGATCGCAAATCAACCAGACAACAAAACCTAAGGTACGTTTTCTTTATTTGACATGCTCGAGATGTCATTCTTCCTTACACATTATTTATTTGGCTAGTACAACCTGAGTCAGCCGAGTATCATCACTGTATCTTTTAACTAATACCAACACTAGCCAAAAGTCAACCAACATGTTCATACAACGGGTCCAGATTATACAAGATAAAAAGATAAAAAAGATTTAATTAATATTTTTCAAAATCCAATTTGAAATCACATTTTACAGTTGGTATAATAATAATGATATTGGATAATTTTTATAGCGCCATTTTCGTTAAAAGAATTACCTCAAGGGCGCTTTACACATAAAATGTTTATAGTCCTACATTATTATAGTATTTAAAATTGTTATTAGAATTACTTTTTTTAAAGTTGCGTCTTTTGTCTCGGATGTACTGTTGTTTTTTATGACGAAGGGCAAAGAGCTGTACGCTTTTGAGCTTGCCACCGCAGATATTTATGTATATACTTAAATGTCCACATATTAATACAATTTTATGAAAATATATCATTACTTCTTAAATAATACAATATATGTGAGGTCCGGAATCAAAAGCAGACACGTCCACCTTACTTGTTTTCGAGTAAAATGCAAAAAACCATTGTACCACAACTTTTACATTTGGGATCATATTAAACATATCACACAGGTCACATGACCAAATATTATCTCGTCTTATTGGCTGGAAACGTATTTGTCTGAATTTGAATTAATTGTTCATTGGACATGTCTGCGATTGGAGTAACACGCAAATTTTAAATGCATTTTTATACAAAATTTAGTAATATTTATTTAATTTCGATTGGCTAATCTTGTAGACATTAATTTTTTTTATATTTGTATATACTTAATTCAAAAACCATAAAAACTGGACATTTCTGATTTTGATTCTATACATCACATATGTACATGCACATACATTTATATCATTGTTAATGTTATACAACCTACACAAACATGATATATAATATTCTCGTGGTAGATATTAAGTCTAAACGTTTCATATTTATTGATTGAGAAATGAGTTTAATGTTGACTGGATTGTCTCGCGAAGACTTCTTTATTCAATATTTTAAAAAAATATATATATATATTTCAACACCTCTGTTAAATCGTATTATAAATGATAAGATCTTTATAAAATGTTGTGAATTTTATTTTGTAAAACGTCAAAGACTGTAGACCAGATGAACTTTGTAAATTATGTAAAAATATAATATAAGCAAACAAGGTCCTTTGCTTTACATATATTTTGCTACGTAAACATAATTGATCGCTTCTACCCACATCGGCTCCTCTCGCTCAAGGCGAGGCTTCAGATACGATCCGGGTTATCTTCGGAGGCTTTGATCACGCGATGTTGTGGAGCCTTTTGCGGCGGCCCGACTAGAGGTGATGATTGGCCAATTAAGTCACCTATCAGGGTGATTGACAGCTGCCAATCACGCGCCCTCCATATCTCGTAGTATCGACGCGTGGCCGGCCTGCGCTAGCCCGAAGCTTTCAGGTTAAAAGCTTTGTTTCCTTCCGGAAAGGCAATAGTGGTAAACACCATTGGTCGATGTTTGAACAGGGCTAATTGGATCTCGGGGTACCTTCGTACGGTTACTTGATTATTCAAATTTTATTCACAATTGGAATATTACTGCATATAATATTCCAGCACGAAGTATAAAAGTAGATGAACACATGCTGCATAATAGAAAATTGATGTCCCGTTTTGTTCTGTATTTTTATACATCTTATCATACACGTTTATCGATTATTGAACCTAACGGTACTATATTCAATATCTAGTTTATCTGATTTTGCCAGGTCTTTTGCATATGCTTTATATTTATAGTGCCACTAGCATTCGCGTCATCTTCTCTTTCGTTCCACATGACTAAACCATTTATGCAACTACCGTACAAAACGTTTTGCATTCCCCTATCATAAATTGTTGTCATTTTTATAGCGGGTCTTGGTCGTGTCCACAGTTGGGTTAGGTTAGATTATTGTGGTTACTGAGTGAAGATCTCGATAACGTTTTTAGTCCATCTGTTGTTCTCTCATCTCATCAGGTGCCCTCACCCACCATCATTTTAGCTTTGCCACCCGTAGTCCTACGACTAATTCCCAACATGGATCTGTCCATGGATCTTTAGGCCTTTTGATGAATTCGAGCATTGTAATCATGGCGTCCATGAGTGTCCATGTTTCAAGCATTGCTGAAAGGTTTTCTTCTCGTGGCATGTTTGATTTGAAGACAATCCTGAAGTTTTCCCGTTGGCACTCCTGAGTGGCTTGGTCGAGGAGACTAGTATAGTGCACCTCCATCTTTTCTGACTATTAATGAAGTTTTCTTCTCATATGGCCATTATGTATTATGATAATATTATAACAAATTAGTTGTAAAGTCAGTTGATTTTATTAGAATTCAATACAACACGGCAGTTTTCACTACTCTAAAATTTAAATGACCGCCAGCTTGTTTTTGAAATAAATGATTGCATTTATTTTGTGTTTTAAACCAGATTATATCGATAATTATTAACAATAGTAAGTGTATTAATAAATATATTATTTTTCATGTTTTTCTCAATATAAAAATATATGGAGATTTCCTAGATTGTAACTAGTACCCTCATGTAAGGATATACACACATATAAAAGTTATAAAAATCGTTTTTTGAATATAACATTATAAGAAATCAGGCTCAGTATAACATTGAGAAATGAAATTTTGTTACACATTTTCTTTTTCATTTTGATAAATTAAATACCACTTTAGATATAAATCAATGTGTGTATTCTGTAGATACACACAAACAAATTTAAAAAGGACATTGTCAAATTTGTAACAATTAACAAACGAAGGGGCGGTCGCTTTGCCACTGAACCAGCTCCTTCAACTGTCCAAGGCGTACCATTTTCGAGTCAGCTCAAGAAGATGGATATCCTAATTTGCATATTAACTTATAATTGTAACATCTATCTTCAAAACGCTCATACACACATCCAACATACACATATAATACAATCACACGGTAGAGATTTTTTAACTTACTACATTTTAAACACAAAATTTCAAAGTTTTTCACAAATTTATAAAAATTCTTGTGACATGATTGATAGAGAATTCAATATATTTTATGTGTACAATTTTTTGGGCTAATCTGTCGTGTATATCTGACCTATCTGGCAAACGTTTCGAATCCCATTGCGGAGTCCATTATTAGGGGTGATGTGATGTGTGACTGTCGGTGTACTCGGCACTGCAAGTCTTAATCACAACACCTCAATCAAATTCTAAATGGCCGCGAAAACCTAGCCGTAAAGTTTCCCAGTATCTACCGACGTTATGCAGCAACGCTATCGCGGCTAGCAACCCTATGGGAAGCTGTCTCTCAAACTTCAATTTCCTCACCGCCGCCTTCCCAGCAACAACACACTATTTGCACGTAGTAATTTTGTTGTATAGCTTAACTACTTCACACTTGTAAACTATACCTGACAATAAATCAAGCGTTTACCATAAGCAGTTTTTCGGCACCTACTCTGGCCACACATACACAATACATTCCGCGATTATCAATCGGATACGTGAGTGATCGATGCATATTGGGGCATGTACTACTTACACGTTAAGCAGTTTCATTATTCACACAACTTGCCAAATCCTTCTGATTCATATATAATACACCCATTAATCCATAATTCTTTCCGTCAATTCATAATTATTCTCAACCTTATAATACCATTATTTATGCTTTAATCTGATAGTTTAAGTGCCATTTATGATTTGTAAGATTCTGGTGATAGAAAAGATGTGATAGTTTTGGTTATGTTATAATAGGTTAGGTTACCAAAATAAGTTAGATTAGGTTACTCCAAAATTCTTGAATATGTTTTTCTCTTTGTAAACTGTACTTATCAGTATTTAATTAAAATCTCTGAGATAACTTAAAATTTATTTCACGAAAATTCTACGGAATTTACACAATTTATTTACTACTGCATGCATCTGCATTTATTAGAAAAATAATCAAATTTGTCGTGGGCTGTCCGATGCTCACTATTAAATACACGAGATATGAGAAGACATAAGAGGTATAAATCAAGTAGGTGTAAAGAAATGGGAAAGGAAGAAGAACGAGGAAGTGGAAGAAGGATATTTTAATAATATAACAAGCAATTAGTTTTTTCTAGAATTAGGCAGTTCTACTTCAATGTTTAGTGTATTAAAGTAAATTGAATTTTTTCGATATGGTCCACGGTCGACCTGTAAAAAAACAATGTTAATCATCATTAGCAGTTGTGGCAGTCGCCGCAGAGAACAATAATTTGGACTTTTTGAATTCCGCTGTAGCCATTTTTAGCGCCCAATGCGGATGCGGACCTTGGTTCCCACAGTGCTGGTGGTGAATCACAGCTCTACAGCAGGGCCGGCATTGGAAGCAAACCGACCAATGCTGACAATATTATTATATATTTCGTTTCATTAAAAAAAGTTTACTTTAGGTTTAAAAATCCTGTAGTTACTATAAACAATAATATTAACTCGGTGGTGTATCGGGATTGAGATCAAATTTCCTATTATTCGATCTCTAGTCAAATAATCTACCGCTAAATTAAACAAACATTAATAATAAATAAATAAAAATGTAATTTAATCTATAAGAGAGTAAATGTTGCGACATATTGTTTAGGTTTTGTACTCGTAGATAATGAAACGTAGTTTAAGTCTTTTCTCCATCTACTATAGCAAGATACATAGATAAGCGTTTAGCCTTGTTTGAAAAATAGTATTATATTAGTGTGACAAAAAGCTTTCAATATTTTAACAAAATAAAACATATTATTATTTTATTACTTTAGTAAACTACATATAGTATAATATAGTTTTCGGTCGTATTATTTATTGAAATATTTTTCACACATGTATGTACTGGATGCGGCCCTGATCAGCGACCGCCACCGCATCAATCACCGCAGCGTCTCAGTCCCACACATGCCCCGCAGCCATCACGAGAGGGACGCCGGTAGACAATGACGGACAGAGTGGAAGGGGAGAAAGCTGATCTGCTTCTCATGTTAATCATCCTATGGAGCAAGCGTGACCGAGCTTAACCTTTGCCTCGGAGAGAAAATATAGCAGAAGATGCTCTTCCATGGTGATTCTGGAATGATTCCATGTTGATCCTATACCTATTTTTTAGAGATTTCGTAATGGAAAAATAGAAAAGATTTTTTTAAACTAGTTTATCCCTTAAATACACCTTCACGGATACGAAGATTTAAAGAAGAAGAAGCTCTAGTAATCATAGAAACTATCTTAGTTGACTACCAGCTCGACAAAGAAGGAACAGATGAAACGTTATAAACTTATTCAATGATTGCTACATGGATTATTAAAATATACAGGATCCATACCCCTACATTGAATTATCGGAGATGTTTATTTTAATTAATATAGCTACAGATTTTCATCAGATCGTTAACGATACTGATAAATAGTCTTAGAATGATAATGTGTAAACATTTTAAGACGATTAGAGGAATAACATGTTAATGAATACACTTGTTTGTGTTTGTGTAATTGTTTAATTTACTTGAGACGCGTTTCGCCTTGCAAGGGCATTATCAATCTAACAATTTAACTCAACAACTTGTATTTATATCTATAATGGGGGACAGCTATACATGCAAATATAATTGTATAGCTACCTCCCATTATAGTTATTAATACAAGTTGTTGAGTTAAATTGTTAAATGCGTCTCAAGTAAATTAAACGAGTAGAATAAAAAATCAAGTATGTTATTTTCAAATACAATTTCACTTTTAAAGATAGCGGTGTCATGACGAATATGAATTATGATCTACTGAGATCCTGAAGAGAATTAGCTGGATGAGTACACTGCAGTAACTTGTACAGTAATAGCAAGTACAGTAACTTAAGTAGTAGTAAATATGCAGTGTCTATTCATGAATGTTCATGTGACTGATAGTCTCGACGAAGATACATCAAAATAAGTCTAGCGATCCTAATATTCCTCTCTCCTTTGACATTAGTCCTTCCTTGACCTTTACCACCTTTATTTTCAGTCTCAAATCTTCCATAAATTCGTTTTCTTTCCATGTTCTTATATCATTCATCTTTATATCCTTATATCTTTATAATAGAATACGCCAAAAAAATAAGCTTGCTACGTCACTTGGAGAACGAACAATCGTTGGACAAACATGGTCATCCCGAGAAGGGTCAAGAGGCCGAAAGACCGCCCTAAAGTGAAGAAGATGGTACAATTTTTATTCATCCTACTGTTTATTTACAAATAAAAATAAGAATAAATAAACAGCTTATTAAAATAATGAACGTGTCTTGCGTGCACAAGCAATCAAGACACGCTCATAAACGAGCACTGCATTTAACAAAAATCACAGTATTTCAAACGAAGGCACACTCTGAAACCCTAATAACTACCATTCTGTTATGATATGTATTTACAGAGTCACGAACACCAATTCTGAGTCAAGTTCTAGAATTGATTCGTCAATAAGTAGTCTGAATTTAATGCCATGTGATTAAGACTACGCCAAGAGATAACCGTGCCCGGTAGCCGAGGGGTATTGAAATTGTCGGCTCTGCCCCGCACGCAATTCAAAAACCACCAAAGGTTTTGTAATACGCCTTGCATGATCGATCATTTGCAAATCCAAGTGATAAATTTGCATAATGGGATGTTTCATCTGATCCTAATGAGAAGACGGAAAGGATTTAATGCATGTATCGTGACTTTAATAGATGCGAGGTTTCAGAGAAACTTGACACTGGCACGTGTTAATATTATGACGCGTATACATACATGGGTGAGATTTCTCTCAGAGACTCGTCTTGAAAGTCGCGTAAAGGACAGTACAGAGTTGAGCGTGGAGCGAGCTATGAATCATTGCGTATTGTATTTGGTTGAATGACGCAACTGGTATATCTCATGGGTCGAGAAATCAAAGTCTCATATATGTCACGCACCGTTATAGTTTTCCATGCATCTCAATCGATGTGCTCATGTCTGAGCATCATAGTCTCCTTTGGTCTGATGTAGGCAGTATACAATGCCAACATCGCCAGAAGTTATCTTAATATATGATAGTTTCTCTTTTAAGAAGTCATATTATAATAAATTCACTCAATACTATTTAAACCAATGAAAATATATTTTTTTTCGATATTTAGTGACCATCTGATAGGAAGTTCCAGATTTAAAAATGCTGTTCTTCGCAGTCAGTCCCTGTTACTAGTAACCGAGGACGTTCTACGAGCAAAAGCTCCCATGTCAGTCCTACTCATTCCCCGCAAGGTTGGCATTTTTTTATTACTACATGGCAGCCATGCTACGGTGCAGTGCAGCCTCGCTGAAATGCAACACGGCGTAGCCCGCAATCGAGAACCATTCACTGTTCTCCGTAAACTTTATTAAAATAAATATTAAGTAGCTAGTCAATTGCATTTGTGAATCAAACAAACAAAGACATAAAAATGTACAATAAATCAATACAGATTAGAGAGAAAAACTTACATAAGAAACACATGTATACAGATAACATTAATTCACCAATAAAAAATAAATTAAGTAAAGTATTCGCATTAAAAAAATATGTGATGGCCAATATGATGGAGGAATTCAGAGAGATCCTGCGATACGAGACAGAAATGAAGATACATTGAGGACTGTGACTCTTTTTGGTAAAGTGAATCTTCCACCAGCCTACTTCATCCAATAAGCCGCAACAGACTCCACTTTTGATCGCGTCCTTGACTTTCCCAAGAACCGCTAGTGTCTCCGTACTGTCATGGTTCCATATCTCCAAAGCATTAATGAATCTGTTAAAGACATATAATATATACCGGTTAATTTATCGTTAACATCATTCTGATCTAGTTGTATAATTAATATAATTCAAAGTAATTTCATATTTATTTATACATAAACGAAAATATGTTTTAATTCACGTAATATCTTGCCACATTAATGACAGTAATATTAAAAATTCCCCAAGGAAAATATTACTTATAACGTTAATTATTGTCTCTACAAATCTTTCAATAAATATATGATTGATAATTGATATGATTTAAAAATAGTTACCAAAAAAGTTTTTCGTATTTTTCCGAAACTTGGGCTATAATTAAGATAATAATAATATATAAGTAGGAAATATATAACTTATTTGTACCAAAAAAATAAGGTTATAAACGTTTTAGCTTTATAACATAATAGGGTGAGACAAAAAATGACAAATGACGCATTACCTCATTTCCAGGTGACTCTAATATGATTCTTTAACCAAAAGCGGCAACCTGTCGTTTAACGAATATTTAACCGGAGTTTAATTTCATCGCATAATGGCAGTCGCTATCGTTGCTATTAATAAAATATTAGTTCCTGGAATGAGACTTGTAATTTTCAGTAAAGGTTGATGTCTTTTGGGAAGCCGTAATACAACGATAATGTCAGTTTAATTGTGCGGCACGTAAAGGACATTACAATAATTATTGAGTTACATCTACTTCTGGAGCAAAATAGATTAAGGGACAATTTGGATTCAGGAGTTTAAAATGCGTTTTACGACGTATGAGTAAATGTGTGTAAAATACACAAGGGATCGTCGTAAGAAAAATTATGCTCCTTTGGTGATTGTTTTAAGTGTTGTAGATTGGACCAAAGTAACATTTTTAAAGATATTATGTTATCGAAATAAACTTTTTTATTGTTCTAATTTAACTCCCAATAAAAATATATGTATTGTATTTGTAAATCTTTGCATTTATTTATAATAAGTGAATGATTATGTCTCTAATACAATCATATATGTCGTTGAAAATATGCAGAAAAATAAATTTAATATAAACTGAGCTGCCACCGAGATTAGATCGTTTCTATTGCGCTCCTGATTAAGCAGTCAGCTAGACTTGTCTAATGCGATTTCCTCAAACCTACGTATATCCAGGGACGTGCACTGCATACAAGCAAAAAAGCAGTGCATTACTAAAAATTCAAGGAAATAATTTATTATCTAACAATTAAATAATCCATAGCCCAAGCGCTCACCGTGTATCAGTAGAATCATCAATTACGTAGTTCTGGATGCTTCCGCGCGGCGCCACCGGAGCGCTGTAGTCCTCTACTGGGTCATTATTCGTTTATTACTATAATGATTACTAGCCACTGTTTTAATCTATTGTTCTATTCTAACCATACGCTTGCTACCTACTGAATTGAAAATTCCACTCGGCAAAGTCAGAAATGTATCAGCTGATCCATGTTGTAATTACTTATGCTGTTTCCTAACAGAATGACATTTGAAAGGTTTTGAACTTGGCTCAGAGCTGATAGAAGCATTTTTTCCTTATTTACTAATTCGCAAATTTTACTACCTTACTCAACGTGTTGTTGTCATGATTATTTGTTCGAGGATAATGCATTTTTATTATGATGGTTTCATTTTGCTTAAATACGGTTAAAGGAAAGATCATAAACCTATGTACAATGAAGCATATAGTATATGATATAGTATTGTATAATATCATGGTAACAGCATAACCTAAGTCTATGCCTACTGCACGCCACTGCGTATATCCTATTATGTAAGATAATAGATATCACTGAAAAAGTTTCTGGCAATAGCAAATGATCATAAATCTCATCAAATTAATGCCGCTATAATATTCAACATAAAGCGGCAAAATAAAAATATAATAATTGTAAAAATAATTATTCCGTTTATCCCAGATCCTGTGGCTTGAGAAAACTTTTTGATTAAAAAATAATAAGACCGGCGTGTCCTGGTCCAAGGTCGGACGCGAGGGTCTCTTTTGTTCTTATTTCCTAAAAACATTTTATTAAAGATCACACCTAGGGATTTATTAATTACGATGTGTTTTAACGACTCTGTGGACCATTCGATGAATCTCGGAGCTTTCTAAGAAGCGGCCGACCTCTCGCGGCCGACGCGTATATTACAAAGAAGGCGGATAAACTTGGCTTTTCCTCGTCCCATAAGATCACACAAAATTACGTAGAATTTTTTTTAAATCTCGCCAATTTTACCTACGAGTGTACCCTATTAATTGCTAATAAGCAGGTAGCACTCCCAAATTTGTAATCTCCACCGAGCGGGGACCCGAACCCGAGCGGAGGGCGCGGCGGGCGCCTAGACGGCGGGGGGGCGGCTCCTCTGGCGGCTCTTTGGGGATGATGCGCTTGCGGTGCCAGAAGGTACACTGCGTTTTCATCTCCCGAGACAACTTACTGACACATTTTGACAGTGCATCAAGGAAACGGGTATACCAGTAAACTTATCTTAGTAATTCCCCTCAACTACACCATACGCAGGCGCATATTCCCATACTTTACAAAGAAGGACTAATAATGTAATATATGGAGTATATTATTTTTGTATATATTGTTTGAGGAACAGCGTATAAATACAAATAGTCAGGCACACAGAGTTTTTAAAGCCATTCATTTATAATATTTCATCGTTAATATTTTATTGTCGCAAGATTGTTGAGTCGAGTGAGACAAGAGTCATTTTAACATGCTTAATGATCTACAATATATAGTGGTTAAGACACTTGCCTAGTGATCCATTAGTCGAGGGATCGAGCCTGATTCTAAGAGACCGGCAAGTAAGTCCTATTTTCGTAAGCGTTTAGCGTAATTTGAAAATAGTAAGTATTGATGTGACACAATTTTAAAAAAATAACAAGACCTCATAATCGTACAACTGGAAAGGCATTCGAATACTAGTGTTTGATTTCTTGCTATGGATTAAAAATATAATATGGTGGAACCAGTCTAGATCGACTTCACGTGTTATCTTCTTCTTTTTTCTTTACAGATTGCATGTCGCGATGACGATGACAAATTTGCGATGAGAAAAATGAAGGACAGATGATGCTGAGAAGTTCGCCAAAATTACGCAACCACAAAGTGGAGTCGGTGACACTCTATCGTCCTCGGCAAAGCAGGCTGTCCCGGATAGAGCCGAATGGTAAAAGCTGGTGAAGCAATGACGAGGGAGTCACGGTCCTTAGTACCAAAAAGAATATATATAAAAATAATGTAATCTTTTCGGTAATAATTACATATTGTTTACGATTAAATAATGTGCAATTAGAGGTTTTTTTTAAAACTATGTGTTGTTAAAAATTAAGAATGAGTCAAGTTGACAGTTTAGACACGTAGAATAAGAGAATGATAGAGGATATAAAATAATGCTCTTAAAACATGGCACGTATTTTGATAGCAATTGAATATAGTACATTTCAAATTTCTTTTAAATTTAAACAGTAGTCCTGCGCTAAGAAAGGGCGGGTCCTTGACACCCGTCGGTCGGGTATTGTGTGCAGTCTGTACAATAATGTCGGCTAACAATGGTGATTATGCGCGTGAACAGAACTAAACATTAATGAATACCTATTATTTGTTTGCGTGGCTCATAATGACAATGTTATCAAGAGTGGATTCCAAAACCACAACCACAAATAAAAACACGTAATTATCAGAAATCGGTCACAGATCCCCAAAATTATAAACCGATCTTTCCTCATTTCACGAACACACACAGCTTCACCAGTAGAACAAAAGATGTTCGAATAAATTTGAAAATGTCTCCGGGCTATTCTCATGTTTATGATTGACGTATATCACCTCCGAAGAAGTCAGTCCTCATAGTCCGGTAGACCATCATCAACCCTGCCCTTCCGTTGGCCCTAGGGAAGACTGCGCTCCGACCCTGAAGGCTTCAAACCCACTCATCATTGCAAAAGGGTCGTGCCATCGCTTAGCTCAACCGCTAATTATGGGGACCTGGGACCTTTTGGTAGAGACATGTAATATTAGGACGGGGTCTTTTAAAAAACGTTAGGCCTGAATAAAAAAGATACTCTGCACATATAAGCATAATATTATTACAACGGTGTTAATTTATTTGATACAAAGTAAATTTCTAAATTAGAAAGGTTGCTGCCGGGATTCGAATCTGGATCTTTTCCTATCCGAGGAATTGCATTAACCGATTATGCTACACCAACATAGTAAGTTAACGACAAATTTTCTAACTTATATGTCGAACTTGTGTTCTGAAAAATTGCAACTTCACAATAATAATGTGTTCTCCTTAAAAATAATTTATTTTCATATAATAATTCTTAATTGTTTGACACCAACTTAAATGTTTTTATTTTATTTGTTAATATTCACTGGTCAGTTCATTTGAAAATGTATATATTCATTTTTCAAAGTTGATAAAATTGATCATATCATTTATATCATTTAATGATTGTCCGCTAGGCATAACATTGCAGTCACTTAAGACATTGCGAGGTACGAGTTAGCGTGTTGAGACAAGACAACATGCTATGTATGTTTCGAAAAAATTTTGATCGAGTAATAGTTATATTTCTGCACCTCGGAGCATATGGCATCATGTCCATTTTTACAAAAATTAATACTTAAAAAGAGAACTAATGTACTATTTTTCCTCATCTTGGAGGTAGTCACATTATCTCAAATTCGATATGCACTATTCCGACAATTTCCGTCTAGAGGCATAAAACACCAATTGTATACCTATAATTATATCATTATCTAGTAGTGTTATGACATGAACAGACATGAAAAAACCATTTATTCAAGCTTTTTCGATTACTCTCTTGTAAAGTTGTTTAAATGGATACCACAGACTACCAAATATATATACATGAACTAACGCAAATTTCTTGTCCCAATATTTTTATTTTGATGTCACCCATGTAATCACTTTGGTACCACTTATGCAATCAGTACGTCCTGCAACCAATGTTCCAAATCCTTCTCCTATATGTACACTTTATTTCATGTCTATTTGGGTATTGGTATATGCTGGATACGGTGTTCTTTGGATATTGTGTTTTTGTGTTTAGTGGCGTCCAAACACAAAGACAATATTGCAATATAAATATTATTTTTATATTGCTCGCTCTATGGGTTGGCAAAAAAATAATGCATCAGTTCGAACCCTTTGAATAACAAGGTTCCAACTAACATTTTGGGCTAATTTGAGTTATTGCATAAAAAGGGTTCCAAATGCATTATTCTTTATTTCTTCCATACACACCAACTCTATTTAATGGATTTTAAAGGAAATAGCAAGAGCTGAAAGTTCCAACTGCATCAGTTATTTATTTCAATTTATGGATCATTATTGTTAATTTATTTTTTAATTTATCTCATCTCATAGTGGTCATTGGTAATACTGAAAATAAGTTAAGACCTTAAAACTGATCATATTTGCATACTCAAAACAAAATATACATGAATATATGTATATATGTTGAAATTCAATCAACACTTTTGAGCTCATTATCTCAAAACAGTGTCAGTATCAAATAGAGCCTTGTTATCCTAAGGGGACGAGTTGTTAAATACAAATTATAATAATTTGTGTAAATGTCTAACCACGTCTAAATTGCATTTCAAACATTTAAATGTATTCCCGCTCATCGGCATCTTTATTGTTTTAGTAATTCAATAAAAACAATAAAACATATTCTTATTAAAATCCAGTTTTTTGACTTGTTGACATTTGATTTATTTAAAATTATGACCACATAGGTTCTATGAAAAAGTAGAGCGCACATTTATAAAGCTTTTACTACAGCGTCGGGGTTTGGGGTCAGGTGAGATGTGAAGAATAATATTATGCTTAATTTATTTTCCGCAAAAACAATGCTCGCTCGAACATCAAGATCCGTCTTCTTATTCTATAGCTAATTTATGACCATACAAAAAGACGAAACAACACAAAATAAATGATAAGTGATATTTTATCTGGATTCAAGAGTAGGTGGGTGTATTTTAGTTTGCTCGATATTGGCCACAAAGAGTAATATAATTTTTCTGATATTTAACTATGTGAAAATCTTTCGTTAACAATTGGTGATTATAAAAATAAAATTCTTGCAAAAAAAAACATAAATGAAGACATTATCATAGCAGTATATATAATATATTAATAGTTTACATGTTTGTATAAGCTATATCGCCCTCTTCCTTAGTAAGATTGCAATGATATTTTAATATAAAAATTCATTAATATTATGAAGTATATTATTTTATAGATCGGAAATTCGTGATATGATGATAAATGTAAATTAAATCATTCAATATATTGTAGAAGGTTTTATATCGAGCCGTGCCTCAGCAATGCTAACACCAGCCGTCATCATCGCTCAGCCAAATAACTAACAAGCTTAGAAATGTGACATTTATTACACTTTATTGACATACATTTTTTTGTTGTAACAGAGGTGAATATAACATATTATAATATAACATGATAAACATAAGATAACTCATTGTTTATTGTGTGGGATGGAGTAGTACTCCACCTCTGACATATACAGCATTATCCTGGCTACTTTGCTAGACTGCCGTCCATGTTAAAGAGACCGTTTAATTTCAAAATTGTTTTTATGAAATTAGACGTTAAGTAAATGTATTATATTTATCGCGAATCGAGAGATATAAATAGAAAATGTATCAGCCTATACTTCCAAACAGCAAAAATCAATCAAATCAAAATATTTTATCATAACTCAAGTGTACGTCAAATATAAAATTCGGTATAATACACGTACTCGATATATTTACCGCTTAATAAATCTTATATATTAATTAACTAATACAAATTAAATGAATTAATTAAAAAGATATACAGAAAAAAATAATTTAACGAAAAAATGTTTGATTGCTACCGGGATTTTTTTTATTTTTATAAATAGATTTTTTTCTATATACTTTTCTAATTGATTCATTTTTCATTTTTAGTTTTCAAACCATATTTTAAAATACCACTGAATTATATTCTGAAATTGTAACTTCACAATAAAAATGTGCTGTCATTAAAAATATGAATTAACTCAATTGAAATATTAGTTTAGTTGATCACAAATTTGTTACATGGGATTCATTCTAATTCATATAACAAAGATTTGTATTTTTAATGTTTTGACAGTTTCAAAGATTTGATTTGTGAAGTTATAGTTTTTCAGAACATAGTTCTGTGACATTTTTAATACAAATTAAATGTATCAATTAGAAAAATATACAGATAAAATCAAATTATTGAAAAAATATTTAGAGTTATATATACGGGTGGAAAATCTCTGTACCGTAGCATGAACACTGAACGTAAAAGAACGTAAAGAAGCAAATGACGGTCTCTTTATATGGTAGAATTATTTTGTATATGTAGAGGATGATATAAAAAATTAGGCAAAAATGAGACGAGTTTTATAAAATACAATGACGTACGTATGAAGAACTGTATACGGTGTGTAAAGAACTTAATTTGAATGAGTAAATTAATACCGAATGTAGATCTGTTTATTGCTTTGAGATGGTTCTAGGATGTCTAACGTATAAGTGAGAAGGGGTTTCTGAAAAAAACATATAAGGCAACAGGAACAGAGGACGACAGTATATATACGACATAGATGATCGTGCATTAGAACGTATAGGAAAGTTAACGAGGCAATACTGAAGAAGAGTGTGATACACACTTGCCGTAAGCCTAATTCGCACTATTTGGTTTGGAACGTCAAGGACTCTCATGTGTCACGTGATTAGATTTGGTTGACCTTGAAACCCATGCACTTCTGTACTGATGCAATATTTTTTTGTGTTATTCCCTTAATTATCTCAAAATATTATTAAATTGTACCTTAATGTTAAAGCGGAACTTACTATCAGTGTTATAAACCTGACCTGTTGATAATCTTCATATTAAAAACATTAAAAAATAAAGTATTATTTATTTATTACCATTAGGTGAGGTTATAACATACATACCATTAAATAAATTTAACTAGTGTACTCGTAATTAAAAAAATGTATCTGCTCTGATAATGAATTTGTCAACATATTATTAGATGTGCATACGGTTGTCGCAGTTAAAAAAGTACCCACATAATGAGAATATAATCCCGCAACAATAATTGTGTGTTGTGGGCGTAATGTATTATAACGCACCGTCTAGCCGCAACAATGTGCCCGGACCTTTTTTACCATTCCCGCTGCAGCGGCTATCCGGGATGAAAAGATCCCCGCAATGGCAGCCGATCCCGCAGCCTCCTCGTCCCGAACGACACGCCTTAACCACAGGCCTGGCTGCGTCATACAAAGTCCGGCTTGAACCAATTTGACCCACGGACCGATTTGACTTCGTTTTATTAAATACGTATTTTTGGAAGAATCTTCTAAACTGTCATTTACCACTCGGGGCAAAAAATACGGCCGACTCCAGCGGCTCTTTAAATTAGCGGTCTGCGTGAAATATAATTATATGTTTGTAATATTTTTAATAGCGTTTGACTGCACATGCGGTGTTGCTGTCAGTTGGGCCTCGGACGAGTGTATTTTATATATATATTATATATTTTTTTTAGCTCACCTACCGAACATATTCCACGATCATGTTTCGGTCATAATAATAGGGTCGCGTTTAATAGTGATAGCCTTTTTCTGTGTATTTGCTCTCAGTCTTGCGACCTCAAATATTTTCTAGGTGCGACACGCAGTACAAGAGATACGAGAAATGTTCGAGGCCTAAATGTTTTAACTGTGGCGTTCTACTATTTCTGCGAATTGCGATGTAATGCTTGTGTTTTAATCATTTTAATATGAAGCAATCGAATTCGATGATAGTTTTTGTTAGGTACTGACCGCTTCTTGCAAATCAATTCAAACATTTCCATAAAACCTATTTTTCTACTTTGAAAATTATTTAAATAGGTACTTAATGTATCGTGATTGGTACCGCTTGGCGACCGATTCGAGATTTCGATAAACGGTTTGTGTCGTGGCTATTTTTTCCCTTTAGCCGGTTAGCCGGCGATTTGAAACCGCGTCCCCAGATCTGATTCTGTTTTCTGATTATGAAATCTTAATGCACTGTTTCACTACCGATTCGCGAATACGTGTCGATATATAAATAAATAAATACTATATACAAATAATATACAGCATTGTATGTCTTATTTGCGGTTTCGACACAATGTAGTATATTATAGATTTCAATGCGATCCTGGAGAGAGCAAAATTTTTACAAGGGTATGTGGTATCGTGTAGGACCTGAAACAATTCTTGTTCTTTGATTGTTATGTTAATATTAGAAGCTTTAAATACAAGTGTGGAACAGAATGGTAATGTGTGTCTCTCTCTATCCTTATGAATATATATATGACACATGATTATATTTGTGCTAATTATTTGATACTGTATTGCTATTTTAAAAAAAAAAAAAATGAAATCAATATGATTAGCAATAATAAGAATGGATAATTTATACAGCGTTATTTTCTTAAAAGTTTCACCTTAAGGGCGCCTCACATATAAACCCTTAAGTTTAAAATAAAAAAATATCGTCATGTGAACTTAGGAACATGATTCTATTTAATTATTTTATTGGTTATTCTTCACCATCTCACACTCTATTATGTTATTTTATGAATTCTAGATACGGATATTTATTAATAAATGTCAAATCCCCCTTATAATTTAAACCGCAAATAATATAGGTTCGTGTTTATAATCGGAATGCTTTGGTTTGAGAAACTAATTCTGTATCATCAGCTGATTTGGGGAAGTCGTGGGGCAGAAATTGAATTGGTCTTATGGAGGTCTAGCGCCACCACAATCAGCATACACCCTCCTACATATACCTGGGTACGAAATGGGTACTTAAAATCACACCGGTACCGACCGAAAAATAGACAACAATAGAATGCGGCGCAACTTGTCTCAGGGCAACCTTCCATACGAGTTCATTAACCAACTATTAACGTTTTAGAACATTTACTGCTCATACTTGTATACTTAAATGTATTTCAAGCATCACTAAACATCGATCTATTATAATTAGTTTCTTATTATGCATCGTGCTCTGGGCACACATACACTCGAACATGTACACGCACACCCCGCGTTATAATTCAAACGAACAGGTAAGCGCTACGTGAAAATTTATTTGGGGGTACTCGGACGCTTACACATAACCTTCTGATACCTTATAACCTATCGTATCTACGCATTAAAAACTACATTATTTCATTCACCAAAGCCTTGATTGTGTGATAGCAGACTGTCGTGATCTGAGGATAGAAAACTGGAAGATGGAAGTCACTGATTGAAGGAAACAACAAAACATGTAGCTGGTGATAATGGTACACTATTTACCCCGCGAAGGGTGCTCCGGTTATTGATCCCCCGACAGTTGATTTCAGTTATGGAGTTAATATTAAATTATTTTTAAATTGTTTCATTTAAATACATTATGGTTATATAATTATTTACACAATATTTTAAGTTAATTATATTAAAATGCAAGTAAAATTAAAAATTGTTTATCACAATTCATAAATTAATAATATTTAACATAAAAACGATTTATTGTAGATATGAAAACATTCTTAATTATCTGGAATTATTTGCAATCTCTTACGAGAGCAATATTCTTATAAATTTGCTCCCACCCTATTTATAACATTCACGGATGCTGGTATTTACGAATGTAAATAAGTACCTACTTGAAGAAGCTTTGGGGGATCAATTGGCAGAGGGATCAACTGTCCTAGAGAGAGATCAACTGTCGGGGGATCAATCGTCAGGGAACTCCCGCGAAGAAACGATGATATAAAACAATAGTAAAATATTTCAAAATTTTCCTTGGGCAAAATGTAAAAATGGATGCATTCTCCATAAAAACTTATATTTAGGATCATTTTACAAGTTCACATCATTATAAAAAACAAAGTCTAAAATTGATTTAATATGATACTAAAATCTTAAAGCCCAAAGCACGATCACTCCACACATTCATGGAATACTTTCATCCCTTGCACCCTTTTTCGAATCGTGCCGGCGCCCTTTCCAAGCGCGAACTTCACAGAATGTTTCACTACAAAATAAAAGGTAAAAATTACAATATCCACGCGCGCGCAGTCACGAACTCGGGCCCTCGGGTCCCAATAGGGCCGACCTTTGGAGGTGGACCGACGCGGGCCTGGGTGGGAACCTCAGACCCTTGATTAACAGAAAACTTTGATCGTAATCGATGGATCGTGAGTCTGCAGTAATTATCCCTTTATGACTTACTAAGGAGTGAGGCGTAAGCGTGGTTGGTGTCTAGGATAAAACACTTAGCGGTATAACAATGTATTGTGTTCATTTTTAAAGGATTTTATACTACTGTGCGTAACAGAGATTTGTCGCAGATTGTATCATATTTCATACGATTTTCTTTTATAATGCATTTATTAATAATTCAATACATTGACATTTTTATAGCTAAACGATTTAAAAAAAATCAATATAAATTATTTAATTGTCAATTAGAAATGCTCATCATATACATAAATCGCAATATGACCTAACCTAACCAAACACATTATATAAATTAATTGCTCTAGGAATATTAATTTAAAAAATTAAATACGAGTTTTTTTTCTATCTCTTACTTTACTCTGCATTTTTATTGCACGCTTTTTATTTGTTTGTGATTAACCTTTATACGTTTTATTTGAATATTGGTATAACTATTCAGAATACAGTTCATCATCATCAAGTCTCTCACAGTTTATTATTGAACAGTTATTTCGAAACTAGCACATGATTCATATCCGCCATCGAAGCCTCCCTAATTTTATAATTTTTGTGACTTTTAGTTTATCACACAGGTCGAAAGATTCCCGGTTACAATGCCTGCGTCATACTCTACTTTATTTAATATCTCGGAAAATACTCACGCGAAGCTTGTATTAGGCTCCAGATCTCTGACGCGTATGGTCTTATCAAAGATTTTTTGTGGCCTTTACGCAAACAAAATTCAAGTTGAAAGGTAAAATAGTATAGAGCTATGTATAAAATAAAAACATTATTGCCATGAAATATAATGTTTCCTTTTTGAAGTACTTTGATTATCAATTCGATTTTTATTTTAAATTAAAATATATAAGCTCGTAGAAAGTACATACCTACTATAATTTTTTTTAATTTCAGATGAGTGAGGAAGATGAACCTGCGAGCATTGCAATAAGATACGATATCGACGCAGAATTTCTCAGGATAATATCGGGAATAAAATCCGCGCTCGTAGAGCTGCCCCACCCTGTGGTTATCCCGGGGCTGTCCTCAGCCGGGGATAAATAACCCTTGTGGGAAAAGTTCCCGCGGTCCAATGTGACGCCCATATAAATTTTTACTAAACGCCTAAATAATGTATCACGGAATTATTAGAGGCTTCGTAGAAATCCATAAGGGATGAGCGATAAGAGTAACATAATATACCTATATTGTAAATTTAATGTCAAAGGAAGGTCTTATAAACCGTACAACCTATTTTTAATACAAAATTAAACATATGCATATAATTTATGTATGACTCGAAGAAATTACTCGTTTTTACATGACTTCTTTCAAAGATGCTTGGCACATGTTCGAAGTTTAATTAATTAACCTAAAATCTTACAATTTCATATCACAACATATTATATTTACAAACACACACTGCATTAAGTAATTTATTTAGATATTATGCATAAACAAAGATATCAATGTATGTTATAGATAGATGGCGTTTGATTAGTATATTAATTATTTATATTGGTGTTCTATTTAAAATATAATATATTAAATAATTATATATATATATTAAATTTGTATTTTATATTAAATTAAATGTTATCCCTACAAATTATATATATTTAATTATGTTTCCTCTATAAAAAGTCGATTGCAATGATATTTAAAAAAAACATGAAGAATTTTCTTGGCTTTGTTCTTTAATTCAGCATTTTCATCGTTAATTTATGTCTAAACAAAATAATTATATATTCACACTCACATATACTCAGGTATGTAATGCACATGCTCAACTACTAGATACTTTTTTATTTTTCATTTTTTATAAATAATTGTTCTGAATAATATAATACAATAGTTATTTGGCAAATTCCTGTATCTGGCTATGTATTAAATATATTATTTTATATTAGAGATAAAAGCTGTAAGAATTTAAAAAAAAAATGAACACTTCTCAAAACCCTGACTGGTTTCTGAGGCCACTTGAATTGCTAATAGAATTGACAAGATTACACCTGAATATTGTCTATGTTAACTTCGAATTAAAAAAAATAGTTTGAAATATCCATGTTTCTTTTGTACTGTTTTGAAACGAAATTCACGAGACCAACAAAAAGTTCGAATTAACAAAGTTCGAGATTTCCATGTTCTACTGTACTAGTTTTGCTGCAAAATATCAGAACTTTTCATAAAGAGGATTCGTTCTCCATTGATATACATGATTCTACGTATGTTTTTCTTCTTATATCATATTTTGATAAATGCCCATTTTAATTTTTTTTTAAATCATATGGTATACAACCTAAAAAATGATAATATTTCTACACACTTTACACCCTTATTATTTTGAAAAGGAATCGCTGAGATTCTCGTCCAGACTTAACAGACATTAACGCGTTACGCCCCGGCGCTTTCGGCGCCCCTTTGGGCATTATCCCCTTCCCCACCACCCGCTGGCGGTGTCCCGAGCCCCCAGGCTCGCGCGGGGCGTGCGCCTGGAGATCCGCCCCCGGGGCCTCAAAGCCTGCGGCCGCCGGGTGCTGGAATAGTCGCAGGAACCTCAAAGTCAAAAGGTAATTTCTACTGACTTTGTTGCAAGTCGCATTCAATGTCGTACTAATTTTATCATTGAGTGTTCACAGTGCCTACCTTATACATATTTGCTTAAAAGTCATGCACGATAGAATAGGATTAAGTAAAAAAAATCTACCGATATTTAATAAAATTTGACTTAATAATTTTAATTTAAGTATAAATAAATAACTGGACTAACTAACTAAACTAAGACTGAAGAAATAAAGAAAGAATGTAAAGCTGATCTTAACACAGTGAGTAAGATTAAGAAAGGATTACTTAGGTGGTTTGGTCATATGTAACGGATGAATGAGGAGAGAATGGTAAGAAATAGAGGACGTTCGCGGAAGACTCGGCATGACCAGGTAAATTAGACACTGGAGGTTGGTCTTGTTAGAAACCTCAATAATCGGCGAGCTTGTATGAGAAGATGTATGAATGTGAATGAGGCGAGAATTGTGTGTCAGGACCCCCGTAGGGAGACAACGGGATGGCAAGTTAGTCGATTAGTTGGGTAAAAGAGTGCTAGAGTGGAGATTTCTCGCTGAAAGGCGAAGCACGGGTCCCAGCTCACTAGAGCGATGCCATAAAAGGATCGCAGAAAGTAGCTGAATGCGGGGACACAGGATAGAGATAAGTGGCGGTCATTAAGGTAAGCCTTCATCCAACAGTGATTGAACGTAGGCAGAAGAAAACCTAGACAGTTTAATAAATTTAATATAATTACTCAATTTATTTCGGTAACCAGTTAGGCGGACCTTACACACTCATTCGGAATAACGTTCACGAGTGCGATTGACATTCGGACTGACGGTGTATGGTAATGATTGAAGGATTGATGACCGTGAATAACGAATATTCATCAATCCAAGCATCATTCATGCTGGGTGGAAGGGAGACTGACAGTCGGAATGATCGTATAGTGGGGCGACTCAGATCATGCATCAGTCTTGCGTAAACTAGCAATGATAGAGGACGATGCAAACCTTGACGTTAACGATCCTATCAACAATGAAGATAATAATGTAATGGAACGATTTATTGAACTATCCGAAACTTTTCCCCGCTGGGTATTTTGCCAGTTATAGTGATCTCTAATGTATCTTTACTGATTTAAATAAATAAAGAAATAAAATCATTATTTTCATTTGGGTTTACATTCATGTAGTCTTGGAGAGCGAAGAGCCTGACATGTTTCCATTAAAGCATATGAAATAGTTGATGGAGATATGTGTTATAAGTGAAAACTTGAGATGTTTGTAAGAACGTCCAGTTGCAAGAAACCGTAGTGTACAGGATTCCCTCATTACTGTATTTTATTTAATTAAATGTGGTATTACCATCTTAAGTAATTTTTCAAAAAGAGTTTTGTTCTTACGGTAGTAGTTTTTATAGTAGTCTGTGAAATGTCACGCAGCAAGTCCAAATGTGTGTATTTTTTACGTTTTTTGAGCCATACTTTCTCCCAGATTTTACGGTTTACTTTTCTTGAAATAGATAGCTAATATAATTCACAAACTCGTGCGTAACTCCGTTAGCCTGTATCGGGTATGGCGTGACTCATGACATTATTGTGTTTCGTCCTGGTCTCTTCACGGGACAGTGTCTTTACCTTACTAGTAAGCCCTTTGATGGTTCTCTTTGTACCCACTGGCTTCTGTCCTTCCTAAAATAATATATTTTATTATTTGTTTGGATATCTGATCTTTGTATGTTTTTACCATTATATTATATTGTCATTTGTTATATTTATATGTACCTTGTAAAACATCTAAGAGCAAATATGACGGCACTTGGCGGGGCGCAGGAAAGTCTAAATTCAAATCTTTGTTCGTTTTGTTAATACATTGTCTCTTTTGTTTTTAATTAATTGTAGAATTCGTGAATACTTAAGCATTTTGTGCGATAAAATAAGTTAAAAACTTTTACAAAGCTTCCGGGAAAGGATGGTCCCCCCCCCGCCCTTCTGGCATTAGAGCTAATATAATTGCCAAACACGCCATTTTTTTTTCACTAATCTTCACAGTTTTGGCTAACCAGCTATTTAGCACGATAAAAAAATATCATTCAGAATAATAGTGTAAGGTTCCTCGACATTGTAATTGATTCTCATTCGGAATGTCATTCAGAATGATCGCGTACGGTCCGCAAGATTTTCATTATATAGTGATCAGATGAAAAAATTATTTGTTTCTTTTTTTACTTTAACATTTAAAATAACATGACGCTCGCTTGACTCCTGACTCGGTCGGGATTTACTATGAGTTTACTACGCTAATAAAGAAAACTGAACTAATATAGGGTCCAAGGGCACGAGGTCGTTGTTTTAAATCTCACGACCCTTAAAGTCGTGATGGCATAATGAGAGGATATTTTTCTCGTAGTTCACACTCTTTTATATTGTTAGACACGAGAAAATAATAAACAATGATCGATTTTTTGTGAGTAAAGCGTAACTTGGTAGGCTATTCAAAATAAGATACCGTAAATACGAAGAATTCTATTTTTAATATGCTAGTAGCGATCAATTTATACTACTGTAGCTATTTTATTATGTTATAAAAACAGAATACCTATAATAATTGTAATTTTCTTTATAATTCTTTAAAAAATATGCACCTATGCTAATTCCTCAAGTTTCCATAAGCGGAACATAGGAAATATTGGCAATGTAAGAAAAATAAGTCGAATGCATAAAACCTTTATTTTTTATTCAACTACAATTCAGTTATATAAGGTCTCTTCAATTGTCGGTGGAACGTATTATCAAGATGCTGTGCCATGTATGTATAGTGTATGTATGTGTGTATGTATGTGTACATTCGTACGTATATATGTACGTGAGTACACACAAAACACGGCTCGTCACTAATATACATGGAAACCGTGCACTAAAGTAGAAGAAAATGTATTTAGTTTTCTTTAGTAGAATATACATTATTTATGGAAGTTCATGTCAAAAGTGGAAGAATTATTAATTATTAAATAATTATTTTATTTTACTAAATTACTTCAATACTTTAAACATCTTTGTTTTTCCTCAAGAAAAATCACAAGGAAAATTTATTTGCCCATTTATTGAGTAAGCAGAATTTGGACGAAAATCCATTTGGATTTAAAAATTTTGCAATATACTTTTTTTCTACACACACTTTCTTCAATATCTTGACTGTGAATGTACCTATTTACAACAGGTACACACATACATACGTTTTTATTACTTATTATTTAAAAAAATGATGTAAAATTCGAGATGTTTGTTTGATCATTGAATCATTTAAAAAGATATTAAATTTAGAATTAAATGATACCATAGTAAAAACGAGAAAAGTATACTAAATAAATGTATTTGAATGATTTAAGTCTTTTCAGGGCTGAGTTTGAAATATAAATTTTAAATCATCGAGGATGTAGTTTTGAATATAATATAGTAATCGATTCCAAGTTCTCGTCGTCGATATTTGAATCATTAAATATAATCGGGTTTTTTTCTACGCAAACGTTTAAGCAACTCAAGTAAATTTGGTATACCCCTGTGGGCTCCAGCTCACAGGGGTGTACCAAATTCGCTAACTGGGTTCACCTGTTGATGTCTACAGCAACTTGGAAGATAAATCTTGATTCTTCAAAGAATATGTTATCGTTCATAACAAGTCTGTCACGCAATAAGTGCCAACCGCGATTGGAGCAAATAATAATCCACATCACATGATGTACACCTAACAATCCTGCTCTCCTATTTTTTCGTCACACAATATGACACTACAATATTATACCTTTATACCATTCTTTATCGTTCACTTTTAGATACTCATACCGTCCTTTATAGTCGTTTTTTTATTCATACCTTTAAGATCTCTTCTTATTCATTCTACAAGTCAATACTTACGAGTATGTGCGAGTTTTAATATTTTTGATCTCACAACCATAAACCCTTGATGTTTCATGAGATGATTGAACCCCTTAGTCAAAAGTAATTAGTTCAAAAAATTTTTCCTGTGGATCTCTATTAAACTCATCATCATATTTAGCCGCTATTTATCGACTGCTGGATGAAGGCCTCCTCCAGTCTCACTTTTCTCTGTCCATTGTTATTCGCTGTTACGTATTTCAATTAAGTTAGATAAATTCGCGGATTTTACGACAGCCTTTTGGCTTCTTCCCCTCGGGTACTGTGTTTGTCCAACAATTTTCCGTCTTCCGAGCAATGTGGCCTGCTCGTTGCTATTTCATTTCTATAATAAATCAACAATACATGATTTCAGATATTTTCTTTTAATATTAGAGAAGATGTATTTAATTATGAACGTTAATATATAAAAATCACCATTTAATCAGACAACGAAATTAATAAATTTAATTATAGTTTATTTTGGTTGACAACAACTGTTACGTATGAACACACTCGCGCGTGGAGTCTTTTTTTTAATTCGTGGCGAACTTACATACGTCCGATACGCTCACACCTCCATAAACACAAACGCAACGAAGGAGACAAAGCATGACTAATGTCAGTGATTGCACTATTGACCCCTAACACGAGCGAGACGCATTCTTTCATCAGGTATAGGCAACATTTTGATTACGTGGTAAATATATTTCCATAATAACTGTTGCTGTTTTAAAGAAATCTAAATATAAGTAGCTATAGTAACCTAATCTTTTTGAAAAATCTTCAGGTTTTTTCAGCTCAATCAATGTATGGAGACCAACGTAATAAAAAAATGTGATTTATTATGGCTGTAGACTAGCTCGTGAAAATGATAAAAATGAGTTCTTCTTCTTCTTCTTTCAAATAGGCAATCCACCCTTCAAGAGTGATTTGTGCCATTAAACAAGTTCAAACATTATTTCATAGATAGCAGTACAACAATATTATTGAATAGGGAATGTTGCATTACAAGTTAATACCATTAACATTCAAGAAATTTGCTATTATATAGCTTAAATGTGGCGAGTTGAGGGAAAGAAGATGACACAAGTTAACCGGGAGTTGAAAATTACTATTGACAAGATTATTGTAAAAAAAACCTGTGATCCGCAATGGACAGGCAAAAAAGATAAAAATGAGTTAATTTTGATTATTTTTATATTCGCGACATTTATTTGATTACACATAAAATGTCATACGGCGGCACCACCAGCGGCTATGATTTTAAAACTCTCCATTCCAGGCTTAGGGCCGGTTATGTTATCAGTGGTAAGGTTTTACGATATTTAAGTATATGCGCATCATAATACGTTTGTCATTTTATTTTTGAATTTTACAGAGCTCACCCGTTACCACAATCTTTGTATTTTTGTTTACAACACATTTATTTAATTCTGCCTAGGCAATAGAATTTTCACAAGTACATACTGCATATACAACGGTTGAAAATATTACTAGTTTTATGCTCAACGTTTAACATAATAGTAGGTAAAATCAGTTAATAATAATATTCAATGATTGAAAATGTTGCAAATATTGCATCTCGCAGGACTAGTATTTGTCAGATAATATAAGTTTGTAAGCATAATTACAAATTTAAAAAATTGCAAAAGCTAACCGTAAAATTTTGAATGTACATATTTCGATATATAGTATTACGTCGGCATCTTACGTAATAGCAAAACACTTAATTGTAAGGTACCTACGAACATTCCACATAATATCGGCATACATTATCCTGATGTACAAAAAAACATGGAATTTTTTCACATCCACAGATTCTCTTGCTCATTCTATCTCTTATTTCATTCGCTGTATTTTGTATATCTCTTAAGCAATATATTCATTCACTTATTTTATTGACTTTTCCACCTTTAGTAATGCATTGAAGCTCTGTCGATTATTATTATTGATTAATCTCATCTGCTGAAGAAGTCCTCAACTTCACTCCAATCTTTATTGAGTCTCTTACAGTCTGAGTACAAGAGAATCCCGATTATCCAATATGACGTCAACCGAGCCTACCTCGTATAATCAAATATTAGGCATTAGCTATGTATTTTTGAGGTTAAAGTCAAAAATTCTTAAAACACATCTATGAATATAGTAATTAATACTTCTGAAGTAGTAGTGTTATTCTATATCAAATATTAATACATTAAATTAGTATTTAAAACATCACAGACCGTCTGTTCTGAATAATTACAACTTCACAATAAGAATGTGTGCTCTTTAATATATTAAATATATTCCTAATTTGCCCCTGCAGCTGTGAAATTTTATTTAACTGTGTGTTTCTGATACCTACAGTTGCATAATGATGCGAATCAACATTTTAATTCAGTATCAAAAATTATAATTACTATTTACAAATTAATGTACAAATACATCACGAATTTTCCATCAAAATAATAATTTCCGTGTACGGATTTAGATAATTACTAACTTTTTGTAGATGTATCAATGCAATCTGACTGAGGTCAATAGCGGTATTAAAGAGGTAAAACTATCTGACTATGATACTCGTATATAATATTTCAATCGGCAATTTATCAGATGCACTTGCATGCTAACTCCAAGCTTTCAAGAGAAGTGTCTTATTTTCAATGATATGATTTACTTGTAAATATCATATTAAATTAAGGCTTTAATAAATTTTCGATTTATTTATTTAAAATATTGAATATATGCCCGGCAAACTGGATCGTGGAGGCGATGTCAAGGGATGTATGACGCTCCGTTGTGACGCAGTCATGAATTTCCGAGTCCCACGAGACTATTAAAGAAAAATAAGATATTTGTTTGTATTAGTATTCTTAAAAGATATTCGATTTAATGTACATTAATTAAAATAGGTAGGTATCTGCAGACATGTTTTGTTCTTTTAAAATATTTTATTATTCGTAATAATTTTGTTCATTTTTTTTATTTAACCTGACTATGAGTGTTAATTGAATATATTAAACTGCAGATAAGCGGCTAGTAAGACGCTTTGTGGGTCTAGTTTTTTAATATTATTAAAAAAATAATTAAGGCAGTTCTGCAGTTCGCTGGACTGATACCGTAAAAACAATCGCAGAAAACATCTGAATGCAGCGAATAGTGGATAGGTAGGAGAACAATGAATGGACGTGGGTTGATGATGATCATGTAAATGACTTGATGTTTTACCAAATTCCCTACTAATAAATCTGCAACATGTGATTGTTATACTAACAGCATTATAACAATCATTCGATTAGCGTATCTGTTATTATATTACACCGAACGTAACTTTGCCAAATGGATTACAGGTGGCTATTGTAAGACATTAATAATACGAATTCGCAAGGTTTTCTCTTGACGTCACAGTTTGTCATGCGGTGCCGCACTTCATCATTTCGGAAGACTGCTCTCGCCATCGAGTGGGTTCGTTTTATAGCCTCGAATTTCCCATAGCATCCTACTCTGATAATTCCCGGTCCAGCGATCGCGAGGTGTTGTGACGCAATAATGATCTTCTGGGGAGAGACACGTCATGTCCCGGGGCAGTGTTCATCTAAATCACCGCAGCGTGGGAAACCCCGCCGGACGGGCGCGTGCTGCTCTCCGTGCTGGACCTGGGATGCTACCCACGTGGTCGGAGGAAACGCAAATCAGAAGATGTCGTAGCGGATGAAAACTGAGCTTTGATTAAGCATAAGGAATATTTCAAAAATGTCAGAATCGTAAAGAATTGTAGTTACTTTCCAAATATTCTAGTAGACAATTTTTTTTTAATTATCTTTCTACGAATAATGAAAATTGAATGAATGAATGAATTTTGTTTTATTTTTGTTATATACATATATACAACATATGAGAAACATTATACAAATAAGATCAGACAAATAATAATTAAATTATAGTAGCCTACGAACCATAAGGCCGGGAGCAGAAGAGACGTTAGGAGATACTCCCTTCTGGGGAAAAATACGGCACAAAAAGAAATACAAGTAAGGAAAAAGGGACTCACCGCACGCACCCCTGCTGGCAGATTTAACCCTCGGAACAGTTTGTCCCTACGTAATATGTGTAATAGCAATTAAACTTTAACTATAAAATTTATTAGGTAGGTTTAAGTTTGGGTAGGTATCCTCTACAGCCTGGCACTTCCTGCAATCCTTTCTTGTCGGTTGTTTGTATCTAAAGTCATTATCCTTCCTTCGGACTCCACCCTTCAGGCTGACTACATCTTCTACCCTCTTTAGAAATGTATTTTTATCGTTTCTTACTCTATCTAGCTCACTCCTTTCCACGACTTACCGGGTTACCTTGCGATCGAGACTTGTAGTGTGACCTGTATCCGAGTTTCGGTATCGTAGGTCAGGACCGGGAGGAATCACTGATTGAAAACTTGAGTGCAGTACGACTGAAGGCACCGAAAGTAACCCTTTTCAGTTTTTCACCTTGTGAACTACTACGTCATAAACCATGTTCGGCCTGATTCGCGAGCTCGCGTGTCCCGCCCGCTCCGTATTGGGATTGGTAATTGGCGGTTGTCGGCTAGTGCATGGGGCTCGCATGAAGTGGGAGTGCCTAATTGAGCGCTATAAATTTTATTCCGCGCACATAATCTCCTCGTGAGAATTCACTAACGCCGCTCGTTACAGATCAGTGATCAATTCCTGTTAAGAGAGGTGTAGGGTATATCGCTTCGGAAATGATAACCTTCAATATATTATATTGAGGATCGTGAACCATTGCGAATGCTCTACCAGCCATCTCCGTTCGACGAGATTGGAGCGACAACAGTTTTCACTATATCGTCATGGGAATTTTTCTTTTTTATCTGACTTCGGCCAGGAAACATAAGTTCTTCTAATTCATGATCTAGTGGTTAAGATACTCGCCAAGTGATATAGTTAGTGGTCAAAAGTTCAATACTCATTTCAGGAGACCACCAAATTCATCCTCTTTTCGGGGCACAGGCGATTAGCTTACTTTTAAAATTGTTAGAATATTGATGTGACACGTATTCTATGTACACAATTAAATATGTATATATATTTATGCAATTTATCCAATCTTTATTGTTTATGTTTGTACAAGAACATGCAATAATATTTTGTAACAAAACGAACATAAAATATTGTTTTATTTAAACTATTTGCGAAGTTTTCTTTCTTGTAAAACTTTCACATATATTGGTAAGTGGTTTTCCGGTGGAAGCGACGACAAATATTTTAGTATATTTTTCTCCTCTCCTTTTATGTATACAGTCATATATACAAAAGTAGGGGGTGAAAGAGAATTGGGTGGGATGCAACACCGGATATACAGCTAGTAGTAGATAACAGAGTATATATCTTGGTAAATCAACTAACCTTTATGACAATGAAGATTTTCTCTTAATCGGTGGTACCCGCAACACCTTTATTTATATATTTATATGTTTATGTGATCAACTGTCTATGTATTTAGTCTTTCATATATACCCTCTCACTTTAGCCCCTGTCAACCCTATCCTTGATCTTGGCAGATCTCTCTTGTGTGGCTTCAAATCGAACATAAACAAATCTTATTGATACAAATCATTTCTCGCATATAGAATATCATTATAGAATACCATTATGATGCTGGATATTTAAAAACTTCAGTTCCTACATAAAATGCAGTTTTCTACACAACCTTGTTTTTATGCAGGAACTGATTCCCTGTGCGCCGTAAGTACATATCTAAAAAATAATTGGTTTATTATGAATAATAGCTAGATATAGTAACTATTTGGCTTCTACGTATACATACTACTGAATCTTTTTCAACCTTAACACTTTCAAAATCCTTCCTTATACAGTAAAACTATGTCAGGTGTCATTGAATACAATCATTTTTTTATAGTGTTAATATTATAACGGAGTTACAATAAATCAATATATCATATAACTAGGTTGATACAATAAGATTTTATGTATCTTTTAGTTCATCATCCATTGCAAATGAGAGTATGAAAACCAGTATATTTATTGGTGCAATAAAGTGATGAAAACTGACTGCAATTATAAATCAAAGCATTCCTACGTCTGGAGATGAAGTTTTTGAGAAAGTTGTGCAACATATAGCCGCCAGGTACCCTTAGGTAAGGAAAAACTGACAAAATTGACCTAGAAATACAACATTTTTGGACAATGAACGTGAAAAAATATGATAAATATTATCTTCTAATGCTTGTCTACTCAATACCTGTGCGTTTGAATAATTAAGCTGCGGGTATTGAAAATAATTAAACTGTGGATATCCCAAACAAAAATTTTTTAGCCACAAGGTTCCCCCTTCTTTCAGGAACTCTTCTGCCAGCAATTTAATTTGAGTGATGAAATGTAGGACTTCAAATGTTTTTGTATTTTTCACGATATAGACAAAATATTGACCGAAAGTGTACAACACTCTTAACATTGACTGGAATTCGTTCACTTTCAATAATATTATTCAAATATGGACTCAATATATGATTCAATTTAGTAGAGATCAGTCAGAAGCATCGCTGTTCAACATTCCAACCTAATCACAATATTATACCTACACAAATAATTCAAATATGAATTAAATATATTAATTAGAAAGATATACATATAAAATCAATTTTATCACCGGACAATTTTATCACAATTATCACCGGACCTATATTGTGAATAATTACAATTTCACAATCAGAATGTGTTCTCCTAATACTTATAATTCACTTTAGTTTTACAACACATTCACAATTTTTTTTAATTTTCTCTATTTTTTTTATATGTCTATCGAATCTTTTCTTTCTAATTTTAATTAAATAACACCACAACAGCACAAAAAAAACTGTCTACTTTAACACAGACGGTAGTCTACCAAAGTATCCAGGACAATACTAAATGCATTAGAGGTGGATACACATAGTAATAAGTGTATCATATGTGTATGTTCACTTCTGATTTTCAAAAATATGTACGTCAATAAAGGTTTAAATAAATAAATAAAATTGTATTTTTTCTCATCTTATATTTTTCATTTTTCATTTGAATCAATACGTTTGTAAACCTATCTATATCGTACATTACAATTTATTACCCAACAATGTGTTGAAGTTATTAAAACATTAAAACAATCACAAACCCAACTTTTGGAAAAAAATCATCATTGGATGTCAAATCAATGGACCCTATTTCTTTCAAGATGCAAGAGACAATGCTGTAAAAACTTATTGGTAGCCAAATTACTTTGATTGGACCTGCAACACATATGGTTTCGACAGGACGGTGCCACCTCACACACAACCCGAACTACGCTTGAAATTTTGATGAATGAAACAACATCGGCCTGGAACATAATATTCACCTTGTACAAATCCATGTATGTATCTCATGCGTGTTTGTAGTATAGTAACGTCTTTAAATAAGAAGAGAAGTCTCTTACAATTATTTTTAATACTTTTATTAATTTTAAAAATAAGGGAGTTTCCATTTAATCGTTTTATTAAAAGAAACAAAAAAAAATTGAAATTGGTTAGATTGTTTTCAGATTGAACTTAATAGATTCCCCAATGTGTGAGTTTGGTGCCGAGGAGGAAACCCTTGACCGTATCTTTTTTGCCTGTCCATTCCGGATCACAGGTTTATTTTACAGTCATCTCGTCAATGGTCATTTTCAACTCCCGGTTAACTTGTGCCATCTTCTTTCCCTTAACTCGCCATATTTAATCTTTATAATAAAAAATTTTTTTAACGACAATGGTAATTGACTTGTATTATAATATTTCTTATTCTTTAATATTATCGTACTTTTTCTATAAAATAAAGATTTAACTCGACTAATGGCACAAATCACTCTCGAAGGGTGGATTGCCTATTTAAAAGAGAAAGAAGATTAGATTATTATTTATTATATACATGTTCAGCGTTACTTGATTTTGTTTTTTTACATTAAATACCAACTCAACATCGCGCGATTTTTTGGAAGAGACGGACAGAGATAACAGATCGTCAAAATCCTTTATCTTGATATCTCGTCAACTTTTTTGAATATTCTCAAGCATGTTTGTCGATTGTTGAAGCTTCAAATATGTTCATCTTTCAATATCCGATTATTCTGATGGTACCAGGTCTTTCACGAATGTGCTCTATTCCTGTTGCCTTTAATTCTCGCCTATTTTTTTTTTCATTTTCACATTCTTCATACTAATGAGTGCCGTATGCATAAAACGACATTAATAACCCTTTTAAATTAAATTTTCTTCTTCTCCGTTTTACTTTTGGTTAGATTAGTTGTGATCTTGTGATTCTGCGGCTGAACAATTTATTGCTTAATTATTGCCAACGAGACAATATTTGTGATCAAATATATATTTATATTAAAGTGTATATGAGTAAGTACCAAAGTCATTCAACAAGCTTGAAAAATAAAGCTGTAAGTTAAATCAATAAGTTATCAAATTCTAAATATCAACTTAAAAACAATTATCCTATAAATCAGGTTCCCAATCTCTCAAGATGTTTACGATTTTGGCGATGACTGAATAATGACTGAGAGGTATTTAATAACTCATTCCCGAACTCATCATGGTGGGCCGCTGTGCTGGCTTAATGGCGGAGCACTCGCTTCTTGTTCCTCGAGTCACGTGTTCGATTTACACCGAATGCAAAAAGTAAAATGAAGGTTTTATACGTGTTAATTATTGGGTGTAAACGCCCACAGAGATAACTGTTGAGGTGCGGTGATTTTTTGTTTTATTTGGTCTGACATTTCAAACATACGGCAAATATTCCCCTTCCATCTTCCCACACAATACCAAGCATGGACCCCACCCTAACACGGGTTGGGTCATTTTTTTTTAATTGAGAAAAAAAACGCATTACGTTTCTCAGACACACGTATCATACCACTCCTACATAAAATATGTTTTACTTCTTCCAAACAAACTTATTTCCATGGTGAATACCATATGTTATTCAGCACCCATAAACATCAAACTTAGGTTTATAAACTTTTTAGAAATTAACGTGTTTGAAAGATCATAACATCTATATGTTTGAAAATTAAAATATGAGCTTTCACGTCTCAGTACATAAGTAAAGAACTTATTTGTGAATTCAGTACATACGCGGTACCCACTTAAAATATGATTTTAAAATAATACCAGTACATTGCTACCTAAAAATAAAATTAATAAATAGAACACACACGCGCCTGCAATGTTTACACAGTTTTTGAGAGTATGTGTACCCAATATTTTTCTTACATATTTTTTACTCGCTAGGTACCTCATTACTAAATATTCGTTTCAATGTTTTTATATACATCACCCTTATCCGAGAACTTTCCAACGCACTCTTTTTAAAATCTTAAAAAAAACCTATTTTACATAATACGATATGACATATAACGTGATAAAACGTACATAAAATTATTAAATATAAATATATTTACAAATTTGACATACGTACACACATCGTAATCAATAAAAAATATGCATGAAAATGTCGACACATAAAAACAGGCTATGTTTACTTATAATTAATTAAATTAACGTTTCAGAGATAATATTATAACACAATTAGATGTATAATTATTAGAAATATACATGATTGTATGATTATTTTTTTTATTAATGAATTTAACTAAACAAATTCCCACACACTGCAATTTTTTAAATATAATGTTTACACAACGAAGTCATTACCCTGTTGTGTGCGCGGGGATTAATAATATGAACCATTATTATAACTGTCAAAGACGATAAATTATTTCAACCCACGTAAATAATCATTCGAATAATTTCAAACCATTAGATTTTTTTTGCTTCATCGCAATGGGTACCTGTAAAGCTATAACTTAGTCCAATATTTTTGTTGAATTCAAATTAATTTAAAACTACCAGAAAGCTTCGTCAATTATTTTTTATGGATAGCCCGATTGACTTTGCCGGGAAATGGTGGCCGCTACGCAACCCCCACCGGCATTTCCGTGAAACTAATTTTCCAATATTAAAAATTACTATTTAATTATTGATTAAATACGTTGTGTACTGCACGATTCCAACGTCATCTGATAGCAGACTCAAAATTTCGTAAAATAAAATGGTTTGTGTCTTGGATAAAATAAAAAAAAAAATTGTTTGGTCGGGAAATTGAAACCACGACCTCAGATCTACCTGTGATTTCAGCTATAACTATGCAGTCTGTACGTACTGTATGACGCTGGCACGTTACTCGCATTTATAGTACAATATAATAAGTATCGGTTTAGTAATTATAAATTATTATGAATATTATAACCATACTCTCACACACGAGTATATCGTCCGTGACACTAACGTTTTATAAGTATACTATGATCATATAATTTTCAACCAATTTTGAGCGACTCATAAATTACTGTAATGTGCGTACAAAAATATATTTTATCACAATTATAGCGATTAAGGCAATTCGCAAAAATGTTTAATACACCCGACTTTTAACCTCTGGGAGGTCATTTATTGCGAAACTTTTTGCCGAACCTCGGCCCGGCCAGACCCCCAATCATCCCTACGTGTCCGGTCAAAGGTCCCGCACCGTTCCTAGAACAATGAATCCTAAAAATCATTACAGGACCTCAAAAATTCCTCCACCGAAAAATATTTGCGATGATTATATACAATTATTATAATCATCTTTTTATTATGCGTTTTTTTCCCTATAACAATAGAGCAGTTCCAAATTTTGAGGTCGATGAATTATTTGACGCGATCCAAGTCTCAATTTATTATTATTACCTATGGATACATACCTACATACTTGCAGTGTATTGTTTACGAAAAATTAGCGTGTGTACTAAATTGTAGAAACATGTTTTTTATGTGAAAACACGCATGATTTAAATGAGGTTAAAGGGTTTTAGGAATGAAAGAATTACTTTACTACTTTCTAACTTGAAGGTGACTCTAATTGATTATTTTTTATATAGTTTAAATCCACGCAGAAAATAATAAAATTAAAGAGGATTATATAAATGTGATTACTTGTTTCAAATTATTATTTCTTTACAGCGGATTTTTGTCAAACTATTCATGCTCTTGATTCTACCCAAAGTAATCTTTTTATATGATGTGAGATAGGAGACATTCGTCCAATTGCCATTGCCAGGTGTACACGTAGACGGACTATCCTCTACCGACTAGCGACAGGGGAGAGCATGAATTTGTGAGTACATGAATCAGAAGCTATCTAATTTACCATAATGTCGAAATCCACCTTGCCATCTTCTGGGAAATAAATTTTACTAAAATAAAACAGTAAAACATGAAAGGTGATATTTCATAATAAAATTATTTTTTTTACAAAAATGAAAGAACTGAAAATTACTGTAATTATTATTTTGATAAAAAAAATCTAATTTAAGTTCGCAGCTACATAACAGGCGACGACGACAATAATAATTTCATAAAAATACGTCGACCTGGGGCGATTCTTCTTGCTCCTACGGTAAAAATTAACATCTTGCATCCATCTCTCTTGGTGTCCTGGGAGCAGCATCCACCGCCGTTTCCGAGTGCTTGGAAATTGGTCAGAACACTCCTTCAGCCGGCGGCTCATGCACCAATCTTCTTCTCCCAGGTGGACCATTATTAGAAATTGTCGACGGGTGATTGGAAGAAGACATAATTTTAAGTAGTAAAGAAAAAAGTTAATAATGAAGGAAATCAAAGAATGAATGAAAGAAAGGATGAAATAAAGAAGGAATATAATAAAGAATATTATAAAGAAGGAACATTATAAAGAAGGGAAATTTAATTATTTCCTGCAACAATAGAAATTTTTACGATACAATTAGAGTTCGTTATGTTAGAAATGAGTGCGTTGTGAAATCTATTAATTATATGATTTTATCCTTCAATTAATATCCTTGGCGCGACGTCCAAACGCCTCTCTGGCTTTGGTTGTGCACCTGAATCCTTCACGGGCTCCATCTTTAGCGTATCTTTAAATATGAATTCCACAATTTGGCGAAAACGGCCAACAGCCGCCCGCAAGACCACCCTCTTAGCTCGAAGCGCGAATGGAAGTGTATGTACCTGCTACCGCCGGCCCGTCACTCGAATCGATAGACGTGATCCTAGCGGCAAATACTATACTATACTATATCAGTACTAGGCGTTTCAAACTGCGCGTGAAATTAACTAACCAGGGTGATCGTTATTCTAATTAGGTACACTAACGTTACATTTTTTCTTATACTAAGAATTCGTAACGTTGTAATGATCAAAATTATAAAAGATTATTAAACTTAATTATTAGCGGAATTAAAATACCCTAATGCACTTATAAAAAAAATATCAACCAGTGTGGTAATTTTTTTTGATAATCTCGTAATAATTTATCTTTCCCCGCATATACTACGAGTATATACAATTTTTGTTATTATTCCCGGCCATGTTAATTATATATTTTATTCTGTTTTGAGGGCTTTAAGAAGTCTCGAGTATTTTGAACTATGTGCATGATTTAGTGCTGATCTTATAAACAAAAAAAATAATAAATAATAATAATAAATAAAATAATAAATAATAATAATAAACGAAATAAAAATATTCGAAATTTGAATATAAAATTTTTCGGTATTCGGTCGAATTTCGAAAAATTTTATATTATATCTGATCAATACTAATAATTGAAAATAGCTTATTTGAGATAATAAATTCATTATTATCTATTGTATAAAACAAATATTTAAATAATATAGAAAAAAATGATAGTACAAAAATATAATATTATTAAATTAAATTGTTGTTCTGTTGCCTAAAATATATTTTGAGGAAGCAAAGATCACTTAAAGCCACGTCCCCTAGTCTCAATACTACTATTGTACTAAAGTTGCCTGCAATTGAGATCGCTCTCTCGGACTCCACGCTCATTGGTGGAGTCAAATTCAACTATGAGTATACGGATTCTAAAGTTTTTTCTCGAACGCCATTCTCTTCAAAGAATTACATTTCGGATTTAATTTTTTTAATTAGGCTGTGATTTGGTGCTTGTTGAGTTGAGCTGGACGGTATGTTGGATGTCAAGTTCGACTAAATTTTGTTCTCCAACTTTTGCGTTAATGACTGGGACTGCAGTGATTAGTTTGTTCTTCTAAAATCACTTCTTCTATGTCGTCAGATTTCGACTGGGTGACCTACGGAAGCTTCCATATTTCTGTTGAATATTATTATTTGTGCAAAGCTTTCAATAACTTTGGCTATTATTGTTTTCGTTGGTGTAATGAAAAATTTTTGAATCTCACTTTATCCACCATTGTGTAAATACTGACGATTCCAGAAAAATATATTTGTTCGTATTTGGCTCATTTGATCTGTAAACTATATATCAACTTTAATGAGAGCTCATCAAATACCAAATTCTCAAGCATAAAAGACAATGTCGCATCAGCTGAAAGAATATTTGCATTCTCTCAACAAAGGGTGTCCACAGTAAGCTTCACTGGGAGAAGTGCAGAAATGATGTTGTTAATCGACAAAATTTTATCATCTTGAATATCAATATCAGACGCGATGTCAATCAACCAGTTTTTTAGCCGGTTAAATCTTTCAAGCATTCTAGGAATATCCCTTCAGAACACCCCTATTGTTCTGCAATTACTCATTGTGTAGCCGTTAGTCTGTGATCGTAACAATATTATATTTTTATATATTTATAGTTCAGAATTTGCTTTGAAATTTTCTGAATTCTAAATTATCTTTATGAGAACGAATTTCAGAATTCTCAAAATTTCGAAATTCCAATTCCTATCAAATATATAGAACAAATTAATCTTCATAGTCGGCAATTCATTAATGTATATACTGATTATCTTGAAGTTGCGAATGATTTACCAACCATTTTCATTCAAATCTCGATAAACATACTTTTCTGTTGAGATTGGAACGCCAACAGACTCCAGTAATTTGATCATTTCATTTCCTGGATCTTCTTGCGCTTTGTTTGCTCTCTAAGTATCAAAAGACGACTGTAATTCAGTCGTACCAAGAAATTTTATAATGAATCTAAAAAAAAATGTAATAATTATTAATCACCATCTAGCATAATTTCATGTTTACTTACTTTATGTATGTATGTATGTGGCCGCACTATACAAGGCTGCTATGTGACTGATACCACATTTGTGATATGGCAGACCACAAAAAATATTTTGTTTAAAAATATTACGTTTCACCTCATAAATGGTTTGCGATTTCTAATTTCATGACAATATAATATTAAATTAGGGTTGAAACCAAAAATTCCAAACTAAAGTCTACCCAACAAAAGTGCAGAACCAAACAGAAGAATGGGAATTCTTTCGTTCGAGAGCAGCATTGCCGATACAATCTGAGATGGACGACCTCAACTGGATGGAAATATTTTATAGAATTTTTACTAATCATGCATTTAAAAATACCAAAATATATGATTTAATAAAAAAAAAAAAATTCTTTATTATTTTAACGTATTTTATGTTTACATTCAATCGTGTGGTTTTTCTCAAGTGATGCCGCCACCTTTGGTGGATAACGATTCGAGCGATACACCGAGAAGATATTCACAAAGTCGAGCTGTGGCAAAAAAATCGCTCAGCCAGTCATTACCGATAGTGTCCAGTGTGGGCGAGCACAATACACGTCCGGAGCGCTCATCCATCAACTCGCTTTCACAAGATCCGAGGCGGAATAGAAAAATAGCCGGTAATTATTTTTCAATAACATCGGTTTAATGACAAGATGGCTTCTAAGAAAACCTACACACTTCTGCTGCCATGTATCGGGATGTTATTAAGATTATTCTAATGATAAGGAATTACAACAGGAAATAGTAATACGTCTCTGATGATCGCTGCCTTGTAAGGCGAGCCCAATAATACGATGTGTTACACCAAAGATTGAAATACACGTTTCATAAAATTCAGTTCACTTTAAGTTTCAAAGTTTCGTAAATGTTGGATTTTAAAAATAAGTAAGCTGAATTTTTACGAATATTTGTATGAGGTATGTAGTCAATAAGTATATTTTTTTTAAATAAATGAAGGCTATTCAATCAAATTTACCCTCATTTGATACTTAGTATGGAGAAGAATACATACATGACAAACATTGCACTGATAAGAAAACAGTCGTCAAATGTGAAATAATAAAAATAATATGTAAAGATAATTGATGACTTACTGTTGACTTTTATTAATGACTATAATATATACAGGGTGGCCTAAAAAAAGTGAGAACATTTCGTAAAATGTGATATAATTACATCAAAATTAGTATAACTATAACAACAATAGCTTAAATAGTTTACTAATTTACTTCCTTATCTATACCTATATTATGTTTTATTTCGACAATTTTCGGTCGCATTCTTTGATTATTAATTTTCCCATTGTTTATATTTGGTTTTTTCAAATTGTTGCGCAGAATGACAAAAATCACTGCAGAAGACCGTGTTCTGATCAAAAATTTGCTAATTGAAAAACGTTAGGGTGCTAGGAAAATGATTAAAGAATTTCAAAACAAAGCTTGGAGTATAAATAAACATTACAGCGGGACGGAGCTCTATTACATTCAGCCAGAATAACAATCAACTTTCTTCATCGTGAGAATATTAATTTCATCGAGCCAGGCATGTGGCCACCGAACAGCCCAGATTTATAGCCAGTAGATTATGCAATTTATACCCAGTAGATTATGGGTGTTTTTATGATTTCTGATTAGCTAAATATTGTGAAAAAAAATTACGTTAAGAATTATAATTAATTATATTATGTTTTAAAATAACTCATGTGTTACTTTTTTTGGGCCACTCTGTATATATCTATCCACGTTGGTGCCTTATGACTGAGCCACCTGCCCTCTTGAATATGCTCTTCCACTTATCATGGCATCATGCAGATCTTAGGACTGTCACCATAAAAGTGAATGTTTTTATTTATCTATATACTCGAATATAAAAATTAATGTATGTCTTGTCAGTTGGTTCTCTATAAAATCTTAATCTCTTCTTATTGTATAGAATTTCATGTGATCAAAATTTACTAGAACCCTAATGAAAATATAGTATATTGTTACTCTTTAGGGCCTGCTTAAAATGAAGACATCCAACTTTCCCATCCCTTAACCACCTATTTTAAATTATTGCCGCTAGTTAATTATAAAAACCATGTATTATTTTACATTTTTCAAATACATAATAATATCAAAATCAAGCCTCAGACGCGCTTTATTTAGCATCTCAGAAAATGCGTGAGAATTGTCTTAATAAGTCTTTAATATTTTAAATGTTTAATAACTGACCATATATATAATTGTTTGATAATGCCTGTACCCTTCCGCCGATATATTTTTTCGCGGCAAACCTTTCGATACCGAGAAGGGGTTGATAATTGTTTTAGCGGACTGCTTTTGTGGTTTGTTTGCATTTCATTTTTAATAATTCCGCATTTTTCGAATCATCATTAGTTTGTCGGTGACGGAGTAATTTTTAAATAATCATGCGGTTATAAATATGATCATTCGAGAAATTTTTTGTGCTGTAGATTAATTGAACCTATGTTGAAACCTTAGGTTTTAGATTAGTTTCTTGTGTAAATATAGGGTGTCCAGCGGAAAACTTTCAAGATTAAATTGTAATTGCTCGTAAGGTAAGTGGTAGGGGTATTGTTCTACGCGCGTGATTTGCTGATTTGCCAGTCGCAATGAGTAACTGGTCGGGAGTGCACCGCGCGTTCGCGGTTGAGCAATACAATAGTGCGGTGATTCATTGATTCGTGCATTTCCACTGCATTCAGTCTACTTTCGTTCCTATTCTGCCAGCTCCAGGTCTCACTTCCACACATCTGTGTCAGTACCAGGACTCCATTGTGCACCGGTAGTCTTGCCTCGGTTGACAAATTCCTGTTAGATATAATTCCATTCAATGAGCCGTTCACTTTATTTCCTGCAGTCATCCTCCTTTCGATATCATTCTCAGCCTTTCCGTTTCTATCAAACATATTTCCCAAATACACAAACTCATCTACTTGTTCCAAATATTCATTACTTACAAGTATTTTGCACGGTGTCTTGCTTTCCTCCTTCTCGAATACCATCACTTTCGACTTGTTAACATTCATCATGTCGCTTTTTTTGCATACGTCGTACATTCTACTCACTAGATTCTGTAGTTCTTGTTCATTATACGCCATTAGTACTGCATCATCGGCGTACAATAAACAGTATACAATCAAATCGACCATTTTTGCTCCTACATTCATACATTCCAGTTCTTTCACACATTTATTCATATACAGGTTGAACAGCCATGGAGACATCACACAACCCTGCTTGACACCCTTTGTAATGTCAAACCATGGTGTGAGTGTTCCATTGATTCTTACACACGCAGAATTTCCTTCATATAGGGATGCGATTGCGTGTATAAGTTTACTATTCACACCGTAATCAGAGAGTGCATTCCATAACATTTCCCTTATAACTCTATCATATGCACAAAAAAGTTTTTGGCAAACTTTTCCGTCATCACTCGTATAGAAAAGATTTGACCCATGCATCATATTCCACCCACAAAAGGCCTCTTAAACGTTTAATACTTTTTCTTTCGTCACCATTCTTGCTTTTTCTACTAAAATTCTTCCATACAGTTTACCAACAAGGGTCAATAGACTAATAGCCCTATAGTTAACACATTCCATTATCGACCCTTTGCCTTTATAAAGAGGCATAATGACAGCCCTTCTCCAATCTAACGGGGTGTGGCTCTCTTCAAAACATTGATTGAAGAGTGTATGAAGCCACAAGATAACTAATGAGCCACTAGCCTTGATATACTCTGCAGCAACGTTATTATACCCCACAGCCTTACCATTCTTCATATGTTTTATTGCACACTTTACTTTTTCCATACTTATAGCATTTATATCGTTTTCCTCATTCATACTTACCCCAGACAGCCTCTCAGGTGTTTCCTCATTTGCATTCTCTACACTCTCATACGTTTCCTGGAAATATTTCATCCATCTATCTTTTATTTCGTCCTCATTCGTTAACATCTCTCCATTTACTGACTTTCAGCACCACATCGAGATTTTTTGACCGCCTTCCAGAAGAATTTTATATTATCCTGAAAATTCTATAATTTTCACCCCTTCCTCTCTTTTCAGCTGCTCTTTCCTTTCTTTCACACCAGATTTCACTTTTTTCTTACAGGCATTGTACAGGTCTTTTGCTATCGTATATTCATCCCCATTTACTGTCAACAAATAGCGCCACGCATTCTTCTTTTATTTCACAAGTTCCTTTATGCCATCGTCCCACCATGTATCGCCTTTCTTCCTTCCTTGGGTAGCTATGCCACCGGTTTCTTTCGCTAATTCACATAAAGTAACCTTAATGTTCAATAAACTATTATTTATTATAAAATTATATTAAATTCTTTTTAATATTTAGTTAAATTGATAAAATAAAGGAAGCGCTCATCTAATCAAATAATAAATTCAAACATTTTGTATTAGGCTGACCCCATTTCGAAGAAGGCTTTGGCGATCCGAAAGCTCCCTTGGCAATAAAGCTATTACGCAACAAAAGCGTGCACCTTGCGTTGCTCCAGAATAATTCTTCTGCACCTTTACGGTATTAAAACCATAAAAATGTTGCCCTTGGCTAGTTGGCACCCCTTACAACTGTTTAATTATAGCTCATTTAGAGGTAGTCCGGGAACGGTTTACATTTTATGTAAATAGTTCATACGTATAATTAACTACATTGCATATTATTAATACTTTGAAATCGGTTAAAGTATCAATTTGATACTCAAATGCAGAAGGCATCCAATATTTGATGATAGGGATTTTCAACATAGAATATATTTATCAATGGACATCCTGTTGTAAAATTTGTCTCGAAAACTGAGATAGAAATAATAGAAAATATCATTTAATGAAATCAATTCTGATATCTTTCACATGCTAAGCAAGTTTTTTTATATCCTACTATTTTTTTAATACCCCGTATTGTCAAATTATCAAATTAATACATAATGCTGGCTTTTGTGTTAAAATTTAATACGTTGATTTATATTTAAGGTATACTTTAATATTTATACACTATTAACACCAATTTATTTCTAATATTTAATTGTTTTTATATTCATTTTTTTAAATGAAGTAAAATAAAGAGTGTACTGCGATCTGAGCTACGCTTTTCAGTTAACTTATATGTCAAATTGAGATATAAGAATATAATACTACTTTTATAAGATTATAATAATGCCGATTTTCACACCTTTGAATTATTGATAAATTATCTTATTATTAATAAAATCGACTATCGTAGGGTCATTAAGAATGAAGCGATAAAAAAATCGGAACATTTTAAGGAGGTGGACTGTAATACATAATAATAGCCGATTGCTTGCTTCTAGGCCCTTCGGGCGTCTATTATGGTATATTCGCGGCTGATAGTACCTGCTACGCGGCCAGGGCTTTCGTAGAATCTATACTTCAATACGGAAATCCCTTATTATATTGATTTAACAATGCACCACGTAGTGTACTTTGTCTATATTTCAAGTAAGAATAAACAAAATATTAGAAATATGTACACCTAGAGCTAGCTTAAATAGATATAATTATAATCATAATGTTATTAAAAGCATAAACATGAAGGATATAGTGAACTTGAAGAAATTAAATAATATGGACAGATAAATAAAAAAAACTTCAAATCTAAGGTGAATACGATATTTTGTGAAAAACAATTTTAAACTGCAATGCAAAAAATATCTAAGAATTATTCACAGGAGTTTTGACAAATATTAGACATATTTGACATCTATTGCACAACATTGTTAATTAATATTAATCTCTTCTGCTATTTAGTGGATTTTTAAAGTAAAAAGACAATGGAAATACAATGGATAATATAGCGACGATTGCAATCAAGCGCAATATATAAGAATATATTATGTATAGATGTGCTGTGATAGGTACCTCCATCTGTCTGAGGACATGTAATGTTTTACTGTTTCCGAAGTAAGATTGTAGAACTCCATAATCACATATGTGAAAATAAAACACTTGTTATTTGATTCTACTCGTTTAATTTACTTGAGACGCGTTTCGCCTTGCAAGGGCATTATTAATTAAACGAGTAGAATCAAGAAACAAGTGTCTTATTTTTACATAAATATGTGTCATGTATTGTTCTTCTTTCTGTTAGCGTTCATTTTTTTAAGAATAGTTATATATATTTCATAGAGACGAAGCTATTATATTATATGTGAAGTATGGGTAATACAGGGCTTACGACCTATCTTCGGCTGGCTTAAGTGATCACTTTGCACAATGTAACGTTCACCATTCCACCCAATCGACCTCCATATCCATCAAATTTTTGTAAGTTGTATATATGATACCACGTAGAAACACTTTGAGTATTAACTACACTTCGCTGTCGCCATCTATGGACAGAAATTTGGTATTTATTTCACTGAAACAGCATCGATGTCACTAATGAGAATCTTATTTTTATTAGAAATATTGGAAGCTATATTCTTTATATCTTGGTATTCCACAGTTTCCAGCACTGCTACAAGAGTAGTGCCTGTTGCGATCTTCAGTCGGTCCGTACATCGGTGAAATATCTCCTTCTGGCTCTCCGTACTGCCGACCACCACACGCTTCTCCAAGCTGTCATTTATTCTAGTAAAATATCCATAGTACTTATTTCTTTCTACTAATTCGTCAACTTAATTATTAAAAATAAATACATTAACTTAAATAATTAATAATAATAATGTCTACACGAATACAGACAAGAAACAAAGTAGTTATCTATATTACTATAGTGTAAAGCTCGCAGTAATCTATATTTAGGTAGATATTATGTAAGTACGTGCAATAGAATGGATTTATACCATAAATATTCACATTAATACTTAGAACGAGCGCACACAGCGCGATAGTACAACAGTATTACGATAGATCGCCACCAACCGTTCTATCGTTTGAAAATTTAGTTGTCAGTGTGCGCGCTGCAATACATTCTCACAGCCTTCACCATCACGACAGTGTGCGCTTGCACTTATATACATATTAGATATTATGCTAAAATGATGATCTATATTATTAACATTCGTATCACTGGGCTTCCTTATTATATATTATTTTTTATCTTAATTATTTGTTGCAGTTACTAGTATGATGTTATAATAAAAAAAACACGTCTTTAAAATGATTAAATTTCGAACTGACCGCAACACACCTTTCCAATATCTATAGTACCTATATGTAGACCAGAATTCAGGCAGATCTTCTCAACAATTCACCCCGAGGCGGTAACGAGCCCCATCCTTACCTACCCATAGACACTGAAGAAGTCTTGATAGGGGCAATATGAATTATATTAAACTCAACCCATGGGCGTGTTTAAAAAGTGACAAGAAAAAGAAAAAGTATATATATTTTTGTAACAATATAACGCAATAATTTGATGACTTACTAGGTTCAGATAAATTGAAGTTTAAATTAAATTGGAGAGAAATATATATATATGTTATATTTAAGATTTTTCCGGGTAAAGTAAAACCGATTATTTTCTGGAGGAACCCGAATCAAATAGATTACAGAAAATAAAATATCATTATTGAGAACCTCCAAAAACAGCATATCTCTGAAATCCCACGGAGTGTATAAAATTCCTCGCTCTTCGTGTGACAAAATATATATCATCAATTCATCGCGGGTAGCCGAACATTAGGTAATTGTTAAAAATAAAAAGATTACGTCATCATTGGTGCAGCATGTCCCGATCGTGGGTCATACAATAGATTTCGACAATGTACACACTGTAGATTACCTTAATTTAGAATCATTTCGTATATATACAGAAGCAACAATTTTATTTTATTTAATTACATAAAAATAACATGAACAGTAGACATGACTCCATAAGAATTCTTCACACCTGGATAAACATCTTAGATACAGCCGTTCGCAAAAATACATCCATCCAAAAAAAAACACCATTAATAATAAACCAACAAAATCTCCCTATAATAATCAAAGAACCACAACTCACAAATCCGGCTACTAAACAAATAACTAAAGTACAAGTCACCTTTCGTTACCATTAGATACAGATAATCGCGACGTCAACTAATAATACTAAGTACTTACTAAGATTTTAACTCACTTTCATTTTGGCTCTTGCTTCGAACGGTCGAGTTAACTCGTCACTTTAGAGCAGGATTCGGGATAAAAGGTCCTTGAGAATAAGTAATTAGTATAAAAGCCAATCTCAGGACTATTTGAAGAAAATAATTTTATATATATACAAATTTATAGTTTTTTACGCAAGCATACTCTATAGTTTGCAAACATGGTAGTTAATAAATTATTAGTACCCATAACGTTAACAAAGTGTAGATTAATAGTGTTAATAGTCCGTTGTTATGGAACAATCATCTGTTTAAGGTTTGAACATTAAAAAATATTATACATTTTAAAGAACCAATTAAAAATATATTTTAGAGCGCTCAAAGCATGATGACAATGTTTAATAAATATATTATGTATATTTGTCGAGACGTCCTGACCATTGTATCACTAGGCGAGTTTCTTAATTACTAGACCAACAATAATATGGATCCTCGTGATGTTTTGAGATAAAAACACATATCTGCGATGTTTCGGTAACAAAACAACCCACAGCGCAGTCTTTCCCGCTGCACGCGAGCGCGGTACGCCCCTGGCCAAGCGGCGCGGGCCGAGTGCCGGAGACAGGCACCTGTCCGTGAAATACGAGCGTAGAATTGCCGGAACGGGCGATATTGGGTGACGAAAGACCCGTCTCGCATTTGAATATTAGGGCGAAAGATGTTCTAGAAAATTAATTTTATGGTTTCGTAGGATGTATCGCAAGGTCGTAAATTATAGACGTCAATTTTTAAGACGTCCACAACATTGTAGTGGAATACAATAAACAGATTATTAAGTTACAGTAAACTAAATCAGTATTGAATAATCATATTATAATCATTTATATAACAGATTTTCAATAAACATATAATTGTTTGTACATTATTATGTTCCAAGCAAATTTTGTTTGGGTGACATTTTGGTTTGGCAGATATTTGTTAGTTCGCATTTGGTGATTGTATAAAATAGTCGATTACAATGTATTACGTAGCATTTAACGCCTCATCAACGTGTTGAAGTCATGAAAACATTAAAACTGGGACACTTAAAATGCTCAATTGATACAACAACTACCTATACACCTGCGCTATGTGAACCAGCGAAATCATTGGGCCCTATATCTTTCAGAATGCAAGAGGCAATGCTCTAAACACTTATTGGTAGCCGAATTGGGTCGATTGGTCTTGCAACACATGTGGTTTCAACACAGTATGGTGCCACCTCACACACACTTCGAGCTACTCTTGAAATATTGATGAATGAAACAACATCGACTTGGAACATAATATTCATTCTGTATATCAGATTTTCAATAAACTGACAAACATATGAAAATATTTAAAGTTACCTTTTCGTTATACTAGACATCGATCCATTAGTTGATTCACTTGCATCTTCCAAATCCATATACCTTCTAACAATTCTCTTACAGATCTTAGGTATTTCATTGGATATACTCGTTTTATATATTATTTTCCTAACAATGGTTTTATCAGTCATACGACCAAACCACCGAAGACCATTGAATTCTTTTTCATTGTACATCATTTACATTATATCTATTTTCTCATATTTTTAATGATCTCATTTTCATTGTATACATTTTTTTTTATATCGTATACAAAAGTATCGATAATTATTTAAAGCTAACAATGTTCTTACAATGCGCAAAATTAGAATGTTCTACTTCAATATATAATACAATTGACAATAGCTGATAATGATTGTAAGTACTTCACATGCAGTGCAAGGCCTTTTTAAAAAATGGACATATTATATAATACTTGATTTAATTAAATTTTCATCTAAGCGATTACGAAAGATTTTTAAATATGTACGTTAACAGCTTCTCAGATTGAAGATCACAAATGTGTGTATGTTAGTGAAGATTAATCTCAAGCAGATGGCATTCTGTGTGGATATTACCTGCTGTACTGAGCCGCCGTCACCAGTGCAGCATATCATTAGTTTAACAACTTTGTAATGACACTAATTCACCTGTAAATGCGTTTGTATGCATTCTTCGAATTTTTAAAGTTAGACAAGACGCCTTTCTCAATGCATAATGCAATGCTAAGATGTTGTGACTATCTTTTAGAATCTATCTGATTTGTACTTTTATCACACAAGAGTCAACCCTGTAGCACGTTTCGGTTAATAAAATTGTAAAAATATTATATATATGGCTCTAATAAGAATTGAGTTAATATCTGGTTTCATAACTTTGTCTAGTCAATATTCTTGATCAATTTAGATTTACATTATATCTTATATTGCTTATTTAACACATATTCCGTGTAAATTGACATATGTCTCACAGAAGTTCTTTTGTTTTATTATCCTGACCTAGTTTGTTCATAATTTGTTCATTTGTGGTGCGAAAGACAATGTCGATTCAGTTTTAATGATATCGTTTAATGGTATCACTTTGACTTGTCGTATTTATAACCTCCGCAACTACTAACTACTAAATGCTAACTACTAACTAACTAACCAATATAATTTTTCTTCGATGTGATAAGCAGAGAGGATAGAATGGCACACTCTTCTGTCCTGGCATATCGCTCTTGTCTTGTTCGTGCGTCGTATTTGGTTGTTGAATCTTTTAATGATAAAACAAAACATAAACTGTGGAAGTGTCATGATTTAACAGTATTTGATTTTTTTTAAATAAATTGTAATGACGTTTTTATTAAAAGTTTACAACCAAAAGGTTACAAATCAATTTAATTCGTATTTCAAAGAAAATGATTCTTAACTCATGCCATGAATCAGTTTTCTTTCAAATATGCCTAAATAATTATATATTTTATTGATTCTGGAGTAATTTCCCATCATGTGATTGATTTTCAATATTAAAAATTTGTTCACATTACTCTTATTTCTCTATCGTATATTCCTGTTGATGCAGCATCTTTAGTTTGATCACGTAAGCTGTATCATTATTTGGTCTCAGTTTTTCTCTGTATCGTTTTTCTTCATCTTAATTTTATCTTTTTTGATTTTTTTTTAAATAGAGATTCTTGTATGGTATACTATAATATAAATCTATAATTTAATCACCTTAATAATTTTCAAAATAAGGTAGCCGATGGCTTCATGAAATATAAGGTGAACTTGCGAACACCATCTAAACTAATTACGTGGATCATAACTAATTATTACATTTATATGTATATTCTTTTTTAAATCTCTTAAATGCAATTAAACTACCAATAAAATAAATATTTATTTAGTATTTTTTATTGCAATTATTATTACTTTTACGATTTATTAAATATATTTAAAAATTATCAAATATTAGCCACTAATTTTATACCCATATATTCATATTATAGTGATTAAGTGAAATGATTAATATGACGAAGTCGCTTACCGTCATTATTCCAGAATCTTCTAGAATTAACAGAGGCCTACCCTTAATATTTATTACTTGAAGGAATTTATTCAACCCTTATTATTTTTATATTACTCTTACTGAATCCGAAGAAGTCTGCCCCGGGGATTCAAATATTTTACATTCTTTGCTACTATTTTTTATTGCCTGTAAAATGCGATGGTATTACAATAAATCAACATATATTCAAGTAAATAAAGAATTACATTTATAGGTACTAAGAAAAATAACAATCAACAACGGTCAGATTTCTTCGAATTTCTTTATGCAACGAGCATGGATCTAATATTCTCAAGGCTATGGCGGGCAAAAATTATTTAAAACATAGGTTGTTAATAATAATAATAATAATGGATAATTTGTATAGCACCATTTTCGTAAAAACTTTCACCTCAAGGGCGCTTTACACATAAACTGTTTATAGTTCTACAATTACCTATGTTTTTTAAAATTAAAAAATCGTTATTTTCACTTATGGAAATAATTTTTTGAAAAAGTGCGTTTTTAGTTTCTTCTTAAATAAAGTCTCTGATGCACTGTTTCTAATAAAAGAAGGCAAAGAGTTCCACAATTTTGGGACTGCTACTGCGAATGCCCGTTCACTAAATTTAGACTTCTGGCAACGGCTGATCGGTTCTACAACCCTTCCTACAGCTGAAGTAGAGGCTGACCTGAGAGTTTGACGTCTACCATTCAAATTGTCTGGGATACAAAGTTCTTGAAGATATATAGGCGCCATGTTGTGTGTCGCCTTGTATATCAACCAGCACAATTTAAATTCAACTCTTTCAGGGAATCGGAGCTAATGTAGCTGATGTAAAAGGGATGTTATATGAGAGAATTTGGAAACTCCATATATTATCCGTGCAGCCGCATTTAGAATATATTGTAATCTATCCAGCTGAAACATCGGTAGGCCAGCATAGATGCTCTTACAATAGTAATTGATGTCAACAGTAATTTTACAATAAGCAAAAAGTTATACCTATCTTAAAATTTGAAGTTTAAATATGTCTAAGATTTATTTTTCTTAGCATTCTGCTATCCTAACTTTAAATGATTGACTTTATTACGAAATATGTCGTCATAAAACCTTAGCGCCTTAGAAGACCCTGCAATTAAAAAGATCGTAATTGGAATTCTATGAACCGAGTCAAATTATTCGATTTTTAACTAGTATTTAACTAATGATAGATTCCTATTGAATTGATAAAAACAAATACTTATTTGATCGGTCTTTTGAAAAAATATGTTTGCCCTTTAAAATACAGTAGACACATTTTGCTCGAGTAGTTTCAAATTTAATTATTTAATTTAAACATTGTATTTTCCATTTTATATAAAAAGAAGATTGAAACAAACTGTACCCATATATTTACCATCACTAATCGAGATAGAAATCTATTACAGAATCCTGTCTATCCTCACAGAAATCGAAATTACTAGCATTAATATCAAAATCAATATCAATCTATGCAATATAAACTGAGATACAAATTCGAATACTGTTTTAATAGTTTTCTTGATTCTTGACGCGCTTGATACGACAATAAGACCTCCATAGTGATCGATTGGAGGGTGATTCAATTCTCAATCCGAGAAACGTATATTATATATTTGCACATATCTATTTTTTTAATGAAGAAGTCAGTCGAAATTAAAAATGTTTCATTATTAAATGCATCGTAGTTATACAATACTATTTTTGAGTGGCCAATAAATATATGTTTGTATCCTTTTATACACTTTGTTTGTATGATTGATATATGTGTGAAATCGACTTAATGGATGTATGTGGCCAATAATTGCACTGGTCACCGTACTAGAATTAAAGCTGTTAAATAATTAAAATTGATTTGCCTAGTAATATTTTTAATTATCGCAACAAATGACATTGCAGGCGCGGGTTCGTTCATCTCGCTAACCAGTTTTTTTCTGTTGCGAAAAATGCAACAGAATGGGCCGATCCGAAAATGGCCATTCCTTCGGAGGCGAGACTGAGCGGGACCGCGGCGGAGCTCGTCTGGGCCCACGCTACGGACGAATAAAATAATAAAAAACGCGGCCAAAGCGCAGTCGTGACCTCTGGTGATTGGAGATATTTCAGAATCATGTCACCGCCTCGGGCCAATTCACAGGATAGCCTTTTATGATATTTTATTTATTTATTTACTTCTGGTGTAGGAGTCGAGGAGTTGCCCGCTCGCAAGGGGTTAACGAAAAAAATTGTTTAATTTTTTTGTAAAATAAAAACAAACAAATATTTTAGTTTATTTCAATGCATCTACAAAATACTTATAATACATAAATAAATTAATCAAATAGATAGATATCCAAAAAAAAAATCTATATTTTTAGTTGATTAATTTAATTTGTATTATATTATATTAAAAATATCACATAACTATGTTCTGAAAATATAGTTTTAGAGCAAATATATGTTATCCTTAAAAATATGTTACCTATATTAATTCATCTCATTAAATTTGACTCGATCGAATCGAGATGAAAATGTTTACTTACTAACAGTTTCCAGAGGGGACACACTATTCTCTTACATTTTCATACATCTTCTCATTTAGTCAAGTAACAAACCGCTTTATTTATCGAAACCCAATGATTTGTCGCCAAGAGGCATCGGAGTCAACACATATTGTGAGCACCTGTATCGCATTCATTTGTCTGAGGTAGACCACTCTTCTTCTTTTTTGATAAATCATTATATCAACATTGAAAAAATCAAGTTGTACGAAAACATTTTTCGAGGCCTTAAAGCGGCCATCACCTAGTGAAAACATTCGTTAAAGCGATTTCTTTTGCTAATCAATTGATTAAATTATGAAATCATCGTTCCTGGCCGCAGCGGCCATGCTTAATTGTTTTTTGCTCGTAAAAATATTAATTTGAAATTATGAGGTGAAATCCTATAAACATCGCTGATCTAAATCCACGAGATATGTGTATTTACTGAAATTTACTCACTGTAATTTAATTTTACGTATTATTTATAATTACAATGTAAGCGGAATATAAAACAGACCATTTCTGACTCAATATAAATGAAGAATATTACTGTTGTTATCGGAGTAGTATAATGTATAGATAAATAAATACTATTAAAGAGAAAAGTGATAAATTTATAATATAATTTCCATTACAAAAACATTAATTATAAATTAATTAAATAGATTATTTAAGAATATATCAAAATGTTGATCCTTTATGCAGGTAAACAAAATAAACAACATACACAAATCCTTAGTACATACATAATATATAATGACCATACAACCCTCTACATCAACGATTCCGCGCATCTGCGTCCATGTATATCACATAGCAAAGAAGTTATACAACAACAATATTTCAATAAATAATTTGGTATTACAGACCGAAGAATAATCTGTAATTTATAGAGAAATTGATAAATATTCATCAAAGTGGGAATAACGGATATTTAAATTATTTTTGTTGATTTCTTAAATAAGCATTTAAAAAATAAAAACCATTAATTTTCCAAAATTATTACCGACATAAATTTAATAAAAGTACCTTTAATTGCTTCTTAATTTGTGTTCATAGTTTATTATATGTAGTTATTGTCTTACGATGATGTGAAAAATATTGCTTAAGATTTCATTAAAATTTTCTGAGCAATTTAAATGTGAATATTACAAACACCGTATAATAAGCTTGAGTACATTTTTTCTACAATCAGTTGCTGGAACGTCATATCGTGATATTTAAAATTATTTTTAAAACTAGATGTTTAGTTTTTTCTCAAACCGATGTACGTCTTATTTTTTTTTTGAAAATTAGTAGAATTAATTTTCTATTGCATGATCCAGAATTATTACATTGTTGGTATGTTTCAACACATATAGCGATTGCTATACTTCTCGTGTTTCACAATAACAGCACACCAAGCTAGAAGATACCCACCTATCCAAGCACGCAACCGAGTGGAGCTAAGATCGAATACATAACGAGAATCAAATGTCAACTCGCTGTCTATCTATATAAACGGACTCTCAAATGTATCCGTCCCGTCTTGAAGGCAGTTTTGTATTTCAACCTACGGAACTACGTATAAAATCGCCCACGACCGGTCACGAACTCGGATGACCGTTCTGTTCAAGACAATATTTCAGGATAGCCGAGAGTTATTTGAAGGATCTAATAAAAAGGAATGAATACATTACCGAAAAACCTTTTTTTAATGTTTCATTTCAGTCACTCGGTGCAGATTTGTAAAAGTATGGGAATGCATGTTATACTACTCTATTTATGGATAAAATAATTAAGCTCACGGATAATAATGGAACAAGGCTTGCAGATTCAGCGAATGTTTTATTTTAAAAATGTTTTATTTTTAACATTAATATGTTTTTCAGTTGATTCCGGAGTAAAATTTGTCACGAAAATTGCGTTTAAATATTTCGTAACATTTTCACACGCTCTCACTTTTACGGTGTATTATATATTTTTATTTACTACTCGTATTTTATTTCTAAAGTACAATAATTTAAAGCTTATAAATGCTTACATTATAAAGATATTTTTAAGATTAATAAAATTCCATTTAGAACAAGAACGAAACCATCGAAGACGCATTCCAAATCTACAAATATAAAGAATCAAAAAAATATTTATGTACTATAATATTGATGTTCTATTTCACAGATGTTCACATACTTAATAATTTTAAGTGAACGTTTCCTGTTTTAATTGTCACACCCACGTCAATTAACTTATTTAGTCGGTATTGTAACCATAAATTCATGAAATTGTCGAATATTAAATTGCTTTCAAATGTTTAAATATATTTGGATAATTAATATTTCGAAAACCTCGTCCAAGCAAGACTAGTCTTAGGTTATTTTTTATATATTTTATTTATCACTTATTAAATTTATATTGGTTTACAATTTTAATAAATAAGAAAAATCTATTGTATATATAGATAGAATATGTTTTTTTAGTGTATTATTAGTAAGATATTATACATTATGTATACTTGAATACATGGATGTGTTTATATAATATATGTTATTTTTCCAAAAAGTGAATAAGTTTATAAATAGGCTTTGGAAATATTTATTTTTATTTATAATAAAACGTATTTTTCGCGTACGGTATGCGTGTGTTATTATATATATGAAGTTAAAAATCAGTGTTTGAAAGTGATTGTAATTTTTGTGAAAAAAAATCTCGTGATTCTTAAAAAGTTTGCGAAACTAGAAAAAATCATTTAATCGTCCATCATCGCCTTGAAAAGTAATTGAACCTTTTTATTATGAAACACTGTTTACGAATACGATGTTACAAAATTGTTTTATTTCTTTGCTTTCGCGTCGATACCCTGAAAACTAAAAAAATTACCTCCTTGTAATATATCTTGCAACTTTGCAATGATCCGATTCTTCATAAGCATATATTATAATATTAAAAAATTGATTAATCATATGCTTTATAATATATCCTTTCAAATCTTCTTTATAAATTTGACGTCTTCGTATTATTGTAAGTTTTCCATTAATACACAGTTTTATCTGTGTATTAATGGAAAACTCTGTTTTTGTATCGATGAAAAATTCATAAATTGGTAACAATTGGCTAATTGCAAAAAATTCAGGTCATTAATTTTAGTTCTAAAATAATCGCATGAGAAGTATTGCACCTCGGTGAATCGCTTCACAGGGGAAATAAATTGATCAAGTTTGATGGTGAGAACTTGGACAAGTGAAAACATCGGTCATTAATCAAGCCTCCTGGCCTCCGGTGTTGGTCCCACGTGAACAGATCTCGCTGGTAACGCGATGGCTGCAAGCTGATCAAGAAGTCGAGAGGGTATCAAAATATTTACAGCGTCACATTTTTATTTTTCAAACCAAAATATTTATATAGAAAACTAACGACATGTATCAATACACATATATTCTAATTACAAATGAATGCTTAAAAAAAATAGATAAAATTTACAAAAATATATTAGAAATAATAGACATCACTTTACACTAGATTTATAATATTTAAAAGTACATACCTGAAACCTTGCTTAAAAATTATTTAAAGAATAAAAATATGAACTTACTAGTGTTAGGAAGGAGTGAATGATTCAGAAAAGAGGAACAGGATCGCTACTAAATAAACAAAATAGTGAATATTTGTTCATATAATTAATATTAAAATAAAATTAATTTTTATAGGTACCGATATATTTTTATTGTGAAGTTGTATTTTTACAACATAATTCAGTGGTTTAATCCCCGGATTGGAAGAGATCCAGGTTCGAATCCCGGTTTTTTAACAACAACAACAACAACAACAATATTTTTTCGATAAATTGTTTTTATATGTATATCTTTTTAATTAATACATTTAATTTGTATTATAAATACACAGACCTATGTTGAGAAAAATCAATCAATTTCACAATAATAATGTGTTCTTAAAAATAACTTTTAGTTATAAAATAATAAATTGTAAAATATTTTTGGGCAATTCATTGAATTTTATTATTATTAAAAATGATTTTAAAAAACATATATGTTTAATTTTAATTATCTCATCGTAAAATTAAGATGGACAGTAACAGCTAATAAATAGCAGTAGTAGCTATATATATAAAACTTGCGTCTTTAATCTAATATATCATCTTATTTCTTTCAAAACCTATATGTCTAACATGCACATAATTAAATAACTGGATTATTTCCTTTCAATTCATAACTAATCAATATTATAACTATTTTCAAACATTTTTTCGCAAAATGAAATCTGGGAATGATGGTCTTCCGGGACGAGGCTCGATGTCTTTAGTTACCAGAATCAAACACGACTATTTTTACCACTAGACTAATCATGTAATTTCACTACTATACCAATCATGTTATCTATCTACTAAACCAAACACAACTATCTTTACCGCTATATCAAACACGTCATCTCACTACTATACCAAATACGTTTTCCATCTATAAGACCGTACACGACTATTTTTAAAAATGTTCTCAGGGTTTCAGAACCTTTCAAAATCTTCTTTGTAGAATTTTCTGGGCTATTTTGGATCAGATGTACATGATAAAATAGTCTAGAAAGCTTTTCATAGATTAATACATACTTTTGATTCATATTTGCAAACGATTCTCTTCGGAAAAAATACAGAAAGCTTTAATTAAAAAAATTAATTAACAATTATTTTTTGTTTTGGCACTTTAAATGCAGTCATTTCTAATGGAAACTTATACGAGCAAAAGTAAAATTAGCGCTACACAATGGAATCCTGGTACCATCACTAATGTATGAAAGTGAAACTTGTAGCTGGGAGAAAAGTAGATATTTCTTATCATTATTTTGGCATATATGATAGCATTAGAAATACTGGACGTCCATAGAAGATTTGACATGACCAGGTAAACCAGATACTGGAAGATGGTCTTGCTAGGAGCTTGCATGATAAAATGTATGACACTAAAATGGTGTGATGATTAATTAGATTTTTTCATATTTTAAATTAAATATTTAAATGATCTGAAATGTAATAATTATCTTATGTACCACTTTCTTTACTCTGATCAATAGTTTGCTTTAAAACAAAAATAGTGGTTGTAATTTAGTATATGTAAATCATTAGTATGGCAGTGTCATGTTTCTGAAGTCATTAGAAAAGTATATTTATTAGATTTGCAATAATTTTTAATGGCTGGAAAAAGATAACACTGCCATATTTATCAATTATTATATCTTTTTTTAAAGAAAGCAAACACGTTGTGGCTTGATATTATAATAAAATAAAATAATGTTTTAGTTTTCAGCCACTTTATATCAGTGATGTTAGAATTCTTCATGTTTGTTACGTATATTAATTAATTTAATATGTATCGCGTTTCTGTGCTTAGTTTTACAGAAGTTTTACTTTAAGTTTTATTTTCATAAAATAAAAAGAAGTGCTAGAAGGTTTCTAAAACACCCTATACAGCCTAAAGCGCACAATAACTATAATATATTTAATGCTCATACTTTTACTCTCAGCTCTTAACTTCAGTAAAGATCCATCCTCACGAATCAATTGAGCAGTTTAGCATCATGACACGTTACAGAAAATAACACCAACCTCAACATGAATGTCATCTATACCGTCAAATAAATGTCATACCTTTTTGCTTTTTGCCTCTAATTTAGTAGGCGTTTCCTTGTTCGCAATCTATAGTAATGCCTGCCCATAATACAGTCTTTCTCACGGTACACCCCCTGAAAATGGCGCCGTTAGTAAATTTGTATATAAACATAAACACAAATAAATGCGTATAAATAATAATATAGAGTCCGAATGCGGCCATCGGGACGGGTCGGGTCGATTCGTCACCATTGGCGTCTCGTAGAAATAAATGATTTCTCTGGCGTAAGATTTAAATAATTGGGTTCCAGAAATAGTACATCTATCTGAACAAGAAGTGCATTTAGGAATTTAATTGCATTATTGAATTAAAATGACGTTAATTTTATCTAGAAATGTAAACCTTGCCTTTATTTGAAATTTATCTAGTCTATATCATTGTCAATTTTACAATTAATCTGAAATAAAAAAATACACAAAACACAAAACTTTGTTGAAAGCACTTGAAGACATAATTAATTAATTTTATTGAATTGTATAATATTTTCAGGAGAAAATAGTACAAAGATTGGTTACTTGCCATCAAGTCGAAAATTTCTTACAAGTTGCCTTTCACTAGGTTAATTATTTTATTTAATCCCCGGTGATAGCTATATTTTTTCGATAAATAAATAGATTTTTTTCTGTGTATAATATTTGATTTATTGTATGAGGATTTAAGAATCCTAATAATGTAAGCATTCATGTAATGATATTATATAATTACGTCTAATAACCATTACAAATATAAAAACTGATATTATTAGACAATATTCTTATTGTTAACTCATTTTTTGTTGTAAAGTTTATTTTTTTATTCTGTTCATGTTCTTAATATCCGTACATATTATACATTATAAACATTCTTATAAATATACAAAAAAGGCGACAAGCTTCATAATGTAAGAGATGTTCACTGTCTCCTTAACTAGACCGAAGTCTGTACTAAAGGAGACAGGTTCATCCATTGTCTATCATACAAATATAAAAACCATTATTATTATTAATATATATATTTTTTAAAAATCTAAATTAATAATATTAGGAATGAAGTAAGCAGGGTTATAAAGAATTCTAATAACGTAATAAATAATTAAAATATTCTCGCTATCCCATAATTGAAACACTATGCAAAACAGATAAATGAATATAAAGAAATGATCTACTGTTCATGTGATCATTTTCATGAATCTTCGCTCAGTTTCCTTTTTGCCAACACCCAATAATCAGCTTTTGAGATGGTGTTTGAGTTTGTCTATCTAGAATTGTTTCATAATGCTCGGTAAAATGTTATAGGCTTTGGGGGCCAGAAACATATGGAAGGATTGACCAAGGATTGTTTTCATTTTAGGCTTCACGGTGAGCCTATTATTTTTTGCTCTCATAGCATAATTATGAGATGGATATTGATGAAGCTCTTTGCAATCACAGAACATAGTTCTTTGGTATTTTTTAAATAAATTATATTAAATATTTTCCAGGATAGGGAAAGGTTCAGGTTCAAATCCTGGTGGCAACCAAATATTTTTTCGATGAATAGATTTTTTCGGTTTATCTTTCTGGTTGATTAATATAATTGGTAATATCAATTAATATATACAATATTAAATAAATGCAATATTCATTAAATATTGTATAAAATATGGAAATATGAGATTCTGCGTACTTAATTTAAATCTATTGCAAATTTGCGTAAACGATCTTTCAGGATTATTTTATTTAGATAAAAACTATCTGGTTCAATTTATAAAAATGTTTTTTTCAAATAAACTAAAACTTGTCACTATATTGAATAACTACATATATGTATCTCGTTTAGGGTGTGATCCATGTCATATGTGATGATGTAGAAATAACATTAGAGAAAACACAAATCTGTCCACATTGAAATGGCTACAAAAAAATCAGAAAATTATGTTAACAGATATATTGTAGAATAATTAACCAAATAAAATCTTTTCATTTTTCTACCCCACTGGATGCAAATGATCGCAGATTCCGATCACCATTAGAGAGGTCCAGGCGACGTTTATGAATCATATCATTACTGAATCGGCCCGATCAAACGGTGGGTCGCGGGCGGGGAGGGAGCTCGCCTAATAAGGAGGATAGATTTATTGCCAGATTATAATAATTGGCCCAGCCAAAATGTCGCGAGAATTTTTTTCTAGGCGTGTATATAAATGCAGGATCTACGAATGATCTGAAATATTTCATTATTTATTCGAAACAAGTATTTTTTATAAATATTAGACAATTTGTATTGTACTAATTGTCGATATTATTACTAAACCTATAATATACGGTTTTAATGTTTAAACATATTCTATATCAATTTCCTATAAAAAAAAAAAACCGCATTAAATAAAACAATTTCAGCTCAACGAATCGGAATGTTAAAACTACAGAATTTTACATCATAGGTAGTGAAAAATCGATTTCATAATTTAATTATTACAGCGCATGCCTCATTTTATTTACAAAAGTGAAAAAAATTAGAATCTATTATTGTTAAAAATCGTAACTATCTAAATTATCATTAAGGACAATAATGCGCTAGTTTTTTACGGTTTTCCTAATTTTTCAATATTTCTTTTCAATTCAGACGAAGTTTAGAGCGTTCCAAACAAATCTGAGTATTTATTATATTGATATTTAATTCATCTTTATAATAATATTATGAAGAAAAAAAATTAGCAGATAAAGCATTTCATCTTGTTCTTTATATTCGCCTTATGATTTTATAGTTTAATGTGTTGTATAACATCAGCAAGTTTTACTTCGTTGCATTTTGATTTATTTTTAAATTTATAAGTAGACAATTTGAATACCTACATTTCATAATCAAGACCCTTTGTAATATGATTTACTTATACATACTCAAAAATATAATATATACCAAGCACATTTTTATAACTGGTACAATTGAATCGGAACTAGTTCAGCACTTGAATAAAATAAAATATAGTTATGTACCTATATATTTATAAATTATGGCTATGGTGCACATTTATAAGTGTGTAAATAAAAGTTCAGAATTTTGTAATACTTTTTTATAACTAAATTCTTATTAAAACATTTCTTCTTTATTTTCATATATTTTTGTAAAATATTGTTCTCTCTTACTACTACTAATTGCCCTATCTATAGAATATTCGATGATCGTCTGTGAAAAGTAATATGTATTCCATTTTACTATATTATAATTTACTACTATAGATATAAGTGTGTGCATTATTTTCTAAATTTTCTGAATAATTGTTTTTTTTTAATACATAATATTTGACACTGCCGCTCTCAGTCAGTTCGACAGTTGCGTTGACAGACTGAAATGGTCCATGGTCGAGATTAGTAAATTTATAGCAATTGTGGTGATTTAGTTATATTAGGAGAACACATTCTTATTGTGAAGTTGTAATTATTCAGAAGAGACGGTCTTAAATGATTAAATGTATTAATATCAAAAAGGTAACATATAGGTTCGAAAATATTGTCGCTGTAGCATAGTTGAATAATCCTCCTTCCCCGGTTAGGTAAGAGATCCACGTTCGAATCCCGGTGGCGCAACAACAATACTTTTCGATAAAATTGATTTTATATGTATATCTTTCTAATTAATATATTTAATTCATATTTAAAATTTAGTTATATAATTTAATAATAATGCAGTACGATTATTAAATTATTTATTATAAAATCCGAGTTTAAATAAAGTAATTATTATGAATTATCACATGTTATAATTAATAAATAAGTTTTAAATACTAATTTAATGTATTAATTATAAATATATACATATAAAATCAATTTTGTCGAAATTTTATAATTAATATATTTAATTCATATTTAAAATATCACAGACCGTCTGTTCTGAATAATTATAACTTCACAATAAGAACGTGTTCTTCTTAATAATAAATAAGTATTTATTGATAGTGGAGTTTTCCCTGGAGTCCAATAAGAATCACGTTTCACTGTTATAAAACGGCACCTTCGATTAGACAGAAGTACCTTTCGCCTAATGATGCAGAGCATTGCCGTGTAATGGTGATGTTTATCTACCAGCCTCTGGTGCAATAGTAATTCGGTTCTGCCGTAATGGCTCGGTTCGGTTCTGTGAGAACACCGGTGCGCGGTGTGACCCTGCCTGGGGTAAGGAATGACTTATTTCTCCCGAGGAATGTTAATTCACATTATTCGGAGGTTCCCACCGTGGGACGCATCTGTTGGATGTGATGTGTGGGGAGATAGGGTTGGCGCACTCGTTTTTGATTTCTAAGTCTGTTTTTTTCTTGATGAAAAATAATCATAGATACTTCGATCATCGTATGTCTAATTTATAATGATTCCCATGTCTTGGAAAAATGATGAAAGAAATATGACTCCATCAAATTTATTCGTGTTGTAAAAATTTTTGCATTTATTCAACAATTTTTACAATTTACTTTTCTTACTGCGGTGCAAATTATATTCATTTAAAAAATATATCATTATTTATAAAAGATAAACAAAAAATAATAATTTAATTTACTATATACCCTCTTTTAACACACTAATTTTGCATTTTTCTTTTCTTTACGTATACATAATATACTTGGTAAATTTAATTAAAAAGTACCTCTAGGTGCTTGTATTATATTTGTAAATAATCATAAAAATATCATAAATAAAATCTAACTTGCAATAAATTCTTAGCTAATTAAACAAAGGTACAGAGTACAATACAAATAAATTAAAGAAACATTATCAATCAAAATTATGTACGCACAGTACTCTATGTAGAATATCTCAGAAAATGTATTCAGCGGCAATTTTATATTAGATAGATGTGCATTCAAGCATTTTTTTTTAAACTTATGTTTTTAATGCAGAATCAGCAAGAAGTCGTCATATTCTCGAAAACGACCTTAAACATTAAGGTCTTTTTTATTTTTTTAATACAATATCTTTACAGCATTATTAATTAATTATACGTATCTTCAGGAATATAATAATATTAATGGATTACTTTATAAAATTAATATTTTATTAAAAAAATCAAATGTTAAGGAAAATGTGTTCAGAATTAGTTCGGAGACCCTCCAATGATAATGTATGAAATATTTTTGGGTGGAATAAGACCTCTTATTATGTATTTAGCGAATTATTATCTCCTTGCCAAAACAAAATTATAGTATTCCGATATTGAAGTGATTTAATGCACAGATTATTGTGTCAGGTTATAACTGTTGCAGAACAGAATGAATACTGCACATAATACGGTGAATATTATAATAAACGATGGTTATTGAAGAAGTCTTTCCCTTTATCATGATTACCAACTCCGTGAATTGGCGGAATGATTAGTTGGGGAGGTGCATTTAAAACTATTTTGTTGTAAATCATACGTATTATTATCATTAGTATTATTGAATTGTTAATCTAATTAGTTCAATATTATATAGGGGAGAAATTAATTCCTGGGGGCGCGAAATACAATTGTATGAAAACATACATTAAATATTGCATATACACCATACAATTTATATATCGAAAAATATGCACCGGATGAAGATACCACACAGCCAGACGTTTTAAAATATTAATTTTAGATGAGCTTAGTGTTCAACACAGACTACCAAATATATAGACATGAACTAACGAAAATTCCTTGTTTCAATATTTTAATTTTGGTGTCACCCACATGATCAAGTTGGTGATCACTCACGCAATACGTAAATAAAAAATACGTCTTGTTTACATAAAGATTTCACTTTCCAAGAGTAAATACTTTTACTATTAAATAATTGTATCATAAATGAAGTCATAATGATGTTTCCATAAAGAATGTGTGTAGAATGCCCTTCGTCCCGCAACTTACGTTACAACACCCACTCCTATATGTACGCTCTATTTCATGCCTATTTATTTACTGGTCTGTGGTGTTGAAGATAGATTCTTTACATATGGGTGTTAAGCGGATATTACATGCGGCAATCATACCTACTAATAAAAGACTTCAGTTTTCTCGGAACTTAGTAAGGGACCACAAAAAGTATAAGATTTATCCAACAACTCAAACGTTGGATCGCACGATTGTCCTTTTTAGATAATGTAAGATAACTACCCCCAATGCATCGTATACCTACATATTCACTAAAAGCGATGATTTGCAAAATAATTAATTAATAAAATCATAATGCATTCGTACAATTTTTCTGAAAGATGTACAGAGTATAGGAAGGTAAAAATACATCCGAATTAGAATCAAATTTTAAAACCTAATATCAAAAATATTTAAAATTTTAGTGAGAATATCTTTTCCGATTGTACTGCGCTACTTGAAGCTTTCTTAATGTTATGTATTGCAAGCAGTTGAAACTATTTCAACCAATGAAAGAGCTAAAAGATAGGTATCACGTGACACAAGATGAGAAGGAATCGGTCAATTCGAATCGGTGTGCCACTGCGTTCTGCCATTTTATTCACACGATGCTATCTTTTAATTTTCACAAATATAAATGATTAATACCAACACAGCAAACAAAAATAATAAAATGGTAATTAGTAGTTTTAAAAGATCAAGAAAAGAAACGCTTGAGAATTTGAAGATGGCAATCTCAGCAGAAAGGAGTTTTACATTTTAATACATAATGCATCGCATGTTGTATGGGCGTGCGCGGCAATATCTCATCCGTAACGAAATTTGAATACCGAATGCGCGGTAGTCGATTGTTTTCATATAAACAAGCGCACATAGAGCTCATATTCGTGTGTGGCCACCCTTCATGCACGGAGGCAATTGAACTTAATCAAACTGGGAATCTCACCCGTCTCTCTTTTCCCATTTCGCGGCGCGTATGGCCGTCTCGTTTCGCCGGAAACGCTGGAAATTTCCACGGGGTGGGAGTAATCGGGTAGCCAATCGCGCGCGTATCACGGTAGTCGCGTGGTCCAAGCCAATTTGGACCGAAGAGGCGGTTCGTTCTTTTTGACAGTTGAGCGGTGTTTTCGCGGCGCGGGCGTCAAAATGGCCGAAATGCGGGCATTTTATAAAGTACCGGCGGCGTGAACAAAGACACACTCCTGCGGTTTCAGGATATATTGCAGGGCATTCGAGCAAGCGTGTTGTCAGCGCATTGTGGTGCCTTTTAGCTTTTAAAACAACCCCGTGGTCACAAACACTACCTAGCAGTTTTAAGTGAAATAGTGTACAAAATTATTTAAATTAATATAATACTCTTCAAAAACTCCCAAGTCAGAATATTTCATGGATAACTCAATATTACATATAAAAATTTATTTACGAAATTATTTTAATCATTAAGGTATGAATAATATTCACCTAATGTTACACTCAACAAAATACAAAAACATACTTTTACATTTTTTTTAAATAATCCTGAATGAAGTCATGACCTAAACCCAAATAATATAAATTTATAGCATATTTATGAGCAAAAATTAAAGAACTTGCAGCACTTTGTTGCTGAGAATTTTTTATAGTAGTGGTTGTAACATGTACATTGGTTCAACTATATTATATGATATCTTATTAGAATAATTATTACTGTTTCCGAGGTAAGTTTGTAGAACTCCATAATCACATATTATTTGAGATGCGTTTCAATCTATCAATTTAACTCATCAACTTGTATTTATAACAATAATGGATACAGCATGAGTTGTTGAGTAAAGTTATTAGATTAATAATGCCCTTACAAGGCAAAACACGTCTCAAGTAAATTAAACTAACAGAATAAAAAAACAAGTGTTTTATTTTCACGTATATAATTATTACCACTTTTAATTTATGAAAAATAATATTCGTATTTTTATCCTGATATGGTATCGAAACCGTTCGACGTATTCAACGTAGTTATACAAAATTACATTATTAAATTAATATTAGAAAAACACTAAAATAATATTTATAGGTATATCAGCAATTAAAAATGTATGTTTCTTAATATTTTTCAGTTCGTCATTTAATTTTATAGTTTTTAGACTGTTTTATGTTTAGTTGTATTTCTATACGTAGTATCAGAAATTTACCTCTGCTTTCGATAGTAAATCATATAGAGAATATTGCAGCAGGACCCATAAGTTAGCATTTATTATTTCCAACAGATGCAGCACTTTCTGAATAGTACAATCAGCAGAACGGCCCTGCGCTGCCCACAGCACCATATGTCAGGTTTTATTGCCCCAAGTGGGATTGCGCCGGTGCTTTATCAAGACAAATTATAAGTTTGTGGTTTCGTAAACTACTACACACATTATCTTTCACACGTAAGGAATGGGCTCACTTTTCGCAAAACCTCTCAATACAAAAGCGTTTTCATAATACGGCGTACAATGTTAGCCTGCGTGGCAGATACAAATTGTTCATAATATTAATAATGGTTTACTTTTTATTTTATTTTCCCAGTTTCCTCATCAATGGCAAACTAAGGATTTAATCTTGGGGTGAGACTGAGTATAACGAAAATAAAAGATATCATTATTGGAAATTCAAAAAAAGTAAGTAGGTACATATTTATAAAATAATATTTACTTAGAATGTACTTTCCTCTCCCTTTTATATTCTGTCTTTTATCTTGGTTTGTTAGTTTTTCTCTCTCTTTTCCATAAATGTAATTTTATATTGTCTCTTTCTTTTATGTATATATAAGTGCACTCTTTTTGTACTTATTGTTAGTTTTAAATACGCCCTGACGAAGCTTGAGCTAAGCAAAACTTGTTGGCGCTTAATAAAATTCGTGGTTTTATACACAGTGATTGTGTTTTATTTAATCTAATGTATTAAATCACAAAGTGATTGCTTTCTACGGAAATAAAATATTATTTATAAAATCCATCTTTTTTTTCAAATGAAAATTCTTCATGATCACAATGTCCTCTCAAAGGTTTATTTAGCCTACCACAAAAAAATATTTTCCAACATTAGTAGGTGCAAAAAATACACAATATTTACGGTACTCTGTTTCAAATTTGTTTTTTAAAATTTTACGAGCTATGTAAATTTTTCAAATCATTTATATTACTAGTATAATACTAAAGAAATTACTTTCTTCTGGATAATCCGAAGGTTTTGTCTAAACTGCTACTGTTGAAACCGAATCCAAATCTGTATCCATAAATTTATAGTTATTATTCTCGATATGTATCTACTATATATCTTATATCATGTTTTTAAGACTTTGAGAAGGAATGAAATTAAAAAAAGGAATAAGTTCATTTACAGAAGTCTTGAATATTTTTTTATATATTAATGATTTGGTTCTGAAAGTATATGTACTAAGATAATTTATTTATAAAAAAATATGTTAAAAATCTGCATTAGGTTTACATAACAAGGTTCAAATAAAATATGTATAATTGAGAAAAAATATATTTGCATCGGTATATTTTAAATTGACTAAATAAACTGTATCTACATAAAATAATATGTATATTAAAAATCTTACTGTATTTATTAAATCAAAATTCAGTAGGTAGATTAAATATTTAAAATAATTCTGTAAAGCATTTTACGGCTTCTTGAAGATTGATAAAATTATTTGATTACTTATATCAATAATCATTCCAAAATTATGTTTGTACAAGTATTTAAGTAAAACTTATATATATTTATAAAATAAAATAAAATATATATATAATTAGATATCTTTGTGTGGTTATTTCTGTCGTAAGAAATTGTGAATTGTGAGATCCATACAATTGGACGATATTTTCTAAAATGGGTGATTGTAGTGCCATCTCTTGGCAGATGGCGCAGTTAATTTTGATACAAGCGTGAAAAATCTGATATCATCCAGTATTCAAATATATATTATGTACATTAGAATATGTATGTACAATATTACAGTATATGTTATGTATGTACAATATTACACCTCCAAATATTTTTGATTTTCCTTAATACATATTTTCCTACGGATTAACCACGATATTTTTTTCTGTCATCCCAGATGTCCAAGCTTAATATGCGCTTGATTTTTGGATAAAAAACGGAATCGAGACAATATTGGTTAATGAATTACATCCAAAGCTCTCATAATCAATGTGCACTTTGGACCTGAAAGTAACTCGTTTTCAAACATTGTTCTCTTTGACAAACCTTCTCAAAACAAAATATAGAATTCGTATAAATATAATTATTTTCTCTTTTGCAGTAAAATTATAGTTGAGTGTCACAGACGATCGGCTAATCTGCGTGAAAGTTTATTAAATTCAAAACAACAAAAATTAATAATAAAACCCCCAAAATCGCAATATTTTGCCATATTATATTAATGTGCTTCCCATCATTTAAATACAAATGATAGCAAAAGAGACCCTGGAAGATGAAGAACGTTCTGGCTGGTGAGTTTTAGACATTTATTCGAGAAACCACTGTCCGACTGTTTTGAGGGACCACAATTAAAATAATGATCACTTATAGGATCACTACTAAATGACTATGAACTAGAATAAGAAAATTGAGGTCTATGGATCAATGTGTAAAGTTAACAGATTTTACCAAGAGAACCTACTTCAAAATATTGAATATTGAAGTGCAAATAGGGACGGATTTACGATGCAGGAACCGGTCTCACTGGACATTTTGAGGGCCGCTTGCCTCGAGACATGATAATATCCTCAAAATGATAATGTGTATAATAAAGCAAACTACGAATAATACACAGATATAGTTTTATATAAAAATAACAATAACAGAACTGAAAACTTAACCACTCGAGTCGACTCGACATACACTCGCCATGTATACTCGACGGCAGCTGATCACAATCGGTTCTGCCAGTATTTTTAGAGATGCTGATTTTTATAATTTTGTGGTTTTTCTGTTCCTTCTGGTTTTACTTCTCTTTTTTCAGTGATTCTCAGGCCCTCTGGAAAGACTTGCGCCACTCTAAATCCGTACAGACAACGGAGCACGTCGTGGATACCCACCCAATCCAAAATAAGTTTAACTGGATACAAATCATGTGTCACTTTAACTAGGTATCTTACAGCCATACTTCATTTATAGTACATGTCCAAACTATCAGGTGAAATAGGCGACGCACTAGTCTCCGTCTGCCTCTGCGGAGTGATAGCTCGCACCGCGAGATCCCGCCTTTGGAATTTTGAAACCGTTAACATTTAATTAAACACGCGTATTGAAATGTTTGTTGCAAAGTTATTTATGTATAGAAATAGGATCCGTGTCGCTTGGGTACGGCGGGATCCATAAAATGTGCGGATTTAAAACAATGCTGATTCGGTTAACATCGGATTACATTCGCGAAACTTCGGCGACACGCGATATGGGAAGGACTTTAAAATGCGTACCATGAAAGTACCGCTCCATGTGAGGACTCTACAAGGGCCGATTCTGACCCATCAGCTGCTGATGTCTTTTATTATATACTAGCATTTTTCCCTTCCCATGACGATATGGTTAGGCAAGTTCTAAGAATATATAAGAAGAAGAAGAAAACGATGCGGCGAAATTTTCTCTATCTCTGTATCTACATATAGTGAATACCTCTTAATATTACATAAGAGGGGACATAAAGTCCCTTCTCCCTCTTTATGAATATATAGATGCACTATTTTTGTTTTTATTGTTAGTTTTAAATACGCTCAGACGAAGCTTGAGCTAAGCGAAAGCGATCGGTGTATAATAAAATTTGTGGTTTTATACAAAGTGATTGTGTTTTATTTAATCTAATATGTCAAACCACAAAGTGATTGCTTTCTACGAAAATATAACAAATAATAAAAAATATATATATTTCTTAATGATTTTATATGTAGAGTTTTCGATGGTGGACCCTGTAATATGATCCGAAACGTCGGTCAGAAAAGTTGTCTATATATGGCAAAACAGCCCAGAAACTCTACATAGATTTAGAATATTCTTAATTATTTTATTTATTAATGAGACTAATTCCAAAGTAAATATGTTGTAAAGTATTATATCATAATATAACATAGAAAATGTAGATGAAGGACGAATATAAACAATATGTCATATTCAAGAAAAATGAAAAGGTAAAATTAAATGAATTTGATTGATTTTTTTAATAATATAAATCATGCGTACATATATCTAAATATTATATATTACATAAATTTATTTATTTATTTGTTTATTGACATACGTATTTTTGTTATAACAGAGATGAATACAGTATAATATAACATTGTAATATGTTTATTGTGTGGGATGGAGTAGACTCCACCTCTGATATATACAGCGTTGTCCTGGCTACTTTGCTAGACTGAAGTCTGTGTTAAAGTAGCCAGTTTTTTTTTGGTGCTGTTATTTAAGATTCGACAAGAATAAAAATAGAGATAAAAAAAAAATATATATATATTTTGAATAAAAGAAAATGGAGTGGGAGTGTTGTAGAATTAGTGTATTATTAGTGTAGGCAGTGTATAATGATTATGTTAGAATGTTGGATAGCCATGCTTCTGATTGATCTCTACCCGATTGGATCATATTTTGGGTCCATATTTGTGTAATGTTATTGGAGTTGAACGATTTCCAGTTGGTACTAAGTGTATTGTACAGTTTCGGAGCTAAGAATATGTAGAATCTTTGATACAATGTCGTTGTTGCCTACTTATTTTACATGAGGAATTTTCTCCTAAAAAAACAACAATCTAATATTGGTTAGCGATCGAAGTTCATCGGAAAAATGTTCGTATAATCTATTTAAGTAAATAAATAATTTATGAAAGTATTCATTCGTAATATTGCATTATAAGGACTAAAAGATATTGCGCTTAAAGCAAATTAAATAACGATATGTTTGAAAGTAATCGTAAAATTAGTACTTAAACAATAGTTGCATTTTTATTTTACGTAATATAGAATAATAATTCTCAACGTAGAAAATAGAATCTTGTAGAGTGCATTTCGTCATCAACTCATGCTCATATCAACTCATATTACTCGCATATAATAAGAATGTTCGTTTGGATATTTGTATCGCCCTAAATCCTAAGTCAGATTTCAATATTATTTATACGATACGCGTATCATGCTATCGCTGAACAGAACATGTTTTTCCTACATAGTTTTACATTTTCGTTGTTGGTACTCTGAGTGCTACAATGTTACTCTGATTCGAGTGTTCGGAGAGGAGTGAAAGGGCTAAGCCCTCTTGTCTCCGATATATAAAGTATCAACAATGGCGTAATACTTTTTTTTTTGAGGGCACATGGGGAACATGATGAAATTAGTTTTTTATTTCAGATATATTATTTAACTCTGTTTATAATTATATACAGTAGTGTAAAAAATAAAGTAAAGGTACTAAATACTCGCAAAACATGTATATATTTTAAACCACCGACTGCGAGTCTCCTTTCAAAAAGTTTTTTTCCAGGACTAACTTGCTGATCTCCTTGAACGAAGTTTGAACCTCGGACAAATAGATTACTAGACGAATATCTTAATCCCTAGACCAACAAGCACGTCAGATATTATATGTCGAATACCTCTAATATGAAGACGATCCTCTATAAAATTCATGATATGATAATATAATATATGAGATATAATATAGTTATAATATACTACATGGAAATACTTGATTTTTATGTACGCCTACCTAAAACAAACGTAAAAATGGTGATGATGATACGTGTGAAGTCTTTAAGTTCACCCGCTGATTCGGCCAAAAAATGAGACGATTATTGTACAGGTTCTTGTACAAGTTATTACTCGTAATTATGAATAATACTTTATTATATACAATATAATTATCAATACAGAATTGTAGGTACGAGTGTGGTTGCCAAAGGAAAATAAAAAGAGACCGCCCTCGCCGCGCGTCTTCCCTTTTTTAGCCTTGGGTACCCCTCACCACTCCTACGCCTTGCGTTCGACACGCTTCATATTAATTATAAATCATACACATTTTAATTACAAGTGCACCACGATACACATGCATGTTATATTTATTAGAAATTGAATACAATTAAAGTCTTCCTTACGCAAAAGTGTTGAGAGTCAATATTACAATGTGTGTTACTTTCTTCGTGCCTAAAGGGTCAGCGAGACCTCCAGCATTGTACATTGCCCGCACGTTCCCGGTTATTTACGGCCCTACACTGTTGTACCAGTAATCGAAACCAAACACTCTTCGGATTACATACAAACATTCATACATAATACATGCATACATAATGTGCGCACACATGCTTGCATGCGCTACGTGCTACAATACCTTCATGGGTTATTCCACGATCACGTGAGGTCTCCTTTGATGTTATACGTACATACAAGTGAAAACATTACAATTATTATTATTATTTTATAGGTCTCTATATTCTCAATTTAACCCACGGCTATTTTTATATTAAAACGCTTTTCCTTAAGACAAAAATTGATGTGCTTACTACGTAATGTTAAAAATACATACATTATTAATTTAATTAAGAAACATTGAATTTATTCGATATGTTGATTAACATGGAGTCCCTCTCATCATCAGGTGATAACTAAACTAAATATAGTATTGTACAGTACAGAGACTGCACGTGTGTGTAGTAAAAAAAATTTGTTGTGAAAATTAAAATAATCATGTTACACCACAAAGTAACCGCCATGCCAATTAATGATTTAGATTTATTTTAATTATACACATGTTGACGTTTTTTTGTTTGGTGACCACCAAATTAGTACCTACTATTTTTCATAAGTCTTCCCTGTTTTATATTAGTGCTCTTTAAATTAACAAATCCAGAAATATTCTAAGAAAACTGAATGATCAAAGAATAGTGCATTTCTATTTAGGCAATAATTTAAGTTTTATTAAATAATACTATTGTGTAATAAAAATGAATTTATTGTTTCGGAGGTAAGTTTGTAGAACTCCATAATCACACATATAAAAATGAAAACACTTGTTTTGTAGTTCTACTCATTTAATTTTCTGAGGACATTATCAATCTAACCATAAGGCGAAACACGTCTTACGGAGATTAAGCGAGTAGAACTAAAAAACAAGCGTTTATATTTTTATACGTGTAAAAAATGAATTTAATAATGATATTTATTAATAATTATCTTATATTCAAGAGGATTCTACATTTGAGGTCAATTATACTTTTGACCTATCTAAACCAAATTTTGCATAGTTACTCTTTAGCACCCTACTAAAAACACTGCAATCTTCTCTTTTCCTTTGGTCAGACTCCCCTTGCACCGATATAAATATGGCCATCTAAATTTTTCAGTAGCTCTCTAGGATACTGAGAAAAATTTTGTCACTCCACCCCACTCCTGCGGACATCTCACACCTCCCCTTCCTGGACCACATTTTACAATTATCTTTATTATTTAGAGCCTGCTCAAATCAAATGTACCCCCTCCTTCTAAACTCCTAATTAAGTTTATCGAAATGTGAAGTTGGTGAATTTTAATTTGGAATCAATTATCCTACTTTTTAGTGTAGGCAATACAAATTATGCTGCAATATAAACCATATTATATATTGCGCTTCCCCATCTATTTTCTATGACTTACTGGACTGTATTAGATGTATTGGATATAGTGTCATTTATCAGTATAAAAAAAATATTCGCAAAAGTATCGAAAATGTCAAACGTGCTCTTAATATCTTTAGGTTAAGATTTTAATGAAGTGTACATTGTCTTTATTACAAGTAAGAAAAAACATACATAAGCGAAATCGTACGAGACGACTGGCAAGTATATTAACATCTGTCATCTTTTCTTTTCTATACTGTCTATGGTACGAGAGATGTCTTATCACCAGCACTTTCTTAGTCGCAATGTTAAAACGACGATTTTTGGTTATGTTTGCGACAATATATTTGTCAAAATCTGCTGAGAAAACCATTCATCCGATTCCGTCTTTACTTAAATGCACATAATACTGATAAAAATAGCTTTATTGTGTTTATATTTGTCTATTCGCAATTCTTATGTCATCATCTAGATGTCAATTTTGTTCGTTTTGACAGCTAACTTACAAAGATGGAATAATTTTAATATTAATTCGAGATTTTATTTACGTATGGTTTGTTTTTGAAAAAAGTTTATCATTGCAGATTCCGTTAATACTCTGACCGCGCTGCGGTCACCAGAGGTCGCCGATTGCTTATCTGCTAGTTGTATATTGAATTTTTTTATAATCATTAATGTCTTTCATTATTTTGAATCATATCATTGCTATTGCTATTTTAGACTCTTTTCACCATTCAATAATCCCTAATGATGAAGATATTAGTGAAATCGGTCATGTAGAACTTGGTATTTCTTTATATTTTTATTTATTTTACAAATATTGCGTAACTTTATTAAAGATTTTACACGTTTTTTTATTAAATTGCCATTATTTTATAAAATTCATTATATTTCAAGATTAGTGTTGCTCTATATAAAAATAAATTAAAACATATAATAATCGGTATAATACGTACTGCCAAGTAAAAAATACTGATATACTTGATACATATCTATTAGACAAAACGCCAAAAATATGTACGTTAACAATTTCTGCGCCTGTTGAAGGCAAATTATAAACGCAAGTGTTCTACAGATTAAAAAACACGAACAATAGTAGGCGCAGGCATCCATACAGACTTTACATTAAAGATTACGGAACCATGGAAACAAAAAAACAAAAGCTTTTTCTCATGTTTGCTCACTTAAATAAAGTTTTAAATATCAAACGCCAAACATGAATCATTCGACAATAAATTTTTAATTACAACTCAGATATCTGCATAGTTTATTTTGTATTTTCGATTAATTTTTTATTGTTTATGAAGATATCTTTCAAAACAATTAAATTGATGGATACGTGGAATCCGCGAATCCTAAGTAAATAAATAACCAAAAACTGGCTTTCGTGGAATCTTTTATGAGGTATGAAATATGTCTTCATGGGTATAAAATAATGACCATTATTTTATTTTAATTATATTGATTGTTGTGACAGGAACCAAGAGGCGAAGTTTGACATAAAAATTGTTCTGTCATTCTATAACAAAATTGTTAAAAAATAATAATAATGAATCATCAAAAAGATTATTTCGCACGCGTTCAATGTAAAATGTGTACGAATTTACTCGGTGAATAAAGCAAGAGGAAACGCAGAATGAATTATTCATTTAGTGACATATTTCCTATGACGTCATCAGAATAGCCAGGTTTCTTCATTTGCAGCGTCTTGGCAAACAAATACGTCTCGGCGGAAATATCTCGTATTTAATGAAAGTGTCGTACTAGCGAACTTCTTGTAACACACATTTCACAGAAACACCTCGTTATAACGACTACACATAGTCGCACGGTTTTAAAGTCAAATATTTGCATATTTTAGCAATGTTTTATATTCATCCTGTTTGCGAAACTAACATACAAACACCTGGCTGTATGCAAAGTCAGTTCCTTAACAGGTCAATTTTTCATCCAGCAATGACACTCGTTAAAAAATACTACAAACAGTCGATTTTGTAGTACTGATATAGTTGAATTCTTGAGATCTTTTGATGAATGTTCGCGTTGTAGTTTCGGCGGTTTGAGGTATTTGTAGATAGCAGACCAGGTTTAAGACCGTTGGCACTCGGTCACTTTGGCTTATTTGGACGGCGGAATATCTACAGGTAAATGAAAGGATGTTCAGGACAGGCTTCAGTAATATCATTAATTATATTTTACTTATAATCTACTTTTAACTCAATAATATCAAACTTCTCAGTTTTACACTATTTTTGATGGAGTTGTTTAATTCCTCTTCGGTGCTTTAACAAATCATGTCCTTAGAATAACAACATCTACATAGAATCATAGAGCTTTCACTTTTAGAATTTTAATATTTGGATTTCTTCGACGGAGTTTTCTCATCGCCCACGAGCTGAAATTCGTACAAAAATATCGCTATATTACATTACAACAGTTATTGTTCTAAAAAATATTACAAGAGCTTCTAAGATATAACTTTGTTTTCTTGTTATCTCTTAAACTACTAGGAAATTTGACATACTTTAATTAAAAAGTAAATTATTATCAGAATTTTAATGCAAGTTAAAACATTATTTTATAGTGAAAAAATCAAAGAGTAAAAAGAAAATTAAAATTAAAATAACTATAAGCATGGCAATATGAAACAAATAACATCTGCCGTCAATTCCATTATGTAAATGTATACGGTTATTGCTTAAAATAATGTAAATATTTTGGTTTTATAATAAATTAAGAATATGAAAATAATTTATTTACCCGTATTATTGAAGGATAATTTTTAGTTATACAATATTTATAATTTATTTAATACTATTAATTTATAGTAATACCAGATTCAAGATCTTACGGTACTCATCAATTTTTTTAGAAAAAAATTTCATTAAACATATTGTCGTTGTTTAATTTAATCAATAATAAGTCAGGATAGCAATTCATAAAACGGCATAACATTAATTAATTAAGTTTTAATTTCATATCAGCCATTATTTATAGCTAAATACCAATTCATTCCTGTTTTAAAGTCAGCCGAGCCCAAACTAGGCCCGCGGGGCCTGGTGACCCCTGACCTCAGGTACAACAGACCCCTCCCGCACACCTCCGCCAAACACAAAACTCGGACTTTTATTTTTACATGGGCCCAACTGACCGGGTCTCCCCTTCCTGACGCCAGATCAAACAACGATCTGATAATCTATACACTAAAACTTGGAGTACGAGTAAAAAGATGATAGCAGACTGTTGGCTATTTATGTGTGGTGCATGCCTAAAAAAATATTTTTGATAAGTTGTTCTTGCTGTTGTATGTTGTTGCTTTTTATAGACCAGACATGAGGTTAGCGCGGTATTCGAATATTGGCACGAGCTTGCGAAGGTATTGAAGGCCGGCAACAATGTAAGAACGTCACAAGTCACCGCTCACAGCTTCAGCCGTTTTATTTTAACTAATATTGAATCCGGGTGATGAGAAATTTTTGTAATTCCTGTAACTGGAAAAAAGTAGCAATTTTTGTAGTAAGATGATTTATGCCGCAGTTAAATGATAATTTTAATCTCATTAACATATTAAAAAATCTAAATACCCTAGCAAGATGAACCGTAAATTTTTAGGTAAAATTGTATTTTTGTATCGATTACATTTTTTTAAACTCTTTTTTAACTAGATTTAAAACAAGTTTTCAAGTCGAATCACAAATTTTCAAGTCAAATTAAGTGAACTAAGGTTTATAAATGCAATACTGGAGAATGGTTCTGTTAGAAGCTTCAACAATCGGCGAGCTTGTATAAGAAGATGTACGAATGTGGATGAGGCGAGAATTGTATGTCAGGATAGAAGAGTGTGGTGCTCTAACCGTTCTGCCTACCCCTGCGGGGAAAGGACACGATGCTAAATTAGTTAATTTAAAAAAAAATTAAATCAAGGTTCCTTCATTCTGAAGATTTCAATAGTTGTAACTAATTCAAAACTATGTTTTTATTCCTATAATATTTTGAACCTACAACCTATTTCTAGTTAAAGAATAAGAACTATTAGAGATTTTCTAAACCATGCGATGTGATCAGAAGCGAGGATGCCATTCCGAAATAGCCAACTTGTCCACAATATGTTCTGCTGTAGCTACGCCAGCTGTCAACATATTGTTGGTTGCAAAATTAGTTGATGGATGATTACACAATTGTTTACTATGTCAGGTACTCTAGTATAAGTATAACAAATGAGTAAGTACCATCACGCTGTTTAACACGGGATTAGACAGAGAGGTTAGGGCGCCACACGTTTCTGTCCTGACACAACACCTGCCTCAACCATATTTATTCATCCTCTCTACGCAAAATCATCGATTTTTGAGGCTTTTAATAGGACTTCCAGTTCCAGATAATCTTGTTGATAAGCCAAGACTTCCGCGGACATTCTCTATTTCCGGTGCTATCAACACTTGCGACATATTGAGTAGCTTTTTGGTGTAGTGGTTAAGACGCTGGCCTAGTGATCTAGTGGTCGAGGGTCTGTCCCTCGTTCTGAGACACCAGTAAGTTAGTCCTATTTTCATAGTGCAAGTGTTTACCTTAGTTTGAAAATAGTAAGAATATTGATATGACAATACACCATAAAATAACGCTACCACATTGAATACTAAATTAAAAGAATATAATATTCAATTTTTTAAATATAAATCACAGATAAAACATAATGATAATAATTATTATTGGCGTAGGATTTTATACATAAATAACTTTTCGAATCAAATATTTTAATACCTACCACGAAACATTAGACCGGCATTTTATACAAATGATAATATAGGAAATTTACTCATCAATTCTAAAGACAAAGATGATAAATTTAACAATTCTGGTGTTTATTAACTTAGTTGCAAGGATTGTGCTGCATTTTATATTGGCAAAATGGGTAGAATTTTTAACATAAGAGTAAAAGAGCATTTGAGATGTTTGAACAATAGTGAGTTTGCAGAATTATTATAATTTGTTAGAAAATGGTCGTGATTTTGATTAAAAATTGGGATTGTCAATTTTGCATGTAAACGGTGTTGGTCATAAATTAAATAATTTGGAGTCATTGGAGATAAATAAATCATGTAAAACTAATCAAAAAATTATAAACAACCAACTAAATTTAACTACGAGTCCCATTCTAAAATTATTCGAGTAAATTTGTATTAAGTAACAATTTGAGTTAGATACTAAATTCATTTTTTTAAAATAGATTCTGGTAAAAAAATAACATATGTTTTTAATAGAAAATGGTATTTTTCGAAACCGGTAGATGTATTTAAACTCAATGAGTGGTTAATGAAACAAAGTTAAAAAATAAAAATAATTAAAGAGATTTTATTTGGCATAAGTTGATGAAGACCGATATCTTGATAGAATGGCATTATGCTATTATGTCCCTAAATCATAATATTTGGATGTAAAGTAATAGCATCATTTCCATAATATCTCTGAGCTGATTTTCGTTAAGGATGTCAAGCGGAGGTAGTCTTCATATTTAAAAGCGATACTTTAGTAATAACTCAGTCCAGAAGTAATGAATCTCGTTCTGCGTTCTCCAGCACGCGACAGCCAACGGTTAATGGTTCATTAGGAATGATGATCATTGCTCAATTGTCTGCAATTAAAGAAAACTTAACCACAAGTTTCTACTAATTGTTCATAATTGCTGGTATTACTATCAGTCAAAGCTGTCCTGAAAAAATGGGGCTAACGTTAACGTCCCACTTGCTTCCATTATCATTTCAAAGAAACAATACCCCGAGTCGTTAATCCAAGAGGTACCTACGCAAGTACATTTATATTTATTTCATTTTGATGACACCGAATGGAATACATTTAACATTGTCTTCTTTATATGTTTTTTTCAAAACATCCGCATTATTACAGGGAAAAAAATTAAATAAAGAAACTAATTTTTTATTTTTTTCACCTCAAATATACTTTTTTTAAATTCAAATCACTACGTGATTCTTTCTTTAAACAAATTTACTATTATTAAATCTCAATTGCGCTTTGATATTCCTTGCATCAGATGCATCAGAGATGTTTCCATTAGTAATAACTGTCTTCAATGCACCATTCAGTTTACTATTTGTGGTCGCCTCTCATTCCTCGTTCTAAGCTTTACAGTCTTTAAAACCAGACAAGAATGAAAACAGTTTCACTTTGCGGTTAGATAATTCATTATTGACTTTGTTGTACTTTTATTCTCGAATACCGTCACTTTCGTTTTGATAACATTTATCACACGCTCATGCATTGTACACCCATGTCAATATTTTTTCTTACCCGTCACACGGAAATCGAAAATCCACGAACCATCCTTTGTCATAACCGTTGTCGTCCGTTTTGCTGGCCACTCTTTTATCTCTTGCAAGTCCAATAAGAATTATTATGAATGCTATTCCAAATAGACGTCATGGTATCATTTTAAGGCGTCATTTCGTATATATTCATTTTGTTTCTAATATCACTACTATATCTAGATTATATTCTTATATAATTTTATACCAATTAATTTGTATGACATTACGTGACCCTAGTCACCAGAAACTGTAAATTATACGTAATATTTGCCAATAATATCTGCATACTTTAGGTATTTACTTGTCAGTACAAAGATCGAAAACATTTAACTAACTTGTCAAAGGCATCAAAAAATAATTCTTACCTACGTACTAACAAATAATTAAAGTTTATGATTTTTTTTTAAATAGAGATACGTACACGGAATACATGTCACATCCATATTCTTACTATTTTGAAACTAAGCTAAACGCTTGTGCTATGAAAATAGGACTAACTTGCCGGTGTCCTGGAACGTGGGGCGAACCCCCGACCACTAGATCACTAGATCACTAGGCCAACGTCTCGATCGCTACTCACTGCAGCTGTAAAAATGAAATATTGTCATTTAATGAAATAAGCATCATTTTATCTCAAAAGATTGGCTGTATTGTGTTAATGCTCTCTTGTACATAAGATTAATTATAATTAGTGTTCAAGCTTAAGCCTTCGCCGAGCGACCGCAATAATCAATCCGATTGTTAAGTATTTAAAGAATTATTATTCATCCAATCGATAAGTCAATGAAGTGAAAATTAACCAATAAAAAAGGCTTCGACAGATTTCTCAGTACCTACCCTGAAACCCAACACCTAGACAAAATGTGTGGCTTAATTAGGCGGCGTTAAAAAAATATGTAACATCTAGTGGGAATTAATTAAGATTCGAAAAGAGATAGCGGTAAGCATGGCCAAAGGTTTTTTGGTCTTCTTTGTTTGACCAATTATGCTCACGTGTCCGATTGATCACAAAGCTGATTAATAATATCCAGCCCGATGACTCTGGCCGAAGGTATTTTGGACTTATTGTATTGAACGTGATAAAAAACACACTGGTTGTGCTCTTTGCTTTGTCTGTCCGAAGATTAACCATTTTCGGCCGTAAATTCGTGATAAACTAAAGCCTGTATTCAATTAACCCTCTAGCAGTTGAGGCTTTAATTTGATTTTCTCCGATTATTTAAATCCATATGTCTGATATTAATATTGCAAAGTGCTAATTTTCTACAAACATTTAAATATTATATTATTTGTCAAGTTATAATTTTATTATTTAGTTCTTTGACATTTAAAACAGAATATATTTAGAAAGATATACAGAAAAAATCTGTAAGCACATATATCGAAAAATATTTAGTTGAAATGTTTTAACGAAAGTAATAGATACTTTTAAAATCAGCAATTATCTTTGTGGTTAAGATTCATATTTTTATTTTTTATTTTTGTTTTATTAACCACTAAAACTTTAGTGGTTAATAAAAATAAAAAAAAAGAAAGTAATAGAAATCTTTCTTGAGGACTTACACATAAGCTTAACATTTATCGTAAACGTGAACGGTTGGCAAGGCTCAATGGTAACGCATTCTCCTGGTAAGAGAAAGATCCGAATTCGGGTCCCGGTAGCATTTATTACTGTGATATATATTTTTCGTTAGAATGGCTCTTTCTGTTTATTTTTTAAAGCGATTCTTCTAATTTGGTTTAAAATATCAAGCGTAACGTTTATTATCAAATTAACTGGCGCATCTAATATCTCAAATTATAGCTACCTATACAACCTTTCTAAGCCTGGCCGCAAGAATCAAGTAAATTTTGTCGATGCGTGAAAGGAAGGATATTTATCGTCCTTAACATTTTTCTCTAGAGCCAACATTAAAGTGGTAACAAAATTTTCAAATTAGTAAATAAGAGACATTTTTATATAAAATGACGAATTAGGTTAGCTAACGAACTTAACCGAGACATGTGCAAGATCAATAATTTAAAGGTTTAATCAAAATTTAATAAGAACTACGTGTCCAGTGTCCAGAAAATTCATTATATCCTAAATGTGCACACTTATATACATTTACCAACAGGTACATGACGCACTTATATATGTGTAGATTAGACATTAGTTTGTATTCTCAACCCCTGTTCATTCACTACTTCTTAAACAATTGACATTACACTGAACTACAAGTACTAAAATATCATAAATGAACGCAGATATATACATCTCGTGTTCCAGTCATGTTTAATAGAACAATATACATATTATCTTAGAGGAATGAAGAAGAGGGAAATACATTAAAGATTTTCACTTGCCACGATTGCACTGATTGGTGGAAATGCTTCAAAGTAATACAGAAAAATTGATGTATTGCGACTCGGGTTATGCTAATTAATTGAGACGCTAATAAAAATCTATATCGATACAGTAAATTTCAATTGCTGTTTTTATGTAATTATGCACATTTACAGCATATTACTGACTTTTGTAAATTGTCACACAAAAAAATTCATGACTTTATATGCTTGGTGAGTAGGTCTACGTGGACAGCAAAGCGTGAAATGAGTGTGCTATTAACCCCTTCAAACCGGAATCCATAATAATATTACGCTTCCCCATTTATATCTATGACTCTCTAGATGTCGCTTCAGTAGAGTCATTTGTGGCTGAAAAGTGATTATCGTATTACGGCTGGCAAATATATTAAGCATTTGTCATCCTGTCATCTCATTTGTGTCTCATGGTCATATTATGTCGCATTCTATGGTCGCTGTTTATTTTCCTTTTTTATGGTAGAACCGTCAAATATGACATGATTGTTTTGTTCGTATTTTTTAAGAATATCTTTAAGTAGATGTATATATTTCAAATTTAATAAGTAAGAACACCGTTTGTACAATTCCAGTAAGAACTAAAATAATAGCAATCGGCAATAGCAGCTAAGCGGCCACAAAGCCACCTGCAGGGCTTAGGTATATTATGATTATTTTTGTCATTGTATTACAGTATAAATATTGCCTATTCAATGCATGACATATATCTACAGATGTAACATACCTAGTCCACAATATTTTATGGGTGGATACCTGCCTAAATTACGAGTCGAAAATGTTCAAGAAACAAGTGCCTAATCTCAATCATGGCAGAGATATAAGCATTTAAAAAAAATCGTAATTATGCGATTATTACGAATAATTGAAATATGTTATTGATTCCAAATTATATATTGAATACAAAAAATTAATGCTCTTTGAATTTTAAATGGCCGGATTATTTTCTGTTAGAAGTACGTAAACTTAAAGCTTAACATGATTTCTTATAAATTTCAAAAAATAATATTTTCTGTAACGGTGCAGAATTTGCACATATTACTTGCGCATGTTCAACTCGTAATTTAGTCAAGTAACCAGGCACCAATAACATATTATGTACTAGATCTATTACACCCTGTATATTAAAACATACCCCTCACAACACTAAGAATATTAAACGTTTGTGCTTAAAAAAAAATATCTATTAATGGTGGAACCATTATTTAGATGGTTTTTTGGCGTTTTTGAGCGTTTCAATATAACGAAGCGGGACTTAAATATTGCGAGGGTAAATTTATAAATTTAATTAATTTTTGTAACACTCATTTTATAGTATTTCTAATCCTAATTTTATCTTAAAAATTTCTTTATTCTAGGAAATACGTTAGATTTCCCTACTTTCTTTCCTTTATTTATTCTTCTTTATTACTTCTTTACATCTTACTTTTGTCTACTTGGGGAGAAGCGCCGAAGCGATGGCGGAGGTCTAACTTATGGAAGACGAATTCTAATGACTGATCTGATGTGGAGAAAAAGCTACGCCGATTATATGGCTGCCGCTGGATGATCCCCGGACAAGTCCAAGGTCACGACGTTTTTTTCATATAACATTATAATTGTCATCACCGCCTTTTTCACCAAATGTGTTATCACAGTTGGTGTATTTTTATCAACCTAAGATTTTATTGTTAGCTCTGTTATTATCATTATTTTTATTTTTAATTAATTTTACGTAATTTTATTTAAATATAGCGATTGATTATTTGATCAATTCTCCATCAAATATTTTTCTGTCATATGATCTATTTATTATAACATCTAATTGACTACAACTCTTTTATTATGGAATGTCACCTTCCTTGTTTACATTTACACATTTAGTATTTTTTTATTAAAGATTTTATTCCCAAGAGATGGTTCAGGTGTACCTCTACATTATGGAGAGTAGGTAGATTCTCATTCACGTGCTCACTCTCACGCTCACTACTAATCTGGTCGGTGGAGGATGGTCCGCCAGATTACACCTCACAATATATACTTATGTATGAATTATATAAATAATTAATACGAATTTTTATAAATTTATTGGTTCACGATTGACGCACACCATTCACAAAATATTGGAGTGCTCACGTTATCGGTTACTTACATTTATTTTCACTCAATTATTTAACATTTTAAGGGCAAACATTAAATAAATCGGCTACTTTAAAGTAACGTAATGGATATTTTTTATTGAAGAAGTAATCCGAATGCACAAAAAGAAATCGATAAAACTCTGAATCCGATCACATTACACAACACCGTATATTATTATCGTAATCAAATAGTCAATAAAATCTCATATTTTCTCCGCAATTAAATGTATTCAAGTATCGAGCATATCAAATCAAATGTTTTTATATTGCATAACTATTTAATAAAAGTGTTTTATTATTTGTATTATTGCTGTTATAGACCAATAAAAAAGTGGGCTGACTGTGAAAGACGACTGGAGTAGGATGGAGAAGAATAGCCAAGAATAGGAGGCGTCGGAGCTCACTTATGGAGAAGGTTAAATTCCATTTCGAAGAAAAATAATTATTGCTGTTGTATTCTTTTCACTTTTCGAACAACCATTTTAATTCTTTTAAATCAATGATCTATTATTTATCAAAATACATTTAATGAATCAAGTAGAGGGATATACAGAAAAATCTATCAATCGTAAAAATATTTGGTCACTACAGGGATGCAAACCCGGAACCTTTCATATCGCGTTAATCAGTGCTCAATGAAAACTACTTACATAAAATATGTGTACATTTATTTCTCGAATTAAGTATAGCATTCTGATTATATTACTATTTCGTTGTAACTCAATTTTAAAATATACATTTGACTTATTTATTTATTAAACTAATTATATTTTACATATATAAAGAGTACTGAACAGAAAGGATGAGAAAAATTTCAAAAGGAGGGTGACTGCACGGCGCTGAATGCAGTAATTTATAATAAAAACTTATCAACGAGGCAAGACCAGCGGTACACAATGAGTCCTGGATCCAATAATGTAAAGCTGATCTTAGCACAGTGAATGAATGAGAATAGTAAGTGAATGAATAGAATGAATGAATGAGAAGAGAATGATAATAAAGATATATAACGCAAGTGTTGATGGCACCAGAAATAGAAGACGTCCGCGGAAGACTTGGCAGGACTACATAGGTAAATCAAATACTGTAAGAAGCCTCAACAGTCAACGAGCTTGCATGGAAATATGTATTAACGTGGATGAGATGAGACTTGTATACTAGGACTGTAGAGGCAGGCAACACTATATCTAGAAATGCAACGGTAGTAAGTTAGCACTGCATACATGTGATGCGTGAGATCCCAAAGATAATAAATAAAAATATACTGAAAGTCTTCGATATGTGGTACAGGAAAATATATAATTGAAGACAAATGAACATTTTTTACATGGAATAGAAACGAAATTAGGACATTTTGTATGAAGTAGATGAAAACAGACACATCTTGAAGAAGAATGTTAACAGATGTAAGAAATGTTTGGTTTATATCCTCTGGGACATCATAGTTCTAACCATAGTGTTAGTGTTAGAAGGAAAGAAGAAAAAAAAGAGAACAGTAGAAGAAAACGTTGATTATTTAGTTATTAGAGTGGAGCAGATGCAGAAACTACCGATAAATTAACGACCTGGCGCGGAATATAAGTCAATAGAGAGAGCTACAAATATGTAAATGTCTCTTAAGAAAAAGAACAAGATAAAATAAATTCTTTAAAATGGTGACGTGTTTGGATTCATCTCATTAGTACAGCTCTTAAAGCCTTACATACAAAATAAAATATTTTACGTGAGCATAGAACAAATGAAATCTAGTTTCTAGTAGTCGTAAAAAGCACTTATTTTTCAAATGTGGTATAAACTTGGAAGGACGTCAAATATTACATACAAATTGATTATTGAAATACAAGACAGTCGGACATAATAAAAATTCATTCATGGATTCACCAAAAATGCCAGAGTCACACCTTGAACTCGTCATCAGGGATAACTTGAGATTTTTTATCGTTTCCACTTCCACTTAGCCAGTCGTAAGTTTACTGGACCGAGAGGTTTTTATCTCAATCATAAAGATGTCTCCAATGCGCGCCCTCTGTAATGTATCTTACCAATCACCTGCGCCGTGCGTCCGTCGGGAAAGGGCCCAGGGGCGTGCGAGCTCGTGCACCAATACCGCACACCTGGGTCACATTAATTAGTCTTGAAAAAAAATTATTGCAATGTTGAAAAATATTTTTTTGGTACCCTGTTAAGGGATATCAATAAATTCGAAGTAAAACGAACTAATCTGTTCCGATCATAGTAGAAAAACTGTAAAATTATAAACGAATACAACTAATAAACGAAGGTAATAGGAATATAAAGCCGATATAAGTGTGACAGACAGAATGAAGAAATATATGATGGTTGTAAATTTTTTTCCAACACTATTAAATCTAACTTTGCATATTTTTAACAATCGTGTTTTGATTAATAATATATTATTTAATAGTAAAAGTTTATTTAATTATGACGTATTCGGATTTAATAAGATTGGAAGTAGACCTGCCATTGAGTTGATTGTCTGCCATTGATTGTGATATGATTTGCTTTTAAATATTTATTCATATGTATATATATAGGTATGTGATAACAATCGTATCCTTAACAAAATTAATATTTTCAGAATAGGTTAGATTATATTATGTGCTTTTGAAAGGCATGAAATACCTTAAGAAATCGTGTTTCAAGAAACAATCTCGGAAATAAAACATATCAAAGCGATCTTGAGAAGAATCTCTCACGATAACGGCGCAACACAAATCGTTAATAGCAGAATTATCATCTAATGGCTTATTGCAGATTCAATAGATACGATTCTGTGAAGGAAGATAGGTGAAAAAGGAATGTAAGAATGTCAAGAACGCAAGAGATTAGTAGACTATCCATTATTGAATCTGGAAGTACGAAGGCATGGACGCAACCGCGAAACTGAATTTTTCAACAACTCATTCAACCCATAGCGCAAGATTAACAACAATAAATAAATGTAATTTGTAAAGTGAATTATTCTGACTCATAATATCGAACAAAAAAAAATGTTAAAAAAAAGTTGCATGTATAATTAATTATCAACATTAACTAAAATAACTCTCCCAACGTGTCGGTTTTGTTTCGTACTATTATTACGCGGATATTCTATGCTATATTTCTAACGTCAGCACGGTAAGTTGTTATTAATTTTAATACAAATAAAATGTATTAATTAGAAAGATATACAGAATAATACAATTTATCGAAAAAAAAAACTGTTGCTACCGGGAATCGAACCTGGGTCCTTTCTTATCCGGAGAAATGCGTTAACCGATTACACCACACTAACAGAGTAAGTTGACAACAAATTTTCGAACTTATATACATATTATATATTACATATGCTACAGTTCTTTTTTAAATAGGAATTGATTTAATTTTTGGCGTTTCTTAGCAAATATTACTCAGGTAATATTATTAAAGGTTATATCTTTTAAATTTTGAATAATATTATACATGTATCATAATTTCGAAAATTTGTTGTTATTTTACTGTTAGTGTGGATAGGAAAGGATCCCGGTAGCAACAAATATATTTTTTCGATAAATAAAATTTTCCTGTATATCATTTTAATTGATACATTTAATTTGTATTAAAATACCACAGAACTATGTTCTGAAAAACTGCAACTTAATAATGTGTTCTCTTTAATATTATTAATTATTGATTTAAAGACATGTTCAAAGCAATCCCTTATGTGTATGTTCATATTAAATATTTAATTTTTTAACGTAATAACATAGTTTAAAAAATTGTCAAATTAAAATAAAGTTAAAAAAAATTATTCCTGACTAAAATTTCGGTCAAACAAAATTATTATTGTGATTGAAATAGATGTTAGAGAGAAAATTTTCTCATTTTTTTAACAATAATTGTCTGATATTTTATAAAATTAATTACCTAGTATTTTTTAAATAGTTGTTTTTAAAAATAAAAGAAAAATGAATTGATGATCATTACACATTACAATTTTTTTTTAAATTGTTAAAAATTTGAAATAAATAAATGAATTAGTAAAAAGTATTATATAATTCGATCTCTACGTCCCTGACCTGCCGACACCAGCTCAGTCTCCATTCCTTGGGTGGTCGATAGAAATAAAATAAAACAATTTATTCATTTGAAATAAATTGGAAAATAATATTTAGCCATCACTTGATGTTTTAACACCCAATAATTATTTGACCAAAATTATGTGGATTTTACATTTGGAAACTTAATACTGATATAAATTCTCAAGTAGATGGGTTATGTATGTACATATTAATGTAATATGGTATGAAATGATTTTTATATGAAAATAAACACCCTTTTTAATATTTAAAATATGTAATTTTCTTATGTCTGTCCGTGTCGCAAGACATCATAAAACAAACAAATTCTTCTGACAATTCTATTGCGTGAACGAATGCTGTTATTGCGTAAAAATAAATTATTTTGTTAATTTATTTTCTTTGATATTTTATATAAATTAAGGTTATAAAAAATATTGATTTCTAGCAAATAATAATGTCAACTGAATTTGAAATATAGTAGGTAAATATTAGGTATTTCAAGATTGTAACTATTGAATTTTGTCCATATATTATTTTTAATTAGACATGTTTTTGTTCTTTTCATTCATCAATCTTCTTCAACTTTTCCTGACTGAGAGTTTTAACGCAGTTACAAAATTTCTCGTCTATATCGATCTTCTGGTGCCACCTGTTCTTGCGTATTAAGTATATCACATCATTCATCATCTTTCTAAACGTGCCAAACCTTGCATTGTATGTTTCCACTGCAGATCTTTTTTTTTATGTTTATAATTGTTTGTAAGTTATCAAACAATGTAATTATTATCTCATTACTATAATAGTATTGGGGTTTATTATATGTGTAAAAATACTATAACTTATCTCTATCTTCAACAGCAGTACTGCAGCCCAGGGTGAGTCTTGGCCGCCTGCGGGATCTGTCGCCATTGCCAGCCAACACATGATGTTACAACTAAGGAGTAGAAATTGCACTTTAATTTCTTAATAAAAAGCCCTTGGAGTATGCACGTTCTGCCTTTTCTATGAGTATTAAAATGATAAGTGCTTTGGGTACTTCTCGAACTTCCTTGTATAACTTGAACTCTAATTTGTGAAAGAGAAATAAAACGAGCTCAAGCGCATCATTGGTAAATGATTGACATCAGAGTCGTTTATGTGTATCATGTGCTGATGTAGAATAATTTACCTGCCATAATCTTATTTTAAAGTAACGGTTTAGCCGAACTTTATATTTTTATAAAATAACAGAATAAGTCAATATATTATTAATACAAATTAAATGCATCAAATGGAAAGGTATAACTCAATTTATCGAAAAATTATTTTAGCTGCCACCGAGATTCGAACCAGGATCTCTTCCTATCCGGGGAAGTGAGATAACCAATTACACCACGTCAGCTTCGTAAATAGTCGATAAATTTTCGAACTCATATGTTGCAGTTATTTCAAATGAACACATTTTTGTTTATCAAAATTCTATCTATCTAAAAAATACTATATTTTCATTAAATTGTATTTAATTCCCCAAAAATGAATTTCACTCATTTTTCAATATGCCAAAAATGTTAGTAAAAAATAATTTTCAATAAAACTTAATTAGGTGTCTAATTTGATTGTGAGGCGGACGGGTGAGTTAAGACAAATGAATTCTCGTTTTGCAACAGCCCCCCCACCTTCCATCGTCATACACAACTCCCACCCTATAGGCGACTCGGGTCCCAAGTATGCAGTAATTTAAAAACTAAAAAGGATTTTTAGATATAATCAATTGTGATAATTAATTATGAAATATATTAAAAAGAAACCATTATAATTTAAAACAATGGTCCTGCTTAAATGCTTCCAATGATGGTGATAATGATAACACAGTACTCGAAGTACTTTTACTATCATGTATATATTTAAATACATAAATAAAAGTTTTAAAATTTGATATAGAGTAATTAAAGTAAACAAAATTATCATTTTCTTACGGATTTTCTATTATTTTAAATTTTTTTTTTCACTTTTTAAATATTAAAATAATATTTTTTTAGAGACTTTTAATTAAGACTGTCTTTGAATACTGAGATATCTCAATTACTAGAGCTGGTCTTCCTATTGGGGTGTATTTGGACTCTATCTGGATACGTCATCTAGTACCTTCCAGTTGCTCACCGTAAACAAACCAGGATAGCCCTTCAAATCCTTTGTTTTTACGGAACAAATAATGACTCTTTCAGGTTCATTGTGATTTGTGGTTCCTTTTCTATCCGTACAGAAAGTATCTGATGGGAAGTAGATGATCAAAAAATTTGAATTTTACCACTTAATAAGTAATATTAACATCGAATAATATCCTAGAAAAATGTGAGTTGAAAAAATAATGAATGAAAAAGGAAATTAAAAAAAACAGTTTTAAACAAAAAACTGTAATACTACACTGTTTTAAATTATAAATGTAATAGAAATTTGAAATACATTTTCACTCCATTATTCTTAATACATTTTCTTATAAGTTTAATTTACCCAAATTAATATTACATTAACAAGTTTACACGAACACTCAGAAAGGTGTTCTAGAACTGGTTGAGTAACTATATCCTAAAATTAGAAAGAAAAAGGATTATAATACCATAATGCTTTCCTACTAAGAATTACATTGAAATAAAAGTTTACACGAATAATTTAAATGATAATAATGTATGTCGGTATATTTCTTGAATAATGGATCTGAAGATAAACTCGGGGGCCCAAATTCCATCTTCCCCTCTTTCGCGCTATTTTGGTACTCGATGATCAAACAAGACGCAATCCGTTTTCATAATCAACTACCCAAAAGTTGCCAAAAAGAAACATCTTGGTAATCGTTCTACTGGCATTCTCAAGGTGCGATGCGTGATGCGGCCATCTTATTTGAGATGTTTGTACAAGTGTGGGCTCTACGCCGAGTGTCTTCCTTACATCGGTACTTCTCATTCGGTTCAATGTCACTCCCACTACTCCCTTGAGATGTATAATTTCGGCAACCTAGATTCTTAATTATTATTTTTCACAAACGATTTTTACAAAGTATAATAAGAACCCTCGGAGTCTATTAAATTTTTGGAACTCTTTTGATTCGATATAATTTGGATAGTTTATTAAAATGCTTATAACAATATTTGCACATAGAGTGAAGATACCATGGCTGCTGTAAAGCCCACGTATCGTTTAAAATCACCGGTTATGCTTAGTGATCTGATTAGCCAGGTTATGTTTATTTTTCCAATGTATTTTAACTCTTCTCTTTTTTCTCTTGTAGGGTGTTTCAACTTCATTCAATATTCATAAAAATAAATAATGTAAAAATTATTTATATCAGTAATTGATAGATACCTACTTCTTGTGGTCGTAGTGCAATGTGAATGCTACTTTGAATTTACTATATACTCAGCTGATTCATTGTGTACCGACTACAGTCTCGGTTATCTGATTGATGATAAGAGAGCCTGCACCTCTCGAAACTATAGTCGTGATAAAAATAAAACTATGTTGCATGTGTAGTAAAAAGTTTATATTATTAAAAAGTTACATATATAGATACAACTTTAGTCCACCTGGAAAATTCATACGCTAGTTTTAAAATGTATCTCCAGCTGATCTTTTGTTGGCTGGCCGCGTAAAATTATTTTAATTTAAAGATCTAAGTATTTAATAAAATCTGTTCTCTTTCCCCTCCCTCCTGTTTTCTTATTTCCATACCCCGCAAAAAACAACAAATATTTATTTTTATACAATAATTGAATATAATGATGAGAACATGCCTTACAACATGTTTTACATTATCTTGTCCATTTTTCGTGGATGATAAAATTGTTAACATTTATTTATTTAGTAATTATATCAGTTTTTAGACATGGACTTCCGCAATATCTAGACAATATTGGAGCAATTTTTTTTTGTCCCCAGCTAAAAAATGTTTATCGTCAAAGAACGAAGAGGCAAACCAATAAAACGCCAAAAAATCCACTAAAATTCGAAGACAAAATTTGTAAGGTGCCACATTACATGTTCCGTAAATGTGTTTTCCTTCATTCCTCATCATTCTTTACACTAGCAAAATTATTGTCGTCTCGCTCGTGTACCTGATATCAATCACGAGTGTAAGCGAGACGGTGATGCCGAGTGTGTCACGCCTGAAAACGAGCTCGCACCTGTTGGTTTTGTGATAACAAAGTGAGATACCAATAATGTGTGCACATAGTTATCTGAAGGTTCAGGTGTCGTCGAGTCGTCAAGTAAAAATGTTAACAATTTTTGAAAACAAGTAAAACGGACGTATTATTCGCGCTTCAAAAAATCATCAAAATGTTGTTAGAATACTCATTTTTACTACAAGCCTAAATACTTAACATTTTTATTTACCTTATGAAGACGAGATTTAAGAGCTTATTTTCAGATACATTAAGCGACTGTTAAGTAGCAGGACACTTGGTAAAAACATACAGTTTATTCAGCTTTAGATGATATTTAAATATAATTTTTAATGTTTTTCTATAATATTCCAAAATTTACCAATTAATATATCTCAGTTACTCAAGAAGTACAGACAACAGGTATTTTTTTTCTTGTCAAGTAATAAATATATTTCAAAATTTGGAAAAGGTGATAGTCACGTGATTTGTGGTGAATTGAAGACATGTTTAAATACGTGTGGTCTTAGATAGAGGACCAAACGAAAATCCTTTTTTCAAAATTTATTTCACAATATTAATTATTTCTCGCTCTTGGGACTATACGGAAATATTGATCTCAATTTATGGCTGGAATACCAATGGAAGTGATATATATAATATTTTCAACAGGTATTTTTAATGGTTAACAATACATAGTACTAAGAAGGGATCACTTTGGTGTGAAACCCACGAATGATGGTAGGATAGTAAAGAAATAAGAATTTGGAACAAAATTTTTTTGCAAAATATCTGACACCAATACTTGACCAGATAAATCATGTATTATAAGGTGGCTTAATAGAAGCCTCAACAATCGACAAGCGTGCATGAGAAGAGAAGACGCCCTAAAAGATGTAATATAGAGTCGAGGCTGATATATATATTTTTAATTTTTCTTCGTTTTCAAGGATACCGCACTTTTAAATTTTATTTTTCAATATTCTAATTGGAAACACAATCAATAGGTACTAATTTAACCCGTACTAAGACGGCCGTGCTGCGTAATTCATATTTTTAAGATACATTGGTAAATTTTATATTTGTACATTTAAAATCATTCTAAAGTATTTTATTATATTTTAATCTTCTTTCTCTGTAAATCTGCATCCAGTGTTGAATATAGGGCTGCCTTTTTTGCTTTCTTCTTGTTCCTTCCTTTCTCACTTACAACTTTGCCCAACATCTTGCCTGATATTATGTAACAATCGATCGTAGGACGAGAAAAGGCCTAGTAATATAATATATCTATCTACACGTTTCGTACATACACATTATTCGAGAAAAATAATTATTATATCTTAATTTACTTTAATATTCGACTATTGCGAAATAGTAGAAAATTAATGTAACAGAAAGAGAAAAGAATGAAGTGTTTAAGAAAAAATATGATTATTATTCAAATAATATTTTATTATTTATATTATTATTCAGAATTTAGTATTAGCCCTGTATGATTTACAGATCCTGCCTCGCGATAAGACAATGCTTCTAGAATAAAACAGGTGTTAAACTCATCAATTCATTATAAAAACTAGAAATACTTCATTCGCGGCTATCTTCATGTATCATCTGTAATTTATTTAATAGCCTGTGTTCGTCGCCGTGTTGAATTTTGAATGCGCTATCCACCTTGGTCCATCCTGCCTCCACCTCCGGGAGAAACAAGTTAACTCTGCCTAGATAACGGTACTGAGTGTTTTTACTCTAATGCTAAAAATATGTTGTACTTATAGCGTCATTCATTGAACTGAGATATTTTTAACGTTATTGCCGAATAACGTTGTGACTAAAATACATACACTAATCAGTAAATGAATAGACATGAAATAAAGTGTTATTTGAAGAGGGGTTTGGAACTTAGCTGCGGGACGAGGGAAATTCTACATTCTACACACATAATTTGTGTATAAATCCGATAGTTTATGACACATTTACACATTACTCTTCGAAAAATAAATCTTCGTGTAAACAAGACGTACTTTATACATTAATGCTTATTACATTGTAAACGTTTAAATTTTAGAATAAAAATTTGTATTTTGTCTATTTATATAAAATGGGGTTACAAAGTAATTTTGCAAATATTGAAGAAATTTAAATTTTCGTTCCAATCGAGTCATATTTTAAAAAAATGTCGCGGAACTATTTAATTGGGTAAGTGGTACCAAAGTGATCAAGTAAGGGACCTCAAAATGAAAATATTGGGACAAGAAATCATCATTATTGTATAGACCGAGATATTGTTGACGTTTAACGTCGTAATAAAATATTTAAAAAAAATTATAAATTAGAAAACATTCCGTACTCCAAATATATACAATATTGTACTATGTTGATGCGAGTAACGTACCAGCGTATGATGTACCTTTTTATTTACGGTAATGTCTAAATCTAAGAGAACCGATCGAATTCTTAGCCGGCTAGTTATTTTTAGTTAATTTAATTGAGCTAAGATACAAACCATTTTATTTAGCAAAATTCAGAATCTACCGCCAAGCGGCGTTGGAGTTGTATATCATGGTACATTGCGTATTTTAATATTTTTTAACATCAAAATATATGGAAATACTGTCCGTAGCCACGTAATGACCACCATTGACTGCAAAGAGAATACTACCTATCAAGTCCTTTTTTTTCCTGGTTCACAATTTGCTTACTACCTAAACGTTGATTGATAATAGCTTCGCTATATTTATTATCTAGATATATTAGATGTAAAAAGAAAGTCACAATTAGTAAAAAGTCAGGCAAATCGTTATACAACATTCCAAAATACTTCGTTCCCCCTTCTTTCATACATCTTGTCAAATATTAAATGAAGTCTCCTGTATAGGTTAATAAAGAAATCATTAAATTTCTCGGAAATAACATCAATATTTAACTTTACTTCAAATACTTAATCTTGTCTATAACATCTTTACCTATATCTAGAAAAATAAGAAATGCTTTTAATTCATGTTACATTTTCTCTCTATTCACGTTATGCTGTGCTTCTGGGAATATTTTACATTAATATTTTAAATACTAAAGTTTTAACACAAACAATGATACAACGTCACCTTGATTAATTTCTACTTAATCCGGCGAAACTCCTCGAAGAATAGTTGTATTAAAATTAATTTAATTCGCGAAAATGTGCGCGAAAGATCTAAACTGGTTTAAGCAGTTAAGTATTTAATTGTTGCGTTATCACAAATTTCTTCGCTATCTTATCGTGGTGAATTGTATTGAAGTATTATATTTAGCTGCGCTCAGCTGTCAGACTAAAATAAAAATATTCTAAAATGTTTACAAGATGCTATGTATAAATAATAAAATATTATTATAACGGAATATCTTTACACAACTGTGCAATCTGCGATTAGTGCCTTCAGGCTCTGAACTATAAACCCAAATCTCTTAAGGCGTAGTATGACGTATGATATCGTGATACCAACTACTATTTAATGCATTATCTTTTAGGATCGATGTATTATATCTAGGTTGCCTTACGATAACAGTCATGCTTAGGGCTTAAAATAAAAAATTCTCCTGGCTCGGTCTCTCGGTGATTCTGTTAATTTTTTAATATATAGAGTGCCTCATTTTGTACATCACAATTTAGAATTACGCACCATTTTCAAACTCTTTAATTAATATAAAATTGTGTGATAAACCGGACAAATTCATTACGCAGCGTTACAAAACGAAACAACGCATGTCAATCTTTTTTTCTCGAGCAGACAATTTATAAAAAATCGCGTTCGTTATTTTTGATCGTAGTCATGTTACTAAGAGACATCACAATTCGTAACGCAATCGGAAAATTGTTTAAAGGTTCTTGATGCAAAGACACCAGTGCGTGGTCGCAGTGTTCGCGCAGATGAAAATTTGCTAGAATGAAACTTCAGCGAATACTTAATTACCATCACGCCGTTTCTCCGCGGAAGTAGGCAGAGAAGATAGAGCGCCACACTATTCTGTCCTGACACACAATTCTCGCCTCATCCACTATCATATATCTTCTCATACAAGCTCGCCGATTATTGTGGCTTCTAACAGGACCATCTTTCAGTATCTGGTTTTCCTGGTCGTGCCAAGCGGGCGTCCTCTATTTCTGGTGCCATCAACACTTGCGTCATATTTTTTTTCTTACCATTCTATCCACATTTATCTGTTCCATATAGCCATACTACCTAACTGATTCTTTCTAAATCTTACTCACTATACTAAGATCAGCTTTACATTCTTTCCTTATTTCTTCATTCTTTACTCTGCCATAAGTTGATCAGCCAGATATACGCCTAACTGATCTAATTTCCATTACATTCAGTCTACTTTCGTTCTTCTTCCATGCGTCAGTGAAGGTACCAATACTCCATTATGTACCACTAGTCTTGCCTCGGTTGACAAGTTACCATTAGGAATATTCCATTCAATGCGCCGTTCACTTTGTTGTAAAATTGTCACGTTTGAGAAAGTGAAGAAGAACCATTAGATCAATGTCGAGTTACAGTATAGTATTATTTTGGATATTTGGTCGTACTTTTTTGATAACTGCAAGTTTGAAATGGGTCGCCTTTATATAAAGTTATTAAAAACTCTCATATTAAAATCGTATTAAATTTACTATTTTGTGATATCGTGTTTTGATCACGTATTGTCTATTATTTGTGTGCCGTGGATGAACTTGTAACATCACCGTATTCAATTGCGATCGGAGATTGGCTCATCCGCGTGCCATTGTGTGATCTCGGCGGCGACTGCAGAGATTACGGAGGCATCATATACAAGGTAAAGCGAGCAGTCCTTCTGAATTCCAGTTCCCCAAAATCACTGGTCCTTTGACTAGAAGTCCTATCCCCTCACCGACGTCATCTCATACCATGGTTTCTCTACTTTCCTCCCATAGCTTGCGGTGATTCCGATTTTCGACCGGAATTCCATACCGCGGAACGCGTGACTCGGAAATCGCGCAATTCGTTCATTTAGATCCTATCGATCCAGATTTACAGTTCAAATTCACTACTATTAAAGCAAGTTTTGCCCGTTCTATTTAAATTATAAAAATGTATTAATTTGAAACATATTATATTCCAGAAACATTAAATCGTTAAATTCTACAAAGCGTATATTTTTATTGTTCGTGTTCTTCTTGTTCAGTTCGACAAACCTGTTAATTTTTTTTAAATCAGGTCACTGTAACTTAGGCGACAATAACGCGTTACGCTATATAGTCTTAATATTTACAATAATTGACTAATTTTCACCAATATGTACCAATTTTAAACTTTAGAGTATGTATGCGCCATCAAAGATTTTCACAATAAAAACAATCATATTTTCTGCATATACTGTAACTAAATTTGATAAACGGCTTAGTATATATATATATTTTGATGTTAGCATTGTATATTATATAACGCGATATCCATGAATTTCCGCCCTCTTGACTACGTTCCCGAACTTTGCGCTCCATGCCTATCTAAAAGCTGTTGTTTTTTCCACTCGGTCTGTCGAACGGGTGAGTGATCTTCCTCTTCCTATCCATCCTTTCACGTGACCCATCAAAACATGCTTCTCCAATCTATGTTCTATTCTCTCAAGATGCCCAAGAAATAGAAGATTCGTCTTAGAAAAATAGTTGAGTCTGTCCTTAATGATCAGCTCCTACAGAATGGAGACATTCGTGAGTATCACCGTCCACGGTACATGCAAGTGTGTTTCCAGCACCACATCTCAAAAGCATCAATTCATCTTCTCTATCTTGCCTTCAGAGTCCATGATTCCTATATATCCAAAATAAAATGTATCTATCGAAAAATATTGAGTTGCTAGCGATATATATTTTTTAGTATATTTTTCTAGCTGATTCATTAAATTTGTATTAAAATACCACAGAATTAATGTTCGATAAATGCAATTTCCCCTTGCTACCCCGTGCTCTCCTTAATAAAATGATTAAAATTAAAAACTTTATTCAATGACGATGTTAATTGATCATTTATTATAAATAAATACATTAAAGTATAAATCTCAAAACAGCGGTGACCTGTTATACTTAATTGCAAAAAAATAACTCAAAACAAATAAAAGTTATCCATCAATTTGAATTACTCACCTTCACTTTAAATCTCAGAAATGTTATTAAACTCAGATTAGCCCTTGATAACTTTGACTCAAACCAGTACTAATGCATCACCCGCCACGCTAATTACTGGCCTTATGGGGGATCATGAGTCCGCGGAGAACATAAATCACGAAAAGTAAAAGTAGTTTATTAGGTTCATATCAATTTCACCTGCTGCGGGGCGTGAGGGAATTCCTGAGCAAGGCCTGACCCCCGACCTCCGTGAGCCCATATTCTTAATGGCAATTCATAAATACTGTGTATTTGATCAACAGAACAGTTACACGTAGGTACGTGCATTCTCTGACCTGATACCTAGGTCACCACACGACTTGTGCAATAACTTCGCTACGTACTTATAGGTTTTACTTGGAGCGGCTTTTAGTATATTTCCTTATTTTGATTTATACTTTAACGCAGGAGTCGTGAGTCTTAAAAATCAGATCGAAATCAAAATGGTTAACGTGTAATATAACGATTATTTTAATGTAATCAACTATTCATTATTTTTGTTATAATTATCATCATCTTTAGCTTATTTTCATCCGATACAAGACATGTACTTCTTTCAACTCAGTCCATGTTTAACAGTTGTTATCGCAGATCCACTGCCCGCCCGAAATTGCCTTATTGGCATCGGTCCAGCGGGTTTTTGGCCTACCCACATTTCATATTTCGGTCACTTTCTTCGCCCATCTACTGTTTCCTTTACTCATCAGATGCCTTCCTCACTGCCATTTCAACTTTACCACCTACGTCTTAGAGTATTGTCCCTGGTCTAAGTTGCGAAATTCCTAACACGAATCTCTCCGTGGCTCTTTGGGCCATTGTCATTGAATTTCCACCTCATTTAGTCAACTTTCTATCTATGTTCTTAGGTTTTTACTGCTGTTCAGAATCTTCTGTGTACAATTTTATGGGCTAATCGGCCGTGTATATCTGACCTTTCTAGCCTAAAGGCCTAAACGATGAGAAAGGTCTGATATACATGACAGATATTCAGAAAGCTGTACACAGAAAACTTTGTATCTACGTTTTCCAATTCCAAACTACACTTCTATACTGTAGTGTCGGCACCAGAACTACTACACATCGCTAGTTTTACTTCTGATAATTGTAAATACTGATAAGTTAACAATTTGATTGCATTATAAACTTTTAAAATAAATCAAGTTTGACCTAAAATAATGGGAAAAAAATTCATTGAGGGTGATAAAATTTTAAAATTCGTAATATGTCATTTCAATAAAAAGCAACGTATGTTTTCACACAGTAGATATTCAGCTTCTAGCTCGCATACAATACTGTCCGCATCTACATAACAATCGACTCCCACAATAACAGTATATTAAATTAAAATTCTTTTAACCAACTTCAGTAGTACAAAAGATGTCCGACAGGTGCATATCTTAAAAGATATTTATTGCAAAAAAGATTTTTTTTCTCTTCAACGAAAAGCGTTTGACTGTCAACCCGAAAATATGAATAAGGCTGGTTATATAACAAAAATGTTTTTTTTAACTCGAATAGTTCGGTTAGCTTTTGATTTCATTTTTTTAATATTTGTGACGTAACACCGGGGGTCCCGTGTCGGCGTTATGGTTTTCCATAAAATGGTGATAAATATTCGTCGAACGATTTCATTAAATCGGTCCGGCTCAAAATTTCCATTATTTATTTTTTATTCCACCGTTATGGGGCACAAAAGAATTTTAATACAGAAAAATGAAAATATCGTTTCAGAAGCCTGACTGGGTTCGATAAAGTATACGAATCGTTTTAAAAATCAAATTTATTGGTAAAAATATTGAATATATTAGTAAACATATTTTTGGTATTATATTGATGAATTTAAATTAATTTTTTATCACCATAATAAAATACAGTCAAAAGTTCTAATAAAAAAATCTTCATTATATTTGACTAAATTTTAAAGTTTTGCAACACAATTTCTGACCATATAGCATGTTAACATTAAAAATGTAGCGCATATTAAAATAAGTCGGCAATAATTCTTATACTTTATCATGATTAAAACAATTACTATATTGATAAAATAGTTGACTTCAGGTGTCTTTGAATTTCAGGAAATGACGACGATTATATGATGTGCTTATTTAGTCTAGCAAAAATATGCTAGACTAGTGACTTGGGTAGAAAAATGGTCGCGGGTTCGATTCGCGTCCTAGAGACCACAATCTAGTCCCGTTTTTCCTTTGCTTAAATTTAAAAATTGTAGAATTTATGTAGTACATATTCCGTGTATGCATTTTTATCAATTACAAATATATATATATATATACATCAGTATTGTAGTGACTGTTTAATTTAAAAAATATATTTATAGTAATATCGTCTATATCAGATATATCGTGGAGTTGTAACTGCTTAATTGTTCGAACATTACTTTTTTTACCAAATCAACATTTTGATACATTACTTTTGTGGGGCGATATTTTGTTTTATCAAGAACATCATTTTAAAAATACAATAATAAATAAAACAGTGATGAACGAATATATTTTGCTATAATAGTTCATTTATTCAAATAATTCGTGCTACTTGTTATATCACAACTCATCGCTGTTAGAACAATAAAGGATAGAAAAGTTGACAGTTTTTACAAGTTCAATGTTTAAAGTACTCCTCGATGCAAACATGGTCGGTAATGTTTGGTTTATTTTTTCACTTCATGTGAAGTTATAATATTATTTTTTAAATGTAGAAATGGCGTACTGTAAGTATTACGAAAATTTAAAATATTCCAAACATTTGTGTAAATCACGTAGATTTCTCTATTATCGCGCTATAACATAATTTTAATCATAATTTCATCAATTTAAATTTTATTGTTTCAGGTTTATAAATCTTAAAAATGATATTATTATCAAAATTATCGATGTAGCCCCTGCAACCATTATTATTTAAAATTATGATAATTCAATCGCATATCTATTGTGTGCGTCTCAAGAATCTTCAGAAATGCAACCTCAAGTATATTTACAAAATGTGGGTGATTTAAATAAGGTTTTATAAACAATTAGTAAGTTAATTACAGAGAAAGAAAATAATAAGTGAAAGAGATTACGTGAGAGAAGAAAATTGTAGAATAAAAGGTAAAAGTCGTTAAACCAGTTGTGTGAAAACAATTAAAAATTATAGAGAAAAAAATAATTTTATATTTTATTTAAAATGTGTACTGCTAATACAAATAATAATGTGTTCTCTTAAAAAATAAAAAAGGAGAAATGATTTACTAAAATTCAAAAAATTTAAAATAATGGATTGTAACCACGTAAAATATATTGCATTGTTGTTGGAACGATTTTTGAATTATTAAGAACACATTCTTATTATGAAGATGTAATTATTCAGAACATAGGTTTGTGATATATTTTTTAATTCAAATTAAATGTATTAATTAGAAAGATATACATATATATATATAAATCGTATACGAGGGGCAAGTAAAAACGAAGGTTCCTACATTTTTTTCAGGTATAAGGTATTTTTTATTGCAATAAATAAGTAAACCATCTGAAAGCTTGTACTTTATTCTATTTTTCTACATAGTCTTCTGATTTTTCTATGCATTTTTCCTGACGAGTTATCCACTTCTGAAAACCCGCTTCGAAGAATTCCGCCGCTAGGCCGCCGATGAACTTGGTGACCGCTTCTTTCACCTCTTCATCTGTATTGAAGCGTTGTCCACCCAAGTGTTGCTTCAATTTCGGAAACAAGTGGAAGTCGCTGGGAGCAAGATCAGGGCTGTAGGGGGCATGGTCAAGCAATTTCCAGCCGAATTTGTCCAGTAGGGCGGTGGTCACACTTGACACGATTGTCTTTGTGGGTTTCTGAAAGCATGTGTGGGACCCACCGCGCGCACACCTTGCGATAACCAAGTTTATCGGTCAAAATGTTGTCGATGGTTTTTTCACAAACCTCAGGAACCTGAACAGCAAGCTCCCGAAGCGTTACTCTCCGATCTTCGAGGAGAATGCGCTCAATCTTCGCCACGACTTCGTCCGACACCGATGGCCTCCCACTCCTTTGCTCGTCGTGGACGTCTGTGCGTCCTTCGGAAAACTCCCTGCACCATTTGCGGACGTGTTGGACGCTGATGTAAGCTGTGCCATAAACTTCTTCCAACTGTCGATGAATTTCAACAGGTTTAAGCTTCTTCGCGTTTAAAAATCGAATCACCGAACGGATTTCACACCTGGCGGTAACGGCGATGGCGGGTTCCATAGCGGATGGCTGTCAGGCCTTTACTGAGCGTCGCAGCGTTTGCTCCCGGTAGTGGGGATGTAGTTAAGGGACCAACAAACAAGGCGGTGTTGCCGGATTTCGCCTAGCATCTCGCGTGGCGAGTGTACAGCGTAAGGAACCTTATTTTTTACTTGGCCCTCGTATAAAATCAATTTTATCGAAAAAAATTGTTATTGCTACCAGGATTCGAACCTGAATAAAATAAATAATAAAAAAGATGGTTTTCAAATGATGTAACAATAGATGTGTCAATTTGAAAAGTGTAACATATAAGTTAATACATTTTCCCCGAATAGGAAAAGATTCAGGTTCAAGTCCCAGTAGCAATAACAATATTTTTCGATAAAATTGATTTTATATGTACGTCTTTCTAATTAATACATTTAAACTGTATTTAAAAAAAAATTGTATGATATGTAAAAAGTCATAACAATAAATAACAACTTTTGTTCTAGCAGCAAAATTAGAAAGTGTATTATTTTACTCTGGGTCAATGTTTTTGTTGATAATAAAGAGTTTTATTCTGCTAAATGAATCTTAAATTTTATTAATAATTTATTGCATAAATTGCCCTGTTGAAAATAAAGTATCAAATGAAAAAAAAGAGAAAATTCTTGTTTTTACTCTGCTGTAAAATTTGAACATGTTCTGTTAGAACAATTAAGAACTCACCCCACGTTATGTCTACTATAGACCTTTCCCGGACCGCAAATAACAAATGATAATAGCCAACGTCCATTGAATTGAATATTTGGGCCAGCTATGATCAGTAACCGATGGCGTATTCGTGCCAGCTTAGAGCTTTGTGAGAAAGATGCAAAAAGATTGTAGGTTTTGAACTGACGAGATTTAACTTTATATATTATTGATACATGGAGAACGAATGGGGATTGAGAATAAGAAATTATGGATTGTGGGTGCGAGTGTAGACTTCAGAATAAATTTGCTGGTTATGTTTTGAATAATAAGATATTAATAATGTGAGAGTAGTAAATACCTTAATACTTCATCCACCACTCTCGTGTTTGCTTGAAAGTCGAGGAATGTATTGTGTATATGTAAGTGTGGCAGGCTGAGAGATATGAGATATAAACTTCTTGCTGTTGGCACTGAGTTTATTGTAGCTATATCATTCACGTCGGTCCCTCATGAGTGAGGATCGCGATTTCCATTAGCTCTCGCCCTCTTAACTATGCTCCTCCAATATTCTCGGTATCCTGCAGACCTTAGAGCTGTCACCGGAGAAGTGCCTGTGGCCTTTTCCAATCGGTGGGTCCAACCAGTGGGCCATCTCCTTCTTTCTCTTCTTCCTTCGACATGGCCCTCCGCAACAAGCTTCTTCAAGATATCTTCCCTTCTCGCGAGATGCCAAAAAAATTGAAGGATTCGTCTCGAGTAAATGGTTATGAGTCTGTCCTTGATGTTCAGTTCCTGATATGTGCAGCTTGGGTCTCCCTTGTCTCCAAGGTCCATGATTCCACACCATATAAAAATATGGAATGCACCAGAGACTATTCAACCCTGACCAACGTTATCTTAGAAATACCGCAGCCTTTTCATATGTCGTCAAGTGTATTCGCCATACATATTCATCGTTTAATTTCTGGCTGGCAAGTACCGTCGTCAGTGATTATGGACCCAAGATAATTTATCTTTGAGGTCTTGGAAGGGCATTTGTTCGTGAAAGCTGGTTACGTAGTGGTTATTGTAGTCACAGTTTAGCTGTACAAATTAGTTAACTACGCGATTAGTTTTCGGAGCCTATTCCTGGGGAGATGGCGACAGAAAGAGTAACGCTCATTAGTTGCTCTTCCCAACTGCCGCTGGTCACGATGGTATTGCTCCATAACCTCGGTACTAAGTGTGTATACAGCTGGTGGGAGCTTCGTTTCACACACAGGTACCTGCTGGGTGTGTTAGTGATTCTGTACGGTAATGATAAGAGTGGAGGCAAAAGACATCCACAAACTTAATAATGGAGGGACAAATTTAATAAAACAATTACTTTTAAAGTATGGATCTGCATGTTTAGAAATACTGCCTTACTGTCCATGTTTCAGATTCAAGATCAAAAATTAAGACAGAATATGGTTTTTAACAAATTACAATTAACAAATTTTTTCACCACATTCTTCATGAAGGCTTTGTTCATTGTTTACTGTCACTGTCGTCCAAAAAGCCTTGCCGCTCCTATCTAAATAGCATACATCATCACATCATCAGGCACAATACAGGACCATGAACAGGCGAAAGATGATTTATACAACTCACATTGAAATGAGTTGTTCAATTCGTTCCCTCTGCCACTGTTCCACAAAAACCACAGTGTCATCAACACCTTCTCTGTCGTATACAATAAAGAAAAAAAACTACCTTTACAATTGTTAATCCCAGTTTAGAGGTTTCGTAAAATACTCCTGACTACGTTACCTGTAAGGGTTATTTTGCCGTCCCAAGTTTCTAACACATATGTCAGATCTAAAGCGGTACACATATCTCGAAAATGAAACTCATTTTTTTCACCTTACAGTCCATTAACAAACCTATATCAGGAACCGTTTATAAGTCTTATTGTAAGAGTAAGATCATTTTCGATGTCAACAAAGAATGCACTTCATGAAAATGTCATTAGTAATAATTTCCTTTTATAGTCGTGCCCTTTTGAGATTATTCAACCATTGGGTTAAGAATTATATTTATAAAAATATGGCATATTAAATTATTTGATTTTTGATAAACAAATAAAAATATGATAGAAAAATACTTTAAGTTTATTTTTGAAATATTTTTTTTAACAAGAAATAAGTATTAAGTTATTATACAATTATGCAGTATAAAAGATAAAACATCAATTATTGATAAAATCAAATCTCGGTATAACACATGTTCTGCGTGATATATGTGCAAAGGTGCCCCGACACACCGCGACGGGGCCCCACCGTCCTCTGCCTACCCGCGCCGCAAGAAGGACACAGTTGCCGACAAAGGACATTTTTTGTCCTTTTGTATTAAGCGATGCCAATATATTATGAGCTTTTTCAAAACTCGCAACTCAGGGGTTGCCGTGCCGTTTGATAGAGTGAATAGCATTGAAAAAGTATTAATGTTTTTGTAACGTTTAGAATATGTGGTAGTTTTGTACCATGAAATATGTCCTGTTTTGAATCAAATCTTAATAATAATAATGGATAATTTGTATAGCGCCATTTTCGTAAAAACTTTCACCTCACGCTTAACTAAGACTATACTTGGCCATCACACGTCTTAAACCTTTTATTTAAGACATAAAAGTTTCCATGTTTTCAGTACCATTGACTACCAGAAATCTTTATAATTCTTATAAGACTCATTGTACCCGTTCGAGTCCCGATGATAACTATATATTTTTTCTATAAATAGTATCATTCATCTAGTTCGTTTTTTATTCTGCTGTTTTTTTGTTGTTGCATTATTATAATTTTTTTACATACGAATGTATTTTATAAAGTTTAAATAAAAATTTCAGAAAAACAATCAAAATATCTAACGCACTTAAGAAGTGTCAAATTATCAATGTATTTGTCTCTTGATAAATGAAATACATTAACTTAAAAAATAAACAATAAATAGCTGTATGCTTGAAAAAATCAAATAATAAGTATATAAATCCAACGTCATTCGGCATTTTTAATCAGCTACATCTTCGATGGGTTAATCACGTAGTTTAAACATAGGAGAGAAGATTAAGTGTTCCTATTCCAAAGCAACCACTAACACGAAGGCCAAAAAACCTTCAAAATAACAAAATAACTAACGCCAAGAAATAGCTAGGAACAAGCTGCAAAAATCAGATCTAACAAAGAGAAACTAACAATGATGTATAGTGGCATCCAACACTTCTCAACAACATGACCCAAACTACAAATAAAACACCAACAGCATGCTATAGACAGGAGAATAAAAAAATAAAAAAATACGAGTAAATAGGACAAGACAACCCGCAGCTATTATCTTTCCATGAGCAAGATGCCCTAGAACTTTGAAACAGAAATAGATTCTTCAGTCACCTAACAACTCCCAATAGTGAAGGACAGTCTTCTTCGAACACGAGTGACAATCGATGGTAATGATGACATATAAGCATATTTTTTTATTATTTTTTTATTTTTTATCTTTGTTTAATTAACCACTAAAATGAGTTTAAATACATCTACCGGTTTCGAAAAATACCATTTTCTTCTTCAGGATGTCATAACTAACTAAAACATACATTGTTTCTTTGACAGAATCTATTTTTAAAAATCTGTTTTTAAAAGAATTTTATTTTTTATTTTTATTTTTTTATTTTCTATTTTTAAAACAGATTTTTAAAAATAGATTCTCTCAAAGAAACAATGTATGTTTTAGTTAGTTATGACATCCTGAAGAAGAAAATGGTAATTTTCGAAACCGGTAGATGTATTTAAACTCATTTTAGTGGTTAATTAAACAAAGATAAAAAATAAAAATATGAATCTTAACCACAAAGATAACATTGCTTATTTTAAAAGTACATATTTTTTTATTAATGATGAAGTTTACTAGCTATAGAAATTAAAATAATAAAATATATATATTGTGCTACAGATACAATCATGGCCTATTTTAATTTCAATGTTATAATCAAATAAACAGATAGGTAGGCACCTGTTAGTAAATGTAAAATGATTTCTAAAATTTCACCACGCTTGTGGATGTGACGCCGGGGACTTATCCTCGATTATGTTTATATTACGGAATTATTTTTAAAAAAGACAATCCTCATACATCACTGCTCACGCTTCGCCTATTTTGTACCATACATTCACAAACTCGAAGACATATTGTTTTTTTTTAATCAAAAGAACCGCGACTCTTTACATCATTTACAGTTTCATCATTCTTCCTTCCAGCCCCGGTGTGCCCACCTGACGCCGAGTGTCTCTTTGGTCGCCTTTCCTTTCATCTGTGTTCTCTCGCTATTGTTCCGCTCATCTGTTCTCACGCATTGTGAGTCCAACAATCGCACAAGGGCCGTGACAAAGGTCCCGGGACGAATCGCCTTTATGAGACCGCGATATCAGTTTCATCGCTTTTGATTGTGCGCTGAGTGATCATTAAATGGCTGCGTTTGTAATCGCTGAATTTGAATTATCCCCTTCAATTATAAAAATAGCTCCAATTTGTATTTTCACGGCTGATCTTCATTTCTATAGTTTTGAGATGTTGAGATGAGAAGTATTGTATACACATTTCAAGAATTTCTATTCACATTAAATTCAACTCTCTTAATATAGACTTCATCAAATCCCACAAACTTTTCTGGGCAATTTAAGACCTAAAAAGACTACGATGAACCTATTTATCGCATTAGAAGCTATAGGTTAAAAATAATCTTTTAAATTATAACTAACAGAAATCGAGAGAATAGTGCAAGTGGGTATAAAGCCCATTGTGCGGCTACAGCATTTTGTTGTTTCCGTTTAAACGTTGAAAATATCTTAAGAAGAAAACATTATTGTTGTGAAGTTGCAGTTTTTCAGAACACAGTTCTGTGGTATTTTAACACAAATTTAATTTGTGTTGAAAAGATTATTTGTTATGTAAAAAAGGAACGCGGTCTACCACAGTACAACATAATTTAACCAATTAACGCAAACAAATAGATTCATAATCAGCAGTGGCGTAACTATGCTAATGCAGCCAATGCAGTGCTTTGGAGCCCACGTTAGACAGGGGCCCTACAATCCATTTGAAATGATTATTTGTGCGAGTATCGTTACCTTTCCCAGCATTAATAGTAATCCACATCAAGAAATAAAATTGTAACATTTTAAGGTTTCTCGCGTGTACTGCTAAAACACTTTATCTGTATCATTATACTGTAGTGGCTCGCTTGCCCACATGTCGGGATAGGGACCAAACCATTACGATAAAGTAAGTCTTTTCAAATTGCAAGCGCATACAGATTACCTTATTAAATATTATATAAGAAAATATACTAATTTTATTTTTACTTTTCGATAGATAAACCATGCAGTACTAATATTTATATTCATATAAACAATACTTGCCCACGAGGGGCCCTTTTTTCCATTTTACATTGGGGCCCAATTTTTGTAGTTTTGTTACTGATACTCAGTCATATGCTTAACATATTAAATACATAATGTATTCGGTGGTGATAAAGCCGTTTCTAGGTGTTTTACCGCCCTAGGCGAGAATTTAAAAATGCCGCCCCCTCCCTTTTACTATCATCACTTTCTCCCCTTGTCATCGAGACTAGAAGAATTAATTCATTATCAGATATAAAATAACTTAAATTAAACAATAAAACACTTCAAATATTAATAACTAAATAAGCACTGTTCATGATATTTTATTACGTTTTTAAATTTCTCTCTTCTAACATCAATAGTGTTTTGGATTCTCCCTCTTAATTCAATGGTACCTTTCTTGCCTTTAATTTAGCAGTCTTTAATAAGATCTCTAGTGTCAAGCTGGTAAGGGATGTATTTTCTACTATTTTTTTTGGTTAGTCCCAAGAGTCTCTTCTGGCTCATTGAACAGCGCAGATAGGTTTTTATTCATTTCAGTTTTGAGAAACTCTTCTCTAAACTTGCCACTGATATCGGTTAAGTCATTTTCTGTTTTGGCACCGATAGTTCAGCACATATTCGGGTCTCGCATTTCTTTATATTCGATGACTTATTCCTGAAAGTTCAAATCTGAGAGCTGCAGCGTTAATGTCTTTTAAAAAAGATAAGATTTCTCTAGGGCTACGCTGGGTTAAAGATTTTTATAATTTGATGCATAATTCATGAGTTCTTTGGAAATTTACATCTTGTGGTCACTTATAATGTATAGAAAACCAAATAACCTTGCAAATTCATTCAACTGTGTGAATTGTTATTTTACAGAACTAATTGCCGTGTTATTACAAAACATATTGGAGCCAGCGATGGGTTCATCTTCTGATTCGTAATCGAACAATTTTCTTTTCCTCTTTGTCTCTGGATAAAAAATTAGCTCAATGTTGATCTTTTCAGTTAGCTCTCGATCACCAACCAAAGCTCTCTCAAATTCTATGCCAGTCCTCATGTTTTATAAATACCCCTCTGTATTTTTAAGCTGATTTATTACTGTTTTCTCAAGAGTCAAATGCTTCTCTTGCACCAGTTCGCTGATGAAATTGATTTGAAATAATATATTGTGCCATAATTATTATTTTTATTTATTTTTATTTATCTTCTTTGTTTTATTAACCACTTAATTGAGTTTAAATACATCTACCGGTTTCGAAAAATACCATTTTCTTCTTCATGTATTTAAACTCAATTAAGTGGTTAATAAAACAAAGATAATAAATAAAAATATGAATTTTAACCACAAAGTTAATATTGCTAATTTTAAAAGTACCATAATTCTTCTACTAATTTGCTTAATTTTTTTAACTGTTTGATTTAAAAGTATTTTGATGCCACCTAGTCTTGCCTTAAGGCAGAAACGGACCTGGTGGTGACACATGTCATGTCAGCCACCTTGATATACCATCCACTAGTACTACTAGCGTTTGCAGAGTAATGTAAGGAGACTGTATTCTGTTAGTTTTTATTTTAGGTAGAACTTTGTATAAGGGTTAATTGTATAAGGCATAACATATTTGGAACTAATGGGTATTAAACAAAATGCATAATACCAGAGAAATTTGCCAGGGCGATAAATAAATGTTAATTTATCACTATTATAGTATAAGTAATTGATCTGAATCACTGATGAAAACACACCAGTTAAATGAACAAATTATCACATAAGGATTTTGAATTTCTCCAAGTAGACTTGTAAACATTTTGGAAAGCAATTTTTTTTAACTTAACGTACTCTCAACATTTTTCAATAACCCACATTTCTCCCGTTCCGTTGTAAATTTATCTCTTTTGTTGTAATATATCACAGATACTCACATTTTTCTTGTGTATATAATTAACATTTCAAGTTAATTTCTTATCAAACAACAGAATTTTTAGAAATTGAGTTTCGTACAAATAATCTTCAACAATCCGATGCAAAAGAAAAATTAATTTAACTCTTCCCAAACCATGCAGTAACACAGGTCTACCGCCCTAATTAAACCTGTAATATTTCAGTGAACGCAACGTGCAATTCATATTTTAGTTACATTGAAAGAAATGACTGATGAAAAATCAAGTATGTAAGGCGAATTCTACAAAAATAATTATCTTTCAATTCAATCTGTTGTAAAATTAATTCGTTGATAAAAATACTATTTGTGTCACGACATAAATAAATCACATATTATTTTCACAATGAAAAGAATAACAAACATACGAATATAATTGGGTCTCATTCTCATTAATTAATGAAAGATAGATAAATAATAAGATTGTATTATATAATACAACCTCCTATACAGGACTTGATGAATGCTTCGAATTATAATATATACATTTTGTATATTTAATGCTTAATATTTATGGCATTATCCATTTTTTCAAAAGAATTTTTACACATTTCAAAGGCTAATAGAATTCTAATTTCTTACGGTAACACGAGTTGATAGCATGGCTGCGTACGAGTTTTTTATATTACGGTATGGTAAATGTTAAGTACGTGCTTATTGATCTAGTGGTTCAGACACTCACTGATCGGAGGTTCGAGTCTCGTTCCAGGAAACCACTAAGTAAGTTTAATTTTAAAGCACTTTTATATGCACATCCAGCAGGTACTGTATTTTATTGATTAATTTCTAATAAATACAGTGACAATTAATGATTATTTTATATTTATAAGTTATTGTATGCTTGTGTAACTAATATTTTTTTAAATATTATTTTAAATACAAATGATTTATAATTTTGTTTTTAACTATGAGTTAAATTTATACACCAACAACTTTCGGTAATTACTATTTCCTATATCAGGATGTCAAATAAACTAACTAAAACCACATGTTAAATTGTTTCTAATGTTTTTAAAGTCAATTTCCACATTTTTTATCATCGCATCTTAAGTTAGGCACTAGATTTATTTTTTATATAATAATTTTAGTTCTTTTTTTTTAAATTGAACCTATTTTTAGATTATTGCCATCAAACATTAATAAAAATATGAGATATTATTTTGAGCTCCACACTTATCCTACGAAAAGTCGGTGGGATTGTAGACTTCTACAAGCAAATCTGGCAGGAACACAAAGTAGTTTGTACTGTAAAGGTTTCGAATTGTTCAATGAACTGCCAATAAATGTGAAGGAAGCTACTAGTCTTGCTACTTTTCGTAGGTTAAATGCAGAATGTGTAGTATCTAAGTTTAATAATTGATCATTTCATGTGTTTACTTTCTTTTGTCTTTATAACTCTTTAATACTAAGTGTTATACGACGTAATTAAATTTTTTCTTATGTTTTGTAAAGTGTTGTATACTAGACCTAAGAATTTTTTTACAACTAAATAAAATATATACATACATACATACAAATAATCTATAGAGATATTTTTATCTTAAAGAGAGGTAGTTACTTCAGAAAAAAAAGGATAAGTCAAATTGTAACTTTAATGTAGCACGTAATTATTAGGTATATTTGTATAATTATTAAAAAAACATTTGTGCACAGAACCCAAGTCACATAGTAGGCAATGAAATGAATGTCACCTACAAGTGTCACACATGGGACATACCTGCAACCCACACACGTGTCGAGTGCGTGGGAGTAATTTATAATCAAAATACCGTAAATACATATCAGAAGCAGGTGCTCTGTTGCCTGTCACTTGCTGTGTTCAGGTCTGGTAGTTGAATTAACTCGATGGTAATGATCGGCCATAAATATATTATTTATGAACACATTTGCATACACGTACAAACAGCTCAATCTCTGATCTGATCTTCGGACTTGCATTTCCAAATATTAATATTTTTAATACAATGAATTTATTTTAATAAGATTATATATATATATTTAAATTATTCGATTAGATACCTAACTATAAATCATTTTATAATTCAAATAACGTGCTTATTTATTTAGCAGTAGGACACTCCAAGTCGTAGGGTTTTGAATCTCGTCCCAGGAGACCAACAAGATAGTACTATTTTTCATGTAAATCTGATAATTAATTCTTCTGATTAATCTTACCCTAATATCGATGGATTTTCTATGTAAATAACTAATATTTATTATTATTGTTTATGTTTAGAAATTAAACTGTATGTAATATTCTTTACTAAAGGTATACATATACATTTATTGTTTGTATCATCCATTCGTCTCTGTGACACGTTCGAAATGCAGCACTACAAGCTTGCATCGCGGTTCTTGAATCTGATCCATCCTCTTTATCTCCTGCACCGGTACCCGGAAGGACGGCAGGAACGCACCCTAGTACGGGTACGGATATGTAGCCTTTTGAATGACACCACCATACCCTGTAAAACCAGCCACTTCTGGTCTACGACTGAGTTATTCACTATATTCGAAAGTAACCAATATGATATTCAGGTCCTTCCCTCATTCACCACACGGGGGGCGCGCTCTTAGCTGAGAGATGGCCGAGGGTATATATATTAAACCCACGAATTAAATAACATTTCAATAACGTATGAAGCCGATCTGGGGTGGTCGATAGTGGTAGGGCAATTCTTAATAATCAAATAATTGTATTCATTAGATATTAGCTATGTTTCCTTTAAAATCAATTTAATATCCATCAACACCGTACTCTCCCCTCCCTTAATATTGCGTCTGACTGTATATGTATTCTGTCTCTCTCTTTCACATGTAATTTTATATTCTATCTCCCTCTTTATATATATATATAAGTGCACTCTTTTGTATTTATTGTTAGTTTTAAATACGCCCTGACGAAGCTTGAGCTAAACGAAACCGGTTGGTGTGTATTAAAATTCGTGGTTGTGTTTTATTTAATCTAATATGTCAAATCACAAAGTGCTTGCTTTCAACGAAAATTATATTGAATATTTTTTGCAAAAAATAGAAATTTAATGGATTCCTCTTACAGTTTTGTTGATTAAATTACGCTCATTATCCTTTTTAATATTGCGTAAAACTGTCCGCGACTGGAGACCAGTGATCTCAGCTAAGAAAGCAGAAGTCGTGGAAGAATTCGAAGAACGCAGTATGCCCGCCGTTATAACGGGCACCCTCGCCCCCGCGCAACGACAGACACCAACAGGCAAATATTATAACTTTTTAAATATTCAAGTTGTAGATTCAAATTTTTGCACATATACCGATGTCAACCCTCGCTACTCAATGATGTAATAATCCATTCAGCGCCGGATAATGGGCGATAAAGAACTTCTTCTTGCAGTTCCCAGGACCATATATCACATCAGATCCTGACAAACTGTAAGGGAAAACATTTGGTGGTGTTTGAGCAATTGATATTGCAAATTTATATTACAGCTATTGTGTGTAATATATACATGCAATATTTTTTTCAAATTTATATCAACATACGCGGGCAATATACAGAGGTGATAGAATGCCATACTCTTCTGTCCCTGATATTATACAATTCATATTAGTGCTTAAATATATACGAGTAGATTAAACCAGATACTGGTGGATCGGCGAGCTTGTATGAGAAGGTGTATGAATGTGGATGAGGCAAGAATTGTGTGTCAGAACAGAAGAAGGTGGCGCTTTACCCTTTCTGCCTACCCCTGCATAGAAACGGCGTGATTGTAAGTTAGTTAGTTTAATTTTTTATTGTGAAGTTGCAATATCAAAACAAAGTTCTGCGACATTATTAAAACAAATTAAATTAATTTGAATTGACTAATCAATTGAATTGAATTGACTAATCAATTTGAAAGAAACACTTAAAATACATTTGGTTACCACCAGGATATAAATTACTGAAAGGTTTTTTAGGATTCATTGCAATATCAAGTTTTTAACTTTTTTTAAATAAAATAGTAGATGTCTCATTTATAAAGACTGCAAGCTCAAAATTTGTTGAGTACATAAATGGTACCAAATGTTTTTATATAGTTTTTTGTCTGTACTGTCTTACCGTATCTTTCTAATTGATCATTTCATTTTGTATTAGGAACAAAATATTTCATTCAATCAAAAAATATGAGTCAATTGTCATCGATCCACGATTTTCTAAATAAAATAAAAATACTTTCGGGCACTTCTGCCGGGAATGGCAAAAATATATAGTTTCTGGGGTTTTGGCTAGGACACCAAAAACGTTTATTCATATTCTTGTTGGTGTGGCATTCTCTATACATCTATGTTATTTTTCTCAGTTTGCCTTTTTTATTACTTGGTTAGCGTACTTCTGTCTTGCCGTCCATCTTCTTTCGGTTATATTCTTTAGAAAGTCGTCTCTATATTATATAGGAAGCCATCTCAATACGTGACCAATTTAATTTTATATTCTACTTTTGATGTAACTATTTTTTTTTTTTATGTATTATAAGCCATTCTGTCACGTCTTATTATTTTTGTCTAGCTAACCTTTCTTGCGCGCATTCTGCACCACATCTCAAATGCTTCCAGGATTTCTTCCTGGTTGGTTTATGGTCCAAGCTTTCAATGTAACACGATATACATTTTAATGAACTTTGATTGATTTGATTTTGATCCTAATTTTTGCATTCTTATATCTGCATTATTAAAATTATCGTCCGTTATTATTAAAAAATTCTCATTTGTTAAATGTTTTCATTATTCATGTGCATGTATGTCGGCAGGAATGTTCTGTGTATTTATTTTATTATTCATAATGATAATCCTAACCGGCTCTGGCGTGCGCTCATCAGGGACGGCGTGATAATATAATATATGGGGGACACAATTAGGAAGACGCTGCCTGTGGAGAGCCACATGGGGTCGAGCCACCCGAGCCATCCGCCGGTAAAACAGGTGCCTGTTTTATTTGGGGGATTTTTAAATATCAGTGTTCTAAATTTGAAAAATAAATCGTACGTTATTTTTTATTGTTTTAACTAAAATTTGAACATTTGTTATTGACGACGGCTTCGGTATTTAAGATGCACCCTACCGTTGTCATGAATTAAATTTAATAGCCAAGCCAATTTTAATCAAGAACATTCGGTGAGTTTTCTTTATAAAGCAAATTTATTTTTATTAGTATTTTATGTTATTCAAAATATAAAACATCCTCGTTCTCTTTTTGGTGCTTCTCCGTTTAGCGAACGTCGGCGATCAGGTTGGTGATCATTATTTTATTTGTGGTAGGTCGAAATGGTGGACTGTAAATATCGCATTATTTAAGTGAACATAGAGGACATAGACCTTTACATGCACGTATTGTGTATGTTTGAAAATTTCAAAATATAACATTATCTGTCAAATTTCAATATTTCTATTGTTATGGCGGTTAGTTCTAACATTATTAAATCTGAGAACGTCGAAAATTATGAATGGTTCAATGTTATATGATTTTTAAGGTACCACAGACAGTTGACAGTATTTTCAATATATATCATAAATAAATTATTATTATTATTCCTCAACGTACATTGTGTGGATGACATGAATCCACAAATAATATTCCCTATTCCAGGAAATAGGATTTTGACTCTAGTTAAAACTTTAAAAATGCTTAATGTATTCGAGATATGGTTTTCGTGTCTCACGCTGCGAATATTTTGATCTGCGAAACCATATTATTAAAAAAAAAACGGGGATAGGCTGAAATATACTTATACTTTTAAAATCAGCAATGTTATCTTTGTGGTTAAGATTCATATTTTTATTTTTTATCTTTGTTTTATTAACTCATTTTAGTGGTTAATAAAACAAAGATAAAAAATAAAAATATGAAATATACTTGGGAAAAAAATACAGTGGAGTATGATTTTAAACAGTTTTATTTAATTTTAAGTCCAAATCTCAATTGAGGTTAAGAAAGAGGTAAAGGTCTAACGGTGCTGTGGCAGGTGAATAAGGTATGTTTCTTCAAATATGCAAAAAATATTGCATTCTTGAGGGTTGCTTTTGCAAGCAGGGAAGGAAGAGACTAGGAGTGGTTGCTAGGAACATTGAAAGATGGAGATCGACAAGATTAAAGCATCACTACATGTTACCCAGGCCCGAAAGGATTTCTAACTAGCGCTTAGAGCAGTAACAGAGGCGTAGCTATGGTATTTAGCGCCCGAAGCCGAACTTTCCAAAGGCGCCCCCCCCCCCCCATTTTATTTTTTATTACTGAATTTTTAAATTTTATCCCATCAATTATAAGCTTATATTTTGCCTTATCGCTGTTGTTTTCCAACTAAAAATATTTGTAAATCGATGGTTGACAGCACATATGTTTAAATTTGTTCTCGTTAAAAACAATAGGTCATAAATTGTAAGGATTGAATAAATTCATTTTTGAAAGTTACAATGAGGATTTATAACTATTGCACAAGCGATCACTTTCAACTCGTATTAAGCTTAGTCCGTCTACCTGGAAGGGTCGTAATAAAAACAATCGTGCAATTGTACACATATTACATACATAAAAATATGTTGTGAATAATATATTTAAATGTGAAAAATTAAAACTATGATTTTATATGCGTATTGAATGAAAATTATTCAAATCAAAAATTTCACATTCCGTTTTGGCGCCTGAGGACATATGCCCCCTCTAAATCCCCCTAGCTACGCCTCTGTGTAGTAATCTGAGCAATAATATCTGCATATAAAAATAAACTAATAAATAGTACCGTGTTCAAGAAAGCCCACGAATTAGAATGACGCGAATGTGTAGGAAAGCTTGATGCCACATCATGTCTGCTTACATCTACTGCAATGCACCGCGCTGATCAGAGAACCAGTGCGCTAAAATGATGAATAATGCATTCTCACCATGGAATTTCAATATGACTAACTAAATGGATTTTCAAATTTATCGCTTGTTTTGAAGGCGGCTATAGCAACGGGCAGTGGGGAATGTTATTTATGGTTTCATGCAAAAGGCATCAGCCTTAATTGAAGCAGATGACCTTGAGAGGCAGACCTCCGACCTCTGACATGAAGGTCACAATTTGTACGTGTGCTGTGCTGAAGTTATCTCAACGCGTACAACGCGTGACTGGTAAGTTTTTTGCGATGATTTCATTTGCGAACGACCCTACGCAGTAATATTGGAATTTAATCCAGACATCATGAGTCTATGCGATTGTGAACATAGATGAGATAATAATAATTTTAATCTTGCTGTTCACGTATTTTTCTAGATACCATGTTGATTGATATTTTGAACGATATGTATTGAGCGTTTCCATTGATCGATTGTAAACAATGATCTGAATTTGTTTCGTATTAATTTTTAAATACATTTGTTCTTAAGTAAGACAAAGTGCAAAAATTGATAATTTAATGAATGTTTGAAACAAGTTAAAGAGTTTATGCACTTAGGAAATATATTTGATAGAAACGGAAAGGCTAAGAAAGTTATCAAAAAGAGGATGAATGCGGGGAGTAGCGTGTATAGTGCATCGAATACAGATAATGAAAATGCATCAGTCCAAGAAACACTAGCATAATAAAACTGCGCTGCTAATACTGATTATTAAAGTGTATTGTAAGTATTAAAGTGAAACCTGAAATTGACTAAAGAGGAACCATAATAGACTGCATGCATTGGAAATGAGATCACTTAAGCGCTCACGTTGTTAAATTAATTTGTTAGTTAGCAACAAATTAACAAATCAGAAATAAACGTAAAGCAAATTAATGTAATTCTTAACCTAACCTAACCTAACTTACCTAACCTAACCGTAGGGGACACGTGATTTAGCAATGTGGAGCGAATGATTAAGGAATGGATGGTAAGGAAGATAAATGACGTGAGTGCCAATGGCATCAGAAATAAGGGATGTCTGCGGGATATGAGATGCTGGGATGGTCTTATTAAGTGCGTCTACAATTGACGAACATATATGAGTGAATAAGACAAGAATTGTGTCAGGACATAGTACTGTGGCACTCTATCTTTTCTACTTTCTCTCGCCGAAATCGGCGTGATAATAAGTTAATTTATTTTATTTTATAGGAAAATAAACTATGTTTTATTTTCTGTCAAATAATAAATAATTTTTATTAAATTATACAATTCTAAAAAAATTGAGAAAGGTATACCCAATTCACCGTACTACCACCGGTCACCATGGGCACCATGGGCATAAATTTCTGTCAGTGCATTCTGTAATCCTCTCCCTGGAAATATACAAACGGTGTTTTTACATATTACCTTTGAAATATATATATATTCACTCAAAGACATTCTTGAAAAATACAAAACATTCACGTCATATTTGACAGTTCTACCATAGATAAGGAAAAAACTGCGATCCATAGAATGCAACGCGATATGACCATGAGACATAGATGAGATGACAGGATGCTTTTCTTATCTGTAACAGGATGACAGATGCTCAATATATTTGCCAGCCATAATACGATAAGTACTTTACAAGCCATAAATGGCACTACTAAAGCCACATCCAGAAAGTCATAGATATGGATGGGGAAGCGTTATATTATTATGGATTATATCATAACACTAGCGCATAGCTCTGTTTCAAAAATAGCCATTATATTATGACATAATCGAACCTCATTTAAGTGTAAAACAAACTTACATATATTAACAATTATTTTAATTTTTCTTTCGTCTTAAGTCTTATAAATTATTTTCTGTTTTTTTGTAAACTATGTATTATATTTAGGTAGTATAAAATTGAGTGAGTACAATAAGTAATTTCATAGTTATACGTGAACATGACGTGTATGTGTGTTATATGTACAGTTCACGGAGAATGAAGGAAGGAATAAAATTTGGTTACATTTATTTTAAACATTTAAAATTGCATTTCTTAAAACGGTGGCTTAGCAGTGTATTCCATATTAGGAGCGGGGGAGACGGAACTGGAGTGGAGGAAAAAGGTTTACGCGTAAAAAAAGTCTAATAACCAATTACAATGCATTAAGTATGCTATTGAGCAAAATAATGTACAATAGTTATACTTTGCACGGATTGGAGAAAAAGGAAGGACTTAAGATAGATAATCTCCATCTCGGCTCAGATCAAAAAGTAATATCTCCAAATGCGATGTGGATATTATACGAATAGGATAACGAGTTTTGGGACACCGTGTATAATAACTATCATTTCTGACATTTTCAAAGCGACCGATTAAAGCATAAATTGTCCGAAAGCTCCTTCTCTGTTGGTCCTAGGGACTAGAGCAGAGGTTCTTAATCTTTTCAGGCTGACGAACACTAATTTGATTTTCCTTCAAAATCAAGTGTATTAATTACAGATGTTTATATAATAATTTAGTTTTAATAAATGTTATCCATCCCCGAATCAATAATATATTTTAAGACCATTTTAAACATTGAAATTAAAAATAGTTATTTATTTATGTATTTTTCTTTCAAAATGTATGTATTGACACGTCATGTTTGATTATTTTAACTTAATTGGTAGTTGCCGGTTGATATTTGCTAAACCCTGAGTGGCTGCTTTAATAATGAATTCAATTCAATGACACATGACGTTTAGATAATTGCTTAACTTGAAGATCTAAGATCTCTGGTCACTTCACCGTGTCTCGTATATAAATATTTATTAAATTATATTGAATGCAATTCGTTCCAAATTTTGCATAGTTACTCTTAGATTTTCCATTCCCTAAACCAAAATATTAGGATTCAAATCTATATGGTAGTAAATTATTTGGTTAAATTTAATATGGGAAGTGAACACAAGTGCAACAGGTTCTGTGAAAAGTATTAGTTTATTTTCATGCATTTACTGCAATTTATTGTATATTGAAAAAATCTCTGAAATTTTCAGCGGTGCTCGCGAGTCATGGGTTTGTGAGTCGCAGGTAAGGGTCATAACCGACCGCTACTTTTGACTTCTAAATAATCGACATAGGTCCACAAATTTCTTCGGCCATTACGTGACCTCTTTCCGTTTCAGGCGCCGCATTATATTCAAAATTTAATGTAAATTATCGGCCATTTATTGTTATTTTAAGCTGGCCGCTTAGGCTCGCTGGCGCCCCGATACAAATGGAAAAATCTAAAATATTTCAATGATCTCGTATTCGGACGGTGAAAACATATTTTAATGAAATGTCCCCGTGACGTCATTAAATGTAAACGATAAAGTGTAATAATTATTCTAATCCTCTTTTTGTGGTCGGCTCTAGATTGTTGTGACAAAAGTTTTGTACAGATCTTTAAAGGTTTTATCATTTAATATGTCCAACAGAGGTTTAGGCGCCATCAGATATGTGAGAAAATTATTTGAATGATTAATAAATAAATAAGAAAGAATGTGGATCGGTAATAATTTTGAATTGCCTGTGTTACAAATTGAATTCCTCCCCTAATGGTTTGGAATTGTTTTTGATAAATTAGACCCAATGAATATTTAATATTTTTATTCACATTTCAAAATTTACAATTAATTTTAGATTGGTTATTAATCGATGTTAAACGTGGCAGGGACACATTTTTCGGATGCCTTTGCAAAGCCTAAACCGAGCGTGCCCCTCCTATATACACATATGTAAGGAGCCGGTGTCCTGCAATGATTATATATAGGTTGTACTCGATGGAACTACGAGACGTGGAAATGATACGGGAGGGCGCGGAAGATTTAGCGGTAGACCGCAGTCGATGGAGGAGATTTGTGACGACAATATGCAAGTAAGGAAGCAAAATGGCAGAAGAGTCTTTAAATCTTTTTATGTCAATAAATTGTAATAAATAGCATTTTAACATTAGTATACTAAGATATATAGCTTGATAACAAAAACACTTATTAAATTTTCTTACAAATCGCTCTTTCTCACTCGTAGATTTTCAGTCGTCAGACGGTAATACAGGTGAATATTATGCTTCGGGCCGATATTGTTTTTGAATAACTACGAAATGAAACAATTTTTTAATTAGGTTTTAATCTATCGATTATTTGGTTTATTACAATTATGTTTAGAATATAACATTGTCCAAGTGGCCGCCTCTGGCAGCGGCACAAATGCGTGCTTTTTTAACCATAGTTTACATAACATTCTCGCGCATTCGGCTTGTTATTTCAGCAATTTTAATTCGAACATTATCATGTAGCATCGAAATTGTTGTTATCTTATAGTCGGAAGCCGTCATATCAAGTAATCGAAGAGGCCAGTCGATATCACCACTTTTTGACAAAATGCGGACGGGAAAAATTACTCGCAAAATTTCAAACGTAACTCGGGCTGTGTGTGAGGTGGAACCTTTCTGTTAAAACTACATGTGTTACAGGCCCAATTGATCCAATTTGGCCACCAAGAAGTTTTCCAACATGTGAGGATAGCGATCACCATTAATTTTTACAGCATTGCCTCTTGTATCCTGAAATAAATAGGCACATATGCCACATGCCAGGTGAAGAATTCGCCGTTCTTATGTTTTCTACTGACTAGTCAGTGATGAGTATGGAACGCCGTTCTTTACCCTCACAAAATACTCTGCAGTCGATGTCATTTGCTGGTTAAGAAGCTAAGAACGTCGCCTGCACTTAAAAACTGGTACTCGCAACTCGGTATCTCAAAAGTGGAACAAATTCATACACACGGCCATCGGGAAACATTGTAGATGTGCTACAATAACGCGCCAACCCGAACAGTATTATATATGAGTTATTGTTGTGTTTTAGCAAGAGTCGTATAATCAATCCAAATAACAATTCAATACATTTTTCAAATAATTTTAAATTAACTACGACACGTTAGATATTTAAACAATATTTTATAAAACGATTTTATTGCCATTCGTAATCTAAGAGTTTTTTGGGCTATTATGCCAAATGTCTCCAACTTCCCTGATCGATTAATCGCATCAACGATGTTAACCCTGCAATCGGAAAATTGACAGAAAACTCTACACAGAATATTTATTTCTTGCTTTTGATGTATTTATTTTCTAAATTTGAATTATCAAATGTGATATTACGTTCTACATATTTATGTAATTAACTTAACAATAATAATCTCCTAAGCATTTTTTCTTACAAAGTATTTGAAAAAATTAAATTCACAAGCAAAATATTCCAAATTTATCATGTTCGTATTGGTCTGTTCCAGTGAGATCCAATATGTGTTTTTCAATTAAAATGTGAAATAATTGCACGATCGATCTCAGTATTTTTTTGCGTTTCTTAGAATTTAGAGTTTTATAAAAATCAATGAAGTAACTTATGCAAACTGTATACTCTGAATCAGAAAAAATGACCGGCAAAGAAGCGGTTCATATTTCTAAAAGAGAACACAATGGGGAGAATTAAGAGCAATCTTAGGAGACAAGGATAAATGTCTACAGACAATCTTCTAGTAGCCGAACACAAAACACACATGAGTTTCTATCGCTGCCACTACCTGCACGGCTTATGCATAATTACTCATTTGTCATGTGTGAGAGGTCTCTCGTCCACGTCCAACCTTTACATCTCCCACTTCCAAATTGTCGGTATCGCTCATCTTTGAATGATGCTGCATCTGTGACTTCTTCACCTCAGAAGCTATACTTTAAAGAGTATCAGTGTTAAATTTGGTGAAGCTGATTGCTTCATGTTAATTTTTAAGAGAGCCCATTTTGCAATCTTGCGGCTACCTTAAAATATCTTCGAGCTTTATTAAAATGGTAATTTGATCCAAAAATTTTAATGAAACATTTACATATTTTAACGAAACATAATATAATCTATTCCTTTAATATTTTAAATAATAAAATATGTAAATAAAATAATTGAAACTTTAATTCACTATTAAAAGCTTTTTAGATACTTTTAATTGTAACAAAAATATTTAAAAATAATTAACTAAATTTTGTTAGAATTTTTATGTATTTTAAAATCTTTATCCATCAACAGTGCAAAATGTTTGCTTCCCCAAAGAGGTCGGCCAAAGGTTACTACCATGTATAATAGTTATCAAATAAATTATTATAATTATTAAAATTCTAAGCGATTGCATTGAAACAACCGAATTTAAAAAAATCGACACTACACTGCAAATCTGAGGTCTAACAACATATATTATCACTAAAATATTCCATTTAAAAATTAACATAGTTAAAATAAATGGATAACCTTTAGAAAATGTAATTTGCCATACTTGTAAACAAATGTTAAAATGCTGAGCGGTGATATTAAAATATTACATATCTATAAATACAAGTAGACAAAAAATGAAGTGTTTTAAATCAAATGGAAAAATATGAGTCGAATCAGAGGTAAAACTGTATTGGGACGTATTAAACGAACACAACTATAGTTACATTGTTGGAATATACATGGTGGTATATATTTATTATTATATTCATACATTTTTTACAATTCTTCAAAGTCTTCGATACCTACTGTGAGTATAATACTCTACATGCCAGTAAATCGACAAATATACTTTTTCAAGTGCTGTTCACTTCAACATACATGAATTTAGAAGGATTAAAATTCTAACGTAAAACTGTATATCAATTAAACTATCTATTGTTTCGAATCATTTGTTTGTTCAACACACAAAATAAATTTACGAATCTTTAGACAAAATTGATTTCAATTATTAACAAACATTAAAAAAAACTTTTATTTGTTAAAATGTATTAATTAATCACAGACACATCATCGCAGTCAAATGAAAATAAACATCATTAAAAAATCAAACATAATAATACATTATAGAGAATTCATTAAAGTCGGTAGTTTAATGATTCTGTTGCAAAGTTCAATTTTAAATTCATCGCCTGAATTTTTCCTGTCTAAAACGCCATATTTTAATGGGCTTTTTAAATGGCCAATCCGTTTTCTGGGCTATTAATCCGCCCTTTTTGCTACCGACGCTCTTCTGTTCTATTCAAATAGTTTTTTTGGCGGGACATAATTCATTTTTAGGCATTTCAATATTTTTAATTTTTGATTTCAGAATGTCTCGGCTACCTCCGGGCCGGGGTGAGTCTTTAAGGGGCTCGCGGTGTTGGCTTTTTTCTCAATCTATTATTATTTCCTATTTTAAAATAATATTAAGAAACTAACAGTTGAATGACATTAGACGTATTATTTTAATTTAATTCAACCCATCGTAAATGGCGATTTTCATATTACAGAAAAATTATATTTTACAAAAACTAGGTAGTGTATGTTGATATTTATTCATTGATCTATTATATGTTGATTGATATACTCATAGTATATTTTCGACACTAATAGGCTCATAAATAGATAGATTTTTATGAATGTTATATAGTATTTTAATTATATATACACTTCTACTCATTCATTTACTTTCTCTAAAGCATTTCGATTTTTTTTTTCAAAATTCAAATTCATTTACTTATTACAAATCGTGTACCAAATTATTAATGAAAAAAATCTTGGTGATGGCCAAAAGAATTAGGTAGATTTCGCACGTTTGCGAAAGTGTGTTTTTAACTTTATATACAGGTCCAATATCTCCAACTGAGTCACACATGTTTTAAGTTATTGCCGCCATTTTGAAACAAAATGTCGGATCAGGCTGGTTAACCATTTTAGCTGAAATATTTACCATAACAATTTTTCAAAAGTTAATCGAAACCTGATATAAACTACGAAAAATATTGTTTTACGATTAATTAATTAAAACTGATATATATCCCATATATCAGTTTTACAAAAATTTATTTATATGTATATTTTATATAAAGATGTACTTTGTAACCGAGGTTTCGAGGTCTTCTGATCATGATAAAATTAAGTTCATTGAAATTTTTCGAATCTTTAGTCCTTTTTATCAATCTACTAACAACAAACGTAAAGTAGAGTTCAAGCATTCGCTTTTGGAACATTTTCCGAATGTTTTTCTTAGACAGAGATACGTATACGTTTCACATCAATATACTTACTATTTTAAAACTGAGCTAAACGCATGTGCTATGAATAACTTGGTGGTCTCCTGCAACGAGGCTTAAAATCACAACCACTAGATCACTATGTGTGTGTCTTAACTATTAGACCGATACCCTACACAAACATTCTCAATTTCTGATCGATGCATACGAAGTACACTAGAGTATGTGGTAATTAGTACGACTGGTAGGAATAAAATAGTATGTTATTACAAATCAATTAGAAAGATATATAGAAAAAAAAAGTTTTACCGAAATTTTAAAAGTGGAGTGATAAATGGAATAATAAAAGTATTTTTTACGATAGATAGATTTTTTCTGTATATTTATCTAATTGATTAATTTCATTTGGATTAAAATACCACAGAGCTACTTTCTGAAAATGCAACTTTACAGCAAAAAATCTGTTCTCCTTAAAATAGTATATGTTGCCGTATTTCTATATACTTGACTAACCTCTAAGTCCTCTGGCAATTGATCGGATGAAACAGTTAGTAAACTGAGCCTTATTTTAATAAGGCTCAGTTTACTAACTGACAACCGCATAACTGATTAATTTTTTAAAACTATTATAAAATAATGATTCGGTCGCGCGTCGGTTCTCGCCGCCACGCTCATTTTTGCGAAGAGTGATATCATTCTTAAAGGTGTGTCCCAGTGTGATGTTGTTGAATCGAACTTGAGTTATTAATCTATATTTTAGAATGTAATTATGTACTTCATACCGATTAGACTCTGATTATTTAGAAAAAATCTTCCACTTAATATATTGTTAAGATTAAAATATCTGCATTGAAGTGTTATTTAATATCAGTTTACTATAGAAATCACACTTCAATTTTTTACATCTTGTCAGTACAAACAAAAATGCGTACCAATACATTAAAATAAGGAGTATAAATAGCATTTAATAGTGAATTAAATTGAGAATAAATTATAATTTATCCAGAGTTGTATTCTAATTTCTGTAGAAGTTTAACCCTAAAATGGTTAGTTGGAATATCGATATCCGAATCAATTTGTTTTAAAATAGCAATAAGACTTCTAACACCATAATCATCACCAGGTTCAGAGATATGCAGAGGCGCACTCAAGGTTGTTGGGGATTAAGGTACCTCCCCCCCCCCCCTGTATTTATTAATATTAAAATTGATAACAAAAAATACATATTATTATTAGTTCACCTCTAAATTTAGGTGTTTTTTTTTAATTTTTCCTGATCCACTCATATCACCATAAGTTCTTGGTTTCTCAATTTTTTTCTTTTTTGTAAAATATATTGCAATATTATATTTATTATAATTAATCCTGCCTCACAATACCAATAACGAAATTCTCTTGATTTCGGTACCTCATAATGATCTCGGCAGCAGTTGGGTGACGACCAGGCCCGACGTACCCAGGGTCCTGACCCACGTTTCGGGCACCGGTCCGACTCATTCTTCATATTTCACCGTCAGAAGGAGACCCGCGGTCCCCCGCTGTGCTCCTGAATTAACTAAACACCCTCGGGATATATAGAATACCAGAAAACACAAAAACATACACAACTGCGTATATTTCAAACATTTTAAAGACTCCCAGTAAAAAGATCGAAGCAGTAACCGCAAACGTTACTTCATATCACTCGCGTGCAAAATCTCTTTTGTTAAAAACCTTATAATTTTTGTACAAAAATACAATTTAAAAATTTGTCTACACGCGTCAACATACTGATGAAGCATAAAGTAAAACTTCACATTTAGTAAAAAAATGATACGCATAATGATAATCAGTATAGTTCGCAATAGAATGATACAATTTCTTTCCGCGACGTGTCTAATTTCTGGCCTCACAAAATATATTTTTCAAAACAGTGTTTTTTTTTTCGTTAAATATTTGACGAAAGTGTATTATTACTGGTCGGTGCTTTTCTGTACCAAATTTAAATTTATATACATGACTCTGAATTACAAAAATTAACATACTGTATTTAAATTTTCTGTCACGTCAAAAGTTTTTTATGCAAGCTTGTATTTAAAATTTCAACCCATTCTAATAAGTAAAATAATGTATTTAATTTTTTTCTGTTGATACCGATCAATTAAAAAAAATATTATTTATTTTATTTTTGAGAGCGGTTGATTTATAATTCATATCTATCTTATATAGCTCGAGTAATGATTCGTTTTTTAATTAAAATATTTTTTAAATACATACCGACGCTTTTTTTATTATTTATTTTTTGCATGAAAGATGTTTTTAGTTAGTAAGTTAGTTATTATTAAATTATATTAGTAGAAACCTACAACACAATTTTATTTAGATTTGAGTTAAGATATTTCAATTTTAAATTGATGTGAGAATAAGCTCAATTTTAAAAAATACTTACTTACCATCACGCCCTTTTACCGCGGGGGTAGGCAGAGAGGATAGAGCACCATACTCTTCTGTCCTGACATACGATTCTCGCCTTATCCACATTCATACATATTCTCATACAAGCTCGACGATTATTGAAGCTTCTAACGTGACCATCCTCCAGTATCTGGTTTACCCGATCGTGCCAAGTCTTCCGCGGACGTCCTCTACTTCTGGTGCCATCAACACTTGCGTCATATATCTTTCTTACTATTTTCTCCTCATTCATCCGTGCCATATGACCAAACTACTCACTAAACTACGATGAGCTTTACATTCTTTCCTTATTTTTTCATTATTTACTCTTGTCATAAATGGATCTGCCACATATACGCCTAAGTTATCTTATTTCCACTGCATTCAGTCTGCTTTCGTTTCTCTTCTGCCAGCTCTAGGTCTCACTTCCATACATCAGTGTCCGTACCAGGACTCCATTGTGAACCGCTAGTCTTGCCTCAGTTTACAAGTTTCCATATAATTCCATTCAAAGCGCCGTTCACTTTATTCCGTGTAGTCAACCTCCTTTCGATATCTCTCTCTGTCTTACCGTTTCTATCGGTTCTGTCGTACTGTTGTCGCTACCGGGATTTGAATCTGGATCTCTTCTTGTCCGGGGAACATGCATTAACCGATTACGGTATACCGACACTGCATTGACGACAAATTTTCGAACTTATATGTTGTACTTTTTAAATTGATACATGTATCTTTCCTTTATTTGAAAGCCATCTTATTTTTATTTATTTTTTTTTTTCTTTAATAATAAGCTTAATATTTATAATGCATTTCTAGATATTTAATTACATTGTATACAAATTATTTATTAGATAAGTAGTTGGGTTCACCGGGTAGATAAAGCAAATCTACAAATACGTATTCAAAAACAATATTTTACTGTTTATTTATATGTAATTTTAATATATTATTCAATAAATCAAATAATTATATCTAGAATAAGATTATATTATTTATTATAAATATGTATTATAAAAAATATATTATACTGTGAGTAAAGTCAAATAATACTCTGTTAAAATTAGTAATTTAAGGGCTTAAAGGATTAATGGGTTATGTAACACTGTTAAAAATATTCTACTGTGCATATGAATTAATTTATTTGTCTGGAAACAATTAAATGATGAAGGTATTATGTTACATATAGTATGTAGTTGACAGGTTTCAAAGTACTTATGTATCGTTAAACAAATTTGTTAATGTATTTGAATAACAGTAAAATGCATAATAGAAGAAACTGTAAATAAATTTTATATTTTTAATGGTCGTTTGCGTATATTTATTGCTCTTTTATCTTTATAATTTTAAATTAACAAGTTGGCAACGACTGTATCTCAATGCATTCATGCTTAACTCAACAAACTCTTATCATATTTATTATTATTTCTGCCACGAGCAGTTGTAACATTTCATTCTCTCAACCGTCTTAATGTTATAATAGTTTTCCACTAAAATTGTCGATTGTAACATTTCTATGTTCACATTATAATTTAGGACTGTAAGATTGTAAGTTTTTGTAAAATTATCTATTAGCATTATTAATAACCTGATTGTTGATAATGTAATATATAATAATAATAAAAAACATTAAATAAAAATGTATTTACTTTGACATAGCATTTTAGTCTCTAAGATCTCCAGTAATATTGATATCCTCCGATTGTATTTTTTTTTTGCATTAAGTAGAAATGTTATTGTTTATTAACATTTTCTATAGGTATTTTGTACCTGCCTGATGCTGTGTGCTTACAAAAATATGTAAATAATTTTATCATAAATAAATGTCCAGCTCTGAAGCTTTTTCATGGTCAATTTTGTTCCAATCTGACTGGACCTTCTAATAATATCCACAACCAATTTGAATGTTAAACGTATTCATGGCTGTATTGTTTGAGATAATTGGAAGTCTAACAAATAGATGCGATGTGTTGAATAGAGCGTAATTAAAACTGTCAATTGCTGATAGCTTTCTAATTACAAAGGTAAATTGGTCTATGAAGCCGAGTACATGTGTCTATAGTATACCATGTGTTCCAAGAATATATGGAATAAATTAATAAAGATACTCATCACCACGCAATACTCCTGAGGAGAAATAACGCCACACATTTCTTTTATAACCGTTTTTAGACGCAAAATATTCATTTTATCACATGTACTTGGAAGACTATAAAGATATATTCATATGAAGATGAGATTTCTTCGTCTGAAAGTCATTCTCTACTAATTTATTCTAATGACCCTAGTCCACGAATGAGATACTTAAGAAATTTTCGATTCGAGACAATCTCTGAGATTCGGATTTTGCCCCCATGAGATTTTTTGGAGACAACTCTCAGCTTTCGTAGTTCCCGTATACACATTTCTTCTTTTAAATAGGAAATCCACCCTTCAAGAGTAATTTGTGCCATTAATCAAGTTATAACTTTATTTTATAGAAAAAAGTATCATAGTATTACAGAATAGGAAATATTATACTACAAGTCAATACCATCATCGTTCAAAAAAATTACTATTATATAGATTAAATGTGACGAGTTAAGGGAAAGAATATGACACAAGTGAATTGGGAGTTGATAATTACCATTGACGAGATGACTGTAAAAAAAACTTGTGATCCGCAATGGACAAGCAAAAAAGATATGGTCAAGGGTCTCTTCCTTGGCTCCACACTCACACATCGGGGAATCCATTAAGTTCAATCTGAATAAATGTGAGGCTACCTGGCAATGCCCAATTCTCATTGTTCTCTTGGAGACTTTCCTTTTGGCGAATGCATACAAACTATACTTAAGTATCGCGACTTACCTTACTTCACGGTCATCACGTCAAATGTCATTCGTCAGTTGAGTGATTTTGAATCTCCTCAGCACCAGTTAAAACTGGTTAAATTGTTGTACTTTAACACGTTATATTAATATTTATGTTTAATAACTTAAGCTACTAATCTCAAACTGATACTAAGTTTATCTCCAAATCAAAATCTTAACACTTGTACATGATATCTAAATGTGTTAACGAAATCTCTTAGATTATCTCATCGTCTTACTCATGGACACGGGCCTTAATACAGAGGTACTTATTTATTGTATTCGATATCTATGATCCACTTGCATACTGAGGTGAATAAAATATTACCATATATCATATTCCTGTTTAATGATGGTGATTTCACCCCTATCATAGCATTGAGCTAACTCTCCAGTTTTCAAACACTTTATTATAATTTTCAATTCATTGTGCACCCAGTAATATTATATAGGTACTCGTGCCTAGAAATCATCATTGCCTAGTCAGTATCAACCCCATATTTGGTGGTCATATGTTTTATAACTCGCTAAAAACCTCAATTCCGGGGAACCAAATGCCATGATGTATAATTGTATTCAAAATGCATAATCATCTTGGGCCAATGCACATGCGTTTAATGTCTTCTACATGTTTTATCTTTAAGTATTTTCTTCTCGATAGGTATCAACACTTCTATATCTTTCCAAATACTTCAGTTTCGCATTTTGTCATCTGTACAAAATTATTTAAATATAATACTCTTTATCTCCTCATTATATCGTAAGAAACTGAACGATAACATATCTACAAAAATGTTATCTTGACTAATTTGTCGATCAAATTAAATTTTGTACAAAACTTCTAATAATAGAAATAATTACTAGAAAGAGATATCATCAAGATCGAGAAAAAATTCAACCCTCACCACTCCGTTGAACTACATGATGCAGTCTTGACTTTCATTCCGTATTATCTGTCCTGTCCACCTTTATTCCACCAAATTTAGCCTAGATGTTTAACACGTCTACGTATTACGTTGAGTCTCATTTCATACATATTATCAATAGCTTTTAAACACCAAAAACATATACTACCAAACTCCAGACACGATTCGATTGAGAGCCACGTGTCTATTGCAACACCTATGACGGTCAAACCCAGCATCCATGATGGTCCATCGCTACACCTGGAATATCCTAGTTTGGAAATGACTCAGGAAGACCGCTCGTAACTTAACATCCACCAGACAAAATGGTATCTAATCACTTGAGAAATTCGTCACAGTATTAAAGACTTAAATAATAAATCCGATTAACGACCTGTCAATAGTTTTGGGGATTAATATAAGTCACATTTTAATTTCGGTCCAGACCGTGTAGCGTTCAGAAACATAACCAAATATGAATAATAATGTGTGTGGTTATATTTTTGTTTCTAATCACTTTTATAATAGCTCGTATTTTAACATTTATGATTTACCTACATATGCACAGGTTGGCACCATCCGAGCGAAAACGTATACCAATGTTACGGTCAATAACGAAAATTGGACAATGACGTCATTTATGTCATTATTTTATTGTTCGTAAATCATTTTACCAATATATTTTTACATATTCTAGATAGTTAATTAAGATTATTAAGTTATAATAAAAATAAAACCGTCCATTCCAGGCTTTTCCCGGGATTTACATTTAGTTATAATTGAAGGCAGGGGTTTAGTCCCCTATAACGATGCAGAATTTAGTCCAGGCAGGAATAAGGTGAGATGGCCGGGGTTAGAGGAGGAATTACAATATTTTCTTCAAGGTCTTAAAGAGTAACTATTTAAAGTTTTAAAATAGGTGGCATTCAATTTATAACATATATATATCGAGGGGAGCTGATGGGGTAGCCAGTAGGAGTGGGGACGCTGCTTTTATTTTGTGCAGAATTCTAAATACTATTCAAAATTTGGTTTAGATTAGTCAAAAGCTGTAGAACAGACAGACAGACAATATATATATATATATATATATATTATCACATGTAGCCCGGGCTGGCCTGGCATCATCAGGTACCAGACCTCACGGGTAGATACTCTGCGTGGGTTTTCGCCAAGTCAGAGCCACGGACCGCTACATATTAGCTATCTTTTATCTGCAAGGGAAGGGAGAACGCATAAATACATGAATTGATCACATAAAAGATTATAATTCTACAAATTTCATTTTAACTGTCGGCCATTATCATATCTAGGCTTACTAATTTCATTCAGTTCTCACGTCCATTGTACTTTTTCTTTTCTGTACTTTCTTCTTCTATGTTATCATCTTTCTCGCCCAAGGCCCTGAAGATTCATCTTAGCCCAGAGTGGATTCGGTTCATAAAGTCGTCATCGATTATGTTCCAAGATCGTTCGTCGTACTCCAAAAAATTTTCCTGTTTGGTCAGACAAAATTCACCGTCAAATTTTCTCTCCGTCTAGGCTGAAGACTCCAGGCAACTCGCCTCGGCCCCTGAGAGTTGCCATTCTCTGATTCTTTCTCTTTTTCTTGATCATGGCCCGCCTGAGCCTGTTTCTCCGCGCTAGGCAAAATGACAGCCCGCTATCTTGTCATAACCATAGACCCTTGCCGCTTAGCAAGCATGTGATTGGCCAACCGGAAGATCGTGTGTGCACATACGTCGAAAGCCATCTGTTTTTGTTTACTAATAAGATGCACACACCTGAAGATGGCTTATTTATTATGTGACATCATATATATATATTGTGGCGTGCATGTCCACACTTACCGACTAGTTCAGTGTAGAGACACGAAATGTGAGTACGGAACTCAGAACTTACCTTGCTGACGACTTTTATCTTCACTTGAGATATATTTACAATAATTTGTGTAATTCGGATGGACAAGAATCTAATCCAATTGATTGAAAGATGTTTAATTTTATTATAAAAGAAATAGAAAGGGATCATGACAAGTACAACTTAGTATAATCCAAAAACAAATCTGCGCAGAATATCTGCTGTCGAAAATAATAAGCCGCCATCACGATAGGTCTGCAATCCAGTGCAGGTAGAAAAAATATAAAACAGTAGTACATAACCTTAGACTTGTGATGCACCTCCTCCATGTTCAAACTCGTTCTTTAAATTTCTTGCAAGCCTAGGTCGTCTGCTACCCTTATCGGTACTCATGGCCACCGAACGGACGTCCCCTCTATATCCCGTTTGGCATATTCCAACATTAGTTATTGAGCTCTTTCATCCCGAGTCCAATGGAAATAAATTATTTCTGCAAAAGAGATGAATACAATGCAAATTAGGTTTTATCACAAGATCATTAGAAACTTGATGCACTAAGGTAAATTCTGCTTCATGTCTCTACACTGAACTAGCCGGTGAGTATGGACACGCACACCACATTTTAAATAATTCAATTATAGGAACGTATTTATAACTTTACAATATATATATATATATATATACAAATGATGTTATGATGTTCATGCTGTTATCAATGATATACAATCATATATAATATATGTAATATTATATATATAATGTATATAGGATTATGAACTTTCATTTAACCGACGTCTTTAGACATAATGTATCCGTCATTTATACGACCCTACCATGTATTTATTTGTAATTTTAGAGTATTATTAATAGTGTTTTTAAAGTTAAAGTTTTAACATAAAATAATACCTTCTTTCTCATATAAAAATCAATATAAAAAATGTATGGACGTCTTTATGAACACTTTATATGACTGAACATGATTCTTTTATTGTTTGAAAACCCTTTACGTAATAACTAAAGGAAATTATTATTTTTGTTAAAGGTTAACGTAGGAAATAGTTCTGCCAATTTCTTTTTGTTTTTCCCATAACAAAAACAAATCCATGCACCAAATGCACCTCAAACGCAAAGAACGATCATGAAATCAACATGTGAAAAACAGTAAGATAGTAAAATTCGCGAATTAGTAAAAGAGGAAATAGACACTTCAATGATTTGCACGCAGTTGTAAGCCTTTCAAATGTTATTCTGTTAAAAAACATTCCTTACAAACTGAGTTAAGAAAACTCCATACAAAACGGATCAACCAAAATCAGTTTTTAATTCAGTAAATAGCCAATTGTACAATTTAATTAACATACTAGCTTAAAAATAGAAGAGTAATATGAGTAATACTAGCGCTATGGTTACAGCGGTGGGCACATTTATTTATAATTTTCAGCAGTGAAGTAATCTTAATTATAATACGAATCTGAAATTTAAAAAAAAAAACATTTTTATTATATGCAAATTTTTTTATTGAAATTTAATATTGTCAATTTAAAGATAAAACTTCGTTAATTGCTGTCACATTTTTTATCGACTCTAGATTCGCGTCTGACACTCCTGAGACTATTTTTTGAATATGTAAATAATTTTTAAATATTCATTCAATGCCTTTCCGCATCCAGCTGCTTTCTTCAATATTTATTCTGTCATGAGCCCAACGAAAAGCACCATCCTAGTATATTTTACTCCAATATTATTTATGGTAATTCTTTTAGTTGAGTTGCTCAGCCCATTACCATTTCAGACTTTTATTTGACTTAAATTTGAATTTACCAATAGTGTTTTTCTGTACAGTTTTCATCATGCCAATAAATGCCTCCGTAAGACGATTGACCATACCTAATTATACAGCAATTCCACCAGCAGATGATTTCATATAAATAATAATGCCTACTAGCAAATAATATTTATATGCGTGAAATCACCTCTAAAACTTGTTTGAATTTAAAAAAAAAGAATTAAAGTAGGTAGGCTCTCTCGACGCCCTCGGCTTGTTAGGAGATTTTATATTAAATTATCGAAAAATAAATTGTTGCTGTAAACAAATAAAACGTATCTTAATTCTATTATCGACGATAACACGAGCGTTTAGCGATCCGTAAATTGATCTTAGTACCGACACTTACGTACACAAATGGAAATCGTAAATTTAAATCGAATGTTTTTCTATTTAAGAGCAAATTCATTTTGTGAATGATCGAATAAAAAGTGAAAATATTATATAAGGTATTAATAATGATAAATTGTTAGATAATTTGCTGCATAATTTTTAAGCTATTACTGTACCTATATTATTGATAGAATAGACCTTAATTTTGTCGAGTTCATCATCAAAATGGATGGATATTAAAAAAACAATGTTATAACTCTACTTGACAATACAATTAAAATTTAAAGCTGAACTGTTATTTTAAAACAATAAATTAAAAATGGTTTATCACAATTCGTAAAATTATTTTAATTATGAAAACATTCTCAATTAACTGGATTTATATGTAATTACGTACGAGAATAATATTTGTATAGATTTGCTCTTACCCTGTCTATAACATTCACCGATGCTGGTATTTAAAAATATAAATAGTCCTTGAAGAAGCTTTGGGGGATCAATCATCCGGGGGATCATTTGGCAGAGGGATTAACTGTCCGAGGGATTAAGGGCTTGGGGGATCAATTGGCAGAGAGATCAACTGTCCGAAGAATTAAGTGTCCGAGGGATCAACTGTCAAATGGATCAACATTCGGGGATCAACTGTCGGGGGATCAAACGTCAGGGAACTCTTACTCACTATGCTAGCATTAGCTTTACATTCTCTCCTCGTTTCATCATTCTTGACTATGCCATAAATGAATGAGCCACATTTACGAGTACGCCTAATACATTTAAGGTATAATATTTTAAACCATATTTTCATCCCTTAAATATTTGAATATCGATCATGCTATGTATGTTTTCACATTAAAATAACGAACAAACGCTGAATATTTTTTCAGTTTAATTTTGATTTCTGCATAAATGCAGGTGCACACTACTACACCACTACACCTCGGAAGACCTAGCAAGTGAGAAGAGTTTAATAGTCAATCGTTAAATGTTTCTCGCATACCCCACGCTAAATTATCGCTCCCGCAAGATAATAAATTTGAGGATGTTTATATCGCGAGGCTCCGCATTTTGATCACCTTTGCTCGAACTTATCAATGTTCTTAATAAAATTACGCCAAATGGGAAAACTTTACGGCTGAATTTATAAATTTATTGAGTGGTAATAATTTCGACTTCTATATCAGCTGGGGCTTTTTATGCATCGTTATTACATAACAAATTATAGAGTTCTGGCATAAGTTCTTAGATGACAAAACATTGTAATAGATATTGGTTCTGTTTCAATTTGTATAATACAGACATAATTTGATTTATTTATGTAGTTGGTAATTGCGGTTATGTTGTATATTCATGATGATAAATACGATATATTAACTTAGTTTCAAATTAGTTAAAAGCCTAGTTAATAGCTTAGTTAAAAAAGCCACCAAAAGGCCGGATGCCTTTGAAATATGAGAACCCTAAACGAAGGAATGTTGCATTCTTCGCGATAAGAAATATGGCTGAAATTGGAAGGTCAGTGACCTCAAAAAGTGGGTCAGTGTCTAAAATACCAGAGATCTTATACATACTTCACATGATTAATCAGTATACTGTAACATGGTCGCCAAATTTCGATAAGAGATGACAAAGAAAGAAGGAGAAAGTAGTTTAATACCTTTAATCACCTTTTCTCATATCCGTTTGCCTCCCGCCAATGTATCGCGGTTCCCATTCTCAAATACAAAATTAATTGAAAACTCATATGTTTATTTTAAGGTAGATATTTAGATAACGTAGATAAGAGTATAAAATAATGTATTTGTATCGATACCATGTTAGCATTCGAAATGTATATTCGATTACTCTTTCGGAATAGGAGAGTCCAGGAACACAAGGTTTTCCAAGAATCTCTCAAGCAAACAAATATAATATACTAAATACTATATATAAATATACTATGTTTTTAATTAAGTTAAAATTTAATTGAAGTTTTAACGACGTCCTGATGAAGCTTGAGATAAGCGAAACCGGTTGAAATATAATAAATTACGTGGTTTCATACAAAGTTATTGTTATTTTATTTAATAAAAAAAATATATAAAATATGAATTAATGTATATATTTAATTCATATTTAAAATATCACAGACCTATGTTCTGAATAATTACAAGTTCACAATAAGAATGTGTTCTCTTAATAAGAAATATATGAATTTCCCAATTAATTTTTTATTTTTTATGATATTTGAATGGTATGGATTTTACTTATAAGATATGAATTAATTTTTCTAATAGTTATTTTTATTTAAAGTTAATTAATCACGAAAATATTGAAATATTATAAGATGTCTAAAAAATGTTATAAAAACTACCGTCTAGTTGTTGTGAGACAGATGTATGTATTTTCCATAATCGAGTCATATACATAATCACTTTGACATCACAAATTCACATTTGACAACCAAACAGAGCCTGACTGGCGGGTGGGTACTTGAAAAAATAAAATTGTGGCACTCCTCGCTCTCCGCAGTCCGGAGATCACAATCGCTCGCGACGGTGGGTGAGGAAATGTTACACAAAATATTTCACCCTGGATGACTAGACGCATTTTTCTCGGGAATCATCACGATACGCTGACAGGGGCGGATTAGTAGGAGGCCGCCGGTTGCAGAGGGTTTAGAACCCTTATAATAAGATAAGCAATAGATTTTTTTACAATATGTTTTATTTAAAATATTTAACAAGAAATAACTGTGAAATAATTAAATAAATTCACAGCAGTCAAAAATCTTCACAACAAAGATTAAAAAAATGTATATTACATTTTAATTTAATTCAGTAAATCTTTTCTGTCTTTTATACGTAAAATACTCAAATACATAAAAAAATTGCATCATATTATCGAAACTTCGATTGATATATTCAATTTTGTATTAAGATGTGGACAAAGAATACATGATATTAAAATGTATTGTTTTAAATTGACCAATTTTTGACCTACATGAAAAATAAAGTAATAAATTTTTAACTATGTCAATGCGTTTAATAGTCACATGACTTATCCAAAAGGTTAGTTAATATTTGTGGCAAAATAAATCACAAAATTCTTACGTTTATTCCATATTATATGTAATATCATTTCTTAAACAAACATATTTTGAGCAACTACACGTAATGCATTTAAGGAATATTCTTATAAAATAACATTTTTTATTAAACAAAATCCCAATTTCCTTCGAACATTGAATTTTCCTTGGCGCAAGTCCTCCCCTGGTGCCAATGGCTGACTGCACGATTCTGGTAACGCAAGCAACGATGACCGGCGAATATTAGTATTTGTAGGTGGAGCACTGGAGCACTGATTCTACCCAAGTCAATATATCACGGAGTTCGATCACAGTTTACGGATGTATGCAGGATTTATAAACGGAATAGTTTTGTTTTCAGTTTTTATTTCTGTAAGAAATTTTATTTGATCGTTGGTTGTTTCGTGTAATAAAAATGACCTACTACAAAATCAACGTCTTTTTCTTCTGTCTAAATTCATTCACTGTATTGCAATTATTTAATATTACCTAGTGAAGTTCTGGTGCCTGTCCATTTGTCGAACTTTAACGATCATCATTTTGTTTGCTGCAACTTGAAATAGTGGATTTTGGAATCTTCTTGCCTTAGATTTCTCACTCAGGTGTCCTTCTTCTTGTCCCTACTTCGTAGGCTTGCAAATATTAATAATTTCACCGTATGTATATTAGGATGTCCCTTAAATGAAGAAAAAAATTTTTTTTTCAAACTTCTACGCCTGGTCTCTAAATATGATCCAAATAATGATACTTACTCAGTTATGGAATATTATCGCTCTTAAATAACGTTTACTTCTGCCGACTAGCCAACAAAGTGTTAAGCGGACTTAATATGAAATGATTCCATGTTTCATGAAAACATTCAATAAAAAAATAAAACATATGTTATTATTATATTAATATTTATTATAACATCTAATCTGACATCTAAACCCATAATAATTATTATGGATACTTTCTCTTTGGCGTTTACAGCCTTTAGCAGAAGAATTGTGTTTTTTTTTAAAGTTGTTTTGGAGCCTACTCTTTATCTGGTGTATTTTGGTTTTAAATACACTTCTTAACTATAATTCAGTTCAGTTATATTTATATGATCAGATTAGCTAGATGGCGAACTACCTCCACTCTAGCAAGCACAACAGCTCAGCCCAATGCCATTATAGCTTTGTTATTCGGTAGACTTCTGCTTTGGATATAGGTGTATATCTTCATTTCTTATTCTATCTCGCAACATCACTTCGAGCATAGTTATTGCCATAATTTACAAGGTCGATTTTTGAAGCTAAACAAAATGAGTGATCTCTATCACTATTGAAAAATGTAAAAACAGGCACTCTTCAACTTCCGAAAATATTTTTGAGTGATACTTGTACTGACACATGATACCCGAATAATTATTTAAAATAATAGCACAACGTGGCGTGATAGACTGGGGAAGGACGCTATCAATGTAAGCGGAGTGGATTGAACGTCACTAATGTCTATCTTCATGTACATTTTGGTCAAGCTATGTTATTGTTATTGGTCGCTCTAGGATATCTTATATTATCTTTTTGTACCTTAAACTATATATGTGCAAGCTTCTCTGTAGAGACAAAGGACGTCCGCGAAAGACTTGGCACAACCAGGTAAACCAGATACTGGAAGATGGTCATGTTAAAAGCCACAATAACCGGCCAGCTTGTATGAGAAGATGTATGAATGCGGATGAAGTGAGAATTGTATGACAGGACAGAAGAGTGTGGAGCTCTATCCTCTCTGCCTACCCCCGTGGAGAAACGGCGAGATGATAAGTAAGTAATTAAGTTTTCTGTATTATTTCCTCTTATCTCGTTTCGGTTTACATTCTTACCGTCTATATATAGTCTTACTCGGTCAAAGATCGAATTAATCTACCCAACGTATTTCCGCTACACTGAGCTATTTTTAATACAATTATTTTCGTTTTTTTTTTGTATAATTTAACTGATGGAACACCTCGTACTCGACAACTATTTTCTTTTACTCCGAATTTAAACTTTTCATAATAAAACTATGTAATTCTTGGAATTATCAAACAATCAACATTGACCTTTAAAACTGAAGAGTGCCTCAAAACACTGTCAATTTAGAAATGTATAGCTATTCTCTCCACTTGTCTGTATGCAATATAGAAATACATTTGTGTAATAACCGTATCTTATATATAATAAAATCAATCGTTTGTTCGTTACGTTGTATGTTGAATGTCATGTCTTATTGTATGATACCCGCATGCTTAGTCAGATTGCAAAGATATTTGCTAAGAAAAATCTGTAATTATCTGACAGCGTGCACTGAATTCATAATAGATCTGATAAGGTCGTATCGTTTTTTCATAATAATAATATGAAATAGTAGTTGTCCAGTGGCTAACCGCGCGTAAAGCCTATCAATAGCTTTGTACTAGTAGGTACACAATAAAAACTTTCATTTGTATATTTACCTCGAGACGGGTATATCCTAATACGGCTGGCATGAATGTAAATAATAATGAAATATCTGCTCAATTTCAAAAACATTTTCGACTAATAAATAAAAAATAAATGCTGTTTAATTTTATTTAATATTATTAAAAAAATATATTTCGCACCTTTCAGAGATTAATCTAAACTAGTAAAATATGACAAAATTGTTATATTTAGGTTAAGTACACAAGTTGGTTTACTTTTAAAATACCTTTCTTACAATGTAAAATAAATAAAAGGAATGTACAAGAAACAAGCTCACCTTGCCTGAACGTTGTTTGTTGATATGACACCCCATTGATTAGGTTGACCAAATATTTGTTACTTCTTCAATATTTGCAAAATTACTTTGTGGCCTCATTTTATATTAATAATTATACAAAATACTTTGTTACAAATAGTCACCTTTTAAATTTGTTTTCATATTAGTTTTTACTTATTTACCATTTTATAGTTTTGTTTTTATCTGTGCTTGTATTTTTAATTTCAGTTTATATTGTTAATAAATAGTGGTTTAAACAAATTATTTTGTATAATTATAAATATTTATTATTTTTGGCCACTTGTAAAAACTAGTTATTCACAATAAATGTTATTTTGACTTAGCTATGTAGGTGAAATTGAAGGATGATTATCAAAAACTTCCGTCTGATGATCATTGATATAAAACGAATTATTATTTTTATTAAATTAGGACAAATTCAAATAGATTCGAGAATAATCTTCATACACCAACTGTGTATTCTGCTCAACAAATTAATTAAAACTGCCCTTTTTTCAAGGTCAAATACATATAACGTCATATCATAAACGTTATATAGAAATATGAAAAATATGAAAACAAAAATTAACTTAGGGCTTTTTATATATATATCTGTTTAATAAGTCATAATCAGAAAATACTCTTTAGTTAGACACGATCAATAACGGACATATATTGACATCTCAATAAAATTAATGTTTTTACTTACATTTATATTTTGAATAAATGTCAATTGAGCCGCACAAAATGGCATTGATATATTGAGATTAGAATTGATATTTAAGTATAGTTACTTGAAATAAAAAATATAGAAATATTTATGTAGTGAGATTACGTCTATCTACCTATTAGTATACTCGTAGTTTGCATTTATTAAGACTATTATTATTAATTATATATTTACCATTAATTCATTTTTGTACATTCTTTTCATCTTAAGTTATCGACAATTAAACATATTTTTTCATATAATACGAGTACATTGTTTAAATACAGATAAGTATACATAATACGTCAATAAAATCATACAATTTTTCATACTAAGCAAGACGCTATGACTAACTTGACGAACTCCCATGACGCGGTTCGAACCCCCCTTATCTGATCATTAGGTGAGTGTTTTATCGCTAGACCACAAGTAATATAACTAACTTACCATTACGCCATTTCTCCGCGAGGGTAAGCAAATACGATAGAGCGCCACACTCTTCTGTCCTGAAACACAACTCTCGCCTCATCCATATTCATACATTTTTTCATACAAGCTCGGCGATTATTGAGGCTTCTAACAGGATCATCCTCAATTATCTGGTTTACCTGGTTGTACCAAGTCATCCACGGACGTCCTCTATTTCGGGTTCCATCAACACTAACGTCATATATCATCCTTACCATTCTATTCTCGCCCATCCATTCCAAATGACCAAACTACCTTAGTGTCCTTTCTTAATGTTACTCACCATACTAAGTCAGCTTTACATTATTTGCTTATTTTTTTATTCTTTACTCTGTCATAAATGGATCCGACACACGTACGCCTAAGCGATCTCATTCCACTTTATTTTCTGCAGTCACCCTCCTTTTGATATCTTTCTCAGTATTTTAGTTCCTATCAAACATTCTTCCCAAATATCTCTCACTCATCTACTTGTTTCAAACATTCATTACCTATACTTTGTCGTGCTTTCCTACTCGAATACCACCACTTTTGACTTGTTGACATTCATAATAAGGTCGCTTTCCTTGCATAAATCGTACATTCTACTCACTGGACACTGTAATTTTTGTTCATTATTCGCCATCAATACTGCATTATCGGCGTACAATAAATAGCATATAATCAAATCACCCATTTTCGCTCCCGCATTCAGTAGGTAATGTAAAATACTACAATTTTCGGCCAATTACAAAACATAGGTTAGTTGAAGTAGTGTGTCAGTAGGGAGAAATATTATGATAAAATATTCAGCGTAGGGTATAGATAAATACTGAATTAAATCATTATTTCGTATTTCAAACGCACACTAGATAAATCCGAGTTCTGACAACTTTAGAAATATTAACAGTACAACATTGCATAAACAGTCCATTGAATCATTACTTAAATGTGGTCACCGTACTACCAGGTGTTAAGGTGTCCGGACGAGTATCGCTGTAAACGGGTTGTGTGATTAAATAAAAGTGAGATCTGTCGAACCACTCGGATTAAGCGAACGTGTTTAGGCAAGATGCCAGTTGAAGTTGATTTTAATATTTCAACCCTGGGTTACCTCGTTCGACTTAGTGGACCCGACCGACTTCTCCAGTTCTCTGAAATCGTCAACTATTTGTCTCATACTTAGTACTTAAAATATTTTATAATTATATAAGATCGCAGTTCGAATCACGCATGTTTCATTAAACATTGAGAATTGTTGACTTTTTTTAGTTTTTTCTAGCACATTTTAATATCATTCTTATAGCATCTTGTTCCAGAACACCAGCAAGTTAGTTCTATTTTCATAGCACAAGGTTTTAGCTTAGTTTGAAAATAGTAAGAATATCGATAAGACATGTATTCTCGGTGTACGCATCTCTATTTCTTTTTTAAAAATAAAAAAATTATGATTCCTGGCTCTTCAATCCGGTATAGGTTCTGAGTCCTGACCTCCTCGAGAATACACCTTCACCGGTCTTTACAATGGGCTGCTTTCAGTCAATTCCTGAGGCCAATAATGGATTTATTTCATTTTTTTAATTGGTCTACTTATTCTACAGGTTTGTTATAGAGCAGTCATTTAGAGGGTTGCGCATCATTCATACGTTCTATATAGTCTAGCCATCAAAGCTTCCGTAATTTTGTGACTTTTAATTCATCATTCAGGTCATAAATTTCATGATTAAAACACTCACTTTGGTTTTTACTATATAATGCCCGTCTCGACACAGAATTTCTCTAGTGAGACGGGCACAGTCCAAACAGATTTTTACATTGTATTATATAGTTACAAATAAATAAATTAAATAAATTGTACTTTGTGTGCAGTTGTCTACATGTACACTAGTTTTATGTACAGTTACCACATGTGCAGTTGCTGTGTGCAGTTGGCCTGTATGCAACTACCTCGTCAGTCTTCTCTTCAGACTCTTATTTAATCAAATTTATTAATAAAACAATCATAAATTCTCTTTCATAATTCTGCCGTTCATTCTACCCGCGAACATCACTCAGCCCAGAAGTTTCCAAGTAACGTAGAATAATAAATAAAGAAGAAATGTTACTTTACATTTTACCTCGTTGCGAGGTAAGGTCAAACTCTACATTGAGCAGCAATTCCTTTCATCAAATTATCAACCATGTAAAAGTACTCTACTACTCACAAACCGAAGGTAATTTGACTTTTCGATTACCTTACATTATGGCTGCTATTATTATGATTTCTTTCGAATCAAATTGCTAAATCATTTTTTGTAGATTTGTTATTTATGACAGGGTGGGAAAACAAATATGCTCCTTTAACAAAAGAAACTCTTGCCACTTGCCACTTGGAATAAATTCTAATCAGATATAAAATTAGTTATGGTTTTAACTCTTTCTTAGTTTGTTCGACAGTTCGCTACAATAATATATTTAAAAAAAATTTGAGATGAGATACAATTTATCCGAGTTAAATACAATTTTTGTATTGGAGATTAAAGGTCCAGACGTGCAAAACAAAAATATGTTAAACATGTATGCTTATTATTTAATGAGTTAATAATTATTAAATTATTTTGTGATCTACGAATATAAGCATATTTACATTAATAATCATTAAAAAAATATTTTTTTTGAAAACGCTTCATAAATTCAGAAAAGGCTTTTCAAACGAAAGATTTGACCTTTGAATTTTTTAGTGTCCAATTTTACTCAGGTCAATCATTTGATACAAAATATACATAATCTCAAAAATCTATGGTTTATAGTGTAAAGAAACCATTGAATAATAAGTAAAAACGTAAATTTTGGGCAATTAAGTCACTGCAGTCCAGTCAGGTATGATGGCAAGAAAACAGGAAAGATACAAATTCCCTGTTGAGAGACCATCGCTCCAGTAGAAGACATACCTAGAATACGCTCTTTCTCTCTGTAACTCTTTGTCATCCTCATTATCGAGGTTGGCTATCTCTTGTATAGATTCTTTCAATTATCTGGATCTGTCTTCAGCAAGTCTGGAGTCATCCTGGTCTATCCAATACATCAGAGACCATCCGTTGGATCTAGTTCCTGATAATCGCAATGATCCATTCCAGACTTGAAGTTCAAAAAACTCATGCTCAGTATCATAAAAAGTTCATTCAAGCTGTACAATACAATAATTTTTTTTAGAGTAATATACTTACCCAGCATGTACTTTATGTTGTAAAAGCATCTGAAAATATTCATGATCCGAGCGGAAATTAAACTAAACTTTATTTTCGTACATTAAGAAATTCAATTTAAAGTAAGTGGTATGTATATAATATATAACATATTTTCATCATCTTCATCGTCCACGTTGCTCCTTTACGACCAAGGTCGGGATCTCCATGAACTCCCGCCCTTTTGACTATGCTCTTCCACTTTTCTTGGCATTCTACAGATCTTAGGTCTGTTACCACAGTAGTGCTCGTTACCTTTTCTACTCGGTCCATCCAACGGGTGAGGGATCTTCGTCGTTGTCCACCACAACAAGCTTCCCCAAACTACCTTTCCTTCTGGCAAGACCCCTAAAAATATTTAAGTATTCGTCTCAGGCAAATGGTTGAGAGTTTGTTTTCAGTGTTCAGTTCCTGCATTCAGGAGACATTCGTGCGACTCGCCATCCACGGTATGCGTCCATAGTCTCCAACACCACGTTCATGATTTCATACAATATAAAAATATAGAATGCACCAGAGGTTGCACAAACCTTCATTGTATTAGAAATAGCGAGATCTTTTCATATTTTGTCATGTCTAGACATAGAACTTTTCGCCAAACCTATTTGTCATATTATGAAATGCATACATATTTTCAGATATTATGAAATGTAGCACAAATTATTAACGAATTTTTATACAAATACGATAACATTTTTTTATGTTGCGGGACATAAACTATTCTCTCCAGACATTTTTTCCGTTTTGATTGTTTCCGGACGTTGCGCTGAAGGCTCAAGCTCCCCAGTACAAATAATCTCCAGTCCGCATCCTTTCGCCTCCTCTCCACGTGTCTCGCTTTATTGATGATCAATTATACAAACGTCATCGGGCGCGCTCCATCCCAGATGATATCTCCAGCCTCCTTTTGTGATCTCCGGCCGTCGAGTCCGAATAAAGGAGGGTAGTGTTTAAATGATTCGATTGTTATTTAAAAAGGGGTACATGATTGCTTTGTGGGGCGGCCTCTTTGCGTGTCTATTCAAAATCTTAACATTTTTGGTTGAATTCTTTGCTGTGATCGACGGATGTTGGTAGGTACCAGTAATCTTCTTATTAAAATTCCTCAATAAATTTAGTCATTTACTTACACATTATTATAAAGGTAGTCTTTTATTTTTGTTATCCAAGCCGATTTAATACGACCAAATCAGTTAGTGCCATAAATTAGCTATCCAGTATAAAGTTTCAGTATTTTAGAACGTTCGATTTACTAACATTCGCTGTAACGAACATTACAATTTTAAAAACTTTATATTTATTTACGTAGCACACGAAGTTGTTAAACTAGATAATCAAATGGAATTCGATCTTGACTCAGCTGATGTAAAAAGCTGCTGGAAGTTGTTGGATTGGATCATGAGGAATTCTGAGGAATTGACAACTGATGAGTTAATAGAAAGAGAAGGAAATTTAAACACAAGAAAAATAATGGAACGATTAAATGTATTAGAATCAAAAAGGTAACATATAGGTTTGAAAATTTGTCGCTAAAAATATGATCGCTGTAGCATAGTTGGATAATGCACCTTCCCCAGTTAGGAAAGAGATCCAGGTTCGAATCCCGATGGCGCAACAACATTATTTTTCGATAAAATTGATTTTATATGTATACCTTTCTAATTAATATATATAATTCATATTTTAAATAACTATTATTATGCATACTTATATTGTGTTATTTTAGTATTTTTTATACTTATTTACGTTCGGTATCGTTATAATAAAAGGTACACATTCGATGTTTAATACAATGCTTTTTATATGTCAAAATGATCGCTAACCTATACGATTACCCAAAAAATGTATAGTGAGGTTTTAACGCATATTGAACAAAAACATATAATGAACGACCTCAAGAAACGGAATTCGTTCGTAAATCGAGAACTACTTATATATGGAACCTTATAGATACTGTAGCTTTTTCCATGATCTCCAAATCTCACAAAAATATGTATTTAATATAAATCAAATATATATTTATGTGTGTGTGTGTGTGTTTTATTTAAAATTTCTGCTAGCATTAATGTATGACGTGCCGTACCGAAGCACAGCTTTGCCTCAATAGTTACAGTATAATTGTACTTATAGAGTTGATTAATAATGAGATAATTACAAATTAATTTAACTAAACTGCGAGAGATATATACCTCCTACGCACAGGTATGTTTTTACTGTATTTTTAGAGCAAAGCCTTAACAATGGCATGTGTTACCATTCCGAAACTACGGTCTAGGTTTCTTTTAGAAAACCATCTACAAAAAACGCGATCTAACCTAGAAGAGATACCAGTTTCACATATATATTAAATTAAACAAGCCGTATTATATACCTATATTATAAAAAAATCCTCATGAAAATTAAACCATGTTAAAAAAAACTCATTTACCATCATTACAAATAACGTGCAAAAAAATTGTACCAATAGGATCGGATTTGGATGATTTAAAAAAGCTCTGTAACACCAATACAATTCACCATATGAGTGAAAATGTACGCAACATAAACCTACTAAAGGTATACCTTTCTTCCAAAGGTTAATCAGAATATCAGCTGACATTTTAATGGTAATTCATATACAATTAAGACAGATTAATTAAAAATTTAACTTCAAGCAGTTATTTTTAATGTATTTATCTAGTGGTCTATATCCCTAGCGCGATAGATTCTTTCTAGTCATTTTTGTATAGAGTAGCATATGTAGATCAAAATGATATACATACATTCGCTTATTTTGAATATTGAACTGAAGAATAATTATAATATTGTTATTATCGGCAGTACCTGCTGACGGAGGGAAGAACAAGCCGGTGCAGCCCTGTGCAGCCCTCGGTCCGTAGAGTAAATCACAGGCATCACGTCTGGTTTCAGGCTGACTCGCCCAGGGCTTTTCCCATTAACATGAGATCACCATTAATTATTTATGGGGCGGCCGGGCTGTATTGATGATGCGCCATTATGTGTCTCCAAGCACAATGCTATTCTCTCGTCTTGCGATACAGCCTCCTAAGGCTGCATATTGCTCTTTTTGGGAGAGTGAGTAATACATTTATTTTATCATATTTTTTATAATTTGTATTTTCATGAACATCATGTAACTTAACATAATCATCACGTAGATTCCAGGCAGTGTTAGGCAGAGAGGATAAAACGCTCTTCTGTCCTGACGTATCTCTGTATACTGGATTATTGAAGCTTCTAACAGGGTCATTCTCCAAAATCTTTTCTTTTACGGACATCCTTTATTCCAGTTTCCTTAAATACTATTCTCATGTATCTACCTATCTCAGAACAGGTACTTTTATGTACCTAGCGAGGTAGGAAGTGGGTAATAGACTTGCATATAAATAAAATGTAATATTTAATACCTATTGTACCTGCTAGTGTATTCATTCCTAAAAAAATATTTATATTGATGCAAGCTTCAAAAGATAGTAATTTTGAAAATAAATGCCAATTTTTCAGCACTGATATCATTAAATCATATTATACCTACCATTATTTCATCACGCCACATGCCCAAACCGCATAGACTAATATTCGCCGCTAATTTATCCATGAAAAAAAAATTTAATGTTCGTGAAGTTTTTGGAAACAATATAAACAATTCATTTGTTGATCAGTCTACTACACCAATTTTCTAATGTATTATAGCAGACTGTGCTTTTCTATATGCGAAGCAATGCTAGTTTTAATATACTCGTTTGTTTTCACCATCAGATGATGGTATAATGATTTGTGAGTTAAACCGTTAACAGTGACTGTAAATGTGAGATTTGTGTTAAATTTGAATTATATATATTTTTTTATATATATAAAGAGCATTTACAGTTCAATGACATAATACACATGGTTTATATTATAATTCGAAAAATAGTCATTAAACCTTTTACAAACCCTTATGACGTGCGTTTATTATAGTTCCACTACTCACCGCAGCCTGTAGTTACCTGCTACAATGCATTGACAATGAAATATATAAATATGAATATTGCATCATATACATGAACAAATTAAAATTAAAAATACATTAGAATATATAACAATACATAATACAATTAACATACATGAATTTAAATATAATTATAAATACATATTTAGCACCAACATATACAAACAAGTTTCCAAGAAAAAGTGTCAAGTAAAAGTTTTTTACAGGTAAGAGAATATATCCAACTCATTCGCAGTGTTTATTTTATTATGCAATCAAATTAAATGTATTAATTAGAAAGATATACATATAAAATCAATTTTGTGTAAAAAAAATTTTGTTGCTACCGGGATTCGAAACTGTATCTCTTGCAATCCGGGAAACGTGCATTAACTGATTATGCTATACCAACACAGTGGTTTTTTGACAAATTTTCGAACCTATATGTTACACTTTTCAAATGAATACATCTATCGTTCCATTATTTGAAAGCCATCTTCTTTTTTTTAATATATCGCAGACCAATGTTCTGAATAATTTCAACTTCACAATAAGAATGCGTTCTCCTTAATAATATTATACAATCAACACATGCGTGACATCGGATTAAAGAACGCAATATTGCTGTAGTAGGCATCTAGTCTGAATGTTTCAAGCTTTCTTGATGATCTTGTACTTGCGGGAAGCTTTACTTTAGAGATCAGTGTGCTATCGACCAGACCAGACCACTAATAATCTTGCACAGAAACATCACATCAGCAATATTACGCCTCATGTTGAGAATTTTTAATCTATTGTATATCAACGATTCGCTGTATGTTTCAACATTTATCTTAAGACCTACTCTAAATGATAATGTTTTAATTAAACTTTTTTGAATAGATTTCATTAGTATCATATATGATGATTGGTGACTGATTATTCGTAATTCAGTTAACAGAAACTAAACTTCCAACAGCTAAATCTCAGTTACCAATCGTCATTACAAACGAGTACCAATCACACAATCAGAGTAACAATCACTGTTTAATTCTTATTTTGCTGAAGTCGGTTTTAGTTGTAATCGACCTTACAAAACATTTATCATTACAGTAGCCGTCATCAAGGCTGTGTGATGAGAAATTAAAGAAAGGATATATGTCAACTTTGAAATATCATTATGTTCAAGGCATGGTGTTATAAACATAATAATAGCATGTGTTTATAAACAAATTAATTTAATTTTAAAAATTTTACCGTCATTTGAATACTGTAAAAACGTGAAATACTTAAGATTATTCTGAAAACCCTGTAGTTGGCCCTTGGCAAAGGTCATCCATTGTTGCATTGGAGTTTGAGTGCATCGAATGTAGTTTATTACAAGATACATATGTGAACGCACATACACACGCATGCATAAAATCCTCACAGGCGCAGAGCAAATTTTACACTAATACACAGAACAAAACTTCAATAAGCAAGACTATAATACTTATGTATGAAAATACTTATGTATGTGTGAAAATGTGAAATATCTCAAATTTGCTTATTATGTAAGTATTTAAGAAAGAAGACATATAATACATCTTTAAAATAAATCAATTAAAAAGATTATAGAAAAAATATATGTTTAATAAATCTCATAAATGCATACAAAAAGTTTAGAAATAAATGTAAATTTTTACTCAAGATCACTAAAGAAGCATATTACAAAAAAATTAAAGTAGCCAAAATGGATTCCAAAAAAATTTGCCAAAAATCCACGCATTAAAATAAATGCAATTATTCGGCAATAGCCAATATTGAACTCCAGGATAATTTGCTATCTGTTATAGAATCCTAAACTCATTGCTGATGAATTTATTGATCACTATACCAACTTGAATCTCAGACTAGCGGATAGCATTCTTAAATCCTAATTGGAAATAAAAAATTTCAACACACACTACATAGTTTTAAATTTTCCTCAATTACTTGAAGTGAATTTACTACTCTAATTTTATCTCTACGTACAAACTGCGCAGTGGAACACGATGTGATATCCAGTTTCACAGTGAAAGAAATCAAAGACTTTGTTTTGAAACCTCTGCTACATATATTAAACCTTGGCCTAGAAACAGGATACAGTAATACAGTACCATCACATTTAAAAGAAGTATTTACCTTTTTACAAGAGTGGAGATAATAAAAAGATAATCAACTACAGACCAATTTTTCTGCTTATCTGTTTTGCAAAACTACTGGAAAAAGCAGTAAAAAAGAGACTCATGGGATATCTTGAGACAAATAAAATTTTATCTGAAAATCAATACGGTTTCAGAGCCAATATGGGAACCGAAGATGCTATTGCTAAACTAGTTGAACACACTACCACAAACATGGATAAAAGACGCTAAGTATAAGGCATCTTTCTAGACTTATCGAAGGCTTTTGATACTATATCACACTATTTGCTTTTAAATAAACTCAATAATATTGGTATCACAGGCAGTCGCTTGAATTGGTTCAAATATAATCTTGAAAATAGGAAACAAACTGTAGAAATTAATGGCACCCGCAGTGGTCCAATGTATATAAAATATGGAGAGCCTTAAGGTAGCACACTCGGTCCTCTTTATAATATATATAAATGAATTTTTAAATAAAACTTTGGAGAATGGAATTAAAATTAATTATGCTGATAATACTGCAATCATTATAAATGGTGATACGTGGGCTGAAACATTTAAAAGGGCATAATTAGCCATTGCAGTACTCTAAATAATCACTTAGTAACACTTAACTAAAAAAAAACATATTTTATTGCCTTTTCGTTAAAAAAAACAAGAGAACCATGTCATCTCAAATACTATTAAAATATATACATGCATTTCGGATTCAAATCAAATATGTAACTGTGAAGTCATTGAAAAAATTAATGAGATAATTTATCTCGGATTAACAATTGATGAAAATTTACGATGGTTCCTCATATATCGAGTAAGCTCCAAAATAAAAAAAAAATTTATATTTTCAAAATTTTACGCAGCTTCACGAATATTACTATATTAAAAATGGTATACTATTCACTTTGTCAGTCTCATCAGTTACGCAATATGTGCATGGGGCGGTGAAGCTCTTACTTCAATGGATTCTCTGATTAAGGCTCAGAAATGAGTCATCAGAGTAATAAAAAAGAGGCCATTTAGAGATTACTCTGAAGAACTTTTTAAATCCTTTCAATTTTGGATATAAGACAACTGTTTACCAGAGCAATCTTAAAACAATTTTAAAAAAAAAAAATTTACTTTACTTCCACAATCCGATGTAAAGGAAACTAGGAGCAAAGCCTTAGGATACTTTTCAGTGCCAAAAATGAATACCAAATTTGCTCAATGAACTTTCTTATTTTGTGCTCCATGGATATTTAACAAATTGCCACTAGACCTTAAAAGGTCTAAAGTGATTAAAGATTTTAAACCAAAAATAACATAGTGGTGGTTTGACGTGGGTAGAAAGCAAAATGAAACTAATTTGTCATTTGTGCTAACCTAACTACCTACACATTCTTGTCTCTAACTAATGTGTATTACAGGCAATAATATTTTTATAACTTTTTTTACAATAACATTTTATAACTTCTGATTGTACTTTTCTCACATAACTTTTTATAACTTACTTTACATAATACTTACTTACCTTACTTTAAAACGATTGTTCCTTAACATTTACAACTTTTAAAAACTGTACAGGTAATTTCTTTAGAACAGACCACGTCTAGTAAAGTAATTACCTTTATTTTCATATGTACTATTTATGCTACAAAAAAATATTTTCTAAAAAAAACTTTTTTTTATCATCATTCTTTGAGTAATTTCTAATTGTGATATTGAAGTTTTATATATCAATTGATAGTTTTATATATCAGTAGAGTTTTATATATCACTTGATAAAATATCTTAAACATTTATTTACACATTGTTATCTTGAATTTATCAAAATATTCCCAGAAAATGAAAAGTTGCCCTCCCGAAAGTGTTTCAATTTACTAATTATATTTTAAAGATATTATATTTTTATTGTGAAATTAGAATTTCAGAACATAGTTCTTTGATATTTAAAACAAATTCAGTGAATCGCTTTTATCAATCGAAACAATATGAAATTACCCCCAGAACATAAAACCGAAACTTTCTGAAATAATAATAAATATCTCACTTAAGGATTTATATAGTTTCAATTCGTCGGAAAATCAACGCATTCTCCTGGAAAATATTTAATTCAAGAAAGTGAGCTTAACAATCTTGTAAGGTATCTTAATTTATCAAAGCAACAATCTGAATTGCTCAGCTCGCGATTGAAACAATGGAGTTTACTTTTAACAGAAGCTAGGATTTCTTATTTTAGAAAAAGAAATGAAAAATTAACTGTTTATTTCGACATGATAGATGACGTTTGTTATTGCAAAAATATACGTGAATTATTTCAAGAAATGAACGAAGATCATAATCCAGGTGATTGGCGTCTGTTCGTAGATTTATTTAAAAGCAGTTTTGCATTGATTCCAATAACCCATACTATCAATATTAATGAAACCAATGAATGATTTCAATAATTCATGCTATCAATATGATTGTCTCTTCTGATTAATTTGATAAAATACAATGATTTTCAATGGAATATTTATGTTTGCAAGAAAAGTTTTCTAAGTATTGCTGCTTTTTATGTTTATGGGATAGCAGAGCAACACATGAGCATTATAAAAGTGAAACATGGCCCCGGAAGACAGCATTTATTCCGAGAAAGAAAATATTAAATTTAATCCACTCGTTAACCCAGAAAAATATTTTTTACCACCTCTACATATAAAGCTTGGCCTTATGAAAAAATTTGTGAAAGCATTAGACAAGAATGGCTCTGAATTTCAATATCTCACGATAAAATTTACAAATCTTTCATAAGTCAAGTTTAAAGAAAGAATTTTTGTTGCAAATTGAAAGGATACGCGAAATATGACAGGACAAGGAGTTCGAAAACCATCTCATTAATGTTCAGTTAGCTCCATGGGAGTCATTTAGAGCTGTAGTAGAAGGCTTTTAAGGTAATTATTAACACCCTAACTATACTGATTTAGTAAAACATCTATGAACCAGAAAATGGGTGCAAAAATGTAAATTATTAAGATTAATTTTCTCCACTCACACCTTGATTTCTTTCCAGAAAATCTGGGGGTGGTAAGCGACGAATCGGATGAGAGATTCCATCAAAATATAACTATTATAGAACACCAATGGTAGATTACTACGGGTTCCTGTAAAGAGAGACGAAGTTGAATATAAAAGAAAAATATTTAATCGTGTTGTTAACTGAAGTTTATCTTTATATATTTGTAATTACTCTATAATTATCATCATTTTTATTAATCCTTTAGACAAAAATATTTCTAGATACCGACTGCCGGTATATTTTCAACGTACGGGGTTCATGCAAACAAAAATATGGCTGTAACATTAAAACTGGACGTGATACAATATTGTCACCACATAGACTTTAAATATGTATGACAAACTTAGTCCAAATTAGTCGTCAAAGTCATTATTGGCTGATGTTACCAAATTAAATCTAAATAAAAAATTGATATGAATAAAAATACATTTATGTATTATATCGAAACATATTTCACCATCTTTAGAAATAGATAAGAAAGTATATGTTTCATTTAAAAGTACACATAAATAAAAACGGAAATACAACTCAATGTGAATATATGGTAATCGTCATATTACTGATGCTGTGCTCACGAAGATAAAGAAACAGTTGGTCTCGTCGGGTCGAGCCATCGTCCATCACTTACTTGTCCATGTTTATTTAGCGATTTTACTGCCGTTTCGGCGAATGACCGGGCAACGGGGCCATAGCCGAGGATTTACCGGTGCCGGGTCGCGAAGGCCGAACCCCTCGCATAAATATTCAGTCGCATCAATCGGCCGGAGATAAATCACGGTCAAGCAGGGGGCGGGGGAGACCGCCCATCCCGGGGGTGCCGCCTCTGGCCACTAGGGAATGACATTAAAGCTTTGTTGCAGGCTCTTTATGATGATTACTGGCCGCAGTATTTGAAGAAGACGCTATCTCCGAGTACTTTTCACGACGTTAAAGATGTGCATTTAACTTATAGCGGCGTTTCATTTCGAACGTGAACGAAAGCTGACGAGTCAAACCATTTTCATCGATGGATCATTCTGCATCTCGAAATGAAAATTCGGTACATCACAGGGTACAGAAGGCAATTGTAATAATAATCGAATGATATAAATAAATAAATTGCTTAATATTCATTAATTAATTAATTTCCAGTATTTCTGGTAAATTAATACAGGTAGAGGTAGTGAAAATAGTATTGATATTTTCAGAGTACCCTTATTATAATAATATATTTAACACATATGTGTATGGTAGAAAAACATATCTATTGTTTAGATATTGCAAATTTGAAACTGTTTCAAAAATCCAAATTTTAGGATTTATTGATACTCAAAATCAGGATATCCGGATTTAATTCGAATTTTTTAAAATGATTTAATCTTAATGAGCACTTTCGGGATGATGTTTCCATACCTATGGTATCTTCTTCAAAAACCAATGTATACTAAAATGAAAAATACAATCATAGATAAAAATAAAACTATCAAAGTATAAGTGGTGGGTAATTAATTAGAAACTATTGTGAAAACTAATTTAAAAGATGACTATTTTTAAAAAGGATTTGGTATTTATAATATTTATTTTACTATTTACATTTTATCTTATTTCTAAAATTTCAAATTTATTTAACTGTAAACCCCTAGTGTTTATATGTAAAATTTCTAAACCCTTATTAATTTCAAAAGAATGGATAGTTGTTGCTATTTAGACATGTTAAACATGTTGATGTATCAATAAATAGTGGTTTAAAACAAAGTGTTTTTATTATTATTTATAGAGTTTATTTTAAATTATAATGTAAACCATTTTTTTATGTATTGTGTCATTGAACTGTTAATTCTCTGTAAGTTAGAATATAAAATAGAATAAGGGCCCACAATGTTTGCCTCAGAAATATAATTGAGTCAAAGGATGAGATAAAAAGCCAGAGAAGAAGGCCCAGACAAAAATACATTTAAGTAATTAACAAGGCGAAACACCGACTAGAACTCAGTTTTAAAATATGAAAAATAAGTGCTATACTATCTGCCCATCTTACAAGAAAACGGCGTGATAGTTTGTGAGCGTGTAGTGTTTTTCATATATTTTTCATCTTTAATAGATTCCCGAGTCACTCACTAAGATAAGTTAAAGAAACATAAAATATGAGGATTAATATGATATTTACCGAGTCCAAGTATTACCCAGAAGTATTCAGGGATGATTGTTTGCATTTGCGCTTTGCAACATTAATATTTCTTCGGATTTTTCAAAATGTTTAGTAATAATAAAATATTAAAGTCTTTGCTTTAATAATACCTCGGAAACATTTCCTGAAGTTTATTAAGTAATTAATCACAAATTGTGCTAAAAAGTCCTAAAGAGTTTACAAGAGATTCACTCCTTTCCCGTAAATGTAATAAATATAAACTATAAAATAATATAATAAAAATAATAATTACATTTACAGGCGTAGGTACCTTGTTTTATGACTCTCCTCTTTACGGCTCTTCGCTAATACGGCTCTGAAAATGTATACGAGATGTAGTTCTGGCAGGCTTTAAAAAAAGCGTTTCTGCAGTGAGTGAAATATTAACGAATGAAAACCCTTCGTAAAAGGGTGCATCAATTAAGGGTCCTTGTTATGTTATTCTTAAGAAATATAACGTTAATAATAAAGTTAAATATTAATATATTCGCTTTAAGATGATTTTCGCTTTACAACGATGGTCTAGAAAAAAAAATGCACTTTGTTTATCTGTAACGTAAATATTATGTATGCAATGTTAACTAATTAATAATTATTATCTGACCTTTCGTTTTGGATCCCATTGCAAGGTCCATCAGCTCTTATGATGGGTCCTGCAATGGGATCCTATGGGGCCTAAGAACATTTTTAATATAATTTATATTTCACTTCGTGAGTTTTCTTTGAAATACCAACCTGTTTCTAAAAACATCTTTACCCTCAACTGTATGATCAAAAACTAAACTTAAACGACAAATTAACTTGAACTTAACTTAAAGTCACGTTGTTGAATGCAAAGATATTATGCAATTTTATTAAAAATGACTATCCATATTAAATACATTAATATCAAAAAGGTAACATATAGGTTCGAAAATTTGTCGCTAAAAATAATGTCGCTATAGCATAGTTAGATAATACACCTTCTCCGGTTTGGAAAGAGATTCAGGTTCAAATCTCGGTGGCGCAACAACAATATTTTTCAATTAAATTGATTTTATATGTATATCTTTCTAATTAATATATTTAGTTCATAATTAAAAATATAATTGTGAATGTAAGTACATTAAATTAAATGCATTATTTATTTACTTTATTTTAATAGACGGTCTGCCAGATTACTCGGTGTGATGTGATCCCATCTGATGTGCCCAAACTAATATCGCTGTATACATCAGAGGTGAGGTCTACTGCATCCCACACAATAAACTATGAGTATTATGTCTTATGTTTATTATGTATAATATATTCACCTCTGTTAGAACCAAAATATGTATGCCATCTAATAAATAAATAAATAAACGAGTGCTTAAGCAAGCGACAAAACTTAAATATGTCTATAGACTTGTGCAATTATTCAACATACTTAACATAAAAAATAACTGAAAACTGAAAAAATATTTTATTGTTACCAGGATTCGAACCTGGACCTCTTCCTATCCACTTCCCCGATGAAACACATTCACTATTTCGCTATGGCAATCGAATACATTTTCGACAAATTTTGAACTCATATTCTGTAATCTTTCCAATTGATACATCTATTATTCCATTTTAGGTCTAGGTTCGAATCCCGGTAGCAACTAAATATTTTTTCGATAGATTTTTTCTGAATATCTTTCGATTTGATTAATTTAATTTGTATTAATAAAATAAAAGTTGGCTTACGTAATTACTAAAAGAAGAATTGGGGTGAAACAGCACATGAAATGAGTTACAATTGTGAAGAAAAACTATAAAATATTTTGTAATTATCAGTGTGTTATTATAATTAGAAATAAAAAAGGTTATTAAAATAATTATGCAGGACAATCTTATATTTGGCAATCGTGCGTACTGAAATACATCGACCGCATCATGAAACGTGAAGAAATCGTGGAAAAATTTGTTCTATCGTATACATAGTATGAAAACTAGTTCATAGTTCACGCTGAACAGATCGGGTGAAAGCTTCTTCGATAGTCCACTTCAAGAATGCGATAGATCGAGGCAAATGATTTCCACTTTCGATACCTTACCACAAAGTGACTGACCGCCATGATCGCAATAACGTGGTGGCATTTTATTGGTTTAATGTTTACCTATATACGAAGGTAATATAAGACGCAGCAGTGTTTGATAATACATATGGCATATTTTATGTACATCTAAATAAAGCCTTGTGTGTAATAAACGTAAGCGTCTCATTCATTAAACACCTGTTCCAAGTTAAGTCAGTGTGACAAATACCCCTGTCCACCCACCGCATGGTTTATCGCCGAGAGCTCTGAGAATCATTATCCTGAACGGCCTGGTTACATTTAAATAGCATTGTCTTTCACGTTACTATTTTATTTATTCACTAATCGTAAACAACCTGTTTTGTCAACTATTTTACCTGAATCCGACCAGATGTTTTCCAGAATCCAAAATACACTCACCGGATCAATACTTGTTCCCAAATCCACTTCCTTCAATTTATTCTCTTGTTATCAATACTACACAGTTACAATGTCCATACAATACAAAACAAATTGAAATTCAGTCCCGATTGTTCTAGTTCTATGCAGACTTAGTATTTGATGAACTTATAATGTTCCGATCATCATGTATTTCCGATTAACAAAAAAATCACTTAAATATAAATTAAATATATCAATTAGAAATACATACATATAAAATCAATTTTATCGAAAAATATTATTGTTGCGCCACCGGGATTCGAACCTGGATCTCTTTCCAAACCGAGGGAGGTGCATTATCCAACTATGCTACAGCGACGATATTTTAGCGACAAATTTTCGAACGTATATGTTACCTTTTTGATATTAATACATTCAATCGTTCCATTATTTGAAAGAGCCGTCTACCTTATTTTTACAACAATATTTTTCAATAAAATTAATTTTATATGTATATCTTTCTAATTAATATATTTAATTCATATTTAAAATATCACAGACCTATGTTCTGAATAATTACAACTTTACAATAAGAATGTGTTCTCCTAATAAAAAAATCACTCTTTACCAAAATATTAACACAACCAAAACACTATTTTTTTCTTTTTCAGTAATCTATACTTTATACTAAATATACGTTGAGTTATAGATTTTGTTATAGGTTATCAACTGATAATGATAGAGGTGCAGTCTCACCTCATATGTGTAGTACAAAGCTTAGATTAGTGAAAATTTAATTATATAAAAATTAAAATTAAAATAAATAAATAAAATTCCGAATAACTTCAATATCTCGGACGTGTAATGAGACATCCGAGAAAGTGGAAGATTGTACATCTCATAATCTAAGAAATTGTTGCTGGAAGTAGGGACCCTGGAAGAAGAAGAACATCACGACTGAAAAGCCTGAAGTAATGCTTTGCCCAGTCAACTGTAGAGCTTTTCTGGGCCGCAGTAAACGAAGTGATGATAGCCAACGTCCGTTGAACGGATAGTGAATAAGGAGAATAAAATAATCATGTTATACTTCAAATTAAATACTAAGCTTTTATTAAAATAGGTCCGCTAACCGGTGCATCCGGATCGTGTGACGAATTTCCAACTTTAGTTTCTCAGATTTTAACATATAACGTATAAGATTTTCTATCATTGATCTGATTGAGAATAACACAAAAAAAAATCAACCAAAAATACTACGGACGTCTTTTCTCTGGTTAGAAAACATATATCTTAAAAAAAATTTAAGCCATAGTTATCCTTTTATTAGCAAGCTACGTGCAAAATCGATAAATAAAATAATATTTGCAAACTCTTAAAATGGTAAATATTATAATATTAAAATTTATTTAACGTAATATAGAACGTGATTATTATTTATATAATATATTTTTAACGTTATGTGAGCTGCTAGTCTTAAAGTATGCTTCACTTCCATTGCGAACGTGGGTACAGCCGATACTCGATATTCAAAACCACGAGGAAGCGACCAAGTATCAGGTCTATGAATTCACGCGCCGAGCACATAATCATATTTACAGAAAGAGAAACTAACTTGGTGAAGCATGTTCATTTTTGATGCGTCCATCTCTCCATAAACTTTGCAATTATTCATGTGTAAGCACATAACAAAATATTAATTGTGTAAGAGATAATATATTTTTTTTAAATTAGCAATATTAGCTTTGTGGTTAAAATTCATATTTTTATTTATTATTTTTGTTTTATTAACCACTAAATTGAGTTTAAATACATCTACCGGTTTCGAAAAATACCATTTTCTTCTTCAGGATGTCATAACTTAGGATGAGTTTATTAAACTCAATTTAATGGTTAATAAAACAAAGATAATAAATTTTTTAAAAAGATAATATATCTACAATCAAATAATGAATCTGAATTGGTGGAGACTTAAATTTTTTTTTATAGTAAATGCAGGTTGAATATTATGTTTCAAACCGATATTATTTTTGAATAACTAAGAAAAGAAACAAAAAAAATAATTTCGTTTATATTTATCGATTATTTGATTTATTACAATTATGTCTGAAATATGACATTGGCCGCGTGGCCGCCTCTGGCAGCGACACAAATACATGCTCTTTTCACCATATTTTTCATAACATTCTCCCACACTAGGCGTGTTATTTCAGCAATTTCATTTCAAATATTGTCGTAATGAAGTACCCCCTCAGAAAACAGTTAGGAGCCGTCAAATCAAGTGATCAAGAAGGCCAGTCGATATCTCAAATTTTTGACATTATGTGGCCGAGAATTTTTTTTTGCAAAATTTGAAGCGTAGCTCGGGCTGTGTGAGGTGGCACTGTTCTATTGAAACCACATGTGCTACAAATTCGATTGACTCAATTCGGCCACCAAGAAATTTTCCAACATATGACGATAGCGATCACCATTAATTTCTTCAGTATTAGCAATTAATACAAAGTGTTTTATCTTATTATTTATCACCATTAATGGTTACAGCATTGCCATTATATTTAAATAAAATATTTTAATGACTTTAACACGTTGTTGAGGCATCAGATACTCTAAAATAATTTGTAATCAACTACTCTGTACGACTACCAAATGTGAATTGACAAATATTAGCCAAACCAAAATGGCGACCAAACAAAATCTGGGTACAGTTTTCTGGGCTAATCTGCCATATATATCTGACCTTTCAGACCAACGTTTCAGATCCCATTGCACAGTCTATAATCAGAGCTGATATCAGCCAGAAAGATCAGATATACACGGCAGATTAGCCCAGAAAACTATACGCCGAAGATTCTGAACGGCCGTGAAACTTAATAACATGTTTAAATAGAGATGCGTACACGGAATACATGTCACATAAATATTCTTACTTTATTTTTAATATTTTCAAATTGAACTTTGTGATTTATTATATTCATTTTTTTATACTTGATTTTATTTATAATTGATACTTATATATACTTATAAGTCATTTTAAAACATCAATTGGCTTCAAAAAATACAATTTTCAAATTAACTGATATCCCGATAGTGTGTGTTTTCGAAACCGGTTGAGGTTTAAAAATTACCCATTAAGTAAAGTAGTAAACAGAGTAAAAAAAATCAATTAACAAAATGAATATTCTTACTATTTTCAAACTAAGCTAAACACTTGTGCTTTAAAAATAGGAGTAACTGCTGATCTCCTGGAACGGGGCTCGAACCACCGACTACTGGATAATTATGCCAGCGTCTTAATCTCTTGATCAAAAAGCTACTCATTACATAATTGGTAGTCCAAAGAACAACTGGATAGATCTGGTAAAGACTTCCAACAATTTGTCACTCCATGAATGTCTCAAAAATGCGACGAATTTAGTCAAATAGCGACCAATGATTTCCGCTGCAGCATTGGCGACTTGCCTGCATAGTGACTAACGGCCACGATCGTGATGATAAGAGGAAAATAAATAAAAATACGATGACTGCCGGAAACAGGGTTCACGACTCACACTCCGTTATCTAAAATAAATCTTCCGAGACGTTACCGTCTTAATCGCGACTCTTAATTATTGTAACTTTTTTACCTCAGAACCAGCTCTATACGAATAACGATGCTATTATCAATCCCGTATAACAGTGCCGTGTAAAAAATTTCGTTATTAATTACGTACCAATATTTGTCCAAAATATTTTCAACACGCCATCAACAACTCGGCGCCGACCGTCGCTCTATCCAAACGAGTGCCCACCTACCGAATGCGATATTTCGGCATGTCTCGTGTGGCGTGACGTATGGTGTCGCGCAACTCGATATAACGACGATTCTTCATCGCGTCCGTGTCCGCGCATGCGCGCAGTGGGGTATCGCCTTTATATTATTTGTCACACTGACAACGCTTCCGTTTCAAGCCCCTCGTTAACAGGCATTTCTTTCTTCAGTTCGTGCCCCTATCGATTATCTCACAATTATTTTATTTTATAATATAGAAAGTATTTAACAGTTCAGTGACACAATACATACAAAATATGGTTTATATTATAATTAATAAAGTCAAGAAATATTTTAAAAATACTTATCACATGCTTTACTATAATGCCACTACCCACCGCAGCCTGTAAATGTAGATACTCGCACTTTGGTGGATATGAACCTTGCATTGACAATGTAATACAATGTACGTAAAGATTAGATGTTACAGCATATATCTAAATAAATTAAAATTAAAAATACATAAAAGTTTATAATTATACACAGGAACATAAAAATAAATATTCAGCACCAATATATACTAATATGGTTTCAAGAAAAAGTGTTGTGAAAAGTTTTCTGTAGCTTAGTAATAAATTGGAGAACATGTCCAACTCATTTACTGTGTTAATGTTATTATACAGTCTACATATTTGTGAAATCAGATAAAGAACGCTATGTTGCGGTGATAGGTATCTAGTCTGAATGTTTCATGCTTCCTTAATTATCAGACTATATAATACTTATTTTTTCATAAAACATTTTTTCAATATTCGGGTGACTTCTATTCTGCTATTGGATTAATTAGAAGCTAAATAAAGCTCAATTTTATTGAACATAATCATATTTATTACAACTATTGAATGCATTCCTTAAAAGCCTTATTAGATAATTTTATAATAATTTAAAATATAATATAAAGAACAATCCTGTAGGTAAGTTCGTGGCTAAGGTAACCAATAGCATACCTGAACCACGAACGTTACAACAACTAAATACGGATTCGGATATGTTATTGGCAAAAATATTCGCTAATTATTACTAAGGAATTAATCTAAGAAAATAGGCATAAAGAAAAATAGTTCGTTAATTTTATAGTACTTGCAATAGTTATAATAGATAGATGAGTTATATAATAAATTTATATTAATTAGTATTTTATCATTGTGTAGTGTATATGATATGACGATGTGTGGTATTAGCGAAAAGTGAGAAGAAAAGACATACCTACTGTAATGTCTTTAATATAATTATTTCACTATAATATTATTGGATCGTAAATCTTTCGCAAGACTTTATTTTCCAAGAACTGTAACCTATTTTCTTGCACCAAGGAGAGCTACCAAACAGCAAACTTGTATAGAGTTGTCGGTTGAATATACTTTAATCATTAAATTTTGTGACAATTTTATACATGTAAAAATAAAAACATTAACAAAAGAACAATTCTTATTGTCATGTCTGTAAAGTATGCATACTTTTTAAATATAGTATTTTATTAGGCGTCAATTATTTTAATTACACCTACATGTAAAATTTAGTGTACAAATAATTCCATAATGTCTGTTGTAAATTATTAGTGATAAAAAAAAAAGAGTTTAATTATTATTTAGTAATAAAGTTATCAATGGAAATAATGCTCATAAATATATATATATATATGTATGTATATGTATATAATGAATTATTTTCTGGGAGAACCCGAGTCAAATAGTCCTAAGGACTTTTACATTTACATATATATATATATAAACCTAAAATTACATGCAAAAACCTACACTGGCGTACATAATTGATTGGACAATATTTCGTCGACGGTTTTAATAAATCTTCTATCATAATTTCTGTCGCCAACACGGTCGCGCATGCGCGAACATGCCGTCGATTTATATTAAATGTCAGAATTCCGAATTTACATAATCTTACAAGACTGGTGGACCGGATAGAAATATTTCTCGAAAAACAAGGCTTCAAACTTCGACTTATTAAAAGATGAACACTGCATACTAAAGCGTTCAATAAACACAGTCCCGACACAAACAGTCATTAGAATGGGAATAATATAGATTTTGAACAAAATAGATATTTTAAATATGAATTAAATATATTAATTATAAAAATATACATATAAAATCAATTTTATCGAAAAATATTGTTGTTGCGCCACCGGGATTCGAACCTGGATCTCTTTCCTAACCGGGGAAGGTGCTTTATCCAACTAAGCTACAGCGACATTATTTTTAGCGACAATTTTCGACCCTATATGTTACCTTTTTGATATTAATACATTTTAATCGTTCCATCATTTGACAGAGCCATCTATATTTTTCGATAAAATTGATTTTATATGTATATCTTTATAATTAATATATTTAATTTATATTTAAAATATCACAGACCTATGTTCTGAATAATTACAACTTCACAATAAGAATGTGTTCTCCTAAAAAAAAAAAAATAGTTATTGTTTCCGATATGGAACACTCGCGTGTCAGACAAGTCATGAGTGCTGTAGTATTAAAATAGGAGAAAACTAATAGTTTTGGAGAAAGAAAAAATCTTGAAAGCTTAGTTCGATCTAAGTATACGTTAGAAAGGTAGGTAACATTGATTACCTTTTTAAAAATATATATTTTTAATTTAATGAGTTTTGTATTTTCGCTGGTTTATTTATTTTTGTTTGATAGAAGGTATTTTAACTAAAAAATATAGTTTTTAATGAATTTTTATAATAATATATATTTTTATTTTCATATGTCTACCAGACTGACAGGCAATGAAGCTAAATTTCCAAATTACACTTTACTTATGTATGTTTCCATAATTTAAAATATTAACTATTATCATCTGAAGTAGTCACAATATTATGGACCCTTCCAAGAGTATGCAATTCGACTTCAGATAATCTGTCTCACAGCAATTCGATTATGGGATAATCTGTCTTACAGCAAGTCGGCTTCTAATCAATCTGCCCCACAGCAATACGACTTTGGAACAATCTGCCCCAACACGAAACACTGACACGCTACACTTCTTCAAAAACATGATTCGATACTTATATGGTATTTATATCTGAACATGATATATTTACAATATTTTGAGTATGTTCAAATCTTTGCAGGAACTAATTACTGGGATTTTATCCCCTGGGGGATTCTCATCAAGGTATAGATGTCTCACAGAGACAAAGCTATTATTTTTGATTTTTGTTTATGTTTGAGTTTTGAAATTTGATAAATGTGGTAGGAAGGGTAAATAGGTGAACGTTACGTTGTGTAAAATCACTTAAGCCAGCCGATGACAGATCGTAAGCCCTGTAATGCCCAAGACTTCCATAGTCTCATGTAAAAACAATAGATTCGTCTCTGTGAGACATCTATATCTTGATATATTTATTCAATGTTCATTTTTTATTATTGTAATGCACAAACAATTCGTTTTATGGAACAAAATAATTTTAATGCACATGTCTCATAAAATAATTCCCTGTTAAATCGTCCCCGTTTTCTTTATATTTCGTTTCAAGGTGACAGTTAATTTTTAATCATACATGTGATTATTTTAATCTTCAAGCCTTTCATAGAAGAAAAAATTGAATTTATTAATCAAATAATCTCTATACTTTTGATACTAACCTTAATAATAATTTTATTCGTAGTTTCTAGTATCAATTTTAATATTTTTACGGTAGAATTATTCAATTCCCCATACTGCGTAGCTAAGTAAATTAAAGCAAGTTTTTTTTGGGCTTCCTACAGATATTAATTATTCAATTTTATAAAAATGTACGTGATTTTCAATTGTTTGGTACATTATTAGTTTATTAACTTTATTTAATAAATTTTTGTTTACAATGCAAGGCAAACTCAGTTTCTAGTTATGAGATTTTCTAACTGACACACACGAAATGAATACATTTTTCTAGTAGTGGTCATATTATAGTTTTTGAACTTCTTCTTCAGCCTGATTGCGTCTACCCATGAACATCGGTCTGCCTCGTTGATTTCTACGATCTGTTTTGTGAGGCTCTTTTCTGAGAAAAGTCACCGGTTTTCTTAATATCGTAAGAAGATAAAGAAGTTTTAAAAAATTTAATATAAATAATCATGCTAACCAAAGTTTAAAGTTAATCTATGTCTTATAACAATTGAATATATCTTAAATGGTAAAAAGTCCTGCATGGTTACAAGCACCACGGCGCGTGGTCGCTAGCGCCTTCTGCGACAATGCGCCGGTCATGTTGGATGCTGTGTTTTAGTAGTTAAGCACTAACCGCGTCCAATTTAACGTCTTCTTGTCACGCATCCAGGAGTTGATTTAAATGTATAATATTTTGACAGAACACACGTACACACACCGATACATCACATTACGTGGCTGATTCACGAAATTTAATTAATTTCGGTCTAACACGATATCAAATGAATAATGCAATAAAATACCTCCATCATGTTTTAACCCGTAATAACTCCAACAACCAGGCGATGACCAGTAATGTCTCCGTTTTCAAAGTCTAATAATTTAATAATCTTCTTGTATCTTTTAATAGTATTTAATGTGAGGTTATTTTTCTAAATACATTACAAGATCATAAATAGCGCGCAACATTACAATAAAGTTACACGATAGCGTGAGATCATAAATAGCACAGCACATTAAAAAACACTTACAAGATACTTAGACAGTATATCACGTTACATTTCTGTATAAGATCAGAGACAACACATCACATTACAATACATTAAAGATCATAAATAGCATAATAACATGTATAAGATCATATATATAATGTCACATCGCAAAATATATTTTTTTCGCAACCCTTATTACCTACCGGATATCGTTAACTTCCGTCATTTCGAAAATTTCACTATTGTTGAGAAGATTAGAGTGTCAACTTTTACAAAATCACAAGTTTCTACAAATTATCATTAATCAGCTCGTATTTGATGGTTAAAGCTTGGTTGTCCACGGTGCAATACTTATTCTTACCGAGATTCTGTCCAATTGCTACAGATTTTAAAATACAGGCTCGAGTTTCTGCAGTCCTGATAAATGGTTTCGGCCAAAACCAGGTCCTCCCCGTTTCGCGTCCTGTGGCTAGCGCCGTGGGGCGTCGCCCCCTTAGACGCGAGCCCTGCGCCACGGCAGCCCGGGGCCCTTTGCTGAAATATGACTTATCAATTATTATATACGCTTCCAAAAAACCTGAGTCACTGTTTGTTTTAATTTAATTTTTCCGAAAACCGTATCATCAATTTATACACTCGTACGTCTGCTCAACAGTGGCCATTGTTCTTAAATAAAAATCGTTTATTTTCAACATTTTTTGGTTTTGTTTCGATCTACCCCCCATCGGCTTTGTATTACCGTCGGAGGCTACCCTATCCAGGATATTTATGTATGAAGTCACTTCTTGAGAGATTAATTAATCAGGCGATAATTGAAGTTTTAATGGTCCATTCGTTTTCTGCGCTAACTAATGGTCGGCAGCCTCCGATTTGAAACAGAAGTTATTTGGCCAAATAGGAAAACGTGAATCGGTGTTTAAATATCAGGTTACGTGAGATAATGAATCCGTTGGCTGGACCGTATTCGTGTTAGTTCGTAATGTATTATTTTTCTATAAGAAAAATATGAAGCATTCAAGTATTATGTGTAGTATTTACATTATTCATTTTAATGTCATTAAATGGAAAAATATGTGCTTTTTCTTGTATTATTACGTGTCTAATTATTATTAATTTATATTCAATCAATCATTAATATATTATTCAAGTAACAGCGAATTTAATATGAAAAATTAGGTCGCCACATCGCCAAATTATATAAATATATGAAATACAAAGATGTAAAAATAACACTACAAAAAAAATATATGCAATATATTTTTGTGTTTCAGATATTTGTAAAATTTACATTTTGTCATCATTCACGTCGGCCTTCTTTACTATATTCCTTCACTTTAGCATCTAGTAACAATAACCCAACGCGTGTGTAGTACAAACTTAAGTTGTGAAAATTAAAATAACTCAATTTGTTTCTGCAAACCTATCCATTTATTTCATACCAAACTTTTCCAGTTAAGAATCTCAACTTCATAATATAGAAGTTTTAAAGATTTTAGTTTAAATAAGTCCATTTATTTTCTAAAATAAACTGCAATTGTACATCTTTACGTAATGACCGACTAAAATTTGAACTGGAAAAGACATATAAAAATGATTGCATGAAAATGTTTGCTATGTTATGAACGATTATATCGAGGTGAAATATAAAACACACGTATTACCTACAAACGTAAAAGTACTAATTTTGTTCCAAAGTGCGATAATTAGCCATATAAATAACCCTACACCTGTCCCACCAATTTATTGATGCTTAATAGTTGTATGTGAGTGTACAGGGATGAGACTCGTTGCGAAACTTTCTCAAAGAACAGTGCAGAGTAACGCATGTAATAAGTGTATGCAAAGCATAAAGACCAAATGATACTACTGATCATTACACACCGAACTGTATCACCAAATCTCCAAGGTGAGAGAGCAAAGTCTCCTCTGTGTAGTCACCTTTATACACTCGGACAAATTTGAATACTTTTAGCCATACTTTCATCAGTGCAACACAACATAAATTTCGGATTCCAAGCAGTCTATCTAATAAAAACTCTTAGAACTATGACTATATTCAGAGAAAAATGCTTCTAAAATACCAATAAAAATAAATTAACCATAAAAAAGAGACCCAACTACAGTTGGTACTGACAAGATTGGAACATTTCAAAAGGAATTGTTTAAATGGACATTTACATAATTGTTATTGTTAGATTATCAAGCCTGGTGACCCAATAGTTGTCTCGTGGCATCATGGGCTCTTCAATCAGTATTTTAGAGGAGAGCCACACTCCTTTAAATGTGAGGAGGGCTGTTATTATGTCTCTCTACAAAGGTAAAGGGTCGCGAATGGAATGCGGCAACTATAGGACAATTAGTCTACTAAGCTCGGTTGGCAAACTATACGGAAGGATTTTAATAGAAAGAGCGAGAACAATGACAAAAAATGTATGGGAGGTGCAAGGGGTCTTTGTGGATGGAAGAGAATACATGGAGCATATATTTTCTCTACTTGTAATGACAGAATAGTTTTTAGAGAAGAACCAAAAACTTTATTGTTACTTTGAAGATCTGCAAAAATCGTATGATAAAGTTATAAGAGAAAGGTTATGAAAGATACTCACTGATCTGTTGCGTATCTAAGGATAAATGTATCATTCATACCATAGTTTGACATTACAAAGGGTATCAAGGAGGGTTGTGTAATGTATGTTCAACATGTATTTGGATAATTGTGTGAAAGAACTGGAATGTATGAATGTGGGAGCGAAAATGGGCGATTTGATTGTATGCTGTTTATTGTACGCCGACGATGCAGTATTAATAATGAATAATGAACAAGAATTACAGAGTCTAGTGAGTAGAATACACGATATATACAAGTAAAGCAACCTTATTATGAATGCCAACAAGTCAAAAGTGACAGTGTTCGAGGAGGAGGAAAGCAAGACGACGTGCAAAATACTTGTAGGTAATGAATGCTTGGAACAAGTCAGTTTGTGTATTTTGTATATTTGTAAGTGGGAAGTATGTTTGACAGAAACGGAAAGACAGAAAGATATTGAAAAAAGGGTGACTGCAAGAAACAAAGTGAACGGGGCTTTGAATGGAATTATAGCTAATGGGAAATTTTCAACCGAGGCAAAACTAGCGATGCACAATATAATCCTGGTACCGACACTGATGTATAAAAGTGAGGCCTGGAGCTGGCAGAAGAGGAATGAAAGTAAACTGAATGCAGTGGAAATGAGATCGCTTAGGTGTATGTGTGGTAGATCTATTTATGACAGAGTAAATAATAAATAAATAAGGAAATAATGTAAAGGTAATCTTTGTATAGTGAGTAAATAGGAATAATGAAGAAATAATGAATGAGGAGAAAATCGTAAGGAAGATATACGATGCAGTGTTGATGGTACCAGAAATAGAAGACGTCCGCGGAAGACTTGGTACGACCAGGTAAACCAGATACTGGAGAATGGTTCTATTAGAAGCTTCAATAATTGACTAGCTTGTATGAGAAGATGTATAAATGTGGATGAGGCGAGAATTGTGTGTCAGGATAGAAGAGTGCAGCGCTCTAACCTCTCTGCCTACCCCCGGGGAGAAACGGCGTGATGGTAAGTTAGCTAATGTATATTTTTTAAATACATAAGTTTGAAAACAACTACATTAATATTCTTATAATTTTTAAAGTAAGTTAAACTGCTTTTATTACGGAAATATGAAAATACGAAAATAAAAATGCTTATAGATTAGAAGTAAAACAAAAGTACATTGATCAAATATTAAGAAACAGCAAACATGGTCTCCTAACAGAACTGTCAAAAGCACATAACTTAAATATGAATTAAATATATTAATTTGAAAGATATACATATAAAATCAATTTTATCGAAAAATATTGTTGTTGGATCTCATTCCTAACCGGGGAAGGTGCATTATCCAACTATGCTACAGCGACAATATTTTTAGCGACAATTTTCGAACCTATATGTTAGCTTTTTGATATTAATACATTTAATCGTTCCATTATTTGAAAGAGCCATCTACCTTATTTTTACAGAATCTCAAATACCTTTGAGTAAACTGATAGCAGACATAACTGTCGGTTGAGAGAAAATTCCTTCAACACTATTCTTAAATTCAAGAGAAATAAAAAGGTTACTTTGCATAAATATTATTAAAATTCATTACCGACACGTATTTAAAACATAGAAAGTCAACCAGGCATTATATTTGTATTACACACGAGATCCGAGGAAGAGTAATATTTGATCATCTCTCATTGGAATTGATGTGGATTCGGTCCGCGTCCGGACGCTGCGCGGCGGAGTTCAGCGGGTCGCGAACCAGAGCCTTATTAGATTAGGTGTTTTAGGGGAGCCCCCCGCTGGCCCGCGGCGCCCAGCCGCGATACTCAATAACCTTAATGTACAGGAGTGACGTCCAAATGAACTTTCCTCCGTTGTGCGTATACTTTATCTCTGTTCTTTGCGGTCGTCGGGAATCGATTGCTTTTGAACACTTTGAAACCGTGAAACCAAAACTATGATTTTAATAACACACTCACTTATTTATCATAAAAACATCACAAGAAACGTATTATGTATAAGAGGAGATATAGAGAAACTAGTCTGAGAATCTAGAAAGCAACTAGTACTACATATCTAAATGCTGTTAGCGGTAGCACCAAATTTACGCACATGACATCTGAGGGGTACATAAATAAATCAGCCACTATCCCATATAGATAAAATTAAGGGGAACATGTTTGGAAATGATTATCTGGCAATAGTGTCTAGCAATTTAACCATTTATAATTACTCCTGGAAACAAGAAGCGTTTTTCCAAAAACATATCATTTTTAAAATCTTCGCTCTGGCTATAAAATCACAAATACGTTTATCTCAATTTGATCAGTTGGATAGTGGCAGTTCTGGTATTTAATCTCCTAATGGCTGTAGAACATAGTATAGTTAATAGTGCTAAGTTTCTCAAACAATGGAACATATCGTAGATACCTACTGTATCTTAGTTTTCCCGGAGGGAATCTTAGTAGTAGTTTTTCTCTGGCAAAGAGCATCCATGCCATATTATTTGTAATCTTTGGATGAATATGCATCTTTAATGTTATCCCTTGCATAATTGTTAAGTGTCACTGCTCTAGACTCAGGCTGATACAACCGAGGCCCGTATATCAAGGCCTTGACCTTCAACCTTGTGACAAATGTTACCTTTTTTTTATTTATATTAATATTAAATGGAATGTGGAGAATAAATTTTTTATACTATTGCTAGTAAAACTATTTTAAAAGTCTACAGAATCAAAAAATATCTAATAAAGAATTATAGAAAAAAATCCACTCAGAAGGTACTTAAAACGAATCGAAACTGTAACAAAATAATTTAGACTCATAAATTGTATGAATATTGACGTAATATCGCAATACAAAAGCTCATTAAAGTTTTGTTTGTCGGTAAGATCTCCGGATGCCAATGTGTTATGGGGTTTCAGTTAGCGGCTCGCCCCCTCTACGGGGTGCCCCCCTGGCGCAGGGCTCCGTGCCGGCCCACTGAGATATGGGGCTTCAGCTTCACTTACTGGTCTCGATGCAGGAACAGACTACAGAAACACGCGCTGAAAATCATTATCGATGTTCAATTTTATTGACTGTTAAAGTATACATGATGAAAGTTTTTCCTTTTTGATTTACTTTTTTTTATAACTCGATTTTTTAAACATTTATATAATCAAACTTTTGGCCAGCATCGACATACAATTTTGACGTTGCTAATACTTATTCATGGAAACAAAAATTAATCGAATCATTCACATTCGCCTATCTACAACCGCACAGCTTGATTTATATTGAACCGATGTTTAAAATAAAATGTCCAACTCGACAAATAATAAATATTTAGGTAGTTATCCTAAAAAATGTTATCATCAGTAAATCGAAATACAATTTTAGAATACACGAAGTACACCCGCTTAAAATACGCGTCCTCGGCACACCTCGTTTCTACATGCCATCCTAATGAAGAGACCATCGCATTATTACAGATCATGGATCATGCCGCTCGCAAAGTGGATACTATGTGACAAGATTAGAGGGAGGGAAAAATATGGGGCTAGAAAATATTTATAATAATGTACAATAAAATAAGTAAAATCTTGATTTATTTATTTCAGAGAGAATTATAAAACCTAATGCAAATTAAAAATCATTTATCATTTGGACATTTTATTTTATTGTAATAAACAAGTGATAATTTATATATTACTATAATCAATAAAAGTTTATAATGTCAATATAACTATAATATTTTTTAAATATATGTTTTGAGCTTATCGCTTAACCCTTCCAAAACCATGCAGTAACATAGGTCTACAGCTCCAATTAAAACTGTAATATTTCAATTAATATCTGCAAAATATAAATCATATTTTAGTTAATTTTAAAGAAAATGTTTATGCTTAGAACTAACTAGTGAAAAACCAGTTGTATAAAGCGAATCCTACATAAATATTTATTTTTCAATTCGGTCAGTTGTAAAATTAATATGCTGGGAAAAATACCATTTGTAGTAAGACAAATAGAAGTGGTACATTAATTTTACAACAAATATAATAACATACACACGAATATATGATTTCTCTTTCTCACTAATTTAATAAGGAGAGATAAGAAATAAGGTAGTATTGTATAGGACTTGATGAATGCTTCGAATTATATTAGGATATTGATACCATTTTCGTAATTAATACTCAATATTTAGAGTAAGTTTATAGGATTAATAATTTTATAAAAGCCATTTGAACTAATAAAAGCTTTCTTCACATTTAAAATGTTAAAAATTTCTTACGGTAACACAAGTTGACAGCATGGCTGCATAGGGTATTTTATATCACGGTGTGGTAAAGGTTAAATCCTTAATAATTTATGAATGATTCTGTAAAATTGTATACAATGACGTTGCTATCGATAATAAATGACGTTGAAAAATTTGACCATGGCACAGGGCACGAGGATAACACGCACGGGTACAGCGGGAATTGGCAGATCACCTGCATACCGGACGAATTTGATAAAGACTTCTATATGAAAGCCAGAAATAATAAAACCACATCGTAATGACTTGTCTGACATAAGAACAAAGAAAAATAATATTAGTCAACCGATAGTCAATCGGCAATAGCCTTTCAAGTAATATATATTTTTAAAAAAACATAATTCTAATCACATTTCATATTTATTGTTTTCTTTTTCTTATCTATGAAATATTTTTGTCCAAATTTAGTATTTGTTTTGATAATATCTACTGTATTATTGTGTCTTATTATCTGTAGTGTGGTGCATTGGAACATGTTAATTTTTATATTAATGTGTTAATTACTCTTCTTATATTATAAAATCAATGACATATCTGACAACCGAAACTATTTGAAAACAGTTCTAAGAATACGTGTATATTGTACAAGCTAAATTACAGAATCACTGTAGAGTTTTCTGGCCTAATCTGTCGTGTATATCTGCCGTATATCCCTGATGATGGACCCAGCAATGGGATCCGAAACGTCGGCCAGAAAGATCAGATATACACAGCATATTAGCCCAGAAAACTACACTCAGAAGATTTTGAACGGCCGTGAAAACCTAAGAACACTACAGAGTTATTCATTTAAACATCTTGACTGACGAACTTTTATTAACAGTAAGTATTTCAGATACACGAATGGATTTCGGCGAGTTTCGAGAGCAGAATATCATTGGCGTACACGCACTACAAGTAAAGAGAAAAAATGTAGGTATTTTCGAACATTAATCAATTTTAAATCATTATTTTTTTATTTGATTTGCATACTCTTCCCCAAATAAATTGTCCGTAGTCTATTATATAATTTAATAAAAAATTGTTTCAATTAAACTTTTTTTTTCCTAATTAAATCACAAATAATAATAACGGCGGACTCTGAAACTTCTGCATTATTTTTAATATACTGAACAGATCTGAAAATACCTCAACGCTCGGGCAAAGCGCAAACCCAACGGGAGTGAGCAATAATCAAGAAGCGAAAATCCCTACACGATATCGCCAGTGTCTTGACCATTAATCGCCCGCTAATTAATGCTGTCAATTCTGTAATGTGATGGAACACGCGAATGTTAATGTTATTACCCGATATCAAACAGGTTGCTCGATTTGCAATGCTCTAACCTGCTCGGATGCAGGCTCGATAAAATACGATCGGCATTTTAGAAATAAACCCATCTCGACTGATCGTAAACCGTCCTACTGAGCGTACCTCGTACTTAATATCAAGAAGGGAGTCCATTATTTCAGAAATAAATCAATTCGGATACTTTTTTATCTATTTATTAAAAATACCTGACTGTAAAACATTTGTACACACTTGTGTAAACTAGTCAGCAATCTGGAGTTAGAAATATTTTTGCTGTCTATTATATCTATTCTAATACATTTGATTCGTCTAGATCTATATTACATTTCATGGACATTAACTTTTAATAAAATCATATTTTATTTCAGATGTTGCGATTTTTCAAAACATATTTCTTAATAATTCAAATAAATTATATAAAAGCTGTCCACCGGCAACGAAACGTTCTTAAGTAGAGTTTCAGTGACTATATTTTTTTAAAGTTTTTTTCTGCGCATCTATCTAAGTCACTCATCTAATTTGTTTTAATTATCAAGGAATATTCTATGATCTCAAAAATCATAAATAAAATATGATTGAAATTAAAATAATATATTTAGTTACTTTAAATATATTCCTGGCGCAACTGAGTAAATGCTACAGTTTTTGAGATTTTTGTAATAAAAAAAATCACTTCCAAAGGAAAAAAAATATCTCAAATAAATGGTAACGATTCTGACAACATTATATAGTCACGATAGTTTAATTGGTTAAAGTTAAATAAAGTTTCGTGTTTAAGTCCTGGTGGTGAAAATATTTTTTAGATAGACTGATTTTACGAGTACAGGTGCACTATCAAAAAGTTTCAGGCAATATTACCAACACAAAACTATAAAAAATAAATACCCTGGATATATATATATATATATATTTTATTCAGTAAGGGTAGCATCGGTTATCATTAGAGTAACAAGCTCTCCGTCAGAAAATCGGACGATTAAAGCAAAGGAATGAACATGATCAATGTTCTCGAAATGAGCTGTTAAAATATCGTGGATAACTTTTTGCGTTAAAATCTCAACACCGCAGAAGTTAAAAATAAATAAATAAACTTACACTTGCTTCAATATTTTGGGCATCGTGCCGGATAATCTGGGGAAACTAGCTGGCAACGTGCAGAGTTCCAGAGAGAGAAGCAAACGCGATGGACCCATGATTAGCGGAGGACTGAAGAATGCTAAGAAGCGTGAAAGAATTTTCAACGATCCCCGGTCATGAGGGAAGAGCTTTTAATTATTAATTCGTACTTCAATCATCGTCATCATCATCCGCCTATGCCTTGGCACTGCTTTCTCCAAGGATCGTTGATTTTCCCTTTTTTAAGCTTTTCTCATCTATCTATTGCCGATGATTCTTCTGATATTGTCGCTCCATCTAGTTAGAGGTGACCAATATTTCTACCAATACAGAGCCTTCACCCCAGGACTTTCCTTCTCCATTTTCCATCATCTCTTTAACCACTTTAACAATATGTTATCCCATTACCTACCCACTTAAGCATGCAGATTATTTGGGCAACATCATCTGTTATCTTGATTATTTGGCGAATTTGTAATTTAGGTACTTGATATCTCAGAGATATTTCAAGCATAGCCTTTTCCATTGCTCTGGGTAACTTTTAATTTATGTATAATAGTAATGGTATTTTAATATACCTTTCATTTAATCGTATCCTTTGTTCAGTAAATAAAATTAACTAACTAAATGTTGTAGAAATCCTTGCATTGAAAAATCCCAACCACGTCGACCAGGAAACGTGTTAAGAACATCAGTAGAACACCTGCTTCAGCGTTCACTTTTAGAATTACCATCAGGAAGATGATCATTTAGATATCATTATCTATCCTTAAAATAATAAGTCCACTAGTAAAAGCTGCGTGTGCAATGAAAGTTGATTCCGACAGCGGTTAATAAAGCATTAAGTTTCCAACATAAATAAAGAGTTTCATGCTTAAATTGTAATAAGTATAAAAGTAAAAAGCTTTTTAATACAAACTCATTTGCAGATAGACAAGAAGCTCAATCAAGAACCCATTCCCTGGTCACAGACTATGGCACAGTTTTGCTGCGCCTCTTCCCGGCCGGACGGTCCGCCGGACACCCACTGTTAATCTAATAACAGAATTTAAGAAAATCCATTAATAACTCTTCTAAAAGGTAAAATAAAAGAACGCGCCGCAGTTGGTCGCCTTTTGTTTGTCAGTTCATTCCTTTTATCGAGTCTGGAATCCGTGTTAAATTGTATAATGAAATTCCAGGCTCACACGAGACCGTTCAATTCACATTGTCAAGATATTTTATTTTAAAAGGATTTAAAGCATTGTTTTATATGTTGGTAGTAATTAAACAATATCATACGGTTGAAGAAATTTAAAAAAGCTTTACAAAATTTGTAAAATATCTCTAATTACTTTTTAAATAGAGATACACGCATTAAATACATGTTATAAGAATATTGTCACTATATTTAAACAAAGCAAAGCGCTTGAACTATGAAAATGAGACTAACTTGCTGATCTCCCGGAACGAGGCTTAAACCTGGACCACTTAACAACTATACAAGTGTCCTACATTAATCATTATTCAACCATTTTGTATCACGAAAGAAGACTGAGTTGCAGTGGAAATGTATATTTTGGACAATTTTTTTATTTTATGATGGAGGAAGAATAAATTAAATTAGAAGTAATGTAAAGCTAAATGATTAAGAAAGAATTGCATAATTGGTTTGATTACGTGGACTCTCTGGAAGACTTGGATCAGGAAATATAGATATCGGAAGATGGTTCTCTTAGTAACCTTAACAATTGTCAACAATATTAATTAGCATGGATAAGGCGAGACATCAATTGTACAAAAGGACAAAGAAAAAAATTACATTTTTTCTTCTACACCGATTTTTAACTTCTTATTTTTCTTCGAGTAGTGTCTTCTAACAAAGGTTAGCGACCAAGTTATAGTATTCTGATTTAACCTATGCAAGATGTACAGGGTGAATATTATGTTCCAAGCCGATGTTGTTTTCGAATAACTATAAAATAGACATACGATATGCTGTTGCTAACGATATTATGCTATATGCTGCATAATGAACTTTCATTCAATTGACGTATTTCTTTTATTTCTTTTTTAGCATAAAAGAATACATATGAAATAAACGCAATTTTTTTACCAGACGCGATCTGTTCTAAATAATTACTTGTAAAGTTGTGTATTGTTAAGGTACAATCAAAAGTTATAAAAAATATTATAGTCTATAATATAGTTGGAGACAAAATGTGTAGGTAATTAGGTTAGCACACATGACAAATTAGTTTCATTTTGTATTCTACCTACATCAAGCAACCACTTTGTTCTTTTTGCGTTAAAATCGTTAATCATTATAGACCCATTAAGAAATAAAGGCAATTTATTAAATATACGCGGTGCACAAAATAAGAAAGATCTTTGGCCAAATTTAGTATCCATTTTAGGCACTAAAAGGTATTCTAAGGTTTTGCTCCTAGTTTTATTTTATTTGGATCGTGGGATGAAGTAAAGTTTTTTTTAAAAATAGTTTTATGGTTGATCTGGTAAAGAGTTGTTTTATAACCTAAACTTAAAAAGTTCTTCAGAGTTATATCTTAATGGATTTTTATTTTTCACTCTGATGACCCCATTTCTGAGCCTTAATTAGAGAATCCATTAAAGTAAGAGCTGCACCGCCCCATACACATTGCTAAACTGATGAGACTCTGACAAAGTGAATAGTATACCACTTTTAATAATGTAACATTCATGAAGCTGCTTAAAATTTTGAAAAAATAAATTAATTTTCTCACTTTGGAGCTTACTCGATCGATATGATCAGCCCATCTTAAATTGTCATCAATCGTTAATCCAAGATCAATTATCTCACTCGTTTTTACAGTTACATATTTGATTTGAATCCGAAATGCAAGTATCAATTTTAATTTTTTTTGTGATGAAATGGTTCTCTTGTTTTTTGAACGAAAAGTCAACTTGTTACAAGTTAAGTGTTAGCAAGTGATTGTCTAGAATACTTTTGATTTCTGCAGTGGCTAATTCAGCTCTTTTAAATGTTTCACACGTTTCATCATTTACAACGATTGCAGTATCATCAGCATAACTAATTTTAACTTCGTTCTCCGAAGTTTTATTTAAAAATGCAATAATATATATTATAAAGAGTATCGGACCGAGTGTGCTACCTTGAGGCACTCCATATTTAATGTACATTGGATCACTGCGAATGCCATTGATTTCTACAGTTTGTTTCCTATTTTCAAGATAATTTCTGAACAAATTCCAGTGATTTAAATAAAGTGGAGCCACCATTTATTTATTTATTTGTTATTCTTTAGTAATGTTTATAGAATCTTTAAAGTTGATATTTTAACTCAAATAAAATCATCTTCTAATTCATTTAAAATATTTTTTTTAAATGTATACTTATTTTTTCGAACGCGGTAATACAAGAGACGAAAAATGAAATATCTGAAATCTTACAATTGAAGCAAAGTTTTAAATGTCAGTTATCTATTAATGTCATAAAGTTTGTGTAAATATATACAAAATATTATAGTTATAATAAGAAGAACATGGGTTTTAGGTAAAATTTCTATAGATTTATTAAATGGGTTTTGAGACCATAGCATAGAAGTTAATAATTTGAATATTTAATTATGGCATATATTTAAATGGATTGGCTAGAACAAAAAATTACAAATCAGTTAGTGAAAATTATATGCAGTATAACAACGTGCAGTTACTATACCACCATAGGATGAATTCTGCGTAATTATATCAGTTTGTAATTGCGTAATTACGACCGTTTCTAATGTTGAATAATTTAATTTATATTTTTCCCATAATTTTATGATGTGCGCTATATGACATTCATAAGAACTAGACCACTAAATTTGCATGAAAAATTAAACAGATTTTTGTTTTTAAATTTATATTTTAATGTATTTTGTTGTCGTGTAGATATGAAAACATAGACGTGTTTTATGATCAAGGTTCTCTGTATCCTAATAGTTTTTGGTAAATAAGTTGAAATGAAAGATATCCTGAAATAAAGGAAAAAATATAGGGTGGATTTTACGTAATGGCAATGAGCAGTGGTGGAGGAGACACATCCAGTCATCCAGCCAAGTCCTCGGTTCAGCCATTGATAGAAAACTTCTGGTGATAATAAAACTCTTCTTATGTATACGACCGCCTCCTTAAAATGTATGCTCCCCTCGGGTCGTGTCTGCGCAAACTAATCCCGCATTAAGCCGGCAGCGCTGCGACACGCGTGACCCACGAACCGTGGAGAATGACAATCGATGTATTTATCTTATGTAAAATATTGCACTGGAGCCACGAACACTCCTTACGTCTCTGAACAAACAAAATTTGACAGCTTTCACAAACCGCTCACCGCACGGCTGAGTACTTTACTCATATTTGGACCATGAATAATTATTAAGCTTAAAATTATGAATCGTATTTGAAACGGTTTGAGAAATGCTTTTGAGTTGCACGGTGGTGAACGTTGCAGACAACTTTTTCATTTATTTGCAAGGTTTAAATAATTCGTTTTAAAGCCTTATTTAGGTTGAGTTAAACCATTATATAGATCTTCTGCTGTGATGAAACGGGTGGACCATAAAAATAATATATTGTTAAGCTCAAATTTACAACAAACGTCGGTATTTACTTGATAACACGAATCTTACCATTGATTACCGTTAAAATGGATTGAATTAAATTTTTTGTTGACATTTCAATCGAAGTAGATATTTTTTTAAATACTAACTAAATGTATTCATTAGAAAGATATACATAAATAATCCATTTTATCGAATAATATATTGTCGTTAGTATTTAAAAAAATATTACAGACCCATGTTCTGAACAATTACAACTTCACAATAAGAATGTGTTTTCCTTAATTATCTTAACCAAGTATTGTGCTTGAAGCTACGACGTTAAAATAGCAAACAAACTTGTTATTAGACAATAGAAAACAATATTCATACATCACGATACACAACGCGATTGAACTTGTGAATTGAAGTGAACGCAATGTTCTAAACTAAAATATTCAAGTACTCGTTCTCTAGAGGCATTTCACTGCACTTACGTATTACAACAATTTACAAACATTTAAAATCTATTCAGAAAAATATGATATAAATAAATTGTATAATTTCAATCATTTATGTCATCAACTTTAAATCTCCAAAGAAGTTACATAAGTTTATCTAATTATTTATTGTGATACCCAGCTTATGTAGACAAAATATAACTCTATATAGTATTTTGGGAACGTTTTTTCCCTTGATTCGCTCCGAGTTCGATATTGGGTAAAACTTACATACTAATTTAATGTATTAATTATAAATATATACATATAAAATCAATTTTGTCTAAAAATATTGTTTTTGCGCTAATAATACATTAATACATTAAATTAGTATTTAAAATATCACAGACCTATGTTCTGAATAATTACAACTTTACAATAAGAATGTGTTATCCTTAATAAATCTAACATACTTTGATGTTAAGATCTATTTGACACCATTTAGATGAGTGGTTTCGCATTATATTATATATTCCTACTTTAGGATCACCATTCAGTATCAAAATGTTAATTGAAATGATTTTTGTCACAACCATAAAAGTTGGATTTGCTGTATTGGATCCGATACCTTCTCTCTCGCCTTCCATCAAATAGCATCTTAACATACACATATATGTATAATAAATCAATCATCTCATTTTGTCAAAAGATAGTATCACCTGTGAGGTTACAAATATATTTTAAGTGTAAAAGTAGAAATTTCCATATTATTACGATAGCGTAGGTGTATCACACCTAGTACATAATATTTTAGACGTAGATATATATTAAAAATATGAGTCGAAATTATACAAGCTGCATGTATCTAATCTAAGCCATATCAGAGATACAGGGTGTTCAGCGGAAAAATTTCAAGATTAAATTATAATTGCTCGTAAACCTTAAGGGTGAGGTAAGTGGAAAGGGTATTGTTCGACGAGCGTGATTTACGGATTTGCTAGTCGCAGTGAGTCACTGATCGGGAGCGCACCACAGTTGAGGAATATTTAAAGTACGGTGATTCATTGGTTCGTACGCGTCGCGCTTTTTGTACTCACTTTAATATTCGACGAGTAAGTGATGGGCCGAGCAAGCAACTTATCTGGTGTTGGGTTCAAAAGTTCAGACAAGAAGGAACAATGGTTAACCAAACTCCTCCGGGACCATCAACGTCAGCAGCGAAACCAGAACATGTGGTTCAAGTTCGACATGAAATTATGCGACATATTATTTTGAAAAATAAACCACAATTCCACCCATACAAACTGCAAATCGTGCAGTTTCTCAACGAAAATAACTATTCTTTACGTGAAACCTTAGCGAGAACAATGCTGGATCGTTTTGGAACAGCACGAATGCTTGGAAACATATTGTTTACTGACGAAGCACATTTTCATATAGATGGCTATGTTAATAAACAGAACATAAGATACTAGTGCCCCAACAACACCATCAAAAACGTTTTCTTTGTCCAAAAACGACAGTGTGGTGTGCAATTCCTGCCCGAGGGATAATTGGCCCTTATTTTTTTAACCAGCGGGAGACGGTCAGTGCTGAAGTGTATTGCCGAATGATCGACAAGTTTTTGGTACCGCAACTGCAGCTATTTCCCGGGTTCAATAATAAAACACAATTTCAGCAAGACGGAGTCACTCCACACATAACTAGAGTTTCAATGAAGAAGCTGAGGGGAATTTTTCCTAATAAATTTATCAGCAAGTACGGAGACATACCCTGGGCACCTCAGTCACCGGACCTTACACCGTGCGACTTTTTTTTTGTGGGAATACCTTAAGTTGAGAGTTTACAGCAACAATCCTTGAAAAATTCAGGCCTTACAAGAAAATATCCGCCGTGAAGTTGCTGCCATTGAACCAACGCTTTGCTCTCGCGTGTTCGCAAATTTAAGATAATTTAATTGCAAGAGTGTCTTGATGGACGGTATTTAGACGATATTGTTTATAAAACGTAAAATCTGCATCGTGAAACTCAATTTTGTGTATATAAAATATGAGAATAACATTATAGTTTTTTTTTTAATTTAATATTATACTTGAAAATTTTCCGCTGGACACATTTTACAATCATTTTTTAAAAGTCGTAGTTATGCGATTTTTTCGATTAATTTAAATATTTTATTTATTGACAAAAGCGGCCAGACTTTTTATTTGGTAAATGATTTAGATATATAATAATAATGGGTCTTTTGTGCAAATATTTATTTTGTTATTATTGTTATTAACTTAAAGATATCATGTTTTTGAAAAAATCTTAAACTGTAAGATTTTCCGTAATGGTACATACTCCTTAAACATTTTCAATTAGACTAGGTCTCTTACAAGTGTATATGTGATCAACGTATATCAATAACAGATTTCATAAAATAAATTACCAAATAGTTGTCCACAATGATAACATTATTTCCCAGCAACCGCTCGATCCTAGTCTGCAGGTACCGTAAAAGGCTGCAAATTCACGAACTTTGCAGAATCTTATACATCCGTAATAATGTACTGTACAATCAATGTAATGATTCTTCATCGCGAGATCATTTCGCTACCTTCCCACGATCTCTCTCATCTCGGAGTGAACCGTTTGAGTAATGGATCACATCACAAGGGCCTCAATTCAATTGGCTTCGAAATAAAACCTTTAGATCCGTAAGTTATGGCACATGCAAGCGGACGGGTTAAAAACGACTCCGACTATTTCAATCAATGCTTTCAGAAGTACTGCTACCATTGTGGGAAAGATTCCATTGTAAATACCTTTTGTTTTAGCCGCATAATGGATAGAACGGTCCATCGATAAATTAAAAGATCTCCCGTTGATCTACAGACGCTTTTGGTAGCGTCCACTTATCAAAAGCACAGCCTCCCATCTGTGAAAGCCTTCATAATTAATCAAATTAAGTGTAATTAAAACGATGTAATAGCCTTTGTAAGGCTATGCTACAATGAAGTATGCTCTACAAGATTTTCAATGTATTTTAAATTATTTATAGAATGTTTCAATCTCAGAGTTTGGTAGTTTTGTAAGAAGTATTTACGGACTGCTATTGTATTGAGTAGGCTGACCTTGTTTATTGTTGCTCTGTACGGAACAAATTACGATGATAAACCGGTAATTTAGTGGTTAAGATTCTCGCCTTTTAGATCAAATACTAGGATGCAACCTCCTCGGTTTCAAACTTTCATAATGCAAGCAGTTGATTAACTCCAAAAATTACAGAAATATTGATTTCAAACCTATGGATTTGAAAACATCGGCATAATTATGTTAAATAAAATTTTAGCAGGAATGTTTAGATACACAAGATGCATATTACGTCAATACGCTTCAAACTAACTAAGCTATGAAAACATGACTCACTTGGCAGTCTCACGGGACAAGGTTCGAACCCCCGACCACTTGATCATTAAGCAAGTATCATAGTGCCAGAAAACCGTGGGCAATATTACCACACGTTCATATTCTGAGGTATTTTAAAATTATTTTATTTATACACCAAAGTGCGATGTTCGTCCACAGTCACTTCACACGCGTGTTTATCTATTTATTCGATATGCCTGAACCATCTAAATCATTATTCATTCAATCTATTACTTCATCTCGGTTTCATATGATTTTTTTACTTGTTTTCTTTCCCGTTCGTTCATTTGATATTTTAAATAATTTCATTGTCACTATAATAACCCTTTCTGTATTAATAGAAATTTCGCTGCAATACTCGGCTATAAATTTTTAAAAGTTGACAAAAGACTAAAACTATCCGCTACATTCTTAACTACATCATACAACGATCACAATGATCGACAGTTACTATTAACCCTCAGATCTGCATATTCCGGTGCTTTCTCAATAATATTTGTCACTTTGTTAAAAATAACTGTCTTCATTATAAGTACCAGACGAATTTTGCAACCTGAACAAATACCTGTAATAAATTATGAACTTTATACGCAAATGTCACAAATGCGGTGACTACCACTTAATACACATTCATGTGTATTAACCGCGAGGAAAAGATTAATCTAAATCATTAAATTAGTGTGCGTCCGTCCTGACAAAGAAACAGTAGTATCTAAACCGGTCGACGTTAAATTTAATAAAAGTATCATTGATTGATTTGGCAGTTATTTCGTGGTGTAAAATTTTAATTTAAAAATATATAATTTTTATATTAAATACTAATTAATTAGAAAGATATACATATAAAATCAATTTTATCGAAAAATATTGCGCCACCGGGATTCGAACCTGGATCTCTTTCTAAACCGGTGAAGTTACATTATCCAACTATGCTACAGTGACATTATTTTTGACGATAAATTATCGAACTTATGTTACATCTATCGTTCCATTATTTGAAAGCCATCTATTTTGTTTTTACGTAATCTCAAACACCTTTGAGGAAACCGATAGCAGACGCTAGAATTAACAATTTATTTTTATTAAATTTTTGGGCACATTAATACAACTTATATATTATTAGGAGAACACATTCTTATTGTGAAGTTATATTCAAATAGTGGAACGATAGATGTATTCATTTGAAAAAATGTAACATATAGGTTTGAAAATTTGTCGTTAAAAATAATGTCGCTATAGCATAGTTGGATAGTGGACCTTCTCCGGTTTGGAAAGAGATCCAGGTTCGAATCCCGGTGGCGAAATAACAATATTTTCATCAAAATTGATTTTATATATATATCTTTCAAATTAATACATATAATTAGTATTTTAAATATCGCAGATCTATGTTCTGAATAATTACAACTTTACAATAATAATGTGTTCTCCTAAAAAAATTTATATTGAATTTGACACACAATTTTTAAGTTAATATCACTACTAGTTTCGGAAAGAGCAGTCCTTCCTATGTACAGGTGTAAATTGAACTAAATTAAATAGAGTTGGGTATGGGGGCCGTAAAAGTGAAAGTGACTAAATTGTTTCTTGGCATAAAATCGACATCGATAAAACATCAAATGTGATATTATTCATCAATGTTTTTTGCGAATTAAAATTTTTCTGGATTTCTATTTCCATTTCAAGATTATTCATAATTAGTCCTCTACATGGTACTGAGTGAAGTAATTTTAGATCATGGCTGTCGAAAGAATAGTTGGTTGCAATAATATGATTAGCGAATTCTGAAAAACTATTATTTTTCAGACAGCGTCGATGTTCTTTAATTCGCGTATTTAAATTTCTCACAGTTTGACCAATGTATTTATTGTTACAATCCCCGTAATATTTGATAAATCTCGCTTTTAGAATTAAGAAGAATTTTTTCAATATTAATATTTGTGTAAACTGCGGGTCTGATGTAGGTAGGAAAATAATGTGTAATTTTAGTAGAATTCGAATCCGTGTATGTAATTTTTCGCCAAAGAGAATTATCGGTGGTTTCCATAAGTATATTATTATTTTTATATATTAGCATGCAATTATGACCGTTATTAATAGCAATTTGATTATTTAAATTTCGTTATCATAATCAGTGGTATAACCTGTAGATGGGATGGGCTGCTCTTTCCGAAACTAGGAGTGATATTAACTCTAAAATTATGTGTGTGTTGTAGTCAAAATAAAAAATATATATTTTTTAAATTAGTGAAAATAGTTTATACAAAGTTTACTGTTTTTTTAAATATTATATTATCGTTACATTACAAAAAACACATTAAATCATCACAAAATAGGTAAGAGGTTAAAATAATTATTTTTGAAAAATCTTTCACTAGCACCCAGTTTACTTACAAAATATTGCTCAATATTTTATTTCCGTAATTAATTTATGAAGCTTTTAGCCTTTCCTATTTTAAGTACAAGTCTTGTAACTAATTGCTCTATTAAAGTTAGTTCCTATTACTCGACTCCGGCCGAACCATCCGAACTATGATTTATAAACCACATTTAATGTAATGGTGTCGTGTTTGAACGCAGGAACTAAATGAATTTATTGCTCGCATGTTAAACGCATAATTAATGAATCATTACTTCAAACATTCCTGACAAATCTAACATATTTATTTATTTTTTTATATTTCTTTTAGTTTTTTACGGCTCGTGTAAATCTGTCGATACTCAAAAAAATTAAATATAATAATAATCACGTTTTTGTTATAAAAATAATAGTTAACACCCTAAAGTATGTTATTAAATATCATGCATTGTTTAAAATGGGCCTTTATTGACAAAATATAGTAATTATAAAAAATAAAAACGACGATTTCATTCAATTTTAAGAGCATTAAATTAGTTTTTGATTAATAGGTTTAAGGGGTGTACGAGGGACTGATATCTAGTCTAAGTAATAAGCATGAAGCACCATGAAGCAGTTACAATAGAACAGGCTAATACAGAGAATATCAAACGACCAACGCAATGAAATATATATAATGACTTTAAATACGCAACGTGGATTGTCAGAAATCTTCTTAAACCTGAAACTACGGACCCGCAAGCGTCAGGCAGATGCCTAATAGACTGGATTACAATGGCGCTCTGTAGCGACGCGGTCATGGATTTCCGAGTCCCACGTTTACTAGAGAGCTTTTCCGGTCGACAAAGGGATAATAGTCAACAACCAATACATAATATCATTATTTAGAGTAGGTGAGATATGCTTGTTTCACTGAGCGGAAAGCTATTTTCCTAGTGAAATGGTCGGAGGTTGGAACTTCGTCCCAAGAGACCACCAAGATAAGTGGTTAGTCCTATTTATAAACTGAAAATAAAACCACGCTTTTCAATATAAAAATTCTTTTTTTTTCCTTTGACTACGTATAATTGTGTAATTTACATTGTTATATTTAACACATTAAATTTTATATTTAATTTTATTCGATAAAGATCTAAATACGCAGTTTCACGAATGTACACCACATTTTCATCTTAAGTTGGTACAACTTGATGCATTTTTATTGGTAAAAAATATTATATAATGTAGTGTAGTATATTTGCTGGCTGTCCGCAAATAAATAACTTCTCGGGTTAGTTTCTTAAAAATATAGCTTCGGTTTATGAATTTCTTAAAAATTTTATTACAGCTCTAGCTCGTTATTTTGTATTGAATTAAAAATATTAAAAAGTCTAAAACTTTATTAATAAGTGTTTTTATGTTTTGCTATTTGTTATCCAACTTACGATTATTTTCTTTGAATAATTTCTACTTTCGTAATTTGGTCATCAAATAGTTGACGCATTGTATAATATTTGTATATTTGATGTTATATTTTAGCTAAACAGGCATAGTTCCATAGTATATATATTAAGAATTGTAAAAAATCAATAGATATTAAATAAAAATTGAATAAATTAACTTATAACTAATACTCATCTCAATATGTTGCACGTAGAATATGATATATTTCACCGGAATGAAGTATCAATTTCTATTAAAATGTGGATATGTAACCATAATTTATAAAGGTACATTTTTCAAAACAGTTAACAAAATAGTCTATTATCAGAACTTTGAAAATTAGAGCAACGTAATGCGGCTGATATGAATATTATATAGGTAGACTTTGATTATTAAAATAATGATAAAAAGTTTAATTGATATGCGAGAAGATTCAGTTCAGAAAAAGTGACTCTCAAATGACGTCCTAGAATGGGTTTTAAACACTTGTACTTAAAATAATTATACTTATACTTTGGTAATCCTTTTGTCAATGAAAAAAAATTAAAAGCAAATTACTTAAGTTTAAAAGGATACATTAGTGTAACTCGTACTCTACATTCCTACAATTGTAAATTGTTTCACCTTAACCGATGAACAAATGACATAAAGCACTTATTAAAAAAATCATTCTAGTAGTGATCCTTGTACGGATTTGAACGGCGATCATAAAGCACTGGGATGAAGCCGAGAGATGGGTTTATTACTCAAATGCCCTCCGAAGCATGGAGCAGTTCTCCCTGACGAATCCTCGGTTTGATGCCCACTTGAACCTCGTGCCCCTGCAGAGCGTTATGGCTGCGCAATAAACCGATTAGACTTTAACGGCTCGGCATTTAACATCATCAAATTAATAAATTTGGCCCTCTCGCCAGCACCGAGTGTTCGCGTGTCTTCCGCAGAATCAAGAGGAGATAAACATTATTTTATTATTAAGGGACTCATTGATTTATTTATTTATAATTACAACTATTTATAGTCAGATAAAATTCTGTTTTCCGTACTTTAGATCAAAATCCTTTTTTTTTTTCTCGTAGTAGCCTTAATCAGATGAGTCTCGGATTGTAATGCATCTCTACAAGTTCCGGTTCTGGATCGACCTTAAGCTGACTCCAGGAACTCTCCAGCCAGATGTATCTTATCTATCCATCGTTTGGCACTCTACCAGATCTTATTCGGTCCAAAGTTGTGCACAAAATTATCTCATTTTCTAGGCTATAACTGTTGCGCATAAAGTCGCCGAAGAATTAGAATTTATTTTTTTTCTGCTTTAAATAAAGCTTGATGGGGTTGGATTTGTTGCAGGTATTTGTGAGTTGAAAAATGATCAGAATAGCAGAAGCGAAAAAGAAATACAGAAAATAACGGTTATACCCAACAAGCAGTCACAACGAATAAACGAAAACAATTTATTATGAAAAATAGCACCACATGAATATGAACGCCGGAACCTAACGAAAAGAGACAAACAGTAATTGGAAGCCTTTATATTGACTGTTTAAGTACATTAGAGTGTGACAAAAATGACAACATTTGGGAAGAAATATAAGAGAACAGATTTATCCTGGAGACGATAGCGACAGCGAAAAATGTTTGAGTCATATTCTTCGACACGACACATTCGTGGCGGAAGACAGTGATGGAAGTAAAGACGAAAGAAACCAGAAGAATAGACCAAGGAAAACTATAATAGATACAGAACTATCGAAAAGCAAATGACCTGGCAGAAAACAAGGATCGATAAAGAGAAGTACAGCGACAAAAGATGTATGTTAAGAAGAACGAGTATATGACCTTATTTTGGTCATCGTTGGAATTTTCCTATTCTGAGGAAAACATTTTAGGACTCTTAATTTATGTAGATTTAAATTAAATTCAAAAATACGAGACAGGACAGCTCAAAAAACTCAACACGGAAGACCATAAAAATTAAATAACATTTATAAATCGAATTTTGTTCTCTTTATTTCGTTAAACAATCCATGGAAAACTCCATGTTTTCAATACAACGACATTCTTAGTCTAAGATAAGATAAATACGAAGACAATATTCTGAATTGTAGGGCTCACCTTGCAGGGCGCAAATTAAAATTTGTTGCAGCCCATGAATCTCGGCAATAAACGTGTCAGGGTGAGACCACAATAAAACTTCATAAGTTATCATTTCTCAGGCCCCACACCCTGAACCCAGCTCCGGCATCCAGGACTCTTCTCGTTTTCATTTATTGCGTGCAATTAATTGCATCTCATTACGTTTTATGCACATAATTAAAATACTGCTTTAAGTACACTTTGATTACCTAACCTAATGCATATTGTGCTCTTCTATAAAAAGATATCAAAACACAAACATCATTAAAATAAGATGAGATATTTATATTGGATTATTGCAATAAAATAAGTATGGTGGGAGTTAAATCGGAGCTTAAAGGAAATTCATAAACGTGTTAAAGTGTTATGGATATTTGAAGGAAACTCCAAAGGGTCCCATCATATCCCGGAATCGTTTTTAGAGTTGTTTACTCTCGTTTCGATTCCACTCAACAAACCAACAGTGTAACAGTACTTTCAGTTATTGTATCAATAGGTACATTAGTTTAAAAGACTCTTTGTTAGTGTAAGGTAGCTCAGTGGAAAGAACAGTCTCTTATATCTCAATCGGCTGTGGGTAACCAATTCTGACTATGAGGGTAGTGCGAAGGTGGATTGTTTTCTCAAATTAGAACAGGTTTGAGGAAAAAGAATATATATTTTATGATATAAACATATATGATATTGAATAAAACAGGTAAGCTAATCGTAGTTTATTATCTTGAAACTTACAACTAGAGATGAAATGATGAGATGATTACCTAATACTTAATTATAAGTCTCGTAAAGGTCCATCCCTTTAAATAAACATAAAAAGGTTACAACTATCAAGGCGCACGGCTGTGCTTGGTAATACAATTTCACTATAAATACAATTTCTACACCAATGGTTCTAGGATCATTTCTCAAGATAGTTGATGCAACAATAATCAGTATTTCGTATACATAGCACCTGGCAAATGGCTCGCCAGCCGGAGATTAGGATAATGTGTAGGACGGCGTCAGGATGATGGTGTCGGCTGATGAATACGTATTTCGCAGAGGATATGACGAGTAGATGTCCAAAACAGTGATCAAAAGACAGAGATGGAGATGGATTCTGGGTCTGCTGGTGTCACTACGCTTGAAGTAGCCAGGGACCGGGACTTGTTTTAACCGATTCGGTCACAAAACGATTAATTAATTAAATTAAGGGTCTGAAATATATTTTTCAACCCTCTTCAATTCCTCGCACGCACATTCACATGTTTATATGCATCCTCACACATACACACACAAATATTAAGGCCCATGTCCACGAAAGAAGACATCAGATGGGATAATCTCAGAGATTTGGTTGAGGTACATCTCCATACCGTATACATGTGTTGAGATTTTCATCTGAAGATAAGCTTGAGATTAGTAACAGCGAGATTTGATACGTTTCTACCTATTCTGAAATTGAGACATAAATCACAATATATTGATATTAGGCGTTAAATTGCAAACATTTATTCCGTTTTAACTGTTACTAAGGAGATTCAAAATCACCCAACTAATGTATAACGACATTTGAAGTTTGACGAGCATGAAGTAAGGCGCGAGATGGCAAATCTCTAAGACAGTACACGGACACTACGATAGTTGAAAGTGGAAGTCTCCAAGGAATCTCACGGGAGCAAAATCCGTTTAGATTGTCTGGTATCGAAAATTTCATTCGTTAACATCGGCTATTAACAACATGCATATTCTCCTGTGATTTCTACTTTATTTATATTTTTATTAATCTTAGTTTGCAATTGACCTTTCGTATGTATAATATAATCCATATTTAATACTATTATATATCAAAGCGCTACTTACTTCTATATAAATTATTCATTTTTGTAAAATCTCTTATTAATCGGAAAATATTTGCCAATAATGATCATGTAAACTATATTTTCGACCTAGCTCTAACTGAGCTGACAATGTACTATGAAATAGTGATAAATGTAATTTATATCGTTCGCATTGTCCGGAACTGAATAATTTATTCCGAGCAAAATGTCTGTACGTGATATACAACAATACATGTGTATATAATATATAAATATAAACATAATATATTTAAGTATTTATTTTCCATCTCATTAATATTGAACAAATATAAATATATTTTTTTATACTTTATTTAGATTGGATAAATATTTATAGCAATTCAAGGGGTTCGAGGTAGGAAGAGTTGGCTTTGATTTTCGCAAGGTCTTAATATGGAACGAATGGTATTCAATTTAATACTCATCTATTTATATATATATATATATCTCATTAGATGGGGCGGTGTGACCAAGAAGTGAGATGGATACTTTTATTACGCGCATGTCGTATACGCATGTAAAATTATAAAATTAGGAGTGAATGCAATGTCGTTTCGATAATAATATTAAAAAGGTGACGCTCATACTTTATGATATCCACAGACTACCACATTCCTCGTTTCAATATTTTAAATTTGGTGTCACCCACGTAATCATTTTGGTACCACTTACGCAATCAAATAGCTCCGCGACATTTTTAAAATATATGAAAATTTAAACACTGACAATATAATATGCAATAATGTAAAAAAAAGCCTTGTGAATACAAAAAATTAATTTTCAAAGAGTAAATGCTTTTAATGTTGCATAAATGTATCATAAGCTATAGGATGTATGTTTCCACAAATAATGTGTGTAAAACGCCCCTCATTCTGCAACTAATGTTCCAAAACCCTCTTCTATATGCACAGTTTACTTCATGTCAATTAATTGACTGGTCTGTGATGATGATGGCATCTCAGAAGTACAATATGATCGCTATAAATATGACTCGATCGGTTAACCAGATATTAGCCATGTTAGACTCCATATCAGTAATCGAGTAGCTTGTGTGTTGCAAACGTGGGCAGATTTTTTACGATACCCAAGTAAATAAATATATTCACCCACGGACGTGAGTGATAAGAACCCAAAAATATTTATTTAAGCAAACTCTTGTCTAAATGGTCACACGAAATGGTTGCATTGAAATTATTCGATTATCTAAATTTTAAAAAATATCTCTCTTTTATTTGAGCAGTGTTCAAATCGTCATACCATTGTCCATTTCTATTCTGTTTGTCTGTCTATTTGTCACCAAAATTTCTGGTAGGTTTCTCATTAATCAGTGTACAACACTTTATCTTTGTTTTCCACTCTGCTGAATTGTTTCTATTACATCCAAGTTGGAAACTTTACTTACTATTTCTTTCACCCGCCTCACATCTCAAAAGCTTTCAGAATATTTGTTGCCCTTAATTTATGATTCATAAGTAAAGAATGATTCATGCTCGAGATGAATGATTGAATGAAATTTGTCGGTGTTGTTTATTTAATAATATATTTTTTTTATGGTCAGTGGCAGCCCTGTTTTTCTGAGTGTCATGCCCTGTCCCGCGACTCTCTCACGGTACAGACAGCCCTGGGGTACAGATAGTTCTGTAAATAGGGAGGGGGTCAATCTCGGAGCCCCCCACAAGAAAGCGGCGCGCCCATGACCGGACACTCACTGAACAGGGAAGGAGCCGGCACCGGGCGCCCGATTTCCCAATATTCTTTACAAATCGTTCTACGTAGCGCCATGGAGAAATTAGAAGGGTAAATAAAATTCCAAATAATACTTCGATATTACAAGTACTTATTTCTAGCATTACGAATCCTAATTGTATCGTAACAATTTATATTGTTGCAGGAAATAATTTAATTCCCCTTCTTTTCTCTTCTTTTCTTTTCTTTACTTTCCTTCTTTTATCTTTCCTTCTTCATTATTATCCGTCTTTCCATCACCTCTTGCAAACTACTTATCATGGTCTACCTGAAAGAAGAAGATTCGTGCGTAGACCGCCGGTTGAAGGAGTATCCTGACCAATTGCCAGGCACTTGGAAACGGTGGTGGATGCTGCTTCCAGGAGACCAAAATGCAAGAAGATGATAATAATTTTTACGACAGACGCAAGAAGTATCGCCCAAAGTCCAAGAACTTTATATTTAATGGTATTATTGTCGTCGCCGGAATTATGTAACTCCATAATGTATTATATTTTATATATTTAAAAAGTAATAATTCTTTATTTTGTTTGATTCTTTTAATAAAATTTAACGTAAAATCTGTTAATAATGTTTTTATTATGAAATATCACCTTTCATAATTTTTCTGTTTAGTAAAGTTTATTTTCCCAGAGGATGGTTAAGGTGGATCTAGACATTATGGTAAGTAGGTAGTATCTGATTTACGTTCTCACATATCATGCTCTCCGCTGTTACTGGTCAGTGGAGAATAGTCCGCCAGAACACACCTTACAATTAACACTAAAACAGTACAACTTAACTTTAATTAATACAAGCTAATAGCCAATCAGTCCTATTCTTAAAATACTTTATGGCGATGATGCGACATACATGTCACACACTGTCAAGTCTGCCGCGAGTGCCGAACGAGGCGACAGATTTTTGTTGCTGGCTTATCAGAGTGAACACTACCACCAGCATTTGTAGGAAAATATAATCAAAGATTCTTAGCACAAAATTTAATAGCTATTAATAGTAAATAATACATGTCTACTAATCTAAATAGAAGAAACAAATTTTACTTCGAATATTCGACATGAATATAAATGATTAACAGTGTACTTGTAATTCATAACTTATCCTTCCGGCAAGAAAATGTTCCGGGTTCGAGTCCCAGTGGTAATTAGGTATATTTTTTCAACAATAATATTTTATCTGTGCATCTTTCTAATATATTTTAATTATTATAAAAGAAAGATCTAAAAAATTTCAACTTCACATTAAAAACATTGACAGTGGCAGCCGGCCCTGCTCCAGACAATAATCATAATCATTGCGGCAGGGCTTGTTATCCCAGCTTTATTAAGTCAAACTTTATGATCACACCATCTTGTAGATGCCACTAAGGACCATTATCGTACAATAGAAATTATATCTCCAACCGGAACGTTTTATATACGTCGATTATTCAATAAATTTATTTGCAAACATATCAGAATTTATGGCGTAATTATATTTGCTATTTCCTTTTGAACCTAATTATAATGTTGCCAGTTTGTATAAAAACAACTATTGCAAAAATTAATAAATAAAATGCACTGGGTATTGTAGCTTTAAGGTGAAATACAACTCCCATTACCAATTATACACTTTTGCATCTTTTATATTCTATCAACATAATTAAGTATATTATATTATTTCAATATAGAAAGAAAGACTTCCCTTCATGATGCTAAGACGTACTCAGACGTCGATGTAATGGTAAGACACTCGCCTAGTGATCAGTGTTCGGGGGTTCGAGTCTTGTGCGAGGAGACCAGCAAATTAGTTCTATATTCATAGCACAAGCGTTTCGCTTAGCTAGAAAATTATAATAATAGTGATGTGATGTGTATTCCGTGTACGCTTAAGTTTCTTGTCAACTTTCTGCTATCGAATGAAATATTACAGTTTTTAAACTATTTTTACATTTGAAATGTTGTTAAGGTTTCTTATTTCAGCGGGTAATGCGGTTTTTGAAACACCTTTTTTTAGCATCCTTTCACGGTAGTAGTAGGTAACCTTCAATTTTCCTACAGGGTAAGATATTTAGCTACACTATTCTGTACAAACAGAGCACTCCATACTTCTCATACACTTTTGTTGATTGTTGATGTTTTAACTGCTCTAACAGGACCATCTTTAAATATCTACACTACCTGTTCTGTATAGTTATCGTACTTATACTAATTAAATGTATTAATTAGAAAGATATACATATAAAATCACTTTATCGAAAAATATTTTTGTTGCGCTACCGGGATTCGAACCTGGATCTCTTTTCAAATCTTACTGTCGCAGTACCATAGTTGATAATGCACCTTCCCCGGATTGGAAAAGATTTTCATTCCGAAAAGAAATCCAGGTTCGAAGCGCAACAACAATATTTTTCAACGATATCTTTATAATTAATATATTTAATTAGTATTTAAAAATCACAGACTTATGTTCTGAATAATTACAACTTCACAATAAGAATGTGTTCTCCTTAATATCGTACTTATGTTATGATAATCCATAATAATATTACGTTTCCCCATCTATTTCTATAACTCTCTTGACGCCTTGGACGTTGTATCATTTGCCAGTATCCTTAATTGGACGTAGTGCCAGTATGGCTGTATAGTGCTTGATTAAACGGCCAGGTCTGTGAGACATGAGCATGGCAAAAACAAATATGTTTATAGTATCTAAATGCGACGCGACATGTTAAATTTTTTCTGTTTTGTTATGTATTACGTTACAGTCAAAACAGAAAGCTGTCGTGAGTAATTGTTGGTTATGATAATATAACTTTTGATTATGTTTACGACCTAATATTTATCAAGATCTGCGTGGGAATATTTCATCTTAACTTATAATTTTAATGTGTTCTAGGTTGAATGAGAAAATCATTCATGCTATAATCTGCGAACATGCGATATTGTATATAGTATGAAATAGTACATAAAATTTCTCGAACACCCTGAAAGAATTCTTACCCTGGTGACAAAGCCGCACAAGTTGTCCGCAGGGCCTATCTGTTGCCGAGGTTAGCAAAGCGAAGCCGGCCCAATAAAGATTTTTGGAAACAAAATATTACATTTCGAGAAAGAGCACAAAATATATTGAGCAACATAAATCCGAAAATTGGAGATAAATGAACTCTGTCACGGAGTTCTCGGCTCGCGTTTCGCCTTCAGAGTTCCAGCAACAATGATTAATACAAAGCCTTCAGAATTATTAATGCGCCGCGGGAAATTGAATATTGAATTGATTTATCGAATGCCACAGCCTTATCTTAATTCTAAAACACTCAAACACAATACCACTTCAAGCCTCCAATCCGACCACACTCGTCTCATATCTTTAGTTGGATTATCAGAGTGAAACGGGAAGGAGTGTCTGAAATTTTTTTGTGATTTACGTTGTATTTGGGGTGTAATCTGTGAGTCATGACGTGGAAGTGCTGTTTAAGTATTGTGTACTATTGCACTGTAATAACCCAATGACATTCGCTTGTGCATTTTCACAGTACTACACAATATTGAACCATCGAGTTTCAGACATAATTGATGACAATAATAACCGAGTCATTTATTATATAAAAAACAATTGAATTAAAAACCTACAATCAAAAATGTTTGATTTAAAATTAAAAGAACTGTACTAAGTTTTGTTATGCACTTTAAAGCTTAATGAACTGCGAGAAGTAATATGTTTTGACAGTAAAAATTAAATCTAATGGACACGGCGACAGGGTTGACAACTGTGCCGGGCCTTAAAGCTGAGAGGGGCCCCAAACCGTAATACAGGCAGTTCTCGATTTACGAACGAGTTTCGTTCTTTGAGGTCGTTCGTTATATATTTTTGTTCGTTATGCGTTAAAACACCTAAATATGCATTTTTTGCGTATACGATATATACAAGTTAGTGGTCATTTTTACATATGAAAAGCAGTGTATCAACCATGGAATGTATGTTTTATTATAACAATACGCAGCGAGCATACAATAAGTTAGAAAATATACTAAGAGAACACAATATATGTATAGTATTAGTTTATAAGTTGTAGAATTAAAAACATAAGCAAAATATATACGTACGTATACTGTACATTCAACTTTTATTCATTCAAATTTTTATCAGTGTTTGTTGTTTTCACATGCGTCATTTTACGCACTCGTAGTAGATAGTTGAACTTCCGACGAAACGATTGCGGCTGGTTCGACCATTTTTTTAAAACATAACTAGATGGATGACTGCACACCGAGTTTATTTTTTCCTTAAAAATATCATTATAACATATCAGTGAATCATAAACGCCTCTTTTTACATTCGCAATTTTCGCCATTCTTCAAACACTGCCAATCCCTTAAAAATTAACATAAAAGCTGCAGCTATTTTCTGCGTCGTAAATGTTCTGAAATGTAAACTTTCAAGTTTTTTTTGTACTTTTTATGTGTTATATTTGCTTATATTTCAATAAACTCATCAGTCTTGTCAATTTCTCATAACAAGAGTCCAACACCTCTTTTCCATCAGTTGAGTCCAGTTTGAGTTCCATTTGATTACCCAGTCCAATAACTTTGTGCGTTACGTTAACATTTACCATACCATGATATAAACTACCAGAACGCAGCCATGCTGTTAACTTGTGTTACCGTAAATAACAATTAGAAAAAATGTTTTTATTAGCCTAAATGGCTTTAATGGCACGAATTTATTGTAAATACTGAGCATTCAAATTTGAAAAAATTATTAATAATATTATTTATAGCATTCATTAAGTTCTATACAGTGTGTCCTACCTTCTTATCTCTCTTCATTTAATTAGTGAGAAAGAGATAATTATATTTGTATGTTTGTTGTTCTTTTCACTGTGAAAATAGTGTGTGATCTCTGTCTTTCATATCACAAACGGTATTTTTACCAACGTATTAATTTTACAATGAAGTTAATGTTTTATACGATTCCCTTTTCATAATTGTTTTTTCACTAGTCATTCCTAAGCGCTAATCTTTTCTTCAGAATTATCTAAAATATTAATTTTATGTTGTATGTATTTTACGAAATATTACAGATTTAATATAATGGTAGACCTGTGTTAATGCATGGTTGGGAAGGGTTAATAAAAAAATCTGAAAAATGTGACGTTCGTTATAGCGAATGTTCGTAAATCAAGAACATTGATTAATTCGTATTATGTACTGAAAATGTGTTTGTAAGTAAAGTATGGAGGTCATGCTCACTCACATTTATTACGTTTCATCCCTTTACACTCACTACAAATCTGCAAATACACTTAAACAAATTGGTTTTAAACGATGAAGTATTTTATTTTAGTTTTTTCTCGGGCCATTATTGCTCATTATTTACATGGTTACAGAAAAGATTTTGCAGATTGGATTTATGGACAAATGTTTTTGGGATTCATGTCTCTTTTTCTAGTCATACTAGATATAACAGATATATTGCATAACATTTTAGGGATAGATAGATTTTAAAAATTTGGGTTAAAAATGTTCAAGCTGCCTTATCTTAACCACGTTAAAGATATAAATATTTTTTAAATATCATAGCTGTGCGATTATTTCGATTAATTGAAATATCTTATTAATTCCAAATTGTATATTAAATACAAAACATAAAAGATCATCGAACTTTCACTATATTTGTAAGATGTTTTAGGATCTGAAGTACATACTTTTAGGCTAACATGACTTTGTACAAATTTCATACGATAAAATTTTCCGTAACCGTACAGAATATGTACATACTCCTTAAAAAATTTCGACTAGTAATTTAATCAGGTCAATCATAAAATATTGTGTACAACGCATAAAATATTGTATACTGTATAATAATACTTTGAACACATCTAGGGAGAGACCTAAAACGATCCGAGCCCCAATATTACTGTCGCCGGCGGATTCTAACCTAATTTAACTTAGCTTAACTGTATTTATTCCGAATAATGATAAAAGACAAATATCCTTCACTGAGCCCTTTCAGATACAAATTAATTTCCCTGGATATAAATAATATTAACTTCTTGATTATGTGTAATTTTTAGAAAATTTTCAGTGTGAATAAAAAATAGGACCTATCATTAGACATAACTAATTGTCAATCCCAGATACCGCCGCCAACTGACCGCTCGCTGTGATATAATGTATATTAAGGATCAATAAAAAGTAATTAATTCAATAAACAATTAAAGCAAATGCATAAAAACCTAGTAATCATGAATTTTAAGTGGTATCCCTAACTACCCTTGGTTATTTGAAAGGGCGTCTGATTAACATTAAAAAATACAATATATAAATAATTTTATAGCAGCTTTTTATATCATATATTTTCTTGATATAAATCATAAGTAATAAAAAATGTAAAGATTCACACAAAGAACAAAGCAAAAAAAAAAACACAAAATAGTGAAACTCGCAAGAAAGAAAATTTAATGGCGGCCGCACAGAAAAACAAAATGACGTCTCTTTGTTTGATGCGTGACGCCAAAGGATCGAAAAAATACAGTGTTGTCAGTCATAGTGAAATAGGTGCTTAAAAAATAATTTTCAAAATCATCGTCCATTCAAATGGATAATGGATGAGAAAGGGTTAAAGATATATCTAATAGAAATACATTTATTTATACATTTAAAAATGAAACAAAACAACACAAAATTTTGGTCACCACAGACTAGTAAATGAATAGACATGAAATAAAGTGTACATATAGGAGAGGGATTTAGAATATTAGTTGTGGGATGAGGGGAATGCTACACACATTCTTGGTGGAAACATAAATCTGTTAGTTTATGACACATTTACGCAATAGTAAAAGTATTTACTCTTCGAAAGTTAAATCTTTATGTAAACAAGACGTATTTTTTACAATAATTCATATTATATTATCAGCGTTTGAATTTTAGTTCCAATCGAGTCATATTTAAAAAAATAAGTCGCGGAGCTATTTGATTAGTGGGTGACACCAAAATGAAAATATTGGGACAAGAAAACATCAGTCCATGTCTATATATTTGGTGGTCCGTAGGGTCATCACTGATAGAGATATTATACTCAAATAATACGGTATTTACTACTTCTTCTACTATCTTCTTCATAGTTGGTCCCCAATATTCTACTCAAATTCTCCATTCGACTTAATTTTGGGTAGAGTACACTAGCGAGGAGATCGTACCGTCCAAGTATTCCACTATCGAAGAATAGTGGATAATGCATCCTCAACACCGAGCTCTTTTCAAAATTTGACTCAACTTTAAATATATTATAGCGCCTGTGTGATATTTTTAGCAGTCATTTTTTTAAATTATTATTATAGACTTATTTAATCCAAGACTTTTATATTTTCATTGAAAAAATTATTTTTGGATCTAATATTTCACTTCATCGCCCTCCTCAATACGAACTGTGATCTAGTAAGACGGACTGGGAATAAATTAAAAAAATAATATATACTTCATATTATTCATACTTATTTTTTATTCTCAATTTAAAAAATTATCTTGAACAACTGCTTGTAAACTTTGCCTATCTTAACGCAGTATAGTCAAGGAAAAGGGCATTGTGCAAAATAAAACTGATAAATAATTCAGAATATGAAAAAAAAAAAAATTTTTAAGTATACGAAATAAAACAATAAAAGTAGCAATAAATTTTATTAATATTGTGATTTTTTAAATCAAATCGTTCTTTGATAATTAAACCATAGTACACAAAACCAAATTTTAATTTTCAGATTGTTTTTTAAATATGTGGTATTCTAAAAGTGTAATAATCGTATTTCGTCTATTATACAGTAAGAGTGACCATTTTATTGTACTTAAAACATAAATTTAAATAAATCTAGGTACGTACTATTAATTAATTAAATTAAATGATGTATTATTTTCTATGGCGGACTGGATCTTATACCTACAACCTAATAATGCGGGTATAAAAAGAATATATTATTGTTAATACAGCTAATATCCAACGTATGAAACACTTTTAAAAAGAAACAAAATAATATTTTAACTCGCATACTTAACTGGATCATAAACAAATATCGACAGCCATTGTGCAAACACCTTAACGATCCGTTTCGTGTTTACTTTAACGATACAATGTTACATTTTCGAGTTGATTTTACGAAGCTTATTACCTCCACAAATCAGCTCAGCCTCCCAACACGGAAGCAGTAAATTACTGGCCAGATTCCTCTCAGAGACAGCAGGGAAAGACACCCATTGTCTGATATATTTACGCATACAGATGTGCAGTAAATCGATCACTCGGGATAAATCTTCGTCATTAACCGTAACAGTGAACACGCTTCCTTTAAAAATGGATTTAGTATTCTAAATGCCTAATATTACATTTACCAATACCTATCAATTTAAGTGTTATTTATTATTACACACTAATACTATTATATGTATCTAATATTAAAAGTGTATCAAATCTTCGTCTAAGTCACGAGAAACTCTACATAGCAATCTAGGCTAGTTTTCAAAACTAATCCAAGCTCTTTCTCTGCTCTACCTAGAACTGCTTAATTACTACAACAGTATCTCATCCATTACGCTATCCCTGATATATTCTTCATTGCAGGCTCTGTCTAAAAGAGAAATTGTAGTATATATGTTAATAATCATTCGAACGAATTGAATGAGGCGCATTTTTTAAGTAAGTAGCGGATATTCCCAGTGTAGCGCTGCGGTTGCGATGTTACGCATGCACAATGGTTTCCTTCACCTGTTGACTCACCACATGCAACGTTGAAGACATTCATATAATGTGACCATCTTGTAGTGAGTGGTTGAAATGTTCAAGACAATAGATCAGCCCGCCGATGAGATGCCGTCCGCGATTCGGTTCTTGAATGCACGAAAGATGAAACCAGCTGACATTTAATGTTGGTAATCTTATTTTTTAATAGAAGTCTTACAAATATAAAATATAAAGAAAGAAAGTAATCTACCATTGCCTTACAGCCAATTTTGCTAAAATCATAATACTATGCGGCGACTATTAATGTCTTTGGAATTGATCAAATAGTCATCTACTCGTACGTTTTGTCTTGTGTTCCATGTGCAAGTTCGCATGGAAAATTTGCTATGCTATGATATAAGATTTATCAGAGTTATTAAATTTCAAAACTGTCGATTCTGTGATGATAGGTCATCTGTAGCAGCGTCAGAAAGAGACGAAATATAAAAAAAATGCGTATGACATAAAATTCGCTTAACGCAATACTTTACAGTTAAAAAACTGTATGAATTATTCAATTTAAGTGTTGTAAATTGTATTTTCAATTAAATATGATTTTACGATTAAAATAAAAATCTCTTGATATTCATGAAGATCTCATTTTCCGAATGTTACAGATTTTTCTTTAAAAATATCATTACAATCTGACAGAATAACGACGATATCGTTAATATAGATAAAGAAATGAACTACGAGTATTTTATAATGACTTCTTCAATATTTCCAGAATTACTATGTGGCCTCATGTTACATTAATAATTATACAAAATATTTTGTTTAAATCACTATTAATTAATTATTCTATGGTTTCGATACCTATAGTATCTTTTTCAGGAAACAATGTACACTGAATTTAAAAAATAAAAACAAAACTATAAAATGGTGAATAAGTCAAAACTAATATGAAAACAAATTTAAAAGGTGACAATTTGCAAATAAAATTTGGTTATTTATAATATTAAGCTTGCTATTAACACTTTTTCTTATTTCTAAAATTTCAAATTCATCTAACTGAGTATTTTCATTCATTCATTCATTTTCATTCATCTAACTTAGTATTTGTATGTATAATTTCTAAACCCTTATTAATATCAAAGGAATGGTTTGTTTCCAAAACGTGATTGGAAAATTCTGAATTCTGTAGACCCCGATTTTTTTTAAATATAGTCCTTATCCTTATTATTTAATATTTAATTCTTTAGTTTGTTATTAGTTTAAAAAGCTGATTGTACAGAATTTTGAATATTTATTATAATTGAATATGAAGTAAGATTATTTAAAAACACAATTTTTCTCCACCGATTCACACTATCAATAATAGGTGTGTAAACATATGATCTGATAAACTTTTTCTTGTACTTTTTGTTCAATAAATTATGTATTAATTTAATATTATAACCATTATTAATTGCAATTTAATTCTTTATTGAAGTTATTTGTGGATAAAGAAACATTAACTAATCTACTAAGCGTGGAATGGAAAGCTGATAATTTTTGAGAGAACGGATGATTAAAAGTATTATGTATTAATTATTATGTCAGTGAAAGTATCTTTACAAAAAATGTTAAATTCTAGTTAATTTTTAAGTATAGAAATTATTAAGTTATTAAAGAAGATACCATAGGTATCGAAACATGTAGAATAATTAATAAACAGTGGTTTAAACAAATTATTTTGTAATTATTAATATTTTATAATGCGGTACTGTTGTAGTTTATATAGCAAAATTGGATAACGCTTTTCACCAGATAGGAAAAGATTCAGGTTCGAATCCTGGTAGCAGCAATTTTATTTTTCGATAAATAGTTTTATTCTGTATTCAAGTTGATTAATTTAATTTTTATTATAAATAGCACAAAACTATAATATGTTCTGAAATACTGTGACTTCACAGCAATAATGGGTTCTCCGCAAAAATGTTACATTACTAGTAGGATAATAAGGTTATTTTTAATCTTTATGTCGAAATAAATAAATAAAATATCAGCGAAACTAATACACAAGTACGTAATTAGACTAAAAAACAGCGTGATTTCATGTTCTGTTTCCCAGCTGTTTCCGTGCGAATTCTGAAGATTAGATATTATTTAATACTAGGCAGTTACTAAGCGCGATATTCCGCACCACGCCGAGTGATGGATGGTCACTCTGCTAATGGACCAATAAACACCACGATCACCTCTGCAGCGAGCTTATCATTTATATTGACTTTGAGCAGTTAAGTGTGAGCTTTGGTATTGTAAATTATCCCAGGGCCTTGAGAAAGCGTCCCCCACTCCTCAGTTCCTTCTCAGCATGTCCTCCAGACGGTGCACGGAGCTGAACAACATTATCTCCAATTCTTAGGACCTGTATTTATAAATGATACACCACGCAAAAATCTCCAGTAACATAAAAATATTTGCTTTGTACGCTTTCTGCGTAAATATCGTAACATAAAAATATATATTTGTATGCACTATCGCATACGTATCAGTATAGAAGATTGATTCGAACATGATCGCGTATAATATCATACATATATTATATATTAACACGTATTACATTTGTCAAAATTTTAGTTTCGATTAATATTTCCTAAAAGTTGGTTATCGGCATTTATATCGTTAGGAAAGAATCATAATCTCATTCTAATACTAATTCTAAACTAATTTAATTTGATATATAAAAATAGTAAAATATTATATTTCAGATGACCATATGGAGAGAGAAATATCGTGTAGCTTTTCAGTTGATGTGATTACGTCAAAAGACGACAGAGCAATTTGAAAGATATTCTATTGTCATTTGTTGATCACTAAGTACCTATATTTCTATATTGTACGGAATCATGGACCCTGAAGATAAGGGGTAGAATACGAATTAATGCTTTTGAGCCGTGGTGCTGAATATACATACTTTTATACCGTGGACGGCGAAATGCAGGAGTTAAACATCAAGGACAGACTCTCAAGTATTTACCTAAGGTAAATCATCCATTATTTTTTTTGCATCTTGCGAGAAAGAAAGGTACCTTGTTGTGGTGAGCCATGTCGATAGACGGAATCGAAGAGGAAGATCCCCACGCGTTGGACCAACCAAGTAGAAAAGGTAACAAAAGGTCCCTGATGACAGCCTTAAGATCTGTTGGATACCGAGAGATATGAAGGAACATAGTCAAAAAGGTAGGAATTTTTTTGATAAATTCATAACATAATTAAAAATATAATAATTATTAAATTTGTCATAAATGCTCCACAAACTAACTTACTTACCATTACGCTAGTAGACATAGATAGATAGAAGATACACTTGTATTCTGATAGACCACTCTTTCCTATCTATTTTCATACATGTTCTCATATTTGCTCTTAGGTCATTCACGTGTCACGTTAGTTGCGTCGTATATTTTCATTACCGTCCTCTAAGCATGTCCAAACTGTCTCAGCTACTGTATGTATTATATATTCTATTCAGGTCTAAAAAACTGAATTGTGAACGTTTTATGAGTTTTTAAAGAAAAGAGCAAAAGTATAATACAAAAATCACACAGTAATCAAGCACTGGTACATAAGAAACTAAGCTTCCAATCCGTTAAATCACAGTTACCAACTTTCGTTACAATGTAACACCAATCGCAGAGTTTTCTCATCACTAAAAAATGCACTTCAATATTTAAGGAAACGCCGTAAATATGTTGTAGCGCGCAGTGTATATTTTTGGACAACAAGATCTTCTAGGATTTATTGATGGGTTCACGGTATCCTGGTGCCGTTGTAGTGGAGTCAACATCTCAAGTGCACCAATGCTCTTCCGCTCCTAATAATGTACATATCGGTTTCGCAAAAAAAAAAGAATATAGCCGTATGAAGTGGCTTACATACCCTAGTGAGCTCTCCACTCTCCAAGAGCGTCGAGATGTAGGCGGACACTTAGTGGGCAGCCGTGGACACACGTGGGCACCTAATCTCCTCCTATACGTTCCTGACACACCGTATGGAGCTTTCTCCAGAGTGGTAAATAGCGAAACCATCAGTGTTAAATACTAAACCGAACACATTCTCAGCCAAATTATGCCTCAAAATATCAGTGTTGAGACACAATGGAAATATTAGAGAATTTAGAACCGCACACTTGATATTAGACGCTGCTCGATGCTTAATTGTTATATGATCGAGGCATTAGTTATGTGAGCTGTTATGTGAACTGTTATGTGAACTACAATTCCAGAGCGTCACCATATTCTCTTGCGCTCCCATTCTCTCTGGGTCGCGCAGTTTAGAAAACACATATTTCCATTTTACATTTCCAGTATCGAGTGAATCGTGCCCGCTGGCATGATCATTTTTTTAAAGAGGGACTTTTCTATACTAATTTATCTTTCGCGTTTTTATTATTCATTCAGAAATGCCAACTTGAGTCGGCAAAATAACATTAAAAATACACATTCGCGGACTGATTGATATTTTATCACATCTTTAATAAGATATTTTTGCGTTTATGATGCTAAAATTAGTTATAAATATTAATTAATGGAATAAATATATTTATTAAAATTGCATTTTTATACAAAAATGAAGCAAAAGAAAAATGAATGATTTTAACTATTGATTTTAACATTTTGATAATTTCATAAGCTCAGATTTATCTTTGTAATCTTAGCTTTGGACTCATATGAAAATATATTCTGTATGTGTTTGAATTTTCTGTAACTAAAAACGATTTTAATGGTTGCGGTCTTTCAATTAATGCCTATATTGTCTTAATTATTATAAATAATATTTAGTTTATTAGTAATTGTTTTATTTTAGTTATGTAAACGTTTTATTTTAGTAATTGTTTTAAAAAAATATAATCAAGTGTATAACTTCTGAAATAAATGAATTATAAAAATCAACATATTCGTAAAATAAAATGAATTAATATTGAAAAATAACAGATTACTATAAATTTTTATCTGAAACCAAAAAATATATATACAGACACCTAGCAGATACATAAAAATGATTAAAAGATACCTGTGAATGCTTGCTCCAATTATATATGAACCGTTTCATCTATACTATACACCTCTGTACACGATTCTCCGTCTCTCGTAGAGAAGAAAAAATGGTTTAAAATTGTAAAAAAAATATATTATAAGCTATATTAAACCTTTCTTTTAATTGTGCATGACATTAAAAAAAATGGTTTTGATCAAATTGAACAATCAGGTCATCATTATAAATAATATACGAATTTATATTTAACGCATATTCATAAATAATATTTTATTTTTACGTAAATGTGTTACGATACTGCGTTAAAAACTGTCTAACATTTTATAGAATAATATGCAACAAAATAAATGTTTGTCGTTTTTATTTTCCACAAAACAAAAAACACACTTGATTTAAAAATCATTAAATTTTTGAGGATACCAAAACAAAAAAAAAAAGAGGTGGCGAACCAGAAAAATATATTCTCGATTGGAGCGGAATTTTGTCGCTTACCAAAGAGTGGCATATTATCTGAAAGGAACCTCGCGTATAGTCTGAATGATATAAATAAGTCCGAATCTGTATGCTCAATCGGGATCTTTTATACAAATAACCGCACGCACAACAGGTGTTCAACCTTAATATATCATTGTTTTCTATTTTTTTTCTCTCAAATATTCATAAGACACCTTGCGCTGATTGCTTCCGCCGCACCGAGCAGCTCTCCGAGGATGCTGCGGCCCGTGGTATTCCCACGGTCCAGCGCGTGCCCGACGTATGGCCCGGAGCCAGCCTCGCCATCAGGAAATATCCGAGAGTAATGAGAGAAAAAAACTCCATAGCCAATACTCGACCTTATTGATCGTTTAAAATTCACAGGCACATCGAATGCTTCAAACATTTTGGTAAAGTATGGTACTCGTGTACAGGCTCTCCAAAAATGATTTATTAAATGTAGAAATTAAAAACTTAAATTAATCTGTATATATAATATTGAAAGTATGTCTGTCTGTTCTATATATAATCCCACGCCCTTTGATCTATCTAAATAAAAATTTGTATAGTTACTCTTTAGAACCCTGAACCTGGGATCCCTCCTTCCCTGCCTGCCCACTCGACCCCCTTCACCGAAACCAATGTGTATTTCATTTAATGCTATCCGTTCCAAATTTTTCTCAGTTACACTTTAATACTTTAAGGAAAATATTGCCACCTCATGGACATCTCTCTGGCTGACGAAACCCTGGAGTCAGTAGTCAAGGCAACACGGGACCAAAACTTGTAGAGGTACATTACGAGTCATGTCTCATCTGCTTGAAGCTACTACATCATGTCCTCGGAACAACAAGGTATCATCTGACGTTTACATTAATTTAAACATTTTGAATATTTATTTTTAGATTTCTTCGGCGAAGCTTGGCCTCCGCTCGTGAAGAGAAATTTTTTCTGTTTTTATAAAAAATATTACAATTACTTACTATTAAAATATAACATTGATTTCTTGTTATTTTCTGAACTACTGGGAAATTTGACAAGTCAAGAGAAGTATTTTTATTTCGCGGTGTGATTTCGACCAATAAGCGCTCGATTTATTTTTGAACAACTCTTAATTTACGTTGTCTCGATTACAAACATAAACTCTGATCGAAGACTATCCTTTTGAGTGAAATTGGCATTCACATACCCATGGTTGTTCAAAATTCCAGGTAAAGCCGATTCTTCGATCGACTTTAGCAGTTTGATTATCTCTACCAATTAAAATTATAAATATAAACACATTTTTATAACTTTATTGTAAAAATTGTATATTAGATGTCATTTTATCTAAACCCTTATAATTTCTCTACGTTATTCCAAAGCGATAATATGAATAGTATCTTACAAAATATTTTTATTACCTCGTAATTTTTGTACGCCAATTGCCGAGAAATAAATCTTTACGTCATTGTTATTTATTATAAGGAATAGAAAATTATTGAACACAATGCCACAATATACAAATCATTTATTTTGTATCGCAATGACGTGTAATTCTAAACACATCAAATGATGATTGATGACAATCCTAGGCTACCATTTTGATTGCGATTGGATATGCTTCTTTGGGAATCTCTGGAGGCTCAATATGCCAAACATTTTGAGTAATGAATAGCTAGAATCAATGTGGGCACAACACATCACTACATTTAACAATCATATCGTAACACTTATTTTAGATATATTTCTGCTTTCTTGCGAGCAGAACATGTCGTGTGGGATGGCGAGTGTAGGATTGAGGAGATTATGACTTTAGGTGGTGATGAAGATGCGCCCTCTACCGCCTGTATGTATTTCTTCACATTTTCTCACAATTTATCGTTTTTGTACAGCATTGACCATCAAATAAAAATGCGAAATCAATATGTAATTATAATTATTTTTTTCTAGCCTGTTGCTATTTCAACACGATTATTTGATAAATTATTTTTCCTTCTTTAGTCTTATATGAAATGTGCTCGATTCTAATTCTGTCCTTTCCTACAAGAATTAGCAAAGTCATTTTCATTTCTCGCCAGCTCTTATTAATCTTGTGGGTAAGGCTTTTTATTTATTTTTGAATCACCATCTATGCACAGTGAATCTAACTATATTTCATAAATGAATATTTTTTTATATTTTCATGGTTCCCGATTACTGATTCTGGAAGCATAATAATAAATAACCAGAAAATACAACTGAGATTTCCGATCAATTTCTATCATTGTTATTTTACACAAATACAAATACGCATATATTATATTACTTGACACATGTCCGTAATTTATCTGGTTCAAGTAAGTAACAAGTTAATTATAATATATATTATAAAGTTAATTCACAAAAAAAGAGAAATCGTAGGTTTCGACTCAACTCACGATTTTTTGTAGACAAAAGATGCAGTCGGCGACCGTACTGTTAGTTTTAAAATGTTTTAATAACTTAACACGCACTTATTTGGTTGTGGAAAAAAAAGTAATCTTTACAACTATTATTGTTACTATAATTTTATAAGATGATGTGGCATTCCTTGATGAGAATTAATTAGGAAAATTTGTAAGTTAATAAAGCAATTGCTTCTGATGTTCATAATCATTAATCTACATTGTTTAAATTTGAAATTTCTCAAGTATTTATATTAAAATTTCTTAACACACTGTAGTTTCACAATGCTACAAATTAACGTTTATCAAGTATACAAAAGAATAATTAATTAATTTCAACGATTTTTATAAGATTATCACATAGATTTTAACGCAACGGTAAAAAATTAATATATAACGTTTAAATACTTAATTTACCTACATAATAATTCATCATCATTTTTGTAATATTTAAACATAGTAATTTTAATTACCCACCACACATGTTTCTATTTCACTTTTATACTTTCTTAGTATTCGTAGTTGGTAGTGTCAAGATTTTAATAATTAATATAAAATAATGTTGTACATAACCACTAGAGTTTTATTGTTAAACGCCAACCGGTTTCGGAACAACGTCTAGTTCTTCGTCAGGGCAGTATAAAACGAAATGTAAATATATTGTATAATGCTGTCTTTGGTTTCGCGATTATCTCGAGATTCACATTTAGATTGAGTTTTATACTACACTGAACAGAAATTATTTTGAAACCGGTTGGTGTTTAACAATGAGTGGTCATACGCAAAGTTAATTTATATCAATTAATAAAATGCCTAACCACAAAGGTATTCCACAAATATTACAAAGTGCGTATTGAACCTAAAATAAATATGTTTTATCTTTTGATATTGAACATTTTCTGAACGAAGCGCTTCCTCTTCAGAGCAGTTTAACTGAGTTTTAAAACATAAAATATTAATTTTTTGTTTGTCTGCCTGTACAAATAAAATGTTATCCGTAATGAAGTGATCACAACAAGAAGTATTTATGTATGTAGATTATATTCCGATTGCGCATTCAGTCATTCACTTCCACGACTGAGGAAACTGTGTAGAATCCAAATTCGTTACATGCAATCATTTATCAAAGTAATAGGATAGCTCTCTAGTGTTAGCGATGCTGCGTGGAGCACGAGAAACAAGTCAAATATACTAGCACTCAGTAAAAAGATCTAGTTCAAGAAGAACTCTAAATACTACACGCAACATAATGATTGGACTGTTTTTACGTGTGTCGTGCATTGCTCTTATATTTCTGGTTTATTCACAATTTACACGGATATTCTAAAATTGTTCGATAGCATCGTGGCACTTCTTGGTAGGTTCGTTTTAAAAGCTGCTTCTATAATTATCGGTCGCTCGATGGTGTGCCAGTTTTATAGCGTTGGTTATATTTGCTCGCTTGTCGTCGGATGTTTCTGTTGCTGTTGGCCTGTAATAGATATTCTTCTGCCCACAGCATCTCTGAATTCTTCGAAACGTGCTTTATGGACTTCCTAGCCCGAGGCGCGGATTGGATTATCGCTCACGAGGCTTTTCTTTGACTCGGGATATTATATATAGTGGTTCGACCATATGCCGTTGGATTTATTAAAAAATATTAAGATTCTTGGCGTACCTATTCTTGAAATCAGCTGGCCGCAGTACGTACTGAAGTTAACCTAAAATTATATTTAATTCATATTTAAAATATCACAGACCTATGTTCTTAATAATTACAACTTCACAATAAGAATGTTTTCTCCTAAAAAATAATAAAGTTGTATCAATGTGTCCAAAATTTAATAAAAATGAATTGATAATTCTGGCGTTTGCTATCAGATTTACTCAAAGGTATTTTGAGATTCTGTAAAAATAAGGTAGATGGCTCTGTCAAATGATGGAACGATTAAAATGTATTAATTTCAAAAAGGTAACATATAAGGTCGAAAAATTGTCGCTAAAAATAATGCCGCTGTAGCTTAGTTGGATAAAGCACCTCCCCCGGTTAGGGAAGAAATCCAGGTTCGTATCCCGGTGGCGCAACAACAATATTTTTCGATAAAATTGATTTTATATGTATATCTTTATAATTAATATATTTGATTCATATTTAAAATTATAGGTTTGCAATTATGCGTGATACGAAAAAAGTTATTTTGTGCATTGTTATATACACTATTTACTCATTGGCTAAATATTTTTACTTAAGTACCTACGTATTTTGTTATTTTTTTAAAAAAAAAACAAAAAACCATGTAATATATACTGTATTTATTAGTATTCTTAAGGCTTCACTAAAGTATTCCATAAACATTGAAATCTAAAGATAGATTCACCGCCATATAATGATTGAATGCTCACTGCACATGGAATGGGTAGGATAATATGTTTTCAAGTAATAATAATTACAATACGCCACTAACAAGCGACTTTCTCACCCCCTTTCTATGCAATGGGGTAGGTACTGAAATTAATAAGAAATTGTACTGTTACTCGATATTCAGACATAATGGGAAATTCAAACATCATGGCAAATTCAGACGAAATGGCTAATTCAAACAATTAAGTTATTAAGTTCTTAAAAAATATTTTTTTATTCATACTTATTTAAATTTCCGCTGCATTATTATTCACACATTGTTGCTGTAAATATTATAAGAATCTGAATTTTCAACAAATTATTTTTCGCAAAATGTACCTGGAGGTCATATATAGGATGTACCATAAGTTTCTGCACTTTTTAAATCGCTTCTGCGCGGGAACCTAGCGAAGGAGGGCCACGCGGGCGACAGTGCGTAGGAGTTTGGTTCTTGAAAATATCGTCGCAATAGATCGATTCACGAGGGAACAATGCGCGTTTTGCGTAAAACAGTTTTACAAAAACGATTCTCAACAATGAAGAAGCGATTTAAAAAGTGTAATAACATAAGTAAAGGTTGCAAAAACATTATTAAGATCAACCATGTATATATATAATTGCAATGATTACATATTGTATCTGTAATTTTAATCGCCAATAGTATGTATGAGTTAAAATAGTAGTGACGTTATCCTTCTCTATTTGAAAATAATATATTTAAATATCTAGGAAGGAGGCAACAATCTGTCTATTCAGATGGACCACCCTTACTAAGAACATCGATTGGGTTTGAACAGTTCACCGCAGAACTGAACCTACTGTCGCTTTACTTGTTTATAGTTGTCGGTGGAACTTTGAAATTAAGTTCGTGGTTTTGAAATTAAATCTTTTTGCTAACTGTTACTTTGGTTTCCACCGTTTCAAATTATGATTTTGTAGTATAGCAAAAAGAACACATTAAATAATGTGATATTAACGGAAATTATTTTACGTATTTGAAAAAAATTTAATTACATTCACGAAATAATTATACATCAATATTCTTAAGATTTTTTAAACTAAAGTAAGTGCTTGTGCAACGAAAAATAAGACTAACGTGGATGTCTCCTGAGATCAAGTCTTTTTTTACTCATTTAACATCACTAATAATGCGGGTATGTAGAGAGGATATAACACCAAACTCTACGTCCTTAAACCTAACATACAACTAGTCCAAATTAGAACATCATCTCATGCGCAATAGTCAATGTTGAGGGTTCTAAAGGTTCATCTTCCAGAATCTGGCAGGGACAGATCTTTTACGATGGACCACCAACAATCCTCTCCACATTAATTTCTTCTACATGACCAAACCAGCTAAACGATCAGCATTACGAGCACTTCTAATTTTTCCATTATTTACTCTCTCATAAATGGATTTATCTCAAATGTGCCTAAGCGACCTCATTCCCACTGCATCCAGCCTGTTCGCTTCACTGACAAACCAACTCATGCATTGATCAGTGTTGGCACTTGGACTCTATTACAGACTCTATGTTGCCAATCTATATGATGAGTCTAATGATGAAATCGCTAGCATCATCAAGACCAGGAAACTGATGTACTTTGTACACGTCACGAAACTCCCTGAAATGTATGAGACACTCGAAGATTTATCATACAAGAAAAAATCAGCAGACGATGAGGTCCTGGTAAAAGTAAATTCTCGAGGTTTAAAAACGGTTATAAATATCTATAAATAAAGTACAAATAGCAAAGATAAGTTAACAAATAGCACTCAAAAAAGAAAAAGATAGGTGTATATTTGAAAAAAAATACAGTAATACCCCGATATTACGTTATAGGTAAGACCAACGAGGATAACATAATTGGAAAAATCATCTAAGTCAGGGAATGAACCTGCATACAAGAGGTGAGATATCAGGTTATTTTGTACTAAGGTTTACTATGAAAACATCAAGATATACCGAGTATGTAATAATTGTAATTAAAATATATTTTTATTACTTATGTAATTATCTCATAAACCAAAGAAAAAAACGAACAAAAATAACGTAGGTCAAATTAAAACACGTAGTGTAAGTTATTTTAAAATTAGAGGAAGGAAAATGAAAATAACGTATCTCCGAATTCACATAAGTCGGGGTAACGTAACTCGAGTTATGTTTCCTTTATTTATTTACACGTCAATGTTATATTTTTTTTATTTATGACGTAGCTCACTAGAATTAACCTGTGTCGAGAAATACATTAAAAACTACTCATAAATAATGTTCAAAAGCACATAAAAATTACATAATATAAAGTAAATTTTAAAAATATCGTCATAAGCATTGTCACCTTAAATTTAGCGACATTGATTCGTGGGCTACATTCCTTTCAGGCATGATACCTGCATCACAGATTTGATCTTCAATTGTTTATCTCTGGTCAGTTTTACGCGTCACATCTCACTACACCCCCCACTCTTGCCTTACCTCGAGACACACCTGTTTCGTCGAGGTTGAGTGAACACACTTGTTATACCTGATGGGCAGCACACCACCCGCACATGATAGGCATCATTATCTAATTTCAATTTTTCTATTTTCTTAGAATAAAAACAACAAAATAACATAAAAATATTGTAAAATGAATTATTTTGTTTAGATTTGAAAGATTAGTTTGGGTTTCATTGTTACCCTGAAATCGGTGTTCTATCTGTACATGGGCCTGCGTTTGCGCTTTAAATAAAATTAAAAATAACCCAACAATAGTGAGGGGATATTAATAACTTTATAAATTTAATTAATGTAAAAAATTAACAAAAATACAATAATGTTTGCTTGAAGTACAAGACATTAACAGAAAATCTTATACTTCATGTTATTTTTACATTTATAGTGCCATGCGATACAGTATATGTTTGTTTTATACTGCTATGCGACATAGACAGATGGGCAGACCAATAAAAGAAAATTATACATCTAGATAATTTCGAACACCTACAATTTTCAAACTTTGTGTTTAGAAATAAGACTAAAGTAATAATATTTTCACTTCTTCAATATAAGCAGAATTACTTTGTGGCCATATAATAAGGCAAAATACTTTGTTTAAACCACTATTTATTAAAAATATGAATTAAATATATTAATTATAAAGATATACATATAAAATCAATTTTATCGAAAAATATTGTTGTTGCGCCACCGGGATTCGAACCTGGATCTCTTCCCTAACCGGGGGAGGTGCTTTATCCAACTAAGCTACAGCGACATTATTTTTAGCGACAATTTTTCGACCTTATATGTTACCTTTTTGATATCAATACATTTAATCGTTCCATCATTTGACAGAGCCATCTACCTTATTTTTACAGAATCTCAAAATACCTTTGAGTAAATCTGATAGCAGACGCCAGAATTATCAATTCATTTTTATTAAATTTTTGGACACATTGATACAACTTTATTATTTTTTAGGAGAAAACATTCTTATTGTGAAGTTGTAATTATTCAGAACATAGGTCTGTGATATTTTAAATATGAATTAAATATATTAATTATAAAGATATACATATAAAATCAATTTTATCGAAAAATATTGTTGTTGCGCCACCGGGATTCGAACCTGGATCTCTTCCCTAACCGGGGGAGGTGCTTTATCCAACTAAGCTACAGCGACATTATTTTTAGCGACAATTTAAAAAAAAAAAAAAACACTATTTATTGATAAACCAACATGTTTCGATACCTATGGTTTCTTCTTCAGGAAAAAATGTACACTTCAATTAAAAATACAAGCATAGATAAAAACAAATCTATAAAGTATAAGTGGTGGGTAACTAAGTAGGAACTACTATGAAAACAAATTTAAAGGGTGACAATTTGCAAAAAGGATTTGGTTATTTATAATATTTAGCTTACTATTAACACTTTTTCTTATTTCTAAAATTTCAAATTTATTTATCTGTAAACCCCTAGTATTTGTATGTATAATTTCTAAACCTCTGTTAATGTCACAAAAATGGTTTGTTTCCAAAAGATAATTAGAGAATTCAGAATAGTTGTTACTATTTAGGCATCTCTAGTGCTATACCATAGATACGGAAACATGTTGATTTATCAATAAATGGTGGTTTAAACAAAGTGTTTTGTTTTATTATTTAATAATATTTTAATTGTCTGTCATATTAGTCATAAGAGACCCGTAGGCCGTCCTTTATATTTCCTATGTTTAAGGTCATGTCTGAAAGTGCTATCTCAAATAAATATATTTCATGTTAATCAAAAGTGAGGAAACAATCCTAATTATTTTTAAGGAGAACACATTCTTATTATGAAGTTTCAACAAAAATATTTTTTCGATAAATTGACTTTATCTGTATATCTTTGTAATTCATACATTTAATTTGTATTTAATTCTAATTATTATTTATTGGATAGGCACTTGATCAATACAGGCAGCATATGAGTAAGTATCTACATATCTATCTTCTCTATCGATTACTTATCTATCTTGAGTTTATCTTGCATTTTGAATGTACTTTGACATGCTAAGATATTTTGATTAACCAATTAGCTAGTTCTAGTTCGTAATGCTAATTTTCCATATTTTGATTCGACATTCAGCTCATTTTTTCATCGTGTGTAGAAGACTAGACGTTTCTAAATTCTATTATTTCTAATCTATGCTAATCCTATGTACTCCTTACAATGTTACCTCTAACCTGCGCGCGCATTCTCAGTAGTCTTGTATTATCAACACAAAACATCTATAATCTAAACAAATAAAATACCCATTAAGTGTCTTCGTGACAAATAATACCTATGAATTGCATATTGTATATTTTTTGCGATAAAATTGGAAAACATGTATATTTTTTGACGAGATAATATTGCAGGTACAGATGAAAGTGCTTGAAGAATCTTATGAAGTTTGCCGCGATAGCTTGAATTATTGTCTTTCTAATTACCAAAATACATATCGATCTTTCAAAGAGGTAAATCGTAGGTACAGTATAGTATATATATACCATATTTTTTATTATTACTACATCATTCTTAACATCAAAAGTTGGTGTCGAAAAATAACTGTTATGAGAATGTTTATTCAATTCGATTTGTTTAGCGCACATTATAACCCTAGTCTTCTTCTAAATCTCTAATTTTCAAAAGCTCGTCCATGTAATGAACTTTGAACATACCGTTTCATTCGTCTTGTTGTTACCTGCGTCTGTTTAACACCTGGGCAACAAGTGTCTACCGAGGCACATTCACAATATGCTTGTATAATAGACCTAACGGATACAACCTCTGACCGAATCCGCCCAAAAAAAATGTCGTAACACGTAATCCTGCACATCAACACAGCTGGCAACAATTAAAAACCATTTTGCTATCTTCAATCGCAAGGTAACCACAAAAAATATTTACCCTTTAGCTTAAACTTTCACTTTGTACTGTTCACAATAAATATTTCGCGATAATGTTGATTTATGTTCACAAAACAGCTAAATCAAATTCTATCTTGGAAGGTGTACCCATAAAAAATTCAATGATCAATCAAGATAATATTGATCATTTAATACCTTCAAAAAAATCGTGCTTAACACCTTGGCTGCCTTTTACTCGAGTATTTTATTAATACGTATTTCCAAAATGTTTTGTAATATTTTAACACGTTTCACTTTAGTTTTATATATTAATGTTGCGAGATTACTTGTATACGTCACAAAAAAATATCAATCACTCATTATTTTTTAGAAAAAAAACAGCAGATATTAAAAAATAATTCAATTTTATTACATTTTTTTAAAGTTGTGACGAAATAATTCATTTTTATATTTGTTGAACTCCATTAATTGAAAGTTTCCACAACTGACTTTAGTATTATAACCGAGTGGAGATCGATCCTTGTTCCAAGAGACCACCATATCATTTTTCTTACATTATATTAATAACGTTAATTAAATTTTAATTATATGTTCAATAGCGGGCACCCCTGTTAATAGATAAATAGATTATCATGCTTATAAAGGGGGAATTATTATTGCAATGTTAAAGTACATCCAAAAGCATTAGATAAAAATAAAAAGGAATCAGCAGAAAGCAATCGGCTATCGCCAGTTGCATGTTACTTATTGCAAGGCCCTATCGATAATTACGGGGGCAGCTTTGCGACCAAACGTGACCACTCGCGACTCTAGCCAATGTTTCCGTAAAAACTACTTTTTTTATTTATTTTGACATAATTTATTATAGAAAAGGGAATCTACCACAATACAAAGTAACTTAACGATTTAATGCACATAAATATCTATTATCAGACATGAGACATACAATATTTATTAATTTATCGCTTTACAAATGATGTATTAAAACAAGTCGACTTATAAAATATACATTTAAACTATTTACCATTGCTTACATAAATCATCTGTATAATATATTAAATCGTTTTATACCATTATGTTAGTAATTTTTATTTCTGATGATTATCTGTCAAAATTAAATAAAATAAAAAAATAGTTAATGACTGACTAAAGTTTCTGTTTTCCAGACTCAATGTATTATCAATGACGTCATGATTTTGACAACACTTTACCCAATCAGTCAACTCGCCTGTCATGACCGCCTTTCATATTACGTGTTCAATGACACGCGTAGACATTCCATACAGCAAAAAAATCACTTTTCATCGGCTGTCTACCGCCCGAAGAACAATAATTAATTTTAATTATACGGCTGATTTTCTCGTCACATTATAAATTACTTGAAAAAATATTTTCACAACTCGCTATTTAATATCTGCGTTCAACAATTTTGGTTTCTATGCTACGTCTGTCGAAATCAAAAAAGTCGTAAGTAATATTTTATGTGTATTATTAATTATACAATGATGGATATTTTTATATAATAATAATGTTGGATAATTTGTATAGCGCCATTTTCGTAAAAACTTTCACCTCAAGGGCGCTTGTATATATAATATTTACATTTTTTTATTACTGGAATATTTTTAATTACATACACAGTCCAAGAAAAATATTTTTAATAATTGTTTGCGTGGTAAAGCAGTGTGGTGTAAAGCTAGGTAGTGAATTATAATAAAAGTTAAATCTTAGAGATAAATCTTGTCATAAATTAAAGAGTGTTAAATTAATAACATTTGCACTGCAATATACGATAATATGTTTAATTGTGATAAATGAATAAATGATTATGAGAAAGCATAAAATAATAAAGGAAACCAAAAAATATATAAACAATGCTCTAGGCGTCTAACGTAAATTTTAATGAAATTTAACAATAATATTTTTTAAAGTAATCTACTAATCATTCAAATATTTTATAGTTAAACGATAAATTCAAATTTTATTAATTATCTTGCAATTCCTAATAATGTGTAGTTTCTTAATATTTCTGCTTATAAAGGAATGGCTTTTCAAAATTGAAAGAAGTCAACTGGAAGAGTTCCTTAAATGATCAAAGCTACTCATTTTGTGTAATTATTTTTATCCTTTCATCCTACCTCGTACTTATCATATTTTGTTTGCTCCGTGCTTGTTTTTTTTCTTTTACTTCTTACATATCTTTAGTCTGTATCAAAAAAAATTACTTTGTTCAATTTTCCTATTATCTCTACTTGTCTCTTTTTGATTTTTCTGTTTTTTACCATTTAATTTTATTTGTTACCTTACTTCCAACTTATATTTTAGCTTATGGAACCATATGGCTACCTACCTCTGAACAGTGACTTTATATGCCAGGTAAGAATACTTTATATGCCAGGTTGTGAGGTAGGAAGCGGCCAACAGGCTTGCGTGTAAATGAAATGTATTATAATATTTGTATAAAGGATTTTTATATTGATGCAGGCTATAAAACGAATGTTGTTATAAAAATAAACGCCGATTTATCTGCACTGAAATGGAAAAAAAAGAAATAAATTAACTTAAAAAGTAAATATATATTATATATCAGTGAAAAATGCATGCGACAAATCTTTCGAATATAAACTGAGCTGTCACTGTTAGTGTACTCCAAAAATTGTGTGTTCGAAAGGCCGCCTTTACCATATTTTTACATACTTAACATAATCTTTGAAAAAAAATCTCAAACTCTCTATCAATCACAACTGTAAGACAAGATGTCTGGATACTTATTTTGTTTGGATATTTGTTTTTGTTTTCGTAACACGTACATTTTCTTTTACAGCTAGTCGAAAACACTAGTTTTCAAAAATAGCACTTTCATACAGTGGCTTAAAAAGCTTCACCTCATCCTCTAATGGAGGCTTTTTATTCTTATTACTTTAGTATCTTTTTATGATACTTGACCCTAAGATCATTTTACGAGGGTGAAAATTTATATTCTAGATAGTTTCTTCGAATGTTATGAATTTTCGATCACTCACAATTTATTGCTCGCCCCGTGAGGGCGCCACTTTCGGCTTCGTCTTACTCAGAGATAAGCCTAGAATTACAAACCTTTTTCTGTTTTCATAAGTCACTATCCAATTTTTGATTCTATCGCGAGTACTTAAATTGATTTATCATCTCTATTGCTTAATTTTTTTTAAATGTCAGTGGATGAGTATATTTGTTTATTTATTTGAAAACACTGATTCTTCTTGTTTATTTATACTACTGCCATATCAAAAAAAGACAGCAATGTGTCTCTCTTCGTTAATTCTGATTTGTATCGGTTTTCATTGGAGAAAGTTTTAAAGAAAAAAATTGAAGTTCTTCGTGCCAGATGCAATTACGGATGTTGGTGTGCCTTGTCAGTGTAGTTTTGGACATCATACTGATGATGTTGACTCTTCGTTCTTCCATCATCGAAAAGGAAAAAAAACAAAGAGGAAATAAAACCAACGATCAAACAGAGACCTTATTCAAACATTTAGGTTTATTCGTTTATCTTCTTCTGATGCCGTGTGTTCAGGCGCAGGCTTCTGTCTACTCGCAGAACTCAGACAACGTTCATCATTAATCCTGGCAATTTGAAACTGCTCTTCGATTCCGAGACTGGTCCACTTTTGAATGTCTGACAACCAGTTTTATTCTATCCGAGCGCCTTTTATTTTTTGCTTTATAAAGATTTATAAACTTATGTTGTTGCTAATAAAATCGATCTTCTATATGTAGAACATTATTCTGCAACACCACATTTTCAAGATCTCCAGATATTTATCTTCTACTTCTTTTCTTCATACCCCGTATTTTATCGAAGATTGGCGGCCAAGTTGCAGTATGCTGATTTATCCTGTACAAGATGTATAAGATCACTGGCATATAAGACATTCAACATATTGATTTGATATTTGTTATTAGTTCTCTTACCTTATTCGTGTTTCTTAGTTAATCATTATATACATACATTTATTTATACACATAACCGCGGACCAAACAAAGCATAGTAGAGTGTAGGCGGAGCGGCATTAAAGTTTTCAGCAGCTGAGAATATTCCTTATTATTTACCACTTCAGTCCTCGCTCTCACCTCATCTTCAGAGTCAATATCTTAACCAGACTCTTCATCTTCATTTGTCATCTTTTTTCGACGATCGGCAACCAAGATAAATGTGTATTTCTAATAGTTAATACAAAATATTACGTTAATAGATCAGTTTATATCCAATCGGTAGCAGTAATAATTGATGGCTCGCGGATCGCATTATCTGCATATCGAACCGGCGGTCGGACTCGATAGTTTTAAAATTGAACTTGACTCGGCAGTTATAAAAATATTATTGTGACATTTTCCCATGCTCACATCTTTATATTAAACATAAAAACGTGAATATAATAAATATACTACCTCATAAATCTATTCTTCGTTTCCATTATTTTTTATTAAAAAATAATAAAAACGATACACAAAAGACTACAAGTTTTACGGGCAATAAAACCGGAAAGCGGCGCGACTCGTGACGTAAGAAACATCAATTTGTCATTTAATGGTTTGTGAATGTTCCGGTCAGGTGACCGCCACACCTTCGGTAATGCATCGGTAACTTGTTCCGTGACGCAACCAATACAGCCCGATGGATGCACCTTCGCTCGATGCACAATTATTCGGACATCGGAGCATCCTGCTCTCAATCACTGTTGCGCGATCGCCATTGTTTCTCTGGCGCAGCAAGTGCAGTGAGAAATCTTTTCTGATTTTGTTAATTGCCAGGCTTCGTGCGGGGGTACGCTTTTAGATACTATTGCTGAAACGTTAACCGGGGCTGTTTTATGGTGTAGGGCAGCGACGCGAACGTTTTTTCACAAGTGGGTTAAATTGTTGTTTATGTCCAATTCTTAAAAAAAAATTGCATGTTAAATAAATAAAATTAAAATAGAAAATCAAAACATCGGTTTTCACTTTAAATTGACATCTTATAACTCTATCTACATTCATAAAGAATTATTAATATGCATATTTGTACACATTATGCCAGAACAATGTAACATTTCTAAATAAATAAATAAAATATATTCATCCTCACACAGACCATGTACATCCTACTAAATACTAATCTCAATGCTCACATTTTTATTTATTCACATATATTTTGATAAGGGTACACTCCTTTTACTTCACCACTAGTCAAAATTCACTGCACTATACTTAAATGTTCGGGTATGGTGTAGTAAATAATCTAATTCCACGTTATATTCATAGCAGTACATGGCAACTAGAAGTCCACAATACTCCGTGAGCACAAGTATATAGGAATATTTTGGTATAGAATACAGAGATTTTAAGGACTCGCCTAAGGTCTTGTTGTCATATACTTTTATAAAGTAATACTAAGATAAAAAAAAGTATATGTTTATAACGACATGAGTTTTATTTTTTTAACACCAACCGTTTTCAGTACAACGTCTGTTAATTAAAACTAAATCTAAACAAATAATATTGTTTTCCATTTCTTTGATTGTCTCAACATTCAATTTAAATAATCTACAATATTGGAGATTACTAATAAAAGCCTAAAACTATATATATTAACGTCAAGTGCAAATGAAATTCGGCGACTTCTGTACCTGTGTATGGGTCATTGTATCTTAATCGATAAATTTGTCTACCGGCTGTAGAAAGTTCCGGTGATAATTAAATTTCATAATACAAAGTAAATTGATATGATATTCATAAAAAAATCACATCACAACAAAAACGTGTTTTAATTTAAGTAAATCATATCGTATCATAAAATATTTTTCCAAGTGTCTTATCTAACTACATTTTTATTTAATGATGATCTAAATGCACATTAATTATTAGTAATCCTGTGTGCTTAGACCAGTGACAAATTTGGCCGGTTTCAGTCAGTAACGTACCGTCGCCATGGCACATGCACATACATACCACCTTCTTGACAGCGATCCCATCCAGCCTGCTATATGAATATTCTTCTCATAAACACGCGTTAAATTGGCTCATTATACACGGCGCTTAGTGACCACGGTAACATAGTCGTGCATAATCTCGGATATAATTATAATTTATGTAATTATTTATATGAAAAGTAAAGTGTCACGGGTGTTGCGTTCGCTGCCTTTTGATCTCGAAGATAAGGAAATTATTTGACTATGTAATCGATACGGGATGTAGATTTTTGATTAGATATGACCAAAAATATATAACATTAATGTGACTATGGTTATTAAAAACAAATATAATCAAGTTTTATTCATGGGTTTATTGGTTCCACGTTTAACGTCATTTTTTTATTTTTTTCAAATTGAGATTGTATTCTGTGAATTGACGTCCGACAATTACTTTATATAAGAATAATTTTAAATAATACTACCGCCGGAATTCTGAGCATACGTAAAAGGTTTATTGACCATATCATTTATTCTATCCTGTGTTGTAATATTAATCTGTTAATGCTTTGTATAATATAGAATAAAAAAGAACTGTAGGTATTAGACTAGTTTCCGACATAAATTAACGTTTCCAGACCTGAATACTTGGCTTCAGAGAAGTGCAGCGTTATGAGCCATGACTACACTGGATTTCTATTGATTAATATTTGTGAAAATTTGAAATATTTTTAAGAAGTACATAATAATATAAGTATGTAAGCGAATTATAATGAAAGAATAGTAAAAGTGGATGCAGTGATGAGCCAAAAATAATTGGGCCACAATACAAAATGGAAAAATATATTGCATCGAACGCAAACTAGAAGGGCCTCTTAAATATGTGCTGTATATAAAATATAATAATATTATCACTAAGCAGTTTATCCGTTACATTTTCTTCTTTTTACACGACACTACATCTCAGGGTGGAATTTTGTCTTCTCCATAAGTGCTCTTCACCGATTCCTATCCCTGACCATTCGTGTCCAGTCTTCAGACCCTCTCACCCTGCTCCAGTCATCTTTCACACAGCTATCCTGCTTCTGTCTTCTTTTACACAGTAAGAACAAATTAAATCTTCTGTCTTTTGTAATATTCACATTTCATGAAAGAAAAATATATGTTTTTAGCCATTTATGGGCTCTCGCAACTGAAAACTATTCTACTTCGCTAAGTGGCGACGGTTTGGTCCTCAACCCGACATGTTGGTGGTGCACTACCTACTATGTACATCAATAATAATTTTTTAACTAAACTAAATAACTTACCATCACGACGTTTCCCCGTAAGAATAGGCAGAGAGAATAGAACTCCACACGCTTCTATACTGGCACGCTACTCTTGCCTCGTCCACTTTCATTCATCTTCTCATGCACGCTCTTAGGTTGTTGAAGCTGCTAACAAGACCGACGTCCAGATCTTAGTTTATCTGGTCATGCCAGGTCTTTCGTGGGCGCCCTCTGTTTTCGATACCTTCAAATATATCATTTTTACCATTCTCTCCTCGCTCATGAGTTCGATGAGTCCAAACCATCTAAAAATGATTGATCTGTATTAGAGATGAGGAAAGTGTCAATACCAAATGTATTGTACGAGTACACGAATCTTTTAGACCCATATCTAACGTGGGCTCAAACGCACTGGCATAGTTACGCCACTGAGTGGATTAAATAATACGACTATGATGACCATGTATATCGAAAGGCATCGAAAGGACCCCACCCTTTCCCGGAACCGTTTTATAAGTTTTCACTCATGTACATAAAGTTTCAAAACAATTATTTAAGATGTACATATTATACAAAAAAATACGAAATGTTAGTTTGTGAATTTGAAAACTACACCCCGTATGCTTTCGCTTTGCTTGGTAACAATATACAAGTATGAATTTAATTACAATTGATCAACTAAAATAACAATTATCAATACATTGGAAAAGGGAATACTGATACAGAGTTATTTGTAATACAGTGATTAAGTACAAAGTTTAATATACATACATTTAATGCCACAAGCATAAATTAGTGATGTTATTACATAAATAGAGCAAACATGGGAGTGACAATTTGCGATACACTCCCTAAGCGGGAGAAAAGACAATACGACACGAATGTTTGAGTCACGCTATCCTCTATCTCATTTCAGTCTGCTGGTCTTCCCAGCATTTCCCATCACGAGATCCACCCCCTAATAAAATTGAGGAAAGACGGGAACGGACTGAAGCAATCTGAATCAGTCCTTCAATTATAACGTTAGAGGTCGAAGGTTGTGAATTTAAAATTAATTACAGTTGATAAACTTAAATAACATTTATCAATAGATTGGAAAAAGTGACCATAGATGTATAAAAATATGGACAGAAAACATTTGTAAGGAAGGAAATAAAACGAAAATGCCCATCAAATAAGCAATGAGTGACGTACAAGCGACAAGACTAAATTGCAAAATAATGATAACACTCGAATTGCATCAGAATATATGGCCATGGAGAATCATGCTATGCCCCGAAAAATATAAATCAAGGTCGACCGAACGTGCGGAGGAAGAGCGGGCATAGACCACACAAAACACGGGCAAAATAATGGCTCGCCATTGGTCATCCCGTTTTGTCGCCGCGGACAGACGGACACGGGCGATGGTCGCGCTTGAGTAATATGGGACACGGCGGCGTGGGAGGGACACGACCCCGCAGCGGCGCGAGCGGGGTGTTTGTCATGCGCGGTGACATCTTGTCACCGGACATTTCTTACTGCCTCCCACGCTGAAGACAACCCTCCAGACTTTCAGAAAGATACGCCCGGTGGGGAACGAAGATGACGGAGTGAGAAATTGAATTGTTCAAAAGGATATTATTTCATCTGATACTGATCCGTACTATTTGTTACTGATCTGTGTCACCGCTGATTCGACGAAATGATATAAAAAATTTAAATTAACACATCGCAGGCTCAATCTGGAGGACAAGAGATTGAAATAGGAAGATATTGCTTTTGGAGGATCAGACTGCAGAGTTGCGTGGTTTTTACTGTCCCAACAAAGTTATTGTGTTCATACACTGTGTTTATATTTGAAGTTTAAATAAATCACCTCTTTATGAGCGTGGAGTTACTTAAAGTATGGAGAATATCATGAATGCCTTCTCAATCTACGCTTAACAGTTAACAGTTAGTCTCTACAGTTAACAACCTTACAGCTGTATGAAACAAAGTTGTAGACAACCTCCACATTATGTCCGACTATTTTATGTGTATATCAACTATTTCTAATAAATATGAGTTTAGAAACAAACTTCTTTTTTGTGTAGTTAAGTTTTCTTCACAGTTTTCTGGGGTAACTCGGTATCTTGTTGTCGTCAATGAAACTAATATAATAATCAAAGTACTCCAAGAACGTACTTATTTATGTTGAATAAATGCACATGGCACTGCTTCCGAACTATTGGATACCGAGGCTACTCGCGGTGCATTCTTTAGTCAAACATCCGCGTGCCTTGTTGGTACCATATTAATATCATGCGACAATGCACAAAGAGCTTGACAAACGAAATAACAACCATGATACCCCCCGGCCGGTATATTTGGTGACGTACAAAAAAAATGGAGTGAGTACAACTGGTGCTTATTTATTTTTGATGTTTTCAAATTTAATTTGTTAGAAAACGGTTGCTCAACTTTATGCAGGTAAATATCAGGATTTTTTAAATTCAATTTTTAACATGATGTAAGTTTAACATTGATGGGTACTGAATAAAATGTGTAGTCACCATAGTAATGTGTATGAAATATTGGTTTAGTCACTTTTTCGTAACATATTTTCTGAGATTACTCTAGTACGAAATTTTGTATAGGGCGGTGAGGGGGGAGAGGTAACGCGAAAATATGGACACCGTATTTTGTAATACATAATGTTTTTTATTACGAGTAATATATGTTAATTCAAGCAAAATTGTGTGTATTGTTTCGCAGCTCAAGGGTCAATATCCCATAAATTGGAAAAGTGGTCAGGACATTCCAATTGGAATTAAATTCTAAAAAATCGGTAGATTGTTTTCATGGACTTTTTGCTGTTATCGAGAGTTATTTATGTCCGACAATAAGTTATGTATTGAGGCACTAAATAGCGGATCTGCTTCACCTGCCAGAGACCCAAAGAGACGATAATCCATATAATTAAATTTTATTATTTATTAATACTTAGTAATAAATTAAAAATCCCAAACACATTTACATTAAAAAGCTTCAACAAAGTATTTTTATGTCATTGTTTTATGAGAGCCGCGAGGGCATTGATTTGAGTGCAGAGAAATAAAATACATTACTTGATTTATTTATTGTATTGTTTCCTTCTACACTGAACCTTCGTATAAATATTTTATCGTCTAATTCTTCTATTTTTCTCCATAACATTATTTTAATATTAAATATAATTGTGAGGATTTATTTACACAAAAAATACTTATATTCGATAAATAAAATTTAGAAAATTATTAAAAGTTCCAAACATTTTATAAAACATTCTAACGGCTCCTATTCCATATTTGGTTCCATTTATATAATACATATATATATATAAGCATAATCACATTAGTCAGTATGAAAATATGTCGGTTATACATATTCGCATTATAAATAATTTACGTGTCTTTACAATATAGATATTTATTAAATACATATTGCACAGTGTGTTTAAACATATTAGTTTTGTCCAGCACTGTTTAGTGGCCGAATGGAACACTATTGAAACATCTCACATTCAGATTAAATATTACAAGCACGGCTAATCTGCAGCACCGATTGGCTTTCACGGAGAATTATGGAAGATCCACGGACGCTGTAAAATCGACATTTTCATTGCTGCATTCGAATTTCGAACGGATATGAAACGATTTGAAAATGTGTAATGGCGGTTGGCGGGGGGCGCGTGCGCACTCGGCCGCTCAGTCGCCAGGCGTCACGCTTGCGCGCCGGACGTGTGCCCGTTTTCCGTTCGCTCCCGAACCACGAAATCACGAACGTACGACCGTGCCTTCATTTGTAATACTAATCAGTGACCAAGTTTTCAAAGAGTTAAACGAGCGCGGATATTTGTCTAAAAACATTATTGTGATTATTAAAAGACGTTTGGACGTGCGATGCCTCTGTGTTCGGCGAGAGCTATTGACATTTCGGTCATTCGGCATTGAAAAGTGAATAGACCATCAAATTAGTTTGATAAACGATGAACATTGTGCGGTGAACTAGTCGAAGGTTTGTGATTGACCGCCCACACCTGACAACGTAGATCCGAGCATCCCGGGATAATTTACAGCCGAACCCGGATCGGCCGTAAAGCCGGTCGCCCGAGCCGCGCCGTTAACCACTCGCCCTCTGCGGACCGTTAAATCAATATCGCGTCGCTTTATCCGGATCTTATCACGATTTATGCCTCTCTTATCGCCGACCACCGCAGCGGGCGCCGAGAAGTTCACGGTCCCTGATGGGAGCCCCGGCCCCGGCACCGCCGCGGCGCAGCGCGACCCCCTCCGAGGGATGAACCGATCCGCCGTCATGCAGGAGCAGGAGGTGCCCAGGAAGTCCGCCAACCAGCTCGAAAGCGCCATCATCAAGCTCAAGAACAATCTTCAGATCCAGGACGAAAAGAATCAGGGAGAGATGAACTCCGTGCTCGGTCTGGACATGAGCGAGAACAAGAGCGACGGGAGCGGAATGGACGCGGCGGTCCGGCTGCAAGAGAGTCTGCTTCAGGGCGTGGTGCTGTCTTTGCAGAGCGCCATGGTCAGCTCGCTGCAGAGAGCCGCCCTGCTGCCGCCCTCGTCGGCGGCGGCCGCGGCCCTCAACCTGCAAGCGCTGGAGTCGTATCTGACGCTGCAGAGGCTCGCTGCTCCTGTACCTAACGTCGGCGCCCCTTCACCTCCTAGAAAATTAGATATTCTCAAATTAGCGGCATCCGGAGCTAAAATATCTGAATGCGATACTCTAGAAACGCACACGAGGCCTTTTTCTCCGCAGATCGCGGACCATGTTTCTACTCCAGAATCTGTGGCTCTGACCGCCGAGGACGTCGATCTCTCGGAAGAAGTAGAAGAAGACTTAGCTCTATTGGACAATGATGACGATTTCTCTCTGGATAATCATTTAGACCATGTAAAATCACTCCCGAGCTTCGGTCTGTCCACATCGCCGATAGACACGAGTTATCCCAGCTTACTGATGAACGCCATGTATCATCAGCAACTTTCTGGAAGTTCTTTATCGGCAGCCGCCTCTCCTCCTCAATGCACTTCCGCCGGCGTTAGCAAGACCGCTCCGACCCCGAGTCCTCCGGCGATACACGCGGCCGCCAACGGCGTCAGGCAGAAGGTGGCTCCCGGAACCCCGAGGCCTAAGAAGCAGTTCATTTGCAAGTTCTGCAGCAGACAGTTCACCAAGTCCTACAACCTACTGATCCACGAGCGCACGCACACGGACGAGCGGCCCTACTCCTGCGACATCTGCGGGAAGGCCTTCAGGAGGCAGGACCATCTCAGAGATCACAGGTCAGTTAATATTCGTACATAGGTATTTCGTTAGCATCATATGAGCTATCCAACCAATATTCAAATCAAACGACTTAATTTATTTTTCTACAAATTAGATCTCGCTACCGAGCGATTATAAAAATAATGTTAAATTAAATTAAGCTGTCAATCATATTGAAATATTTATTACATTTTTAATTATCAACGCCTTTAATTATGTTTAGTTAATTAAAACAAAATAAAAGACCAAATTATATCAATAAAAAAAGCAATTAACATTTTTAAGTAGATTGTCTTTTGAAAATATTTTTATTGCTTATTTTAGTGTTCGTGTGTACCGGCCACCGGCCACCGGCCACCGGCCGAACCGTGGTCGGGACAAAGCGCTAAGCGCCGGTGGAATGATCCGCCGCCGCCCGCGGTGCTGGGTATTGACACTGTCGATATTAAAGTGCCGTATTAACATACATTAAGGAATACATTGATAACACGGCTATAAAAAACGAATTAATTATTATCATTTTCCGAGAATCGCTGATTTGTGCTTCCAATTTCAATATTATATTAATTCACCGAGGAAAATGCCTACCTGGAGGAAAATTCTATGTTTAGTTTCTCGGTCGTGTTACACATCTCTCTGGCACACTCTCAAAACACACCAAACTTACCAATCCTACATACACATAGCAATATAAAACAAACAACTGTTCATGACAAAATTAAACACACAAGATCTGCTGCACGTGAGAATGTGCGGTTATCACGATAAACAAAGTAAATTTCAGTTTTGGCTATTATGTTATAAAAAAAAATCGGTCATTATTGACGGGTCACTTTATTATTATCTGACATGACTTTAACTACTGCAGTCATTAGCTCCGTGACCTTCTAAGTAGGCCTATATTTCATTAGATGGGTCGGTAGGTACTTTTCATTCAACTTCTTCGAAACTGCGTCACAAAATGTGAAATTACATCGGTCAGGTGGTTGCTCGTCCGCAGCGGTGGCAATTGGAATTCAACAATACAATATACTTAGCCATTTTACTGATACCATCTGAAAACAACCGCTTCTATAATAGTAACCGATCCGATTGTGCATTGTTACTACAAGCAAAAAATGTTATTTTGGCAATGTTGTCTACGGCACATTGAAAAAAAAATCATCGCTAGCATTCTGCAATTGGAAAGGTATAAAATTGATCGAGAAACCTAAACGTTGTACCTAATGAAAAATATGTACGTAATTTGTCGTGTGAATTCGAAAGTAAAGTAGTGCCAAGAATAATATATCTGAAAAGAAGAAAAGTACTTAAATTGATCAGCGATATAAAAGTCGACACAGGTGTTCCTGTCCTCTGCTGCTTCGGCGATTGCAGCCCAATTGTATACTTATTCCTATTATTATATATGCATTAAGATTTAAATAATGTATATATTAAAAGAAATTAGACAAATCTCTTAGGAAGATACACAGAAAAAATCTACCATACCACCAGAACTCGAACCCGGAACATTGTGTTGCCTGTAAAATGTGTTACTGATTTCGCCACTATATCCATATAGATTAACGTCAAATTTTGTAAATTATATTTTAAATAAGACATTTATTATTTCTCAGTAAAAGCTACTATTTTAAATATCAATTAAATGTATTAATTAGAAAGATATACATAAAAAATCAATTTTATTTGTACCTTTCTAATTAATACATTTGATTAGTATTTAAAATATCACAGACCGTCTGTTCTGAATAATTACAAATTCACAATAAGAATGTGCTCTCCTTAATAAAAGCTCCTATCTTTATTTAGAACTTTGTGTTAAAGCATCGCATTAGTTATCAGGAGGTACATTTTGAGAAACATGTCTTCTGATTTCATTTCGTTGAAATTCATTGTTCAGATCTGCATATTTATATATAAAAATTACCTAAACATGAAACTTTTGTGGTCCATATCGAATAAAATATGTATATTATTATGACATGAAATAAAATAAAATATTATTTTGGTGTAAACAGAATATTTAAATAATAATATTGAAATAGCCCAGTCTTCACAAGCGTTAATTCATATACCTGTAGGTAAATATTTGTAAAAACCGTATGCATTATTTAAAATATTACGCCAGATGATGTAAATGGGACGACCTTCGCGAAAGCACTTCACGGTACAAAAGGACTCACAATCTGTGGCGATATTGACTCGGTCTTGGTTCAAATCGAAAACACCTTTCGAATATAGAATCTCGAAACCATTCGCTTGAGTGCCCAAATCTGGGCTGACTTAGATTCGAGCAATTGAGATAACCGTGGGCGCTCGTCACCCTCTAATATTTCTACTAAAAATTAGTGGAGGAGTTTAATTTAAATTCACGTGCCACTCTTTCATTTTTCTTTAGGTGTTGGCGAACAGAACAAAAAGCTAACCCGACTCAACATATCGATAGATTTCTGATAATAATAATAAGTTTATTCCAGCGTACAAGACCCGATTCGCCATATAAATAATACATCAAGATACAAAATAATATTTACATTAAAATAACCAAAAGTAGATGAAATATGTAGACACAAAATATAAGTAAGAAATTTCAGTTATAGCTATTATCATATCTGTAACTACTCTGCAGTCGATGCCATATATATATATATTGGCTCGTGTTTATACCTTCTTGGTCGCTATCGACTTCACGAAGACTTCCTTGACCCCACGCAAAAAATTGGTTTCAAAAGTCAACAACTTCAGGAGGCGCTGTCCTGGATGGTCTCCTGATCTATACGGATGTCACTCATTTCTTTGTCGATGTGTCACCGCCAGACTGCTTGAAGTCTTCTTTTATTCAATATAATAATTCTGACAATATGATCATCTCATCCCAGTTTCTTCTATATTCTATTGTGATGGGTGCTACCTTAAAGCTTTAGAGTATTTGGAGTCAGTTGGTGCTCATTTTTTCTTCACTCCATCACCGGCACTGGCACCAGCGCCACAGCGCACAGCGCAGCCACCTCTTACAAGACACACAGCGTGTATTATTATTAGCAGGTTTAGAAATTAGTTGATTTAAAATGATAAAAATAATGTATTATATCTGCTGTGAGAGGCAACAGCCATCACCTGTCGGCATTAATGCATAACTAATGTTTTTATTCACACTCCGATACGAGACACCTCGTCATAAGACCGAGCGTGGTAATGCGATATGGCTGTATCGTCTTACAAATTATACCTCCTTTTCCACTTTGCATTCGAATAAAAATGTTTTCATGTGAAACAGTCGATAGTTTTGTTGGCAATTTACGGCGTCCTCGATAACAATATCATATCGCGCTATAAACACGTTGGGTAGGTGATAGAGACACCCGGCTGTCTCGAGCCCCCCAGAGAGAGATGGAAAATCGCACGCATATATATTATATCTTATATTAAACTGTCACCTAATGATGCTGAAATATGTTTTCCGCAACCTAACCTGCTTGGTGAAATTCCTAAAAACCAATATCATTTAATTTTTTCATTGAAATTTTTCGCAGAAATTCCTAAAAAGAATATCAATATATTTTACCAGATACAAAATGTACATATTGATGGTGTTACTATTTGTTAAATGATTATTTTTGTATTAATTATTCAAGCGAGATTGTGTATTCTACGAAGGAACATATAGCGATACTTCAATCATTATTATCTATTTAACAACAAGGTCATCTGGTGTTGCTGTGGAAACACCAAAAACATCAATCTTAGTGGAGAAAAATTTTGCAATTCTTAGGATGTGTGCTAAAGAAGTCATGTTTTTATTGCATCCGAGAGCATATTAAAAATATTTAGAAGTCCGGTCCTTTCAGCACGTGATAAAAACTTGAAAAAAAGCTATGGTATGGCCACCCCACCAACTTGATCTATATCCAGACCTGGGTAGTGGGGAGTATGGGTGTGAGCGACAACTATTCGTATGTGAGAATGGCGAGGAGATTGTCGATCTGACTGACAACATGATTTATGAGAGACTACTACAGGTACTTATTTGGAAGCCATCATGTAAAAAAAATATCAATACAGCGTATCATCATCATCATCATTGTCACCCGTTTTCTGTCTACAGCTAGATGAAGGCCTCTCAAAGCATTTCCCATTCTACTCTATTTATTATTTTTCGCTGCCACGTATTTCCGCAGAATTAGATCATTTTGTCAGATCAGTTTACTGTCGGCCTTTTGACTCCCCTCGGGTACCACCGGATGACTGCATTCATCCAACGGTTGTTCGTCCTCCGAGTGGTGTGGCCCGCTTAGAAAACTTTGTATACTTTGAGCAATTATTATCTTCAACAATTTTCCTGTTATTACAAATTAAATTAATCAACTAGGTGCATTCTTTGTGTATATCTTTCTAGTTGATTTATTTAATTTATATGACAACACCGCACAACTACGTTCTGTAAATGTAACTACACAACACAAATGTGTTCACCTTAAAAAATTTATATTTATAAATATGTACATAACTTTATTTTTTGCTGATTATTGATCTCTTCAGTGCGGGGGAAGACCAGTTAGGCTGGCACTAAAATAATGGCATATACATCATTTATTTCAAATAACCAATTATCCTATTATATGAATGCGCTTCGTCGTCGCTATTGGATTAGTATTCGGAATTCGGATATATTAGTGTTAAATAGCAAAGTAGCATATAAAAATACGCAGTCTTTAAAAAATCCGCTAAGTGACAGTATAGATTAGCAAAAATATATAAATATTAATATTCATTTTCTTTACAAATCCGCTAGATGGCAGTACAGATTAGCAAAAAATAATCAAGCTCAGTATATCCTTGTGTTTATAATAATAATATTGGTTAATTATTATAGCGCCACTTTCGTATAAAAAATTATCGCAAAGGCGCTTTACACATTAACTGTTTATAGTTCTACATTATCTCTGTATTTAAAATAAAAAATTGTTATTTGAACTTATGAAAATGATTTTTTGAAAAGGTAATTTTTAGTCTCATCTTAAATAAAGTCTCTGGTGCAGCACTGTTTCTTATGATGGAGAGCAAAGAGTTCCACGCTTTTGGGCCTGCCACCGCAAATGCCCGTTCACTAAACTTAGACTTCAGGCAACGGCATACTTTTAATAACATTCTGACGATTATAATATCAATTGAAGATAGCTCTAAGTGTACATATGCATATAGCATGTATCATTTTACTGATATTTTGTTTACACTACATGGTGCTTTGTTAAAGCAATATATTAAGAGATTTCCACATTGAAATATAGATTCTACCCTGGACGCGAAGCAGCCACAATAGTCTCTCGCCATTCCCATAGTCAAGTTACAAAATCTCTCACCGCTTTACGCATCCTTTAATTTTTACATACATATGCACAAATGCTTACCTTAGATTCTGACATTTACCTCCATCAGGATCATTCGCGCCATACAGCAGAAGAGTTCTGATCATAATTCGGTCAGAACAAATCTTGACAATTCAGAATACCACTGAATATTCATTGATAATATTATTGTCTAGTACTGCATTATTTACCTTTGTAAGTAAACCTAATTATTATTTAATAGAAATAAGTTAAATCACTTTGAAAGAAACAGAAAAATTCAACGTATCGAAAAAATTTAGAATATAAAGTATAAAAAATAATATATACCACCGGGACTCAAACTCGGGTACTCAGATAGCCAACCTTAGGGCTTAGCAGAAAGCAACAAGCAGATGTTATTGTATCTCGTAATATTAATATTTCGTTATTATAAGTTATGTAATCCTTTCTTCATTCTATCTAGATATTACACTCATCTCAATATTTCTATACATTTTGACTGTCGAATTTCTGTTAAATCTAGTCTTTCCTATTTTAATTATTTTATCCTTCATCTGTCAATTCAAAGCATAGTTTAACCTTTCCCAAACCATGCAGTAACACAAGTCTACCATTATAATTAAGCCTGTAATATTTTGATAAATACACGAAAGATAAAATTAATATTTTAGATAATCCCAAGGAAAATATTAGCGCTTAGGAATGACTAGTAAAATCTAATTATAAAAAGGCAATCGTACAAAAATAATTATTTTTTCAATTCAATCCGTTGTCAAATTAATACGTTGGTAAAATACCATTTGTGATATAAAAGCCAGAGATCACACACTATTTTTACAGTGAAAAGAACAACAAACATATAAATATAATTGTCTCTTTCTCACTAATTAAACGACGAGAGATAAGAAGGAAAAACACATTATATAGGACTTAATGAATGCTCTAAATTATGTTATTAATCATGTCTTCAAAATTGAATGCTCACACATTCTTATTGTGAAGTTGTAATTATTCAGAACATAGGTCTGTGATATTTTAAATATGAATTAAATATATTAATTATAAAGATATACATATAAAATCAATTTTATCGAAAAATATTGTTGTTGCGCCACCGGGATTAGAACCTGGATTTCTTTCCTAACCGGGAAGGTGCTTTATCCAACTAAGCTACAGCGACATTATCTTTAGCGACAATTTTCGACCATATATGTTACCTTTTTGATATTAATACATTTAATCGTTCCATCATTTGACAGAGCCATCTACCTTATTTTTACAAAATCTCAAATACCTTTGAGTAAACTGATAGCAGACGCCAGAATTATCAATTCATTTTTATTAAATTTTGGACACATTGATACAACTTTATTATTTAGGAGAACACATTCTTATTGTGAAGTTGTAATTATTCAGAACATAGGTCTGTGATTTTATATGTATATCTTTATAATTAATATATTTAATTCATATTTTCAATATTTAGAGTAAATTCGTACCATTAAACTCATTTAAGCTAATTAAAACATTTTTTCTAACTGTTATTAACGGTAACACGAGTTGACAGCATAGCTGCGTTCGGGTATTTTATATCACGGTATGGTAAAGGTTAATCATGTTTTTTTCATTGTGTTACACTATTCAGAAATGATGTGTTGTACTAATCCACATTATAACCTGAAAAATTGTGGTACTACTGAGTGGGACTAAATACAGAGTGCCTTTAAAAATACCAGTTACATATTCTAGAAAACCTTTTTACTAGAATATTTCTTAACCTTATACGATGTATTGATTAGACACTTGTAGATTGTAGCTATTTCAAAATGTGACGATAAAAATGAAGCTATAACAGCGCATTTTTACACACTTTTGCTTGCTCTAAACTCTTCTCACTCACACATCCCGTACCACCAAGTTACATGTTGACATTTGATTTCGCCTCCCGCGTGGGAAATACAACTAATAATAATAATAATTATAATAAAATACTCGCCGAATAAGATTACCAACGGCCATGAATATCCGAGAACTTTCTCGACTCAGGAGATGAATCTCGCGAGTCTGCAGAATTGTCAGAAATGTGAGTCAGAAAACGGTGTTGCAATACTCGTATACGATTTAAGTATAGATGTACCTTAACAGGTAGAGCTCGTGATGTATTTTGATTTGTCCAAATAATCAGATTATCATGACCTCCACAACCGGATAATGTTATCATCACACAGTGGATACTTATTTAACATTCAAGAATGTAATTTACTGTTCATGTTTAAATTTTTTAAATGTATACAGGGATGTTGAATATCAATTTTATTTGTTTACAAACATAATCGTGAAATTCAATCAATGTGATCCACGATATAAAATAATACTTGCCTCGTGCAACGTTACGATCTACCCACGTATTGAATTATACGTTCGATTTTATATCAATATCAATAGGCTCTCGTTAACAATATTATTTTCATGAGATGAACCGAACCGTCCGTCTGATCGCTCTCAAGTTTTATTCCATTCATGTAAAAACCTCGAATCTTCGGATTAGGCGATCATATTGACTCGTTTGATAATAAAAATTATATATAATTTTATACTGCTTGACATGTTCGAGAACCACTAATTTAATTTTAACTTTATTATTTGGTCAAGGAAATCATATTCCCTTAAATTAGATACCTATTAAAAAAAATTGTGCATAATTAACATAGAATTGTAATGAAATACTATTAAAATTTAGAGTGAATGTAATCAAATATAACATGAAATTAAATGGAACTGTGATAAATAGGAATGGAAGCATGGACACTGACCGAAGAAATGATAAGGCATTTGAGATGTGGATCTACAGAAGAATAAACAAAATAAGCTGGATAAATAGGGTTACGAATGAATGAATGGTACGGATGAATAAAGAAAAATAAGTAATTAAAACAATAAAAATCCTAAAACTTTCATATCTCGCATATGTGATGAAACATCCGGAGAAGTATGAGATCTTGTACCTTATAATTCAGGGAAATATTACTGGAAGTCGGGACCTTGGAAGAAGGAGAATTTAAAGCAATGGTTGGGCCAGTCTACTATAGTGGTGTACTTTTCCGGGCCGCAGTAAATAAAGTGATGATACTCGGCGTCCGTTGAACGGATAGGGCACAAGAAGAAGATGAAGGTGATGAGCAGATATGTGAGCGGCTTGTCATATAAAAAAACTTCCTAAAAGTAAACCAAACAATCTACAAGATCCAACTAATCTAAACGAGTTTCAGCTTTTTGGGGCCTAGACAATCAACATCTTCACAAAATTCGAACAATGACAAAACGTGGTCCATATCTGAGCTAACAAATTAATGTTATTTAAAATTGGATGCGATTCTTCTGAACCCTTAGTAACACTGTAACGTGGTTCGATGAACGTGTCTAATATCCGACATGACGCTAACAACCTAGCACTTAACTGAACGCCTACATTAATATACGTAGTATTAATACATTTTTAGTATTATATAAATCAGTATTTATTAGTATAATAAAAATTAACATTATTAGTATTATATAACTTTATAACGTTTCCTAAATTTGAATGCACATTAAATTATATTTTATAACATTAATCAATCTCTATAAATTCTCCAAAACAGTCCAAAAACCTAGTGGCAAACCCGACATAGTTTAAAAATGTATTTATGTAGGTACAAGTGAATATAAATAAATCATTAAAATAATGGCTAGTTTTCAATTACAATTATTTCAATTTCAAAATTAATAAATTTTGCAACCTATATTTATTTAAAAACTAATAAATACAATAGAAAAATAATATACTTTGTTTGACGTGATAACTGCACACATTCACGTGAATTAAAAATCGGTATAGTTTTTTGTCAAGGACGGCTGTCAATATGTGTTTATTTAACGTTGTTAAACGGACGGAAATGAAAAATATTATAAATACATAGTGAATTAACCGACTATGCTACAGCAGACAATACTTTTGACGATGCACCTTCGCCAGATTGGAAAGAGATCCCAGTTCGAATCCCAGTAGCAACAACAAATATATATATCTTTCTAATTAATACATTTAATTAGTATTTAAAATGTCACAGAGCTATGTTCTGAATAATGACTAGTTCACAATAAGAATGTGTTCTCCTTAATAATGAAAAATATTATAAATGTAATCAGACAACATTGTATTTTCTGCACAGAAATCTTAATAAATGGTACAATTAAAAAATTATGGATATACTTCGCAACACTCGCAAAAAAACTTTGACAGAAATCAAGTAATATTTAAGTCTCTCGTAAAATATATGCTAAAAATAAAATTTATGATTTCCTAAATCGTCTGTAAAATTTAGGATAGGTAGGTAGGTGGACATTTTCTGGATAGGTAGTGGAATGTATCTCAAAAATTATATCAGCCCTTACTAATCCGTTTATTTTCTGTCAATTTTGCTAATAATCTTATACAATTCGTTATATATACATCTATAGCATATTTTTATATTGAATTTCAATATTTTTATTTCATGTTTAAATACGTGTCGATAAAATTAATTTGTAGATAACATGTCGTGCAGGTTAAAAACAAAATTCTAAACCCACGTCTGTAGAGTTTACTGCATCAAAGTTGAGATGGCGCATTGGAGAATTGGGAAATAATTGTATTCTTAATGGGAAACCAATATTCAGTTTCGAAATGTTCCTTACGGCTTTTTATGTTTAGTGACCAGATATTTTACCCATATCTTCTCCCATTCTCGGGACAGATGTAATAGATCACACAGAAAGTGTGCTCGTCTCTAAAAACAAATTGAGGAACAGCGTGAAATCGGTCTGGACCATTGCACAGTGGTAGATTTTAAAAGTTTGTTAGGACATTTATTAAGTTACTATAAAAATAATACGTTCTTGTTTTAGAATCTTGACGTGCTTTTGTTTAGTGTACAATATTTACTGTTTAATGCTACGTGCTATTATATATACAATTTGTATGTATTGGTGAATTTTGGTTTTACTTGAAATTATGCACTAAATAAGAAAAGTAACATAAATAAAAAAGGAAGAAATCGTATAGTCTGAAACAAGGATTATGTTGTTCTTTGTATATAAAAATCAATAAATATTATAATTTATCATTATTCAATATTTTCACATCACTGCATAATATTAATTCCAACCTACACCCGTAAATTTTCACGGCCGTCAAGGGACAGAAATTTTTTTTAAAGCAGAATTAGCGTGTCCATGGTATAATTTATTTATTTGTTTCAATGCCACAAGCGCGATTCATCTGATGCTTAATACCAAACGAGAAAATTTTATAATTTCTTTTAATATCTCTGGCAAGCTTCTTACTTTATTTCTAAATTAGCAATAGTAGAAATAACAACATTTGACCTTATTACACCATCGGTCGGCCTAGCGTCGAGTTGGGGCCAGGGTTCTCTCGAAGACCTCGGAGAGTTCTAGGCTTATCGCTTCTCAAAACACGGCCTGGCTTTGATATCAGTGTTCTCGATATCATAACTTCACTTTATGATTATTCTCGTTTGAGATGTCAAAATAATTCGCTACCAGCTTGGTGAAATGTACCACAGTGCGCCGGACGGAATCTGTGTCCTACGGCGCGTACCGTGGCGCGTGTTGATAGTTTTCCGAAAAAAAATCGTGTCGGCCGGGACCCAAGCATTCGGTTAATGTAAGCACCTGTAAGGAGAGGCAGCCGTGGTCTGATGACGCGCTGTTTTGCATAATTATAGGCGTCTCCGTATTTTTAAGATGATGGCCGCAATGCCTTCAACAGTTCTATGATGCTAATTGACCTTCTTCGGCGAAACATCTGTCTCTCTTGGAATGTTTAGAGTACATGTTGAGTTTGCTTACAATACGTACGCATTTTTCCGTTTAAAACTTTTATGTTTATTTATACACTTACTGACTTGCAGCCAACCGCTAGACTACTCTTCGGCAAACTGATCTACCTAACAAATTAAAGGGAGATTCCTAAGTATCTCTGTCTATGTATGCTGCGTATGGAGCGGGCAACATGTTTTATTTGTATATTATTTATACAAACTTTTCAACGGTGCATAAAGAGTCTCATATTAAATACACCCACAAAATACATTTTTATAACAAAATTTTTAGGCAACAATTGTCATGTACCCCCAAATAAAAATGATCTCCAATTATCGGGGTACATTTTCTTCGACATTTTTATTTATGTACCTAATTAATATATACCGGGTGTAACAGACCTAGTTCACAATATTTTATGGGTGGATACCTGAATAAATTACGAGTTAAAAATGTTCAAGGATTATATGACTAATCTCAACCATATCAGAGTTCATAAAAAAATCGTAATTAAGCGATTGCTCCGATTAATTAAAATATCTTATTGATTCAAAATTATATATTGAGTACAAAAAATTAGACGATTTTTTATTAGTTTTTTAAAGCCTGGAACAAACACATGGATTTATAATAAATAAAGTACGTAAACTAAAAGCTTAACATTATTTTGTAAAAATTTTAAAGAATAATATTTTCCGTAACGGTGCAGAATTTCATTCCGACTCATAATTTAGTCGGATATCCACCCATAAAATATTATGGACTAGGTCTGTTACACCTTCTATATAATAGTACAATATGAAATATAATAACAAAATAATATATTATAAAAAATGGATCAAATTAGAACTTAGGGATAGAAAAGTGATGTCCAATACATGATTTATTTATTTATATTAAAAACCCGTAAGCTATTTTATACACATTTATATTTGCTGCTAATGCTGTTTTTGGCAGTTGGTTATGCAGTATGGGAGTAATGAACGATGCATGTCTTTGTTATATTCCTATTTTGGGCAGTTTTAGAATAACATGACCATCAGTTCAGCTTCTAGTCTGATAGATGTGGTGAATTTTTATTTTGTCTTCTTTAAAAAAACTTAATAACATGTACATAAATTAGTGTTGTAAATATTGACGCGTGGTAAAATTCAACGGTTCTCAGAATATACTACTAACTATACCTTGCTCCAAAATAAAGAAATCAAAACATTTAAGTGCTTATCTATATTCCAGAATGTACATTTCTCGTCATATATGTAGTAGTGATGGCTGTATTGTTGCCCTTAAGCGGCCATATAGCGGACATATTGTGGACGCTATACGTCTGTTATATGTCTCTGAAATTAATAATATATTAATAAGAGCAAACCGCATTGTATTCTGTGTTCCTTGTATGAGGTCTCGTGAAATGTTGTTATAAAGTAGACAAATAACAACTAAAAGTTATTGCAGATAAGATTATATATTTATTAATTTGTCGAGCACTGTGTGACACAATGAATCTCATTATTGACGTATGTTCACTGTATTAATTACGTAAAGTTCATAATAAATAGTAAACTTGATCAGGAAGCTTATATTGTGCGTAAGTGGACAGGTGGGCATTGATTAAAAAGCTTCGATCAGTATGGAAAATGTTTGTTTCTAATTTATCATCATCATGAAATTTCGTTTAAAATAATAATACTAGGACTCATATTTAGAAGATTACAGATTTTTCTACAAAAATATCATCATAATATCACACGATGATAGCTATATCCGTCATAGTCGTACAGATCGACTGGTAGGAAGGATTATTTCTAGAAATATATTTTCCTTAGCTATCGTAAAGTACTTTTAAACCAAAAATATACACAAATTTTAAAATTCCGCTTCTACCTTGGAAGAGACCTGCATAAGAAAACATTTTGTTGCTTGTTTAGCTATAAATAAGAGTCTGGGTCCAGCCGCACTGGAGGTGATAATGTTACCGGGGGAAAGATCGCACACGAGAAGGTGTGTAAGGATAAGAGATTTAAGTTGAACCACGTGGGTGACGGGGAATGCACCGCTCGGATGCTGGGCGTGGAAACAACACGGATGTGAATTTATTACATTTTTTTATTCTTCAAATCATACGATTCAATAAATCCTGTTCATCGTGATATGGGTTAGTTTATTTATTCGCTTAATTCATTTAATGATATAAACATTCGAAATATTTTTCATAGCGTTTAAAAAATCATAACTTGTGTTCAAACGATATTTTATTAATATAGACAAACTAATGCAAATTTCTTATCCAAATATTTTCATTTTGGTGTCACCCACGTGATCACTTCGGTACCACTTACGCAATCAAATAGCTCAGCGACTTTTTTTTTAAATATGACTTAATTGGATTGAAAATTTAAATGCTGACAATATAATATGCATTAATGTAAAAAATACGTCTTGTTTACACAAAGATTTAATTTTCAAAGAATAAATACTGTTACTGTTACATAAATGTTTCCACTAAGAATGTGTGTAGAATGCCCCTCGTCACTCAAGTAATGTTCCAAACCTCTCACCTATATGTTCACTTTATTTAATGTATATTAATTGACTGGTCTGTGGGTTAAAAGGTTTTTAGGTATGAAAAGGCTCAGAACACGTCAAACTAATCAAAGCATTAATTGACTTGTATGTTTGTTAAAAGGTTTTTAGGTATGAAAAGGCTCCGAACACGTCAAACTAATCAAAGCATTAATTGTCTGGTCTGTGGGTTAAAAGATTTTTAGATATGAAAAGGCTCCGAACACGTCAAACTAATCAAAGCATTAATTGTCTGGTCTGTGGGTAAAAAGGTTTTTAGGTATGAAAAGGCTCCGAACACGTCAAACTAATCAAAGCATTAATTGTCTGGTCTATGGGTTAAAAGGTTTTTAGGTATGAAAAGGCTCCGAACACGTCAAACTAATCAAAGCATTAATTTTCAGTTTCTACATTAGATTAGTAATAGCTAAAATCTGTACTTGCATAACTTACTCATCTGGAAATTCAAGCATCATTGAAACGGTGTTGTTGGTCGCAACATATATACATTATAATAGAAATAGATTTGTTATTTTCTCAACAAGGTATTTTAATTAAAGTACCTACCTAAAATATAGGTTTAATTCTATGTTAGCGATTGAGATATGAGAGTCAAAACGGAGAGATAGCTCGGTGATTAATTTAGCCAATATAAGTCTTCATATAAAAAAAGGCAAGATATAACATATTCTTCGTATGATTCCTGCGTATACTGTATTTCTTTTTATATTAAATTTAACTTAAAATTTGTTGTTTTTCGCGATTCCTACATCTTACAACACTTGTCAGACTGAGACTTACTAGATTGAACGTAACCTATCGATAGCGCCACTCCCAGCCTCCCACACAGCACCCGTACCGCGGATGTCACGAAGTCAACACTAATGCGGAACGAGTCTCTCGCTTGATATGAAAATTAAAATATATTAAACGCTGGATGAAATTAATAATAGTAACATAACTTCACCGTGCCAGCATTATAGCTAAGCGGCGTAAAGTCACGGGTTCGATTCCCGTCAAGATTAAAAATATTTTTGGATTTATTATAAAATCGTTGTGCTTGAATTTAGAAATGAGTTGTGTTTACTGAAATTTTTATTACATATATTATTTTAATTAACATGCACATTGTTAATTGTATTTAAACATCGTCACCTTTTTATTTAAATCTCGTGTACCGAGAACTCTCATCTTATCTTCCTACACTCTACCCATACTACAGATGACACGGGATCATCTTTGAGAGTGCGTTTTCAAAGCCCTGGAAACGACACCGCGGAAATCTTCACTCTAGATAAAATTAAAGACAACGTTGTAATTAATGACTCGCCGTTGACGAGTTTTATGCGCCATGAATATACACGTATGTATGTTGCTCAAATTTTCGTTGAGTAGCGATTAAGGACAGTATAGAATGTGTACGTTCGTTTAAATGTTGTTATTTTGTATGGAGAGCAAACTAACCATCTAACGTGACTGCAGATAAGGGCACCAATTCATTATGTACACGCATAATGTGAAAGGTAATGGGAGGAATTCGAGGATAACACTACCAATATTAGTGTTTCACTATCTGCATTACAATCACGCTGTTTCCCCCCATGAGTAGGCTGAGAAGAGACAGCGCCACACTCTTCTATCGTGACTTACAACTCTTATCTCATTCACATTCATACATCTTCTCATTCGTGCTCGTCAATTTTGTAGATTTCAGTCGTGCCAGGTCTTTTGCGGAAATTCTTTTTTTCTGGTGTCGTATTTGCTCCTTCATTCCTTGTGATTAAACCACCCAAGTGAAGGATTTATCAATCCTCTCTATATTAAGGTCAGATTTATAAGCACTCTTATTTTTTTATTCTTTAATTTGATCATAAATCTAGGTCTCGGTATGGAATGGAACAAACCGGAACCGGAACGTAGGATTCTTGTAAATACAACTCCGATTCTTGGCATTATTGCAAACATAGCTCTGTCTCGCGATATCTTGTCAATTTTAATTAATGTATTAAAAACTCAAAAGGTTAATCTGTAGATTTATGCTTTTCAATAGGATATATATCGTAACTCATATTTAATTTTAGTTATTATTCGAGCCATAACTCAGTTCTCCTTGAACGGAAAAAGGTATTAAGTCATATATATCATAGTATTGTAATGTAAGTGTATACTTTTTGATCAAAAACAAGAGTAGAATCCCGAGTCGACCGTTCCGGTTCGTTAAATTTTCCACATGTCGCTAAATTAGTACTTAATAATAATAAATTTTATTTTAATATTTGAAGAAGCGTGAAGATCTCCGCCAATCGTTATGTATCGGCGGCCGTATTATGTATCGCGCGCGCTGGTGTGTATGTACCTACCTGTCTACAACCGGTCGAATAAATTCGGCTGTGGGCGAGCGGCCCTCCATCGCGACCCAACGGACATTTCATTTACCGACTGTACACCTGTCCGGATCAAATCACGCATTAATCACCAGGTATTTATGATCCTGCACGGATTACAGCGAAGGGCCTGGACCCGGGCCCGGCTGCGGCTGCGGCTGCGGCCCGAGTCAAGCGTGCTTATATAGAGATCATCGGGCTGCGTCATCACTCGAAAACTAATCCGGCGAGAACATTGATACTCTACATATACGACTTAAATTAATCTTAATTCCATAAGACTTTATTAGCTTTAGATTAACCTCGTACTAATTGTTAAAATCCGAGGCAAAACTAATTAATTGAACAAAATTCAGTAATATTATTTAATATTTTAAATATTTGTTGCAAATTTTACATTGCGGCTTTTATTTATTTTAATATAGATTATTTAAAACTATTTAATATTTATAATTATAGTTTTATATCGTTAGTCAGTTTCCATATCTTTTATCATCGAAACAATTGATGTTAGGTACTAGATTTATTTTTAAATAATAATAATTTTTTAATTAATATTTTTAAAACATTATAACAATTTGACATATATGGTTTTAGTTAATTAATTTGACATCCTGATAAAGGAAATTATATTTTCCGAAATCGGTTAGTGTATTAAATATAACTCAAAAGTGGTTAAAATCAATGTTTTAAATACAGTCGATTCCACTTAATCGGGACACATTGGACCAAAACACTTTGTCCCAAATAAGCGGCTGGCTCTAATAAGCCAAATTTAAGTTAAAATTAAAAAATAATATGAAAATATTTTTGTACTTTATTAAATTATTGGAAAAAAATATTGAATTACAGAAACATAATATATAATTTTAGGTGTACATATGAATATGAAAAAATAAAATAATCAATAATGATGTGAGTAGATAAGTGGTAGGGGATGAACCTTATAAAAGGCCGTCTCTGGGGGAACAGCTCTCTTTCATCACAGCTTCTTCTAAATAACTAGTCTATCTCTGAATATGTCATTATTCTTGTGTACCAACGATTGTTATTTGGTTTCTGTTTCTTGGGATTTGGCCCAAATAACCGGCTGTCCCGATAATCCGGTGATCCAATTTAGCGGGATCGACTGTAATGTATATTTAAATATTATTTGAATTTAGGATATTTTATTCCCACATTATTAGTGTACTCTCGAATCTCTAATATGTTATATTAGAGATTCGTGCCATCTTCTATTAAAGGTCATCGATCATTGAGGTCATCATCATCCCTCTTGACTCTACAACCCTCGATGTGTCTCGACCTCATCAAGATGGATTTTTATTTTGCGTCGTTTCTCTCCAGTTTTGATTCTCTAAGGCAGATATATCTTTAAAGATTGTAGCTCTATATTTGCCTAGGTCTGCAATTCTAGCAATCAAGCCTTTTTTTGCAAAGCGAAATTGAAATCTTATAGTACCACTGTTTTAAGTTTTCAAATCAAGATATAATCATCTCACATCCTTTATCAATTTTGCCTTGCATTATTGGCTGCAAAAACCAATACATCCCTCCTCTTATAACACCTGCGTCCGAAGTACTTTAGTTTCCTTTTTTTTTACATATTTTTTGTATCTTGCTAACATGTGGGATATAATTTAACAGCTAAACGTCCAAAATACCAAATGTATCAGAGGAATGCTTTTCAAGTTTGCAATACTTTACATACTCGTATATATATATATATACAAAATTTTAGATATAGTCTACTTACCTATCTTTTTACAAATGTTTTTATTTACTCGTACAAAGTCCGGACATATGACTAGTACTCCATAAATATTATTAGTAAGGACTTATAACTTTCACACATTATTTTGTGCATTGTACTGCCGAATAAAAAAATTGACGTAATTTGGATATTATGTTACTGAAAGAACAATTAAAAATTTACAAAGTTGCATTCGTATTTTTCCCGCGTACGTAGAATATTTTTGGTGGTCTACACTTAGTCTTTCAATTCTGTATATCTTAAAATATGCATTTTCTCTGGAAGTTGCCTTGTTATATAACGAAACTCGATTATACAATCCGAGTAACAAATTTCGAGGTCGCTGAAATGGCGCCAATTCTACCAACGTGACATTGGTCTAATAAATCCAAAACAAATTTCTCTATTGTTAACCTCGACTAAAAGTCAGAACGACCCAAAAATTGAGAGCTTTTAAATATTTTTCAAAATTCATTCATTGGCCGGCGATTTTGAGTTTCTATGAATATAAATTTTGTCTTAATGATGTTTTCTTGTAATTAAAAATGGGAAAAAAAAATATCTTAAGTTAACTGTACAAAAAAGGTCGTGCCGCATCTTGTTTTTATAATATTTTGAATATTCTGTACAGATACATATACTATAATATTTTATTTAGGATTATTTATATTGTATTACCATATCGTTCGAGAACTGTTTGTTGCTAATGAAATATGTTCTTGATATGTTGAGCATTATTCTGAAGTACCACATTTTTCACGTTAATATGATGAAAGCAAAATCAGCTCAGTATGGGTCTCAGTTTGTGCTAAAATAACTAAACAGTAATAAGAAATGTTCAAATGTGACTAACCCGATGGTCTCCAGTCATAGTATGAGGCTCACACCGACAACTTCTCGATAACTAGATGAAACACGTCAAACTATTACATTGCAACCGATTTAATTATGTAACAAATTTCAAAACGACATTATAATGCGTAACATTTCTCAACGTTGTGGATACTTACATTAAAATGAATTCTAAACTGTTATACACCTGTTCAATTAATAATGACGTATTTTTACCGCGATTTATAAATATCGCTGTTACAAGCGGAGAGCTAATTAATTAATTTAATTACTGTTGATTACGACATTACACAATGGCATAATAACTCCAAAAAGCCGTCCGATCGACATTTATATAATTACATCACTTTGGATCTGGTACCACTAGGTGATTAAAGTTGTACTTCACGGGGAAAAGATTATTTTCTACATGGTATCGGATACTTGTAGGATTGTTCGGTGTCGGAGGAGGTAACATGGTGGATATTTATGCAAATAGATTTGACATACATTACTTAGACTAAAAATTATGAATAATGCCAAGATTAACTATTAATAAAGTATATCCAGTTCTTCAATAATTATAAGAATCAGATTAATCACTTTTTAATATACAAAGAAAAATTTATCAATCGAAAAAATATTATACATTCTGTACAATAGCAACCTTGCAAAAAAAATAATTAAGCGTATGAAAGTGAAGAAGCAATAGTAACGTGTGGTGTAGTGTCCTCTCTTCATATCTACCAACGTGAAAAAATACCCGTGTCCCGTAAAAATCTATTATTTTTTAAACTTGTACATAATAATAAGAACTATGTAAAAAAATCCTAATTACCCTGTAAGCGTTTACCAACCGAAGAATTGCCCGCACTCGTAAATAACGAAACCTCTCGCGGCCGTGGAGCGGGACGAACTTATCCGAGAGCGCGCGCGTCAGAAGAGGACGGGGCGGATAGTACGTTATTTTCGCGGCGCGATTCGCCGCGGCTTTTTAGGCCTACAGCGCGAACTTACCAGCCCGGGAAGTTCGCGCCGGGGACCTTCTTTCTGCTCGATTTTCAATACGGATAATGTTTAATGCAAAGGTTCATTACTTTATTGAATTTTGAAAATAAAACGTATGTTTTCATAGATTTTAGGCGAAAATCCAACCTCGGAAATAACGACAACTCATCGAAAATATTATATCGCCCCGATAGCGATTTTAGATGGTAATTTAGATATTTAGATAGTTCCGATTTCTAATAATAACATATATAGCATTATTTACACTTTTGTAAATAAAATGAGACGCGAGCTGTAATAATTTATTTGTACTATTAAAATGTTTTTTTAGTAATCAATTTGCTGAGTTTAAAATTGACTATTCGTTGAAGTGTAGGACGCACTTGTTTTGATCGTTTTTGAGAATATACTCGTATAAGTGCATACATTTTCCTAAAATACAGTTTTATAACATAACATTTCCGAAATGTTATTTTTTTAAATGCGAAACCGTGCATGGCACCGGTTAATCGTCGAGTATTCCGATTACAACATTATTTCAGCTCAACTATACCGTTATAATGGTTCGGTAGTCTTGTACTTCTTGAAATATTTTGTCGTCATTACACATATTATCTATGTATATTTTTATATTTAACAATTATCAGTTATTGAAATTAAATAAACACATTGTGCACTAAAGCTACGAAAATGATCTGATCATTATGTGAAATCCAGGAATATAATCTGAATCTATCTCAAAAACTTCGGAGAGATCAAATCTGAAAGAAGAGAAATATGTGTCCTTGGACTTTCAGCGTACTCCTTGAGGGGGTAAACTTTTTTTTTTCATTTTTAATACCAATTGAACGGTTCATGTTGAGTTCTTATACCAACGTATTATTCGATTTTACAAGGTTATAGTTGTTTGGTGCGTGAATTAAATTAAAGGTTTCATATAAATTATAATGGCATGACAGTGAATTATTAGTGAACTATGCGTTGATGTTTCAGGTATTAAAACAAATACTAAATATCGAATTACGTCAAATAAATTTTAATATTATATAGATAAGCACGTAGGCTATAGGAATATTGGTGGTTATATCGGTGGATAAGATTAAGGGATCTATCGAAAACGTCGTTATTTTTTTTATTCTAAATATTGTATTTATTACATGGTAAAAGAATATTCTGCTTTTGGAAGGATGAAACTGATTTTTATGTGTCAAAAAAAAGTTTATTTTTTTGAATCTGTAAAAATACGACAATTAAAAAATAAAAACGTTTTTTTTTCGATAGACTCCTTTGCCATACAACCATCGATATGTAGGTATATCAAATATAGTCAAATAGTCGCATTATGTCGTATAAAAGATTAGAATAATTATGTTTAATTATAATATATTAATCACTATCATTAATACCCAGAGTCGCCGCTTGTGATATGACCGCTTTCATAGGAAAATCATTATACAGTTCTGGCGCGCGACTCGCTTTCGAATATTACATATTTTTGCATACATAAAATCCATGAAAAAAAAATTGTGATGAAAAAATCTAATAACCAATTTTTAGATGCAAAAATATTATTTAAATCATCTAAATACGGGTATTTAAAATTCAAGATGTCTTGATTATTTATTAAATGCCAATTTTAAAGAATATACACATTAACCATTTATTTTATTACAAAGACCTTTTTCCTCTTTATATGTGCAAAATATAATACGACAGATTAAATATAGCCCCGTTAACTGCTCCGGCAGCTTGTCAACTGTCAACAGGTACAATAACAATTTGGTTTGGTAAATACCTTCCATAGTCCTGCATTTATTTTTGTTTGCTCTTATAATACATTATTTATTTCAAGCTCAATAAATACCTCTGCATCTATAAATAGTATGATACCCATCAATTTCATCAAGAAGGATTCAAAACAATTTAGTATCTTAAAAATTGAAGACATGACGCCTCAGTTCTATAAAGATTTAAAATTATTGTTAGATTTAGAAATTAAGGTGAAAAAAATATATTGAGAAATTAATGTGTGTTTCTATAAAAAATGTTCATTCTTCTAAATTTCATTCCATTCATTTAAATACTCGTATAACGTGTTTCATCTTTTTCCATGTATTGTTTGTTTATCATACATCGTATTAGTATAAAAATATATTCACTTATTTTGATTTTATAATATTTACATATACAGGATATAACAGACCTAGTCCTCAATATTTTATGGGTGGATACCTGACTAAATTACTAGTCGAAAATATTCAAGGAATATATACAAAATCTGTACCGTTACGGAAAATATTATTGTTTTAAATTTTCACAAAATCATCAAAATAAATGTTAGCGAAATGGATCCATTATTCATCTATATATTTATTTCAGGCCCTAAATTATATAACAAATAAGTAATTTTGGAATCAATAAAATATTTCCAATAATCGAAATAATTGCATAATTACGTTTTTTTGTTTAAATGCTCATATCGCTGACATGCTTGAAATCAGGCACACAGTTCTTGAACATTTTTGACTAGTAATTTTGTAAGATATCCAGTCAAAATATGTGTACTAGGTCTGTTACACCCTGTATATAATTTCAGTTTTGTTACTATTACTGTATTTAATGTTCCTGTATTTAATATTTGATTTTTTTCTTGGGATTTGGATCCAGAGAATACATCAATGCCATTTAATTTAATTTATTTATTTAATATTGCACCGCACAATATCACATTAAAACATAACATAATATGTGTTACTTGGTGACCGAATTTAAGATGTATATATTTGCGTAATGAAATAATGAGTCTTGTTAAAGAGAAAAATTAATTATGCAAAATTTTCCTTTTTTCACATTTAATAAAACTATTTATGGCACGATTTACAGGCGTATTCCAGCACCATTATTTAGTAATCAGTATATAGTAATTTTGCAACGTGACTGTTACCTTTTACGCATCCAAAATCTAAAACACAATACTATTTTTTTTTAATATAAGATATCTGCTGGAGTATATAGTATTATAGCCCACAATGTATAACTTTAATGAAATTGTTAAAAAATCATTTTTTATTTTTTATAAATATTTTATTTTTAATTCCTTTACATCTCCGCTCTAATTGATCATTTGATTGATGATTTAACAGAATACACCAGATCTCATTTTCACACTTAATAAATACATAATACCTAGCAATTAATGAAATGCAAATTGTTTTCGGTGTTGTTATTAAATCTGACCAAATAGCCGTGGGCCCACGTGTTAAATGGGTTTGATTTGAAAGGGTTATAATTGTCGATTGTTAAGTTTTAATGGTTGTAATTATTCCACAATTGTTGGTTATTAATTAATGGATCGAGGGATCAGTTTTGTATCGTCTATTTTGTAAAAGTAATTTGTACCATTACTTTTATCGATGTTTATTTGGATTGTAGAATTTCATTACAGATGATATTATATATCGTTTAGGCTTTGTGAAAGATTTATTTAAGATTTTTTGAAATAAATTAAATAATTTAATTTTTATGTATAAAATATTTTCGTGCAAAAATGTTACAATACCTAGGTGAAATATTCGTTTTGCTACGTTTTTTAATCATTAAAAAATATGAAAAAAACATTTTTATTTTATTAATACACTTAGTCAGTATTTTGACTAATTGTAAGTATTTTGTGTAATGGTCACTTTATAATAATAAATGTCAGCATCAAATCAAATTTTGGATCTTGGAATTTTGGATGAATTCAAATATAGATTTTTGGTCAGTATAAATAATAAAAGTGCAGTTATATTTTTTGATCAATAAATTGTATTGGTTACTATTAGTTACTGATATTTTATTAAGGAACATTAGATTTAAAAGTGATAACCCGCGGAACCTGTATGATTTGTATGACTTTCTCTATGAGTTTAAGCAATATTTCTGTTTTGATAAGTTCTGGAGGTTGACAAATGTGTGCTGCATCTTAAAAGTCTTCTTTATCTAACAATTCGCAATCTAAATAACACTGGCGTTGGTGATTTGTCTTCCACAGGCGCATTGCTTATAATTTAAATTAAAATAGCTAGAAAGTATTTTATATCACATCGTCTTCGTCTTCTTTTCTACCAAACCAGTTTTTATGTTTTTTATATTTTACATACACAACACACAGTCTTTGGAGGGTACATTCGCACCTATGGGAAAGAAATAGACCGGCTAGTATATTAATATATTTTTAATTACGTTTAAGGTATTTAAATATAGTCTTATAAATTTTTAGCAATAAGTTACTTTATTGGTAAAATTTTTTTGTAAATAATATATTAAAAAAGTAAATCAATTAATTATATATGTGTAGTTGTAATATTACAATATATTTTGCATTCTTATATTATCATATGTATAATTTTAAATTAATTCAAATTAGTGAAATCATCTAATAGAAGGATGACTTGTTGCTGCTATGGTTACTTATTCTCTTTTAACTTCTCTTAACCCGTCACAAGGAATGACACTTATTAACCGTAACCAATAATTGAAGGGCACTTAAGCATTACATGGAGCTTGTGGTCTTACCTTAAGGAGTCGTATTTCATCTCACGTGGGAAGCCAAACGGTGGTCTTTGAGACCTACATCATGATAAAAGTGTATAATCGAATTATAATACGTTTTGAATGCAAACAAGACACCGTTTATTTATTTATTAATTTTTAAAAACACCGACGATATTAATCATACACGAGTTCATTTTTAACGAGCCGTGTATTGCTAGTTATGATTTAACCAAACGATACCCTTTTGTGAATCAGTCAATTTCGAACTATATCTTGACTGAGTGTCACGGTTCAATGGAACCGCGTGGAATGTTCATCTCTACTCGATTTTAGATCATGTTTAGTACTTTACTATCACAAATAAAGTGTAAAATACTAATTTAATGTATTAATTATAAATATATACATATAAAATCAATTTTGTCGAAAAATATTATTTTTGCGCTACCGGGATTCGAACGTGGATCTTTATTTCCAATCCGGGGAAGTACACTACGAATTGTGTTATAGCGCCAGTATTTTTCATGATAAATTTTCGAACCTATATGTTACACTTTTTTAAATTAATACATCTGTCGTTCCATTATTTGAAAGCCATCTACATTGTTTTAAATTAATAAACTTAAATTTAATAAAAATAAATTGATAATTCAGTCGGTTTACTCAAAGGTATTTGTGATTCCGTAAAAACAATGTATATGGCTTTCAAATAATGAAACTACAGATGTATTCATTTGAAAAAGTGTAACATATAGGTTCGAAAATTTAACATGAAAAATACTGGCGCTATAATACAATTGGTAGTGTACTTCCCCGGATTGGAAATAGAGATCCAGGTTCCAATTCCGGTAGAGCAAAAACAATATTTTTCGACAAAATTGATTTTATATGTATATATTTATAATTAATACATTAAATTTGTATTTAAAACATCACAGACCTATGTTCCGAATAATTACAACTTCACAATAAGAATGTGTTCTCCTTAATAAAATAAAGTGTACATATAGGAAAAAGTTTTGGAACATTAATTGCGGGACAAGGGGCAATCTACACACATTCTTAGTGGAAACATAAATCCAATAGTTTATGACACATTTATGCAACAGTAAAAGTATTTACTTTTTGAAAATTAAATATTTGTGTAAACAAGACATATTTTTTACATTAATGCATATTATATTGTCGGCGTTTAAATTTTCGTTTCAATAAAGTAATATTTTTAAAAACGTCGCGGAGCTATTTTATTTCGTAAGTGGTACCAAAGTGATCACATGGGTGACACCAAAATGAAAATATTGGAACAAGAAATTTGCATTAGTTCATGTCTATATATTTGGTGGACTATGTTTTTCGTTCTTTTACACTCCCGATCTGGGGGTTTTCCAAAGGTCCAATATTTTCTTAAAAATGTTTTCGTCTGTTCGGATAAAATGTTCGAAGTTTGAGTAAATTCTTCATATTATAATATAGGTATTATACTACAATTTTTTCTAATATTAGTCCTTCTTATTTAAATGCAGTCGTCATTCTGGTTATGTGCTTGTCTTTATATAATTAGTTATTTTGATTTATACTAGTTTAGTCTATTTGATGTGTTTCGTGATTCTTCTGTTCATAAATAAATAAAAAATTTAATATACATGCGAAAATTAAAAACTGAATTAATTAAATTTTCTCATTAGAACCCACAGGATATTATTACATTGGTTAAATTTACAATATTATCGTTACTTTTTTTTCTTACAACTAATCCGCGTAGGTACTAGATATATTTTTAAATAATCTAATTATATTTGAGTTGATGTGAATTTATTTTTTAAATAAAAAAATCATATCAATCTTATCACCTTCCAATGGTTGACGTCCCCTACCAATAAAACCTCCCACAGAAATTAGGGCAGTCGCGTGTGAGGATCCGTATTCACGTCATCGAACAGTGAATAGTTTGGCGCCACGTCGAAAGATTGGTCTCACGCTTATCTGTCGAATTTTTTTTAAATAAAAATTTGTTAGTCTCCAGCGACTCGAAAGCCAAAATTACCAGATTTTTTAAAGCTCTGCTGCGTACGTCTACTTCCAACATGTTGTGTGTATTTCAATTTAGACAAGCCCGCAGCGGTTGAACTTATTTTAAAAGAGATGTAATTTCTACCATTACGGCAGGTTATTGTTACGACCGAGATGAAATATTTCACCTTTGCCGATGACGCGATACATAAAAAAAGCACTGAAGTTCCTGAAAAAAAAACTTTACTTTACTTTATCATATCACTCCTGCACTGAATACGTTTTTCCGATTCAGATAAATTTGGTTAAATAAATAAACTAAATATCCCGGTCTCCCGCGTGACAAACGAGGATACTTACCACTATGCTGCCTATTAAAATAAAGTAGCAACAGTGAATAATCGTATTCCCGCATGTATCGTTTATTTCTTCCAGTCCCGAATTAATTTCATACGAAACACCTAAAAATAGATCGCATGGATCGTTCCTCTGTGCATCAATTTACCGCATTATTTGTTTAAATTACGCAGCATACTTCGTAGATAAATGCTTGGTTTCGATTAACGGCACTCGTAAACCATGAGCGAAACATGAAAGACAGAGAATGAGAATGCTCCTACCGACTGCCACTTGACATTATACAATACAAAGTTTAATTTATTTTTTACGTATGTTTTTAAGAATATGTATGTATGAAAAATGTTAATTTTTTCTATATTCTCACATTCATAGTTTATTTCAATAAGCTCCTTTAAAAACGATAAATAAAGGTTTCACTGTGTATCAAAAATATATATTGAAGCAATAATGATAATTTGACACTGCAGTCTATTAACGAAATAGCTAAGATAGTAAGATCACTGGCTTAGTTAATGAAAGGTACCAGGGTCGATACACGAATCTTTTTGAATTCAAAAAGGTTTTGTAGAAGTCTGGTATCGATTCTCATACCGGTAATGGTGAACGCAAAACATAAACAAAAAAAGTATTTCAAAATGTTACGAGCTTTTTTAACACAATTTTCATCATAAATTTTAGGGGGCATCCTGCTTAATAAACGCATTCTATAATAAAATGCCAGATTTTTTTATTTATGTTTACGATGACGTCCGAGAAATGTAGCCGGGGTAAAAAATTTCACAATAGAGTGTCGCACTTGTGTTTAATATTATCTCTCCTACCAGCAATATAAATATGTAGTTATTTCTGCATGTCTGTATGATCTATACCGCTCTCAACCTCACTCAGATCACTATAATTTTTTTTTTTCACAAAAATGTTCTAAATGTTATTATTTTGAACGGAAATTCATGATACGAAGATAAATGAAAATGAAAGCAATCAAAATTTAAAGATGATTTGCAGCCATCATCATCACGCAGCTAATAACTAATGAGTTTCAAAATGTGACAGAGCGACCATTTTCTTTAAAAAAAAAAAAATTAGACAAAATCGTATAATAAACTAATGTGAATGGAGACAGATACTCGTAATATAAAGTATATAATAATATATCGACAATAGTTAACCGCCCTATAATCTATATGATCGTAGCATCGGAGTATCGTAGCCAGTAAGTATCATTGATGAATTCAATTCGACAGCATGACAAGTTAACAGTAGAAAAATAAAAATAAATAACACAAAATATTTTCAATATACAAATATATCGATTAGACCACAGAACTATGGTTAGAATTTATATTAATTCATCGACCTACCTTAAATCCTTTAGGGTGCTTCTAAGACCGTCGACAAGTCCCAGAAAGCACAAGCGCTTAACTTAGTATTAAAAAACTAAGTATATTTATGTGAAAAATTAATTTTGTTACGCATTTCTATTGAATATTTTCTAAAAGGTGGTATGAATTTTTATAATTGAATTTAGATACAGGAATAAAACAATCTCTTTTAAAATGAATACTTAATTAAAATACTTTATTTATCTTTATAATATAATGTAATTGTGGGATATTATTGTTTTTAACTTTTATAGTATTTCTGTCGGCATGGTTCAACACAAAATATGGATTTTTCATTACTGGTTACAGGGAACATTTACCGCTTTAGGTGTGCGTGTATTCTGTATGGGAATTCAAGCAAAGATTTCAGTTCTCAACGAGTAGTGTATAAAATGAAAGCAAAACATATCTCACCAGAATGTATTTACAGGTATTTAAAATATTACTTTAAAAATGATTTACGCACTGGGAGTTCAAAGCACTCATAAATCACACAAACGATTTCATTGTACTCCTTCTTACGGTTGTGTTTATAGGCATCTCCGACGGTTCATCATAACTAACGTCTTATTACATCATTTTATTCCAATATTACCTTACGAGGTAAATCCTCTGCGGAGCTCTCTACCCATCCGTGCACTGACACGACTGACGTATTTCACCATCAATTTTAATACTTTATACAACATAGTATTGATAGAAAATATTTTTTTACTATATGGTGTAATCACTTTATTATAATTTATGTTATATTTTTCACTCATCTCTCTTCTGAAACTCTATAAGGTGAGAATTGGTGACACCGTCTCTAGTATCTTCCACACCAACACCAAGGATGGATTCCGCCACTGATATTATTATCTACACTGTTTTTCGTAAGTTTAGAAATTGTTTATAACACTATGGAATATAAAACGAATTTCTAATACGTTACTCAGTCGTCCATAGAAGTTAATACAAAAAGTATTTTTAAATTAGATTATTTAAGTAGAGGTAATGTAATTTAAACTTTTTAACTTTTCAATACCTCCCGGTCATAATTGAAAAAAAAATATTGAAATTTTCCGGAAGTGAGACCTCCGCAATTGGTAGTATTTCAATCGAAATCTATCTTAAATTAGAGATTTACAACTTACTCATATGGTCTTGTAAGTAGATAATAAATCTTCCAAAATTCACTTTACATTCATTCCTTATGTATTCATTATTCACTCTTATCACATATAAACCAGTTACATGTATCGTATGTACTCCCGTGCGACTGCCCCACCAACGCCTCTAATCTATGTATTTCCTTTCATTCGCCAGCCCCACACCTCCGACAGCTTTGGTGCACTGCATCGCTAATCTTGCATCAAACTGCACGTTTCCATTGGCAATGACTACCTTGAATTACCATTTAATTATTGCCTCCATTCTCAGGCTTACCATCCCTAGAAAACATACTTTCAAAACTGTACGTTTTAAGGTTCTACAATACTCTTTGCATGATTATTTGAACAGTTTATCTTCCTCAAATTTAAGAAATATTCAATTAATATATTCGTATACTACATCAGTGTCAAAGATGACACGCCACAACTTTTTGGACGACACACCAGCGTTCACTAATATCAGAGTTATCAAAGAACACGTGTCCCGCCACCAGACGTCTACCCGACAACAACTTTCGAATTTATCACTACGTACATAATACAAACGTATCTCTTTTAAGTCTCACTTTGTAAAAAAACAATTAGTTGAAATAAGCGATTAATTAATTGACATCAAATCAATTACTTTGGGTTCCATATGGGGGGGGAGAAAGGGGGATACGCCACCAAAGTTAAGTAAGATTTTCTGAAATTTTGACACGCCGAGCCCAACAGGTTCACCATCATTGTACTAGATAATATACTGTAGCTACATAATGAATACAATTTCTAATAGTTGTGATATATTCCTTAACTTGTTTCGTTTTAATGTAGATACTATCTTTAGTTTTAAGCAACCAATTTAAAATATCTTTTAATTAATACCTTTAATAATAATACATAAGTGTACATATTTTACTTGATGTATATATGTGTTAGAGCGTGCAGCGCGCATGTTTCAAATTTCAAAACTTTTTTCAAACTATTACTAAGCGGTTAGAATTTAACAATCGATTTTGTGAACGGCATTATTACACGCTGGGGGTATCTTTCGCATAAAGTTCATGTTATTTACATCGAGAGAGTAAATCTTATAAACATCTTTGAAGAAATTATTAATAAGATTGGGGCGGAGAAACATTGAACTTATCTGCTACATTTTTTATTCATTAAGAGATTTTGAGTTTACGTGTTTCTTAGTAATTTTTGAAAAAATATTAACTCAGTCTGATATTTTATTTCAGATTATCCAAAAAACTACTTCTGATATTGAATATTACATAACAGATATAAAATAATTTGAAACTTTTGTAATTGAACTTTCCGTCGACTCTATGTTTGATAAAGTGGTTTCATTGATGAAACAGATGTCAGATGTCGCTGATGTTGAAATACATTTCAATCTAGTTTTCAGAGAAATCGTGTATATTATTTTAAGCGAAATTAGAGAACTGTATGGAGCAATAAAAAAAAACTTACCTTTTTGAATTAATCAATTATTTTTTACATTTAAGATAGAATTTCCAATACAATTGTTTTCAAAGTTAGAATCATTTTATTCACATTTTTCTCGATTTTGATCGCCTTATAAATGAATTAAAATTTGAGTCAGAATTTCAAGAAAAAAATGTTTAGAAATTTTAGAATATTGCATTGTAAAAATGTACAAGTTTTTCTAAAAATAGTCGTTTTAATTATCACAAATCTTCCTAGCAGCGTGTCAGGTGAACGGTCGTTTTCGGGACTAAAACGGATTCATACTTATTTACGGAATATTCAAAATCAGACACGAATTTCGTATCTTTCCATGATTGCTATTGAAAAATAATTGCTTTTAGAATTAAAACGATCGGGAACTTTTTATAACAATATTATCGGCGAATTTACGAAAAAACAGAGACGGGTTGAATTGGAATATAAATTATTTTCTATAGTATTTAACATTACACTCACAACATGCTGCGGCAAATGATTCGCCCTGGATATTCATAAACTGTATGTCATTTATATTATTCCGTTTTGAGATATCTGGGGCGGTCAAGAGAGTTCTCTTCTGTTCTAATAACCCACGCGCACAATATTGAAAAATAAAGAATTCCGTCCCACCAAACGACATCAGCACAGATTGTGTAATAAGTTTCAAAAGATAACCGCATCCAGTTTCTGTATAGTTACGTAAACATCGTCGGTAACAGCATAACCTATGTTCAAGTCTATTGCACGCCACTGGTGGCGATAATTTATTGATCTTGAAAGCCATGCATCTTGCATTGAAATAATTATATTTGAGATATTTTACTGATTTTTTCCTAAATTAGTATTCATTCATATTTAATTATCTTTATGTTTAACACTTAGTTTTCATGTTGGTTTTCAGTGTTTTTTACTATTTAGGTCTTCCACACCAATGGCTCGAACTCTAATGTTGCTTTTTGTTTATTCTACTTTTCAATTGAAGCCATCAAATAACGTTACGATAATTTGTTTCATTAAATTAAATTTCAATTACAGTTTTTGATGAAAATAATTTCTTTTCTCGTCTTTATCCTATAATAATTTATTATTTAGGTAACTGTCATAGATCATAATATGACCGATATGGCCTATCATTAGTAAGTATACATATGTATTAATTTAGTTTTTTGCAAATGTAACTAATCTCTTCGTTTCTTTCAGATATATCCACTCGAAGGAGAAGCCGTTCAAATGCACGGAATGCGGCAAGGGTTTCTGCCAGTCCCGCACCCTGGCCGTGCACAAAATCCTGCACATGGAGGAGTCTCCGCACAAGTGCCCGGTGTGCAGCCGCAGCTTCAACCAGCGCTCCAACCTCAAGACGCACCTGCTCACCCACACGGACATCAAGCCTTACAACTGCTCTTCCTGCGGAAAGGTCTTCAGAAGAAACTGCGACCTCAGAAGACACAGTCTCACCCACAACCTCGGAGGATCTCCGCCTGTATCCGGGTCAGGCGGAACGAATAATGTTAATTCTCTGCACGATATCATCAATCCAAACTACACAATGGACAATCTTGTGAATGGTACTGATATCGACAAATAAACAAAAGTGATTTGAATGACACGATAGTGACTTAAGTGCCTTGGGTGTTTGATGAAACCTGTGATCTAAGAGTAAATAGTCTTTCAACCTCAATAGAACCTTTCTCATAACTGTGTTTAGTGAAATTAACAATTTTAGCCAAACAATGAGAATCATCGTCCACTAAGACTCAGTCGGCGTTCCAATACTTGAGCGGTCGTCAGAATTAGTCCTGTTTTCACGTACAGCTATGGCCAGTATTTTGAAAATAGTAATAATGTTGATGTGATAATCTTTAATCATTGGATCTATTCAATTGATTGTAATAATCAAATAGACAGCTTAATTACTCAATTAAATATATTGCATCATTTTAATTTCGAACTGATCTCTTGCAAATTATTCTTACGAAATTATATAAATAAATATATTGTGTTTGGGTAGAGCTACATATCTTGTATTTGGGCTCTTTAGAATTGTAATTTGAGGTTGTTAAATATTCCGACTATTTCAACCTAAACATATTTTATCAATTTAGATTCATGAACTTCCAAAATCAGCATGAAAATGATATATTTACTAAATTTAATTTCGATTTGGCAGTAAGGATGTGAGAGTATAGCAATTATATAAATGATTTCTACTGAAATAAAATAATTTACTTGATTTTTTTAAAAACAATGTGATTCTGAAATATTAAGTATAATACATGAATCTACTTAAATTTATGGTGATACGTTATGGTCACGCGACTATCTATTACTATATATATATGTCACTGCAGACACGCATTTTTTTCTCCCATCTATTACGTTCCTATCGATGTTTCCACAACTAATTACTTATTCTAGTGGAAAATATCATAACTACAACTTAGATATGCTATATTTCTGTGTTCAAAATTACCTTTAAACGTGATCAAATATTTCATACATTTACAATACATCTCGATCAGTAAGTAAACGTAAAAATATATCATTGATACATGATTAAAAAGTGGCAAACTGGCAAACTTATTCGTCTAATTATAAAAAAATATTAATTGGTGAAACAGGGATTTTAATGGGAAAATATTTATTTTTAAATTCGGTGAAAACAATGCTTTGTTAATTTTCCATCGCGTTGTGTTTATTTTTAATGTTATCATTATAATTGGTTGACCTACAGGTAGCGAGCGCTCATCAGTCAAAATATTAAAAGTGTGTTGCATTTTCATAAGAGACCATTCGTGTGTTTTACAAAACATTGAAATTGAATCGTTATTTCAACCTGATTCTCATTCAATTTTTGGAAGAATACATATTTTTTATTTTGGAATAATTTTACCATATTTCAACATGATTATTTATATTTCAGAAAAAAATACAATTTCAAAAAATGACCCCTAGCATAAAAGTATAATGACTTTGTATTGTTTAATCTTTTGAAAAACACACTGCAACATATCAGCGATTGTTCATGAATTTCTCACGTTTGAGAAAGATACAATATTACGATATAAAGAATGAGTTATGGCTTGGGGATGTCAGAATGTAAGTAGAATTATTGACCCTTCCGATGTCCAACTATTGTAATACATAGAGTTCTGTTTTAACGACTTGAGAGAGATGTCAAGCTATATAATATGGTGCCTTCAAATCGTAAAGATAATTTGTATATTATTTATTATTCGTATCCCAAACGCTTGTGATTTATCGAAATATTAAAACGACAATGTCGTGCATTTTGGCAAGTGACTTGGTCGTATTTTTCAAACGAAATATTTGCATTGTAAAAAATATTATTTTGTGATCTCTATATTTTGTACATATTTTTTTTGTAAACTAGTGTATTGTGAATAAAGATTAATCGAAACAGATCAGTTAGAAATTCCAGTGAATGACAATATTATAAATAAATATTAGATTATTATTACAATATTTTGATTAATTCATTAATTAAATGTGTACAACTTGATGTTGAAAATGAAATTGAAAACAGGTGTTGTTCTGTTTCGATGGTGTATTTTAAGTATTTTATATGTTTACGATTTGTTAATATTTAACATAATGTTTACCTTTTTTTGGTTTATGATGTAATTTGTGTATATTCAATAAATGCGAACAATCCGTCCTTAAAATAAATATTTTTTATGAAAAAAAATTATCTAATCTTTTTTTAAAATGATCTTAGATTATTACATAAAATATTTGTATGCTAGCCTTGAAAAAAAGTATACAAAAGTCATCTCGGAACTAAATTATGTCATCACCTCATGTATAAAGAACATCCAGCTTTCTACAAAAGAAAAAGATAAAATGATTTCACATGATATGATGCTGGAGACGGATCCTGTGGATCGCGAGGCGCACAAATGTCTATCCTCCGAGAATTAATGATTGTCAACATACAGAAAAAGGACCAAATAACGGAGTTAACAGGGTTTTCTAAAAGCGCTGCAAACAACATGGCTCAAGACCGGTAGTAATGTAGACGTAGGTATTATCCATGAAGTTCTCTACAGATCAGGACCAACACTCAGCACTGAGCACATTATGAAGAAGAAGACACAATATTAAACATATATATATAAAAGTGTCGAATAAAAATGACTTCATCACAAACAACTTTAAGCGAAAAAAATATGTATGTGCAGAGCTGACGTATTTAAATGTAAACCTCTTTGGATTTTCTTAATTTGATTTTACTGTATCGATTGAATTAAAGACATTGCAATTAAAAAAATATATATATTTATTCATATTTTTGTCTCCGTGTATGAATTTTGATCGTAGTAATATGCTGGCAATGGAGTTAAATTTCAAAAAATTAACGGTGACGCTGTACGAAGGCGAAGAAGGAACCAGAAATTGCCTACATTGGTGTATCTAAGATCAGTGAGGCCTCGCCATCGGAGTTGGATTGTCGCAAAATATATAGTACCAAATTTGTCAGATGTAGCACAATATAATAAAGGCCGCATTTTTATCATCGGTAAGTACCAATATAACTTGAATTCAATCGCTCCAATTAACGGACTTTTTACCTTAAAAAATTTGATTATCTTTGAGACTATAATGAATGTTTTTGAGGACAATATTTTAGTATTAAAAACAGCTGACATATGTACAAAATTGAAAAATAGTCGTTGAAGTAAAAGATTATAGAAATCTCTGCTTCAAGTCCTAATACTTCACTGTAGCCGATGCTTTATCAAACATATCACAGATATTCACAAAACATACGCAATTTAAAAAATAATCGAACCGATGACGCATGGTCAGTTAGCCAATGCTTCACCATTGTGAGTATGTTTTGCTTTATTTCCATTCTTATCACTTGACGATAGTTAATTTGATCGATTATCTAATTCAGTTTTTTGTAAATAACGTGTTTATTTAAATAAATTGAGAAAGTATTACAGAGAACCATTTGCCAAGGCCATTTTATAGATAAATTCGGCCTAACCGTTACTTACCATTATTTTAAATATATAAATTGTCCAAGAATTAGTCACGACCGCGGTGACGTGGTGGTGTATGTGGTGCAGCCACCCAGCGTTGCCGAAGGCGGAAAGGAGTGGTAAGCGGTAATGAGATGGACATACACGCTTGGCAGATTTACGATTGAGAGGAAGTGGCGATGATGCAAGTATTTTAAGAAAAAAGCCTTTAATAAGCCAGCGATTGTGGGTGTCGGCTCATGACCCAGCATTCCTGAGAGTAATTCAATGAAACAATATTAATTACTGGTGTGTACGTCAAATATGACGGATTCGATTATCAATAAATCCAACAAACGTAGGAACACTTTATATTTGAACTATTCAATAGTGATTTTTTACATGCAAAAATATTTTGACAACGCGTATTCAAAAGGTTTTTTGATGTAGGTACTGAATAATAAACAATATTTATATTACTTAATGTAAGACTTTATCTATTATTTAGATAAGGTTTACGCCATTACTGGATACTAAACAGACAATAAATTAGTAGACATTTTTATAGACCAATAGAGTATAAATAATAATTATTACAAGTTTCTCAACCTGAGAAGAATCCCCAAATTTACGAGAAGGTAAAATAGTTTAGACCGCATCGGAGGACGAAGAGGAAGAGAAAGATCACCCGTTGGAGCTACCAAGTGGAAAAAGTAACATGAACTTCTCTGGTGACAGCTCTGAGATCTACAGGATACCTAAGTGGAGAAGCATTGTCGAGAAGGCGGGACTTAATTGACGTCACGCTCCTCAGTCATGAGAGATCGACGTGGATGATGACTTTGAGTCTCCGCTCTCGTGGTTCGCAGTACTAGTTCAGATCGTTTAAATCAAACTGCCTCACAATAGGCGGTATACGATGCCCCGTCCGTAACATATACCGATACAATACTCCTTCACCGTGATATCATCCACTCCATATTTTAAATCCCTAAAGCTTTCCTGAACACACGGAGTATTCCACGTTCAATCCGGAGGTTAGGTGGAGATGAATATGAGAGGCCGCAAACATGAAACAAAGGTCTTGTAGTAGACCCGACGTGATGGTTTCACCAGCGGAAATTACCATATTGTGCATATTTGATGCATATATTTTGCTTAAAGATGCCACCCGTATGTGAGTTCTTCAGATAATGGAGAACTGGAACTGGAAGGCATCTCACAGGTTCACAAGTAGCGTAAAACTGGATACAAAGTCAATAACTCACCACCATATCAAGAAGATGGGTGACGGCTGGAGTAGGTGAAATAGCTGCCGAATACATACATTGCAAAAAAAAAAATCTAAATTGAAATCAAAATCATATTTATATATACACGTACAGCCGTGTCTACGCAGGTGTAAGAAGTGGAAGAACTCTTTTAAGGTTTATACTCATCAAAGTACGACATCCGCTGAATAAATATTTTAAAATTATTTGCATTATTATTAAACTTTCAGAATCAGATCTGATTAAATCCTCGGTCATGGGATTAAACCCTTTAATATTTTTTTTAAATATTAGTAAAGACACAAACCGTTCGATAGGTCTCTAATTTAGCCAGCGTGGGTGCATAGCGTCCACTACCTATTAGATTAAAGCTAACTTTTAAATAATCGCCGCCAGGCGGCGCATATACCACCGGAACGTTAAATTATCTTATCATTTAAATCGTTTTAAGAACATGTCCGAATGGGCATTTGTTTGCGTTAATTGATTAAGTTATTTAAAAGCAGGCTTTTGCATTGGCGTTACAGCTGCCTACAAAAGTACTTTAACAAAATTACTCACGGGAACATTTGCCATAGCCACTGAGCAACACCTAGTAGTAGTATTCTGCTAATATTCTTACAAAACAGTGTAGTTGTAAAATCGCGTGCACCAACACCCACCGTATTTAAATTAAAAATGATTATAAATTAATTATCACCAAGTATCATATTTATTTCTGAATAAAATTATTTTCAATCAATTATTTTGAGTACTTAAATTGTATATTATTTTTTTAAACATATCTATACTAATGCCTAATTGCAGTATTTTTTCAATTGTCTGTAAAGATTTAACTCTACCTACGAAAAATATTGAAATGTTTAGCAGACGAATCATTGTTAGAGTGGCTACTGACTGACCTTGTTATATAATAGCAATCAAAATATGATTGTCAAGATATCGCAAACGATCGACGGTGTTAGAGAATAATAATAGGCATGATTATTTGCACATAATATATTTGAGGGATATTTGTTTAGCCAGCCTAACCTAATCTTAGCTTGGGTGGTCCAGCACTTGATAACAGAATCCGCAGATAAGCTGTATTTCATTTCTGTTGTCTCTCTAAGTGCCCGTCTCGAGAACGTTTTAATATGACACGTTCATTATAACGCCCTACTTGATAGAGATGGCAAACATTTTTTGTCACATAATTGAAATATAATATTAAATAAGTACATTACCTACTCTGAGACACGACGGGTTGGACAAATTATTGAATATGGCAATTAAAAAATTCGATGGAATTTTATCTACCATCAGAATTTTTAAGAACAGAAAAAACGTTTCATTTCACAGAGAAAGGCATAAAAACAGGTGACATTAAAATGTTATATCGTGAAATACTAAAAGAGATGAAGATGAAAGATTTTCTCACGTACCTACAGTATCACGTGTCAGAAAAACATTCCCACTTTTTATTATATTTATATTAATTACCGATGATGATAGTAAATTACCCGTTACCACATAACTAAGAAAACAGATGACTACATCCTTGATATGACCCAGACCCAACAGTGGGATCAGAGAGGTCGGATACACACGGCAGAATGACTCAAAAAATTTCTACACAGGAGATTCTTTCGGCCGTGAAAACATGAGAATTTTCATTATTTTATTTATTGGTGAAACGAATTATCAAGTAAGTTAAATTGTTAAAGTTAAAGTTAAAATTAAAGTTAAAGTTTTAAAGTTAAATTGTTCTATTTTGAGAAGATTATGCCTGGGTACAGCGTAACTTGACAGAGATCGGGCATTGAATCTCACTAGTCAAAATTTAAATTATGATTATAGCATTACTATTCCGATTTTGACTTTTGAATTTTGAGAAATGAGAAAATATGTTAAAGTTAACCAGGCAAGACTAGTTAGTATGTTAAGACAGAAGAATGTAGACCTCTATCTTCTTTGCCTAACCCTCCGGGGAAACGGCGTTTTTGTAAAGTAACTTTTCACGGTTATTGAAATTAATTTTTTATACGATTTATAAAATACCTGCACATCTTATATCATTAAGTAGGTAATAATTAATAAATTGTTTTTTTAAACGCTTTCAATAATAATATAATCATATTTTATCATCCAGGTCTAATCTTACCTACCCTAGAAGATAGACTTTTTAAAATGCAAATATTAAAATATATGATTACAAAAATTAAGCAATTACTTTGTAATTCGACATGAATATAAAATTTTTTGATTAAACCTAACTTTGCACTACACACACAACATATTAATTTTTTTATCACAACTATAGCAGTCTCTCTCATCAAAAGGTTGACAATTTAATTACTGATTTATTCATTGTTGCTTACACCTATCGATTAGAGGGACTGCAATTCTAGCCGTGATAAAAATATTATCCAATTATGTGTGTAGTACAAAGCCTTGTTTAATAAAAAATAAAAATACTTATCTCGGGTCCACTGTTTGTCCATTCCTACCCGCATGCTATCGGTCCAGCGGGATTTTGGCCTGCCCAAATTTTGCCATCGGGTTCGAGGTCTTCACATAAAGGGGTTACGTCAGGGTCACCAGGTTATGGGAAATGGAGTGAAGTTATGTTACGAGATTGTGAATGTGCGGATGCGAATTGACGTCGTGTTGATTAGAAAGTTTTGCTGATGTGTGAGTGGTGGATACCCCAACACTCACATATTCGTTTGAAGATGGCAGAGTGTATAGTATAAGTGTGTGTGGCCAGAGCAGGTTGGAAAACAGAAACTACTTACGGTTGTCAGTGAATTTATTTTTAAGCACAGTTACAGATTTACAATAGCCGTACAATAAAAAGTCTACACAGAGAAGTTTCCTGGCAATATTATTTGGAAAGCGGCGGTGAGAAGAGTGAGACCCGAGAGCCGGCCTCCTAGATGGTTGCAGGCGCATGTTATTGACATCGATACTGGTTGCGTTTTTTACGGCTGCTAGAAGCTTTTTTTTTACGCACCTGTAAATGCAAGGTGCGTTCAAGGGTCGTCGGCGATGATGATGACTGTGGAGGTAATAGACCTCCACATAGTTATTTTAGCCCATCTGTTGTCTTCTCATCTTATCAGATGCCCCCGTCTGCTGTTATTTCAGCTCCTCACGATGCTGGGTCTCGATTACTACGACGTTTAGCATGTTTCTGTTCAGCTTGCATCTCCATTTCTTCAAGCATTTTATAAATTAAAATAATATACTATTACAATTTTCAAAAGGTTCTGAAAATCTGCAGCGGGAGCCATCCTCAACCGCCACCGCCAAAAGGTGTCGCAAACATCTTAATCCAACACCCTAACTCTCAGTCACATAACACCCGGCGAGGGTTCGCTTCTTTCGACAAAATAAACACTATTCACACCCCATTTGGCCACTACCTGAATTGAAAGCGAAGTGGGGCTTTACCCTGAAGAGAGATTTGCAGTAAGTACGAAACGCATGACTTGATCGGATGATTACATCACAATCAGGTCAAGGGTGCTGCAACTGCGTGATACAAATAGCAGACAGATGTTTCAAGTGCACTTTTATATATTGGTATAACTTTTATGATGACTGTACTTAAAGTACAAAAATGTTTTAATGGGCTGAAAACAGATTTGAAAATTCACCAATGAAAAATATGACATTTCTATTTTTTAAATTTTTTAACTATTATAAAAAATTAAAACATTGAAAAATATTAGATTACATGTCATCTTATAAAATATTACTTTTGTCAGATAAGATAAACTTTATTGATACACATTTTTTTTTACACTTCTAAAAATTACATTTCTATTAAGTATCCACCTCTGATAAATACAGCCTAGTTCTGACTACTTTTATAGACTGCCGTCTGTGTTAGGGTAGCCAGTTATTTTTTGTGCCGTTGAGATGTCATTTTATTAAAACGAGTAAATTAATAGCGATACAATAAAAATTAATATGAATGCGTTGCAACTCTAAAATGATATGTGAATGTATTGTGTTAAGTTTAAGCGGTGTTACTTTCGTTAATTTCATCAATTAACATTTTTTAATACACTTACATATCTTTATTAATAAATATACTAAACTAACTAACTAACTTCCATCATGCCGTTTCACGTTTTTCGTGTGAAGAGAGGATAGAAAGCACAATGATTCTGTCCTGGCATTCACATACGCTCGTCGAGCCAAAATTGCAACACCGGGTTTATAATAAATGTCATAAATAACAAATTATGTACATTGTGTAAGTATCTGAAAAATAATTAAATGTTTTTAACCAGGATTTGAACCTATTCCGGGAAGTGCGATATCCAATTACACTACGTCAGCCTTGTAAATAATCGACAAATTTTCGAACTTATATGTTGCAGTTATTTCAAATAATACATCTTACATTCCATTTATTTGAAAGCTTTCACCTTTTTATTGCGAACACCTACTTTGAGAAAAAATCCTAGGAGACGAGATTTTTCAATTACATTTTTATTAAATTTTCGATATACTATATATTTTAAAGAATACACATTATTATTTATGAAGTTGTAATTTTTTCAAATTCCGATGGCAACTAATTTTTTCGATAAATTGGATTTATCTGAATGTATATCTTTCTAATTGGTACATTTAATATGTATTAAAATATTACAGAACTATGTTCTGAAATAATTACAACATGACAAATAATTATGTGTTCTCTTTAAAATAATTTCATTTTTATACAATGGCAAAGAAAACATCGAGTGATGGTAAAATTTTAGTACCCCGAAATTGATCCAAAATATTTATAAGTCAGAATAATCCTGAAATATTCGGGATAATACTTACTAATCTCGAGATCAACAAATATCGTAAGCTACTCTTTAGGAGTACATGCTAAGCAACCGTTTTCTAACAAATTAATTTTTTAATGTCATCCTTTATTTTTTCACGGTGAATTGTACACATAACACGGACACTCGAAATATTTCCACACAACTATAAGAGTATTCACTCGATTTTTCTTTACTATGGTATGTTTAAACTTAATCATGCGCCTACTCCATGAAAAGTAGATGTGTCACGCTGATTCCCAACTTGGAACAAGAATCACAACCTCGTGGCTATAAATAAAATGCATATTCCTTTACAATTTTCTGTTAGACCAGTTCAGTTGTTGTAAATAAATCAAGCACGTGACCAATGGAAAAACACCCAACTATTCAAAAGGGATTAGCGTTAAGTACATACCTAGTTTAAATATGGAAGAAGATATCCCACGAGAGGTAAACCGAATTCCCCAAAGAATCCCGTAGAGCTGAGTACCAGACGCCACGCTGTCTCTCGCGTGTGGTCCAGGTGGTCCAGGCTACGGCATCTCTGGCTAAATATTATTCTATCGACACCTAACATGAACATACTTGCATAGAAGCTATATAATATGTTCGCTATCAATATTTCAATAAATAGTTTCAAACTCAAAATATTTCAGGATTTATTCGAGAACACTTTAGGATTCCATTGAAACTCGGTATTATTATTTTACGTGTAAATTTAATTACTAAGCAGTGGGTGGGATGCGGATAATCACAGCACGATCCTCGAACGAGGACTATACAGTTTCCGCTTGCACGCCTGACAACCTGAAGGAGCGAAGCCTCATCTCACCGGGGGTGAGGATGCAGAGAGCCCGGGATTAGCGTTTACTTTGCAGAATATAGATGTCCTTTGTCAGAGATTACTGACAATACAGCTTCCCGACGTGTCAAATTAAAACCATTTCTAAACGGTTCGTTTATCAACAGTGTGAATCTGTAAACTTTTAATTAATGGGCCTTGTAATTATTATTACAGACATTCATAGTGAAACGAAAAATTCTGGTTTTCTTGCAATTATATTTTTTCATACATTATTTTTATATTGTTTAACGCCACAATGTCATCTTCTGAAGCACTATTTTTTTTTATTCCACCTGCAGAGACTTGTTTAGTCAAGCGGTAAGATGCGAAACCACAGACAGATCATAGATTTGATCTATTATTCATAACACAAGCTAAATGCGTTAGCTCAGTCAGAAAATTATTAAGAATATTTATATTTCTTTTAAATATTCTTAACACGGTTTCTGACTACTTCTTTCTTTTATAATTTGTACATTCAAATAGTATGTGCATCTGTATATTATTCCATTATTAACCAACCTCACAAATGATAAATAGTGACACCAAAGAAACCCAGAAATTGCTCGGTTGATGTTTAGCGTAGCTGAAGGCGGCCTTGCTATTAATCATGGTTTGTCACAATTTTTAATATAATATAATATATTTGTTGACGACAGTTTTATTGTATGTTTCACAGTTAAAATATGCAAGGTAATTATACAATACAATAAAATAAGAAGGGCATTATTTATTTTCACCAGTGATTACTAATGGGTACAATAAGAATTCAATAGCTCATATTAACGGAAGTTTAACGAACACTTCCGGTACCTTACTACGCTGGTTTTACTTTTTTGTTCTGGCTGGCATTATATATTCATAACGTTTATCTCGGCTTTATAGTCAACAAAATATCTTCAAATAACTTAACTCCCTTTTATAACATAATTTATGTCACATAGTTAGCATCTTATTATAACTTAACTCTTTTTATTTCCTTTATTTATAATTTAACATGTTATTCTAACTTTATTTATATATAGAAGATCATTTACGACATCACACTTATAATTATATTTTAATGTAGGAGAAAATATATATGCATCAAATTCAACAAAATATAGGCATATACTCACTACCAACCAAACAGAAAAAAACAGTTTTTTTTAATGTATCGTCGAAATTATAAAAAGAATAAATGGCATTGTGGCTCTCGGTTAAAAATATTCAAGTACGCGGGCGTTTAATTTATTTGCGTCATTACCGTGCACAACCGGGAAGATTTATAACCCATCATATTAATAACATTCATTTTGGCTGGAAAAATGCTGCCAATCAGGGGTGGCTGGCGCTTGCAAAGTGAGCCGTTTATAATATATATCTGAAGTCAGAGGTATTTCCTTATCACTGCTAGATGAAGGCCTTTGCATGATCTATTTAGTCCTATACCAAACTTTTCAATATCGTTTCCACTGCTCCGATAATTTGGTCTGCCATCAAGATTTTGGACCTTCTCTAGTATTGTTAATATATAATATTCTTTGTCCACCAATTTACCTATTTAGAAATAATTATACATATAGGAGCAAACATATAGGCATGTGTATTTGTACCCATATGAGCTTTTCAATCATACATTAGTTATTAAATGTATATGGACAGAATATACTCGTACACATGAATATAGTCTAAATATCGATTCAGTTTTCATTACACATTTTTGATAATTTTGTAGATCTTAATCTTATTTCACTGAATTTATTATATCCGTAGTTAATTTCAGTATACAATCATCAAATATTAACTGCTAATAAAAATAAAATCAAAACTATTAAGTAGCAAGCTATCCCCAGGTGATTCAAAATTCAGTGTTTATTTAACAAATTTAAAATAAACCTAAAATAAAATGCTTTATTTAGGAACATCATCATAGTATATATCACGAGAAAAAAAAACATTTTTTAAATCTTTTTTCATTAACATTAAAAATACACTGTCTCCTGAAATTCATCAAAAATGTTATCTAGAGTTATACAAATTAATATTATATGTTATAGAAACATTATAGTTATTTTATGATTAAAAATAATAGTTTAATTAAAAAATATATATTTCTGGTGGCTCAGCGTATCGGGGACGCCACTGGTACCAAACATGAGATTCGTGCCAATACGATCGACGGGACACGGGCCATCGGTGAGGTGGCAGGAGCGGCGGGGTGGTGGGGTGGCGGTCGACCCCTGACCATGAATGATACCATCCCATCACGGGGCTGAATGCGCCCAGCGTCTCCATAAAGCCGGGCTACTGATGGTGACTGATGATCCGGATCACTCGAAGCGGACTGAACCCATTGTAGATGCGGTCTGATAAATGAGAAGATTCCGATGATCCTTGGTATGATGCGAGATGGAGTGCATCGCGAGGTTATACCGTGTTATACACGCACCTCCCTATCTATTCAGGATTCATACTCGACTTCGAGAGCTGCTCTAAATGAAAAACAATCTACAATATATTCAGACTCTACAATTCAATTCTTTGAATACGAAAATTAATAGAATCAAATTTTACAACATCTAAAATTATACACAGTTAAAAATCGACAAGATTCGAGAATTTGTGATAATATTAGGACTTGAAAGGTTTTCAAATTTTCACACACATTTTATGTAGAATTTATACGGATATTCTAGCGTACATACACAGTTGGAGAATAGCCCAGTATACTCTGTACAGAAGAATATTTTTTAAAGCTGTGATATCAATATCTGTTGTTAAATAAATTATTAGTATCTAAGTATTTATTTTTCCAAGGAGGCCACTCTTTCTGGAGTTTTCCCCCATCAATTCCATATCCCGATCAAAAAAGGTACGAATTCTATCTGGACTGCATATTGAATGGATCCAAATAATCATAAGGGTAATCGTCTTAAAGTAATTCAATGGTCTATTCCCCACACCCCCTGATTCTCAAAAAAGAAAGTCTCCAAAGAACAGTATCAAATATCTCTAGAATGAGAATTGGACATTGCCAGGTGGCCACTCATTTGTTCATATTGAACTTGATAGATTCCCCATTGTGTGAGTGTGGTGCCGAGGAGAAAACCCTTGACCATGTCTTTTTTGCCTGTCCATTGCGGATCACAGGTTTATTTTACATTGGTAATTTTCAGCTACTGGTTAACTTGTGTCATCTTTTTTCCCTTAACTCGCCACGTTTAATCTATATAATAGCAAGTTTTTTGAATGACAATGGTATTGACTTTAATATAATATTTCTTATTCTACAATATTGTTGTACTTTTTTCTATAAAACAAACTTTTTAACTTGATTAATGGCACAAATCACTCTTGAAGGGTAGATTGCCCATTTAAAAGAAGAAAAAGTATTTATTTAAATTATTTCAATATCTCATGAAAAATAAACAAGTTATTTAAAATTATATATAATCTATTTAAATTTCAAAAATTCTTCTATTCTATATCGAATTTATATTTCTTCCATCTTACTCACCTACATACACATTTTCCAATGTTTTATAAATTTTATTTAGAATTATTTTATATATTTAGGTCATTCTTCTTAACAGAATTATAAATCGGAAGTCATGAAAGGAGACATACCCCAATTCCGTTAGCAAACGGTCATTTAATACGTTATAATTAGTAAAATATTTGCTGCAATAAAAATAATAACATGGATTGGAGTCCCAAGAGGCGGCTCAACTTCTTCGTAAAATAAATTGTCATTACCATCCACTAATTAACTAATTATTCTGCTTTCACCAGACGGTACAAATTATAAGAGTCGGTTGTTAATCTTTAATTGTATAACCACATAGCATCAGCACGATCCACAAACCACACTTCAACAACAAACCACAAAACGGAATGACTTCACTTTCAGCATTAGATTATCGCTTGTGAACACATTAGTAGGTACTCCGTAGTAACGGTTCTCATAACAATTTAGCATAAGCTTAGGCTTAGCAGTTTCAAATATTCTTCCACCAATCTTGTGTGAACTGTTAAATTTGACCTTCTCGTAATCCTGATAAATCCCTTGAAAAATGTTTTTTTTGTTATTACATCTTTGAAGAGAAACTTCTCTATCGGCCATCTATGTACGTACATAAAATTATCACGCAACCAAAAACCGTCACATGGAGACGAAAATTCGTCACAGAAATTATCACTTATCCACCGATGAATCGTTTCCTACCTTTGTACTAGTCTGTTCTATGCGCTTGTTTCAAGCGGCATCTATGGGAGCGCGTGCTGTGTAATTCTTTTTTTTTAAACAAAACAAAACTACTATTAAATAGTATAAATATTATATCAAAATAGTTTAATTAAGTTATTATTATTATTATTAAGTTGTAATTAGTTTTCATTAGATTCATAATCTTCTGTGTACAGTTTTCTGGGCTAATCTGCCGTGTTTATCTGACCTTCCTTTGATATCAGCCCTGATGATAGACCCTGCAATAGGATCCGAAACTTCGGCCAAAAAGGTCACATATATATGGCTTATTAGTCTAGAAAACTGTATATCGAAGTAAATAATAGATTCTCGGGTTTATTTTTTGTGCGCATCTTAGTATAAATGCCAAGATCTTTTTAACTTGATTGCATTTAATTACGTTGTATAGTGTGGTAGGTTACGGTCGTGTCATCGTGTTGAGTAATTTCTATGAATTAAAAACTTATCTTTCCATAATTAGAAAGAATGAGGTCCGAAAGAACGGCACCACCTACATGCATAGTCATCGTATCACGTGAGATGTAATAAAAACTAGTTTATTTTTGGTACCGATGTCTGGTTACGAAGAGTACTCGGCTATCAGGCATAAGCAAGACGCCGCTCACAATAGCGAGGAGACAGACAATGAGGATGTATGACTGCAGTCACGACCATTCATGCGTCGTGACCTACGGAAGAATGTCCTTGGCGGAGACGGAAGCGAGTGCTCGTGTTTGTCTATGGGAACAAAAAAATTAAGTTTTCTGACATTCGGACCCATCACGTTTGCCAGAGAGTAAAATAATTAAGTATGCTTATGAAAAAACATGAATACAATACTACAACGCCGAAATCTCAGGAGTAAAGAGCAATGATTGATATGTCCATCATAATTCATAGCTGCAAGGTCAGGTAGCATGATGGGTAGCGTATCTTTATCGACACTAACAAGGACTAAAATAATGCTGGAAAGTTTGCAATAGGCAAGAGTTATATTCTTTTGAATCAAGGTGTGCGCATACATTTTCAGGACCAATTCTATTATTTGTCAGCTGAAGAAATAAATTAGAAAAAGATACTACAGGGCAATGAGTATCTTGTTAATCTATCGACGTAAGCTAAAGATCTTCTGGGTTGACCACATTAATAACGAAGATATATTAAGACGCATAAATAAGTCAAGAAAACTAATAACGAGAAAAGCTGTATACTTCGGACACGTTGTCCGCAATGAAAAATATTATTTATTTATTTATTTATTAAATAAAAATAAAGGTAATTGCTTTACTAGACGTACTCTGTTCTAAAACAATTACCTGTACAGTTATTAAAGGTTGTAAATGTTAACAAGCCGTGGAAAAGTATAATCAGAAGTTATAAAAAATATTGAAAAAAAGTTATGAAAATATTAATTTCAGTAATATACAATAGTCGGTGAAAAGAATGTATGGATAATGGATATTTAGGTTAGCACAAATGACAAATGTTTCATTTTGCTTTCTACCCACATCAAGCAACCACTTTTTTATTTTTATCACTTTAGACCCTTTAAGGTCTAGAAAAAGTTATGTGAAAAAAATATAATCAGAAGTTATATAAAGATATTGAAAAAACTTATAAAAATATTATTGTCAGTAATATACAATAGTCGGTGACAAGAATGTGTGAGCAGTTAGGTTAGCACAAATGACAAATCGGTTTAATTTTGATTTCTACCCGCAGCAAGCAACCACTTAGTTATTTTTAGTTTGAAGTCATTAATCACTTTAGACCCTTTAAGGTCTAGTGGCAATATATTAAATATTCTCGGAGCACAAAATAAGAAAGTACATTGAGCGAATTTTGTATTAAATTTTGGCACTGAGTAGTATTATAAGGCTTTGCTCCTGATTTCCTTTGGATCGGATCGAGGGAGTAAAGTTAATTTATTTTTAAAAAATAGTTTTAGTTCTTCGGAGTTATGTCTAAATGGCCTTTTGTTTATTATTCTGGTGCCATTTCTGAGCCTTAATTAGAGGATCCATTGAAGTAATAGCTGCACCACCCCATGCACATATTGCGTAATTGATTAGACTCTGACAAAGCGAATAAATAGTATACCATTTTAATAAAGTAATATTCATGAAGCTGCGTAAAATTTTGAATATGTAAATTAATTTTCTCGCTTTAGAGCTTACTCGATCGATATGAGGAACCCATCGCAAATTTTCATCAATTGTTAATACGAGATAAATTATCTCATTCGATTTTTCAATGATGCCAGAGTTACATATTTGATTTGAGTCCGAAATGCATGTATATATTCTAATAGTATTTGGAACGACATGTTTCTCTTGTTTTTTAACGAAAAGGCAATAAAATATGTTTTTTTGAGTTAAGTGTTAGAAGTTGATTGTTTAGAGTACTTTCAATTTCTGCAGTGGCTAGTTCTGCCCTTTTAAATGTTTCATTCCACGTATCACCATTTATAATGATTGCAGTAGCCTTAGCATAACTGATGTTAATTCCATACACCAAAGTTTTATTTAAAAATTCATTCATATATATATTATAAAGAGAAAGATAATAATATAAATAATAAGACAAAACACAAAACAAATTTAAACCACTATTTATTGATAAATCAACATGTTCCGATACCTATGGTATCTTTTTAAGGAATCAATGTATACATTATATACAGCATAACCTAAATCTATACCTACTGCAGGCCACTGCTTATTGCAAATAGTCACCTTTTAAATTTGTTTTCATAGTAGTTCCTACTTAGTTACCCACCACTTATACTTTATAGATTTGTTTTTATCTATGCTTGTATTTTTAATTTTAGAACACATTATTTCCTTAAGAAGATACCATAAGTTTCGAAACATGTTGATTTATCAATAAATAGTGGTTTAAACAAAGTGTTTTTTCTTATTATTTGTATAATATGTGGCCACAAAGTAATTTTGCTAATATTGAAGAAAAAAAATTTGATCTCATTATGCGGAGGAAGATAGAAGATACTATCATGGCTGTTTTACCTCAGAAAGTGGTTCATTATCCATAATGATGTTGATTTTATACAGGATAAATCATCATACTCCAATGTGATCGTCAACCTTCCATGTAAGAAGAAGTCTTGGAAAAATCTTGTGCCAAATCGTTTGCACACCTTAGAGGAAACATTGCTCGGAAGAGTACCGCCTCACAGATTTATGTATGACTTGCTTATTAAAACGTTGTACATATATGGCTAACCTAGACTAAAAGAATTACAATCTGGAGGTTCTGAAAAGATGTCCATAGTAGATACCATCGAAAATCAAAGGGGCGGGATGTTCTTGGACGTAATGCACACCTCACTAATAATAATAATAAAAGTCTCGAGGCGAGCATTGCTTTTATTAGAGAAATTAATTCTCATGATTCAAAAGGGAGACATTGTCATTACAGTTTCTATGTGAATTAAAGAGTTTATTTAAAAAAAGTCCAAGCGGTTCGAGCCAACGGGAATAAATTCTAAATCTATGCCCACTTGAGCCCACGCAGAATGTTGTGGTAAATCTGTCCTGGTACAAGCCAGTAATTTAGACCAGTGTCTACGAGACCACGCGGAATACGCGACAAATCTAGCTTGATACGGGCCCACGCAGACTATATGATAATCTAGGCCGGCATGGGCCCACAAAAAAATTTGACAAATATAGCCCAGTACAAGCCAACGCAGAATGTTGTGACTTGTGACAAACCTAGTCTAGTACGACCCCACACAGAATGTTGCGGCAAAATTAGCCCAGCACGACCCTACGCAGAGATTTGTGGCAAATCTCTTTTAGTTATTAATATTTTCGTAATTTCGAAAAGGTATTCTTTTACTTTACAGATTAATTTTTAAAAATTATAGCATTTAAAAAAAATGATAATGCTTGAATGTTTTGTGTTCTACGATTTAGTTGTAGGATGACTAACTAGATATTGAATATAGTACAAATTAGAAATTAATGTAAAGCTGATTGTTGCATTGTATAATGGAAAAAATTAGGAGTAAAAATAAAACGAAAAGTCACGAGAAGGGGATAAGAAATGTATATGGTATTAGAAAAAGAGGACATTCGTGAAAAACTTCGCATGGCCAGGTATTGTAAGTTCATGTATGAATAAAGACGAAGAGAGTTGTATCTTTATCAGAATATAAGAGTGTGGCGTTCTACTCCAGCTGTATATCGGTCGTGAAAAAAGTGATGGTAAATAAGTACGTAAACCTAATGAGAGAGAAATAAAAGGCTGTGTATTTAAAAAATACGTTTTAATCTTTTTGTAATTTAATTGGAGTAAATTTATCCAAATTACTAAATTATGTATAAAAAGACCTTTCTACTCGTTGGGACACTTTACTTGGCGCGCAAACGGATTGCAAATTCTCCCGCGATGTAAGATCCGCGGACCCAGCCACGAAGCGGCTGATAACGCAATAGATCAACTAATACGTCTCCTATTATTCGGTTGACAATGTGATCCGCGGAGGAGTGTTCGCGCGGCCTGCCCCTGCGGCCCCGCCTCCTGCCCTCTGATTGGCGGAGACCGGCGGGATCGGCCCACTCGCCGGAGGAAGGCTGTTGCCGGGGAAATGATAAGAAGGCTTCGTTTGACCGATATCAAATTATTAGTAAAACCTCAACGGGAGAATCACTCCAGTCGGGGTCGGCGTCGATATCGAACGCCGCTCTTAGAGAGGTGTCTGAGAAACCTGAGAATTTTAACCTGGCGAAAGCCTCTTTAAAAATATAGTTTGAAAATTATTACAACTTATCAAAAGCCTATCCACCAAACGACAAAAATAAATTAATTTTCAGTATTTGATCAATTTTTAATCACCTACACTCGTTCTATCATTTTAAATTCACGGAAGTATCATTATATTACAAATTCATAGAAAACTTAGAAAGTCCTCCAAAGATTTCATCATTATTTTGTATTTAGAACATTATAAGTTTAGCACAGTTTTCCATTTAAAATCATGTAAGTATAGCGTATTACTAATATGTTATATGTAATGTAAACGTCATACATAAAAATATATTTTAATGTCATAAAATAAGTTATTCATTTAAGAACGCCACTTATCGATACTTGAGTTTTTAAAAGATACTCTCCATTTTACTTCAGAAAGTAAATTATTTTCATTTTCTGATCTCCAATTGCTTTTTTAACTCATTTCTGTCATTAGATCAGCGATTTTTGAACCACGACATTTTCTGATAGTCATCGACTATTATTTCACATTAATGTTCGAAAAATTAATTTCCTACATCCCAATTAACAATCACCTCTTATGTTAACCAGTTTTCATTTAGAAAGAACAATTGTATTTATATGTGTAACAGCCCGTTTCAAAAACATGAAGTTAATGCTTTTTTTTTAAACATTGAATAAATACTCACATGGTGCCAGAAAGATACATACATACATACATAGCTCAAATTTTCGCCATGTTTACGTACAAATAAAAAATTGTTTATTGGAACATATAATACTTTTAAGAATATTTATTTTTAATATATGTCTTTTTATAGTGTAATTACGTAGTTATATATTTATAACAATGGAAACACCAACAAATATATTCGACTAAGACAAATGTAAGTAATAATATAAAATAACAAAAAGACAGCCAATGCATTAAAAAAATAACAGATATAAACATCAACATAATTATAAACTTTCCTGATTTACCAAATTCATACATTCCATAGATATTTTTGTGAATACCGTGTTTAACATTAATAATAATAACATTGGATGATTGATATTAAATAATTCCACCTTACGGGTGCTTTGAACATAGACTGTTTAGTCCTAAAAACTGTTATTCAAACCAATACATATGATTTTGTGAAAATGTAAATTTTTCAGTCTGTTTTCACTGTTCCAAGCGTTCCACGCTTTTGGGCCTACCATCGCAAATGCCCCTTCACTAGCAATGGCTGATCGGTTCTACAACACTTTCTGCGGCTGAAGTAGAAGCTGATCATTAAAGTTGTCTGAGATGCAGAGCTCTTAAAGATACAGAGACGCCATGTTATGTGTCACATTGAACATTAACCAGCACAAGGAGACGGAGCCAATGGTCGCAAAAGAGATGTTGCATGAGAGAATTTAGATGTTCCAAATATTATTCGTGCTGCCGCGTTCAGAATAGATTTTAATATATTCAACTGAAACATTTGGCGGGCCAACATAAATACTATGACTACACGTAACACCATAAATACACTTATGGCCACGGCTGCCACAGGGCGAAAATTTCTCCGAATACTTTTAAAAGATGTAATATACCGCTTCACAGAATCAATGTTTAATATTAAAATGAGAAACATGACAGTGTTCAAGAGCACCTAAACAGATAATCGTATTATTACACTATCATCGTCTGGCTCCACTAATTGAAGATATAAAAACCTGACAGCTGCCTGTCCCTCCGACATTGGCCATGGACCTCTTGTTGATTCCGATGATTTGTTGATTTGGAAAAAACAGCGGAACAATATGCCCTTATAACGAATAATTGAGAGCCTCGAAGAAAAACCATTATTGTATGCAAATTATACCAAATGAACTGTGTTTAACATTGCTCGAAAGCATCAAACACAATTCAACAGATGGTCAGTGAATACATGAAAGAGAGAGACAAAATATATTATTTGATAATGTTACTGTTTCTCAACATTTTAATAATCACAGACCACCTCGCGGACGGACCAGAGAACCAGGAACTATAATAACTTCCTCTTTCACCATGACCATCCCCTGTTCAATAAAGATACTTTCTACCGTAATCTATTTTCGTAGATACCTACTATTATAATAAACTAGTATTTTACCAGTTCTAAAACGCGATGGTCAGATACATCTGGTGCGTTATTGTAAGCAATGTGATATAGACAGTGAATTATGTAAAACAGACCTATGCTCGTCACTGGACGCAGAAGAGCAGAAGAAGAAAATTAAAACTTGAAAGGATACTTCAGAATGATTTTAATTGTAACTTACAAATCAGGATTTTTAGTGAAATTTACCTTCAGAAAATAGTTTACGAATCTACGTAATTTCCATAGCAATTCGTGTGCCTAAGTATTAATTAGAAAGCGTTTAGGCACAAATCTATTTCAGTAAAGAAGAATAATAAAAATAGAATTTTTATCACTTCGACAACGTTCGCACGTACAAAAATTGTTATTTTTATTTTTAGAACACATTTTTGTTGTGAAGTTGCATTTTCTGAACATAGTTCTGTATTATTTTTAAAATAAACTAAATGTATTAATTAGAAAGATATACGTTTAAAATCGACTTTATCGGAAAATATTGTTGCTTCCCGGATTCGAACCTGGATCTCTTCTTATCCGGGGAACATGCATTAACCGATTATGCTTCACCAACACAGAATATTGACGACAAATTTTCTAACTTATATGTTACACTTTTCAAATTAATCCATCTATCGTTCCATTATTTGAAAGTCATCTACTTTATTTTATTACATTCATTTCTATTTAAAAAAACATCACAGACCTATGTTCTGAATAATTTCAACCTCACAATAAGAATGTGTTCTCCTTAATTAGCGCCCTTGAAATGAAAGTTTTTACGAAAATGGCGCTATACAAATTATCCATTATTATTATTAATAATAAATTAAATGAATCAACCAGAAAGACATACAGAAAAAAAAACAGGTAGCAACTAAATATGTATGATATTTTTCTAGTTTATTAATTTAATTTGTATTAATTATATATTTTATAACATTTTAATAGTTCAAAAGACCTGATATTGTGGTCTTCCAAAAAATTTAATTTTGATCACGGGATATCCATGGGTCAGCCTCGTAGAATAATAGTTAAGTATTCCTATATCTAATCCGATAGTTTTTATGTTCCAAAAATCTTTTCTTAATATTTTATCAGATATCATGTTCTAAATATCTAAATATATTTATTTCAATCATCTTCTTAGTTAGTTTTATCGAAGCCATTGTTTTGGGCCACATTTCAATGGTCACCATTAGGACTGATGGTCCATCATGATCGCCACGGGAGCATAACTCGGAAGAAATTATATTATCATCTGATGGCCATGAAAGCCCACATTAGGCATTATTTTAATACATAGTTATGAATAAATAAAAATATATTGAATCAGGCTATGTAGCTAACTAGCAACGTTGAGACGAAAACATGTGAACTGGGCAAAACCTTAATTTCGCAAACCCGTCGTGTTATTGACATTTGGGATGTTATATTGTAGATAATTACCTTTCAATCTTTTTATTTTGTATTTAAGACAGTAATGGCTGAGGTACTGGAAGTGTTCGTTAAAAATCAGTCTATTTGAGCTATCGAATTTATGTTATATCGGTGCTGGCCGATGAAAATAAATGCGGCCGTTATATTTTTTTTGTTTTATGATTATTATGTTTAAAAGTATTTATTTTATGATATTGCGTTTTACACTTTAAAATAATAAACATTGTTTTATTTTAAATAAAAACATTTATTCATTGAATGTATTTAACAACCATACGCACCTACTTATACCACTTAATATTTTTTCTATACCTAAGTTATTAGAATATAAACCATAATTTATTTTATAAAGCGCTTAAATTTATCTAATATGTGTTATATTAACACTTTCTAATAAATACGGTAATATCCACACACGCCTCGCATCACCGGCAGTGGCACGACGGTTAAGGTATCTGACTAAAATTAATCTCTGGGAGCAATCAGGTTTGAATCATATCAGATGTTTTTACATTTATTATTTTTAAAAACTTTACAACGAATTATTGGCAAAGACATAAACCAATTCATTTCTTTTTCCAAATATCCGTCAAGTACTGCCTATGAAAAGTGGACGGCGAGACTATACAAGGTACTTACGTAACGTAATATTACTTGAAAATACGACTCCAAACATAATTGTACCTATAAATTGAAAGGGTGCATGGTGGATATATATTATATGAGGCCTCGTTTCCTTATCTCGAAAATAGTCCTGTTGTCCTACACACATACCATCCTAAATCAATAATCAATCAAATGGTTTAATCATTTGCAATTTTTTTCTACGAGGTTTTACGCCATCCTTCTACGACGTTGGTCCAAAATCGACCGCAAACTCTACCACGACTATGACATGCATGTGCAAAGTTAGTTTGTTATTCCCCAATGAAGAAATTATTATTTATTTTATTATTAGTATTTTTCGGCATAGAAATTGCATTTACCTAGTGGCATTACTATTGCCAGTGGCGTAATTATGCGTGCGGTGCATTGAGGTTCACATTAAATAGGGACACAAAAGATCAGCGCCCTATGAAAGAATTATTACAATTTAAAATCCATCACAACAAAGAATGGAATTATAAAATTTAAAAATCATTTTTCAATATATTTTGAGAAAACATTATCGATGTAATACATATTATATGTGAATATATTATATCCCACTAATATATCGGATGGTGGATAGGGCATGCATTGCCGGTTATCGGTAAACTGATTAACCGGTAAACATGGCTAAATTCTATTACCGGTAAATAAATTTCAAGTACCGGAAAATTATTTTTCACTTCTTGGCACAAGATGGCGAGATTATTGATTTGGGAGAAATCGAAAATGACACAATGACACCAGTTGCTGAAGTATCATTGAAGGACAAACTTCATCAAGTTATTAAATAAAAAAAACAATTATTTGTCGGAATGTTATGTTATTAAAAATAATACGCAATATTTAGCGAAAGCTGTAAGAAGGGAAATAATATATGTTTTGGTGAAGAAAATATTTGGAACTAGCATTCAAATATCTTACAACAATTCAGCCGACTAGCTTTTTCTGCAGAAGAGGCAATCTGCACTCAAATTAGACCCAGTCTAAATGACGATGCATTAGACGTGTTTTGTTTTTTAAAGGCTCATTTTAATTCCTATTCAGAAAGAGAATTATTTAAATAATTTATGTAAAATGAATAACCTTTTGTGTAATATTATATATAAACTTATATATATTCATATTTCCCCGCAGAGGTAGGCAGAGAGAGTAGAGCGCCATACTCTTCTGTCCTGACACACAGTTCTCGCTTCATCCACATCCATATATCTTCTCATACAAGTTCGCCGATTATTGAAGGTTCTAACAGGACCATTCTACCGTTTACCTGGTCGTGCCAAGTTTTCCGCGGACGTCCTCTTTTTCTAGTGCCATCAACACTTGCGTCATATATCTTTCTTTCCATTCTCTAATGATTCATCCATTCCATTTGACCAAACCACCTTACTGATCTTCATGTAAAATAAATATCTATATGTGACAATTCGTTTTTAGTAAAAGTTTTTTTTTTTCAATTTGTTGTTTAATATCATAATATAATGCCACAATATTTATTTTTTGACACCTTCATAATTACCTGTAAATTACTGCTAAACCGATATTAAATTCAGAGTTTTAGCGATAAAACGAAACAAGGACATTTTTTTTTTGTAACTATTATATTATAGGTGACAGGAGACTAATTGTGTTCTCACTTTTTAATGGATAATATTCTCTCCCTTACATGTAATACATATTCTGGGACCCTTCAATTTTTTTTATCTTTTTTTTTAGTTATACGCTGATTTATGTACGGAAATCTGATTTTCTAATAAAATAATGTACAGGAATGCTGATACGTAATATTTAATCGCGAAGTCATTAAAGTGATGAAAATAGCATGATAATACTAGTTGATTTTATGCATCACGTTCTTATCCGAGGTACATGCACTCTCTTTCGTAATTTGGTCAGGATTTTAAATTTATTCCCCGAAGGTTTTGCTATAAAAAATATTATTCGTTGGTTTCGGAGACATCAACGAGGAATAATATAACAAACATGTTTTATACAGGGATGAAATTATCCACGTTATATAACACATTATTTTAGTTAGGTATGGTCAAAATAGTTAAAAATTGTATTTTTATATCCAACCTAACATACTTAAACATATTGATAGTAGATATTATTAATACAAACCTTAATGTTTAGTAATACATACACCTTAACTCTTTTTTTTAACCATCTACAAAACACTCGCCATGTATCCCAGAGGTCGCGGATTCGATCCGCATCCCGTGAGACCAACAATTCAATTATACCAAGTATATTATAACTCTTAGGGTAGTTTGAAGTAGGAAATGAATGTTAATATGTATTTTTTAACTATCATTTTTATTTGTAGTCACGAAGAGGTGTGGAATAGGCACACAATATATAATATAATAGTACAATAAGTGTTTTTTACGTATCATAAATAAAGATAAACGTCAAATTTTTGTCAAAATGTATATTTTATCAAACTATTTTCAACGGCCACTGACGTAATTGACCTTTCAACTAAAATTGAATGCGCATTAAAATTCAAGTAATGTTATTTTCTGTCGTTAAAAAATTACATATTAATTTGTTATCTTAGGTAAGTAATTGGGTACTGAACACAAGGGTGTTTATCAAACTGTGCTAAGTGGACCGTGTCACTCAAGATTCGAACCCAAATCACTTTTTTAGCTTAGATCTTGCACAAATTTGCATCGGACTAGATCGATTTTTTGTTCGCGATCGATTAAAGTCTGCATTCCCCACATGGTATATATCAAGCTCCTCAAACTGCACATGCTCGTATTATTGTCATCTTTAAAAATAATGTTTTTTTCTTCTACGTCATTAATTACCAGCGCATTTTTTGTCATTTGAGTTCAGCAGTGTAAAAAGATATTTTTTTGTAAATATTTTTCTTCACTATTTTTAATGTGTTTCCACAAATCTTATTCATGATATTATGTACATAATCTTAGCAGAATGAGTTACGTATATATTAAAAAAGTATACTCATAAATACCACTTTTGGAAAACATATCGAAATAATCCAATTTTTGACAATATTCCAAACGCAATTATAATCGTATTATTCACATTTTCAGAGAAATGTTTAATTTGTAAATTCGTTAATTAACAGAAAAAATATAATTTTCTGTAACTTTTTCGAAATTGTAAAGTGAACACCCTAAACTTTCAATAATCAAACTCACTAAATTTGCGACTTTGTCAACTTCAAAATCTTTCAATAATTTCATTATGTATTTTCAATAAGCATATTTAAAAGTTAAATTATATGCACGATTATACAAAAAAGAACAATTATAATAATATGATCATATGGTATCAGTGTACATAAGCAAGCAAGATGATACTTTTAATAATTCCAGCGTTATTTCCGCTGTAAATCTTTAACCTTCGTACCATAATTATTATTTTTTATTATTATTTATAATAAATTATTACATTATTTCTTATAATGAATCCAACCATCACAAATCAAATATTATATTTGAGTAATACGATATAATCAATAGGTTCACTGAGTTTCATTGAAATTAGTAATACATTAATGATAATGTAAGATATTATGACTGAGAACCACTGTTTTTATTGTATGCAAATCAGAACGGTTGTGCTTTATAGAAAACCGTGGGAAAGCCTATTGGAGATAAGCGATTTTCAATAAAAATGGTTCAAGTATACTTGAAAACATAGCTTTCCAAACTATGAACCAACGAAATAAAGATAATTAATAATTTCTTCAGTAAAATCACTTTGATCGGTGAAATTATTTTAAATAACTGTTACAGACAACATTATTTTATTATTTAATAATCAATTAAAAAAAATATATTTATATTTATCCGTTTATAAATGTTTACCGTGCAGAGTAAGTTTAGGAAAGATGTACGTAAATTAAACTTTAAATTTAATTATATTATGTTTATATTCAAGATGGGTCATAGCTACTGTGGAAGCTCCTGTCCAGCTTGGCTATTCGCTAGTTATTTCCTACATTATTAGTTAAGACCGTTACGACATCGTTCTACCAGTGCAGTTTCAGTCTAAGTCTTCTTCTAAGTCCGTTTCGGATTGCTAGACAAAATTTTATTTGCTGTTGGCTGGTCTTCCACGCGCTGTTCATGACCTACCCAGCATGCCGACTTTGAATGATTGGACCACGCTGACGTCACAGTGCATTAGTATGCGTAGCAATATAGATGATGGAGTATAATTAACTAATCAACACTGTAAAATATGTATAACAAAAATAAAAAACACAAAATAATAACAACATAATATCATATTATGAGTACGACAAATGTAAGAACATATATTCTCAATCAGGTTAACCACCCGACAGGAGAACAGTGCGATTAATATTTTTACAGCACTAATAGAAACGGTCAAAACAAGCGAGCTTGTTTACGGTTCCAAAAATTATAGTTAATTGTGTGCCATACCATAAATAGTGTACGGAGTAAGTATATGAAGTAAATATATTTTTATCATCCTTCATATTCTATATAAAGAAAGAAGAAGAATCTAAAGAAATAAACCAGATTTTCAACCATACACACCTCCAAATATTTCTGCTAATATTATTTCAGGAGAAACAATGAATATCTGGTTAAACTCATGTGACAAGGAAAAGACATGGACGGTCCCAAATGAACAATCCGCAGTTTATTACTGAAGATGATGCAGTATGCGTCGAAAACGTTTTAATTTCAATTAAAGTGTGGTGTGAAGTAAACAATATTGTGTTGTATTTTATTAATTAAATAATTTTACAAAAAGTTGTTTTATTTAAGATAATGAACAATCCACATTGCTATAGGTCAAGCATCCTTGAAACTCTCGGAGATACTTCATTAAAAATGTCCAAAGTATTTCGCAGCCCTCCATTTTGAGGACTACCTAACCTACGATTGACAAAAGAGATTAAAAAAAATAGTAAATGCTATAATTATTTAATGAAATTCGAACACGTGAATAGTTGAAGAATCGCAGTGATCACGTGACAAAGCCTCGCACCAGACCCGATGGCCGCCGATCACCAGTCAACCATTTAAGGGAATTGGAATCGTCGTGGAATTGACAGCCTGATTGTGCGCGATACGCCGTAGACGGACCGTGGGAACATTTCGCGATCGGGGAGATTCGGTTAAAGATAGCCATTGTCTATCTGTGATTGGCCGATATAAACCTACTATGCATCCCGTTCAATTTTCAAATAAATTAAAAGTCACATCACTAATTTTCTACTGACCAAAAAAGGCCGTATTTTATTTGGTAATTGACCGAAATTAAAAAATTTAAAACTAATTCTAACAAACACGCAAATTATTTTTGCAAACATTTACTTTGATAAATTAAATATATTCAGCACAGTATTTTAATTAATTCATCTCAGCACAAAAATAATAAAAAAACATAAATTTTTTTTTTTTTAATTAATCTTACATTTAGTTAATGTTAGTTTTATTTTAGATTCTTAACATTGTTTTATTAACCACTTAATGAATTAAATACATCTAGCGGTTTCGAAAAATATCATTTTTTTCTTCAGGATGTCATTAACTAACCAAAAACATATGTTATATTGTTTCTTTAAATAATCTATTTTAAAAAAATAATAATTATTAAAAAATAAATTTAGAACCAAACTTAAATTGTTACTTGATGATACAAAATTATTAGAATATTTTTTTAATAATTTTACTAAAAGTACGTACACATTTAAACTGAAGCTTTTATTAACTACTTTAAATAAACTTGTTTAAAATAAAAATTGGTACTATTAAAAATAATAATATACTATATTACACCTACTATATTGAATTTATTTTTTTAAACTTATTTTTCATTTATTATAGTGTGGAATTGCAACTAGTTTGGAATGAATTATTTTTTTAGGTTAATTGCATTAATCTTATATTCTGACAGAAACGTATCTTTATTTTAGGCGGAGGGCAGATTTAATAAAACTAATTAATTAACTACCAATTGTATTAGAGTTACATGGTTATCATATATCGATTTAACTCAATTAGTATATTCAATATAAATGCAATATAATTGAAATATTACACTGTACTTTTTCATTTTCTAGAAATCTTGTTTTTATAAGGAGACAAGTGTATGATATTTTCAAAATCTTCGAACAAATGCAGCTATAATCTGTAGCGATATTTTTAGTACCTTTGAATACCGAAATGGCTGATGGATTAACCTGGTCACGCACCATCGTATATTATAAATCATCACATTATTCTGCGCGGTCTTCCATTGAGATCATTTCTTGATACCCACTTAATAAAATAATTTTGGATGTAAAATAAAATATTCGTATTGAATTATCGTATTACAAGCAAATGCAAACATTTATCATCTAACTTGTGTATTCAAGGAGTGGTTCGAATCGACTCAGAGTATCAGAGATTTGTCTGTTAAGATTGGTACGACCGCCATCCTACTTTGTACAGTCCTTGATTCGCTCTCAAAATGACTCTCCTTACTCTAAAAATGTTAAAAAAAACAATAATTATTTTCAAAACTCGAATATCTCGTCGTCCGACTAAACGTCAAAAAATTATCAGCCGTTCGAGGCTACTGTTTAGATTTTAATCAAAATAATCATCTGTTAAGAATGCACCTAGGAAATTTCCCCACAACTGGCCGCATTGTTTGAGAACCCGGGGGACGGCGGGCGCGGGCGCGGGCGCAGCCCCCCGGCGTCTCGCGGTTCCTCTAATCAGCCGCATGAAGGCGTTCATTGTGCGCGCGCAGACAGAGGGCTTATTTATATATTTTCGTACGTACTATTAAATAAAATTCCACGAGGAAAAGAGCGCGGCAAAAAAGCGCGCGCGAGTTGAAAAGGGCCGAGGCTTCCCGCTGGGAGCCTTTAACCTCCGCGCTGCCATCAACACCCGCCACCCGGCACCCGGCACCTCGGCACCCCGGCACACGGCACCCGGCACATCATGCTTAATAACATTTTTTCAGCTAATACGATTTGACTTTTACATTATTCATTTATTTATTGATTAAATCATTTTTTACAACTGTTACGCAAGCGAATGGTTTTAACGATTGCATTATGCTTAAATTTGAATATTGACATATAGTGCAGAAAACTCTAGTCGGTGTAGTTTGTCATAGCTGATAATTTAAAAAATGTTTCACGTTTATTTATTTTCATTATTTGGTCGATGTACTTCTGTCATACCAATATCCTCGTACTTAGTATCTGTTCCGAAAACTCCACCGGCCCAGTGTAAGCTAGGTTCTCACCCACAAGCGGTACTTCTCTCCTCCTACCTGGACTCTAGTTGGAGATGACGTTCAAAGTGTACAACCTCCATAAAGACATCGTCTTATACCCCACAGAGCCATTTAAAATCTCCAAAACCTTTCGGATCTAATGACCCGTGTACGCGGATGAGACTTTGATCTGACGTCTCAGAGATTTGACGGTTAAGGTCGGTATGTACCAGTTGCGTATATTCCTTTTTGTCATATTCCTATTATAATAATACTTTAGAACTGATATTGTGCTCTGAATGTGCGTTCTGTCTATTTTCGTCAATAGAAATAATAATAATCATTGGATCTTTTTCTTTTTTAATTTTCTAGTATAAACTCGCTTATACCTCTTTGGCCAGCTTCGTTTTTAAAGTTAAAGCAAAGTAAGTGAAATGTTTCAAGCGTATCTTTTGTCCTATTCATTCACCATAAACGTGCATTTAATTAAATCAACCATTTGCCATGCTTTATCCAAATTTCATCTCAATAATCTGACTTGCTCATATAATTACTAATATCTATAACATCAGTTTTTTGGGTCACTGCTGACAATTGCAATAATACGTACGTTATATTAACGGAACATCGTAGCTCCCCAATAATAGTATAACAGTGAACCGCCTCACACCAGACGGGAGATTCCCAGAGAACACCAGAAGCACCTCCAGAAGTGTTCACTACTATTTCACCGTGATATTAAATCCCTTAAGCCTTTTTAAATGCAAAGACAACAATGTTTGTATCCCACCTTCAGTTCAGAGATGGGTACAATCGGTAATGTGAAAAACCAAACTAAAAAATATAAACAGCTTGTAGTGAGCCCGACATGGCAACTTAATTTAGTAGATTTTATAGAAATTCTACCTATTGGAGAGCATGTCACAATTCATTCGATCGTGTTCAGGAGACCTCGAAACCACTCTCCATTAAGAAATTTGCGTAATTGACTGAAGAAGTCATCCAATTCCAGTGAAGTTAATCTGGATACGCGGCGTGCGTATGTCACATTAACTATATGGATTGGTAAAATTTTAATAATTGCTTTCTTTATTTTCTTCAAGTATTTTTTATTCAGAAAATTTTTGATTTTCACGTATTAAATATTTATAAAAATATATAATATACCAGAAGTAGAGGACATCTACCGAAGACTCGGCATAATCAGGTAAACCAGATACTGGAGGATGGTCCTGTTAGAAGCCTCAACAATCAGCGAGCTTGTATGAGAATATCTATGAATGTGGATGTGGCGAAAATTGTGTGTCAGGACAGAAGAGTGTGTTATTGTGTGTAATGTTAAGTAAATAAAATATAAAATAGAAAAAATAAAAAAACTTCAACTAATTTTTATTTGTTGTATAGGAATGATTAGCTCACTCATTTATATAATATAGAATTAGAAATAAATGTACATAAAATAATCAGCTTAAGTACAGCACCTCTGCTTGTGTTACATTATTTTCATATTTTTAATTTATCTATGATTTGTTAAACATACAATAGTAAGACGCTCGATACAGGCCTTGATATTCTGCCGTGTGCGGGGATGTATTTGATGTATTAATAAATAATTTTCCGCTAAGAGAAGAAGAAAATCAGTTCATTCGTAACATTATTTTTAGACGATTTTTTATATTAAAACTTTACAAACATATTTTCAACAAATAAGATAACATACTTTATGTGTCGCGCCTTAAGGCACTATTTTTAACCTTTACTATACCATGATATAAAATATCCGAACGCAACCATGCTGTCAACTCGTGTTACCATAAATAACAGTTAGAAAAAATATTTTTACTAGCTTAAATGGCTTTAATGGCACGAATTTACTCTAAATATTGAGCATACAATTTTGAAAAAATGATTAATAACATAATTTAGACCATTCATTAAATCCTATACAATGTATCCTTCCTTCTTATCTCTCTTCATTTAATTAGTAAGAAATAAATAATTATATTTGTATGTTTGTTGTTCTTTTCACTGTGAAAATAGTGTGTGATCTCTGTCTTTCATATCACAAATTGTATTTTTACCAACGTATTAATTTTACAACGGATTGAATGGAAAAAATAATTGTTTTTGTACGATTCCCTTTCCATAATTGGTTTTTCACAAATCATTCCTGAGCGCTAATATTTTCTTTAGGATTATCTAAAATATGAATTTTATGTTGCATGTATTTATCGAAATATTACAGGTTTAAGTATGACGGTAGACCTGTGTTACTGCATGGTTTGTGAAGGGTTAAAGTATTCTGGCTTGGCCCCGGAAAACATCTAAGTTCGTTCTATATTTCATAACTAACGCTTAGCTTTTAAAATAGTTAGAATATTTATGTGACCTGTATTTATTATTTACTAATTATTTTGAATAGGATAAAATAAGAGTTAACTACAAAAAACAATAAAGAAACTATTTCGACACTTCTAGTGAAATACTAATTATTTGTTACAAGTTGTTGAAACGCACATTTTTTTATTGTGTTACTTTAGATATTTTCAATAATTGTAGTTTAACAAAGTAAATTATAATATTATTAGGATTAATAAAAACTATCACATTAATACCGCAAAAAAAAAGTTACACAATTCGACTTCATATATTGAAGCGATTATATTACCAGCTATTGTTTATTATACTATACTAGTTGCAAAACACGCACAAAACCCACATACACAAGGCAATAGGATCGAGACAGAGGGGAAGAAGAAGAAGATTGGAAGATGATATCAAGACAGACGTGCAAAAGGTGGGATAGTGCCGAGCAGACTATAAAGGCGAAGCCAAGGGGGTGGATGGTGCTCAATAGTGACTGCGACAAGAGACCACTAAAGAAAAAGGAATAGAAAAATTAGATTTTACATAAAAAATATATGTACAAAAGGACAATGTATAATACAAATGTAAATTTCAAATATTCAAACTAAAACAATGCATATTAAATAGGGCACACCATATAGGTATATCCACGTGCAAACGAGACAGTCCAACAAACAAAAATAAAAATCGGCTGTAATGACAAACATTTCTTGGTCTACAACAAAAAGACGTCTATGACATTTGAGAGCCGACATTATAAATAAATAGTTTTAGTAGCTGGTCACATTATTCGTAAGGCGGCGCGCCGAGCTCGGGGTCCCGCCGAAGCAGCGTGGGCCCTCACCGACTGTCACTCGGAACTGGGAACAGTCGGCGACCGCAGCCGCGTCACCGGACAGACAATTAAATTGTTTAACTGTGCCGCGTTCAATGCAGCCGCAACGGAACGGGCCGGCGGTTAACCGCGGACGTCGATTGGCTGATATTGTAATTATTGCAACGTTTTCAGTGCAACAATGCGATTTTACTTTATTTCAATAACAATTCAGCATGTACCTGCAGATAATGCAGTACGCGCACGACACGCCGACCCAGAAGTATGATTAATTAAATTGTCACGAGTTGTATAATTGCTACACCCTCTAACAGCACAATATAAGATAAAGATATTCTGAAATACGTCGCGCCTTGTTCCAGAACACCGGCAAGCGTTTAGCTTAGTTTTAAAACAGTACGAATATTGATGTGACATGTATTCCGTGTACGCATCTCCATTCAAAAAATATGTTTATTTTCAAATATTCCTATAGGTATACATAATATAACCAATCAAAGCATTTAGTATTCATTCAATGATTGCGGTCATATTATTTAATAATTAATAATTAAATAAGCGTTCATTTGAATTAACTGCCTTCGTTGTTGAGTTTTTCCCGAAATTCGACAAACCGAAAACTAATTTAAATATTTTGTATTGATAACTGTGTGAAATGATTTAAATACTATTAAAAATATAATTTTAAGTAGGCAGATAATTATTTGATGAAAACAAATACACGAATAGGTTTTCACGACCATCAGATGGTAATAGGATATTCCGCCGTGAATCACTTTTAGTCTTATCGTACGTGGAATTGTCGAGTTGTACGTTGCTTATTATTTCGTATTACATATATCAATCAACCCTCTGATAATTGCAACTGAAACGTCGTCTACTATTAATTCCTCTATAGCAAAGTTTCTGAAAATTGTATATCTATAGATTTCTCAAAAAAATTGTATATCTATAGATATGTATTTGCATATTTTTAAATGAAATTTAAAATTGAATTTAGAAAACATTTTTTTTCTAATGGGTTATAATACCTATAAATTGTTTTGAATATTCTAGTGTATTTTTGTAGCTTAATGTTTACAAAAAATAGTTTAAAACTAATTTATTTAAAAATAAAGATAAAAGTATACGTACTTATTGAAAATGAATGAAATTTGTGAAAACCGTCTCCTTAATCAAGGGAATACCTATATTAAAACTAAATTTGATAGCAGTTTTGTAATTCCATAATTCCAATGTTTTATTTAAAACGGGTTCCCATCACATCTAATAATGTAATTCATAGATTTTCGATTTTGTAAACGGCGATAAAAAATCAATTAAATAAATTATGAAAAATCTTTAAATATAAATAATCTAAAAATGTAATAACCACGGCAGCGATATATTTACGAAGATTATTATTATTATACAATCATTTATTATTCAGCTATATTCACACCTTATAATGATGATAATGATATTAATTCTGCCTACGCACAATATAATACTGTATAAATATTAACGTTAAATTATTCCTTTCATTTATGTCCACAATCTACGAATTCCATCTTTGAACAAAAAAACAGAAATATTTAATAGATTTATATCGCTATTTCAAACATATTCATCTCTTTACACCTTTTAAAAACCTGTAACGCATTTTTTCAACTATTGTCGTTGAAAAAAATGTTGTCACACGTTCGTTTGTTATTTATTATCTGTGATAAACCACTTAGCATTCTCCCATCACATAATGTCCTCCGGTACCTTGATCCCACGTCACAAAAGTGTGTAAACACCTTCATAACAGGATAAAAATGCGATTCTAAATATTTGTCAACACTGCCCAGGTCGCCGCGTCCTTCTCCTCTGTCCGAGATCATATATAACGTTATTTAATAACAAGAAAGAAGTTCTTTGTTATTAAAATGCCTAGGACGAATTCGGGGCTCCTAGACGGCGTGTGATATCCCCCGGAATGTTTCGTCGGATGGTCATATTTAAGGATATAAAGCCAGTGTGACTCTTTGAGTGAGGGAAGCTTGAATAAATATTATTTTGTTTTATAGTGTGGAAATGTCGTATTGTGTATAATATTTTGATACGATTTTCGCTATTTTTTTAATTATTGTGCGAAATAAAAAAATTCATTACATCATTAGGTACCGAACTCTTAAAAAACGTAAATAAATAAAACGATGTTTAAGTGTAATTGGTGATACAAGGCCCAATTATTATATTCCAGAGTCAAGATTAAAATTCTTGAAAATAAATCGTTTTAATTTTTGTAAAGTGTCGATTGTATATTATCTTCAAATAAATTTAGGGAAATCCTTATATGTATATTTATTTATATCAGAATAATGTATGGAAAAATCTATAATTTATTAGTTCTTCACTCATAATAATAAGACTAAGCGGTCTCATATTCATTAAGTCTACATTCATTATAATTTTCCTAGCTTCACTTCCATTTTGACGAGCTTGTTAGTCTAGTGATTAATGCACTCGCCCATTGATCTAGTGTTCGGAAATTCAAGCCTCATTCCAGGAGACCAGCAGTTAGTTCTATTTTCATAGCAATATTGTTTAGTTTAGTTTAAAAATACTATGTGACACGTATTCCATGTACGCAACCCTATTTTTTTTCAATTAAAAAAATATACATGTTAAAGTGTCGCTTTAAAAGTTCTTACATACATATGTAAACCTTAACTTATTTTTAAATTCATTTAAGATCTATTAGTGAAACGAATTTCATAAAAATGTCGGTTATTTTTATTGCAAATAACGCTAGTATAAACCCCAAAAACCTCAATAACCCCAATATAATCTACATACTTGAGATGATTGTAAACCTCTGTAACAACTATTTTATTTCTTCAATACTTAAACTCATAATTCAATCTATTTTTTAAATCAACCAAAAATCTTGAATAGTAAATGCCTATAATAAAATGAAATCATCTTGAAAAATATACAGAAAAAACCTTTTCCTATCCGGGAAAATGCGTTATCCAGTTTCGCCATATCAACTAAGTAATTTTACGACAAGTTTTAGAACTTATATTCTATAACTCTTTCAAATTGATACATCTGTTATTCTATTTTTAAAATGCAATCAAATTTATATTGCGATGAATCTCAAATACCTTTGAGTAAGATACAGTAGGAAACTTCATAAATAAAATATACGAAAAAATAATGTTAATATGCAATTTCAGAACATAGTTATGTGGTATTTTTAATACAAATTAGATAAGTCAACTAGAAATATATACAGAAGAAATATATATATCGAAATAATATTTGCGCATCTTTCAAAATTCACCTTTAAATTTTAACCTTACCATTTTAAAGTCTAGGTCTATTACTCTCGACTTATGGATGATTTTAATATTAAATTGATTATGCCCACAATGCACCAAAGAAATACATAAATTAAATTAACTATTCTAAGATTCCTCACATTCATTTTAATATTCAGTAAATCACCGGCTTCTGGGGGGATGCTGTGACGTAACGAGCCCGAGATGGTCCCGAATAAAAGCCACCTCAAATACATAAAATTTAATAACAAAAAATTTAAAATATTATAAACAGTTAACCCAACAACGGACACAAAGCCCATTTTTATAAACTCAATCTAAATGCATAGAATATCAGCCTTATTACTTACGGACTTTTTCATTTCTGTCTGCCCGGGGATTCTCAAACGTTTTCAACACTTTATGTGTTTTCGTTCCATTTTTGTTCCTATTGCAAGATACTCGATAGTTAAGGTCACGTAATTAGTTGGGGTCCATATCACGTATTAAATTATATGGGTAGATTATATACCTATACAATTCTATCAAATAAAATAATAATTAACTATGCATAAAATTATTCATATTAATTTTATAATATAATAGTGGCTCATTGATTAAAATATATATGAATATTTTTGATGTTTACAGCGTTAAATTTGTGGTTGGACATAAATATTAATTAAAATAGATAGACAAGTATCGAAAGTTCGACGTTAAATTAACGAAAGTGACTCATGAAAAGATGTTTTTTTTTAATAAAAATATATATATTTATATTTGAAATTCCAAAATGTCCTTTTAGGTAATAACGGTATGAGTTGTTTTGAAAAGAACTAAGATTTAAAATAATTTTTACTGCTTATATTCCGTGATAGTAAATAATGTAAAAGGCGTGATTATACTGAATTTTATTTAATCAAAAATCATCAGAAAAACCTTAATTATCAAAATTAACCAAATTTATAGAAAAAAATGATATTTATAAAATAAATGTATCAAATCCTAATAAACCAAATTTTTTATTTATTTTTCAGTCCTTAATGTAAATCCACAAACACATACACAGCTAATGATTTTAGTTAGGTTTGATAATGGCATTGAACGCTTTGTTGAAATCGTTTTCGTTTTTAGGCAGCACAAGGTATTGAAGAGATTCGTAATTTTGGAATGTTGAGAACAAGCGAAGAAGCAGAGTACCTGTCGCATGCACCTCGTCATGGCAGGGTGCCCTTTTGGGTACAGAAAAAAACCGAAGAAAAACATCCGTGGAAAGAGTTGATTAAAGCGGCCCCGTGTCACAGGGGCACGCCGGGGGGCCGGGCGGCGACAGCTGGGGGCAAAAGACGGCACGACTCTGGACATTTGGTAGGGTAATGGTCATACCGAGTATTGGGCGAATTGTGGTGTTATGGTAAGATTAGACGATAGTTTTCATATTTTCTGACTCCCGATGTTTTTAGTGATATGAAAGTGACGTGATCGGAACATGTTTATATTATATACTCGTATGAGCAAAAATAATAATACTTAACACTACACAAGAACACAACTTCATTTGTTCATATATATAGTCCTATTTAATCCGCATATATCCGCATATATAGTACTATTATTTAAATTGAAAAACAATCCTTACATTTATAATAAACATTATTATTAAATATATACGTGTATAAGACAGAATTTTATATACATGTATATATATAATAGTATATACTCGTACATACATACTCGTAGATCTGCAAATACCCATACATAAAATAAATTGAGCAGGTATCTATTTACCTAATCAAAATTTACTTTGGACCCTACGAAAAACATTGGTACCCTCAACCTTTTCCCTGGCCATCCCACTCTCACCTAACGTATAAATATGTATTATATTAAATGCCACCCGTTCCAAATATTGCATGGTTACTCTTTAGGATCCTGCGCAAAATATGGTATGCTATACTACCCTACCCCAGATAACTACACAATTTTTGCTCAAGTGCATTTTTGTAGCCTGAGGAAAATATAATCACCCATCCCACCCCTCCGGGCATTTCACTCTCCTCATGGCTGGACCAAAATTTACATATATTGTTAAACAAAAACACCCATTTAATATAAAATTATATGATTTAATTATAAAATATTTCTGATGCAGTTCAAACAGGTTATTTAGAAATGTATATAATACATTTATTTACAATTTTAAAATATTATTTCAAATATATAATAATTTACAACACTAAATTTAACTGACAATATAATGTCTGTTTATTTTTTCTTAATTTCTTAATTGTATTGCTCTCTGTGAAGTGTACCAACATTCCACCGTGTTTTAAGAGTAATACTATTTTTTAGATAAACATTATTTTATTTGATAAAAACCATCCGAAGCTCGTATCCCAAATAACCATCACAAATCTAATAATCTCCTGAAATTTTTGTTAACAATATTTTAATACAATTTTGTCTCGATTTGAATCACAGCTACATATATAAAACCCTATAATTACCGTAACGGGGTTCTTTATACCCGGCGTTCGGCTTCCCATGGAGCGTGAAACGTATTCCATTAATAGTTTCAAATGGAACCAGCAATCATTGGATTAAAATACGAAACTTTACAGGCTTGTCATTCCAGTTGTCGAGGGTTAACATTTTGAAAAATTAGGAGCTTTTATCGTATCATAATGGAGCTTTGTTATGGAAAAAACTGATCATAACCCATCAAAGAATGGGACGGCTGGTTAATTAAATAACAATGTTTATTATATGAAACCAACAAAAGATGAGAATATAAACGTTCGCAACATTCTTTTTGGCCCTAATCGCATTAAAAAGACCCATTCATACTGAACATTTCATAAATGTCTTTTAGACGCGTTTTCCTGCACAAAGACATCTTATAATAAAAGACGTGATCTATTTCATCAGTTAAAATACTCCGTGGGAAAAAATGAAAATCAATAAATGTAGGACTCGTACTGAAATTAATTCAGACTACAATCACGTTTTACTGTTGCCGTTGCGATTCTAGGAAACATATTATAGCTTATTGATAATAAAACTAAACTAAATATGTTACTCTTATCTTTCTTTAAAAAAAATGTTTTTTTTGTACAGGAAAAAAATATATAATAGTGAAGGAAGATAAACAGAACAAATCTGACGAGTCTTATATAGCTCAGCTGGAGAGCATTCTACCGATAAAAGAAAGGTCTTGGGTTTCAAGTCTCGGTGACAGCATTATTTATTTTTAAAGATAGATTTTTCCCTTGAATTTTTTCAGACATATTATTAATTAATATTGTCATTAAATATATCTAAACACTTAATATAAATACATCAATACTATAATCATATATGGCGGTATAAAGAACTGTGTACACAGGCTAATTAAATCATTATTAATTAATTAATTAATGATTTGGAATTTGATGGCAGCACGTATAAATTCGTATAAATACCAGCTAAATAGCATAAATGTTTTAATTCTTATTGCAGATAATAAATAATATGAGGTTAAAATAATGAGACCAAGCACTACTGTAACGATGTTGACGAAATTCTAAAATATTTAGGCTTCATAACAAAAATAAAACTTGTTCAGATGTTCATCATGTTAATCAGTGTCCATCATCGTTTTATTTGGAGATTTAAAGATGGACGCAGAGAGAAAAAGAAAAAATATGGATGTTAAAAGTTTAACACGTCCATGTATGTTTGTAATTCTATAGCTGTAGACCATAGCATCTGCTATGAGACCATCAAGTAACGGTAAGGCTTCAACTAGAATAGAGAAACTGGTTGACAACATTAAGGGGGGAAAGTCGTTCACTCGCTACCGCTAAATGTTATGACATTTCATGAACCTCTTCAGTTCAATTTTTCCATCATTACTCTTGCTATCACGAAACCATCACTAATCACTAATGTGCTTCCAAACATTAGCATTCCATATATGTACAGACAGTAATCCGAAGGTACCCGATCCCGTCTTCGGCTGCGCGGGTATCCAAATCTCATGAATCATATTATTACCTACGTATTACCTTTGTATATTAGCTGCGTGGACCAGTATCTAAACTCTAAACTGTAGTTTTTATTTATGTATAAGCGATATAAATGTATAGTTTTAATAACTAATTGTATATTGTTTCTACGTAGAAATGAATAAATCATTTCTAATAAATCTAAAAACTAAATCGTTCAATTTATTTATGTCTTACACGATTTAATTAAATCGATTGGTCAATGTTTAGTGTGACTATTACATTAAATATAGCATCAAATCTACTTTTATAAAATTTCTGTGTATGATTTTAACATGTGCTTGAAACAGTGGCGTGGCAACGAATTGTCGGCCCCCCAGGCAAATATGCATATCGGGCCTCTACGAGAGTTAATCACAATAATATAATGTCACAATGGTGTGCATATTAATTATTATCGATTTAGCTTCAATCAATTTATCACTATTCTCGCTCTTTTGCCTTACTATGTAAAACATAATTTTTTCAATTGTTTTCATCACAAATAAAAACAGTCAAATATGTGCTTTCTTTTGTTTCATATTGTTAGAGCATTTTGGTTGGAGCATCAATTCGTTCCATATCTCTGTTAAAAGTTGCAATTTTAAGCATTTGACATACAGAAGACGATACAATAACACACGGAGACTTCTAGAACAGAATTGATAAATCTGAATATCACTCTTTGGTACTTCATCAGAAATAATTAGGCCCAACAGTGTGAAAGTTGGATATTTTTTCAATTTTATTTTTCTCGGTGATCTTGTTCTGCGATTCCAGGCACACCTTAAATCCGGATCCTCAGGGCTGCCCAGGCAATAACCGCGACACTGATTAGAAAGAATTTTGCTCATGATGTTTCGAGTGTGCTCTACAACCACTGAGAACTCTGGAAGAGATGAAGAAACATTGTCAAAAGAATCACGAGCTCCGTGAAGATAGCGGACCTCAGGATTGAAGTATCAAATATCTTATTTCAAAATCACCGGCAGTGTTGTCTGTGTGATCAGCAGTACTTCGATCGTGGAACATAACTCCCAGTGGTTCGAATGAAGGCCCAAAGCTCGCCGGGCCAGCGCCGTGTCGCCTGTGCATACACGGAGAATCCATTTGCTGTAACCCAACACCTGGGTGCACTAGTGTGCAGGTCGCAAAGTGGGGAGATAAATCCTTTCGACGCCGCGCCACACGCGGGAAGGTCACTCTCGTAAAATGGTGTTTACACCGCATTCTTTTGTGAAATTCAAGAAAGGCTGAACAATGTGTAGGACCGAATGGAATCGGCTTAATAAATCACGGGCGTTTGGGCTTCAGTACAGTACCGCGCCAGGAGGCAGCAGGTTGGTTACACTGCCATTTGCAATCCAAGAAATTAGATTATTCAATACTCTAAGTGATTTTCTTTCATTATTTATTCACTGTCTGGTGCGTGTCACTTGTGCCATTGGCTAAATTAAATATTTCAGCGGTGCGGTAGTTTGTATTAACCAATGTTTTAATAGTAGCGACATGGTGATACATGTTTTAAAACTGTTTTTTACAATTATCTAACAATGAATTCAATAATAATTTGAGCTATCCTCAAAGTCAAAATAACATCCACAGATGAGATTTTCGACTTAAGACAATCTCTGAGACAGGGATTACGCTCCAAAGAGATTCTTTGGAAACAACTCTCGGCTTTCGTAGTACACCGCGTACACACGTCGTCAAGTGCCTCACTTCACGCTTGTTATACGTTAAACAAAAATATCAGTCCATTGACTGCTGATCAGTTGGGTGAATTGAAATCTCACCAACAGCAGTAAAAAGGAAATGAATTGTAATTTATCGCCTTTATATGTCTAACATTTTAGAATAAATAGATGTCGAATCTCGCCGTCAAATAGAATATCGTGTACACTGGTTTGAGTTCTTGTCTCTTTATATCGATGACTTTATCTCCATATTAAAATCTTCACAGGTGTACATAGAACTAAGATTTATCTCATTCATGACACAGGCCATAAAGTCTAAAGCATACAATCATATGCATATGGAGCCTCAAAATGGACAAGTAAATATTATATAGACATTAAAATTACCCGTAGAGACGTAGAGGTGTCACTCAACTTCTGGTGTGACACCACCCTCACAGATGGGACTGACCTTGCTCATTCTCATTCATTCCTTTACCATTCGTTACGCATTAAATATAAGCTTAGTGATTACTGTTTATAATATGGCCTTATTGACATTAATGCATCCAAAAAATTTGCATTTTCTTATGCATCAAAAAAATCTGTATGGACATCATGTTGTCTAGTGTATGTGACCTAGACTACAATATTTTAAGGATATACCTATACCTGACTAAATTACGAGTCGAAAATTTTCAAGGACTATGTACAAATTCTCTACTATTACAGAAAATATTAAGTTACCTTTAAGTCTACGTACTTACTTCGAAATAAATATTTGCAAAACTGACCAATTATTATTTATTATTTTCTACTTCAGACTCTAAATCATCCAACAAAAATAGTCTGGCCGCTCAAAATTTGATTACTTTTTATTTTTCGTACTTTAGTAAGAATAAATAAAATATTTCATTCAATCGAAATAGTCGCGTAACTATGATATGACTTAGATGGTCCATAATATCGACAAGCGTAAAATAGACGCCATCGATACATTTTGCTGGAGAAAAATTAATTAAAATGGTGCACAAATCCCTCAGTCCTGCAACAAATCCAATCGCAGCAAACTCTATCAACTAACTAATTTACCATCACGCTGTCCCTCCGTGGGGGTAGGCAGAGAGGATAGAGCGCCACACTCTTCTGTCCCGACACCTAATTCCCGAATTTCTACAGCCTAAAATAAAAAAATTTCGGTTCTTGGCCATATTATGCATCAAAGTGACCGAAGAAAATCTAGAAACGTCCCTTCTGGATAGATGCTTTCGGATGGAGAAACCCTGGAGCTGGAGTCAGCTGTGGGGGGGGGGGGGGGGACCCGGGACCGGGACTGGTGGAGGTGCATTACTAGCCGAGTCTGATCTAATCGAGGAGACTGCTCTGATACTGACATGAAGAAAGAAATAAAATTTCTTCCCCTAAAATATGATTGCATAATGTTTTTTACATTCTGTATATGTATATTCTTTTATCTGCATGTACTTTATTTAATAATACAAAATACAACGTCACGTCTCTTGATACCTCACACGCCTCAAGGGTGGACAGATATTCTGGGATTCATCTCCGAGTCCGACAGAACACGGAGCGAGATGCTGCGGTCCACTAATGTATGCAGACAGCAGACAGGAGATGGGACTGTCGCAGCAGAGCATTGTGTTGCGGTGCGCAACACCGCTGCGGTGTAGCTGCTATTGTACATCACCGAGCTCGGCGCGTCTTGTGGGCGGGACGGATATTGCGTCCCGCCTAGCGACACATCCGCCCATGCAGTGGTAGCTCGTGATCATGATGGGTTCATATTTTAAAAAATATACATAATTGACTTAGAAAGAGATGTAGAAAAAATATTGATGAATTTTTAAAATATTTTTTTTATATAAAACTGAATAAAATTAAATAAATTATTATTAAGGAGAACACATTCTTATTGTGAAGATGTAATTATTCAGAATATCGATCTATGATATTTTAAAATACAAATTAAGTGTATTAATTAGAAAGATATACATATAAATATGTTCTCCATATTAATAAATATATAAATTGTATCAATGTGTCCAAAAATAAATTGTTAATTCTAGCTTCTCCTATCGAATTACTCAAGGGTATTTGAGATTCCGTAAAAACAAAGTAGATGGCTTTCAAATAATGGAACGATAGATGTATTAATTTGAAAAAGTGTAACATATAGGTTCGAAAATTTGTCGTCAATGTACCTACTGTGCGCTGTAGCATAATCGGTTAATGCACTTCTCCGAATTGGAAGAGATCCAGGTTCGAATCCTGGTAGCAACAACAATATTTTTCGATAAATTTGATTTTCTATGTATATCTTTCTAATTAATACATTTAATTTGTATTATAAATAAATTATATTTACGACTTTTTGTAACAATGATTTAAATTGGTTATACAATTCATAGTAATACAGAGTACCTACCAATATTTTAATTTATTTTTTATTTTAATAATACTAAAGATTATATATCAAAAATGAAAAAATATACACATAATATAGACACAGTACACAGTTAATATTTATTACATAAAAAAATAACAATAAAATGATACATAACACTCGGTGTCACTCCGCCCGAGGTCAGGCGACCACCAACTCGATCAACTCTTGTTTTCGTGTTTGGTCTGAAGCGCAGCAATTGTTAAGCGTCTAGTCCGGTCCACAGACGTATATTTCTCAAAGCTTCACGACAACTTCTTGTAACCAATTCACTTTTTCCGCTCTATTTTTCCCAACATCATTTAACGAAAGACTTCGAATTTAGGTTGACGTTTAGTGTTGCCTGAGTACCATTTGGTTTTAATTATTAACTTTATTATAGTTATTAGCAGAACTCTGCACACATTTCAACTTAATAATGCAATATTTCTGATAGATTTTTTTTTTTTAAATACATCTCATTTTAGATAATATTCAATACTCTATTGTATATTTGTCTACACGTGTGTTTCTCTACTTTCTCAACCATGAACGTGATTATTATTTATTTTATATTGTTCAAAATCAAAGTTTTTGATACAAATTAAAAGTATTAATCACAGATAAAATCAATTTATCAAAAAATATTTTGTTGCCAACGGGATTCGAACCAGGAATTTTTCCTATCCGAGGAAATATATTTTTTCATAGTTTATTATTTTAACATACATATAAACACAACTCGCTTACCTCACTAATTTTTGATATACAGATAACTCGCAGCATAATATTTACAAGTTTATACCCACATCGTAAACCTATGTCTTTACTATTTACAAACGCGTCAGAAGCGACAGTGCGCACAAGTCACAGGCTGATTTTTTAATGTACAGTAACACATAATAACTAGAGTTCTACTGAAGTGATTTGAAATACTAAAAATGTAAAGATTTTTAATCATCCAAAAACTTGTATTGTATTGAAATTAAAAATTAATAAATTACACGTGTTTTTTTTAGTATGTGTTGCTGGAATATTGTTTTTATATTTTTAAATATTATCTTTTTTTATCATTCGAGTTTAACAATATACTAAATGACCTTCTTTTTCTATCGTGAATTGTGCCTTTGAAATTGTTTGTTTATTTAAATTATTAAATTATCATTTAAACACCTCGCCGTCCCTGGCAGACGGCAGGCAACAAAGGCCTTTAGAGCAGACCGCATGATTATTCTTGTTTGAACAAATAGTGGTACCTTTGTCCCCACGTGATGTGCCACACGACACATGCCACACGGCACGTCAAGTCGGCCAGTTTCCCCAGGCGACCTGACAATCAATAATGGTTTCAATTTACAATGTTAATAAATAATAAAACATTAAAAAAATATTTAAAATACAACACAAGAATTGCAAAAAGAAAAAAATACAATTGAAAAAATTATTGAATATAAAAATTAATCTTTCTAATTGATGCATTTAATTTGTATTAAAATATCACAAAACTATGTTCTGAAAAAATTACAACTTCACAAAAAAGAATGTGTTCTCTTTAAAATACTATGAATCTTTAAACAATTGTAAAGTCCTTGGCATTTTCTACAACATCCCTACAATGCTTGTCGGTCTAGCGGTAAAACACTAGTAACCAAGTGGTTAGGGCTACAACCCTCTTTCCAGAAGACCAGTAAAAAAGTAAGAATATTGATGAGACATTCATATATAATATATTCAGTGTAGCTCAATATTTTATAAATTCAATACCAATTTTATCGTATAAACTCATACCTTTACAAACAATTAAATCCTTTTCTACTAAATCTGTTTCCACTCCCAAGAATTATAGTACTAAATTAGTATAATGTTTTCGTTGGTTAAATAATTGATAGTGTCTTGGTTTATGACTTTATATTTTTGAGTAAATTTATCTCATCAAATATTTACATATCAAGGATGTAAGAAGGCCGTCTAGTGTGATCTTCAAAGAAACTATTAAAGGTTTACAGAAGACAAACGATAAGAGTAAATAAATTAGGCACACGCCCAGCGCAGCGTAACAAACGCGGCCCACAATTTTTGATAAAGTGTAAACATAGAGCTGAAAATATTCAAGTTGTATAATTTACATTAAAGTTGTGCAGGGAATTTCTAAATTAAAAAAATTCCAAATCAAATAATTATTTTTATTTGAGTATCTTAACTTATATATAGAGTTCTAAGTACTTCTAATATACCAAATAAATACTCACATAGAACCGTAAAATTGACTTTTAATAAATTATGGGTAATTTAACCATTGATTCTCGTTAAGAGGTGAAAATAAGAGATGAATGGAGGACATGTGAAGGTCGAAAAAAATGCCAGTTAATTGTCACATAAATATGTATTCATAGTTACTTTACTTTGTTTAATAAGATAACCGTCTCAAGGTTTATTAAAATAGGAATACTTCGGTGGTTGGGAGAGGTGATGCGGAGAGATTGACCGAACAGCAATCACCCAAGTCATTGCTGAAAACAAGACCGACAGGGTGTAAGAGTTTGGGAGGGCTAAGGTGGATATCAGCGAAGACAAAACTGGCTTTGAAAGAAACGGCGTTTAATTGAAACCAATGGAGGCCACGAACTATCAGGAGTTGTAGCGCCAGTATGTAGAGCCCAAACCCACCAGGGTATATGAGGATGATAATGGCTTGTTAATATTATTGGTTTGTTATCTATGATCAGTGGCGTAACTAGGCTAGTGCAGTTAATGCAGCCCAATTCGGTGCATTAGGGCTCACATTATATAAGGGCCAAAAGATCCGCGCCCTATATTACTTTTGGTAACAATACTTTTGCGAGTGACAATACTTTTCCCAACATATTATTAAATTTTAGTTAATATTTGTATTTTTTTTTTTTGAACCACCACAGCAAGAAATGGAAATAAAATTTTACAAATAATTTCATACGTGTATTACGGAAATACGCGAAAACATTTTTTTTAAATAGAGAAGCGTGTCACTTCAATATTTTTATTATTTTCAAACATACCTAAACGCTTATGCAATTAAAATAGGACTAACTTGATGGCCTCCTGGAACGAGGCTCGAATCCACGGCCACTAGATCACTAGCGCGTTTTATGACGTGGACCACTGATCACGCGATTATCGTAGACCACAAGCACGTTACATTATCAATGTATACAGTAATACTCTGCTAACACAAGTGTCCCAAAAGACTTGTACATAAAAAAAAATTGTAATAAAATAATGGATGGGTTTAATGAAAAAATGTTTATTTTGCATTTAAGTACCCCAGTCCCTGGGAATTTATTTCTTAAAAATTACGTTTTCTGAATGTGAACCGTTATTTCGCTGCACTCTTCTAAACGGGAGGCAAAATTTTTGAGATCTGCTCGGCACGTATTCATTGTGATCGCTGCCATTTCTTCTCGGTTATTTTCATTCAATTGGTCCAGATAGTAAGGATTGTTACTGTAAACCTTTCATTTATGGTAGTCCCATAGATAAAAGTTCATTGGTGTCAACTGAAGGCCGGTTTATGTCACCTCATCGGAATATCAATTTTCCAGGGAAAATTTCACGAACAACTGGTAAGGACACCCTCCATAGCGACTGAATTCTAAAGAACGCGGCTAGCTATCGGCATACCGCCCGCCCCTCTCCCGCTTGTTGCGTTGGTGCAGCAAATGAACCAAAGTGAAAAAGATTTTTGGGACATACTGTATATCGGTTAGGAAACAGATCCAGGAGTTTTCAGTTACAATTGTATATAACCTAAAAATATACCTACAAACATACTTTAGTTTTTTCGATTAATGAAACTTTTTATGAGAGAAAGGACCAATTTTGTTATTTTTATTAATAACCACATAATACCTAATATTCTTATAGTGTAAAAATCATACGCAGAGGGCCTTTCTTTACAATTTTTCTAATAAATCCATTGTGTGTAATCACGTGATATAACGAAAATTGCTAAAGTAACGAAGAGCGTGGCGACGGTGATGACGATGTTACATAAAATCGTACACAACACGGTGAATCTCTGACAGCTTTACGAAATTAGGAGGAAGTTAATTTTTACTAGTCTGTAAATATTTCTGCCTACTATATATTATATAAAGTATTTATATATTATATTATAATAAACTATTAGTTACGCCTTCATTTATGACTCTTTTATGTCCACATTTTTTCCATTTTGATACGCGGTGTAAATAGGAAGGAAGTAAAACAGTAATCTTCGACTACCGCAAAATTCTTAGGAAGACAATCTTATCGCAACGTGATAGCACCATTACTCCTCAGTCTTTTTTCCTGGTATTGTTCAAAAGAAAATAAACTCTTTGTACAAATACTGAAGATTTAGTGCATTCTAAATATACATTCTAGACAGCTATTAAAGAGCAGTAAACAAACATGATGAATATTTAAAAATACATACGACATTATGTAGACGTGATAAGAAAAATAAATTCATCAGAAATATTGATATTTATTTTACCCTTATTAATGTTATAATTTCGATTTTTTGTTTATTAATAAATGTTAAACATTTTATATTAAAATAATACGTAATAAAATTATAATAACTACCATCCATGAGGTCTAAATAATTGTGATAATTTAAGATTATTTATTTGCTACTCATAAATTTCTAGTAATCGTTTATAATATTGTACCTCAAAAAAAAACAACTCTCGTATAAAATCTTAAGATCAGTTAAGTTTTTATACGAGAGTTGTTTTTTTTTTTGTTTGTTTTTTTTGAAAAAAATTGAAAAAAATTGTTGGAAAATTGAATTGACAGAAAAATTCACTTCATAATTTTCCGGTTACAATAAGCTAGGCAATTGTTACATAATTCGTTACTAAAAAACACATTTTAAGGGTGAAAAATATATACGTTATAGATGTAAATTAGTTTAATACGCCGTTATATATTTTTTTGATTTAATCATAGCTATAAGCAAGGCTGACCATATGATAAGAAGAAAGGAATTTTGTATAACTTATAAAAACATAGACCGATAGGAACAATTATAAAATGATATGATTCGAGACTTCACGACCAGAGACTGACAGGATAAAACCGCGAAGGTCACGAAAAACATGGATAGCTTCAATCAGTCGCGTGACCATGCAGCCTAGAACAAAACAACGTGGAACTGAATGAGCTAAGCGCATTTTAGTATTTCTGGATACGTTACCAATGTTCCCTCTAACGTGTGCGGGTGTGCGCTTGCACACGATATGGTATCATAGCGAACGTTAGCGACCATCTTGCGGTTTGTTGATTTATTCTGTATAAAATCACCTTTGCTCATAAAACGGTCCTGGGTAAGCGGTGGGGCAATATTCTCTGTATATGATCACCATCGAATCACCTTCTATGGTTATGCAGTCAACTGATTACTTTTTGTACCGGCGCCTCTGCTGCCGTCTGTCTCCCAGTGCACAGTGAGTTGTGAAATATGATGTTTTCCACGCAATGCGCTCACCGTGATCCAAAAATAAAAGAAACATCGGTTATTACTCTTCAAATTTTGTCTAAGTATGCCATCGCATCTTTTGTCTTACCAGTATGTATTTATACATATATTAATGCATTCATATAGGTACTATACTAAACATTGGTTGGTTGTGGATATGTTAAAAAATACATTAATTTAACATAAACTGATATCGAGAAATCCGTCCATAAATACAAGCTTTTCATGAAATGAGTTGAGCCCAAACAAAAATGAAAAACCACCAATATTTTGAGTCGTAAAAATAACGACCTCTCAACGGGAAAATAAAGGACCGCAGTAGACCGAGATGATTTAGAGGTCACTTTACGGAGCCATTTGGAATAACCGCGTCATCGCCACAATAAATTGAGTTGTTTCCAAAACAACATGTCGACTGGCATTCCAACATGGCGCGAGGTCTAGTTTTTGAATTCCGAACGCGCCCTGTGGAATTTGAAATAATTTTTCGAATTTGGAATGCGGGCCCGGGAGGCGCCCCCCCTCGACGTGACACGGCGCACCGAATTCTTTCTATCTCATCTTCTCGTTGTCCGCGGACCCGGCTGCATCCTCCGCGATCGTTCCGAGAAACGAGGACGATCTGTATAAAATGTACATTAATAATGTTATCACTACCATCAATGCAATAACTTAATGCATAGGTAACCTAACCTAACCTACGTCAAGATCTACATCATAAAAATAATTCCAAATTCATAAGGGTATCGACAGGTTTTCATACAAATATGTGTGTTTCATGATTATAAAGCAATGTAAGAAAACAATTCATCAGATTCATCTGTATCGACAGGCTGAAAAAGCTGGTCGCATCGAGATACGGTACTGGAAGTATATTGAATAAACAAGCTGGATGGAAAGATTGTAAATGAGATAATATTAAAAATAGTAAAATATGGATAATATTCAATACTTATGAAAACATAAATGAATGAATCGGTAACATAATTAGCAATAAAAGCTACATGAAAATTCTTAAGGAAGATCTAAAGAAAGATGAGCTAGAATAAAAAGGTTAAAACGGACAGTCAATCAATACTATCGAAAACAGAATAAGAAAAAAGACCTAGCACATTGACCAAATATTGAAAACAACCTCAGGAAAGGGAACCACGTTGATGATCAAAAGAAAGAAGCATCCGGATCTACACTACGCAGAAAAATCCACCATACTGAAAATCGACATTCCTGGAGAGATGATTAAATCAATTTTTCATGAAGACCACGACCAAAAGAGGAAGGGCTGTTTCAATACCAGCGGATAATCGGCCAAATAAGTAGAAAAAAAATGTATTCTGTCCCCAGGTGTATTTATCATATCAAAAAATGATCCGTTTTTCGTTTAGTAGTGGATTACAATTTTTTTAGTACACCCAGTTAAATTGTAATACACTTTTGTTTATTTATGTTATCAGTTTTAAATGTACCGATGTAGTCGCGTCTTGTCCTAAATATTACTTAATATTACATTCACAGCCATAACGGTGGACAACGCCATCGTGTAATCATATTTTTCTTGTACCTGTTAAAATATTCAATGGGATTACGTCGATATATGTGCCTAAATTTTTTTCTACTTTACATTCTACCTCCTACTGGGGGTGGCTAAACATCACATCGATCTCGGCTTTAGATGCTGAAGATTTTATGATCGAAATGCAGATGACATTGGAATTGCACCCCACTATGTTTTCCAATTAGGGGTTCTCTTAATGTACCACTCATTTTTTATTATATAATAAATTATATAATAGGCCTAATTTCTTATCTTACGTACATGATTACTTCCACATTTATTTTACATTAATAGATTAGATAGATAAACAATATTTAACCGTCTGATGCATTCACAAAGTGTGCCTTGAAACAGGTGTTTACCTGGAATCGCAGAAATGGGATAACGTGGTCCACAGAGAAATATATAAAGAGCATCGGGATGGTGCAAGAAGTCAAAGATGAGCACGCCGAACCATGTGACCTTTTCGTTCTGACCAATGAATGAGCGAGCGTATGTTTGTAGTAGTGTATGGATATCAAAGAAAGACGATAAATGTCACGAACAGAATGTATGGCAAGCGACAATCTCTGTCTGCCCCTACAGAAATACAATTTGATTGTATGTACATACATTTAAAAAAAAAAAAAAAAAGATACTCGCGTTATATAACTATACTATAATCGTCATTATATGTAATATATATATATTTACATACTTTTATAAATATGATAATAAATATATATATATTTAAAACAAAACGATATATTAAATTGACACTTTCAACTACATGTTAAGTTTACAGTCTAAATCTGAATTTATAAAATCAAAAATCCCATTTTATATTATTTTATTATATGATTAAATTATTAATACATCATTTCCTGTCATTTTAAATAATACGTATAATTTTTGTAACTGCTTCGTGCGGTCGTTAAACTCTTAGAATCCAACTATAACTAAAACAATAGATCTCAATCAATCTAAATCTGTGACCATGGGAAAAATTCCATTGAAGGTTTCCTTTCAAAACTCATTGAACCCGCTTCATTCATAACGCATAATTTCCAGCATCCTGTGATCCCAGTCACTTTGTCATCTCACCTCTGGTGACGGAGATTATCTCGAGCATCCCGATTATCCAAATCATACGGTAAGTCTAGTGCACCTCTCACAGCGGCGATGATGATATGAATTATCGATTCCAATGGCAGGCTACACAGGCTAGGAATTCTTTAAACCCACGCCACAATCACAAAGCATTACTCAAAACAATGAAAGAACTAAGTTGTTTGAGGATTACTGATGTTGTTCTTTATCCTGTGATTAATATTCATTATATGGGAAGTGATCTGAGAAATGATTTTCTATGAACAAATTATTACGCTATTTTTGCAGTGTTTTGTATTTGTCGTTGAAATTGCATCATATATATATAATATGCCAATGTCTTTTTGTGTGTCACACGTGGGGAAATTTGAAAGGAAACTGACACAGCCATCGAAATGAAATGTCACTTTGAAACATACAAATTTCGGTCCCATTCGTTCGAATGCTCATTTTCAAATAGAAAACAACATTTATACTTCCATAGGTATTATGCTAATGCATCATAACAAACTTCCTAAATAGCAGAATGTGGAGTAGTTCAAAAAGTACTTTATTTGGGAGCGCTGATTGCGAACACTGGTGACAATGAGCAGGAAATTGGAAGATATATACAACTTGCCAATGTTGCTTTGAACCAACTCTAGAGAATGTGAAAAGACTGACATAAAGCAAGCATCTAAAATTATGTTAGTTCACACTCTTATCTTTCCAAATTATATGTATGCAGCGGAGATTTGGACAGTCCGTAATAGCGATAAGAGTAAAATAGATGCCTTTGAAGCGTAGGAGTGTTGCAGAAAAGTGTTGCGCATCCCGCGGACAGCACGACGCGCTCATGCCTCATTCCTGCAACAGATCTAACCACAGCGAGCTGCTTCTACAACACTGAATAATATATTGTTCCAATTCTTTGGCCACGCCTCACCTCATCACGCTTCAAAGTGACAGCCTAGAAAAGGAGATTATCCCGGGCATAACTTTGGGCTATATAAAACCTGGAAGAGTGCCACAATGATGGATAGATACGTTATATCTGGCTAGAGATATCCTGATGCTGGAGTCAGCTGTCAGGGCGACCCGGGACCGGAACTTGGGAAGGAGCATTACGAGCAGAGTCTCGCCTGATTGAGATCCCTATATGGCAATACTGACATGAAGGAGGAAAGAAGAAGCATAAAATGTTGCACAATTCAAAAATATTATTTTAGGTTTTTCTCATTTTTAACAACTGTTTCATTTTTGTGTAATAATGTCTAATAAGTGTGACTTAGCTCAGCTAGGTTAAGGCAATTGAAAAGTTGAAAAGAGTTGAAGTCCCAATACTCTATTTTTTTTAAGGAATATTTATCCTTTACATTTTTTAATGACATTTACATCTAGTTAGGTTTAAAAACAAATTAATTCGTCCGCCTTATTAAATAGTTGAATTAGCGCACTGAAATAGTTGAATTAGCACAGCCAAATAAAATAATTATATCATGTAAATTAAAACCTTTACACATTAAAAATAAGATTATGTTAGACCTGATAACACAAATTGCGATTTATTTATATTTAAAAAGATCTTCTAAAAATATTATAATTATGGAAATATAGTGTTGACAGAAATTATTTAGAAAACATTTTACTGAAAATTCTTAAATTCTTGTGCAATGATCATTGACTTGAAAATAACGAGGGGAAAAATTAAATTAAAACTTACCACTACGCCATTTATCCGCAGTGTAAGCAGAGAACACAAAACACCCATTTGTCCTGGCACACCACTCTTGTTAAAACAATTATTGTTGTAAAACAGCACCACATTTCGAATTAATTTAACCCATTTCATATTTTTGGTTCATTGTTAGATTAGTTAATTTTGTCTCTTTCAGGTTCGGTATCTGTAAAGTGCATGCAGTAAGTAAGTTTTGATGAATTGCTTTTCTGTTTATTTGTGATTTGAAAATTTGTTTTTTTTTGTCTGTTTTGATATTACTAATGTGATATTTACATCCAAATTTTTTTTTCGTAAAATTTACGCAGTTCCAATTTTTTTTCAAACCATGTAAGAAAGAGACGGCATTTGAAAGAAAAAATATTTTATTTTCATAAATAATTTAATTGATAATCATGTCCTTCGATGCAAATTAATTATCATAATTAAAACATATATGTTTTTTTTCGGATAGATGTAATGTATTGAAATAGAGTCATTTGCATTTTTCCTAGCGATAAAGATGGCGAGTCAATACATCCTAATGTAACTGCTTATTCATAAAATGTATTTTTTAAAGTTTTTATAATCTGTGCTGCTGTCAGTGTTGTCAAAATAACAGTAAAGATATAAATTTAATGTGTTATTTTGCATATATTATTTTTTTATAAACAGCTGGTTGTAACATTCGACATTGAATATTCGAGGCGTGTTTTTTTTTAAATCAAAGATCGTCCAAAATATATTATATTTTTAAAATAAAACAGGAAGTGATCAATTTTCATTTAAAATGCGTTTTTTTCTCATATTTAATTTATTTGATTTCTGAAAATCAATAACACCATATTTTCCGCGTTTGCACAAGAATATTTAAATAATTAAATCGTAATTCTACATCAGGCCGTCAGTGTCGCATATATTGAGTGGTATGACAATATTCAATCAATAATTGCTTGGTAAAATAAAATAAAGAGTCACGTAGCAACATACAATAAAGAGCATACAGCATAGCAACATTCTCGTAAACAACAAAATCTGCTCAATCAATCAATCAATTCTGACACGTGACATTATAAATTATCGTATTAAACAAAGTACGAAGTTTTACTATTGTACTTTCGTAGATTATATATAATAAGATTTTGCTAGAATAGATGAAGACTGCTGTGAGCTATGAGGGATCTATTGTAGTTGACCACTAATTGAGACTATTGCAAATGAAGATATGCCAAGAATCTCGTGAAATGTGTATATGAGGAATATATCGAAGCTCGAGTCTCAAACCATCGTATGACCATTGGGGCTTCTGTCCACAAATGAGATTTTTATAAGATCTTCGACTCGAGACAATCTATGAGATTGCTACTACGGATTTTGCTCTCATTAGATTTTTTAGAGACAACTCTCAGCTTACGTAGTTCACATAATGTCTCAGAGACTCGCCATCTCGCGCCTTCGTTACGTACGTCAAACGTCAAATGTCGTTCGCCGTTTGTATATTTATATATCGATCTATTGTGGTTTTTGTAAGTAAAAACACAATAAGATAATGTCTGAGATAATTTTATTGTGTCTACTTTTGTGGACACGGGTCTTAAGATGTTATTTAAGCGTCTTTTTTTTCCGAATTGGATCTTTACCATTTTAATTATACGCAATAACACTACAAACTCTTTTCAATAACCAACCTCTTATAACATTTAAAAAATAGTTTAACGTTTTAACATTAATAAATCGATCATTATGGAATAATAGTAACCTACCTACCTACATAACATTCATTTCGGAAATATTTATATTATTTTAAATAATCTCTTACCTACGATACAGCAGCATTAAATTATTTCAATTTTAATATATCTGACAATGGACTTGATTGTTTACTATTTTGAACTACTTAGAACAAAATTTTAAATTGACTATTTATTAGGAAAATTAATATGTTTCGAAGTATTAAAAATCGTTAAAGCGCGTTAAAATTAATTATGTCTAAAATATCAATGAAATCGTTATCATTTACTTATTTATCTGAGATTTGTTTAAATAATGTGATTAAAACGAATACTCTTCGATGTGTATATTTTTGACAAGTTGTGTTGTTCAATTATTGTAAAATCTCCAATTTATTTTGTTTTTAAAGTGTCTGATTTTTTGACCATCACCCTGTGTTGTTGCGGTGATATTTCGTGACAATCTTAATTATAAAAAATTTTAGAAATGAAAAAATGTTTTGAAGCAAAATTTTCCACGCAAAAACATAATTTTCCCAAATTATCATATTAAATATTTCGTCGAATAATTTATCACTATCAAAATATTAGATAAAGCTAAAAATGGTATGTCCTACAATATTAACTCAAGACGCAAGCTTCTATATGTTTACATAAATATACTACAAAAATTACCATTAAATATCTGTTTCTAAGTAAAATTACCATATTAAAAGAATTATTATAACACTATAAATAAGCTATTTAATGACTCTGACGGATGGACACAATGAAAGGAGTTTAATATTCTTGGTGATATAATATATACACAAATGTAATGAAAATCGCCTATCACTTAAATAGCTTTATAGGGCTACCAAAACATTATTATTTAATAAAATAGCTAATAAATTATCTTATTTTATACTAACACAATATACATATATATATGTACTACTGTATTTTGTTGAACCAAGTATAATATTTAATATTGATGTTTAAAGAAGTATTATTTGTTTTTATAAATTACAAGTCTTTTTTTAAATAAAGGTGTGTGGGTACACAGACATATCAATATTCTAACTATTACCAAATTAAGCTAAAGGCTTTTGCTATGAAAATGGGACTAACTTGCTGGTCTCTTAAAATGAAGCTCGAACCCCCGACCACTGAATCACTAGGCTTAACCACTTAACCACTGGACAATCGAGCACGTTTGTGAAAGCCTATAAGTTGATTCACTTTTGTCAATCACTCATTTGTATACGTGAATATGTGTACCATTTTCTTTCTTAATAGATAAATAAATATAAAACCTACAGAAAAGTATATACACGTTGTTTGGGTACTTTTTATAAGAATTATTATTCAAATTAAACGCAGATGAAAGAGAGGAAAGTATCTTAAAATCTCCAACTTGAACGAAAGATTTGTCAAATACAATATAAATTTGAGAACGCAATTCCTCTGATATTTTATTAATTCATTCTAATGATATTTATATGTATACAAGTATACATCACTGATCGGCAACCGTTAAAGCAGGCAGCCCTGTCTCAGAGGCGGTATTTCATTCATAATTTGAAATTCCCGCGCGCGCGCATTAACTTGTTCCATTCAGTTTGAATTTCGAACGCTAGTCACGAACATTACCCGCGCTGTTCAGGGTCCAGTACAGAGCGATCAATAATTTATGAAAATATGAACGAAAATAAAGTTTCTGGTTAATAATTTAATCAAATCAGATAATATTGAATATTATATAATATATTTAGACCTTTTTAATATTACTGATTGATCTCGAATTAGGCAGGGTGAAATTATTTCTAATATTTATTATGTGTATTATTTTATGGTCTAACTAACTAATATACCATTACGTCGTTTTCCAGCCAGGGTAGGCAAAGAGGATAGAGCGCCACACTCTTCTGTCCTGAGACACAATTCTCGCCTCACCCACATTCATACATCTTCATACATTCAGTCAACGTTCGTTCTTCTTATGCCAGCTCTAGGTCTGACTTCCGTACATCAGTGTCAGTACCGGGACTCCATTATGTGCCGCTAGTCTTACCACGGTTGATAAGTTCCCGTTAGATATAATTCCATTCAAAACACCGTTCACTTTATTCCCTGAAGTCGCCCACCTTTCGATATCTTTCTCACCCTATCCACCTTCAAACATTCTTCCCAAATAAACAAACTCATCTATTTGTTCTAAACATTCATTACCTACGAGTATTTAACTTGTTGACATTCATAATCGTACTGCATCATCGGCGTACAATAAACAGCATACAATCAAATCGCCCATTTTCGCTCTTACATTCATACATTCCAGTTCTTTCACACAATTATCCATGTACAAGTTGAACAGCCATGGGGACATTACACAACCCTGCTTGACACCCTTTGTAATGTCAAACCATGGTGTGAATGGTCCATTGATTCTCACACACGCAGAACACTTTTAAGTCACTGGTTCTTAATTAATTCTAGAGATATAGACATTAGTAAACCAGCGAGTAATAATAGACAAAATGAAGAAGTCTTCTACTATTCGGACATGTGGACTGATGATACACGGCATTATTGCAGACTTTCAGACAATCCAAAAATCCCCACAAGAAAAAAAATTATAATTCAAGAGCCTACCAGACCGACTTAACTACCCAAAATGTAATATATATTATTAAGTAGTTGTATGTTGATTATGTGGTATTTAAAAAAATAATTCAAGCCTTACCTGACTTAACCTAACCAAACCTAACATCTAGTACTGATGACCTGGCAGGTGATAGCTGTTGTGGTGATATATTGTCAGAATGTTAAAATAATTAAATGAAATACAAATAAATACCGGTTGTAATATGAAATGATATGACGACTGGTGTGATTAACAAATCGGTTGCTAATCATGTATTTCGGTACATATGATGAGTTAAGGTATTCTATGAGCTAATGTTTATCTTGCCTCTATTTCTCTTTAAATTGGGTTATTTTAAAATACAATTAAACACGATTGTGACTCCGCCTCAGATAGACGTCACACATTATTCGAATAAATCTTAGCAAAAATTCCTCGTTACAGCCGCTTTGTCCATAACGTCAGCGTCTACAGAAATAAGAGGAATAAAATATTTATTTAATTGTTTTGATTCTCCATTCACTGTCTAGCAATGTTATATTTATCTTAACTTTCTCATAAACCTCTGCTGTGGAATGCGTTGATTTATAATTATAGTACATTTAATTAATTAATATGGGTTTTTACACCCTTATTTACATATTGTACATAGCTTACGTAAAAATTATAAATATCAGTAAATCCATGTATATTGTTAGAACGCGAAATTACCCAAGATAATATTTTGTTCAAGGATACAAAAGCATGTAGTCAAAGTAAGGGACGGAGGCTAATAAAATCAAGTATTGTTAGACGCAGGTGGACCGACACAGCGTGGGTACAGTAATAAGGAAAGCAGCGTACGTGACTAAAGTCACATCGGCAAAATGCACCATAAGGGATACATTACACAGTCTGGACAGAATCTCAGCCGGGAGAACTGGCTCCATAAAGACGAGATTTTATTTTCAATTAGAAAATAGAATCAATGTCGTCTCTAAAAGTATCAAGCAAACGCTTTATAGATTGTAATTCCGGGGAAAATTTAAACTGTGCGCCTCGAGTTTAAGCTTAGACTGTGATGTACTCTGCGTTTAATCGTTGACGTGAAAGTATCAAAAAGGGTCCCGCTGGATCTATAAAAAGTTGATCAATATAATTGGTGTAGCGAGAACAAACTGTCGCTATAGCATAAGAACATCGCGTCCAGAGTCCCGGTTTGCCTAGATAGTTGGGCATCGTGTTGTGGTCAATCAACTACAAGCCTACGTTGGCACCACAAGGAGCTGACCACACTTCACGTCCAGGATCCAGGACCATCCTAAGAGGTAATCCCTTACGTGAGGGATCTGAATAATCTACATCAGACAATTTGGTAGAGAACTTTATGCTGGCATGATGAACACACATATTTAATGTTAATTTCAATATAATAATGTTAGAATAGCCTTATTAATAAGTGTTCAAGCAAATTGCTCATTTTCCACTTTTAACTCATGCAAGTATCATAAAATAGATTTTCTTATATAAAAATAATCTTTCATTTCATAACCATTTGATTTGACTTGACAATATTTAAAAAAGAACCAGTTAGGCTAGATGCCTCCCCCCTGAACATGAAGCCGAGGCAGAAATAAGAATAAACCTAACAATATGTTAGACGTATGTATAACAGGTACTCTTAAAGACCTCCCTATATAGTAATAATATTATTTAATTTTATATAAAGACTGAAATTTTCTCCGAAAATTTAACTGAATTAATTGATTTCAGGAAAATTTTAAGTATGTTTAAAATTATATGAATAAATACAATGTAGGTCAAAATACTTCTACAAAATACGACTTCATAAATTTCAATAATTTATTAACGTTTATTATATTTTTTAGTTATATATTATAAATAAAGGTACCCAATTTGAAACCATTAAGTGCATTACCATAAGTATACTTAATTTATATGTATTTAATGAATTCATAAACAAATATAAATACGAATATAAAATATAAATTTTCCATTAAAATCAATTAGATCAATATAAAAACATTCGTTTGTGTGACTGTAAAACATTAAATGTATTAAAACATATCATTACAAAAAAATCTGAAATCTTCGATGACGAACCCATATATTTTTTAAAATTATTTATAATATTTTTCTAGCTACAATTTACATGCTTTTTCATTTTTATAGTGTTTAACAATGAAACAAAACAAAAAATATAATACCTTTCTCTATTCAGGTAGATACATATACAATTTTTTACATATTTTTGAATATAAATATACACCATATACTATGATATATAAAAATATATGATTATTAGTTTAGACATCATTTTGTCATCTTTCGATTATTTAATTAAAATTTTAACTATATATATATACAAAAGAAACGTTTTCTTACTTTGATCACTAATTTGGCCATTAAAGGCATAGGTCAAGACGGGGGTAGACCCATTAATGTCGGGAACATAAATAAAAGCGGGGAAAGTATTGGAAAATTTTGTTTTCATAATTAAGTTGTTAAAAATTTAATTTTTCAATCAAAATATAAGTTTTTTATTATTTACTGTTAACAGAAGGGATCATAAATGTTTTAATTAAATTATAATTAGCTTTATATAAATTGGATTGCACTTGTACATATTCTATTTGCAGAAGACACCCTGTAAGTATTGCAAGGCTGTACCGGCTTGTGCAATTAACCGTCATTTCGGAACACGTCGCTTCATAACCAGTTCTCGCCGTCTTCAGACATTTCATTCCATTTTCAAAAACTCCACTCCAGTTCAAAGTTCACGGCTTTACAACAATCCAACAACTCGATTCGATGCGTTACATTTTTTTGTTGCTTCTAAGCGCATTATTTTATTGAATATAACAAGCGCGATAACAATGTAAATTAGTTTTAGTTGTGTCACATAAAAATTAGCGTATAAGTAGGTATATAATATTGAACTCCATCCGCTTTCGAATTAATGTGACATGAATTTTACTTTGGCACATTATTTTCCAAATATTAAAATCCATAAAAAAACTCCACACCACCATAACTAAAGCATTCCGAATTGAACATCGCTATTTGGATTCACTGAAATGTCTCAAATAGTGGGATCGTAGTTATATATTTTTTTCATCAAAGTTTTATATTTTTGTATGATTTATAGTTTATATTTGATAACTTAACATTATATTCATTATTTTAAATTGCTGCAAGAATGTTATAAGTGTATTTTAGCTAAATATGAATCGTGGAGATATTGCTCCCTTCAAATTTAGAATAAAAATTACATAACTGTTAGATACTATTATTCTACTGCCACGGTAACTTCTAATCGGTGTATGTAAGCAATCAATACAATGCAATTTCTTCGAGATAGGTAAAAGAAGAGATAAATGATTAGAATAGAGAATAATTTTGAAAAGAAATAAACTTGCAAATAAAATTTTGCGCTCCTACAATTCTTTGTGTACAGAAATATTGATCCCGTTCAACGATACACAGAAATTACCTAAATATGATATTATTTTCTTATCATTAACACAAAAATAGCTAATTAACTAACTCACTATCACGCCGTTTCTCCGCGGGAGTAGGCAGAGAGGATAGAACGCCATAGTCTCCTCTCCTGACACACAATTCTCGCCTCGTCCATATTCATATATCTTCTCATACAAGCTCGCCGATTGTTGAGGCTTCTAACAGAACCATCTTCCAGTATCTGGTTGCGGTATATTGTACTTATTCGTGATGTGGTAAAAATGTGTTAACTAGGGAGATAATTTATTGATTAAAAACTATTTATTATTATTTTATTTTTTTTCATACTATATGTTGTACCTAAGTACATTTCGTATTTTGATATCTGCCTCACTGCTGTGCTGAGGCAAACATTTTACATTTTTAATCAACATCATATTATACATAATTAGCTTATAAACTATAAATTTAGAATAAGAAAGATGAAAAAATGAAAAAAAATCAATTAAACAATTATTTAAACTCTATGCCTATAGCATTCTTACTGAATGATATGTAGGTATAACTAATTTATGTAAATTATTAAAAACTAAGATAATTATTGACAAATTTGTACCTCTTATAGGGATCCAATCGTATATTTACATTCCGAATATTTAACCAATACCTTGTCATTGTTTCTTGACACTCTTTTGTTAAACAAACTATCTTAAACTTGGACAAATAATATTTTTACAGATGAAATATTCGATAGCATTTAAAACAGGAAGTCGGTGCACTTCACACCCCTAGAGAAGGAAGAGATCGTTCCTTCCCCTACCTGAAAAATTATCAATATTTATCTCCTACCTTCAAATTGTTTAAATACCAACCTGTCAAATAATCCGTAAAATCAGAACGGTCTAAAAAGATATGTTCGCATATCATCATACCACATGGAGAATGGAATAGTTAGAGAATAGCATACATTTCTATTGATTCTTCCTAATTATTCTATCACAAAAGTTATTATTAAAATACGAAATATACGCCTTTACTAAAAACCAGTCTATCACAATATTTTTAAAAACTTTTAAAACAAATCTAGATAAATCGCTTAGAAAGATACTTTAACTAATAAGATAACTTTGTATAGCCTGTTGACAACTTTACCCATTAAGCTACAACGATTTATTCAAAAGTCGTCAAATATCACCTACAACAGTTTTTTGAGTGAGGCAATTATTTTTTCCGGTTGGAAGCGACTATCTTAGAAAACGTATGTAGATGAAGCAAATTCTGGGTCTTTAATAATAGGTCCTTGTAGCTCAGTCGGTAAAGCAGTCTACCGGCTATAGAAAATTCCGAGTTGTATTCTCGGTGATGAATATATTTTTTCTATAGATGTATTCTTTTGTATCAGTATCTAAATTTGTTTTATTTCATTTATTTTTATTTTTTTTTATTTTTATTAGTTAATGATATCCTGAAGAATAAAATGATATTTTTCGAAACCGTTAGATGTATTTTAATTCATTAAATGGTTAATAAAACAAAGTTAACAATTTAAAATAATAAATTTGTTTTACCTGACTTGTTTACCTAGTATGTTTATCTAGCATTTTCATATTAGACCTATATAATTTTTGTATACTTTTTTATTCAATTTCTTTCTCATTTAAATGGTTTTCACCCTTCTTCTATAGCCTACAAGCCTGACATTGTGATCGGAGATTTGTTAAATGTTGAACAGTTTACCCTTTAAAATCTATCAACAACAAGACGACCTCTTAACAAGTAACTATCTCGATCAAATATTTATGCAGTATTAGTATAAAACTATTCATACAAGTTACTCGAAGCGTACACTCCCTGCACATTACAAATAAAAATAAAGTAACACGAATAAAACAAAGTATTATAATGACTTGAATATTATAAAGACTTGAATTAAAATAGTCTTCCAATGCAAGTCACACAATCTTGCCTGCATGTGAAATTATCGAACAGCCGTCCCGCAATGCATACATAAAATGTTAACCCTTCGCGACGCACAGAGAGAGATAATATTTATCAAAATTAGCAGAACTGTAAATATTGCAATTTATACTAGGCTAAATATTACAATGATTAAAATGTACTAAATAGTGAAAGAATATCATTAAATAATTAAAAGCGAATATAAATATTAGCATTGAAAATGAGCAAGTAGAATTAGAAAAAAAATCACAAATATCCAGGAAGTAGAATGACGCTAAAATTTCAATGAATATAAAAACCAGATTAGTAGTAATAATGACAATAATTAATCATAATAATAATGACGGCTTTTAATAATAATTGATCATAATGCTGATTATGGATCGTGCTAATGCATCACACCAAACTTCCCAAATAGCAGGATATGAGATAGTTCAAGAGGCAATTGATTTACCCGCACTGATCAGGAATACTGGTGACAGTGGATATAGAATTCAAAGAAGCACACAACTAGCTAAAGTTGCTATAAATCATCTGTACAGAAGTGTGTTGTGCTATTCATGGAATACGTAACATCCTTCTCCAGCAATATATTTTGAAGACGTATATTTTACGCTTATTGCTATCGTGGATGATCCAAGACTCCGCTCCATACATGAAGATGTTTTGTCATTGTCTTTTCATATTCATGTAAGTTGGTTTATAGTAAATGTAGCTAATTGTATTCATCTTCGAATTTCCTGCCAACTGTCACCAGTGTTCGTAATCAGTGGGCCTAAATAAATTGCTTCTTAAACTACCTCACATCGTGCTATTTGAGAATTTTGTTGTGATGTATTATCACGATCCACAACTAGTATTTTCATTTATGACTGATTTATTTCTAAATCAAATTGCAAATGCATTTGCAAGCTTTTTACTAATGTCTTTAAATTTCTCGTTGACGAAAGGGTTTCTGGGCGTTACCGCGGGACGAACAATAATGTTTTCATACAATCTTCTGCCCCGCCCTGTTGGCATTCAGAAAGAAAGCCTCCCGCTGAAAGTCTCTAACGGAAATCTCAAGTAAAGCGCGACCATCGTGCAGAAAGGTTTAAATAAAATTGTTCGCCACGATTTTACTCAATCTACATAAAATGTATTACTTCATCAAGTTTACAATTCGTTCCTAACTACTTCACTATTTATAAATGATGCTGAAATATTCCAATTTATTATTGCTTGTCTTGTAAAATGAAAATTTGAATCATGGAAATATGACGTTATATACATATTTACCGTGTTTATTTACAAAGCTTTAGTTCGGAAGATGATACGCTATGATACTCGGCTATACGCACTTTATAGTTGTTTATTTCCTTGGGAATATTATCAGATTTATATTTTACTCAGATTTATTTTCAGTTATGCACTTTATGAATGTACTAACGAAAGAATACGCTCCTGCATAGTATTAATCACTAGTGCACTCTTTACAAAAAATATATCGCCAATATTTATATGATAATGTATAACTAAATTGCTGTATTGTATATTTAAATAATTGAAATGTTTCTGTATTCAAGAAGACTGAATTAATTAATCGAATTGCAGTAGTAATTTAGTCATATGAATTATTTATTCAGTAGGTGCGCACTTAGGTTTCATTGCAGACTGCGCTGGGTGATGCATATTAATTGCTTGATCGATCCAAGAGTCATGGTCATCATGATCGGCATTTCTCGCAGCTTCCTGGAGCTTCCCGATGGTTGCAGACTTCCCCAGATCTTTCATGAAGACAGAATCTCTTGACTCTACCTTGTATTCATATCTCTTCTGTGCACCTTGTGTTATGAATAAAGTATCTGATAACGCTCGACTTCATTAATGCAAACCAACTTAATTCTCTCTATATGGTATTAAAATATTAATCAATCTGAGAACTTTAAACAAATTCAATTATTGAGAGAGATATAGATAAATAATAACTTGAGCACCAAAGAACGCTAAAGATTATCGGCTTCCATTGCTCGAAGAACGAGGTAACCAACATTCAGCAACTTCAAATTAAATAACAAATGTGCTAAGGGTGTATAATAAGGACTTGAGGGACTTAGTTACCTATAGAACTGAAGCATTCCAGAGCCGTTAAGATCCTCAGCCATTAGGGACATGATAGGTATTTTAAATTTTAAAATCTACTTATAGGTTTTTAAAATATATATATTAAGTTTATGTGTATAAAAAGAAAATATTTTATTATCACTATTTATTCATATTGTTTATTTAACATAAAGAGCTAATGATTTATTTTCTTTTTTTATTATCAAACGAAAATATTAATTAATTATATACGATACGATACGACAGTACAAAATAAAACCATGTTCGGAAAAACTCGGTAAACTTCGGCTCTTTTCGCCGAAGGCTTCGGTATGGCTCGGCCTCGCCTAGGAACCGATTTCACCCGGCGTCACCACTTCGTTAATGTCAGCCGTATGCTCCAACATATTGTGTGAACTTTGACACCGCGGCATTGGCGGAGATTAACAGATATCATATTAATATTTTTTATCTAAGATGGTTTGTAAAAAATATTATATTTTGTTAAGTAATTCTTTCTTTCGAAATGTACTCACTTTCAAAATAATATTTATTCTTTTAAATGATCTACAAAAATATTACTTTGTATAGTAGTAAATTTGATAAAGATAAATTGAAGTACAGATTATGAATTACTTATTTTAATAGTTTTTTTTTTTTAAATGATTGAACCTTAACCGGCACTTCTGGGTCATTTATCATTTTCAAAATTCCATCACTACAAATTCGAAGAGATATGGCCGATGTCATTTTCCTACACAAAATGGCCATCTCTAAAATATGCAGATTGTCCTGATTCACTCAGACGCATATCCATTAGAGTGCCAGCCAGGTCAATCAGAACTAATCTTACATTCAACCTTCCACATTTCAACACCAATGCCAAACAGAACTCATTGTTCTACGGAGCCCCCTTTATTTCAACTCACTTTAAATGAACTAAACATTTTGAATACTCCAGTTACTTCAATTAAATCTAAATTCAACACATAAATCTTAATGGCCTTTATTTTATTTTTATCACACAGATTTTATTCCCTATATCATTTTTCTTACATTTCCTCTCACCCTCCTGTCCCCCTAGTAAATTGTCTCATTTATAACTTTTATCTCTCTTCTGTTTATATTTTTATTTTCTACTGTTTCTCTCACTTCTCTTAACTTCACTATTGTTTTTTATATTTCTGCAATAGAGGAGTAAGTTTTCTTCTTTTTTTCACTTTTTTTTGCAGCGTAATATTTGTTTTCTATTATAAAGTCTTAATAAGCTATTTATCTATTTTATAAGTCGTTTTCAAATAATTGTTTTCACTTTATCAAATATATTTCAGAGAATACATACAATTGGTTAAATTTTTATTATACTATTATTATGATTTTTATGTATATGGATCAACTTTTTGTTTTCCAAATAAAATAAAACTGTTTTTTTTTTAAGAAAACGACAGTTGTATCAATTTATAGTGTAACATATAAGTTCGAAAATATCTCGTCAACTTACTGTGTTGGTGTAGCATAATCGGTCAATGTATTTTAACGAATAAGAAGTGATCCAGGTTCGAATTCCATTAGCAACAACAATATTTTTTCGATAAATTAATTTTATATGTTTATCTATCTAATTAATACATTTAATTTGTATTAACAATACATAATGTTACAAAAATACATTTAATAAGAAATAAACGAGCAGAATAATTATCGTTACATTTTCATGTAACAATAATGCACAAAATGCATTATAAAATATCATCATTGGTGTGGACTCATGGTGCCATCTAGCGTCGAACAGTCACAATATGACGGGCGGCGCGCCCACTAGCGCAACCGTGAAAGGACAGACGGGCGTTTGCTTTGTCACTGGCCACCCCGGCGATTCCGGCGCCGCAACCCATGCATCAAGCACCGTCAACGCAGAGCGTCGCTTTGTAAGATCGCGTTTAATCTGTTCGTGTTTCAAATTGTACATTTTTGAATAAACCATGTGATTTAACCGTACATGCTTTTTACTCTTATATTCGTTACTTCACGCTGAACATTTAAACCTTTGAACGCCTTGATGACATATTGATATTTCATCATGCACATCACACCTCACATAGGAGACCTCATTAACTTGTCCGAATACTTCATTAATTTATTTTTGAAACATTTGAACACCATTATGGATTATCGTAGGTAATATCACATTATTCCATATCACACTGATATTTATTACACATTCGCTCCAAATAATTTTGACGAAAAGTATTCCAAAGCACGCACCCCTGTACTAAATGAAAGTTGAGATCCGATGCCCAACCAGATGAGTAACGAACAGCCGTGATCATTGTCCTGTAGTGGGAAAAGTCACGCTGGCGGCGATCAACGTACATAATACATGGCGGGTTTCGCCTCGCAAATACGTCACCAGATGGCGACGTGTATCCACGCTCACCATAATATTATTACATAAGACCATGTATCACTTGTCGGGGGGATCCCGACCCAGTTTGCAATATTTACGAATCCCGGGAGAAGTTCGCTTAATCTTGAAATTATTCTCAATTCTTCACATATTTATGTTATTTACAGGAACTTTCGCCGCCAATGGACGACCCTAGACGTGTCGGGACATACGTCTGACATTCAATCAAAACATCGTCATTCCGTCGGATTTTTGAATGAAGATGATGTCACAGCCTCGCCGATTGGCTGAGTCGGGTGACTGCCGACTCGACAGCGAATTGACAGCTGACCTCCCGCCGGCAGTTATCTTTCGCGGAACTGTCAAACTCACATCTGTCAAATCATCGGAGAATAGCTGGCGAGTGACGAAAATATGCAGAGAGGCGCATGACATATCACGCCCTTGTTATGTAGACTTAATGCAGTTTCATTACACTTTTCAAGTTGAATGATTGAAATCAATAATAAAAATCATCCACAGTGCTTATCGTTTCAGAACCATTAAGGCAAATGATATAAAATTACTTTCAAAGATTTTTTTTTTAAATGTAACCCTTTTAACAACTCTTGTACTTTCCCTCGTGACTGAAGATATGATAGGGTAGTTTAACTAATAAAATTTTATCTTAAAAATTGACGAAAAAATTAGCAAAAAATATGTAAAAACGAAAAAGTTTAAAATGAATTTATTTTATTTCTCGATTTAGAAATAAAATTGAATATGTTGATTCTGTAATATAAAGTAATTTTATTGAAGTATAAATCATAAATATTACCATTTCCAGAGCAGTTATCTCAATAGCTAAAATAAAAATTTATACCACATTCATTATCGACTCTATGTATAATACAAATGTATCAATTTTTCTGTTTACTAATTTCGCTTTATTTTATTTATGTAATTCACATAGATAAAAGTTTAAACAATCAGAGAGATATAAAATACAATCAACGTACATTTATCACATACATACGTCGCCTCTCTGCCTATCCCTGCGGGCGGAGAAACTGAGTGTAAATATTTAATTAAATGGATAAATAAAAAATGCACCAATGAATTCTTACAGTTTAAACTGTAGTGTAGTAAATCGTTTAAAATGAACACTGGATTGATTTCGTTTAATATAGATTAATTAATATAAGAGATACGGAAAATTTTCAAGTTTAATATTAAATTAAATGAAAACTACCATGTTATTCTTATAATTTATTTATACAAAACGGAGTATAACAATGCGGATTTTATGTTTTATAAACAATATAGTTTAAATGCCGTCCATTTCTTTCAAGACTCTTCGAATCGGACTCTTAAATATGCAAACACGCGAGAGCAAAGCGTTGGTTTAATGGCAGCAACTTCACGGCAGATATTTTCTTGTGGGGCCTGAATTGTTCAAGGATTGTTGCTGTAAACTCTCGAATTAAGGTATATCCACAAAAAAAGCCACACGGTGTAAGGTCCGGCGACCAAGGTACCAAGTGTATGTCTCCGTACTTGTTGATTAATTTACTGGGAAAAATTCCCTTCAGCTTCTCCATTCTCTAGCTCTAACTCTAGCTGTGTGTGGAGAGCTGAATCTTGCTGAAATTGTGTTATGTTGTTGAACCCGAGAAACAGCTGTAGTTGCGTTACCAAAAACTCGTCAATCATTCGGCAATACACGTCAGCAGTGACTGTCTCTCGCTGGTTACAAAAATAAGGGCCAATTACCCCTCGGGCAGAAATTGTACACCACACTGTCATTTTTGGACAATGCAAACGTTTTTGATCAATACAAGATTATGCTCAACACCACTAACTCACTATCCCAATATTAAAATATTGTAATGTGTTTTACTCAGTATTCCCATAATCAATTTATCAAATTCATAATTAACTTCTACCGGCAATCAGGAGTAAAAAAACAACGTCAGAAGTCAAAAAAAAATGATACAAAAACAATGTTGTTACTTACTTTCATTAACTTGAGATAATCAAAACAACTCTATCAATTCTTTCATCATTTGAGAAATTCTTCTTAATTCTCATCTTTCAAATACCTAAGTAATAATTGATTGGCATTTATGTATCTATATATCATAATCCCTACCCACTCATGTAATAATATAATTTCTTCTAGATTATTCTACGGTAGATTAGTTTTAGTCGTAGCATATGTTTCGAACAAACAAAACTATTTTCATTAATTACAATTTACTTTTATAATATAAATGTACTAATACAGGTTCTCATGTGTCCGTAAATTTAATTGTTTTGAAAGATATTTCTGTAAACTAAAAAAATATCATCAATCATATGAAAATAAAGTACGCAGATATCAGAAATGTTAAAAAATTGCCAACAAAAATTCACTTTCAAAACTGTCATGTTTGACGTTCGACATTTGTAATTTTTTTATAATGAGAATAAAATCAATAAGACAGATTTTCGTTTAAATGATTGTGTGATCATAAATGCAAAGATGTAATTTATGAAGTAGATCATAATAAATGGCCTGCGCCTACTATTATTCGAATTCGCAATCTGAAGAATATTTGTTCGCTCACCATTTCAAATTATGATCTTCATCAAATGAATAATCAAACACTTATTTACTAATTCGTGATTTTTCTGCACGCACTAGACTATTAGGCGGAAAAAATACTTTAATTTATGCCGCGATCATGCTGCGTTACAGGTGTGCTAAATGTTGAAAGAGAGATATAAAAAAGAATAAAGTATTTGTCCAATACTTGCAGTTGTCCTGTCGATAGTGAAATATGAATATATCCGTGTTGTCGATAATTAAAATGGGCGCATCACCATACAATGCCCGTCTGCACCGAACATTCCTATTTGTTGCAGGCAATGCTTCAATTAATAGTTGTATGTGATATTGCTGGGAATTCTGTGAAATGCTAATAATTTATTTATCTTTAAAATGATAATAATATTGGATAATTTGTATAGCGCCATTTTCGTAAGAACTTTCACCTCAAGGGCGCTTAACACATAAACTGTTTATAGTCGTATATTATTTTTGTTTTTAAAATTAAAAATTGTATTTTAACTTATGGAAATGATTTTTGGAAAAGGTGTGTTTTTAGTCTTCGATGCACTGTTTCTTATGGCGGAGGGCAAAGAGTTCCACGCGTTTGAGCCTGCCACCGCGATAGGCCCGTTCACTAAATTTAGACTTCTGACAACTGCAACTTTCTGCGGCTGATGTAGAGACTAACCTGAGAGTTTAAGCTCTTGAAGATACAGAGGCGCCATGTTATGTGTCGCCTTGTAGATCAACTAGCCTAATGATATTCTTCTTCATGTCATTGTTGACATATATTGTATGTAGTGATAATCAAATAAGACTTTTCATGATTATTGAACGCGTGGGATGAATAGTATGGTAGGCTCCCATTGCTTTCTGCACCGCAGTACTATATAAATTTTCACTACTCCAGCTTTGCATTTGGTAATCCGGAGATAAACTGATCCGAAGTCATTATTTCTATGCTTTTTCCGGTACTGATAAATATCGCTGCCTCCATCGGTGGATCTCGTTTAGTCTGAAACCTCATATTTGACCTTCTGTTTTGGGAGGCCCTTCCGACTACCGTCAGCATAGTGGCGTTCAAATATGGAAAAGGGCCAGATAATATCCCTCCCGTGTGGCTGGATGGGACGAAATTGAACGTTCAAAATAAGGTCAAATACCTTGGCCATATATTCAATGAAGATGGATAAGACGATTATGATATAGAACGGCAGAGGAGACAATTGAGCGTTCGTGCAAATATGCTGCCACGGCGTTTCTACCAATTCAGTAAACAGGTGAAGAGCATTCTGTTTAAATCGTTCTTCACCAGTATATATACCTGCGAACTTTGGTCGAAATACAAACAAGTGACGTATAATCGTCTCCGAATTCAGTACAACAACTCATACAGAATACTGTTTGGATTGGCGCGTTATCGCAGCGCATCTACAATGTTTACCGAAGGCCGTATACATGGATTTGTTTCGCTTCTGAGACATCGAGTTGCGGGCGAAAAGATGCGGCTGGAGCTCAGCACCAACTCTCTGGTGCAAGCGGCGCTCTCATGGAAAGCTGGTTCGCTGACCAGAGAATGGCAACGCTTACAAAATAGCTACATATACAACAATGACCGTGACTAAAGTAGTTATATATGTAATATTTATATTTTGTGTGTGAACTTTTTACTTTTTATTAACTTTTTTTATTTATTAATATTTTCCTTGGTATTCTTTTTCATAGCATTATATTTATTTCATAACTTTAAATGTATAACATAATATGTATTATCTCTATGGCGAATCGGGTTAAAAAAAAACCTGATCAAGCTGGAATAAACACATTATTATTATTATTATTATAGCTCTCAGAATCAATGAAATACACAAGCCTTTTCACAACGTAAAGAACGAGTATTTCATTATAAAAACAGAGTCCTTTATATTGTCTGTAGACTACTCTCTTAGCTAAGCTACAGGTCGATTTTTGGGTCATGGCACTTCAAGAATAGGTAGTGTACCGATTCACCTCAATGTATTCGTAAGCACTATCTAAACGAAAAAGAGACAAAGTTATATGACCGCTTCACGCTAGACAGTAACGCACTTGACGTCAGTTGGCGCATGGTATCAGTTATGTACACTACGCGCAGTGTGTTGTTGTTTAATATATACAAAATAAAAGTAAATTTAACACATTGATAATATTATTAAATCATTTTTAAAACTTTCCAAATGTTTTTTAAGTTATCCATTATATTAATATAAAATATACTGTTCACTTTTAATCAAAAGTTATTTTCTTCACCCACTAGTTTCAATTGGTGAAGGGCATCGACAGTCATTATTATTATTAAGATGTGATTAATATTATTTCATTCCCTATCCATAAAATAATATACCCGTATATTACCCGTAAGTCACACTTATTTTATTCAATAAACATCTTCAATATTCTTAACCATTTATTTATTGCCGGGACTTTCGAGTCTAAGAAAAAAAAATCAACAATTAGGGTATCCAGTCAGGGCTTAGGGAGTATCAAAAGAAGAAGCTACATTCTTTCCACAAATACGACAGCTAATGTAATATCTGTTTGTTTTTATGTAATAATTGTTTTTCTCGACAATTGTTATAACATTGTTTAGTAGTTTAAAAAAAACTTACTAATATAATAATAACGTTTTTAGGAGAATGCATTTTTTTAAACTTATTACATTATATTCTGGTGTGTTCTTACAATGTCATTTTCTTTATAAATAAAATTTTTCATTTTAGAATTTTAAATAATTCAGTGTTTCTCAGATTAAACCATAGAATAAAACTTGATAAATAGCCAGGATTCCAATTTATTTTTATAACCAATAATCAAATTTTACTATTAAATGATATTAAAGTCTTGTTTTTTAAAGAACTTTTATATGATTTTTAACAAGTTAACTAGCAAAAAAAATACCTGTTTTGACGTAATAGTCATTAATTCAATCAAAATCTAAATACAACATAACGCAAAGAATTCCGCACAATCTTTTATTTTCGTATCCTCTAACTAAACTTTTACGCATTTCCAAAAACGAGTAATTTCAGTCATTATCAATCTTTGGACTTTGCCGGTAACACATATATTTATATATATATATGTATATAGTCTGCAGTCGCCGCATGCCACGAGGCGGAATGGATTCCCTCGAGTCATGTTTGTAGTCAACTTGTTCCCTGGATGCCTCAACTCGTTTCTGACGACATTCAACGTCAACGCTCTCGGCTGGGTGCTTCGGAGACAGGCGTGAACTCACCTTTATTATTATTATTATTATTATTTTCACAAATTAGAAATCAATATATTTTTAATGTGTGTGTATATATGTAATATTTATTTATATATTTAAAGTTAAGAGTGGTTAACACATATTTCTTGAGAAAAAGCTCTAATCAAAATTATAAAAATGAAGCATATCATGTACACCTAATATAATTTACCTGAGATGATGGGAGTCATAAGATTGGACAACATTTAAAATTATTATATCCGTGGCTCATTTAGGGGGCCTCTATTCTTGAAAAATAATAATAAGAATGACTCAGATGGTATGGACCTGGCTGACATAAAACCATGGGAAGACCACGAGCAGCATGGATTAAATCTTAAACATTTGACCTTAACTAAAGATGAACAAAATAGAACAAAGTATACCAGAATGATTAGAGTAACCGATCCTAGATAAATAGGATAAGGTGAGGACAAAAAAGAAAATTATATTTCGTTAACGTTAGAAATTTATTTTTAAAAAACACTGTTAAACGAGTCACGTGTGCATTATAAAATAATGACAAATATAAATATTACAAGGTAGAAAGACTAAGGTAGATAAACATAAAATTTATTTACTTTTAATGAAATCTATTTAAAAAAACAATGTTCAATATATATGTTTAATTTGTATTGAATATAGTAAATAATATTTGAGTTACCACGTAATATAAACATGAATTTCGCACAATGATCAATAGCTTACCTACCGGTGTTTTTGCGCACTAACGAGTTAACATCAAATTTTTAAAAAGTTAAAAAATCAGGTAACAACTAATAATTTGATATATTTGTTTACATTATTGGATGGTTGAAATTTTATTACAGTAAATAAATAACTATATTATAATAAATGGTGTCCAGCGGAAAATTTTCAAGTTTAATATTAAATTTTAAAAAAAAACTACAATGTTATTCTCATATTTTATTTATACAAAATGAAGTTTAACAATGCTAATTTAACGTTTTATAAATAATATCTTCTCAATGCCGTCCATTTCTTATAGAGCCTGAATTGTTTGAGGATTGTTACTGTAAACTCTCGACCTAAGGTATCCCCACAAAAAAAGTCGCACGGCATAAGGTCCGGTGATCGACGTGCCCAGGGTATGTCTCCCTACTTGCTGATTAATTTATTGGGAAAAATTCCCCTCAGCTTCTCCATTGAAACTCAGCTGTGTGTGGAGTAGTCCCGTCTTATTGAAATTGTGTTCTGTTGTTGATCATTTGGCAATACACGTCAGCAGTGACCGTCTCTCGGGCAGAAATTGCACACCACATTGTCGTTTTTGGACAATGCGAACGTTTTTGATGACGTTCTCTTGAGTTGTCGGGATACCAGTATCTCATGTTATGTTTATTAACTTAGCTATCGATATGAAAATGTGCTTCGTCAGTAAACAATATGTTTACAGGCGTTCGTGCTGTTCCAAAACGTTTCAGCATCGTTATTGTTAAGGTTTCACGTAAAGAATAGTCATTTTCGTTGAGAAACTGCATGATTTGCAGTGTGTATGGGTGAAACTGTAGTTTCTTTTTCAAAATAACGTGCACTGTTGATTTTTTTATTTAAGTACAGGCTGCAATCTTCCTTATAGATTTACGCGGATTGCGTATAATTTCACGTCGAACTTGAGCCACATGTTCTGGCATCGCTGCTGACGTTGACATTGTCCCTTCTTATCTGAACTTTTGAACCCAACACCAGATAAGTTGCGTGCTCGGTCCATCACTTACTCGTCGAATATTAAAGTGAGTACAAAAAGCGCGACGCGCACGAACCAATGAATCACCGCACTTTAAATATTGCTCAACCGCAAACGCGCGGTGCGCTCCCGACCAGTAACTCATTGCGACTGGCAATCCCGCAAATCAGGATCGTCATGATCTACATCTCATGTTAGCCGGTAGAGGTGTGGAGCTCTTGGCTCCATAGCTGAACAACATGTGTAAAGAAAATGTACAATATTTTTAGATTCTTCAAAAAGATTACTAAAATACGTAAAAATAATGTGGTATCAACATATATATTTTTTCAATAAATAATTTTCTTTTCTATATCTTTCTAGTTGATTAATGTAATTTGTATCTAATAATATTTATTTTTTAATAAAATGGAGCCTTCCCAATCCGGCCCTGTTCCCGTGCACCGCGCATGTCAGAGGTCAGGAGACCCGACCACTTTTAGAGAATGGTTCGGAGATTTCTGATTCAGCGGTTATCACTCACGGAGATTTAAATATCTGTAATTTAATACGTCCGCATCGTATAAAGATATTCGCGACATATCCCGACGGCCTCCGGCGATTAAAGTAAATAATCAGAAAACAACGGATCGGAGACGGCTGTCGTTAAACAATAACCTACCATCCCACGCACCTTGACGCCACGCAGAATAACAAAATGCTGTAACAGAATAATATTCAAAATTGCAAACAATTCATTTCTTCTGAATAAAGCCATATAACAATCTACTGACGTGTAAAATACTTACAATTTTATATTCAATTATCTGTGATAATTTAAAAAATAAATTTAAAAAAAACAACCTTGGAGAGGAACATTTAGGAATCCATGTACGAGGGTAGATTCACAATTTTTGAATCTTGAAACAATTAAAAAACTACGCATAATTTAGACCCTCATAAAAAAACTGTTTATTTTTAATTAAATATATTATAAACAGATTTTTAACAGGCTCTTCTAGAAAATAATCGTAAAACGATATATAGGAGTAGGTACATACAAAGAAAATATAACACAAGTCAAATTCAAAAACTGTAAAAAAAATAAGTGTGTGAGTTTATAATTAACCGAAATTATAAATATATAACATTATTAGTATTTTATCTTGAACCAGCATCATTCACTTTACAAAGCACAAATGTTTTAGTTATGTTAGCAATTATTATGATGCAATGTTCATTTAGAAGCCAATAATTTTGGAGTATATATATTAAGATGGTTTAGCATTTCTTCAAGTTCTTGAATTGACCTTGCCAGAATGACTATATCATATATGAATGATTTTGTCATTGGTCATTGTCTCGCAGCGATCTGATCTTCACACGACTTAGTCTGAATAAAAGTATTAAAAGAAACAAAAGAGAGCTGAGCTTATCTAAGCGTGCGCAGTGTAGACGTCAAGTGAAGTCTTCATCATTAAAAAAAACATTTTCAGCATTAGAGGTGTACCCAATCGTACTCTCGATGTGTGAAAAAGATTTGAATTTAGTTTTTTGTTTTAAGCAGACTACTCCACTCCATCACGCCATTTCCTCATAATCTTAGGTAACTTGAGAGGATAAAAGGCCACCCATTCATATTTTAGTGCACAGTGGTTAGTTAGCTACTTTCACTATAAAGTATAACCACATAATATGAAATAAAGGCCAACGTATTGCTTAAATACATCCATATAAAGAACAAGTAATGTTACAATACTACAAATTAAGAAAAATATAAATACGTACAAAAAATTTCAGGTAGTCAAAAATAGTCTGCATTCTTTATTTTAAGTTTTAAATTAAATAGTAGTTGACGCACTTGTACAGTATAGCCGTAAGATGCTCGCCTTGTGACCAGGATTTCAAGTCTCGATCCAGAATATTAATCATATTTTTCGTAGCACAAACTAAAATTTGAAAAATATTAAGATTAAAGGTGTGACAAGCTATTCATTTCATGTATTTGTCATCTCGCTTGGCTTTTAGTTTTTCCTAATAATTTTTTGCCTAAAAATATTAATTTTATTATAAATAACATTAACCATTTAATGATTATATTAATCCTTAGTAGCACAATGGCGTTGTATCTTGAAACATTAAAGTACATACAATACTATATATACAATCTATAATCATTAATACTCGACATAACGATATAAACAAAACTATAGGTAAAAGGGCGTGTCTACAAGAGCACCATCTTTTGAAAAGCGTCGTAAATATTAGAGTGTTGACATAAACCCACAATAATTGTAATCTAATATACTAGGGCACATCACCTGACTCCGTAGCGCAGCACACCGCGTAGAACAGCTCGCGGCACACTTCAACTGTGTTCCCGACTTATCAAGATTAAATAAATGAGAACAAATCTCCAATTGAATAAATTTAAATAAACTTAAATTGTAAATTGAAAACAACGTTGTCAATTGAAAAATATACTAACTATGCGTACTATAATATGTATTTATTTAAGAATTGTTACAGAGTTTCAAACAAATAAACACATTTTTATTATAATATTGCAATTTCAGAACATAGTTCTGTGGTATTTATTGTACAAATTAAATTAATCAATATGTCGAAATATTAAGTTTATTGCACTTAAAAATGGAATAATAAATGTATTCATTTTAAAAAAACTACAGAATATAAGTTCAAAATTTGTCGAAATGTACTTCTTCCCATAGTAAAAGTTCAGGTTTAACTCTCGATAGCAACCAAATATTGTTTTCGACAAATAAATTTATAATGTTTACCTTTCTAATCAATTCATTAAATTAGTATTTATAAACATATATTTATATAAAATATATGTAAAACAAAAAAAGCTGAAGTAAAGTAATACATGTGTATGCTGTCTCTCTCGGCCAATTTGCTAATCACAGAGCATCGCGGTCCCTTATTCTGCTTCCGCTGCACAAATTGTTTACCTGAGACTCAAGTCATGTCTTGACCTCGGTCTGTGCATCTTATTGGAGATCAACCTCTCTCTCTTCGTCTTCATATGTTGCACACGATCACCAACTTCTCCAAATCTTGTAGCAACGTGCCCAAAGTATGCATGTTGTAGAGCTTTTCTTTAATACGGAGTTAAGAATTGAGTGAATAGTTCATCTCGCAGTCCATGGTACGCCCAGCGTGCGACGCTAACACCACATCTCGAAGGCGCGAGCGTTGAATAAATTCTGTGTAAGTTTATATTAATATATTTGTGTTTTGTATGTGTGTGTTCTTGCCTTCTTTGCTTGCTTAACTATTATTTTTGAATGTACAATTTTTCTTTATTATTTATTTTACTATTTGTGAAACATAGCTCGCATTGAATAGGGCAACAGTAACAGAATAAATCGTCACACTGCATCTCCCTGGATGATTCGGTCAAATTGAATTCAGATACTGATCTCTTGTTAAGTGGGTACGCACCTCGGCCTGCACGCAATGGTTATGAATATAAATCGAGCTTAGGTCGAGGGGTTAACTTAATAAATCTATGCATTTCAGTGCGGCGAAGCCTCCGGGCCGGGTGATTTCGGTTATGAAGCGTTTATCTGCGGTTAGCGTGGCGTAGATTAATTCGAAGCAGCCTGTTAATTCCCCGACAGGGATGGGTAATTGATTGAGGATCCATCTGTCAGCGGATCGGGTAATATTTTGAATTGATGGTCTTGGTGCGGGACCTCTTGACAGGAAAAGAATTTTTTAAATATTCACGAAAAAAATTATGTTAAGTATTTCGAGATTCCAAAGAACAATAATAAGAAAAGGTTGGATAATAAAAAATGATTAAACACTAGTGCAATTTATGAATGCGTGCCTAAATATACCACTTTTGTATCTGAAATCTTGTCCGTACTGGAAAGCAAATGTACACATTTCATAGCTTGCTGGACCGAAGGCTTCAAAATAATTGCAGTAAATAGCTGAATACATAGTGCAAAGTATAAAGAAGGGTAGTTTATTAAGATACTCTTGTGCAATTAGGTATTAACGTGGAAAAAGTCCGATTATTAAACGTTACTTTTTTATAAAATAATTTCCAAAGTTCCCAAACATAACCGCAAATATTGTAATTATTTGGATAATAATTCTTCAAATTTCCATACAACTAATACACTACGCCACAAGTGTAAACGTAGGAATTTATTAAAATGTGTTCAAAATCTTGACATCATTTTTTCTTCTCTTTATGTGTATGTGTTTCTTATCCAATTTTTGGACGTCTTGTCGACGATTTGATACGGATCTACTTGTATATAAGTTACACAATAGTATGAGTTAGTCAGCATTGCAGTTTCGTATCCAAATAGCAGGGGCTCATACAAGCAAAAAAGCTGTGAATTATTAAAAATTCTGGAAAAAAAATTTAATAATCTCTATATTATGAAAAGACCCTATAAAATTCTAGCCATTATTACCCGGATTAACGTAACCTTGACTACGACGTAACCCACAACTTTTGTCTAACCGTGGGTTATTAAGAAAAATTTCGAATCACTTGTAACAACTTCATGTACATACTGATCGGAAAATTGACAGCACATACGGGTTTTTTGCATCTAATTTGTTTGTTCTATCTCCATAATAATCGAACTAATATAATCGAACGAATAAATATTTTCTTACTACTTGGCATCTTTACGTCTACGAATTTTCTGCATTTATCAAACAATTTGTGCTTAATTTTGTTGTCTTCGAAAGAGATCAATCCTTACTGAAAACTGCGTGGAATGACATTTTCTTTTTCAAAATAATAAATTTACAATTGTATTCTAAATTTAAATTCATAGAATTGTTCTCAAAATAAGAAAGAAATTTTTTCTTTTTGATACTATGTATACAATAGGTATACTATTGTATACTTAGTTAGCATTATTGGTAGCAGCATAATCTAAGTTTGTGCCTACTGCATTCCACTGCCAAATAGTTACCTATCTGGTGGAGGTTATAAATATAACTAGTACTGACCTATACACCGTGTTTGATTGTAGTAGCTTGTTTTAGTTAGGCGGCTCGGAATAGTTGTGGATCGAATACAAATTTAAAAATAGTTTTTATTCTCTTTATGGGTAGTAGAAACAAAATTCTATGTGGTGTGCTGAAAACTTAAATCTGCCTTTAAATATCACTACAAATGTGATTATTGTAGTATTAAAGATACAATTTTAACAGTTATTTTATTTAAATAATGAGACAAATATATATAATATTTAGCTTGCTTTTAAAAGTATTATTTTTATTTGTTAACTTTGTTTTATTGACCACTTATTTAATAAAACAAAGTTAACAAATAAAAATAATGAATTATAACCACAAAGTTAATTTTGCTAATTTCAAAAGTACTTTTAAAAATATTTACAGCATGCTAAATATTATAAATAACCAAATCCTCTTTGCAAATAGTCATCTTTAAAATTTGTTTTCATATTAATTCCTACTTAGTTACACAACACTTTAGAGTTTTGTTTTATATGCTTGTATTTTTAATTTCAGTATACATTGCTTCCTGAAGAAGATACCATAGGATTAAAACATGATAAATTAATAAATAGTGGTTTAAACAAAATATTTTGTCTATTTATTATATATATAATACGTGTCCACAAAGTAATTTTACTAATATTGAAGAAGTTATTTTATTCACCTGAAGTTATTTATTCGCTGTGTTCATCGCTAAAATTGTATTCAGACAAAGCTTTCAGAGCTTCCAGTGGTTCAAAATAAATACACTATGACCAAAATATATCTGGATAGAGAATAAATGGGAGTATGGATATTTTTAAGCTTATTTTTTGTCATTAATGTGCGCAAAAGACTTACTCTCAGGTCTGATCAATGTATATCATAGAATGATAATATATAAAATATTAAAATTTTGAAGATTAACTTCGTTTTTACTGATTGGGGTTCAGAATTTCTAACGTCTATCGTTCGTGATAACCGATTGCTTATCTGCTAGTTAGATTAATTTACTAACAAAATGTGTTGAAGTTTAAATGTTTTAAACAATTTTATTTTTATTTTAGGTCTAAATATCTCAAAATCTTCATTAATAGACTTGAGCCATAATTATTTGAAACTCCCCGGTATTAAAAGCCTATTTTACTTAATGGTTTCATTGACTATGATTTTTGTGAAGGTTTTAGCGCTTTTAATGCTTTGGAGAAACTTTATTCAATCAAAAATTAAACATTGGTTTTTAACAATCTGTAAAAAAGTACAAAACCTGTGTTGTGCTCAATGAGGGCGCTGTTTGATAAGATGAGTTGTGATGAAAGGGACCGAAGCGCGAGAATGCATTCACCTTGATGACACCACAACATAAGGATTATACGTATGACAAATGTCTTCATAAAAGGGTTATTAAACCGCGGGACATTTCTGATAAATGGGTATTTAAGGGTACCTTTATCCGCAGCTAAAAACATCTCGGATCCGAATTACTATATAATATGAAAGTTATTCTTAGACTCGCCCTTACGAGAACAGAATTCAACTGTCACTGAATAAAAACTCTACAATGGTGTTATTTTTATATGATAGTTGATATCATTAATTAGTACAAATTAAAAGAATCATTTTGAAATATATACAAAAAAAATCTATCTTTTTTGTCGCTGACATGGTGGAATTGACGAATGATGAGAGAATGGCGTAGTAAATATATGTGGCGACATGAATATCAAGGCAACATGAATAGAGGGCATCCACGATCATCCACTTTCATCTGGCATGATCAGTTAAACCAGATATTGGAAAACGGTCCTGTTAGAAGTTTCAACAATAGAAGAGTGTGAGAGTAATATTCCAACACGAACTAATTTGGCATTCTATCCTCTCTATCTACCCTGCGAAGAAACGGCGTGATTGTTAGTTATAATAAAAGTAAAAAACGTGACATTTTTACTGTACCAATAATGTAAATAAAATGCAACAATTAATACATGTATATATAAATATAAAAGATTATTTGAAAAATATAATATAGAATACAATATTATTCACATGTCGAGAGTAGCGACGATGTCTATACAAGTCTGGTGGTTCAATTCTCTCACCATGTAAGTACGCGTACTCTCAGCTAAACGTATATATTACTGAGACCAACTTATGATTTTTTGTATATCAGACCATTTTGTTACAACACGTCGTTAGATTGAGATGTCATATGGGATCATTTCTCAAGGGAAACCTTACAAGTCGAACTGTCGACACGGAGAATCGGGAATCAAAGGCTTAAAGAATAATCCTATGGTGACCTATCCTAATACGTCGACAGTTGACAAGTGGGCGTATTACTGTCCCAAATACTTTGCAGCATGAACATTTTATTACCGTAGCCATGTGATAACATGGCCATTGATAATGTTATTAGACACTTTTATATTGAAATAGTACTGGAAGGTAAAGATTAACATGCGCGTACAGGGACGATTCTTGGACATAAAGGATAGTCTAGAGTCAGTGTGGGGTCAGCTATTTTTTATTCTGTATAATATTTTTCACATATCAAAATAAACAACTGATACGTACTAACCCTTACCAACAAATCTCCGAGATGTAAATGCAAAGATTCCGTGTATACATTGGAAAACGGATTTCTAATCAGCGCTACACTGATGAACTACCCTTCTAACAAACAGCATTGAAATTGAGTAAGTATTGAAATGGGCTTCCCAATAAACTGAAATAAAACAAAAATGATGGTCAAATAATGACAGAACTTAATTAACAAATCGATAATTAATAACTAACCTTTAATAACAAATGGGAAAGACTGCGAGGCAGAAATAAAGAAGAAAAACGCCTGACATTTTGAAGATATGATCTTCTGCAAATATATAATTATAATTTAAATGGATGTGTTAAGTATTGATTCTAATTTAAAGGAGTTTATTTGTAAATTTGCTTTCTAACACAATACTTTGACTTTTTCAAAATGTACCAATGATATTTTCTTAATTAAATTGATTAATAATATATAATTATATCTAATGCATATATTAATATCGAAATCAGTAAAAATTGTGTAACGTAGATGTGGGTATTTTATCTAAAAAAATACTTTTTAGATATAATACCCACATCTGTTGCTGTGATGATCTACTAAAATTGAGCCCCAATGCAGAAAGGAAAAGAGGCCCACTAAATAAGTATTATATATAAGATATGAGTATTAACACTGCGCGATTTATACATAAAATAGTAAGAAAAAAAAATTAAAAATATTCACATTCTTAAAGGAAAAAAACAATTTTCGAAATTTAAATACACTTGAAATTTAAAAACTTGCTTCTTTTAAAGGCAATTTTCATTTGACCTAACTTAAGCCGACATTTTCTTCTTAATTCTTAATGCTGTCACATGTTTGCGAAATGCACGTGAGTAACGATTAAAAAATATATATTACATTTTTTGCTGTGCTGGATTTTAGACACAATGGAATTTTGGAAATGTATCAATGCTCACAATAATATCGTTACCAAATGGATTGTAGGGCGCGAACTCTTGGCCCCATATCTAACGTGAGCCCCAATGCACTGCATTAACAGCATTGGCATAATTACGTCTCTAGTGATGATCCTTGTTCACGTAACTGCTGTTAACTCATTTGTGAGACTTTGATTTCTAAGAGTCGCTAGAGGTACAAGTATACCGGATGTCTCATTCTGATTCGCACCTAAAACATACCAGATGGTGATTCATAAATCGCTTCGGCTCAATTCTGTTGTCTTTTATGCGCACTCAAGTCGAATCTTTAAGGGAAATCTCATCCATGGACACGGACCATTAAGAAAAAGTGCGTAGAGTTGAGTCACTGCCGTGTGTATTTTGTACGCAAAGTAGAATGACGCAACCGGTACGTACCGATCTCTTCTGACAGATCTCTGAAATATGAGATCAAAGTCTCATCCGCAGACACATACTATAATATCGATGATGCACACAAATTAAGATAGATTTGTACAGCTTGTTAATAAATATCATTTTATACTCGTATGCGAAATTACAACCAACAAAGGAGAAAAAATGAGAAAATAAAATAATTTTGCGCCCCCTTCAACCTAGCACCTGAAACAAACTAACCCTGTAGTTAATGATATATAGGCTGTGATTTTCCTTTCGATATTTATTGGTTAAGACTAATTTATGAAAAATCTAATATTTTTCTTTGAGATATTGATTACTATTAGAGGTTTTTTAAATATTTTTATTTATTTTTTTATAGTATTATTTGATTACTATTATAGATACTTGGGAAAGTTTTCCATCTGGCACTGGATGGAATACAGATGATGCTTATTAAAGATCAAGCGATGTGTAGTTCTATCAAAATATGTGATATGATCTCGTTCCAACATCGGCTAATTCTTTGTAAAATGAGACAGCAGATTAAGTCTCCATAAAACCCTGTTAAGCATTTGTAGTGAACGGGATTCCGTGGAATTATCATTCCACAGGCACCGAGGATGAATGGAAGTAAAGCTTCTAGGCATTAGTGACAATGTGAACAGGTGACAAGGACCCACCTAAGCCTTTTGTGTCCGGTTTGATTTGAGGTCTTGTTTGTGTGACATAAAGGTTCATGTTTATTTGTATCTATAATGCTTTGATCTTTAATGGACAGGATTTAAATATTTAATATTAATATTTTTATTAATCTTCTTGAAAATGTTTTTATTATTGTTGAACAATACTTTCTGTCTTCATATGTATGTATATTCACAAAAGCTATACCTTACTTCATGAAAAATCAATATTAATTTTATATTTAACTCGTAATAATCCTAGCGCAGTTATTATCGATATAAATTATAATCTATCATAACATCAAGATGAATACTTCGTTTCATTCTGTTTTCAAAAAAACAACAGAGTTATCTTCAGCTTTCTATACTGCACAATTGATAAAAGGTCAAAAAGGCAGAGCTTCCCAAAAGTTTAAAATTCAAATGGTGCAGGAACTGTTCCCTCAAGATTCTCAGGCACGCACGCGATAATAACCCTTCAGTCTCATTTAGGCCACCTTTTGGTAAGAAATTGATTGATCTATTGTCTCACTTTCAGTTAAAAAAATCCCTTGCTTCGACCAAAGCGGCGTTGCCCTTTTTTAATTTTTAGTTTTCTGTCGGTCTTTCGCCATACGGCTTGTTAAGCATTCGATACCTTGAATTGGTGCACATAATTAAAATGTTATATTATGAGTTTAAGGGTATTAGAATTCATTGTCCCCTACATTGATTAATAAATCATCAGTCTTCGCAGTTTCAAGTAAATTCCACGAACAGAAAAAAATCAAAATCGGCTTATCTTTTATCTATAGAACAGTTTGAGAGTGTGATATATGATTTAAAATTTACAGAGATACAATTCCCAACAAAAAAATATATTTTGTGTCGCGGAAATAATACCTGACTTTATATGCATTTGAATCACTGATTTCAAAAATGGCATCAGATTTCTAGTTTCTCTAGTTTTATAGATATCTTAACATGTTCACTTTTCATCTAGTATACTTGATTGACAATTGGATTCAGATGTTCTCGATATTTTTTTCTTGGACAAGAAAGTGGACACAAAATTCCGTGTTACATTTGCTTTTGAGATAGTAGAGCTAAATATGAGTACTGTGTCAAAAAAAAGTAGCCTTTAAGAACAAACATAACTTTAGGAAAACAAAATATAATTAATTAATTCTTGATAGCAAAAAAAAAAGATCCTACCACCATTTCATATAAAATTTAGCCTAATGAAACAATTTACAATGAAATAATTAGCGTTAGATAAAAATTGCGCGTGTTTTTAATATTTATTTTAAAAAATCCTTGTAAAAAACACAGAAAAGTTAAAAGCAGGAATTTTTGATTGACCTCAGATCAGAGATCTTATAAATTTTATGATTGATGTTGAGTACTCTACCTGGTCATTATTTTTTTCAGTGATAAATAACTTTTTCAGGAAATACAAAGCTGAAAATCATGCACAATTAGTAAAAAACATGTTGACAAATTTCCAAACTCTTGGGTGCAAAGTTCATTACCTTCACAGCCATTTAGATTACTTTTCAGGTAATATTGGTAACTTAAATGAATAGCATATAGAACGATTTTACCAAGATATCAAGATTATGGAAGAAAGATACCAAGCGATGTGGGATGGCCACATCATGGCAGATTACTGTTGGAGCCTTCAACGGGGCTGTCTTGCAAAACCTCACTCCGGAAAAAGTTATAGACGATTATTTATAAATTATTAAATGATTTTCCGTTCTATTTATTGTATCTATCTCTTTTCTCTAAATATTTTTCAATGTTGTTTATCATCTTATATAAATTTATTACATATAACACTTATATAATAATATTGAACATATTTATAGTATATTTTGTATTTATGGGTAAATAATTGTATATAAAAGAATACTTTTTTCGGAATGTTTGTTTGTTATTACTAATAAATATAAGATTTTAAATGTGCAATTTTCCTATATAAAATAAGTTTTCCTTCATAAAATATAATATAATGTAAAAATCATTTTCTACATCATACTAATAAAACCACATGAGTATGAGTGCAAAATTAAAGAGCTGCCTGTGATGTATCTCCAATACTAGAGCTGATAGAAACAATCTAATGCCACTTTTTAAATCAGCTGCCTAATTGTATTCAGAAATAGGTCCAACTTTTCAGACATCATAATGTGTGTTGGGAAGTGAATAGCTGTTGTTTAAATCTTTAGTGTAGTTAAAATTGTGTAATTGGTATTTATGTAGTAATCTTCGTTATTAGAGTTTTTCGGTTTAGCATTATAAATGATATAATTCTTATAAAATATATAGTATTTTGAAAATATTTTAATTGTTAAGGTAAGGTTAGGTTGTATGTATTCTGTAGTAGATCAATTTATTTAATTTCATCATTATTAATGATTTCAACATTCACTAATATGTATAATCTAACTTGTTAAAACTGATCTAATAACCAACCACTTTTTATATCTTAAATCTGAACAATATGTTTTCCAACCCTTTCAGATACATTATTTTTAATGTCACTCTAAAATATACGGATTCAGTACCTACTTATTAAGAATCTTACGCTAAGAAAATACCTTAAGTGGATACTTTTAAACTAGAGATTATCTAGGAGGTCTCAATAAAGTTTCAAAAAAGTCTCGGTATCTTAATTGAAATACAATACTTTGTTTCCTGTCGATCGCCTTGCCTATTTCTTCTCATTTCGATTTCTAGCTTTTCGTGTTTTTTTTCTAACACAACCTCCAAATCTGGTATCAGTGTAAACCTCATATAGTCATCACGCCGATGGGGTCATTACTTGGACGTACACGTGTTGGCTGGGATGGTTTTATCTCTCCAACATTTTCTGCTCGTGGACCACCCCTAAACACGGACAATTTCATTAACGAGACCTCAGTTAACCCAATGCCAGATTTTATAATCCTTACATTGCCTTACACAACTTTATTATTCGTCCATGTTTAAAAAAGGAAAAATGTTGTTATTTATTTGGGTAATTTTTTAAAATATGTTTTATAATATACTATGCGTTGGACGTATATGTATGAACGGACGAACGATCCGAAATGGTTGATTGTGAAGAATTATAGATTTTTCAACCCGCAATGATATTCCTTTTTATATAAATTCGTATATAAAAATTTTCTCGAATTCGTCCGAATTTTTAAACCATATTCAATAATACATATTTCGTATTTCTTTTCTGAATTTTCAGATACTGTTCTATCAATCTTCGTATAATTTATACGGTACGATAATTTTGTACAATTAAAATAATAAATGTACTTAAAAGGTGTATGTACTCATAAATATATAACGAGAAAATTCAGGTCATACTTGGTCAATGATTTAAATAAAAATTCAAGTTGTACAAATAGATGCGAAGCTGTCAATCTGTTATAGTAAACTAGTGTTAGAAATATATAATGTACCTGTCTGTGGGAATTTTTTTAGTCCATGTAACGTCTACGTGTTGTTACTTCATGAAATGAATGAAATCTATTTGGTAAATTTCTCAAAACAAGTTCCGTTTTTCGAGGCTTCTAAAATTCAGTCCATGTGGACTAACGCGTGGTAAACATATTACATCGTATACAACAAATTTCATTACTTAATTTACGTGGACACTACGCGGTAAAAATATTACGTTGTACAAAGTAAATCCTAATTAGGTGTATGCAAATATTGCGAGAGTTTATCGGTTAAAAATGGAGTGATTTCTTTGAAAAAGTCAATATCATGAATGTTATATTTTTTACTTTAAATTTCATAAAAAACAAGAATGATATCCGATCAATATTAAAATGTATATATTGGTAAATGTAGTAATCGTGGTGGGTTCGGTGAATGTTTAAGTAATCGTTAAACAATTTCATGGCTTTATGGCGGAGACTGCGGCAGTTAGCCCAATTCTTGGCTCGTAGGTTCACCTTTATAACTCCAATTAGCTTGTTGCCCGGTTTTACGACCGATACAAGAGCCCTCACACCTCGATATCGATATACACTCTAGCTAATAGAAAACTTTCTATCTGTAATAATATTGAAGTAGAAAATTTCATCTGATGAATATTTTTTATAAGAAATCCAGTCTTAAAAATCATAACTTTTGATCCATTCGTTGTACTATTTACTTTGCCCAAAATGAGGAATTAATTTGTAATGAGAAACACTCTACCAGGCGATATTTAAAAAAAATAAAGAAACATCCATACACAAAATTTTATTTATAGACACATATTATGAAAAAACACAAGGAGAACGGAGAACACATATTATGAAAAAAAATATTATTACAAGGAGAATACATATTATGAAAAAAAATTAAATGCTTGTGTAGTAAAGTTTTTAATTTCATAAAAGGTGCTGTATACATTATTCATGTTACGCTTAGGGATATTTGTAGAAAAGCTAATATATTATATTGGAGTGTCCATTTACTTTAAAATATATGTTGCCGTAATTTACCTTTGATAGCTTATCCTGGGTTTTCTATTGATATTATTGAATATATTAATTCAATCCATGCAAATAAAAATACACCAACCTTTCTAAAACTGGACTGTTAGATCCCGATGGTCGCTCTCCTTGCAGTCTTGAATCTTCAAACTCTCTCTCCGAAACTTTATATAACTAATAACTAAAAAATATTAGACAAAACTGTCCCTGTCTGTCTGCCAGTAACAGTTTCGCTTTTGCTTGCTGTTTTAAATTTGCACAAATAGAATGCACATATTCAAAATTTATACCAAGCCTACCTATCGAAGTATAAAAACGCGTAAATATCTTGCCCCCTAACTAAGCTCTGTCTTGGTTACTAACTTTGGCAATAAAATCTGATGTCGAACTTCATACGGTAACTCCGAAGCTCGAATTTGACCGCCGATCCGAAGTACATTGTTATCAAAAAATAAATTCAATCGCCGCATAGATGATTTAATTGGTTTTCCGAATTTAAAGCCAATATCTCTTCATCAAAGTGTATTTGTTGTACCATGCGAATTAAATGTGAGATTGAACTCCTACGCCCCGCAACCGTGAGTGAATCGTTTGTTCGAAAAGATTTATTTTTAAAATTATTAACAAATCGTCATAGGTAACCAGTAACATTTAATAGTTTGACAAAAGAGCTATACCGTTCCAATAAATTACATGTTCAAAATTTATACTTTTTAAATAAATAAATTTTAAACAAATTTATACTTTTTGTAGTCCTTTTCTTTTGTCAGATATTTGAAAATTGGACAACTGTAAAGTAATATATTAAATTATTTCGCATGTATGTCTTTTGCGCCCATCCTAGGATAGATTTTTAACGTTTATTATTATTATAATGTTCTGAGACATTTTTTAAAAAATACGGAAAATCCTGAAATGATCAAAAATTTAAAAATGAGATTAAAGAATTTCCTTTGCACCGCAGGACAAATGCATCCAAAATGCATGAGGTGTATATAAAGTTCAATAATATCTCTTTATAATGGTGAATTTAATTATACAGAGCTACAGCGATATATGATTACGAATTATTCAGTAGAAAGTGCAATTTAAAGAATTATGCGTTTTGTGCATACCTTATACAATACCTCTTCTATAATACAACCCCTATGCTTTGTATTTTGGCTACGTTATGAAACGCGAGTATATCACTGGAAAATTTGGTAGTTCCAAGTAGAGTAAAAGGATTCTGCTCAAACGGTAGGATACCCACATGCTGGACCAATCTCATGAAGGCTTTCACCAATTATTCACTCCAATAGTGTGCCAAAAATCCAATAAGTGAAATGGCACCAAATAATTTTAATGTCGGTAGCGCGGTACGATCACTTTTCAAAAAGCAATATGAAGAGTAAGAAGACATTGATCTTCAAACCAAATGAACATTATTTACTCTTCTACCTCATCAGTTCATCGTGACAGGATCGCGATCTTCATGAACTACCGTCCTCTTGGCTAAACTTCTCAACGTCTTGCACATCCCGCAAATCTGAGAGCTATTCTCCCCTTCTCAATATGTCGTCCAAAAATTGGAAAATACGTCTCGGTATGTGTAGCATATGCCCCATCATGACATCTAGTAGGCGTCGACCAGCCTAGAGTCCACTAATTCGCACCACAGAGAAATATTAAATACACTCAGGTGTACTGCATGTTAGTTTTCTGTATCTTACCGATTCATACAACTCTTCGCCATTCGTATGCGTCGTTTGATTTTTTGTTTACATATACCATTTTTTTTTAATTCTAGGGATTTATTTTTAATACTTATTCGATATGTAAGATAAGTTACATTGTGATATGTACATTTTTTTTACATCTTATTACAAATAAATTGTTAAGGAGAACATATTTTTGTTGTGAAGTTGCATTTTCAGAACATAGTTCTGTGTATTTTAATACAATCAAAAATGAGTTCGATTGATATAGCGAAAATGGAGAACGCGCTTACCCAAATAGGAAGAGGTCGTGGTTCGAATCCCGGTAGGAACTAAATACTTTTTTCAAAAGATAGATTTTTCTGTATACAAAGTGGATTAATTTAATTTTTTATTAAGTTTATAAATTTATTATTTCTTTAGTAGAATGCTGCAGGTATTCATTCGGCCTTGATAGATTCATTCTTGTCCTGGCTACTTTGCTACACTTTTATATATATATTAAAATAGCCACTTAATGTTCATTATTTATTAATAATGTTAAAAATGTATTGCATCTTTTTGTTACACGTGATTTATTCGAGATTATATTGCATACATTTCTAAAATGTCAAATAAAAATTTCTCTCGAATAAAAACACGATTGAATGAAAACTATGGGCCATCAGTGTACAATTCACATCCTGTGATGTCACACCTCTATTGGGTGTTCACCAAACCACAAACGTCTTGAATGGGCAGAAAAAAATCATTTCCTTTTTATCCACACTCAACACAAGCGATAATGTCAAACTCTCGGTCCATTCATTAAACTGTCACTGGACCAGGGCCGTCGTGAGATCTTGTCGGCCCGAGCCACATTAAAAAAATATTTAGTATCTGAACAAAAGATACCGCTAACCATAAGCGGATATTTTATTTGTTAGTACTCGTTATGCAAATATGCTTAACTCACTATATATGAACCGTTTGTTAATGGATTAGGCACGTATCTGAATTCAGATAGTTTCCAACACGTACCTAAGTGAATTGACATTATAAACTACTAAATATATATTAAACACAAGGTTGAAAAATTTTTACTGACTTCTTGTAATTTAAATAATAAAAATAAAGCATGACAGTATGTATTCGGTGAGGTTCAGTAAGTTACAACCATAGAAATAACAAGAATTGGATTGATGAGTAATTGCGGAACCTAAGATAGGTGATAGATAAAATTCCGTGGATTTGAGCTTTCGAATTCGTGCTGTAATATGTGATAATCAGATTCCATTAATAAGATCACTGAACTAAGATATGCCAATCTGAGCAATTTCCAGCTTAATAGATATTTTTAAACGAATCTGTTCTGTTTTGTTTATTTTTCGAATGATTTAAGATGTTTTCATACATCTCATTCCATTTTATTATACGTGTAAAAACGTTGAACATTTTTTGAGTATAAGTACTTTAAATCTCAGATTTCCTGACAACATTTCCATAACAAGGTGTGTAAGATTTATTGTATTAAAGAGCGTGATTTGAAAACATATATATATAAACGTAAAAATGTCAACATCTATAACCTCGTGGCATATATAACGTATATTCATTTCAGGAAATTTGATTCTATGAATGGATAGATGAATGGATGGAGATGAAAGAAAAATCATAAAAAAATATAAATTAGAATTAGTTTTTTTTATACTTTTTAGTACTATATCATAAATTAGCATAGTTATGATGTTATGAATAAAAAATAATATAATATCAAAACGTAGCTATTTCGTATTTGCATTTTTCAGCAAACTAAAATCATTTACCGGAACTCTCAGTGCGCCCCTGCGCTAAGTAACGCGAGAGGTGAGATGGCTGCTTGAACGCGCCATGTTTCGACCATCAAATTTATGTGGATCCTAAGAAAGAAGATGCTTGGATCGAAAAAAGACATCAAATGGTGAAACCAACACGGTCCTCTGATAGTGGCGGACTCCCCACGATGATGCCATTGAGACCGGTGGATAATTTACGAGGGAATTACCTAGCGAATATAAGGGCTTTAATGGCCCCTAACGATTCGCCATAGAAACGCATAGAACTGTTACAAGCAAAATTAAGATCCTGGCAGGCGAGCAAATCGTAAGTATATACTATAAAACTATCCGAATTGGTGTTCATGTTTGCACAAGTCTATATTGCATTTTTTTTAAAACAATTATTTTCATGATATTTAATGTTTTATCTTTACTATTTTAACGCTTCCTTTTCTTTAATATTTTAGTATTTGAACATAATTATAATAAATAAAATAAACTAGTATTTTATGAATGTGTCAAAAGTCACTTCACTCATATACCTTTTGTATTTATTTTTTACATAACAGAGAATATTTTTTATAAATGACTTTTAGTTTTCTTTTTAATACATCTTGTACACAATATTCTGCAGCCAGTCTGTTATAGAGCTTTTCAGCGAACAAAGTGACGATAGCCAACGTCCGTTGAATGATATTCTGCATAGCATGGACATGGCAGAGAGTGAATGCGTGCTCTTCTTTGCTGTCACGTCTCAGGAATGAACCTTTTGGACGGAAAATCATATGGACGGAAAAAATATGAATTCTGTAAACGAGGTCAGAACAGTACTGGAGGACTATTTTTCGTCACGGACAGGTAAATTTTAGAAGAGGGGCCTTGCAAGTCTACCAGAAAGATGAAATAGTATTTTATAAAATGACGGAGAGTATATTTTAAATTAAAATAGAACTTTGTTTATCTTATTTTGAAGAATAAAAGAAGTATAAAAATACCGCATAATTTATGGGATAACCTAATATTTTGACAACGAAAAACGAATTTGTAGTCTCTCCGATCACCTTCACAATGTATGGAATTCCATGGCAACTGCCATTGCGTTGACGTGATTGAAATGAATTAAGCGTTATTAGGAGAACACATTCTTATTGTAGTTGTAATTATTTAGAACATAGGTCTGTGATATTTTAAATACTAATTAAATGTAATTTTATCGAAAAATATTGTTGTTGCGCCACCAGGATTCAAATAATGGAACGATAGATGTATTAATTTGAAAAAGTGTAACATATAGGTTCGAAAAGTTGTCGTCAAAAATAATGTCGCTGTAGCATAGTTAGATAATGTATCTTCCCCGGTTTGGAAAGAGATCCAGGTTCGAATCCCGGTGGCGCAACAACAATATTTTTCGATAAAATTGTTTTTATATGTATATATTTCTAATTAATACATTTAATTTGTATTTAGAATTTAACGTTGCTTGAAAACTAACGAAAATAAAATCTATATAAAAAGGTTAACTCTCAAGAAAGTGACAGAATTGCCAGCAAAAATATATGTTATTGACTTGACTAAACTTTTGAAAATTATCTCTTGATATCGAATATGAAAACTTTAGAAATATATATGTATCTTGGTCGACTTTTGAAATATTTCTAGGCTTATTTTTGCCTAATGTATGCAAAGTGATCGTATACGATTAAAACGCAGTGGCTATTAATTCATTTTATGTGCCAATATGTTTTATGTTTGAATGAAAATTAACCCAATTACCCAGCTGCCGTAAGTTTATAAAGATCGCGTAATCTTCTAAATGAGAGAAACGACGTTTATTATTCTACCAAGTCTTTTTTATTGCCCTCGTTTACATCCACCCTGCAATATATATATATATTGAGTGACCATACTAACACCTGCAAGGATGACAATTTGTATGAATATAATATTATTTTAAGAGAAAAGAAAGAAGTTTGTGTTTTTTTTCTTCAATATACTGAAAGCTGTAAACTAAGCCATGTGCTTGTATATATTGGACTAACTTGGCGCCTAAAACTTATACTTTTGTCAATAAAGAGTGGAACTCAAATACCATAAATGTTTTTAATGAAAACATTGTTTAGCGATGTTGCAAACAAATATTTTTTCGATATATCTTACCAACTGTGTACCTACTATTTTGAACAAATATTAAGTTTTAACAAATATATAATCAAGGTTCTAAGTTTTAGCTCATCTATAAAAAATAAAATAATTCTAAAAGATAACGCTAAATAATTTAATCTCCATTTATTCTTTGACGCAAATATCATGTAAGTAGAGTTTTTATTTTTTTCTTACATATTTCAAACTATCCTTGTTCTATATATGTCAAAGTATAATTTGTTTTATTTGTATAAAATAAATAAATAGCAAAATTCAATTGTATATAAAATAAAATATTTTAATTTGAATATCTTAAAATTCAAATATTGGTAATTGGATAATATTTAGGTTTTCACTATATATATAGATGTATGTATTCACAAAATATTTGACATTTCAATAATCTTATTATTATATTTTTTAACTAACCTAAACGCTTGAGTTGTGCAAATTGGTGATCCAAGTCGTTCCAAGTAATTCCAAGTCGAGGCTCATCATCATCAGCTATTTTTATCCACTGCTGGATAAAAGCTTCCTCAAATGTCTCCCTGCCTGAATTAACGGATTTAAATCCCCCGAGTACCCCTGGATGACTGCACCCATCCAACGAATATCCATGCTCTGGACGATGTAGCCTGCCCATTGTTTTCAATTATATCAACCTGCTGTTCTTATGTAACAATATTATTGACAATATGTTCTTAATCATAAAATATTTAATATTTTTAAAATGGTAACTAGTTTAATGGAAAAAAAATTAAAACAATATTACAGAAATCACTCATCCATTTGATTGACCCAACGAAGAACGAGCACTAATCACAAACATACGTATAATATATACCGTTTTTCCATTTCCGTGTTGCCATAAACACTTCATTCCCGAATCGAAGGCTTATTTACATCCGTCATGATGACATCATCCACAAAAAAAACGTCTGTCACTATTTGAATTATTAGTTATTGTGGATGTTTAATTGTTTTATTACACCACAATTTCACTCTCAGAGTGTGGGGTCATATAACACACAGTTTCCGATAGACCCGCGATGTTAACGGCCATTGGCTGGGCGTGTGGGCGAATGGGATGCCGCAGATAAACCGCACCCCGGATATCACGTACTTCGTCAGAACTAACGCAAGCGATTGTAGCCCTCGCTCTTTCATCTTATAAGTACAATTGCATTGTAAGTATAATTGAAAACTGTCATCTAGTGCAAATATATTTAATTTATAAGATTTTTGAAATCAACTTTGTGGTTAAAATCCAATATTTTAGATTATTAACTTTATTTTATTAACCACTTAATGAATTAAATACATCTACTGGTTTCGAAAAATATAATTTTCTTCTTCAGGATGTCATTAACTAATTAAAAACAATATAACATGTCTTTGATTAGTTGATGACATCCTGAAAAAGAAATTGATATTTTTCTAAACCGGTAGATGTATTTAATTCATTAAATGGTTAATAAAACAAAGTTAATAGTCTAAAAATAAATATTTTTTATTTTATTTCGATTAACAACTGCATTGCGATTTGGCAAATTCTGAATTTTTTTACAAAATAAAAAAACATGTTTGGTTTTTCAGAACCATTTCCCTACAATCATGATATGAAACTATACGCAGATATAAATAACGTAATAATTTCCGCCGTTTGAGAATTTTATTTTGGTAAAGTGCATTCACTTCATATAAAAATATAATACCAATTTTGACATCAAAATTGATTAAATTTGCGTTCTTACGATTCACAGTTCAAATATCAACCGAGACAATTGTATGTAGTGTATTCATTTACATAATAATATATATTTTTAAATAATACGTCAATTATTTACATTAAATCATCTACATGACTTTTACAATCACTTCTTTTTTTTACAAATTTACCTTATGCCCAGCCGTTATGGCTTGTCAGCACATTTCTTATTCTACTCTTACAATTAGTACATCAAAAAAAGATAATCATAAAAGGTTATTTAACTGTTTGTGCCTATATTTCAAAGGTTGTGTTATTATGTAGAAAAGTCACTAAATCCTTTGATTTCCTTACCGGTTGGGTGATGGTCTTGATATAATCCGGCAGTTTGTTGGAGAGTCGTGGAATTAGTATGTATATATTATGTGTAAAATTCATCACTTAGCTTCTATTTATCTTCATTGTCAAATTATATCAAAAATCTAAATTCATCCTTAACGTCATCGACAATCTGACCAATTGCTGTCGTCGGTGGGGTACCTCGATCCCGTTGGGTGCGGTTTTGTCTCAGTTTTCGACGAGGCTTTGTTTCAGCGACAACGCGCAGGCGCGCGACCCGGGAAAGTGCAACGCGAGATGGAACAACCGCACCGCGAATAAAGCCAAATGCCACACACGATCGCTAACACTTTACCGACGAGGAGGGTCGTACACAGAGACGATTTCAACTCTTCCGTCTACAGTGCATGCAAAGTAAAATGTATTGATTGTGTGGTAGTTCGTGAGAATACACACACAGGTAACCCCCATTAATCGCGAAATTTCACTTATCGCGAAAATGACCAAAGCGTAACTCTCGATTAAAATAAACAAACGTCATGCAATAAATAAATATAATTAAACAGAATAATATTTTTCACTTTATGTCATGTTGCAAAAAATAATCTTATATACCTTGCTTTGCCTGTCTAGGCTGATTATATAAAATTTGTCGATAGCTGTCAAATTATAGTACTTATTCTCATGTACTCTTTGTTATTCTCTTTTTTATTTGAAATAAACCAAACAAGTTGCAAAAAAGTTATTAGAAAAAAATGGTTACTAATTACTTATATTTCAGATGGACAAGAAAAGGCACGAATAAACGTAATGCCTAGTATTTAATTATATTTTAGAGTCAAATGTATGAGTAAAATACTAAAAAAAATAAGCGGTTTGCATTGAAGAACTTTGTTAATTTGGTTTTTAAATATTGGTAATAAAACAAAATACATATCAATGTTGGTGAACAGCTCCATAGATTGAAGATGAAAAAAATGATTTTTACACTTCACTTTTCACGGGAACAAACGTCATTTTCTTGAGAAAAAAATTACAATCCATTAATTAGGATAAAGCCCGAACCTCTTCTCTTTTAAGACATTTAATGCCTTCGGATGTAACTGTATGACTGATCTCTTCGATGATATTTTGAATATCTTTTCGTCAAGATCAAATTTGTCAAATGGTGAAAGTATAATAAAATAGTAAAAATAGGTCGCGATATAGCGAATCCGCATTCACCGGGGGCGCGATACCATAAGTGTCGAGATACCATGAGCATCGCGATACAATAAGCTATGTTTATTCAGGGCTGTTTCAACGATTTTATAACACCTTGTGACTAACGTGGGCGATTAATACAATTCAACGGCACATAATGTTTATGAGAATTGCTTGCCCTTGAAACCACGAATGACGTTTAATGCTTACATAATATGCAACAGATAAAGAATATTTTTTATCCACAAATGTACTACAATATTTTACCTTGTTTTTACTCTGTTCATTTTTTAAAATCTACTTTTATCTTTTTATCATATTTTTTGCTTTTTTTACTTGTTTCTAATGTTTACATATTTTAACCTGCTTCTACCCTGTTATTACTTTTTACTCCATTTCTTTAATATACTCTTACTTGAATATTCTTTATTCAGTTCCTTACTTGTTACATATCTTTACGCTGTTCCTTACTTCTTACATGTCTATACTCTGTTTCTTACTTCTTACATGTCTTTAATACGTACTTACATTGTTACTTCGTTACTTTTCTTTTTTCTACGTGTCTCCTTTTGTTTTTTAATGTTTTAACTATTTATTTTGTTATAATTAGTCTATATCTTTTACTTTTTACTTCTACACATATTAGTTTTAAGGAATATTAAAAACAATAATAGATAACTAATGGAATGTAATGGCTACCTACCTCAGAAAAGGTACTTTATTTATTTTATTTGTAACTACATAATACAATGTAAATATCTGTTTGGACTGTGCCCGTCTCACTAAACAAATTCTGTGTCGAGACGGGCATAGTTTACAAGCAATTGTACAATTAATTATAATTACAAATAGTAGATAGAACTACATTTATTATAATATAATAGGTGTATATGAAGAACAATTTTAAAGTGAACTTAATTTTTGGATCACTTTGTAGCAATAATTAATATAAGTATGAGTCAATATGTTTGGATGAGTGCACCTATACTGGCTCTACCCATATTACGAATCCAAGTTTTAATATATAGTTTCATGTTTTTGGTTTAAATCTTTTAGCATTCGATTAAATAGTTTAGGTCCATAATATTTGTAGTTCTTTTGGCCATATGTTGTATGTGCTCTTGGGGTATGTAGGTTATTTGTATTTGTCCGTGTGGAAATTATACTTTGAGTTGTTTTAGTATGTGTCTGTTTGTATTTATATATGTATTTAAGATTAGTATTAATATATATTTGTCTTATATCTAAGACATCGAATTTATTAAAAACTTCGTCAGTGCTCGTTGTGATTGGGGGTTTTGAGGATAACTTTTAATATAATTTTCTGAGCTGCTATTATTGGATTAATTGCAGACATAGTCACTCAACCCAAGCAATTATACCATGCTCTATTATTGATTGACAGACAGCGTAGTACGCCAGTTTAAGAAGTTTTATATTAAGGAAATTTCTAAAAAAAATATATATATATTTTATTTGTAATGAGTTGTGTATGATGGTTCCATTTGAGATAAGGATCAAATATAATTCCTAAGTATTTAGTTTGGTCAGCACGTTCTATATAATTGCATTGACACGTATGTCGTCTGAGTTGGAACAATTGTGAACTTTTATTTTGTAAGCATACGAGCGTTGCCCATTTTCTTTTATGCTCGAAGTTAGATATTTAGTTTTATTGGTATTAAGTATTAAGGTGTTCAGTTCGAGCCATTTTTTAACAATACTTATACCTTTCTCGGCTTTTTTAAATACTGCTGACGAACAGTATCATCCGCAAAATAAATAACGCTTCCGTTAAAAGGGATGTTGCATAGGTCATTAATATATATTAAGAATAGTATTGGACCTAATATGCTACCCTGTGGGACCCCAAAGTAGATGGAAAGAGCATTGCTTCAAATTTCTTTAATACGAACACTTTACACCATGCGAGGAAAGAAGCGGCTACCGAGCTGGCATACAAATAATATTTAATACTTATTGCAGTTGCTGATGTATTTATTGTTAGAATCATTATATGGATGCAAGCTGTAAAACAAGATTATTTTGCTAATAAACGAAAATGAATGGAAAAAAAATATATATATGAAAGAGCAAGTAAAATATTTAATACTGCAAATGGTGTATCAATCTTGTAGTGTGAACGCAGTTATAAACGCAACCCTCGGTATTTGTCGGTATTTCCGAACACAAAATAGCGGTTACATGGAATGTGGGTTACTAATAATTTAAATTATATATATTTCTATTATATTTGGTCAAGGAGAACACATTTATGTTGTAAAGTTGCATTTTCAGAACATAGTTTTGTGATATTTTAATACAAATTAAATTAATCAACTAGAAAGATATACTGAAAAAATCGATGAAGTATTTAGTTGCTACCGGGATTCGAACCTTGACCTCTTTCTATCCGGGGATATTTTTTCGATAGATAAATTTTTTGTGTATATCTTTCTAGTTGAATAATTTAATTTGCACTATTATACTTTCTCCATGAGTCAATAGATACCGAAACACTAAAGCATTGAGTAAATAAAGAGACAAAATCTACCGGCTACCAGGTCTTCTTCATATCTGGACCCCAGTTGGCTACAGCGTCAAATTGTATTTTAAGAAAATAATCTCATTCTGACGATGATGGCTATAATAACAAAAAAAACACGATAATATAAATGTGTTTCAATTTCAATATAGAATACGTTGTATCAAAGGCTTCCCGAGAACATTAAAAATAGAACGTTTAAAATAGTGCATTAGAAAAAGTAGAAAACATTTACAGAAATATTGTGGATGGATAATATTATAATATAATATCAATAGTTACACTTTAAAATAAACAGATTTTCTGCAAAACAAATCCAAATAAGATCTCGTAATTATGCTATCACAATTATTTTCCTATTATTCACATTTTAATATATTGTAAAATTTTGTCAGATGTAATTACTCTTTTATTTTTCAAAATATATAGTCGCCTACAGTTTATTTCAATGTACCGACTGCGCCTGCTTTCCAGATACCGGAAAAATATGTAAATCAAACATATTATACACAATGGTGGTCAGTTATATTTATTTGTTTATTATTTTCTTTTTATAATATTTTTAACTTTTAAAACAGCTATTAATAATAATGCCCTCTCACTAGGATGATCATGTGTCGAGGTGGGCTATTATTTAAAAATAATTCAAGTGTTTATAAATATTTCTAACTACTTAATTTATTTTCTGATTATTTAAATTCACCTCACTGTTAAATTCTTAAACCATTGTATAATTAGATTCTTACATTTGGTTCCATTTATTGTATATTTTATTTCCATCGGCAGAATGCATTGTTTACATGTTATGCATTTTTTTATAAAATAAATAATATTCTTAACCCATTATCAAAACTAATACCAATATGAAATGTTACTCACGTTTCATAATAAAACGTATCTGTAATAAAACAAAGTAATATAATTATTAACAGCCGTCATAACCGTATCGTATAATTAATCGCGTTGTGTTTTCTCGGTATAATTGAGGTAGCCCAAAAGCGCCGCCATTTTCTCATCCTCCTCGTCGTTTCCGACTCCCAGCGGGTAATCCTCCACTTCGGGGAAGAAGACATGTTGTAAATAACGACAACTAGCCTCTCGGCCCAGCTCCCTGGAAGCTCTCACCGCTACGCTATAATTTCATCACCGCCACAAAACCGCAGCATCATCTTTTCATTTGCTATTTTTATTTTACGCAAAACTTTGTGAATCATTCGTGTAACCTTTGACGTCGCGGAATTCGTGAAGCGGATTTCATTCATAAATCCGCAGGTACGTTCGAATGACGAAAATTCGTCTCGTCAAGTATTGATGACCAAACGATACGCAATTAGCCAGTGGCGAGCGGTGGTTTTGAGTAGAACGAACGTGAAATTAAAAATAATTCGTGATTCATCTACATATACCTGCTATTTTTTTATTATTTCTTTTAATACATTAGACGTGCATTATAAACAATTGTATTTTTTATTTACACTTTTACATATACATAGATGTAAGTTTATAAATGAAAAATTAACCATTTCAAAAATTAATCAAAAACTACAAATTAATTATTTCAAAAATTAAGTATGATTAGTACTCTCATGGTTGTGTAAATATCGCCTGTGTGCGCTTGGGAATTAAAGAAGGAATGATATGAAATTATTACATTTATTAATGATATTCTAAGATTTAATCTGTTGCTTAACAATGCACTTTGTGAAAGTAGGTAGTCGGTATGTATTATCTTTTTAAATAACAATTTTGCGTAGATATTGACTAGGTACTGAAAACATAATGTTTACATACCTTGACGTGAAAAAACAACTTTTAATTTTCGAACCTGTGATTATTGGAGCTTTACTTACGAATTTGTTAATTTATAAAAAGTGTCATAAACTAAATTTGAAGTTTACGAGTACTCAATAAAACATGTACTCACCATGGTAATGAGTTTGACATATTTTTTTGCTCATTTAGTCGTCACATATTTTTCCATGATTACTACAGTACGCGAGGCACAAGCCAAGTTAAGATGTTAACAAATCAAAAAAATCTCATAATGATGTAATAATTGATGTGTGTGGAAAAAAATTGAGTATATAAATTATTAGTAACATGATACCCAGTTCACCAAACACCACTGACGGCCGAAGCTACTTATCTCACATTAACTTTCAGTCCAAACTGACTTGAATAAAAAATCTGAAAAGGGCAGACACGTCGCCAATAACACAGTTCGTCTTCTACGGGTCTTGTAGTTTTCTGGGTTGTTAACCCCGGCAGGAAACTTGACTGGACATCGAGGGGTGACGGTCCTCCATGCGTCTTCTGCTGACAGGCCGGAGCTGCAGCGGTCGTCGGAGCCTGGAAGATAAGGGAGATAAGGGCGGACATGGATGGTTGTGATTGATCTGGGTGGTCAAAATGTCCTTGATACCTGATGCAGTAATGATTGTAAGTACAACATTTTTATTCAATCATTTTTCTTTTACATCTTGTAATTTGGGCTGTCATTTGGTGAATACTGTTGGTGATTCATTTAGAATTAAGAAATCGGCGGACCATAACTGGTCTGCAGACCATAATCGGCAGACCAGACTCGACATGTGGCCGACGAGTCCAGCTAATACACAATTTTAAAGGAAATTAGTCAGTGTCAAAACGATTCGTGAGTTAAATAATGATCATGGTTTAGCACACAGCACTGATAGGTAAACAATTATTTTATTAATTCAATGTTTTTTCGGAGGCTTCTCGGGTTTCAATAAATTGCATTTTAAAAATGCGTAACATTTTATACGAGGTTCGTGGATGGGAATGTTATATATGAGAACGTTGTTAAAAATATTTTATATGTTTGTAGATAACAACGAGGAAGAAACATTTCCAAAAAACAAAAGAACAACATCTGAAAATTTAAAAAAAAAAATTATGGTGGTGGAGCGGGGCGAACTAGGAAAAAAATTACTTTTCAAGAATGGTTATTGGTCATTTTTATAATTTTTTTGTCAATAATATTATTTAATTTAGTAGTTAGAGACAAGCGCCTTTGAACGCTATAAAAATTATCTCAATACAATAACATCTCACCCTCCAAATTTTGTATACGTCGAAGTTATTTAGCGCCTGCGTATACCAAAGGCACCCTGTTCCCCCTTCCCTTAAATCCATATTTAGAATTATAACTAAATCTAAATCCCAAGCAACGCCGAGTAGGAATCATTGCTATATAATAAAGTAGTATATATATATATATATATAATATTCAGAATAAATTTTGCTGCTTTATATAAATATATTTAAATCAATGTTCTAAAGCAACTTCGTTAAGGAAAAAAAATCATCAAAAATGTTTAAAAACCTATAAAAATGGTATCTCAGCTAGTCCAATGGTCGTTTCATAATCTGCCTCTAAGCCTCCGAGTGTAACTTGAGACACCCCTAAATTAAAAGGGTGTTTCAATTTACAGGTAGAAGTATCGTCGCGATGGCCAGATATCATCTCGGCCCAGCTTCCCAGCCGTGGGGGTTATCGCTTCCAGTACCACTTTATTCATTTTTTTCATTTCGAATTTATACAAACCCCAAATACATTTTTATCTGGAATTTATTATCCCCCGCTTAAGTGATCAGGGTTCATCCGGCTTGTAAATCCTTATCGGAGGTGCCCGCGTGAAATATTGCGATTCTAATTTTGCCAAATTCATGAAGATGTCAATGTTGTTTAGTGTGCCGGAGACGACGGCTCGCCCCGCACAGGATTCATCCTTTTACTTTCACCAGACTCTACTTGTGGAAAATAATTTGCATCAGTGTTAAAATATTTCAAATATTATATATAACGTGAAATGTAATATATCCATTTATAACGGATTTCAAGTGCGCAATGGCACGACATGTAGTTCAGCACCTTCTGATGAATCTGTCCACGTGCTAAATATCTGGAGTCTTCCTTCAGATACTACTGGCTTAATATATAATGTTTGGGTGCTCGAATTTTTCCCGACAGGATGTTTCCGGATACGAATTTTGCGAACAGATTTTAGCAGACACTATCCATTCCGGACACTAATTATTCTGGACACTGATTTTTGCAAACAATGATAATTCTGGGCATAAATTATGCGTTTACTCTAATGTGACGTCCAACCGTAGCCTACATATGAAAGTATGAACTGCGCATTGGCAATGACGTGAAATATAAAAGTGAGATGCTGTAATAGAGATATGAGCATATTGCGACGCAGTAAAAAGATACATGGATGCGAATATGAATATAATAATATATACAGGAACATAAAAATATTTATAATCCAATATTTAGCAGCAACATAGTATACAAACATTGTTTTAAGAAAAGTAAAAATGGTAGCTTAGCAATGGATTGGAGGGTATGACTAACTCATTTACTATTTTAATAACACTATTGTATAATTTTTATAGCGCCATTTTCGTAAAAAATGTCACTTCAAGGGTGCTTAACATTATCCAATCTATACATTCGTGAAACCATTTTTTAAGTGTAATTTTTTTTTTATGTTTTAATATTTTTTGTGTTAGCTCGCACAATTCAAACAAAAATCGTACTAGAGATATTTCAAAAAAATATATGACATAAAAGTGAACTGTACGTCGTACTCGTTAACATGATAATACTTTTTTTATTCAGTACCTATAGACGTCAAATTCACATTTTCGAAAAGCCACAAAACTCATATATTGGAAAATTAAAAAACTTCTCAGTAGGTTGAAGGGTAAAGAAATTATTCGTGAATTCAGTATCTTCATGATAATTAAATACCTACATGAACATTGTAACTAAAAATAATACACACCAAGTATCTACCTGCAGTAAGAAAGTAAGTTTTGTGTGTATTAGGCAAAGCAACCGTTTTCAAAATAAAATTTTAAAATGTCGAATAAAATATTTTAAAAATCATTCCTTCCTTCCTTCCTTCCCAGTAATCTGTATAAATAACACGAACGCAGTGTTTTCACATAACCATGAGAGTACGAATTATAATGATTATTTTTTTCATTTATTAATTGACTTATAATCTGTCTGGAATTCCTGATTTTACTGGACTGGTAAGAATAACAATTCTCTGTTCTCCGGCATCTGAGGTGCAATAATCAGGGGTGAGTTTAAGGATTGTATAAGTTGTAAATCGTATATAATCTTTATTTTTTCTGTGCTTGGTTGGTTGTCTTTATTAGCAATAGTTTTGATTTATTCATGTATATTACTATATTTCTTTAATATTTTTTTAAGAATTGTGCTTAGAAGCTATCTTTTATTATTCCCGCTCATCAGACTTATATCTTATATCCTTCTATCAATCCACAAACCTAATAAATAAAACAACGAAATAGTAGTTAACATGTGTGTACATAAATACTTCACAATTTTCACATTAAAATAACAAACCAAATGAAACATCAAAATTTATATCTCTTGCGAAAGTTTGCAGATAAATCAACAATCCCAAAAACAATCGTAAAAAACCAGGGTATTTATAGGTTTGCTTCACTTCTACGGTCATCGAGAGATTTATCTACCCACAAGATGCAATCTGTCCTCGCAGCATAGGTAGGTCCTTGTAAATCTAGCACCGGACACCGATCCGGGATATCTGTACCAATTAGTTGTGGGACTTTATTTTTCCCAGAAACATCCCTGTCGGTCCCTGGAAGAAATGGAATGTGGGGCCTAATTGAAGAGACACAATTTTGACACCGGTTTTGTGTCCTTTTTATTTAAACACGTTTATTTGTTTATGATTTCTGATGATCAGTGATGGAGACGAACTATTTGTGTTACATTAATTAAATATTTCATTTTGTTGCGATGATCAGAGATTCCCGACTTCCTTATTCCATACACACTCGCAACAAATCCCTGTATAATAAATCACTTTTTTAGTACTCAGATTTACTTCATCAAACAATAAAAATATTTGAATCAGTAATGCAAATTTTAAATAAGACGTGTAACGATTAATTTTTTCAACTCGTTAGAATTTCAAGATAATTAAAAATATTCAATCTTGTGTTATAAAAATAATCATAACCATTGTCGAAAATTAAACATTATTAAACAAAAATATATAATATTTTTATTTATTATCTTTGTTTTATTAACCACTTAATTAATAAAACAAAGATATTAAATTAAAATATGAATTATAACCACAAATTGCTAATATTTAAAGTATAAAAATATATTAATATATAAAAGAAGTATGTATATAGATACATATTACATTACGTAGATAAATAATCAATAATCAATAACAAATACATAAAAATATCTTGGATAATATACAGTATAGTTACAGGGAAGCTCACTTAAAAAGTGTGTTTAATAGTATTTTTATTTATTTTATATGTTTGTTTAATATACCATTCGACGCCCAAGAATATATACAACGTTGTGGTATTCATAACTCAGATCTACCCAAAACCGATATACAGTGCTATTGCAAGGGTGGTCTCATATAATCTTCGTACTATTATTATTGTATATTATCTCAAAAGTCCGTGCAATTACGTTATCAGCAAAGACACAAACCCCCCTTTATCGTATTATTTAAAAGCAAGCTTTTTAAATAATTACCACTAGGCCGCGCATGACTTACCAGAACGATTACGATACGTATTTGACATTGAAACAACATTGAAAAATAGACTTTACGAAAACTAAACTAAATTAGGATTTGTTCATACATTGCCGTCATTGAAATCATAGGTCTATTTAGAAATGGGCTGCTAATATATTAACAAGGGGCTCGCTCATGTCTCCCTAACCCTCTCTAACTTACTCCTGGTCCCGCTTCATACATACGTACACCATTCATGGGAAGTAAAACAAAATGTAAAAAGGTACCGGTCGAAAATTAATTGCGACAGATTATAGATTGTCGCATAAAAACACGCGTCCAGGTATAAGGAATATTTATGTTCAAGTCGAGGATCAATTTGTCTGCAGGGACGTTTTTTTGGGCCGCCCATGTGCCGCGCCGTGACGGAGCAGCGCTTTATGGCTCACCCGGTCTATGATACACCTATAAAGAACGGCAGACATTTACACCTTAATTTTAATACTGTATAAATATCTTCTCATACAATACAATCTGGCCATTGGTGTCTATAAGCTTCAACTCTGGCATTAAATTAACTGTTCATTCTCAAGAGTAGTCGATAAAGCGATCGCGGTCATGATTCTGCACGATCACTCTTCCATCTCGGATGGTCCTCTGTCCTCTGTCCTCTGTCCACCTGGAGTGAGCTGGCGGTAGCAGTCCAGGCTTGATCCACCGAGTGCATTGGGGGTAGATCTTTTAACAGTCCTTCGAACTGTCCGAAAACCTCAAAACTGATATACATTATAAATAATAAAGTAACGTACGAGACACGATGAGATAAATATCAAGATTTTGTTGAGATAAATATCAGTACCTGTGTCGAGATTTTTATCTGGAAATAAAACTCAGAAATCAACTTGTGAGTACACGACCTTCAATACGTGTGTACAAACATTACATGTAACCATAAGTTTAAACAAACAGAATGCATTAAATTATTACAACCATTAATTCCGTTTCAACCGCTAGTGGATAGATTCAAATTCTCCCGACTGACGAACGGAAACAGTAATGAACAATGACATTCGATGTTTAACGTACGAGTGTGAAATGAGGTGCAAGACAATGAATGTTTAAGGCATGTGTACACGGAGACTACATTAGGCGAGAATTGTCTCGAATTAAAAATCTCATCCGTAGATACATTGTATTGAGAACATTCTCGTCAATTAACCAAACTTATGGATATAACATATTTAATAAAGCTCAACAAGATTAAGGATGGTAGGATTTATCTAAGATAGATTATAATAATCATGGATCATGGTGATTCAGAACAATCATTCAATGAAAAAGGTATTTTTTGAAATAATTACTACAACATTCAATACATTTATAATACACACAAATAATAGTTTACATTGTGTTACATATGTGGAAATAAAACACTTGTTTATTTATTCTACTCAAGACGAGATTCGCCTTGTAAGGGCATTATCAATCTAAGAATTTAACAGTTTACATTAAGTTCATTCAATGCAATGACGGTAGCTCGATACGGTAGCTAGTCTCGATAGGAACATTTCTTCTTGGGTCCGGGAAAAATCTAAAATAAATTTCCGAAATAAAAAAGAAAATGTTAAATAATGCATAAATTAAATTATAAAATAAGCAGAGAGAAAAAGTACAAAATAAATTAAATTAAAAATTGTTTAAAATATTCAGGAGAAAATATGAAACTCAAATTGCCAAAATTAATTTTGAAACAAATTAGAAAACGTGACGTAATATATTTCAATCGTCGATTATTTTAAACAAAATCAGACTTTAATCTGTCACAATAATTATGAATACAGAGATCAGACGGAAGACAAAACGGAAGAAGTTTATCGAGAATTGAGAAATTGTAGTAACTAACTAACTAACTTGCCATCGCGCTGTTCCCTGCGGGGGTAGACAGAGAGGATAGAGCGCCACACTCGTCTGTCCTGACACACAATTCTCGCCTCATCCACATTCATACATGTTCTCATACAAGCTCGCCGATTGTAGAGGCTTCTAACAGAACCATTCTCCAGTATCTAGTTTAACTGGTTGTGCCAAGTCTTCCGCGGACGTCTTTTATTTCTAGTACCCATCTTTCATATATCTTTCTTACCATTCTCCTCTCAGTCATCCGTTCCATATAACCAAACCACATCGAGTATAGAAATTGTAGTATAATTTAGTATTGTATGTATTGTATGTTCAATGATTTTGAAAACAAAGTTAAAGTTTTTATAACTATTAGTTTCCCATCATTATGGACGGGTTATTTCTAGTTAATTATTAAGAGAACCACTTTACGGATATTTGAGGCAGCTACCAGTAGTGATGGTAAATCGTTATGTGACTGTGATTGTGTCGATGATTAGTAAGTGAGATTTAACGATTAAGCTTTAACTGTCGGAGGCTTACTTTCTACTGTACCAGTCATTGCTCGAAGAATTACGTTAATTAGTTATCAATCATTGTTACAATCGAACTTAATTATTGTTTTAATTACCGACAAGTGGTCTAGTACAATACAACCTACCAATTAACGTAAAGAAGTGCCTAATCAGAGATATTCTTAAAATTACTTAAATACGTATAGTACCGATCCGGAGATGATACACGTCCGCTACGCCGCCTGGTGATGAATTATGTGGACGTCATTGTATGATTTGAAACTTTGTTCTTCTTTTTGATCGATTCACTCTATTAGTACAGTATCTTACAGAATCTTTTCTAATTATCTGTCTCTATCTTATACATTCCGAAAATAGTGCCGGTGGCGGTCTTGACCGGTTGTATCCAGCGTGTTGGGGATCGATCCCTACCTTACGTAACCTTGTTAATTTTTTAAATATCTGTCTAAGTTTGTTTTAAAATGGTCAACCTTGGTCACGATATTTCGTTATAATGTTAAAAATATGTCTCTGTAGTAACACAGTTTGGTTAGGATACAATTTATATGTTTAATGTAGGTATGAGAAGTATGCAGGGAAAATCAAAACAGATGCAAATATTTCCCACGTTTTATATTTGTAAATAAATCCAGATATAAAAAACACATTCGCGAAATTCCCTTAATTTAAATTTACCATCGCGATCACGGCGAGCGCATATCTTCGGCAATGCGCACATTCCTTCGTACTTCTGGCATTCCCGTGCGAGACAACACCATCTGAGAGCGAATTCAGATCCTGGACGGACCGGGAGAATATCCAGTTACCGGTCACCGGTTACCTACACCAGCACAGCGGCGGGGACTTTGTGATGCGATACTATTTGAAGATGAATTTCTTTCGAAACGTCACATTGTGATGGCGCCATTGAAGGGTTGATGCACAACAAGCGCAGGGGTTATTTCCTAACTTTTTACTATTACAAAATAATCTTCATCGGATTATTATGAATTCAGATTCATCTAAAAACAATTTAATTATACTTTTTATAATATAATATTCAGTTTTAAACCACTTTATTATGTACATACACGCTAATATACTGCTCCTCTTTCCTCTTAACCTTGGATGTAAATATATGTACTTAGGTTAGTCTAAACTATATTATATTGTTCTGAAGAAGGTTGGGTTTAACCGAAACTAGTTGACACAAGTGATTGTACATAATAAAGTTGTTTAAAAGTAAACATTATATTATTTAATAATAATATCAAGTCACAAAGTGTTTGTTTTTTTTGAAAATATACTTTTTATGTATATTTTACACATCTTGTACCTATATTCAACACATCCATGTCTACCTCATTAGACTACGATCCTTAAAGACTAATGCATGTTTTTTTATGAATAACAAAAACAAATAGTCACTTATTTCAAGTATAAACATAAACATACTTAGTGGTTATGGAAGGTTATACGTGATGTGAGTATAGGTTATGTGAACAAAAGATTTTTCCAATTCTTAGTAATTATACGTCAAACTGACTGCCTAGAAAAGGAGATTATCCTGAGCACAACTTTGGGCCGATAAAGATCCAAAAAAATGCCACAGCGTTGCATCCAGCTAGATGGAAAGACTCTGGAGTCAGCTGTGAGGGCGACCCGGGACCGGAACTTACGAGCCGAGTCTCACCTGATTGAGGCCACTATATGTCAATACTGACATGAAGGATGATAAAAGAAAGAAAGTTGCCAATAAAAGCCTAGTGGCGACGCTGTATAACAAAGTACTTAATACTATCATTTGAATATATTAAAAACGAAAGAAAACACCGCTAGACTAAATTATACTATAAAACCTGCATAGCCAAAATCTTGTTATGTACATCGTTTGTATGTATAACTTGTATTGAAATTTAATTCAATAATTAATGTTAACATGTGTAATGATAATAAAATTCTAACAATTTCCAGGACCCTGATTTGACCCATACTGCTCTTCAATTTTAGTGATTGATTCTGAAATTGTTTTATATTTAGACAAAGATGGATTGAGAAATATAAATAGATATATGTATAACTAAAAACTCCCCCTACTTTTTGGATAATTATCGCTGAAAATTAAATCAATCTTTAATCGTCGGCGATAGGTTATCGTTCCAAAAATGAAGAATAGATTGATGACTCAAGGTGAAAATATTTTGCATTTGGACAAGAATGAATAGATATACTGGTAAATGAAAAAAAATCGAATTATCTTTATGTGTTCAAAATCATGATACATAATTTACTACAAACGGTAACCTCAATGATACTTAATTAACTACAACCCTAATTAAAATAATTAAATTGTTAAGATGTTCTCTTAAATGAGAACACGACAGCCCTTCCCTACGCAAAAAATGACGGCGAATTAAATACAAAGGCTGCGCATGCGCGATACCTCACACGAGGAACTGCCGAGGAGATTCGTTATGACTTACGAAGCAGATTAGCGATCTCAGCGACAGTTGCAGCGGTGTCGGTTGGTCTTTACGAGGCGGCTTACTACCGGGCACAAGCCTAGTGCGACTCTCCTGTATCAAATCCCTTTGCTCGCGCGCAATGCCGCGCGACGGCTTACTGCGAAGGGAAGGGAAGGGAAGAATTCGAGTTGCGAGATGGACATCTTGATGCATGGCTCGAGGCAAACGGGGACTGTTATTTATTCGTCGCTCCTCGTACACATGAGCACATTTTATTTTTGACAAGTCGTAAAGTCTTATTTTCACAGCGCAGGCCATGTGACGTTAACGATACTGGGTTATTATATTTGATTTAACCCGAAACATTCTATACAATTACACACTGCCATCAATGTTTCCTATTATTTTTCTTGTTGCGCAGACTTTTCTGCGCAGCAAAGTTTTAACGGTTTTTTCTAAAGCGAATTAAATATTTAAGGGGCGGTACTTCACCTTATTAGAACCCTTTAAATATTTTGAAATGAAGTCGCTGGATGTGAATTTTAACTGGTTAATAAAACAAAGTTAACAAATTAAAATAATGAATTTAAATTGTTCATGGTTTAGTATACTTTAATTTAATTTTTATTTTCTAATTTATATTAGCAAGTTGTGATATTAATATGATTTTTAAGCGATGAAAGTGTTTAATATAATGACAGAATAATGTTGTAAACTTTATTTAGTCATTTATCCCATTGTCCTCTTTGAATCACGCATAGGGAAATTAGAAAGAAAACTGATACATTACACAGTGTCAATTTATTTTGAAATATACGAATTAGATAGCTGATACGTTTATTTCAACTTTACATATATGTATTATTTGTTTTGAATTTACATTTTTAAAGTTTATATACCTAGGTGTTCTTGTTTCAAAATATTCTAAAGAGAACCAGAATCTGTATGTTAAAGTGTATGGTATTCTTCATTACACTGTATAGAATGGAAACATGTTGGATACCTTCGAGATGCGGTGATGAAAGGGTACAAATATCTTAATCCTACATTATCTTTATCTTGATTAATAAAAGCTTTCAACGGCGTGCAAGAGAAGTATTATTGTGTACTGTATACATATTGTATACATGTTGCAAGAACGACGAAATTCTCGAAAAATTCATAATCACAGGGACAGTTAAGACCGGGAGAAATGGAGACATTGTACACCAATTACTAGAGAAGCATGACGCTCGGTATCGATGAACATGAACGAGACATTTCTTAAATAGAAAACAAAAGTCAATTTCTAGTATCAGAAATTTAAAAATCGGAACACTGTAATGCTGCTGTACTGTAATTATTTAAATTATTACATTTTCTCAGAGACGCCATCGCATACACGTCTTTTGCGTCCAATCATCCAATACCAATCACATTCACACCAGTCAGTCAAGGGTAACAATTTATGTATTCATAATTAATTATCTAATTAAGTATACGAATATTATCGCAATTATTGACGTCATTTTAATTTTGTTCGTAGCATAACCAATAGAACTTCAATTTTGCAACTGGCGCATCTCGAGCCATCGGCATGTTAATTTTTATTGGTGTTAACTCATTAGACACGCACGTACTAAAACTATAACAACCCGAAATTACCCCGAGCCTTCCCGGAAGGCAGTGATCTGCTCTCAAAAGGGTTTTTTAAATGCTCATATTTAACTTGTGTTAAAATACAATGAGAGATGATTATTATTTACTGATCTGTATAATTGGATAACGATTCCTCCAGCATTTCTAGATATGATACAATAATTCAATATAATACACTAAATCAACTATCACAATTAATCCCTGATTAAACAGCTCCATTTCTTATAGCCCGTGTCCACGATGATCTTTCAGTGAGACCTTGATCTCCGAGAGTCGGTAAAGATACGTATGTATTTGATGTGTCCTTCTAATCAGGGATTAAAGCACGTGGAATGATAATGTATCGATTGCTTCGCGCTAAATTCTATACTGTTCTTTAAGCGTACTCGAGTCGAATCTCCGAGACACCTGTGGAAGCGTTCCTTTAGAATTTAATAGATATAACCACTCGTTAACATTCTGTGAGTGTAGGGTGTAAAATGTTTTAAAAATGATTTAAACAATAATATTTTTGTATCTACGAGAATATTTTAAATAAATACGGTATTAATTACCTATAATATTATTATTTAAGTGCAAAAAACAAAATGTGTTATATTTGTTAGGAGTTTCAATTAAAAATCTATTAACAAATTAAATTAATCAATTAGACAGATATATAGATAAAATCTATGCATCGAAAAAATCTTTAGATACTACCGGGATTCGAACCTGAACTTTTTCTATCCTGGGAATGCGTTAACCATTTTCAGTAATCGTTCTCCAATTTCGCTATAGCAATCGAATACATTTACGACAAATTTTGAAATTATATTCTATAATATTTCCAATTGATACATCTACTATTCCATTTTTAAAAGCAATTCACTTTATATTACAGAAAATCTAAAATACCTTTGAGTAAACCCAATAATTTCACAATCCTCATCATCACAGCAAAAAAAATATATTATTCTTCTTCTTTGTCGTATGTTCACAGCTGAGCGTCGTAAGTATCTGCAACTTGGTGCACAATATGTCTGCATTCCTCCCGGTCTTGAGCTATGTTGATCAGAGCGTTTAAAGAGGACGTTGTCAACTCCATTATTTGGTTTATTCATCTTGCAGATGCCATCCTCTTCCTCACTTCCCCTTAACTCATCGTTTATTCTGACAACGTGACCTTTCAAATCTTTCTCTAATCCTTGACTGCTAGATGATAGACATTTGCACACCTTGCGGTTCGCGGGATACATAGCATCCGCCTCCAACATCACATTTCGAATGCTTCCAACATATTCCTTTCCTTTTTTCTTAGTATCCATGTTTATATTCCACACAGTGCTATGGAGAATATCAAAGACACAGTATGCAGCACTAAATACATTATTTTCTTAATTTTATTCACAAAATATATCAAATGTGTGTTTTTGTTTTATACATACAGTATTTTTCTTTGTAGATATTGAAATAGTTACGTTACGTTTTTTTTTTATAAATTCAACATTTAATATAAATTAGCCAAATGAGTGTAATCATACGATATAGACGGCACGGCGCCAATCTCCAAATTGCAACAAAGTCGCCATAGATGATTATTGTAAGAAAACTAATTAAAAGTCGATTAAAGTTTGCGCATTACTCGCTTAGAACCTGTTATTACGCGCCCCGGGCCCCGCCCGGGACCGCACCGCCGTGCCACGGTCCGGTAGGTGACCGACTTTACCACTGATCTAAAACAATACAACTCTGATTTACGTCTGACTGGAGTTGGACTCGATGAAGTCAAAAATAATGTGCATTATATATTTTTTTGAAAAATTATGCTTTTCTTAACGTCCTTCCTTCACATTTCTGATGCATCGTTGTAATGAAGTATGATATAATTTTATTGGAATGAGCGCAGTGCATATTATGAATCACTACTCTATTTACTATCTTATTAATTCCGGAGACGTTGACCAAAGCAGTGAGAGCTAATTGCTTTCAGCTAGTATTAACTAATCAACGGATTACGGAATCGAAACGAATATCATTTAGATAGTTTCAGAATTTGTATACCCTTTAAGTTTAAAAAATATCAGTAAGTTACTTGCAATATGACGTGCTTGTAGTCTAGTGGTTACGGTTCTCGCCAAGTGATCTAGTGGTCGGGGGTTCGAGCCTCGTTCCAAGAAGCCACCAAGTTATATAATCGTTTAACTTAGTTTTAAAAAAGCAATAATATTGATGTAACACGTATTTCGTGTACGCACTACTTATTATCTCTATTTTTTTTTAATACATGGGTATATATATAATCTCATCATATAGTATTTATATAATTGTATACTAAATATCTACTTGTACTTGTGGCAACACCGAACATGCAAGAAAAGTCAGCTGGAGGCTGAGATAATAATGATATACCTATATCATAGTGTTGTCCGTGTTTATTGCTTAACCTGTATTTTCGCTGAATATTTCCATTAAGGAGAAGAATCTTCCAATATTATCTATATCATTCGCAATAAGTTATAAATGTGTATGGCTACAATTATTATATGTATATTTTTGGCATAAGGCTGCCAGAATAATAGAGAGACTGCTGCGATTAAAGAACGAGATCCTCTCTCTTCCCTAATAAAATCTGGAGACTGTGAGAAAAGTGTTTTATTATTATTTACATACACGAGTATACGTGTATTTTTATAATATTTATTTATAAAATATAGTTCTATGGCGGATTGAGTATAGCACTAATAATTCAATCCTTCCGAAATATTTTTTTTCTTCTTATTATATCAAATATCTCAAGCACAATGTTTTCCTGTCCACGTATAATATATGTTTTAAATCCAAGACGCACACGACTTTCGACCAGGAAATGTAAAGGTCGGCTCACACTCGCCGCCGGACGGGTTGGCTCCCGCCGTTACGCCCACTAATTGGCGGGCTTTTAAAGCGAAATAGCCCGCCAAAACGTACAAAAGGGCTGAGAACACTTTTGATAATTAACGTTTGGTCATTTGGGAGATTAGTTAGTTGGCGGGACTGCAAGTTTATCTTTTGTAACGTGTTACTGTGTAACTAGTCAGTATTTTTGCCTTAAAAATACTTGTTTCCATTCGGGTAGTCCTACGCTATGTTAAACTATGTTGAGATACAAAGTATGAATTTTATTTTATGGTTACAAAAAGTAACATATTAATTACCCATTTGCGAATATCTACAAATACTCACCACATTCAAGGTAGGTACATAATTTTATTTTACTAAAAAAATGTTTACAAATTTATTGTTAAAAGTAAAATTTACAAAAAATATTGGAAGAAAAAGTAAATAAAGTCTTTAATATTATTCTTCTTTGAAAAGCAACAGAGCGACCGTTGTCACGATTCTGCCAAATAATTATTTTCATTGGTGGCTGCTTGAATTCACTCTCTCTATTTTGCACGCCCGGGGGAATTTCTAGAGCAGTCCTAGAGTGTTGGAAACATCCTTGACCAAGCCTACCCAGCGCCAGCACCTTGTGGATCGATCTCGTGGCCGTGTGCACCATCGAGTCGAGTGACGTGGTCAAAGTATTATATTACAGGATTTGCAGCTGTAGCAACAGTGGGCAAAAATTCTTTCCATTTTTTAATTCTTTTTTTTATCTTTTTCTTCAATCCACGTCCATCCATTGTTAGATAAAGGCTTCTCGTAATGACAACCATTCCTCTGTATTCTCTGTAATCCGCATTCAGCTCCTTCCTGCGATCTTTATTATGCTATTGTAGGCGACCTGCACCGTACAGTACCTGGCTATCAATCCAGACACTTTTGACAACCATATCAGCTCACCTGGTACCCACAAAAATGCAGATGTCAATACATCGATACGAGCACCTCCGGAAAGCCAGCCATTTATCCGTAGTCCATCTCTACAGAAACACCTCAAGTGAGCAACTCCAGGAACGAACTTTAATTGTGAAAATTAACTTTATACTCGTGCACTTTCAATTGTGAATCGACCCGCAATAAACGCTAACTTTTTAAGTCCAGTTTTAATTAAATACCTTACTCTAGTCACGGCATATATATTCACTCGCACATTTCACATTCATGTACACTCTGACATACATCCGCATGCGTGAGAACTGAAGAGAGATAAGTCCTTCAATCTCACCGTATACAAAACCTTTCGGTCTAAATTACATAACCTTTTAAAAGTCAGCCATTCCATCCGAGTAACTTATTATTAACTGATAAAGTTAACCCCTATGTTGTCATCATCATCATCCCAACAAACTGGGGGGCGACCCATACTTCGGCTTCCTCAATTCCATCATGTATTTCTTTTTTCAATTTTATCAAAACATTTGTCCATTGAGCTATCCAAGATAATTTGAACAATCGTGTTTATCACCACATCTCAATAGTGTTAACTTTCCATTGACGAAAGTTCTTTGAAGGCAGCATATTTTTTTCTGTTGTCAAAAAGATCGCCTTAAACTAACAGGTGTGGCCCGATTTCCGAGTGTCCAAATTTCGGTACAATAGATCAAAATGGGTAAAATCCATAACTTTTGTTCGATTGTTTTGAGGTAGTGTAGAACATATGTTTTCATTTCCCAAATACTGTCCAGCTTAGCTACACAAATCTCTCGATTGGTTTAGTAAAACTGCGTGATATTAAGTTGCACAATTTGACTAGGATGCACTGCATAGATTTGTAGTAGAACGAAAATACTATCCCATAACCAAAGGAATGGTTACCTTTAGGAAATTTTGTAGTAAGCTGGAGAACGAATAGACAGAAGTGGCGTCCATTAAGATAGGCCTCTGTCCCGTTGATTTATATACGAATTAGAGGACGAAACCAGTTCTTGCTGGACTAGGTATATTACTACGCATTTAGAAGAAAGATATAGTAAACTTGTGGAAACTGCTTTTTAGAATGTAAAACATACCTATACAGAATACACACATTTTTATATTACACGATTTAAAATATGTTATTTCTGTAAATACAAATTGCAATAATTGTTATTGCCAGTGTGTTAACAGGTAAAGGTGAGTTCCCGAGCTGCGTGGGCGGTGATAAGCCAATGAGAGCCGAATGAAGTATTGAGGTTGAGGAGCGCCTGCGCCGTGTGAAGCGGCCTTTGCTAATTAATCAGACGCTTTTTCGGAGAATTGGCGCCAAATAAATAATATTTCAATATGAGAACAGAACGCTTGTTTTAAACAAAGAGTCGTTAAAATGTTGCTAGTGATTAACTAAGTATACATGGAATATATGTAACTTTGTATAATTGACGTACTTGTTTAGCCCAGTGATGAAGTGGTCGGAGGTTCGAGCTTCGTCCCGGGAGTCTAGCAAGTTAGTCCCGCTTTCACGACACAATCGCTTAGATTACTTTGAATACTGATATAACTATTTTTTATTTTTTTTAATGTGTATATAGTTTAGATAGAAATGTTCACTATCTTTGGTTTAACAATCATCAGACTATATAAAATATGTTCTACAGGTTTACTTAGTGTTAGGTATATTAGTATTAAAAAAATATATTTTAAGTCATTATCAAGTTCTATATGCACTGCCAGAAGGAAGATAACCCATGGAACTTTTCAAGAGGACCAGGAATCCGCTAGCTGACGTTAGATTGGGACAAGTAAATCTTTCACAAAGGTTTAATCGAAATCTGATGAGAACTGTGGGAGAAATCTTGTCAATTATAATATTTGTATCTAAACTATGAAACAAAAAATGAAATAAAACATTACGTGACCATGAAGTTAAGTGACCTTGCGGTTGCTCAGCCATACATATAGAAAATCTATTTTCGACAGAGTAAATAATGAACAAGTTAGGGCCAAATGTATGTAGATCTATTGTAACATTGTCGATAGAATTAGGACGTCGAAATTTGACGCAGGAATAGAGAACGTTCGCAAAAGACCTGGTAAGCTATATACATGTACATACTATTAGAAGCTTCAGCAATCGAAAAGTGCTCACATTAGTACAAAAGGATGCGCCGTTCTATCCTCTCTACCTACCCCTGAGGTGAAACGATGTAATCGTAATTATTTACCAGAATTATTGACTATATTATTTACCCGAAGACAAGATATGGCCGTGCACCGCACCGCCATTCTTTAATAGTCAGCAGCTAGGAACGTGTAGCATTCTAGAAGTACGGCGAGGAATATAATTCAAAATTGGAAGAAGTGAAGTGGATCAGGTCCGCAGATGATTAAAGCTACACCGTTCAAAGTGATTATTTTATATCTTCATATCCTTCCTCGTCTTTATTGTATTTTGTTTGTTCGCTGCTTGTTTCTATTCTAATCCTGCTTTTTACCTTGTTTTGCTCGATTCTTTTATTTGCTCTACTCTGATATTTTTACCATATCCTCACTATGCTTTTTTTACTTATTTCTCGTGTCTACTTATTTCAGCCTTCTTCTACCCTGTTTTTCTTCATTTCTTTAACATATTCATACTCTAACGTTCTTTATTATATTCATTACTTTTTACATATCTTTAATCCATACTTAAATATTTACTTCGTTGCTTGTATTTTCTCCTCTTTATTTTTACTATTTACTTTGTTTGAATTAGTTCTTACTTTTTGCTTCTTACTTATGCACATATCAGTTTTCAGGTATATTAAAAACAATAATAAATAACTAAAGAAATCAAATGGCTACCTACCTCAGAACAGATACTTTGTATGCACCTTTTATTTATATATATAAAATAAAAAGTAAATATATGTATAAAAACATAATTCACCAAAAAAATATATCATCAATGAATAAATATATATATATATATATATATATATATATATATATATATATATGTATCATCATTGACATAAAAAAAAACGTCAAATTCAAAGGACATTATGTGCGGTTGGAAATATGACCGCAATGTATTTTGGGCAGTTGTTTCGGCGTTCGTATGGCTCGGAAACAAATGATTATACTATAAGTATGTTTTTTGTTATATCAATGTCGCCGAGCTAACCACACGCTTCATCTCCGTCCAAAATTTTACCCCAATTCCGAGCATATTTTGTATCGAAGAGACGGATCCTTTCAATTGTGGTTATTTACGGCAATAAAACACAGGATACAACAATTTAATTATTAGAGGTATCTATCCGAGGTTCTTTCATTGATTGATTTCGACCTAAGTGCTAGGAAACGCGTGCGATTTTCTTTGAAACAATTGGACCTTTTTTTATTTGCACATTATTTTCCAGGTAAGCTTGCCAACTTAATTATAGACCGCAAACTCATGCTGACGATTTAATGTATAAAAAATTGGACCTTGAAAATCAGTAACATTGAAAGAACAACGCGTTGCTTTGTTAAATTAAAGTTATTTATTTATTCTACTAACTAATTGTGTTGTTTCGTTCGTTTATTTTTGTTATTTTATTTTTACTAGGGATAACTATTGCTGTAGAAACGTTTAATGAAAATTATTATTTTAGTAAACGAGGTGACAATATAATTCCTGGAATGATCGCGTAGTCGCCCATATCGCCCATATCGCTGTGACGTAATTGAATCGAAATCACGTGAGCATTCATGTTTGAATGCGTTTGAACTAATACGTGCGTTAGTTTCAAGCAGATAGAGTCAGTTGTTAGTTAGCTATTGAGAAGGAAACGATTATCTGCATGTGAATACAACTGAAATGATAATGAGCCCACCTCAACAAGCATTGGAATAAAAAAGTGCTAGAATGGGGGCTTCATATTGAAATACAAATTTAGGGAAGTCTTCCACCTTGTTAGACTGAAGATGTGAAAGGTCGCAGGAAGCAGCTAGATGCGGAGGGTAGAAGATAAAGGGGAATAGTAGAATGAATTAAGATGCTTTTAATAAAGCTAATTTATAAAAATTACTAATAAATTCTAATTTAGATATAATAAAATAAATTTTAGAAAATCAAGACATTGTGAATTGATCAATATGAAATTATATTAAATAATATTGATACAAATTAAATCTATTAATTATATAAATATACATAAAAACATTTTTGTTGCTACCGGGATTCGAACCGGGATCTCTTCCTATACGGGGAAATGCATTACCGATTATGTTACACCAACACAGTAAGTTGACGATAAATTTTCGAACTCGATGTAGCACTTTCAAATTGATACATCTGTCGTTCCATTATTTAAAAGCTATCTTCTTTATATTTACGAAATCTTAAACACCTTTGAGTAAAATTCGATAGGAGACATCAAAGTGAATTGATAATTCATTTTTATTCATTTTTGGAAACATTAATACAACTTATATATGTTTTAAGGAGAACACATTCTTATTGTGAAGTTGTGATTTTTCAGAACATATGTTCTGAAAAAACAAAAGAACGTGTTCTCCTTAAAAAATAATTTTGAAGTTCAAAAAATAAATATAACATGATGTGACGTTTGAATTAGCGCGCCGAGTTCTGGGTAGCCTACTTTGCCGACTTATGATGAATGGCCGTTAGGCGTCAGTGGAGCCGCGCTCCGAAGGAATATGGCGGCGGAAGGTGTGGAGATTAAGAGTAAGATCAGCATGGTGGACCCAGAGATAGATGGTCCTGGTCCACCTGCGGGTTGCAGAGAGACCCCGCTGCAACGAGCAAGGAGATCGATGGGTGTTATGGATAAAACGAGATAGTGTCCGGTCTATCTCTTGGAGTAAGAGTTGAATCCTGGAGCGGGCGTGTGGCGATCCGGGACCTCAGCCGCATCGGCATCCCACGGCCGCATTGGTCGATGTTAGCAATAGATAAACTCCGTAAATAGAATAAATAAATAAAAGTGACCTCCTTCAGAGGAAAGTTGACTTGAAAAAGGAAGATCTATAAACATTTTTCGTGCATCCAATGTCGGAATTAATTGTGTTTTGTGAATAAAAGGGTAAAATGAAAATCAGAATGCCTTTAAATCAATTATCATCCCATCTGAGGTAGCAGGCGACACCAAAACATACGCACACACACACACATACACACACTTGAGGACCCAGACTGAGCTAGATCGGCGGCGGACCATATGGCTTCCTATCCTCTAGGGTCCCAAGGCACCATAACAATGTGTTCTCATATATATTCTATAATTATCTACCAATCATAAATATATGACCAACCAATGTTTTAAATTTTGTCTGCCGAAACTAAGGTATCTTTATAATATTTGCATGGATAATTAACTTGACAAGCTCATACACATAAACGACCCTTAATAGATCTTATTTACTAGAAATACTTTTCTCACCTTTATCAATTTGAAAAATATACGGTTGTAAGTATATAATATAAATAAAAATTGTACAGGTGAGACTGGTTGAAAAAACTGGGACATACGGAAGCATGCCATTCTCGTCTCGTTTACTATGAAGGTGACGTCATTGAGTAGAAATGAAACATGTTTTGCTGTGCCTTATTTGGAAACATATATCGACAGATTATTTTTTAGAACCAATTTACCGTCACGCCGTTTCTACGAACGGGTAGGCAGAGAAGATAGAAGACGTGGCTCTATCTACGCTTTAAAATTCTCGCTAAGCAATGATTGATTTATTTTTTTTAATTAATCACGAATTAATATATGTGTATCGAAATACAATTCACATATACCATTTCATTTCTGTAACGCATTGTCACGAATGTATTTACTAAATTTGTTTAAAAATATACACATACTTGCGTATCTATAAATATTAATTATATATATCAAAATGTAAAATTGTTTATACCATACCCGGTAAGATAGTAAATTAATAAGTAGTCTCTCCTTTCGTACTGTATTATTTTAAAAATAACAAGGCGTTCTGATATAGTTGATTCATCCAATTTACTGCATGATTCAACAAAAAATCATTTGAGTCGATACAGCGAACATTTATAAACTCGCTGATATTCATGACTCGCGGTGTCCAAAAAATCCGTTACAATTCCCATATATTTAAAAATTTCACGGAAGGTATTTTCGATATTTTCTGATCATGATCGAATAATTGATAATTTCGTTACATTGAAATTTTATGACTGCTGTATCATGAGATTTTCGTCAAATTCCATCCAGGAGTTCAGGCGCCTCCAAGCAGGTTGCGTTCAAAGTTAACAGAGAAACATTGCATTTAATCCTAACCATAACTAAATTGGAAACACAGCTGAACTGGAAGAAAAATACAGAAGTTCCGGGTTTAATTTCCAGTGGCAGATCAGCATTGTTGTGTAATAGAATATACATTTAAACTGTATGTAATAAAAAATAAAAAATTCTTGTCTCCTGTCTATTACTGTCCCCTTTTTATTTTAACAATATGAGTGTACATTAATATTTCGATTGAATAAAATATTAACAAGACTTATACAACTCTTTCAATTTTCTATTCGAACAATTTTTATTTATTTAATTAAATACTATTTAAATGTAATACTGAAATAAAACATTTTAGTATATATTGAACATAGTAAGTATGAATATGAATCTAAACTCTGTATCAGTATAATTATAATAGTGGAAAAAAAGTCCCAAAACCGGAACCGAACCGGGTACCCAGTTCTTTTGTGAAAAAAACTCGAGAATTTGGTCGAGTATTAGGATGCCCTAGTTGTACCATATATAATATATACAATATGTTCAAGAAAAAATATTCTGATCCCAACAACATGCTATATGAATTCATTCATTTATTTTAATTAAACATGAATCAAAAAACGAATATAAAAGATCTTCGCTTCTTAGAAGAATAAAATAATATATCTACTGGACGCCGCCAAATTGTTATTGTTGTTACTTTTAATGACTTCATGATTCTATTTTCTATTGACTAGATAGATACTTGCCGCACACTACCTTTACCATTTTATGCAGGGTGTAACATACGTTGTCCACAATATTTTATAGGTGGGTACCTGACTAAATTAAGAATCGAAAATGTTCAAAAAGTATACACAAATTTTATACCGGTACGAAAAACTTATTATGTAAGATTTTTATAAAATTATGTTTAGTTTACTTATTTACTTTATTATGTTAGTTTTAGTTTAGTTCAACATAAATAATTGCAAAATTAGCCCATTATTTTTCTATATCTTTACTTCTGGTTATAAATTATCTAACAAAAAATAGTGTTGAACAATAGTCCGCTTGAAGTTCGGTGACCTGTTATTTTTTGTATTCTATATATTATTTGGAATCAATAAAATATTTCAATTAATCAAAATAATCGCATGATTTTGATATTTTTAAATGGTGATTGTATAATAAAATATTGTGCACTAGGGGTGTGTCACACTCGGTACATTAGCTGGATTATCGTCACCGAAGAGCTTATTATATATAACTTGAGACGTAGCTTTCTATTTGACTAGGCCGGGATTTGTCATTTCTTTTAGCGTGAAATTTGTGTAACGTGATAAAATATTTCGTTACTCATTATTTCATGTTAATCAATTTCCGTTAAATGTCAGTGATTTGTTTGAACATGTTATGAAATTCTAAAAATATATTTAAAAATTAAACATCTAACAATAGTCTAATTTGTAAACAACCCCTCTTTAGAAACGGAATAATATTTAATTTCATATACTCGTAGTATGTACATAAAATTCACAAGAAAACGTATCTTTGATCAATTATGTAGACAATACATATGTATGCTTATCCAGCTCCGGATATCTAATTTAATAGAATCAACAGGATTATGTAAAATATTTAGAATACTGTAATAATAATATAATATAAGTTTTTTGCTCTCACTCTTTTGCACATTCTCTAACATTAACGCACTGCCATATTTTGTATTCTATAGTGCCACTGATTGAGATATCATTTTTTACTACCATCATAAAAATGAAATACTCAATTAGCGTAATATCTCGAGCGCCACCTTGAACGGTGATGAAGAAATATATTTTATTCATATTTAATATCTAATGCTTTTCTATGAAAATTTCAACTCAACAAAATTATATATTTGACGCTAGAAATAAAGCGTGACAAGGCCTTTCATAACATCCCACAGGTTTATTTTAGGTTCGGGCGGCGAAGCCTTATGAAGCTTAAACCGTCAAAGAAGTTAACTATTTACGGTAACTGTCAGTCAACCCTGCACCACTTACCGATCTGTCAATCATGCGATGCTGCCATATTGTTACATTGCTCTTATGGTAGATATATGAACTTTTTTTTTCAATATTGTTCATACGATTTCACCAATCTTGTAATTTAAACTGAAATAATATTTATTCCGTAGACAAATTACAATAAATAACAGGCAGAAATAAAACACAGTGTGACTGAATGAATAGATATTCTGACACAAATAAATGATTAAATTCATCATAATATATCGTTACCGTCAGCAGCAACACCGCATATCTCAATTGTTTGTCAAATTAAGATATTTATATCCGCTACGGGCGTGCAAATCAAGAAAATGTGATCACCGCATATTAGTAACCTCCCTGTCAATCGCGTACAAGACAATGGAATCGTACCTAAGTTTAGTACAGTTTCAGTTTAGAAAGAATCTGTTCCTCTTTACAACTCTAGAAAAGTAAGTAATTCTTGAGTAATTGTTCAAATATAATTTTAAACTACTTCTGTCTCTCTCCTGTAACGCACCTGCACAATTCTTAGATATAGGATGTTCAGCGGAAAATTTTCAATATTAAATTATAATTACTCGTAAACCATCAAGGTTAGGTAAATGGGAGGGGTATTGTTCGACGCGCGTGATTTGCAGATTTGCCAGTCGAAATGAGTCCCTGGTCGGAAGCGCACCGCGCGTTCTCGGTTGAGCAATATTTAAAGTGTGGTGAATCATTAGTTCGTGTGCGTCGCGCTTTTTGTACTCACTTTAATATTCGACGAGTAAGTGATGGACCGAGCACGCAACTTATCTGGTGTTGGGTTCAAAAGTTCAGACAAGAAAGACATTGGTTAACTAAACTCCTCCGGGACCATCAACGCCAGCAGCAACTTGTAGCTCAAGTTCGACGTGAAATTATGCGCAATCCGCGTAAATCGATAAGGAAGATTGCAGCCTGTACTGGAATAAAAAAATCAAAAGTGCAGGTTATTTTGAAAAAATTCAACAGTTTTATCCATATAAACTGTAAATTGTGCAGTTTCTCAACGAAAATTATTATTCTTTATATGAAACCTTAGCGAGAACGTTGTTGGAACGTTTTGGAACAGCACGAATGCTTGGAAACTGGAATTGTTTACTGACGAAGCACATTTTCATATCGATAGCTAAAACAGAACATAAGATACTGGTGCCCCGATAACCCAAGGGAACGCCATCAAAAACATTTGCATTATCCAAAAACGACAGTGTGGTGTGCAATTTGCCCGAGGGATAATTGACCCTTATTTTTTTAACCAGCGAGAGACATTCACTGCTGAAGTGTATTGATCGACAAGTTTTTGGTACCGCAACTGCAGCTGTTTCCCGGGTTTAATAACAGAACACAATTTTAGCAAGATGGGGCCACTCTACATACAATGGAGAAACTGAGGGGAATTTTTCCAATAAATTAATCAGGAAGTACGGAGACATACCCTGAGCACCTCGGTCACCGAACCTTACACCGTGCAATTTTTTTTTTAGGGATACCTTAAGTCGATAGTTTACAGTAACAATCCTCGAACAATTCAGGCCCTACAAGAAAATATCTGCCGTGTAGTTGCTGCCATTGAACCAACGCTTTGCTCTCGCGTGTTCGCAAATTTAAGAGCCCGATTTCAAGAGTGCCTTGAGAGAAATGGACGGCATTTAGACGATGTTGGTTATAAAACGTTAAATTAGCATTATTAAACTCAATTTTGTATAAACAAAATATGAGAATAACATTGCAGTTTTTTTATTTATTTAATATTAAACTTGAAAATTTTTCATTGGACACCTTTATATGGTGTTGTTGCTGACGGTGTCGATATGTAACTTAATAATGTCGTACAAATTACTTAGAATATTAGTTTTTAAGAAAATCGCCCCGAAAGGCAGTTATTATTTTAATTACCTCATGATAAATTAAAGCTATAATGCCATAACTTAACGAAAACTCGGTGATCATACGACGAATGTAATTGTATTTAATCACGATTCATTACGTAGCAAAAAAGTATCTCACTTTAGTAACCATAAAGCACACCTGAGTACAACAATACATGTCAAAAAGAAGTATTTAAAAAAAATGTAATAATACAGCAATAGGATCAATAAAATGACAACCAAAAAGATTTTTTCATTCCCTCTTTACTATACAACCACAGAAAATTATAAATGCATTTTTATATTGAACATGCTTATTTGATCGAGTGGTAAGATGCTCGTCTAGTAGCCGGGTGCTCGGGGGTTGGGTATCATATTTGATTTAATAATACATTTATATAATAACTTCCTGTAATAAAGATATTGTAAGGTTTATTCCATTATTTTCAAGTGCACACGAAGAACTTAAAAATATATTTGCACACATAAATTATAACCTATTACGTTAATGAAATTTCTTCTCAATCGCGATTGTTATAATAGTACAAAGACTATGTCATGACAATCTGTACGTTAATCAGTTAATTATATCTATTTTAAAACTATTTTTTATTGTTTAAGAAAGTAATATAATTTGATCAACCATGTTCAAAATTGATTCATCCATAGTGATGAAAGTTTTGTATCTTATGTAGTGACACTAAATATTGTATCTTATGTAGTAACAGTATATACAATAATTGTATCTCGAGTGCGATACAAATTTCACCTTAATATGTTTTAATTTGTAATTTGTGCTGCAAACCAATATGAACGTGAACATCATACAAGAGGAAAAGATAGACTAAGACTGCTATTCAGGAAGAAGACTAAATATCATAAATCGATAATGTATAGTGCAATGAAGATTTTAAATGAAATGCCAGAAGATATAAGAAAGGAGGAGAAACTACGTAGATTCAAAACGTACTGGAAAAGATACAGAAACAATTTACTATCTCTCATCAAGAAGACAAAAGAAAAATATTTTAAAAAACAAATAGAACATGCAAAAATAAGTAAAAATAATTGGCAAACAATAAATAAAATACCCAAAAAGACAAAACCGAAAATAAATGTAAAGGAAATTAATTATGAAAATACTATCATCAACGCTGATTTAGAAGCCACTAAATGTGCTTTAATAATTACTTTTATTAAGTGTAATTATTAAAGTTAATACTATAAAAAAGTGGACGGATGTTAACCTACTATCAATTAATACTAATAAAACATACTTTTTACGATTTGCTATTCAACAGAAAGATAACACTGAAATTAATATTAAAATTCACACCCAAGCCTGTACTCAAGAAGACGGTTGTGACCAATGTTCATTAATTGAATAAAAAGACTATCCTGACTAAGTACCTACGAATCAAAATAGATAACAAACTCAACTCAAATGAAAAGAACATATTACTAATCTTACAACAAAATAAGAAAAACTGCCTACATATTTTTAAGACTCGGAAACATCTTATCACTTACAAATCTGAAAATAATATATTACGCGTTTGTACAGTCTCATTTGCAATACGGTATTATTGGATAGGGAGGAGCACATAAAACTTCATTGTCACAATTAAAAATCACTAAAAAACGATAATAAAAATTATTCTAAAAAAAAAAGACTATCCAACTATACAACTCTTCACAGATTTCAAAGTACTAAAAATAAGAGACATGTACAAAAAAAAGTCAATAATCCTATTTTTCAAATTAAAAATCAAATAAATTTTAGAAGCGAATTCCTATCTACAAGATTTAGAGACCAAATTGATATTACAAAACTAAAATATATCGCAACAATCTCCCATCACAATTAGAAAAATTACAGACTACTATAAATTTGTATCTGAAGTAAAAAATATGTGCGCAAACTAACTGAAACACAAACTCTCGTAAATACTCCTTCTCTATGCACGAGTCTTATTCTCATAGAGAAGAAATAAATATCTGATTATTCTAAATATGCATTATATTTTTTAATATTAAAATAAAAAATAAAATTAAAATTAAAAAAAAAATTAAACTAAGCAAATATGTGCAAGATAAGTTGAAGTAAAAATGAACCTTTCATCTTATTTATGTTAGAGCATATATAAATACACCTATATATGCACCATATTAAGAATAAATAAATAAATTATTGTTTTTTTTATTAATTTTACCATATTTTAAATTATGTATTTTAAATTATTTCGTACTTTATTAAAATCTAGAATGTTTTGCTTAATCTGTATATTCGTTACTTGCTTACATAATTGTTTAAATGTTAGTTAAAATTTCAATAATTATTAGAAATTATATACCAAATTTAATTGGATTAAGTAATTAACAATAATATATATTGTTTACTTATATAAATTTGCTGCCTATTATTTTTTTATTGACTTCATTATTTCAACATTAAATTATGTGAATTTTTATATTTGGTAATATTTACTAATTTTTGAAAAAAACATGTTGCTCACAAGTCACCCCCATGATAATTATTTGAAAACGATTCAACCCGCACTGTGTAAATGTTTATATTGTGGCTTATTATAGTACTATATTATTATTTTTAAAACTATTATCCGTTAATTTATTGTTCCCTTACAGTTCCCATAATAAAACGTAAAAAAGAGTTTTGTTTAAAAAAATGTATCTTATTCTTTACCAATCGACGTAAGATAACCATTTGTGTACTGCCTAGATTCATACTTTGTCCTAGTCGAATGGTTTCATTCCTAATTCTCACGGATCGATATACTAGGCTCATCGCTTGTCTTAATCAGTTCTAATTAAGCCAGTTATTAGGGTGCAAGTCTAAGATTCATTCGTTATTACTATCAAGATACGTAGGTGTTATACACCCTTGTTTTTAGACTTTGCGGCAGGTCCAGTTCCATTACCTTATCTGAAATAAAAGTCTTGACCACAAAAACTGTTTTCAACTGCCGAACTGACCGCATGGGTAAAAAGAGAAAAATGTTGGCCTTCTTCAAATGTCAAAAGAATGTTAGAAACTTTTCTAACCGTACGTTAACTGACGTACGGAGCTGAATGAGTAGTGCAATTATTATAAAAAATCAGTAAAGCTGCTTCAGTAGGCGGCTTCTTCAGCATAGGGCCACGTAACACATTAAAAATCAGATAAATATTGCTCAATATTTTGTTCATGTTTTGTTTATTCCATTTTGATAAAGTAAAATGAGTATCTCCGGGTTACACGTCCCGTGGAGAAGATACGATACTCCGGTTGTAAGTCGGAATTTTCGCTAGGTGGGGAAGGAAATTGGAACATGGGTATAGGAAGGTTATTGGGATAAAGAATTCCATCAAACGAAGGACCACTGGTCTTGGATGACCGGGATTTGAAAGGAATGCTCAAGTATGACGCCTCCAAACTCCTGTAGTCGCCGCCAAAACCATAATATGTTACAATGCGCGATGATGTTCAATTATCTTCGCTCCTGATGAAGCCGTTGACCTTAATCAAGGTACACACAATTCACAAAACAATACATCCACAAAACAATGCATCCACAAAACAATCTAAATCAAAATATTAAATATATTGCACCATAGTACCCGAGATGAATGATCTACAACGCGAACAATATCGCCGTTGTCATTTCAAATCCTAATTTGACTTGACCGCATGATGGGGCCGGGATCCAAATCCATACTCTTGATCTATCGACCGCACGAAAGACCTGGCTTGTCCAAATAAAACTATTTCTGTAACTACGTGAAATCGAAGGAACGAATGATGTATAAAAATACGAATTGTTAAAATGCGTGCCGGGATATCTTCTCTACATAATATCCTGATAGTAAAACAACATAACGTTATACATACGCATATGAATGTACAGAATACATTTTTATTCAATGTATGTACCCGTACATATCGATTATTGAATTTGATAACTCATTTATAAAAACTTTTTGAAATTAAAGAGTGAGTATTCAAAACGGCGTAAGTAAAGCATGTTTTAATCATATAAATAATTATCATCACGATTATTTATTGAACCGTCAAACCATCACAACTTATCCAAATTAAAAAAAACAGAGAGATAAAATGAACACATTGGTTTTCATATCCTAAAAATTCTGTTCAACTCCAAATAGCTCTAACCTCTTTAATTTTTGATTTCAAAATTTTAATAATACCAGTGAACAAAAAAATATGTTTGTAATATAAAAATATATCCTAAAATTAATATGAGTAATAATAATATCGATTTTCTCAACTCAATAATTTTTCAATTATTAATACTACATTTGAATTATGCAAAACATTTTTAACTGCTTTATCTAAATTAAAAAATTCTCCCTTTTTTAGATTATGCTCAAAGGTGTTAAGTCAAAGCAAACCACTTATGGAAGCTGAAAGATCCTTCGGTTGTTGGGTGTAATTTGGACTCACGTGCTTGTGGTTTGAATGACAGCCATAGATTTCAAAAGCAAGAGCCGTCAAAACGATACACGCTATTATTTATAGGTACGCAATACACCCTACCTAGTATTCTACAAAGAGCATTCCGATGTATTCAATTTATAAATAGTTAGTCAATGTTAATTTATCTTTAACTAATATGGACACTTAACAATGTATTTGGCTTTTTTTGCACACTGGTAGTACAGGACTAAAGAAAATTTATGAAACTTATACATTAACATTCAACATTTTCATTCATACTTGTGTCCATTATTTCATGTAAGGGATAATAAATATGTAAACATTCAAGTAACTCCTTGAATAAGTCACTTTTAATCAATTAATTAAAGGCTTTAATGAGAATTCGTTACACCGCAAGTGTTCTTATTATTAACAATTAAATACTCGTTTATTAGTAGTTTTTAATTTAGTTAGTAAAAATATGAAAGTGGATAGCTCTGACACACTCAGAAATACTTCAGATAGTATTCAGAGTATCCGTATATTGTAAACAATTTAGAAAAAATGTAATACCTCGGACAAAATGGAAATAACAGGTATACGGAAAACGTGTCATATCAATATTTTTACTATTTTCAAACTAAACTAAACGCTTGTATTATATAAATAAGACTTATTATATCGTCTCTTGGAACGACAGCACTAATTTCTTACGCCTATTAAATTTCACGTTCAGTTTCATTTTTGTACTTAATATTGTCATTAATTTGCTTTGTTGTGATGTTGCATATTACGAGAAAGTATCTTACAAATCATCGTTTATTATTTTCCACTTCTAAAACCACATTCTTGTCACCAGGTGACATACAAAGTTTTGGTGAGTAATGCCATTCGCGATTAAAAGGTTAAATATAATATCTTGTATTATAGACTTGTCATAAAGGCAAATTTCTGAAGTGGTAATATAATCAACGATCAAAAAAAATTAACAATAAACTTGTATGTCTTTAGTAAATCGATTATTGGTTTGAAATATTGCCGACAAAAATATATAATATTTTCCTGAAGTTCATCCCTATTGCACCTCAAAACATTAATAGGTGCATTTAAAAATTGCTACTAATGCAACCAAAAGCTGTATCGATCCGCCCATCTGCGTCCAAACCTTTACAGCTGTCAGGTTCGGAGGATCACACCATCTTCAGATCTGCTCCTATTGTACAGATCGACGGCATAATGAAAGGTTACATATCCCTTTTGAATAAAAAAAAACAGTTTGCCGTCGAAATCCTTTCGTAATAGCACAAGGATTTTCAAATGTAAACCGTTCTGTACCTTTTGTTAGTTTTCAATTAGCCGTATAAAAGTGTTAATAGTCAGAAATGCATTCTCATGATTTTCGACAGTCATCAGTAATTTGCAAAGGTCCGTCGTTTAGCAACAAGATTTTTCAAAGTTTTAAGAAACAACTTTTTTTATATTGTGCTTTGATTATGAGTAGCGCTACAATAAAGTTTATTTTTAAGGAGAACACATTATTATTGAGAAATTGCAGTTTTTTCAAAACATAGATCTGTAATATTTTCAATACAAATTAAATGTATCAATTAGAAAGGTATACAGATAAATTCTATTTATCGAAAAAATATTTTGTTGTCACCGGGATAAGAAGGGTTCCTGGTTCCTGATCCCCGTAATACTAATAATTCTCGTAATTCTAAATAATACATTTAATTTGTATTAAAGTTTATTTTTTTCACATCAAAGTGATGTTGAGCTATAAGTTCACACCGGTTTACTCGAGCTGATTTTCTTTCTTCATACTTCAAGGAATCAAACCGTCTCCGTCGGTACCTTAATGAGGGCAAGAAGCCCGTTGCAGCAACTGCAGCAGTTAGACAATGTGAAGCATTCACACCGTAAAATGAATGTTAGATCTGATCTGTATCTAATGCAACTAATGGAGCTTGGTGGGGAAGAAGTACATGAGATAAAAAATATATTTACATACTACCCGCAGCATCTCGTTCCCATAGGTCCACCATCGACCCAACTAATTAATACTTTATTTTATTTTAAGTCTGGCATGCTAATCAAAGTTCTAACCGATTGGCTACTGAAGTTTGATTATTACCACGAGGTGGTGTGGGAGCCTCTTTTGTTTCTCGATTAGTGGCGGGAAGGTTGTTTTTCCCAACGTCACTCAAAATGATTCAGCTTTGTTGGGTTACAAATCGCCTTCATTAATTTCCAACTAATGACTACTGGAGATCCTAAACAAAATATTGACGGCTCAATCTGCTGAAATTGCAGCATCAACGATATATTTAATACTCGTTGCTAACTAGTGATTTTAAATTAAGCAATATTAATAAAAATATCACTACGTCAAAGAAACGACTTTGAATGCTAAATATATATGAATGTTAAAATTTCGGTACTCATAGTTTTTGATTCGGGATATTTTTTATATTTTGTTTTCAACAAGTATAAAAATACTTAAAAAGAAGAAAATGGATAGGGTGTTTTAGAAAATGCTAAAATTTCTTTGCGATTTCTTACGTACATCATTATTATATTCATTCATTTAAGCTAATTAACTACCTATAAAACTTTTTCATTCAAATGACGTGTGTAAATGTTTAATATTATATCATTTTGTTTTAAGTAATTGTAAAAGGAATTAAAAAGCGACTTTTCATTATGACATTATTTAAAAATAAATTTATGATGCTGTCTATATTTTATATCAATCACTCAAGGCGTTTCGATTTTTTCTTTTAATTATACCTAAAAATAATATTTTTATCCGTCTTATTACTTATTTGTCCTTAATGTTGAAAATTTACATTTTATATAAATTCATTTTAATATATAATAATATAGAGCTTTTTATAAATATTATTTCTATCAAATGAAGTATGTAATTCTCTATTATTTCAATCATAATATGTAAGCGTCATAATTAAAAATTTGATTTAATATTTTCACGTTCATAACCGAAATAATAATATTGAATGTTTAAGTACGCTTTGAGCGTACTTTTGTTTTGTTTTTCTTCTAACTTTTTGAATTCTTCAACATTCATTCATTCATTCATTCAATATTTAAAAATTTTGATTTACTATAAATTTTCATATAAAATAAGTAATAATAATACACGCAATTATCTATGTCAATTAATGATAATAAAATTGCTTCCTAATTAGGATTTAATTAAAACAAAACTCTTCACATTTCTCTAAATTGAGGATGTCTGATCTGGACCTGGACTAATCGGCTTCTTCAGAGGTGGTCCATCTCCTACGCCGGGAGTACAGAAGTCATTTCTCTTCCCAATGAATAAGATGTTCTGAATACCGTATTAATGTGGTGCATGAGCTTGTGTGTAGTTGTGTGGTGTGTGGTGTGTGTTGTATGGTGCTCAGAGGTGACGGTCTCTTGATGAAATATATATTTTAATTTACCCACTCCATTCTCTCACAAATCGATCCGTGTCAGAGTTTATCCGTCGATACTTAATGGAGGCTGAGCCTAATGAGTGTTGCAGACTTCGCTTATTATTAAAGTTCATCAAACTTCTCGGGTCAAAGATTTATGAGACAGATCTTGGCCGAGATCAAACAATTTTAAAAGATTTTTTAAAAGAAAACACCTTCAACATAATTCTTTAGTTTGCTATAAAGCCTACCTACTTATATCTAAGTAGTATTAATGCTTTAAATTTTAATTAATTTTGGGAATAATTTACAATGCCTATTTTCACATGTTTAATAACGACAAAATAATAATAATAATACCTTCATACAGACCGTAGCGGTTAGTCTAATAGTACAGGTATTTCAAAAATCATGTGTTTATTGTGAGGTCGATTATTGATAAATATCAATTAATGATCTCGATTTCCTCCCTAATAATTGCGATTAACAATTCTCTTTTTATATGTAAATATATTTTTAGTTAAAATAAAATATATTCTGGATTTACATTTACATTACAATTCACGATTCAAAAATGTATGCTGTTTTTACTCTACTTACTATGTCGTTATAGTCTATAGTCCAGGAAAAAATACTTTATCTATTCTAAAGCATTAAAGACATTTTTAAATACATTTTTTTGTTACAATATATTATTTTTTTATATTTAATGCATATTATTTTTTCATTATGTGATTCTCTTGAGTTATTATAAGTCATCAACGTATACACCATTAATTATTGCGTTCTAATATTTACTCTTAATATTATCGTTTTATTATATATATAAAATGTTACAGACCTAGCCCACAATATTTTATGAAAAGATACCTGACTGAATTACGAGTCGAAAATATTGTAGGAATAAGGGCCTAATCTCAACCATGTCAGAGATATAAGCATTTCAAAAAAATCGTAATTATGCAATTATTTCGATTAATTTAAATATTATATTATTTCCAAATTATGCATTGAATCCAAAAAATTAAAGGTCATCCAATTTCGAGCCGCCTGATAAATTTTGTTAGGTGATATAGGGCTGAAGCAAATTAATAATGGATAAATTTCGTAAATATTTATTTCGAAGTACGTACACTTAAAGCTTAGCGTGAATTTATATAAATTTCAAACAATAATATTTTCCATATTCATTATCTTTGGATCAGCGCCCGGGCACTTCCGCCTTCTCCTATAACAATTTTAATTTATCTCTGTAGCAGGTTATGCACATTTCACTATTTTTCATTCATCCTTGTGAAAATATCGGGGCGCTTCTGAAAGAGTACGAGATATCAGTTAGAAGCATAGCACGAGATAATAAAGTGGTTTGCCAGAGGGTACCGTTTGTAGATGTATTTATAATCTGCGCTTTATAAAATATTTTAATATTGAGCTGAAAACAGCGCATAAGGTCGCGGTTCCTGTAGATCCTATAGTCGTGGTGCTTACAGTATTTGCAGTCGTGAGTCGTGTTCCTCGTAATATCTACCTCGCAGTTCCAGCAGTACCTCTAATCACAGTTTCTAAAATGCCACCTATCGCGGTTCCTATAGCCACAGTATAGGTATGGTATCTTCTAGTAGTAGCCATTGTTTTCCCAGGACCTACAGCCGCGGTCCTAGCAGAAGTTACAATCTCCATAAACCCATGGCCATGGTCCTCGCAGTACCTACAGTCGCGGTCCCTTCTGTACCTTCAGTCTGAGTACTCACAGAGGCTACAGTCGCGATCCCTGCGGTATCTCTAATCACGGTCCCTGAGTATGAACAATCGCGGTTCCCGTAGTCGCATGTCCCACAACCGCCCGTGGCAATATTTTCAAACCCCACAATGGGCCTCGCAATCGTGAATGGCCCGAGAGCATATTTGTTATTTTTATAGCGAGCTGTAAACTCCACACAAAAGATCGGCACTGCGGTCGATGGGACCGTGACAAATCATCGGACATTAAGACATGCAAGATTGTCCTCGCCTCCTTTGGAACATCGCGCTGCTTTTGTTTTGTTCGATCTTGTCTTGGATTCATCTCAGCGAGATCCACCAGGACCGCAGCTCGGATAGAATGTCTGAGGTTTACACGCGTATTGTTAAAATTATTGTGATCGGTTTATTTATTTGTTATTGAATAAAAATTAGATGCATACCGAGGTAATCAGTATTCTTCTAGTATATAATAATACTACCTAATCGTTTTCAAGATATTTTAGCAACATAGATGCATATATCTCAAAGTGGAAGAAAAAATTGATGAAATAATGTTTGGCTTTTGATGTGGTTTCGGTACTCGGCAACCATTATTTGGTATTAAAGTAGTAATTAAATTAAGTTGAATTATGAACACAAATGTGTATTGATTCATTGGCTTTCTAAAAGATTTAGGAAAATTCAACATAACTAAAAGCTTCAATTTCTACATTTTAACCTGACCTCACGATATATATATATTCAGAATAAATATTGAAAACCTGCTCAAAGGGGAGAATTTTGAACAGCTTGAAAGGAATATCAATAGGCTGTTCAAAATATCGGGTTAGAACTCAATCGGGTAAAATAAAATAAATAAAACAAAATATAAGCTCATTAGCAAACAAAACGCGGTTTGCAAAATAATGTATTTATATTGTTGAGATGAAATTGAAAAGTTGTAAGAAAGACAAACGGTATGACCAAGCATTAGAGAAATTGTCGTGTGCAACCTTAACTTTCAAATAATAAATTAAATATTTCAAATTACACCCCTGTCTGTCGCAAAGATCGAGTGACACAATTTAACACAGTATCATTCTCCAACCACAGATGGCAGTGCTGGAGACGTATTTACAAATTGTATTGCTTCACGTGTATATGTACAGTACACGTGATATGTATCGCTTGCATTGTTTTCATCGCTTGCGCCACGCGGACTTCTGTGGTTAGATTTATTTCACCAATTTGTATACGTCACCAGAAGATTAATCGTGCGAGAGTGTGTGTTAAACACACGCACACGCGTGCAGGCAATGTGGTGTGATTTGTATTACCAAAAAGATGTGAGCCCGCCTTGCATTGTTTAAGCGTTAAAAGGGAACGAGCCTGAACAACCTGCAAACATCACATTTCAATATTTATATTTTAACAAAACTTCACACTCTCTTCGGCAAAGTCTTGTCTTGTCAAAGCGTCTATACAAAACGCGATCTAAACTAGAAGATATATCAGTTTGATGCATGTATATATTATACATGGAAATGGTGTATATTGAAGGTCATGTGTGTCGCTGAAAAGATGCAAAGATTGAATGTAACGCAACTACCAGCTCAGTTTATTTTCAACAAAGGTTTGTCCTTTTTTCAATGACATACATATTTGCATTTTGATTCAGTATCAACGAGTGATATATTCAGTAAAAATCACACGTCATCAATAAACCGATTTTAAAATGTATTATTGTATATTATAGATTTAAAACAATAATTATTTTAGCCAAAGAATAAACCAAAATGTTAGTATAATGAAAAATGAATCGATCTAGATATCGTAAATATCTAAATTTATTGTATTAACATTTACCTGCATTCATAATCTCCAATAACAGATTTCACCGAATATTAAAGTTAATTTTAAATATGTCAAAGATAGGTTTTCTTTAATCAGTAGGTATAGGGTTGTATATAAGTATTATGTTTATTTTTATCATGTGTGCTACGTAATTAGTTATATTTAATACAGTAACATCTATTTAATGGTTGGGGTATGTTCCTCAATCGTTAAATCGTTATATTTACATTAAGGAAAAAAATCAACTTAAAACTTTTATTTTTAATATTTACTGCAAAAACATTGTAGTCATTTTTAATAAAATTATACCGTACGCCAATCGGTTTCGAAGAATGCATTAACTTTTTTATGTAGATTAGTAATTCTATAAGTTTATTTAAAACTTTTTAAATGATAAAATGCGACCAAGTGAAGTTTACCCAAATATATTGAAGAATTATATGATTGTACCTACTTTTGCAAAAATTCTAAATAAGTAAGGACATAAAAGAATAGAATTTGAATTTAAAGGAGTGATGTTTTGAAAAAAACCTATATTTTCCTCAGGGTCCTTAAAAATAACTATGTAAAATTTGAAATTCATGGCATTTAATTTTGTATACTTTTATATCGAGGGGCGGGGGTGAGGTACCTGTTTTAGGCAGGGTCCTAAAGAGTAGTTTTACAAAATTTGGTTTAAATCAGTTAAAGGACGTAGGTGTTTATAAAGAACAAGATAGATAGATATCCAGTTTCATATAAAAGGATATAAGCTGCAAAAATATTGTTTTAAAAAAAAATACTGTGACGTTTGAATAAACTAACAACATTGAGAAAAGAAAATTTAATGTTCAAATCTTATATTTAAAGTTTTTTTTAAATACTTATTTTTAATAAAAAATTAATTTTGCTGACTACTGTACTATTATAGGAAGCAGTCAATCAAGGATAAGAAATAACATGTTTGAACTCCAGTGCACTTAATAATCAATTACTGTACCTAATTGTATGATAAACTGAATCTTGCAGAAATGGGATATTTCCTTCTTTGGACATGGGAAGAATCCCCACACCTTCGGGTCGTGGAGTAGATTTTCACATCTCTAGGTGGAGGTGGAATCTCCTATTACTTAAAACGGAGAACGGGAAAATCGCGATTTGGCGATGGAGGTGTTCTAAATGTTAGTATAACCCCAAAGCAAACTCGCCGGTTAGCGATATGAATCCGTATCCAGGATTGTATGTCGTCAACGTGCTATCAAAAGGAATGATGGCACCTTGGGCCTGATGGAACGGAGAGATTCATCAGATAAGATTAAATCTTCCATGTCTTGTGATATAGTTGTCATCGAGCTTTCTACTGGAAGCCCACCTTACTATTATAGTTACTGTTCACAATTTAGGGTGTGCCGATAATTTATTTTAGGTTAATCTTATTGTAGACTTAACATAGAAAATTAAATTATTATTGTGGTAAATTCTTCAATCGTTATATAAACGTTTTTGTAATGATGCCTTATTTGCAATACATAATTTTAGAAACTAAAATCTCTTTCAATGCTGCCCATAATGTTGTTAATATAAATTTCCTCATCGAAGAACAGCAGCGGAATGAAGTAGACAGAAGTAGGTATGTGATCCTTGGACAAAAACTTACATTATCTCTAGCTCTCTCTTAGCTAGACGGTGGTGGATAGAACTCCCCAGTTTAACCCTCCACAATGTATGAGAAAAAAAGACAAAAGAAAATAAAAGTTATAAATACATTAACAAAGTAAAATCATTTACATACTTTATCTAGAATATTATTAATGCAATTTTTAAACATTGTTAATGAATATATTATATATAGTAACCGTTTATAGGAATTTATATATACATATATATAAATATATACGGTGAGTATCAGTGGGTGAACAAATCATGAAAGTTAACTATAACTAGAAATCACATTCCCACTTGGAGCGTAGGTTCAGATCTTATCGGCTGCGAGTTTTTCTTAACTTTGCTGTTTCTTAAAACATTAATTATTTTCGCTATACTTTTTTAATTATTTCGGATAACACAATTATTATATATTAAATTACATACTATGTACATGCTTAATTATATTACGCTACATACGTATACTTTGTATATTTAGCCAAGACACAAACAGCTGTTTAATTTTCCATATCATCATGTCGTGAACATATATCACCAGTGTTGCCAATAAAAGCCTGACGACGAAACGTACAATACTTGAGGCGTAGCTTTGCAAAAAGGATAAAACTATTATTCTTTATGCTTTATCAATTATTCCGGAAGCACTGGTTATGCCAATGCCACCAAAATACCTGTACAAAATAGTAGATATTTTATGTTTATGTATAGTAAAGCTATAAACAAATTATACCTTAAACTAAATTTATAAAAAAACGTTGAATTTGAATTTAAATTTTCCTCACCCTGACAAGAATTGCTCCTCATAGACAAATAGACACCGTTATAAATACACGTGAAGGCAAATATTAGTGAACATGGAACTGTAGGTACGTATCATATGCGATATTCTGCTAAAAGCGATCGAAATGCCGATACAAAGAAGACCTTGTGAAAAATTGATATGCGACATCTCTCAATAACAGTTAAATTTTATTCAGCCCATAATGATTGGCTTGTAATTGAGCCCGTCCGCTACGAGCGCTTTCGCGGAACTTCATTTTCAATTGATCACGCATCGCATGCAGCACAAGTACCCACGGTGAACAGCTTCATTGTATGCTGATCCCGGCTGATTCACCGCCGCCCACGCTGCCAGTGGACCGCGGACCAGACGGCCGGTGGACAGGCGCGTTGTGCAATCGGACCAGTACCAGATAAATTGCATCATCAAGGAGTATCAATAAAGGCGAAAAGCGCATTACTTTTGATATGAAAATTTTTTCTACAAACTTGAAAAGAAGAAATACTACAACTCGGTCTGCAATGAGGAAAAGATAACAGCATAGAAGTGTACTTAACCGAAATAATACAATATTTATTATAACTTCGGAAATATTTCATCGATTATTGAGGCTTCTGATTGACGATATAATCTACTTAAATATGCAGAATTTATTAGCCCATAAGGGAGAAATAGAACATTTATTGGAAAAAAAACAGACCTAGAATGGTAACGTTAAGTGAAACACATGTAACTGAAGACATACAAGACTGAAATCAGTTTTCCTTCATACAAATCTGTAAGATACTCTTATAGTAAGCATACGGGAGGAGTAATCATTTTAATCAAAGGAAATATACAGTTTGATATGATAACTAATGAACAACATGAGAAGATTTTTTGGAATCTGGCAATTAAAATTAAAAAAGGATTTATACATGGAATATACCATTCACCAAATTCAAATACAAGCAAATTATAATTATATTTTGAAAATTGGTGCTCACTAAATATCATTATCACTAATATTATTATAGGAGATTTTAACATAAACATGAAAAACACTGGCGACATATATACAAAAAGGTTAAAATAAATTATATAACTCAACGAAATTAAACAAATGGTTCAAGAATCTCCAAGAGTCACTCAAACATCAAATATATTAATAAATTAATTAATTAACTTGTAACAAATATATTTGAGTTGTGTGTTAATCTGCTAGATTCCCCTAAAATTACGGATCATACAATAACATGTCTTACTGGGAAACAAAAAATCTAATCATCCTTTAAAAACAACAAAAAGGTTATAGAAATTATGGAAAGTATGATGTAGATGAATTAAAAATGCAACTAAGAAAATGCAATTGGAATGACATAATGGACTTAGAATTTAACTTAAAATTACATACTCTCATACGTAATATAAAAAATTATATTAATAACATTGTACCAAATAATAATTGGTACAATAATAATCTAGAAAGTACGCAATATGAAAGAGGCAGACTGTATAAAATAGAAAAAATACTAAAAAATTATAAGAACTTAAACGATTTTAAAAATAGAAAAAGTACTTATTTTAAAACAAAAATTGAAGGAAAGAAGGGAGATCCAAAAAAATGTGGGTTACTATTAAATCTTTAATACAAAATGATACAAGCGAAATTAGTCATGAAGATATACAATTTCCACCTAGAATAAATATGGCAAATATTGCCGAAAAATTTAATATAATAGAATTTTTATAAAATCCTTATTAAGAAAATTTCGGCAGAATTTATACAAAAAATTGATGCAAATTAACATGAGCACGAATGTCATACAAGAGAAAAAAATAAACTGCCATTCAGGAAGAGGGCTAAATCTCAGAAATCGATGATATCTCAAAATCGACGATATTGTGCGATTAAGATTTTTAATGAAATGACAGAAAACATAAGAAAAGAGAAGAAACTAAATAGATTCAAAATGAAACTAAGCAAATATGTGAAATATAAGTAGTAGTAAAAGAAACGATTTTGATCTTGTTTATATTAGAGCATATATAAAAATACTTATGTATGCACTATATTAAAAATAAATAAATAAATCTTTCAGTATTTGGTTTACATTGTCTCCCCAAATTTTCTGCAGATGTTGTCGATTTCTGGTGCTATCAATATCTTACCATTCTCAGCTCGTGCATTCGTTTTACATGATCAAACCACCTTCAATTTTATATTGAGTTATAAAAATTACCACTGATAAATAAAATTAATACTATTATATTAGGTATGACCAAATCATGCAAAAGAAAGTCAAGTCAACAAGACAGCGAGCTCCTGCTAGAAGGAGAGTTTTGTGAAATAACCACCTTAATCAATGGTTCAACCAGACATTCCAAAACCTCTTTCGAGCAGCTGTAAATAATTATCGAATAGACAACTTGATCGCAAACATGAGTTAACGAATATCAGTAATAATAAATACAATTGATAGAAACATCAGATCGATAAAAATTCAACTCATTAGGTCTCTCTTCCACGAGTACAGGAAAGTAATAAAACGTTACGCGTATTGTAATATATTGATCCTCGAAGAACTTAAAACTGATCACTAACAGGTCACTGCAACAATGGTCCAAAAATGTGATGAATCATGTTAAATAACGGTGAACAATTCTCGCTACAATACCGGCAGCTAGTAACTATTTCCCACCTCTGACGTAAGCAAGATTAGAATTTTAAAAAAACATTAATTTTAATCGTATTTTTTTACACTATTAAATATGTGACGTTGGTGACGCATGTTGCAAATACCATAGGCGGCCCACAGAACGAACATGTTACTTTTTCAAGAACTTAAAATTGACCATGACTTCCTTATACAGATAGCGCGGCTGAAAAAAATATATTTAATTTCAATCATTCTCTTCTTTCACGTCCGAAATATATTTTTAATTGCCATCAATTCTTAAAGACTCTGCGGATACTAGTATTTTTTTCGCAATATTTTGAGTATGTCCAAATCTTTGTAGGAACTAATTACTGGGATTTTATTCCCTGGTGGATTGTCATCAAGATATAGATGTCTTACAATATATACACATAAAGGATATAGACCCATACTTCAAAAAGTAGTCTCAGCTTCAGCGACATCTATACTGTTACATGAGAATGAATATCTTTTTTTTTTAAATCCATAGATGACCACAGCATAGTTAGTAAGAAATAATTGAAATTTTCAAACACGATAACATATATACAACTTCCAAAAATTTGATAGATGTGGTAGCATGAGTAAATTGGTGAACGTTATATTGTGTAATGTGATCACTTAAGCCAGCCGACGATAGGTCGTAAGCCCTGTAATGCCCAAGACTTCCATATTTCCCATGTAAAAATAATAGCTTCGTCTCCGTGAGACATCTATATCTTAGTTTTTTTTTTCCGAATTTGTTTTGCCAGATTTCTACTTGATTATTTCCTACTACTTACAGCATCCTTAGTCAAATTTTATTGAACGTACTACGTGAACATCATTTTCACTTATTATTAATTTATGTAACTCCTTGTTGCAACACGCTCATTCGTAAAGATGCACGAAATTATAATTATTAAGTATTGGATATAATGGAGAGTATAATATTCATAATGTGCTTTGCAAATGTATATTGCTAAAATTCCAATTCAAAAACAGTATATTATCCTTACTTCCTGTCCTGTTCGTGTTCGTCCATGCCCACTGCATTCTCCTCCCTCCCCACCCACGCGCGAGCTGGCACCCGACCCTCCGCACTGGTAGGTACCAGGGTCGCATGAGCGCTACGGTTGACACTAGCTAAATTACTGCCGTAGATTAACGCCCCCTCGGTAGAAGCGGCTTACTTGCGCAGCATTTTCCGCTCGCTCTGGAGGAAAGTAAAATATGTTATTATGTAATGTCATCTTTGTGTGAGGTAATAAAAGCAGAAAGCTATTTATCATATTTGTATAGCTGCGCTCCTGGAAATAATATATATATACGCACGGATAGACAAACTAATATAATAACGCAAATAGTTAATTTACTTATTAATGGAACTGTACTCCTTTCTGGTAACAATAGATACGCGGAATGATCGAACAATAATTAGTCCAACCATATCTATAAATGGTATTTCATTCAATTTATTAGAAATGCGTTTTTGCTGAAAAGGCTAAGGGAACTGGACAACAATGGTCAAGAACAGGAGTCGGTGGAGAGCACTTGTGGAAGAGGCCAAATCCCACTCTGAGATGTAGTGCCGTGCAAGAAGAAGAAGAAACTAATTAATTATTTTAAAATTGTTCCCGTTAATTCACCCTTCCAGTGATACTGGACAGCTAATCATTAGTAACCTCTTAATGTTCTGAATAATATTTTGCGATCTCTGTGATCATGCAGTGCATCTGTGGATAAGTCCGTGCAAAAATCAAAGAAATTAAGAATCTAATCATTTGATTGCGCTCGATATTCATCGTATCTATTATACCTGGGGATATGTAAGTGTAATTTTCAGTTTAAAAAAATACCAAAGTAGCGAATAAGTACGAACGTATACATAGATATAATATCTCTAGGTTAAGATACCTTAAATGTTTTCTCTAACAGTACAATACAGTAATGAAGTGTACATCGTCTTTATTATGAGACAGAAAATACATATAGTAGCGGAATCGCGTAGTCAGTCATCTGTCAAATATATGTTCGTAATATTTACGTTTGTTCAGTAATTATTTATTGTAAACATGATTTTAGTTTTTTCATGAATATCTTTAAATGTAATGATGAAAAATAATTAATTAGATATAATATATAAATCAAAATTGATACATAAATACACCATTCGAATAGACAACTTGATCGCAAACATCAGTTAACGAATATCAGTAATAATAAATACAATTGATAGAAACGTCAGATCGATAAAAATTCAACTCATTAGGTCTCTCTTCCACGAGTACAGGAAAGTAATAAAACGTTACGCGTATTGTAATATATTGATCCTCGAAGAACTTAAAACTGATCACTAACAGGTCACTGCAACAATGGTCCAAAAATGTGATGAATCATGTTAAATAACGGTGAACAATTCTCGCTACAATACCGGCAGCTAGTAACTATTTCCCACCTCTGACGTAAGCAAGATTAGAATTTTAAAAAAACATTAATTTTAATCGTATTTTTTTACACTATTAAATATGTGACGTTGGTGACGCATGTTGCGAATACCATAGGCGGCCTACAGAACGAACATGTTACTTTTTCAAGAACTTAAAATTGACCATGACTTCCTTATACAGATAGCGCGGCTGAAAAAAAATTATTTAATTTCAATCATTCTCTTCTTTCACGTCCGAAATATATTTTTAATTGCCATCAATTCTTAAAGACTCTGCGGATACTAGTATTTTTTTCGCAATATTTTGAGTATGTCCAAATCTTTGTAGGAACTAATTACTGGGATTTTATTCCCTGGTGGATTGTCATCAAGATATAGATGTCTTACAATATATACACATAAAGGATATAGACCCATACTTCAAAAAGTAGTCTCAGCTTCAGCGACATCTATACTGTTACATGAGAATGAATATCTTTTTTTTTTAAATCCATAGATGACCACAGCATAGTTAGTAAGAAATAATTGAAATTTTCAAACACGATAACATATATACAACTTCCAAAAATTTGATAGATGTGGTAGCATGAGTAAATTGGTGAACGTTATATTGTGTAATGTGATCACTTAAGCCAGCCGACGATAGGTCGTAAGCCCTGTAATGCCCAAGACTTCCATATTTCCCATGTAAAAATAATAGCTTCGTCTCCGTGAGACATCTATATCTTAGTTTTTTTTTTCCGAATTTGTTTTGCCAGATTTCTACTTGATTACTTCCTACTCCCTACGGCAGGCATCCTTAGTCAAATTTTATTGAACGTACTACGTGAACATCATTTTCACTTATTATTAATTTATGTAACTCCTTGTTGCAACACGCTCATTCGTAAAGATGCACGAAATTATAATTATTAAGTATTGGATATAATGGAGAGTATAATATTCATAATGTGCTTTGCAAATGTATATTGCTAAAATTCCAATTCAAAAACAGTATATTATCCTTACTTCCTGTCCTGTTCGTGTTCGTCCATGCCCACTGCATTCTCCTCCCTCCCACCCACGCGCGAGCTGGCACCCGACCCTCCGCACTGGTAGGTACCAGGGTCGCATGAGCGCTACGGTTGACACTAGCTAAATTACTGCCGTAGATTAACGCCCCCTCGGTAGAAGCGGCTTACTTGCGCAGCATTTTCCGCTCGCTCTGGAGGAAAGTAAAATATGTTATTATGTAATGTCATCTTTGTGTGCGGTAATAAAAGCAGAAAGCTATTTATCATATTTGTATAGCTGCGCTCCTGGAAATAATATATATATACGCACGGATAGACAAACTAATATAATAACGCAAATAGTTAATTTACTTATTAATGGAACTGTACTCCTTTCTGGTAACAATAGATACGCGGAATGATCGAACAATAATTAGTCCAACCATATCTATAAATTGTATTTCATTCAATTTATTATAAATGCGTTTTTGCTGAAAAGGCTAAGGGAACTGGACAACAATGGTCAAGGACAGGAGTCGGTGGAGAGCACTTGTGGAAGAGGCCAAATCCCACTCTGGGATGTAGTGCCGTGGAAGAAGAAGAAGAAGAAGAAACTAATTAATTATTTTAAAATTGTTCCCGTTAATTCACCCTTCCAGTGATACTGGACCGCTAATCATTAGTAACCTCTTAATGTTCTGAATAATATTTTGCGATCTCTGTGATCATGCAGTGCATCTGTGGATAAGTCCGTGCAAAAATCAAAGAAATTAAGAATCTAATCATTTGATTGCGCTCGATATTCATCGTATCTATTATACCTGGGGATATGTAAGTGTAATTTTCAGTTTAAAAAAATACCAAAGTAGCGAATAAGTACGAACGTATACATATATATAATATCTCTTGGTTAAGATACCTTAAATGTTTTCTCTAACAGTACAATACAGCAATGAAGTGTACATTGTCTTTATTATGTGACAGAAAATACATATAGTAGCGGAATCGCGTAGTCAGTCATCTGTCAAATATATGTTCGTAATATTTACGTTTGTTCAGTAATTATTTATTGTAAACATGATTTTAGTTTTTTCATGAATATCTTTAAATGTAATGATGAAAAATAATTAATTAGATATAATATATAAATCAAAATTGATACATAAATACACCATTTTTACAATTCCAGGGAGGGCAATACAAAATGCATTAGCAGAAAAGCAATCGGTTAAAGACCCTGCGGACGACTATTGTGGCCGCTTCCCGGCCGATAGTAGAGACTATATTTCAATGCAAAATTTGCTTTAGCAATATAATAAGGGTGCACAATGTTCCATTGTTAAAGCAATATAATAAAACCCTTGCCGCGTAGCGTGACAGCCGATTGCGGCGACAGCCGATTGCCTTTCTGCTAATAAATTAAAATTGCCCTAAAACGGACGTCTTGAAACCAGTTGTTACAATAGTTGTTAAATACAAAGCTTATTTTAGCAAAATAGTTCAATTAAATCTTTGCTCAATTTAATATAAAAATGCATATTTGACTCCTTCGTCGCGTTTCGCGTCAAGTATGTTTAAATATTAAATAGTATTCAGTAGATCATGGTGACTCAGCAGTGGATACATACATAATAGTTCTGTACATGTACATTATATATAAGGATGAGGATTTTATGCTACATACACCCGTACATATGTATATATTCCACGCGCCTCAAAACATATCATATCCGGCAGATCATGGTAATTGAATTAATATTCTGTTTACGGTTAATCGATATATTTCAAATGATGATGATTAAGAAGACCGTAGAAAAAAGACGCCCGATAGAAAAAGACAGACAAGTATGGCTTCATACCAGAATCTGTCAGCTATGACGAAAAAATAAATACAGACGGAAAATACAACAAGAACCCTGTTCTTGAATTCTATATTGTTATCATTTATACACCTACTTTATATTATGTTTCTAAAATGTGTAGTTATATGAAAAGTACGGATTTATTTAATTTACGAATAATTGATGTCATTCACTGGCTGGATGTATCGACGTATCGAAAGAAAGTACCAGGAGAAGACGAGGATACGAGAGAGCGGAAATCGCACACGTCGATATCCTCTCTCCACCCCCCGCGCCAGCCACCTCGCCGTAAGGGCCGCCACGCCCCGTGCGACAGGGCGCCCATTGTTTGCCGGACCTAAAATTATTATAATTTCGCATTAAATCAAAAACACCGTCCGCTATCGAGCGATTGACTATTGTTTCCAGGGACCGCGAGAGGGCGAGGAGATGAGCAGAATGTATTAACCGCTGAAAGAATTATCCAAGGCATTTGCATAATATTATTAATCTAGTCGACACAAAGCTGTACATACACATCAATACCATCCGACCGAAACCATTGTAACAAGTGGGTTACCACTAATATACTAAGTGCATCTCACCGCGGATAGCAGCAAAACATAGTAGCTTTACTCAGTGACGTTCTTTAAAATCTTCTCCCCGTCAATTAATCTAATTAGCTATATAATGTTCAAATTATTTATCCTAAAAACAAAACTTGCTTTATAATATAATATTGAATTTAAAAAAATATATTAAATGTGTTTCACGAAGTTTTTAACATATTTTTAATCTACTTACCAGTAGTTGTAACAAAATTGGCAGACGTCATAATATCAATTTGACAATCAATTGGAAATTACAGTTTATATTTTAAACAGACTATTTAAAAAAGATAGAAAAATTCAAGGATTTAGTGTCAGAGAATTTTATCTGACCATTTACCAAACCAGAATTTTAAAACTCACATATTCTAGGAAGCTATGATTTTATTTTTTATTTTCTGTAGCGATGCAAGATCGTATTTCGCGATATTCAAGATTTACTTAATGATTCAAATTTATTATGAACATTATTTACATTTATGTGATACTTAACATAATAAAATAAGAAAGTTTTTATATCATGATTATTAGCATGAATCTTTTTATTACACATAACGCTCGGGAAAAGGTTTATATTGGTATAAGTACTTCAATATTACACATCACTTGTTAATACTTAAAATGAGATATTTTTCAGATAAAGTGTTCGACTTTTTCTTTTTCATCTGTTTCTACTATCCGCTTAACATACGTTGGATATCATCACAATGTTTACTGCAGCTTGGAAAAGCTCTACACTAGACTGACCAAGCCATTACCTCAGGTTCTCCAGCCGTCATGTTCTCTTTCTTTCAGGGTCCCGATTTTCAGAAAATCTTTCCCTCCATGAAATGTAGAAATGCAGGATCCGATACTTCTCTGAATTTCTCATTACATGACCGATATATTGAAGTGTTTGATTTTTGTCTCTTTAATTACTTATTTTTCATTAATTACCTAATATTAAGGAAAACACATTTTTGTTGTGAAGTTGCATTTTCAGAACCTTTTTTAATATTTTTGATATGTAATATTTATCGATAGATTGATTATTTTCTGTGTATCATTCAGGTTTATTAATTTAATTTGTATTAACATAAATTCACTCATTACTCTATCCATTCATATAGCTTTATATTTAGATCCATCAAGTTGCACTATCATTTATTCGGAAAAATGCCATCTTTCCATTCCTTATCATGACCATTTGTATTCGTAATCTGAGGCTTAGATAGTAGCTATAGAATATATTTTTCATGCTAAAGGTTGCACGAGTTTGTATAATGCAATATTTGGTTTCAACGGAGCAATTTTATTTTATTATATCACAAACCCAGCACGCTAAACTTTGCATACTACCCATTTTTATTCCAGCAACATAAAGATTTTTATTGTCAACTATGTTGTGTTTGCTATCATTGATTGATTTTGTAGTTACTTCGTGATGTAACATTTTAGTTTAAAAGTGGTATTATTTTATTTTGACCTTATACACACACAATTGTTTTTTGAGTTAATATCACTACTATATTAGTTTCGGGAAGAGCAACTGCCAGCTAGTCAACTGTATTTAATTTAGTTCAATTTATACTTTTTGATGGGTAGGGTTGCTCTTCCCGAAACTAGGAATGATATTAACTCTAAAAAAAACTGTGTGTATGTAGTACAAAGTTTAAATAATATATTATTATTTTATTAGAACACATTCTTATTGTGAAGTTGTAATTATTCACAACATAGGTCTGTGATACTTTAAATACTAATTAAATTAATTTAAATAATGGAACGATAGATGCAATCATTTGAAAAGTGTAACATATAGGTTCGAAAATTTGTCGTCAAAAGTACTGTCTGCTGTAGCATAGTTGGTTAATGCAACGTTATATGTATATCTTTCTAATTAATATATTTAATTAGTATTTAGCTTATATTATTCCCAAATAGTCTCTGGCCTTGAATTGGTTTATCGTCTTTCTTCACCAAACTAAATCACTAACGTTGATTCGATATAGTAAATATCTGACATGAGTGTAAAACGTGATACCGCTCATCGAGAGGTTGGATTTTTAAAAAAAAAGCAATATTAAGTGACGAAATTTCGTATTGTCGTTGAAGAAGTCTCTCACCTTCACATCTAAAAGAACGAATTCTAATCCAGGATGTTTTGAGATAAAATGAATCATATTTTTAGCTTTCCTTCAAATTATAACTAGTTCTACTGCACCGAGTAAACGTAGGGGCTAGATACTGTCACTGGATGCCCATTCTAATACGGCAAGAAGCTATGAAAAATGAAAAGTAAATTCCTTAAATTAATTTACCTAAACCTCTCGCCCTACCGCTCGTTGTTGTTCAATATTTATAATTTAATCATGAATTAAAATACCAAATATATTGTTAAAATATATAATGGGTTATTTTTTTTAAATCTTTCTCAAGACCTTCAAAACTGGATCAAGTATGTACTTAACATGATCTGGGGAAATCGCTAATAATGCATTTAGTATTTGGCGGGAGAGGGGTATGAAAGGGGTACAAAAATTATTTTGCCGAATCGGTTGATCATTTAATATCAACACAATAAATCAAACACATTTCGTTTTGGTTCTATTTCATTTTTCCAAATAATTTTTTAATTAAATAGAAAAAATTTAAGCTTTACAGGGTGCGCCGTTAGAATCCAGATACAATTGCATTTGAAGTTCCCGCTATATTTGAATTCAGGGTTAGGTGCTAGTTCGCGCTAAAGTTAGCTAAATATGTCAGTAAGACTTTCAACCCAAGTCAACTCAAGCATGGAGTACGATAGAAGAGCGGCGATTATAGAAAGCCTTCGTGCCGGAAGAACTCCCACCGAAATTATTACATTCTTCAGGTACCCAAGATCGACTGTACGGGACGCCCACATCCCCAAGAACGCCCCTGTGATGGGAAAAACCAAGTTTCCGGCCAATATCCACGTCCTGAGCGTCGTCTCAAGTGAGGGTAATGTCATGCCATCGTACTTCTCCCAGAAGGGCGAAACGGTCACTAAGGAAGTTTATTTAGAAGTCTTGATGACAGTGGTAAAGCCGTGGATGGAGACTGTGACCTCTGGGAGACTATATATCTATCATCAAAATGGAGCACCCGCTCACACGAGCCATTTAGTACAAAATTGGCTCTCTGACAACGTTGACATATTTTGGTCGAAGGACTTTTGGCCTCCTAAAAATTCCAACCTAAACCCTTTGGACTACTATGTGTGGGGCGTAGTTGAGAGACAAACCATCAAGTCTAGGCACCCTAACGTCAACTCCCTCCGGGCCGCTATCGAGGCAAAGTTTACGGTCATGAACCGCGATCGGTTGAAAATAGAGTGCTCGCGCTTTAGAGCGAGGATCGAAGAGGTGAGAAGAAAAGTGGCTATATATAATGAAAGTTCCCAGCAAGGATCCTTTAAATGAGATTTAACAGCATTTTTTGGTATCTTTGTATATTGTATATATGAATGAGGAGAAAATGGTAAGAAAGATATATGACGCAAGTGTTGATGGCATTAGAAGTAGAGGACGTCCGCGGAAGACTTGGCACGACCAGGAAAACCAAATACTGGAGGATGGTCCTATTAGAAAGCTCAATAATCGTCTACCTTGTATGCGAAGGATGTATGAATGTGGATGAGGTGAGAATTATGTATCAGGACATAAGAGTGTGGCGCTCTATCCTCTCTGCCTACCCCCGCGGAGAAACGACGTGATGGTAAGTAAGTAACAATGGAGATCTATGAAATTAATACCGTCTGTATTCAAGAAATAAAAAAATCGGATGATCTTTAATTTTTGGTATTCGAGGACACCCTGCTCTGCACTTTTCAGTTTTCTTGCATTTGCAAATTTTTTAGGTCAATTAATGTTAACTTGCGTTTAGTTTTTTGACTTATTTGAATGTCATAAAATCAATTTCCTTCACGTCATCCATTTGGGTGAACTGATATTCTGAAATGCTAAATAGGAGATACATTTCAATATTTAACTGTGTTTATAATGTAAATGATGTCTCTCTCTCTCTCTCTCTCTCTCTCTCTCTCTCTCTCTCTCTCTCTCTCTCTCTCTCTCTTTCTCGATATTTTTCTCTTATACGCAATTTGTAGAAAGTCTAATTTTTAAGTTTTATTTTAAAATAAATAATGATATAGATCCAGCATGTACATATTCTAAATGCAATAAAATAACGCAACAAAATCCAAAATGAGTCATCAAATTTCGTTCGAACACCAAATCTATATTTGCTTCGCTGACGTGGGATGAATCTATCCACCTTCTCACAGAGCTCCGTGCCTGGGAACTGGACCACGGTACTTATGGCCTTAGGGCTGACTCTACGCGATAACTCATTCACTAAGTATGGAGAAAAAAAAGTTGATGGGCTACCTACCAATCTGTACGGAGAATATTATCGGTTACGTGAGTCAAAATTTTCATCGAATTTGAAGTTTCGTCATTGGTAGATCCGTGTTCTTGGCTATGAGTTTTGGTAAGGGGATGTGTTAATATTGCACAATTTAATGAGTCAAGTCATTTAAGGTTCACACTTTTTTTTTTAATTAATAATTAAAGACTGCTGATTAAAAGAGAAGATTTATGAATCTCTGCTTAAGTGCAACCTAAGCTGATTATTATATATATATTGTTAATAAATGTAATATTCTGCTATCATCTACATATTTGTATCTTTATAATCTGTAAAAACATTTAGGTTAAAGTATTATTAATGTCTTGGCTTTGGTATGAATATTATTTAAATGTATATTTTAACATTTAGAGTTTTATACCTGTGAACTAGTGATGAGAAAAACCGTCAGTATGACTGTATTTATGTAACTGGTGTTTGATTATAATAATGATTGATAACTGACACAATACATGATTCGGCGGCATTCCTCGGCACCATGGAACCGCAACCTCCTCTTGTTAAATCACAGTTACCGATCATCGTTGCACAATCACAGAATCAGTCACAATCACAATTTATTCTACAAGCCTTAAGAAAGCGATTATACATGTCGACTTTAAAACAATAAAAAAATAAACACAATAAAGTAATCAGGTTTTAAGTACTGTTTACTCGCTGGTATAGTCAAAAAGCCTGATATTTACTTCTGTCGTTCACGCAAACTTACGCAATCTCTACCATTATATCGCACGTTATGTTACGGACTCAATCATTTTTGAGTTGCTAACCGTGAGTATAAAAGCGATAATAAATATGATGTGAATGCAAGTGATGGCTTTGTACATGCTATTTATCCGAAAGATTAAAAAATATATATTCCCTAAAACAGTTACCTTTTTTACCTACAAATATGGCTTGATTAGTAATTTATTAAGAAGATAGATATGAAATATTTATTTATCTCAATTTTCCATTGATCACAATAAAATAAAAATTAAATATATAGTGTTAAAACGCTCGCTATCCGATTACAGGGTACAAGGTTTGATTTCCTTATCTTCTTTACCAATGAATTTAAATATTTTTCTGGGTGTTTAAATTTAATTCTGACGTCTAAAATCTCAAAAAAAGTAAAATGTTGTACTCAATTAAAATTTATATTTATTAAATAACCTATTATATATTGTTATAGAAAGCAATACTGCAATGATTATATGGAAGTCGAGAATAATTTTACTTTTAAAATTAGCAATATTAACTTTGTGAATTTGTTAAATGAGAATAATTTAACTGTATATATAAGAAATAATATTTCATTTACTTAAAACAAATAGGTAATATAGCTTAAAGGTTCTAATGTAGAATAATAATATTAAAATGGACAGTAAACAATGACGAAATAAGGCAATATTGCGATATTTTTCTAGTGCAATTAGTCTCACTAAATAACTCTTGGTAAATTTCATCCAGTCGTGTTCATCTATCTCACATTGCGTCGGCAATGCGTAGCTTGTTGGTTTAGTGGTTAAGACACTGATCTAGTGATCTAGTGGTCGGGGGTTCGCGCCACGTTCCAGGAGACCAGCAAGTTAGTCCTATTTTCATAGTACAAGCGTTTAGTTTAGTTTTAAGAATATTGATGCGACGTGTATTTCGTAGACGTATCTCTATTTATTTATTTTTTAAAGCTGCTCTTGGTAACAGTAGAATCAGATAAGACCATTCTGATGAAAAAAAATCTCCATCTTCTATCTTCTTTGTCGCATTTGGCATCGTCGTCGAGTTTAGTTTAAATTTATTTAGTTCATATAAAAAATTATATGCGAAATTAACATTAGTAATAACACCTCAATTATAGGGAGACAGCCATTGACTGTTAAAAATAGTTTTGTTAAGTAGTATCTCCAACATCACTTGCACTTTTACCACAACTAAAATGCGAGAATTGAGAAAGCAGAATTAAAATGGAGTTTGATGCGAGCGCGCTTGTAGTGATAATATTATGAGCGCGAGGTTTTATTACCCACCTATACGGAAGACAAGACACATTACGAACAATATGAACTGACGTGGGCTAAATCCGTTGACCCGCGGAACCTTCTGACGGCCTGGGAACTGGTCCCCCAGGGCTGGGCACCGCGTGATCTCTCTCGCTGGATGGATTCACTTCATTCATGGTCCAATCCGGAGTGGGCTTCTTAGAAAATATTATGACTAATGAAAATGAAAAAGATATTGATGCTGCAAACTGAACAAATATTTTTTCCGATACGTGTAACTGAACACCCTTAGAAAGCCTACTCGGATCAAAAATTTCGGTATCATAGATGATCAAAATTAAATGTGAAAAAAACATGCAGAGATTGATTCATCAAAGTTCCTGGCAATATATTATCAAATGTTTCTTTGATAACCATCTACTAGGGCTTATGTCAGTCAATACTTAAGCCGGCCATATACACAACGGTATACCTGATAGGTATACCTCTTCAGGTAAACATGACGAGTATACCGAAGCTCAACTTTAGCCATACACGTAGCGGCCAACCTGTGACAATCTATCAATCAACCGTGGCATTGGTACAGGGCAACTACAACGATGCGGTAGCGCTAGTAGGTCTTCTCGTTATATCACGAAAGAAAGAAAGAAAACGACGATAAAAGCGGTGTAAAGAATGGTTGTTAAACAGAAGCCAATACAGTCACGTAATATTATTTCAATTGTGGTATTCTTTTATTTTTACGAGCCAATGGTAAGGCGCAGATTTAGACAATTAAATTAAATCTTTCATAATTACGCTGCGCTTGCGAGACGCCATTTTTTTCTAACTATGCAACGCGACCTTTCCCTTCGCAGTGGAGACACAACTGAGACCTACGCCCTGGAGTAACACGCGCTCAGGTTTACCTGAAGTTAGCACTTACCCAGAGGTCGAAAATATGAATTTTCTATTCTCGCCAGGTCGCCTGTACACGTAAGGATACCTGCCAGTTTTGTCACATACAGGCTCCGGTTTGCCTGTAATGGCGACCTAAACAAGTATACCTTTGCGTGTATGGCCGGAGGGGAGCGGCAAAATTTTATCTTGATCCTGTATTTAACAAAATTTATTGTACGTATTCTATATCAATTAAATTGAATTGAGTGAGTATAATTATAACTCTCATGTTTTTGTGTAAATATCATATGTGTGTACAATTCACTGAAAAGAATGGAAGGAATGAAATTTTATTACATTTATTTTTAACAGTTTAAAATTTCATTTGATAGAAAACGTTTGTGTAGGTGGGTGCTAGGTTTATATTATGTTTTAATTCAATTTTTGCTTAGATACTGAATTCACAAAAAAATTATTTACCTACCTACCGAGACATAAAAGGACATATTATGTAGGTACTTAAATTTTTGAACTTGTGGATGTTGTAGCTCTTCGAAAATATGAATTTCTAAAACGTCAAAACATAAGTTTGAAAACAGATCGGGCCTTGGTTGGTCATCAAGTACTTAAACAGCGTTATACAGGGGAAGATGGAAGCGACTTTTCGAGACATTAGGTTTAGGACCCTCCTAGGATAAAGAAATGAAAATGATAATGATGATGATGATATTACATTTTAAATGAATAAATAAAATAAAAATTTATGTTTCCCAACTTCTTGGGTAGGTTTTATAAGTTTCTTGCCAATTTGTCATGACTCAGCTTTTTAGACCATCAGCATATATATATATATACATATAATACGTGATCACTAAAGTGCCAACACCAAGCGAATGAACCAATTTTTAAACATACAATTCGTTAATTAGCGTGATATGTTCATTATTTTAAATAAATTAAAAATTATAATTGTAAATTAAAAATAAAATATAAAAATAATAGTGTATTTGGGTGGCGACTGTTATTCTCGATTTTTTACAATTGTACTTTTGAACAAATCAGTGTAAGTTAACAAAAGAAAAATGAAATTTTGCACTTGTTAATTGTAAGGATACATATTTGGCGAGTATAAAATATATATTTTTAAAATTATATTTGATTTGTTAATGTTAATTTTGATAGTTAATGATAAAAAAAATATAGTATAAACTGACAATTATTTTTCGCAAATGAGTTTTCAATAATATAAATGTCCAATTGTAATTCATGGGAATGAAATACAACACGCACCTAGTCATATATTTTATCACATTACAAAGATAAGCTCAAATTTAAATGTTGAAATGAAAATGAAATACGTTTTAAATTATTATTTCTTTCATCTCTGCTCTCCTGTCGACAGGATAAAACATTGTTGAGGAGGCTGGATGAAATCTGATGGTATCGGAAATCTTCCCAATTTACATAACAATACATATTGGGCATTGTTCGATCTGGACCAGTTTGTCGAAACACGAATCCATTTTAATACCGATGAGTTTAAGCGTCAAAATATTTATAAGAGTATTCGTGACCAATCACTCCACTGAAAAATATATGTATTAAGGGTAAGCACTCTTTTATGTTTATAATCAAGACACATTTATTTTATATTTGAACTGTCTACGTACATAGTTTTTACGTAATCTACGAGAAGCATTTAAGGATAGAGCATTTGAAATCAAATTCAACCTAATCTATTCAAAACAACATTTATTTATATTATAACAATTATTTACATGCATAGTATAGTGGTGTTTTTTTATAATGCATTCTAATTCTTATTCTTCTTCTTCAAAGTGCTGCTCCCTATCCAGGTTGGATGCCATCACCGCTATTTAAACTTTAGAAGCAGCTGCCCTGAAAATGATTGTGAACTATAATCGAACTAGTTACGCAAGATCTTCTCCATAAATAATACTTATATTTCTTCACTTTCGCGACTCTTAGAATATATCCAAGTTTTCTATTCTTAACAAAGACCAGAACTCTTTGTCAACCCAGGAGATTTTCAATATTCTCAATATTCTTTTGACCACATTTCGCAAACCATATCATTTTAGTGGTGACACAGGTTAGTGTCAATGTTTTGATGCCGTAAAGAGCTGCTTATTGAGAAGATATATTATCGTAAAATGAGCATTCATACGTCTCGTACTTTGAATGAAATAGTTTCCTGTCATCTCTTTTACAACTTTATTCTCTTGTGTTCATCTTAAGTGTTTATATTGATGGACTCCTTCAATATTTACTGTTTCTACTTTTAATATATATACAGTTATAAACATATGTATTTCAGAACACGTGAATAAGTTCGTGTACTTCGATGATTTAGGTCGATATTGCAAAGAGAGCGATCGAGGGGAGTAAAGTTAGCGGTACGTTGTATGCAGTTCTCCTGAAAACATAAGAATACCTACACTAATACATTGAAATGATACCTAAAACTAGTAAAGTAATATATAACTAGACTGAATATGTGGAAAAATGTATAATAAAATTAAAACCAGTTGGTGGTGTTGACTAGATGAAGAAAAGTACGGTGAGCTGGATTGAAGACGTTTAAGAAATTATATGGCGTGAGTTTTTGAGAATTATATGACATTAGAAAATTGTTGATCATGCATGAAAAGAAGTATAAAGTATAAGATGTGTATGCTAATAGCCTCGCCTAGTGATCGAGTGGTAGGAGGTTAGAGCCTGGTTCCGAGAGATCACCGAGTTAGTCTTACTTTTATGATAGAAGCGTTAGTTTGAAAATAGTAAGAAAATTGACGAGGCCAAAGTGGAATGCCAGGATAGGTTAATATGTTTTTGTTTTCTTCGTAACTCTGTGCGTAACGACGTAATGATAAATTAATATACCAATTTTATATATTTTTGTATTGTATATGAATAGACGCATAAAAACAATGAATGGTTTAAGTATATACTTTCTCCACCACGTGTGTCATATTATTCGTCCGCTTGATACTTTCGAGACTGCTTGCATAATTTACGTCACCGGTTCAACGTGTTTTCACATCTAAACATCGCTAATGAAACCAGTTTGAAATCAACAAATAATAATGTGGCTCGAGTCACGGTGCAGATCCACTTGTTTACTCCGCAATCTCTTCGTGATCTTCGTCAGGCAGAACCAGTAGCAATCGTTAGTCACGATGACATAAAGCCAATAAATATCTCACATGTATATGGGACGGAAATTGAGCAGCATTCCATTCATTGACAAATATTAACAATTATCATCACCATTCATGAGACGAGTCTCAGATGAAGTTGGTGACAGTATGACCTACTGAATTATTGTATCGACTGCGCTAACCAGCGGACACCACGTGAAGGTAATTTATACGATTTTGAAGACCTCTTGAAAATAATTAAACATTGATTTATGATTTACTATACAACGCCAACTCAGCAAAGACTTGTATTAATCGTATCCAATACTCACATCGATATTTTCAATCAAATCAATTTTTGCAATAATTTAAACAAATATATCATTCTCCGTCCAAATCTTGCAACATAATGCGAGTACGCAGATGTTGCTGATGTGTTGAATATAACATTACCGAAATACAAAAAAAATTCTACATATTTATTTATAACTATCACAAGACTTAATTTGAGACGAACGCTTGTTGCACGGTCATACACTGTTATTTTATCATAAATATTTGAGTACAATGTATGGCTTTTAATAACGTGTTTTTTTTCTCTTCTGTCTCCTTTATTAGTACTTTAAATAAAGTGTCCAGCGGAAAAATTTCAAGATTAAATTGTAATTGCTCGTAAATCATCAGGATGAGGTAAGTGGGAGGGGTATTGTTCGACGCGCGTGATTTTCTGATTTTCCAATCGCAATGAGTCACTGGTCGGGAGCACTCCGCGCATTCGCGGTTGAGCAATATTTAAAGTGCGGTGATTCATCGGTTCGTGCGCGTCGCGCTTTTTGTACTCACTTTAATATTCGACGAGTAAGTGATGGGCCGAGCACGCATTCACAAGAAGATTGCAGCCTGTACTGGAATAAAAAAAACAACATTGTGCGTTATTTTGAAAATGAAACTACAGTTTCACCCATACAAATCGTGCAGTTTTTCAACGAAAATGACTATTCTTTACGTAAAACCTTAGCGAGAATGATGCTTAAACATTTTGTAACAGCACGAACGCTTGGAAACATATTGTTTATTGAAGAAGCACATTTTCATATAGATGGTTATGTTAATAAACAGAATATGAAATACTGATGTTCCGACAACCCGAGGAAACGCCATCAAAAACGTTTGCATTGTTCAAAAACGACAATGCGGTGTGCAATTTCTGCTCGAGGGATAATTGTCCCTTATTTTTTTAACCAGCGAAAGACAGTCACTGCTAACGTGTATTTTAGAATGATCGACGAGTTTTCGGTATCGCAACTTTAGCTGTTTCCCGGGTTCAACGACAGAACACAATTTCAGCAAGACGGGGCCACTTCACACACCGCTAGAGTTTTAATGGAGAAGCTGAAGAGAATTTATCCCAATAAATTAATAAGCGAGTACGGAAACACGTACCCTAGGCACCTCAGTCACCGGACCTTACACCGTGCGACTTTTTTTGTGGGGATACCTTAAGTCAAGAGTTTACTGCGACAATCCTCGAACAATTCAGGCCCTACAAGAAAATATCCGCCGTGAAGATGCTGCTATTGAACCGACGCTTTGCTCTCGCATGTTGTTTTTATACAATGTTATAAATGGTAAACTGAAATTCATTGTGGTTTCAAAATGTATAACATAGTATTCAAACCTGCTACTTAATATGATTCAAATAGTATAAACCCTTTTTTTTTTTAAATGTTTGTAATATACTTGGTTACGATACATTCGTCAATATTAAAAATAAATATATTGGAATTACGTTATGTATATTATAATTTTTCATATCTTGTTTATTTTCTCATTATTCATTTTTAATTTGCAAAGATTACATGATTTTTTTTTTTTCATCTGATTATAGTATCTATTTAAATGTTGAATGTAAAAAGTCTTTATATCGTAAATAAATAAATAATCCAAACTGCTGTCAATTGTATATGGAAGTATACGCTATCGTTTGACAATATAATAAATTCTTATTTTACAATTGAACTTTATTTATTTATTTATTTAAATAAATTATGGTTATAAAATATATTAATTTCCATTATTATTATTAACGAGTTATCTCTAGTCATTACTGTTTACCATTACTATTTTTCCTTCTTTCACAAGTTTAATTAAAATATTACGTAAACTAGTTTAGAATTAAGTCTATCTAATATTATATTTATGTATATACAGGGTGGCCCAAAAAAAGTGAGAACATCTCGTAACACATGAGTTATTTCAAAACATAATATAATTAATTATAATTCTTAATGTTTTTTTTTTTGCACAATATTTAGCTAATCAGAAATCATCAAAACACCCCATATTGCATAATCTACTGGGTTTAAATCTGGGCTGTTCGGTAGCCACATGCCTGGCTCGATGAAATTAACATTCTCACGACGAAGAAAGTTGATTGTATTTCTGGCTGTGTGAGATGGAGCTCCGTTCTCCTGCAATTTCCAGTAATGTTGTAATATCTAGTTATACTCCAGGCTTTGAAACTCTTTGATCATTTACCTAGCACCCCAACGTTTTTCAATTCGCAAATTTTTAATCAGAATACGGTCTTCTACAATGATTTTTGTCATTCTGGGCAACAATTTGAAAAAACCAAATATAAACAATGGGAAAATTAATAATCAAAGATAGCGACCGTAAATTGTCGAAATAAAACATAATATAGGTAAATAGGTAAGTAAGTAAATTAGTAAACTATTTAAGATATTGTTGATATAATTTTGATGTAATTATATCACATTTTTCGAAATGTTCTCACTTTTTTTGGGCCACTCTGTATATAATTTTGTATGACTATTAGAAATAAATATTCAAATAGGTACTGTTAAAGTCGTTATTAAAATTGAATTTTGTATAAACATTCCATATTTGTAACTCTATTGTGCTTGACCTTTGCCATTTAGCTAGTTTTTAGTTAAAGTGTCATCATATTATCACCAAGTTGGCGCGCGGCATTCACGCGCCGGAATTTGTAGGTACCATTATTGTAGATTTCATTTGTTACTGGCATCTTAATTAAACAGCCTTAATGTAATCCTAAAATCATCAACTATTGTCTTAAATACTTCTCGACTCTAAATAATTTCTGGCTTCATGAAAAAGGAAAGTTTCATTCGCAAAACCTGTTAAAAATTTGGATACCTTCACATACATATATAAAAACTAACTTTATGAAAAAAAATCGAACATCTTTATATTTGTATATAAAAGGCAACTCTACATAAAAAATCTGTTTATCTGTTAGCATAAAAATTTAGAATATCTGAACCGGTTTGATGATGCAGTTTTTTCCAGAGGATTGGTCATTTATCCGGGAAAGTTTTAAATTATATATCATTACGACATGACATCGGGAGGTTGAGCAATATGTTGCATAACTCAGAAAAAGCACATGTGCGATACATTAAATTTGATACGGTGGACTAGAGATATATTTAAATACACATTCTATTATTAAAGAAAGTTCTGGGTCTGACTCTCGGTGGTAACTATATATATTTAAAATGTTTTATCTAATTCGCTTCAAACATCAAATAACTTTGTTCTAACAATTGCAACTTTATAATAAAATTACATTTTATTCAAAATTTATACAAACATCTTATTGAAGGTGATTTATTTGATTTTGTGATTAAATATTTAGAGCTATTTAACGTCCGGTCCCAGGATCGGATCGAAAAAAGACAAGGATTAACTGGTGCCGATCTTAGGCTTAGTACTCGAGTAACGATTTCAACTGGATAGAAAAAGACATACTAAATATCATTTAAAGCAATTCTGACAAGAAGTACGAAGAAATTCATTACATTTTCACAGGCTATATTGCAATTGATAGTCTGTGAACTTGCGCTTTGGACGGCAAAGAGAAACCACTATAATTTTCTGCCAAGTTTAGTAGCAATAGACGTCAAATTGACAAGAACGTAGTTCTGACACACATTTACTAACGCAAGAAAGAGTCTGATGAATAGGTCGACATGGCAATCACACCACACCTCGCAATTCATTGATTTTCTACTCATTAACTATTGAATAATGATAGCAATTGGTCGATGATAAAAATCATAATAAATATTTTAAATTATTGGTTCATTGTATGAATAATCTTTACTCCCTAACGTCAGAGCATTCATAAAAGAACATCGCTGAGTTACTTTTGTGGTGGTAATCTTGACGGATCATGAATTAAGGTATAATAATCAATTTAATTATGTATTGAAAAGTTTCTTATCTTCACTTCAATAGCAGTATGAATCATAACAAATTAAAAATCTATATACAAATTAATGTTTATTTTTAATTCATTTATGAGTGCCTATTGAAATGAACGCACTGTGCCTTGATGGAATTTTTTATGGATTATGCATCACCTGATTATATCAGGCTGTATCTTAATAGCAGAACCTTTTTTTCGTATATTATTATTCAGCTTAGAATTATGATAATTTTATTCGTGGAACCGGGCATTACAAAAGAGATATTATGTTTAATAAATTTAGTTCAGAAGCTGATCTTTCTTCCGAGAAAAGTGTATGGTGACAGGTGATAAGTATCTCAGAAGTGGTTGAACAGCTTCCGAGACTAGTAATAACTATTGCTAAAATATTTCTGCGAAATTTTTCCCGATGTATTTCTAAACAAGGACATTTTGCGGTTTCGAGAATTTTTAATGACAAACATGTATATTAGTTGGCCAACAGACTATATTTAGCTTTTATATTTATTTAAATAATACAAACAATGATTTATGAACAGTTCTCAGTCACCCAACCGGCGGAAATTGTCTTTACAATGTATTATTTACTTCCACAACACGACACTCGTCGATTCTTGAGGCTTCTAACAGAACCATCATGCAGTATCTGGTTTACCTGGTCATACCTGATCTTCCGCGGACGTCCTGTACTTTTGGCTCTTACCACTCTTTACCATTTGCTCTCCATTCATTCGTTCAACATGAATATCTACATCTAAGTGAACCTTTCTATTCATTCATCCTATTTGTTCACTTTTTAATCATAAATTGGTTTATCTCATATTTGCTGCATTCAGATGCTGCATTGCGAATTCGATCCTAACCTAATCTAAATATGCCTAAAACAACAATTGAACTTTTTTTATTTGAATTATACACATGTTAACATTAAAAATAAAATTAAACTACACTATTTGATGCCCTCCAAATAAAAAATAACTCAATTTATTTCGGGGCGACTTTGTTATGAACATAAATAATTACAACCTTCAAATACAAATTCGTTTACATTTAAACAGATTTAATGTTTTAAGTATAGAATGGATACTTTATTGCAGGCATTCGAGCCAGTCGATATCCTTGTCAAATTGTATAAATACAATAATAATTTATCGAAGGACTATGTACGATGTATGTCTTTTCAGCCAGTAATGATTCATGATGACCGACTTAAAACACATCTAAGATACGTGTACACAATGGTGCCCACGATGAACCCGAGGTTCGGTTTCCCGCTAGAAAGATTTTTATTTTATTTACTCAACTGAATATATGAAATGTTGTCCTACCAAAAAAAACATATTATATGCAGAAATGGTACTCGTGCTGTAAAATATTTTTTTATTAATCTAACATTTATCATTTAGTTTTAACAAATAGTTAAAATACGGTCACATTTTAAATGACACTAGCCAAATTATAATCGACGATTAAAAATAAAGGTTTTTGAGGATATCTGTACAGAAGACCGGAAAATAATTCTTGCGTAGTGTGTATTTCTGAAAGAGATGGAGACATCTCGAAGAAGTTGGCGATCACAGAATGCACACGGACAAAGAACGAGAGGTCCTAGGTATTTGTGTTTACTCTATTAAAAGCTTCTAACAACAATGAGCGCGCACAATAAGATATCATATATTGGTAATTTCTTAAATGCCATGAGCGCATTAACACGCCAAATTTTATGTCATGCCAAGCTATAAGCATGTTAACACGTACTTTTGAACCTTGCAAACTTGCAAGGATTAAAGTCATATTTTTAAAACATTTTCAGCTTTCCCAGCTTTTGATAGATAAGTCAAGACCCTTAAAGCCTAGTCTGACCCTGTGTGATGTCGTCCATTTCAAATAGAGTTAGCAGTTCAAAAGTTAAAGTTGATGAAGTGAGAGTGGTTAGCCAGAAAAGGTGGCGTTCTATCATCTCTGCCAACCCCGGAAAAATATGCCGATATCTTTTGGACAGATATTCATTATTCATATTAATATATTGTAAAAAAATTTCGGTGCATCTACGTGTATTTCTATGTTTTCTTATACTTGCTTGTTGATTTAACAGGCTTTGACATCAACTTTCTTCTTAATTTGGAACAAGGTCACGTCGCGTGAGGGCGAAGGATGTTATAAATTCATTAGACTTTTTGAATGTAAAATCTTTACATATTTTAAGCTCTCATTGTTTAGTTAACATAGAGCTAAACTAAACTTTATACAAATCTATTGTCCAAACATTTTAATCTACGATTATAAATCATTAAACAATTGTTTTTGAAAATTCAAAATAATTAGCCAGAAATGTTGGTGCCATCTTCAGGTTTCGATAAAAACAAACGTTTTATCGTAGATCCAAACCATGTTTACAGTTTTGAATTTATTGTTTTAAAAAAATCAACTGATATGTGTTGTAAATCTCGTATGACTATCTCGATTCTTGCTTGGTATTGTGGTAAGATATTCGCCTAGTGAGATGTTAGTCTTTGATGATCCTCACAGAATCCCAGCAAATTATGTAATATTTTTAATAAACAAGCGCTTATTAAGACTCATTTAAAAATAGTCAATAGATATCATACTTTAAGATGTAATTCGTGTACACATTCATGTTTTCTTTTAATGCATAAAGATTATATCCGTTGATATAGCATATGAAATTAGACGATTTCCGAGTTGAAGATCCATTATGGTAGAAAACTACCATTCAGTGCAGTGGCTATGGTAATGTTCCTCGGATTCTAATGAATACGCTACATATATTGAGTGACCGCATCATAGTAACCACGTTCACGCTTCGCTTCATTTCGACACCATCTTCAGTGCCTATCTTAATAGATGGCGTCTCTTGGACAGATTGACATTTTATATGTACAAATTTATGTTTCTACAATAACTGCAATAATCCCAATATAGCAAAACGTATTCTCAGAGATGTGCTACTCAATAATGAGATGATACATAGGTATGCACGTATTTCGCTTCTTCCGCGTACAAATATCTTATATACAGAAACTTTGAATTACCCACATTATGAAACTTCTCCTTTTATAATCTCCCTTCGCATTATAATCATAATTTTGTATTATTCACACTCGCCATCTATATTCTGACAATTACGCTCACCGCCATAACATCCTTAAGTAATATCTTCGTAAATATATTCCAAAACATTATGCCTAATATTCGCATTTCTGTCTGCTTTCATACTTCCTCTGCTATTTGCAAAGTTCGTTCTCACAGAGATTTCAATTTTTTTGCATACCTATTTCATTAACTATATATATATATATTTATTAAAAATAAATATGAATTCGTGTCACATGAATATTCTTACTTTTTTCAAACTAAGCTTTCATGGTATAAACCTTTAGCTTATGGTATGAAAATAGGACTAACTTGATGGTCTCCTGAAATGAAGTTTGAATCTCCGACCACTAGCACAAGCAAGACAATAATCTATAATTAATCACTACTAAAATGAATCCAATCACTCTATTTTCTTATTTAACAGCTATATATAACATTAAAAAATGTGTTTCTCAAATATTTATAAATAAATTGTTTTTTTTAAACTATTTGCTGCCACTTTTCATCCTTGCGAAACCTCTGGTATGGCCATTTTCAAATTGCAATGGTAGATGATATATATCATTTTCTATTTATATAGAGACATTATTCCTGATCTTTATTATTATCCATCTTTATAGCACAGCGGTGCCATTTGGCTCAATTTTTGTGTTATTATTTATAATGTAAATTCTCTTTACTTTTGCCTATTTCGTGCATACGTTCATCTTCAACATCCTCAGGATCTTTGCATCCAGTAGAAGACTTATCTCCCCAACTCCTTCCAAGTAACAGATAACTGTTGCTGTTATCGCAGGTCCACTGTCTATAGACCACTATCATCGGTTACCCTGATATCATCGGTCCAGCCATTTGGCCTCCCAAATTTTCGCCTTCTGAGCCGAGCTCTACACCTATTTAGTTTCTTTAGTTCCTTTTTAAATGATACAAAACTCTTAATAATATTAAACTCTCTGTTCTATTCCTGCAAATGCTTGCTCAAAAGCCTGCCTTGAGACAGATATTTTTCTAGTAGGATATACTTGGGAAGGCTTATCTGCATAGGTATATGGTTACATTAAATGATGTATATATTAATATTTCTACAATACAGTCAATCATATTTTCATATTATATTATCGGTAAATACAGATATTAATTCAATATAAAAGAATAAAAAAAAGAGAAAAAAAAATCAGACCGGCACAACAAAAAATCCCAATGCAAGTCAATATTTATCCATTTGTAGAAGATTCCATTATTGTTTTTTAAAGATTAATTATAGATCAAGGAGTCATCTAAGTGATTAAAAACTTTTGCAAAGTGAGACATGATTTCGTATTAATAAGTATTATACATTGGATCTTTATTTTTTATAAATTTCATATATATACGGCTATGCACAGAAATAAAATTTAAAAAATATTAATTATTAAATATATATAAAAAAATATAAATTTGTATTAAGTAATGATTTGAGTTAGGTACTAAACAATTTTTTTTTTTAAAATAGATTTTTTTTAAATAGATTCCGTCAAAGAAACAATATATGTTTTAGTTAGTTATGACATCCTGAAGAAGAAAATGGTATTTTTCGAAACCAGTAGATGTATTTAAACTCATTTTAGTGGTTAATAAAACAAAGATAATAAATAAAAATATGAATCTTAACCACAAAGATAATATTGCTGATTTTAAAAGTATAAAAAATATTGTTTTAAATTATTGAATTACTAAATGATAAAGATGATAGTACGGAATATCGTGGTATTGAAATGCTCTGTAATACAAACATTGTAAGTTATTAAGAGAAAAAGTACGAAGTTGACATGCAGGTGATAAAATAAAACTCTCATTATTTTTCTGGATAAAATATTTTATTTTATTATAATATTATCTTATTTATCATAATCTACATAAATAATATCCTATTTATAAAAGCATAATATTAGTCAAATGTATAGCGTATTTCATCTCTTTTAATAGATTGATAACAATTTTCAAATATATTTCATATTGGCATGCTATGGCAGGAGTTGCATTATCGTTAAACTATTTTCTCATAAGAAGTTTTCACAAAACACTTTACTTTTATATACATTAAATTATATGAAAAAAAGTGGTTTTATTATTTTTAAAATCTGAAAAAGCACTCGTTTACTTTATGTATTTTTGTGGTTTTTTTAATAAATAGAAACATTTTAATATACAAGATTAAATTTTGAATATTTTAACACCAACAGCTGCCAGAGATTATGTAAAAAGTTTATATACAAAAATCAATACTAATTAATATATATTATGTACTCAAACAATAATTTTAATTGTAATATTTTTACTGGCTCCCAGTTTCTCAATAATATACTTATGACATTAAAGCAGTGTTTTCAAATTAAACAATAGTCTGCTAAAACTGACTTGGAGGACTCTATTTCTACTTATATGAATTTTCGTAAACGAAAAAACATGATAATCAACTCATGATTCATTCAGTTTTTTTTTTGGTACTGAGTTATTATTAATTTTGAAGTGTTTGAAAATAATGCTGTATAAAAATAAAATTAATCATTCACAGTGAAATATAAATTTTACTTATAAAGCCTTCTCCAAATCAGTCTAGAAAATAATTATTATTTTATGTATCGAGTTGTAACAATTATTGTCACACGTGTTATTAGTTATAACATTTGTCACACGTATTATTGCTTATAACATTTGTCACACGTGTTATTGGTTATAACAATTGTAACATGTGTTATTAGTTATAAATATATTGTTTTTGTGATTGTATCTTAAAAATAAAAGCATACTGAAAAAATAAATATAATAATTGCATTTGAAAATCAATTGTCTTGACTATTTATATTCTTAAATAAAAGTAGTACCTTCTCGTACCTTATACCGCACGGGAGGTTATAAGGTCCCGTGGAATGTTAAAAGTTGTTATTTCTTAACGACAATATTTTAATTGGCAAGATGTTTTAATGGCAAATGTGAGTGGTTATCATTTAATCTATTCAATTAGTTCTCAAAATAATATCATTTATACGGAATACACAACGGTGAAATATTTTTTTTCTTCTACAGCTAATATCGTTTCAAAATTTTACGTAAACTATAAACGTCCAAGTATGTTGTTATAAACTAATAATTATCAAAAAAATACAATACCAAACGTTCAATGAGCTCACTTTTATTCTAGATAAGCATATAAAATATAATTTTATTTACAATATTATTTTTAAAATATTTCATTTATTGTGGAATATAAATAAACATTACTAAGCAATATATTTAAGTACTTCATGAGAAACACACCAAGTTACAAATCCATTACTTAGGCTAAAGTCTTTATAACAAAAAGCATTATTCTGCTCATTCTACGTGTTATATTCATCGACATTTCTTAACTCCGATATAAATCTGTTATATCTGAACAGTATACATATAAATCCTACGATAATATTGCTTTTAGGAAAATTATTCTACTAATCAAAAATAAGATCAAAATATTTTCAAACAGAGATTATACTATACCGTAATATAATCCCTTTAAAGGTCCTTGAAGATCACAATTTATGGCTTCTCCTTAGACGAAAACATTGATAAATGTTACATCGAATGAACGAGAACTTAGCAAGAAATTAAATCTTCTGTTTAATCACTCGATGTCACAATGAGGTTTACATTAAGCAGTCTCTGTGTATACATGTAGCTAACAATGTGTCTGACATGGTAAAATGTATTATGTATCAATATTTCAATCAGAAATATGACTAAAATAATGACATTCATGTTGAAGTATTTGCATTTAAAGTTAAATTAATAAAAAATTAACAGTTTATCAAAATTTTTGTCTAACTTCCTAAAAGTGGGCGAACCCACTTTACAGGGTGACGTTCCTTTTCAGTTTTTCTGACCCCTGGAGCAACGTTCTCTCTTACATTTGAGGCATCATCGACACAGCTCGATGTATTGTGATGTCAAGATTGTGAAATAAGAATTATAATATTTAAAACTACTCATACGTTTCAATGTTAACAGGTAATATTAATTGTACACCACGCGAAATTCAATTTGTCAAATTTGTTTAAAATAAGAACACAATTGAATGAATGCGCTTTTATGCTGTAATAATACTGATTTAAGTTAAGAAAAATATATTATCATTTATTAATTAATGAGTTTTAAAAGCTTTTCTGTCATTTGATAATTAGTATCTTGAATACGAACTGTAACCGCTGTCCTTCGATGGTGAACTGTGTATGGTTCTGAAAATATTTAAAAAATATTAGCGTAACATAAAATAATTATAATATTCTGTAACTAAAGGTCGATGTAACGGGTGTTCCTGAATAACCTGCAAGAATTCATAAATATATTATTTTTATTATTTTGTGCAAATAGCTCATTTTGGTGGTGATGGTTATAAAATTTTGAAAAAAGGAAAATTCATATTTCCACTCCAAGCTTAAAGGGGGATGCACCAAAGAAACCAGATGAAGATTTGTCCAAAATTTTAGTAAAACTATCGGATCCAAAATTAAACATTTCACCACTCAACTAAATATGTTGTTAACTTATCTCTAACAATGCCTGTAGAAATAATGTGCAATTGTTTATTTAAATTCTAAATCATTTCATTTATAGTTAATGATTTATCGTTAATTATTATAGTAGATATTTCAATAAAGGAACCTTGATAAAAAAAATCATCTTAAAAATAAAAACTTTATATTTAAAAACATATTTTATACGTCTAATGCTACTTTGAAAACTTTTTTTATTTTACTTATTTACTTTTTATTGTAAATACCTTTACAAAGTATGCACAAACATGCGGCATAATTCAATTTTTATAAAATATAACACTTTGATTTTATATATATCTGGTAAATTTATTTCCAAAAACAGAAATTTTCTGAAGCAGGTTTTTATCTCAAGTTCCGATATCGATTAGAAAATAATTGAGAAATAAAAAGTAGTTCTTACTCTATGTGTTAGAGAGAGACCGCCGCTAGGGATCGAGGATTGTTGCTGTCCCCCTCCCACTCACCGCCACAAGCATTGACTACATCTACAAGTGGAAAAATGTCTCTCTGATGACAGGTCATACCACCAATTGTCTGACAGCTCCGCCCGATAACGGAAAGGCACTAAACTTGACTATTATGTAATAATTAGGTAACTTGTTTTTTTGTTAAATAAATAAAAGAACATATTTAATATGATTCAAATGTATTTGCTCACAAGGAAATGTTTTTCTAAATGTGTAGAAATTTTCTGACAAACGAACATGAATATTAAATATTTTACTGAATAAAGCTTGTGCCATTTCGTTTACCGGACGAAAAATAAATTAAAGTTTAGTTTCTTAATATTGTTTAATATTCAGGAACACTGCCCTGCCCTGCCCACATGGAATACTTCAATTTGCATCATCTTAAAAATAAAGTTGTCATCGTCTCAGTAAAGTGACGAAGTGAAGTCCATGAAAAATAAGAGACAAAGTATTTTTAATTAAAAATAACATTTTAATAAATCATCATCGTTAAATTTTATTGTAAAATGTAACTATTAAGTCAATGGATGCTGGAGAAATCTCTTAAATAATCATTTCAATATAACATACATAGAATCTCTCTTTAACATTGGTTAAGGGGTGGCTATTGTTAGGTTTTTGCAGTGTGGAGTTAGTTAATTAAAGTGCAGGTGGTTATTTAAGCGTGTTAAGTCCTTGCAAGGTGTCACTCTGTCAAAATATTTTCGTTACATAATTATTTCGGAGGAATGGAGGTTTTTGTGGAAATTCGGAAGGTTTAAACGGAATGTGCAAGCCATGTAAAGTGCTCTGTGGGTCGTGACGCGTACGGATGAACGGCAAGTGAAATCCAATTAAATCTCAGAGAAGGCTGACGAAATAAGATAAATACTCCAGGTATTTCATGACTACTCGGTAATGGCGGCAAAAACATTTCCGGATTGTTTCTGTATTTTTTCTTCACATATTTTATGTTTTATAAAAAAAAAATGATGAGTAAATCTTATTACGAAATATATATATTTTAATGACCAATTCTATACACTGTCAATATAATGTTATTGAATTACACTGGTAAATAAAAATGCTTTTAATATTGACAGTCAAAATCAAAAAAAATAATTAATTTAATACATATTAAATGTATCATTTATAAAGATGTACAGAAAAAATCAATTTATTGAAAAAATATTTTCGTTGCTATCGGAATATTTTTTAGATAAATTGATTTTATCTGTATGTTTTTGTAATTGATACATTAATTTGTATTACATATCACAGAGCTATGTTCTGAAAAATTGCAACTTCACAATAAGAATGTGTTGCAACTTCACAATAAAATAAAGTTAATAATTTATGTTATTGTTAATTGCCTACAGTCAATTCATGCTACTATAAGTATCTACCTTAATATATATGTTGTGTACAAATTTTTGTGTTGTTTAATATTAAAATACCGTAATTATGATATTTTAAATGATCTTTTTTAAATACTTTTCATCAATTGTAGGCCCAACACTTCGTTGTTTTTTCAACACTCGTAAACACAAAATCGACAACAGTCTCCCTGGTCTATTGTCTCTTTTATGTTTGTCTATTGTTATCCCGTGAAGGCACAAGCGCCGAAAAGCGCAACAAAGGTGCTTTCCAGGAACATTACGCGGGGAATTAGTCACGCAAACCGAGGGATTAGTGTCATTCGCGAATACTTTTAAAGGGATAAACCAAAAACCGAACCTAACTCAACGACACATTCGTAATTTAAACTTTTAGAAAAACAGCTTTTTCGATTTCATTGTTGCGAAAGAGACACCACATGAAAGGGTTTCTAAAGTTCATTATTTAAGTCAATTTTTGACGAGAACAAAAAATTATACGCAGAAAAAAATTCTTCACGCTTTTTACGTGAACATCGTTAAATTAAATTTTACAAGTTATAAACTATTGCTGTCGAGAAACTGCATTCACCACTACCGGATCAACGACATTGCAGCTTTACTGTTGCGTAGCTTCCAAAAACAAAGTTATAAATAATTCAAACTCGTCCATCGTACGTTAATTACACAACCATTTGACAACATGCCATTTTGTTGCAAAACCGACTTGAAAACCCGGAAGAAGAAAAACGCTTATTTTCACGATTCTTGCACGTTACATCTTGCACATTGTTATGCTTTCTCTGCAATGTATTACAGACTCCTCATATTGGCTTTCTTGTTTAATTTATTTGGTAAGAGTGAAATTAATGTTCCACAACGAGTTCGCGTGAGAAAATGCTCACCTTTGTTTTTGATCGCTAATTGAGACTTAAAATCAATCTCCGCGCTGGAAGTCGAATGGTAAATGCCAAAGCAACACATTGTCAAGACTAATCATTCGGTTGCTAGTCACAGTCACGCTATCGCTTTAATAAATACGTACACAGCTGGCCTGCACGCACGTCATAAATACCTCCTCGTGCTTTATGTCCTCCCGGTATTCGCGGGGCCGCCGGGTATCAGGCTACCATAACCGCGTCGGCAGTTAGTGAATACTATCCGGGTTTTGACAATCACGCTCGCGTTATTAACCACTCGTTATTATAGTGTGTAATACTCCGGCAGGCGGCTAACGGTCCACGGCGAGGATGAAACGAAGATGGGGAAAGGCGCTCACGACGTGTTGGCGTATGGAAATATTGCCTTTTTATGCACGCCTGATCGCTCTAAAGCAGTGACCTTTTAACATATTTGGTGTCGTGTATTCAAAGTGTTTTTTATTTAGTTTCACGTACGAATGTTTATTATTCTTTCAACGTGTAATCAGTAAAATGACTACAAACAGAGCGATTAAAAAGACAATAAAAACTAATAATTAATGTTTTGTGGAAGCATTCCATCCATTACTATTTTTTTATAGATTCATAATCACGATCGGCCGTAGCGAAACATAATGGAAATAACGAGGCTTATCAACCCAGAAAACGCTGACTTTTTAATAGTTTTTGTAATTATTATACACTTTAAAGTTAATAATTAAATAAAAGTGACTACTATAATTGAAAACCCGTGTAAAGGTTGATAGTGTTCTACATTATTATACAATATAAACTAGATAAATTTATCAATGCGAAATCAAGCTGATGGAAATTATTGGTATTCGAACCACTGATCTGGAAAAGAATTGACTATGTCATAAACCACCTAACGATCCGTTACTGACCACACAGATTACCTTGTAACACATTCGTGGTGCTACAGAAAATAACTATAATGTTTTATTACTCAAGGAATTTTAGATACCTAATCAATCATTTTAAGACTGCAGAAAACAAATATTCTAAACTGATTTTGTATACAAATTTATTTTTTGTAAAAGTCATTATACTCTTTTACTCGAAGTAATAATTTAATAAACATTTTTAAAAATTTATAAAAATTTTCTAACTTATTTTTAACACTTTGATATTATGTAAAATTCACATGAATGGTCAGGAGAGCAGAAACAAAGCGGTGCGGAATAGAGGATAGGATTATGATTGGTGATTGTGTCGTGAAGGAAAAGTACTAACCTGTGTTGGCGCAGGTTGTCCTGCCTTTTGAACGTCTTCCCGCACACTTCGCAGGAGTAGGTCAGCTCAGGGCTTTTGTGCGTGCGCTCGTGGATCATCAGGTTGTAACTCTTGGTGAAGCGACGCTGGCAGTACTTGCAGATAAACTCGCACTTGGCGCGCATCTTCCTACGGAAGTCCCGCGTCCTATCCTCGTTCTCTATTTGCATGATGGCGAACATATTGGCGGCTCGCGTGTCGCGCTAGCTTGGGCAAACCTCCTTGTATCTCTGCGCGCCTTATCTCGGCGAATGCCCGCGCTGCCACTAATCCCTTTACTGCGGAGCGCGGCGTACGGCGCGCGGAGTTGGCTGGCTATCTGCTCGCTTTACTCTTATCTACGCGGGGGCTACTTGGTTACGCGCGTGCAATCTACGCTTCTACGAACGTCGTCACCGTAGAACTTTAAAGCGACAAATTTCATTAAATATCTCTTTTAAAATCACTCGCTGAACCTCCGCTTCTCACTTTAAACAGGGATCTCGGTACCAGGCGCGCAGCGGCGATGACGCGGTGCGTGGTAATGCTCCCTCGTCAGCGATCTGCAACAGAATGAAGGATAAGTTAGCAGAGTGCGGTGGTTATTATGACACACACGAATTCACCTACTTTCCACACAAGTAGCGAGGAATCTCCCCGTGAGGGGCGCGCCGGAGCCGCCGCTCCGTTACTCCGTGACGTCACGAGGTGGAAATTCGGCTGCGTCACACCACCTGCCCTAACATCCTAACTCTAGATCACTCTCACTTCATGTTTTCCTGGCTCACGCTGGAGTCACTCGAGAGCCGGAAACTATATGTCACAGTTGAATGTGTAATTTACAAATGCTTTTAAAATTCAACCATTTTAAACAAATAAATCAAACAATGCGAATTTTAATCATTAAAATTATGAAATATGAATATAAAATAGGTGCATTTAAATATTCATGAAATAAAAATATGTAAATATGTTTGATCAACAATTTTCTAAGGCTAAATATTATAATGTTTGAACAATGTAACAAATAGAAATTGTGAAAAAAAGATATAAAATAGTTCATCATGAAACTAGTCACATAGACTGGCGACAAATATGAATTTAAGCAATTATATTAAAATTATCGCAGTAACATAAAATTACTAATCTTATATAATCGAATTAGTAAGTATAAATAATACTGTTGAATTTTATCGTTAAAATATTCTTTAAAATTATTTATCTTTTATCTATTTCGCAATTGATAGCAATTAAGGATGATGAATGCTTATGTTTTGAAATACACCGAAAACAGAATGTTCCTCCTGACTGCGCTACGGTAGTGATTTAACGGTAAAGTATTGAACTTTCACACGTATCCGTTGCAGTAACGATCGCGGGTTTACCAAACATTCAACTTCTTGCAACCGACTAAAGTATTGGTAAACGAAATTAGCCATGTTTGGTTGTTGAGTGCAGGTAACTGTTACACGATCATTCATTGACCACTATTTAACCCTCAATGTTACAATGTTGTCTTAAGACATTATTTTCCTTGAGACGAGAGCATTTCTATGTCTTACAGATTCTATCACATCATTTAATATTATAAAATCATCCTCATAGCAAATATAACAAATTAGCAAATTAGTATCATTTTACATATTATTCTATATGTTGCTGTCTGAATCTCTATTTCGTATGCATGACAGAGAACATTCTATATTTTATGAAAGAAATTATTATTTTGAAAAGAACACCTTATTATTTGTGAATATGTATTTTTTTTCAGAACATAGTTCTGTGATATTTTAATATAAATTAAATGCATCAATTAGAAAGATATGCATACAGATAAACTCAATTTATCGAAAAAAAAATGTTAGCTGCCACCAGGATCTCTTCCTATCCGGGGATGTGCGAAAACTAATTACACTACGCCAGCCTCGTAAATAGTATAAATAATAATAATAATAATTTTAATAATAATAATAATATTAATAATAATAATAATAATAGCCGGTGGCAGCAAATTTTTTTTCGAAAAATTGATTTTATCTGTATGTATATCTTTCTCATTAATGCATTTAATTTGTATTGAAATTATTTCATTAATCACATCATTCTGATTCTAAAATATGTCAGTAGTGAGCTTCATCTGAAGCTGTTAGACTTCAATTTACCGGTATGTTTTTACGTTACATTATTTTTTCGTTTTGGTACGTTATAGAATCCCGAGCAGAATATTTAGGGTTAAACAACTAAATTCACTTAACTGTGAACAGTGGGAACGGGTAGACGGTTCAACGTGGGCTCTGGATGGAGTATCAGGGGAAGAGGAGGTGAGGAAGAAGAAAGCTACCCACATCACGCGCTCCGTGTCAAGCCTAGGGCTAGTGGTGGCTTCCGAAACTGCAAAGGTCAAACGGTAAGGAATTTCGCGGATAACGGGCCGATTTAAGAAAACGTTTTTGTTTGTGTCTCGAAGTAAAGTGCATACGAGTACAGTCATATCATCACGCTATTCTAAGACCAAATAGTTCGGACACAAAATATATTCAGGCAATATAATATAATGCAAATAATGTTCACAATATTTTAATGGACCCTCCCGACCTAAAAGAAAAACACACGTTAAAGTGTGGTAACTTAAGGTTCTTGGTATTATTTTAATTTTTTATATTTACACTGAATAAATAAAATTATATACTTTATGTACGTGTACACAAAATATGGAATTCGGATTTCCTTCATTTTATTGTTATTTCACTTTTTTATAATGCATCTAGTAAATGCAAACTCTATACGTATTTAAACACTTCTATATTTATACCAATATCATTAGTATTATTTATTTAATTCTACGTATTTTATAATCTTTCCAGGCAGGCGTCTATTATGCAATAAAATCTATATTTGTAGGTCTAACATTTTAGTGCATGTTTTTACAAATTATATATATATATAATTAAAATGAAGATTATAAAATAAACGAATACAACATTTATGAACAAAACAGTAATTTTGAATACTCACAATTAAAGATAAAACACAGTCGCGAGACATGAATTAATATCGCCGACCTAGCGCGATGGTCGACCACCCGTCTGTCCCCGCGATTTCGTTAAACGAACAAGAATGTTAACGAAACTCTTTGTTTTATGATTTATGATACTTGCAGTGTAACATCCGAGAACCACCTATGGAGTTCTCGGTAAAACCGTCATAGGAAATATACAGCCAAACCACACCGGAACTACTTTCTGACGTCACTCGGCTATTAATTCCGGAAAATATTGCGTATATTAATAATCTAATGTTACTAAATTCGTCATATTCATCCTTGAAGCTTCCGAACTGTCGGAAGTTTTTTTAATATGGAAAACATTAAGAACACTCCAAAGAAAGTTGATTTAGTTTATCGACTGCATCTAAAATGAATCCTAATTAATGAGCCAGAAGATAATATGTGAATATTTACTTGAATGCTAAATTATTGCTAATGATCTCATTAAATTAAATTAATGTCATTTTATCCAATACATTTAGGGTTAGATTTTCAAATCAAATTGTTAATAATTAATATCTTAGCGCTTTAGAAAAAAGCAACATTTTATGTTTATTTTGAGCTGATCTGATTTACGAATACCACAAGTTGTATATCTTCGTGGGCACAACCATATAAAATAAATATACTATTTAACACAATTTCTAAGTGAGCTTCCCTGCAATAACACTGTATATTATCCAAGACAGCCGACGCTCCGTCAATCAAACAACATTTGTAAAAACCGATATACTGTGTTGTTGCAGGGGGAGGGTTACAATTATTAAATTTTACATTTATCTTAATTTTGGTTTGAATAATTTAATTGTTTAAAAATATATGTATTAAATTCTAACTATACAGTTTGTATTTTTTTCTCTATCGCTATAAATCACCGAAAATGGAGTGAAAAACATTTATAATTTTTTAAATTGGTTTTTTCAATTCTAAAATATTTGATCTAAAATTCGAGAGAGACCTTCAAATATAGTGCAGATGGTAATGATTTTCGTGAATTTTGTCTCTTCAGTCCTGGGTGAAATGAAGGTGACGAGACGTCAAACATCCTCAAATCCGACGACGATCACCGCAGTAAACAAGATAGAGAGACAAATCCCCGCAATTGACAGTTCTTTATTGCTGAGAGTCAACAGTCGCAACAAAGGCAAACATGGCGGCTTCTTTGGAACTCTGAGCTGTTTATTACCGATTTTCAAAACTTGCCTCATGTATTAATGTACTCGAGTTTGTTTAAACTGATTCGTCACTTCTCGGTAACTTTGGTATTATCTGAGTTATACATTGTAGTACGCTCCGTTATCAGGAACACCGTGATAGCAATGGTAAAAATGACACGTATCTATTTTATATTATTTATATATTATGGATCTTACACACGTATTACAAATTACAAGTACACAATAATAATTGGCGTAAAAACATGGAAGGCATTAAAAATGTACAACTTGGCACGTGTGCAGTGTTCGATATTTTCAACTTTTTTCTTAAACTGATGTCAAATAAATAAAAATATAATGAAGAATTGCGCATAAATAAATTATTTTCATTTAAAAAGAACAATTGTATAAGTGTATGTAACAACCCATTTCAAAAACATGTAATACTTTTTATTTTTTTGGTGAATTAAAAAATGGTTTATTGGAATTTATAACGCTTTTAGGAATATTTATTTTTAATATATGGTTTTTATAGTGTAAGTGCAAAGTTATATATTTATAACAATGAAAAAACCAACAAATGCATTCTGCTAAGACAAATGTTGGTAATAATATAAAAATACAAAAAAAAACAATTACATATATAATACATTTAAAAAATTAATATATATATAAACATTAACATGAATATATACTTTATAAATTTACAAAATTTAAACATTCCGTACATATTTTTGTGAATACCGTGTTTATAACAAATTTTAAATGATAATCTCGCCCACTGATCAATTAAAACGCTAAGCGGCATCAATACAATTGTTCTTTCCAAATGAAATGTAGTATATGTTTGTATTAAATACGCGGCACAATATATACTTATACCTACAACTTTTTCAAACTTGGAATACATAATATACATAATGAAATAACCTATGATTGATGTATGCAAAAATATATTCAAATGTTTACAAAGGTACCCAGACATAAAATTCTTAAACAGTAAACAGCTATATTCTCTATAGTGCTATGCTCTTGATAGCGGTGAACTGATATCAATTTTCTTAACCTTCTCAAAAAACCTACCTCTGTTCTGCGTCATTCTAGAACTGAATTTTATATGGATGAACAAGGGACGTTAATGGAATGAAAAAATTAAAAACAAGAAACACAAAAACGTTCAACACATGGGTTCAGAATAATGTCAACGGTCTATAGATATGGGGTACGAATTCGTCAAGTTTACCAGCATAAACTAGGGTAAGTTACCGTTCTTCGGAGTACTTTCTATTAATTCTATTGGAAGGGTAAATTATTGCTCGAACTGTCAGTACCGATGATATATGGATAGCCTACGTTGATTAGCGAGACTTAGTTAAACGACTTTTAAATTTAACATTTGCGGAATTATTGTTATCATACGATATTATGCGATCTGCTTGTCAAATGGTCGTGTCCCGGAAAACAAATAAGACATGGTAGCTCTCGGTCAGTCGGGTCCCCGGAAGGAGGAGAATATTTTTGTGCTAAATAAAAAAAACTACCAGGGTGGTATTTGATTTTAACCGTCCCCCCGTTTTCGTTATATTAAAAACATTTTAATATTGGTTGTTCGAATGTTTAAAAAAATGTTCATATCTTTTTAATTTAAACATGTGAATTGAGGAATGACTGTTTATTTAAGTTGAGTTCACATTTATTATTTTTTATATATTTTTAAATAAGTGTTATGATTTTTAAAATATCTATGATTCCTAACGAAATTCAATTTTCATATCATAGTGCCAGATCATGTAATTTAATTTAAATTGGGTCATATTTATCTTTTTTTATGATGCCAGTCAGTTTGTTAGCATATATTCATAACCTTCCGTAATGGCAAACACCCTAAAACAACCCTCCACCGTAAGCGATGCGATATAAATCCATCGTTTAATACAATCTCTACCCCAAGTGATTTTCAGTTGTCAAATTTACGTATCTATCATACTGGAAACTGAACAGTAACGCGATTCATTATTTGATAATGTTCAAATTATAGGTCTTTAACTAACGGTTAGGGCGTGAACAGCGTTCTGTTCACTGGGAGGAGAGCCCTCATATGAAAGGAATATCCATTATTCCACAGCCCCTACTAAATACATTTAATATCACCGGATTTAAAATGGTGGATAAAACAAACAATTTCGAAAAATACTGATCATTATAAACATGTATTAGAAACCAACATTTATATTTATTTATTTATTTATATTTGTATAACTGTATAAAACAGACATCTCGACTCAGATATCTCTTGCCTTGAGAATATTTACAGTCGAAGTATTTATTAAATTCCTGGGGGCGGTTTAGGTCACGGAAGATATATCCTGAATTTTGTATCAGTATTTCCAATATTAAAAAAAAATGCTCACTACCCCTGATCCCAGCCCTTTGCTGTGGAGCTTTAGGTGATACAGACATACTTATTTATTTACTTTACATCATATCGACCTACCTCATGCCTAAATCAGGAGCCTTTATTAGGAGTTTTTATTGTGATATTATATTAAAAATAAAAATGAACTCTTTTTGCATTCATACTGATTTGATTGATACCATAAAGTAAGTAAGATATGTACCTAAATAGTATTATTTTTTTTATAGAACTAATAAACCAGTAACATTTTTATGACTTATTTAAAATAAACGATTATTAAACATAAATATTAAATGGGTAGCAGGTTGGTTAATATGATTTTTTATAGTAGTTTAAGCGATGTGTGATATTGATATTATGTGTAATTTCTTCTCAACTGGCAACATCGTTCATGATTTTCGTGATAAGAAATTTTCACAAATCTCATGTGTTGCCGAATATAACTAACCAATCATGTTACGATAATTATGTGTCAATAATAAAAGGTGTTAAATGTTGTACATATAATTCCATGCAGGAATCCACACTATCTTTAACAATGGTTATTATTTTATTTATAACGTATTTTTATTATACTATTCAACACTGCAGTATGGATAAAGTATACCACGCCCTCGGAATATATTGAAGGGGCGTCGCAACCGGGATCCATTTATACCAAATAAAATGTGAGCAATGTGTACGTCATTGTTCCCGACAGATTCTGCGGTGTGTTGTGTATTGTACACCAGATGGCTTTTATTTATGTTTTGTACTAAATATTAACATTTTGCGACTTTATGAAATGTATATGCACAGAGAACACTATTACAAATACCCACCGTATGCATCAAGTATTTTATTGGATAATGATAATTTTATACACGCATTTACGATTACGAATATTAAACACATTTAAAATAATTAATATAATTATTAGTTTTTTACGAAATATTATAAACAAAAAAAAATGTTTTTCCATACGAATCAGCGTAAGTTACTTTCATTATAATGACATCAATTCTTATTTGTGAAGTTACGATTTTTAATAAAATTGTTTCTTGATAAATAAAACATATACGATGAATAGAAAGAGACACAGAAAAACTTATCTATTGTAAAAATATATTTACCACCGGGACTCGACCCCGGAACATTATATGCTGATAGAGAACTTTGACCAAGTAAGCTATAGTGACACTACACAATTGGCGCCACCTAGTAGATTCTTCTCAAAATATCTTTGATAAATATTGTAAATGAAAAGATGGTCGCCTCCAACAGATGTCTCACTAATAAGGTAACATATGTAGACGGAATCTGGCGTCATTTTATAGTGTCAGTACAGCGTTATCAATTAAATAAAGCATAATCGCTTGTTTGTAAAGTTATCTAATATAGTTTACAATATTTGAAATGATATTTATCGTAACTGTAACTGTTCTTTATTTGACTATTAATAAAATATAGAACATAATATTACATCGTCCCTTTTTAAGCTTGTTTTAATTGTCTAGTTTTGTTATTTTCGGTAATTACATTTTATAGTCCTTTGTTTCTTATACTTTTTGTTACTACGTGTAGGTGTACATAGAAATGGATGGACACTAGCTCTAGTGGCCCATGTCTATTTTCGACTCAATGCGATCTCTGAAATAGGAATTATGCTCCCGTGAGATTCTTTGGGAGCGACTCTCGGCGTTCATAGTACTCACTAAGTGTCTCCGAGATTTGCCGTCTCGCACGTCACTTCACGCTTGTTGCACGTCAAACCTGAAATTTCAACCCATTTACCGTTAACGTTCCATTCGTCAATTAGGAATTTGAATAATGAAAGCAATATAGATTATAATTGAATAAATTTTTATATTTTAATACTTTTGTTTGAATAACTTTTCATAAAAATTTTTTGAAGGTAAGTTTCTATCCACACTTGTCGAGTCTCGCTGTTAATTCAAATGTCGTGTATACAGGATTTTTTTTCTTATCTCGTATCATGCCATATATACAAATTTGTCTCTTTCTAACAAAACTCGAGCTAATTTCTGAGCTTACCTTCAGATAAAAATCTTTATTCTTTCGGTTTATCTCAACTAAATCTCTAAAGATTTATCTCATCGTGTCTCCACAATTTTGAGAAAGATTTCAAAAATGAATTAATCTGTTTAGTACTTCCAAAGTTAATGCATTGCAGGTATAGGAAGATCTACGAGTTCCACAACTATCGCATTTTAATTATCCCATAATTATGAAGCAAGTCATACTAATCTATGCTTCCTGTCTACATAATATTACCCAGTACTCCATTATACTAATAAAATCGCAGATAGAGAATATTTCCCATTATTATAGGCAAACAGTTATCTCGTTAAATCATACATGCTTAGCAATAAAATAAATAATGTATTTAAGGCCTATTTTGTGTTAAAATTGCAGAACAATCAGTGGTGGTATGGTGGTGGTCGACATTCCTGGCCGCGCGCGCCGCTCGTTAAAGGAATTCCGTAAAAATCACCGCTCGAAATAATACAAATGGATTCCTGCTTCACTCCAAGACAGATGTTGGAGGCTTTCACGCTGAAAGGCCGAGTCCTTTTGTGGCCGGGAAACCTTTTAATGACACCGACTTTATTTCCCCGATGAATTATGGACCTATCAATGCGTCGTAGATGAATGGATCCTTAAATACCCATTGTTGTTCTGCGCTCTCGAGTTATGCGAGGGAAACGAGTTTTTATTAATTCTTTAATGGCCTTTCTCGGGCCGTGCCCGGTCTCCCGCGCTGCTTCCCAACATCCTCGCCCACAAATAATGCCTACATTGTAAGAGACTAACGCCTAAATGTCAACTATTACATCAAAAAACATCTTCGTATACGTGTACTATGTATCACAAAATTATATTATTAGTTTTGAAGGCACCAGATATAGAGGAAGTCCGCAAACGTCTTGGCACAACCGGGTAAACCAGATGGTCCTGTTAAAAGTCTCAATAATCTACGAACTTGTATAAGAAGTTGTATGAATGTGGATGAGGCGATAGTCGTATGTCAGGACAGATGAATATGGCATACTATCCTCTCCACCTACACCGCGGCAATCGCCATAATGTTACGTTAGTTATAAATATAATTTTTGATGAAACTTTTTTGCGCCTGTCTATTTAGTTAACGCAATCGGTTTAACATAAATGTTCTCAAAGCGGATCGCTTTTTTGTAGGCGTTGCTAAATTTGTATCCGTTCTAACAGATTTCTTCTTTAATACATTATCTTTAATATTTACCTCGCACTAAATACGCTATCTTCAAGATATATTTTACATTTCTTAATATGATATTTAAGAATAAAATAAGAATGAAGAATGCAAGTTGTAAGAGGGATATGCCACATAATGCCAAATACGCGACCATCAATAAATTAGTTTGCCAGAATATTCAATAATATAGGGGCAACAAATGAATCGATAGGCAAATGTTCTGCAGATGTTGAGCCAAAAATTCAGCAGTTAATTCATCCACGTCTACTAGTGCAGCAGTCGTAGTAGTGGACTCACTCTCCCTAAGCCTTTATAGTGTACAAAATTCTGAAGATATATTCGCTTAAAATAAATACCATTTGCAAGTTCTACATGATTCACAAGAAAAGATTTTCCTAAGGAGATAATGAATAATATTGAAAATAAAGCTGCGTTTTGTACGGGAAAGTAAATCGCTTACTAAAAACCTCCCTACATCACACACGTGCATTATACCACCCGTGTATAGAATATGAGATTTCCTAGATATTGCTTCCTTGTTGATTTCGACAAATGTATTAAATACTCCTAAAAATGATCTTAAGTAGCCGTAAAAAAGTGTTCCAAAATTATCCTGAACAATTCGAGTGAACAGGGATTTGTGTCGGATTGTCTTTACTTATCTGTCATCAACGAATAAATAACGAATAGGAAGGTTACTAAAATAGGAAGGAACTTTATAGAAAGGTAGAAGGGAAAATGTTTTAATCACATTTTATTATGACTTTATAATTCGTGCATCGATATTCAAATAATTCGAATGATATAATGGGTTTTCCAGCTTTCAAGTAGCCAATATAAATTTGCGTAATTTCTCCGGTGCTGCTTTTTGAACAGTGTAAAGCGCTACCGGTTCAGCAGCAATTACTTATTGTAAAAGCATATTATGAAAATAACTGATCAATTGTGGGCAGGGGTGGGCTGGAAGGGGCTCGCGTGAACTCCTTGTTAAATTTGACAAAGATTAAGAAAAAATAATTTTCTCAGATCAAATCAGTACATAACTAAAATTTCTGTAGATGGTTTAAATGTATTATGAAACATAATAATTTGTTGCCTTTTGAAGTGTCTCGTAGAATACATTTATTTTGGGTGCATAATAAAGAAAACCGAGCCTTTTTTTTGTCTATAGTCCAACAATACTTAAAAATGCCGATGTATGATAGATATTGCTTCCAGATGTTCTTAGATATTCAACGCAATATTTTTGTGAATGATTATCCTTCATACTTCACGCGTGCAATTTTTTTCCTTTTACCGTAATTGTGCATAGTCTTGAGGACAGTTAATAATATTTATTACTTTGTACCATTAGGTTATTTATTACTTTGTACTAAGGAGAATTTCAGTTTCAATCCAATGTTCTGTTTTGAAACATGTAATTGGAGCGAAAAGAATAACTCTTGTAATCTAAGTACATTTTTCAGCTATTGATATTAATTATTTTGCGGTATATTGCGCATCGTTTCATAATATAAGTATATTAAGTAATATTCGAATGCTTTAATAATTATTATTTCACATAATTGAATAAAAGCGATGAAAATCCGCCACATCCCCGGAACACCGCGCATAGCTCTGAGATTAAACCAGCCCCTTGTCGCCATTTGGCACCTGCTAAGCGAACAATCCAAAACTATCTTCATCAGACACGCGCGTCCAACATTACATTGATTTTGTGGAAAAAAGATCTTTATTTCCATACGTATATAATCCAGTTGGCCCGACAATTAATTCCAATAGCAATTATAAAAACAAATCGGCTACCTACCTCTTATTGGAATACCTACTATTTACAGCCAAAAAATACATACATTTTTTTCGACACTACAAAATATAATATTATTGTCATTGTGTAGTGACGCATCAAGGGGCAAGAGCAATGACAAACAGAAATGGAAACACAATCCAATCATTTTATTTAAATTCAATAATGTTGAGGCATTCAATAAGAAATCATCAATCGTCAATAACACGTCCATATCAACACGGAGATGTGTCTGACAATAGTTTTCTCAGTTATCTATTATGATAAAATTGCGGTTATTCTATACGATAAAAGATAATGTTAGTCGTTAGCTTAAAATTATCAATAAATGCTGACGATCTGAAATATTGATTGAAAAAAATGCGTTACTTTCAATTATTTCGGCGAAAAATAGTTAAAAATAACGACGTTTGATTTGCCATCACCGGTTCACTAGAACTCGAGTTATGCACTCCATTATTTTGGAATTTATCCATACAATATTTTCACTTCAAAATCTTGATATTTTGATTAACTTTGTAACGACCTTCTTGTAGATTTGAGAAATGTTTGCACGAAACAACATAATTGTTAAACGAATGGACTTTTATAGCAAGCACACATATTATTATACGCCGCCCCGCCTTCAACATACTATACTCAAATATTAAGAATACAATAAGTCTTTTCGTATTTCTCCGCCCTTCCCTGTCCCTCGCTCACCCTTCGCACCCGGGACCTTTGTGCCTCAATTTTTTGAATAAATAATGCCTACAAGGGTCTGGTGAGTTGGCACATTCCGGGATATTTCGTAAAAAGTTTCTTTAAATCAGGGAAGGAAGTTGTAGAAAGATAAATATAGTAAAAGTAGAAAGATAAATATAGTAGTGACAGATAGTAAATCTGAGAAAACGACAATTAAAGCTAACATTACTATCAAAAATGAAACGTCGTCTCTACCATAATGGTTCGCGTACACGGATGAAATTGGTCTCGGTTTGTCTCAAAAGCGCATAAAAGATAGTACAGCGTTGAACGCGAAACTTTAATTTGTTGCCGCGTATATTTTGTACGCAAAGTAGACCGACGTAACTGATAGATACATACCGACATTTATCTACAAGTCTCTGAGATAAGAGATCAAAGTCTCAATAATGATACACACATAAGTAAAAACGTCAAAGACTTGTATATTAACATAAGTACCAATCTATCTACTAAGGAAAATATGACAATAATAGTCCACTACAAGAATTCAAACCGATGCACCAGAAATAGAGGACGTCCTCGGAAATCTTGGCACGACCGAGTAAACCAGATAATGGAGGATGGTTCTGTTAGAAGCCTCAACAATCGGCGAGCTTGTATGAGAAGATGTATGAATATGAATGAGGTGAGAATTGTTTCAGAACAGAGGAGTGTGGCGCTCTATCCTCTCTGCTTACCCCCGAGTGGAAATAGCGTGATGGTAAGTAAGTAAAAATTCAAACACTAATTTTCGGATGTCCTTTCAGCTCTGCGATTATTGACTGTCCGCGTCACTATTTCTGAATGTGTACTACAAGTGTGTACTCTATTTTTGAGTTTCTAAAAATTCAATACATTTTGTTCTTCTTTGTTTTTATTATACCTCGCCCCAAAAAAATGACAAAAAAATTTATCGCCACTGTGATAAACTAAAATTTTATTTTTTAAATGTGGAATAATAGATGTAAAAATTAGAGAGAACTGCGGCATATAAGCTCGAAAATTTGTCGTCAACTTACTATGTTGATGTGGTGTAATCGGTTCACAAAAATTTTTGGATACAAAAAGAAATGAACTATAAATATAATATAACATACCTATTTAATTTTAAAATTCATCATTTTTTTTTTTTTAATATTTTTCTCAAAAAACATAGTGAATCCGAGAGTTAAAATAAAAGATAAACAATAATTGAACCAGTTACATGTTTTCTCAGGCGATACAAAATAATTTATACAGTGAGTACAATTTAAAATTTAAGGACTATAAAGCAGAAAAATGTGAGAAAAAAAGTTGATATTAAAAAAAACTTTAACATAATCTTTGTATTAAACATTTTGAATTATTTGATGTCGATTGGTTTAGATACAACGATATCTTCATCAGGGCGGATTGATGCTGTAAGTACAAATAAGCAGTATATCCAATGTCAGAAAAGCTTTGAGATAGACTTGTGTCTTTGAGTAGTGTCTAGTGAGAGCAGCTAAAATGAGTGAACGAGAAGCATCACGTAAATTGGAAGTAGATATACTATTATTTTCAAGATATAAAATGTAACAATTATAAAACGACGACCACATTAGTTCTAGAAGTTTTCTGATCAATTCAATCAGGCAACTAACTAAGCGTTAGAATTTTTGGGTAGTTAATAAATAAAAAAACGCATATCTATTTAACATCCACGCAAAATATATAGTATGCTAATTCTATTTCCATTTGGCAAGTTTCTTTTTCATTATTCCAAAGATTTCAATATAATAATTATTAATCATATTTGAGATAAAAACAGTAATTAGATCAAAATGGCAAGGATACCCTACCTGTTGTATTATGTGCGGTATTTATAAGCATATAAAAATAAATGATGACCTCCATATGTAAAATAAAAATAAAAATTCCTGACAATCATTTATGTGTTTATATTCCCACAGAAGAATAAAATAATCCCAGGCTGCCATAAGGACAGAAGGCGTGGTGGGATTTCCCAAGTAGGTAGTAATTATAGGAAACATCCAATCGTTATGTGAGACGAACCTTTTTGATGTGGAGGTTCGATCGTTTAGCGATATAAAACGACATATTTATCTGGCCTTAGAGAATATTGTGGGTCAACCATAAACCATTCGCTATCATAATTAGGCGCTATTTGAATTCTTTCTCATTTAACCCTTCCATAACGTGAATGAAAATAAGCATTATTTATTTTTACAAGAATAAATATCATTTTTCAAACAAAAATTAAACAATCACATAAACGTAATTCTAATCTAGTCAATTTAATTATTTTGCATATACCAAATCATTGTTTTGTTGTCAGTGTATATGTCAAAGCTAGCGTTTTAATGGACGTATGTGTGTAGGTATTTAAAGATTTATTGATTTTATATCAAAATACATATATCCTTAAATGAAAACATGATAAAAAATTTTGCCCAGTCAAATTTCACTATTATAGAAGATAATATCCCATTTCATCTTCCTTCAGTATGAATTTACAGTGTCTACGACATTCATTTTATAGATTTTTTTTATAATTACATTACTTTTTTAAATCAACATATTTACTTGGAATAGGTAGACTCGATGAACCTGTAGAATATAATAATACTTACATGCCTTCATTACGACAAACATAAAGTCATCTGTGAGCTAAATATCAAATTCACGCTACAATACAATTGTGATGGAGACACTACAATAAAATAAATTAATACTTTTCAACCATCGAAAATCTGATATTGACCTTTAGGTTATATTTCGATATTAATCATACAAAATGCAAGACATTTCTCACATAAATTAGTTTTGAATAATGTATTGCATTGATCTCACATTTTTAAAAACGAAAATGTCTGATTTTTCATAATTCGTTGTCGTCTGTCAGCTATTGTTAAAATCCAAAATGTTTAATAATACAATTCCTGTTTAATATGAAAAGAGCTCATCATCTAGAATGTAGGTACTAACTATTAAACTCAAAGGGTTATCACCGAAGGCGTATGTCGAAATTCGATGAATAAGCGGGTAAGTAGGTATTACTTACACATACATATATGAAATTGACACCAACGTTTCTTTGTACGTAGGTATCTAGACGGAACCACAAACGAGAGTGGAATCCTAACGGATGTTTTAATTGTAAATTTATTCACGCGATCAAACGGAACAATGTTCACTGTCGTGTTTGCTTTCTTACTTTTGTTTTATTCGGGTCACAGATTTTCAATCGATTAATAAGATTGTTAAAAGAATATTGTGTATTACCTACAATCCATGAATGAAACCGTGCAAATAAAAATATTAATTCTATGTATGTTTTAAATGAGTGAGTGCGAAAATAAATATAATCTTTAAATTCTCTGATAATGCACGATTAGATATAGTATTAATAAAAATATATAGTAAGTAGTTAGTAAACATCATACGACAGAAATAATAATGGTATATTTAACTAATTTTTAGTTATTTTATTAGAAAAATTAACAGTAAGCAATGTACGTTGTCCGGGTTTTATAATATTTTATGAATACAATAAAAAATGGTATTAGTCATTGTGAACTTAATTTTAATATAAGTTTCCCACGCTCTTTATGATTTTCATTTATCACCGATTGATTGGTAGGTACTTTGGTCCGTTATCGGGAGAGCATAACCGGCCCGGGTAATCGAGCGATGTTTCGGCATTCCTCGTAAATGGTTCCATTTTCAAACGTTTCCCACCGCGGCCGACGAGAGGTGCAGCGGGAGAACGGATCTGCGCCAGTGGTGAAATACCAGCGCGGGATTATGTTCCCCTGGCGTCTGGGAACCGCGCGTGCGCCTGGGGCGACCGCACTCGGGCGGGGGAGGGTGGGGGGACGCCCGCCGATATATCATATAGCCCACGCGGCGGTGGGAAAACTCGAGATACCTCCTGGATCTCATGCGCGCCTGGTGCCTCGTACTTCGAAGCGGCTCATTATTTCAGCGTCAACATTTTTTATTATTATTTTTAATGTACAACGGCAGCTTCAGGACATCATTTATTTCAGCGAACGATTTTCCCAAGTTTTCTTTGGTTTGAAAGTAATAGAACAAAATAATATGCACCGGAGTAAGTTCGTGAGTGCAAAATCAAGCTCTTTGTATTTAAAGAATATTAAAAATACGAAAAACTTCCAGCATAAGAAAATATAAATAATATAAGTTTCTCAAATTTTTTATATAACAAATATTATGTATACAAACAATTTAAAGAAAGTTTTTGGCAGGTAGGTAGGCGAATTGAAAACTATCGAAAGGAACAAGCACAAAGAAGAAGCGAAATAAACATGTCTGCAATGAATCCTATCCTCCATACTTTTTCGTAATAGTACTCTATTGGGGGACATTTTTTTAAAATTAGTACCTCCCACTACAATCATTTACATAATATACTATTTTTAATATTTTTTCTAAAAGTACATATATATGTATAATATGTACATATTGTGATGAATATAAACAGAAGAGTATTAAAATATATTTTTAATAATTTTATATTATGTATTCGAATACTATCAAAGTTTTGTGCAAGTAATAATACTTATAAGATTAGTTTCCTAACACCCACGTCCATACAACTTTAAATTATGTTATATCTTCTAATACAAATGTCAACGATGCAACTCCGCAACAAATTATTAATCTCAATGATGTAACAAGTCCAGGGGCGTATTTCTTACGAAAATAATAATCATTACCTTCTAATGTTTATTACAACAAGCCTTGTATCCCGGGTAGTCATAGTACAAACATTTATAAGAACGATTCTTGTATTTAAGATATTTTCCCATTGAGTCACCCGCCAACTTTAAAAGGCACAAGGATGTAAATCTAACAAGGTGATCTTTAATATTATGTGTCTCGCTTACCGCAAACTTTGTACCAACACACCTACCTACTTACGTTTATACCCTACGGCGAAGTTAGATATTCAATCTGAATTTAATTTGTGAATATATTGTACAAAGTGACTAATAAAAAATGTCGGTAGATATAATAAAACCTCCACGCAAATGCAAAAAAAAAAACGAATTATCATCTGACGTCCGCATAACACGACACCAAAAATAATATTTCTAAAATCGCTCAAATTTTTACCTAAAATTGCGTCACGACACACGAAGAATATAACGATTTTGATCTCTTAATATGTACAATAAATAATACTTTTATGTACATTTTTTTTATTAAAATAACGACACTTTATGTGGTAATGTAGGTACGTCGATATCAATTCAATGAAGCAATGTTATTAATAATGTAGATAGATACGTATACTACATATGCAAATCCCAAAAAATATTATATACTTATTTACGCCAAACTTACATTTACCTTATTTGAATTTATTCATAATTACTACGTATAAAATTAAGCGAAATTTCACTTACGACTGAGCTATGCTTAAATAAATACTTTTAAATTTGTATGTTATATTATCGCTAACCTGGTTTGGTGCAGTGTCATGCTTTACATAAGTAAATGGCCGTTAAGTTGGGGAATCGAATTATACATATGCTGGATATTAAATAAATGTGTGTTTTTATTATGGGTACCTGTACTTAGACGTGCAACAGTGAGTTCCTCAGTGTGGACTGATCGCTACTGACTTACTAAATTAAAGTCTGACAAATATATAACAATATTATGCTGAGTAAAGTGTCTTTCCTATCTTAAAAAAATAAAAGTAGGAGAAACAGGATCGGATCTACCTACGTAAATACCTGAATATTCTACTGAGATATTATATTATACCAAATATAACGGAAGTGAATTATCTTATTTTTCAAAATTAAAGTGTGATACATAATGACACGCTGACGCACAAATGAAACCTGGCTGGATTGTTATGTACACTTACACACTTAATCGAACTCCGGCTTCTGTTCGCGATATAATGTATGTAAATTGTAAAGATTTATTCGGTCTCCGGCCAATCCTGAAGCTGGGGATCGTTTTATTATGCATCACGCATCCGGCATTTGATTGGTGATCCACTCGCGGACGAAGGGCGCCGCTACTGGTTTACGCAGCGGCCAATCAAGACGCGAGATTCGGTTTAAAAAACGAATGACGGGAACCGCTACAAACGCAGGGGGCTGTGTTGCTACTGTGCATGGTTTAGTGACTACTGTGTATGTGGTAGGTACTCACTTATACACGGGTAATACGGCTAGGTATGTGTTAACCGCGAGTGGGCGGGCTAGGTTGGTATTAGGTATCACACGCTTTCACTGTGATGCTGGCTATTTTAGCTATTCACACACACGCACCGATATAATATTTCTTTTGATTTGTTTATAATGCGCACAGTTCAAAGTTCATATTTTCATAGCATTATTATTAACATAATTAATTCACAAAATGCAATACTGTCACAAGACGTCCAATATTGTTTAGAGAAAAATGGACTCCGAGTTAGTAGAAGTAAAACCGAATACATGATCTGTAGATTCTCGTCAAACAAGCCGACAGCACCTCAACCTCAAATATGCCAGTAAAATATCTAATTTAAATATCTATCCCTAACAGAAACCTGCTAGGTGAAATCTAACATCCAAAAAAAGTCAACATAGCTTGAGTCAAATGGAGATCTCTCTCAGGAGAATTGTACGACAAAAGAATGGCTACAATCAAAGAGTAAAGTGTATAAGCCTAGCGTGAGACTTCTTTTTGCTGGGGTGTTAGAAGTGAAGGCGAACAATAGTTGCATGTTGCCAAAATTAAGACGATGATTATACTACCATCAAATGAAGACAAGGTAAGAAATTAATACAACCGAGACAGCTTCGAGGTTTCCTACCGAAAAACTAACGGTACGGTATGGTCATGCAGAGATGCGTCAACAGAAAGGAAGATGACCACCTACTACAAGCTTCACTATACCTACATGAAAGACCACTAACAACATGGATATCAATGATCTGAAAATCTGAGACATAAGAGACTTCACATCAAATTATGAGAAAAGCTAATAGAAAAAAAAAAAGATATTTACAATGTTGTTAAATTTACATTGCAAGTGATAAAACATAATTTGTACTAGAAGATTCTAATTTTTAGAGAAAATTGTTCAGTATTTTGTTGATTTTTTTCAACCATGATTCGCAAAGTAATATAGGTACATTAATACGGAAAAATTATAACAGCATATAAACATGATGTTAGATAGGTACTTATCTTCAAATAAATGGTATACAAAATATTATGTAGCGTTAAATTTAAATTAAGTAGATACGAATTGTCCTCCATTCCTACGCTTATAGGCAGGTACAAAGATATATGTAAATTGACACAGTTACCTACCCAGATCATACATCTATTCTTTAATAAAATACGTATTTGGTTTGTAAAAATAGTTAGTCACTGAGGAAAATTATCTTTTCTTTACTTACTGATTTTTATACATTAATTATCAACTACACTATTGGTTAACTGAGTGTAAAAACTATACTATTCTGACAGTTTGTGTGTGAGCCATGTTTTTTACGTTAAAAAATTCTCCAATATTCGGTAATAAGACAAACATTAAATTAATAATAAATGTATTTTTTTTATTTACGGTGTAAAGATGACAACAATTGTGTAACCTTTTATCAACCTTTTATTTAACCGTACCGTCCAGTACTACGAGGAAATTAATGATTTGATAACGCAATGGAATCAAGGCAAATTCTTTACTTTTTTTGGACGTCTCGATAGATGGGAAGTATCTTGGAGAAACTCGTGGGCTACGACGAAAGACGGAGAGAAAATAAAAATCCCCCACCCGTTAGACCAACCAAATAGAAAAGGCAATAGACGCTTCCCTGGCGATAGCTTTTAGATCTGCAGATTGTTAATAATTTGCGGGATAATTAGATGAGTAGCTAACTCCTATCTTATTTCACAATGATAAAACTAATTACCAACCGAAAAAGATTATTTCACAGATCTCGCAATGTAAACCATATATAGTTTAGATATCATACCAAACACGTATTAATAAATATGAAATTTGAACTAATTCGAGACTTCGAAGTCTAGAGAATATTTTTTTTTGGATTTTAATAAGCCCGTGGAATGTTCCAGAAAAACAGAAATAGGAGCCCGAATATACTGTGGATAGAAGCTGATGAAGCGTAAGACCAAGTGACCCGAATTAGGTTTGGTAATTAAATGTATGTAAAAGAGAAGATTTCGACATTAGAACGGTTAAACTTTAAATTAGAATGAATGCTTAATTAATCAAAAATATGAATTATGTGTTGGGTACATTCGCGTAATTCTTATTTAATTATACAACAGACAATTAACGTGCAATACTATGCTCTGTTCAAATCGCCAGTACTAATATAACAGCAGACAGATTTTTGCCTACCTAACTGGAAATCAAAAGATATAATAAGTTCACTTGTTTTGTGTCTTGAATAATTAAAAACACGTATGATTTACGATCAACTTCTGCAAATCGTATTAGGTATCATAAATAATAATTGTATCATAGCCTGAAACAATTTGGAACCCATTTATAACAAATACTATTCCAAATTTATGCAGAGTTTGGAGTTTTATCTTTTACCAATTTGAATACTAACATAGATGCTTCTATGTTATCTAGTATATAAATTGGTGTTTCTCAGTTAGTGTTTAAGTTGGTATGTCTACATTGGTTATCGTAAATATGGCGTCTCAATTTTCAATGTCAAGAATAAGTATAACGAACCAGGAAACTGATTAAAATTGTTAATGTTTCATGTTTTCAATATCTCAAAGCACTCGATAGTAGACGTAGCTTCATGTTCTTGTGTGATTCGCTAAAAAGATTGAATGATTAGTTTACGAAGCTGATCTACGATCATCGGTAGGTGCATATGACAACTGTGTCTATTGAACAAGAAGAAATCAAACAGGTCAATATTCATTTTTTTTAATTCTCAACTATCAAATTTCTTACATATTCTACCCAAAAAATATATACCGTTTTCTATTTCGTATAGTTCCATACGAACTATGCGAATATATGAGTATATTCTCCATCTAGTTATTTTATTCTCCGAGGCTAAAATATATTTCAAGATAAATAGACACATCTATGTATGCAGAGGCATGCCTAAATAACCTGTGGTCAAGATCACATTGCTTAATATTCTATCTGACCTAGTAATTTACACACATAGCATATTTTTATTATTTTTATATTTTATATACAGGTCTGTATCTTTCAAATATGTAATTAGTTCATTGGAATACATATTAATAACATTAGGTTTTTGCGGACTTATAAACACCAACGTCTCCAATCTCCAGGATTAATTAAAACCTTTATGATGAAACCATCTAAGCCGTTGCTGGGAGCATCCATTACTCATCCGTGAACTGCACCTCGCCACCACCAACGCGGGCTCACTCGCCGCGACCGCTGATCTCCGGGCAACATAACCGTTTTCAACACCTACTTAACACACTAAAATATCGCTAAACTATAAAATAATCATTTTACGATCAATGTTCAATATTTTGTTACCACTAATAAGTTGTTATCACCAAGTAAGGCGAAACAGCTGTTTCAAATTAAAATTAAAATTTAAAATTCTTATGATATTATTATGTACACATGAGCCAAATCCGACAAGAGGTATGTATTATTCAAGGCGAATGGAATCATGTGAAATTTATTGTTTTCGGTTATTTTTTTACCATCCACCCGCAGCACTAAACTGAAATGATATATTTCAAGAAAAGATGAAAGTACGTATGTATTACAAAAAGTAGCCTGACTGACCTGGCTGTACTGATCTGATCATTAAACAGAAACGTAGCGACGTTTCAGTATATAAGCATTATCATTTAATTTAACTGTCATCATCTTCAGTGCATGTGTGTGTGGTCAACTCGTAACACTATTAAAGTTATTGGAAAAATGACTTATTGTTTTTTATTCGCAATAATTCCCGTGTGACGTGCATCTACCAGAAAACAAATTCGGAACGATCTTTTGAAATCTTTTGAATTTGGAATGAGAATGGAACACCGCGTCCGTTTCGAATTTATTTTCGGCCCACCTCGGTTGGCATTTGTCACGGTTTAGGCCTCATTTTTCCCGCGCGACGATACTTCCCGCCAAATTTTAACACCGTGAAAAATTTTATCGCGGACTCGGTCGTAATGGTGGCCATAACTCCACTCCCAATTTGCCTTACACATATATATTCACGTTTCCAGAGCGGGAAAGCCGTAAAACATTATCGTCAATATTCCGGGAAAACAATTATTATCGTCGTGAAATGAGAACACCGAGTTACCAACTGTCGTTTATGTTTCTCTTTAAAAATCGGTCAACAATACTACATGTGTAAACACCTACCGACAATCCCACACACCAACACAATATTAAGCTACGTATGTTTATACAAAATTAAGTACCAACCTACAATATATTTCAATAAATACACACTTCAAGTCATGCTTTACAATTTAGAACTCTACTTTCCGATGTTGACTTCGGCACGGTTCGGTTTCGCTCAGCCGCTCTCGACATTTTCCGTGAAGCTTGCGGCTACCGCACACGCGCGTGTAGCACGGAAGCTAATGGCCCCTAAAACCAGTGGCGCTCAACGGGTCTTGTAATATCCTCTTCTAATCCTGTACTCCTAATACATAATATCGTCAAAGAGAAATAAATTTAAATAATCTTATATTGTATAATATACCTATAATTTCGATATCAAATGTCATTCATACTGTAAAGAGTGCGTTCGGAGAATATATTATTTTTACTAATCCTGACCTTAATCCATACTCTTTGGGCCGGTTGTGTAATCAGTAGTAAATCTTTACCATAGTTACTTTTTACCATCGCCCGTAGTAAAAAACACTTGCCGGTTGTTGGTATGTCAAATTTACTATTGTCAAATAAGATATCTCATCTCACAGCGTGGCAAGACAAATTATTATGAAATATGCTTCATTTCATGCTTTATCTATGGATTTTTTCGAAAATGTGTTCGAAATCTATCACTTTGGTGGTAATTTTTTTGGTATTATGTGCTAATGTATACTAAACAACGAAATCATCATCGGACGAACTCTCATCACTAAAATATCGGGATTAATAAATAAATGATTAATTGTCATATACTGCAACTTTCAAACTATCAATGTGACAGATGACTTTTGAAACAGCTTAACCAACGATTTTCGGTTATTCGAGAGTGAAATTAGTTAACTATTGAATTTTTTACCAACGATCGAACAACAATTTTAGTTTAGTAACTTTTTTTACCATGGTAAAAAGTTACCATACAACCGGCCCATAGTGCCTACAAGAAGAAATCTTAATGTGCTTAAATGTTCCTTTATTTTGGGTATCAAATGTTTAAAAAGTCGTCTTAAATACATACTGCAATATTTTAAAGCGTTTAGTAATTCAATAATAATTTCAAAAGTTGTATAATAAACTGAGTGATAAAAATGTTTGTTTCCAATGCATCGGATATTCCCAATAGCTGGCGGCTACCGCACACGCGCGCGTAACTCGGTAGCTAACTGCCTGTCGCTTCAGGCGTTCTTCGGACATATCCTTTCCACTGCATGCTCGCCTGGTGTATTCATTCCAATAAGTAGAATGACGTGTGGCGGAATTGTGAAGCACGGTTTGTTTGGTAAATTAACTTAATAATTTTGATTTAAGTATGTTTTAACATAATGGCTCTAAACGTGGAAGAAATAAAAAAACCCCAACTATTCTTTCAAGTCGATACATGTGACCGGCGATGCAATATTGACCTTTCTGTTAATATATTCAAAGAGTAGAACAACGAAAAAAGAGAACTTCATAGCCACTGACCGTTCATATCTTTCTCACGGTAAATATTTTGGTAAGTTCTCATCTGGAAGATCCATTAACATAAAACAAGTGGATCCATCCAGCACGTCAAAAGTTTAAGACTACAATTTATACAGCGGCAGCTTTAATATGAGATGAAAAAAACCGTGACCCGATTATTACGAGTGGAGCTAAAACATCTTCTCATCCGAGGAATAGCTGATGCTGGGCTAAAGTGTATCGCCGCGGGCTTTCGGAATCTGCCGTCAGATTGATGTACTATATTAGTATGTGGAATGGTAGGAAATATATTTACATTTAATAATACGGTCTGGGGTGTGAACCTGAATGAATGCTTTTATTTTAAAGACATCAATTTCTAGGTATCATTTTGGATTCTATCAATACGTAATTATTAATATTCTTATCTACCTGCTAACTCCAGAAGGACCTTTAAAGATTCACGTTTTTTTTCCAGGTAGCTGTTATAACAATTGTGTCGATTTTAAAAGGAAACGTACTCATTTTTTCTAAATTTCATAGCATAAGATATATTATATATAGACTTGATAATTAATTCTTTTTAAAGATAAATATCTCAATACAGACACAATCTGTTAACTACTATTTTTTTCAAATTCTATTTTTTTCTAAATATATATTTGAAATACACATTACTAATGTTTATTCTGCAGAACAGGTTTATTCACAACCATTGTCTTTAAAAATGAAGCTCTTTTGTATCGATTATATTTCAAAGCCTTTATATCTTATGGGCCATATTTCATCCGATTATGGTGTTCTTTTGTATTTTTTCCTTTACTATTTACGTCTCTTGTATTCTTTTCATTCCTGTGGGAATATCCCAGTCCATTGACGAAGACACCGGGTCCGAGGTTTTTTTGCTTGCATCAACGGGACACACACGCAGTTTCCTAATTATATACTCGACAGGTATGTGTTTGTTTTGAACAATGTGTTTTAATGCTGTTTTGGGAAAATATGCCCTCAGTCACACCGCCAGTGCGTTCTTGTGATGGGTGGTCAACAGTGTGACGTGACGTTTATTACCGACCAAAGCAGGATGCTCTCTTTTTTCTTAATTTATCTGACTCTTCTAATCTTTCAAAGTGGACAAATGTGGACCTTGTTGAAAACGTATGTTAAAAATAAAACCTTTTTTTATTAACTAAGATTATACCTAATGTTGTATAACAGTTAACTGAAACATATTTTCCAGAGAACTGTTTACAAATTTTAAAATGTGACGTAAAATTTTAAAAATGTACGTCACAACTGATATATATCAGTTATAAATGGCAGTATTTGAGAATAAGAGGCATTAGATATCTGTAAGACTACTTCATGCGAGATTTTTAAATGCAACACTATTAGTTTTCTTGAATAAATTACCCCAGACTATGGTCCTAGATAGCTAATCATTTACGCAATGTAGCGCCACACCAGACTTGTCAAACTATTTATTTGAACTGATAAAAAACCTGCTTCCAAAGAAATGATCCTATGAGAAATTTTGAGAACAAACAAGAATAAATGTGGTTTATTCTTTCTTTCCTTGTGTTCACGTTTATCTAAAATAAATGTTAGTTTCCGGTGAGTTTTTTATATGAGCCGAGTATGCACACACTTTGGCCATAGCTAAAGCTTTCAGATCTCGTATTTATCTCGCTTCGTTTTGTTTTGTTTACCCGATTATAAATTACACATCTACGCGGTTTCATCAAAAGTCTTGTCCAACTGCTATCGCGCGTTCATAAATAGTGCGTTGATAACTTCGGAGACTTTCTGTATTTTGGGTGTTTCATATTTACTGAATAACAGGTACTCGCAAAGCTTATTAGGTACTAATGCATGTGTTTATATTCATACTAGAACATCAGATTTTACTTATTACTAAAATAGATTTCTAAAACCATTTCAGATTTTTTAGCTGTGAAAATTCACAATTATTCTTTTTGAAGTTTGAAGTGTGAATTACACATTATTAATTATTAAAAAATATTAAAAAAATTATGTTATAACAGTCCTATGTGCTGTTCGCAGGATAGATCAGCAGTTCAAGGAAAATGTCACGCACACTCTTCGTGAAAGATTCTTCCAATTGTTCACATCCAGATTGCGCCAGAATGGAGCAAAATAATTTTCGCTAATTTCCAGCAGTTGGCAGCAATGTGACTATTAGACGTGATTACTGATGAATGAAGAAGAACTCTGAGAAGTCTCAGGCAAGAGTCTTTTTGTATGTTATCAAAACCATTTACATCTTTACTCTTATCTCGAATTCCCTTTTATCTTCTAATCATCTCATTTCATTATTTATATTACCCTGACTAGAAAACATTATAATAATATAGACATTTTTGAAATTGAGGTAGGTACAAAAATAAGTATAATAAAAATAAAAAATCTAATTATTTCCTGTGAGTTATCTTATATAACCCATGTATTAATTGTGTAAAAATACTAATATTGTAATTAATCTACAGTGAAAGTACAATGCAATTATTTTTCTCATTTACTCTTATATTTTTTTACTTTTTCTTCTAATATCATATCAGGCGAAAAATGCATGCGATGAAAAGGTGTATCTCTAAATACAGACGCTAAATATTGGCGATAAAAGCGTCACTAAAGAAGTGGCAAGTTGTCTCCTGTCTCTTATCTGACACAATCGAGTAAAGGACAGAGACTTTTCCCTCGAATGTCTCTTCACACGGACCGCCTCCGTGGGGTGTCCATCCCAGGATGAGACCGTATACCTTGAACGGTCCAAAAACGAGTTCAAATGACAGGTATTTTTCATTTTCCATACCGATACCGAGTATTTAAAAATCAAATGTATTTTATTCGCGAATCCATTTATTATTCACCAAAAGGATCAATTAATATATTACGCTTCATTTAAGTCAGGTAATTAATTACGCGCGCTTTTGTACTGCATATTGGATATTATTTTATTTCGGTAGTTTTCTTTAGAACTTGAGTAGACAGTACAATAAATAAATTTATTAAAACTAAATAAATTGATGAATTATTATTTACAATTAATGTCATATGAAACTTTAGAAATATATAATAGTTTTCCGAACAAAGAAAACAAGAATTACCTGGAAAAAATATACATCACAGATTTTCAATTTATGTACTTAATTATTAAATATTAAATTAGAAAGATAGATGTATTAATTTGAAAAACTTTAACATTTGGGTTCGAAAATTTGTCGTCAAAAGTACTGTCGCTGTAGCATAGTTGAATAATGCACCTTCCCTTGTTTGGAAAGAGATCCAGGTTCAAATCCTGGTAGCGCAATAACAATATTTTTCTATAAAATTGATTGTATATGTATATCTTTCTAATTAATACAATTGATTAGTATTTAAAATACCATGGACCTATGTTCTGAATAATTACAACTTCACAATAAGAATGTGTTCTACATAATTATTGTTTATATATAATAATTATTGTTTGTATGTTTCGGAAGATATAACGATTAATATCTCCTATTAATAATTTCGCGAAGCCTTACATAAGTAGCTCCCATCTGTATTTAGTCAAATTTATTTATTTTCAATAAAACCATTTATAAAGACGCACGGAAACAAGAAAACACAAGAGAGTATTAATTCAATAATTCCATAAAATCTAACATTCCATTTGAGATTGATTTTAATGATTTTCAAATCAGTTTCATTAGTAATAATTTATCTTTATAGACGATAAATATTTTTTTATAGTTGAGTTTCATTTGGAAGTTATCAATTATTAACGTATCGGTTTCCGACGACGGAAAATTTCGAAACCCGCGGGGACAAAGGCTATAACGGCTATTAGATTGAAATTGCATCATAGCTATAAATATTCCAAGGAACATTGAAATTTGTATTCATAAATATGCAATAAAATATACCTATGTCTTAAAAATACGAAGCGATGCTGATTTTTAATACTATGCATTTCATACATTAAAATATAGGAATTTAAAAAATTACTCAATATTTTTTGTAAGTTTTATACTAAATTCAAGACCATCGAAAAATTTGCGTTGAAATAAACTATATTTAAATAAATTTTAACATTATATGTGTATGAATTTTTATCAGTAAGAATGATTCAATAATCATTTTTAAAATACAATGTCACACATCTTATTTCGATAACTATTGAGAGAAACGGCCGCGTCCACAATCAAACCTTTTCAGTGTTCGATAATATTTTGATAATTTATACAGCTCGTTGCAAAATGCCAAAAAAACGTACGCAGAGACACAGGCGCGGCACCGAACCCTAATATCTTTTGTTCGACACAAAGACGGGCCGGAGAATGGCACCAAGCGCCGTGTCGCGAGGGACAATGACCGAGAAATATGAGAATGGTCAATGGGGGAATTGTATCGATGGCAATGAGCTGATCGCTTCACAATAAAGGTGATATATTGCGCACAAATGATTTGACATAATTTGCTGTAACAAAAGGCTAGTTTCATATTTATTTTTTATCACTTTTTCTTTTAATAATCGTATTAAAAAATGAGTGTATTTTGAGTAATAAACCTTCTATGTTTTGAATTAAAAGAATTTACAAGAAAACGATGCGAAAAAGGCTATATTTATATTAAACACATGTAGTTGACATTAGATCCGACAAACTCGGTCGTCTTTATCAAAATCCTTAATTATTTTAAAGAACATTTTGGAAACAAAACAAATACGTAAATACGTAAAATTTCAATACGTCCAACGTGAAACGTCATTGGTCAAGCACGTTTAATGAATAACACGATGTTCGTTTCAGATTTCAGATTATGTTATTCCAAATAATTAAAAATGATAGGTATATGAAATCAGTTTTTACAACTCTTCGGTGCGATATCGTGGATCAGAACAATGATCTTTACAAATTACTTATGCTTTACGTTAATTACGAAAATCTCGTCAAAGAATAATACGTCATATAAATTGCAGAGCAAATGATACGGCAGACTGAATTTAATGGAAATAATGTATTACTATATGTGTGTACCGAAGAAATAAGGACGAATTTGAAAATTCGATGAGCATAATGAAAGTGTTCATATTATTCTGACATATTATGGAACAAATGATTAATGAAACACATAAAGGTACAAATCAACCGCGTAATTCCCGGCCAGATCCAGATCAAAATCAGATATCACAAGCCTAAAAATATTTGTAAGAATAATATCTAGTACTTTCTGGATAGTTCTTTCTGTCTAGATACAGTGATGGTACGTAAAAGTATTTATACTATCGATATGTGTTCAACCTAAACAATAATTAAAGTGGGCACCTATCTTAGGAAAACAACGCACTTTAATTGTGCGCGTGCGCCGAATGTCATAAGAAACAACTACTTGCATTATTACACCAGAAAATCTGACAGAACCCTCTGGTAAAGATGTGTAATAATATTGATGCGAATAACTGAAAATAACAAATTATCGCTATATGTATACATATGCATATTGAGTGAGTAAGTTGTCAACGATATCTTAATCACTTTGCTGGCGGAAGCTGCAACTATTAAAACATGAGGCAATAAAATACTTCTGAATCTCATTATGAGGCAGATGATCCTAGAAATATCGTAAATTATCTAGTAGACACTATTATACGTTTTGCAGTCTTAATGTTCATATTTACGTGTATCCAAAAAGTACCTCGATACGTAAGTACGATGTTTACCATATTTTATATCTAAATAAGTATATATTAAACATTTAAGTTGTACGTGTTCAAGTGTCGCTTATAAATATATAAAGAGTAAAACTTATCATTAAATTACTATCTATAAAATGTTATGCAATCTTTGGCAACAATAACTACTACAATTTATTTTATTGTCGTTGTAATTTTTTCACACTCTAAAACGTGTCACATCCATATATCACATTTAATATTTACAAACTTACTCATAGTTAACCAAAGAGGTTGTGTATGAAAATAAATCTAACTCGCGGATCGAAGCCCCGATCATATGTAACAAAAGTTAGGGTCTAAATGGCTGGTCACACAAGATAGACAATATAAAATTCTAATTGTTTTAAAAGTATTCGTATTTGTAACATACATAGTACAGTTATTACTGCGCTGACAAAATATTAATAATATATAATTAGTCAATTTTGTTACAGATTTAATAAACAGCAATCGACCTAATACAATATATATTATTTTTCATGTTAACGATAAATATGAATTGTTTTGAACAATAGTTACGTATTGCATATCTGTGTCTGTATTATTTTTATTTACATGTGGTGTGGTGTCTGTGTGCACATATTTAAATTAAAATTTAAATGTTATGCCCGCCGGGAAACACCTCCATCAATCATAATAATAATAGTCATTAGAGATATTTAAAACACTCGTAAAATGTTCAAAAATTTGTTTCAATCGCCGTAAATTATATAAGTAAAGAACAATTTTATAAGTGTAATGGGACAAGGTACACTAAAGGCTTGTAGATCATAAACATCGAATTAAATTATATTATAATTATTACCTATGTGCTAATAATTATCATAAATATTATTTTAAGCAATACACAAAAATAAAAATAAAGATGCTAAAAATTCAAAAAGGTCTCCAGGAAACAATAATAAAAATCATTTTAATAAGAAAGAATAAATAAAATTCCATTTTGACGTCTACTGGACGAATCTTATCTTGCCTTCGGGAGATAAATTCTTATCTTCAGTGTTTTATCCCAAAATTCACTTAATTTTATTATTGAAAATGAATGACATTGAAAGAAATATTGAAAAACGTTTTGGAACAATCGTATAACTTTTTTTGTATCCGGGAAATATCATTTGAATAACAAAGTTGATTATGAAGCCTCTGAGAATCAATATATAATCAAGTTAATTTGTTTACTTCGTGATGCAAAGAAAATAAAATTGTGATTTTTCAGGATTTTATTTATTAATTTGCTTTGCTAAAAAATCTACTATAATTTTTATTTGATCATCAATTGTATTGTCATTTTTAATTCGATGTTGCATAAAGAAATGAAATTTTAGAACAAACCGACGTCTATTAAAATATTAGTATTCAGCGTAATCTGTCTCATCGCCTTCAATAAAAAATGTCAACCCGTCGATTTGAAAATTGGCCATCGATCAATAAAATATACGGCGACCGAGAATCGATTAAAATATTCAAATGGCTCCCATAAACTCACCTGATCCCCTGTGGCGCCTCCGGTAGCCGGTAGCAGCAGCCGATAAAATGCCAAGTCCAGCCCGGGTGACGCGACAAGTCTCTCCAACGTCCGAGCCAATTATGCGGTAAAAAAGGCTATTTATCAAGTCGGGCTCCTGTACTACGCCACAGCGTCTGCCTCGCGAGTCGGTGAGCGAATAGTCGGTGAGCGAAACCTCGCGAGTTCCTCCTCGCCGTAATGCTCCGACAGCAGTGGCCGAATCGAGAATAAAGCCAGGAGTCCACATACACCGGTTCAACTCGGCTGTGGCGGTGGTAGCGAGCTTCTAACTGCTCCCAGCTCGCGTGGAAAACTTCCGAAGGCTCTATATGAGATCACCCGGCTCCCGCGCGGACCGGACTCCTCTCCCTCGGCGCGGGCGCCCGCCGCGCGCGTCGGAGCGAGACGAGGCGCTCGTCCCGCCGTTTGATCTTGAACAATACCGGCTTCTTGGTTTTCTATACTTGAAAAAATCACTTTTTCCGAAGATGCCTCGGCACGATGCGCGAGACTCTTCTCCGCCCTCTAGGCGGACCGGCGGAAAAAGGGACGAATGCTCTTTCGCAGAAACTCTTACATCTGAACGTCGCCGGCTTCTTCTCCGCTGCCCGCTAGGATGCTGTGTGTTGGTGAGCTTTCGGTGCCGCGGTGTGCGTGAGTGTAGAGGCGCGCGGGTGTGGGTGTTGGTAGCAGAGGTCTAGATGCGCGGCACGCGGGACTAGAGCGGCCGGGAGCCGGGAGCCGGGACCCGGGGTCGCCCGAGACGGCGGCGCATCATGCTAAATTGTGAATTGATGCGAGCAAACGTGAATTTCCACGTCATTAGGTGTAAACATCACCTCTATTGAAATATACATCTAACTGTGCCAGCTTTAGCACCGGTCGGTACAGTAATTATTATGTAATCGCCTACCACCCGCCGGTCGGCAATAATAATTACCAAGTATTTGCAGTAATCATTATTTCAGATGCAGTTTCAGTTTGTAGTATTTATGCTAATGTAATGCCGTAAATGATTTCGAAATAGCTCAATCTGAGGGAACGTTATGTTAAATAATTATATTATTGGACGACGTTAATTATTTCTCGTTCCCGAGCGTTTGTCGAAACCACAAACCGCACAATGTGTATATAGTCAATATTTTTCCCAGGCACCAACACGAGCCCGCGAGAGCGGAGGCTGACGAAAGAGGTTTTTTTAATAACTTTATCTCTCCTCTCTCGCTTCTCCCCGACGCGTTCCGAGAATGCCAGAGCGGGACGAAAAACTGCCGTAGAGTTACGCGTGGTACCTGGCATTAACCGAATTCCGAATGCTTTGGATGTGTCTTTTTGTATCACCGACTCGCTCTCGCTCGCGTATGACACCGGTTACGGAAGCGGGACAGATAACTGCCGCGGAGTTACGCGTGGCTCATACCTGGCATTAACCAAATTCCGAATAGGCGCTTTGTATTTTTGTTTTTTACAGTGCGTCCCGCTCGCGACTCTAGAAATGCACGTGAGAAAGTGCGACGCGAGATGCTGCCGAGTTACGCGTGAATGAATACTGTTTGATTATTCGATATTATAAAGAACGTATTTTATTGGCCTACATTGTGTTATTGTACCCTGGTACTTTTATATCTATTACAATATTAACAAAGGAACCGGATTTGTCGTCAAAACTTTTGAGTGCCTTTATTTATGCATAAAATATTCTATCATCAGCTCTGGGTAAATTTATCGGTTATATTGAATAAAAAGAAATCGATACAGAAAATCGATTACAGAATCAGACAAAATAATTTAATTTACTTTGTAACTTGAGGTTGGTATATGAATATTCATTTGTGAACGTTTTTCTGTATCAGTTACTGGATATTTAATTTGCTGAATAACCATGCGGATATAAAAGCACAGTATAAGTATAATTGAACAAATAAAATATATTTTCCCCGTAATATATATTTTATATTCATCACTTTTATTTAAACTTGTTAAATATAGTTTAATTGATTTTTAAAGGTTTTCAAATATTTAATTATTATTTTTATTCTCACGATTAAAATCATCGAAAATATTCAGAGCTAGCATCCTAAAGTATTTTATTTAATTTTATAAAAACGTTATAGGAAAAAAAAATATTTATAAACTCACGAATAACTTTTTTGGTTTTAACAACTGAATGAAGTATCGCTGAAATTTGCATTTTTTTTAAAATAAGAAATAATATTTATAATACACGTAAATTAGTTTATAATAATATACAGTTTTCTTTTAGAGATGTAGATTGGCAAGAATATAAATGAACCAAACCCCTTGACATCGAATAAAATCGCCCTTAGCTATTAGGACGGAACCTTCAATTATTATATAAACGGATGCCCCAAACAAATCAATCACACTTCTGCATAATTTTTATTCACCAACATTCAGAACATCAAGTTAGATAGACCTGTGTATTTTGATATATTTTCATAATTTATCACATAAATGTGGCAACTGTTTTGGATTTTATGTAAAAAATGCTTTGTTTCTGGTTAAAATTGCAGTTTGCATTTTTGAGATTAGTTTTTTTTATATAAAATAAAATAACAATAACGAAACCACGAAATTTATTAACCGGTTTCGCTCCGGTGAAGTTTGAGATAAGCGAAACCGGTTGACGTATAATAAATTTCGTAGTTTCATACAAAGTTATTGTCATTTTATTTAATATAATATGTCAAACCACAAAGTGATTGCTTTCTAAGAAAATATTTTATTTTTTTATTTTTTTATTCTCTGTATTTGGTACTCTTTAAGACTTAATAATATATGAAAAGTATAATGTTTCAAAAATGTGTACTTCAATTTTAATGGACCTCTTAAGAATGTATTCAAATTACCATTACCACCTATCTAACATTTTCTAACAGTAAATAATTGGTATTTATTTATCTGTGACTTATTGTACCAATTCCACAACGATTTTATATTTATTTAACTATGTACCTTATCCATAACGATATTTAGGTACATTCAATCAAGAAAACATGTTTTACGAATACTATAAGATATAAAATCCAAAACTGATTTTGCTTCTTATTTTTGTTGTGAGTGCATATTTTGAGTAAGTACATATCATGTGCAATGTATCTAATATACCTACCTACTGATTCATTCTTCCACAAATTAATTAAAGTAGCTCAGATGTAATATAAACCCATTTAAAACTGTTCAATTTCCGATAACATTTATTGGTTTTAACATGTTACTGATTTAAATATAATCATATATAGGCAATATTTGCACTATGTTTAATACTTATAAGACATCCATCCATCTTATATTAAAATCCCTTCACTCTTTCTGCATCTAATGTCGGACGGATAAAGAGAAATCTACTAACGTCATCGAAGGTTTATTATTCCCATAAAATAATTAATTAGTGAAGGAAGAAAGAAGCGCTCATAAGGTCGGCACCAGGAACTCAGAAAGAGAGTGGGTGGTGCTCCACCCACGGAAGGCACACGACTACTGAACGCGGGACCGCCACCTCGTTACGCGCTCCCGGCGTGCGAGCCGACCGGCGCTACGCACGCCCGCACCTGCGGGAAGCCTCGCCCTCGAAACGTAATTATTCATCCACCTCCTCTCCACGGCTCTGCTCCTGGTAGCTCGAAGGAAATCGGGAGAGCTGTTAATGACTGTTATAAAACTGCAAGCTCCAATAAATTTAAATGTGGCTACCGTATGTGTATAATGAATGGTAATTCAACGATTAGCACATTTAAATATATGCTTATTAGAATCGCTAATTCGAATGTTGCACTGAATATTATGAATTTATTTATTGAACTCGGGTTTGCCACTTTATTACGTATGCAAGGTAAATTAAGTAAGTATCTACGGCAGCGAATCCTTCTCGGCGCATTTAAACTCTTTTTTAAAAAAAATATACCAATAAACTCTAAATATGAATTTAATTAATTAGAAAAATATACATATAAAATCAATTTTATCCAAAAATATTGTTGTTGCGCCACCGGGATTCGAACCTGGATCTCTTTCCTAACCGGGGAATATTTTATATGTATATCTTTCTAATTAATATATTTAATTCATTTTTAAAATATCACAGACCTATGTTCTTAATAATTACAACTTCACAATAAGAATGTGTTCTCCTAATAATAAAGTGTAACTTATTCAAAAACTAAAATCATGAAAGTAATAATTGTTTATTCCATATACACGATAGATATAGTTTCGCTAAGTTTTCGGTTATTAATAATACTAGACACCATAAAAAACATATTTGTTGTAAATAATTCATTTTACTTTATTCTTTTTACGTAGGTGATTGGCAATAGATCTCTTGGTATTTTATTTGATTATTTAATTCATCAAAGAAATATGTTTTTAAAATAATAGGAAATTTTTTAAATCGTACGCAAAAATACTCTACGTTTTCAATTAATTAATTAGCGTATATATAATTCAGAATTGTTTTGTTCGAACAGTTAGAAATAATATTTAAAATATTGTTTTACGTGAAAACTTATTGCAGAAATATATTTCATTATATTAACGCCTGTATTATAAAAATAGGACTAACTTTGATGATTCAGTTGACTCGGAAGTCTAGAACCACAATTTATTTGACAAAATTACTACTTTTTTAAATAAAAAAATATCTCTATAAAGTTAGAATGCCACAAACTATTTATCTCATTTAATCAACGTCTTTATATTATTCTTCTACAGTACGATAACGTAAGTATCATTATATTTTTATTTGACAATCTATACTCAAAGATTACTTTTAGGCCGATTTTTGTGCCTGCTGGTGCATTTAACATTGCATTGACAGGCTTCGAACTATTTGGCGGATTTATGTAACTGATATTACGATGTCTAATAATTATGGGGAACTATATTGAGAGAGTCAGTCATGTATTCATGAGAGTCATGTTTTTTATTCTTAGTCGTAAAGACTAGGAATCTAAACGTGTTTTTTTATTGTAAGTACGTTGATTTATTTTTATTTTTAATCGATTTTGATACAAATCGAAACGTTGTCTCAAACTAAAAATAAATCAAAGTACTTACTTTGTAAATTTAAAGTGATTCTGAATATGACTGCAGGATTTCTCAACCATTTTTGAGGGAAAAGGAGTTTTGTGCAAAAATAAAACATTTTTCTTCCCTTTGTCGGCTACCCAGCAGGAAGCTGCAAAATATACATGAAGACCTGTGACCAATGTAACAACTTACAGATCAGCACACATTCCACTTATACCCGTTGTATCTTATTTTATGAATCTTAATATGCTTCTTTTATAGTCATAATTATGTATTCTCATATACATGACATGAGAAACTAAACTGAACTCCAACAAGTCCATTAAGTGTATGGTGATGGATCTTGCACCAACTTAGTTCTTCTTATAAATGCAGTATTGCAAAAAAACTAATTTGTCGTTCATTGAAAATAATAATAGTCCTTACTGCCTTCTTCTGAAATACGACATATTTACTCCTTTTTCAAGAAGGTTTCACTATTAAATATGTTTTAAGAAGGTCACGAATCAAAATTAGATAGTTTTATTGACTGTAGCTCTTCAGTTAGACTTGAATTTAAACGTAAACGCGCCAGGTGCGCTGGCAACAATGTTGGAGTGATTTTATTGACTCGGGGCTTCTATTTTTACTAACATGAATTACTAGTATATATTAATAATTCATATTGTATACCTAATGAAGAAGTTTAAAGAAAGCGTCACGTTATAAAAATAAAAAGAAGTAAATGAAAACCTATATTTAATTTTTTCCTTAAATATCCGGTTTTTCTCCAAAGCTGTGAGCTGGAGAATTTTGGATTATAGATTCTACATTCGAATTTAGGACCATACATAAAATAATGACAATTTATTTCAAGTGTTGACCAGTGTTATCTAAATATAAATGTTTAGTTATTAAAAACTGAAATACATTTAATTATTTACTGAACAAACTCAACGTATTAAACCGAAACTAAACAAACTGTAATTGAACATAACAAATTGAAATGTAGGTACTTGTACAAAATTTCCACACTAAACGATAAAGTAAAGTATAAATTTCTACCCATTTTGAGAGTTCGTTTTCAAAGCATTTTCTACTAATTTTAGATGATGTGAGTGTGAAATTCATTGTGTGATCTAGGAGCTGTGCTTGGTGAATACTAATTGAATTTCTTCCCAGTCTCGTAACTATTTAGAATTATAATTTGTTATATACAGGTGTAACAAATTTTGTCTACAATACTTTACGAGTCGATACCTGACTAAATTACGAGTCAAAAATATTCAAGGGATATGTACCTAATCTCAACCGTGTCAGAGATATAAACATTTCAAAAAAACCTTAATTATTTCGATTAATTGAAATATTTTATTGAATACAAAAAATTAAGTCATCGAATTTTGAGCGCCTAGCAATTGAATGGCATTGAGTTTTCTTTTTATTTAAAAATCAATCAGATTAGTCAGATGGAACTTTTAACCCCACCGTGGGGCTACAAGTTCCAGGTATAGGGATAGGGCTAACAAGTACCACCAGTACCAACATCTTTTATTCGTTGTCCTGGAAAACCCGGCGTGCTGATTTATACCCATCTGCTACCGTCTCAGGATTTTCTGATAACCGATTTATGAATCTCTTCAGTGCATTCTACAAATATCAAATTGTTTAAAAATAGCACGCAAAGATTTATTTTCCTTCATCATTAAATCAGCGGCTTGTTTCATAGCGCTAATGGAACTCTTCCCCCGTTCAGTTTTTCTCTTGTACGTCCTTATTCTGCAAAAAAAGAAGAAACAAATGTTAGTGTACACATTATGTACAAATAGTAATAGGAGTAGAAAATGCCACCGCGGCACTTTTAACCCCATTCCGAAATATCATATTATAAAACATAGACAATCTATATGGCTAAAAATGCACTCTATATTTATAAATAAATATATAAGTGAATAGGATAACTTATTTGTCATACACAATAGAAGAAAATGTAGTCAGAAAACCAAAATTTTTTGCAATTTTGAAATTAAACTCGCCAATCATAAAAACAAAGTATAGACGCGTGTATCTCCGACTAGCACATTTACTTGACTGATGAAGTAAGAAACGAGGCAAAGGGGATATCACCACATTACGTGGTGCTCACACGCTCGTTCACGTGTAACGTTTATGAGATATTTACAATGGAACTTTCTTCCCGCGGCCTTTCATCCCCACCCAACAATTAGCAGACTTCATGCTTTACACGATTTTGTAAAGATTTTAAACAGTAATATGTTTCGTAACGGTGCAGAATTTGCACACATTCCATGAACATTTTCGACTCGTAATTTAATCAGGTACCCACCCATATAATATTGTGGACATCCTGTATATGTAAGTACATCTGTACCAGCATCCTCACTATTATCATCATTCGTATCTCAACTGCAGTGGCGTACACTAGGCATGGATTTAGGCAATGCTACTGGAAATGTTGCTGTAGAAGTACGGTGGGTTGCATTGTCACTAGAGTTTGTATTATAATACGCATTGAGAAATCGATTATCGGAATATTTCCATCATAAATAAAATAAAAAATCTGTCACCGTACAAAACCATACTTGCAATAGTCACACATAAACATACTATTTGACGCACACTAATGCAATAAACGTAAAATAAAAAGTATGTATTCTGAATATTTTTCTCATAACGACATCGAGCGTATATATTAGAAACATGATACATCATAGTTCTCCCACACACACACACACACACACACACACACACACACACACACACACACACATATACACACGCGCACACACACACACACACACACACTGGGACAGAGTGCATTGTTTAAGAATGTTTTAAAGTATTCGCGCGCAGAATAAAAAATGAAATATACGAAGGACAATCACAAACACACTGGAAGATATCGAACGTATCTGAAACCGCATCTCAACATGTCCAATGAATTGAAAGTGACATTTATTTCGACCACCTATTACACGGCCTGTATGCAGGCCGGTACGTGCGCAGCTGGTACAGGTACGACTGGTACATGTGCGGCTGGTACAGCGCGGGCTCGGGAACTCTGCGATGTAAAACAAAAGCTTCTTTGTTTCTTTTATTTTTGTATCATAAATTATATTTCCAATGGCTTTCGATAAATAAATTGAACAAAGACTGATAAAAGTATCGCAATTTATTTATACATTTTTTAATATACATAATACTCAATTAAAATCATTTTTACACTTATTAAAACTTCAGATGCATTCAATATATCTAAATATATATAAAACTGAATGTCTGTGTCTGTCGATCTGTCTGTGCTCTATACAATCCTACACGCTTTGACCGATTTTAACCAAATTTTGCAACGTTACTCTTTAGAACCCCGCGCAAAACATAGACATTATTTCTCCATCCTCTACACCAATACAAACGAGGAGAAAAGGTGACTATCCCATCCTCTCCACGATATGTGTTATATTTTATTGAATGCCACTCGTTCCAAATTTTATTAAGGTACTCTTTAGGACCCTGAGCAAAGAATAGGCACCCTTCCTTTTTTCCCTAGCCACCCTATTCTCTCTACGATATTAATGTGCATTGTATTGAACGCCATCCGAATTTTGTACAGATGCACTCTAGGATCCTGAGTAAAATTATAATCACATCACCCCACTCCCCATTCTCCCAACCAATATTTAAAATTATCATTAAATGTTCACCCCGGGTAGGGACCGCCAGCATATTGTATGTACCTATACTACAAACATTCCAAAAACCATATACCGTATAGGTACCTACTTCTTACGTTCACAATCAGAGTATTTATTTACGCTTTTAAGGGTTATTACAACATGAATATCCACATGTACATGCAGCTTTTACATAAAAATAGATTTTAAATACAATACATGAGATGTACATGTTATATAAGTATAACATATAATCACTAAAAAGATTTAAAAAATTGTTTGGTTAATCACAGAACGGCTAAAATACATTGATCAATTATAACTTTGTACAGTTCTGAGTACAGTATCAAAAACAGCACTCTTATATTTAAGTATCGAACATCGGGATGTATAGATAAGACCAAAATCATTCCCAACACCTGTGAAATCTTTGTGGTATGTACTATAATAATTCGCGTTAGAAACATTTACGTGAAACAGAAAATATATTTAAATAGAGAGCTAATGTTTATTATTTTTCCATAAATAAAATTTTACACTCACTACAACTGTAAAGTAACGCAACTTTTTCAAACGTTTTACGTTAAAAACAATCACACCGGATGCTAAAAAAATTTATAAGAAAATCTGTTTTTTTGAACAATCTCTTCTTTACTACATGAACCACTATATTTAGGTATACTCAGAAAAAAGAGTATATATTAAATAGGTTTACCGAAAAAACATATGTGCACATTTGGTTTTTGTTAAAATATCAAAATTCAAATGCGCAATACTGAACTTGGACTATGAGTGAAGTTTTCATCAGGATTGGTTGACATCTTTACATTTTTGTCATTCTAGCCAAATTTCGGCAATTGGAATTAAACATTTCTTCATCATTTTCATCCGCTTCCATCTTCCCCTGTCTTGCGCCGCTTTGGTACTTGTTGGCCAATTAACACCCAATGAAGTATTTGTTACTCTTTATTCCAGTTTAGTCTGAGGCGACCGAGTAGCCGAAAAGGTACATCTTGGTAGTCGTTTCTCTGGCATTCGCAAGATGTGTCAAAGCCATCGTAATTGAGATTTACCGATTATTTTGCCTATTGCACATTCCTGTCTCCCATCACTAGAGAATTCTACTCCGAGGTACTCTAGTTTGTGTTCTTTGGATTCTGATTAAAAAAATGTATATAACATATTATACATTAATTTCTACGATTAACTAATTTCTTCTTCTATTAAATAGGAAATCCACCCTTCAAGAGTGATTTGTGCCATTAATCAAATTAAAGCTTTATTTTATAAAAAAAATACAATAATATTATAGAATAGGAAATATTATATTACAATTCAATACCATTGTCGTTCAAAAAATTTGCTATTATGTAGATTAATGTAGCGAGTTAAGGGAAAGAAGATGACACAAGTTGACCGGGAATTGAAAATTACCATTGACGAGATTACTCTAAAAAAACCTGTGATCCGCAATGGACAGGCAAAAAAGATATGGTCAAGGGTTTCCTCCTCGGCACCACACCACCACACTCACACATTGGGGAATCTATTAAGTTCAATCTGAATAAATGTGAGGCTTCTGGCAATGCCCAATTCTCATTCTAGAGATATTTGATATTGTTCTTTTGGAACCTTTCCTTTTGGAGAACCAGGGGGTACGGGGAATAGATATTTGAATTATTTTAAGCCGATTACCCTTGTGACTATATCATATTAAGTCTGCCATGCATCGGAATATGGAATTGATGGGGAAAACTCTGAAAAAAGTGGCCTCCTTGACCAGTTTATCAGTATATTAATTTCCATGAATTCTCTTATGTGTAGGAATCCAAATGAATGACACCTGTTTATTGTTGCTGTACAAATTAAATAGACATTTTCTGATGGAACAGATTATCTCATTGTCTAGCCAAACTTTCATATTAGCAGAGAGGGATTCAAGAGCTGCTTGCGAGTCGGAGAATATAACAGCCTTATCGACGTTCCGGAGTACGCAGATGTCCAAGGCCTCTTTAATTGCCCAACATTCTGTTGAGAAAACCAATGAACCGTAGCTTCACATTTATTTTCGTTAGTAACTAAGTAACTTCGATTACTGATCGTGACCCTGCTCAATAGAACCATAGACAGTTGAGTCGAGTACTAAGTAGGTACTGAGTCTCCATTTATGGATTATTTAGTCATTTTAAACAGGTTATCTATGTATGTATATACATACATCGTACCAAATATATTATAAATTCGATATATAAGTATTAAAAATGATTTTTAAGAAAAATATTTGGTTACTTTAGTAATAAACAATACAACTGTATAAAGACGGGAAAAAAAGATTAGGTATATTTAAAGAACATAAAGGAGAAAAAATATTTTATTATTATTAATAATAAATTAATAGTGATACTAACTTATATAAAATAAACAGAGATCAGAATTACAGACTCAGTAAGAACATTTATTTTCTTTTTCTTTTGTCAAGGTAAAAATTAGTATTTGCATAAAAATACATTTATTCTTTAGCAGTGCAATTGAATAATTTATATCAAATTAAGTGTATATATATGGTGTAACTGTGTATATTGTGGATCTAGTCCGCAATATTTTATGGGTGGATACCTGACATAGTCGAGATTAGGCCCTTATTCCTTGAACATTTTCGACTCGTAATTTAATCAGGTATCCACTCATAAAATATTGTGGACTAGGTCTGTTACACCTGTATATATTACAGCGAATGTATAATTTAATACATATTAAATGACTCAATTAGAAAGACATACAAAAAAAAATCGATCCATCGAAAAAGTTTCTAATTGCTACCAGGATTCGAACCTGGACCTCTTCCTATCCGGGCAGTAAAATTGTAAATCAATCGTTTGTTAAATTATATTTATACTAGTGAAAATATAATTTCACTGGTAATACACATTATCTGTAATATATACATTTACAGCATTTGACTATTTATTATTCAACTATTTGAATTGAATTGACATTTTTTTTCATTTGATTGACATTTCTAGTTTAACAGATAATAACTGTTTAAAACAATCATTATCAAAAAAGGTATTCACACTATTTCTCATTTCAGTCATAAAAAGAAAAAATATGATTCGTAAAGATCTTCCGGGGATGTTTGCAGATGTCGCTTCAGATATTTTACATAAGGATACGTAATATTGAATATTGACACAACACCGCGGAGAATACAGCCTCAAAATATGACTTTATGTGCTCTGCCAACAAGCGAACCGAAGATAAGCTGGAAAATCGAACAATACAAGAATGCCGCTTGAAGCTCACCATCGGTCAATATTTCCCAAGCAATTCACAAAACACACAAAGCACATCCTACATTTTACGAGCTCGGCAAAGTATGGGATCGAGAATGCATATCTACTTCGAGCGCCACCCCGAAATTCTACAGCCTCGGTAAAGTCAGGGCAAACAGGAAGTGCAATGTTTACTGTCATTACACAACAATTCCTTCCCTTGTGACGCCGCACTTGACCAGTTTCCGGTTCACACCTCTTACGGCGGTCATTCGTAGATGACCAGGTTGTTAAAGAAAGAAAACTTTAAATTGGTGTAAATTGACACCAATCCTGAATTGATGTCTAGATCTCTGCATTTCAAAAATCACACAGCTAAATATGATTATCAATAACTGATACAACTATTCGTTCTTCACGGGTGTGAAGTTAGGTTTCTCACTTCAGTGCAAGAAAATTAATAAGTTACTTACCTTACATGCCCAAGACTTACGGCCCAATACGTGATAATATCACCGAAGAATAGAGGAGATTCAAGATATCCTGAGGAAGGGGAAAGCAAGGATACTGCAGTGGGCGAAACGTGTAGCGAGAGCACAAAGCTAACAGCATCGAGACTAGGATGACTAGGGGAAGAACAAGACTAGGATGGGCGGATAATGTCAAGACAGTTCTGCAATGGATGGATCACAGAAGTGATGTCAAGGTGGATGGTGATCATGGACTTCCAAGTCCCACGAGATTATTAAAAAAGAAGAAGATATGTAAGATTAGCTAAGATTCTGGCATGTATTCCGTTTAAAAAAATATTAACCAATACCTCTGATTACTACGCCATTTATGCTGGCTTGCAAATGTTTCAGCTGGATAGACTAAAATCCATTCTAAACGCGGCAGCACGGATAATATATGGATATACATTGGTTACAATTCCCTGAAAGAGTTGAGTTTAAATTGTGTTGGTTGATGTACAAGACGATACATAACATGACGCCTCTGTATCTTTAAAAACTTTGTATCCCGGACAATTTGAATATTAGACGTCAAACTCTAAGGTCAGCCTTTACTTCAGCCGCAGAAAGGGTTGTAGAACTGACCAGCCGTTGCCAGAAGTCAAAGCTTAGTGAACGGGTATTTGCGGTGGCAAGCCCAAAAGCTTGGAACTCTTTGCTCTCCGTCGTAAGAAATAGTGTACCAGAGACGAAAACGCACCTTTTCAAAAAAATCATTTCCAATAATTCAAACAACAATTTTTAATATTAAATACAAAGATAATGTAGGACTATAAATAGTTTGTGTAAAGGACCATTGAAGTAAATTTTTTTACGAAAATGGCGCTATAAAAATTATCCAATATTATTATTTCGTCGTTAAGTCAGAAGAAATTTTGTTAAAAGTAATTAATTAAATAAATGTTTACACGTTACCACTACATGAAGCCGTAATGCGCAAGTACGTTTAATTTTCTTACATACCTGCAACGAGTGTCTGGTGCTGAGATTACTCATTGTGTTGTGCTACAAATAGCTGTTCCCGTTTCGGCGCTCAAATCATACCCCCGGGCTATTATACACTGCGAAGGCACAACAGGCCTCAGGTGAGACACCAGATTAATTGCGCGGGTTGACACTTGACACACAACTTGTTCCTTTTCAGTGTGACAGATTTCGTCGTGAAAAATCATCTTTAAGTTGTTTCGTAAAATAATTACGCTTTAAGACTAAAGTTGTTCATAAGTTTTTACACATTTACTGGCATAACTCTCTTCTATATTCATACATCGATTATGCATTCTTTTTTTTCATTGAGAAATTTTCTTCATCAAGGCATAGTAATAAAGTAATCATTATAATTAAAATGGACAACTGATATACCTAGCACTATTGTTGTAAAAATATCTCATCGGCGTTTTACTTAAGTAATCTACACTTGCATTTAATTATATTATTTTAATTGATTTCTTTATTTTTACGGTGAATATAATAGTACAAATAACATAAAATTTAATTACATAATTGATATAACATTAATAATCGTCATATTATACGATATTAACGCGTACATACCTCTTTAAACAGAGAAATTAATTTTCGTGTTTGTATGTAAGTCTACATGTCATTACAATGTATTGCATCCAGAAGCGATGTATAAAAAAACAAAAATATTTCTAAGAGTGAAAATAAGTATATATTTAGTTTGTATATATTTAGGTTGATTTGCTTAATAGTAATAATGTTTCTGCTGCACTGTTTCTATTATACGTATATCTAGTATTTCAATTTTACTTTTGTTATGTATATATTTTATGATATGGTCAAAATATTGTAATTCCGTGATACAATACATGGAAAATCCTTTTGATGTTTTATTCGTCATGTTATGTATATACAAATATTTCCCTACATTGTAACTTTCATTAGTATTTTAGGACTTCAGTCACGTTCTAGTCCTTAATTAAATAACAATATTCAAATTTGCTCGCTTATATACATTTGTTTATCATCTGTATTAATTTTTTTACAATCCGAGTCGATTTATCGACTGTATCGACATCGGTTCAGTAGTATTTTTAACTTATTTTATGTTTCGTGTCGTCCACTAATATATTTATACATCACTCTGAAATTAATGTTTCCGTCGGTATTTCCAAATATATAACAATCATAAAATAAAAACATCTCGGCAAAAATGTTTCCTGGCGTATCTCTTCGTAATATCTTGTTTGTACAAGATGTGAGTACCTACACAAATTTTTCAAGCTCGGGAATAAATCTCCCTTTGCTAAGTATGGTCTCCTGGTCCGTATATGCCGATAAGTTATTCAACCGCCATATCTGTTATTCAAGAACATATTTTTTGCATTTGAATGGCAACAAAAGAATGCGAGTACGCAGAAATGCGTGTGGTCACATTCTGCCCCGGTACACCTTTCTGCAGCCCAGTATTTCTTCAGTTCATCTTACACAAGCACATACGTGACTAAATCATTATTACAATATGACTGTATGCTTTAACATTTTTCATACGTGCTATGTCGGTTGTAATGGATTAAAATATTTAGTGCATCGGCTGCTTGAGTTTTGTAATTGTCTATAAATGTATTAGATACTGCAAATGATACCTAGAATGTACATACTAGTAAACAAGCCCATTTGATAGTATTGAAAATATAATTCATCGTTAAAAATGTGGTCTACCACAGTAAAATTGAACCGATTAATCCAAACTAATCAATATCAGATATATTAGAATGATTTCAATAATAACGTTCGTAATATTCCCGCGACATACGTGACACCTGCAAGATGCTCCTTAGCGGCGATTATTATTGTGAGCCTGTCCAAACGGTTTGTGTCGATCGACGATGTCAATTTTACTTAATTATTTTCTAAAAGATGACAGATATTTAAATACATTATTGTTATCCAATAAATGTCATTCAAATAAGAGTAGTTGTCATGTTTATTAATATTTTGACAGCTTTTATTGTTATTTTTATTCAGTATAGTATATTCATTAGAACAACGTTTACAAGTTATTAAAACTAATTATCAAAACGATTGAGACCTTTGAATTATTGAAAACAACATTCAACGAATCATTTCCAGAAATGGAGCCTAGATTGTGCTTCCTGTGGGGATATGTACTCACTTTTTTAATCTCATAAACCAACAACAATTGTACAATTAAAAAACAATATAACTGGTGTTATTGTTGAAATAGCACCAGATTTATGTGAAAGAGAAGCTCAGTAGTGGTGCACATTTGGTGAATATTTTAATATTCCATTGATATCATTCTTGTTTTTAAAATTTAATTCTATTTTTAAGTTGATAACGCGTGCTTGATAACCCTATACTTGCCAGAAAGAAGATTTGAAAATATAATTTATGAAACTCTAGATGTTAATTTTTTTAAATTGCATGATATTGGATCAACGTCAACAAATAAATAATAATAACTAATATTTTTTGGTATAATAATCTCCATATAAGAAACTTACAATACGGCAACAGAGACTACAAAATGGTGATACGGGCTTTTTGCAGAGAATATAATTGAGGATTATACAGAGAAATTATTTTATATATGATTAATTTTACTACCTACTTTACCATTTTATTAAGAAAACATTATTATTTCAATATTTTTTTCATTCGTATTTTACTATTAGGTACTTTTAGTATTTCACTATCACAAACTATTCAAATAGTTTTTGTGACATATTTATTTGTATTGGAATTAAATTGAATACAAGAAAATTATGTAAAATTGGTCTACAAGGATTATCTTTTGGATTCTATAAATAATTGTTATTATATACCCCAACTTACAATTCTATACCTATTGTGTAATTGATAGTTAATAAAATTAAAATTCAGTACCTATTTAATTTTCTTCTCTTTTAATAAAATTCGAAATTCCTTGAAATATGAGTTTCTATTTTCTACCACACTGGACTATATTAAAGTCTTAATAGTAGGGTCATGCAGTGCATACAAGCAAAAAAAGTTGCGCATTACTAAAAGTTAAGGGAAACAAATATAAATTAAATAATTGGATTAACATAAACGGAAACATTATTTTACAATTAGCGACATCTGTGTACCAGTAGAGACTTTAATCACTTAGTTCTAAAAGCTACCACGATGACAACTCACCGCTGTACCCACGGCGCTCTTGTGTATTCGTCGCATTGAGCTATTCACATTACTGTTCTATCTACTAGTTCCAGCTAGTTAATTACTCAAGTCATATAATTGGCTATTCACTGAATTAGAAATTCATTTCAGCTGATCCGTTTTGTATGGACTCGTTACATATGCTGTTTTTTAACAGAATAATATTAGAAAGGCTTACGACTGCGTGCAAATCATTTAAGTGTCTACTTCCTCTTTTACTAATTCGCGAATTTTACTATCTTATTATTTTCAACGTGTTGATTTCATGATCGTACTTTAAATTTGGAGCATGAATTGTTTTTTGATTTAGGAAAAACAAAAAGCAATTGTCAGAACTATTTCCTACGTTAACCTTTAATAAAAATAATTATTTCCTTTAGTTATTACGTGAAAGATTTTCAAACAAATTAATCATGTTTAGTCATAGAAAGTGTTCTTAAAAACGTCCATACATTTTTCATATGAGTATTATTTTACGTTAAAACTTAAACTTTAAAAACACTATTAATTGGACTCCAAAATTACAAATTAATACATGGTTGGGTCGTATAAACGACGGATTTATTTTACCTAAAGACGTTGGTTAAACGAAAGTACATATATTATATATGATGGTATAATATCATTGGTAACAGCATAACCTAAATCTATACCTACTGCACGCCACTACTTAGTAGATACTATTCAAAGCGTTATGTAATTTTACTAAAAAAAAATATAAAAGTCAATTGGTTATTAAAACCAATATAATTTAACAACCTGTACTTAAGAACAAGTTTCTAATAAATGCTCCAGACCTTGCAAAAATTTGTTACCATTATTATGCTGTGGTATATGATCTAACAACAAACACACAGTCAATATATATGTTCAAATAATGTATTCCATTAATTGAATGTGTGGAATACGTAACAGCCATTTGTATGGTATTTTAAAGTTTTTCGAGACTAAAAAAGTTTAAAATAACAGATTTTACAATTACTAGGTATTTTTGTTGATACAATAAAATAAGTAAATAAAACAATTTTAAATATATAAAAGTATGGAAAAATAACTTTTTTAATACAATATTTTTGAATGACTGTTATGTACTTATTAGTGCAACATAGTGAGATTAAATTATCATTAATTAAATAAATGATGTACAGTCTTTTGTGGAATTCCGCTTCTTCCTAATCGCAAAATGCATCTTAAAAATACTTAGTGTTTCTGTTTTACCTACAACAGTCAAGCGTGTGTCGTCGGGTCCTCGAGTCTTAAACAGCATCCAAGCGATAAATTTCTGATCGATATCTTTGTATCATCTCTCAAATGACATTCGACAACGGTGAGAGTCGGTGACAAGGAGACCACACGGCTCCGAGCACACCCAATGCCACACGATGGTTGACAGGGCCGAAACTACTGCCCATTTTTAAACACATTACCACTATTTGTATATATTCTTATCACATATGGCTGCAAACCGTCTCTTTATTACCGTCTATTTACCGAATTGAAGAGCCAGGGATGAAGATGATGATGATGATTAACAAAATATCTGCGCTTAACTCCCGAGGGTTCTTCATTATTTGTGTGTCCTTCCCTAAACTGACTGCATAAACCATCAGTTATTAGTCAAATTTAATTAGTTAGTACATCATTATCTTTATCCTGGACTCATCCCATTCATCTGGGGTCGGCTACTCTAATCATTCTGCTCCACTTCATTCTATTCTAGACTGCATCCTTGCTCGTGTTCAAGTTGTGGAGACCGCGACAGACTAAATCTATCCACGTTACTTATGCTCTTGCCGGTTTTTTTCTATACGTTTTGATATTCATGGGTTTATGAGTCATGTGATCTTTCTACTTTCACATTATGTATCCATACCATTCGAGTCTGTCTTTTTTTAAGGAATAGTGGCTACCTGGTGTATATATATCTGTAATTAGAATTAATTTTCCTATATTTTTATTTGATAATTTATATTTGTTGTTAATTATTATTTTTCTGTTGGTACCTTACGTATTTCAAAAAAGTTAAGGAGATATGGGCTATGGGTTGTGTTGTGTGACATTTTATATCTAACAATAGAATTCTAAAGACAGTTTTCGAATACCTTTACAGCTGTAGTCTCGATAATTGGCTATCCGCGTGGCAATTTTTTTAAATATTCTATACTACATGATGACAATACGCTTAAGATAAGAATATCACAAGTTTTTTGATCTAGTGACAAAAAATTGGAATTAATAGACATGTTCGGCTATAATTTTGAGTGAATGATTATACCGTTACAAACTTTGTGTAAAACGAGTGGCACTAGATGATGATGATAAATCAAACTCGAAACTGATTATTAGTACTTAAAATACTATCTAACCTCATTAAAACATATAATTATCTACATCAAATTAAAGTCCGACTCGTAAATAAAGTGATTTATTAGAGTAGATACATACTTGGGGGGTTTTTCATTTTTGGTTTCTCACAAAAACACTTCTCAGTAAAATTGTTCATTCGATATTTTAAGCGTCGGAACATGTCTCGGCAAATAATACATTGGCGAGACTTAAGTGCAAATAAGAATGATGTGTATACATTTTCAATACTATTTTTTTCATACAAACGTCATTCAAATCAATAGACCGATTTTACCCGTAAAATAAGCGTATTTCAAAATATTACAGATGGCTTATTACAATTTTTGTTGGGATCAAATTAAATGTTTACCAAATTAAACTGTGAACTCCTGGCACTGTAGATTTTCCAAAACATATATCAAAAATACTTGTGAGATACCAAATTTAGCGGTGTTACAGAATTCTAGGTGCTGCATTGGATTGTAAAACTTGCGACAATCCCTAGGAATCGTCCGATGAGTACAAGGAACATTTTAGCAAGTGGGAAATAGAATTACCACAAGCGGGAAGTGGGAAGCGCAAGTGGGAAATAGAATAGCACGTGCAATATTGCTCAAAGTATCTTCGAGATTACGTTTGTAAACATTTAGTCGGGTTACGTTACGTTTGGTTAGATTAGAGTAAAAAGACAAAAAGTATTTTTGAAGGTAAATAATATAATGGAACAATATATATCAAATAATATATCTGTCAACACTAAGATTAGATATTGTCTAAAATTTGATGAATATTTACTGTTTTTTGGGAAAGGAAAGTAAGTATTATTTTATATGCATACTAAATTTTAAATTTTAAAATATTTCCATGCAATAATATTTCATCTTCCGAAACGGGTTCAGGTCTTAATTCTGATACAATTAAATTCAATCCAACTCGGTCTTCTACTGCCACCTGCACATGTTCTGACTACAGATCCAGCCTTCAAGCCTAGCTTAGCAAAGCTTTTCCATAGCAGGTCCATACCGACATGTACGAACTGGTGGTCTTCCTTAAATGTAGTGTACCATTTATATATTTAATTTTTTTATAGTAATATTTACTTTAAAATTACAATTAAATTATCTTTCAATATATGTAAAAGTTAAATAACAATATTAATTTATATATACTTTATTTTAGAACACTGCAATTATTTTTTTAACTTTCAAACCCCTATATCCAATAGCCAAAATTTATAAACATTAACTTATATATTTAAATCATTGATATTTAATTTATGCCATAAGATTTTAGGTATTTAGTACGCCAACATTTGAACGAAAGAAACGTTTTCGCTAGTATTTATACGCCGATCATTTTATATACTAATAACATACAGTGCACTACCTTACTGTTTCCAAAAAGTATTTGTACGATAAACGTATTTTCCAGAATTTACGCGTCAAGCAATTTATATACCATAGACATATAAAATAATAATGAACACATTAAAAAACTCATTCTTTCATTATATTACCTCACTGTTTTAAAAAAAAATTATGAATTGAGTCTACTGTAAAATCTTCTTACTGGTTTTGTGTATGTATATCGTATGAATGCTTGCGTATAATGCGCTGAATTTATACATCTCCACTCAAATATAAGTTTTAGCGTATAAGTTTCTGTCGAACAAATGTTTGCACAAAAAATCCTGCACATGATGTCAAAAAAATCTCTCTACGAAAGTATTTCTAGACTCATTTTAATCTTTTTTCTAATTCAAAACATTTGTGCAAAAAATGTGAAGGTAAAAAATACTTAAAGGTTTTCACACCTGTTTAGAATCTTCTATGTAGAGTAGTCTGGGCGCTGTTCTACCACACAGTGAATCTCATTAATGGACCCATTAGTCCTGTTTATGGACCTTACAATGAGGTCCTAAACGCTAGCCATGCAGGTCGAAAACACAATGCAGTAGCCCAGTAAAATATACAAAGAAAATATTTTGGCAATATAAAAATAATATGTTAATTTTAGATTTAATAAATCTATATATTAAATAATAAATAATGGAAGTATGTTTCATACACATGTATCACATCATCCCTGCATAGAATATTTTTTCCTTATTTGCCCGTTCCACCTCGTAAACAGATCATTCATTATATTTAGTTTATGTGTCTTCAAACATCTTATAAATTTTATTTTGTTATTTTCTTTGTAAACAGAGATGCGTACACGGAACACGTGTTACATCAATATTTTTACTACTTTCAAACTAAGCTAATCGCTTGTGCCTGCTGGAACGAGGCTTGAATCCCAGACCACTAGATCACTAGGCAAGTATCGTAACCACTAGATTACAAGCACGTCAGCGTCAAACGTTTTATTTTGAGTAAATATTATTTCTTCGTTGGTGTCTACGAAGATACTAAACATCCATAACAACATTCTAATACATATATTATACCCCCACCCGCGAACCTCCTATAAAATGTTACGCATTTTTTAACGCAGTTTATACGGGAAGCCTCTAAAACAAGATACTATATTTTTTTAAACTTAAACTCGACTTTAAACTCTAGCTGTCAAAAATGGCACTCCTGAACTGGGACCTCTAAACACTCGGTGGTTTTCACCACTCCGGCCCTTGGGCCCTGATGAAAACCTCCCGCGGCCCCGGCGTGGCGGCGACCTTTGTGGGGTTTTATTATTTTCCTGTCATTGTTTCGGCTTTGGGCCCCCTTTGTGAAAATCTGGCGCGTCGGTTTTTAGACGCGGACTTTTGTGCGAGCGGCCATCTTGTTTTCGAAAGCGACAACTATTCGGCGCTGCGATCGTTGTTTACGATTTGTGCTCGGGTCGCTTTTACGACCGTCAATCTTGTACCAAAAATGTATTTTGAAAAAGTCGTCACGCTAATAAATCGCGAATAATTCAATTTTCCATTTTTCAGTGGAGGAAAATTTGAAGTGTACATTATATTTTCACAGCACCCGTGTATGCTTTAATTACACAACCATTTAAAATACATTTAATATGATGATTGAAACAATTAAGAAAAATAAATCTATCTAGAAATCATTACACATAATAGATATACCGGAATGTTTAACTACCAATGTAATGACGTAAATGACTTTTTTAGATATTTTGAATATGTCCAAATCTTTGTAGGAACCAAATACTAGGATTTATTCCCTGATGAATTTTCATTAAGATATATATTATAGATATATCTGTGAGACGAAGCTTCATCTCTGTGAGACATCTATAATACCTATACATCTGGACTTTTTTACGATTTGCGCCGTTCTTTTTAAAATTCAACAAATAATCAAATTTTTCCGAAAATCTTAATTTAATCTTGTTAGCCAAAGATTTAGAAATGAAATAGGTACTCATTAACAGTCGTCTTAGAGTCGCAGCAATTCTCCCTTCTTTACGCGTTGGTTTCAGATAATTCATGGACTATCGAGCAAATAATAATAATATTCGCAAACTTTTCTGTCCTGTCTCTCAACACATACACATTTAATTACACAAACGCATTCTTATTCTGTACCATTCCGTCAGAATCTTCTTTCAATATCTGGTGTACACCTCATCAAAAATTTTCATTATTTCCTCACTCCTACAATCTATACATCCTATCTACTAACCTGGTGATAACTACTTTTTATATTCATTTGTATTTACGTACTGTTTTCTTACTATGCTGTGTTCAGGTTATTTTTATATTTTACACTTCATTTTACTTCCATCTTGATATTTAGTTATATTATTTGATAACTCATTGTAAACATTTCCCACCATAAAGCAGACGTCTCTAAGCATGTAGGCATAAAACAAGAAGAACATCGTATAATATTGATTGTTTATGTGCTTAATAAATAAAAACTCAGTCAGTTTTTCTTTCACTCTTAATTTATTCAAAACTTAATACTGTGTATAGACTTAACTCATATTTATCTGAGCAACCACATTTCCACTACCTTTAACACATTTTCATCTGACTTTCTTTAACTCTAGGCGTCACTTGCATTATCCATGTGCACTGAGGAGCTCGATCTCCAGGAACTCTCGTCCTCTTGATTATGCTCCTTCACTTTTCTCGGCATCCCGCAGATCTTAGGCCTGTCGCCAGAAAAGTACCTGTCGCCTTTTCCATCTGGTCGGTCTAACAGGTGAGGGATCTTTCTCTTCCTCTTCGTCCTTCGACGAGACCCACCACAACAGGCTACTCCGAGCTATCTTTCCTTCTCACGAGATTCCCAAAAAATTGTGGGATTCGTCTCAAGCTGCAGGTTGAGAATCTTTCCTTGATCTTCAGTTTCGTGTATCTCGTCATACATGGTATGCGCAACATACTTACACATGTTACTTTGATTTTTAAACTCGACCAAGACTTACAGATATTCGTATTTAAATCTTTTAAAATAAACGCTTTCAACAAATTGAATTTACTTTAAAAAGTTGGGAAAATTTTGTACAAATTTTATTTAACACTCCATTCCTAGTCGATGACAGCGAAAACTATTCCTCCCGAAATTTTTTTTTATCCACAAGTCACTGAGTAATCCACTTTTGGAAACACAACAGGTGTCACAAAATTTAGTTTAGACAAAATTATGATAAATGATATTTCTATTACAATGATTTTCGTAGTTAAATTTCTGTTTAAAAGTAAAATACATATATATATTAATTACTATAAAGTTGATAGGTACTTAATAATATCTTATAATGAATGTGAAAAATTTAATATTGTTGCTAAAAAATGCCTAAAATACCGCAAATATCCTGTAGTAAGGTAGTAATGAATATATATACCTACATTATTAACATTACATTAAAAACTTCATATACTTAGGTATATGAAACCAAATACAGTATTTGGACAAATCAGCATTCGAGTAAATATACTAAAAATATAGAATATTGTTTTTAGATGAAAGAAAGAATAGATAAGAGTAAAAATACTTTGAAAAGGATTCAAGATATAAGTAAATATATATATTCAGCGTAGTCAGGATAAAAGTTTGAATATTGATTAGTTTTTGAGAAACCTGGCTTGTTTAAGTTATCTGTTTTTATCATGCGCTAATAATTAGTCAAAAGACAAAATTGATGCTCTCTATTTGTATAACAGTCCAAAGACCGTCATTATATATATATACACCTACTAAAAATTGGGCCAAGTACACAATCCTGCGGTACACCGTTTGTATTCACTCATAAAATACAGTAATTGTTCGGTGTCATGAAAACCATTTAAGGGACAAGTTCATACGTTCGATTTAAGATAATATGTTAATAATGTATACAATAGTAAGATCTGAATGATTATTTAAAAGCGAATACGGTAGATAGAGTGAAATTCTTTTCTGGGAAAATGTTAGTCTCTCTCCAAGCACATGCCATTCCTAATTAGGTGGGCGAGAGTCATCGACAGAAGTGTTCAATTTTTCACAAAAGATATACCTACTTTCGAAATAGCAGTATGGAACTGACTGTTATTCAGCAATTTAAATATGTCAACAAAAGTGACCTACTTTATACAAAAACTCAAATCTTATATTATTTTTACACACATACTAGAATATTTGAAGCCATAACAAAAAGTTTTCTTCCTGAAAATCTGACGTCGCAATCAACCTTATCATTCGCCAGCGCAGAATATTTTTCCATATTAACAAAAATGTTGTTCATGATAATCGATCGGTCCTTTGTCTTTACGTGTCTTGAAACATGAAATTATCGTACGTCTGTCGCTGAGCAGGAGATAATCAATTCCAAATATAGACATCCAGACGTTAATGCACAATAGACAGCCTTCAATGAGAATTTTCTCTATTTAGCGCGGCTCTTTCCATAAATCATAGATAATGGAGTCGACACGAGAAAAAAAGAAGATTAATAAAAAAAAAACAACGTCGAAATGCGCGGGAAGCATTTTGTCAAAGACGAATTTCAAGAGCAGACGTAGAGCGCTTCTTAGTTCATAGCGGTGGGCGTCCGATACTCGTGCGAGGAGGAAGGAAAACGGCGTTCCAGGCGAGATTTTCGTGGGTGGAAAAGAGAAAACCCATTTGGGAGGATTCGCTCGTTAGTGGAGCTCTCACAACTCGGGCACCGTCGGTAATGTAGGCACCGCCGGTAATGTATGCGCGCGCACACACTCGCTGGGAAGTAAACGGTTCACTTTATTAGTGACGTGCTAGAGCATAAGCGGCTTTTCGCGTGCCTCACATTAATCCGGCGTCCGGCTGTAGATCCGTCATGCTGGAATAATAGACGGTGGTGCTGCTAATGTCGGATATTATGTTTATGATAATTACGGAATCTCTGAACATTTACGATCAATTAAACAATAGCAAATTAAAATAATAATGTCGCCGTATAACAATAATAAATAACGCACATCGCACATTAAACATTTTATTTATTAAAAAAATATATTGACATTATAGAAAGTATAAAAATTAATCCTAATTAATACAAATCGATATTTGCGTACATGTAAGTCGTAAACATCATCATGTACCTAGGATCTTTAATAACAAATGGGAGAGACACGGTCTGCTATAGACAAGCACTTTCTAAATCTTCCTCTATGAATGCTTTAAAAAATGTGATCCTGGCGTCTCATGCTCCACGTAGCGTGGACACCCCGCAGAATGCCTTGATTGTGGAAGAAAAAACACAAAGTAGCGTCTATCCTCAACTATACAGCATGGAATTCTAAGTAATTTTAGCAACATAGCTAAATATGAGGACTTCATGGAAAAATTGGTGGTCTAAGATATGACAAAAACTCGCCAACGTGGTAAATCGACTTGGTCACAAGAAATGCTGAAACAGATGCCGGTAGATCATCCATGCTGACATCGGCAAATCCAGCTGTATTATCCAAGACCACGACTACTCTCTTAAAGAAGAAGAATAATTATTAAAGATTTTTTTATGTGAAAACAGCAATGGAGTCAAAATAGTTATATTAATCCTTGTATCTTTGAATTATCTAATCCGCTACCGCTCCGCTTTATTTCACTTACCTTAATCGCTAATGTTCATTCAATTGATTAATATGTTACGTTTTTGTTTGTTTTTTTTTTTTACTTGAAATTGAGAAAATATAAAACTTATGAAAAGTGAAAGGTGTTCGGATTATTTTTAATTTTATAATAATGGCGATAGCGCCATCTAGCAGGTTCAACTGAAAGGTTTTGAGAAACTTAATGATTACGAAGATGATCGCTAAAGTCACATACAACTGAAATCTGACAATAATATATAAGGTCACGAAGTTCAGAGTTTTCCTCTTGGTGGTGACTAGACTTTTCGAAAGATAGATTTTATCTAAGTAATTAATCTTTATTATCATGAAATTATAGACACATAATAAATAAATTGCAATATATTATGTGGTTCGATAATATCTCACAAATACTAAAATAAAATGGCGCCAATATTTCTGGCATATTAATACTCTATTAATTCTGCAGAACCGGTTACTATAGTATCGAGTAACTGGGTGTTCTTATGACTAGGGCTGGTTAAAAATCACCGGGATACAAATATAAACCATCGTTAATACACATTCAATCTCTCAGTTTCACAAACATATTTTATTTTAATGCGATTTGTTAATGCTAGGTAAAAACATGTCACTTGTGATATTCGGACTTCGATTCGCCGAATTTTCGATTATCTGGATTTCCGACAATGGAATTTTTGAATGAAATTGATGAAATATTTCCTCCGTAATATATAAAATAGCGCTTATATCAAATACAGTTTATTCGACAACTATTATTTGCAGATGAAAATAAGAAGAATCAGTCATCCATTTCTACGAGAAAATTGATATAAAGGATTGTTGCTGCATGACAGCAGAGTTTGATTTCTGTAAATGTGTCAACATTTCATCATCATCATCATCATCGAACATAATAGTACTGCAACCGATGTCGTCTCATTAAATGTAAGAGTTGTGGGACACACCACCAAAGTTGTAAAACAAATTTTAATATACAGTGAATGTAATGAACGTCAGCCTGTGGTTAAATTGCAATGCAAATAATCCTGTATTCCAAATTTTGAATGATGTTTCTGACTTACAATATTTCACATTCTGAAGCATTTCAGTGCTTAGATGTTGCTGTGAAGTAGGAAGAGACAGGAAGAATTTGACTTGAGACAACTTATGTGTCTCGAAAGTATACATGATTTAGCGGCTTCGAAAAAGACAGCTAGTTTTAAACAAAAATCTATAATTGAAGTTCTCAAAAAACTATAATTTTTTGTAGGCATATAATTACATATGTATATATTATAAACAAACATGTAACGTGTTTTATTTCAATAAAAAGTATTCATAATAGATAATAAAAATTATCTTGTTGATAATACGGATATTTGGTTATCCGGACCACGTTAATTCTCAATTAATCCGGATAATGGATGTTCTGCGGTATTTTTAAAACATTATTAATGTAAATTTAAAAGACACTCATAAAGGCCCCGTCGCGCCGGCACGGGCCGCCTTCTGTGCAGTTCCCACGGGTCGCGCGAGACCGCGTTCCCCCGCGCCCCGCGGAGCCTCCGCCCCCCGCAGGCGGCCGGTCGGTCTCCTTCACTCCCCCCGCCGCCCGCTGCTTCTTTCGGCCGCGCTCTGCGGAGAGACGGCGGATAATTGAGGCGGCGACCGCGACAGTTTACTGCCGCGAAATTCAAATTAGGAACTCGAAAATGGAACAATTTTTTTTTTGCGGAATGTTGCAAAAGGCACGGGAGAACTCGGGTAGGTGTGGAAATGAAAATAGAGACTAATGAACATTTTTTCTGTACCGCGGCTATTATTACGGGAATCCGCCAGTCTTTGAGAAGCTATGAATTTATAAAATTGAAATCAAAACATCATTCTTGAGGAGAACACATTATTATTGTGAAATTGCAGTTTTTCGGAACATAGTTCTGTGCTATTTTTAATACAAATTAAATGACTCAAATAAAAAGATTTAAAGAAAAAATCAATATATCGTAAAAATATTTTAGTTGCTACCGGGATTCGAACCTGAACCATTGCTATCCGAGAAAACGCGATATTTTTCTTCCACATATCGAATTAGTGGCATTATTAAGGGGGCATTATATATTAAGATTTATTCATCTTTTGATAATTAATAGTTATTCTAAACTTATTTGTTTCTGAGGAAAATAAATCTAACTCAATCTAATAGCTACGAATACTTATTAGTTTTATAGCGAAAGCAATAAATAGATGTGCTTGTTTAGCATTGCGTTAATACATCCGCCTAATAATAATAATAAAACATCCAAATAACTATATATTTTATTTTATTTTAATATAGTAAGGATATTAATTGTTGTTACATATATTTTCCGTGTTAGCATAAACAATTTTTTTAACTTAATGTTCGCGCTGCGTATATACCAACACTATAGTCAAAGAAAATGATTTGAGTTATAAATAAATGGGAAATTGATCGTTTAAATGTATTAGTTAATTATAAGAATGGTACACGTGCATAATTGAGTGCTATTAAATGAGTCACCGCCCATTGCAGTTTAGTATCGATCAAAATGTTACGATAAAATATCTTATTTATTAATTTATTAATATCGTATTTCCTAAACAGCGATATAATTTTTGGTAAATCAGAAGTTTCTTCAAATTTCCTACTCTTACCCCTTTCTTAAGCTGTTCCAACTATATAGTATTTATTTAGTATTTTACCCATCCTAAGAATAATGGAGGCCTATACTCAACACTGGATGCACATCGTCAGAAGAAGATGATGATTAAAACGTGAAAAGTTTTCAATGTAAATATAATAATTTTAAATATAAAAAACCATAAATTAAGATTAACGCAACCCGCCCATCTTAACGCGGATAAAAGGCAAAAGTTTGAATTTTAAATATAAATGTTAAAATAAATTTAATTTATCTAAACAAATTCCAAAAAGTAAGAGCACGAAGACTATTATTAATAAAATGTTTTATTACTTTTAACGATCTTTCAGTATGAACATTGCCAGATATACCGACGTTTATAATATTTATATTATAAAAATATTCGTTACAGTAGATACTTAAAAAAATACATAGTATAAAAATTAGAATTCACAGATGTTAGGTATAATAATATAGAAAATATTATAAAATCCAGAAACAGACTATTATTTTTAAATTATCATGACTTTAAATGAGAGAACAGATGAGAGTAGTCGATGTAATAGAATACGCCTAGAAAATATAACGATAATGGGCAGGGCATATCGCTCGGAGGACGGACAATAGTTGAACAGACGCAATTGTCCAGTAGTATCCGAGGTAAATATAGATGTTGATAGGCTACCCTAAGGCCCGCTGAACTGATGAAATCATCAAATCTGCGGAAACACGTTGATGCGAATAACAATGGTCAGAAAAAAGCGGAGACACTTGGAAACCTTTCAAAATACGGATGATGATGATGATGAAGTGAGAGGTGAAAAACAATGGCTCTTTATTCTTTCTGGAAAATACACTAAAAAAATAACAAAACTCAGTTTACAATAGGTATAAATATATATAATAATATGAACGTTCTTAGAACAGAAAAATGTATGCGTAGTTTTGTATAAAATAAAAGCGTTACACAAACTGAACACTTTTATATGCTATATATATACATTTAAATTCATTTTATCTCTTGCATACTAAATGCCCTATTTGTAGCTAGGGACATCACAGTACGCTCTGTGTCTAGGGCTTACGAACCTACAAAGAGCCTACGAATCTACAAAGGGTCTACAAAAGGTTGAAAATAAAATTTTAAATATTAATTATTGATAATTATAAAATCATATTCAATATGAAAAAATATAAAATCATATTCAATAACCTTTGTAATAAAAAAAACTGTTAAGATAAAGTTAAATGATATTAACTTTTCGACTCTTTGCACTAGCAAAATCAAGTAGAACGTATTCATTCAAATGTCATCTCCCGTAATATATTTTAGGTATTTTACATGAACTAATTCGAAATCAAACTATGATTATTCGTGTTCGCTAGGTTTGTTTCATAAATTGATGCACTCGTGCCAAGGGCCTACGACGATCCTAAAACGACCCTGCTTGCAGCAGTCTGTTCTTTTCAGCAGGGCTTTTTAGATTTTAGGCGACACGAACAAAATTACATTTTTTCATTAAAAAATAGTATGGTTTTTAATGTCAAAGGAAATTATATCTAGTATGTTTGGTAATAATTTGGAATCTTTAAGAGGCCTTAATATGTATAGTTTTTGATAGGTACCCAAACATAACATTAACAGTATATCAGTAGTAGAGTAATTAAATTAAATTTAAAATGAGTACTATTTTTTTGATTATATTAAAATGTGTTATTTTTAAACAAAACATGATAATCCCGGAGGACTATAAATTTAAATACACTCTAAGATAAGATAAGATTTATTGACATATTTATACTTTTTTTATATCAGTAATGAAATAAAATAATCCACTTTTTATAAATAAATTGCTTTTAAGGGGGGGTACTTTCATTAATCCAGTTAGAAATTCGAAAAATTAATAATACATTTTGAAAAATCTATGGTACATCAAAGTGACACCACGAAGTCACCATGATTTTTTTTTCCTACTCACTCAAGATATTTTGATAATTTTTTTTAGATAGTTTCAATCTGTGCAATAATACGAAATGAAATTTTCTTACATAGTAAGAAAAAAGTTATGAACGTTCAATGTTAAAAATTGATAAAATTTTTCTGTACTTATAATATCACCTAAATACTAAAGAACGTTATTTGTTTAGTACATTTTGAGAGGATGGTTTTGATAGAAAGAGACCACAATAAAATTGTTGATTTTCTCGCATTCGAGATAAGCCGTTAAAAAGAACTCTCATCTAGAATTTCATCCGCGTTTTTAGATTATCTATAAATGCCTACGTTCGTAGGTTATGTGTAGATATATTTATATAATTAACCTAGACCTAGCTGCTTAGCTAGACAAAAACATACTTTTTTTTTTCGAGTCATTTTATTAAAATAAATATTGAATCCGTAAAATGTTTGTTCGTTTTTTGAAAATACAATATCTTCTGGCTTATTCAGCAGTGGATAGGTTTAGTATCGTCATGGCTGAGGTTATGGAGCGTCGGCCGAGAGAAGAAAAAAGTAAAGAAACCGCAGAATAACCAGAATGGTTCCATTATTATCTGACGGCCGTGAAATCCCACCAGTGTACTTAGCATATTTTTGTTCTTCAATTCATTATTAAAGTTTCAAAAACAAATGTTAACATCCCATAAATGTTTATTATTACATTGGTTATATGTATGTATTTATAAAAGGTAACAAATGGTGTTCCGTCGCTTATGGTGTGTGTACACCGAGACTCAATGTCATCCTATTTCCACAATAGTAAGCAAAATTCATTACGTGTTTTGGTGAATTTTGTTTATTATTTGTTAGTTGAAATTTTTCTTTCTTATCATGTATCTCAGAAAAAACTCAATATTTTTTTTAAATTTATTAGGTAAAAGTTATTGTATACTTTACTGTTCGTTATTTTTTATAAATAAAAAATATCTATTCTCAAAAATTTCTCGGTATATCGACAAATGTTAATATATTCTACTGTGTGTGCAAAATATATGCGACAATGAATTATAGCTCGCTTCGCGCTTAATTTTGTAGTGTCCTTTACACGCTTTCGAGACGAGTCTCTTAGACAAGTCTCATCCGTGTCGTCATCAAATTGCTTACTGTTTAAGACTTTACGACCCAACTTTCTATTGATTAAAAAAATATTTCGGTCCCCATGGTTTCGTGTACACAACTTCCACTGTACCCACAGTCAAGTTTTTGATATTTTGTAAGTCGTTCTATCTTAAAAAACATAATTTATTATTATTAACACAATTACTAAATTTCCCGGTGGCCAACACCGGATAATATCAGTCAGTATTTAATATACAATTCAACGTGAGAAATAAAACGCATACCTGTAATTAAGGGTGTATGAAAGTCGGTCAAGGTTCGCACAAAAGCCTCTTTTTTTGGGACGGGGGTCAAATGAAAAATAAATGATCTTCCCGCCGTTGGGTCCTCCATAAACTTGAAGAGACAAAGCACCGCGGGTCAGTACGACTACATGGGCGACGGTCACATCTGCGGGCTATTCCATGTTTCGGCACTCGGTGTATTGTGGTGCGGAATTTTTTTTTTTAAATCTGTACCTCAGAAAGAAAGATATATTTTATTTAATCCATTAGGCCTCGAGAGAGACAAAGATATGACTATAACAGCCGGTATCATTTATTCAGGTACAAAAGACAATGATACAAATGATTGATTCTGTACTCTCCTTTACATGAGTTACGAAAACAACATTTTCTTTATGTAATCTTGCCAACCACATAACAATTGGCATTCTAAATTGTTTCCCGTATTCTTTATAAACTATTGTTCTAAGTATACCTACAAAAAAATTTTTATTTAGGTTACTATATTTACCACCTATAAGTTTATTGTTTTTATTGCCGTTTTTTTGCTTTAAAGACTAAAGAGAAATAATATTTTGAAACTTCATGTTTTATCGTCAAAAAATTAAAATTGCTGGCACAGTTTGATTATTATATATAACGATTACTGATTAATTTACATTATACGTATAATTCAAAAGAGACATGTTAGAGTACAATGTAAAAGTAGAACAAACAAAAAGTTATTATTAAGGTCAAGTCATTGGTATAGAAGTGCCAAAAATGGATTAAAAAATCTAAAAATACATTAAAATGAAGTGTTAGAATTATAAGTAAACATTGGGGAGAAAATTCATAAAATAATCTTAAATAAAATTATTGTCACGCGAGGTTCATAGCTTCCTAGACCAGTGATATCAAAGCTCATTCAGTGACACATGACAGTGCGCGGCATTCGTAACAACACGTGTTCTCGTGATAGCGCGATGCCGGCTGTGTGGTAATACGGAAGCTATAGGGCGAGAATAATGATACAAATTTATATTTGTACTCAACTTCGTCAAATACTTTTTATCATACTATATTAGTAATACTACATTTAAGGTAGGTATAAACAAATGTAAATTGTGGATTAACTGGATTTAAAAACAAAAACTTCGATAATGTCTCCATACAAAATGTACGCACAGGTTTTTTTAAATCTAGCCTCTTCTATTATTGAAATTATGTAATAAAAGACAACTCCATCTTCGTTGATATTTAATATGTGTATGTACAAATAAAATTAAATCAATTGCTTTATTTATTTATCGAGCTAATGAACAATTATTCAGACAGACTTAACATTCAAAAGGTAAATAAACAATTATGTGAATTCAAAACATAATATAAATAACATGTGAGAAAATACTACTATTTATAGCAACTAATCAAATACTTAAAATTAGATTAAAACGATCGGGTTGCGATCTTTAGTATTCGTTGATGTTTTCATTATGTGAAAACTTTTCATACCAATTTACGTTGGCTTTCATATACATGTATGTGTAACTTTTGTAAATTTATCGTAAATAAAATAAAATTAATTTAACAGTGCCAACACGGCTGATCTAATCTTAGGTTCATCCTGTAATTGGATCTGGCAGTCCCTAAGTATTTGATAGATCTATTGAACTCGTTGCAAAGACGGCGATTCATCTCTTTTTTTTTTTAAATGGAGATTCGTACATGGAAAATATGTCACATCAAAGTGTTATAACGTTTAGACACACTAAGATAATAAAAATAACTTTGGGTCCCAATGGAGTATGCTAAGACATCCCACGAATCACCTTTAAATAGTTTTGTAGAAAAACGTTTGATTAATGTTTATTTTTAGAAGTAGGTACCTGCTCGTCGAGTGACTGCTTTGCAGTAATTCCCTTATTACTGAAAACTATGACCTCCCACCCATCGCGAATCTTCCACCAATCTTATCCGCTTGACGCGATTCTGAGCAGCGAACATTACCGAGGATATTAGAACGCCAACGCACTCCAATCATTATCTTGACGATGCTCTTCTGCTTGAACTCTTTATTCCAAGGAATTTATCCAAATTGTAATGGTCATGGCGACATGCAATATCTCCAATTTATCTGAAAGTGCGCTATACACATATAGTGGATAATCACCATACGTGTAACACCTATACGGATAATCTTCATACGTATAAAACCTACACAGATAATCTCCATACGTATAATACCTATACGGATAATCTCCATACGTATAATACCTACACAGATAATCTCCATACGTATAATACCTATACGGATAATCTCCATATATATAATACCTATTCGGATAATCTCCACACTTATAATACCTATTCGGATAATCTCCATACGTATAATACATTTACGAATAATCTCCATACGTATAATACCTATACAGATAATCTCCATACATATAATATCTATTCGGATAATCTCCATGCGTATAATACCTATACGAATAATCTCCATACGTATAATACCTATACGGATAATCTCCACACTTATAATACCTATACGTAAAATCTCCATGCGTATAATACTTGCACGGATAATCTCCATACGTATAAAACCCATACGGATAAACCTGTACGGATAATTTCCATACGTATAATACATGTACGGATAATTTCCACACGTATAATACCAAGTTTTTTACATTTTAAAGAAAAAATGAAAGAGAGATACCACAGGTAGAAATATTTGGTGACAAATTGGCAAATCATGCCGGCTGCCAAGACTCGCCCTAAGTTATACCGTAGCTGATGATGAAAAACCCTTAAAGAGATGGAATTCATTTTAAAAAAATTAAATATTATTTTTAAATAATGTTACGATGATGAGAGATGTGGAAATTGACTTAAGGGCAAGCTATCCTTTTTCCAGTTTGAAATTTGAGAAATTCTACAGTTAATAGTTAAACTCTTATAAGTTCCAGAGAAATAATTAAAGACGTTATTTGTTACGTAAATCATGCGAGAGAGGAAGGTTTGAATAGAAAGGGATGACAATAAAATTGTTGATTTTCTCGCATTCAATACAAGTATTAAACATAACTCGTGTCGGGAGTATTTTCCACCATTTTTCATATTGATATATGGAATCATATAAAAATGTGTGTTGTCATTCGAAAATTAAATCATTTATTGAAGTACCTAATTAATATATATGAATATGTTTTAAAATCAGACAAAGTACTTACATATCTTTAGATGGTAGCTTAATCAATGTTCTAAATTTTAAAAATTTATGACAGCTTCAATTTATTATTTTCTTTAATATTATCGATTTAAAACGCCCCGATGTTGTTTATAATTAAATATACTATTTATGAAACAGACGGCTTGTGTTTAAAGTGCAATTGTGTTATATATAAACGAAATATTTAATTCCGACTTATTCACACGACATTGTTCAAGAAGACGTCGTTTCTCTTTAATATCAGTAATTAGACATCTAATATATAAAGTTTGCTACTAATATTGTGAATAAGTTCAATGTCAATTCATATTGTGTATAAAATATGCGTAAAAACATATATTTCCGGAATTTTTTAAGGAAAATTATGACAGCGCAGATTCGACGACCGTCACGGCTGGATAGAGTGGCGTATTGAAGTTCGTTGGATGAAGTTTGTAATAATATACCACATTAAAATAATTTTGTAACACGCGGAAAATGTATCTAATGGTATCGTCTCAATTATGGTTAATAACATTCAGTTTATTAGCAGGAAAATAATTGTTTCGTACTCGGGGCACGTTGCTAAAAGAAATGGAACCTCCCATTAAATAAGAGCCAGGATCACAAAAAGTGGTGGCAATAAGTTCGCGAGTAGAAGCAGAAATAAAAACCTCGATGTTCTTGTCATGAACATCATGATACTCGAGATAGGTATTCGTTTTTATTTGAGTTCCGTACCTCATATTTCGATATTGTTTCAATTTATGCCAATTATCTTTGAACTCATTAATCGACAATAATATTGGTTGTTATTAAGATCTATAGGTAGGCCTTTTCGCTGTATTAAAAAAGTATTAAATACGAACACCAAACACATAATTCCACGTGACATTTAGTCTTCGTAAAATAAATTGCACAATTATTCATAAAGTCCGCGTGAACAGTTGCGGAGAACGGTGCCTACTCGAGACACCGAATTATTTAATAAAATATTTGTGGGAACGATTTCCTATATTAACTAGCACCATTTTGTGTGGGCGAACATTAAAAAACATCTGCAATTATCGGAACACACCACAGGCTGTCACGAGAGTAATCAAAAGTATTCATTATATTTAATAAACTGTCTTTTATTATCTATTTATAAAATGTGCAATTGTACTTATTTCAAAATAAAATAGGTTTTATTCAATAAAATTCCCCCAGTAAAATTTGTCATAAAATTGCGATAGAAATAGCTCTCTCTTGTGGCTTGTGTTTTATTTTCACCATCATTTCAGAAAAATATTTCTCATTAGCGAGAATCAGCAATTCTCTGCATACCTCACTCTAACAGTTACCATTCCAAAACGTCGGCCTGTGACTCCTCAGAGATATAAAATAGATATAGATAAAAAACACGATCTAACTCGGAAGAGATGCCAGGTGCATACACTCGCTCATGTATGTACATACATAGGTACATAGTGTTCGCGAAAACCTTATGTTAAACATATCCAGTATTAAGAAGAACACATTATTATTGTGAAGTTGGAGTTTTTTCAGAACATAGTTCTGTTGCTTTTTAAAAACGGAATAACACTTTTATCAATTTGGAAGAGCTACAACATATAAGTTCAAAAATTTGTCATCAATCTACTTAGTTGATATGGCGAAACTGGATAACGCATTTCCTCGGATAGGTTCAAATCTCGGTTACAACTAAAATATTTTTTGATAAATTAACTTTCCAGTCGAGTCATTTAATTTGTATTAAAAATAGCACAGAACTATGTTCTGAAAAACTGCAACTTCACAATAATAATGTGTTCTTCTTAAAAATATATTTTATTATTTTGATTTTAATTTCATAACTTCAATCACGGTACAGAATTTAAAAATATTTTGTATTCATCTATCATAAAAAACCTCGATGAACTATTTACTATTTAATTTTTAAAAGGTGTCCAAATTTACTGATTTTTTAGTGAAACACATTTGCTGACACCTTCATACACAAAATTGTTATTTACATCTAAAAATACATCGTAAATGTTACTAAACGCGTCACACATTTGCCGGCAATTTTTATATTTCGAGGTCTAATGACCGATTTTGAAAAATTAAACGGTGCTCTTTTAATAAAAATCTTTTTATAAAATGACAATTTGAGATCTGCGCACTAAGCATACCGCTTTCTATTGAACACATATTGTGTGTTAGATGTAAGATGTGTGTTAAAAATATGCATCTTCCCCCAGTTCCTGACCACCTAACTCCCTCCCCGCGATGTAGATTATTTTTATTTAATTCGGTCCAAACTTTGCTCAGTTACATTTTAGAACCCTGAGAAAAATATATTCACCCTGCCCCTTCAAGTGCAAACACAAACGCAGAGGAGGAACGATGCCGGTGCACCAATTAGTCTAAAAATTGCCAACCATTGAACCGTACGATGAAGGTATAGAAAATAAATCTTATTTCAAAAAAGGTGTTCAAAAAGGGTTCGGAGTGATCAGACGAAAATAACAGAATGGCGAACGCATCACCCCGTATCTCTGTAATGACCCAACATTATTTTAGACGTGGGCGGGACTTTTTCAGGCCGATGTCGATATAAACAACGTAGTTGTATCTGTCTGCTATGCTAATTCTTTATTTTCTATAGTTTTGGGCATGCACGTACCAGGGCCGGCCTCCGACCAGCCGGGCGAGAGGGACGCCTCGGGCGCCGCGCTTTCGGGGGCTCGAGATCCTTATTTTTGAAATCGAACTTCTCTACCGACACCTACGTGAAATTCTCACGTGGCTGGCAACCAGCTTGAAATACATACCTCGGTATCCAATATCGCTGCAGCAAACAAATCAAGACCACGTTGGAAAATTGCAGGCAACGTTCTAAACATTACTAAAAATGATACACTACGATTAGCCAAAACCAATGGTCTTATGAAATAAAATTTGTTTGACAATTAGCCCTAAAACAGGATTGCCTAGTTGGGCAATTCATTTTAAAATTTGTGTAAAATATATGTAACAAACTGTCTTTTTTCTTTTTTAGCTGTACTATACTTCAATATTATATGTTTAAATAAATAATAAAAATATAAAATATTTATAAAATATATGGAACGCAGTACCATTAACAATTAAAGAAAAGGAAAAAAACAATATTAAGCTTACTTACAAGTACAGAAAAATTACAGAACAATTTTCATTTTTTTTATTTACACCCTATCCCGGAATCGTTTGGAGAGTTGTTTACTCTCGTTTCAATACGTCAATATTACTTTTTCTTTTTTTTATTACATTCAGTTATTAACATCTTAATACGAACATAGATTGGCTCCGGTGTCATCGTACCATAGCCAGTACAATTATGAAAATAGAATAATACATATTACGGTACAATTGTGAAAGTTACGTTGAGAATTAATTTCACAGAATAATAATTATCATCTCAAAACTGACTTGTTTATGAAAAATGTTCACCGGGTGCCTCTCGAAACTTCATATTAAATATGTCTATTCCAATCGATGGATCCGAGAGACAGTGGAATGTTTGTAATCATTTGAATTACACCAATAAATAGTTAGTGGTGCCGCGTTTGACTCAGAAATTGATTAATTGAAAAATTTATTATTTTAATTTTCTCTACTAAACTATAGTAGTGACTCAACGTGTGTGTAGTACAAAGTTGTGAAATTTAAAATAATCATGATATTCCACAGAATAACGGTCATGTCAATTAATGATGAATTTATTATTTTAAAGAAGAAAATTAAATCATTTCTCGTCCGTCTGTCCGATAGTATTATGTATGGAGTTTCAACTCGTTAAAAAAGGAATGTCTTATTAATTAGGAGAGACAAATCAGTTGTGCCGTATATAAAACAGGTAAATATGTTTAGTTTATATACTGCGCATCCTTCCGAGTTGCCGACCACCACTCGCGTTGCACAGATGCATACAGTTCTGTCGTTTATATTTATATAATGATATTTTATAAAATTTGTCTCCAGCACCACATTGATTGGACGGAACATTTTCTCTTAGTATTTATCGTCCATATGTCCATTCCATACATAAGTATATATAAGCTACAAAACTGTAGCCAAACGGCTATCCAGACGGCCCCGCTCCTTCCGCGGCCGGGCCTGGAGTGCGCCCGGAGCAGGTCACCCGATGCTCTAGGAAAAACAATGGAAATTATTAACATTTTGCGACTGCAGGTCATTAAATCCTGTTTTTATTGGCTGAGTTTGACAGATTTAAATGCGTTTTACGCTTTAAGTGCTGAGGAAATATCTATTAATATAAGTGACAAAATGTGTTTTCAAAAATTATACAAAAACTGCAATTTCTTAAGAATGTGGCCTACCCCTGAAAAAAGTGAGTTCTCTCGGATAGCACGTAATATTTTTCGCCTAGCTTTACAATGATAATAAGATAAATTATTATCAAACTATTGCCATTTTTACTACGAGCCTGCGTTAGAAAGATGAAAATATTAATTTGAAAACCTGAAGTGCAGGCTCTGTACACCGAGCTCTCGCGGGACATACATACACGGTCTAAATGTTTGTTGGCCGCATAAAAACAAAAACTTCTATATTTTTTAGAAACATTTATTTATTTCGAAAAGTACAGTAAGGACAAAGGTAATATTAATGTTTTCTGCCCGATAATTGGTATCTCTTCTCTTTTAACATATTTCCTAGTGATCACTTTCAAATCTGACCGAAGGTCAATGTCAGTAATTTTGGATCGAACAGAAGATTTATTTTATTTCATAAGTGAAATATATTGCTCGCACTGAAAAGTTCTTCCAAACATGGAAATAATTTAATATACGAATTTCCGAGTGTTTTCAAACCCGGCTGGCAAATTTTCGTAAAATTCAGGCATCCCAACTTCACTGAATTTTATCTTCAAATCTGAATAACACTCGATGTCGATTCCCTCCATTTGCATGGGATTAGGAACTGATTCTACATTTATCGACAAAATCAAAGAAAACTAGTCTTCTAAAGATTTAAAATGTTCAAACCTTATTTCAAATTCAGGTTAAAGCTTAACGATTGTTGATAGGATGAAGGTACACCTAAACTTGATTTGTTCATGTCGCATATCAGAAAGCGCGTTAAATCTTCATTTTTCAACTGCTTTTCCCAAATAACTAGATAAATAATATAGATGCGTTGTTATTTATGCTAAAGTTATTTATCATGTGAATGTAGAAGCCGTTTCACCACCGGACACCCTGTGTTGGCAAAGGTATTCAGATGACAAGCACCATATGGGTAGACACGATACAATTGTTTTGGACAGCAACCGAACTTGTAGACATTATGATAATGGTCAATGTCATGACTATCATGTTTCAAGCATTGAGGAGGAAACGAAGATCAAAAATATATTAATTTACATACTGCCATCGCATTCCCATATCTGTCATCCGCTCCATATGCACGATTCATCTATGTAAATCTTTCGCCATCTCGATTTTACATTCGTTTTCATTTATTTTCGATACCAATTAAACGTAACAATTAGAAACATATAGAAATAAAATCAATTTTTCGAAAAATAAATACAAATACACATTTAATTTGTATTAAAAATAGCACAGAACTATGTTCTGAAAAAACTGCAACTTCACAATAATAATGTGTTCTTAAAAATTTATTTTCGTTTTATTCTCAATAGTATAATTTAAAATATTTCAAACCATGTTCCTAGTATTTTTTTTCGAGGCTGTGAATTTTTCAGTACACTAATATTTGTCAAAGATAGTGAAATTATTAAAAACATGTCTGTTAATTTTTATAATCTATTTAGTAATTGTCTTTTTGTATTCTTATATCATTACCAACATTAGAGATAGTCGAATGCATTTGTTGGTTTTTCCATTGTTATAAATATATAATTACGTATTTACACTATAAAAGTAAAAATAAATATTCCTAAAAGCATTAAATGTTCCAATAAACCATTTTTTCTCTGTATCTAAATATACTTAACCCTATTTCTATCACATATAAGTACACGGCAATGGAAAACATAAATTATATGTATATCGCAAAAAAACGGTATGAAAATTCTAGCACCATGTATATATTTAATATTTAAAAAAATATATATTTAAAAAAAAGAATCACATGTTTGTGAAACGGGCTGTTACACACACTAATACGATTGTTCTTTCTAAATGAAAAGTGGTTTACCTAATTCAATGAAAAATGTGGCTCTGATAAACTATACGGTAGACCGAGGCGAATCGGATCAAAATAAAGAAGCAGTCCACATTTGAAATATCGCGACAGAAACGAACTTGTTGCTTATTCACATCAATTCGTCCCTCTCTTCAATCGCTCAACGCTATAAACATTCGATTGTTTCATCTGATCGTTTGTCACGTCGCAGGCGACACTCGTCAATTATTAAAGAACGCGGGGCGAGAATACTTTTGGCATGAATCTTAGCTACGTACCCTATACTCTCGCGCATGAAATGAAAAGGATGTTAAAGAATTCCGCATGTTCCTATCAGTAGCGACGTACCTATTTAAAAAGGATATTTAAAAATTTCGAATATCTCTATCATGTAAAAATATGGAACTAAACGTTTTTTAACTATAACTTCATAAAGTATTTGTGTAATGAGTATTTTTTGAAATTCTTAGATATGGGGCGATTCGGGTCATGCACTTTGAATCAGATCAGTTATAATCTTAATTTTAACACAAAATATGATAATTTGTTTGTAAATATGAGATAGGTCCAACGTATATAAATGACTACACGTCGAGCTGCAGATGTTTATAATTTGCCTTACACGAGTCTTCAAAGATGAGTTACTTGCCTTTAAACTGCTTGATATGTCATTTTTTTAAGCCGTTGAAAACATACTGTAACCAGCAAGCGACGGCATGGCAATATTCACACCCAGGTAAAGATATTATATCTGGAGGAACATTCAGATATAGTGGGAAACACTACAAAAGGCTTTGAGAAGACACAACTATACCGACCTCAATGCTATACCATATTGCAAGATCTCGGAGATGACAAACGAATGACGATAATCATATTTATCTCAATCTCAGTTTACTATAACTCAAAATGCACAACCTTCTAACAGTATCATTTTTTTACCCTCAAATTTAAAGTGATCCGATTCGCCTCGATCGACCCTAGTAGCGGAATTAAATAGAACTATGCGTCATTGCGGTCATCGTCTAACAATATCGTGAATTAAAGTACGGAATAGCTATCAAAAATCATCATATTGATTAATATACCGTCGAATTTCCTACAAAAAAAATGATACGCGTGCACGGCTTCATATAATAATAGATACTCGCCTTGTGATCCAGTCGTCAGGGGTTCGAGCCCCGTTCCATGAGACCAGCAAGTTTATCCTATTTTCATAGCACAGGCGTTTAGCTTAGTTTAAAAATATTTAGAATATTGATGTGACACGTATTCCGTGTACGCATTTCTATTTTTTTTAAATCAGAAAAAATATAAAATTACGGATTATACTGTACAAATATCACTGCAATCTGACTGAGGATGAGGGCGATATCGGTGTCGTTTTATTACTGGTTGGATTAAATTTTACTGAAATTTATACACGCTTTTAATTGTCGAACTTCTTCGAAGCACTCCGAGCACATGCATGTATGTGTAAACAAAAATACACAAACAAAACTTATTTCATATTTATATATGGAGATATGAATCTATCTAAATCATCAATAATTATAAAATATATTTATCTTCCTGAAAATGTACTTACAACCGCATGTATTTTTCAAAAATATCTAGTCGATGCTCTATCACTACCACCCCGCGGTCACATTTCATCTTAAAATCTTCGCCTGGACCGAAGCGTAGTCTGCGTAGCTTTTCCCGTCATATCTGAGCATGTAACAATGTACAAAGACTCATTGTGACGACTCATTACCGACAAAGTTGAGATCTGAAAAGGATTCCTCGCCAATCGGTTCCAGTTGTCAAGTGTACGACCGATTCAAGCCGATCCGAGTGGCTCGGATGACTCCACCATTCCACTGGCGGCGAAGCGAAGGAGACCGTGCCTGCATCGTTATACTAGAATTATCTAACCTCCAGTTGCAAAATATACATTTGAAGAATTACTTTTCTACTTGGTTAGAATTTTATTTTTTTAGATGTCTTCATGTTTTAAACCTTATATTAAAAATTGTCAACCGCGAGTACCTACTTTAATACATCTACTTTTTATAAAAAATATTTTTTTCTAATCATCCTTAACATTGACTTCATTCAGGTTCACATTGAAAAATTTGGTATTTTTATGGTAATGAAGCCCAATATTTACATATTAACAGTGATCCAAACTTAATCGTTATTTGAATTACATAATTGAAGCTCTATTTCACCAATAACATCTCGAATAATGTCTGGATCATTTCTGAAGTATGATGTCAATTCATCTCATAAAAACGAGAAAGTGATTGTATGACACGTAGCCCCAATCTGCTGAAAATAAACTTAGTGAATTTTCACAATTTCAATGTGCTGCATGTATCGACTCATTTTCGTTAATAATATCATTTTTATTTGACAGACGTTACATATTACGCTTCTAACCCTGCAAATATAGAGAAAAAATTGAAATAACGATTAAGTTTGGATCATTTTATATAAGAGTAATTTCTATTTTAAACGCAAATAATTGACACGTCATTCAAATTCATCAGATTATTCCAATCAGATTCCTTTCAAACTTGCCTAAGCATTAAGATGCTTTGGACACAGAGCTGGACTTTATTTATATTCAAGTATCTCTTTTTGTCTGGAATTTTTGTAGTCACTCTTCAATTGTAACCCATTCCTGGATGTCTCAAATTGAATTAGTTATTACTTTTTATTAGTTATTTGTTATAAAGTGCCGTAAAGATTGCGATTAGTCGTCCTAAATGAATTCTCATTATATTATATTCTATAAACAGCGGACTGCAGGAATGTCCAGCTCTAACCAGAACATAACAGAGGTGCTGCCCGCTTCAGATATCTTCATAATCTTGGCTGTATCTCTATCTTATCTCGCAGACGGAAGGTTAACAATATAACAATTTAGTAATAAAATTAAATTTTTAAAATCCTAAAAACTAGCATCTAGACGTTTTACCGGTAAAATCTTGGAGGGTGGCAATATTTATTAATTAATTTAACTAACTAACCATTACGCCGTTTTTCCACGAGGGTAGACAGAGATAATGGAGCGCCCCCGATAACTCTGTCCTGACACAATTCTAGTTTCTTCCCTTGCAAGTCCGTCCATTGTTGAGGCTTCTAACCGGACCGTCTTCTAGTATCGGGTACATCTGGCCATGCGGACGTCTTCCGGTACCATCAACGCTCGCATCATATATCTTTCTTACCATTCTCTCCTCATTCATTCGTTCAACATGACCAAACCACATAAACGATCCTTTTTTAATCCTACCATTGTGCTAAGATCAGCTTTACATTCTTTCCTAATTTGTTCAATCTTGTCATATGTACGCCGAACTGATCTTATTTCCAGTCTACTTTTGTTTCGTTGTTTTATATACCAACATATATATATCAGTGGCGGTCGGTGACTTCTTGTAGAAGGGATGCTGTCGGTTTTCCAGTGTCCATAATGTATTTTTTTCCGCAAATGGTCGAGACACAAAACTTTTACGCATTAATGATTCAATTATACACTCACACAATTTATTATTTTCGTTTACAGCGTTAGAACACGTTGGTGAAGTATCCGTGTTATTTTCTGTATTCATTTTTTATTTAAATTATGAATTAAATAGATAGTCGAAGGATACTCAATGTTTCAATAATTCGGCTTTAAGTGTTCAAGCCAAACTGTCAAAAACAAATTCCTCAAAACAATCAGCTCGATTCGTAATCTGTATGTATGCTATTACCTACCAATAAGCATTAAAGTCGTTTTTTGTACGTTGAATCCTGTTAACGAATGGGTATACAGTATTCGATGACCTTGACAAGCGGAACTGAATGCGCATGCGCAAAAGTCGAATACTTTCAAACATTGTGGATATGGAACGAATAATAGAATCCACTGTTGCTAGTATCTGTATATTTACGCGATTCATAGATCTTCGAAAGTTGAGAATGTATATGAATTTCGACTCGCCGCGTGTGCGCGCCTTGTCGTAATGTGTGTTATGACTGGTCTCTAAAGGTCAGGACGAATTTATTTGCAGCAATGCTGTTTTCGGCTAGAAACAAAAAATCCAAAGCTTTTTGACTTCGGAACAGAAGAGATGCGGCGCATCCAAAGCACGTATGAAGCAACCGCGCTTGATATACATATGCTCTAATATAAACCAACAATATAATTATAATATAATCTTTTAGTCTTCTTCTCGATCAGCAGTCTCTTCCCCTTGTGTCTGGTAGCGCTCATGTTGATTTGAAGCAATTCTTCTAATAAATTCTTCCAGTGACGATTTTAAAAATACACGGAATAACATTAAAATATCCATAATAATAAAGCGCCTCCCCTTCTTTTTATTCTTTTATCTATGACTTACTGGACTGTATTGGACTCGGACTATAGTGCCATTGCCAGTAAAAAAAAAAAATGATGTATTCACCAAAGTAGCGAACATGTCGAACGTGTTTTTAATATTTCTAGGTTAAGATTACTTAAATATGTTCTCTTTTTTATATTCAATAACAGTTGGTATATATATATTCAATTTGAAATGAAGTGTACATTGTCTTTATTACAAGTAAGCAAAAACATACATTAGCGAAATCGTACTAATTTTTATTGTTATCTATGGTTGCACTGTCAAATGCGACCAGCGAATAAAGATGCAAAAACGCTGACAGATTATAATTTTTACGTGTGTTTAATAATCATTTGTGTACACTTGATCTGAGTTTTTTTAAGAATGTCTTAAGTGGAATAAGCCGATACGTGAGAACGCATAAATGATCAACTAGTGGTGAACTGCGGAGTGCCTCAAAGTACAGTTTTATTATTTTCTATCTATATAAATGACATATATAAGATAAATAGTTTTTCAAAGGAGATAATTGGGTTCGCGGACGATACAGTTATTCAAATCAGCGGAGATACCTGGGAACAAGTTTTTAAGAAGCGACATTAGGAATTCGATCAATTAAAAAATAGCTCCATTGTAATCTGCTAACTCTAAATGCCGATAAAACTAATCATATAATCTTCTCTGAAACAAAAGTAGGGCAACCGACTGACGAATATACAAAGAACAACCAAGTATAAATAAATTATATTTAGGATTAGTCTTAGATAATAATTTAAACTTCAAAAAACTCATAATCCTATTAAATAATATATTACGTTAATTTTTTTCTACTTTTATATCCTTAGACAATATTGTAATTTGCAAACTCTTAAAATGATTCACCATGCATTGGTTGAATCAATATTACAATACGGAATACTAGATTGAGGAGAAACTTGTCCCATACATCTCACACCAATAATTACAACTCAAACGATAATATTAAGAATAATTATAAAAAAATTAGAGATTACCCAACCAAACAAGTTTTTAAAGATTTTCCTGTATTTATTTTATCTTCTTTATATAAAAAAAAAACTGTTTTATTTCATTTTTTTAAAGAGGCTAAAATAAAAATTCACAACTATCAGACTCGGAGCAAAACTATCAACATGTTATTTTTAAAAAGTCCAAATTAGGAATAGGACAGAGACATGCATCATAAATTGCTCCTATACTGTATAACCAACTGCCAAAATCAATTGAATTAGCAGTAAAAGTATACAAAAAAGAGGTAATCTTAAAGGTTCAAAATTATTAAATAATTATGTATTTGACATCTTTCCCAAGTTCTAATCTGATCAATTTCTTAACATTTTTTATGTTTTGTTAATTTTCACATTGTATTATATATACTCGTATATATATTTTTATTAGTTGTAAACAATTTCTTACATCTAGTAGATCTTGATCGTGCTTTATATAAATGTTGATAGCTACCCCCATAATTCTATATTTTTCTGATTTGGGGGTGCATAACCCTATTGATGTTTTATATTGTCGAATGTATAAATAAATAAATAATAAAAAATAATAAAAAAAGAACACCATTTTTACAATTAATTCCAGGGAGGGCAATACAGAATGCACTAGTATACATAATTTGTTTGGAAGTTATCGTATTGAATTCTTTCAACACTACTGATCCGAGTATATATATTTCTTCTCTTTATTCTTTTTATAGCTTTATTTTTCAGCCACAGTAGTTTATATGAGAAACAATAATAACGAAGTTTAGGCTATATGTTATGTACTCAATTCTTAATATTATTCTATTTCTCTTTTTTCATTATTTGATATTTGATGACTCCACGCTACTGGTATCGGAACTGCATTCATCTTCCCACTATCTTCGTGAAGACGCTAACTTCGAGAGAATCAAGAAGACGGTGTCAGAAAGCTCAAACTGTTTATTTCACAGCAATCCCGAACTGTGAGTCTAGTAAGATACTTGAAAGAAGTGCCAGCTCGCTGCTCGCGGGAACCTTTCTAGGTGGCCAGCCATACTTATTTTACGATAGGGGTGGATATTTCCTTACGTAATTGGCATCCATTTTGTAGCGCTGAATGATTATGCGTGATTAACTTTGAAATCTCCTCAATTAATGTTTGTTTTGACTATTTTTTGGAGAGACGAAGAATGCGCTCTTAGAATTTAGCGATGTCAGAATTTAAATATATATTCACGTCGATGAATCTGACTCTGCGTGTCAGGAGTTGCATTAGGTATCTCCCGTGATTTAATGATTTAATCGCTCGCGATTTGATCTAATGTTCTATATATGAACAAGCGGACAGCGCCGCCCCATCAGCGCTAAACAAAGCGAAAAAAAAGGAAGAAAAATGTTGTTAACCTATAATATTTAATTTTTATTTATTTAAAAATAATAATTTAGATATGCGCCAACGTTTCCATGGTTTTAAACTATCCTAGTTAAGATTGAGATTTATCTCAAATTCTTTCGTTTTTATTTACATATCGACATTTCCATGGCTCGGTGATCATACATGAATTTAGTCAGTATCTATGGCCGTATATTTATCATTGATCTTGTCTTATTTATGAAAATATATGCTTTTATACTATTTTAAAAATCTAACATCTCCGACTCCTGTTCAGACTCCGCTTAAAATACCTATCATAAATTAACGACTCCAACTCCACAGCTCTGATAATATAAAAATTTGATAAGAGTATTTAGTATCACATTAACGAAGAAAAAATATGTTCGAAAAAACATATTCTATGCAGGGGTGGTATAATACATGTATCCGAGACGTTATAATTAATCGTAACGAGTTTTTTATCGATTTTTTGTAAATATAACGGCTTACAAAACAAAATCATCTACCGATAATAGATATATCTTGAATATAATAGAAATACAAGTCATTCAAAGTATTCCACATAATTGATGAAACGTAATACATATACAAAACAAAAGTGAAAGTAATTGTGTGTACAAGTGTCGGTGGGATAGGCACGAGAGATATAGAAAGAGCTTCAGCGGGGACAGAGGTGAAAGGTGGAGTTTAATTTGGTCACACTTTGGTGTACACTTTTATCTCGCAACTCACAGATTTGGCTACTATATTTGAAAATATATTATTTATTGTACAATTCGCATGAAGTACGAATCAGTGGTGTAACTACAAAAGTTGGTCACCAATGCAAAATGGAAATAAAAAGGCATTAGCCCCCAGACACAACACGAAACAAACAACAAACATCTACACACCAGTTCCGAGAGCAACAACGACATTTTATCAAAGATTCTACATGTTCTTAGCTCCGAAACTATACAACACACTCAGTATCAACTGGAAATCGTTTAATTCCAATAATATTACACAAATATGGACCCAACATATGATCCAATCAGGTAGAGATGAATCAGAAGCATGGCTATCCAACATTCTAAAATAATTTATACAATACCTACACTAATAATTCACTAGTCCTACAACACTCTCACTACATATTTTTATTCCTGTCGATGATTTAAATAACACCACAACAGCACGAAAAAAAACTGGCTACTTTAACACAGACTTCAGTCTAGCAAAGTAGCCAGGACAACGCTGTATACGTCAGAGGTGAAGTCTACTCCATCCCACACAATAAACTATATGTATTAATTGTGTCTTATGTTTATTATGGTATAATATATTCACCTCTGTTAGAATAAAAATATGTATGTCATCTAATAAATAAATAAATAAATGCAAAATAGAAAAACCACTTGAATATGTATGTTCAAATTAAGTACTATATATTTTCATTCATTAAATAGTAAGATTGATTTCTTGTCTTACTTAGGTATTTACAAATAAAAAAAATAATGGCATATACACTCGCAATTGATAAAACATTCCTTGCTTCGCTTTATAGCGATTTGAAGCGATGGTCTGGTCCCCAACCCGACATATTAGCGGGGTACTACTATACGTATATAATGTAGGTAGGTACTGATAATATTGTATTTTCTAATTTAAGATAGTTCTATTTCTTGGTGTGGTAGATTATTATTAGCGCCGGGAAAGTATCCATATCCCCAATGCACCGCATCGGTTGCATTGGCGTAGTCACGCCTCTGGTACGAATATATGAATAAGTATGATGGGATGAATTTTAACTAATGGCGAGGAAAAGGGATATCATTGCAGTTTCCTAATTGTCTTGGTGTGACTTGCAATTGTGATGTATTTTGAATAAATATTATCCCTTATCAAAATGTCTGAATAAATTAGTAGGTAGTAATTATAATAAAATAATAGCGTTATTTATAATAAAACAGTTATGACGTATATCTTCAATGTAAGACGTCATTTTGAAATGAAAAACAAATTTGATTGTTTATTTTCATCCTTTTCATTTTATTTATCTGACATGTTTTTTACCCACTTGTTGAAAAAGTTTCATCATCCCTGTCCTAGAGAATTATTAGGTAAAAGGTGTAAATGCGATGAATTTTACGACAGCGTCTTATACGAACATTTAAATGGAATTTTCTATAAAAGCTTTCAATTCAGCTGTTAAATTGTAATCGTATTATGTTTAAATTGTTGAGAACAAATTAATAAAATATAGAAAATAAGTAACAATTATAAACTGAATAATTATTATTTATATTTGTACATATTAGCAAACTACCCTTTACTAATGCGGGCAGGGTCAAGAAATAGAGTGTTTTGTTATTTTGTAAAACGACATCTATTGTTTTAAAGATCTACATTGTTAATAATAAGTAACGATAATGACGTAGATATTTTCCAAGAAGATCAACAGATGTCGCAAAAGAAATAAAATAATAAATTTAATACAATTATTATAGTTCTTAAATTAAAATATAAATATAAAACTATTTTCTTTAGCTAAAAACAGCTACTAAAATCTTTAAATCAATCGATAACGAATTACACAAAAACTTCTCGGTGTTTTTTTAATCACTCTTTTGATTTTATTTTTTAGATATTGCCCTTTGCACACATTCTGTTACTCAATATCATTTTTTTCCTGATTCACCATAAACAATGCCTAATTTAAAAAATTCAACAAAAGATTTAATAATTTATTTTATCCAATTGAATTAGCAAACAATGGCGGTTTTGTTAAATTATGTTCACATCGCCGATAGAACTTATTTTTACAACACCTTTAAATGAAAACACATTAGCTGCACACAATAAGTATCTTTATCGGTAACTACATGTACATTATCATATCATACGTGTGTCGAATTTGACACTGTTATATCATCAGTATCATCTAAATGCTGTCCATTTCTCTCAAGACACTCTTGTAATCGGGCTCTTAGATTTGTGAACACGCGAGAGCAAAGCGTGGGTTCAATGGCAGCAACTTCACGGCGAATATTTTCTTGTAGGGCCTGAATTGTTCGAGGATTGTTGCTGTAAACTCTCGACTTAAGGTATCCCCACAAAAAAAAATTGCACGGTGTAACCAAGGTGCCCAGGGCATGTCTCCGTACTTGCTGATTAATTTATTGGGAAAAATTCCCCTCAGTTTCTCCATTGAAACTCTAGTTGTGTATGGAGTGGCCCCGTCTTGCTGAAATTGTGTTCTTTTATTGAACCCGGGAAACAGCTGCAGTTGCGGTACCAAAAACTCGTAGATCATTCGGCAATACACGTCACCAATGGTGTCCCCTTGGGTTGTTGAGGCACTAGTATCTCATGTTCTGTTTAAAAACATATCAATATGTAAACAATATGTTTCCAAGCGTTCGTGCTGTTCCAAAACGTTCCAGCATCGTTCTCGCTAAGGTTTCACGTAACGTTTCACGGAAACTGCACGATTTGCAGTTTAGATTTTTTTATTCCAGTACAGGCTGCAATCTTCCTTATCGATTTACGCGGATTGCGCATAATTTCACATTGAACTTGAGCCACATTTTCTGGCGTCGCTGCTAACGTTGATGGTCCCGGAGGAGTTTGGTTAACCATTGTCCCTTCTTGTCTGAACTGTTGAACCCAACACCAGATAAGTTGCGTGCTCGACCCATCATTTACTCGTCGAATATTAAAGTGAGTATAAAAAGCGCGACGCGCACGAACCAATGAATCACCGCACTTTAAATATTGCTCAACCGCGAACGCACGGTGTGCTCCCGACCAGTGACTCGTTGCGACTAGCAAATAAATAAATCACACGCGTCGAACAATACCCCTCCCACTTACCTCACCCTGATGGTTTACGAACAATTACAATTTAATTTTGAAATTTTTAACACCCTATAGTAAGATCTTTCAGCATTGCACTGATTCGAGTACCTATATCTATTTTTTCTGAGTATTATTCTCAAACCTTTATTTTTCAGTATTGATAATTGTTGCATTTCTTCTTCATCGGTCAAAAATAAAATGCCCCGTAATAAAAATAAAATTTTAAGCCAATTTGATATATAATTTTGGTTATTGGGAATTGATATTTTCAGAGACATGGGAATATTTTAATCTTTAAAAATCAATAAATCAATATTGTTCTTCATCCTAGACACCCAGACACCCAGACGGACGTGTGCTCTAGGGTTTATTGTTAATATTTTGAGTTTTAAGCAGCTGAGTGCATCAATTTATAAGTATGCACTCTATCCTCTTTGCTTACCCCTACAAAGAAATGACGCGACAGTGAATCGCTGCTTCACGGTGACCGTTACATATGTTCCGGTCCGAATTCTACAAAAGAGCTACTTTTTTTGTTCTCCCGTACTCAGAAGTTAATTACCCTCGGGTGATAAGAGACCCACAACCTAACCTTTTTTGGTGCGATCTTAGGAAAAGCGTTGGTTTCTCTTCCGGCTATTATATTTGTCACCCCGAATATAATGTATCGAGTGATCATCGTTCGTAATTACTCCAACCGTAGAAGAGATAAATCTCCTAGATGAATAGCCGATATAAATCAATAGCTTTCTAATGATGGGAGAAAAGGTTCCCGTGGGACGCGGATCCCAACGAAATGCACTCCCAAGAATATCCCGTTCGTAAAGAATCATTCTTTCGCCATTGTGTTTTTGAGGGTTAGGACGGTGGTTAAATGAAATAAATGAGATTGGCGTGTTGAGGTGTTTATTGTGATAGTATGATAAAAACAAGGAAGACATAGAATGAAAGAAATTAATGAAGATGTAGAAGGTGCACGTGTATTATAAACTGAAATGAAGCGAGTTGGCGGTCCTGCTTGGCGCGCGTGGGCTGTCAAGACCGCCGCTGTAAAACAATGAAACTGGAGAGACTGCCTGGCGGTCAATCATCGAGCCAGACTTGTAGCAGCAGCCGGCCGCGCTAGTGTTGATGCCGGCTGAGATGGCGATGGATATAATTTCTGATCGCTCCATGTTTATTTAATGGATATTACGCAAGGCTAACCGCCGGGTCTCGAAGCTTTCACGTCCGCCCTGGCCGTCTGTCTCATGTCAAAATTGACAGCTTTCTCCGAGCGCGAACCGCATGGTTCCCGATATCCGCGACCGCCAATTGATAATTAATCGGTCCGAATCAAAATACGCTCGCGGCACAATTATCGCTTGGGCATATCAATTATACTAGAATTATAAATGGCGCTGGTCTATGGCATAGATTAGAAATGTACTTCTATGATAAAAATCTATGGCGCTAATTGTTGTGTTGGTAAATTGTTTATGATTCATTCTGTGGTTCGTTGTTTTGCACATGGAAGTGGTGCACATAGAATAGAGGTGCACACTGCACCAGGGGGTTGATATGTTGATATCTCTGAATGTGTTCGTTGTCTATTTTAAACCATAGACACTAAATATATTCCAATAATATATAAGAGAATTTAATATTTTCATTCTTTATGATCATAGATAAGAAAATACATGTGCGTACAAGAGCTTAGTTCATCACTAGTGTATATAATTTATTTGATTTTAACTATTAATTTACTACCAGATATGTTGTTGAGGAAAAAAATAGGTAAATTTAAAACTACAAAGACCATTACTACTTTATTACATTACCGCTACTCATTATTGCTATGCAGTCCTGTCTAAATATTTTAATTTACTTGCAGTAATATGTTGCAATATCTTTAATCATTATTTGTTATCAATTATATTATAATTTTGCTAATATTGAAGAAGTGATATTTTTAATTCTTATGTTTAATCTTTAACACGTTATGTGTAAGTACATTATTTTTAAATTTTTAATTTTTCACTTAAATAATGTTAGTGTGTGAGTATTTACGTGCTTGTGGTTTAGTGGTTACGATACTCGCTATAGAATTTGTTAAATATTTGTACTAACAAAACTATTTGTTTTAAATTTATCAAATACATATTACATATATGATTTGTCAAACTGTTGCAAGTTCCGTTGACACCCCTATCCATGTTCAAAACCAATGTGTTTGTATTACCTAATTTTTATCCTGTTTTATATTTTGTGTTCTGTTAATAATGTTGTAATATGTTTGTATTCCATTGTCAGTTTTCTTTCACGATTTTTTGTATTCTGTAATTAGCAGATTTGACATAATAAATATTTTAAAACCAGTTTGACATCTTTTATTGTTTTACCAAATTCTCATTTTCAACAATAGATATAATTTTATGTTTTTTTCTGCCGAAAATCGTAAAATAATTTCTATTGATTGAAAATCATTATTTTCGATAGAAAAACTATTTTTCTATCGAAAATAATGATTTTTGCAATATATATATAATTTTTGCAATTTTCGGAAAATGAAAGATTCAAAAAAAGAGCGGCAAATAGGCTGTTAGTTCCGCCACGATCTTTAGAATGCGCCACTGAACCGGAACTTCCGGATCTTCCGCCATTACTATTTGCTCTGGTCCTATTTTATCGTCAGAATTCCCTATCTAGTATATCTTTTATCTATGCACTGCGCATACACATTACTTATGGATCAAGTGTAAACACCTTAAGCGTTTGGATTTTTTGCAAACAGTTTAACAATAATATTTTTAAACATTAATTCTACCTATTGTCAGTAAGTATTGTATGCTAAATATATTAAAATTAAATAGCACTCATTAGATTACTGAAAACTATGAATTAGCTTAATTTTAAAGTATATCATCGTCGAAAACAACACTGTCTAAATCCTAAGTACGATTTAGACAGCGTTGTTTTCGATGATATTATAAAACTAGCTAAAATATAGGTTAATCTCTTATTTATTACTGGAGAAATGTTACCCAGCCATGGAAATAATTAGATTTTTCATTATAATTCACTGTTTCTTATTATTCGTGTATCATAATATTGTTGTTATCCTAACCTCTAATGACTTAAAATTAATCAGTGCCTGCGCGGGGAAAGTGTTTTTAATTTGCCTTGAAGCTAAAACTTATCGATAGAACAGACATTTTAGCTAAATCATAAAATAAACAGCAAAATCAAATAAAGTTACGTTTTTAAAAATCACCTAAAACCATGCAGGCTTTTTTAAATGTATATTTACTACCATGTGCAGTCAACCGGTTTAAATTTCATATTATATGGTGTTTCATTGGGTTCAGTTACGTATGATCATGTATTGTCAACAGTCTTATATGATAATACAATATCACAAACCGCTTCTTGCACGGTTGAACCACCAACTATGTATTTTCTTAATTTGTCAGACAAGGCATGTTCAGTGATTTTGAGTACTAGATTAAATACCATGTTGAAGCTGCTTTTTAACAAAGAGAAATTTCCAAAAACTAATTTATTTAACCTTAATTTACTGTCCTACAGTATTATATTTCTAGGAATACAACATCTACCTGAACATCAGGCGGTTATGTGTTGCTGTGTAGCTTCAGTTTAATCTTGACTGGCAATAATAAACACATTTTTACATCCTTACTTGCAATGGGTGGTGGATGAAAACTTTTAATAATATAATTATATGTTATTAACCTTACTAATTATTAAAATAATCTTCCTTGGTTGTATTATCACTCAATTATAATAATAATATTGGATAATAAAAATTTTGGCGCTTTGTTATGATGTCAAGAATATCTTGGTCTCTTTGAGTTTCACTATTTTACAACAAAATTAGTCTGATACTGAATACCATCTGCTCATTGACCAGAATTAAAACCATGGCATTGTATTTTAACTAATTATTTATTAACATTTTATTTACAGAATAAAGATGGCAGATAAACCAGTGTCTGGCCGTGGCCGTGCAATGTTCCTCATGGGGCACAATGAATCTTTGAACGAAGTAGGAGCATCCGTGCCCGTTTCTGATTATGTATTCAAATTTATTAATTCCTTTTTTTATTATTGTGTATTCATATTTATTTACTCAATCGTAAAATCTTTCTCCATTGAGTTGGTGTGTTTTCCAGATATAAATAACCCAGCAAATGTGAGAGAATCCTATTTAATAGCACAAGATACTTAGACCTAGTTTGACATTAATAATAAAATTAAAATGTTTACGTAACATATCGAAGAAAATAATTGTTGTTTAAAGAGTTTTTTTTTAAAACTACTTGATTTGCAATGTGATATGAATATTAATGTTGGTCTGTAAAATAAATGTATAAATATTATTTCATTGCATCGATTGTAAATTACACAGAAATTTTTTGTTTATTTGATAATAAGTTTGTTATTAAAGGCCTCATGATACGATTTGATATTACAAAATATCAAGTTATGTTAAACATAATCTCTCATTGTGTTGGAGAACTTTTATCTGCAAGAGTTTGATAAAAGGCGGCACGTGAAGGAGAAGACCCTATGCACAGGTGTACTCTGTAATGGTCTATGAGATATTGCATAGCTATTGTTAAAATGTAACGTTTTAGATTTAGTTTTAAATCTGCTAATTAGTAGTACTCCATTTTTCCAATGCATCCTGTCAATTTTTTTACTGATTAAAATAATATTGTCATCCTATAGCATATTCCATTTTAAAGTATAATATGATAACATTAAATATACACTGCTATGAAAAGCTAAAGATTGGATTGTATCCATTTTATTGATTCAATTCATCTTGAACTATAGAATTCAGACCATTTAAGGTTAAATTTAATTTGAACCATGGATTTAATTAAATCTAAGTTTAAATTATCTTGAAGCGTGGATTTTAAATGCAATGTGGAACGTGTATATAATTTATTTACCTATATCCCCAAAATATTGTCATATTTTTTTTGTTATATAGTAGAACCGCGTTAATTTGAACCCCTTTTATTCTAAATTCAATATACAACGGCAAAAAAGAGTGTAAAAGTGAGGAAATGAAAAATGTACTTTTTGTGAAAATAAAAACCATCAATACCTACTTAAATAAAACTTTAAATAATTTCATAATAATATATATATTTCCTATACTTTAAATATTTATGAATATGCAGACTACAGAGACTATGTTCTACCCATTCCACTTGGGAGCATGTGTGTAGGTTAATTATTTAAAAATGCCAAGGTGTACAAAGTTCATTTTCAAAAATTTACATTATGTTTTAGACTGCCGACTATTTTTTTAACTGAACTTTATGTCTTTTTGCATTATGGTCTCTACAATAAAATAGTTTTTAACTTTTCTACGCACAATAATTCTCAGTGGTCAGTCACAACTTGCTTAATTTACCACCAAGGTAGTTTCCCCCTTCAAACATATTTTTGCTGGCAAAACGTAAAAAATAAACCTGTTTCATCTGCGTGGAAAATGTCCTTTGGATCATATCCTGGAAGATTTGGTGTGACAGAAACCATTCTTACGATGCTGTTTCAATTTCGCCATATTGGGAATTCCAGGAGTTCTTTTTTAAATGAACCACACCGCAAGGCGCTTGCGTCTTCTTGACTTATAACTTTTTATGATTATGTAAAGTCTAACGCGAGATGTTAAGCTCCTTTGCCAGGTCAATGCGTAAATCGACGTGATTGAAAGATTTTTCAAAAATAATCATTTTCAACTTATTTATTTGTTGCGACATTTTAAGAGCTAATTATGAAGGTATGAATGATTATAAAAGACTAACGTAATAAAAACGTAAAAAATATTTGATGTCAAATGATTTTAACAAAAAATTCAACAAGTAATGTGAAAACAAAATGAACTCCGAAACCCCTAAAAATATTACCGTTACAAAAATGAATTCCTAAGTCGCTGCATCAATGTGGCAGACGGATGACTAACGATTAAAAGGAGTAATTTTCATACAAAAAGAGACATCAGTCAAACGTTAAAAAAATTTACATTGAGTATTTAGTGTGTTCCTTTTTACGCTTCTTCATTACTAGAATATGTACTAGCTCGAGTCAGAACTAAAAGTTGGCATGTTGAGTTTGAAGTTTGAGTTGAAAGAAGAGTCAAATTCAAAATTTTGCGCGTAAAAATCAATGAATGAACAAACAAGTTGGCATGTTGAATTCTCGAAATGTTTCGGCATAATACCGAAGAAATGTAAAAATTTAATTTAATTTAAATTGTGAGAAATATTTGGATGGGAATGTATGAAGATGAAACGGGACTTTTCGGCGTAGATAACGGGAAACTGTAAAATCGCAGAATTTAATACCGAGGTTTCACTGTAATTCAAAATTTTTACCCAAATTGTCAGATTCATACTTAATTAACCCCGGTAACTCGCGGTACGAAAAAAACTTCAAGCCCTTGCGCCATAAATCAATATATTTTTACATCACATGATTCGAAAATTTTTAGTAAATTATAAAAAATTAATAATGCGCACGGTTAAAAAACCACACACACCCATATGAAGCGTTCTTTATGTATTTAGTAATACCTGCCGACACAGCTCACGTCTGAGCCTATTTTGTATGGAACCTTCTTTATGTGTATGTTATGTCACAATAATATTGGGGAATTTCGTGTACGCTTTCTTTATTTGGCAGTTTGCGCCATAGAATACACATATTATTTGCGCTAATTTCTTTTACTTGGGCGCGTTTAAGATTGTCGTTCGCTTATTCTAAATTCCCCTTTCGATTCTTTTTACTAATACATATTGTTTCCTTTGTATTCCAAGGTACCCCCAATCTTCCCGATGGGTGGTCGAGGCAGAGCTCAGGTGCTGGGACAACGCTTGACAGGTAACATAATATGCAAGACATTTATTTCGGGTGATTTTACAGCTGTAATTTTGTAATAGTTTTAATTATCCATGATACAATAATTCATTGTTAAACCTTAATAAATTTTGCTAATTGAAAGTATCAAGAAGTCATATAGTCAAATAAAGAAGATTTAATTCCCCAATACTGTAGAAATGCAATCATTTTGGTATATGTAAGATAGTACGTATGTTTGAGAATTATCAATATGATTAAGAAATGTTTACTTAGGTGGTGGTTTGGATATAATATACATATATATAAAGGTGCATTTTGAACAGTAATTAAACATGCATTTGTAAATCTTAATTATAAATTTACATGCTAATACAGTTCTCCAAACCGATTTCTCTTTTAACTGCATCATGAATAACTAGTGAATCTACTAATTATAAAATCAACAAGTATGTATAAGAATAAATATGGATTGGACAAGGAGGTTAAGATTGTATGTCAAACTATTTTATTAATTTTTTACTGCACTATTATTTTCAGTCTCTTCACCTTGCGATACTTCAGGTTTTGGCTCAACGTCGTTTCCAGCCAACTCCTCTCCCAATACTGAATTATTATCGTCCCGCGATTCCATCAATGGAGTCATCACACCCGCCTCTACCATTGTGGGGTCACTCACACCAGAAAACAATGTGTCCCGCGGAAGAGGCGCAGCCAGAATGTTCATCCAGCCGCAGACAGCTATGTCAATTCACAGGTAATTGGTTAATATAAACACAGCATGCATCGCACGTCACACGCAGAAGTAGATTTATGATACACTGGACATTTTGGGGGTCCTTTGACATAGAGCTCCCAGGGTGACTTGACAAAGACAAACTGTACACAAAGTCACAAATGCCCTACAGCAGCCAATCTGATCTGCCAATATTTTTGGGGCTAAAACAATGTTCTAAGTGTATTTTTTAATTCTTTCCTTTTTTATTTTTTTCGCTTTCTTTAGTGCTCTCGGTTTTACTACCTTTTCTAGTGATTCGTGCGCCCTTTGAAACCACTCGCAAGTACTACTTGCATGACTGCTATCCGCCATAAAATAAATATTTACAGTAAAACCTCGTTACTGCAAAATCCAACAGACCAAAAAATAAAAATTAGTAATAACGAATTTCGCATACGGTGAAATAAAATAAAAAACTTATTCCCTAATATATATTCTGCGCCATAGCAAAAAGATGTAGCGCGGCTTTAAAAAAGGTTGAATGTTCCGCAAACAAGACACCCATTGTCAGTTTAACATGGGATGTAACAAAGGCATTCTGCAAACAGATGAAAATTTTCTATATATAGAAACTAACAGGAAAGCAAAATAAATTAAAGACATTTTACAAAACAATGTATGTATGTAAACAATATGGAAATTCTAAAATGTCATGAAAATATAAAACAATATTAATTTTTAATTGTATGTAATTAATTGTAGAGCCGCTATAATCATTGAGAGTTTTGCATCTTCGAGCTTTTTATTTTTTAAATTGTAGAGAGAGACGAATTCGGAATACTGTATTTTATAGTTTGCCTGCCATGACTGTCCACTTTATTGTCAATGTCTTTCGATAATATAATTTTTTGTCGAGGGTTAACATTTTGCGCAAATTATCACAACCTTTATATATTCTTATTTTAGGTTCCACAAAATATTCAAAAATGTACTTTAAAAAATAAATTACAGAATGCTTAGTACACATAAATGTCGGTAAACAAACACATGAAAACAATTGTCAGATAAACACAAAAGCGAAAATGTCACACACACAATATTACCGTTCATTGGAATCAAAGTAAATGTTCAATTATTATGTAAAAAGTTATGTAAGTTGACAACAATAATGAGAGAAGAAAAGAGAAAATTGAAAATAATAATCAATCAATGTATCAATGTGTCCAAAATTTAATAAAAATGAATTGATAATTCTGGCGTCTACTATCAGATTTACTTAAAGGTATTTGAGATTCTGTAAAAATAAGGTAGATGGCTCTATCAAATGATGGAACGATTAAATGTATTGATTTCAAAAAAGGTAACATATAAGGTCGAAAATTGTCACTAAAAATAATGCCGCTGTAGCTTAGTTGGATAAAGCACCTCCCCTGGTTAGGGAAGAGATCCAGGTTCGAATCCCGGTAGCGCAACAACAATATTTTTCGATAAAATTGATTTTATATGTGTATCTTTATAATTAATATATTTAATTCATATTTGAAAATAATAATGCGCAGAGTTGTAGGCGTTCAAAGCAGACCTGACTCGAGCTCTGCGTACATACAGAAAGCTGATGCATGACGCGCATGTTCCCTAAGTGTGATGTGCCAATCGCGATTTCAGGGATTTCCTCTTAATTTTATTTTCTCCAGCTGGTCGAGTGTACACTCCAGAATTTGGAAAGGATGTCATTCTAACCTATTTTGACAATTTGCAATAAAACCAACCTCGGATGATGTGGAGATTATGCCAAATGGTTTTATAAGGGCCTATTATGATCCCAAGTAGTAGTTTTACAACGGTGCAACGGGCAGCCGTCAAGACAATGAAACAATTGACAAACATGACCTTGAATGGCTGACGGCATACCTGATAAAATAATAGAGTTATACAGTGGAACCTCTATATTCGTCATTAATCCGTTCCTGAGGACCTGACGAATATAGAAACAGTTTTTCCCCATAACAAATAACTGAAATTCAATTAATTTGTTTCAAGCTCCCAAAAATAGTACACAAATGAATAAATTTTATGTTAAAGCTTTACCTTTTCTGGACTGAGGAGACATGGTGGTAGAAGTGGAAGAGGAGGAAAGTTACTAATATTTAGAAGGAGACAGTTTAAACATCAGGTAACTCTAATTCTGGTGATGGTTTTCGTTTGCCGATGATTCAGTAGCACTCCATTTAACAAAGAATTTGCCCAATGTTGCCTTTTTCTGTCTGTTTTTTAAAACCTTCATGAAGTAGTCAATCACATTACCATTGAATCCATTTATGTTTTGATTGACTATGGCAACATTTGGGTGCCACTTTTCAATCATATTCTGTCTATGCCCAGTTAGACAGCACTGCCCGGCAGTGGAAATGACAAATACAGAAAATATTTATGAATATGGAAACATTTGTTTGTTATCAAAATGTGACGAATATCGAACCAGATGAATACAGAGGTTCCACTATATGTATAACAAAATTTCATTATATATATTCATTTTTAAACGAAAAATTGATTGTTGGCAATAATTTCGAAAAAATTTGATATATGTCATTTTTCAAGGTTTGTTTTAATGAGGTTTTACTATATCTGGTCTGGTATAAATCTGCCACTGATCACACGCAACATTTCTCATTAGTAGTATGATCTTATAAAATTCTTCTGATGTATCTGTATTGTATTGAGTGCCTTCTTAAGATAAGAACTAAGGCGGATACCAAAAGAAATAACGGTGTTATATATTTTGATTTATCTCAATTCGAGAGATGTGTGATTTTGAATTGACCTACAATTTATTTATTTACAGTGAATCAAAATCTAGCAGCCCTGATCCCTCACCTATCACATCCATCACAACCTCGCTACAGTCTGCCACCATTGCCTCACAAAACTCCACAACAATACCGGTAAGTTTCACACTGAACGTAATACAGTAATATCCCGTTTATTCGAAATTCATGCCAGACAATTATTTGTATTTCTTTAATATTTGCGTGTTAGACATTTTATAATTCACAAATGCGTGGTTTGAGTTCCTCAGACTTTTTTATATTTTATTAAATTTTAATAAAACATTTTTATGATTTTGATTGATAATTTTGTATTCTCGAAAATAGCACCAATACGAAACTTGTACAAAATGACATTAGTTGCTAAAAAATTGAATTAATCAACAGATTGACCAAAAATATTATCCAAAACAAATTTAACAAGAATACGCGACCCCATTAATGACGTTGTCGACAAATTACATGATGACAGATAGAACTTTAGTTGAAAGGTGAGAAATTTTGCAGAGGGAAAAGGAGTAAGGAAGCGGAGAGTGAAGACAATAAAGAACAAGATGTCACAGGCGAGTGCAAAACACCACAACAAAACAGTTTTAAAAGCGCTAGAAACGTTTGTTGCTATCTTCGATATAGCGGAGAAATAGCAATGTTGACAAGTTCGATGATAATTGCACATTAAAAAATATGGATGCCGCGTGGAGTTAAAACGAATTTGCATGCGAACGTCTGCTGACAATTTGCAAGTGTTTGAGAAGAATTCAGTATAGTTTTTGTGTCATTTTGTGATGAATGGACGAAACCTGGATACACCACTATATCCCGGAAACGAAACAGCAATCAAGACATAGCAAACCCGCACAAAAAAAAAAAGAAATACGTTCGATCCGCTTTAAAGATGATGGTGTCAGTTTTTTGGGATGCAAAATGAATTCTCCTAATTGACTACCTCGAAAAGGGGAAAGCCATTACCGGAGAATACTATACATCACTTTTGGACCGACTAAAGGCGGCAATAGAGAAACACCAGAGAATTACTAAAAAATGTGTTGTTTCACCATGACAAAAAAATTGGCCGAGCTGCAATTTGAACTGCTTCCGCATCCAGCCTATTCACCAGATCTAGCTCCCTCAGACTACCATCTATTCTCAAAACTCAAAACATTCCTGGCAGGACAAAAATTTTAATCAAACGATGGAATCATACAGGAAGTAAACGAGTATTTTGAAAGCCTCAAAGAAACTCATTTCCGTAAAGGAATCGCAAAACTGGAGAAATGTTTGGGCAAGTGCGTTGAACTTCGAGGGGTCTATCTCAAAAAATAAAGTATGTTCCAGACCATCGCCATAAAGTGAATCATCATAAAAATAATTCAAACCGTGCATTCCATATTTTTCTGCGATATTTTCTTTACTGTCCACACCTGTTATTTGCCCAAAAAATTCCTAGTCGAAACGTCATTGTGCCGTCATATTTTTGTCATAATTCTTAGTGGAAACTTCCACAGGCCAGTTTTTTCAGATTTTTTTTTTATGAAAAAACCATGAAAACGCTACTATAATTTTTTTTTGAAATGTAGATACTGTATCATCATATGCATCCATCGACCACGATTTCATATACTTTTGAGATGATAAAAGGAAAAAATAAAAGTTTTTATAATGTAGGATAGTGAGTGTTGTCAGGCCATAACATTTAGTAAATTTTTATTTATTTTGTATTTGTTTTTGGAAGAACGACTTAAGATTCTATTAACACTACTGATTTGCACAATGTCCGGGTCGCGTGTCCCGCGGAATGGAATACGACAATTCCGGTCGTAAATCGGAATCACTGCAAGGTAGGGGAGGGAAGTAGGGAAACATGGTACAGAATGAGGTCGGTGAAGGTATAGGGGTTCTAGTAAAAGGACCAGTAATCTCGGGAACCAGGATTCGGAAGGACTGCTCGTCTTAACTTGTATATGACACCTCGGTAATCCCTGCAGTCGCCGCCGAGATCACACAATGTTTGGCATGCGGATGAGCAGATCTCCGCTTCCAACTGAAGACGGCGATGTCACAAATTCACCCACGCCACAAACAATACAGTGTTGGTGCATTGGAACTAAAAATTCCACACAGTGAATGCTTTAATGATGTTGAAATCAAACAAATATCGGTCAAGTTGACGTCTACTGTTATCAAGGTCACATTTCACACTGAAAAGACGAGCATGAGGAAATGTATGGATGGGAATTTAGATGTATCATGTGTAAATAACAGTGGTCGTGGTTGATTCAAAAAGACGGGCCAAAAGTGTGTTTACGAATTCGGAACAATTACTATTGGTATATTTAATTTGATCTTTACCTAAAACATTTTATTTACACTAATATTATTGTGTTTAATGTGATGCTTACCTAAAACTATTCTTCAGTATGGTATGTTTCAAAGCACGGCAATGCACATAAATATGCTGAAATTTTGTTTGCTTCTGTTGTTTTTGAGCTGCGCATACGAAACTTTTTTTTTTTGTGGCAAATTGAATTGGTAGTTTGTTTCACCCACAATATGACCGACCACTGCTTAATTGAGATAAAAATTTTAAAATATGTATTTTCCGTGCATCTTCTGCAAGGTCCGAGTTAAAACCAGGAGTCGCCGAAAATTGATGTATATTTGGAAGGAAACAATTGTCTGTCTCCCATTCGAATTCTAGCCTTACTCCTGCACTTGTTGATGGCCAGTTTTCATCAACAGTGTCATTAAGGTCTTCATCAAAGGCGTGAACCTCAAAATACTCATCCTCGACATTGTTCTCATCATTGGATTCTGCGGTAGTAACGAGCATATCGGGAATGTCTAAAAAGTCGGCAATATCTCCACTAACGAAAAAGTCACCCGCCATTTTGTAAAAGTAAAAATATTTTTTTTTTTAATTCAATAACTTATCAGCACTTTGACGTCGATATGGGAGTATGTGTTAGATTTTCAATGAAATTGATATTTCGTATAAATCACTTTTTTCTATGGTTTAAAATAAAAATCTATCAACTATCAATTTTGTATGGAGGAAAAACAATGACTTTTACATTCGATTTCAGACATAATTCGTGGTGTTCTTGAGTTGAATAATATTTCTATGGGTCACCGTATGATATCACTACTCGAAAGAATAATTTGGTAATTGTCACATGAGTGTCGGCTATAGAATAAATATAGCCAACATGATATTGACATTTATCGCGTTATCTCTTTTTCTGTCGCAAGTTTCCGGCGTGGGCGGCTAAGGAGTAAAAAATTAAATTTCTGAATATATCCTCATAAAATATTGCAGACTGCATATTCGCATATAAAAATTCTGTTTAAAAGTTACATATAAAAATTCTGTTTAAAAGTTACATATAAAAATTCTGTTTAAAAGTTACATATAAAAATTCTGTTTAAAAGTTACATATAAAAATTCTGTTTAAAAGTTACATATAAAAATTACCACCGATTCCTTGTTGGATTTTGGGAAGTTGATATCTTTGTAATATTTTTTTCAGTCTGAAATGGATTCAATGGTGGTGAAGAGGCATGGAACCAGCGGTGAGAGAATACGTGCCACGGGTAACTACATCAGTATACAAATAGATGCTGGCAGTGGCGCGTACGAGTACGACGTCAAGTATGATCCTGCACAGGATGCTAAGGCGTTTCGCATCAAATTGCTAAAAGGTTAGTTAGATGCAATGGATATTGCAGTACTTTAGTTTATTTAATTAAAAGTTGATTGTATTTATCAGATTCATCAGGATAAGTAAAATTTTAATGATATACAATTATGTTAAAACTCTTAAATGTCGAAGCATAACATTTTAGAATTTAAACAAGAGATGTCTCTGCATTTGGCAATTTAAAAAATGTATTAAAATATTTATTGTATTTAAATAATGTGTTATATATACTGTGAGGTGTAGCCCGCCACGACTTGGAAGCGCCTCTGTGAGGCGTGTTCTGGCGGACTATCCTCCACCGACCAGCAACAGGGGAGAGCATGAGTATAAGATTGTGAATCAGAAGCTACCTACTTACCATAATATCGAGATGCACCTTAACCATCTTCTGGGAAAATAAACTTTACTAAACAGCAAAATTGTGAAATATATATATATAGAAATATATATAATTTAACATAAGATTTGTTAATAATGTTTTTATTATGAAATATATATATATTTCACAATTTCATCTAATATATATCATTATCAAATATATATATATATATTTCACAATTTCGTCTAATATATATCATTATCAAATATATATATATTTCATAATAAAAACATTATTAACCCGACCGCCGCTACGAACATCATATGATGTGCGAATAATTCGCTCTTCAGACGCTACGCGCATCATATGATGCGCGTATGATATTTTGTTGAATACTCCGTGACAGCGCGGCAAATCGAGCGGGAAAATATACCAAAAATTAGTTCGATCTATACTGTTGCTGACATCTTACGTTAGTCACGTGAAATATTGTTATTTGTTTATATAAATCAGTTTAAAAACGAAGACATCTTGAAACGCCGTTCAGTTTATTTGAATTTGGCGGCGCCGACTCATCCCCTGCTTGTCGTGTGTTCGAGGTCACTAGTATTTGTCGGAACTGTGCGTTGATATGAAATATTGACATCGCGATCTGTGTTTTGTGGATAATTGAAACAATATATTGTATCGGAAACTACATTCATTATTACTGTGATCTTATTTAAATTGGTGTTTACATTAAAAATGTTGATATTGTTCTGACTATTTGTGTTTTGGGAATCAGTTATATTTTCAGACAATATTCGTTTATTAGAAACAGATGCTTGTACTGTGCTACGTATAATCATAATTATTTAAATTTAAAAATTGTGTACCTTTTAAAATGGCGGGCCGCAGACTTACAGAGGAAGAAATATTAGAAACATTTTTAGATGTGGACTCTGATTTAGAAATAAGTGAAGATGAGCAACATGAAACAATGAATGAAGATGTCAGTGAAAGTGAATCAAACCCCCCTGGGACAAGCCAATTTCATAACCGTTCAAGTACTTCACATCAAAGTGAAAATGCTGACTTTTTGCCTTCTTGGACCTCTGGTCCATTTATCCCAGTTATTCACGAGTTCGATGAGTTTGTGTCAGGTATAGACCCATCTACCTTATTTACTGAAAATTCATCAGAAATCGACTTTTTTGAATACTTCTTGAACACAGAAATTATGACAAAAATAGTTGACGAAACTAACAGATATTACACAGCTACCGTTTCAGTACAGGAACCTTCCCAAAAATCCAGACTCGTAGATGGGTAGACACGTCTGTCGAAGAAATGTACGTTTTTTTTGCAGTATCAATGTTAATGACGAGAAATCGACATCTTACTATCGAGGTAAACATTGGTCAACCGACCCGTTGCTCGCTAGTAATATTTTTGGGAAAACTATGCCCAGAGATCAATATGAAATTTTACTGCGCATGTTGCACTTCTCAGATCCTGACACACAAGTCCCCGGTGACAGACTTCATAAACTAAAAATCCTAGTTGACCATACGCGAAACATTTTCAAAAAAACATTAATGCCTTTTGAAAATTTATGTATAGATGAGAGCATAATTGTTTTCAAAGGGCGTTTGATTTTTAAACAATTTATCCCGACCAAACGTCACCGGTGTGGAATTAAAATGTTTGTTTTGTGTGACGTCAAGACAGATTTTATTTTAGATTTCATTATTTATTGTGGTAAAGGGACTGACATAACTGACACTGAATGTCTCGGTGTCACAGGGGCGGTGGTAACGACATTACTTCAAGACTACTTCAATAAAGGAAATAACCTTTTCGTCGATAATTGGTACACTAGCCCTCGTTTATTTGATTTTCTGCACGAGAAAAAGACTAATGCGTGCAGTACGGTGCGGAAAACACGGAAAGGTATGGCCACATTTCGTAAATTAAAAAAAGGTGAAATGGATGCCAAACATCGTGGACCTCTTTTAGCATTGAAATGGCGCGATAAAAGAGAAGTCCACATGCTAACAACCTTGCATGACGATTCCATGTGTACGACAGGCAAAATACATTGGAAAACGGGTCAACCTATAATTAAACCGAAATGTGTCAATGACTATAATAAGTGTATGGGTTCTGTTGATAAAGTGGACATGATGTTGAGTAGTGTAAGTTGCTTACGAAAAACAATAAAATGGTACAAGAAAGTGGCTTTTCATATAATTGATTTATTTTTATTAAACTCACAAATAGTTTACAAAATGATAACGAAAAAAAAAGTTAGTTTAGCAGACTTTCAATTAGCCTTAATAAGACAATTATTAGAAAAATATCACATTACGCACAAATCACCAGCACCCCATCCCCGTACGTTACATGATTCGCCCCTAAGACTAACTGCTAGGGCATTAGCAAAGCATATGCCTGAGCCAATAACAGGAAACAAATCCCAAAGACTTCAGAGAGCCTGTTGAGTTTGCGCCGTGTCCAAAACTATAAAAATGTCCCAATATAAATGCTCGAAGTGTAATGTGACATTGTGCGTGTGGCCGTGTTTTAGGACCTATCATGAAAAACAAACATTTTGATAATACTTTAATATAATTTTTTCTCCAAACCACTTTAAAACTTTTTTAAATAACTGTTACGTATGAGTGTTGTTATATTGAAGATAACGGCGCAGTTCTCGAAGGAGCGGGTAAGTACCGCTGTTATTATATTATTTATCGTGTGAGCGGACATCTCTGATGCGACACTTGACTTGATGTGATATATTAATGTTTACATATTCTAGTCATCTGTGCTCTTTTGTTTATTTATGTATTCCAAGGGACTTTATAAGAATGTAAACATTATTTTCAAATATCTTCAAGAAACGTGAAAAAATATAAGCATACTCGTAATAATAAAGATATCGGCGCAGCAATCCAATTCAACGAGGTCGGTATAATCGTATAAACAGTGTGACTGTATTTGTGACCGCGCGAGAGTATACGTAAGTCGCCATTTTTAGGGATCATTGTTTTGTTCAGTCAATATTTATATTATCTTAAGGATTTGAACATCTCAATTGATTGTTTATATTAACAACATTATCGGAGAAGTATTTTCAAGTGATAAATCATGCACAGGATGGTGCATCTATATCTAAATGGCATTTTAAAAGTTGTGTTCAACCAAATTTACGACTTTCGAAAATAGGCCCGCGCAAGGGATATCACTTGAAGTACACTTGTTTAGCAGCTGAGAGGTTAACAAATTTTACGTTAAATTTTGTTAATAGAACAAAGAAAACAGAAAATTACGAGTATTATTACTTTTTGAATAAATAAAATAAAATTACAGAGCTACAAAATAGGTGGTGACGATTATAATAATAGTACATAAAAAATGCATCGACCGAATGGCTGCCCGCGGCCGACACCTCCTCAGCTCGAAGCAGCGAGTAGAAATGATCCATCTGCCTGCTAGCGCTGGTCCGTCACTCGAAGCAACGGTCGCGAACCTAGCGGCCAACTTCGAAATTACTACCCGGCGATCAGAGCCGAATGCGAAATTATTTAACCAGGGTGTTACTAGTTAAATTAGGTACCAATGTTACATTCTTCTTCTACCAAGAATTTGTAACGTTATAATACCTACCAACAACGATCTATGGTTGTGAAATTACCAGTAGCCTAACTAACAAGCAATGGAGTGCTTCTCACTATGTCTCTCAGAAAACTATTGGGTTTGTGGAAAAACACAAATGACTGAAATGATAGCTAAGAGAGGATAACAAATGGAGCCAAAAAGTGACATGGCGACATGACAGTGAAACATCATCATATTGGCGTCAAAATTCAAAATTCACAGGCTAGCTTTTTCGAATTTTATTTTTATGAAAAAACCATGAAAACATTGATATGACAAAAAAAAAAGTGGGTACTATTTCATCATAACCATCTGTAAACTGCGATTTTGTACAGTTTTGAGATGATAAAAAATAAAAAATTAAAGTTGATAGTGTTGTCAGGCCATAACACTTAGAAAATTATTATTTATTTTATATTTGTTTTTGGGAGGACGACATCAGATTTTATTAATATTATTGTGTTTAAGGCGCGACTTGCAATAATAATTCATATTTTCGCATTTTTTACGAAAATGTGGGTTTTTATTATTCATTTATATCAGAAGTTATTCAATAGATTTGACTTTTTTTTCAACTATTACTGAGATTGGACCTTTACATTAATATAAAACTAATAAACTGAATGTTATTTGCCATAATTAAGATGATACAAATATTATAAGAAAGACCGCGACCATTAGATGCATTTTAGGCATGGTACGAAATTGAGTCAATACGCTAAATTAATGCATAAATGAAATATATTTTCCTATAATCTTGAAGCCAAGATTACGGAGACAAATCTGTAGGAAACCAAATTAGCAAAATTTAAAAAATGAATAAAGGTATAAATCATTCAATTTTCAGTACATTTGATGAATTTTTGACATTTTAAAAATACTTTGTTTTAGTAAAAACATAATTTTTTACTTTTACTATATTTACTCACATGCTTTGAGGTTTCGACTACTATTTAAAACTATGTTTAATATCAGAAACACAATAAACATTTTTTAAATAATATATTTCAAGTCATATGAAATACAATATTATTAATTATATCTCACATTGTTAGTATGCCGTTCAAACCGGCCATGGCAGTCGTGAAATTCGCGCTCCATTAGATTTTAATTAAATTTTACTATAAAACACATTTTAATACAAATTTTGACAACAATATGAATGAATATTATACTTATTCTCGATACCAATTGCTTATTTTTGTAAATTGTATGGTTTTGAGCTGTTTTTATACGAAAACAGATTATAATTTTGACATTTAAACATAAAACATGTGTCAACCGATCGGAGCATTTTAGAATCTGATAGCGCATGCGCGGCTAACGCATGAGCAGCCAGCGTATGAAATCCATTAATTCACAAGATTCAACGTGAAATTTTCAAACCCGTGATTTTTTGTTGGATTTGGTTCTCATTAAAAGTCAATAATATATTATTATATACATTATTGTTCTGAAATTACTGCCTCCTGTGACTCAAGATGCCTAAGGTCAAAAAGTATCCATTGACACGCTCTAGGAAATGTTCCAACAAAATTTTAAATGGTTATAAACTTCTTGAAAAAAAATCACAACGTAAGTTGATAATTTTTACCATTTCTATAACAATTATCTATTTGATTTAACAATATAAATTACATAGTTCAATATACATATAATCAGACCTATTCTCAAAATTTCAATATTGAAATGTGTGCTTTTATTTTAATTACCCTTCCCATGGTATAACAAGATCATCACCTATTTGAAAAAATCAATAAACAAAGTGTTAAAATATGAGATTCAGTACGGGTGAATATTACATGTTTAAACGGAATTTGATAGCCTTCATTGACATTGGGTGCAAGTAAGATATTCAGACCTATTCTCAAAATTGCAATATTGAAATGAAGGTGATTGTTACACCTACCCTCAAAAATAGACAGTACGTAAATTAACGTCCGTGTTATATTTGAATGAGAGAGAGTGAGGGAGATAAACGTACCATAATCTGTCAAAACAAAAATGACAACAAGATTGGCCGTGATTCTTCTCTACAACGCTGCGGATGAGGAAATCAATAGGTAATTTATGAACAAACCTTTTTCTGTGAACTTTGAATACTATATTAGTACTTATTTTAACTAAAAACTTATATTTTTAGTCGAAACTCGAGAATGGAAAGACGTCGTTTGCGTGATTTGTGCAACCCGATGGAAATTCCAAATGGGCAATTTTTACTATACCGCCTTGATAACGACACCGTTATATATTTATTTGAAGTATTAACTCCCTTTTTAAGAGTTTCAAGGTATTCAGGATCTATAACACCACAAAAAAAGGTAAATGTTTTGAAGTAATACTCACTATTTTTTAGGTTATTTTTCGTATTTTTTTTATTGTACTTTACAAAATTTTGATAATTAAAGTGTATTATTGCACAAGAATGACACTAAATATCGATTTTTAATTGCCATGTTTATACTGAAAGTAAATTGATAATTTGAATTCTAGGTGATAACAGCTTTAAATTTTTACTCGCACGGGTCTTATCAACCCAAGGCAACCATTGCCTTGGCTTGTCACAATCTTCTGTTAGCAGGTGCTTGAATGAAGTGACTGAGGTAATTTGCGAACACTTGCTAACAGAATGGGTTATTTTCCCGACAAATGATGAGGACATTTCCACAGCGCAATTGCAGTAAGCACACTATTTCCATATGGCCGGATATGATTCCTTCTTTATTCTCTTTAAGACATGAATCTTTTCCCATGTAAAGTTGCTGTCAAAAAGTCATATAAAAGATTAATAAACTTATTTGATTAATTATCACAAAGTTATTAAATTTACTTTTTAATAATTATTTTGTTCCAGATATGTGGAGCAGATGTTAAGATTTTGTCAGTTAATGCATTGTATCCCGGGTGCACTCACGATGCAGCAATATGGCATACATCACAGATTAGAAGATTTTTGGAAAATCGAAATGCTAGAGGTTGCTGGTTACTAGGTAATTTTTTTTTATAATTTCATAGTGAAAATATACAAATCGTATTACATTATTTGGGCATAACGATGACGTATTGTTGAATTTTCAGGTGATTCTGGATATCCATCAGAATCCTGGCTTCTCACACCTTACGAAAATTCAGGACTTAATACACCAGAATCCAGATACAATAAAGCCCCCATTAAAACAAGAAATGCTGTGGAAAGGTGCATAGGACTTTTAAAATCAAGATTTCGTTGCATTCTGAAGCACAGAGTTCTAAACTATAGTCCGACTGTTGCAGGGCAAATATTTTATTCATGTGCTGTACTGCATAATATATGTATCTCCAGAAATGTCCCACTACATGATGTTGCTGGTGATGGGTGCATATTTAACAGTATGTTATGATTTACTTTAATTAGTTTAACGATAAACACAACACTATAATTCTTTTTAAAATATTTTTATTTATTTACAGATGTCATTGGACCAATTAATGATCATGCAACAAGCATTCCAATTCGACGGCGGCAAGTCAGGAATGAAGTCATACAAGAATATTTTAGTTGAATTTTTTTTTTCCTTACATTTATAAATTTGACTTTTATACATTCAGTAACTTTACCCAACCTCTAAAGTATTATTACATTTTTATCTTGTAAACAAACCATTTGTGAATATATAACCATCTCAGTTTTCTTTCCTGATTCTTTCTGACAGATGTAATAGAATCAGGGGATATTCCTTACCTATACATATTATTAAATTCATTGTGTGTAACTCATATTTTTATTTAATTTCCCTTATTTTTAGAATATTGTAAATAAAGGGATAACAGATATCCTTCTCATACTTTTTATTTGGAAAGAGGTTTTATATATATTGTATACGTATACACAATTAAAACACAGGTTTAATGTTATGTTTTTATATAATCTTACAAATATTATTTCACATTTAACTGTAGTAATAATAAACAAATTTGTCTGCATACATTAATAAAACATTATAGATCTATCAAAACAGTAACTATTTGATTAATACAGTAAAACCGCGATATAACGAACCCCGATATAGCGAAAAATGACGTATATCGAAAAAAAAATCGAAATTTAGTCCCTAAAACCAATTTTTCATACAAAAATGCATATATATAACGAAATCCCGTTAATATTTATAACGAAATCATTTTTGTCCCGTACGAAAAAATGCCAATACATTTACGTAAATTTATAACGAAATAAAAAAATGATAAAAGATGAAAATATTATTTCGCACTTACAAAGCCGCGCCGCTGCATCTGCCGTATGCGAACGGTTTAATGGCCTTTTTGGCGTCAAATTTTGGCAATTCAAACTTTTTCTTGGGTTCATAGTAGGTTCATAGTCCCATAAAACCATTTGACATAATTCTTGCGGCGTTCACTTGGACATGTTTTACGTACGCATACGCCTCTAATATGTATTGCAATCCCAGACCCAGACAGCTGGAAAATACAAAAATTAACAGGAATACGCAGAATGTTGCAGTATGTACTTATTGGGAATATCAGTCTCAGTGTAAGGTCTGTAGAGTTAAGTTTGTTCCGTTTTTAACGCGATTATTGCATGACCGAACTGAATATTTACATAAATTCATTTTCGTTTGACAATTGTTTTCGTGTGAACTCGTCAATAATACAAATAATTCTTTAAAATACTTTATGGACTATTTTTTGTGTTTCTATTAACTATTGTTTTCGTGTGTTTACTGCTATGCATACTAGTGTAGTGTAATTTATTATTTAAAGTACATTTCATAATATTTTGTGAAACCTTAAAATGGCTTCAGTACGTGATAATTCCCGCAAAACTTTAACCATGGCACAAAAAATAATGATATTGAAAGACATCGACAACAAAGTGGACAGTAAAGGCAAGATAGCCGTAAAATATGGTATTCCGGTTTCGTTTCTCTCCACAATTTTAAAAAATCGGAAGAAGATTGAAGATGCGTTTGATAGATGTAAGGCGAGCGGTTCCCAACAGCGTGTACGGCCTGCCAAATATGAAGAATTGGAAGAAAAACTGTTCGAGTATTTCTCCCAAATCCGATCAGCGAATATATCTACTTCTGGTTTAATGCTTATTGAGAAAGCAAAGTCGTTGGCTCATCAGATGGGAATTGATTTTAAGGCATCTAATGGGTGGTTAGATCGCTTTAAAAAGCGACACAACATTGTTTGCCTCGCGGTTTGTGGCGATTCCCAAAAAGTTGATGAAGAAGAAGTTTCGAGCTGGATAACAAACAATCGGCATATTTGGGAGAAATACGACGCAAAAAATGTTTATAACATAGATGAAACTGGTGTGTTTTATAACATGATGCCAGATCGGACACTAGCTCTTAAAGGAGAGAGATGTCATGGAGGAAAACGTAGTAAGGAACGCCTGACGGCCGCGTTATGTACAAATATGGACGGATCCGATAAAGTAAAGATCACAGTCATCGGAAAATATAAAAAACCACGATGCTTTAGAGGCCTTACTTTTAGCAGTTTTCCCGCTGTTACTTATTGCCATAATAAAAAAGCGTGGATGACGCGGGAAATATTTAAGAGCTTTGCTATTACGATGCAGAGAAAAATGGCAGCACAAGATCGTAAAATATTGATGATTTTGGATAATTGTTCAGCACATTACGCACCGGAAATTGTTGCGCCAAATATAGAATTTCTGTTCCTACCTCCTAATACTACGAGTGCTCTCCAACCGCTAGATCAGGGAATAATACAGAACTTCAAAAGCCATTACAGAAAAAGTTTATTGCATTCCTGTATTATACAGGTAAACAATGGCTGTTCTGTAGAAAACTTAAGAAAATGGACGGTATTGGATGCATGTCGAGCTATGAGTATAGCATGGCAATCGGTAACATCTACAACAATCGCGAATTGTTTTAAAAAGTGCGGGTTTTCTTCGCTGCCCGTAGATGAAATTGACGCCCCTCAAGCGAGTTTAACAACGGGTGAAAGAATTTTGTTGAGATCTACAAGTTACGATGATTTTATTTCTTACGACCATGAAGTGATAACGTCTGCTTTGTATGTTCCCGCGCCTCGCATTACGGTATCTGAGACGAGTGATGAGGACAAAAATGACACATTGAATGAGGAAAGCAATGAAATCTCATTTGCTTCGTTACCGTCAACTTCCGAAGTTTTTCATGCCTTAGATGTTCTCCAACGATACGTATCGGGAAGACCAGAATTACCGGTGGATGCATTTTCCCACTGCGATGCATTGGCTAAAATAATTATACGAGACAGTGAAAGAAATGTTAAAACTAAACAAGGGAAAATAAACGATTATTTTAAGTGAACAATGTTAAAGATCATTTTTAAGTGAACAATTTTATCGATTATATTTTGAAGTGGTTGCAGCCGTTACCGGTAAGTACCTTCGTAATTTATATACGACTCATTTTATAAAAATGCCACGATTCAACTGTAAAATTTTTATTTTTGAATTATTTTTTATGTTTCATGCCCAAAACTATGTTTGAAGCGGCTCTACATTTAAACACAATTAAAATATTTAACCAAACAACTAAAAATATGTATGTATTCAGTTCCCTATGGCCTTCCTCCTCCTTTGTTTGCAGAATTTGCGATCTTTTTTGAAGCCGCGCAACATTTTTTTGCGACGGCGCGTAACATATATGTAGTAGGATATTTTTTTTTTTTTTTTTTTTTTTTTTTTTTTTTTTTTTTTATTTCGTTATATGTGGGAATTCGTTATAACGAATTTTTATTTTTTGGTCCCTTGGATTTCGTTATATCGCGGTTTTACTGTAACATAAAATAAATATTTAAGTGGAAAGTAGTAAAATCTTTTTCACGTTATCTGTAGAAATAAAAAACAATCAGTCATTACTATAGGGATATAAAACTTTTATCAGTCAAGATGTGTACATAAAATAAATAAAAGTGTTAACTAAGTCAGGCGAACCAGGTCACCTTCGCCCACCTTGGCAATAATTAACCATTAATGTAAACTATACTTAATACAAAGTTGACTATTATTGCGTTTAGAAGTGCAGCGCGGCTTTCCATTTTCTCAGCATGATATGATGCTTGCATCTGCATAGCTCTTTCTGCCATGCAGCTTCTTGTCGTGTAAGCCCGTGGTTGTGGGCGTGAGCGCAGAGATGGCCTCGGTTATTGAACTGAGCTACGTGAGGATCCTGTCAGAATATTGGGTGTTGCAGAACTATATGGCGATGACGTTGCAGAAATATCTGGTGATGCAGAAATATCTGGCGATGGTGAAATGGATGCCCTGCTTTCTCCTTGTATATTCTCTGGTAGGCTAATGTCCGGAGAAATTCCAATCTCTTTTAGCTTTGGATTTCCAGTGATTCCTAGCATCCTTTCGACTGCTAGAAATCTCTCGTCCTCTTCTGAGAGACGTAATGTGGGTGGTCCCCCTACCGTCTTCCTGGAAGTGATTTCTTGCTCTTAACATTCTTCTTCAATACCACATTGTTCTTTGGAATTTCAATCCAGTCCACCATCAGGCTTCTCCGTGCCGACGACATTTTAATTCCGCGGTGTGCCGACATATCTATTTTCTAATGCAAAATATTTATTTTCGTAAAACAAAATATACGTTTTCCTCTGTTTATGTTTTGAAGTAATAACCATAGAAAATATTAGAATTAGGGATGTCAACAAAGAATCGATTTCGCAAAAATACCGACTTTCTTGTTCTATGAGAAGTATTGTTTTCAAATTCCATGCAGGATCCATGACAAGTAGATTAACACTTCAAATATAACCATTTTGCTCTTGTTAGGGTAATTTATTCGATAACATCGAATTCGTTATAGAAAAAATAATGGTTTCACAGGAAACGCCTGCTGTTCTGACTTCTGTATATATACCGCTGCACTAAATTATACCACAGTGGCGGAATGGGCGATTCCTGACTGAGCGTTACTTAGTAAAGAAATATCTAGCATTGCAGGAATGGACGCGTGGATTTCTCCTTGTACCTGGTAGGATAATAGTCAACTTTGTATCAAGTGTAGTCTACATTAAGAAATGATTAATTATTGCCAAGGTGGGCGAAGGTGACCTGGTTCGCCTGACTTAGTTAACGCTTTTATTTATTTTATGTACACATCTTGACTGATAAGTTTTATATTCCTATAGTAATGACTGATTGTTTTTTATTTCTACAGATAACGTGAAAAAGATTTTACTACTTTCCACTTTAATATTTATTTTATGTTATTAATCGAATAGTTACTGTTTGAATAGATCTATAATGTTTTATTAATGTATGCAGACATATTAAACACATAAAAAGGATTTATTGATTATATCTGTCTAATGCAATTTCGATGTGTTTTTCTTTCTGTGTACTATATGCGGAATAATAATATTGGTTATTTTACGGTAAAATTAAAATTTTCATATATTTTTAGAAAAAAAATTGTGTTCTGAATGGGCGTGCATAGATTTTTCACCATATTCAATGTTTAAATAAAGTTCGTACGATTGACCGATGATTATTTATAAAGCATAAATATAAATGGGAACTATTTAATAACAATACGTATTAGAAAGTACAGAGGTGAAAACTGTTCCTTTATTTAATCGCGCATTGTCCCGCATCGGATCGGAATCTAAAAAAATACGTTGATTAACTAAAGACGCTGGATCGTTAAATACCGTTTTATTTTATTTTTGTAAAGTGCCCTTCGTAAAAACAAATTAGCGAATCAACAAATTATATCAGTTGCTAAACCAAAAAGTTTGAATCGTGGTATAAATCAATGAAAATACTTATTAATCATGCGTTTCAGAGAGACAGCTTACTTATTTTAGTAAATCATTAATTCTTGTATATTTATAAGAATATATATATAAGACATTTTAAAAATTATAATCCGTGTTTATTTTTCTAACAGAATAAATAAAATCATGTACTGATGTCGATGCTTGCGAATACACAACCCTTTTTCATGTCTATTTGGTTATCGACCAATCAGAAGCCGACTACACCATAAATAAAATATACAAGTATAGACAACAAACATTAGCAATATTCGCATAACCAATCGTTGAAATTGAACCTTTGGTTTCACGTCACTCAATCGTAGAATACGTCAAAATTGACGAAGTATACAATGTTATACAATAACGGAGTAGATCATGGTTATTGAAATTGATTTGAAATTGAGAATAGACCTGATTATGTAGTGCAGATGAATTATTTTTTTATTGGAAATACATATCCTTAAAGATAAATTATTTTATCAAAAGAATTATACATGACAGACCTGTCCGATTGATACAAATATATTTGTTATAGTCATATAAATGAATAAACACGTATTTTAATATTTTAGACATAAAAATACTGATAACTAAATAATAATAATATTATAAATTATTTTCAGGATGTTCCCGAACTGAGCATTGAATGTGTGGACTCGTTGTGAACTTCCTAAATTGGATGGCAAAAGAGCGGTCGACATACACCAATTCTTTTCTCTTTTCTGCACAAGAACGAATATTGAATATGTGAAAGAACATAAAGTTTTATTTCTAAATTCAGTTTAAAGTGTAATATGTGTGGATCAAATTTTGTTTTGAATATGTGTAAAGAAAAAACAACGATATATGCTCGATGAACAACTAATTATTTAACAGTGAATTTTAATACTTTTGTCATATTTTCATTTATATTTTAATATTAAATATATATGTAATTTATTAAAATGATAAATAAATATTTAAAAAAAAAACAGTTTTTTTTATTACAACCAGAGTATGATTATTATATAATATTAGCATAAATAGTTTTCTCTTGACAAATACAGCTGCTTCAAAAGTTATCAGTATGAATTTATGTCAATTTTTTCCTTATAAATCAGGGAAAAATTGTAATATTTTATAATCATATGTTTATAAACAATAGTTTTTATCATAAACATAACAATTCTTATGTGAGAATTTAACAAATTATTTAATTTTCGCTTGATAATTTCAAATGGCAACACATATGTATTATGAATATTGAAGAAATGGCTATTTTCTGACAGCTTATTACCTAGGGATTTAAGAAAACCAACAATTGTATACTTGTTCTTTTCTATTGATACCTTTCACTCTAGCAATATTTACGTAAAAAATAATGCACTTACATGTTTACTTGATATTGTAAAAGAATTAACTATTAGTCTCATCTTGAAAGGGTATATGCAAAATATCTCGAAATTCAAACTGGAAAAATGAAAGTTGCCTCTTAATGTGATGCTTAAAACAAAAAATATATTAGCCCATCACATCACAACTACGAACACATTACACATCACACTTATATGGCACTAATTAGCATTAATAAAATGATGCCACCGGCCGTTGTAATGGCCAATGCTACCGAATGGCACACTCGCTGTATTTATAGTAAAACACTTGTTTATTAATTTTAATTGATAACTAAAAAATAATATCTTATTCACTTGAATTATTTAGCAACGAAACCGAGAAATATCGCAAACGTACGTTAAAATCTAACTGACAATTTACTCAAATTGGAATGTTCCAGATACTTTTTAACTTCTTGTGTCCTTCTCATCATCAGACTCTACGGTAGTAACAAACATATCGGGAATGTCTAAAAAGTCAGCAGTCTCCACTAACGAAATAAGTCATCTTCCGCCATTTTGTAAAGTAAAAATATAATCAAAAAAGTTTTCGAAAATTTGATAACTGTAAAAATATCAGCACTTTGACGTTGACATGAGAGTATGTGTGTTAAATTTTCAAATTTAAAGAAATTGTGATAATTTTCATATTAAATCTATGGTTTAAAATAAATCTGGCAATGCAAAAGTGAGTGCCAACTGTCAATTTTGTGTGGAGGAAAAATTAAAAAAATTTACACTAGATTTCAGACTTAATTCGTGGTGTTCTTGAGTTGAAACAGATTTCTATGGGGTGCTAATTACAATAAATATTTTTATTGTAGCCCATTTTTCTACTCTGTGTTATATATCCTTAAATATTTACATAATAAATATAATGTTTCAATATTTATTTTGCGTTACAGCTCACAGGGACTTACTTGGACCGCACACGTTTGATGGATATAATTTGTTTCTGCCGAAAAAGTTGGCGAATCAAACCACTAACCTGACTTCACCACATCCAGTGACAGGAACGCCTGTTAATCTGAAGGTATTTTTTTGTTTCCTTTAATCTCTTCCATACGGCATTATAAGAGAACAAATAGGTAATATACTAACTGCTTGTTTAAAATATTTATAATCATTTATTTAATAATTAGTTTTAGATATTGCCATCACGACTAACATCCCAAGTATTTCTATCTTTAAGGGCTTTAATTATGACTTTTCTTCAGGTGATATTCAAAAAATCTCGACAATTTGGGGAGATGAAGCACCTCTACAACATTTTATTTAAGAGGATCATGTCAGAACTGAAGCTGGTGGAGTTTAAAAGGCAGTATTTTGATCCCAAAAATGCCATCTTTGTGCCCCAGTATAAATTGGAAATTTGGCCTGGGTAAGTTAATTTTTCTTTGTTTTCTGTGAAGCTTGTTCCTAATATTTAATGTACATTTCTATAACTTTTGATCATTAAAAAATGATATTTATTTATTCCGACTTATAGTTGTACTTTCGCACCTTCTCGTGCATGCTATGATCATGTTTCAGGGTCTGGTTTTTCTTGTGAGGATATCCCTTATTTTTAATGCCATGGTATATTTCTTACAATCTAAAATCAACTCTTGAAAATCCTTATTACTCATAAATTTATTTAAAAATATAAGTTTTTTTACCATTCCATGTAATTATTGTAAAATTAAATTTACAAAAAAAATACAGTAAAACTGTTAATTCGTAACTCACGGAACCAAAATTTAAAACACAATCCCATTTATGAATAATGGAATGAGAACAATTTTTTTGAAGATAACATTAGAAAGGTAGAAATCAGTATGAAATGTTATTTTCGGGACAAACATTTTTTTAAAAGTGCAAATTACGTAAAATACGAAATATGGGTGCACGAATTATCGGAGTTTTACTGTATATTTTATGAACATACATAAGGATAATCTTGTAATGTAAACATGTCATATTTAAAGATGATAGATTAAAGGAAATGTTTAATTAATTAATAGTATTCTTTTATAATATTTTATTTAATTGAAGCATCGCCATCATAAATGATTTATGTTTTTCTGAGATAATTAAATAAAACATTCAATTGTGGTAAGTTTTTACAGATATTTTAACATGCACAACTTATGAGATGATAAATTTAAAACATATAATTAGAAACAATATTGAAAAAGTTATATTACTTGTAAAGTAATATAAATAATAATTTATTTTACAACATAAAATATTAATGCACATTTCTCATTTTTATTTATTTTCAAATGCAAAAGAAATGACATTTATGTCAGTACTATTGACCACATTGATCTAACAGATCATGGAAGCCATCATTAAAATTAAAATGTTTAAATTAAATATTTAAAATTGTCATAAGAAATAATTTTTACTAAAACCAATGGAATTTCATGCAAACTGTTACTGCATTCACAATGCAAAACTAGGCCATATTTGTAGATCATTAATGGGGTTGCAAGGTTTCATTTCCTTAATCTTATCATAAATTGCATTTTTCCCAATTTTACTAACTTCTGTACTCTGTATGCATTGGAATAATATTGTATTAGTGGCATTTATATGATTTGATTGTCTTCCTGTGTGGTTGTGTCTGGCTGTGCAGTTCCAATTCAGAAACAAACACCATTGTCAAGCGTAGATAATTAATATTATACTAGATATTATTATCCTCAAACCAAGTTTATATTATTTATAAGTATAAAAAGATTACTACCCTCTTCAGGTATGTGAACGCTGTCGATGAATTTGAAGGTGGTGTGATGTTATGCATAGACCCGTCTCACCGGGTCCTCCGCAAGCAGAGCGTCTTGGAGCTGGTGAAAGATCTGATAGCCCACTACAAGGTGGGCTGGGAGCGAGAGCTCAAATCTTATCTCATCGGACAGACTGTGATGACAACATACAACAATAAGTGCTACATGTGAGTGTTTTAGCCGTAGGATTGTACCGATTAGGCCATTATACTCTATACAGTCCTCGACTTACGTGATTAATTCATTCCAAAGGTTTTCATGTAAGTCGAAAAATCGTATAAGTCGAAAAAATTTAATTTGCAAAACCTTTGATATAATATGTGTTAGTTTCAAAGGATAGGTGAAAATAGAATTGACCTACATACATATATTTAATAAAACATTATTTTTAGAAGTTATTATTTATTCAGATATTAGGTAAAACGGAAAGAAATGACATTTTTTCTGGCGCGTCACTTTAAAATTAGTTTGTCAACGGTTGCCGTTGAGTTAGCACGTCGTGGTTGGTATCATTTTAAAGCTCTGTGTGTAATCTTTCCATTTCAAGATATTTTTTATTTTTTTTGCCGTTGTAGAAAAATGGAGAAGCCCGAGATTGAAGAAACACATTTGCGCTATTTTATGCTGTTTTTATTCGATAAAGGTTTAAAACCAAAAGAAGCTACGCAGACCATTTGTGAGATTTACGGTGACGTCTTGAAACTTCGAAAGTGCTTTAGATGGTTTCAAAAGTTCAAAAGTGGTGATAGGGAGTTAAAGGACAAACCAAAAACAGGAAGACCCCTCAAAATCGATGATGACGTCCTAAAATCATTGGTGGAAGCTGATCCTCGTAAAACAGTGAAGGAATTGTCACACGACCTTGGCTTTCCAATAACAACTGTGCAAGATCATCTGAAAAGGTTGGGAAAAAAACACAGGCAAGGAATTTGGGTGCCGCATGATCTCTCTCAAACGGCCTTGGAGCAACGCGTCACCATCTGTGCTTCCCTATTGTCCAGGCATGAAACGGATCCATTTCTCAGAAGGATAATTACCGGGGACGAGAAATGGGTCCTTTACAGTAATACCAGGAGAAAAAAACAATGGCTATCACCAAATCAAGTACCTGTGCCTACCCCTCGGCCAACATTGACGTTAAAAAAAGTTTTGTTGTGTATTTGGTGGGATGTTTCGGGGATAATACATTTTGAATTGTTAAAATTTGGTCAAACAGTTACGGCAGAGCTATACTGTGCCCAACTAGAACGATTAAAAGCAGAGTTATTAAAAAAACGATCTTGTATAGTTTTTTTTTAAAATAAATTTTTTGGTACAGTAAAAAAAATGGCATTTCTTTCCGTTTTACCTAATATATACATACTCATTTCTGCGTACATTTAATTACAAACTACTTATTAAAGTACTGGTCCAGTGTTGTTTACCTTGTAGCCATTTTCTTTTCTTCGTAAATGATAGTTTAGCATGCAATAGCATCATTCTCTGCTTTTGGAACTTTCGCAAATCTTTCTGGATCAGGGTCTTGAGCCTCGAAGCCAGCTAAACCATTTTCGATCATATTTAATAAATATTCAGCCATCTTCTTGGTTTAAAATTGGTTCGCTTGGTCATTTTCTTTCTGTTCTTCTGAAAAGGAGTCTTCTTTTCTCAGGTCCTCGAGTTCTATCACAACCTCGTTGCTCATTTCCATTGAATAACTGTTGATTTTTCATGTTGGACATTTCGACCAGTTCGCTAATAACATTGTCAACTTCAACTTCTTCAGTTTGCATACTATCCTCGGTCAATTTGTGGATGAGTTTACTTCATACGTTACTCATCGTAGATATTGATATTTCATTCCAGGCATCATTAATATTTTTAACGTCTTTATAAATGTTATACTCTTTCCAGAATTGGGTTAACGATTTGTCGTTTTCTCTATCAGTAGCTCTAACTGCCTGCCTAAATGTCTTCCGTAGGTAATACTTTTTGAATGTATGAATTACACCTTGATCCATCGGTTGTATTTGGAGGAAGGAACATTATTTTTACATTTTCAGTATAGTCACAAGGCAGATGACCCGGTGCATTGTCAACTAACATCTGTCATTTTTTTCCAATATATCCCAGTTACGTCCACATTAAAAATTTGTTGGGGCAGGTAATCCCTCATTTTTTATGACTTCTGTTAGACCCTTGATAAAATTCGTAGCTCCCTGTGTCTGCACTGGCAACCTTACCTGTCATTTTGATATTGTGTACTTTATTAAGGGCTTTAAATTTTTGAAACCATCCGTGGCTTGCAGTGAATATATGAGTATCAATACTATCGTCATTTTTACACTTTCGGTCTTCACAAAGACTCAAAGATTTCTCTTGTATGAGCATAAGGCTTATCGGTAAATGTTGTCGCTGCATGTCTTCTATCTATATAGCCATATATTTTTTCCATTTCTTCTATTAATATTCCTCTATTCTTGGTAAGTATCGTAGATTGCATTAGTATTGATTTTTTTACATTATCCATAATTCAAACTTTATCGGGTATAATTGTTCTAATCGTAGAACGACACATTTTATGAGCGCGTGTGATGTCTGCCATCTTTTTACTCTCCTTTTTCGTAAAGTTTTATAATTTTAACTTTGGTCTCCATAGTAATGGCATGTCTTCTTTTATTGTCAATTCAAGAATCACAGTTACATATGTTGGACATGATTAGGGGTTATGTTTTTTTAATGAACATGCAGAAAAAATCCTGAGCATGATACACAAGGAAGAAATCTAAATGAAGACTAAATCGCACAGTGTGGAGAGGAAGGGCGGAGGCAGATGTGTAGGTGTTTTTTCTCCCTTTCTCCCTCTCTCACTATCGCATAAATATAATAGTTTATGTAAACAAACATCGCAGAGAAACAAAGCGCAGCCAAATAAAAAAAACACAATTTTTACATATTACACAAAGTAAATTTTACAAACATCTAATTATATGATTGTACTTTGTTGCATCCTCCATTATACATATTAGTGTCTTTTGCCAGTAAGAAAAAATACCATAGTAGCGAATATGTCAAATGTGTTTTTAATATGACTTGGTTAAGATTAACCTGTTCGGGGCCATGAATGTGCAAATGCGCATTATTTTTGCGCACAAACTGTTTGATCTTAAATACGCATGAAGAATTACGATTCTCAATAGTCACCTATTTGAAATTGTACAGTTATCTATGGACAATGATCCTAAGCTCTCACAATATTTTTGAAATTTTGAAATTTCTTAAAATCTAATTTATCGATGCGCTTTATTTGACAGCTGCCGGAGGTCGCTAGGGTTGGCAGTTGAGAGGTTTTTTAAAGGGGATTTCTTGAATCGTCCAATTTAGTTTCCTTTGTTTTCATTGGCATGATTTTTTGCTTGAATTTGTTTCCGATTATATTCGATTAAGTAAACTAATTAGATATTGTAGCGTAGTCGACAGTATTAAAGGACGGTTTGTGTATGTTGTATACAAAAGGTGTGGTACAGAAATGTGCAATATTTTATCTTCGTTACCTACCCACTATAGAGAAATGGCACAGTATTAAGATAGGTAGCCTTTATATGTGAGTACCTGTAAAAATATTATTTTTAATCTACAACTTAATAATAATAATTGGGATCATAATAGGCCCTTTTAAAGCCATTTACCATAATCTCCACGTTATCCAAGGTTGGATTTGTTGCCGATTGTCAAAGACACCCTTCCCACCCTCTGAAGCATACACGTGTTCACGCCTTTAAAAACGGGTCTTATACAACAATACAGTTTGTTCAAGAAAACGTTTTCCTTTATAATCAGTAAAAGACGTCTAATTTATGAAATTTGCTACTAATGTTGTGAATAAGTTTAATATTAAGTCATACCGTGGGTAAAATATGCTTGAAAGCGTGGACTAGACATCATTACAGCCGCTGTAGATCGGCGATCTGAATTTAATAATGAATATAAAAAATACACATTATTAGGATCGATATAAATATTATTTAGTAAGAAATTATTGTGTTTTGGATATCAAACTTGATTTTAAATAGTAGCTGAAGCCTCAAAGAATGTAAATAAATACAATGTATTATTTTAAAACATATGTTTTCACAAAAACAAAGTATTTTAAAAACGTTGAAAATTGATGCTGCAAATTGAATGGTTTATAACTCTATTAATTTTTAACATTTTGCTAATTTGGTTTCCAACAGATTTGTCTCCGTAATCTTGGCTTCAAGTTTATAAGAAAATATATTTTGTTTCTGCAATAATTTAGCACATTCACACAATTTTGTAGTACGCGGAAAATACGTGTAATGGTCGTGGTCTTTCTTATAATGCTTGTATTGTCTTAATTATGGCAAATAACATTCAGTTTATTAGTTTTAAATGAGTATAAAGGTCCCATCTAAGTAATAGTTTAAAAAAAAGTTAAATCTAGTGTATAACTTCTGATATAAATGAATAATAAAAACCCATATTTACGGAAAAAAACGTGTAAATTTGACTTATCATTAAAAGTAGTGGCTTAATTATTATCCATTTGCTTATCTGTTGAAACAATAAAACTAAATAGATTATTCTGAGTTTTCTTTATGTAGAAAATCTTCCTTTGTTTGCAGAATGCCTCACTAAATTATATCCCATATTAAGCTGACAATGGATGTCTTGTTTACAGAATTTACAAACTTTTTAAAGCCGCGCTACATTTATTTCTACGGCGCGCGCGAAATATTCATATATTAGAGAAAAATGTGGGAATTGATTTATTTATTTTTTGGTCCCTTGGATTTTGCAATAACCGAGGTTTTACTGTATTTGAATCATGTCACAAGTTGGATATTTATTTAATAGTTGGAGTTTTTGCTAAATAATTGAATTATTTATGTTTTATTCATTATTTTATGCACTTTCCTTCAAAGATGATTGCTGGTTTGGAAATAAAATGTAATGGTGTCGTTTTAGGATTGACGATATAGATTTCACCCAGAATCCCTTGAGTACATTTTCGGGGAAGGACGGTGACATTACTTTTATGGACTATTATAAAACAAACTATGGCATTGAAGTCACGGACATAAATCAACCGCTACTTATTAATAGGTATGTTAATGTGCAGCAAAAACCGCTTTTGACTGTGCGAATGTGGCAGGAAGTCTTCCCATACTTATGGTACAAATCAAAATTTGTTTAGGAATTTTCACATTGCACCTGATTCATTTTTTTTTTAAATTGTGTGATACGTGTGAATATTTTATTTTGTCACAAATTTAAGTGACTCCAATCTGATTATTTGAATATCATTTTAGATTAATTAATTTTGGCAACATTTTACCTCAATTTATTTTTTAATCTCAGTTAGTAGTAAGGTTCAGAAAATAAGTTTTTAGTCAAATACAAAGATTATTTAAATTGTTAGTTATTTTAGTATGCGGCTTAGATTTGTAATTTTTTAGAAAAGAGAAACGAGACAACATTTCAAATCAACCGCAGACCTTCATGATCGCCCTCATCCCAGAGTTCTGCAACCTGACAGGGATATCCGATGAGATGAGAAGTGACTTCAATCTCATGAAGGAAATGGCCAAGTACACCAGGATCACGCCCAACCAGAGATACTATGCCATCAAAAAGGTATGCTCATCAATTGTAACACTCTTGTGATTTCACTGAAAACATGCACATTGAGGAATTATGATAAATTTATATTTAACATATTTGGCGCTCAATATTCTTACTCTGGACTTTCATGATAGTTTCACAAGTGCATTGAATCACGCATGTGCTATACCTTTTTGTTTGCTACTTTCGGTTCTGCCGCCGCCACCAATATTATTAACTGTGTGTTGGATGTGTGCACCATCTATTTTAAATTAAATATATTAATTAGAAAGATATACATATAAAAATCAATTTTATCGACAAATATTGTTGCGCCACCAGGATTCGAACCTGGATCCCTTTCCGAACCGAGGAAGGTGCATTATCCAACGTAAAAATAAGGTAGATGGCTCTTTCAAATAATGGAACGATTAAATGTATTAATATCAAAAAAGTAAAATATAGGTTCGAAAATTTGTCGCTGTAGCATAGTTGGATAATGCACCTTCCCTGGTTTGGAAAGAGATCCAGGTTCGAATCCCGGTGGTGCAACAACAATATTTTTCGATAAAACTGATTTTATATGTATATCTTTCTAATTAACATATTCACTGCGGCATATAGAATGATACAATTGGTGAGGTGCTGCAAAAATGAAGGATTTTTAAAATGTTACTAAATCACTAGAAATGTAAAATAACTCATAATTGCGCCTAATGTTTATTACTGATTACATTGAGCAGAAATGCCGCATACGCAAGTAGGTAGGTAGGTATATTGCGTAATCCAACGGAGATGTTACTACGTCACCCGTCATAATGACGAGTTTATACTTGCCATTACTTTACCTCCATCTCTTGAAAAATGTAAAAAAGTTGCTACTTTATTTTTTGCACATAATCATTTTGAATGAAAAGTCTGGTGTCCTCCCTATGTTTCCGAGAGTAACTTTATATTTTATAATGTTGTTTCTAAATATAATAATAGGATTATTATATTTGGTGAACACACCAAGTTATAACAGTCAATATAAAATAATAAGAAGTGGTCAGTTCTAGATAGCATTGGCAATAAAATAATACAAATAAATAATAAACCTATATGAATTTGCTTGAAAAGAATTACTCACAATTATCTTTGTACATTTTATAATACTATTTCTAAACATAATAGCATTATTATATTGCGTGGAAAATATGAATAATAAAAAGGGATCAGATCTAGACAGCATGGGCAATAAAATAATATAAATAAAGTAAGCTAATGACAAAACTTTCACCAGGTAATACCAATTTTCTTGAAAAGAATTACCCACAATTATTTATGTACATTTTATAATGCTATTTCTAAACAGAATAGGATTATTGTATTGCAAAGATACACCAAGTTATAGTTAATAGTAAATAGAAAATATGAATAATAAAAAGGGTCAGTTACAGGTAGCATTGTCAATAAAATAATATAAATATGTAAGGCTAATAACAAAATCTTCCTTAGATTGAAAAGAATTACCCATGATTATCTTTGTAGAAAACTAATTAGCCTTTGGAATAAATAGGTACAATGACTCAAAATTTGTATTTAAGATATAAATTGATACAACAAAATATACCCACTATTGTTATTATTATAAGTTATTGGTATTGTGGTCAATTCTAAAACATGGTTCTAAACAAAAGCCAGGACATTCTGGGCATTCCTTGCAGCAAAAAATGGAATCTTTTCGATGGTGTCTCTCTTCCCAGCAATATTTACATTGCCTTCGTTTAGTTTTACCTTTATCGTTTTTTTCACACATCGCTAGGAGATGTCTTATATTTGGTGCCGATGGACGAGGAATACAGATATATGGAGGACCGAGTAAATTATCAATAACTGCCAGTCTAAAGTCATACAAACTCTTTTTTATTTCGCTTTGGGAATTGTGAAGGTAATATGCGTTTAGAAGTATTGAATGGAAAATATGAATCCCCAGTTTCTTATACCACCTTAGTGTCTTTCGTCGGTATGGATAATAAGCCAACATCTGATCGTGGTAATCCACGCCACCCATATATTTATTATATTCGACAATCATTTTTGGTTTTAAAACTTCTCTACCGCGACGATTAGTTATTTTTGTCGTTTGGGCATCAAATTGGCATTGGAATGGGCAAAATGGAAGGATCGCCGGGAATTTCTCGCCGATCCTTCCATTTTGATACGCATATCCCTTGATTTGTATACTGGCTTACAATATCTCCAGCTCTCAATTTTATTTTCGGTGACTTCCTTCGGGTTTTCTTTTCTATTTGCTCGCAACGTTCCAGTGGCGTATGTTTTTTCAGAAAGTAAATGTTCTGTCAAAGGAACACTGTTATAAAAATTGTCCATATACAAACTATGGCCGAATCCAGTTTTCCCCTCCATTAGTTTCTTGACAACTTTACTGGTATGGCCATGTCCACCCAATTCAGTGTCTGCAGCACCGCCGTAAATAATTATTTTTAGAGCTATTCCTTTAGATTACCCTAATATTTATAACTTTACGCCGTATTTGGCTCTTTTGCCCTTCATATATTGGCGAAAAATAAGTCTTGCTCTCCATAGGATCAACGACTCGTCGATGATGAGGGGTTGAATTTTTCCTAACCTTGACGAATCTTTCTCATTACTATTGAAATGTAGTGCCCTTAGAGTTATCAAAAATCTATCTCGGGACAAATATTGAGAAAAAGTCATCAAGTTGAAGAGATGGTGTGTTTTCCAATAATCGTTGATGTGATTTATACGTAGTCTCCATATGGAATATAAGCCCTAAAAATGTCTTCAACTCGTTTACAGTGAATTCTTTCCATTTGGTAATCCTACTATTATCTCCTTCAGATATAGATAAAACATCTACCGCGTACCCATTTGTTTCTTTTACAATCATTTAGTAAAAGTCAGTGTTTGCGATTGCATTAAAAAAGTCTATGGGCTCTCTTCCTGGCATGTCGATATTTATACCTGGATTTCCAATAAATGGAATACTGGCTGACGATTTCGGTGAATTAGACCATTCTCTTGATTGTTGACTTGTACTCGTCGATGCTGAAGGTTGGTCCTCAGGCGCCGCTGGTTCTGAGTCTGTAAAGATTTCACATTCGGAATCGGATTCGCTGTCCATTGTGATTTCATCAATGCTGTCGTCCAGTCTCAACCTTTTAGAAGATGATGGCTGATCTATTTTTTTATTATTTAACTTCACTCGGTAAATTTAAAATAAAATTTTCAAAATATAGATTGATTGGAAAAGAAAAACACAAAATATCACTACACAATTTATAAAACAAGTAATCACGATAAAAACAATTATAAATTCACTTTGTCTATATAAATGCAAGAATAATAATTGTGCCTACAAAATATACTTCACTAAGTTTAAAAAATAAAGGTTCAGAGTTTTATAAAATGTTATGAAATATAATTCAGTGTAGAAAAATAGTTACTGTTTTGTGTAAACGTACCATTACAATACCGATATATAATATAAATGATTTCGACCGAATTGTACGATGTATGGATGTATACTAAACTGATGTTGTGTGCTAAGATCCTTATATAGGATATTCAACGATGGCAATACATTTTAGCTATAGAAATAGGGGTGCCCGCGCCAGGCGTGGGGAACGCACCTAGCGAAACTCTGTATGCCCGCGCTAGGCGCGGGCACAGCATTGGATGTGTTAATATATTTAATTCATATTTAAAATATCACAGATCTATGTTCTGAATAATTATAACTTCACAATAAGAATGTGTTCTCTTAATATTTTTAACTAATCCACATGAGGCAATGTTGTCTTTCAAATAATTTGTATCTCTCATTTTACTTATTTGTGGTAATATAGTAATGAGACAATGGTTTGACTAGTCTACTGTACAGCTTTTCCGGGTCACCGTAAATAATATCATAATAGCCAACGTACATTGAACAGATAGGGCACAAGAAGAAGAAAGTAATATAATGCCATTAAAATTAATATTATTATTATTAACACTTCTTGTGCGGGTCGGGTAGTTCTACCCGCGCGCCTGACTGGTGCTCAACGGCGGGACGGGTAGTTCTACCTTTTCAGCTGACTACTTTAAAGGCAGGAAAGGTAGAACTACCCGATTTGTTTATATGAGTGTTGTATACCAATCTCTTGGTAAAGGTCCAAACTACATGTATATAAATAAAAAATCCCGATATATGTCCGATGTATCCTTTTGTCTTTGTGTCTATTACGTAGTATAATAATTATGCGCAGCTCTTACGAGAGCTTGTCTGTACATGAATATTTAAACAAAAATACACTAAATTTAATGATTTTATAAAAAGGAATATGTCAATACATGCTTTAAGTTCTACAGAGTAAGAAATTGGTAAAGAAATTTTAAGAAATCACCCAATTACTGAATAAATTAGTGAGCGCACGAAGTTTCTGTCCAGTAGATAAGCGGTATATTTTTTATGACTAATGAAGGTACATTATGGTAAAATTATATTTGTCTCTGTCTTGTACTTGATTATTCATTCACAAATGAGTGAGAATGCACGATTTCACTATAGCGATCAAAATGAATTTATTTTGTTGCATTTAAAGTGTGTAACCCAATGTAGGTTTACGGGCCGTCCACCGTAATAAATCATCTCAAGTGGATCTCAATATTTGTATTTCTGAAATTCACCAAGTCACTTCTAATTTTAGTTTTTAAATACAGTGTTATAAAACGGGCGTGTTGTTATTTAGCGGAATATAATTATATTACTTCTTTTTAAACTCGAAAAAATGACTTCAGAAAATTATCAAAGTGATGAGGAAATATTCGCGGATAATTTATCTGATCTTTCTAGCGATTATTTGCCTGAATTTGACAGTGATAGTTACGGCACAAGTGAGAGTGAAGAGTTCCCTCGCAGGAGGAGGGTGCCAGTGATGCCCTTACAATTCAGTGATTCTGAAGAAAGTGATGCGGAGGAAGAGGAAGTTACGGAATGGTCTGAAATAGACAATCCACCTAATATTGAACCATTTTTAGGTCACGTTGGTGTTCGTGTACCACCAAGCGATCCCGAAAACATAATGGACGTAGTAAAACTGTTCATCGGAGATGATTTACTTGAGATGATGATAGAGGAAAGCCATCGATACCGCACACAAAACGAATCACGGATCAAAAAAATGAAGAAATCCATCAAATGGAAGTTCATAAGTCTTGTAGAGATGAAAAAAATTTTAGGACTGATTTTGCTTATGGGACAAGTTTGAAAAGACAAGAGATGATTATCGGTCAACAGATCCGTGTATCAAAACACCTATTTATTCAAAAATAATGAGTCGTGATCGTTTTAGACAGATATGGCAATCGTGGCACTTTTCTAATAATGAGAACATCGCGAATCCCAGCGATCGACTTGAAAAAATTAGACCAATTGTGACATACCTTATACCAAAATTTTCTTCTGTCTACAACCCTCAAAGGGAACTATCTCTGGATGAAAGTATTGTACCGTGGCGGGGAAGACTTTTATTTAAAGTGTATAATGCGTCAAAAATAATAAAATATGGGGTTCTTGTGCGTATGGTTAGTGAAGCAACTACGGGATACATTTGCAACCTCGAAATTTACAGCGGAAAAGGAAGACGATTATTAGAGACTATTCATTCGCTTCTCGGTCCATATTTAAATTTGTGTCATCATGTATACATGGATAATTATTATAATAGTGTGCAAACTAGTGAAGTACTCCTACAACATAAAATAAGAACGTGCGGAACAATGAGAATAAACCGAGGTTTTCCAAAATGTTTTAAAACGGCGAATCTTAGTGTAGGCCAAAGTATTTTTCGTCGACGAAAAGATGTATTGTTGCAACATTGGAAATCTAAGAAAGATGTTCGAATGATCTCAACAATACATTTGTCTACTATCCTAGAAAGCCACAACATCGATTGGACTACAAGACAACGTATTTGGAAACCTCAGTGTGTAATAGAATATAACAAATATATGAAAGGCGTTGATCGTGCAGATCAGTATTTATCGTATTTCTCTGTATTACGAAAAACAAAAAAATGGACCAAGAGAGTTATGATGTTTTTGTTAAATTGTGCCTTATTTAATTCTTTTAAAGTGTACAAAACATTAAATCCAACCAAAAGACTAACATATAAACAGTTTTTGCGCGCCGTTGGAAAATGTTGGATAGCCGACCATGCTTGTGGAACTGACATAAATTTGGAGGAACCGGGACCATCATCTCAATTACCGAGAAATGTAGTCAAAAGCGATCCTCCAGGGAGGTTATCACTCGACATGAAAAAACATCGAGCGATTAAAATTGTTACCGGCGGTAAAAAAAAATATCCACAAAGACAGTGTCGTGTGTGTTCTGTACACAAAAAGAAAAGTTTTACTAGTTATATGTGTACATTTTGTGACGTACCCCTTCACAGGGGTGAATGTTTTTATAAATACCATACTTTATCTAGATATTAGAATGATAGTTTTTATGTGAACTTTTATATCATAGTGAACATGCTGTAAATATGTGATTGCCTCAATGTACTTACAAAAATATAAGCGATTTGTTTCTAAAAAGTATACAATATTGAGGACCATACTATGGTAAGTGAGTATTCCAAATTTCATTAGAAAATTACTAACAGTTTGGAAGATAGAACGTTTTTTATAAAGTTAGATTTTTTATCACATTCTGATTGTTTTCGCCCGCTACACGTACTTGTGACCCAAGAGCGGCACCCCGCACAAAAAGTGTTAATTATAAATTATAATAATTATCATTCCACCATGAATTAATACAAAAACTCTAGATATTCTTTATAAAAGACTAAAGTCTATGGGCTATACCAAATTCAAAAGCGGGATGAATATTTTCAGTATGTGGAGAATGTAAACAATAACCCGGTAGCCAAGCAGATGCTATCCAACTGGGGCCTGAGCATTCAGCCAGAAACGGTGGAGCTGAATGCGCGAACACTGCTGCCTGAACAGATAATATTCGGAGATAACCGGAAGGTGGCGGGGTCTCTCAACGCCGACTGGAGCCGCGATGCCACCTCCAGCAAGGCTATCCAGCCCATAGATATTGAGCACTGGGCCATTCTTCACACCAAGAAAGACACCCCCTGCACCAAGGTGAGAAAATAGTGATGACTTGCAGTTTATATATATTCATTATCCTAATTTATATGAAGTATATACCTAGTGCCATCTTTTCTGAGCTCCGCTGTATTTTCGACCTTTTAATTAATGTTTCAGATCTGATATCACCCAAGATTCCGAAAGACTGAATATCTCGGAACTTTTTAAAGTGAACAAACTTTGATTTGATTTAGTGATTGTGCTTTTTCAAAATTATTTAATTTCTTGATTCGTGGAAAAATAGAGGTTCCACTGTATGTACTTAGTTTTTTAGAAACACTATCATATCTAAAGAAATGAAGTAATAATATCACATTTAATGCAGGGTTTCATCGATACCCTTCGGCGCAACGGCCCACCAATGGGCATCAAGGTGTCCCCTCCGCAGATCATCTGCCTCCAGTCGGACAAACCGGAAGCATACAGCGTGGCCCTCAAGTCTGTCATCACGCCACGCCTTCAGATCGTGGTCTGCATCTGTCCCACGGCCAGAGACGATCGCTACACTGCCATAAAAAAAACATGCTGTGTGGAAAATCCGATTCCGTCTCAGGTTTGAAACATTAATCTAGTAAACTTATATGTCACTCTCGTTCCCATAATCGATTATGTTTCCTCGTCTACATCTGTGACTTCTGGATGCCGGCTTCGGCTTCAGTAGTGTAATTATGGCTGTTTAGGGCCGGTTGCGTGATAAGTAGTAACATTTTACTAACGCCCATAGTAAAAATCCTTTGCGGGTTGGGTTGTTGATACATCAAATTTACTACTGTTAAAGCATAGATGGAGATGTCTAGGTGCGACAAATAGTCATGAAATATGCTTTATTTTATGCATTATTTAGAGATTTTTTTCACCTAGGCATTCGAAACTGTCACTTTAGTGGTAAAATTTTGGGATATTGAATGATTAATTGTCATATACTGCAACTTTCAAAGTGTCAATGTGTCAGATGACTTTTGAAACAGCTGTGAAAAGTCTGCAATATTCAACTATCGATTCTCGTTTTTACTATTGAATATCGGATAGTAAAATGAGTTTACTATGGGATGTCCTTTCGAGATGTAAATATTTTTTTACTAACGATCAAACATTTCGTATTTGCAAAAAAATTTACTTTAGTAACTTTTTTACTATAGTAAATCAAACATAGTTTTGGGCATGAAACATAAAAAATAATTCAAAAATAAAAATTTTACAGTTGAATCGTGGCATTTTTATAAAATGAGTCGTATATAAATTACGAAGGTACTTACCGGTAACGGCTGCAACCACTTCAAAATATAATCGATAAAATTGTTCACTTAAAAATGATCTTTAACATTGTTCACTTAAAATAATCGTTTATTTTCCCTTGTTTAGTTTTAACATTTCTTTCACTGTCTCGTATAATTATTTTAGCCAATGCATCGCAGTGGGAAAATGCATCCACCGGTAATTCTGGTCTTCCCGATACGTATCGTTGGAGAACATCTAAGGCATGAAAAACTTCGGAAGTTGACGGTAACGAAGCAAATGAGATTTCATTGCTTTCCTCATTCAATGTGTCATTTTTGTCCTCATCACTCGTCTCAGATACCGTAATGCGAGGCGCGGGAACATACAAAGCAGACGTTATCACTTCATGGTCGTAAGAAATAAAATCATCGTAACTTGTAGATCTCAACAAAATTCTTTCACCCGTTGTTAAACTCGCTTGAGGGGCGTCAATTTCATCTACGGGCAGCGAAGAAAACCCGCACTTTTTAAAACAATTCGCGATTGTTGTAGATGTTACCGATTGCCATGCTATACTCATAGCTCGACATGCATCCAATACCGTCCATTTTCTTAAGTTTTCTACAGAACAGCCATTGTTTACCTGTATAATACAGGAATGCAATAAACTTTTTCTGTAATGGCTTTTGAAGTTCTGTATTATTCCCTGATCTAGCGGTTGGAGAGCACTCGTAGTATTAGGAGGTAGGAACAGAAATTCTATATTTGGCGCAACAATTTCCGGTGCGTAATGTGCTGAACAATTATCCAAAATCATCAATATTTTACGATCTTGTGCTGCCATTTTTCTCTGCATCGTAATAGCAAAGCTCTTAAATATTTCCCGCGTCATCCACGCTTTTTTATTATGGCAATAAGTAACAGCGGGAAAACTGCTAAAAGTAAGGCCTCTAAAGCATCGTGGTTTTTTATATTTTCCGATGACTGTGATCTTTACTTTATCGGATCCGTCCATATTTGTACATAACGCGGCCGTCAGGCGTTCCTTACTACGTTTTCCTCCATGACATCTCTCTCCTTTAAGAGCTAGTGTCCGATCTGGCATCATGTTATAAAACACACCAGTTTCATCTATGTTATAAACATTTTTTGCGTCGTATTTCTCCCAAATATGCCGATTGTTTGTTATCCAGCTCGAAACTTCTTCTTCATCAACTTTTTGGGAATCGCCACAAACCGCGAGGCAAACAATGTTGTGTCGCTTTTTAAAGCGATCTAACCACCCATTAGATGCCTTAAAATCAATTCCCATCTGATGAGCCAACGACTTTGCTTTCTCAATAAGCATTAAACCAGAAGTAGATATATTCGCTGATCGGATTTGGGAGAAATACTCGAACAGTTTTTCTTCCAATTCTTCATATTTGGCAGGCCGTACACGCTGTTGGGAACCGCTCGCCTTACATCTATCAAACGCATCTTCAATCTTCTTCCGATTTTTTAAAATTGTGGAGAGAGACGAAACCGGAATACCATATTTTACGGCTATCTTGCCTTTACTGTCCACTTTGTTGTCGATGTCTTTCAATATCATTATTTTTTGTGCCATGGTTAAAGTTTTGCGGGAATTATCACGTACTGAAGCCATTTTAAGGTTTCACAAAATATTATGAAATGTACTTTAAATAATAAATTACACTACACTAGTATGCATAGCAGTAAACACACGAAAACAATAGTTAATAGAAACACAAAAAATAGTCCATAAAGTATTTTAAAGAATTATTTGTATTATTGACGAGTTCACACGAAAACAATTGTCAAACGAAAATGAATTTATGTAAATATTCAGTTCGGTCATGCAATAATCGCGTTAAAAACGGAACAAACTTAACTCTACAGACCTTACACTGAGACTGATATTCCCAATAAGTACATAGTAAATTTAAACTACTGATTACACAACCGGCCCTTAGTGATTGATTAAATGGCCAGGTCTGTGAGCCCTGTCATATCTATGTCTCATGGTCATATCACGTTGCATCTTTGATCGCAGATTTTTCATTATCTATGGTAGAACTGTCAAATATATGACATGAATGTTTTGTTTGTATTTTTCAATAATATCTTTAAGTGGATATATATATTCTTGCTGCCAAGACCCGCGGGTGGCTATTGTGGCCGCGAAGCTGCCCATAATAGTTGCTATGTGGCCCATCTATATTTCATCTAAAGCAGTATAATAAGGATACACTATTGTTAAAGCAATATAATAAGGGATTTCCGCATTGACATAGATTTTACTTAAGTCCTGACAGCTGCGCGGTCACCAATGGCCACATAGCTGCCCGCGGGGCCTAGCAGCAAGCAATCTGATATTCTTATTCTGCTTATCTGCTAGTTCTTAATTATTGGCTCATCCATAAAAAATGCAGTTTTTTTATACTTCTTTTATTTTTCAAAATTAAAATAAACAAAATTATTTTTTAATCTAAAATATACTCTCCTTCATTTTCTACAATGCTATTCCATCTATCTGGTAGACTTGCAAGGACCCTCTTCCAAAGTTCACTTGTCCGTGATGAAAAATTCTCCTTCAGTACTGTTCTAACCTCGTCTACAGAATTCATATTTTTTCCATCCAAATGATTTTGAAGACTGCGGAATTATTGATAATCAGATGGGTAATGTCCGGCGAATACCTGTTAATAGTGACGTGGAATTTAAATTGCCAGAGATGTGATAAGCCCATTGAAGACAATACTGAATTGAATGTCGATGAAGATAATATTGAATCGGCAAATATTGAGGAAGATAATATTGGTTCAACTAGTGGTGTTGAATGAAGACCTGTATTTCATTGGGACAGTCTTTCATTTTTACCGCAAGTGCACAATTTCGATTCCTCTTTTTCTGGCACTAAATTGTGCACCGATGAAAGTATGCAAGAGGTAGATTTAAAAAAAAATTTATCCATCAAACATTAGTTGAGCTAATCGTTACTGAAACTAACCGACAATATAAATGCATAAGAAACAAAATTTCCTCAATAAGCTACAAAATGCAACAATGGGTCGACACAACTGCCGATGAAATTTATATTTCTCTGGGTCTCTGCGTACTGATAGCAAGAAATTCTAAGAACACCATCGAAGAGCATTGGTTAACGGATATTTTTATTACATTTACCAAATTTTTTCGATGTAATGCCAAGAAACCGAATCCAAATTTTCTAGGAATGCTCCACTTCTGCAATAATGAGGAACAGCAGCCTAGAGATAGGCTTTTTAAAATAAAAGCAATAGTCGACATGATTACGATCACTTTTTAAGAACAAATGTATCCATATATGAATGTATGCATAGTTGAAAGTTTAATATTATTCAAAGGTCGCCTTATGTTCAAACTATTTATTCCCACAAAAACAAGTCGTTTTGGGATAAAGCTATTTGTGATTGTACTACGGAATATGTTTTCAATTTTATTATTTATACAGAAGCTACACTATTTATACACAACAGAAATTGGGAATATCTGGAAGTATCATTATGACTGATGGATCCATACCTAAATTACGGCTATGCTTTGTTCGTAGACAATTGGTATACAACCCCATTATTATTTCAATCACTTTTTGATAAAAAAAACAAATACATGCGGGGGACTGTCTGGAAAAATAGGAAACATGCCAGAGTTTGAAAAAATACTAAAAACGGGGGAAATAGAAGCTTACCACACAGACTCTATGGTCGCGCAAGTATGGAAGGACAAGAGAGATGTTGCAATGGTTACGACTCTTCACCTAAACACACTTGCAGAGACCAGTAAAATACACTACACCACAAATGAACCAATTTTGAAACCCGAGAGCATAAATGATTACAACAAAAATATGGAAGTATTCGATAAGTGTGACATGGTCATATCATCAGTTCATTCTTCAAGTAAAACAATGAGATGGTACAAGAAGATTTTTTGTTTTAGTGATTTTAGTGAAGAAAACATTATTTTTTCGAAAAACATAGTGTTTTGGTGAGTTTTCACATTTTTAAATCAAGACTTTATAATTAATTAATTTTCATTCAATATTATTAATGAGAAAATGCCAAGCGTACGGGTACTATGTAGGTTTTGCATGGATGGCAGGAAAAAGGTTAAAAGCACACCAAAAATGTGTTTTATAAATACGCAACAGTTTGGTATGGATTTAAAAGTTCAAAGTGAACTAAAACTTTCATATCCCACCAAACAGATAACAACACCTTGCGTGAATGAAGACCTTCAATCTGGGGTTCCTTTCCCTACCCACTGCCTTCGGCGCTTGACATTTTTATAGAGAACCCATTTCTCGTTACCAATCACCATTCGGTCCAAAAAAGGTTCATTCCTGAAACGTGACATCAAAGAAGAGCACACATTCACTCTCTGCACACGATTAGACTGTTTGTGAGGAACCCATTGACCCAATTTGATGACTTTTCCAATGACACGCAGGTGTCAATGAATAGTTGAATGACCAAAGCCAAACTTCTCTGCTAGTTCCTCAACAGTTACGATGGGATGTTGTTCTACCAGGGTTTACAGGATGTCCTCATCAAGCTCTACAGGTCTTCCAGGATGAGCCTCGTTTTCTAGGCTATAGTTTCCGGCTCGGAATTTCTGAAATCACCGTAGACACTGGTTTACGCTTGTTGTCCGATCCCCTTATACTGCATTAATATTCATCACACTTTCCGTTGCATTGTTGCCTTTATTGAACTCTTAAAGCAAAATATGCCGAATATGCTCATTTGTCACTTCCATTATAGCTTTTAAAAAATTACTCTTCAAACCTTGTACTAAGAATAAATTCAAGTACAACAAACAAATAAAAACTAAGTAGTCATTTTACCTGATGCACATATTTTATCCCGCTCCCCTCCCACTTTTAGTTCATGTAATTGAAAAAACCGCATTATTTATGAAGGGATGACCATGTCAAATTTAGGATTACTATTAGTAGAGTGGAATTTTGGATTACAAACAAAATCCCTGCCAAAAAAAACACCTAACATCCCAAATTACTTTTTTCTTAATTCAAATTTTTCTGGTGGTGTCTTGAGATTCGAGATATCCATGTTCTACTTACTGTATATGGATCGATTGATTAAAATCTCGGCTTTCTTTGCTTATGCATGAGACATATTCTGTTGCTTGTTAATAAGTAACCAGCATATAAAGTAGCATTGAAATATTGATGTGCCATCTTAAAATTTGTTTTTCAGGTAATAAACTCGCGCACACTGTTTAACAAGGAGAAGCTGCGGTCCGTAGTCCAGAAGATCGCCCTGCAGATGAACTGCAAGCTGGGCGGAACCCTTTGGGCGCTCAACATGCCGTACAAGAACACCATGGTCATAGGCATCGATGTCTATCATGGGACCGGTCATGCTTCCTGTGCAGGTAACCCAGGCTACTATTATTTCCCTAAAGCAGATGTCCAACTGTGATTCTATACTTTTCACACCAAAAAACGGTGTAAAAGTGAAGAAATTAAATAAAAACCCTCAATACATAAATAATTTGGTTTCATATACAGTGGTGCCTTGACGAGTTTAATTCGTTCTGTGACAGAACTCGTAACTCCAATTACTTATATGTCAAATCAATTTCCGTATTGAAATGAGTTTTGCCTTGGTTGACGAGTTCCTATTAGCTATAATTATATTTAAAGCGCCGTTCACTTTGTTTCCTGCAGTCACCCTCCTATCCACATCTTTCTCAGCCTTTCCATTTCTATCAAACATACTTCCCAAATACACAAACTCATCTACTTGTTCCAAACATTCATTACCTACAAGTATTTTGCACGTTGTCTTGCTTTCTTCTCGAATACCATCACATTCAACTTGTTGACATTCACTATCCTTGCATACATCGTACATTCTACTCACTAGCCTCTGTAGTTCTTGTTCATTACAGTAAAACCGCGATATAACGAAACCCGATATAGCGAAAAATGACGTATATCGAAAAAAAAATCAAAATTTAGTCCCTAAAACCAATTTTTCATACAAAAATGCATTTATATAACGAAATCCCGTTAATATTTATAACAAAATCATTTTTGTCCCGTACGAAAAAATGCCAATATATTTACGTAAATTTATAACGAAATAAAAAAATGTTAAAAGATGAAAATATTATTTCGCACTTACAAAGCCGCGCCACTGCATCTGCCGTATGCGAACGGTTTTATGGCCTTTTCGGCGGTGCGCGGCGGTCTGCCGACAAGGTAGTAAAACAATTCAAACTTCTTCTTGGGTTCATAGTATCATATTTTGAAGTGGTTGCCGCCGTTACCGGTAAGTACCTTCGTAATTTATATACGACTCATTTTATAAAAATGCCGCGATTCAACTGTCAAATTTTTATTTTTGAATTATTTTTTATGTTTCATGCTCAAAACTATGTTTGAAGCGGCTCTACATTGAAACACAATTAAAATATTGTTTTGTGTTTGCAATATTCTGGAATTTACAAAAATATCTTCCAATTGGCGTTGAATAGGTTCTGTTCTTAATTTAATTCCTTTGATTATCCATTTGCTTATCTGTTTTAATAACAAAACTACTAAAAATATGTAGGTATTCAGTTCCCTATGGCCTTCTTCCTCCTTTGTTTGCAGAATTTGCGATCTTTTTTGAAGCCGCGCAACATTTCTTGCGACGGCGCGTAACATATAGTAAGATTTTTTTTATTTATTTCGTTATATGTGGGAATTCGTTATTACGAATTTTTATTTTTTGGTCCCTTGGATTTCGTTATATCGCGGTTTTACTGTATTCGCCATTAATACTGCATCATCGGCGTACAATCAAATCGCCTATTTTCACTCCCAAATTCATACATCCCAGTTCTTTCACACAATTATCCATATACAAGTTGAACAGCCATGGAGATATTACACAACGCTGCTTGACACCCTTTGTAATGTCAAACCATGGTGTGAACGATCCATTGACCCTTACACATGCAGAACTTCCTTCATATAAGGATGCGATTGCATGTATAAGTTTACTATTCACCCTGTACTCAGAGTACCTTCCATAACCATTCTCTTATAACTCTATCGTATGCCATTTGCAGATCTACAAAAGCACAAAAAAGTTTTACAAGGTACACGATGGAGTCCTGGTACCGACATTGATGTATGAAATAATATTAATGGATAATTTGTATAGTGCCATTTTCGTAAAAAATTTCACATCAAGGGCGCTTTACACATAAACTGTTTATAGTTCTACAATTATTTTTGTTTTTTTAAAATTAAAAATCGTTATTTTCACTTAGTTTTTAGTTTCTTCTTAAATAAAGTCTCTGATGCACGGTTTCTTATAACGGAGGGCAAAGAGTTCCACGCTTTTGGGCCTGCCACTGCGAATGCTCGTTCATTAAATTTAGACTTCTGGCAACGGTTGATCGGTTCTACAACCCTTCCTGCAGCTGAAGTAGAGTCTGACTTGAGAGTTTGACGTCTACCATTCAAATTGTCTGGGATACATAGTTCTTGAAGATATAGAGGCGCCATGTTGTGTGTCGCCTTGTACATCAACTAGCACAATTTAAATTCAACTCTTTCAGGGAATCGGAGCCAATATAGCTGATGTAAAAGGGATGTTATATGAGAGAATTTGGAAACTCCATATATTATTCGTGCAGCCAGCCACAATTAGAATAGATTGTTATCTATCCAGCTGAAACATTGGTAGGCCAGCATAGATGCTGTTACAATAATCCACACGTGACACCACAAATGCATTTATAAGTAGACGGGCTGCCTCAAGATGAAGATGTCTCCGAATACTTTTAATCTGTCTCAGTTGATAAAAGCATGCACTGACAGTTTTACTGATTTGTGTATTCATTGAAAGATCTGAATCAATGTGCACGCCAAACAACTTAACTGCAGATTTAGCATTTGTAGACATTGATTTCTGTATGTGCCATCCACTCGCCTATTTTATTCATGCATCTTGAAAGTGAGGCCTGGAGCTGGCAAAAGAGGAACAAAAGTATACTGAATGCAGTGAGAATGAGATCGCTTAGGTGTATATGTGGCAGATCCATTTATGACAGAGTAAAGAATAAAGAAACAACGAAAGAATGTAAAGTTGATCTTAGTATAGTGAGTAAGATTAAGAAAGGATCACTAAGGTGGTTTGGTCATATGGAACGTATGAATGAGGCGAGAATGGTATGGAAGATATATGACGCAAGTGTTGATGGCTCCAGAAATAGAGGACATCCGCAGAAGACTTAGCACGACCAGGTAAACCAGATGCTGAAGGATGATCCTGTTAGAAGCCTCAATAATAGGCGAGCTTGTATAAGAAGATGTATAAATGTGGATAAGGCGAGAACTGTGTGTCAGGACAGAAGAGTGTGGCGCTCTATCCTCTCTGCCCACCCTAGTGGAGAAACGGCGTGATGGTAAGTTAGAAATTAATTGAAATGCCATTAATTCGTTCCGGGGCCCTGAAAAAAATCAAATTTTCATGTCTACTGTTGACCATATTTTAATGAAAAAGTTTTTTTCTTTAACTGCGCCTTATCTTTGTTTTTTGCCTCGACAATAAAAAAAGTTTTTCAACTTCTTTACGCACCATAATCAACTTGATAGTATTCCTTTGTTGCGACATTTTAAGAGCAAATTATGACGAATGTAAGGATTAAAAAGACTAACACAATAAAAACAATGTAAATAATTTTTAATGTCAAACGATTTAACAAAAAAATTCAATCAGTATTATAAAACAAACTGGAAAGTGATCAATCAAAACTGGTAAAAGAATATTGAATAATAGAAGAATAACTTGGAAAAAACAATGCATAACTCGTTAAAAATCAACGTAGAAACATTGTCAATTGTCACGGTGAAGATTGCAGTAGCACGCGACCGGCACGGTGTGGCATGAACGACAGTGAAGCGAAAATTGCACTGGTGGTCGTTCAGCAAAATATAATTCTGAAACCCCTAGAAATATTTCTGTGAAGTCTTTAACCCGACTGTGCCAGTTGTGACATTTTTGGTTGATTGAATGTTCCGTACAGGAAACAAGACCGTAGATTTATAAGGTGTGATTCGCCGGTTCGCTCTGGTGTCTCGGACGTCGATATCTGCAGCGGCGTGCAGTGGTCCAGGGGGGTCCAAAATCGTCGTCCAGTGTAGCAGCCAAAGTCAAAGTCAAGGATTTTCCAGGTTCAGTCCAAATGCCGTAGCCAAAAGTCGAGAATCCAGAAAGTCCAGTGTAATAGCAGGGTCGAAGTGGAGACAAATAAAACACGATTTTTCCTTGAAGAGTCCAGCAGTGCGAGATGAGAATGGAAGGGAATGAATTCTGCAGCCGCTGGACCATTATTTATTTGACAAAAAATGTGTTTAGGAGCGTAAGGCCCCCTGTAAGGCTGGGATCCAATCGGGTGGCGAGACCAGTCCTCGCCACCCGATTTGGTCCAGCGCAGCCACCCCCTGACGGACAGACTCCAAAACTCTGTTTCCTCCGCTATTTTGTCCTTTATTTTTTGTATGTCTAATCTCTCAGACATCGCAAGTATTTTATTTTACAGATCCTAATCTCCCTCGCGATGCCTGATAGATCTCACCTGGGGCGATGGCCCGGGGAATTAATTATTGCACCTTAAACTTAAAAAATTCATTTTTACTATCTAAATGGTTTTTAAGGTGCATAATATTATCTCCGGGCGATCGCCCTTTCCAAACTCTTTTTATTACATAATATCATATACTTATAACATTTCTCTAAACTAAGTTATTTCACAAAAAACTTAATGATAATTCGCCCGCTCGTCGGCGGGCGGAGTCCCGCGGCGGCCCGGTCCCCCCCTCCACTCGGCGGTCCACCGAGCGCAGGGGCGTAGGGTTCCCAGTGGCGCGGAGTGCCGGGCAAAATGTTCCCATGAAACGGGAAAAATGCACTTTCGCATTGACCATTTCTCGGGCCGCGATTATCGCACCCCGCGGACCCGTAGCTGTGCGGAACATTGAACTATGTGACGATTATTGTCCAGGTACTTGTAGAAATAATTACTCATAGTTATTAACAATAATTTATTATATACAACAATATAATATTCAATACAGAATAGCAGCTACGAGATAAAATGGGACTTCAACTTTTCAGCGTAAATAGCGGAAAAACATGAAAACAAGGAACGTAAAATCGAGGTTTAATATTAAAAGTAGTTACACTTTACTTCACAAAAAAATCGTAATAGTAATTTTAATAGCGATACTGTCTATATTAAAATACATACACCACAATCAAAATAATTTTTCAGAAAAGGGTGACAACAAAGATGTTTGTTAAAATTACATTGAGCATCGAATGGAATATCTTACTTACAATAAAATCCCATTTATTTGTTGTTGAGGGGACCGAAAATCAAGAAAAAAGTTCGAATAACAATTTACGATAATAAAAATTTCAAAAATTGATTTTTTTTTACATAGGTACTAACTTTTTTCATTTTAACTCTAATGTTATTATATATACCTTTATACACATATTTTAAAATAACAAACATGTTGTCATAATACCGCACAAACAAATCACATTATTTTAAGCAACCCGATTATAATGGACAATCTTTTCACACCATTTTTAATAACGACATAATTGTCGAACTTGTCAAAACCGCCATTTCTCCGATGTATTGAAGTTAGCAACAAAAGTTTCCAGCGCTATTAAAACATTGTTTTGTGGTGGTCGCGGTGACATTTCGCACTCGTCTGCGACGTCTTGTTATTTTTCTTCTTCAATCTCTGCTTCCTTACTCCTTTTCCCTCCATGACATTTCTAGACTTTCAACGCTAAAGTTCTATCTGCCATCATGTTTTATATTGTCGACAATGTCATTAATGGGGTTGTGTATTCTTCTGTTAATTTTATTTTATTTTATTTTGGTATTAATTAGATTTTTTTATGCAGATAACGATATTCGATTTATAAGTACAATTTAGTCTAAAAACTTTCCAGAGAGACCACATTCTGCTTCAAAACATGTGGCGAATTTCAAATAAACAGGATTTTACTGTATTTACCTTTACACTGTTTACAGGGGTACACAAAGTGGATAGAATGCCACACTCTTCTGTTCTGGCACACCACTTGCCTCCACCATTTTCATACATCTTCTCATCCAAGCTCTTCTTGGTTTATGCCTGATCATGCCACTTGCCTCATATATCTACTTTACTATCATTAAGGAGAACACATTCTTATTGTGAAGTTGTAATTATTCAAAACATATGTCTGTGATATTTTAAATACAAATTAAATGTATTAATTAGAAAGATATACATATAAAATCAATCATTCTATCCTCTCCTGACCCATAATTTCCAGATGACCAAACAATCTATGATGTTCTGATTAATCAGATTTCGCTGTTATATAAATGATGAATAATTTATAAATATTCAAAAAATTATTTCCTCAAATGTAATTCTTAAAAAATATATTTTATGGAGAGAAAAAAAATGCTTCTAATAAGGAGGATTCATTTTCTACTTTAGTAAACCATTATTTGAAGTGAAATTTATTATTATAGAGAAATGTGCTGCTTACAAATTTATAATTAAAATGAAGCTTATAATTGTATGAGTATCATTTTTTCACTCTCAAACTTAAAGTGATCCAATTTTCCTCGGTCGACCCTATATGGAACACTTCAATCCCGCTTATTGTAACAATATTTTAAAATATGTGTTTTCTTGAAGGATTTGTGGCTTCATTCAATTCCACTATGACTCGTTGGGTAAGCCACATCATCATCCAGGAAAAGGGGCAAGAAATCATCGATGGATTGAAGAAGAGCTTCATCGATGCCATTAAGCACTACTATCATTGCAACGGCCAGTTCCCAGGCCGAATATTTGTCTACAGGTTCCGTACATTTTTTATCCAAATCCTAATTTCTTATAAAAAAATCTATATTTGTAATCAATTTTCATACAAAATACACTAAAACCCTTTTAATAAGTTTTCCAAGGGGTCAGCAAATTAAAACTTATTAAGCATGAAAACAGAGATTTCAACATTCTCATGCACTGTTTACTTAACTTAATTTTGCGTTTTAACTAAAGTTACATTTATATTACAATCATTGAAGAAATAGAAATAGTTTACCCAAGAGAAAATAGGATAGAGCAACCAAAACAATTCAATTAGAACTTCACCACTGTTAAAAATATTTTTTATTTACAACCTAAATACATACTATTAAAACTAGGAATAGCTACTATAATAAATAAATTGATCTAACTAGCTAAGCTATTATGCACTATTAAATTACTATCTGTAAAAATAATAGCTATCTAAACTGCAAAAAGAATGCTTGAAAGTATCAATAAATATTAGAAAAAATATATATCGGAAGTAGAATCACGGACAAGACAAAAATGCAAATTTGATTTTAGAATTCAAATCGGTACTATCGTAAAGGATAGGTCATAGGAGATCAAATATGACAAAAGATGTCGCATGTAAGTTAGATATTATTTTATTATTTTCCATTAAATTTATTTATTTTTACAAAGTGTATTTACCTGTTTGACTTTGTACCTAAAACTGATTCCTTTTGGTTATTTTTACATAATTTACGTGTAACCTCAATATCTTACTTGCACCCAATGTCAATGAAGGCTATCAAATTCCGTTTAAACATGTAATATTCACCCGTACTGAATCTCATATTTTAACACTTTGTTTATTGATTTTTTCAAATAGGTGATGATCTTGTTATACCATGGGAAGGGTAATTAAAATAAAAGCACTATCCGTCAGTCTCAAAACACATTAGTTATTTTATTTGTCAAGAAACGCAGATAAACTTGAAAACAGTAACAGATATTTTTGTAAAAAACATGTTTATCGGTAGGGTTGTGTGCCCTGATTCCAAAAAAATTAAAAATGGTTGGGTCACAGATATTTTTAAAAGTTGTTATACTTTAAAGATTCAAATTTTTTCACACTTGGGGTCGTAATACGCAATGACGAATATGGTAATTTCTAGAAGTTACCTTATTTGAAAAGTAACCATATTCGCCATTGCGAATTTGCTTCTAATGGAAAACATGGTTTTTGTAAATATCTGAAAAGTTACGTATTCTTAATATACACCAGAAATGCTAATCGAAGCTCCCAATGAAATGTGGTATTGTGTCCCTGAAAACTGAATATTATCATATTTTTATTTTTTTTAAATAATTTCATGATAACTAAGAAATAAAGTATTTTGCATAAAAATTGTTGATTAGTTGTGTATTATTTATACATACATACAGTGGCGTGCAGTAGGTATAGATTTAGGTTATGCTGTTACCAATGATATTATACAATCATATATATTATATGTACTACAATATATATTGTACATGGGATACTTCCGTTTAACCAATATCTTCAGACAAAATGAATCTGTCGTTTATACGACCTTACCATGTAGTTATTTGTTATTTTAGAGTACTATTAATAGTGTTTTTAAAGTATATGTTTTAATGTAAAATAATACCTTCTTACCTATATAAAAATCAATATAAAAAATGTATGGACCTTTTTTAGAACACTTTTTATGACTGAACATGATTCTTTTATTTGAAAATCCTTCACGCAATAACTAAAGAAAATAAAAATAAAATGAAAAGTAACGTAGGAAATAGTTCTGCTAATTGCTTTTTGTTTTTCCCAAATCAAAAACAATCAATACACCTCGAACACAAAGAACGATAATGAAATCAACATGTTAAAAACAGTAAGATAGTAAAATTTGTGAATTAGTAAAAAGGGAAGTAGACACTTCAATGATTTGCATGCAGTTGTAAGCCTTTCAAATGTTATTCTGTTAAAAAACAGCATATGTAATGACTCTATACAAAATGAATCAACCGAAAGGAATTTTCAATTCAGTAAATAGCCAATTGTGTGACTTGAGTAATACACTAGCTTAAAAATAGAAGAGAGTAATGTGAATAGCTAAAATCGACGCATTGTAGCTACGTTAACAAGATTGCTATGGCTACAACGGTGGGTTGTCGTGGTAGTTTTTAGAACTAAGCCATTAAAGTTTCTACTGGTACATAGATGGCGCCGATTGTAATAAATCTGCAAATATATGTTCATGTTAATCCATATTATAGATTATTTATATATATTATATTATAGTAATGCGCAGCTTTTTTGCTTGTATGCACTGCATGCCCCTGCATACATAATATTGTACAAAATCTATTCATACAATTAAAAAGTATTGATGAAACAATAGGATATTTAAAATTCCCAAAACGTATTAAAGGTTCAGTTAATGCAGAACAATGTACAATTAGAGTAATACATGTGAATGCATTATTTTGTTCTCTGGAGTAAGCTTGCCATAAAACCATCATTAATCTGAGCTATTTTAAGAATTGGGTTTTACGGCCCGGAATGTTTGCGCAGTTAAAGTTAAATATTAATCAAAATAAAACAAGATATTACCAATGCTTCTCTTATAATATAATGATTATCTGAACTCTAATTTTATTGCACGCATTGAAAGAATACCACTTTCGTTTTTGAGTATGTCAAACTAAATTTCTTGTACAGAAAAATGTATTACAAAGGTATTTTTGTATGAATAAATTGAGTTCTGTCATAAATATTTTAATTTCTTAAGCAGGAAACATATTACAGTAAAACCCTGTGTATTCGAAGAACGTTTATTCGAAATTCGCCGGAAGTCGAAGTTTTAGAACAGAATGTGGTCCCTCTGGAAAGTTTTCATACTAAATTATACTTATAAATCGAATATCGTTATTCGAAGCTATTTTTGGACCCTATCAGATGAATTGGTCAATCTATTTTATACAAGAGATTGACAAAAAATATTATCCAAAACAAAATTAACAGAAAAATACGTGACCCCATTAATGAGGTTGTCAACAATATTAAACATGATGACAGAAAGAACTTAAACGTTGAAAGGTGAGTGCCAAATGTTTCCGCGACCACCAAATGTTTTAAAAGCGCTGGAAACTTTTGTCACTAACTTCATGGAGAAATGGCGGGCTGACAAGTTCGACTATTAAATCGTTATTAAAAATGGCGCGAAAAGATAGTCCATTATAATAGTACTTTTAAAATAAGCAATGTTATCTTTGTGGTTAAGATTCATATTTTTATTTTTTATCTTTGTTTAATTAACCACTAAAATGAGTTTAAATACATCTACCGGTTTCGAAAAATACCATTTTCTTCTTCAGGATGTCATAACTAACTAAAACATACATTGTTTCTTTGACAGAATCTATTTTTAAAAAATCTATTTTTAAAATAAATTTTTTTTTTTTTTTTAGTACCTAACTTAAATCATTACTTAATACAAATTTACTCAAATAATTTTTAGGAAAAAATTTTAGAATGGGACTCGTAGTTAAATTTAGTTGGTTGTTTATAATTTTTTGATTAGTTTTACACGCTTTATTTATCTCCAACGATTCCAAATTATTTAATTTGTGACCAACACCGTTTATATGCAAAATTGACAATCCCAATTTTTAATAGATGTATTTAAACTCATTTTAGTGGTTAATTAAACAAAGATAAAAAATAAAAACATTATAATAGTGTTTTTTAAAAAAAAAAAAAAAATTGTGATTTGTTTACACTGTATTTTGACAACTTGCTTGCTAATTTTAAATGTGTGGATATAGATAGGTGTATATAATTACTTCGAGTTGCTATGAAAAAAGTTAGTATGTAAAAAAGAATTGAATTTTTAAAATCTTTATATTCATTATCCTAAATCGTTATTTGAACATTTTTCTTGATTTTCGGTCCCCTCAACTTCGAATAAACGGGATTTTACTGTATTACGAAAACGTATTGAGCCTTAAAAAAAACGTAATTTGCATGTGACTTTTTTGGGACTGAAGAATGTAGACTTATTTGGCAGGAAAACTTATTAAGAGGGTTTCACTGTATATAGATTCAATTTCTTTTAAATCCTTGATTAGGCAATAACTGTATCATTTACCCTATGTAGAATTATAATAATTCAATCAAATATTATTTTAGAAAAGTGATTGTTTAATTATTGAAATTATCCAGGGATGGGGTGGGTGACGGGCAGTTGCCGATCTGCAAGGAGTACGAGGTGCCGCAGCTGGAGTCCTGCTTCCCTCTGATAGACCCGTCCTACTCGCCCCCTATGACTTTCATCGTGGTGCAAAAGAGAATCAATACGAGGATCTTTGCAGAACTTAATGGTGGCAAACAGTTGGAGAATCCCAACCCCGGTACTATTGTGGACAATACCATCACCAGAAAATCAATGTGAGGAATAACTATTTCTTTTTATAATTTTCTTATTATTTGTGTCCGAAATACCGTTATGTACATAATAATTACACAATGCAAAATTATTACATTATTATTATAGGCAGTTCTCGATTTACCAATAGGTTCTGTTCCTTGAGGTCGTTCATTGTATGTTTTTGTTTGATATGGATCAAAACACCTAAATATGTTTTTTCTTCTTAAATATATTTTCAATATCTCCGAGTTTTACCAACTCCGATGTTTTTGGAGTGTCCAACTCGGAAATCTTGCGTTTTAGTCCTTTCGCTGCCCTCATTTGCTTTTTAATATTATCTTTGTCTATCCTTTTAAAATCTTCATCAGTAAAAATACATTCCAAGGAAATTAGTTGAGCACCTTCAACTTTTGATGGCTCATCGTCCTCTGTCTTTGTTTTGATTGTCCTTTTAACTTTCAGTATTTTACGTTCATTTTCATTGTTTGATTTGTTTTACCTTTCTTTGATGGTTGAGGTACACAACGTGTTTTGTGTTATTCTGGTGACTGAGTGAATTGTAATTTATAAAACTGAAATTTAACAACCCTATTTACAATGGACAAATTTGTACCAAATGAATTTATTCGAAATTTGATGCTATATCATTTCTTGAAGAAAAAGACAGCAACAAATGCCACTAAAAATATTTGTGATGTACTGTGAGATGTTTTGAATGTTTGCAAGTGTCAGAGATGATTCACGAAATTGCGATCAGGAAATTTTGATTTAAAAAATAGCCCTGGAAGTGGATGACGTCATACTGGCTGCTGAAATCAAAAACAATCCAACTTTATCTATTGAAAAAATCGTGGACAAACTTGGATACTCATGGTTAAGCGTTCAACTGCATCTTAAAAAAATCGGCAAGGTGTGGAGACAAAGAAAATAGATACTGCACAAATTAAGCGAAGAACACCTAGGCAATCAAATAGACGCATGTGAACAACTTTTGGAAATGGAATCAGAAATGCCATTTTTACAACATCTGATAACTGGAGATGAGAAATGGATGCTATACTCGAACCAAGGACGCAACAGCAATGGCTTTCGAAAGGTCAGGTAGCGAAACCCACTGCTAAACCTGGCCTCACAATGAAAAAAATCATTTTGTCTGTTCGGTGGGACTGCAAAGGCATTATTCACTTTGAAGCTCTCAAACCTGGACAAACGATAAATATACAATTGTATTGTAAACTGGACTGTTTAGCGGTAAAAATTAAAAAATTTATAAGCATTCAAATCTGGTATTTAAAAAAAATAGCATTCTTTTTTGGTACCCCTAATATTTATGATGTTTTGTTTCTTGCAGTTTTGATTTAAAAAAGTAATCTAGATGTTTTCTGACATCATCTATTGAATTTAAATTTTCTTTTCGTAGCGAATGTTCCATAGACCGGATGTTCCGTACAGGAAACAAGACTGTAAATTTATAAGGTGTGATTCGCCGGTTCGCTCTGGTGGCCTGGACGTTAATATCTGCAGCGGTGTGCAGTGGTCCAGGGAGGTCCAAAATCGTCGTCCAGTGTAGCAGCCAAGTCGACACGATTTTTCCTTGAAGAGTCCAGCGGTGCGAGATGAGAATGGAAGGGAATGATTTCTGCAGCCGCTGGACCATCATTTATTTTACATGTAAACATCTTGGGAGCGTGAGGCCCCCCGTTGGGCTGGGATCCAATCGGATGGCGTGGCCAGTCCCCGCGCCACCCCGATTCGGTCCAGCGCCTTTTTTCCGCCGTCCCGTCCGAGGCGGCAGATTTCTTTTTTCTCCGTAAAAATGTCTCTCACATATTTACTTCTAATCTTTTAGGCATCGCGAGTATTTTATTTTACAGATCTGAATTCCCCTCGCGATGCCTGCTAGATCTCACCTGGGGCGATGGCCCGGGAAATTAATTATTGCACCTTAAACTCAAAAAATCCATTTTAAACCTCTAAATGATTTTTAAAGTGCATAATTTTATCACCGGGCGATCACCCTTTCCAAACTCTTTTTATTATACAATATTACATAGTCATAACATTTTTCTAAACTAAGTTATTCCACAAAAACTTAGTCAAAATTCTGCCGCTTATCGGATGGGCGGAGTCCCGCGGCGGCCCGTTACCCCCTCCACCCGGCGGCCCGCCGAGTGCAGGGGCGTAGGGTTTCCAGTGGTGCGGAGTAACAGGCGAAATGTTTCCGTGAAGCAGAAAAGATGGGCTTTTGTATTGACGACTTCCTGATTTCAGTTTATCTTTTCACTATCTTCCTATCACCGTTTTTGAATTGTTTAAACCTACGTTGGCATTTCCGAATGTTCAAAATACCTCTGTAAGTTTCAGAAATGCTCTCAGTAACTTCTTTGGGTTTTAATCCCCTAATAAAAACAACAAAATACATCACAAATCCTTCTCCTCGATCTATGTCTTCGACATTTTTACTACGGGTGAAAATGAAGTGAAAACGGTAAGAGTATTAACAGAGCTGCAAAATAATAACAATGCTGACATTCTTACTCAACCACAACCCAAAACAAAGTGACTTCAAAAAAACATTTCTTTTCACTTTACCTAATATATTGTACGAGGGTGGTTTGATAAGTAACTTGGTTTTATATTAAAGAAAACAATTCGAGTTTTGTAACGTACTTTATTTTTCAACATAGTCCCCTCGAAGTTCAACTCACTTGCCCCAACATTTCTCCAGTTTCGCGATTCCTTCGCTATTCCCAGGCATTTCTCTGCTATTGCCACCTTTTATCGGCCCAAAAGTGATGCATAGTTTTCTCTGGTAATGGTTTTCCCCTTTTCGAGGTAGTCATTTAGGAGAATTCCTTTTGCATCCCAAAAAATTACGCCATCACCTTTCCAGCGTATCGTACACATTTCGCCTTTTTCAGAGCTATTTCACCATGTCTTGAATGCTGTTTCGTTTCCGGGATATAGTGGTGTGTCCAGGTTTCATCTTTTATCACAAAATGACACAAAAACTACTGGATTTGTCTCAAATTGTCGCCAGATGTTCGCATGCAAATTAATTTTTGCTCTTGAGTGAGTAAACGCAGAACCCATCTTGCGCAAAGTTTTTTCATGTGCAATTCATTATGAAAAATTAAGTAAACCCGCTCAGTTGAGATGGCTGTGGCTAACGCCATCTATTAGTATGCGAACCAAGTTGCTTATCAAACCACCTTCGTATCCCACTACGTAAGCCAGGTATGAATTCAACAAATATTATACAGTGAAATCCTGTTTATTCGAAGTTGAGTGCACCGAAAATCAAGAAAAAAGTTTGAACAACTTACGATAGTGAAAATAAAAATTTCAAAAATTTGATTTTTTTTACATACTCGTACAACTCGTGCACTTTCACTTGTCTGTCGGCTAAAACCAAATCACAAACTTTATCGATGATTTTGGGTGTCACAGCTGATTTGACGTGGTGCTTCTTTATTGCTTGTTCCGTCACGCTTCAATTTTTTTACCCAAAGTCAAACAGTTTCATAAGAAGGAATCCTCTCATGAATTTCCTTCTCTGTTTTCCCTTCCAGAAAAATAATTGAATCACACCGCGAATTCAGATTTTATCAATTTTTCACTGTTACTTGAAACACTTATTGTTAAACAACGAATTACTGTCAGATTGACTTGCGACCATAGATTATTTATTCATAAGAAGGAAACTTTATGACTACATATACAGATGACATTAGGCGACATCTATTAGTATGTCAACCAAGTTACTTATCAAACCACCCTCGTCATTCAACTTTCATTCATTCAGATTTTCATCAGTGTTCATTATTTTCACATACGTGTCACTCGAGGTAGATAATTAAACTTCCAATGAAACGGCTACGGCTGTTCATCCACTCTTTTCAAATATGACTTGATGGAAGACTGCACAGTTTGTTTATTTTTTCATTAAAACATGTCAGTGAATCATAAATGTCTCTTTTCACTTTCTTAATTCTTCATATATTCGAGTGCTGTTCTTCAAACATTGCCAATCTCTCAGAAATACATATTCTGAAATGTGAAATTTCAAGTTTTTTTTGTACTTCTGTGTTTAAATTTGCTTTTATTTATATTATCTCATCGATTGTCAATTTCTCAGAATATGAGTCCAACAACTCTTTTACATCAGCCGAGTCAAGTTCGAGATCCATTTGATTACGAGTTAAAAAACTTTGTGCATTACGTAAATAAAAGTATCTTAAAATGGTGATATTCGTTATAGTGATTGTTCATAATTAGGGAACTGCCTGTATAGTATTATTGGTACACGCATGCGATAGTTAAATTCTTGGGACTGCCAAAGAAAATTAGATGTACATACAAAAACCTTGATAATAAATTATTAAAAATACATCATTCTAAGCTTCTTGCGTCGTAAATCAACACATTTTTACATTCTTTGAAATTTATTATTATTATCACTGGAAAAAAATATGAGGATTATCAAGAATTCTTCATATATCGTGCAATGCTATGGGAAATGCTTTTTTTTTTTTTTAATATTTTGCAGTTTTATTTGTGAATTTCAAAATAGAGGGGTTTTACTAAAAAAAATATATTTTTAGCCTCTAGAATTTCATATGAATAAGGTTTTATCTAATGTACATTTTTTAACTGTTTATGCCTGCCCGTAATCAGAATTGTAAATGAAAGAAATTAAATTCATATTATTAAAACAACTCCAAATTGTAATAATAGTGTTAATAGACTCCGTCGTTGAGGACTATCAGTGTACCCAAAATGAAAATAATTACAATTTTTCTCCAACCATCCCATTCTAGGTACGACTTCTTCCTGGTGTCGCAGAAGGTCCGTCAAGGCACAGTGACACCTACCCACTATATCGTCCTGCATGACACCAACGGAATCAGTCCAGATCATGTGCAGCGCTTCACGTACAAGATGTGCCACTTGTACTACAATTGGCCCGGCACTGTGCGCGTGCCTGCCCCCTGTCAATACGCCCATAAGCTCGCCTTCCTCATGGGACAGGTGGTGAGACGAGAACACCACCCCAGCCTATCGGACAAACTTTTTTTCTTGTAAAAGTTGGTTCAGTTCTACATGTGAGATATATTAAATTTGTGATGTGAGATATTTCTCAACAAGGGTTGTTTGCAGATTTGGGAATATTTCCATGATACAAGATGAAAATACGATACAAGCGGCATTTGATGTATTTGGATTCCTGATATTTTGTTGTCTTTTTATATAATGGACGTCGAGTAGATCAATGAAACCATCGAAGAGATATTTTATTCTAATTTTTCTCTAATGTCTATTCTGAATCATTTATTATATAGCATCCTTATTGTATAGCATCCTTGTGTACTTTTCACTCTTTTTCAGGGTAGTCTAGATGTTCCTTTAATTTTTTAGTTGACTGCCGACTATAAAATTAAAACAACTTAAACAAAGTTTTAGATCCATCGGTACGTGGATCCAAATATGATGATAGATGTTTAATATGATTTCTCACTATAAGCTGATGATTTTTGTCAAGTGTATTCTATTAAACATCAGACTAGTATTGAAAATGTTCTGATTCACCATAAAAAATATTTTAAATAATAAATTTATGTTTATTGTTAATGTTGTGATTATTTAGAACAGCGGTCGTCTAAGTGGTGGTTCGCGAGAAAACTTTGCCGGTCCGCAGAGAAATGTGGACATTATTTTCATTTTTAATCCACAGCAAACCGACCCGGAAAAATAAGTGACTTGCGCAGATGAACGATGCAAAATACACAAAATCATCTCGGTCTGCAATGCACATATTAATTGTAACTGCATTAACTAGGTGCATTTTATGTATTCTTTGATCACTTTTTTCTAAATATATTTAACACTAAAAATTCCTATTAGTGATCCGTGAGATCCTAAAGTTAGGCCACCGCTGATTCAGAACATAGGTTCCTTGATAATTAAAATAAATTAGGTATGTCACTTTCGAATAGAAAGACAAACCTAATTTTGCAAAAATGTATATACAGAAGAATTGATTTGTTCTTTGCAACTTTCAAAGTGAAATCTAATTTGTTTTAATAAATAATATTAATCGGTGTTGTATTTCAAATTATTTAATAAGCTGATTAAGTTTTATTATAGAATGTTATATTATTTTTAATATCAGTTGAAATATTCATCGATCATATTGATATATCGATTAGCGTAAGTCGGTTCATCAACTCATCATCGTACAGAAAGCAAAGACAATGTTTAAATAAGTGACTCGCTACTAAATGCCGGTCGTTTGATCAGTAGTAAATTTTTACGACAGTAAAAGATGTTACTAAATTAAAAAATTTGTTAAAATGGATTGTTCGATCCTTGGTAAAATATATTTACTCATAGAAAGTACATGCATTACTAAATTATTTTTTAACTAATTTTACCCTCAAATCGAATGATGAAAACCGTAAAACATTAATTAAAAACGGCTCTTTCAAAAGTCATCTATCACATTGATACTTTGAAAGTTGCAGTATATAACAATGAATCATTCATTCATTTAAAACCCTTTCCTATTCTCTATCCTATTCTAAATTTTTCAAACACTTTAAGATCCATATTTTTTTTTTTAATAATACATTTACTAGGTTCACTTTTTACATGCATTATGTACTTACATTGATAAATAATGTCTAATGGTCTGACGTATTACTCTTCCAAATTAATATTCACTAAGTATACATTTTCACCTAGTTAATTACTATGAGTGTTGTGTAATATTTCAATTATCAGACAAATGTACCGAGGGTATGCATATAAAATTTAGAAAAGTAAATACAACATATCAGTAAGAAAGTATTGTGAATCCCTTTTATTTGAATATCCCAGTAATTCATAGTACAAAATTTTTTCCTATAAATTATTCTAGTAATTTTGTATCAAGTAACAATTTGAGTTAGGTACTAAATTTATTTTTTAAATAATTGTATTTCATTAGTTATTGAAATCCTGAAGAAGAAAATGATATTTTTGAAACCGGTAGATATATTTTTACTCAATAAGTGGTTAATAAAACAAAGTTAAAAATGAAAATAATTCATTTTAACCACAAAGTTAATTTTACCAATTTTAAAAATAACATTAAGTTTTCTTATTATTTTCTGTAAAATTTTTCATGTGAAGTATGTGCTCATCTTGATACAGTGATTAAAATTGTATTGCGGAAGTCTCAAAAAATGAAACAAGGAAAAATATATGTTTTTTCTTAATTTAGTGTTATAGTTATAGTATATTTTATTTAATGAGTTATTTAATTTTCTAAGAACATTTGAACATCTTTACTTATTACGAGAAATAAATCTAATATTCTGACTGATTATTTTCAGTAGTTAACATTTGATAAATTGCATCAAGATTTTGTATTAGTATAATAAATATTGTGTTTTTGGGATGATTTTGTAAAATGTGCCAAAATATGTATGCTTTTCACGAAATTAGCGCTTTTTTACATGACTTGCGATTTTCACACATTCTATAGTAATAAATTTATAGTATTTTTTTTGATCCCTTGAACTTCAAATTAACAAAATTACTGTACAGTAAAAATTTACTACTGATCAAACAACCGGCCCTATGTATGTATCTATTTTTACCGGTGTGCTGGTCTCGTTTTGGGAAGGTTTTGCCGAAAGCGTAATAACAAAATATTTCAAGAGAGGTTTTCAAGCGATCGGCGCTCAGTTATATTGACAATCGACTAATCCAAATGAGATTTTTCGTCATTTTCTTAAACTGAGATGTTTTTCTTATAAAAGAAATACCCGTTTATTAGTATACAAAATTAATAATATGTACCTTCACTACATGTGATGGGTATGCACATTATTACTGCCCTGGATAGGGATGTGTCGCCGATTACTTTTAATTAGAAATATTATTTTGTAATTTTTCATTCATACTGCTCTTAATAATCCTATTAAATTTAATAATACGACGATGATGAGACCTGGTTCACATCAGCCCTGATACGACTGACCTCACTTTTTGTTTTAATTATACAAATATAAGACTGTTGTTTTGATGTGTCGTGTCCGACTAGATTACGAGTGATTTATTTCCACAAAACTATGTGGATGGTAAATCATTTTGATTTGAAATGTTATCATTCAAATAAGTACAAATTCTGCTCTATATATTTGATTTATTACATATTACAGTTATCTAGCAATTATTTAGTATGGTGAAAAACAATTGAAAATGTCTGCATTGATTTTGACAAAATTTTATCTTTTTAACCCTCACTATGCGTCATCTTTCAACACAACATTTTCAGTACGCGGCACCGTTTCAAGAATATTTATACTTTGTTTTAAATCATAAATACGAGAGTAAAAAATAATTGGTATCACTTGAGAAGATCAATAATAGATAAAGATATTTTCTGTTTACTAAAAGAAACAGAGACATACTTTGAATTGACAGAATATATAATCAAAAATATCTCATAGTGACGCCTCACCACTCGAGCGACGTCGCCATGTTGGTCCGTTGTACAAGGTCGGAACACTGCGCCGCGCGCCTTATATTACAGACTCCTTTTCGAATGGAACACCAATAAATCACAGACAAATGTTTATCACTAAAATAATTTTATCTTGAAGAACAGTTTAGGGGCAGAGACACTTCATTATTATTAATAGTCCGAACACTGTTTGTAAAGTTTTAAAAATGTTTTGAGGTGTGATATATTTTAAAAAAAGGATATATACATAAGGACACTTTACAAGCACCACACATAAATTTTGTAAGTGACATTTTTTTTTCCTGAATTTTCGTATTGCCGCTAACATGACATCGCCTTCGGGGTTTGTTATTTTTAAGTATTTATTAAATTTATGGGTTCTGGCATATGGTCGGCTAGTGTTTTGGGTAAAATTCTGTGTGGAGTATGGCTTGTTGAAGGTGTTGGATGTGGTGTATTGATAATTAGTACAGAGTATTTTTCTAAGAGCTGCCTAATTACGCTCAGCTGAAATTCAGCTAATGTTTTTTTGTTACCGGTGACAAATTTATACATATTATAGCTATTCAATAAATATAAATCAATCATGTGAAATGCTACTTTTTTGTACCATTTTACAGATTTCCTCATACATGATAAGCTACTAAGCATCATGTCAGTTTTGTCCACCGCACCCATAGATTTATTGTACTCGATTATGCACTTTGGCTTCAGTATAGGCTCACCCGTTTGATAATGATTTTTCCCAGTGCATTCAAAAGATTCATCATGTAAGGTGGTAAGGATATGCACATCTCTTCTGTCACACATTTGAGGGCCAATAATGGACTGTTCTTCTTAGCCTCTATTTCTCCCTTTTTTAGTCTTTTAAAATCTGGCATCCCTTTCCTATTTTTTCTCACCGTCCCACACGCATTCGTTCGGTTAGTATGATGGTATTTAAATAACGTCGGACTTGTGTACCAATTATTACACCACAAATTATGGCCTTTACCGATATAATCATTTAAGAGGGATGACAACAGCTTCAGAAACTCCAATATTTTGATCATCCACTATTTCCGTCCCTTGTCCACAGTAAATTATGGAATCGACGATGTAGCCTGTCATCACGTCACATAAAACAAACATTTTGATGCCAAAACGATGTCCTTTTTTTGGAAGATATTGTTTGAATTTAATCCGGCCTTTAAAAACAATAATACTTTCGTCGATACATAAATTTTCATGTGGGACCATTGTTTCTTTAAATATTTTACGGGTAGTAATCGAAGTTTAACGAGTTTATCTTGCGAAGCTAGTTCATATGGGTCTGAGAAATGTAGCATCTGTAGCAACAATTGGTACTGATCTCTCAGCATTGTTTTACCGAAAATTGGACTCACGAGTAAGGGATCAGTACTCCAGCGTTCTTCAATAGACAAATGCTTATTTCTTGTCATAAGCATTGCTGTTGCAAAAAATACATACATTTCTTGTACGGTGGTATCTTTCCATTTATGTGAACGTGATTTTGGCCCGTGTTCCTTCTCATTAAAATTAAAATAATAAAATTTATTAGTTTCCTCTACAATTTTTGACATGATCGAAAAGTTGAGGAAATGTTTGAAAAAAATTGATTCTGATGAATTTTCAGAAAAAATGTTGGTTGTTATGCCAGATTGGAAGTCATCAAATTCATAAATGACGGGAAGAAGTCCAAGATTGCAAATATTCTCCAATGTCTTCCTCGACATGTGCTTCGGTATATAAATCGTCACTAACTATGTCACATGGCTCTAATTCTTCTTCACTAATTTCATAATCAGAGTCTAATTCTTGAATAAGGTCACCAATTTGTTCTTCATGCAAATTTTGCCGTGCCATTTTAAAGGATATTTTTTTTACAGTGGAAAACAATATATAATAAAATTAAAATTTGACAAAAATGACCACACAAAATGTAAACTCACATAAAAGTATTGGTTCCGAATTAAAATTCAACTCACTATAACAACTCAGAAACACGACACAAATAGAAAAAAGAGCACACCTAACACTTGCAAAAAAATGTTTAAATAGTTTGTAATAAATTAATGTTCCGTTAAACCAATGTATATTGAAAATAATACATCGGAGCAGAGTCCGCTTCCGACGAGTTCGCTTTCGAAACTGCGCGTGCACACTGCTCAATCTTAATATGGCGGCAATTTCTCAAACTGATAAGGACTTGCGATCGATGGACGAGGTCCCGAAAAATGTCATTTTTGGTAACCTAACAAAATAATCTCAAGTGTATCTTGGAGATGTCGCTAAGGTAACGAAATAAGGAATTTTATATAACTGTATTATATATAATTTTATATAACTGTAAAAATTTGACAGTTCTATAACGAATACATCCAAACTTCATATACCAAATATGATACAACCGCAGTGTGGGCCTATAGCATGGCGCGACAAATGTGATACAACCGCGCCGGGCGGGTTAACCAAATAGTAATGAAGAAAGGGCGGATGAAGGTAATAATATTATATATTATAATGCGTGTATTTTGTGTATCTTGATTAATTGATTTATTCCTTGTCATCCTAGATAATCAAAGTCTACCATGTTTATAATCGGTGATATGTATTCATTTAAAATAAAAATCTTTATTTTAGTAAATTGGTCATTTTCCATACAGTAAAACACTGATAATTTGAAACTTTTTCTAACACACAAGACCCAAAATGTCATTTTTATTGTTGATTAACCCCATTAATTTGAAATCCCTAGTAATTTATAGTTTGAGATAATTTTTATACCCTTACACCATATCAATACTTTTTTACATCACATAATTTGAATATTTTTAAAAATTATAAAATATTACAATGCATGCAGCAAATGTCAAATAGATTGATGTTAACAACCGTTGCACATCAGTACATTTCAAATAAATCTATACTTGCCGCTACCGCAAGTCAGAAATTGTCAAATAAATTGAGTCTAGAAATTCTCATCTCTATTTGCATGGATCGTATGCGTTAACTACTCATACTAGCTTTAATTTTTGAGATGTTTCCTCGGAATACGATACATTAATGTTTTTTTTACAAATTTAACCTTTTGGTCACAATTTTTTTTACGCATCTTTGGACACTGGACCATGAGAATCCAGTCTTGTTAGCTAATTCTTGAATTGACATCTCTGGATTGGCCTCAATTTCAGCAGCAATTTGATCTTCATTGACTTTTAAGTGTTCCACTTCAATGTTTGTCTTCAGTACTAAAATCTCTTAATCAATTTTTGATATTGACGAATATTCAATAGGTCACCGTAAACTGAACATATGTTTCTAGTTGCTGTGGCTGTCATTTTTTTTTGGTAAAACCCGTAACATACAATTGACTCGACTTTAATCTCTTGGCGTGCAGAGTACCAGGTCCTAATTACTCCCCCCTTACTCTTTCATCTCTAGTAGCACATGAATTGTGAAAATTATTTTATAGGAAAAAATCCCTCCAATGTAAATGCATTTTTCTTTCTAAATATGTGAAATGTGTTTAGAGAGAATAAAAAAAACACACCCGACAAAAGATGTGTAGTCAAACCAGCAATCAAGTTACAATTGACTGACAAAGTTACTCAAGGGTGTTCAAGAAATGATTCCGTGGTTTACGTTTCGCGGACAGCGTGATTAAATTTTTCTGGGGAAATCAACATTCTCATTATTAGGATGCACGGTAACAGAGGTAGGTCGCCCATTGTAAAATATCTTTGTCATCTGAGTGGAGCCAATTATGTGCGGATTTCTCATCAACATCCCGCACCTGTCAATTTGTCGCAAGTTTTGTGACACTTATTTTTTATAATTTTCTTAAAAACAGAAATTCTTCATCACATCCAATCCGGTTTAATCGAGAATTTAGATTTGCTCTGGCTTCGGTTTTTATTAATACTCGAAACTTCTCGTGCAGCTAGATCTGCTAGCTGTTTAATTTTTCACCTTGAATGGTAATTTGTTGGATGCCGTGCCTCTATTTAAACTAAATTTGGATATTCATGTACATGTATGTCAGTATTTATTCAATTCAACTATTCTATGAAAAAATTTCACCTAGTAGTACTACCGGCTATTGTAACACTGGCAGCTAAAGATATCCCTACTTTTATATGGAGAAAAAACTTTTTTTTTGCTACATTGGGTGATCTTCTTTAGTTCAAATCTATTTTTAAGGGTCAACCGTGGATCTCGCTACTCAAATTAAATAATATTTTCATCAAAAAAAGCACACACAAACTGCTGGGCTTTTAAGCACATACCTTTGAAACGCCTCGGTGTCTTAGGCTCTTAACATGTTAAGTTATGCATTATAAAAATGTATTGATTTATGATTCAAGGAGTTAAAAAATAACTTAAATCACAAATTATTGGGGATTTTGAATTAACAGTTATTTTAGTACAAAATTGGTAATTTGTGTCATAAAAATTTTAACATTTCGAATTAAGAACATTCTACTGTGCACTGTTATCAAATGTTTTACAAGTTTTTCTGTTTAACGCCCCTCTTACTCCTAAATAAATACATATTTTTTATTATTATATTCACTTATTTTTCATAGAAGGGGTCACATAAACGGAAAAATATTAATTTTGAAATCATTTGACTTAAACCATAATACTGTTATCTTTTATTTTGTGTATAATTGATTATTTATGTTCATTTATTCAATGTACAAATTTGATTAAATTACAATATTATGTTGTAATTAATTTATATTTTCTTATTATTATTTAAGTATATAAATAGCCATTGTATTTTTTAAAACATAATCACTATATGTCCTTTTTTAAAGCATACTTCGAAGATGAGCATTGCGAGTCGTCTATAATGCTGATCAAAGTGGAAGGTGAAATCCACAAAGTCTCAGTACCCGAAAAGACTTGTTTCATCGCATGTAATATATCGACAGCAGTTCATTGTGGATTTAAAATATTCTGTTTTGGTTTCTTTTCGGCATGCGCTATTTATATTTAACCTAATCATTTAATTTTTACATCATTAAAAAAGTGCCTTTTCGTATTCTAATATACTGTAAAAAGTTTTCTGTTTTAAAGAGAGAAAAAAAACATTTTAATTATAGTCAGATTTCATTTATATATTTAAGAAACCGGGTGAAAAGAAGAAAACCTGGCATTTCACATCTGGTCATATTCACTAAATATATCAGTCATGACAATTCTGATAATGAGTCCACCAGAACGATACAGAACTAATGTTCCGCGTGGTGCAAACTAAAGTAAATCTATGTTACCTGTCACTGACCCACGAAGCAACCAAGATGGTATTTAGAGTCTCTAGATATTCATAGTTATAAATAGTTAGTATTTTATTAAATATATTAATTTATATTGATAAGGTTTCACATTTACATTTCTTAACCCATTGGCCTGATCTACCTTGCACCCCGATTGGCCACCCGACTTTTTATTGTGATGTATCATTAAACAATTCATTTATGTATGCGTATATTGGTTTGGCATCTTACAAGTGTTTTATAACATTCTCAGTGTACAGGTAGTATATTAGGAAAGCGATGCCAAATTTACAGTTCCTTGCCAAATTATTACTTTCTTTTAGCATATTTCAATTAAATAGCTCATCAAACTAACAATTTTTAAAAAAACCTTTATACAGGGTGTAACAGACCTAGTCCACAATATTTTACGGAAGTATACCTGACTAAATTACGAGTCGAAAATCGTCAAGGAATATGTGCCTTATCTCTAGCAAGTCAGAGATATAACCATTTTGAAAAATCGTAATTATGCAATTATTTCGATTAATTGAAATATTTTATTAATTACAAATTATATATTGAATACAAAAAATTAAAGGTCATCGAATTTCGAGCGGCTAAGACTATTTTTTGTTAGGTGATTTAGGGCCTGAAGCAAACATATTCATTAATAATGGAACAATTTCACAAATATTTATTTCAAATAACTTAACACGATTTTGTTAAAATTTCAAACAATTAATAACAGAGTAGATTTTGCACATATTCCTTGAACATTTTCGACTCGTAAGTTAGTCAGGTATATCCATCTACCCATAAAATATTGTGGACTAAGTCTATTACAGCCTGTATAAATAATATTATAGAAGAGAATCATTTTGTGTGGTGTCGTTTGGCAGCCTTGATTCATTGTGACATGTTTTCAATGCGATTTTTTAACATGATTGGTAATTTCTCACTGTTTACTTTTCATTTTGTACATTGAGTTGAAACACTGTTTTATTCCACTATATTTTATTATATCAAGCGTTAAAACGTTTTCAACTTGAATTGAATAATAGAAAGATGTTCCACAAAACGTTGTAACATTTTAATATAATAAAATATAGTGGAATAAAACAGTGTTTCAACTCAAAATAATCATTGAATTCCACAAAGTTTCACCAAAAACCTTTGAACAGTTATTAACTTTTCAATATGAAACTTGATAAAATTGTGGAAAATTTCCCATGAATTAACGAAAAAAAACAGCAAAAATCACTGCATTGACTGTGTGATGGCTAAATGGATACTAACTTCAAATTCAGTGCTGCAATATAATGTTACTAGAGTGAAAAGTGTTGATGTTTGTTATTCATGGGGTTGCCGTAATAATAAATGTGAAAGAACAAATTAATATTAATATTTTTTAAATAAATCAAATGTTTCTCAGAAATAGATGATTTTTTATAGTCTAATTATATGGCAAAGAACTGTAAAGGAATAATTCATCATTAATACTAAAATTAGGCTTAAGGTTAATTCATTTAATAAAGAATATTTATCCGAGGAATTATTATCTAAATAAACTATTCTTTAAAAACATTTCAGGTTCAATTTATACGAAATAATATTTTTTTTAATTACATCATCCCTTTTAAATTCTATGGAATTCACCAGCATCATATCTAACTAATTTTATAAGAGAATGAGTTTGTGTATTCGAATATGTTCTCTAGGAATAGTGAGGATGAGAAAGATATGGAAAGGAGGGTGAATGTGGGCTATAAAATGGGTGTGGCAGCTGCCATTAGGATTTTGTCATCCAACAGTGCATAATAAGCCAACACTAGTATGCGGAAATAAAGACTGATTCCAGTGTCAATACCGTCTCAGGTGTGGGTGTGGAAAATTTCTAATTAATATAAATCTGTATATGGCGTGGTTCAGGCATGAGGAACGTGTAAATAAGAAAAACCTGGTAAAGAAAATACATATATAAAATGAGTATTGAATGCAACATGAACAGAAAACATCTGCAAAAAACCTGGACAACCTGAAAACATCTCCAAAAAATTGGAGAACGGCCCTGTTAAAAACTTCAACAACTGTACAAAAGTAAATGAGGTAAGAGTGTAACGTCAGAAAAGTGTGGTATTCTATTATGTGTGGAAATCTTTTTTATCAGATTAAATGCGGTATAAATGATGTCTCCTACAGAATAACATTTTAAGTCTACTGTGAGAATTTACAAACTAGTTATCATATCATTGACTGTCTGCGTGACAAGTAATTTTTTTATAAATTACGATCAAATATTGTAAATCAAATTGATATACAGTAAAATCCTGTTTATTCGAATTTGAAGGGACCGAAAATCAAGAAAAAGTTCCAATAACAATTTACGATAATGAATATAAAAATTTCCAAAAATCAATTTTTTTTTACATACTAACATTTTTCATAGCAACTCGAAGTATATCCACACATTTAAAAATAACAAACAACTTGTCAAAATACAGTAAGCAAATAATATTATTTTTAAAAAACCTCATTATAATGGACTATCTTTTCGCGCCATTTTTCATTACGACAATAGTGAAACTTGTCAATCTGCCATTTTTCCGCTGAAGTTATCAACAAAAGTTTAGAGCGCTTATAAAACTTGTGTTTTGTAGTAGTCGCGGCGACATTTGGCACTCACCTGTGACGTCATGTTCTTTATCTTCACTCCGGTTCACGTTTAATATATTATTATGATTTTGTATGCTGAAGGAGCCGACCAACTGATACATATCGACCTTTACTGCCAAATCTCCGAGATTCGAGGACAAGATTTCATCAGTGTACCTTACTTAATGGTGCATTTTGAAAGATTGATTGTAATTTATAATTATATAATGTACGAATTGCATTATTTTGTTTAATAAAATAAGTTTAAAATAATATTTAGATTTTATTTTCCCAAAATAAGTACCTACTGCGTATTATTTAAATCAGCGGTTCTTAACTAGCGGTGCCACTGGTGGTAACGGGAGATGACTGGTAGTATGTGGTTAATTTGCGCAATTCACAGTATATTAAAATTATTTCAAAACGACTCTTTAGTAATTTCTGCACTAAAAAGGTAAGAAAATAATTCTTAACAATATTTTTTAAGAAGTAAAAACAATAATGTAATCAAATGACAAATTTATTAGGAAAAAAAATTGCTGCTTTATATTTATTACTAATTATTTGTTGTGGTATGAAATGATATGAATAGAGATTTCAAAAAGATTAATTTTATTTGATATACTTATGTAAGCAGGATTATCTTCAATGCTTTACAATCTAATCTTGACTTAGAACCAAATTTAGCTTTCACATTAAATCAAATAAAACCTGAGACACTTGGTTCTCTTTTCATGTGATATTGAAGCATCGGCAATATCAGCTGAAATCATTACTTTGGCTCATGTTTTGAAGAACATTTTGATACTTTCAACAAAAATGATATTGACAAATTACTTATAGATAGTGCTTCGAGCGATGATGATATTTTTGACATATCTTTAAATATTGTCAAAGAACCACAAAACGATGAAGTGGAAAAAAATTCAGTCCCCCTCGCTGCAAATATAATTCGAAAAGATCTTCAGCTTTGCAGTGAATTGGAAAATCATTTTCTTCTTAATATAGTGATGATAATTCTGATGAAAAAAATGTTAAACTTAAATTATGTAAATAATGATTTTCAAAGTAGTTTTTTTTAGGACTTATTATTTTCCTGATTTCATTTTAACTCACTACTTTAGAGTTATGCGGTTTTGGAAAATTATGGAACGAGTCCCTAAATTTCAACATAAGCCAAGTCTTTTTTTGCGATATCCCGTGGAACGCATCTACTGCATAAAAATTGGATCGAGTGTATAATTAAACTAATTTCTGTAAAATTAACAAAAGTAGGTATCAAACACATTATTAGGTCTTTTTTTTGTATTTTTAATTAGATTTGCTATATAATATTTATTATCTTTGATCAATTTTTTTATTTGAAACGAATAAAAACACATGACAATACATAATTTAATTAGTGCATAGTCTTGATTTTATACAGTATAAGGAATATATCAATTTCCTTTGTCGGCCTTTACAGACACCTGGCAAAACTAATTTTGCAGTCGTTTATTAAAAAAGAAAACAATTATACCATTTAATAAAAGTTTTCGCTTGTCATTTCTTTTGTTCAAAGCAGCATCCTTCGCCCCTTGCCTGTCTTCGGAATGTTTTTGCCAACATATGAAACATTTGAACAGACAAATTTGTTTTGATTTTTATAATATGGAATAAATTTATTGAAAATTCCCAAAATTGTTATAAACCTGACGCAAACATTACAGTTGATGAACAATTATTTCCAACAATGGCTAGATGCCCATTTACTCAGTACATGCTAAATAAACCAGACAAATTTGGCATCAAATGTTGGTTAGCATTAGATGTCTAAAGTAAATACTTCAAATGGTTTCTTATATTTGGGTAAAGATAAATCCAAATACAGAACGTACCTTTGAGCGAATTCCTAATATGCTAACTTGCTGACCCATATTTAGGTTGTGGACAAAATATAGGTATACTGACAATTTTTTTACCAGCCTTTCACTAGCAAAAAAGTTACTTGCAATAAAACTACTCTAGTTGGGACTATACGTGGAAACAAAATAAAATTGACAAAATTCACAAAAGCCAAGAAAGATAATATGACTTTGTTTTCAACACGACTTTATAAATCAGACATTTATGTTCTTACAATTTACAAAAATAAATCAAAAAAAATGTACAATGTATTATACAAATCTGTCAAAATTAAAAACAATAATAAACTTATCCCGGAGACGTTTAGATTTTACAATAATACCAAGTTTGCAGTGGGTGTGGTTGATCAAACGGCGCGAAAATATAGTGTAAAAGTCTAGTAAATGGCCTCTTCCAAGTCTTTTATAACATATTGGATTTAGCAGCTATCAATGCATGGATTTTGTAAAAGAGACTACTGGAGTAAATATATTGAGAAAAAACTTTATTTTTCAATTGGTTGAAGAACTAGGAAGTGACCACGATAGAGATAAACCTGAAACTAGTTCCAATCCGCTGTCTTTCAATATACAGAAGTCCTGCCAAATCAGATTTTGTAAAAAAACATACTTCTAATAATTTTGGATTTAATGTAATTAGTATATGTGCGGAAAATGTACACTCAAAATGGAAATTATTTGTAAACGATTAACTAGTTTTATTTAACAAATTTCATTTTAATACACCCATCCAAATGATGGATTTCAGTAAAAGTGCCAATGCCAGTAATCTAGTGTTAAACAGTTTCTTTTATGTGTCAGGCGATTAAATGATTTAATTTTAAATCATAGCAAAAAAAGTATTAATCTGAACTACCTTTTCACAAATCTTAAACATTTTTGCCTTGTAAAGTATTGCGAATGTCTATTACATTCAGTATAGCATTTTTCATTTTTTGATCAGGTCATCATAATACTGCATCTCATCAGAGTTGGATTGAGGATTTAATGATGCGCCAAATTTTTTTTTGTATCGATTTCTTATGTAGTATTTACCAAGCCTTCGTTCCAATATCACATTTGATTCTTTTTTCCTATTTTAATTGTAAATGCAAGGGAGGTTTTCGAGGACTTACATTAAAAATTCCGCAAACGCCCAAATGGCCGCTGTGTGTGTCGAGTCGCGTACTGCGCATGCGCGGTGGTGACTCGATGTTTTGGAGAAACGGAACTGTATGCCGGTTAGAATGATAGCACAATCATTCCAGTTATTCAATGGATTTTTATCATGCAAAAGTTACATCTAAAACTAAACAATATCGTGTTGTTCGTATGTGTACAAAATAAACCAGGTGTTTTAGCATATAATAAATAACAATAATCTGACCCAACTAACCCAAACTATAAAAAAGAAATGCACAAAGTAATAGCAATAACAATAAAAATAATATTTTCAAAATCACTACAGTTACAGAGTATAATTGATAATTTGTAATTAGGGAATGAAAAATTATGTATTTATATCACAAATTTATTTACATTATTAGAATTCTTACCCGTTAACTATTTTATTAATTAGTAACACCTGTCCTTACCATTCTAAAAAAAGGCAATATCATATACTTATACCCAGTGAAGTGCAGCAGGTACAGATTTAGGTTATGCTATTACCAATGATATTATACAATCATAGATAATATATGTTGTACACAGGATTATGAACTTTCGTTTAACCAATATCTTTAGATAAAATGAATCCGTCGTTTATACGACTGTACCATGTATTTATTTGTAATTTTGGAGTACTATTAATAGTGTTTTCAATGTTTAAGTTTTAACATAAAATAATACCTACTTACCCATATAAAAAATGTATGTAAATTTTTAAGAACACTTTCTATGACTGAACATGATTCTTTTATTGTTTGAAAATCCTTCGCGTAATAACTAAAGGAAATAATAACTTTTATTAAAGGTTAACGTAGGAAATAGTTCTGCCAATTGTTTTTTGTTTTTCCCAAATTGAAAACAAATCTATGCACCAAATGCAAAGAACAATCATGAAATCAACACATTAAAAACAGTAAGATAGTAAAATTCGCGAATTAGTAAAAGAGGAAGTAAACACTTCAATGATTTGCATGCAGTTGTAAGCCTTTCAAATGTTATTCTGTTAAAAAACAGCATAAGTAACGACTCCATACAAAACGGATCAACCGAAAGGAATTTTCAATTCAGTATTGTATGACTTGAGTAATACACTAGCTTAAAAATAGAAAAGAGTAATGTGAATAGCTATGTTGACAAGAGTGCTATGGCTACAGCGGTGGGTTGTGATAGTTTTTAGAACTAAGCCATTAAAGTTTATTCTGGTACACGGATGGCGCTAATTGTAATAAATCCGTAAATATCCATTCATGTTAATCCATATATAGATTATTGAATTTATATTTGTTTCCCAGAATTTTTAGTAATGCTCAGCTGTTTTTCTTGTATGCACTGCACGCCCCTGCTTATACCAGTCAGAATATAAATATTCACCGCCTACCGTTAAGTGAATACAAAGTAATGTTAATAATAGGTGAAGACAAATTGGTCAAATGTTAGATGCGTTTACGATTAAATTAGTAAATTTTATTATGCTGATTCATAACATCGTACTTAAAAAAACAGCGCGTTACATGTCTCAGACATATGTATCCATATATAGATTATTGAATTTATATTTGTATACCCCTGCATATAGAATTTTTCCTACATATTTCTTCCTCGTTTTTTTAAATTTATTAATAATTAATTAATTTAACAATTCATGGGTGTTATCATAAGACCTTCTAGGTTAAAGGTGGTTAAAAATTATTAGTAATATTTTATATTATTTGTAACTTTTTGTATGAAAATTGTATCATATCTCGAGAAACGGAAATACCTTTCGTTGATGCTGATGAACTTGGCGTCTCGTACTTTTACATTAAAAAATATCCCGATCTATGTGTTTATTATTCCGTAATTATTCGACTTCTTTTCAGATGGGTGAGGGTTTTATTATTGCGATTTAACATTAAAATTATTGTTATTTTATTGAGACGTTTTAAATTTCCACATACGCCTTCAGACACACGTCGTTATGTGATTGTAATTGGTGTTCAATTTGAATGATGATTGGTAACTGATTCAACGATTAGTTAAATCTCGTTTATACCACCCATTGCTCGCTGTGTTATGAATAATATTACTGTAACCAATCACACAATCACGCTTTATCTCATTACTGTCCAAATGTGTCAAATTCAAATTATCTGATTTTTATGAACTTTTTAACATAACAAAAATTAAACTACTCACTAATTCATATTTTGATGAACATCTTTTAATGTAATTTGTAAAATTAATTATGCTGAGTCACAATATCGCACTAAGTAGTTATAAAAACTTATTATCCTTAAAAACCGGTTGCCTACCCGCTACAAACTTTTTTAATTCGCTTCAAGGCCATTAAATTTATTACTTCGAGAAAATATTAATCCAAAAAAATGTAGCAGGCTTGAGGAACGGATTTGTTAGACGATTATTTACTTTTTTGGATTATGGTATCAAATCTAGAAAATTGGAAACGATCTATCATTTATTGACGCGTTCGACCAATAATATCTCGCAAACAGTTAAATATTTCCAAATTTGCATCTCGATTCTAAAGTGTGTCCAGCGGAAAATTTTTATAAAATTAAAAAAAAACTACAATCTTATTCTCATATTTTATTTATGCAAAATGTAGTTTAACGATGCGGATTTTACGTTTTATAAACAATATCGTCTAAATGCCGTCCATTTCTCTCAAGACACTCTTGGAATCGGATTCTTAAATTTGCGAACACGCGAGAGCAAAACGTCGGTTTAATGGCAGCAACTTCACGGCGTATATTTTTTTGTAGGGCCTGAATTGTTCGAGGATTGTCGCTGTAAACTCTCGACTTAAGGTATCCCCACAAAAAAAAATCGCACGGTGTAAGATCCGGTGACCGAAGTGCCCAGGGTATGTCTCCGTACAAGCTGATTAATTTGTTGGGAAAAATTCCCCTCAGCTTCTCTATTGAAACTCTAGCTGTGTGTGGAGTGGCCCCGTTTTGCTGAAATTGTGTTCTGTTGTTGAACCCGGGAAACAGCTGCAGTTGCGGTACCAAAAACTCGTTAATCATTCGGCAATACGCGTCAGCAGTGACTGTCTCTCGCTGGTTAAAAAAATAAGGGACAATTATCCCTCGAGCAGAAATTTCACACCACACTGTCATTTTTGGACAATGCAAACGTTTTTTATGGCGTTCCTTCAGGTTGTCGGGGCACCAGTATCTCATGTTCTGTTTATTAAAATAGACATCGATATGAAAATGTGCTTCGTCAGTAAACAATATGTCTCCAAGCATTCTTGCTATTCCAAAACGTTCCAGCATCGTTCTCGCTAAGGTTTCATTTTCGTTGAGAAACTGCATGATTTGCAGTTTGTATGGGTTTTTCGAAATAACATGCACTGTTGATTTTTTTATTCTAGTAAAGGCTGCAATCTTCTTTATCGATTTACGCGGATTGCGCATAATTTCACGTCGAACTTGAGCCACATGTTCTGGCGTTGCTGCTGACGTCGATGGTCCCGGAGGAGTTTGGTTAACCATTGTCCCTTCTTGTCTGAACTTTTGAACCCACCACCGGATAAATTGCGTGCTCGGCCTATCACTTACTCGTCGAATATTAACGTGAGTACAAAAAACGCGACGGGCACGAACCAATGAATGACCGCACTTTAAATATTGCTCAACCGCGAACGCGCGGTACGCTCCCGACCAGAGACTCATTGCGACTGGCAAATCATCAAATCACGCGCGTCGAACAATTCCCCTCCCACTTACCTCACCCTGATGGTTTACGAGCAATTAAAATTTAATCTTGAAATTTTTCCGCTGGACTAATATTTTTAAACGTTTGAGTTTCTCACCATAAGTTGTTAAAACTATTTATGAAGTAAATGAATGATTTTGATAAACACAACGAGTTTGTGCTGATTCAAGATCAAGATGTGACTTTATTTATTATGATCTTTTAAAGACAGTTAACAAAGTAATTCTGCCCTATTTTCGTAGAGAAGTCGAAACGTGATTTAAATTTAAATTACAGTCTTTTGCAATATCTTATAGTAGTATCGCCATAAAAGTTAGTGGAGGTTTCTCGCCGCAATTATTGAATAATAAATTTTTGTGTTACTTCTCCCGCGGGGATTTATTTTGTCTTACCATTTCGTGAGTGATGGAGTTCGTTCGCAAGATGAGATTACTTCTATGAAATCTAAATTCGGCTTTGTCATCTTCGATCGTTAATATCGCAGTACGGAGAGCTGATCTTCTAGCGTTGTTGAGCACCAATGATTCTTGATGTATTTAAGTTCGCTCGCCGCCGTTACAGAACTGTCAGGAGAATTCGTAAGGCGATCCAGAAATTTAGAAACAAGACTTTGAGGTCAGCATTCTTGAGGTTTTCAATCGGCTCAGCAACCCCCGGCTGCCCGGTGCCCGGAGCCGTCGCTCCATTAGTCCCGTCGTGTCTTAAAGGCGGGCCTGTTCGAATATTGCATTATTTGTTTATTCGATTCAGTCATTATAATAAAACAAGTAAAGGTGTCCCAAAATTAACGCAAGATTTGAATTTGCCGCCATTTCTGCAGTAAATTGTTGGCAAAAAAAAATTGACAGCTGAGAGTTTAGGGTTAGTAAAAATGGGGCGTTACACGATACAACAACGTGTTTTCATTATTGAACAATATCTCAAAAATCATGAAAGTTCGGCGGCCGCAATTCAAAAATTGAATACAATATATGGTCGGAATAGTGTTTTAAGTTCATCAACTGCGAAGAGATTAATTGAAAATTTTAGAGAGATTGGATCAGTTGGAGACGCTAAACACACTGGGCGTCCAAAAACAAGCCAGTCAGCAATTATGCTAAATGGTCATGGAAAATTTCGACAAAAGAGTGCCGGCAAAGCCGTGGAGGCCATTTGCCCGATGTGTTATTCCATAAATAACTCTATCCCATGTACTTTATGATTCAATAAAAATCTAAAGACTAAAAACTATGTTTTCTATTTAATTCAAATCTTGCGTTAATTTTGGGACACCTAAAACACCAACAGTCGAAACACTGATACTTTGATCTGCATATGTTTTTTTCTTTTTTAACTTAATAGAGGGCTTTCATTAAGAGATCAACCTTGTTCTTCTTCCTCGTGGACACTTATATACACACACACTTAATACATATTTTACACAAAATCAGTGCCGTAACTGCACCAATGCAGCCGAGGCGATGCTTTGGGGCCCAAAAGATTCGCGCCTTACATTATTTTTGGAATCAATACTTTTTTCAGTGCTAACTGGACCAATATATATTTTTACAAGCAGCAAGAATGGAAAAAAAACATTTTTCGCATGCTTAAAAAACACGAGAAAACAGTGTCGGATTAGTTACCTACCTGACCATCACCGAAAAGCGAAGGAATATTTTTTTCAATGGCGAGTACGTACAAATGCATACAAACGCACTTTTTTTTCATTAAAATATATATTACAGAAGTCGTGAGACCGATTTTGTTTTTACTATTTGGTGGATAAAACCGAAACTTATATTCGGAGAGCCTTTTTTCCATTTTGCATTGGGACCCAATTTTGTTAGTTACGCCACTGCACAGAGTATCTTTTACACGTCTTAAACATATTTTACAGTACGTGACTACTAGTAATACTCTCTTTGATCTCCACAAACACATTTTAAATACATTTTTTACATATTTTGTTTTGTCCTTGCCGCGGTATTTTCGTTATAGTTGTATGTTATTGTTATATTGTATTTAACAATGATTTTTTAATATTTATATGCTGCGTACGGATACAAAAATAAAAACATAATCCTATAACGTTTGTAGGTTTGCGATCTCTGATGCGCACGTACATCATTACGTAGGCAAGTACCCGTTGATTCGATGATACTGCAGGATCCGTCCGGCCATGCTCGCCGGTCAATTACTTATCATTTCCAACTGATCCTCGGTGCTCGGTACCGGCACGCGCAACTGACGTCCAGTCAGCCGACTGTCCTCGCCGCCCGCAGAGACGTCCTCCCGAGTCGCGTGGTCGCGGAATGTATGCGCCAGTGATATATCGAGTTGATTTTTAATACAGAATTACCATTCTTTTTTAAATGGCGGGATTTCTCAATTTCTACGTTGCGATTGTGTGCGTGTCGTGCTTCTTCGGTAAGTTGTTGATAACATTTTTTACTGTTACTGCAAGTTATTAACGCGAACATTCTCATTCTACATTTTTATTTATGCCGGTAAATGTAGCGCGTCTTTATAACAGTAATTTACTGATTAATTTCGTTTGATGAATGACGAAGAACATTTATATTTCACCGTAACATTTTATTATTAAGCTGGTCAAAAATAGACGCGCTATTGAATAGAAATGTTTTATTATAATATCTCTGTAAAAACTGTAAGTAAAATATTTATCTTGAACGTTATTCTCATTTATAAAACATTTAGATATATCAGCACTTATTACATTCATATCAATAATTCTACATTGTGTGCTTGATTTATGTTGTGTTGTCAAGTTTGATGTGGCTAAAGCTTTCTTTAATCTTGGACAACCCTTGACCTTCTGCGATAACACTCGTGTATCGGCATCTAACACTTAACATTGTATTTATTTGTCCACGTTGTTTTGTCTTGTTCGCTTTGCCAATTTGTCCTTTCGGCCGACTGGCACTAAAGATACCAACACCAACATTGTTATTAATTTTATTGAACTGTAAATGATTGAACAATATAACACAACTCGTCGAATATATTATTTAAAACGTTGCTCGCAGTTTGTTACTTTGTCACTGCAGGCAATGCACGTCGGTTGGTCGTCTCTAGTGTCGGTCGGATGCGTTCGTATTTACATACACACGTACGTTAATTTAGAATTGTCGGACGCTAGCTAATTAGATCGTACACCATGTCAAATAAAAATATTAGGTTGATCCGAAAATAATGGCTTCAAACGCAATTAATACGAGGTGCTTGAAAAGATGAAGTCGAAAAATGATGAAAAGTTGTCGTGAAGCGGTCGGTACCTCTTTAACTTCTTAAAGTCTTACTTCTCCTTCCAAAAAAGACACCACACTGTTCGTTTAGAAGTGGTTCCTTCACAACGTCTTTGGTTAACATTATGTGCTGTTGCATAATCAAATATCAACACGATGCACGTAATTGTCATTTTGCAATCCCATTTCATTAGAATTAAAGTAATCCAAATGACTCAATAAATAAATACACCAGATTCCTAACCATCACATTAACAATTCTTTCCTAGCATTTTCCTAATGAATAAATAGAATTTATACATTAGGAGCGGTACTTCAGCAATAGGAACAAACATTATTATAGCATTAATATATTATAATAAGCCTGATGTAACTTTACTGTAAAAATACATTTTTTGACAAAGACAAAGAGTGCCTGACTGGCCGAAGAAGAGATTAACCTCTAATCATAATTTCGTTTCGATATTCGAAAAATATAATTACGCGAGAAAAAAAGGGTGACATTTTATATTTTTTCTCATCTTTGAAATTCGATAAAGTTGGGCGAGTACCGTAAATGAGTGAAAGCGATTTTCCAACTGATCTCAGTCAACAACTGTTGTCCTACTGAAACCGAATTAATTTAATGATATTATGTTTAAAAGCCATAAAGTTAAAAATTAGTTTTACTTTTTTTCTATTAAAAAATGAATCCATTATTTTCGGCTTCTACTGCTAATGGCATGGCCGGTACTGGTACCTCGTACTAAATAATATTATTGCGAGTAAGTACCTAGGCGTGTAATCACGCTAGCGTCATTCCATTCTAAAAGGACGCACCGCTGTGTGCAATGTGTACGTGATGTTGGTTTAGGTCTATCTCTATTATGCCTCTTTGCTTTCTTATAGGTCAAATGTGCATTATGGCACCGGGTAAGACAAATCCACCTCAAACTATAATACATATCATGCACTTCTTATAACACAATTGAATATTATATTGTAAAAATAAATAAATATTTCTGCTTTTGTGTTGTCACGCTTTTCATTTCTCTGTATTTATGGGTTTGGAGATCCATGGGTATTTACTGTTTACATACATATATGTACACAGATAACCCTCGTATAACACGTTCGAAGAATTGCGATAATCTCATATAACGCGATTTTGTATGGATTTATTAAAATTTTAAGGATTAATAAATCCATACAAAACTACGTTATACGAGAGATTATCACAATTCTTCAACCTTGTTATAAGCTGTACCTTTATTTGTTATAAGCTGTACCTTTATTAAATGTTAAAGAAAATGATAAAAAGGACTTCATTTCTTTATTCGTGTATAAATATATACATATATATTTTTAACTATGACGTGTGCTTTTATTTTGGAGAAAAGCTCAGGAGTCGGGATCGTCGATATATGGTATTTTAGGTGTCATCAGAATTTGGATTATGTTCCATTTTAATTAATCGACCATATATATCATGGGTACTTTATAACGTAACAAATGTGTATGCTTTGGAAGTCTGGGGCGAGAGCGAATCATCAACACCAGATGCACATGCATACCGTATGCATATATGCGGAGGTCAGTCTCTCGCGAATTATATCGCGTTCTCTCGCTCTAGCGCGGGCATCTGAGAACTGTGTATGAAGATTGTTTTTTTCTTTGATTTTTAAACGACTCCACAGAGCTGTATATTTTTCACCCTTATCCTCATATTGATTAAAGTTATAGAATACAATATTACAAAGATACGAATATGTACAATAATATAATACATAAACTGTGTATCTCTACAATCAATTCTGCTCCCACCCCTAATAGTGCAAGCAATCATGCTCCCACCCGCAATAGTGCAAGCAATCGTGCTCCCACCCGCAATAGTGCAAGCAATCGTGCTCCCACCCGCAATAGTGCAAGCAATCGTGCTCCCACCCGCAATAGTGCAAGCAATCGTGCTCCCACCCCTAATAGTGCAAGCAATCGTGCTCCCACCCGCAATAGTGCAAGCAATCGTGCTCCCACCCGCAATAGTGCAAGCAATCGTGCTTATCCAACTATGCTACAGCGACAATATTTTTTTAGCGACAATTTTCGAACCTATAACCTTTTTGATATTAATACATTTAATCGTTCCATTATTTGAAAGAGCCATCTACCTTATTTTTACAGAATCTCAAATACCTTTGAGTAAACTGATAGCAGACGCCAGAATTATCAATTCATTTTTATTAAATTTTGGATAATGCACCTTCTCCGGTTAGGAAAGAGATCCAGGTTCGAATCCCGGTGGCGTAACAACAATATTTTTCGATAAAATTATTTTATATGTATATCTTTCTAATTAATATATTTAACTCATATTTAAAATATCACAGATCTATGCTCTGAATAATTAAAACTTCACAATAAGAATGTGTTCTCCTAATCTAAATTATTGTTAAAAATACTAATTTAATGTATTAATTATAAATATATACACATAAAATCAATTTTGTCGAAAAATATTGTTTTTGCGCTACCGGGATTCGATTTAATTAGTATTTGAAACATCACAGACCGTCTGTTCTGAATAATTACACCTCCACAATAAGAATGTGTTCTTAAAAATATTGTTAATTTAATCTGTTGATCCTGTTATGACTATATTATGTAGGTTAGTACTTGTTAATATCTTCCTGTCAATATTTTCCAACACGTACCGGTATACCATATACTGATCACGTTCTATTTTATGAGATAAATTCTATGACTTATGACAATAATTAGAAAGTTTACAGATAGATTTTAATGGAATTGTTTTATATGTACACGCAAACCTCGATTGTCATCTCTCATGTCGATGTCATTCAGATCACGCACGAATGTGACCACGACATACATTAATATATGGTCGCATTATATTAGTAATAAGTCTTGTTAAAAATAATATACTTCATTTAGCGATGTAGCGCTAAATAAAAAATGCACCGTAGCGTCACTTAGCTACGCTACTAAATTTTATTTTATTTGTCCCCACCTCCAATTCTCACTATTCGATGATTAGCAATAGTAGAAATTTTCGAGACAACCGTCCCAATCACAGTTTTTAAAATTGTTTACAAATAATATTATTATTAATTAATACAACGTGGAAAAAAGCATTTTCTGTAAAAGTGGTTACATAATTATATTTTTTTAAAATATATTTATCGGTTTAAAAACACATCAGTCTTAAAAATAAATTTTAATGTCAATTAATGATATCAGATGGATCATTTGTATTAATAAGATTCGCTATAAAAATATACTCGTATATTTTTTTATTACCTTACTAGAAAAAATACTGAGAACCACGGGCTAATACGCGTTAAAAACTATGTATTTTTTATGAAATATGTTTTTATTCCTTGCCCCCTGACGTACTTAACATTATATTATAATTTTCAATTGTGTAAAAATATTAATGAAATGTAATACCTTAAATTAAAATGCTAGTACACTGGTACTATCTTTAAAAATGGTCCAGAACCTTTTCAAGAATATATTGAGAAAAAAAAATTTCAGCAATATTTGAGTTAATTAAATAACATTTGCGAGTGTTCGGATCACAGAATGTGTGCTGTATAATATAATATGTACTCGGTCACCTTTCTCAGCAATGGTAGCAGCTCCAGGTGTAACGGGATATATTGGCCCGAGGAATTCCAACAAGAAGGATGGTACGCGTACTCACATCGTTGTTCATCAACACTTTCGTTAGCAGTGCTCACTCGTGAAGCTATCCAGGCCCGTTCTAAGCGTTAAGCGTGCAAGGCAACTCCTAAGGACGCCACTCCCGAGGAGCGGCAAATTATAGATAAAAGAAGACGAAAATATATCTATCTTCTATTTCATCGATTTTAAAGATTGCGAAGTATTGGCTTAAAAGCATAATAGTACTATTATAAATGATTTTTTCAAGAAGCCATCGAAAACACAAAACATCATAACACAGTGAAGCAATTATTGAGTCTCCAATAAAACAGCTGAGAGAAAGAACGGTCAATGACCTTTATAAACAAAATATAATATTTTTAATGAAAACTATTTTTGTTGTGAAGTAGCAATTTCAGAACATAGTTCCGTGATATTTTTTAATACAAATTAAATTAATCTATTCGAAAAATACAGAAAAAATCTATTTATCTAAAATATATTACAATGGAATACTAGATGTATTAATTATAAAAAAAAACTACAGAATGCAAAGTTGTCGAAAATGTAATTGGCTGATATGGCAAAATAGTAATGCTTTCCCAGGATAAGAACAGATTCGGATTCGTATCCCGGAAGCTAAATACTTTATGAATAATTAGATTTTTTCTGTATATTTTTATAATTGATTAATTTAATTAGTATTCAAGAGTATAATACTTTTTAAAATCATTATAACGTAGATGACATTTTTGAGAATAGGTATTAATTATGGTAATTATCCCTTGTTTAAAAATGATATCTTCTAATTATCAGTTTTCGCCTACGTAAAGATTACTTTCTTTCAATGATGGCTGAGGTATGTAGAATAGAAATATGTTAAGGCCGGTGCATTACTTGGGGGCGGGCCTGGAGTTATCCTCACCCATACGCCCGGAGATTTTTGTCCTAACAAAAAAAAATTCAGTCTGATCGTAGATGGTGGGTTATAACTTACAACAATTTTAAACGTTAAAAAGTGAAAGAAAAGTGTTATAAAAAGTAACACATTTTTCCCGGCGTCTATGTAGGTACAATAAATCATTAAAGAGGAGACGAAAATTATTACGTCTCTTGTACCAGACTATGATATGAGGGTGTGGATCGCCTGCCAGCGATTAAACACATCCCTCGTCCCGGGAAGATACTAAGTTAGTCCCATTCATATAGCGCAAGCGCTTAGCTTAGTTTGACGACAATAAAAATATTGATTTGACGCGCATTCCATGTTAATTAAAAAAACTAAATGCAACGAAGTTCCACCAAGAGTACCTGTCATTGCCACACTGCAATCATTATCTGTATTCAATGGAATGCGCCCCTGAATTGTACCATCGGGTATGTTCAATTGTGAAGGTAAACACACACGCTCAATAAAACAGAACTAGTTTATTGAATGAGCGATTTAAAAAGCAGTGTATGTTGTTACGTGAAGTGTGACAATGTTTATACTTTTGATTCATTTATCTACTGTCTGTGGACACGTGCCAAATTTAGCACGGGTTTTCGAATCTGCAAAGCTGGCACTCATTATATGGAGAAGTTTTCACGAACATTAAACATAATTATTATCAGTCAGAAATTTGCAGCGTCAGTCCTGGAGTTGTGGGTTGCTCGCTGTGTTTATTATGCTATATTATGTGTTGTATAAATGTCAAAATAATACATAAGTCATAAGCAATACTAGGTACATTTCTATATATACTATATACATCACTAACATGTCTGAGATTTGAGATTGACCATATAATACTCAGAAGAAGTAGTTAGGTTCGTTGTTATATATCCTTCAAAAAGTATTTTGCTTTGTCTCCAGATGCTTCAACCCTCCCATGACACCATTTTCTTATTAAAATCATCTCTTCGTCGACACATTGAGACCTACCTACATTAATGCTAAAAGTAAATATTCATTAATTACAGTGGAACCTCGGTTTACGAACTTGATTCGTTCCGTAAAACTGTTCGAAAACCGAGTTGTTCGTAAACCGAAACAATTATTTCCATAAGAATCAATGTAAAATGTATTAATCTGTTTAAGACCCCAAGAAAATTGTTCTTTATCATATTTATTTTCTACTTCTTGCTTGAAATCCTATAAAAGTAATAAAAATTCATGGTTTTAATTTAAAAGGATTTAATAGTAATTAAATTAAAAGAATTAACGTAGAAACAAACTTTATTTGAAATTACTTTACAAAATATGTAGTAAAGTGTTATTGTTCGGAAGGGGACTCTCCTTCCATGAGAACATCGGGCGCTTGAAATTCATCTGGTTTCTGTCTCACGAAAAACCTATCCAACGATATTAGTTTTCTCTTGCTTTTTATATTTATATTTTATATGCACATTTCGTGAATCGAGGATCTAGGAACATCTTCCATTCGCTAATCAGTCTCTGAAAATAATATCACCGTCTTTTGTTGCTCATTAAGAAGCTGTTTCAGTTTTCCCGTAATGAGTTCTGAGACTGCCTGCCTAAACCAAAAATCTGTTTGCAAACTGATGCATTTTTTCGTTAGGATTTTTGTTCGTAAACCGAATTGTTCGTAAAAAGAGTCGTTCGTAAACTGAGGTTCCACTGTACTTGGTTATTTTAAACAATATACATTAAAATAGGTTGTACGTTGGTTATCTTTTAATAATGACCTGTGAGCATAAACTATATGCATCCATATTTCAATAATTGTATAATGTCACTTGACTGGATGTGAAAAAATATTACTCTCTGGACGTTCTATTTTTTAAAATGAATCAACTGAGCCTTGCGCATCATACCTGAATAGGCACCTACCTCCCATGCGTTCAATAATAATTTAATTCGACACCAGACACTAACCATTTAGTGGAAATTCGAAAATACCTTTTTTTACTGCCATTATTGACGGGCTTTCACATATAGCATTTTGTGATGTGATTCATTTTACATCTTAATTGCTATACAAAAGTGGAAGAGAGTGAGGAATGTAGGAAGAAAAGGTGAGAAAATTTGATCTTTCTATACTAAACAGTGGCCTCCATACAAATACATTTTACTATGAACAACGCCTATCTAACCTCGCTATCGTCAAGTATCACAATCAAAACTGTCCAGCTTCTGTCATTTTTAATACGCTATAAAATATGTCGCAAAGCCTTAAAAAATTTGCCCGCAGGGCCCAACCCGAGAGCTGGTGTATCTGTTGGTTCTTATTGTTTTGTTAACGTTTGGTTACTTTACTCCATATCAACACAAAACTACCCAGTCCAAGTACATTATTTGTATAATTATTACAATATAAATCAAATTTACTAACATTACAGTTGGTATTAAAATAAATGATGTGTTTGTAAATAGTTGGTATTTTGACGATATATGATATATGCGTCCATTACCATATTGACCGAGTTCGAGTTTTCTCGTAATTCCAACGAAACAAGATCGAGACCATTACAGTTATTTAAACTTTGGAGAGCAACACTGCCGTCACTTTTCACTATACTATAAACTAGTCATATATTCATTTGCTGGCTAAAATAATGCGCATGATATAAAAACTCCACTCCAAAGCGAACAACTCCATACGCCTAATTTATTTTTGTGAGGAAGTGCCTTACTAATACTTTTCATACGGCAGCGCGCGCACATCCCCACGCGCGGGAAACCTGTCATTCAATATTTGACAGCCAATAAGGAGCTGTGATTCAATCGCGAAATCTGCCCGCCGATTATGTGCTTTGTGTTCGTCATGTTTTGACTTTGGTCTTTGTGTTTCGTGTTTAACCCGAGGGAGGCGAAATCGAGTCATGGAGATAATGCTTCGTTGACTATTTCAGTCCGCTCTCCGCGGCGGTCACTTTCGATAAAAGTCACATCTAATTTGCGATGTGATGCCCGTCATGGCCACTTCTCGCCGCCTGTCGTTCTCGGTACTCGTGTTGTTTTTAAATTATTACTTTTTGACGGCATATTGCAGTCATGGATTCGTTCTACTTTCATCCGCAGCTTCCGGAGGTCAGGGTCACACAGGATTCAAGTTGGGTGAACCTGCCGAAGTTTACTCCCTCGAGAGTAAAGTTTTACTAAACGACGTCAGTTCTTCTGACAACAGTGTCGGATACCTCGTTAGTGCTGACGTTCACGTCGGCGCAGTTTGGGAGGACCAAAAAGGAGATAAGCTTCTTAAGTTCAAAGTTAGTGGTTTGTTTACATTTCGATCACCTGTTGCATGTTTTCTTTATTTCTAAAAGTACCAAAATTCTTATGATAACTATAGCAAAGGTGTCATATATTTTATTTTAAATTGTTTTTATTGAAATTACATACTTAATAGTGCGAGTTGTCTAATAAATAATTGATTTTTTTGGAGCTTTTTGGCTTATGATGAACTGGACTTAAATGAACATTCCCTTTTTTAGTTTGATTCTCTGAAGTTGCACATTAAATCTCGTAAAGCTCCATCACCCGAAGGTTTTGTAGAACATGCGTCAAGTTTGGATTCCATTGAGAATGAGGCTTCCTATGCTCTGTGGAAGAGAGGTGAAATTGAGAAGGTATTCTTCAGTCAGAGGGAGCCTGTCAGCCTTGTCAATTTTAAAAAAGGTGTCATCAGCTTATTTCAGGTATGTAACAGACAGCGCCAAAAGCATATTCTCTGTTAAGACTTTTTTATTCAAATTCTGCATAATATTTGTGAGTTTAATGTCTGTCATGCTAACCTATTTATACAAATGTTCAATAAGCATGGGGAAAATATTGAAATCAATTAATATTTCTGCAATAGTTTGCATTTTTCTGAGTTTTGAATAAATTAGATTTAATTTCAGTCAAAGTTTTCTATTTTGAGAAATTATAATTAGAAACAGAAAGTGCTTCATCATTGCATGAGATGAAGTTATTTTTGTAATAATTATAACATATTATATTTCATTGACTTTGAAAGTAGCAAGAATATTGTGACATGGGGGTTTGATTATCTAATTATTGATTGAATACTTATCTTTTTTTTTTACTCTTTCCTATGCAGTTCCAAGTCTTGGATATGGAAAAAAATGAGACTGATGTTTCTGGATATTGCAACGTTCTTTACAGTTCTACATCACCTTCTACTTTTACTAAAACAAAGGTATTTTTGTTTTTTAAATATAATTTGTGTATTAGAATTTTATACATTTTAATTATTGAATTTGGTACTAGGAAATTTAAAAAAAAATTTCCAGGATTAATTTGCTCTACATTGGATTACACTGTAACATTAAATCAATTTCTTTTTTTCAGAGAAACTGTGTCATACCCACCAGTCCCCAAAACAACCATCCGGAAAGGATTCTATCAGTAGCGGCCAAAAGTGACCGTGTTACAAAATATATAATGGGTGAAGATAGCTCAGTATTGGAGACTGTTATGTCCACGGAGACCCATGAAATGAAGCTGGTCATCAAACAAGATGCTGGGAACATGGTAAACGTCGTGCAGCGCCTCGTTCTCTATGATAATAAAAAGGGAGAAGCGAAGACTGTCAAGGGCGAGACTGTAACCATGGCTATCGCAGAACTGGTTGACAAGAGTTCAAATCTGAAGGAGCAAGGGTTGCAGACTGTGAAAGAGCCACCACAGTGCCAAGACGACTGCCCAACGGTATAATTTAATAATATTTAAGCATTACATATATCGTTGAATCAACCAAAATTGCATGTCAAAATACATTTGTTTGTTTAAAAAAACAACTCCGATCTAGAAAGAATTTTTTTAAAATTGTCCACTGTCAAAATATCAATTTTATGCTGACATTACAAGAATAATAGCATTAAAAAATCTTGTATATGTAAATAACTAAATTTCTGATTACCATTATTTCAAGTGACCCAATGATGTCATAAACGTCCACTTTAAAACAATTATTATTGAAAAAATAAAGTGAATAGTTTTGAATTAATGAGTGTCATTTGAGAAAAGTCAAGAGTTCAAATGAAATTGTCGTTTGCATATCGCATACTCGATACCCCCGTGACAGAGGTACCTCAGGTATCAAGTATCAAAACCACAGATGACTATTCATTACGCTATCATATCAAGGTGAAGTCCAAAAAAGGCACGATCAAAATATCGCAAGGAACTAGTTAAATTCCTATACGGCTTTGTATAGAATTAAGTTATTCTTGAGGTAGTTAAGAAGTACAGGAATAAATATATTCATCACATCTATGTTGTGTTGTTGGTGTCGTATGTTGCGTGTATCCTGGATTTCGAGATAAAGAAACGCTCATTTTCTTCAGAATATGTATTTAGGAAATATTGTGAACCTCAAAATAATAATCCTCGACGTCGTTCTCATCATTGGACTCTGCGGTAATAATATGCATATCGGATATTTCTATTAAGTCCGCAATATCTCCATTAGCGAAAAAGTCACCCTCCGCCATTTTGTAAAAAAATGTTTGTAAATGTAAAAAAATCTTTTTGTTTTTCAAAAATTCGATAACTGTAAATGAAAAAATATATATTAGCACTTCAAATCACACATCGGACTTATGATATAGCACTAACACTCATGAAATGCCGTTTGCGCCAATGGCCAATATGTTCTATAACGAAGCACACGCACTGTATTTTTATAGTAAAATACGCTTAATAACTAAAAAGTAAAATCTTATTCACTTTAATTAACTTATAAACAAATAAGTATCATGAAATAAGGGTACATTTGTAAATATATGTGTATTGCAGAATAAATCCTGATAACACCCCGCACCGGCTAGAATCAAAATGTAATTGACAAGTACTTTCCATTTGGAAAGTTCTAGTATTTTAAAAGTGCATCGTCGATATATTATATATAATATTGCTGAAAATCTTGTCATTTGGATAAAGAAAAAATATGGCAACATAAAATTACCGGCATCTATGCGTGGTGCACATGTCACGTGGTGCAGCGTCTTCTTGTCTACGGTGTAGTGCTAAATATTCTGACATATATCGCTGTCCTTTTCTCGGATGGCGATAGATGACGCAAGCATTTTTGGGGTTAAAAAATATATTTTCAGATTTATTCTACATATGCTGTTACGGTAATAAATTATTTGTACACGTGAATCATTATCAAAACAATTCTGGAGTGCACAGATATTATAATTTTGTTTATCTTTCAGCTGGGTAAACTGATTGAAGAGAATCGAGAGTTTCTGATCTCATCGACCCTCGGCACAATCAAGTCTGCCACAATCTTTTTGAAAATGCTTACTGTGGCGCGTCAAGCCAAGTCTGATGAAATCTACAAAGCCTTGAAGGGAATAAAAAATAAAGAAATTCTGTAAGTATTTGTGTAGATTAGATTTTATTATTTATTTAGTTAGATTGATTGCGCTGAAATCAGATGAACAAATATACTTTAGTTATCACACGTAGGAGTTATCTGCAGTTCATTCATTGGGTTTTTAGACAATCATTGATATGACGTAATTTTCCAATAAAGTAAGTATTAAATCCTCTTTCTTTTTGTATTTTTGCTTTAATTATTGGCAAAATGTGTCATCATTTCCAAACACACCAAGTATGACTAATTTTAAACTAAATTAAACTTGTCATCCGAGTCAATATTAGCAGTGTACAATAGATTTCTGGTACCGACACTAGTGTATGGGAGTAAAGCCTAGGACTGGTGAAATGAAAGAAGAATGAAAATAGATTAAATGCAGTCAAAATGAGGTCACTCAAATGTGATCTATATAAAATATAAGGCAGTGGTGTGTGATGTTTTACAATAAAAGAAAAAAAAAACATTATTACTTAAGTCTATTTATCTTTATATCAAAACATCAAGATGTTCCGACTGGTGAAGAGGTGCATATATGTATATGATTTTTGAGTGAAAGAAAATATGGAAAAAATATTCCTTTATTCCAGATACGTTTTTGACTGCTTGGCAGCGTACCGCATTGGTTTTGCATATATTTATTTATTAGACTTTATTGACGTACATGTTTTTGTTGTAACAGAGGTAAATTTAAAATATTATAATATAACATGATAAACATAAGATACAATTATATTTCTATAAGTATAAGTATAATACTCATAGTTTATTGTATGGGATGGAGTAGACTCCACCTCTAATATATATAGCATTGTCCTGGATACTTTGCTAGACTGCCGTCTGTGTTAAAGTAGCCAATTTTTTTCGTGCTGTTGTGGTGTTATTTAATTCAAATTATAAAGATTCGACAGGAATAAAAAATATGTACAGTGAGGGTGTTGTAAAACTAAAGTGAATTATTAGTGTAAGTATTGTGTTGTGATTATATTGGAATGTTGGACAGCGATGCTTCTGATTGATCTCTACCCATGTGAATCATATATTGGTCCAAAATTGTGTAATCTTATTGGAAATGAACGATTTCCATGGTGTTGAGTGTGTTGTACAGTTTCGGAGCTAAGAACATGTAGAAATGTTAATAAAATGCCGTTGTTGCTCTCAGTAAAGCCGTGTTCTTGTTTGTTTTGCAGTCATGTATGATGAGTGTAGGATTTTAATGTGGCGATGTTCTTTCGTTAATGCAAAAACATACATATTTTGATTTTTTGTGTTAAGTGATAGGAGATTTGTATTAAACCATTTTTTCACCTTGTCCAAACCATCCTGTGCACGATTATTGACCTCTTCCCAAGATTTACCCTGAAAGCAAAGCACGGTATCATCTGCGAAAGTGATTATTTTTCCATGATTTAAAGTCGCGTTACAAAAGCCATTAATGTGTATACCAGAAATAATATAGGGCCTAAAATGCTTCCCTGTGGAACACTGTATATTATCAATGATGGATTGCTGTATTTTTCATTGTTTCGGACAATTTGACATCTATTTGTTAAGTAGTCCTTAAACCACTTATGTGCTGTACCCCTTACTCCTATTTTTTAAGTTTTTTTAGCAATAGTACATGCGGTACAGTGTCAAATGCTTTTGCAAGATCAAGAAATATCCCTACACAAATAGGAACTCAAACAATCTTCACGCATATATTTTGAATTGTCTCTGATATGTTTTGTGGCTCTGAAATTTGTCATGAGAAATACAAAAATTATTTGTGTTGGATACATTTTTTTGCGATGTTCTAAGCTCTCGCAGCATAAATGGCATAATGCAGACAGATCGCCATTAATTTATGATACATGTCGTGACGAATAAACAATTAATATAGCGTGTAGGTGATTGGTCATTTGTTGTCGGTGGCTCCACAAATAGAGAATCTGACAATTAAACTATTGACCAAGTATTGGATACTGGTCTTATTAATAGCTTCTACAATTTACAAGCATACAACAAGCCTGCGTCAGGACAGAATAATAAAATTCTATCTTGCCTATTGTTGGTTTATCAAAACTCATTCATAATTGCCAAGTAAATACAATATTTCCATAGACAACAACTTAGTGACCTGGTAGGATTTACCCAGACCGTAGCGGCTCATCAGGCAGCCAAAAAGTTCTTCCACTTTGACAGCGAGTATGATGTGGACAACACAGAACGATATCTTTGGGCTTTATCCATGGGCACCAATCCACAGGTAACGTTATTCATACTGAAATTATAGATGAGAATTTTCTATTCCGCTATGCATAATTTATGTCATTTTGAGATACATTGAAAAACCGTTTATTTTTAGTACTTTCTACTGTTTTTCCATATGTTAAAATATAATTAATGATCAGTTAAATTGCAATGATATTGTTACAAAAAAAATTGTAATATTTTAAAGAATTGCCCTCATAGTATTATTTTGATCTTAAAATAATGTTATGATGATAAATACAAATTAAAACTTTCAATACTGGTCGACATGCGCCATTCGTACATTAGCGGACAATGGGAATGACAACCTTCATCACCACTACTCCGCCAATAACTAACAAGATAATGTAAGTTAACTAAAGATTGTGATATGGCAACCGCTTTTTAAAATTGTTAGTATTAACACAGCTAGCGTGTTTTTTTTTTTTTAACAAATTATTATTACTTGAGAGTTTATTAATGTTCTTTATTCAATTGGTGCCATTTTGTCTCAGGAGGAAGTTATTTATGACATCCTGAAGCTGTCCGAGAACACAAACCTGCCAGCGAAGTTAACAGAAACCCTCATACTCACTGTCTGCGCCATGGCTAATAAGTTTGCTCAACAGTCTCAGTATGGATTTAGAACCAAGGTAAATGACTACTATGTATGTACATATTATTATATACTATTAAAAATTGTCATCTAGAAGAAAGCAGCATGTTTTGTGATAAATGTGTATGTCATACCAATTTTGTAATATAATTTTGTGATATTGTTGCAAGATATGTCGTGTATTATGACAAAGTATATTATATCAAATGTGATTTTGAAATTCAATTATACCTCATTATTCATTTGACAATTCAATCAATCGACACTCTTATTATGTTATATCCCTCTATTCGACTTGGGACGATTCAATCAACCGACGCCGGTGTCGATATTCTACACAATGTGCATGCACACTAATTTCGAGGTTACGCACTCAGTCTGCATTACACGAGCGTGTTGGCTTGGCATGTGTTACTGTTCAGTTAATTTCAACCCTAATATGGCACCCGATGCTAAAGTATCAATGAGCCCTATTATTCTGTTAATTGTGCATAGAATGTTATTTTTACATTTGTATATACAATGAATCTCTTTTAATACGTTTTCCGAGGGACTAGCACATTCAAACATATTAAATGTGAAAACTTACTAATAGGAATTTCGCATTATTTATATTTGACATCTAATTTTGCGTTTTAAATAAAGTTACATTAATATTACGATTATTTAACAATGTTTTTTTTTAAATAGTTATGTACACGGAATACATGTCACATCAATATTCTTACTTTTTTCAAAGAATAGCTATCTAAACTGCAAAAAGAATGCTAGAAAATATCAAATAAATATTAAAAGAAAAATAAATCGGAAGTAGAATCACCGACAAGACAAAAATGCGAAATTGATTTTAGAATTCAAATCGGCGCTTTTTGTATCATAAAGGATAGGTCAGGCGTAATAGGAGATCAAATATGACAAAGATGTCACATGTAAGTTGAACATTATTTTATTATCATGTGTTAAGTTTATTTCTTTTTACAAAGTGTAATATTTTTACTTGTCTTACAAAACGTACTGTTTGTAAATAGTTACCTGTTTTAACTGTTAACTGTTAACTGATCCCTTTTGGTGATTTTTACACAATTTACATGTATCCTCAACGCTTGTATGATCAATATAACTGTCCAAAAACATCACCTTTACACACAATGACAATAAAGGCTATTGAATTCCGTTTAAACATGTAATTTTCACCTTTACTGAATCTCATGTGCAGTGCATTTTTGGAGAAATTATTTAGACGACATCGAACATCGGCAGGGCCAAACTTTGTGCGAAAATATATTAACATTTTTGTCCTTGTACGATTTTAATTTTTAATCACAAATATCATTATGATATAATTTTTTGTTTTATTTATTTATTTTATGCCGATGTAAAAAGCATATAAAGTTTAAGCAAACTAAAAATCAGCCGGATAATTTTTTTCAGAGTTAATTCAGTTTTAAGTGTATATTTAAACACGGCTTTGTTTTTGATTTTGTCGATAACTTTTCAAATATATATCTTGTTATACCATGGTACAAGGTAATTGAAAGAAAAATGCTAACCATTGGTCGCCAAACAGATTAGTAATTTTATTTTTTAAGAAACATGGCTAAACTTGAGAAAACAGTAACTCCTCTGATTTTTACAAAATGTATATTTCGGTAGAGTTGTGTGCCCTGAATTCAAAACTTCTAGATGCCATTGTACCATTTGAAAAGCAACCGTATTCACCATTGCGAATTTGCTTTACACGGAAAACATGTTATTTTGTAAAGATCCGAGAAGTTACGTATTCTCAATATACACCATAAATGCTAATTGAAGCTCCTAATGAAACGGGGTATGGTATCTCTGAAAATGGAACATTAACGGATTTCTAACATCATAATTTTTTTTTAATAATTTCATGAACTAAAATAATAAATAAAGTAATTTGCATAAAAATTGTTGATTAGTTGCGTATTATTTATACATACATAATATTATACAAAATCTATTCATACAATTAAAAAATATTGGTGAAACAATAGGATATTTAAAATTCCCAAAATGTATTAAAGGTTCAGTTAATGCAGAACAGTGTACAATTAGAATAATACATGTGAATGCATTATTTTGTTCTCTGGAGTAAGCTTGCCATAAAACCATCATTAATCTGAACTATTTTAAGAATTGGGTTTTACGGCCCGGAATGTTTGCGCAGTTAAAGTTAAATATTAATCAAAATAAAACAAGATATTAGTATTATCAATACGGCTCTTGTATTGTGAAGATTATCTGTATGTGAAAAAAATAATTTACGGCGGGGGCTGCTATTCCTTGTTTTGTTGAAGCAAGGCAATCAATTTATTGGCCTATTTAAATATGGCAATTTTTGTCAGTGGATAAATCTCTTATGGTGGGGCAAAACCCAAAACCCAAAGTTTATTGCACCCATTGAAAGAATACCACTTTCATTTTTAGAAATGTCAAACAAAATTTCATCTGCCGAAAAACGTATTACAAAGGTTTTTTTGTACGGATAAATTGAGTTCTTTCATAAATATTTTAATTTCTTAGGCGGGAAACTTATTATTTGGAAAACGTATTAAGCATAAAAAAAATACGTAATTTGTATGGGACTGGAAAATGTGATCTTATTAGGCTGGAAAACTTATTAAGAGGGTTTCCAGTATATATATATATATTTGTAAGCGTATAGGGTGCCATTGCCATTAAGGTGTTAAGCCCTACTCAATCCATTATAAATAAATACATTTTGGTTTAATATCTATTTTTTTTTTAATTTGAATAAATTATTTACGGTTCATTAATCAATGATTTGTTTATCAATGACATTTGGTGGAACCAAGTAGCGGGGTAATATCATAACTAAAATAGACAATATACTAGGATGCGTGAGCGTGGGCGCACTTATATGCTGCGATAGGTAGGCTAAGGGATATCTACTTCATCTCACATGCATATAATCATCTCTCATAGCATAAGGCACTTCCTTTACTAATGTGTAAGCATTATTCCACAAAATACTTTTTTTATTTCTAGGTGGTGGAAAAAGTGATGAACTCGATTACAAATAATTTGGCATCGTGCACCGATAATGATTGTCGTATTAAATACATAAGAGCCCTCAAAAATTTACAACACCCTAACACGGTGAAAATATTGCTGAAAGAAGCCCAAAACGGTCAAAGAACAGTGTCCGTCACAGCCCTGAAAGCTTTGAGAGCTATGCCAAAATCTAATTGGAACGCCGAAGTGTTGAAGGCCTGCCGTCAAATATTCTATCAGTTGTCCAAGATGTACGACTCCAGTTCCAGATCGTTGGCTGTGGACATCATTTTGGAATCCTCACCATCTAAGGATGTCATTAAGGAGCTTCTTACATTTTTGACGAAACATGCGAAGGAATATGAAGTGAAACAATTTTTATATCAGAGATTGTTAATGATCGCAGATCAGTGCCCCGAGTTTAAGAATATGCTATCTAATATTATCAAAGAGGATAAGCAGCTCAACAACTGGCATGTTCTTGGACAGAGAGGTTTGTCTTCTTTAACAAACTCGGAAAGTAACAATAAAATGCTATGCAACATGGAACAAAACCTAACCATGTGCATTATTTTTCTGCTGCCTTGTGATTGGAGCATTCTGGAAATTTATATTCATACCAAACCCGATTTAGCCACTTTCTATAGTTAACAGAAAAACCACCTTTGATCTGTCTTAACTATTTTAAAACAAATATAGAAAAGGCAAGAGCGGCATTTCTGTATTTGAAGGTTGTTTTCAATTCCCAACTTGCGGTACGCATACCCCTGGGTGTACGCGGTGGAGGTATGCAAAAATAATATGGAATAATGACAGAAACAGTTTAAATAAAAATACAAAAATAGGTTATAGAGTTTTGATTTACATAAAATTTAAGATCAAAAATAAATGTCATTAGGTTAATTTGATTATTTAGCTGAGAGAAAAAAGGTTGGGAACCGCTGATCTAGTGCATTTCAAGTGCTCCAAGAAGAAAATTTTTATTCAAATCTATAGTTTTAAACTTCACACTTAGCTTACAAGCAAAAATATCATTGGACATATCCAAAGTCACCAGAAATCTTTTAACTAATAAATTTTTGTTTATTCTGGGTATGTTTATATTTCACAAATATAAATAGCTATTTATCCTTCTAGAACAAAATAAACTTGTTTGTTTCTTAAAAATTAGAACCTTGTGTTAAAAATACCGTTTCCGAGATTTCATTTCATTTGTTTGAATCGAATGCCTTAGCTTATCAGACAATTTTATATGGGAGAAGAGTACCAGTCATAGCTTTTTTTAAAATTCTCTATTAGAGGAACCCTTTATAACAAAAAAGTACATTTCAATGTTACTCAGAAAGATTATACATATACATAATTAAAAATCAAGGAATTTGGTTACCAAAAATATTGATATCCAATGTTACCAACCAATTATCAATATAACATTGGACCACCCATAAAAACAGGGGTTTAGTCATGTTTTCTTGTGTCGTAGATTTCCTGTTTTCGTAGATTTTGTGGCCAAAATTAAATAAACTTGTGAGAACACCTAATAATTGAAATAGTTGCAGCTGACTGTTCTCAAAAACAAAAATATCACTAAAAACCATCCAAAGGGTATGTTACCTATGATGACTGTAATACCTCTTTCAAATACAAATTTTTTCAAGAAGAGTTTAAAAATGTTTAAATTGCACCTGTCGTAAATCAAATTCGCAATCCTCGTTTTGGTTAGCGATTATCATATAGGGCTAGAATGAATTTGAATTTTTGCATTTGAAAATTAATTAAATTAAATTGTTCGCTTATAAATAGTGTAATTGATGTCTGTTATCACATTAGGAGAATGGTGATCTAATTCTTATGTTATAGTCATTTAATGTGATTAATTACGAGAACACCTGTGAGCAAAATATTTTCATTTGATTGTAAAATTTGTTGAATCCACAGACCAGTAAATGAATAGACATGAAATAAAGTGTACATATAGAAGAGGGGTTTGGAACATAAATTGAGGGACGAGGGGCATTCTACATACATTTTTGGTGGAAACATAAATCTGATAAAATCCAGTAAAAGTATTTACTCTTCGAAAATTAAATCTTTATTTACACAAGACATATTTTTTACATTAACATGTATAATATGCATTTAAAAAAAGTCGCGGAGCTATTTGATTGCGCAAGTGGTACCAAAGTGATCACGTGGGTGACACTAAAATGAAAATGGACAAGAAATTTGCATTGGTTTATATCCATATATTTTGTAGTCTGTGATTGAATCCGTTTGTATTTATTTATGAAGATTTAGTTGTATGTATTAACCTTTAAACATTTTTTCTTTTGCAGGACTGACCACAGCCTTTTCACGCTCATTCATGCAAAATCAATGGGCCAATGGTTCTCTGGTGACTATCCAGGAGATATCCGGTGGATTATTAAAACGAGGACATGTAGATGTAGTCATTGAATCTGAAGGAGACAGGAAGGAGTTGTTCAGCGTTAGTACTTTCATGTTTATGCTCGCACTCTATTGCTCTGTTGTGTACTCATCAAAGAAAATATAGAAATTTGAAATAATCCATTGATCATGCACTCGCATAATCAATGGATTATTTCTTATAACAAATATTGAAATTGCGTCAAGTAGAATCGCAGATGATTCACAGAACACAGACAAGTAATGAAAGCAGTAGAATAATTCAATTTTTTTACTTTTCAGCTTGGCCTGTTTGCCGGCGGTTTGTCCAGCGCCATGGGCGGTAGTAATGCGGAGGATGGAGAAGAAGAAGAAGAAGCAGCCACCGCAGGCATGGAACTCACTGTGCAGGGGGTGCAAATCAGGCCTTTCACTTTCTTCACTAGCCAAGGAGAATTACTGAGCCACCTGTGGGCCAGCACAGCCAGCAGCAGAACCACCGCCTTCCAGGTAACGTAACTTGCTAAACTAACAAAGTTTAGATGGAAGAGTGATTGTTTGGCGTACAGCTGCTTAGAAAAATAACCATACTTATATCATTGTATTTGCTTTAACATAAAGTAAAGCATACATTAGTGATTTTAGTTCAGTAACTATTATAGTTGGACATATCCCTTTCTAAAATAGGCATTACGCACAAAGGAACATTGTATTTAATAATTGTAAGGTATTGTAGCCGATACCGTCTGCGCCAGTGAATGAAGATTTCTCTTTAGTGTCTGTTATAACGGCTGCACTGGATGATCAGAGGCTTCTGGGCAGTGTCGTCGGAATAATACCAGATTGCTGGGTAACAATATTAATTTATTCTGGACATACAATATAATACAGACAATTGCTAGATGAAACCCAGATTGCGGTTCGGAGCAGAGAGGCCCGCACCCGTGGCGTAACCCTTTAAATAGCTACAGTAAAACTCAGTTCACTCCGTAATCCTATATTTCATATTTTTACAGAATTTGCACTTTTTTCAAAAAAATTTGCCTCGAAAATAACATTTCATACTAATTTCTACTGATAATTCGTAAAATCTGATTATTCGCAATTTGTATGCGTTTTTGACACCCGAAATAAACAATTTATTTACGTAATTTGCATATTTGCAAATGTTTTAAATCCCTAAACTCGCGCGAACGCATTTGACCTCCATCCCTTCGTAAATATCTACAACTAGCCCTGCATACTGGCCAATCACGATGCTGCGCGCTGGCATGACAGGTGCCGAACTGAGTTTTGCCATATGACATATGGGAAAACTCGTGTACGTAATATGATATGTATATCAAATTCCATAGTGCATTTTATTAGATTTGTTGTTAAAATAATGTTTTCATTGAATCACTTGATCTAGTTTATATGTTTATAAGACATTGCGATTTCTACACGTTCTCTAAAATGACACCAACATCTTGTATTCCTATAAATCCTTGATATTTGGTATAAATGGAGCTTGTTTTGAAAACTGACAAAAAATTGATATCAAAGATAAAAGAAAAAATCGAATCTGAAATACCTCTCAGGGTTCGAACTTGAAAAATCACAGGAAAAAATAAGCCTCTACCAACAAAGCCAGCGAGACATGAAGATTTAAAAGTTTTTAATTATTTTTCACACGCATTTTAAATATTCCAATTCGGATGGAGAAGGTGAGTTCGACCGCCAATCAAATAAATGTGCGTAATTTTGTTGCCTTGAGAGACTGCTGCTTCACCACTCACCACACACTTTCCTTATTCAGGAGAAATACGTTACTTATAGTTACGTAAATATTGCTAGAATATATATATATATATATATATAAACTTTTTATAACAAAGTCATACAATTACAATAAAAAGGATTTAAAAATAGGCATATTATTTATGTACTATCACCATCAAAGTCTGAAATTTCTTCAGATTCAGTGACTGATTTTTTTAAATCATTTTTTGACTCAGTTCTACTATTAATTAGTGATGATTCATTACGACTGCATGATTTTACAGCAATTGTAAGACACACTCCGAATTCAGAGACACCAAAATAGGAAAAACATGTATCTTATAATTAAGAAAATACGCTAATTACATATTAACCTTTTAAGGGCAACTTTCATTTTTTCTATTTGAATTTTGAGATATTTTTGCATTTTGCATACACTTTCAAGATGAGACTAATAGTTAATTCTTTTACAATATCAAGTAAACATAAAAATGCATTATTTTTTACGTAAATATTGCTAGAGTGAAAGGTATCAATAGAAAAGGACAAGTATACAATTGTTGGTTTTCTTAAATCCCTAGGTAATAAGCTATCAGAAAATAGCCATTTCTTCAACATTCATAATACATGTGTTGCCATTTGAAATTATCAAGCGAGAATTGTTATGTTTATGATAAAAACCATTGTTTGTGTCAATAAACATATGATTATTAAATATTACAATTTTGCCCCGATTTATAAGGAAAAAAATTATATAAATTCATACTGATAAATAATATTGATAACTTTTGAAGCAGCTGTATTTGTGAAGAGAAAACTATTTATGCTAATATTAAATAATAATCATACTCCGGTTGTAATAAAAAAACTGCTTTTTTTAAAAATATTTATTTATTGTTTCAATAAATTACATATATATTTAATATTAAAATATAAATGAAAATATAACAAAAGTATTATTGTTCACTGTTAAATAATTAGTTGTTCATCGTTGTTTTTTTCTTTAGACGTACTCAAAACAAAATTTGATCCACACATATTACACTTTAAGCTGAATTTAGAAATAAAAATTTATGTTCTTTCACATATTCAATATTCGTTCATGTGCAGAAAAGAGAAAAGAATTGGTGTTTGTCGATCGCTCTTTTGCCATCCAACTTAGTAAGTTCACACGAGTCCACACATTCAATGCTCAGTTCGGGAACATCCTGAAAATAATTTATAATGTTATTATTATTTAGTTATTAGTATTTTTATGTCTAAAATATTAAAATACGTGTTTATTCATTTATATGACTATAACAAATACATTTGTATCAAACAGACAGGTCTGTCATGTATTATTATTTTGATAAAATTATTTATATTTAAAGATATGTATTTCCAATAGAAAATAATTTATCTGCACTACATAATACAGTAAAACTGCGATATAACAAATCCCGATATAGCGAAAAATGACGTATATCGAAAAAAAAATCGAAATTTAGTCCCTAAAACCAATTTTTCATACAAAAATGCATTTATATAACGAAATCCCGTTAATATTTATAACAAAATCATTTTTGTCCCGTACGAAAAAATGCCAATACATTTACGTAAATTTATAACGAAATAAAAAAATGTTAAAAGATGAAAATATTATTTCGCACTTACAAAGCCGCGCCGCTGCATCTGCCGTATGCGAACGGTTTTATGGCCTTTTCGGCGCTGCGCGGCGGTCTGCCGACAAGGTAGTAAAACAATTCAAACTTCTTCTTGGGTTCATAGTAGGCCCATAAAACCATTTGACATAATTCTTGCGGCGTTCACTTGGACACGTTTTACGTACGCATACGCCTCTAATATGTATTGCAATCCCAGACCCAAACAGCTGGAAAATACAAAAATTAACAGGAACCCCCCGAAAGTTGCAGTATGTACTTATTGGGAATGTCAGTCTCAGCGTAACGTCTGTAGAGTTAAGTTTGTTCCGCTTTTAACGCGATTATTGCATGACCGAACTGAATATTTACATAAATTCATTTTCGTTTGACAATTGTTTTCGTGTGAACTCGTCAATAATATAAATAATTCGTTAAAATATTTTATGGACTATTTTTGTACGGCATTTTGTGTTTCTATTAACTATTGTTTTCGTGTGTTTACTGAAATCTGCGTATACATACTAGTGTAGCGTAATTTATTATTTAAAGTACATTTCCTAATATTTTGTGAAACCTTAAAATGGCGTCAGTACGTGATAATTCCCGCAAAACTTTAACCAAAAATGACACATTGAATGAGGAAAGCAATGAAATCTCATCTGCTTCGTTACCGTCAACTTCCGAAGTTTTTCATGCCTTAGATGTTCTCCAACGATACGTATCGGGAAGACCAGAATTACCGGTGGATGCATTTTCCCACTGCGATGCATTGGCTAAAATAATTATACGAGACAGTGAAAGAAATGTTAAAACTAAACAGGGGAAAATAAACAATTATTTTAAGTGAACAATGTTAACGATTATATTTTGAAGTGGTTGCCGCCGTTACCGGTAAGTACTTTCGTAATTTATATACGACTCATTTTATAAAAATGCCGCGATTCATCTGTAAAATTTTTATTTTTGAATTATTTTTTGTTTCATGCCCAAAACTATGTTTGAAGCGGCTCTACATTTAAACACAATTAAAATATTGTTTTATGTTTGCAATATTCTGGAATTTACAAAAATATCTTCCAATTGGTGTTGAATAGGTTCTGTTCTTAATTTAATTCCTTTGACTATCCATTTGCTTATCTGTTTTAATAACAAAACTACTAAAAATATGTAGGTATTCAGTTCCCTATGGCCTTCTTCCTCCTTTGTTTGCAGAATTTGCGATCTTTTTTGAAGCCACGCAACATTTTTTTGCAACGGCGCGTAACATATAGTAGTAGGATTTTTTTAAATTTATTTCGTTATATGTGGGAAATCGTTATTACGAATTTTTATTTTTTGGTCCCTTGGATTTCGTTATATCGCGGTTTTACTGTATATGTATATTGAACTATGTAATTTATATTGTTAAATCAAATAGATAATGGATATAGGAATGGCTAGCACGCATGCGCTGTCAGTTTCTAAAACGTTACGAATGGTGACAGGAAATTTGACGTATGTTTAATATTTAAATGTCAAAATTATAATCTGTTTTCGTATAAAATCAGCTCAAAACCATACAATTTACAAAAATAAACAATTGGTATCGAGAATAAGTATATTATTCATTCATATTGTAGTAAAAATTTGTATTAAAATGTGTTTTATAGTCAAATTTAATTAAAATCTAATGGAGCGCGGATTTCACGACTTCCGGTTTGAACAGCATTCTAACAGTGTGAGATATTATTAATAATATTGTATTTCATAAGACTGGAAATATATTATTTAAAAAATGATTATTGTGTTTCTGATATTAAACTTAGTTTTAAATAGTAGTTGAAGCCTCAAACGATGCGAGTAAATATAGTATATTATTTAATACGTATGTTTTTACTAAAACAAAATATGCATTTTAAAAATGTCAAAAATTCATCAAATGTACTGCAAATTGAATGATTTATAATTCTATTCATTTTTAACATTTTGCTAATTTGGTTTCCTACAGAGCTGTCTCCGTAATCTTGGCTTCAAGATTATAAGAAAATATATTTTGTTTATGCATTAATTTAGCATATTGACTCAATTTCGTACCACGCCTAAAATGCATCTAATGGTCGCGGTCTTTCTTAATATTAATATATCTTTAATATTTGTATCATCTTAATTATAGCAAATAACATTCAGTTTATTAGTAATCCAAGTAATAGTTGAAAAAAAAGTCAAATCTATTGAATAACTTCTGATATAAATGAATAATAAAAACCCACATTTTTGTAAAAAACGCGAAAATATGAATTATTATTGCAAGTCGCGCCTTAACAGAGTTTTACTTTTACTGTGTAGTACTTTTGCTCGCTCATCGGTACCAACCTTTCACACTCTCACGCATTCGTCAACCATGGGTATTACAATAATATCTATATATTTTATATTACATACTTTATTTTATTTGATAACAATATATGTATGTTACTTTTATTTAATCTTTTTAACACATTTACCAACAGTTGTTGGTAAATGTTCAGTTGAACTGATTTTCTTGAAATTATTTCCAGATGTTTGTAGAATACTCGATGGTTTCTAAAATGAAAAAATATTTAAGTCCTTTGTCCTCTGTCACCTTTTTTTTTCCTTCCAGGCGGTATCTTTATTGAACGACTACTCTGAATGGATTACTCTAGGAAACGGTGTGACTGCTGAATTGAGTCTCCTCGGAGCGGTATCATTTGATTTGGCCGGACAGATTCAGGTATCTCTGTGGAGCAGGGTGGCACATTCCCTTGTTGAGAAAAAGTAAGAACATTATAATATAACTTTCACAATTTATAGAGAATTCAGAATGCAGTAAGCATTCTTAAGTTTTTTAGAATATTTTTTAGATAGAAAACTGATGAAAATCAATAATTGTTCAAAAGCTGCTCTGATGGATGGATATTAAGTGAAATCTCCAATTTATTTTGAATCTCATGGTCCGTTTGATATATGTATGGTAAAACTTTGTAAATTGAACTCCATTTATTTGAAATTAACCATACCCAAAATGCTAATTTTATAGTTGATTAACCCCAGTAATTCACAGTGCGAGATAATGTTGGGACCTTGTGTTATAAAGTAATATCTTTTTACATCGTATAATATAATTTTTTGAAACTTATAATGCATGTGGTAGTATAAAGTAGCTCTAACTTGATTATGATATTGATGGCACAAAGCACTCTCGAAAAGTGGATTGCCTGAGTAAAAGAAGACTAGATTAAAGGGATACACTTGGGGAATATTTGATGTAATTTATGCGGACAACATTAATATTTAATTTTCAACTTAATGTTCTCAATAACGTTTCAGTGCCGGAATCGTGGTCCAAGGCTTACTCCGTGCGGACACCGCGTTTGTCAGATCTCAAGTGGAGTTTGCGTTGACGACTGAGCCGAAACTGAATCTCTTGTCTGATCTAGACTTCTACAATACCAACTCCCTCTGCATGCAGCTCAAACAGCCTGATACAATATTTAAGTAAGACCCCCATATATTTCTTTGAGTATCTAAATAATATATTAGTATCGAAATTGTTACTTTTCTAGACACCTCGTGATATGAGTGTGAGATGACATTCTTCAAGCGTATCGATGAATAATGTGGTGTTTTAGGGCCAGTTGTGTAATCACTGGTAAATTTTTACTATAGTAAAAAATTGCAATAATGAGCTTGTTCAATCGTTGGTAAATAATATCTACTCATCGAAAGTATATTAAATAGTAAATTAATTATACCATCTAATATCGGACGGTAAAAACTGTCAATCGTTAGTTTAAAATGGCAGATTCTTCACAGCGGTTTCAAAAGTCATCTGTCACATGAATACAGTAAAATCTCGTTTATTCCAAGTCGAGGGGATCGAAAATCAAGAAAAAAGTTCCAATAATGACTTACGATAATGAAAATAATATATATTTTTTTACATAGGTACTAACTTTTTTCATTACAACTCAAAGTAATTATATATACCTACATCCACACATTTTAAAATAACAAATAAGTTATCAAAATACAGTGTAAACAAATCGCAACATTATTTAAAAAACTCGATTATGATGAACTATCATATAATTATAGAACTTGTCAACACCGCCATTTTAGTTAGTAACAAACGTTTCCAGCACTTTCAAAACTGTTATGTGGTGGTCGCAGCGGTGTTTCGCACTCGCCTGTGATGTCTTGTTCTGTATCTTCACTCTCCGCTTCCTTACCCCTTTTCCCTCCGTGACATTTCTCGCCTTTCAACGCTCATATTCTATCATGTTTAATATTGTCGACAACGTTATTAATGGGGTCGTGTATTCTTGTTAATTTTATTTTGGATATTTTTTGACAATCTCTTGTACTAATTTGATTTTTTAGCAACTGTTGGCGTTTTGTAGAAGTTTCGCATTGGTGCTATTTTCGAGATTATAAAATTATCAGTCAAAATCATAAAAATGTTTTAATTTGAATTTAATGAAATACGGACAGTCTGAGGAATGCAATCCGCACATTTGCTAATATCAAAATATATAACACGTAAATATTAGAGAAATATAAATAATTGTCTTTACATATAAAAAAATGGCAATAAAATAATTAATAAGATATGAGAAAATCTTAGAAATGCCAACCACATCTTCAAAATACCTCGACACTAAATTTAAATAGAAATGTCTGTATTAAAATTAATATAAATTAAACAATTTATAGAACACGGAAAGTTTGAGGAACTCAACCGCGTACTAGTGTCTGTACAACAAAATACACAAACACTACGTAAACAAAAATAATGATGGTATTAATACGGAACAGAAGATTGGCAAACACTGACATTCGCAGAAACTGGGAGAATTACATTACCTATAAGGGCACAAAGATAATATTTTATATATTTTTCTAATGTAAAGAAAACAAGCGAAAAAAAAAGCGTGCGCACTAATGTATCGCGGTAAGAAAGATAAAGATTTAAAAATTGAGGACATGCAAGATATATTTGTCATCTTTTTTTAGTATACTGAAAATGAGTGAGACAACAAACAATGCGTCGTGAATCGGTATTGGGGCGGATACTACCCATTTGGATGGACTTTGACAGGTATCTCGCGTAGCGTACGTGTATTTTGCAGATTACTAACATTTGACAAAAAATCGAATTTGGGGAAATATAAATCAAAAAACTCATCTGATAGGGTCAAAAAATAGCTTCGAATAACGATATTCGATTTATAAGTACAATTTAGTACGAAAACTTTCCAGTGTGACCACATTCTGCTCCAAAACTTTGACTTGTGGCGAATTTTGAACAAACGGGATTTTACTGTATTTTAAAAAAATTCCTGTATGTATATGATAATAAATCATTCAATATCCCGCTACTTTAATGATGAGAGTTCATCCAATGATGATCTTGCTGTTGAATTTATATTAACACAAAGATATTTCGCCAGTAAATTGACAGATTTCAAACGCGGGAGTGAATAAAGCCATAGATAAAACATAAAATGGTATTGCCAATGATGAATATTTAAGTCAATTTTGGTAAAATTCACAGGTAGGGTTAACTTTGACAGTAGTAAACAACCCGCAAACGTTTTTTTACCGTGGGTGATGGTAATATTATCGATCAAACAACCGGCAATAAGTGTAATTTTCTTTGCAAATTATGTTTTAAATTATATTCATTATAAGTGCATCTTCCACATTAACCGATTGTTTAAGAATAATAATTGTTCTCTCTTCATAAGAATTCCTCCTCGATTATCCCGTAATATTCTCAAGTCGGCAGATTTAAGTACGTAAGTCAAAAATGTTTATTTTATAATTAACGCAAAAAACTTAAAAAACACCTTTACATAATGAGTAATTTATAATCATTTATTTTTTATTCATATTATTACATTTTAAAATTTTGATATATCATTTTTGGACTTACGTGTTTAGGTCCGCCGTGCTTAGAATTGTCATGTCTCTTTAAAATAATATATTCATAGTGGCGGCATTCATTCCACCGATATGGTGGCAAAAACATAAAGGGTCATTTCTTACTTTTAGTTTTCCATATTATTTAACCAAGGATCATATTTGATGGAGAATCGAGTAACATTATTAGTCCAGTTATATTAGTTTTGCATAATCAACTTTCCAAGTCACATTAAGGGACTAATTTATGATAAGTAGGTAAACCTTTGTTTTCCAGATTCATTTGGTTCATAGAGAATTTTATAATTAAAAATGAATCCATTGTATTGTTTACGATCAAATGTTTGACAATTCGAGGGAAAATATATTATTTTGTCAGTGTTTCTCTTACTCATCAGTTTTAACAAGTTAATTAACTTTTTTCAGACATAATATTTACAAGATCGAGAGAATCCCCGGCAGCAAGCACAGGCTGAGGAAGTCGCAGTACAAGACTGTCCGTGTCCCCGGCCGGACTTACGCGCTCAACAGGAAAAACAATGAAATGTGCAATGTCTTACACAAATAATCAGTCAGTTTGTATTGTAAGTTTATTATAAAGAGAACATTACCATGTATAAATTATAATTCAACTAATTTTTGTATACTTTACCTTTCACTAGTCTGAGAATGGATTCTAAAAAGGACAAAATAAATATATTTGTGGAAGAAAGTAATATAATGTCGGTTAGTTAGTTTTATATGCAGACTCAAAAATGTGTACATATTTAAATATCGCTTATACAAAATGCTCTTTAGGAACCTTCAGCTATTATTTTTAATGAGTTTTATTCATAGCCGATTTATCAAACTTACATAAAATATAATTTTTTATTAACTCTGTACCGATGTCACTCTTTTCCTACTTTGCCGATACCGATTATTGCCAAATGTCAGCTTTGCCGATTTTAATGCGATGAAAAAATCCCAGGTAAAAATGATAAGTGGTTTCGTAGTTAAATTATAAAATGCATTTTTTAAACCTGAAAAGAAGTCATTTAATAACAAATGAAAGAAATACGCAAATAATTAAATATTTAAGATATATTTATTATTACAACGAGAGACAAAATACCGTGTACATATTTTTTTATATAAATGTTGTAAGAGGTAAAGTAAATACATTTTTTTAATTTTGATAATAACTTTGGGGTCATTGAACAGTTTAATCAATTTCAAACAACTAAAAAATTGTGTGAATAATATTAACTAATCCACAACGGTTGAGTTCTCCGTGAACACTTACCCTCTTCACTATGATTATTAGTATTTTTACATAGGATATGTTTTTTCAGAGGTTTCCTAGTGTGTCACGAAATTGCATTAAAAAGGTGTGAAACATTTTAGTTGTTTATAATAGAACGTTGTTTCGGGTAATAGTATCTTTGTAGACACACCGAGTAGGAAAATATTTCCACAAAATAAAAGAACAATTCTTGAATTGAAATAAAATCCAATGGTGTTTGAAAAGACCAAAAGAAAATTCAGTGATCTGTTTATGAGGTGGGGTAGAACAAACCGGAAAACCATATTCTATCCAGGGGTTGATATGACATATGTGTGTTCTTTTTAACTGCCCTGTTAGCTGCCCAGAAAAATCGTAGGTGAAATAGCATCATACCACCACCATATTGGCGCCAAATTTATTAAAATTCAAAATTCACAGGCCAGCTTTTTCGAATTTTATTATTACGAAAAAACCATGAAAACGTTAGTATAGCTAAAAAAAATATATGTGGGTACTATTTCACCATAAGAATCCATCGACCGCGATTTTGTACAATTTTGAGATGAAATAAAAATGAAAAAAATAAAATTTATAGTGTTGTCAGGCCATAACACTTAGAACATTATTTTTTATTTTTTATTTGTTGTTTGAAAGGACGACATCAGATTTTATTAATATTATTGTGTTTAATGTGATACTTAAAACAAAGATATATTAGCGCTTCACATTACATATCGCACTTATATAGCACTAACAACACGCATAAAATGATGCTGCCGGCCGCGGCAATGGCCAATGCTGCCTAACGGCGGCCTCACTGCATTTATTGTAAAACGCTCATATATTAATTTTAATTAATAACTAAAAGATAATATCTTATTCACATGAATTACTTGGCAATTAAAATGAGAAATATCCCAAACGTACGTCAAAATCTATCTGACAATTTATTCAAATTGGAATGTTCCAGATACTTTCCAACTTATTATGTCCTTCTCATCATCGGACTCTGCGGTAGTTACAAGTCACCCTCCACCATTTTGTAAAGTAAAAATAAAATCAAAAAAGTTTTTGAAACTGTAAAAGTATCAGCACTTTGATGTCGACATGATAGTATGTGTGTTAAATTTTCAAATTTAATGGAATTGCGATTTGACAATGCAAAAGTAAGCGCCAACTGTCAATTTTGTATGGAGAAAAAGTGATGATTTCTACACTCGATTTCAAACATAATTCATTGTGTTCTTGAGTTGAAACATTTCTATGGGGCGCCGTATGATATCGCTACTGGAAATAATAATTTGGTTAAAGATCCGATCCGCAGCGCCGGTGATATCATGCGTTATTTGATGGTTATTTTCCGTGAGAAATAGACGCCGCGGACTGTCACGTGGGTGTCCGCTATACTCACGATAGCCAACTTAAATTCTGACAGTTCTCGTGCCATTTCTTTCTCTGTCGGAAACTTGCGACGTGGGCGGCCAAGGAGTTAATGAACTGCATATTAAAGTTTTTTTTATTTTGCATACATCAATTATAAAATCATTTCTGTCTTGTGATACAAACAAACATTCCCCATCAGTTGTTATTATAAAACAAATAATATAATTTGTAACATACATATCTAAATATTGTAATTATGTTGGTCCAAAAATATTATATTATAAAATGCCTATTTGGATAATCTTACTAATGTGTGTTTACAATTTAATCTCGCTAGTAAATGTGATTATTATTTTTAATATATTTTATTGTTATAAATTTGTCAAGCAAATGAATCAGAAATAATTCTCACGATGTTTTAAATTTTATATTCTTTTTTTGGTAATTTTATTTTAATGCCGAAATAATATACAAAAATATGATTTATTTATTTTTTAAGGAGACATTTATAATTTATTTTATGAGTTTCTTTATAATGGGTGCGGTAGAACCGATTAAGCAATTTTGAGGAGTTGGAACTGGAACTACGAGTCCCCCAATCCGTCTTCTTCAACAATCTCTTCCATTCTGGGCTGCAGAAAATTTTGCAACATTGAGACAACGTTCGGAATTCACGGTCACTGTCACGCCTTCCTCCTCAAAGATGGCCTATCATGCTAAATTGTGATACAGCACATCACACCGTTAGTTTAGGAGAAAGTAGTGGTCTTTCGTTAATAATTGTTGTTGCTCGGAATGTCGCCGAAAAGCTCTTTGCATTGCGATCACAGATGGGTTGTTTTCAAAATACGCACGCACGGCAATGCCCCAATATGCTCCGATCCAAACCATGTTGGCTACTGAAATGACGTCACCGACGGAACAGGGAGACCGTGTGCATCTGCCTCCCCCCACAACCGCCTGAGCATTGACCCCTCCTAAGCGCTTAGTCTGTTCTGCCAGCCACATCCTGTATTTTGAAAATCGAAAATGATGTAAGGGAAATAGAAATAACAGTTGATATTTTTATAAAACTTTATTAAATGAATATTCGCGTATTTTTAATACACATGACATGTGCCTGATTTAATTATTTTATTCTGATGTGGCTGTTAAAAGAAAATTGTTAAATAATAATGTTTAAAAAATATCATGTTTATTGTTTTATTTATATCCATTACCTCAAGGTGCAACTTCATGAACTTTTCAGGTTGGATTTCTTTATGAATGCTTGCTTTACAAAATATTTTTTTGATTGATTCAAAGTGAATGAAAAATAATGCACAATCAAAGTTAATGTAAAATGGCTTAGCTCATCGCTTATTCAAAATGGCAAGAATTATATTTATGTAGATTTTTAATTTGTTCATAATCGGCATTCACTATACAAATTCACCTTAACTTACATACTGTACATTAATATGTATGTGTTTATAGGTTTTCAGAGGTGTCAAATAATAATATTTATTCAGTGGCAAAAGTACCAGACAATTATAAAATTAATTTATTCAAAATATGCATGTATATGGCTAACATCATTAAAAGTGTAACTACTTTACTTTAATGTTGATTGAATTACTGTTTTCGGCATCTGTTTGTGATTAGTCCAGCAATGTATATTTTATGAAATAATTAGATATAGTTAACATAAATTTGGTGGCCTAGATTGCATAGCGATTGTGTCTTGTGTTTGGGATCAAAAGTTTATTTCCGTTGAAAAAAAAAAAATGTTGAATACAAATATCGTTTATCCTATACTCTTTAGATTTTCATAGTTTTTAATTAATAATATATTTTATTCTTGGGTAATTTTTTCTTTTGTCTGACATTTTGGCCCGCGTTATAGCAGCAGAATTATTAACATTCAAGTGCTTTTGAGTTGGCCAGGAATAGATTTGTCCATACAACAAACAATGCTCTGTAATCCAACAAATCCCTATATAAACATGAGATTTTTCTCTTATAGAGAGGTAGCACGTCACAATAAATCATACGCTAGTATAAACTCTAATATTAACTAATTTACTTACCGTCATGCCATTTCATCGCAGGGAGTATAGAATGTTATACTCTTCTCTCCTGACAAACACCACTCTGGTTCATCGAATTCTGCTCTGAATATAGCTCTGGTTCGTGAGATATCCTTTCAATTTCAGTTACAGCTCTTGTTCGTTATTTGGAATTCAATGAAAATATTTAAAATCTAATGGTTTATCCAGAAATTAATATTTTGCAAAAAAATTAAGTAATCTATATTGTTACTATTCAGAGTTCCTCTGTGTTACCATTTGAGTCTTAAAAATGAATTGTATTGACAATTTGTGGTTTATAATGATATTCTTATTGATTATGCAAATAAATATGTAGTATGTTTATCAAAACCAGTTTCTATTTTGTTGATGAAATTAGTAATTTTAAAAATAGGTTAAACCACAAAGAATTAAATGAGTACAGAAATTGTTTTTTTATTATCTGAATGTTATTGTGACTAATGTATTAAATGAAAGACATTGAGTCCGAGATGGGGAAAGGTAGGCAAATAGATCCTGGTATCTATTAAACTACCGTATTTCCTCAAATATAAGACACACCCTTATTTTTATACACCAATAAAATATATAAACTTTTTATAACAAAGTCATACAATTACAATAAAAAGGATTTAAAAATAGGCATATTATTTATGTACTATCACCATCAAAGTCTGAAATTTCTTCAGATTCAGTGACTGATTTTTTAAAATCATTTTTTGACTCAGTTCTACTATTAATTAGTGATGATTCATTACGACTGCATGATTTTACAGCAATTGTAAGACACACTCCGAATTCAGAGACACCAAAATAGGAAAAACATGTATCTTATAATCAAGAAAATACGCTAATTACATATTAAACTTTTAAGGGCAACTTTCATTTTTACTATTTGAATTTCGAGATATTTTTGCATTTTGCATACAATTTCAAGATGAGACTAATAGTTAATTCTTTTACAATATCAAGTAAACATAAAAGTGCGTTATTTTTTACGTAAATATTGCTAGAGTGAAAGGTATCAATAGAAAAGGACAAGTATACAACTGTTGGTTTTCTTAAATCCCTAGGTAATAAAGCTATCAGAAAATAGCCATTTCTTCAACATTCATAATACATGTGTTGCCATTTAAAATTATCAAGCGAAAATTAAATAATTTGTTAAAGTTCTCACCTAAGAATTGTTATGCTTATGATAAAAATCATTGTTTGTGTCAATAAACATACGATTATAAAATATTACAATTTTGCCCCGATTTATAAGGAAAAAATTTACATAAATTCATACTGATAAATAATATTGATAACTTTTGAAGCAGCTGTATTTGTGAAGAGAAAACTATTTTTGCTAATCAGGCCTATTCTCAAAATTGCAATATTGAAATGAAGGTGATTGTTACACCAACCCTCAAAAATAGTGTTATATTTGAATGAGAGAGAGTGAGGGAGTGAGGGAGATAAACGTACCACAATCTGTCAAAACTATCTGTCTATTTTTGAGGGTTGGTGTAACAATCACCTTCATTTCAATATTGCAATTTTGAGAATAGGCCTGAGTATTATATATAATATTCATACTCCGGTTGTAATAAAAATTTTTTTTAAATATTTATTTATTGTTTTAATAAATTATATATATATTTAATATTAAAATATAAATGAAAATATGACAAAAGTATTATTATTCACTGTTAAATAATTAGTTGTTCATCGAGCATATTATCGTTCTTCAGAATTTCGTTGTTTTTACCTTCCACACATATTACACTTTAAACTGAATTTAGAAGTAAAACCTTACGTTTTTTCACATATTCAATATTCGTTCCTGTGCACCCAAACATCGATTTGTGGGAGTATTTGATTAATTTGAGAAAAGAATTGGTGTGTGTCGACCACTCTTGTCATCCAATTTAGGAAGTTCACACGTGTCCACATATTCAATGCTCAATTCGGGAACATCCTGAAAATAATTTATAATATTATTATTTTTATATCTAAAATATTAAAATACGTGTTTATTCATTTATATGACTATAACAAATACATTTGTATCAATCAGACAGGTCTGTCATGTATAATTCTTTTGATAAAATTATTTATATTTAAAGATATGTATTTCCAATAGAAAATAATTTATCTGCACTACATAATATATCAGCTCAAAACCATACAATTTACAAAAATAAACAATTGGTATCGAGAATAAGTATAATATTCATTCATATTGTCGTCAAAATTTGTATTAAAATGTGTTTTATAGTCAAATTTAATTAAAATCTTTCAGAGCACAGATTTCACGACCGCCGTGGCCGTGTCGAACAGCATACTAACACTGTGAGAGATAATTAATAATATCGTATTTCATAAGACTGGAAATATATTATTTAAAAATATATTATTGTGTTTCTGATATTAAACTTAGTTTTAAATAGTAGTTGAAGCCTCAAAGCATCTGAGTAAATATAGAACATTATTTAAAAACGTACGTTTTTACTAAAATAAAGTATTTTAAAAACGTCAAAAATTGATCAAATGTACTGCTAATTATAATATTCATTTTTAACATTTTGCTAATTTGGTTTCCTACAGATTTGTCTGCGTAATCTTGGCTTCAAGATTATAAGAAAATATATTTCGTTTATGCATTAATTTAGCGTATTGACTCAATTTTGTAGCATGCGGAAAATGCATCTAATGGTCGCGGTCTTTCTTATAATATTTGTATCGTCTTAATTATGGCAAATAACATTAAGTTTATTAGTTTTATATTAATATAAAGGTCCAATATAAGTAATAGTTGAAAAAAAGTCAAATCTATTGAATAAGTTCTGATATAAATAAAAATAATAAAAACCCACATTTTCGTAAAAAACGCGAAAATTTTAATTATTATTGCGAGTCGCGCCTTAACGAGTAACATTTTTTGAACGAAGCACAAATTTATCAATCAAAAAATTATCCAGAATTCTTCAGAGATGTTTTTGTTGCGCTCTTTCCATATAGTTTTAAGTGAAACTGATTTGACAAAAATTCATTTGAAATTTCTGGAAAACCGTTTGAAAGTATGTAGTGTGTAATATTTCTAATGGTATTTCATTTAAATGCTTTGAACTTAGAATAGGTACTAGTTCGTTTCACTTCAGTGTATGGTATGGAACATTGATATGTTTTGAATCTGAATCGTCCATGAATGTGTTAGGCGTAAAACAAATTATTTTTAATAATTTATTAGTATTCTTATATTTTTTAGACTGAGTTTGACGATAATCTCTGCCACACCATTTACACGGGTACGTATTGAGTAAAATAAATAGTTCACATCCGATTTACAAAACAAAATGATATCAAAGGTTTAAATAAATGATAGAAGATTAAAAGGATTGCAAGACAGTCATATAGAAAGTTTGGGTGATACAATGCAGTGGTGGCCACCAGAATCGATTAATTAAAAAGCAACGAGCATGCGTAGAACACATCGATATCAAATCAGAATAATTAGCTTATATTATGTTATTATCGCAGAATTTTCTTATGATTATTTTATTAGAGATGATCCATCTAGCCTCGCTCTCCCTTTGTATTTGCAGTGTTGTATGTTTCTTATCTTTTGATAAATACTTAGGTTCCAGCTTGTGGTGATTTATTTAGATCATATATGGTTTAGATTTAATTATTGTTGATACTGGATGCAATAATATTTACATAGTTGTGTAAACATATTTGATGAATAATTTTCTATAATAAATGACAGTAAACACATCATCAGATGGCCACCCCGATAGACCAGCAATAGAACGCTTCATATTACTAAGATATTTAATCAGATCTAGGGATCGCAGGTTTGATTGCCATTATCATCGATATATCCTCATAGATAAGTTAAACAATCCATACACTTTGTTAGATGACTGCTCACTCCCCTACGGAAACGTAACGACTGGTCTGCGCAATGCGAGACAGAGTGAAATGGATGACTTGTGATGAAACAAAAGGGAATGATTAACACGTCTTAAAAAAAATAATGTTGTAAGAAGTCAGAAATAAAAAAGTTGACAAATGATTTCATTTCACATCAGAGCAGTCGCCGAGGATAAAGCGAAGAAGCGATTCATTTTCACGTGACTCATTTTAATATCGTGCAGATGCTAGGCATGCGTTTGACACGTTTCCTTATCTCGAATCGCCTGCAAAGGGTATCTGTGACACAAGTTCCTTAATAACATAAACACTCATTATGTATCTAAGTATTATGGCTTGGTAAAATGGTAAGTTCTAACTCTCCCCCTTTACCCTCCCTCTCTGACGCCATCTGAGTTCAGAAATGTCATATTTATGATTGTCGATACATCCAGCGCAAAGGACTCGTTACATAGCTATTACTGAAACTGTTACAATTCTTGCGCATGATGCAAGTATACTCGTAAATCATCTAAACAAAAATAGTCGGGGTAAGTGCTACATATAACTTATCTTTGAACGGTTCTCAAACTTCATAAGGTGATGCTTTGCCTTTGAAACTTTCATAGAAGGATCATAAACCATATGTTAATTTAAGTCTTCAAAAATTAGAATGCAACATTTTAGGATAGCTGATATTGAAAGCATTTTATGAAAATTCGGGGTAAGAGCATTTATTTGTTATATTTATGATAAATTGATAAAATAATAAAAACATCTTTATTGATCTGCTTAATGACTATGAATTATCAATGTTGGTCCTAAATAACAAGTAAGACGTGCCGAGTTTTATACAAATTCAGTAAAACTACCCGGATGGGGGAAGTGCGACATACTTACTACTAGTGTTGAGATTACAATCAAAACGATAATTAAATTTAATATTATTTTGTTCTTATTTCAGAAATTTTAAACCATTTCCACTGAAAGATTCGATACAACTTATAAGAGTATATATATTTTTGCAAATAACAACAATCAACTAAGGGTTGATGTACAAAAGTGATTTTTAAAAAACGCATTTCAAAATAAGATTCTCTACAAAATCACTATTTGAAAAAGTCTCCACACAAAAATATATGGGGTAAATTCATCTACCCAGTGGTTGCACATCCCCCATGGTGTAATGTTTCTAGGGTAAGTGTATCTGGTCTTGCCGCGGAAAAAATCTTAAAATGAATATGTACATCACAAACTTCAATTTATTATAAATCAGCGTTCTAGCATAGATTATCAAAATATAGGATAGATTGAAAAGACATACACTACGTGCGTGTTGACATTAAACGACTGCCACCATTTGAAATGTTATGGCGAGCAAACTAATGTTTGGATTTGCACTTTTTACTCTTCAAATATTGATTTATAATATTTCTTAATAGATTGCGGCACTGCAATTCAGTTTCTAAGATAAATAGGTGAATTAGATGCACTTACCCTAACTCACCATACCTTCATAACCTTTTTGAAGTCAGGGAGCACTTTTCAAGCAAAGAGTCAGAAAACAAATATAATCTGTCGCTGTTCTATGTCGCGTCATCGCCAGAACAATACGCCAAAAATAGGTTTTGTGGAAACACGGCCACCACTTGCCGCAAAGCATTGCTTGCTATCGATGGTTATTCTGCAGTAACCCAGGTCAAATGAATACCACCAAAATGGACCAAAATCCCTCTGCATATGAATTGTTTATAAGATATTAGTATTATCCATAAAACTGGTCTCTTCTCAACTATAAAATTAAAATTTTCATGAAGCGAAATAAGTAAAGTGTATTTTTAGGTATTTTTAAGCACTCGCCACTGAAAAAAATGTACAGTGGGAAAAGTATTGACCTTTTGGGCCCCTGTCTAACTTGGCCCTAATGCGCCGCGCTGGCTGCATTGGCGTAGTTACGCCACCATCATCTACGTTCAGTTTATCCGTAATATTCTGATTGAATTCGTGGCTTAATTTATATCGCTATTCTCTATGTTAGTTTCTATAGTATTCCGATCTAGTCTGGGCCGAACCAATACTTTACTCGATGTTTCCACAATATTCTGAACCAGAAATTTGTTCCTGGCATGGAAGTACTCAAGAACGAGACTATTTATCTGTAGTATAAATATTACAAACTTCTCACCTTTTTCAAAATACTCCAAGTGAGACTTATATGCAACACATCTCGTCGATTGTACCTACTATGGGTAGCTAGATTTACGAATAGAGATGGGATGAAATTATAATCACATACATCATTATTACTTATCTTTCCGAAGATGTTGACAGGATGTACCCAGTGCATACTACGATGAAGATAGGTATTCGTGTTACTAGGCCATCGATATGTGAACATTGACTCAACAAAAGAAAAGTACAAAAATGTTTGTTGAGCATCACGTGGAGACACAGAGAGAGATGCTGATGGATAAGAACAAGTGAAGAACGCCAAGATGATGAAATGTCAATGAACGGGCCACATCTTTCGGAGGTTAGATAAGACAGACGGAATCATCCAGCGATCGAGAGGCGACGAGCCGTTATAAAGTCCGCCGGATGAAGAAAATTTGGGGAGGCTCTCATCCAGCAGTATATAAGATTTTCTAACACTCTATTTCTATCGCATTTTTGGTGAATAATTTGACTGGGGGACGTTAAAAAGATATTGAATGTTGTTTTCCTAAACGAGTAGATTGTGAGCAACAACGCTTGTAACTAAAGTATCCAGAAATAAATAATGTTTCACAACATTTTGCTCATCTTTAAAATAATGTATTATATTTCCACACAGCCTCCGCGAAATCCTCACCAAATCATTCTAATTCCTGACATTTCCAGCGTAACGATCTTATCGTTTCTGCCAAGAATTTAATTAAATGTTCTTAAGTATAAGTCGGCAAGTACAATATACAAGTCCGCAAGTACCATGAGACACCGCACTTCGCTTGAGCCCGAGCACTCCGAGCCTCCGAGCTTCCGAGCCGCGTAATCCTGGCCCATAAATTGTACCGAGATGGCGCCGCGCCGCTTCCGACCAGTCGCAATATTCATTTGTTGGAACTTACTAAAAAAGTAGACACGTTGTGGATTATCCGTGACAAAGAATGGTTAGAATGTGCTTTCTTTATTTATTGAACTTCAAATCTGAGTAGACGCACTACTGAAGCGAAATGCCTTATCCTCGGAATGTAAAAAGGTTATTATTATTTCGATAAAGCACAATACATGGATTGATAAACGACAATATTTCTTTATTCAGACATATTACAATAAAATGACAATATAATAATGAAATTATCGACTTATTTTATTTTATTCAGAAAACATACAGTTTATCAGTAAATACGAAAATCACAATAAAAGCTAAACAATAATTAAACCGGTTACATGTTTTCTCAGAAGATACAAAATACTTTATACAGTGAGTACAATTTAAAATTTAAGAATGACTATGAATTTAAGAAAAATGTGAGAAAAAAGTTGAGAATATAAATTTTAACACAGAGAGAAATGTTATAAATAAGAAAATATTCAAGGAGAAAGGAAAAGGAAAATGGGATAGGGAATAAAATCTGAGTGATAAGAATGAAAATAAAAATAAAGGCTTTTAAAGTTTATGTGTTGAATTTAGATTAAATTGAGGTAACTGAAGGATTGAAAATATCTAGTTCGTTTAGGCGTGAATTGAAATAATGGGGTGCTCGGTAGAAAAATGAGTTTTGTTTAGCATCGGTGTTGCAATGTGGAAGATTAAATGTAGGATTTGTTCTGGTTAAGTTACAAATTAAATTAATCAATTAGAAAGATACACAGAAAAAAATCTATCTATCGAAAAAAATATTTAGTTGCTACCGGGATATAAGTTTTCTTGACTAATCTATTTAAACATTTTGCAAATACTGCATACGCAGTGCTTCATAAATAAATTATACTATTTTAGTAATTTGCATTTTATATTATGTATTATACAGAGCATTGACAGGTCGATGACGCAACTTACGCAAGAATAAATAAGCAAAAATTAAAAATATTGCCAAAGAACCTTTTAAAAATAGTTATCATAACGCGACCATCCACCGCAGTCTATATAATATATGGACCACAGTCGGTATGAATTGTGCATTGATAATTAAATTAAATGTATACAAAAAATGAGATGTTAATACACATCTGAACAGATTACAAAATAAATACGTGCAAGCATAAAACAATACATAAGAACAAAGTTATATACAGAAACATTAAAACAATTATAAACATATATATAAATATATTCAAACATGATTTTTAAAAAAATTAAGTGTTTTGTAGCTTAGTAATGGATTGGACAATATGTCCAACTCGTTTACTGGGATAATGTCATTATACAATCTACACAAAAGAACGCAATATTGTTGTGGTAGGCATCTAGTCTGAATGTTTGATGCTTCCAATGTTCCGATACTCGCGTGAAGCTTTACCAGCTCGACCAGATTATTAGCAATTATAGGTGACCATTTTCTGAAACATCTAGCTATACATTTTTTTTTATATTTCACCTTAGATGGTTTATTCGCACAATTTGTGTGCCGGCAAAGAGGCGCCAACTACAATATTTCGCACGCACTGGTCAACTATTATTAAGTCCGCGCGTGGCTGAGGAGCCCTATTCTCGAACCGCGCAATACATGTTGTGCAGGTATTCGCTAGGAAGAGGGGACGATCTTCTGAGGGACGGATCTTCCTCCTTTACTTTTCTCTCTCTCCTTTTCTCAATTATTATGACAACTCTCTTCCATTCGCGTGTTTCCCCGGCGCAATGTATTTGTTGACGCCATTGCACTCGATCATGAGGCGCGGTTTTCCAGTGTTCAAGGTCTATGCCACATCTGCTCAGATTTGCCTTCAGAGTGTTTTTTAATCTTTCACCGAAACACCGCCGTCGCCGCTGCTTTAAGTTCATTTCAGAAACGACCACTGCCCGAATTCCAGGAAATGACCCGGTTATTGGAGTTATCGGGGTCATGCATAGGCGACACAATTCCATGAAATTGCCTCAAGCTTGCTCTGGTAAATCCCGCTCGCAATTAGCAACGACCGATACGAGGGGGCGACTTACAAGCGGAGGGGTGCGCTCCTTCCCCCACTACACCGCCGCGAGACGGGCCAACGGACAGGTATATGCGCGGCAGGTATAAATAAGACCGCCGGCGCTACACAAAGGGCTCCCTTTGCAACTTCACGATGAAAGAGCAAGGGACTCTTTGAGTCCGGTACTCTGTTAGACAGTAGATCAAAGTAAAAAAAAAGTCACAAAGGGCTCCTAGTTCTGCAGGCGACGAGGACGGCACGGGTCGATTCTGGACAGTGAATCCAGCCACTCTGCCCGAGCGTGCCGCTAGCTGCCATCGCCGCCATCCCGGAATCTTCGTGCCGCTGACATTTGTCTGGATAGACGAGATTGCCGCCGCCACCCGAGGACTGATTACAAGGATCGCTGCCCCGTTGTTGCCATCGCCGATCGAGGAGTTTGCCGCAGGCAACTGTTGACCGCCGCGGTCCACCCAGGCTACCTTTCCCGCCGGACGCACTGTGCTACTGAAGAGGCTATTTTCAGGTCTACGATAGGCGTTGCCTTCATCGCACCCGCTGCTCTTTGCCGCCCGCAAGCCTCGCTCATCACCGCTTCATTTTATATTGCTCTACCCCGCTGTATATTATTATTATTATTTTTTTTAAATAATTTCTTTTTTTTAAAATTATTTTTTTTGCCATTTTCCACGGTCTTTCACTGAGCCCTCTTGATACCCTCGTATCAAATGTATAATTTATATATATTTACGAGTCACTTATTTTTTTAGGGGTGACATTGACATCCTTCACCTTGACCTACTTCTTTTCTATCTTTATCGATTCCCAACATATATTCCATACTGTGCTAAGGGCCATATTTCATTTCATAAAGGTCATAATCGATGGACAAATAATATTCTTGAATGGTATTCAGGAGACAAAAAAGGGCCCAGATAACGCTTAAAGTCTCAGTGAATAAGGTAAGTATATTATTTTTATAATTAACTAGTCTTATAGTATCATAGAAGCAAATTATAAACTAAAATGTCGACTTATAACATACACAAGAACAACATTTTAACACCTTTTTAAAAATAGTACACACTATACTTTGGTAAAGTAATAAGGCCTATGGCTGTAACATGTACTAGCCTACCCATTACTCCCCCCACAAAATACTGCGTGTAGTGTGTATCTAAGTGAAAAAGAAAAAGAAAAATTTTCAAAATAAAAGTACCATAAAAACTGATTTGCTGATGTGACACAGAGGACCTGTGAAATGCCTTACACTTTTGTCCAAAACATAAATATTGCTTAAACTCACAGAGAAAATTATAAAACCGTTTTAATTTCATTATAAATATCAAATGCCAAACATGACACTATTAAAATTCTGGACACAATGGGTCCACGTGATAGCTCTTTTAATTCAAATTATTAGCATTGCACCGCACCTATGGATGACAAATTACTATAACTAGTGTCATGTATATTGCGAGTATTGTAGGCGCAGACCATTTATACGTTAAAAAAAGGTATCTTCGCATTTAAGATCACGGAACCATGGAAAATAGAAGATACGTTCAAAATCAGAATCTTTTTTAATTTCATTATAAATATCAAATGCCAAACATGACACTAGAAGTATCAGTACATTTCTAGTATTAGATGTTGCACATTTTTTATTTTTCTGGCGTTCCGCTGTAATTTATTGCTTTGTTCCGAACTGTCGGTATTTTTTCCGTTGTTTTTATTAGTACTGACATGAGTTAGTGAAAAGGCGTTGGTGTTCTGTTACTAACATCTGAAGTCTCCTAAAGTGATACTGCAGTCGGCGGTTGGGGTAGTTCCAAGGCAGCACATTTTCCTTATCGGTGGCATCAGGTATTTTACTAGAGTTTCTGTCAAGATAGATGGAGCGAAAGTTGTTTCTGCGTTCATGCGTAGTATTGGATAGATAGATGTCGAGTGCAACTGCAACGTCGATAATGGATAGGTCCAGATGACAAGCTGCTCCGTCAAAAATCAAAAGGCATTTTTATATTTGGCAGATGTATAATGCCAGATGTATTTTATATTTTAATTGATTTTTCTACCAACTATCTCGTTGGGAAGTTATCGTTCAACTCTGGCTTCAATCTCTTCCCTTTAAAAATGATTACATGCAGTTTATTAATTAATATTGTTTACACATACGACACTTTCTGCGTGTTCCGAAAACTGTAAATGAACTCGCTTGGCCCCTTTCTGTGCCAAAACAGTCTGTTGATGGTGAACAATTAGGCAGCAACCTTTTCCATCCACGTTGTATAAACGCTCAGGATGATTTTCCTAATCAAGGTCGTCGTAGATTTCGCTTATTCTTGTAAAATGGTTATCAACTATAAATTTGTTGAGTTTTTGAGTTCCACCAGGGTTCATGAACTGACCTTTTCTTTTATAAATCGTAGGATTTTCATGAATGTTTTGAGCCAGTCTTCACCAGCGAGTTTAGGTTTATTAAGCTTGAAAAACTTATAGACCAGACGACGGAGGATCCGCGGTATTGTGGTGTTACAGGCAGTCCTATTTCATCAAACCTGATTATCCTCCTTACCAGATCAGATTCTTATTCATCGCTCAGTGTAGATTTATGACTCATCGATTTCTTCAAATTGCCACTTTTTAGTGTTTGAATGATTTCTGAGTGTTCTTCTGGGGATCTTATGCCGTTGTGCCACCTTATACGTACGTTCACCTTTGTACAACACGAACTGTTGCTACCAGGTCTTCTGATCATAACGCTCTTTTGGGAGGCATCGTGGTCTAAATCCCTGACAATAAAGTCCAACTCATTTTTCATAAGCATGAATGCACATAATCATTCATAAAATCCCAATAGAAATATAATACCGAGACCAATATACTGTAATAAGGCTGCGATAAATGGAGGGGCAGACGGGCAGACGGGCAGACGGGTAGACAGATAGATAGAGTGACTACGAAACTCTAAAAAGTGTGGAAAGAAATAAGGTATTGTAATATATTTTCAAGCCCGAAAATTAAAAAAATGTCTTAAAAAATAAGAAATTTGACTGTAACATCTAAGTAATTCAACTAGAATCATAAAATGCATGAATTACAGAAGACATAGAGTACAAATGTACATATTTTACTGTAATATTATCAAATTACTTACAATTGTTTCTGACGATTTTTTTTTATTCAACTGGCGCGCGCTCTTCTCATAAAAACTGACCCGATATTGGTGACGGGTGACGGACGGGTGACGGACAGCGAGATACCGGGCGGCCGCGATCAGGAATCAATTTGTTTACACCTAATGTATGTTTGTAAGTAGCGTTTGTGTGTGTGAGTGTATTTTAAATACGATTTTTGTTTCTTAGGTTTTATTATCCGATAGGCCTTATTATCCGCATGTACCTCAGATAAAATTATCGAATTAATGAATTGGTAATGGCTGACGATGACTTCTTAATTTACACGCGGTCTAACCTTGATTATATTATTGTAGAACCGATCAAATTCATCAATAAAATTAGTTGTTCATGACCTGAGAATTGTCACGTAGTAATTTGTGTACATTTTAAATTAGCACATTTTTAAACATAATTCATATTTAATAAAGCCTCCGCGTGCCGAAGATTTACCACCGCCGGCCTAATGTGACGACAAAAGGATTTATCTCGCTCACGATCCTGAGACGGATGTTTAACCTTTTAAATGCCACGAGCGCGATAACACGCCAAACTGTGTATGTTACTCCAAGCTATAAGCGTGTTGGCACGCACTTTTGAATTTTGTAAACTTGCAGGGATTGAAGTCATATTTTTAAATCATTTTGACATCTGTGAACGACAGGTTCCAGCTTTTGATACATAAGTCAAGACCCTTAAAGCCTAGTCTTATCCTATTTGATGTTTTCCATTTCAAGTAGGGTTGGCAGTTAAATGGTTAATATAAATTCATAATCAGACATCCCAGGAATGCTTTCCGAATGATCGATATTAATCCCCCAATCGATCGATTGTACACAGCATCTGACAAGAGGCCGCAACACGAGCGCACTTCTCACGAGGTTTCACGTGACAGCAAAGTACAAACAAGATTAAAAAATAAACAGTGTCGTGTAAAGTAAAGAATATCGTGTTTTATTTTAATAATTAATTAATTTTTTAAATAGTTAAAAGTTTTGGACTTCCACAAAGTTAATCACGAAAATGTTGAAATATTATTAATATGTATTTATTTTTAACAACTTCTTGGAATAATATCGTAAATCAGCTAAACCGACTATAAATATAATATTCACCGTAATTACAATCAATGTTCTCTCTAATTTTGAATCACAATGTGCGCATTTAAAATAATTTGTCATTATTAAAAACCTGTGTTATTATTTGTGCGCTGGGGGAGAAAATGAGAAAATCATTACCTTACCGATATAGGGCTACCGGGGTGACCACATTACTAAATGAATTAGTCCAGATAACTAATAACAATTATCAAGGAATGGAATGAGATCACATTGTCATTTTTCAAAGAGTTTATCTCGGCTGTGTGAGCTCAGAAGGTGGTTCAATGTCCAAAATATTAGTGATCATATACAGGATAAATCAACACGGTCGCTAACCTTCGAAAGAAGTCTTGTTAAAAATTTATTAGTGTGCGCTATATTTTTTGGTGTGCGCTATAATACCGAATTGTGTCCGCGCGCACATCCGCACACCTTAAAGAGAACATTGGTTACACAACCCGGAAGAAACTCTCAAAGTGCAATCAGCTTAAAATAAATAATTATTTAATTTTTTAGCTACTGAGCAAGATCAAAATAAACATGTAGAAGTTTTGTTTATCGAGTTAATTTCGAATTCGTTCTGTCATTTCACGGTTCAAGAGCCAGTATAAAAAAGCAGTTGAATATCATCGCGGTCTTCAGCGCCCGGGGGAAGATGGAAGGTGCTGCAAAAAATAATCTAAGCTGCGATACGCGTCTTGATTTTTTTTCTCGTCTCAGAGAAAAACGAATCACGTAACCGTAGATTGAAAAGATGTGAAATAAAATGATTTATTTTTTAGAATCATTCTAGAAAATACAGCACCATAAGAGTAATACATCAATATAATATGTACTCGTATTAGAGCATTATGATACTATATCTTATGATACATCAGCATCGACTAGTTGAAACTATTAATAATAATTTTCAGACTGAACTGTGTACACAGATTGTAGCAAAGCATTCGACAAGGTTTCTCGTATTATACTCATCCATAAATTAAAAGCCTCGGGTTTCACTGGGAATATTTTAAAATGGTTTGAAAGTTACCTATCGTCTAGGATACCATGTGTGAAAATCTTTGGTTGTACGTCGACTCAATTTGAGGCTTCTAGTAGTATACCTCAAGGCTCACACTTAGGACCAGTTTTATTTTTATTATTTTTTGCTACATTTGATAAAGTCGACATATTGTTGTTTGCTGATGACCTCAAGGTATCCAGAACAATTGAGTCGACTGTCTTATTCTTCAATCTAACCTTAACAAATTACATGAACGGTGTACACACAACAAACTTTTAAAAAATATTGATAAATGGCAATCTATTATATAACGTTAACGGGATATGATTTGATGAAAAACTATCATCGTTCCACACATTAATGAAATCACGAATAAAGCTATGAAATGTCTCGGTTTTGTATGAAGAACGGTGAAAATTCACTTAAATCGCTTAAAGTTTTATACACAGCTGTGGTTCGTAGCAATTTAGAATTTAATTCAAATATTTGCTCTCCATTCTATAAAGTACACGAATTAAAATTAGAAAAGGTTCAGCATAAATTTTTAAAGTTTATTAACTTCAAACTGTGTATATCTGCTGAACAATTGAATTATGATTTTCTAATGAGCACTCTTAATTTAACTAACTTGTGTTGAAGAACTTTATGTGATTTATTATTTTTATTTAAAATAGTAAATGGCATACTGGACGCCCCTAATTTAACTGAACCGATTGTATACCACGTTCCTGCGCGGAGTACCAGTGCTGTTTCATGTAAATTCATCATATACAAATTTTTATAAGAATGCACCCACACAAAGACTTCACAGGCTCGGGAACGATTATGGTCTTGTAGATATATTCCGATACTCAATGTTTAAATATAAGAGTGATGTTTTTGATGCTGTTCCGAATCAAAGATATCACTGATTTTGATACTCAGCCATTCTGTGTCAAACCTAAATTTCTATTGTCTTTTCTGTCTTGAATCTTTATTTTTATAGTTTGTTTGGCTTATTTTTAAATTTGTATTTTTCTATTCTATTTTTACACACATATTCTGACATCGCTTTCGCTTATCCTTTTTCTTCGCAGTCGGTCCCTCATTCTTTAGGATCAGTCGAATAGAGCCTTCTAATTCTTTTAAATAAATAAAATGTGACACACACACACAAATAAATAAAATGTGCACAAGTCTCATGTTCACCCATTCATGTTTAATATAAGACACTCGTGACGTTTATAGTAATAAGGTGGCGCAGATTCAGTTGTAGTTGCGGTTGATTGGGCGGTCCAGCCGCACGTGAGTACTCAGATGTTCGTACACTTCCATCATCATCGGCTTCTTTAACAGGTCATAATATGCCTCCCCCTCTAGTGCTGATATCGCGGGTATGATAAGACAAAGGTTGAAGGTATTGTTGACAATATTCGTGTAGTGTGTTTTGCAAACTAATTAAGACGGCATCGCAGACAGCGAGTGCGCGGATAGCGAGGAACATTACTTGCGGGACGATTGCCATTCTACACACATTATTTGTGGAAACATTAATCCGATAGTTAATGACAGTTAAAAACTATTTACTCTTCGAAAATTAAATCTTTGCGTAAGCAAGACGTATTTTTGGCATTAATGTTTGTTATATTGTTAGCGTTTAAATTTTTCTTCCAATCGCGTCTTATATTTTTAAAAAAGTCGCGAAGTTATTTCATTGCGTAAGTGGTACCAAAGTGATCACGCGAATGACACCAAAATGCAAATAATGAAACAAGGCATTTCAGTTAGTTCACGTCTATATATTTGGTAGTCTGCCGGCGGCCAAGAAACACTTTCTGTGTTTCTTGAGGGGGAAATGGAGGCACAAGGGTCGTAAAGTTTAATTAAATTTTTCATTTACGCTGAAAGCCTCTTTAATGAAATAATAGGTTCTGTTTGACGCGTCTCGAGCCGTGAAACGTCATATATAATATTTCAGTAACACGACATTACCAGGCGACAGCTGTCGGCTGTGACATTATGTGACTTTCATACAGAACGTCTCGTGGCTCGTGGCTCGTGGCTCCCGCTCCCGCTCCCGCTCCCGCTCCCGCTCCCTGCTCCCTGCTCCCTGCTCCCTGCTCCCTGCTCTCTGCTCCCCGGCACGTCGGCTCAACCGTGGATCCATACTTAGATTTAACTTGACACGAATGAAGAATGAATGTATAATAGTATAGGTAAAGCGATTAATGCTGCGTAAATACGCCAAACACAATCCGTCATCAAGTGCCGAATAGCGTTTCATGTTTCACAGTCGACTCGCGTCGCGTCGCTCGCGCAGACAACCAACCATTCGCCCTTCGCGAGAATAAACTTTTCGTGATTTTCCGAGTACTGACAACAGAAGAGTTACATTTATAAACAATGTTGCGCTCTGAGAAAATCAATATTAATTAAATAACTGATTTTTGTTACATCGAAAAGAATTTTAATTTGTAATGTTTTTTTAACTCGGGTCTAGCGATAGGGGAGACTAGCGGAACAACTGGACCGAGTGTCGAAATGGAGAGAGACCCCATACTAGTCTCCAATTCTTGGAATAATATACAAACATGAAAATGCGACTGAATGTTTATAATCGCATGGATTACGGTCAGTCGATGACCTGACTGAGATTTTCTCGATTTTTCACGGCAACGAGCGTTAAAATTACATCGGCGGCCACCTATTTGATTGTCTTGTGTTAGCCAAGTCTTCAATTTCTTGAAACGATGACTTTACTCATTGTCATTTGAAAGCAACATTATTGTCAGTTAGAAACAGACCCTTGTGCCGGAAACATGTTTGATGAAAGTTATTATTAAAAGTTTTCTTTCACCTCCTGAATAGTGTCGACATTGTGAAAAAATAAACAAGTCTACATGTCAGCAATGGATCACGGATATAGCGAGTAACAGTTATAACGAAGACATTTTCTTGATCTTTTGTTCCTCGTAATATCCGAGTTCGACTGTAGATAGATTATTTCGCTCTTTCGGATTCTGTAATAATGATGTCTGTAATAAATGAAAGCGCGAGTATCACGAATTGATTTAAAACAATGAATGGTGGTAAGTTAGTTAGTTAGTTATTTTTAATTACGGGATTACATTATCAATCCATCAGTCTATCGATGGACTGTGAATATTGGACTGTTGCCAAGGTGATAGTGCTTCAGTACAACGTCACTTCATAATAAAGATTAACAAGCATTTTTTCCGTAGTGCGCCGCTTCGCATGCAAAGTTGCGCCGATTGCGAGTGGCCACTCGATCGACAAAATATTTTTTTTTCACATTTAAAAAAATAGAAGTAATATCAGGGCATTAGTTGTTTGATCGAGACTCAGTATTTAACATCTTAAAATCATTTAAATTAAATTAATTGAAAATTCTAATATCTCGGAACAAATGTGACGAGGAATAATAAATAAATAGCAGGATCAAGTCAGGAAACGCTTGTTAGCTTGTTAGACCAGTTTCCATTTAGAAAGATAAATTGCATTTGTGTATGTACCGTAACAGTCTGTTTCAAAAAAACACGTAATACTTTTATTTTAATATTAGATAAATACAGGGTGGCGGAAAACTCGTAGGAAATAGAACGCACAACACACACAGAGCTCAAATTTTCATGTGCACCGTTTTTTTTGCGATATATATTATATGTTTTCCGTCGCCGTGTAGGTACACGTGATAGAAATAGGGTTAAGTATATTTATGTACAGAGAAAAAATGGTTAATTGGAACATATCATGCTTTTAGGAATATTTATCTTTAGTATATGGCTTTAGTATATCTTTAGTGTAAGTACGTTGTTATATATTTATAACAATGGAAAAAGCAACAAATGCATTCGACTAAGCAAATGTTGGTAATAATATAAGAATACAAAGAGACAAATAATACATTAAAAAATGAACAGATATAAACATAAATATAAACTTTCCTAATTTACAAAATTCAAACAAATATTTTTTGTAGACGCCGTGTTTTAAAGGACAGCCTGTACACTGTTACGTATGGTATTACTCACACTAATACAATCGTTCTTTCTAAATGGAATGGAGTATATATTTAATACAAATTAAATGTATCAATTAGAAAGATATACAGATAAAATCAATTTATCGAAAAAATATGTTTTTGCCACCGGGATTCGAACCAGGAACCCTGTCAGGAAAGGAGTATACTTTGCTTCACGGAAATTGCTGTTATCCAGGTTGTTATTAAAAAATTGAACAACACTGATGCAACCGATAATTGTATAAGGGTGTGAAGACTGTTCTCTCACGTTATCGCAAAAAGTAATGTTGCAGGTCTTCGAAAATAAAGTCGTGCAAGATTTTACTTCATGAATATTACATTATTAAAAATGGTATACTATTATTCACTTTGTCAGAGTCTCATCAGTTACACATTAAGTGCCATTTAGATATAACTCTGAAGAACTTTGAATTTAATTTTAAATCCTTTCAAGTTTTGGACAAAAGACAACTGTGGCACTAAAGCAGATTAATCCTAAAACTATTAAAAAAATAAATTCAGATCCACGATCCGATTCAAAGGAAACTAGGGGCAAAAATTAATGCAAAAATGGATACCAAATTTGGTCTACGATCACATTCACGATATAAATTATATAACATATCACATAATGGTATAAATTTAAATGACTATAAAACTTATATATGTGCACTAATAAAGCCTCGGAATATTTGTACAACACGCAGCTATACGCCGTCATTGGCGAGGGCATTGATTCATTGGCCGTATGTGATTGCGAGCAGCATGTCCAAATGGAAAATGCCGTTAGGTAAATTATCGAGTTTGAAATTGCTTTCCTTTATTTTCCCAGTCAACGTGAATTATTTGCTAGAAAGTGATTAATGAAAGGTATTGGCTGGGAAGTGTGGGGTTGTCGGTGAAGTTCAGCATTCGGACCAAGGAGAATCTCGATTTTCAGATAAAAATAGATGTTGCCTAAACAATATATAAACCATTTGCTCCCCAGAGCCAACTTCCCCACCTAATAATTTCTTACAGCCATAAAGGCGTCGTGTTGATAAAGTTCAATCAATGTACGGATAATTCACTATATTACATGTTATTTTATTGAATAATATTTAGTAACTGTATTTTACTCAAGTTACAAATTGTGACGATGAAGTGAATGGTTCCTGGCGGATTAGGCAGATGTCTATATTCCGGCGAACACTTTTTATTAAAAACAATCATCATTTGCATAACTTGTATCGGAGAAAACTCCATTTATATTAATAATTTGATCAGTAATTAGTTTATATAATATGGTGATCACTAAGCGGCCATGGCTGGTGTTTCCGTAAAACGCATTTTAAAATATTTAAAATATATTAATATTATCAAAAAAGCGAAAGTGATGTACAATAGTATAACTCGTCTTAATCACTTAATATAAAAAATATCCTACCTAGCATATTATACTGTACAAGTGCCACGTGGCGACAAATATTAATTTAAAGTTTAAAAATATATATATATACATATGTGTTTAATTTTAGATTTCCGCCAGTGTATGCATCTGGCGTCTCTTCTCTTTGTATATGGTTTCCTTGGGGAAACCTAGGCTGACGTTTTGGCATGGTTACATGTGCCATTGTCAAGGCGTTATATGAAGAAAGATACAGAATTAGTTAAATAATGGGTAACTTCGAACTGAAATTAACTCAACTGTGAGAAATTTACGTTTCCTGCGTAATTTTTGTCAGCCTAACCCAGAAGAGACGCCAGTTACATATATATATATATATATATGTAAGTGTATATGTAATATAAATATATACCTAAATGCAGTGGCTTGCAGTAGGTGTAGATTTAGGTTATGCTGTTACCAATGTTATTATACAATCATATGTGTTGTACATAGGATTATGAACTTTCGTTTAACGAACGTCTTTAGACAAAATGAATCCGTCGTTTATACGACCCTACCATGTATTTATTTGTAATTTTAGAGTACTATTAATAGTGTTTTTAAAGTTTAAGTTTTAACGTAAAATAATACCTTCTTATCCATATAAAAATTATTATAAAAAATGTATGGACGTTTTTAAGAACACTTTTAATGATGAAAAAGATTATTTTATTCTTCGAAAATTCTTCAAGTAATAACTGAACAAAATAATAATTTTTATTAAAGGTTAACGTAAGAAATAGTTCTGCCAATTGCTTTTTGTTTTTCCCAAATCAAAAACAAATTCATGTACCAAATGCACCTCGAACGCGAAGAACGGCAAAGATTGGTAACAGCAGAACCTAAATCTATACCTACTGCACACCACTGGTATTATATATATTAATAGGTACTATATTATGAGTATTTATCTTCAATTTCTTTAATAAACTTTATGTGTGTTTATGTTTTATGTATGTAATAACAAAACATGTATTACATAAACGGTTATTACATACACATGTAATAAACCGCTGCCCTTGTACGTATTTTATTGCATGTGTACATGAAACAAATATATTGACTTCTTAAATAATTGCAAAGTTACTTTGTAGCAATATATTATAGTATACTATTTATTGATAAATCAACATGTTTCAAGACCAATGTACCTTCTTCAGGATTCAATGCAAGTATACTAAACTGAAAAATGCAAGCATGGACAAAAACAAAACTATCAATATAAGTGGTGGTTAACCAATTAGGAACCAGTGTAAAAACAAATTTAAAATGTGACTATTTGCAAAAAGGATTTAGATTATAATGTTTAATTCACTATTAACATTTTTTATTATTTCTAAAAGTTATAATTTATATAACTGTAAAGCCATGGTATTCGTATGTAAATTTATAAATTCAGAATAGTAGATGCTATTTAGACATCTCAAGTGCTCTTAATTCTAATATCAATATTTCTGCAAGTTTTACCAATACAAAAATTATTGCAATCATTGCAATTTAATTTGTAGACCCCCGACTTTTTTAAATATCATCCTTATCCGTATTAAATATATAATTGTTTAATTTGTTATTGGTGTAGAAAACTGGTTGTATAGAATTTGGGATATTTTTTGTAATTGAATTTGAAGCATGATTATTTAAAAAGCCGATTTTTCTCCACTGTTCCCATCATCACTTATTGGATCAACTTTTTATTTATTTAACAAAATATCTATTAATTTAATATTATAACCATTATTAATTGCAATTTTTTAATAATATTTAATTCTATCTTAAAATTAGTTATGATTAAGGGAACATTGACTAATCTACTAAGCGTGGAATGAAAAGCTGAATGTATTACTATGTCAGTGTAAGTATCTATACGAAATATGTTAAATTCTAGATTAATTTTAACTATGGAAATGTTCAAATCCAATAAATGTATGCTGTAGTATATTCAATTTATTATTATATTTTGATTGACAATGTTTGCCAGTCAGAAAACCCCTCGGTTAACAATCATTTCCATGAAATAAGCAAAAGAATTAATTTACCTATATATTATATATTGCGTACACGGACTACTACTATTTTTTACTATTTTCAAACTAAACTAAACGTTTGTGCTATGAAAATAGGACTAATTTGCTGGTCTCCTGCAATGAGGCTCGAACCCCCGACCGCTGGATCACTAGGCGAGTGTCTTAACCGCAGGACCAACAAGCACGCTAAACTCACAAAGTTGATTGTGTCTTTGCTAAAAAAATATTCTGCAGCTCGTGCAGTCATTTATGAACTGCTTTGTATTTGTGTTTTTCCATATGTTTGGAAGTATATTATATTCTTGTCCCGAAATAGATCTTTGAAAGTTCTTCCCATCTTCTTTGTCGGGTTTGACATTTGTGATTGTTACCAGAGTGAATGTTATCCTGGAACATAACACGTTCAATGTATCAATATACATCTGTCTAATCATCACATATATTTAAAAAAGCTTCAAGTTCTTGACACATACCAAAATATTAAATTGTTTACAAATGCTTTGTCTTTATTTTGTCTCGTACGTCTCACGTATCACACTTTCTTGGCAGCATTCTGTGAATAGAATTCAATTGTTAATACTGCATTCTAGAAACTAAAATTTTATCAAATCTTAAAAAAGTCTAATCAAATCTCTTTAAATTTAAAAAATCGAATACTTAGAACCGTATCTAAAAGGAAATTAACATTCCACCCTCACACCCACTATTTGATTATTCTATGGAATCATTGTTATTATCGAGTTAATAGAAGCGAGGCGGAGTGGCAGTAAAGGTATAGCACTAGTATCCGTCCCGCGTTTCCGTTACATTTGTCTGAAAATTTCAGTAGAGACCGCAGAGGTACATCAAACTAAATATCTTTTAAGCATTTGATGTGTTCAACAACCAATCGTGTTCAGAGGAAACTTGCCAAGGATTGCGAATTTTACACTGTCCGCTTTAAGTATTAAAAAAAAATAAGAACACTTATAAATAAAAGTCTAACTTTGTGTCTAATGCTTAGACAGATTTGAAAGACGAATTTTGTGGATATATTACGATATTTTTGTTCTGGAGTAACATTTTTCAAATAGATAAACAAATCTTCATTTTTACTGACAGATTATGAGAATAGATTCTAGATTTTACACCTTCGTATTATTATGATTGTACAGAATTTTATAATATTAAAACTATACATAAAATACTATGTTAGTGGTAAAAGATTTACTTTCAGAATTTATTTAGATTTATGAAAATTTATTGAAAAATGTAGTCTTGCAATTTTTCCACGAAGTTGCAATTTGAGTCCTACAGAAAAAATGTATCTACCGAAAAAATATTTGGTTCCTAACAGGATTCGAACTTGAATCTATTCCTATCCGGGGAAAATGGAATAAAAGATGTTATCAATTATAAAAAGACTAGAATATACATTCAAAATATGAATGGAAAAGGTCCAGGTTCTAATTATGGTAGCAACCAAATATTTTTTTGATAGATAGATTTTTTCTGTATATCTTTCTAATTGATTAATTTAATTTGTATTATAGTATCCTTTCTATTTTAAATATTTTTCTTATTATACGAGATAGGCTAGTGTATGACAGTGTAAGAATGCGGCTGAAATTATTTGCACAGAAACGCATTTGAAGACGGGGTGTCGCCTAGTCCAATATGACTTGAATTTAAATTATTCACCGCTTGGCTCGTTAGTGTCAGATCGATTTTTAATATACTCAACCTAATTAGCCGGATGCGCGTGGCAGCAATCCCAGCCGCATTCTTACAGTGTCCATACTCTACCCTTTTTCACTTCCACAGATCCCTGCGCTAACATCGTCCAAAAACTAGCCCGATGTTATCTGTTCGTCACGTGTTGGAGTAAAATGCTAGTTGGGTAATAAATGCGATCTTCCACTGGCTCGTTATCAAACATCGCGGTAAATAACAACATTGAATTTAATCCGATCTTTCTGCCCGCTCACCTGTCTCGCTCCGTCCCGCTCCGGCGGCGGCGATCAGCTGATCCGGGCGAGCGGCGAGCGGGCGAGCACCGAGAACGAACAGTTGTAAGAACACGTCTTCGGTGGGAGCGCGCGTCGGCTGCAGCCATTTTGCCGCGAAATCGAGTCCGGTGATAAATCTTTGAAAATTGCATTGTTTTGAAATCCAAAGAAAAGGCTCTGAATGCGCGCATCGCGTCAGCAATCTGCCGCAAAAGTAAACTAAAAACTGGGTTGCATCAGTCGTCGGCGATAGTTGCAGTTAGCGATTAAACTCTAGTATATATCGGTCGTGTAATCAAAATCGACATTTTCGAGCTGTGCTTTTGTTGAATGAGTTGTCATTGGGTGATCTGTATTCAACAATACTGTTAGTGTTCAAAACAGTTCGGACGCTCGGCGGAGTATTGCAGTGGTGCAGCCGCCGGTTTCAGTTGTATCACAAGATACCATTCGTTGTTCAGTTCTTTTATTGTTAATAAGTTTTCCTTCACTTGGCCAAGTGCGCGGCTGTGTACATCTCGTGAGTACAAATATTGTTTTTATTGTATATTGTCCGAATGCTCTATATGACATTTGAAATCTTTACACTTTCTAGAACTTATTTATTTATATTGCCATTGATTCTGTTTGGTTAAAATATATCCTAGAGAAATAAATGTATTTAACGCATTACAGGACGTTTATTTACTCAAAACACCATTGGAACTTGAAATAAAATTCAAACGATATTTGATAAACCAAAACAAAATACAATGATCTATTTGGGGGGGGGGGGGGGGGTATTATGAAAATATTTTTACAGAGCCTAATTTATTAATAATATAAACAAAATAACAAGCTCGATACATGTTTTTTGTATGGACGGATGGGATATACGATTTGTGTATCTAATCCTCGTCGATTTGCTCAAATTACAAAGTAAGAAAAAAACCTGTTTGTTATTACCGACGCGCGAGGTTGTCCATTTCTTAAAGGAACATTGTTGGACCATATTGTAATAAGAAGGAAGAAAAAGGAATTATGTCAGTGTGGAGAATTATCGGTGAGATGATTCGATTAGACAGGAATCAGGATCCACATCGGGAAACAGTCACCTTCCGAAGACCGCGGAACCTGGTTTTGGTCAGAGATTAGGAGATTAGTCAGAGGTCGCGGAGATAGTCAAATCATATCGAATTCATTAAATGATATTTAATTCGCTTGTTATCGTCCCTTGATAATTAAACTAATGTAAGTAAATCAAATCTCTGGATAGAATTCTGAGGCTGTGGCGTAACTACGCTGATGCAGCCAACGCGGTGCATTGGGGCCCACGTTACGCTGGGGCCAGACCATTGTCGTAAAGCGACACAAGGTTTTGTTTCACTTATATAACACTTATGTTTGTTTTCGTGAAAGTATGATATTTAGTTACGCCACTTCTGTGAGGAACTGGAGCCGGAGCGGTACAAAGTGTTATATTTATTTAAGAGTCAAAAAGGGTTTAAAAATTCTTCATTTTTTTATATAATTTTATGCACTTTTATGGAGTTCCCTCCGCATTATTGCCATATGAAAAACTTTACACAAAAAAGTTTTTTTTCTTTTTCAAGGGTTCGGTGAAAGGACAAATTTTCTCCTAAATTTCACGGCCGCTTAGAATCTTTTCTGGGCTATTCAGCCGCGTGTCTCCGACTTCTCTGGCCGAAATTTCTGATCGTGTTGCAGAGTCCGAAATGTCGGTCGAAGAGTTCTGGAAAGCACAGCGGAATAGCCCAGAAAACTTTACATACTAAATTTGTCATACATTATCACATATTATTTATTTCCGGTACATTTTACATATCACTCTTCAGTATACACTATCATCATATGAAACAAACAAACAATTAAATCAGATAAACATTGCCAACAAATCAAATTAAAAATTAATAAATAAAGAGAAATTAAACAAAATATAAAAAATAATAATATATACATCACGTCATTAACAATTCTGTCGCATATTATTCGTCCGTATTATCTGAACCATATGAAGTAACAAATACTATTAACAACAATAAATAAAAATAATAACAGACCTGGGCCGAAAGTAAAATAAATAAAATTAAGGAGACAGAAGAAAAACAAAAAGATAGTAAATGCCCTAAATTATACCAAAACATTAATAAAAATACAATAGTGCCCTCTGTGTTGGTCTCAAATCAGTTCTTCCGATCTACTAGTCATAAACAAACGTGTAATTTCTCTGTATTTCGATAATGTTACTAGCCTGCCATTGTTCCCCCGCGGAAGCAAATACGTTAAAAGACGACGAAGAGTAAGAACAAAAAAGTGAAAAAATTAAGAAAAATTTTCAAATTAGAAGTGTCATGAAAACTGTTTCCCATATAAAGAAGACGAAAACGATGTGATGAAGTAGATTTATAAGACGCAGTATACTTTTGTCAATCTCCAGAACTTTTCAAAACAGAAATATTTCTCAAACTCGCAGAGAAAATCGTACAAAGCGTACTGGGATAGCTCTTTTAATTCAAATCATAATGTGCACCTGTGGAAGACAAATCACTTACGTATATATTATGCAGATTGCCAGTATATAGGCGCAAGCCATTTATACTCATAAAAATATTTTTTATTCATAAAATCGGTTTTTCTAGATAAAAAAGACTTTTGTCAATTTCCAGAAGTTTTCAAAAACATAAATATTGCACTCACAGATAAATCATATTTTTTTATTGCCGTATAATATCAAAACATAGTGATATCGACTGGCCTCCTCAATCGCCTGATTTGATGGCTCCCGACTATATTCTGTAGGGGTACTTGAAAAGAAAGGTCTACGCCAACAAGAATTCCGATGCTAAATGACAATATTCGAAATGAAATTGCTGAAATAACACGCAAAGAATGTTATGAAAAATACGGTTAAAAGAAGAAGCATTTGTGCCACTGCCAAAGGCGGTTAGTTGCCCGATGTCATATTTCATACATAATTGTAATAAACAAAATAATTGATAAATAAAAACTTAATTAAAAAATTATGTTTTATTTCTTAGTTATTCAACAACAACATCGGCCTGGAACATTATATTCACCCTGTACTAGGTAGACATAATTTTTATCGACATTACATATATACCTACATATAAATGTACGCGGTATAGAAAAAATAGTAGATAATACATAAAAAAATGTACAAACTTTTAAGAATTTAAAATACAATAAGATTACGCACTCTTGATGTAATTAATATTTTACAAAATGAATATCGAATATTTTAAAAGCGCTAATATATGTTAAGAATTAAAGTTTCTTTATTAGCGAAGTAACGACTTCTGTCTACCGGCTCAGTTAATTTTTAACTATGATTAAATTTATTAACAAAAAAAAATTATTGATACGCAAAAAATAATAACGTTTTACATTTATTTTAAAATTTACAACTTCTGATGGTGAATCATTACTCATCATTACTCCCTAGCGAGACAGAAAATTTGAACAAAATGTATTTTTATATTTCTAAATAACCTTAAAACACACTTTATAGACTTTACCCCAAGATTAATACTTCATGAAAAAATATTTAAAAAAACTACATTTTATGAAAGTCTGTGATAAGTGTCAAAAACTTAATATGTGTTTGAATTGTTTAAAATAATTCATTCATTCTGAAAATAATTTCTTCAGACAAAATAAGTCTCCTCCATGGGTCAGGTTGTTGAAATGTTAGTAGGTGCAACTCAAATCTGGAAAAGAAGATTTTAAAATTAGTTTCTATCGTATATAAGGTCGCGATGATGTAATATTCCACATGTATGTAAATGGATTGGTCGCATTATGACGAGTGCATAATATTATCATAAAAATAGTAGAAAATCGCTGTGCGAGTTTTCCTATGTTCAAGGCTGCTAGAAGGGGAAGATTGTATTTTTTATGTTGGATCGTGGAATTCCCAATAACCCCACAACTAGACGGGCTATTGATCGGTGAGAAGTGATAACTAGTAATCGGTCGTCGAGATAAGAATTCCCGTGTAACGCCGGGTATTTCTGCTAGAACGCTAGTGGTGCTCATGACTGAGCATCGCGGTGCCCTATAGTGCATCCACTCTCCGCGATCTCAGGTCTTGTTAAGTGCGACCTGTAGCGAGGCTACGGTCATATCTCGAAATTAGACTGTCCATGTCCGTTTCTTCAGTTGGAACGGTTTATCCGTATTTTAGTCAACTTCGACATAGCAGACTTGCCTATGTATGTTGTAAAATAATATTATTATACGAATGAAATTGTATAACATACGACGATTGTAGTTGTGGATAAAAGTTTGATGACATCTAAAAAAACATGCTATTTCTATGTAGAAATATACACATATAATTCACACATCGCAAAATTTCTAAAGCTATAATAATCGATATTTTTTCGTTTCTTTTCGAACCTTTTTAGTTCTCGTAAAAAAATACTGGATCACTCCAAATCGATCGAAATAGAAAATTGAATTTGATTTGATTATGCACGAGTATTATTGAAATCCTTATAAAGGTACGAACTGGTTTCACCATATATTCGTATAATTATATCGTATTTCATTATTCTATTAAATGGTGTAACTAATTCAAGTCAAGAAGAATGAATAAAATATATTGCAACTTGATATTTGTTTGATTTTTAATGACACAATACGCGACAAATAAAATTAGAGCCTTGTTCTTAAAAGGTCGGGGTTCGAGCCTTCCATCCCGGGAGCCCAGCAGGTTAATCAGTGGCGTAACTGCAATAAATGATGTTTTTCTCAGCGCTAATATGAACTAATACTGTTTAAAATTCACCAAAGTAAAAAAATGGAAATAGGTATAAAATTTAAACAATTTTTTCTCATATATTCTACGAAAACATGCGTAAAAATTATCGATATACTTGTATACAATAGTACATATAGTACACAATAATAAATAACTCGCTAATAGAGCTAACGTAAGACCAAACCATCGCCACAAAGCGAAAATCATCATTAAGTGAAACAAGCATTTTTTTTTATTTGCGAGTACATATGTAATATATTTCAAAAAACACAATATTTTCTCGTGACAGAGTAAATATTAGGACAAGTGACAAGTGACAATTTTCTTCTCACTATTTAATGGATAATACGAGGTGGTGCGGTACGATACCTACTCACATTCTTATATCTTTTATACAATAATAAGGAATTGCATAGTTTGATTTGTAAATATTATAGTAACAGTATTGATGTGACATGTTCCTTGTACGTAGTTCTGTTTTCAGATATTTGCATAACACGTAGCTGTATATTATAACCATTTTAATTTAATCTTACCAAATGTGTATTTGGGCGTTGTTGCCTTTTAATGAACGCTCATGATGGAGCAATTTTGGCAGGAACGTGCCTAGAATGTGGACTGCGTGGCCACATCCACGCTGATGGTATTTGAAAAGTTACCAAAGACAAAAATATTTTTTTTTTTACAAGTTTCTGTTAGTGCCTACTTATAATTGTACGAGGACACTGACTACATGGCATCATATCGTCTCTCCCTACCTTCATATTTTATTGTGACTTCATTTTTATTTGTGAAGTTATGATTTTTCAGAACAGTTCGCGATAATCAAAATAAATTTGAGATAAATCATTTAGAAAGATATACAGAAAAAGTATAGTTATCACCCGGAATTTTGTATTGCCAATAGATAAACCAATTAAGAATGATGTCCCATACAGAAATAGACAAATTTTATCTGCATACGTATCGGTTAATGTTGTCTACTGGTAATAGGAAATTCTAGGTTCGAGTCCCGGTAATAACTATATTTTTTTTGTATGAATTTATTAAATTTTTTTTTTTTTTTTTAATATTGTAATCCAAAGATATTGAAATAATCGTTTCACTTTTAATTCACATTAAATAATGTAAGATAACCTTCTGTTGATAAAATACACATCATTTTAAAAATAAACGATTTCACAACTTAGCTAGTCATAGGCCTAATCTGCAGTGGTATTTGGTAGTGCCGACTTACCATATTCTGGGCTCAACGTGCTTGCTAGTGTTTCGTCTTTTTGGTTAATTTGGATATGCTTGGAAAATTGCGATACATTAATAATTTCTCATAATTATAAAAAATCGCGTAGTAATATTGTTATCTTCATATCGAAACAATACACTATTAACCTTAAACCGAAGATTTAATTAAGTCGCTCATAATCATAAATTCCGTCGATTACATTAATAATCTTCCTGACCTACGAGGCTTCAATTTGGCCACTCACGACAGGTCTCATTCGCAAGCAATGTTCCTACTGAGATGTGCGGGTGTGCGCGCGCACACGATCTGGCATCGTAGCGCACACAACTCTTAACTCAACTCTCTTCTTCTTCATGCGCCGCCTTCTATGCAAGGTTGTCAACCGTAATACAGGATGTTGATGTTGATTTATCCTGTATAGTTTCTCTTCTCTTTCTACTTCTTCTTTCTTCTTGCATAGTGAGTTATAAGAGATTATATTTCTCATTGGGAAAAATGTGTCCGAAGTATACAGCTTTTCTTAATAGTTGTTTGTAGTTCTGTTGTTTTATTTGCGCGTGTTAAATACTTTTTCATTAGTAATATGATCAACCGGAACCATTATTCTGGTATGGTAATGTTTCTCTTATTTTCTCCCCCAGCGCACGAATAGTTAAACATTAGACGGAACATAACTAACGTCGTCCGTAAGGAGTCTGAGCTCAGAGAGTCCTTGTATTCGTGTAGCGAGTTGTCGGGCAAAATTGGAAGTAAAGCGCGAGAGGTAGGGAATTGTGGAAAGCAAAAAAAGAGAAGCCTATATACAATACCGAACGCAGATTGACGGAAATAGAAGATTAAAAAGTGAAAAGGAACAAGATGTTGCGTGCCCAACAAGTTGCCTCATGTAACCTAACCTAACCTAACCTAACCTAACCATCGCCACTAGTCGTAAAATAATAATGTAGTTGCACATCATCATCATCAACCGTTCTCTATTCACCGATGAATGAAGGCCTCCCCGAACGTCTCCCACTTTTCTCTGTCCATTGTTATTCGATACTACGTATTTCCGCAGATTTTGATCCAGCCAGTTCAGCGGGTTTTATATATTAATATACATATATTACTTCCATATGGACTTTGTATTTAAGATCACGGAATTATTCAAATTATTATATTGTTTGTACATGTCTTCTTGATTTTTTTCGATCACTTTAATAAATATTCAAAGTGTTCAACTACAAGCTTGATCTTTCAAAATTAATTTCTAAATAGCATTTTTTTTGAGCGTCATAATAAGCTCACATTTTTATATAATAATAAAAATGTATGTGAAACTACTCAGTTGACTGTGTCCAATAGCGTATCGACGTGGGCCTAAGAAGAAGAAGAAGTTGAATAATTTGTTTACTCCTTTGTTTATACGGCAATCAAACTTGTGTTGAGCGAATTGAGGAACCGGTTATTAATACATAATACGTCGGCAAGGTTATGTCACCCCGCGGCCCTCGTCACAGCAGCTGGTGATGAGTTGTGAAACGCGTCTTATCTCAATTTATCAGATACAATTATTATTACAAACTCGATACTGAAGGTGAATTAAACGCTGTTTCTGAATATATATATTTATGTCAAGCTCCGAACTTTCATGCGTCATTAAATAGCAAATGTTTCGCCTTATAGTGTATCGTAAATACTTTACCTGTGTACGGTACATTAGGTAACCAAATTCATTCAATGCCGGGCTCCATCGTCCTCGCTAATTGCGACTGTTTTTGATTGTTCCAATATTACAGAAAACAAATTCGAGAATATTATTCGATTTCACTCGCTTCAGTAATTCAGGTATTTCAGGCATTTCATCGGTTGTGTATTGTTTTGCCGATATCGTTGATGCCCATGCATTGGGGGAAGTAAAGGAAAATGATATTGGGAATAAAATCTGTGTGATTGAAATAAAATGAAAATATTTAGATTTATTAGAACACATTCTTATTGTGAAGTTGAAGGTAAAGTTCAGAACATAGGTCTGTGATATTTTAAATATGAAAATAATTGTGAATTTAATAAAAATGAATTGATAATTCCGGCGTCTGCTATCAGATTACTTAAAGATATTTGACATTCCGAAAAAATAAGGTAGATGGCTCTTTCAAATAATGGAACGATCATTAATATTGAAAATTGGTCACTAAAAATATTATCGCTGTAGCATAGTTGGATAATGCACCTTCCCCGGTTTGGAAAGAGATCCATGTTCGAATTTCCATGGCGCAACAACAATATTTTTCGATTAAATTGATTTTATATGTATATCTTTCTAATTAATACATTTAATTCATATTTAAAATAATCACAGAGTCTATGTTCTGAATAATGTACAAGCTGTCACAAGTAAGAATGTGTTACTCCTGATAAATAGACAGTTCTTAGTGGTTTTGTGTGATAAATGAATGATTCTTTGAGTATGCTGTTAATTGATGTGTTAGAGGTAGTGAAGATATTTCAAGAAGCTGTTCTTTATTTTATCCATTGTATTGATGTATGTGGTATATATTGGATTCCAGACTGGGAGGCATATTCGATGATGCATCGAACATAGAGAAGTACAGAGTTTTCATGGTGTTATGAAACCTAACATTTTGGTTGCTCTGGATGTAATATGGTTAATGTGCATGTCGAAGAGTAATTTAGAATCCAATATAATCCCAAGATCTTTAGTTTCAGATTTGTTGATTATTCAGAGAGTAAGGGAAGTTAACCGGATTCTTATTCCTGGTAAACTGTATCATGGACCACTTGCTAGTGTTAATTAATAACTATAGATAATTAATTAATTAAAACTATCCAACCTAATAATCACTTAAGATACCAAAAAGGTTGAAATAACTGTGCAACCACAAAATATATCTTATTTTGAAATTTTAATAAAAACTTTAGAAATTCGTAAATTATTTTTATACATTATTATTTCTTTTAATTTTCACAACTAAACTTTGTACTACACAGGCGTTGGGTTATTTTCACTACTAGTTTCGAAAGGTGCAGTCACTGTCATCATCAGGTGATAACTAAACGCTTGGGGAGAGGGGGGAGGTTTCGGTTGTTAACGGGAATATGGACAGAAAAAGTACATATTAGGGAATGCTATGTTGTTTGTTAGTGTTTTCTCTGAATTTAAATTCTTTTGTATTTCAGCGGTTTCTAAATTGTTAATTATTAATCCATTGTAAGGTACCGAGTGGAGAAGTTTTAGTTGATGACTATAGAAAGAGTGGTTTGTTCAATTATGTGGTTAGGAATTACGAGAAGTTGTTATTTTTTAGGCAGCGGCGATATTCTTTTATTCTCGTATTTAGATTTCTCGCGTATTGGCCTATATATTTTTTATGTTATTTCATATATCCCGCTTTTTCTAATATATTAATTTTTGTTTTTGAGTTGAGTAGAATTTCGCCAATGTTATTGTTGGTGTAAAACGCGGGTTTTATATGCAAAGGGAAATTATTAGTAATTTTATAAGAAATTGGACCAGTAGACAATATTTTCCGCCAATTATTCTGCATTATTATTAGCTTTACCTTGTATGTGCTTACATTTTATTTATATATATTGTATTGCACATTAGGATTTTTATTTTCTGATATTATATATTTTCACTTTTACTTTGCCCTGTATGTACTTTCATTTTATACTTACATTGTGTTTTGCCTAGTATTGAATGAGTTAATTTGGTTTGTGAAATAAGATTTATTTGACAATTTACCCTAAAACAGGCTTGCCTAGTTGGGCAATGCATTTTAAAAATCTATATGTAACAAAATGTTTTTTAGCTCCCATATACAATATATATTATTTGTGTTTAAGAAATAGAATAATAAGTATTTTCGGCGGAGTTAGTAATATGTCCTGAATACAAATATGTTTCTGTGAGTTTTTTATTAATTTTGATTTTATCGTTATATCCGTTATAATTTGCAATTGTTATATTGTTTTTGAATCGCGACTGTAATTAGCGGCACTAACTTAGTTCATTAATCGGTTTAGCATGGAGTGGAAGCTGGAATTTAATATTAACTAGAACTGATGTAGTCAACAGTATTATAATTCTCTACAAATCGGAATATTTAGATAAAGCTAATGTATTTTTTTAGACGATAACTTTACAATCCTCAAAAATAATCCTACACTTAAGTTCCAAGATACCGTTAGACAAGTTATGAAGCACTGCCCAATCGTTGGTAAAAATGGTGAGGATTTCCCAATCCAGATTAACCCACAAGCACCGAGGCCCAAAATCTACAAAGACCAATACCAATACCAATCCGACCGGTAGTATCATATGTGAGCGCACCGAACTATAAAATCTTAAATCATTTAATATTTTCATACAAAATATTCAATCCGATATACACCATCAAGAATGATACCGAATTTACCGCCTGTATCCAAAACTTACGTATGTAGCGCTTAATTTCAAACCACCCTAAAACGGATTTGGGATAATTAAAGTTAAATATGCAGTTTTGTAGATTTTCTTGGTAGCTACATGCAGAACAAATTGTTTCTCGCAAAAGCCACTTAAACCCATTGATATGTTGAAAATCAGGGTTAATTCCAAAATAGCCCAAAGCAGACAAATTATAAGTTGCTATTCCCCCTAAAATTAAATCAGCCAATCACAACGTTTGTTGATGATCACGTGATCTAAAATCCAGTATGGCTGCCAGAACGATGTATACAGAAAAAAATTACATTACAGAATTGTCTATTCAAAAATGCTGATGTGATGTGAATCATTTTGTACATTTGCGTTTTCATCCATTATTCAAAAACACATAAAGTCGTTTTAGGGGGTTTTGGAATTAGGCGCAACATGTACCGAATAACGCTAAAATAGTATAATGTGATGTAGTCAATCTCCAATAAATAATCGACACGGAAAATATGTTTACCGAGTTATTAAACAACTCCAACCTTAATGAAGAACTATGCTAACCAAAATGACTTTGAATTTAATAATAATATTTTTGAACAGCTTGATGGATTCCCCGTGGGTTCTCCTTTTTCACCTATCCTAGCTGATATGTTTTTGAACAAGTTAGAAATAGTTTTGTTAAATTCTAATCACCTCTCTATTAAAATCGTGCATTGTCAGCTGGTACAGATATGTCGATGATATATTCTGTATATATAGCCCAACTAGATTCATTTCTCTCCCACATCAACACATTACACAAAAATATTAAATTCACCCTCGAAAATCTCGACCTCGACTTATCTATTAAAGTTAATAATAATAAATTAGCGTTTAGTATCTACCGAAAACCTACACCACTCACACCATGATCCCTGCATACAAAGTGGCCAGCTTCCACTCCAGTTATATAAAACAAGGTCAAGATCTATAATAATACAATGTGAAATTTAATAACAAATTAATATTTTATAAAAAATGTTGAGAAATTGATCAAATTAGGAAGAAAGAAATGTCAAAAACGCAATTAATTAATTATTTTGAAAACCTTTAAGCCTTCTTTTTAAGAATCTCTTTTTTTATATACATTTATTATTGCTGCTAATTTAATTGATTTTGTCAGTTGGTTATACAGCCTAGGAGCAATGTATGATGCATGTCTCTGTCCTATTCCTGATTTGTACATTTAAAAAATAACGTGTTCATTAGTTTTGCTCCGAATCTGATAGTTGTGATGGATTTTTATTTTGTCCTTTTTAAAAAAATTTAATATTACAGTTTTTTTATATAAGGAAGTTAAATTTAAAATAGGAAAATCTTTAAAAACTTGTTCGGTTTGGTAAACTTGTATGGTTATGTAGTAAGTCATACGCTACACCTTGAATGCCAAAGTTTTCTAGTTTTGATAGCAGTTTGACTTTACTGTATCAAAGGCTTTCTAGAGATCTAAAAATATAGCTAGATATTTTTTATGATTATCTAAATCATCGCTAATATTTTTGGTTAATTTGTAGATTGCGTCAGAAGTGCTCTCTTTATTTCGAAATCCAAATTGATTAGTTGATATAGCACTATACATTTTTTTAATATCTTAGCGAAATTATCTTAGAGAAATCGGTCTATAATTTGTGAGATTCTTGGAATTTTCACTTAGGTGATATTACTGCTTCCTTGAAGATATCAGGAAAAAATCCTGTGTTTAATGATAAATCAAAAATATGTTTCAATGGTTTAATTAAGTTGTTTTGATATATCTTTATTATTAACGATGAGGTTAAATCTATTCCAGGAGATGTAAACGTAGTTTGAATCTTTGGATCAATATTTTAATTTCATCTTCGTTTATCGGGTTAAGAATATATATTTTTTATCTTGTCATCTAGTTTTTATTTAAATGGAACCTGAAAGTAGGTGGGCATTTTAGCCCGTACAAATACACATATATTAAACGCTACTTACGCAAGTTGTATCAACATATCCAAACATTCCGAGTAATTTAGTAGCAAGTAGGTAGCTTGCGAGGGTTTTTTTGAAGAAATCTTTGTTTTCTTTCATTTTCCACCTTTTCTGGAAATATGTTGAGATTTTCCTGATAAGCTTGCGTAATGTAATATCTCGTACATTTCCTTTTTTACATGTATATACAATATAGCACTGGCTAAATGTAGGCGAGTACGAATAATAGGTAGGTATACGAATTACCAATTTATATTCACCATGTAAATGTATTGCATTACACGCTGTCTGGTATACATTATTTATCGCTCGTAATACTTTTGGTACTTACATAACATCGAGCCCTTGCTCCGCGGGGGTGGGCGGAGGAGATAGAACGCCGCTCTTTCGTCCTGACACATCTCGCTTCGTCCGTATCCTAGTCTGTCCACCCTCGCACTCTTGTACTTCGTCCTAGTATTTTTCTGGTTCCATCGACGCCTTTAATAGTGACCTTTAACAATCATAACCCTGCTTAGTTCTTAAGAATGTATTGTACTGCAGCCATTATTGGAGAAGACAGTAAATGATTTCAATTATTTTCCTCCGAGGAGATATTTATTATTTTATTGGACAGCGGATTGATATAAGACACGAGTTTTTTTTATACTATACTTCTTTGAGTTATTTGAACATATCTAAATATTCAGAGTTTATAGTTTCGTAGTAAGTAGATAGCTTTCGAGGATTTTTTTGAAAAAATGAGGCTTCGATTTCCTCAATTTTTATGGATACATCTTGAAATTTTAATATTTTTAATAAATTTTTAACCTTTTCTTTAACATTTGAATCTAACTTGCAAGTGTGGTTATTAATTTTAATTTTGAATTATTTATTACTTTGGTTTTAACCAATTTTATGAGTAAACATTATAACAATTTGACATGGTTTTAGTTATTTTATTTGACATCCTTATGAAGGAAAGTTATTTTCCGAAACCAGTTGGTGTATTAAATTTACTCATAAAAATGTCATTATTGTAATTATTTTGGATTAATACTAACTAAATATAACGATATTTGTATTCGCTCGGTATATTATACATACTATTACGGCTTACTTTATATAACATGTTTATAATAAATAAATAATAATAAATTATTCTGGGTCAAACGTAATGAGGGTGAAATCCTCAAACGACGGAAGATTATGTTAGGATTATTATCAAGAGCCTGATGTTCATAATAAGGCGTTAACAGAGGCCGAGAGGAGATTAATCTACCGCCCGACTTGTCGGCGGCTGCGGCTGCGGGACCATTTCTAGTCAATTCTGATGTATTTTTATAGTTCTTGTAAACTGGTTTATTCACGGCATCGATTATAAAATTGAACACACTGTAGGTGGCTACCACACTTCGGTCGATAATCCAACAGAACAGTTGATGTCGCTATCTTAGCAAGTTCCTGTAGATATACCAGTCGGTCTGTTCTGGATTTATAAACAAATTAATTTTTCCTTACAAATGTCGCTTTAACCCTTCCCTTGCCGTGCGGTAACCCATCTCCCAGAGCACATTGAGCAAATAATATTTCCGTCAATAGGCACAATATAAAAGTATTATTTTTACTAAACCAAAAATAAAAACAAGGGCCCTTAAAAATAAGTCAAAGAGGGATTTGAATTAAATCAGAAATAAAATTGAAAAGATGGATCATTCGATGCAATAAAAACATTGCATCAATTTTTATTTGTAATAAAAAGGTCATACATTAATTTCGCAATGAAAATAAAAATAAATTTTCAAATATAATGGTGCTTTTTTCTCTAAAAAACAAAAATTCTTACGGTAGCACGACTTAGCTGAACGGCTGTGTACGTGTATTTTTCACGGTGTGGTAAGGGTTAAATACGATGTTTGGAATGGTTTGGAACCCAAGTTGAATTTGACTTGAATGTCATTTTCGTCGATATTATAATACCGTAACATCCATTTTGATTACACGTGTAGCTGTACCTGTGATCACTGAACCGCGGGTAAATATCTAAGAAACATAAATGTCAAACGGTCGGAAACCGAGAAAGTTTTATTAAACTTAATATTAAAAAGTTTTAAACTCATGTTTAGATTTTTTCTTTCAGACAAATTGAAAAATAAAGACGCTTAATAAATGGAAATACGAGATGTGTTTGAGACAAAATGAAGAAAAGTTTGTCGTCAGATGAGCTGCCGAAGCTCAATGTATAAGCAATATACGAAGAAACCAAAGCGAGACAAGATGGCCTAGATGTATAATAATAATAAAAAATAACCAATCTGTCGCGGGCGCCGCTCTGTACTGCACGACTGCTCGGGGGGAGAGGGGTGTAGGCTTTGAAACGTCATTATCACCGAATGAATATGAAATAAAAACCTCGTTTGGTTGTATTTTTTAGTACCTCTTAAAATATATGAATTAAAGATTCTCGCTTATTTGTAAGTAAGATTTCGTGTTCATAACACATAAAACATAACATCGAAAATATTGTTTTTTTAAACCTAATTTACGTAGACCATTTAAGTGTACATAATATATATATTTTCGTAGAAAGCAATCACTTTGACATATTAAATTAAATATAACACAAATCACTCTGTATGAAACCACGAATTTTATTACACGCCAACCGGTTTCACTTAGCTCTAGCTTTGTCAGGGCGTATTTAAAACTAACAATAAATATAAAAAGAGTGTACTTATATATACATAAACAGGTAGATAGAATATAAAATTACATGTGAATACATATACAGTTATACAGAACATCAAGGGAGACAGAATATAAAATTATATGAGAAAGAAAGAGACAGAATACATATACAATTAGATGAAATATTAAAGGTGGGGAAAGTACAGTGTTGATAGATATTATATTGATTTTTAAGGAAACATACCTAATATGGGGCTAATTGATAAATTTATTTGATTATTAAGAATTGCCCTACCACTATTCACTGCCTTTTTTATCTACAAAGCTTCTAAATTATTCAACCGGAAGCCAAACTGGTGAAATTAATACTGTTAATAGATAAAATATTAAATTTTTTTAAATTTAAATTTAATTTTGAAGATGATGGAATATAATTTAAACACTATATAATTTTGAATATGGCAACACTCGCACATGCAAGGTAGGTTGTCGCGTCAGACCGCGTGCCAGGCCCGCGCGCGCGGCGCGGAGAGCTTCATTCGCATAGAAACAAGGCTAGCAGCGGCCACGCTAACCGCGGGTTGGTTTTAACCGACCGCCAGGATGGCGCTGCTGACCGTAGGACGAGTTAATTTAAACTTCTAATTTAATAAATCCATAATGGAATACTGGAAATATTTTATTTCCCACTTGGGTGCGGGATGAAGAACTCCGGAACTAATGATGGACGAAGTCGCAAACGTGTTGTGGATAGGTGTCCTATCGCTGGCAACGATCTACCGATAAGGATAGCGGATGACCCGGGATTCGAAACGTGGAGAAAGCGCGTTCCAGACCCAAGGCCATGTATTATTATTATTGTTCCATTTTTTCTGTTTGCGCTGGATTGTGAATCTACAGTGATGGCGGTTCTACATCTTCAACTTTGGACATTCTGAACAGACTATATTTGTTTAGGATTACTCTAGTTTGCATTTTAATGATTGCTATGTTCCTTGTAATAAATCACTGTAATTAACTTCTTTGAATAATGTAGAGTAGATTCCTGTCTAGCCGAATTACACAAGTTGTTAATTTATCGAGAAAAGTCGTCGGCAAGGTAAGTTCCGAGATCCGTTCCCACATTTCATGTTTTCTCCGCTGATCTGGCCGGTGGAGGATAGACCACCAGGTTACACTTCAACAGAATATATAGAATAAATTAAAAACGCAGTAAAATTAATGTGAAAAAATAATTAAAATGTCTCGTATTTGCCGTATATTAATATTTTACATATTTTGCTCATGACGCGCGCGCCGGCGACGCAAGTCTGTGACCAAAGTCACCGTGCGGAATTGGTGCCATTTGCGGTTTAATGCTCAAACTGACCGCGGTGGTATTTAAAAAAAAAGAAGTACTATTGTGTATTTGTTTGCTCAGATTTTACTGCGGTATACCAATTCCTTTTAAAATAATTCAAACTATAAATAGCTTTTATTGTTATATTTACTGTTTGCGAGTTAAGTTTGTAGAGCTCCATAATCACATATGTGAAAATGTTTAATTTACTTGAAACGTGTTTCGCCTTGTAAGGGCATTATCAATCAAACAATTTAACTCAACTCTTGTATATATAACTATAATGGGGGACAGCTATACAATTTTATTTGCATGAGATGAAAAGTGACAACATTATATAATTTTAAAAAGACAGCTATATAATTTTACAATCTAAGAAGACAATACGGCAAGAGTTGAATTGTTAATGCCCTTACAAGGCGAAACGCGTCTCAAGTAAATTAGAGTATTATTATTTAACTCATTCATGATTAGTGTAATCTCACGAAGCAACCCAACAGCTAGATGTTTTCTTGTGAGCACTTTTACCGGATTTGCTAGGATATCAGATTGTTTTAATTTCATTTCAGTTAGGCACACAGCTTACTCGGTCGGTTGGTCAAGATTTAATATCGCATCTTATATGAAAATTGAACGCAAGTTAGATGGTAAAATGACCTTTGTGCGGATGTTAAAAGGATGTGCGCAAATTAAAAATATGTTTTCTTACCCGGTCTATACGGTAAAAAGTGAACAAAGGTCGAATTTAAACGTAATTCATCAATTATTTTTATAAATAGAAATCCTAAAATAACTTTTCTTTCGATTGATGTCATAGCGTTATATAAATTACGACTGTTTTAGTAAATGCGTCATTCATATAAAAACATATAAAAGTCCTACATAAAATTAAATCTTTTATTTCTGTATGTTTTCATCTTTTCCTTATTTCGATGTTACTATGAATATAAACAGGTGATGTGGTTTTTCAAGATCATGTGAGAGAACTAACAAAAAATTCATGAAATTAAATCGCTGCTCTAGTGTGGCAAAAGGGATGTATCGAAAAAAAAACTTTTTTTTCTTTCTATTGATCCTATCCTATTGCCATTTTACTATATTTAAAAAAAAAAAACTTATTTTTAACAGGCATAAATATCAGATTTATCATGAATATATACGATATTTTGTACAAAAAAAACATATTTTTATCTTTAGATTCCTTTGCCATAGATTGTAAATAATATAGCACATATTCCTGCAAAAAATGTACATTATTTCGATTGCTTGTTGTAACTCATTATGACGTATTTAATACAAATCATTCAATGTCTAACGTAAAACTGATCTCGGGGTAGTGAGTAAGATTAAGAAAGAATCGTTTAGGTGGTTTGGTCATATGGAACGGATGAATGAGGAGAGAATGCTAAGAAAGATATATGATGCGAGTGTTAATAGCACCGGGAGTAGAGGACGGCACCACCAGATAAACCAGATACTGAAGGATGGTCCTGTTAGAAGCCTCAATAATCGGCGAGCTGGTGTGAGATGTATGAATGTGAATGGGGCGAAACTTGTGTCAGGATGGTGTGATGGTAAGTAGTCATTGATTTTTGTTATACTTTTGCTAATCGGATGGGTAGAAAAACTTGGTTTTCTTGACTTACAGTCCACGCTTCCGCGCGGGGCCTAGCAGCAAGCAATCGGTATCTAGTATTATTATATTATTATTATGTATCGTCGGCAGGAAAACGTTTTATAATATTGCCCAGATTATTAAAATGCATAGTATAGCACAAAGGTCCTGTTATAGATTCAGTTGGCGCACCATATTTTGTTTCTTTTAGACTACTTGCTAACTCATGGAACCACTTGTTCATACCCTCTTTCATTTAACTGAATAATAGTTAAGAAATGTTTACCTACCTTCCTGCTGAATAAACATATTCTATGTAAAAAAAACGCTTGGTAATCGCTCGTCTATAGGTTATGTGGAACATTACCCTTCGCAAAAGTTCTGAGGCATCCGTGTCGCGATATACTTTTCATACAATACAATAACATTATATATTTTAATACACGTCTTCGGCAACTTCAACAAGTTTACAGAAGTTAATAATTCACAGTGAATTGAAACACCCCTACGGAAATCTATCCTATTGTATAAAGCGGACGGAGACTTTTATAAATCTTACCTGGACCCACTGAGATTTGTCTGAAGAAAGTGGAAACTGTGCGGACCAATAAGATTTGGAAAAAGCTTTCACCGTGTTGTCTAGGGCCTTTCTAACGTCTCACACGGAACGTGTGCCAGAATAAAAAGCAGTCTACGTTCGGACGACTACTTGTAAAAATATTTGTAGATTTTTATTTATTATACCTAACGGGCCCTATCTGCAAAATTTCAATTTATGAGAGGTATACGTACAGGGGGGGATTGGACAATTTAAAATGTATGTACTCCTTAAGTTCACTTCTATAAAGTTTTATTAAGTTTCACGCAAACAAATTTTCTTCGTTATGTACATTATCAAGTGGCACGGACATAACGGAAATTAGCATGCAATTAAAATAGTGCCACACTTAAGCAATGGCTCAACGGTCTCCATCCTGCAACAAGGCGCGAGTGCCACACGCGCCGAAGTACGATTGGCTTAATGTAGAATGTGCTTTCTTTAATTTAAATTATTATTCCATTTTTAAATAAATATTTAATTTTATTTAAAAGTTGTTACCTGGTGAACTTTCTAACAAGGTATATAATATTACACATAAACACCACGATGTTATTTTGCGAGCTGTTTGATTCATAATTACTTAGTATTTTGCAATGTTTAAAAGACAACGGTGTTACATATGTACGGAATATTTAATTGCGACTTACATACAAAATAACGTACATAAAATGTTTACTTTGTACAAGAAAACTTTGTTATTAACTAATTTATGTAATTTGGTATTTTCTGGTACGTTAAAAATTAATTCATATTGTAGCTAAAATATGCGTGAAAACATATATTTTCGGCATCACGAAAATTACGAGAGCGCAAATTTGACGTCTATCGCCGCTCAGGACCGGCCGAATGAAGCGAAAAAAAACAATAAAAAATACAATACAAATAGTAAAAAATTATTGTGTTTTTGATACAAAACATGATTTTAAATAGTAACTGAAGCCTCAAAGCATCTGAATAAATATAATATATTATTTTAATTCGTTTACTTTCACTAAAACAAAGTATTTTAAAAATGTCTAAAATTAATAATATATCATGCAAATTTAATGGTTTACAACTCTATTCATTTTTAACATTTTATTCATTTGTCGCAGAGCAGATTTGTTTCCATAATCTTGGCTTCAAAATTATAAGAATATATTTTTCGTATATGCAAGAATTTTCCATAAAGACGATTTTGTGGCACACGGAAAATTAATTTATTGTTCGTGGTCTTTCTTATAATGCTTATTTAGTCTTAATTGTGGAAAATATTATTCAATCTATTAGTTTTAAATCAGTGTAAAGGTCGTATCTAAGTAATAGTTAAAAAAAAAAAAGTATAAATTTTGATATAAATTAATAATAAAAACCTTAATTTTCGTAAAAAACTGGAAAATGTGAATTATAATTGAAAGGGAAGCCTTAATCGAACGTATTTTATACATATAAATTTAAAATGTTGATTTTGGTCAACTGTTTAAAAAAATCTTGGATCGATTTAAAGCCATAAATTCACCCCTGATTGTACATACCAGAAAATAAGCGAAAGCCTTTTATTTTTCTCAAATAACGTAGAAATATGTTTCTGGCTGCGTAGAAAAGTGTGGAGGTGGATGGAGTACCTTTTTTTAATACGTGACAGCCTTACTCTAAAATGATTTACGATTTGTCAAAGGAAATGTGTTTTATATAAAAAAATTGTCCTCTACCAACTTAGAGTCAACCAGTATGAAAGAAAATATAAGAAAAATATTAGCATTTTTTTGAGGCCTAACTCAAATCTACCTCTACTTAGAGAGTAACATCTAAAAAACTTCCTTCCTTGATAATCATTGTAATTGTTAATTGATTATATCCTAGTTAAATGTTTACCCGAATATTGAGTCAACAACAAAACATTTTTTTTGATCCATTGGAAAATTTTGTCTGAACTTTATAAATTCAAGGGTGCTTTTTTTGAATCTGACTGTGGAATTTCCCTGTCACCCACCATTATGGAGATAAATTGGATTTATACTAAAAAAAACATTTTTTCTGCTCTTTGATCGGTTGTCCTATTCACATAATTTAACATATCTCTCCTGAAGACCTGTGTGCATTACTATTCCTTTCAGGTAAGCATTCACGTGTTTCATTCTTCCTCACTTCCTCTTCTTTCCTATAGATTGCGTGAGCAACTGAACTTTAACTCTACTGTACTGTAGCTTGCGGTAACTTAAGTTCTTCTAATAAATATGGTATGTTATCGCTTGTTGCAAATAGTTTAATTGTTTTCCATTAAAGATAAATTTAAATTTCTTGACTCCTTTCTTCTGTAATACGATACATTTGCTCGTTTTCCAAAAAAGTTCCACTATTGAACACGCAAATTTGTTTTTGGAAGATCCAATGACAAATCAGATAGTTTAGTTTAGACTGATTTATCAACAGTGGCTCTTCAGTTGGATTTGAGCTTGAATGTGAACGCGCCAGGCGCGCTAACGATACCGGAGGAGTGATAATTATAGTGACTCAGGGCTTCTAATTTTAATAACGTGTATTAGAAGGTAATGAAAAACTTTAAGGATGGTATTGAGATGAATATTTAAAAAAAAATATATATTGATATTATTTTCAATGCGGGCTTTTACAAATATCTATTTTTGGTTTAAAAAATCCCATTATTTATTAATTGATTATATGAATGTTAATTGTATTTTTTAAAATTATTAAATGATTAATCTTAATGTAAATTGTGATTTTTCTTTTGCGATGCTTGTGTTGATTTCGTATTTTCATATTTTGTATTTATATTAATATATACGATTATGCCTACTACATTCTTATTATTAATATTCCTTATCTTGAGACGAAAATCAACGATTGAGTTTTCATTACGTACCGTCATGGAAACAATCAAGATTCAATATGGTAATTTTCACATTACTGAAACACTACTTTGAAATAAGGATAAGAATTTTGGCAGACAATACCCATAAAATAATTGCTACACTTGTACACGAAAGAGATTTGCGCCTCCATTAGATAAAATCATGATTTGCTTAGTCAGAAATGATTTTATTTTACATATTTTTAGCAATATTATTTTAGAGTGCGGCGGAATTATCAAATTATTGACATCATTTTAATATTGGCGGATAAATGCGTAACACGATACTGATTGTATTTCAAACATACGAGTCTTTTATTTTTTCCATCCACTTACTTTCGAACTAACACTTGTTAAGTTTTGATGTAGCGTACTCTGCAGGTGAGCTGCCGAAACTGTAGCGGAAATAATTTGGCGCAATTTGACATTTTAGCAGCGTTCTTAGACAAAAAATATAGCGCACATACTAATTCTAACGAGATATTAACTTATTATTAATAAACTCAAATAAATAGCACATTTTACCGGTAAGAAAATGTTATTTTAAATTTTTATTTTTCCAGCACGAATTATAACAACGGACTTAGTTGCACACGATGTTGATGGCGACCCGCCGGGATCCCCCCACTCTACCAGAAGTTTTTCAACTGACTTCGGTAGCGTCGCTAATCTTTCTGCCCTCTTCCGGTCGCTCGTCTGCGCCATGAGAAGGTTACACAAACGAGAGATCTCGAACGTTGGTCGATCTGGAGATGTTCCTATCGCGCAATTTCTTATTTAGATTATTAATGCCAGTTCCTGTTTCTACGCAAGGACGTTTCTACCTAAGGATGTATGCAATTAATTAATTTTGTCAATTGACGCGTTCTCGAGAGGCACTAATGTATTAATGAAATAATAACCGACCTGCTGGTGAGAGAGGTGAACGCACCGCGGTCTCGGCGACACAGCAATGCCAAGAGCAGCGGTAGTTGAGTAATTTTGAACCTGGCCTAGTTTTTTCCGCGAATATTTCGCGGAGATAAACACGGGCCCGAAGCTGTATCTGGTCTGTCTCGTATCTCGATCTCAACATTTTTGAGAAAACACACATGACTCAGTCTTATGTATACAATATACAGATAAAATATGCTGTATGTGTTCAGAAATTCGATGTATAAATTAATTTATCCATGAACACAAATAGAAGTCGTGTTAAAATAATCTTTCCTAGCACGATATGTTTTTGAGAAAAAATATTATCTTCGAAGTGGTATTATTACGTTCAAGTTCTCTCATTGTATAAGTTTATTAAATGAACGATGTTGCTGTATGTGAATGTATGATGTAAATTAATTACCTATTTATGTAATACATATCTTTATACTTCGATATTATTTTCATTTAGTTTACCTAATTTATTTTTTTTGGATCAATTTAATATTTCACAAATCATATCAAATCGTATCCTTGTAAAGACGGACATCTTTAGCTAATATATAAAAATATATATTTCAATAAATAAATATAAAGAGGTAAATTATCACATTTATCTACTATGGTTGAATAGAATTTAAATACAAGAAGAAATAATAATAAAAAAATTCTATGCCACATCAGCGGTCGGGTGTGTGTCCACTGGATGAAAAACTCAAACTCTGGGAGTAGCGGTAAGGGTCAAAACATGTCGATTGGTTTAATCTACTCTTCACGTAAAAGGCAATAGATAACGTTTAAACGAATGACTCAATGTTGAATGCAGTTTTCATTGATTTCGGTAATATTCATCGCCGTTGTCGGCGTATCTCTCAAGCCGCATGAGTGACATATCTCTCAAGCCGCATGAGTGACATATCTCTCAAGCCGCATGAGCGACATACTCCCAGAACGACGGTTAACATTACTAAACATCATTAATTTAAAGATTGACATATTGTCTAGATAATTGACCCATCTTAAAGGAATGTGAGGTAATATACCAATATTACTGCTACTAATATTTTGTTATTTTGTGTGCAGTCTATGTAAGCTTCTGTCCTGTGTGCAGTTGTGACACATTGATACGCACATTTACGATGCTGTGTAAAGAAAATAAAGGTAAAAAAGATAGCAGCAGGAAGATTTATCGTCTGGTCAATAAACAGAGCAAAGTAACAATGTGACATTTCGATACTGAACGGTTATTTTAAATAAGACATTTTGGCGACAAAATTATTTTTTCATAGTAATATTTAATTTGTATTTCCTCATTAAATTAATATTACGTTCAATACTTATTTTATATTTATTATTAATGACGTCTATTTGGATTAATGTTTTAAAAGTGGCTCGCGATGTTTCACAAGGAAAGTGTCTGTTCGTTATATTTTACAAGTAGATGATACATGCACATTTGAAGCGATAGCTTTGTGGTTAGATATTTTATTAATTAACGTTACATAACTTTGTATAATTGAGTTTTATTGTTCAAAAGTGATTTTGATACTATGACTACTATGTCTATTCCGACACCGATTGACGTTAAACAACAAAATTCAAGCGCTTACATACAAAGTTGATTTATATCAATTATTACAATTTCGCCGATGCCTTAAAAATCTTTTTTATTTTATAAACGTTTTGGAAGCATCTGGTATCGATCCCGCTAAGGAAACAAAACACAAGGTATATGAAAGTATATAAAAATGTTACAAAATTTTCTAACGCAGTTTCCGTGGCATATTTTTCTGAAAGATCCGCTGAATAAACATGTCCTATATTAATATAAGAGGAGGAAATTGAAGAGGGATGAAGACAAAGACAGAGAAGTAAATTTACGAAATATTGGAAAGACAAACATGGTCCTTTAACAGGAGCCGACAGCTGCGACAAGCAGCAGATGGAAAATGTAAAGTTCTACGTTAAAATAAGAGAGAGAAAACAATAAAATAGTCTGTTTGTCTGCCTCAGTGAAAATACCAGCTGTTGCGAAGATCCACGAGTAGGTACAATAGGTTTAGCGTTGAGTTCATCTGCCTACATTGCACGGTGTGGCACCAAAAACCTGTTTACACACTGACTCACCGCCAGCTCTCCGCGGAATCAGAAGCGTTCTCTCTGCCAGAGCGGAGTGCGTTATCAACTCTGTCACCATTTTTAATGGGTCATATTTTATCTAACGACTTTGCGAGATATTACAATATTCGCGCGCTGAGGCGGAGGCGAACTCCGCCGCCACGATTGGCAGCGTGATGCTCCTCCATGATTTAATGGCATGTGGTATTTTAAAGTTTTTGTAAACTGGCAGGTGTCGTAACCGGCTATTTTATACATATACACACTATACTTACACATTTGTTGGACATTGTATTGGTTCTACAGGTTTCACCAATTATTTGATTACTTTTAGTACAGTCTATTTGTTTAGAAATAGTAGTATTTGGTACAATTTGCTTGTTGCGACGGCTAGTCTCGATAGCTCTGACCTCGTCTCTCGCTCACGGGAGGAGATCGACAACATAAACACAGTGCGTCCTTCATGCGGCTTTTTGATTTGCGACATTATATTCCTCGTCCGCGGGAGGAGACAATCTCAGAAATTTTGTTGAGATACATCTCTTAACCGTGTACACGTGACGAGATATTGTTCTGGAGATAAACTCGAAGATCATCTTGGGATTGTTGAAAGAGACAAAAACTCAAACCATTGTAGACACGAGTATTCTGATAACGAGATTTGATACGTGCACATAAACGTCACCTTAAATTACATTAATAAACAATTAATTCTAAGATAAGGTGTTAAATTACTAACATTAGTTGCGTTTTAACAGCTACTGGGGAGATTCCAAAACACATCAAATGACGAACATGACGACAATAACATTTCACGTTTGACGTCCGAGCGTGAAGTCAGGAGTGAGTCGCCGAATCTCTGAGACACGGTGTGTTCACGAGGACTACGAAAGCCGAGAATTGTCCCCAAAGCATCTCATGGGAGCAAAATCCGTACCTGAAAGATTGTTTGGAGTCGCAAATCTCCTAAAATTCTCTTCTGTGGACGATTACTTCGGTATCTACAATTCTGCATCTTGTTTTAATACCCGTATAATATATCTACGTCACATTTAACAACACAAAGTGCAAAATATGAGGACTCTGCAACGCAAGATATAATGTCTTCAATACAAATTAAATTAATCAACTGAGAATATATACAGAAAAAATCAATCCATCTAAAAAATATTTAATTGATACCGGGATTCGAATCTGGACCTCTTCCTATCTGGGGAAACGCGTTCTCCGAGTTCACCATAGCAATCTAATTAATTTTCGATAAATTTAGAACAAATTCATGTCTTTCAAATGTCTTTCAGATGTCTTCAAATCTCTTGAGTGTGTTCGCAAATGTTCAGCCTTTGACTTGAATGGTTTTGAAGTTAGCGAGAAGGCAAACATTGTCATGGTTTTTTGTAAGATTTGACAATATGACAAAATTTCAATTTTCTCCGACTTAGCGATTTAGTATTTCCAAATAGTAGCTGCCGGCTTTAGAGCAATCTGTCCGTCCCCCCCTCCCTCCCCCGTTGAGCTGTCTCGACGGGAGGAAGGATATTCTAAATTCTAATATCGCAACGGGCGGAGACAATTTCAAGGCCTGTAGCTAGCTCAGTTACGTTACACAGTACGATGAAAAACTCACAATACCGGCTGTCCCAAAAAAAATGTAAAGTTTAATTTAATTTAATTTTTCTTAAATTAATATTTAACTTCTCTCTCGGTCGATGTGCTCATCACAGAATCGTGGTCCTCTATTCTACGTCAACAGCGTGAACTGCTTACTATTCGCGATCTCGGGCCTTGTTCAGTGTGATGTGTAGTGAGTTTCCGGTCATGTCTCGGACTTAGTTGTTTAATTTTTATTTATTTAAGAATTGTTGCAGCGTCCCAAACTAAAAAACATATTGTTAAGAGAACAAATTTTTATTGTGATGTAATTTCAGAATATATTTCTGTGGTATTTTTTATACAAATTATATTAATCAATATAAATTGAATTGCTTTTAAAAATGAAATAATAGATGTATTAATCATCAAGGTTTCGAATCCTGGTCCGTCCATCTTATTGGAGATCCATCCATCCTCTCGCCCTCCGTCTTCGTTCGTTCCCTCTCTTCTAGCAACATAACCAAACAATTAAATAATTTCTTCAATATTAGCAAAATTACTTTGTGACCTCATTTTATATTAATAATTAGACAACATACTTTGTTTAAACTACTATTTATTCATTATTCTTCATGAAAACAAATAAATATAAGAAAAAGTCTTAATAACAAGCTAAATAACCAAATAATCTTTGCAAATAGTCACATTTTAAATTTGTTTTCATATTAGTTCTTACTTATTCATCACTTATAATTTTGTTTTTATCTATGTTTGTATTTTTAATTTCAGTATAAATTGTTTCCTGAAAAAGATAATTGAAACATGTAGAATAATCAATAAATAGTGGTTTAATCAATATATTTTGTCTAATTATTTATTTAAATTGAATAATTCATTTCTTCTCTTAGTTTAGACTTCATTCTTTAGTACGGAGTTTCGCAGTCCATGGTACGCGTAACATACGACGCAAATACCACATCTCGAAGGCGTCGAGCATGTTTTCTTTATTTTCTTAATTGAAGGCAGTAAATGTACATTTTGTGTTCGGAATGATGGTCGGGCACTGTTGTAAATCGATGGAATTGCAAACATCAGGAATAATTTCATGTTGTATTTGGGCGCATTCATTTTACTTTTAATTCTTTCATTGTTGCTGGTAATAATTGTTGCATCGTAAACCTTACTTTTACGTGTCTTCATAAAAAAATTCCAATAGCGCGAGATCCAGAGGTTTAATGCCAGCAGTCCACTCTCGCCGAGGCGCCTCGGGCGAGATATTTGCCGAGGTGCTGAAACTCGAGCGGTACAAATTTCACTCTCGCCGAGGTGAGGCTTACGAGGCGAAGCTAGAGAAACCGAGGGCTGACTGTACACTCGCGGCGAGAGCAGATGACACGAGACGACCCGAGACGACACGAGAATAGGCGATGCAAGTCGAGAGCCGCAGTACATTCTCGTGCTCGGCTCCTCTCGCCGTGCCTCGGCGAGAGTGGACTGCCGGCATGAGACGCGAGGGTGAGGCTGTCTTGCGCCCAGTTTGTCGCGCCGTCGTCCTGAGACGGATGGTAGTGGGGAATAGGGGAATAAAGAAGGTGCTGGAAATAAAACCTATCCTCGCCATCGTCATCAGTAAACCTTTTCCAATGGACTTCCTTTAAAACACAACGACGCCCGGTTTCGTTATTTTGAAATGCAATTTTTTGAGACAACCTGTAGAATTATGCATATCTAGAACATTTTTAGTTAATTATCATGTGTTCAACTATTGCATGTACTTAGACATTCATTAAATAAAACAAGATACGTTCTCACCGCTGAGTAATAAATTAGACAAAGTTGCATTTAATTATATATAAGAAGGAACTTCAAAATAGCTTTAAATACGTCATGAAAAGAAGCTGGAATTTATTGATGAACAGACGTCGCGAGTGGAATATTGTTGAATTCTATGAGAGCGGAGAACATAAACGCTGATTATAGGGTATACGGTAGTCTCGAACTCACTGGGTGCTATGATACACTCATTCCGGCTGACTAGGCTATCTTCGAGCCATATAATATGTTCAAAAAACCTAAAATTACAAAAAAAACTAGATACTTTGGCAATTAATGATTAATGGTTCCATGTTTGGTACAAGGAAGTTAATATTGTAGTAAGTGAAGTTAAATAATGATAAATAATAACTAACACGTACTCTGGTCTGCAGACAAGAGTGAGTTGGCGATATGACGCAGTAAGACCTTTACGGGTGGAAAAGTTTCCCGAAGATCAAATATTATTAAAAATAACACTTTTTGTATGTACCCGCCCGCCTTACTTTCTTCCTACCCCGCCCCGCAAAAGAAAAGAGCGGGTTTCCTTCCACACGAAACTGATGCAGACATGCGAATAATCATTCAAACAAATTCTTTACTTCGTGCTTATACTGTAGTCATGCAGATGGAAGGTAGAGTTCGAGTGGTTGGAGGCGACCACTTGACACTTGACACGTGTCCTCGAATTGAAAGACCGGTGACGAGGGTAAGCCAGGAGCCCTAAGAACCGATAAACCAGGCATTATGTATTATGGTATTCAGATATATGGCGAGGGAGGAAGCCACCGCCTCAGCATAGGTATGGGGGATGATATGGGGCAATTATATATATTTAATAGTCAAATACGTTGTTTATCGGAGAATTGATCGAGACCTTCACTTGCCGTACACAAGAATACCATATTTTATAGATGTTTAGGCAAGTTAAATAATAGTTTTCTGACTTTGAATACAGTTTTCCTCTCACATAAGTTTTACGCATGGTGTTAATTTGTTAACAATCAAACTTAGCTCTTTTTCATGTAAATTGACCACTCAAAATCCCCATCATCATCATCATCTCTATAGTGCTTGATTAAACGGCCAGGTCTGTAAAAACGAACGTGTTTTTAATATCTCTGGGTTAAGATTACTTAAATGTTTACTCTTTCATATATTTAATAACAGTAGGTACGTAAATATGCATTCAATTTAAAATGAAGTGTACATCGTTTTTAATACGAATAAGAAAAAAAAAAATTCTTTCGATATCGTATCGACATTTGTCATCTTTTCTTCTGTCTATGGTAAGGAAGAAATCTTACCATCGAAATTGTCTATCCACGTTTCTTATAAATATGCTATTTTTGTTCGTTTTAACAGCTAACTTACAAAGATGGAATAATTTTAATTGCGTATGGTTTGTTTTATAAAATGAAATATAGAATCTATCGAGACTCACTAATGGCCACGTAGCGGCCAAAATAGCCGCCCGCTGGGACGATAGCCGATTGCTTATATGCTAGTTCATAATAATATGTTATTCTTCAAGCTCCTATCAGTTTTCTATACATAAAAATATATGAAGGTTGCTAAACTTGCAACCGCGGGTAGTTGTGCCCTACATTCCGCCCTTCGCAGGCCCTGCCTTGGCTGAGAAACTCAACTCCGGAATTTCCGGAACCGAATTTTAGAAACCATGAATGACTTTTATATGAACATTCTTAAACCTTTATGATCCTGAGAAAGAAAGAATTGAATATGCTCCAAGCATGCAGCGTATATCATGAACTGCGAAACGAACAAATGTCTCCATTGATCAGGAATTTCGCACTAAAGAAAGGCTCTCTACAACATGCAGAAAAATAATTTTTTCATACTTTGAGTAGAAGAATTGGAGATAACCTAGATCAATTGGTGATCTGTTTTACCCTAATTTTGAAAGCTTATGTAATTCGTGTAGAGTTTCTCTAATTTAAAACTGGACTAATGAAAGCTCGCCCTTAATGCAAATTTTAATGAAACAATAATGAATATTACATGCAAGCAGATAGCATTATAAAATACCTAGGAAGAAATACTTGATTGAAATCATTATTTTATTTTTATTACTTACTCGTGTTGGCGAGTACTAATTTATACGTACAGTTATATACATATATGTATTTATTTTATATATAATTATTTTAATATCTGCCTCACTGGACTTCGCCCCAACCGAGGCAAACATTTTACATGGTTAATTAATAATCAGTATGTATATATATACATTCATTATACATAGTAAACAGCAAATATAACTCGAGTGTAATGAATAGAAAAAATAAATTAACGGTAAATAAAAATTATAAATAATAAAAAGAAAGATAGAAGGAAATGATGTAATGTTCAATAAAAACATATGTGGGGTAATATCTGAATAATGCTTTTATAATATAAGGTTGCTATTAAATGGTAAGGTGCTAAGATAATACAAGTTCATTTAATGTTAGTGTTAAAATACAAGTTCAAATGTTAGAATATTAATTTAACAAATGTTCAAGGTTAATGAAACACACACATTCAGGCTACTCTTGTGTCACTCGTGTTTGGGCTGCGGTTCTGCCATGCCCGCTCTTACACACACTGGTACATTTCTCATAGAAAACACTTCTTCGACTTTGCGTGTATTTTCATATTAAAGGGATGACAATGCTATGAACATACGGTCGGCCTGAGTTTTTTTAATCAAGGATTGCGTATTTGAACTATCTGTGAATCGTAATATTTTTAATACATTTTAGGGAGTGAATTGTAGGATAAAATAATCGACATGTATGTATAGAAAGTTTATGGTTAAGTCGTTAAGATCGAAAATTCAAGTGAAATTTAGCGGCGATAGCACTTTTTCTCGCAACTTCTCTTGCATTTTATATCACATTTTCGTATGTATATATATATGCAACTGGCATCTCTTCTGAGTTAGATCGCGCTCTTTGTGTATGGTTTCTGTATCTTCCTTCATATTTTAGTAGCGAATGACTTTCCCTCCATCGATGGGTTGATTTATTAAAGGAAACCATATATAAAGAACGCGATCTAAACCAGAAGAGACACTAGCGCTCGCAGAAACCTTAAATTAAATCTATATATAGAAAACTTTATACAAAGGGTGATCCGCAACATATTTAAAGTGTTGTCAATAATTCTGCTAAAAGTGCGCCCGACTAAATGCGTACAATGGTTACTAATATTCTTAAAACAAATTTTCAAAACATTATCACATATATTTTTATGTGAAATTTAAAGCTCCGTCGTAATAAGTTTTAGATACCTTTTTATAGGATCAGTTTAATAAAAATTAGGTAAACGTGTTATTTTTTTGAGAGTACTCTTAATAATTAATCATGTTTGCGACGTGTTTTATTAACAATTTTGTATCACAAATGAAACACTTCAAATAACAATAATGATAGAATTCCTACTTACTTTTAATTGAAGAAATACTTATTTAAATTGAGACATTAACGGATCTAATCTAATCCTGAAGTTTTTAATTTACTAACTTTGAGACATCTAGAGTATGGCTAAATTACTTTTAAGAAATTACGTTCATCGATAAATAGTCCATTTCCAAAAAAATAAATAAAGTTTTCTTTTGATAACTTTTCATATCCTGGTTTGGTTTGGTAATTTATTTATCGAATAAATAATTTAGTTTGTGTATTTAAAAAAATATACGTTCATTTAAATTTATGGAACTTAAAATTTGATAAATTTCCATAGAAAAATGTGATACAACATGTAAGAGAAGTTGAAGTTGAAGAGAAGCTCGAAAATTTGTCGACTTTTTACGAGGCTGACGTAGAGTAATTGGGGTATCCAACACTCACGCATTATTCATACAACCCGCTAAATCCTTCTGACACAACATCAACACACATTCATCTACATTAACTCCCACACATATATTCACGATCGCTTCAGGCGATCGTCTACTAAAGCGACGGATGGATTTCAGTAGAATTTTACGTAGTTTTTTAATGCGGTGAAGGGAACGCTTTACGGGGCGCGGGAATTTAATTCCATTAAAGGCAACGGCGAGAACAGTGAAGCTCGAGCTCGACTGCTGATTGCATGCTTATAAATACCTGGCGTCGGTACCGGGTGTTAGGAGTTCTGTTTCACGCACCGGTATACGCAAGGTACGTTCAATGTCGTCGGCGGTGATAATGACAGCGGAGGCGATAAATCTCCACTACCGTATGTGGTACATATCCTAGGAGTTGCTAGATTGTTCTCTTGAGGTTCTAGTATTTTTGACAATTCTATAGAAACCTCATATTATAGAAGAGGCTTGGTCTAGGTAGGCTATATGTCGAATCTGGTCATCCACCTTGACTGGATGTTTTTATTTCATTTTTCAAAAACATGTGATTTCGGCGAACACCACAATCCCATTTGTGGAAGATACAATTAACCTTAATCTTCTGAAATTGGTCATAATTGTATCTTATCTACAAAAAGAACAATTTATCATAATATCACACTAATAACAATTGTATTTCATTCTGATACTCTTGTAGATAAACATCTTATCATTCCTTGGTATTTTATTGTGGTTTCCGTCCAATGATAGGTGACAAATAACTATATACAAAAACAATATGGTATATAACAAACAGCGGTGTAATTAAACTATTTTTTGTGAACATACGCATTTCAAACAATTACCCTAAACGTACACTGAAATACATAGACATAGATTAAGTACAAAACATGAAGCCGATGCAGGGTGGTCTGTATGCATATTAAATATTGTGCGTAGCGAGAATTATAATAATAATAATAATTATTATTATTATTTTGTCTCGTACCACCTCTGCATAGAATGTGTTTTTTTTAACATGTTTCCAATAATACTGTATACCAGGGGCGTGCACTGCATACAAGCGAAAGAGTTGTGCACTACTAAAGATTTTGGGAAATAAAAATAAATTGAATAATCCTTATTTTGTGAAAAAAACCTTAAACAAATCTAGCCGTTATTGCCCGGATAAATTGCGAGTCATTTGGGTACAACATTATGGCATGCTGTCAGGCAATTTGCTAGTACGTACGCATATAATTTGTTTGTTCGATCCGCATAGAAATCATTCTGAACAAATTTTTTTCTTACTGAACCTGTTAACGTATTGCTGACACCTTTAAGTCTGCAAATTATCTACATTTTTCAAGCAATTTGTGCTTGATTCTGTTATCTTCGAAAGGGATTAATCCTTATTGAAAACTGCATGCAATGACACCTTCTACGTATTTGATTTGCTAACAGGTTTTAGAAAGGCTAAACGTCTTGTTTTCAGGGTGTATTTCAACGAAATTTCGTATGGTATTTGCAAAGATATGTATAGGTATTCGTCAATTATCTGTTTGGGTTTTATTTTGTTTATTTTTTGGGTAGATTTATTGATTATTATCAAAATCGAAAGCATAATACGATACGGTGCAATAAAAGAACATGCCTATCTTTAAAGTAATGAAATCACAATTTTTTTCTAAATTTAAATTGAATTTGTTTTTATTTTCACATTTAAACTTTGTACTTCACACATGTTGGGTTATTGTCGCTACTTTAGTTTCGAAAGGTGCAGTCCTTCTCATCATCAGGTGATGAGAGAGACTGCGCCACAACGAAATTATAGTAGTGACAATAACCCAATGTGTGTATAGTACAAAGTTTAGTTGTGAAAATTAAAATAACCTTGATACACCACAAAGTAACTGTCATGTCAATTAATGACATTGAAGAATTGTTTTAAAAAATATAACAATTTTTCTCATATTTCTTTGATACTTAGTTTAGCATCGTCGGTAACAGCATAACTCAACTTTCTGCCAACTGCATTCTAAATAAATACCAGTTTTTTTCACTATTTTTGAATTCTCACGATCGAGTAAATAAGAAAAAACTTGTCTCCTTCATTTTTACCATACCCTGCCTGGAAGATTTCTTATGCTAAGGGATTGGAATTAACCAATGTGGCATTCTCTACATATTCGTACCCAGGACGTCATGTAACGTTTCATTTATTTTATCAAATATCTTATCCATATTTTTGTTTATATAAACAAGGCTTTACTGTACTCATACCTAAATAAAAGTAAAATGTGTTACATAATGCATTGAAAACAATATTAAAAAATCGCACACGCATGACAGGATTGCGCTGACAGGACTGCGCTGACAAGACTGCGCTGACAGAATAAATAATAATTTGAACTGAGAAATAAGAAGAAGCAAGCGAAACGAATTGAAGAAATCTATTATATAAAGGTAGTTAGTTCTCTGTGAGGACTACGGACTTCTCGTGCGACGGAAACGGAAGTGACTCGATAACTGGAAATGATTTCCGCCCTGAGTGTTAAAGCGCTCCAATCTGAGAATATAAATATTCTTGAAACTCCTCGGTAGCTACTTCAAGAAAATAATTTAAGCCTCTTTGCAAAGCTTTCCGACGACTTTAATTTTTCAAGTGAAATATCTTTGAAATACTTTTGAATACTCTTGAAATAAAAATAAAAATATTTTAATTTAGTAAACTTAAGTTTGTGTAGGTAAAGAATATTTATTCAATGGCTTAATTTATTTTTCGATCTTTTTAAAGGAACGATTAATTTGGTCTCATAATATATACTTAAATACAGACAAAGAAGTACTGAGTACCTACCTGCTTAATATTTACAATAAGTTTTTTTTTTCAAGTCGAAAATGTTCAAAGAATATGTGCGAATTCTTTACCATTACGGAAAATATTATTCTTTGAAATTTTTACAAAATGATGTTAAGCTCGAAGTTAAGTCAACGTTTTTCGAAATAAATATTTCCGTAATTTATCAATTATTGCTTCAAGCCCTAAATCATTTAACAAAAAATAGTCTGGCGTCTCGAAATTCGATAACCTTTAGTTTTTTGTATTCAATATATAATTTGAAATCAATAAAATATTTCAATTAATCGAAATAATTAAATAATTACGATTTTTTTTAAAATCTTTAACATGGTTGAGATTAGGCACATATTCCTTGAAGATTTTCGACTCGTAATTTAGACAGGTATCCATTCATAAAATGTTGTGGACTAGGTCTGTTACTATAGTATTAAAAATACTGTTTCATTTTACTCGATTTCTGTAAATCTCTATCATTATTCTCGCGCCCTGTGATGTGTCGAAAATATTTATTGAATTTCCCGAGAGTTGACGCATGAGTCCTACGTAGTGTATGTGAACTTGGTTCTACCACTCGCCAGAACCACATTTTAACCGAATGTTTATAGTTCACGTTTCGTCGCCGTAGAAAAATGTTGAAGATTAAAGATCTAACAAATGGAATTTTGGTCTGGTGAACTTCTGATCCTGCCGTATTGAGAAATTAATAATATTCATCTACGGTAAAGTCTTAACAAAGCTTAATTTTTAATTTATTACAACATGTTTATTTATTTCTGAAAATACATAATTATTGTTTACATAAAGATAATAATGTCGTGTCGTTGACAACATGAATGCGGGTGTAGAAAATATTATATTTTAAATCACCAATTTAAATAAAAATACATAATCAATGTTATCATTTTGCCGACAAATTTTCGAACTTATATGTTCCACTTTCAAATTGATATATCGTTCCATTATTTGAAAGCAATCTTCTTTTTTTTACGCAATCTTAAACACCTTTGAGTAAAATCCGATAAGAGACGCCAGAATTAATCAATAATTATTTAAATTTTGGAAACATTAATACAACTTATAAATTTTTTAAGGAGAACAAATTCTTATTGTAAAGTTGTAATTTTACAGAACATACGTCTGTGATATTTAATACAAATTTAATGTATCAATTACAAAGATAAAATCAATTTATCAAAAAAAAATGTTTGTTGCTACCGGGATTCGATCCTGGATCTTTTCCTATCTGGGAAAATGCATTAACCGATCACACTACACCAACATAGTAAGTTGTCGACAAGTTTTCGAACTTATGTTGCACTTTCAAATTGATACATATATTGTTCCATTATTTGAAAGCCATCTTCTTTATTTAGTAATTCCATATTAAAGATTTAGGTTCAACTCGTGAAATGTTACCGTGCACTAATCATCCGCGCATCATTCTGATGAAATAAATAAACATTAAAACATTTCCCAAATCACAAATATATATGACACTTCACAGAATATAAACAAATGGTTTACAAGTATTTTAATCACGAGTAACCCTGTACCATAATAATTAGTACTTACATAAACACGTAACATCCACGTTTTTGGAACGTTTCATAATAGTTTAGGGGTTCGGTACCTAATCAATAACATTGTTTATTTTGTTGTCAAGCTGCAAGCTATCTTAAATTATTCAGTTTAAATTGAAACTTGCGGCGCGCGAAAATAACGGTTAAAATATTGCAGCACAAAATATTTTATTATTAAAAAAATAGATGTAACGTTGTGTATATGAATATCCGAAAGTTTTTCTTTTTATATACTACGCGCGTTAGTAAAAATAGTACGTAATAAAGAATCTAACTATTGACATTGAAGCCGAGCATACCTAAGATGACGTCAGAGGTATAGAGCTAGGGGAGGTATATACGTATAAGACGTACGTTATCTCGTGTGGTCTCCAAATCATGGGTGCAAACTTGACTCTGTTCCGCGAGAGGATCTAGTAAGATACTGATGTCAATTGTTCATCCATACCGGCCAGTGCAAGACTATTCGAGTGAAATAACACGATTGTTGAAATGTGAACTCGAAATGAATTAAAGTATTGCACGCAGTGAGTAAGTTATTAAACATTATATTTCATCAGTGGAATAGATAGGGCGGAAATATACTAATTACGATTTCTCATTAATCTCAGCATCGACCATTTTCCAATATGCCTGCCTTATTTAGGTACCGTCACGTGACGCCTGGGTCTGCGACGGCCCGGTACCGCGAGGCGGTGGCGGGGAAGGGGAGGTGTGGGAACATCCTGTTTGCCGACTAAGCTTCACCCCCTCATGTCTCATTTCCGGTCAGTTCATTTCCGGCTTACGTTTTTATTTAAAAAAATTAATTAAATTCTCTTATTTATTTTCAAGATTTACGGCTTTGAAACGTATTACAGATTATGAAGAGGGGCTGTCAGTTACTGGGCTGGCTGGTAATACATTTTGAAACGGTTCAATGGTTAATCAAAAGTATTTCATAAAATAATATTTTTTCAATTCGATTTTGTTTAAATATTAAGAAATGTATTTTTAAATACTCTATTTAAATAAAATTTATATACACACACATATATATCAAAAGATTTGAGTAGTAAAACGGGCAAAACTCAATGAGGCTGGACTTTTCCCGTTTTACTATTATTTTAATTACTCAATAATCAGTCAATATGATATTAATTGAAGTCAAGCTTTTTTAAACATACATTTTTTATATATGAAACATGAAATTTGTTAATTCGTGTACAAATAAATAAATGTTAGCTGTCGGGTAAATCGATATATCCAAGAATCAGACGAGACACGCGCCGTGCAGAAATAATGACTGTTCTTTGATGTTTACATTGTAGCGTTGAAGTATTCAAGGTGATAATTTTACCATCACATGCTAGCGTACCATGGGAGTCGTCCAAGTGCCGGCCCGCGGCCGATATTAGCTCAAAGAAATTTTCTAAATTGTAAACATGCTGAGGATGAGCTGGAGCTTTGTCATATTGGAAGCAGTCCGAGAATCTCATGGCTCAAAAACCTTAGACAATGGTTCATTTACATATGTACCTGTTTTTTAAAAAACAATTAAAGGACTAATTATAATAATTACACAAGAACTAACAATGATCCGTATAAAAATAAAAATAATTAGAAATAGCCCCATCAATATCGAGAGGACATTAATATTTTTTATAATCTTAATTTATTTTAAAAGTAGAGTAGCAAAATAGCAACGTGTATTACATTTCATTGCGTCAAAGGTTTTTGGGATTCTCTGCATAATATAAAATTAGTAGTATATACAAATGGAATAATAGATGTTTCATTTACATATAGGTATGTCTCAATTTTTTCGGTATCTTAAATGGCCTAACATAGCAAAATTGGTAACGCAGTTCCGGGTTCGTATCCCGGCGGTATCTAAATATTTTTTCGACAGGTAGATTTCTTCTGTATATCTTTTTAATTGATTCATCTAATTTTATTAAAAATAATTCAATACAAATTAGATTAATCAATTAGAGAAAAATACACGGAAAAAATGTGTTTTTAACAAATAAAAAATCACGTGATAGAATTGACATTAGTTTATGTTTGATTTATACACGTTAGATTTGTATACGAGTACATACTGCGACACGGACATATTGACGGACGGACACAAGGAAATTATATCCAGTCCTACTGCCATAACAATTTAAACAAAACAAAATGGCCCGCTGGTGTTGACAAGTTGGCCAAAGCTGATCCCGAGAAAATTTTATTTACCGCGATTCGTCCTCTGAAGATATCTCGTAAAACCTCAACATTGAAGAGATCGGTTGTTAAAATTTGAAACGCGATGGCGCAGTAAAAATATATTTCAGCATAAAGTCTATCCCGCTGTCGATTTGTTTAAACGTGTCATGTTTTGGCGCAAAACGCTATAAATCATTTTCAACAGAAAATTAATTATATACGCACTGCTTCCGTGTTCTTACATGTGTATTGACTGTCGGTACATTTTCCAATTTTATTAGTCACAAAACAACTATTCCTATCCAGCACAAACTCTCGTGTTATAAACTTGTTCCGGTTGGAGCAACAGGATTTAACAGACTTAGTCCATAATGTTTTAGGGGTGAAGTCGAAGTACAACCGCTTCCGAGATATTAACATTTTACTGAAGTTAAGAAAACTGAATGATTTTGTTAATTTATAAAAATGTATTTATTAAAATTTCACTAAACATATTGAATAGAAGTAGTGGCAGAGCCGAGGGAACCTGAATCACTTCACTATCATCATCTTCAGCTATTACTGCTGCATTCTGACACTCTCTTCAGTTCTCTGCAAATTTTTGCCACGTCACTCGCATTGCTCCGATTATTTCGTCTATTTCATTGAAACTTTGACAGTTCTTTAGGCAGTTTTTTGTTTCGTGGATAGCATTCGATAATATTTGGTCGTCTCTGCGTTTTGTAATATGGCCTGCTCATCGCTTTTTAGTAATGACAATGCATCTTTCGCCTAAATTGATTGTTTATAAATAATGTTAATTTTCTCACTCTATTTCTACTGTTAATTACGTTTCGTTCGAACTGTATCAAAACACGATGTTATTCGTATTGAATTAATATTTTATTAAATCAAAATTGGACTCTAGATTAGGTACATATGCATGCATACCTCAGTCAAGAGTCAAGAGTCACGAGTCACAAGTCACGAGTCACGAGGGACGGACGTGGATGCTATCTCTGTAACACCCCCTACTTGGCTACTTCTTTAATTAACTTGCCACAATGTTAAAAATAGCAGTCACGGTTCTCACAACCTCTTATGTATCATATTGGTCATCTAATTATTTCATTTTAATACAAATTAAATGCATCGATTAGTAAGATATACACACAGATAAACTCAATTTATCGAAAAAATATTTTAGCTGCCACCGGGATTTGAACCGGGATCTCTTCCTATCCGGGAAGTGCGATAACCAATTACACTACGCCAGCTTCGTAAATAGTCGACAAATTTTCAAACTCATACGTTGCAGCTATTTCAAATTGATACATCTTACGTTCAATTTATCGCATTATTACAACTTCACAAATAATAATGTGTTCTCTTTTAAAGTATCTAATTCCTTAAATCACCGTCCGTGCGAAATTTCAGCTTCCCATCTTATCTTTTATCTGTCCCACAGATGACAAGGACCCCCACCACAATATATATGGGTTGATCCTCAAGCGTGTATTATAATTATAATCATATACCTACAATAAATCTGATTATTATTATGTCGTCAGATTGTTTACGTAATGTATTTACTGCAAAACTGTAATATTAAAATAATTATCTCATCAGGTTATGAATATTTAATAAAGTAATTAAATTATTAGTTATGCTGGAAAGAGGTGTCATGTCACGCAAACATTTCACGCCGATTTATAGATACTTTTAACGAGATGATTTTTTGTCTAGAAATTTTTTTTGTGAAAACGATTTTACTCGTATAGTGAAAAAATAGATTCGTAGAAAACGAAAATCCAATGAAATTAAAATTTGACTACTCTCGTCTCATGTAATATCTGAACATCAGTAGATGCGATACGCTATCTGAACGTCAGTATGTGAATCTACGAACTACGACTACGCCCCGGATCGACTTTCGGTATCCTTTTATGGCAAACAAAACGACTACGATGTTCGCTAACCGCAGTGGAATTGATTTAATTGATTTCTGTGCCGATAAATCGTTTATTTGCAAAATAACTTTCTTTTGAAGCTGCATCAATATAAATATTTTTTAAGTAATTAATACACTAGCAAGTACAATAAGTATTAAATATTACATTTTATTTATATGCAAGCCTGTTAGCCGCTTCCTACCTCGCTAGGTACATATATAGTACCAGTTTTGAGATAAGTAGTCATTAGGTTCAATTAGCTATTTATTATTGTTTTTAATATTCCTGAAAACTGATATACGCATAAGTAGGAAGTAATGTAAGACTAATTTAAACAAATTAAATAATAAAAAGCAAAAAAATCAAAAAAGAGACAAGTAGAGAATAAGTATAAGGAACAAAGTAAAAATTTAGATACAGACTAAAGACATGTAAAAAGTAAGGAAGAGAGTATAAAGAATATTTTAAAGAAACGGAGAAAACATAAACATAAAAATAATAACAGGTTAAAATAAATAGACATGAGAAACAGTAAAAAAGTATAGTAGAGATATGGTAGAAAGATCAGAGTAGAGTAAAAAGAAAAACATAGTAAAAACAAGGTAAAAAGCAGAATTAGCATAAAAACAAACAGAAAGCAAACAAAATATGATAAGTACAAGGTAGGATGTAATAACAGAAAAGAATTACATAGAACGAGTATCTTTGATCATTTAAGGACCTCTTCCAGCTGACTTAATCCAATTATAAAAAGTCATTCCTTTATAAGCACGCAGAATTGAGGATACGATACCGTTACCATCTCTTGTGGGAGCTTATTGTATATCAGCGGTCCTATAAACATAATTACTTCAAACCCAACACTTCATATTCAAAATATTCCTTGCTGGTACATAACATTATAATTTGTTCTTGTACCTTAGATATATTCCTTGTACCTCAAATACCAACCGCTGTATTGCCAAATGATTTCAGAAATCTGCTTATACCTTCATTTATTAGTTCGTCATTCGTAGCTTAATCACTTTAATTATTCGTAGATTAGTCACTTTCATCCTTTCCTGTGACAACCAAATATCGCCGGCGAACAGTAGTGCGTGAAGATCCTATTAATTCATCCATTCGCGCTATAACAACAACAAATTAATCAGCCAGCACAATAAATTCAATTCCTAGCAAACAAAAGCGCTTTGTTTGAGCCGACACGTGTATTGCCTGTGATGACACAAGTTACCGTCTATGTACTACCATTACTAACACGTATTTTACAACTCATGCGTAATTTTACATTTTAGACGTCAATTTAAATTAAAGGACATACTGGTAGGTACCTGAGTAGACTCTGATTTTAGATCTACATTCAAATTTTTATTAACTTTGTTGTTATATTATATAATTACAGAAATTTTAGTTCTCGCAAAAAAACATTCAAATTTGTTTTATAAGTTATTTTACGAAATACTATGTTTGTATTGCTTTAGACTACATATATTTTGGATATTTTATTTTGTAATACTGAATTGTATGAATTTAAAAAGCATTATTAATACTTTTATGTATTTTTGAGAAACAAACAGTACAATAATAATAACTGAAGTGAGACATGATATATAAAAATATCACCAGTGAAGTTTCTTCGGAGCTGAACAAAGAAGAATATCATATAAACTTAAAAAAGTACATATTAACAAACCGATCAACAAAAAGTGTTTTTACACTGTGTAAAACGGAGAGGACGGGGAGGGAAGAGAAATGGACACAATCAAAATATAATTTGCATGGACAATTAAAAAAGTATACACGTATACATATACATATACATATGCATACGAATACATACATACATACATGCATGAATATACAATTTATTAATAAGTTTGTACAATTTGTTTTTGAAATTTGAAGTTATTAGTGGAAGTGATGATATTATATTTTGACGTAGAGAGGGTTATTAAACAATTTCTTTAATAATTAGTTCTGCCAAAATGTTGATAAAATAAATGACTTGAACGCGTTGTGTTGGGTCGGGTATGTGGGACAGATGTTTCAACCTGTTTGCACCCATTTTCAGCTCCTCTAAAATTTTTAATTAATAATTTCAAAATTTTGAGCTGGTAATTAAAATGTACAACAATTTAAATTAATCGCTTTAAAAGATATGCGGAAAAATCTATCTATTAAAAAAATATTGCTATCAACGGGCAACCGATTAAGCTACATTGGCACTAAACAATATCGTCAGATTGTAACTAAATACGTTACTTTATTAGTGCGACATCTATTTTCTCTAATTAAAGGCGACCATCTTTTTAATTACGACGTTTCTCAAAAGCCTTTTAGTGGAACCCGCCAGCAGGAATGCTTTTTGTATGCGGAGAATGACGAGGCGAGAAATCAAATGCACGAACAGTTAGTTACATAAAACTCATGTAAAGGTACGGTGAATGGTGACCCGCCACTTACCCAGAACTGTTTTATGGTCAGAAGCTTCCGTACCGGTCCTTCACATTCACCGCCAGGTTGGCAATTTTTAACACCCATGCTATCCCGCAGTGCCGCAAGAACGGCAATGCAACAAGACCATTCACTGTCCTTATAGTGCAGTAGAAAGATTTATTCAGTAAAAAAATAAAAACGAATAAGTTATATCAACATGAATTCAATTTACAAGAATACAAACGTAAGGCAGAAATAAAACAAAATGATGCGATTATATTACTTCATATTAGCAGGTGAAATCTAGCTGGTCAATCCTCAATCTCGCGTAAAGGTGCAACACAGAAACAGTGCCGAGTCATTCGAGAGAGGATTCATCGACTAATGTATTGCGACTTTACCGACAAATCTCTAAGTCTCGATGTCAACATTTTGTCCGTGTACATACTTCCAAAGGTAATGGGGATAATCTAGAAATGCGGTACCGGAGACCAATGTTGTGTCGTGTGATGAACAACTCACGTGACTAATATATGAATCCTCTAAGAACTTATAATTGAACATCTAATAATGTAAAACAATTGTGGAATATACAAATTATAGACGACAAATATCTTCGAAAATACGTCCTCCAAAAGATCGTTATCATTTTATCGCCGTCCCAAACACGCTCCTGCACACAACCGGCAGTAAACCACACCAATATACAAAATTTCAATTACCTCTCTATACAGACAATACACAGATATGCACATAATATTTTTTTTTAAATATAACTTTTTTCTAATTTTATTTTTGATAGAGAATGATTCCAATTCCTTGAAGATCTTTCCTGTAAAACAAATTATTCAGTAAAAAGTGCTTTGGTCCGAAAATGATTTTACGAAAGCATCAGCACACAAAGAGGGGCAATAAGAAAATGTGGGAAAAACACCGGGATAGGGCTGGGAATAATTTCTCCCCTGGGTTTTCTCAAATTCCCAAATAAGGGAGGGGAATTCAGATCAAGGCTGAACGACTGAATATAAAGATAATGGGAACATGTTATTTAAACTTTGTGTGCTTGTATTGCTACGGAACCAATTGTACTAATTACTTGTAGCATTTTTTCTCTAATAAATGCCAACCAAAAATGAACGATTACCGATTACCAAAATTGTTTAACGCGTTGCTGTTGCTAGAAAAATATTTTCTATTAAAATACTGTAAATAAAAATACGCCCTTAATTTTTTTGTAAAATCATATATTATACATATTTACATAATTGACCGTCTTGTATAAATTGAACTATTTTATAAATTATTTTCTAAAAGATTGCACAATTTAATTTTAGTAAATTTTGTAAAAGATTGCACAACTGCTGTAAATTAAAGATCCATTGATGAGCATTCCATTTTGTGGAGTATTAGAAAAAATTGAAATGCACACCAAAATAAATAAACGCGACTTCGCGCACTTTCCGTTAGTGATTTATATAAATTTTTGATGTTAATAGAAAATCTCAGGAGCCGACACTTATCGCACAAACAAATAATATCAATAATATTTTTCTTCACAGAATTACCAAATAATTACATTATATCGTAAACACACAAAGTAAAGATTTGTGATTTCACTTAGAGTTGAACAGACGGCCTGAAAATACGTGTTTCACGATCATTTCAGAGCAACACTTCACCGATAAAGGCACCCCCTGAAGATGGGTAATGAGAATAACCAATAGACGCGGGATACCCAATAAACTTCCTTACTAGTTTTATACTCAACCCGTGAAAACCTCAAATTTAACATTTATACCTTTATTAATATATATTAATATACCGTTTTTTTTAACCACGATCGTGACTGTGTTTGTGAGATTTTTGTTCGACTGTAACTTGTAATTCGGCCTGCAAGCGCTGGTACGCTAGAAACTAAGGGCCAGTTGTGTGATCAGTAGTCAATTTTCACTATAGTAACTTTTTACCACCGCCCGTGGTAAAAAACGTTTTCAAGTTGTTTGTCCATCAAATTTACTACTGTCAAAGTTAATCCCGCATAATGGTGTGGCAAAAATTAATTTGAAATATTCACTATTGGCAATACATACAATTGTATGTTTTATCAATCAATGGCTTTATTCAGCCAGGCGTTCGAAATCTATCGATCGAATCTATTCGCTAATATCAATTAAAGAGCGAGATCATCATCGGAAGATCTCTCATCACTAAAATAGCGGGATATTGAATGATTACTACAATTTTCAATGTATCAATATGACAGATGACTTTTGAAGCAGCTGTGCCATTTTACTGTAGTTTATTGTGGGTAAAATTGGTGGTAAAGTGATCACTTATGTCAGCCGACGACAGGCCGTAAGTCCTGTAATACCCATACTTTTATACTTCCCATATAATATAAATAGCTTCGTCTCTATGAGATATCTATATTTTGTATTATTAAAATAATAGTTGATATACAATATGTCAATTATTGTGTAAAAGTGTTAAAAATGAGGAAAAACATTGATTATCACGAACGATTGTTGGTTTAGTGGTTAAGACGCTGGCCTAGTGATCTAGTTATCGGGAGTTCGCGCCTTGTTTCAGGACACCAGCAAGTTAATCGTATTTTTAGCTTAGTTTAAAAATAGTTAGAATATTGATGTGACATGTATTCTGTGTACGCATCTCTATTTTAAAGAAAAAAAAGGAAAACACGACTAACTCGGCCAGCGCACGCTCTACCACTAAAATGACGATCGACATCCGGCACCCCGCGCCCCGCGCAGTGAGCCTTCCGCATCTCTCCACAGGTACACGCGTCAGGTTCTTTGAGAAAACATTTTTTATTGTTGCGTATGTAATGCTTATATATTGTAATTATTTTATCCAATACATAAATATATTACAGAGAATACCTAAAATATGAACTCTGTATTTAGTATATTTACAGAGATATTCACATCATTAGAGGCAATGTCAACTCAGTTTACACCATCGGAGAGGAGAGGAAAGGTTAATAAGTTATTTTGAAATTTTTACTTAGTTTGATTTGAATTAACTTACTTCAAGCGAGTTCGCCCCAGGTAGGTAGACAGAGTAGGCGCCATACTGTGTCCTTATTCCTTATACACGACTCTCGCATCCCATGCATGCTCGATTATTGTTACTTAGATAAAAATAAAATTTTATAAATTATCCGTTAGTTTTTAAATTTATGACACCTTGTTATGTCTTGATTATAGGATAATTAATAAGTTCTTAATGACTTTGCTAATTGATTATTCAGAAGGTCATATCGCTAGCTTGAATAGACACAAACCTACCTCCCTTACCACTTTCCACGATTGAAAATCGGACCGACTGTCAGGACAGGTGTACATACATACAGCCAGCGGCCACTATTTGCAGGTAATCCTTCACTGTAGTAGAATTAATTTATTGTTAAAAAAATGGTACCTGTTGTCATTGTAAGGGATAATTAATAATTGATATTCGGCATTATGTTAAAAGAAAATTAATTAATCAAATGACTCATACATAGTTCACTGGGTACAGGGGGTAATAATTGTATGTATTGGTATGTATACCAAATGTATTGGCATGTATCGGCATATAGTATATCATAACCTTTACTAGCAATGCCGACCTGCAACACAGATCTACCGCCCAATTAAACCTGACATATTTCTGTAAATATGCGCAATTTAAAATTCATATTTTACCTAATCTTAAGAAAAACATTAACGCTTAGGAATGTTTAGTGAAAAATTAATTATGTAAAGCGAATCCTAAAAAAAAATATTTTTCATTTCAATCCGATGTTAATTGTTACATTGGAAAAAATAGTAAGGCAGACAGAGATTACACATTAATATCACAGTGAAATGAATTACACACATGCCACTATGATTATGTCTCGCTCTCACTAATTAAATTAAGAGAGACGAGGACGAAGATCGCGTTATATGTCACTTGATGAGTGCTCAAATAATAATGCTGCATTTATCCATTTTTTACTTTTAATGCTCAGTATTCAAGGTAGGACATTAACTATTTAAAAGGCTTTTAAGGCAGTATAAGCATTTTTTCCATTTATAATGATAAATTTCGTACGGTAACAGGAGTTGACAGCATAGACGTTAAACAGTGTTCGTCTGACATCTGTTTTCATCTCTTCTCTTCAATTTCAAAGTTCTCAGGTCTCACAGAAGGGTCGGAGATATCTGTACACATCTCATATTTAATGGAGTTAATTCAATTTGCCTGGCCTGCTTATAAGTACTAGAACGAAAAACAACGTTTCTGAGTTTAGGGGAGACCGTTGTGGAATGCGGTAACAGATTTTAGATGGGATAACTAAAGTCCGACCGAAGCTTCGGCAAAAAAATACACAACTTTGGCTAAAATCTGCTAGCGCAGCGCGTCCACGAGTCGCGCGGGGGAATTGTCGGTTCGGCCGGCACGAAAAACCGGCGAATGACACAAAACAAATAAAACAAGTTTGTGCATGCACGTGTCAATTTGTAAACATTACAAGTTTTTATGATTATCCTTGTGTAAGAAAATAATTGTGAGTGTGATATTAATAATTAATAACGTAAGTTTATCTTTCAATAATATTTAAGGTATTACAAAAGTTGTAGCTTTAATGTTATTTGTGCTTGTTGAAAAAAATGCGTATGAGATTATTAATCAATTTGTAAGTAAACGTTATTGTCACGTCCAGGCGCTCAATTTACTCAATATGAACGCGGCCATGCGTTGTGGATACTTCGTTTCTATTGGTTGTGTGGCTCACACTCTGCAGCTCGTGATTCACGATGTAATTTTCAAGGATACTGCTATAACGGAGATAATGAAAAATTATCCCAAAATTGTAGGACATTTTAAGAGAAGTGAACAAAAAATTTCAAGAAACATGTGACTCGCCTCAACACGACATTGAAACTTTTTAGAATAGCACCTATTTAATGTTGGAGAGACTAATAGAACAGAAAACTACAATAAATGTGTATATGGCAGAACGTGATGGAATAGAGGTTCCAACTGCAGAAGAATAGGCACAAATAAGCAATTGTATAACTGTACTTAATTTTTTTTATCAAGCAACACTTGATATTTCTAGCCATTCTTCATATTAAGTATCTATTTGTATTTATTTACGACCAATAGCAAATAAATATTTGTCAGCTCCTCCCACTAGTGTTCCTAGTGAACAATTGTTCAGTGCTGCAGGCCAAATCTATGACGATAGGCGAGCAAATTTACACGTCGAAAATGGCGGTAAGCTTTTATTTTTAGCCTAGTCTATTTAGCTATGATTATTAAGCCTTATTTTATTTAAGTACCGACCTACTTTTTATTTATAATTTTTCTAGATATAAAATGCATACCTAAAACTATAAAGTTAGTATTTTTTTAAAATACAAAATAATGTGTAGTTGGTTGGCCAAAGCTTTAAGTTATTAAAAAAATGATATGTGAGACTAATTTAGACTGACTAAAGATCTCTAATTTCAATAAGTGTAGAATATTTCATGTTAATTAAGATGATTGAAGCTGGTTTTTATTATTTAACTTTGTTATTTATTATTAGTTATTTTTGTTATTTATCTATATATATGCTAACATAAGACAAAAATAATGTGCATTTGATTCATCAAAGTTCTAGATACTTAATTAATAATTTATGATACAGTTTCTAATCTAATTTAGATTGTTACTTTTGAATTTTATTTTTCTTCATTGCTGAGTAATAATAGAATTTAATTTAGTAAAATTGCAATGCAACTTGGTTTGGTACTATGTTACTGTTATATTATTTGTAACATTATAAAATGTAATCAATTATAAAAAGTGAGTGCACAAATCACACCGTAGTAATAGCAAACTATAAATCACCGTAATGAGTAATCAGTAGATGAGAATGAAGTTATTATTTTAAATATTAAAAATGTCATTAACGATTTTGAAACAACTTTAACTTTTTAACAACACCTCCACAAAATACAATCTCCCCTTCGACATGATAAGTGGTTATTACGCCCCGCTATTGTTTTAGTTTTAAGCCAAGGTGGTGAGTGTTATTTATTGCAAGGTCAAATTTAAACTCTCGACTAAATAAATATCTCAAAAGCTGTATAACCTTTGCGAGATGACAATATAAAGTTTCGCTAAGTTTTAGCCGGCATTTCACAATTTTTCGCTGAAGCTTTTCCCTCAAATACAATAATTAACTTGATATCATCTCGAGCCTCGAGCTACAAGCAAACAATTTCACTTCATTGAAGTAAATTTTGAAAACATGACTGGTTTTTCGTTGCCGTTATCGTGCTCACTCCCTGTAACTTTAAAAATGAAACCTTTTCAAAAATTAAGTCGTACGTACAGCATATTTTATATATGAAATAATCAAGGGCTGGTACTTTTTAAAGTGAGGTACTTTGGGGAAAGAAATTGGTGGTATGGTAAAAGAAAGTGTGAATTATGTTAAAATGTGGTAATCGGTTATAGGGGTTGTGTTTATGCGGGTTTGGCAGATGAATCAGAAGGAACCTGGGACCCAATTCTCTCGGCGCTCGCTGTATTCGGATGATCGCGGCGTGGCGGTCTAGAACAGGTGCCGAGGAGAGAAACTACTTACAGTAGACACGAGATCTATTCAACGCTGTTATACAAGGTTATGTGAAAGTAGCTATTGAAAGCTTATCTAGAATTTGTGGTCGGGAAGATGGTTGCCGCTTGATGTTATTGTCGCCTGTCGCCTGACGCCGGTACTGAGAGTATTTATAGCTGTTAAGAGTCTGGTTTAACAACCAGGTGATTGTGAGGCATGTTCAGGGCTTCCACAGTACTAATAACATATTGTAAACTAGATTTATTTTTGTTCACAACGTAGATTCACCTTTGACAATTATTTTAATAAAAATGTAATAAATCAACTAGACATATATACAGAAAAAATCTATTTATCTAACCAATATTGAACTTCATAACAAAAATGTTCTCCTTAAGAAACAATTATTTAATGTCTTGTCTTACTAAATAATGATAATAATGTTTTTTTATAATGTCACCATTATAACGCATTATAACCATTATATCCACACACACGCCATAATTCTTGTTCACGCTTCTTTATGATTATCTACCATTCATACCATGATTCTATTTAGCTCTTCTGCGACTTCTATCTGCTAAAATGACAAAATAAATATGTAAAACTTTTAATTAAATTTATAACCCCGCGTCTATCAATTGTCGGATAAACACTTCATCTAAGAACATCACTCGTCTCTATCCTTCGTCTTCCGCATCCAGATACAAACCGTAATCCTTCCGGGTGTAGTCGTTAATCTCGCCACTGTGATGAACACGAGTCTTGCTAGTTATCTTTGGCAACGTCGGCATAGCCTGTTTTATGTTTCGCTGAGCAGGACCAAGCTGCCAATATTGGTCCTACACGGTGAAATGAACAGAGTTTCTTCGTAAATTGATAATTTTCATCAGTGAAAGGCTGTTTAGGAATGGCAGATCTTATTTCCTAACTATCTGTGGCTTTTTACCACATCAGTCAAATAAAATAAAATAAAAAAATTTAATAAATTTTTCTCACTGTATACAAAAATTTCATGTATACCTTAAATTCATTTAAATATATGTCCTTTAATATTAATCGTATTTTCAGATAACGAACTTTGTCTACGATTACGTCTTCAACATTGGTTCTATGCGAATGTCTGGAGTTTTACTTCTATCTCGCCTAAACACTCTTCCGTGAGCATCCAGGCTTGAACACTTGGATGAGCCTACTGTCCACGTTCATGTTCACGTTCCGGCGCTGCGGTTATGCCTGAGTGGACGTACTGGCTTTGTTTTGAGGCATTGTGGAATTTAACTAATATAATTGTATTTTATTATACGTTTCAGGTAATCTCCGCAACACGCGTGATCAGGTAGTGTGGTGACAGCGCCCCAGAGTCTCCATTCTGGAGCCGCGGCTTCCGCCGACCTGTGCTTCGGATGACAATGGTCCAAACTTTATTCTAAGGAAGGGGTACGATTCCGGCGCCATCCTGCTGAAGGACGTCAAGTCTTACCTCAAATCCCTTTCAACCAAAGGTAAGGCTCCTCTTCAAGTTTCATATTTTATTATATTTACTGATTATTCGCGACTATCAGAATATAAACAATTTGGATGCAGATCATTAAATCTACAAAATACAAATTCTGTTATCAAATCGTTCAAATCAAATATTCACCGCATGTAAGAATCACTACTTGAAAAATCCGGCGTAGTCTACCGACAATCTCTTGCAGTAGGTATAAATTGTACATTGACATTAAACGCGCACATTAAAAATATATAATATTATGTACCGTTAAGGTCTTAAGAGTACTAATTAAAATCAATTGCAGAACATCTTTGGACAACATGCAACACAGTATTGTAACATATTTTGCTCCCACGGATAGATGTATTTCCTCATAATATAATCCTTATAAGTGTTCCAACAAGAGATTACCGACTTGTGTTTTGGCATCCAGTGTTGATCTAATTGAACTCTATGTGCTTGAAAGTGAATATCGTTCGATATTATTTGATGTAATTTGGTGCACTGCATCTGACAAAGATGGCGTTGTCTACAGCCACGCTTCATACACAGCTTCAAAGTTTTTATTTATACGTCGTTCAAATACTGAGCATGTTTCTTACAATTTTCCCATTGGATCGTTTTCTTCTTCTTCTTCTTCTTCTTCTTCCAATCCAAAATTGATCCATTACTTTCATAATACATTTTCACAATAAGATGTCGTCACTAAACCATGTAGCGCTCCATTATGTAATGCCATACTGTCTGTCTACACGAGAGCTGTCAAATATAAACTTCCAAAAATCATCGCTAGAGAAATGACGTCAATTTAGCACGGGTTACTATTAGATCTTGAAACCTAAATAATGGGTAGATAATATGTATGTAATAATTTACAAATATATTATATAACATGTACTTGAAATTATTTTTTTTTTTATGGATTATACTATTAGCATTGAATTATTTATTAACTTTGTTTTTAAACCACTTTTATGCGTTAATTACACACAAACCGGTTTCGGAAAATACCTTTTCCTTCATCAGGATGTCAAAAAAAACGACAAAAAATTTGCATTAAATATTAAAAATGCTATTACTATTGTACTACCTACACATACGTGAATTAAGATTATAGGTGTTGAGTTAAAACGTTGAATAATTGCTTGATTTTCTTTTACGGGGGATTAATAAAATTGTGAAAAGTTTACATATTAATTTGTTATGTGTCAGGACCAAACGATTATTTTCAATATTAAATTATTGTAATGCAATATAAAATTAATGGCACTACTGTTTTCGATATTTGAGACTGAAGAGGCTATATTAATATAATGTACCTGTGCATGTATCAATATTTCCGACTTTTGGTTGTGTGACTTCAATAATATAAATGTTCGAATCAATATTCTTAAGACGAGCGCTGCTAAGTGAGTCAAATGGAGAATTGTCAATTGTTGTTCTGCATTTTATTGTCACTATAAATATTGTTACTTTCGATTATTCTGTGATGAATTGTGTTCTCCTAAAATATTTTTTTTCTGCAAAATATAAATAGGACTAGTCATAAATTATCCACATTTTTCGTTCTACAATTTATTTACATAAAAGTAAGGGTTTAACACGTTAATTGTAGTCGATTTGATGGGCAGAACCATGACTGATTTTCAAAGAAGACCCTACCTCACCGATGGTAACTCGACTATTCGCTAGAACCATCCCTCGAGCTTGCTGAATCTTGTCGTCCGTAGTGGAGGTTGACGGACGTCCCACCATTTTTAAACTTCTCGATCCACAAAAAAACAATTTTAGGAGATAAAGCACTGTCCCCGTATTGTGATAAAAATCTACGATGAATTTCAGCCCCTTTCACACCCTCCGACCGCAGAAATCGGATCACTGCTCGTCGTTCCTCATTGGTGCAAACTGCTAGCGGAGCGAACATATTTACACTGTAATAGTCGGAAGGCAAATGATGCGATTGAGATCAAATTTCGCACACATGACAGCACTCGTACCAACTCGGAGCACGCATGCGCAGAAAGCGGTATGCCAACTTTGAAGGTGTGTTATGTCGAAAGTGTAAATAATTCTCGACTCCCCCCCATTGTTTCCTCTGCAGAAAAATATAATTTTGATTTTGTTGAACAAACGGGTCATTGAACAAAACTGTAATACACGAGTGTACCAACAAGCGACTGCTCGGGTATACTCTCGGTTATAAGAATTAGTCAGAAAATAAATATTCTTCGTGTATATTACAATATGTTACTTTCATCAGCGGAGAAGTATTATTTGAGTATTGAGCCATTGTGAATAATGGATAGCATCTTGTATATAATAATAAATATTCACGCAGACTAAGTATCATAGTACAGGAGAGAAGAATCGGAGCTCTTAAGATGTGCCGCTAACGGAAGTGCTGCGATAAATTGCGGGAATTTTAAATGAAGTGTATCAACTGGTACAAGGTACAAGAGGTACAAGAAACACTTCAGGGGGCAGTCTTCACTCCCAAACTCTCAATCTGTTGACAAAACATACAATTCCGTATGCTTTCTGGATTATCAAAACGGATGCTAAATTTTCATTCTGTATACCTACTGAGATTGCACAGGTCAGCGATGGCGATCTTGATACGATAAACATATTAATGTTTTTGGTGAGCCGTGGAAAAAGTTAACATTTTCTTTCCACCAAAATTTGTTTAATTTAATTCATATTTTCGTGATTTTTTTTTACGAAAATGTGGGTTTTATTATTAATTTATATCAGAATTAATACACTAGATTTGACTTTTTTTAAAGTATTACTTAGATTAGACCTTTACACTAATATCAAACTAATAAACTGAATGTTATTTGCTATAATTTATAAAATGCAACTATTATAAGACGGTGATCATTTAATACATTTTATGCGTGCCACAAAATTACCTGAAAATGGAAAATTATTGCGTATACAAAATATATTTTCTTATAAAATTGAAGCCAATTGAGAAAATTAACAAAATGATAAAAATTAATAGTTATAACCATTCAATTTGCCGGACATATTATCAATGATTGACATTTTAAAAATACTTTGTTTTAGTGGAAACGCACGTTTTTAAATAATATATTGTTTTTACTCACATGCTTTGAGGCTTCACCTCATATTAAAATCAAGTTTGATATAAAAAACGCAATAATTTCTTACTAAATAATATTTATATCGATCCTAATAATGTGTATTTATTACTTTCTTATTACCGTCAGATCGTCAATAGTCAGCGGCCGTAATGACGTCTAGTCCGCATTCTCATAATTTTCGTTTAAAAAATTCCGAAAATATATATTTTCACACATATTTTACCCACGATATAAAGTAATATTGAACTTATTCACATTAGTAGCAAATTTCATAAATTAGATGTCTTTTTACTGATTTTAAGGGAAAACAACGTTTTCTTGAATAAAGTAAACATTTTATGTAAGTCGGAATTAAATATTTCGTTTATATATAACACTGTTACATTTTAATCAAAGCTGTCTGTTTCATAAATAGTATATCATTATGAAACAGACATATCACCAGAACGGCAACGGAGCATTTTAAATCGATAATATTAAACAAAATAATAATAATCATAAATTTTTTAAATTTAGAACATTGATTTAAGCGACCATATAAATATATGTAGGTACTTTGTCTGATTTCAAAACATATTCATATACATTAATTAGGTATTTTAATAAATTATTTAATTTTCGATCGATTAATTCAGATGACAACACACATCTTTATTTCTATCCATATATTAAAATGAAAAACTTGGATAAGGCCATGATAAGGCTCTTGTAAGACGACTATTTCTTGGTACAAATATATATTCTTATCCGTTGCTCCGGCTAGCTGGAAAAGAGCACGTATTCTCCTTCTCAATATGGGCAGTGGGAACACTTCTATGAGAGTAAACATTTATTCAATAGAGCAACACTGGAAGGTACAACAGAATTATTTGAATCAAGGTATCGGTTGACAAGGAGGCATGATATGAAATACCAGATAGAACAAAGAAATGCAGCTAATAAGATTACACAAATGCGCAGGACAAACTGTAATGTATATTATTTCAAGTGAGATTAGATCTCCATGTCCATAACCAATCGGCGATATTAAGACTGGTATGCTCCGCTGGGCGGATCTCACTTCAAATCTTCGGAGCTGATCATACAAGGCGAGTTGCAAGAATTGATAAGAACAGCTTAAAATACCTCGTAGCATAATTTAGGTGTTTAGATAGGTGGACCTGCACATACATAGGTCGGGCGAGCGAGAGATGATGAAGGGATGGCCAGCAGGATGGGACTGGTTGCAGACCATTAGTGGATGAAGGAGTTCCTTCCAGCAGAAGTGCAGGCGTGGAGACGATGAGACAATGCAGGAGGCGATGGCGAGTATCAAGGCGATTGCCGTCGAGCGCGTGGTGGTTGAATTACACGTGGTTTCGTTGCGAGCGGCAGTTGGAATATTGTGTGTGAAGATCTTCGAGGGATGGGAGAATACAGATATATGTATTTCAAACTGGAATAATGAACGCTCGCCCTTAATGAATATGAAATACGAGCAATGCAATCAATTTATTAAATAAAAAAGTTAACCATTGGAACATACAACTCAAATCACGTTTGTAGAATTTTTTTTACAGAAAATACTTTTAAATACTAATTTAATGTATTAATTATAAATATATACATATAAAATAAATTTTGTTGAAAAATATTGTTTTTGCGCTACCGGGATTCAAACCTGGATCTCTATTTCTAATCCGGAGAAGTACACTACCAATTGTGTTATAGCGCCAGTATTTTTCATGACAAATTTTCGAACCTATATGTTACACTTTTTCAAATTAATACATCTGTCGTTCCATTATTTGAAAGCCATGTACATTGTTTTTACGGAATCTCAAATACCTTGAAAATTTATCAATTGTTTATCATCTCTTTTAAAATTATATTATATGTTACTTTTTTGTCAACTGGTAAGATTTTACATATTACTGTAAATAATTTGTAAAAGTCATCTTTATACAAACACCTTGTTATCTACTATAAGGTTTAAAAATCTTAATTGTAATACTCGGTCTTCTTAAAGTAGTCCCCTCCTAATCCAGGGTCCTCTTGATGGTTGGTCTAACGTTTTTTCCATTGAAGAAAGCACTATTCAAAGTCAATCTCTGTGAAGCTATTCAGAGCACGCGTCGTACTCCATTCCACCTCCGCTCGTAATAAAAACGTACCGTAAAAGAGTACCAATCACTCGGGACAAGCGCCAAGTACATAATGAAACAAGCGAGGGAATATATCCAAATACGAATGTGGAATCCATTAATATTATTTTGATTGAGTTTATGCTGAAGTTTTAGAAGTAGTTTAGTTTTGAGATGGTACCTGAAATAAACCATGACCATGGGTGACCTGACACGATCACGTAAACTAGATACTGAAAGGTAGTCCTGTGAGAAGTCTTCATAATCGACGAGCGTGTCAGATGGCGTACGAGAGCATGGCGCTTTATCCTCTTCCTACCGCAGCGGTGGAACTTTCTTAGTTATAAATTTTTTCCATATTTTTTCAATTCCTCAGTCTACGACGGGCACTTGATGTCATTGACTTCTACAAAATGCTTCAGTGCTATCCATTTGACAATTTGACTACTTTCTAACTACGAACGTTTTAAGTATTTATAATACTAATAAATGAATCGGGTAAAAATTCTAACAGCCATGCTCATATCTTTCAACCTTGTATAGTATGTATTTTGATAATTTATCAATTTTGCCAAATGTCCAAATTCATTTCAATGATATTTAAACTAATATTGTATTAATTTCCAAGATGATTGATGTAGGCAATTTTCGGGAATTATTTTCCCAATACAGGTGGGATACAGCCCTCATTTGAAAATTTTACGAGTACTAATTCCGTGATTTATATCGCCGTGTTTGCAGACCTCGGCTTGTTTTCAAAAATAATTTCATCCCTGTTTCCGAGCATAAACCGAGAAAGATTTTCAAATAGATAAAATACTATCAGATTTTATTAAGACTTTTTTTTTATTCTCAAAATTATATTAGTTATTATATATTTTATAAAATCATAACGCTTAAACACCAGACCTACAGAGCATCCAGATGATCGTCTGCGGTCTGATTTTGTCCGTAAATGTTCTTCAACTAGCCATATAAAATTTCCCATTAAATGATGTCAAATTCACATTTTATTACTGAAGCCGCTGCACCATTGATATTTAGTAAATCAGTCCTAGAAAATATGTAAAGACGAAAAAAATACAGCTGCCGCAGGAACTTTGAACCCGTGACGTTATTGCCAGTAATCTGCTTATTAGTACCTTGACACTTGTGGAAGAGAAATGATTTGTCTTCTCAGTGATATGTTTGTTGTCTTTTGTTTAGTCAGTAATTAATTAAATAAATTAATCTATTTTTATCATAAAAACAAAACTAACGAGTAGTATAACAAAAAAACTATTCAATACTATGGCTCAATTAACATAATCATTTTTTAATATTTTTTCCAAATTTGCATAAGACTCTTAATTTGAATGGACAACCTCTGTTGTCTGTATAATAGATTTTTAAACATTGAAATTGAAATTTACAGCTAGTTATCGAAATTTATTTTAATGAATTTCAGTTGACACAATTTTTCAATTTCAATATACGAATACATTATGGTAAATAAGGTAATAAAGAAATTATATTTAGATTTTTAACCCTTAGTCCATCTTTCAGCTGCCTTTCAGCCTGCCTCTTAAGTCCATCTTTTAATTCAAATAAAAACATTTATAATATATTTGTATACTTTATATTTTTTTGTCGACGAGGAATTGGCAAACTTGTCACTTGACTGGCAATATACGACCGAATTAAATAGACCAGTGGTTCAAGTGAATAGTTTTTCTAACAATATACCTCTCACACGCTAAAATAATTAAATAAATACCCAAAATAACTATAAATTTAAATTAAAACATTCTAACGTTCATTGTCGTCATTTATTCGTCGCCAATTTGTGAATGACTTCTCGACATCTTCGTCTTTTCCGTTCATCAACGTGGGTCTTTTGCATAGAAGTCATCTTCTTATCCTTCAAAGGCGCTACATACCAAATCGAGTCTTGGCTTCCTCAATTTTCTTACTCAGCAGGTCAGAGCATGGTCTTCCAATCAGTCTTTTCCCTCTTGTATACCCATCGAGTATCCGTTTTGGGATTCGTGTATCCCGCTTTCGTTGCAGATGCATTCTTGTAAAGGCGTTGTACCGGATTCTCCACATTATTTTTCTTTCTTTCGTTATTGTCCGACAGTTTGGCATTCTTCTCATTTTCACTTCCATGAGACACTTGTACGAATGTACGAATTGTTTAGTACACAAATATTTTAGTTTTTCTGGGTACATTTATGGACCTTAAAATCGATAGAAGAAAGAAGTATGTGTTATTTCTTGCGGGTGTTCATTGAATAACTTCGATGGGCACGTAGTATTGTGGGTGATACTGGATCCAACGCAGGCGAAGTCTTCGACCATTTCAAAACTGTAGCATCCTTAAAAGTAATATATATGCTAAGTGTGCTTTTGTCTCGTGATCGTATTGCGGTCTTCCGTTCGTTCATCTTGAGCCAAATAATAAAAGAGTGAATAAATGTGGGGAAGCTCATTGTCGCGGGAAGTATGCCAGGAAAGAGAAGGTTATCTATATGAAGGACCGACCGAGTGGAAGAAGACCTGAGAAATATCGATTGTGAAGATAAGATGAGAATGTGGCAGAGACAGAGATTTTTACAAATAATCACTCCGTACCCTGAAGCAGAATTACGTACATATTTTGTAGAGTGCGAGATTGCCACAACGAGTTGTAAAACTTCAAAATGAATTCTTTAAAAATCCGTTTGCATTATAAAAAGCCATTAAATATTCTCGGGGCATATACCCTCACTTGTAAGCCGTACAGCGTGTTTACAAAGTACCCAATGTTCCTGCGTCGGACACTTTGACAATCGACCAGCTGATGATAATTTACAGGTCTGTCGTGTCATATCGTCATACATCAGACATTCTAGTCAGGTGGAAACTTTCTACATCATGTTCTTTGTTCAATAATGTTGATCGTGTATCCAAAAATATATATTTTATACAAGTGACTTCTGCATGCGCGATGGTGTAATCATTCCGATTTTCGAGTGCGACCAGTGGCGTGACTACGCTGATGCAGCTAGGGGACCAAAAGTTAAAAATTGAAACAATCATTTCATACGTTTATAACAAAAATACGTGACGTAGTACGTCCGGTTAGGAGCCAGTCCATCGCCACAATATATTTTTTTCAGTTGCTAATACATATAAAAAGCCTATAAACACATTTTTGTTTTTTCATGGAAGTATTAATATATATATATATATACTCGCAGGAGATTTAAGCTGAATTTTGTTCTTACTCTTTAATGGATAAAACAGCATAATACTTAATATTCTTATAACGTATGAACAATACATAAATCCTTTCATTTTACAATGGGACCCAATGCTTTTTTCCTATTTTGCATTAGGGTCTAAATAACAGTTAACATTTTTCAGTCCTTCGGGTCCGACTCCGGCAGCCTTCTGCGGCGTGCCACTGTGGTTACGTAACTCAAGTGTTATCTCAACTCTTATAGTATGGAGCTGTGAGTTCTGTTAGTTTATAATCAGAGCTAAACGCCGCATCAAAATAATACTGCATATTTTTTATAGATATTCATGATAATAAGTACAAGTAATTTATGACATCCTGAAGAAGAAAATGGTATTTTTCGAAACCGGTAGATGTATTTAAACTCATTTAGTGGTTAATAAAACAAAGATAAAAAATAAAAAATATGAATCTTAACCACAAAGATAACATTGCAGATTTTAAAAGTACAAGTAATTTATTTGATCAATAATAAGAATGTTGATTTCATGTCAGTTCAAATTGTATTGAAAATAAAATCATTATTCATTTATCTGGTTAGACTTTAGCTTTTTTAAATCTATTTCAAATTTAAGGTAACTGTCAATTTAACTAAACATTATGTATAGTTATAACGATAATAATAATAATGATTTTATTTTGGCATTTCAATATTGAGTGGTTAGCGTATTACTCAGTCTGCCATAGATGTACGTAATATAACAAAATATAAATAAACCAGCATAGACTACATATAAAAATAATACATAGTAATATTTCATGTAAGGTTTCATTTCTTAAGGTTAGTTTAAGATACAATTACTATGTCGTAGTGATATATTAGTTCTACGTTTGTAACTATTTCTCTAACCCGTGTTATACTGCAAATTAGTAAAATATGTAAATGTGCTTTCTATAATCATGCAGTGGGCGCTTTTAGTTTCAATATTTCCCCATGTTATTCCATGTTTGGGAGACTTGAAACAAAAGGTAGGTGGTGTATATTGAGAGGGATGCGCCGCGGGTCCGCGCGTGATGTTTACGCGCGGTCAATTTCACGCATAAATACGTTATTTGTATCTAAGCGAGATGAATTCAACGTGAATTTAGCTCGGTGAGTTTACCTAGGTGTGAAATTTAAATGGAGTTCAAGCGTAACCCATCGGTCGACATCAACTCTAGTCGGTTGTCAGGCGGCGGAGGGCGATGGGGGATGAGAGGGTCTCTCAAAAGGGATTATCTCCAAGCGGAACAGGTTTTACAAATGTGCCCGGTGAGTGGTTTTTGTTTGGATCGGTTAAAGGTTCGGCGTGCCATTTAGATGGTGTGCCGTGATTCCACTTTCTGATCTATTTTATCAGTCTTGAGAGAAGGAAGCTGAGCCTTAACTAATGTAACAGTATCGTACAATATTGAAGTTACATACGTGTACATTAGCGTCTTCAAGAATACGTAGTCATATTTTGATCGTTGTCTATAATTTCGATATCATATTATTGAGGGAAATCTTAATAATATGTACAGCCAATTTTTATCTGGACACTGGCAAATTACTGAAACCGAAACCATTTTCGTTTTCAGCCTATACCGAAACTTTACGGAGTTTAACATTTTAAACCGAGTTTATTGTGCATACATTTTTTGAACGCAATATATATTGTAAATGAAGTTACTTTAGCAATTTGCTACGCAAATATTTTTTAAATAAAAATGTTTATTAGGGAATATAATATTTTTTTAATTACTATAATATCATGATGTTAATCAAACATGTATTATACATCTGTTGATAACACGCGTACACATCATTCAAAGTTGAGTTTATCTCAATATGAATAATATGTCAATTAGTAAAAAAACAAACAATGCGAATAAATGAAGCTTTATTTGCAGATCCTAAAATTATAAAATAATGATCAATAATATTAAAACTTAAAATATGTGCACCAATAAGTATTACAAAAATAAGGTTAATAAAACGCAACTGAAGTATAAACTTGTTGAGTTTTGGTTTCACGCCGAAACATCGATATGTTTTGACCGAAACTGAATATAAGCCGTCACAAGAGTTTTAGTCGAAACTATCTGAAAAGGAATCTTTGGTCGAGTATCTTCTTGTTTTAGAGATTCACTCGATATTTGCTATAGATTATTGTATTATAAATGGTGAGACAGTTCAGAGTAGTAACAAAAATTGCAGATTCGAGCATTATGCTGATAATAATCCTTCTTAATGTTAAGTTCATAGAATCCTACTTTAGGAAGTCTCCCCATCGGCTCCACACGCTTCAGATCCTTGGCAATAAGTCTATCTTGTACCGATTTAACAGCATCAATGCCGCTTCTTGAAGCAGTCTCAATTAAGATTCCTGAGCCGCGCACTTTCCTTACTTTAATAGGTTGAAATTCATCGTTTATCGGGTCGAGCGTTGCCTGGACTATGTTCTTCGTCTGATCTGACGTGGTTTCTTCCAATTTTTCTAGATAAATCACTATGGCCGGTTTATGAGGGCCAACTGTCCTTCGCTCTCCATTTACCTTTATGTTGTGAGTGAATGGGAGAGATGTCCGGAAGGGACATTGATCTATCCCCTTGTGGCGGGGAACGCGCTAATGACTGTCGAGGACTAAATGCTTCTTCCTGGTCTTTCGACACCCTGACCATAGATGGGCCAGGCATTCGACTCATCTTGATTCTCTAAGTTATCAGTATTGTTTTTGTTATTAATTATTAGAAAATTGTTATAAAAATAAATAAATATATAAACGGATCAATACACAATATTGAAGGAAATCAAGAAATTTTAAAAGAAATTGTACTCAAATACGTTGTTAGATTTTATATATACGTAAATGGATAAATCTGCATTTATTCTAAATGCAAAATTATGTTAAGTTAACCTAATGTATGGTGTTATAAAGAAAATAAAAATGAAAAATAATAATACTTAAATAAATACATGTATAAATAATATATTGTTTCTCTGAAGGAGAGAACACAAGATTTTATTATTAATACAGAGAAGTAAACAAGTAATGCTCAACAAAGTGCTGAATATCATGTATAATTGAATAAATAAATATGAGGATTAGTAAATCCTCATTAAGTGCATTTTAAGTTTTAACAATAATAGCAAATATAGACATAAAATTAACTTAATATATAGAAGGATAAAGGAAAGTGAGAGATACCCATACCATCGAAAACCCACAACACACATATTCGAAAATTGAAATATGTAATGAAATTATTAGTGAATTCAGTACCTACTTAGAAATTTGAATTAAAAATATAACACACCGACACCAGTACAATGCTTACCAACTCATAGCTTTTATCTTTTCTGCTAGTTCTTTCTATGATTTATACCAGTTACTAGTATTGTGAATAATCTAAAAGTTCAATTATATTTTTAAAAAATCATCCATTAATTTAACAAATTGATTGATTGTGTAATCAGTACCTAATCCATCAATTCCGCTGATTCAAAAATAATAATGAACAACCTATAAATGATGCAACAAGTTTAAAAAAACACATAAAAACTTGTTCCACAACCCCATATTTCTGCTCGAGTAGGTCGTTACCCGGTTTTATTGGGTCATTCCATAAATAATGCGATTTTTTCGATTATATGAACTAAACGTCGGAGGGGGATGAAAAAAATACCTGCATCAGGTAAAATTACTACCTATTATAAATGCAGGTTATAACATATTCTTCGTGCAAGTTTTTAAGAGTGCAGTGATTTTAACAGTTGTTTTTAAAAGGTATAATGGAAGTGACAAAGGAGCATATTCGGAATATTCTGCTTTATGAGTTCAATAAGGCAACACCGCAACGGAAAGTGCGAGGAATACTGATGCAGTGTATGGAGATCGGACAATAAGTGTAAGCCAGTATCAACGGTGGTTCCAGAAATTTCGAACCGGAAACAACAGTCTAGAAGACAAGCCTCGTCCTGGAAAATCTGCAAAGCTCGACGAGGACGTCCTGCAAACAATTAACAAAATTAATATATATTAAATTAGTTCTGAAAGAGAGAACTCAAAATTATTATTAAACTATTTAGAAAACAAATGGATTGGTACTCATGTAAGTGTTGAGTATAATGTGTAAATTAAATAAATAAATAAACAATAAGCGTGAGTGCACTAAACACATCAAAGGCGTTGAGTAAGAACATTTGATTATTTTTAAAAGATTATGTGAATAAGAAAAAAAAAATTGAAAAAAGAAATAGAAATTATGCCATAAAACTTTAATATATAAATAAATTAATTAATAAACATCCATCCATATGTGTATTCATTATATGTTAAGAAAAGTAATTTTAGGTTTAGGTAACTCTTACTATTATGAAATAAGATAGTTAAGTACACAAATACATATAAACATAGGCGTAAATGAATAAATGAATAAATTAAGCTGAAAATATAGGTTAAATAATAATAGTGGAATATAATCCTAAAATAATGGAAAATAAATGGAGCACACAAGTAAATATACAAATAAATGTTTAAATGTCATGTAGAATAATCGCAGCAGTTTTGTTTGCCGACCTAACCTTATTCGTAAACTTATAATTAATTATTACATTTAATTGAAAAGTCTCCAAACACCCCCCGAGATTAGTATGGAGCTTAAACTTGGACTCGTCCAAGTCGCTAACGACGTAATCTTCGCGGGCGTTAGTTCCTTTTAGAATTTTCCGCAGATAAATTTAAGAATAATGTGAATGTAAGAGCCGTAAATAAATGGTTTTTTTAGAATTACTCCCTTATTGTTTGATGTTGAAAATTTGAAAACTACCACTGCATAGTTTTCTACATTCCCTACACGGATGGTAAAGAAAATTCACTGAATACTTGTAAACGGAAAATGTACAGAGGTTTTAACAATTTTAACGATATTTTCACTGTCAATTAAACCTTATTAAATAGTTCTCACTTTGTACAATATACAATACAATTTACAATATAGGTAAAGCACAATTATTGTTTTAATTTTAAAAGTTTAAATTGTTTTAAAGAATTTCACAAAAAAAAAAACCCACTTAAAACAGTACTGAGAAGCGTGACCTTCCTAGGCGGCGCGCAGTACGTGAGTATGTATATACTGTGGTTTTACCTGAAATTATTTGTTTTGATGCTCTGTTGTATCAAGTTTCTTAGCAAATTGACATGGTTGATTCATGTAGTGACATAAAAACATTTATTTGGTTTGCATGAAGTATTCTTATTTATAAATAAAGAAAAATAAATGAAGGTATCAACTATTAATTTATTCAACTAATTTATACATTTTTCCATTATAAAAAGTATGCCTCCTATTTGGAACATGCCTCTGAATATATGCTCTCAACTTTGATCCAGGAGAACGTCGTTCGGTACTATGATATTTCGTGTGCACACTCTGGGAGTATTGTCTAACAAATTTTCTCGAGACAAAAATTGCACCAGTGGACACGCTTCTTAAATAGTATTAAAGTAGGAGAGCTATTTAGGAAATGGTTTGGAAAAAGACTTTGACCGTCCGTAAATGAATTTCAGACTTTTTAATGTGTAATTAATTTATTTCCATGGTCCCGTAACACATCCACTGCGGTTTGCAAACATCGAAGCCGCCATTGTTTGCCAAATTAAAGGATGAAAGCCGAATGTTCAGGACACGGCCGGTGAGTCAACCTTATCTGTGGAAATTGATTATTAATCACGTACGAGTACCGACCGACGCCGACGCTCAGATAGCGTGACTCTACGCCGCATGTACTAGTGACAGACAGAATATATAAAAATTTACTATTTCTTCGATTAAAGCGCGTCGATTTATTGAGAATTGAATTATAGGCTTACGATAACTGATATATGGTACAAACATTCTTGACTGTAATGTATTTAGATATTAAAGAAATAAGTAATGCATATGCAAAGCTTCGTGCATAATTTAGATTATTTTAGCAATTTGTTGGTTAGGTGACACGTAAATAGCAATTGTGAGGATTTTTTGTCCATTTTTGACTACAATTTTTTTTATTTTTTTTTACCTTAGGTGGTACATTAGCACATTTTCTCGCGCGATGTGCCTTTAATCTCTCTACATTTGATTTTAACATCATTTTTTAGTGAACATATAATCGAACGAATCGAATATCGGTAAATATTAATACGAAATATGAAGCACTAGAAACAGTAACGAGTTCTTCCTTCAACTAAAATGTTGGAGAAAATTTAATATACATTTGGGACATTCGTGAAAATATTAAGTATTTTAATATACAGAAAACCTACTAATTAAATAACAAGTATTGATTGCGACTGCAAATGCAATCCCGCTCGCCGTGAGCGCAATATATTTTGTGTTTTTTAATATTTTAAAATAACAATATTAGACGATTTGAATTTACTGTACCGTGGCTAAAAAAGTTTTACTTCAAAATATATACGAGTATACGCCGAGAAGGCTTGCCTTCTCTTATCGGAAGTTGGCAATCTTCACTTTGTTGACTGCGGTTCGGAATAGCTCGAACGAAGTACAGCCACACCACTCGCGCATTGTGGCGTCTTCTCCTTTTTTTTCCTGTTTAAGCATCCGCGCTTCCTTTCTACAGAGAAGTGTCGTAAAGATGTAACAACGGACCATTTTTAGGCTTTATTTTTGAAAAGGCACTTCTCGCTATCTTTATTCTTGTTTAAATTTCTTAATAAGGAACCCATTTGTCATTGGTCCGCATATTTGTAGACTTTTTGCACACTCTTGTTAGATGTTCATTAGCTTCGGACGCTGTACAGGATTCTCACTCACTACTGCAAGTTTACTTTTCTTCTTATTCAGTCTAAGTTCATCTGACACAGGAAAATGTTTCTGTCTTACGTTATAGATGCGAAAACTTACATTACCTATGTCTACCTAAATACGCTGTTTGGCTTTGTATGAATATGTTTTATTTACTTATAAATATTTCTTACATCTACAATAGTATACAACACTTTATTTTAATAATTGTGTTTACACAAGAAATAAATTAATTACATCATACATCACTTAGCATTCAAGAATTATGAATACACAAGAAAATAAATACATGAAGTTATGACTCATTTATTAGTATTTGTAGTTCAAACTACAATACAAAAATACTAAAGCAATATAGGTATACTAAAATTCCATCAGCTGTGGTTTATGATTTTGCGAAGTAATTATTGAGTTTGTTTATATTTGATATATTTCTTCGCGGTGTGTGGAATAATTTAGTATCTGTTGAAGTGTTAATGATTTTGGTTTCACAACACAATAACAAAGCGAGAGCATTAGCGCATTAGCGCTCTCACTTCATCATTCGCCGATAATATTTAAAAACTGGCTGTTTTTCATCTACGAAATACAGTAAAATTATTTTCCAAAAGCCAAACACCTTCTTAGGTAATCATGTCTTTAGATCATTTTTACTTTTTCGAAAATCGTCCAATTCCATGCTTTAGTATTCTACGGAATATCCAAAATCTCGATGGATAGATGACATTATCGGAGCAGTGGGAGCGACATGGCGGAGGACTGTAGAGAATGGCACGTGGTCATGGGGAACCCCTCATTCAGCAGTGGAAGATTGTAATAAGGAGGAAACACAGAAGTGATGTCCCCACCGGATACCAGTTTCCTGCCGAGATACCAATGGTGGCAAAGTACTTTTACAGCCGTCTTCTTAAACCGCACGCAGCCATAATCGTGACAATGTAGTGATATTATTGTGTGCATTACTGACCTCCATTGTGTGATTTATGGAATTTCCAGCTAATATTGAAGGAGTAAATGATTTGTTAAAAACATTTTATATTATATATTTATGCTATTTATATGAAAACATTTTTTGTAAGGTTTGCGTAATCGATACTGAATAGGAGTTAAAAAAGCGTTTATTTTTCTTCTGTTTACGTTCATTCATCCAGCAGAATAATTTTTAGAGCTAACTGACTTGATGAGCCCCACTCCAATATATCATTCGTCATCCGCATCTACTTTTGATGTTGTCGGTCTAGAGAGATAACTCACGCTTCCATTAGTGAGAAATCTCAAATCATTTCTTAAGAGTGTTTATAAATATTATAATATGAATAGTCATAAGTCATATTACCTTCTTAATTTTTCAATTCAGAACACGAAGGAAGCAATCGTTATAGTTAATGTTCTATCTATTAATTTTTCTCGTCGTTTTTGATAACAAATATATCAAATCGCCGCAGGAACGGTCACTTCTTTTCGTGACGTCAAACTCTTTGTTGCGATGACTTTTGACGAAAGAGGAATGTGACGTCAATTTTCGAATCGCTAATGGAATTCTGTTAATAGCAATACAAAATTTTAAATATTTAAAACAATATCCTCGTTAGTAATACTGTATGTTAGTATTGTAGAAGTTTAATGTGAATGTTCGCACTCCAATTAAAATTGTCATGTTGTTTTGCCGCATAAAATCCGACTCCCGGAATCATCACGTGAACGGATACTATTTTACACAAAATAAAAGTTTTCTGCCATTGAAGAGAATAACATTGAATTTGAAAGCATTATTGAAGTAAACCCTGGCGCGATGAGAGCACACATCACTTTCAACATAACAAACAGCGAGAACTTAAACAAAAGCTTGCCATAAGTGGATAAGGAAATAATGCCTAACTTACTTAACATTTAATGGCTTGAGTAAGAAGGAGATATTATGATAAAACCTTTATCTTCTTTTGCTCGCTAATGTTAATGATATCACTAGCCGAGTTGCTAGCGTTCCATCGGAACAATACCAATCTAGCAGAAATATCTAAATATGATCACGAAACGTTTCCACGTCCTGAGAGATTAGTACAAACATTTGGCACGACAATATCAGAAAATTCTGTTGTTGATGAACGAGTACTTTCTTCCGGGACCTACTTCTAATGATATATTCATCACAGTATATCTACTACATTACTCACATATACACTAATAGTAGAAAATCTGGCTTTGTCCGAGTTTATGTAGACGTTGTACCGTATTAAAACCTATACAGTATAGTACTATCAAAATAGTTTCAGCTTTTGTCAAGTTTATGGAAAGACATCGGCTTTTACATATTTAGAGATTACGCTATAGTACGTTATATGTTACACCATATTATTAAAATATCTGTTGCTATTTCCTCAGAAAATGTAGATATTTATTGTATTAGATCGATCGATTGATGTTGAAGTAGAACAGAAAGGCGTGGACCCCTACTGCGCTCTAATATATATTATTTATCGTTTTGGTCAAATAAAACTATTTATAAATGTCTCCTTTTGTGCTGGTTTCACTAATCAGATTTAAAAAATATATATTTTATTATATATATACATAACTTAAAATAATTATACTTTTTTTTTACAAAGTTACCCAATTCAATAGAGAAATCAATTCTCGTGTTTGTATTGGGGAGTACATTTGAAATCTGCATTGCTACATATTGAGTTAAAAATCATCCAAACAAATTAAATAAATCGGTTAGAAAGATATCCAGATAAAGATTTATCGTAAAAATATTTGGTTATCATAGGAATGCGAGCCCGGAATGACCATTAAATATTTCATTTGAAACCTTAGGCTTTAGGTATTCAAAGCAATATAAAATTAATTACTTTAAAAAATGGACAGATGTATCATTTGTAAAGATTACATAATACATCTCTCAAATTTGTCAATAACTTAAATGATTAACGTGGCAAAATGGTAACTAGTTTTCCCGGATAGGAAAAGTTCCGGGTTCGTATCCCGGTGGTAATCAAATATATTTAGATACATAGATTTTTTTCCAGTTATCTTTCTAATTGATTAATTAAATTTCTTTTAAATATTCTGATATTGCGTTTCACAATAAAAAATGTGTTTTAATTTTTAAATATAATTATTTCAGCAAGCTAAATCAACACTGGGATCAAAGAATTAAAGCTAGTGGTTAAATAATGCAGTTTTTTTTTAAAATGTCGCTATCGAAAAAAAAAGAAGATATTGATATTAAGTTACATTAACAATTATTTAAGATTGCGTGATGATTATCAGTGTTTGAAATGTGCTTAGTATCTGATCGCATTCCTTTCCTCAGCGAGAGTATTATGTGCCACCCGCAGATCGATAAAATGGATATTTTATCGGCCTCTCTCGTTCTCAGGCCTCCAGCCTCCAGCAGCCGCCGTACCTATTCAGAATACACATTTCAACGGTTTCACCTCACTAATAGTACAATGCGAGGGTTTCCTTAAAGCCAGCGGCCATTGTTTGAGTTTCAGGTCCAAGTCCCTCGAGATCTCGAGTGGGAACTGCGACACTGCACGACTGCACAGTGATTTATTAAAGCAGGCTTCATTTCTTCCAGTCGAATGCTGCTTCATAAATACGTCAAGTATCTATGTATAATTTCTTTCGGGAAGGCAGCTCCTTACATTATTTAGCAGCGAATGTAGAAAATTACCGATAATATTAATATATAATTATCGATACTGAAAATGTTCAGAATAGAATAAAAACTGTTTTTATCGTTCTCATCAAAAATTATCGATAGTATAATTTAACACATTGCATGTGCCTACCGAGTTTCGGTCGACAATCAAAGGGAGCTGACGATGTTAGCATAATTTGATCGGTAGACGTGTATAATTACATAATTTGGACTGTTGATTTATAAAGTCATTGCCAAAATTAATCATCCCCTCCAAATACTCGTTTCGATCCGACGTTGAATGACGTAAAATGGTCGAGGCCCGCTCTGTATGTATGAGATCCAATTATTAAGTCATTTTCTTCACAATTAAGGGTTACGTCAATGCTAATAAACTTGTTTGGTTGCGCGGTATGGTTTATATTACTTCAGATAAGTAATAAACCATACAATTTATCAAATATAATGATATGGATTTATATTTATGATTATATATACTGGCATCATCATCGCCGACGATTCTGAACGCACCTTGCTTGTGCCGGTGCGTAAAAGAGTGCTCCTAACAGCCGCAAAAGTGTCAATTCGAATGCGCCCACAACTGTCTAAAAGTACTGTGTATAAAGTAAGCGGGAATGAAATAAATAATAATAATTTTGAATGAATGGTTAGTACAAAGTACCAGTAGTGTAATATGTGTAATGGGACACGGACACAATCCGGAAGCGTGTCCTGGTCATCTTTCAAATATGCTATTTCTAAATACTACTATTTTCATTTTTAGTATATGAACTACTTATATTTTTATATCGTAATAATACATTTTAATAGATAAATCATCGGCGATCATTTGTACAATCGGTGAACTTTCTTAGATCCATAAAATATACCTATATACACATATTTAAAAAATATTTACTAGTGTTTAAAACCCGTCCTGAGACATCGTTCGAGTTTCGATTTTTCTGAATTACTGCACCGGCACCGAAACTTGAGGAAACTCCACGGAAAGTCCTTTATCCTGCAATGGATTGTCATAGGCTTATGATAATGTTAATAACGGAATTTGACTATCAAAGTGATGCTCCTCTCCACATTACAATTTTATGTAGAATTAATAATTGGAAAAATAAAATACTTTTTTCTTAGTGTTACGTATGAATGTAGTCGCTGAGATGGTTGACCAATTCTCGGGAGTTTGTTTAGATCGCTCCTAAACCTGTCCGACATTAAATTGGACACACCCATGACGCGATCATGTTTGGTTGCTAATCAGAATGTACCCACAATCAAAGGTGGCAGTTTTGATCTAGAGAGAATTTTAATTAACGCTTTGGAGTGTGCGCTCACCCTCAAATAAATATCAATGATAAGATAATTGCGCATGTCTATGTTACCGTCAAACAATAATAACATAGCATTACATCAAATAGCCTAAACGTAAAAAAGTATTATAAAACTTTTTTCAATGTAAGATAGCCTAAACATAGAGATTTGATGTTTTTAAATCGTTTGATCGAAAGAAAATACAATATAAAAGCATATTCAAAAAGTACATTTTTAAATATTTTTAGTTTAGTTAACATATTTTAAAGAAATTCTACCAATTCTCAAAAATCATACGATACAATTATTAATAGATCACTAGGAAGATAGATTTTTCTTTATATATTTAGGTTGTTGGAAAAATCATGATTTGGTTGAGTTTTGAAGATTTTACAGCAAGGGTAAGGATGGAAGACCAAACTGTGCAAAGTCCGTAAAGGGAAGAACGCGCGTCAAGCTTGCGTAAAGTTTATGGTGACAATGCTCTACAAGAGTGTTAATGCCAACGATGGTTTACAAAATTTCGTGCTGGTGATTTCGATCTCAATGACACTTCTCGGTCAGGAAAGCCCCCTGAGGTGGATGACAACAAAATCATGGTATTAATCGAGTCAAAACCAACAAAAAACACGACACGAGAGATTGCAGAAACATTGAATATCCAGCGTTCACGACCACCTGAAGCCTTAAGCGACATCGAAAGCAGAGAGACAGATCAGAGGAAGGTAATGCTCTCAGTGTGCGGGATTTTAAAGGTGTCGTGTTTTTTGAGCTCCCGCGAATAAGCCAAACAATCAATTCGAATGTATACTGTCGGCAATTGGACAGTTTGAACGAATCCATGATCCAAAAATGTCCAGAGCTCGTTAATCGTAAAGGAATGATGTTTCATCACGACAACGCGAGACCACACCCGAGTTTGATCACCCATAAAAAATGGTTGGAACTTGGATGGAATATGTTGCCACACCCACCATACTTGCCTGACTTTGCGCCATCAGACTTCCACTTGTTTCGCGCTCTTCAAAATTCCTTACGTAGTATAACCTTCAATTCCGATGAGGTCGTGCATTGTTCAGTTTTTCGACGATAAATACAGGTGCTTCTATGATCAAAGAATTATGAAGCTCACTGAAAGATGTCAAAAGATTATCGAACAAAACGGGTAATATATCATTAATTGATCTTTGTTCTTTATATAAATAAATGACTTTGAAAAACATAGAAAAAATGCATCATGACATTTCCACCAGCATTATATATGGTGACCTAGGCTGGAAACCGATTCGTAATTTGAAAATAATATACTAAATTAACATTAATGACACTTGATAAGACTGCTTTCATACATTTTGAAACGAGAATTGTCCGCACTCTCGCGCATTGTCGCGATAGTGACAGTAAAAGTCAGACGTCTGTTGATTCAATCATCGATCCATATAAACTGAAATAAATAATACTTAAAACTGATTGAGTAGTTCACTGTTATTAGTTTACTGAAATATTTTTTGGTTAGAATGTGTCCCGATACTTAAATGATGGTCACAAGAAGTGACATATTATGTTAACAACATGTAAACTAATATATAAATTACGCTAAAAAAATATTATTTGTTTTAAATTTCATATCTAACGCAACGCTCAACTTCGTTTAGAAATTATAAGATATCTTTAGAAATGATATTTTTTAAATAATGCCTAGATAATAAAACAGATGTAATATTACGTGTGTATATTTAGATATCACAAAATATTTTACAAAAATGTCGGAGAAATTTGTTTTTTACCATTTCAATACTTTTACGGTAACATGTTAACTCGTATTTCCTAATTAATCTGAGTAAATTAATCAACTCCGCGAAGCGATGAATGGTGAATCGGAATCCAATCAAATATGGCTGTATGTGTATTTTCGTAACCGAGCTGATAATTCTATATATCAATATCTTGAAAAGCCCTACTGTATTGTACTGAAAATTAGTGAGCCTTGTTCACACGAATTTCGTAGTGAATTTCATCTATTTTTCGACAAGTGTGCACAGAATACAAAAAAAAAATTTAATTAAGTGAATTTGTGCGTGAATTTTGTCCCCCACGGCTACTGAATTATCCAGCATCCATGTTGTACTGTAAGCGTGTATAATATGTACATATATCGCCCACGATTCTGACACTAACCAAATTAGAATTCGCCGCCTGTATAGGGTAATGTATTCAATATTCAGCGGCGGGAGTCGATGAATATAATCTTTTCTTGCAAAATATTTAGGATGCCTCAGCAATAGCAATTTTTCTGAATTTTCAAATCACCTCTATACGTGTAAATAATAGTATTATACCATATACCGGGCTTCAAGCATCAGCGTTGATATTTGAATATTGTTTTGGTTAGAATCCTTTTGTAGTTGATTTTATATTTATTATAAATAAAAAAATGTAACCTTACAACAAATAAGTATCACTTTTTTTATTTATAAAAAGTATTTACGTAAACCGCAGGAGAGTTACAAAAATAACAATTGAGACCAATCCTGCAACAACACTGTATATCGGTATTTATTGGGCATTGAATGGTATATTAATGAATCATATACTCATAAACTAAATAAAAATAACCCATGTTTTCCTGCAATAGCACTGTATATCATCCAAAATAACCGACGCTCCGTGTAACATTAGTAAAAACCGATATAGAGTGTTGTTGCGGGGGAGGTCTCATTTATTATACATTAAATTGTAAAATTTAAAAATTATCAGATTTAACATTTTGCTTGTGTTGGTTACGCCTGTGAACGTTAATATGTTTATCACTTTTTATAAAAAGCCAGTTATTTTCAAGAGTTTGATTTATCTATTGGGTTAAGTCGTTATATAATTTTAAGAGTAGGTCTGTTGAAGTATGGGGCTTTTCCCGAAAGATAAAACAAAGATCGTATAGTAATAATAATAAAATAATATATTTCGTAATCAATCCTTGTTTATTAATATTATCATAACTTTCACTGTAAATCTTAGTTCATCAACTGAAAAAGGTTTCTCAACTAATTAGGTACTTACACTGTAGAAAAAAGTTTACGACGTTGCGTGGCTCATCAACTAATCATACTTGACAAAACAGCATTCTATCACTCTCTCTCTGTCTCTCTCTACTCGGTGACGCGACATTCTTCTTCTTCTTTCAAATAGGCAATCCACCCTCTGTGACGCGACATTGGTGCGGCAAAAATGAGAAAAATAGACAACTTTTCTGCATCGGTAATATATCAGGTATTATATTATTATGTAACTTGTAAAAGCTCGTTACAGTGAGTAATACTGCCAGAAATGAAAAGAGATGAAATCTGTCAAAAAGTAACACAAATCATTTTTGAACATTCTGTACCCATCTCACATCGGTGCCGATAGCAGCCGCAGCAGTCTCGGCTGCTTATTGTCTGGCCGTCATCACGGTCCAATTACCTCCGCGTGCCGAATACAGATGAATACAAGGTAGGTAGTTACACAAATAAACAAACAAATCCGTTGTATCATGTTGATAACTAATGTTTTATTATTATATTATATCAACTCATTAATTAACAGTGGCGTTCAGTAGGCACAAACTAGGGTTATGCTGTTATCGACGATGCTAACAAGTAGACAATAGGTTTACTAGGTATCAAAAAATAATTAGAAAAATTATTCTACATTTCAGAACAACTCTATCAACTTAAACATGAAATATAATTGTGAATTTATTAGTTTAAAAAGACAAGTTATTTTATTACTCCGTACCGTACACTGCTTTCGATTTCGCTTAAAATATTATCTACCATTTTTCTTTCGGACAAAGGATATAAAATGTTTCATTATAAATTATTAAAAATATATATTTAAAAAACTATCTTTACAAATTACTATAGCCGAAACTCATAATGTTTTTATTTCATTTCAATTTTATTTCAATATTTAATTTAATATTGGTAATAATCTAATTTAATAATATCCCAAAAAATGCAAACTCGCTCGCTTGACAAATATTGTATCTATGCAAAACACCGAAATACGGAATGACTGAAAATAACACTGGAATACACCATGAAAACAAAACGATTAGTCTGTCAAGAAAAACAAACATGTACAAAGTGTCATTGCACGAAATTTTTAATAAGGATTAATTTCAAACGGATATTGTTTGAAAATAGGTTGAGAAAAAAAATATTTAGTTCAATTTGATTCATACACTAATTGAACAAATAAATTAGAAGCGTACCTACTGGCAAATTTCCTGGCAGCATAGCCACGAAGTTGAATAACCCACGGCTAGACGAGGACTATTTATTTTTATTTCGCAGAATCTTTACTAATGCACAGTCGTTTGCTTGTATGCAGTGCACGCCCACATGTCATATGCGTCCAATGCTGGGTAAATCAGTTTGTTAATAATAACGTTAAATATTTATTTTAACTCTGGATCTATAGTCGATAGAGCCTTTTGTACACTTTAAATATTAAAAATCATTAATTGTTTCCAAGGTAAGCAATTCTTGTAAATGTTGTGAATTGAATGAAATTAATAAGCCACGGTGGCCACGAAGTTGGGGGCACTGCTGCCTTAGGCCCTAGCATAAATATTTTATTTAATAATCGTACCTGACTACTTTTTAATTGAATTACATAAACCTCCGTAGCGGCTAATAATTAACGTAGCCAAACAAGGGTGCGTAATTTTTAATTAAAATGGCTGCACTCGTACACCGCTCGTCCATCCCACCTACCACTGTGCCGCCTACCGAAAGTGCGGGGGAGGGTAGGGGGGTGAAAATCGCGTTATGCCCCGAAGTGGTAAGCTGTCAATACACATTAATTTAGCAGGCTGCAATGTTCCGGTCTAGTTGATGACAATTTATTCAATCAGGGGTCCACGCCGTCAAGCGCACCGACCCCATTAGTCGACTATGGAACTATTTGTGGAGAGCTGTCGCCTCCATTCTCATCATCGCTGCCCGGCGATACTGAACGTGTCCTGTAAGTACCAGTGCGTAAAATGTAACTCCCATTAACCTTAAAGATACTGGGTACCGACGGCATGTAGCAATACCGACGCGGCTTCACTCCTCACTCTTCCTATCGACGCCTTCCAGACAACAGCTCTAGTAACCTCCTCCGATAACAATTCACGCAGTAACTTCTTTATACGGTTAAATGGCTACATTTGTAAACTTCGACTACAATAAATTCAATGCAAACAGTAAGCAGTGTCTGTCTCACTGCCGCCTGTCACACATATGCACACTTCGCAACTTCAAATGAACGCGGGAGTTGCGGATGAAATATTGGGGCATCCGATACTCTTACACTAATCACATTACTTTCAACATAACCTTGAAATCCTTCAGACTCGAGGCAAAATACATTTACATCGTCATCCGTTAACTCACCCATACAGTCTTATTTATTAATAATCGCAAAACTTAATAATTGCATATCCGAAATTCTCTTCATACTGTCGATTTACACCTTGTCCCCCAAACATTCGACAAGTTCCAAATAATGTTGGACTTAATAAGTGTCTGTACAACGCCGGTAATACACCTTGCTTTATATAACACAAAATTTCTTCCGACCCTGGCCGCAAGTATCAGGGAGATTTCGTCTGTATGTGTTTTCTTTCCTTTTTTCCCTAGGTTCAATTTTAACATTTTTAAACGAGGTGATTCTCAATAAACACTACATGTATAGCTCATCGCCCAACTGTAATTCACTTGTCATTTACACCTGATGCTGAAAGGGACTGCATCTTTCAGTCGAAACTACAATCGTGATAAAAATATAACTCAGAGTAAGTAATACAAAGTTTCATTTATTTAATAAAAAAAAAGTGTTATAAAACGAACGGTTGCGATTTTTTTCAATTACATACAGTTGAAAACGTTTAACATGAAAAAATATTCTGTTCCCTACAAAATGCTATGTGATTTCATACATTTTTTCGCAAAACAAAATTCGCCTAATGTGAAAAGATTTCGCATCGTAGATGAACAAGAGAACCGGCCGCCACATCGTCACCGAACTATGTACCGTTTATGACTTTATGACTCGGCATTCTGACTAGGCAGACATCTGATAATAAACAAGGATGCCGCATGCCACACACCACTCTCACCTCGTAATGATTACTTACCCGAATCTTTATCGAATTGTTTTGCTATTTACAACTTTCTATTGACTAGGCCGGCATCTTTTCATTAGGCAAATTCTTTTAACAAAATGCAAGTTTAATGATTTCCATATATAGTGCATTAAATTAACTGATTATTTTCGGTCTACTCCTACTTCAGTTTTCGAATTAGTATCAGATGGCAAAATAATTTATTAATGTTGAATCTTTTGCACAATGAAATAATATATTATTTTTGTTGTTTTATATGCATAAAATGTTGAAAGTTCCCAACTAATCCGCTGCATATTGCGTGTGTAGCATGTGTACTTAAGTATGTAAGTGTTTACATAATATAATATTATGCATTGCCCCTGGATCGAGGTTCGGAATGCCTCTGGTGACCGGCCGCGTCATACGGAATATGCAAATCTTATTACGCTGCATTTTAATAAATTTAAATACTGATTTGCGCACTTTAGATAGTGTCGTAAAATTTTCAGATTCAATTCATAAAATGAATTAGTACATTATATATATGACTGGTTAAGAAAAAAATCAATTTATGTTTGTCCTTGTAAACAACGTTGTCCACAATTTTCACACAGCTACAGTTTTCAACAGCATGCAAGGAAAGAGTTTTCGGCTAGAGATGAATATAGCCCATATGAAGATCGCTGAGAATGTGCAAGGTCGAAGAGCGAGTCGTAAAAATTAGCACAAAACATGTTCCAGAACCGCGACAAGTGGACGAGCAGTTCGTGCAGCAAAAGGAAATCGAAGGACCACGAATTTCAGATATCTGTGAATTATCAATAATGACGTATCGAGCGAAATGTCTCCAGAAAATTATTTTTAGAACTATAACCCAATTTATTAAAACAAATTACAAAATATGGTAAGAAAAACAGATTTTTGGTTTGAAATTGCATTTTCAGAATATACCACAGTTCTGTGATATTTAATACAAATTATATTAATTAACTATAAATATATACAGAAAAATATATCTATCGAAAAAATATTTAGTTGCTACCGGGATTCGAACCTGGACCTCTTCCTATCCGTGAAGTCCGTTTACTGCTATAACGAAAGTGAGAACGGGCATCCCCGGATAGGAAAAGGTCCAGATTCGAATCCCGGTAGCAAATAAACATTTTTTCGATAGATATATTTTTCTCTAATTGATCATCTTAATTTGTACATCATGTTATTATAATGAAAAAAAAGTAAAAAATACTTTAGAAAAATAATATAATAATTCATATACCTGAACGAATCCTAGTTAACACTAAAAAAATAATTAAATAGCTATACGTACATGGAATACTTGAAACTATTTCAATATTCTTACTATTTTCTAATTAATATAATCGTTTATGCTGTATAAATATCATGTACATTAGAGTATGGTGTCTTCTACATTAGATCTCATTTTTTGTATATGGTTTCTTTGAGGAAAGCTAGGCCGACGTTTCGACACGCTAACACGTGCCATTGTCAAGGCTTTACCTTGAAAGTTGCGGTTAACGGTACTTGTGCACGGGACATATAAATTTTCCTTCATTAAATAAATACCGTATCTTTTATTTTTAAATTTGAGGCAAAGTCTTGATAATGACACGTCGACACCTTGCAGAAACCATCTACAATGAATAATATCCGTATATGAGGTTTGAAAATAGGATTAATCTCAAATCCCCGATCGTTATATCACTAGGCGAGTGACTACGCCAACTACGCCAAACAATCTTTCATGTATAAATTATTGACTTAATGTTGACAAAATTAGTAATTTTTGCAGCCTCCCAAAATAATAAATATATATATTAATATATTAATTTTCCGAAAAGAAACGCGCAACAAAATGTTATTCTTACGAATCAAAATCATTTCACCGTCATTAAAAAATGCTGGCTTTGTTCGAGGAGTTTAGTCGGTTCGCAGACGAGCAAGCTCAGAAGTCACATCATTTCCATAAGCATCGCTGAGAACGATTTAGTTTCCAAACTTGCCAATGTGAAGTCGCGTCGCGATCTGTCCTATTAAACTATACAAAATTGAATTTGAAAAAAACTATCATTTGGTTATTTAATTTCTCTATTTTTTGGAATTATTAAACGTTATACCGTATTGCGAAAAATTTCATATTTTGCCGTATCCAATAACTTGCCTGACTCTCGTGTTGTTGAACGGGTTAAATGCTAGTTTTGTAATAATTATATGTATATTATATTATATTATAATGTATCGATTTCTTTCGATTCCATGATGATCGATAGATGATCGTGGTAAGTGAAAAACATTTAAAATATAGTATTTCAATTCTCTTTGCGGAGGAAAATCGTCAAGCGCACCACGATCATTCTAGACCGTCAATAATTATTACAGGCGTTTCATTGCTCATGTTACAGAAAACAAATATCGTAAGAGGCCCCTATTTCCTCATGGTAGATTGATGTAAAACATACAGTTGATGGGTATACGGCGCGGTAGGAACACCTCATTTTTTCTACCAAAAATTGAATACGAAAGAAGGAAATAAGCAGACAGTGGTGAATTCGTCGTAATCAAGGTTGATGTCGTTTGAGGGGCCGTGCGTAATATTGAGAAACTAAGGCGGCATCTACCACCTTAGGATTGATACAAAGATAATTTTTATGCGGTTAGGGAAGAGATCCAGGTTCGAATCCTGGTGGCGCAACAACAGTATTTTTCGATAAAATTGATTTTATATGTATATTTTTATAATTAATATATTTAATTCATATTTAAAGATAATTTTATTTTTATTTTTTATTCTTTATAATGCATCTTGTAGAGTTTAGTCAGTCGAGTTGAATGCAATTTATTTTATCCAAGTCGGACTACAACTAGCGAAGCTATTGGCGACTATGTGTTTTGCTATTACTCACAGTCACTCCGTCATATTAACGTGCGATCGGTAAGAGCGATAAACGCGCACTACTGTGAAGCGCTGTATTGTGGCTGCTGTGGATTGGTGAGAGGTGTGATGTCACTTTCACAACAAGATTTTGTTTTATGTGTCGGTTTTCGATGATTTATTCTACCTGGTACGCCTTAAACTTTCCTTCAAGGTTCTAGGAACATTATTTATTATTGAAAAACAAATTCATTATCAATACTACCTACTCTAATTCAAATTGTGCTACCCGATGTTTAAATAAACATGTTTTTTAAAAGATTTATATAAGAGAATATTTGCGATGTTGCGTGGATGTTGTGTGGGAGGGTGTTAAGTGGGCCGGTGGGCGACTGATCTAATTCCGAAGAAAAACTCAATTTTAAGGGCGAGGATAAGCAATATTCCCAGATGTTATCAATTATTCATATTATTTATTGTATACCCTTACTCCGTAGAATTCTGCTGTACGTTTTATTTGACGAGTTCCTAGTATAATAAAATATATTATAAAAGAAATCTACAATTCATTTTATCAGTACACATTTTACTGCGAAAATTTATTTTTAATGTTTCCAGGAGAAACATCACAGAAAGTGTTTTTGAAAGTAATATTATCTTCTTTGTAAGGTGAAGGACTCAATACCTGGCAGGACTTCAACAAATGGTAGGGCATCTATAAAAACCGTCTAATAAGCCTCCATATTACAATTTGTTCCATAACACTGTCTTAATTTGTACAATAAACCTAGTGGCACCATATTATATCCACAAGTTAACATAGTCCAAGCAATTCAATATGGCAGCTATTTTGTAAAATAGTGATTGCGTTTTAGTCAATTATTCTCTAAGGGCCGGTTGCGTCATGTTCGGTAACTATAACCGAAGTGTAAACAAGTTTGAATTGGAACTCGTATTCAAATAATTTGACAGAAATCTCGTTGCTTGAAGAAAGTTTTAGTTTTGGAGTGTTGCCATTACATACGCCCACAAAATCTCAATTTCAAAAACAAATACTCGCGTTAATAATTTTGCTTATGGTAACACACGCAGGACGCTTCATTTGACATTTGACGTTTACGTTAAATTGATGTATCTACTTTAATCAAATGAGCAATTCGCCGTTTTGAACAATGAATGTCGATATAGAGTAAATATTCTTGTATTTTAACTATATTTAAAAGTTTATGTTATAAATTACGTTTTAATAAACATTATTTTTAATATTTATTCAGAGAACCCAAGACATTTTTATCTCAATCGTGATCTCACGTGAAGGAGAGGGACTATTCGTGGATCACATTACGAAGCGATTTTAACGCGTCATGCTCAGAAAATTAATGGAAAAGTACGAAACAGCTTCGAAATAATTTAGGTTAAATGTAGGAGAACAGAATATTGTTAGTTTCTTGAAAAAGCCCTTTAGATTTTAACTATATTTGTCTATATGATGGTGTGTGCATATGTTTTAGATATTTATTTTGGGAGCAGGAACCAGATCCAACCTTCCATACATGCGTTCACTTCACTGACATTAGAAGTAGAGACTGACACCGACTGCATCGCAATGTCTGAGCCAGTACACGTACCACACGTGGTATGGAGTAAAATATATTTTCACTTGTTCAATAATATATTTAACTTTATAGTTTTCTTTTTATCTATGCTTTATTTTTAATTTCAGTATACATTTTTTGTTTCCATAGGTATCGAATCATGTAGAATAATCAATAAATATCATAATCAATAAATATGATTTTTATATCACTCGTTTTCCCTTTAATACGGTACCTGTTAGAAACAAATAAGTACAATGCACACCCTACTTGTAAGCAGATCAATTATACAAATGTAATTTGTTTGTATATTCATATGTGGAAGATGTTGAGCACTCAGCACTAGAAATAAATCATCGCCAAGGAATTTTAGCCAAACATCAAGCTGAAAGGGATTTAGTAAAGAACAAAATAATATTAATTAATTAACTAATTAATATATACATATATATATATTTATTTTTTAATTGCTTTACATTTTTTAAATGTTTACTGCCTCGCTGTTTTTATTTTAGCCAAGTACTTTAACCACTTTTCATCTTTAACTGTTCTTTAACATTAACCGTTTCTATATTTACTAAAATGAAAACATGTCGTATGGCTTTACAGTTTCTAATTATGAAAATAAAGGTCAGTTTGAAAAAGGGAAAATTTTGGCCCACTTTTAAAAAAGGTGATAAGAACCATTGAAACAAGAAACTTTAGTAAATGATTTCAAAGCTTGCGGGGTGTTTCCATTTGGCGGATCCAAATTAAATTCGAGAATCAGTCTCCCAAACACGTGCATGGATAATGTCTCTTCAATAATGCGTCTACAAATTGGTGACTTTGTTTTCTTCAAATATAAAGAAAACAAAACATTTGTGAAATTTTTTAGCAATATTTTGCGAGTAAATTCTAATGCAGCACATATCACGTTTATGCTTGATATTGGCACGTGGACTTGGCCCAGGATCCCTGATGTATCTTCGTATAATTATTATAAATCAGTACACCTGTTATTTTATTTTAAAAATTAATATTTTGTGACTGCCAGCTATTGGTTCCACGTATGCTCGGTATTGGAGACAAGTGAATTTGGCTATTTCAGGTATTGGTGCCGTAAACAAATTTTTTTATTTAATAAAAATAAAATGTTAAATGTATTATTTGGTTTATTTTGTTATTTCACCGGCCTTCAGAAGTGTATTGTTTGTCCATTGAATAAAATTAATATTAATTTTAGTCACCGTGTGAGGCTTAACAACCAATAAAGTTTTTTTTCTCCTAATGTGCCAGGTATTGGGTCCTTCACCTTAGATGTTTTCATATTTTAGCGTAAAAACATGTTTATTTTTCATTTAATCAGTACGTAGGTAGTTGGAATATTTTTTCTGATAGTATGTACATCATAAAAATATTTTTATATAAAACGTAATTTACAAGGATTTGATATAATATTTTATTTATGTATCTTTTGAAAGACTGCACGTTAGAAATAGACAGGGACCAGTAAGTCTCTCTACACAAAGCATGAAAATAAAGATTTTTTAATTATTATCATTCAACCTCTTTATTTATTTGTTGTATGAAATAGTGTAATTCTTTTTACTTCACTATTTAACATCATTTTCAGACAGGTCTCAATATATGGTTTACTTTTCCTTATATTTTAACAAATAATATAAATATATTTTTAAAAGTACACTAAAGGAATGGTTAGTCGCCTTTCAGTAGATGGATTAGCTGTTAGGATGCTGTGTGAAATCTGTTTAGTGAACAGTCAAGAGCCGTATGTATTATATGAATCCGATTTCTTACGTGAAAGAGAAAGATGAAAAACGTAAATATAATTTAACTAGATTATTTTCGAATAAATTTCTGCTTACATTTATAATTGATTTTTATTTTTACTGCGTTAGTTGCATGAATATATGCCATAAATATATACTTGAAATGGAAGATCCGAGAGGAAGAGGATGATATGGACCGACCAGATTATGGACTTTCTTATCTACAAGAATCGTCGGTTGGTTCATGTTTCTGAGATATGAAACGCATGTACTAAAGTAAATATTTTTAAATTGATCAATTTTATCTATCACACCTTTTCACGTATACGTGCTTTTAAAGACGTAACCTCGTTCTCCACTCGATCGCCGGTAATTCAATTGATTCACATCATTTTGACATAATTTTATTGACGCACTGATTTATTAGGATATTTTAGATACATGATAAGGTACGCGACTAAGTGAATGTACATATTTTTTATCTTAATTTGTGCACCAATATAAAAAAGTATATTATGTTTTTAAATTACCTTTTATATTTTAATTTTAAACGTCTTTTTTCCTGACTAAAAAAGTTTAAATGTTATTTTAATATATGTTATTATTATAAATATGTGGAGTATTTTTCATTAACAATGAATCTGTAAAAGAGTATCTTGAATCATTTAAAGCGGTCTTAATCGAAATCAATTTTTGAAGTTTATTTGGTTCGATTCCGTATTAAAGGCCCACTGTTCCTTAACTCACCCCGCACTCTGAAACGAAACGAGGGATAGGGTACACAATCGTTTTGAGATTAAATTGTTCAATAATAATAATAAATTCCTAGTTCTCAAGGTGACTTAATATTAATTATTTATATCATCATGATGAAATGGTAATGGGATTGTCCAGAACACTCTTAAGGGCTTATAGGTGGCGTTTTATTTTTATTTATTTGGGTCGACGGTTAAAAGAGGTTGCCGGATAATAGAGGATTGTTCAATGAAAGATCAAATATGTATAATTTTAAATAACTAGGTATAAAAGTAACAAAAATTGCGTTATATTATTGTCGAAAAAAAGTATTTATCCTAATATTGAACATTTTCTACACTATTGAAATTCAATATAACTGTTACGATTGTACAAAAAATCTACAAGTGTAGAAATCTCATTATATATAATATTTTGCTACTATGTAGGATTTCGACCAAAGAATATAAAATCTAAATACAATGGAAGGGACAACAAGTTATCTTGTTAGAATTATTATTATATAATGCTTCCTTCATATATATATATATTTTATTCAAAACAAGATAATAAATCCATTGCATGACGGCTAATGCAGTGTATGATTAAGTATTTTGTTTTTCACAATTTATAACAGGCAATTTTATAAAATAAAAAATAATTTTACATCAGACTCGAAATCTACATACTTCAACCATCCAAGTTAGTCACATTTTCGTAGTAAAAATATTAAAAACACGTATCAATGAATCACGTATTTTTAAATAAAAAATAATTTTGGTACTCCAGTATTTTCAAAAACATAATATATATATGATAGCATCTAATTTTGAATGCATGATAAACTCGCACCATGTATTGATATTCACTTCTCCACCGAGTCAACTGCGATAGACCCAACTGATCTTCGCCTGGTACAGCTTTAGTGTGGAATATAGCTGGCGTCACGTCATTTTGGGATTATGATTATTTCTCTTGTTTATTTTAGATATTCGTATTCTGTTTCGCCTCAACTAACTCAACTATATTTTCATCTTTTAGAGGACTTCCAGAAGGACGTCTCCTAGCGATACTTCCGTGTAGAAGTAATCTTAAATCGTCCATCCACGAGGGCGTGCTATTAAAGTCTCCGATATCTTAACAATCTCTCGTGTTTGGCATATTTCCCTGATGCGGGTGTTGCTGATTATATTTCTCAACGTCTGGGGTGGTGACGATGGTCATCACGATGGTTCTAAGGGCTAATGAATCTTAATCTGTTCTTTAAAAATTACAATTAGTATTTTCGAATAAAATAATTATTTATTATGTATTCATCGTATCGAGTAATAAAAATCTGAACAATACATTTTACAAATAATACAATTCATAGGATCTGTCGTATCAAAGAATTTGTTGTTGTTATTCAGAAGAATTGCGGCAGTAAACGTTTTGTTTACTCTGCTACTCGAGTGAACAATGAAAAGTAAACAATGGAACGCGTCGGGACGGCTAACCAATAGGAACGGAACAAATTCTATTAAGGAACACTCGATTGTGCGCGGGAAAATAACTTCCAGATGGAAGGAGAAATCATCAGGGAATATTGAAAAATAAGTGTAGTTCCACAGGACGTTGCGTTTGCCCATTTCTGGATTACTTCGGGAACCTGCCGAGCTGGCGACGTTTATCTCGATTTAAGAAAGTACCTATTCGGAATTCAATTTGCTCGGGAATATCCCTCGGGGCAGTGGCGGCTGGCGCTAAAAAATGATGTCAGTGTTGCAAAGGAATAATAATACCATCTTATTAAATCGACGTGGTGGATACAAGTGCACCTACAAGTGCAGACGAAATTATCACTCGGCGTGTAATACCGTGAATGTTAGCGATGAAGAGATGAATATTAGCTGGACAAAAGTAACAAGAAATTGTTTTGTATTTTTATATTTTATATCTTTCTATTTTATTATTTTAATTGGCGGGGCGCAATTGGAAGTTTGCGATAATTCGTTATTCGTTCACTAATTTGAAAAGAACTGACACGATTTTGAGGAAAAGAATGCGCAGTTGCTGCGCTTTTGATATATATAATATATTTTAATCCCTATCGAGAAATAACTTTTTGAATGCTCATATTGCACCTTAAACGATTGCGAGATTATTATTGGGATTCCATTCTATTATGATTAGACTCTTTGTATTCTAAGCGAGTATATTTTCGCTTGACCAAGAAGCACTAGTTTGCTATAATTATGCTAAATTAAACTCCTCGGCTCTTCCTACAAATGAATCTTAACTCTAATATTATTCAGAGTACAGATATAATTTTACATATTTTGACGGTCTCCTTAATTTTTCCTTACGTTTTCATACTAATCTCGGAGCGTTAGCGGCTAGCGAGCGGGTGCGCTGATGAATGTATAACCTGCTTCTAATCTAATTTAATATTTCATATACAATCTTTTATTTTAGACTGCATCTTAAAAGAAGAGACTTTGATCCTCATCCTGAACTCTGAATTGTAAGATAAATCAGAAGCTTCAAATGGCATAGCGTAGAACGAAAAAAAGTATCCTGGAGAGAGAATAGTTAGTAAGAGTTAGCGCAGATCACGGGCGGGACACCTTAGCTAACCAAACATTATTCTTGAATGGTATTCACCAGGTAACAAAACGTTCAAAGTTTCAATGGGAAGTCCTTCAATGGCTGAAGTTGATACAATTTGTATATTAAATATTCCAATATTTGTCGTGGTTATTACGTTCTTATTGTTTTAATATCGTAGATCTAGCGCACTAGTTAAAGGAGCTGCCACTGTTCAAAATTCAATTTGATTGGGAATGAAAATGTATCCCTCGAGGGTTAAGTAGCTGAGCCCAATACTGAAGCGTATAATCGGCGATTTATTTAACACAGGAATATAATAATAAAATGAAACTAACATATAAGGAAGACGTATGCATTGTCAACGGAATTTTCTTGTTTAATGAATCAATATTCTTATCACATGTATTTTTATGTTTCGGAAGTTCTGGGCACCAGGTTACATGGAACATACACAATTTATATTACTATTTCTTGTAATAAAATTTTAAAGCGGTTCTGTATATTATTGCACATATATATTTATATGGTAATAATTATAAATAAAAAATGTAATCTTATGAGATTGTAAAAAAAACCTGGTTTCTGTTTTTTATAAATAAATGGAAATGGTTATATTAGACGTACCGTACATGCTTTCTGTATAATTTTCTAATGAATAAATTATTTAAATAATTAGACAAAATACTTTGTTTAAACCACTATTTATTTATTTATTATTCGACATGTTTCGATACCTATGGTATCTTCTTCAGGGAACAATGTATACTGAAATTAAAAAACAAGAATAGATAAAAACAAAACTATAAAGTGGTGAATAAGTAAGAACTAATATGAAAACAAATTTAAAAGGTGAATATAAGTGTTAATAGCAGGCTAAATATTATAAATAACCAAATCATCTTTGCAAATAGTCACCTTTTAAGTTTGTTTTCATATTATTTCTTACTTTATAGTTTTGTTTTTATCCATGCTTGTATTTTTAATTGTTTCCTGAAGAAGATACCGTAGTTATCGAAACATGTCGAGTAATCAATAAATAGTGGTTTAAACAAAGTATTTTGTCTAATTATTTATATAAAATGAGGCCACAAAGTAATTTTGCTAATATTGAAGAAATAAATTATTTGTTGTTTTGTTTATGGTGTAAGGAGTTTATTTGTCGCCCATAGTTGTGCAGCCACACTCAAGTTAACACATGAAAAATAATTGTTGGTCGTGACTATTATTTAAGAATTTTGTTATCACAAATAACACATGAGCACCAATGTTTGAACACCTAACCTAACCTAACAAATATAATGCTAATGATGCGTCCTGGTGTCAAAATATTGTTTTTGGTGCCTAATTAAGATTCTGGTGAACATTAATAAATTTGATCATGGATATTACTTTTAATGGTCATTAAATATATTTTAAATAATCGCTTTCTTGCGCTCATTCGCTATTTTAGTCTCCAAATATTATTAAAGCGATCGATTATTTCAATTGTATCGTCGGCAATTTGCTGAACAAAGAATACTTTTAATTTCAATAATTTAATAGAAAATATTTTTAAATTAATAAATAGACCGTATAGTCTCTTGACCGGTGACGCATTCAATACCTAACCGCACATTATTGGGATCAGTATCATGCAACAGAATGGATTTAGCACATTCCAGGGGAGCTGGCGATAAGTGCGCGTGGTCGGTGGGGGAAGGGGTGGAAGCAGATCGGTCAATTTTAGGGAAAGGGGAAAAGTTAATATCGTTCAAAAAAACATTTTATAGAGGGTGGGTGACGGCGTTTCTCGGATGTTAAAAAGACGTGGGGAGAATACCGAGGATCGTAGGAAATCAATTACTTGAATCGCGCGCTTGCTCGAAATTCAACTGCGGGTGCTGGCGGCCACTAAACAAGACGGGACATCACCAAGTTAATCCTATTTTTGTAGTAAACTAACTTAGTTAGAAAAATAAATCAATACATTATGAAATTGAAGAACATCATAATGTTGGGATTATTTCGAGTACGCGCGATCGAAGTAACACTTCTTTGCAATTTCTCTACTAGAATTTCGATTCTGAAAATATTAAAAATTATTATGGGTGATTGTTCAGTTCGACGAAAGAAAAAAAAGGCATTTTATTTTTTCAAAATCGGCTGATGAAAAAATGAGAATGTAAAGCGTACAAGCCCGGTGACTACTACATATTGGTGAAATGCAATCACTCTTTGATCCACTCCAATCCTTCCACATCCATCCATCCCACACTTATTCCTTTTCCATCACATCCCATCATCTTATTGTTCACATTGTCAACATATCCGCTACACAATGCTATGATTAATTTATTTTTATTGTCGTTTTTTAAAATTATTATAGTTCAACAAAAAAGAAATTTGAAACTGTTGCTAAAGTTGTGGTAAACTAAATTTATTCAAACGAGTTGATGCTATAGCACCAGATGAAGTAGGTACCGATAGTAAGTAGCTCGCGAGTGAACTCCAACTGCAATGTATCGAGTATTCAATTCGCGGTAGCGAGCAACAGGTCGACCCCACGCGAGATCGAGGGTTATTAAGTGAATGTACTTATAATTGAACATGCACTTGTTATTTATATTTGTCATTATCGTGATGAGCCCCAGATGCAACCAGACTGCTGATAAAAGGAAATTAAATTTTATGATAAAACGTTAGTTAGCGTACTGGCTTATGTTGGATGTGTCATTCGTAAAACGGCACAGGAATCAAGCAATACATGAAAATAATAGTTAAGATTTTTATTAGTGCTGGCTTGTTACAAAGTTAAACATGGGTATCTATTTTTTTTTTAAATAAAATAATAAATTCATTAAAATTTGATGTTAAAATATATAGGTAATTAAGTACATCAAATGTTCAAATCAATACATTACATTCTATAATAAAATTAAAATAGCAACATCACATGTTTATTAAATATGAAAATTTGATAATGCAGCCACTCCTACTAGGAGAGTAGCTAAGAGCACTGACTTAGCATGTGAGAGGGACCGGGATCGATATTCGACATCGAAATCTTTTTGGTTTCTAAAAGGTACTGTAGGCACCTGGTATCATTAAAAGAGAAAAGCGAGTTAATAAAAATGTTACAAAATTTTCTAACACAGTTTTCAAAGTATACTGGAGGACCCACTGAATAAACATATTCTGATACAAATTAAATGCATCAGTTAGAAAGATATACATGCAGATAAACTCAATCTATCGAAAAAATAATTAGCTGCCACTGGTATTTGAACCTTTTTGAGCCTTGAGAAATATTCGCTAGGAGACGCCAGAGATTTTTTAATTTCATTTTATAACATTTTTGAATATAATTAAATACAACATATATATTTTTTAAAGAGAACACATTGTTATTTGTGAAATTGTAATTTTTTTTTCGATAAATTGAGTTTATCTGTATGTATATTTTTCTAATTGATGCATTTAAATTGTATTAAATATCACAGTACTATGTATATATAACTATATATAATGATAATGTGTTCTCTTTAAAACATATTGTGTTAAAATGCGTTAGATTTCCAATTTTAGAAACTGGTTGTGCGACCCCCCTATAGAGAGACATCGTTGAATTTTACCGACAGTATCTATGTTAAGAAGTTGAGTTCACGGAGAAGACAGGGGTGGTGCGGTGTCCCGAGTCCACGGATCCACGGAAGAATGTCAATAAAGGTAATTGATGAGCGCTACTTACGGCGTTCCAGGCTGTGGGGCCTATTAATGCGATGCCGGGTTCCTGTTTCGTTACGAAAAGCTCTTTTAAAGCCCCATTTTTGTGAAGGTGCCATCTGGTATGATAAATCACTTTCCAGACACAGAGCTGTCGGCTGAGCAAAAGCTATTACATCCCACAATGACTTATCCCTAATCTGAATCTGTGCACAATTTGTAAGAATCTTAATTCTACTATACAGGGAATAAATACACTATCAACTGAGAGCTTTCATAAAAAGTATCAATAATGCAAACCCATCAAATGAAATCTGATATTTTATTGCTAATTTATTATAGAATCTTCTCATTCCTAATTAGCTTGCCAGCCCGATTCACTGCGATTAATTAATTGAACTGTGCAAGGTTATGAATATAAACGTCTTTAAATATTATTTTACGTACAATATAATATATATTAATAAAGAATTGGCAGATACACTCAATAATTGTATAACCTAGGACTAGCTACAGCTACGCAGGACTAGCTACACAGCTATAACCTATTTTTACAAGAAAAGCATAATATAACTACTAACAATTTTTTTACTCAAATAAAATTATGGGTAAAATTTATTTTTTTGATTAAAAAAAAAATAGAGATTCGTACACGGAATACATGTCACATCAATGTTCTCACTATTTTAAAACTAAGTGTTAACTAGATATTTACCTCTTGGCACCTTATTATATTATTTGCCACTAAAAAGTCCGGGTCTAGAAAAGTCGGATTCGTCGGGTCCAAAAAACTCGGGCTTTGCGAAACCCTAGTTACAATTAATACTGTTTTGGTGAATATGTTTATTATAATTATTAGTAAGATGTAAAGAAAAAACACATTTTAAATCGAACAAAATAGAATTCACTCAATGGATGCTTGAATTTTACCGTACGCAACAATATCTAGTGGCAATCTTGCCAATCGCATACGGCACACCGGTCCGAAACCACAGGTCTAATCCTCACAGTGGACTGGTGGTGACAATCGCATACCTAAAAATATTAAAGAAAATTAATATCTTTCTAAAATGTTATTATCAAAATTATTTTTAACCACGATTAAGACTTCCGTTTTAAAGTCAATTCAGAATATTATTGTACAACAAAGCAAAATGCACAATTTCATGATTTTCATCAGAATTTACGCCGACATGAGTCGGTAAATGTGGCCTGTTATTTTATATTATGTTAATTAACGACGTTGCGTTTTATGGGGGAAATAAATGTCACTTTTGTTAAATTAGGTTAGATTAGTTACGTTAGTCCAGTGAATACGAACGATAATGATAACGAATTAATGAAATTTTATTACTTCTAGTTATGAAATTTTAAAATTTTATTTGTTAAAAAAATGGTTGCTTAGCGTTGTACTTTCTGTAGATAGCTAATTTTTACATTTATTTTTTAGGTAGACACGAGTAGGTATCGAATTCATAAAAAAGTTTTTTTATCTACCTACCTACCGAAGCATGAAAGGATACATTTTAATTGTCGAACATTAGAATATCTAAATCGTGTCAAAACGTTTGACGTTTATGAGTATGTACGTTCTAGAAGTAATAGTCCTCAACCGGCATAGCCCGCTGTTCAGGTGTTTTTTATAATTTAAAATAAGGGCATTTGTTTTGCGTGGTGCCGCTACTGTAGGTCTGTGTCAATATAAATGGTGGCGCAGCAAGAACTGTAATTTGACACGATTCAAACTTTTTTTGGCATTTATTGAACGATTTGGACTTGGATGGGGACTACTTGTCACACAGCTGATGAAACAATGGCTATATTGCAGGAAAATTTCTCGTCGTGGGAATGTGAATTGGGTCCACAATTTTAATATATTTAACCTCTGTACATTTTTTCTATAGGGTTATGTTTTTTTTTGTTTCTTCTTTATTACATATATATTAATTTAAATTTTATTTTTTACCATACTGCATGGCAGTTTTACGGCAAGGATTGTCTTTTACATACTTAAACAACATTTTTAAATTATAAATAAAGTATAACAAGGGGGAAAAAAAATTAGACAAGAAGATGTTGGATAAATTACTTAGAAAGATATAAAGAAGAAAATCAATCTTTTAAAAAAATATACAATTTTTACAGGGTATAATAGACCTAGTCAACAGTGTTTTATGGGTGGATACCTGAATATAATATTATATTACAAGGAAATAAAAAATTAGATAAGAATATGTTCTTTTACTTTATATTTTAAGGTGGTCACTGGTCACTGGGGTCTCATCATTTTTTTAAATGTTTAATAAGTCTTTATTGATTTTGTTAATTATTCTTGGCACAACACACTCTCTCGTTCTCTCACCGTACACACTGTTCGCGATCGGTACTCTCGCGGTTCGACCCGACGATCTGGTTGAATAGCTATGGTGAGGATCAGTATTTATATTTCCATTATTTATCAACTCTTCGAATATTATAGCATATGTTACTTTTTTGTCAACTGGTAAGATTTTGCATATTGTAACTAATTTACTATAATCATATTTATACAAATACTTTGTTCTGTAATCTACTTTAAGTTTTAAAAATCTTAATTGTAACTGTTTAATTTTATTAATATATGTTTTATTTGTCGGTCCATAGCTACTCACTCCATAACTGATAACCTAGTCGACCATCGCAAAATACAGTGAGTACAGTGTAGCCCGATAGGTGCATAACCTTAACATATAAAATGCACTTAACATGGATCTCAGTTTCTTTATTGAAATTTTTCATCAATTTTTAAACCTTAATATTTATATGGCTTCCCTTTTTCAAATTTGTCTAATTTACAATTTATTAGACTTTTGTGTAAGCATTATAATCAGGTCCAAATGCTAAATCTAAGAATCCAAAAACCATCGATGACCTTAAATCCAACATCATCATTATTGAACATTTTGTTCAAAGAGTCGTCATCTGTGACAGGAGTTGAGGTGGATATTTGGCCGATATCATTTTCCAGACATAATTTATACAAATAAACATGAGCATTAAAAAAAACCTATTTATTTTCATTGTTTTAAAATTGCAGTCCTTGTTGCGCATATCTAATTTAACATATTGTGAATTCATACATTTTTATATATCTATCTGATTCGAATTAATGATAAATATTCTGTTTTGGTTCATAATTAAATCGAAATTGATAAATATTTTATTAAATATTATAATCTATCTTAATGAAATGTTGTTTTCTTTCATCTCTTTTTTCTATATAACTGTCAAAATTCTTTCCGAAAAACTGTCAGCGAACAATTTTCACGACACAGAATGTTTTACACATTTTATCCAAATCACAATTCGGAATATGAACAGACATGTACATCATTATAATGTCACGTGTTCCAATTTTCGGGATGTGAAATTTCACAAACCAGATTGAAGGCGGGAAAATGAATATTTTGTTTTTGAAATACGTCATACTTTATTACAAACGCATACATATTTGTGTTGTGGCTGGCCATTGACCGTTTTGTTCGTTTATGACGCAAATAAGCGTAAAACAGGATTCATGGAATTTGAGTTAAATTCACAAATCCATTTTCTTCTAATAAATTAGTGTGAATTAGCGTTACTAAACGAACTTCAAATATTGAGAAATTTGTTGTAACTCCACTTACAGTCGCGAAATCTGCCGCCTGTCTTGCCTGACCGTAATTTAAAAATAAATATTTTAATATCACAATGAGTGAAGTAAAAATTAAACGAATGTCGTATGAAGTCGGTTTAATGTTGAAGCTAGTGGAATGTGCAGACATTCATCAGGAATTCAACAAAACCTTGTTCGTGATCGGCGAAAGATGCAGCCATTATCGGAAATGCCAAAAAACATAACGGGTCGTTGTGGAATAATGTTTCAAATATGTAATAGATTTATAATAATAAACTATAAAAACATCGTTCTAAAAAGTTTTTACATGTCTTGTGTTTTTTTTATTTCGGCTTATACTCACGCCGAGTGTTTTCATGGGAAATTTAATTTATTAAACAAAAATATTCCTAAAATTATAGGTTAAAATTGGGTGATCAAAGTAGAAAAACACAATTGTGGAGCAAGTACTTTCTGCGGGAGACTTACATTTTCATCGCGCACTGACTCAAGTTATCCACGAGCAAGAACAACCAAACGCGTATAATTTTAAGGAAAAAAATCAAAATTGGATATTATAATAATATTAATTATTATTTGTGCAAGATACGATTCGCCTTTGTGAGGAAAACATTTAATTTTGATTTAATTCCCAGAAATAATTATATATAAGATTGCAAGCGGATAATTACAACTGCATCCCTAAATTCACAAAGAATTTTGCCAACGTTATTCACTAGGATGCATTTTTCTCTCAAATTTATAGAAACTTTTTGCTTTAAATTACCCATAAAAATAAAAATACATTTATTAATTTCATCGAATATTATTAAAGAACTTAAAGAAGATCTTTCTACGTCTTATTATTCTTAAATTTATTTTTGTGACTTTTATTCTGTTTTGTCAGGATTTCATCGACATATTTAAATTGCCAATAAAATATATCTATTATTTGACTCGCGCATTCAATACCGTCTTTGCAATTTTTCGTTATTTATATCTTGGCGATTAATGTAATTTATTAACCTTGTATCAATCTCATTCGCGGTTCAAATCATTCTTAAAATTCTTGTCTAAACTTGGTTATCTCTTCCAGTTTTTTACAGATACTCCTTTAGTGTCTCTTCCACGCCCCCATCTCCCCCGAGGGCCGCATAGGTACCAGCTCGCCGAGTAGTCTTTCTAGAATTCCACGCGCTACGTATCTATAGAAATTTATAAGTAATGTTTTTAACTTAAGATATCATATAACATTGTTAATCTCTAGAAGCTGTCGGATTAACTCCGATGTGTAAAATGGCGGATTCTATAATTCCGGGAATACGATATACTCCATAACTAATATAAATTAGGCAATTTAAAAATTACTGAATTTAATAGGGTTTTAAATTATGGATCCCAGAATTCCACATCTCTTTGTACCATCATAATAACATTCCTTCTATATACATTCATTGGAAAATACTGTTTCTGGCGTGGCAGTAATAGTATTATCTGCTGCTATTTGCGATATGACCGGCAGAGTTTTTAATATTTATGCCATGGTCTGATAGTTTTATTGGAATATTTCTGATAAGCGCACTGAAGTAGTCGAAGCGCGTGTTCACTGTATTTATAGCGCTAGTCAACTGTACTTCGCTGAACCCGGCTACTCTACTTTGGGCATAGTTTTGAGTGTCATGATAAAAATTATGAAAGCGGTCCTTGGAAAAGTAGAGGCAAACGAAGCCGGAGAAGATTTCCAACTCACGAGCTGAACAATGCGTCTCTTTAGATTCCAATCTCCTCGCCGATGCTCAGTAGGAGTTGAATAGAGAAGGCTTGTGGAATATTAGCAAATAATCCTCAATAAAATAGGACTGACGATAATGTATTTGCCTTCTTACTTATTTGTATTTGCCTTATTTACCTTAATATCAACACAACGACTAAATTTGTAATACAAATTAAATAAATCAACTAGAAAAATGTACAGAAAAATTCGAAAAACTATTTTCATCACAACCGGGATTAAAAATATCACTGAACTATGTTCTAGAAAACTGCAACTTCACACCAAAAAGTATTCTCCTTAAAAATGTATTCCTTGTTTTGTAGAAATATTCCTTGTCCTAGTTTATTGTAGAATTTTTTTTTTCCGCTCTAAATTTAGCCCCCAAGTATATGACTATCCTCCTGATGTGTTTGTACTTCATTTCTTAAAAATCAATACTTTACAAATATACAATTATGTTTTTTTTAGTATCAATTTCAGAAGTGTAGAAGTGTATTTTGTCGGGTCACGATAAAATACACCGCCGACGTAAGGTTGGCCGATAAGTTAAATTGAAAGATCTTATTATAGAACTTAATTAAATAATATTATAGAACTCACTTATACAGATCTCAATAAGCTATTTATCAATTTATTAATTTTATTTGAATAACTGTCTTTCACTGTATCTAGTATATTGTTATTTCAGAGAAAACATGTAATTGGTTAAATTTTTGCTACACTTTTATTATGATTTTTGTTTACATCGATTAACGGTTTGTTTTCCAAATAAAATAGAATACAACTATTTATGTGAAAATTTAAAAGGACATTGATTTGTTAAGTTTTGGGAGTGTTTTGTAACAGATTATTGTGACTGAGCAATTAGAACCTCTCTACATATTTTTTTTCCCAAGCCCTCACCACGGTGACGTATCAGTACGATATGGGATAGATCAGCACTCGGACAGCGGTGTGAGCAGCTAGACCCGAAGTATTTATTGTTCGATCTGGCCCGAGTTTATCTGGCCCCCAGCCGCAGTCGCGCTGGTGAGGGGGGGGGCGGGGGCGGGGAGGACAGCCTGATATACGATCGACACTTTAAGGGTTGGTGTATTTAAATAATGTCCTCTCGATTCGCAGCGACAGAGAGAAATGGCGGGTAATACTTTTAAATTACCCTCCCGCGCAGAAAGAAAACTTTTTGTAATTTAAGAAAAATGTCTCTGAATTAAGTAAAAAAATATCAAAGCGAGAAAATACAACATTACCATCCATCTTGCTTACTAAAACGCACCCCATTCACACCAATCTTACTATTTTCTTTCTACCCCTTTGTATACCTTTTTTGATTATCGCATTAATTTTCATTTAAAAAATAAGTAGTAGGTATGGTATAGTACATGAGTTTATTGTAAACATTCACACCCATCGTCATAGTACACCGCTGATGTAATTTGATACGATATATCATAATTTTTATTGTTTTTCTGAAAACCTACTCTGATGGAGTTTCTCTAATGCTGGATACCATATATAAGATTTAAGAAGATATGGAAAACGCTCGCAGCCGGTTCGGTGGTCCACACGTACGGCAAGTATTGTCCACCGCGATGGTTCTGAATGTCTCTCCATCTGATGATGGAGATTCCTTAGATGTTTTACATTGAAATTAAAAGAATTCAGTTATTCCTTTTACTCTGTTCCACTGGAATGATACTTTTGGAAAAATTTCAATTGATCACGACTAGGAGACCCCGAAACTACCCCTCGTTCAGAAGTTTATTTATATGTGTACATATGTATATTTATAGAATACATGTAATGGATTTTGTGGACACGATAAATGAGGTTTTGAAAAACTGTCTTTGTAAATAACTAACATAAATTGTTAGTCAGTCTGGTTTGCCATATTTTTTTCAAAATGGTGACTGTTCCAAAAATTAAAAAAGTTATGTATATAAGTTAATATAAGTCTTAGATAAAATGTTAAAGTATTAAAAAACGGGAAATATCTGTTCCTTTCATATAATATATAATGCTACCTGATTCTAGCGGCCATTTCCAGAAGGACAAAAGTAAGCAAACCGCACTGTGTTTAATCTATTTGAAAACATTTTTTTGGCGAAATGTACTGATGAACGTTGGGTGAGTTTCTGTTATTTCGTGTTCGATTTATGTTCTGGCAAAAAAGTTGTTACTTGTTCCTGATTATCACGAAAACTTTTCTTTCGCAAAGTTGTGATAAGTTACAAAGTTGGCGGTGGCCATAAATGTATTAGTCCTCAACTTCCAACTGACACTTCATTAAGGAGATGATTATCTTTTATTTATTCCAGGAAATTATTTCATCTTCTTCGAAGAGAACTTTTCAATTATTTTGCACTTTTTTGGGCTGTTCTACGATATTTTTAACAAAGTATATGTTTATTCATCGGGTATCCTAGTAAAAGTTGTCACAAAAACTACGTTAACTTTTTTTTTAATTTTTGTATACTGAAATATTTATCTTTTGTTTTATTTCCACCTTTACCGGTACCGGGATCGATACCAGGCGCTTCCAAAACTTTTTAAAAACAAAAAGATTTTGGATGCGCAACGATCTTACTACTTCTCACCGAGCTAAGCGTGCGCACTACTATCTTGTTGCTCCCCATTTAGACTATAAAAGGTGTAAAATTGACGTATAATTATTGATTCATATTTTGATATACTTTATTATGTATACATTCTAACATCCAATTTTAAAATATAAAAGTGTACAAAAAGGCTTAAAGGTCTTCAAAATAATTATATATTAGATATCTTTCTTGTTCCCAAGTCTAATTTGATATAATATTTCGAATATTTAAAAAAAATTCTTATTAAATTTTACATTGTGTAATTATAGATCATGATCATGTTTTTATAAATGTCGATAACCACCCCCATAACTTAAAGGGTTATTTAGTTTGTTTGGTCATATGGAACTGATGAATGAAGAGAGAATGGTAAGAAAGATATATGACGCAAGCAGGAGCGTGCACTGCATACAAGCAAAAAAGCTATGCATTACTAAAAATTCTGGGAAATAAAAATAAATTAAATTATCCTTATTTTATGAAAACCCTGTAAAATTCTTGCCTTTATTACCTGAATTAGCGTAATCTTGTTTATGGTATAATCCATGACTTTTGTCTAGCCGTGGGTTATACAGAAAAATTGCGAATCATTTATGAACATCATCATGTTGATGCTTGTGGGCAATTTGCCAGCACGCAAGTTCGTTATCCATTTAAGTTGTCTGTTCAATCTGTATGACAATCATACTGGACTAAATATTTTCTTACTGCACCTATATTGGCATCTTTACGTCTGCCAATTTTGTACATTTTTCTAACAAGTTATGCTTAATTCTGTTGTCTTCGAAAGTGATTAATCTAAAATGTTATTTAGTTTCATAACTTTAGTAACAAAAAATAGAGAAAAATGTTTTTTTTTGTCTACTGAAAAATTACTTTTTTTAGTTATCTTAGTTTTGATCAAGGTGTGCGATATATACAATTTATGGTCTTCAATTACAAGAGGTGCACACGCGGAGCAATGTTCTCTATAAGTTTGGATTAGATTGGGTGTGCATATAAAAATCGTTTGTCCAATTTTATGGACCGATGCTATTACATTTGTGCATTAGAAATAAGAAAAACATTACCTTACCAGTATAAGGGTAGGGCCTAGGTTTACCACATTACTAATACAGGTGTATTACGACGCGTAAATAAGTCAAGAGAACTAATCACAATTGTCAAGGAAAGGTGCATAATCGAACACATTCTCCACAATGAAAAATATGATATTTCTACAAACAAAATTTAAAAAAATATATATTTTACAATTCATTATACGGGGAAAGACAGAAGGTAGCAGAGATGTAGGTAGAAAGAGGTTATCTCGGATGTGTATCCTTAGAAAATGGTTCAATGTTCAAAATGTTGGTGATTTTACACAGCTTACGCAAGGTTAAATCAACGTACCTTCGACAGAAGGTGGCGCATGAAGAAGTCTTGTTAGAAAGGGATAATCTGAAAACTACGTGCGCTGATACCTTTTATATATTTCCATATTTGATTTGCACACTGCGAACAGACTAAAAGTTTTGTTTTGATGGTGTATTCCAACCAAGTCCAACGTCGTTGTGTCAACATGTTTGCATGGATAAAAGTTATAGATTATAATTTATTATCCGTCAAGCAAGAGAGTTTGCATTTGTTGGGATATTATTATATAAGTTAGATTATTTAATGAAATAAATGTATATCTGTTATGAGCTTCATATTTGTAAAGTTAGTAATGTATGTATATTTTTGAATACTGTTAATGAAACCTTTTAAATCCGTTGTCCGATAAAAAATGTAGATAATATTTTTAACTAAATCGAAAGCAGCGTACAGTACCGAGCAATAAAAGAATTTGCCTTTTTTAAAGTAATAAATTCACAATATTCTAAATTTAAATTGATAGAATTGTTCTGAAAATTTGAATAATTTTTCAAACATTTTTCTTGATACCTATACTTAGCAAGCATCATCGGTAACAGCATAACCTAAGTTTGTATCTACTGCATGCCATTGGACACAAGTATTGATGGCACCAGAAAAAGAGGACATCCGCAGAAGACTTAGCGCGACCAGGTAAACCAGATACTGAAAGATGGTGGAAGAGTGTGAATAAGGCGAGAATTGTGTCAGTACAGAAGAATGGGACGCTCTATCCTCTCTGCCTACCCTCGCGGAAAACGGCGTGATGGTAAGTTAGTTATATAGTTATATAAAACTTGATGTAGTGATCAAGACATTGGCCTAGTGATCTAGTGGTCGGGGGTTCATAAAGTGTGGTAACCCTAGGGATACAGTTGTAGCTGTATCGCAAATCTTTGATAGGATTCTTTTATCATATTTTCGAGTTGTTCACGTGGATCTTTAGGGAGCTTGGGTATCCTATCCTCCCTAACTGTTATCTGGATGAGAAGTTTTCTCTGTTCCTTAAAATGTATTATATAATATGATTCAATTAGTAGCACACAGTATCCTTTAATCTGACTCGAGCGCTTTCCGTTACTCGCACATTACACCACCCACCAGAGTTCCTCTACCGAATTAATTCGCTAAGCATTATGGAAAACCATTTCAGACTCCTTCAGCCCATTATCAAGAGGGTAGGTGATTTATGTAATGAAGATAAGATTCAACACAAGAATTTCTCGTATAAAATCATTGCGCATTTCGCTTTATTATTTCAATGAATACAACCATTAATTCATTAATCAATTCATTAAAAACTCAAATTAAGCTTTTTTATTTATGAATTTATTATTAGCACGGAGAAAATCATTATCATGATGATTGACTTATTTCATGAAATCGTTGACTCTCACCCATTCGGGGTGTTCATGATATTTTAAGTTTAAGTTAAGTTTATTATATTCCAACCCCTAGAGTCTACCACACTTGCAAAGTTACTGCCCTGTGTTACTTCGACCAGTGCAATACCTTTAATAATAATTAGATTCCAATTCCTAATATCTTTATTAATGTGATATAAAATGAATGGTTAACTATTTATAATTATATTAGAGAAATTTCATCCATCCACGCTATCTTGTATTCATACTTCACGATACAGGCTCTGTTTAAAAGTGAAATTGTAAAATTTTGTTCGGTTGATTTGCGTTCAAGCGCGTAATGCACGCGCGCCGTACAACCAGATTCGCGCTACTGCGAGACCATACGATGTGAACGTCGCGCATTTTCTTTAGATATTTTGATAACTTGACACCTCGATACCGATGGATGGACACCTCGTCTTTTCTCGTCTTCTCGTGTATTTACTCACTAAAATTTATGTATAAATTTGTCGCATATTTAGAAGGTTTCTCTCAGCCTCCATACAATTTCGCGAATAAAGCTCACGGCGTACGACATATGTTATGGTGCGCGTTCACCTGCAGGCTTACAGATGCGTAAACAATACAGAAATTGGCTTTGTATATTTTAATTTTTTGATTTTGTACCTACTTCACTAGGTAGATTCCGTTAGAAATACGACCTACCTTGCACCTTGCACCTTAACTTATTTTACCGTAGTTTGTCTTATTAAACTTTTCTGAAAAATGTATCCTGTAGTAAGTTTGGTAACCAGTATGATTCGTCAAATTGTTTAAAAGTGACGCCTATTCAAAAACTTTATAACTCTTTCTTCTGATTCTTCTGTCGGCACATATGGCTTTTAAATCACCACATTTTGACTCATATGAGCATGGTTGAGTACTGTGAGTTTTATTTGTAAACAATTTGAATTGTTTAAGATGTTTTTGTTTGGGTAAATGTCATATTTTAATCTGAAAACAGATTTAATATTAATTTAGCGAAGTTGATTTAAAACTGATTCATTAATGTTATTTCAGATGATCTGTTGATACTTTTAATTGAAGGTCTTGAATTGTTGAATGAAGAGAGAAATTCTCCGTCGAAGTCAATACGAGCCGTATAATCGTCGTCCTCCACATGGTGGCGGCGGGCGGGCGCGGGGGACGCCTATCGACGCGGCGTCCGTAGCCATGGCGACGTCGCCGGAACGAGTGGTCGGCGAGCGCCGGCAGAGGCAGCCGACCGGAAGAAATGATCTGTCACGGGAGATGAGGCGTCGCGGCGCAAATGATAAACAAGGATCAGGAGTGTGGACGTGTTTTTGATCATCCACGAAGATGAAAAATATTAAGCCGGTCGTAACCCAAAATTGACGCGAAAATTACGATATTTCTTGTACACTTATGAATCAATACCATTATTTTTTTATACGCATATTGTATAGTTTATTCTACAATATAAGTCATATTTTGGGGAGCACTTATAATATAAAACTGATCGAGATATCACGTAGGCTTTTATAGTTAAGATTATAAGGCACACGATCTTTTTAGCTATACTTTACGTAGACTTTAATAAATCTTCTATATTCTCAACATAACATGAGCATAATGGACACACATTTCTTGCTAACAGAGGTGTACACAACAGACAAGTAGAGAAAATATTACCATTCCAAAATGTAATTCAACCATAACACCAGACCAGACTCGTGTCTGGGTGTTATTAAAACTGAAATATTAATACTCGCTTTGCTTAGGCGGTTTGGTCATATGGAACGGATGAACAAGGATAGAATAGTAAGAAATACATATGACGCAAGTGCTGATGGCACCAGAAATAGAAGAGTTGGCACGGCCGGGTAAACCAGATAGTAGAAGATGGTACTGTTAGAAGCCTTAATAATCGACGAACTTGTATGAAAATATATATGAATGTGAATAAAGCGAAAATTGTGTGTCAAGACAGAAGAGTGTGACGCTCTATCCTCTCTGCATACCCTCGCAGAAACGGTGCGATAGTCAGTTAGTAATTTTCGATGCTTTTTTCTCAATTATATTTTATTCATTTATATAGAACAGTCCTGTTTTACGTTTATTAAATCGCTTCTACAACATTTGTATTTCTAAGATGTTAATCTATTTTCGAAAATTTTTCACACGTAGACAAACTTCCTTTTGAACGCCTTCCTTAAATCTATCAGGAATATTTCAGCAGTCATATAATATGTTAAACTATTTTTAACTACCATAACATGCTCACTCACACATATACAAACTTATTTTTTACTATTTTATTATTATTTTTAAAATTTTCTAATACTTTTAAATTAAATTTTACGATTATATTACATGGGCAATATAGTTAATTCTTTTACCTGTTAATATTGCTTAATAAAATAATTTTATTGGATCTTACAAATATAACGCTGCAAGAATAGTAAATAAAAAATGATTATTCTTAATAATATAATATAATAATTTCTTAATAATAATTTATATTTATTGTGAGAATGGTGTTCTCGCATTTATACCCATCGTTTAAAATGCGTAATCGATCGAGTCTGAACGAACATTATATTTTTACTTTAATTATTATTTAAGTTATATTTCCGCAATGGCCGCCTCTGTACTGAGCCGGGGGCGGGGGTGAGCCCTACGGCTTCTATATGCAAATATTATTTAAACAACAAAGAATAATAAACAGAAATGGTCCACAGGCTGGCTCTCTTATTCAGATTGAACTTCCGATTAAATATATTTTTTAAAACGACAATAAAAATGTAAACGATAGTAATATGATGTATTTACGTAAGCGTGGCATGTCCGTGTCGTGACAGGTATTTTGTATTACGATATGTTTTTATTTGTTGACTAATTCAAATAACGGTCTCCCTCGTCGATACGGAAATTGCCAATTGAATAGTAAATGTTGATTACTTTGTAGCAAAGAACACTTTGACTCAACAATATGTGGAAAATCGTGGATTCACTAAATATTTTTGATAGAGGTAAGTAAGAATTTTAGAGGTCCCCATTTTATTTAGTCACCCTTTCCTCGCATCTGCTGTTTTCTCGTCCCATCTGATGCAGTCATCGAGTTCGGTTTGCCCATGTATCTTCTCATTTGTTACAGTCATCGAGTTTTCGGTTTTCGCGGTATCATTATTTTGGTCTAATCGATATTTATGCATAAAGCCACTTTGTTGCAAGCGAAGTTTAGTTGAAATAACAAATATTGTAGTGGTCATCTACATTTATTTTGCAAACATCTCGCATTAATTATTAAAGAACATTTATCCTTATTTTTAGTTTCACGAAAATCTACCTTTTTAGCCGATAAATGTAGACTTTTTGTTCAATTCGTAGGTAGTTTCAATAATATTTGATATTTAGTCAGCCGAGGTTACGGCTAAATTTCAAATATTAATGGAGTAAGCTCTTCCGATCATCAATTAGATCATAATTGACGGCTGTCGGCGCCAGTAATCTAATGAAGAAGCCAATTATTGAAGGGTGTCGTCTCTGGAGACAATAACCGGGAGGGGGGAGGGGATGTGTAATATCTGGGAGCCTTTCTATATAACATTAATCATATTATTTCGAATATTCCATTAGTCATTTTTATCAGAATATAGCAAAAAATAATAACTGTTCGTTTGCCTCCTTCTCCAACCTCTCCCCTGATTTCTGCCACGTCGGCCATTTTATACACCTTTTCTTCTCCACTTCAAGTTCTTCTTCACCTACCTCAGTTCACTATTTTAATTTTCTCAGTGTTCTTTGCCTTTCTTTATAACACTCTATATTGATATTAATCACTAAAGTCTATTCTATTACCATCTCTACTCTTTCTATACTATAGGTAGACAATTATTCTTAAAATTTAGCGTTATCTTAGTGGCACCGAAAGTGCGTTTACAATTTATTGCAATCATATTTCTTCTGTATCTTTCCAATATGATAGTGGATAAGGAGGGATGGTGAAATGAAGAATCTATGAAATAGGACGAAATATCTACAATATTTATCTTTATACATACGGAGAAAGAGAACAATTATGTTAACATGCTGATTATTGTTTAGCGGTGATTGAAAGTAAACTAATGCCCTTTCCCTTCTGCCCATTGCTTAGACCTTCGTTAGTCACAGGGACAGAGTGGACCTGTTTTCATGAGTTCAGTCTTGATATGGTCGCGTCGCGCAGCGACCAGTTAAATGCTGTTTTTTTTTCAATTCAAATTGTATCATCAAACAGCAGGGGAGGATATTGCTTTCTGTACGACTACCGATCATGCAGGCCTATCGGTTTACTGACCCATGGCTCGTCGGTTCTGTTTTTGACCGGAAAATTTTATGCATGTAGGTATGTGCAGGTGATCACTTTAATATATGGCTTACTTGCGGTAAAACTGTTCTGCATATTGATAATTATAATATATATATGTATTTAATATAGTTGGAATAAAAAAACATGTGATGGGGAGCAATAATTGTTTTATGTTAAATAAAGAACTAGAGAAATCTATGAACTAATATTCGTTTGAAATCTTCGACTAATGTACGACTGTGATATTTGAAATTCGAGCGGAAAATGACGTGGAGATAACGTTACCAACTTTTATATAATATTCGGATTACTTTTCGAGGAACAAATCTTGTTCTTGACATTTGATAGGACGATAATAAAGTTATAAGAAATCAAATTATCGTCATTTCTTGTGATTCTTTTTATTTCTGTGTTTGCTTTAATATCACAATTTTTGTAATTTGTTTTTCAAACTATCATAACTTAGGAAATAATTATATTATACCCATAACTAAACTTATTAAAAATATTATTTTTTTTAATTCGAAATATTTTCAGAACGTCTCGTATTATATTAATTTTAAATATGCTCGGCAGCGAGAAACAGCACAGGAATTAAAAAAAATAATAATAATATAATATCTATACTTAAAATGATGAAAACCTATATAGTAGGGTACAGATGGGAATATTGACAATTAACGAGAGGGAGAGATCGATTGAAACATGTGCTGCTGGAAAAGGATGTAAACATAAGCTGGACTGAAAAAGTTCTGAGGACAGTGCAACAAAAGTGATCCATAATAGATTCCATCGAACATTGAAGGTGATAATGGATAGGACTCGTTCGTGGACACAAAGCATACCTCAGAAATGTAGGTGAGGGAAACAGACAGGAAAGTCCAGACAAAAATACATTCACCAAATTATGAGCAAGGCACGCTCAACATGATTTCTGGATGATGTCCAGGACAGAGTGGCGAGCGGTGCTCCGATAAAAACATGGTAGCGGCGCAATGCCATATCCACTCACTTCTCTCGCGGCCAGCTTCCAGAACAGTTCACCGTCACCGACGCTTCTCGTCCTTACTGCTCATACCTTACATGTTATTGTGCATCTAACCGCAACTCAACTGTAAGTTTTCTATCTTATTTCTTTACTTGCTTCAGTATCAGTACATTCCACGCACACCTCAATTTCTCAACATTTTGTTATTATAGATCTTGATCTTGTTTTATATAAATGTCGATATCCACCCCCATAATTCAAGATCTTTCTTATTTGGGGGTGCATAACTCTATTGTCGTGTTATGTTGTCGAATGTATATATATATAAATAAAATAATAAATATCTACACACACATTCCGTGATATCTTCCTCATCCGAACATAGTACAGAGCAACTACGCATCGAACCTTCTGATCGACATACATAACAAAATAACTTTTCTCACACTCTTTACCTGTAACTGGTGACATGCACTTTTATACTCTATAGTGTTAATCCCGTCATTCGTGTATAATGCTCATTATATAATAATTATTTCATTGCGGTTAAACACCCATAATTGGGTAATCCCTATAGTTCTTTAATATACACATGTACTTATAATAAAGGGTATTTTTTTAGAGGTTGATTTTCGAATTGGCAACACTTTTTCCAGCGACAGCCAATTTGAAAAGCTGTGGTTTCAACAAGACGGAGAAATATGCCACACAGCGCGCACCACAATCAATTTATTGAAGGAAACATTCAATGTGCACATAGTTTCGCGTAATGAACCCGTGAATTGGCCTCCAAGATCGTGTGATTTAACACCTTTGGATTATTTTCTGTGGGGATATGTGAAGTCACTAATCTACACCGATACACCAAAGACGATAGACGACTTGGAAGCCAACATTCGTCGCGTTATTGCCGATATACGTCCCCAGCTGCTCTAAAAAGCGATCGAAAATTGGACTACCAGATTGCGCTTTATTACTAGTCGCGGCGCCCATATGCGCGAAATCATATTTAAACACTAATAGCATAAAATTATCTTTCCAATAAAGACAATACCATGGCCATTACCACGATTTTTTTTAAATTTTATAGTTCTGTACCTCTAAAAAAAACACCCTGCCGTTTCTCGCGGACAAACGCTCAACGAGTTAATTGACAATTATATACATTTAGATTAATGATTATTCGACCGATATTACAACTGGGATTGTGTTCGATTGTAACGTTGATAAAAAGTATAGTATAAAAATAATAATTTTGCAATGCATATTTCTAAAAGTATATTTACGATCGATTTATAAATCTGATTTCATTTTTTATGTTTGAAAGTTTATCTGAAAAAACGTTCTTCACAGGATATGTTGCTTTTTAAGAATCATTATTATTATAAATACAAAAAACAAATATTTTAGAATATCATCCGAGCTGCCACTGGGAATACTTATGCTTTTTATGAATATACCTATCTGTTAATCTCATATGATCTTCTGTCCTTGTATTAGTAACCTAGGATGTTTCTTATCTTAATATATGATACTCTTATGAGGGGTTAATGCATAATTTCGTAGCGAACTTGTTCTATTTTAAGGCAAGATTGCTTTGGAAAGATTTTTTTACATTTAGTATAGTACTGTTTTATTGCATAAGCCTTGATTCTTTCAATTTGTAAAAAGTTTGTGATAGTTGTTGGCTAAAGAAAATGAAACAACAAACAAGCAACGAATATTTCTGACATATTTTTTACTTTTGAAATTAGCAAAATTAACTTTGTTTTATTAACCACTTATTGAGTTTAAATACATCTACCGATTTAAAAAAAAACATTTTCTTCTTCGGGATGTCAATACTAACTAAAAACATATATTATTGTCTCTTTATCGGAATCTATTTTTAAAAAAACAACAATTATTTAAAAAATAAATTTAATACCTAACTCAAATTGTTACTTAATACAAATTTACTCGAATAATTTTAATGAAAAAATTTTAGAACGGGACTCGTAGTTAAATTTAGTTGGTTGTTTATAATTTTTTGATTAGTTTTACACACTTTATTTATCTCCAACGATTCCAAATTATTTAATTTGTGACCAATACCGTTTATTTTATATAAGATTAAAGGAGCATTTGAGATGTTTGAACATTAGTGGGTTTTCAGAATTTTCTAATCATTTGATAAAAAATGGTCATGGTTTTGATAAAAAATTGGGATTGTCAATTTTGCATATAAACGGTGTTGGTCACAAATTAAACCGCTGCTGATTTTGTCACCTCCAAGCGTTCAATCGAATTGCACAGAATGTAGGTATTCAATCGTAGATAATACAGGAGAATACAAAACGCTACGATCTTATGCATCAACCTAATAATTGGGAGGTATTATGTCACAGTTATTAAATCTTATGTATGATTCATTGTTATTTTTAGTCAAATACGTAAATGTGTTTTTTAGATTTACCGATGTAGCTGTTAACTATAAACTAGCATTAAACCGCGCCACGCTTGCCTACGTCTTATATTCTGGTGTATTATTTAACACGAGTTGATCACTCCTGAGTGTAATTAGATCATGGCCGCATTAACTCTGTTTAACCCACAATACCTTTCAGAAACGTCGAGCACTCCTCCCTAACTAATTTGTCAAAACCCGCGCAAACAAACATCAAAAGCCTTTTAAAACTGCCTCTCCTGACATTTCCCGCAGTCTCATTTACCACCGGGGCTATAGGTACCTCATACAGTGGCGTGCACTAAACCTAGACTTAGGTTATGGTGTTAATAATGATATTATTCGAGTGCAATGGGCCACAATGCCACTACAATCTGTATTCAACTGAGCTAGAGTCGCTTAATCCAGCAAAAGTACGAGGTATTCTTCGTTCTTGAATTATTATTATTTTTACAACATACCTAATACTAGATAAATTCTTATCCTTGATACTTAAAGAAGGAACAAAATTATTATCATGTAGATATACGAGTAATATAATATTATACTAAAAAACGCACGCCTATTCTCAACTATAAAATTAATACCAGTTTTATGAATTCCTAAATCTAATATTATTCTCCCACCTTTGTTTAAATGTAAATTGAAGTTTACGCGTTTTAGAAAAAATGGATTTACAAAAATCTGAATGTCCCACTTGTATTTCAGGCAAAAACAAATCACGGGAGAACCACATTTGAAATGACTGAAAGGGAGGGACCAATCAAATGAATTTCGGATAAATTTATGCAGCGCAGTTGAAAGTCCTCTATGCGTGTTGGGAAGGTGCAAATCATATTGAATGCAGATATACTTTGCATTTAGATAAATGCGACAGATTTGGGAAAATATTACGCGAAACCTTTACGCTGAGCTTCGGGCTTTGTTCGCTATTTCTAACTCCTTCCGTTTTACGATTCTAGTTAACACATGAACGAATACGTTTGTCAGATGTTATCGTAAATGTATTTATTTCGCGTTACGGCACGTTAAGCGTGAGCAATACGTACGAATTGCTGTTCACGAATTTAAAAAAGGCTTGTTAAGCCCTTACCAAATTTAATGAAAATATGCAAATAAAAAATACTTTCGTTTCCCAAAAATAGTTAAAAATGTTAATAAAATCTTAAAATGTTAACAAGATATTTATTTAACCTAACCTAACCCAACTAAATGTTTACAAACGTAATCTCTCAGATACTGTGGTAATTCTACTTCCCACTCGCTAAAATTTTGTTCCTTTTACTCATTTTCCCATTCCAACGCGTCACCATATGGAATTCTGTAACACCGCTTCTATTCAGTGCTGTTTTTGGTGAACATTTACTAAATTTGGTACCTTACAAATATTTTTGAAATCCTAACTTTTTTGGAGTTCAGTACTAGGGGTTCAGAGTTTAAACTGGTAATCATTTCATTTTATCCCTTTAAAAAATTCGTAACTCGGTCAATATTGATGCTAGAGAAAAATTAAAAAATGAGAAATATCATTTCGTTTTACACATACTGACGAAAGCTACCTGATGGAGTAGTATATCGTAGAGTGAACGCTCCTAGTGCAGAGAACATTCGAACATTAATAGCGACGTCCAGTCGACATTTTTTAAGAAGCGACAAAATAAGAAGATAAATATTCCGTTGACAAATAATATTAATAGTCTCCATTTGCGTAAATGGGTCAGACAGATTTTTGTTTACTCTGCAGATGAATTAAGGGTGTTGTATTTTCTCACCCTCCCTCTGGAGAAGAGCCACCCTTCTATTTCCGGGTAATTGTTTTGTCCAAAGCCTTCGGAGACCCTTCCGGCTTTATTTAGACATCACGTAAAGAAAACAACCCCGTAACACTGGTTATACCTGCGTTCTCTGTGAAACAACGTCCATTGAGTGTCCAGAGATGTATGTGATAACGTATTTAAATGTAATATTTTTAACTATTCAAATGATTTTCAGGCTTAAATTTTTCGTTCGTCATTTAAGTTATGATCGTTAAAATCAATTATTATTATTTTTTTTTTATTCAGAAAGGTTTTGCTTATGTATACGTACCTAGGTATGATGTAAATATGCATTGAACTTTTTTTTACAACATATTATCAACAGGTCATTAATTAGCATAATATTATAGATAGTCCTATAAAGACATACGCAGTATTAAAATACAATACAAAGATATAAATGTTTGACAATTTTGATGATTAAAATGTTAAGAAAGTACGAGTATGGCGACAGTTAGGAATACAGTTAAAAAAAATGAAGTTTTCTAAGTTGATAAATGAGAAGAATAAACAAGATATTAAAACTACTGAACAGGTAAAAAGCGCTCGGGTTCCAAGGTCAACGATGCCAGAACACGTGATTGCGACAGTCCTCCGCGTTCGAAAGCGAATAGTGTGAACCCGGCTATGGTATGGTAAACATGTAATACACGCTTGAACGACTTATCAACCGTGCACAATTAAATTTCGCTTTTAAAATAACCCTGTGTCATGAAGAACGAGATCTCGTTATTGTAATTAAACTTTGTGAGCAGGGGAGGCAAATAGTATTATAGTTGAAGTTCTCAGTGATCAGATAGGGATGTTATATATATTTGTGAAAGAATTGAGAGGGTTCCTAGCACATCAAGTATTTCGTCCTTAAGATAATATAAGGGTAGGACAATAAACAATTTATGTGTAACGCGCCCTTGAGGTGATTTTTTTTACGAAAATGGCGTTATAAAAATTATCCAATAATATTATTATTTTTCAAATATTTTTAAATAATTTATTTATATTTCATTAGGTATATAATATATTATAATAAAATCATTATTTTACTCCTTAAAGTTGTATTATACTAATCACCCAAATAAGAAAAAATGTCAAAATTATTAAACTAGGTTCTTAACCCATTTTAGGAATTCTTCAGCTTAAGCTTCCATTTTAAATAATGAAATAATCATAAAGCTAAATGATATGTTCCCGAGGATTGTTAGTTATCACTCATCATATAACGTTTTGTTAAATTAAATACAATTAAAAAAATTTCAGCATTACACTTTGTTGGACATACTAAGTTTATATTATTAAATCGTTTATATTATTAAAATAGTCGGTAGTTGTAAAAAATACGTATGCAAAATTCAATTCACAATAGATAAAATAAATATTCAGCTGTAGAATCCAAAATCAAATTCTATTTTTGTGATTTCTAAAAGTAGAAATAAGGTAGTTCGTTCTTCTATTTGAAAAATGTACCCTCAGAACAAAAAGGTCCACCAAATTTGTATTTCAAAGAAAATTGATACTTTATACCGATGTAATATGCAAGCTTACTTTAACATTCGCCTACAAAAATAAAACAATGGACACGAAGCTGGGATTTTGTTTATATGCGACATGGGGATGCACCTGGCAATGCAACCCCATATCACCACCCTTCTACTAGCCCCCTGCACCACATTACCAGCCTCCACATCTCCCGGACCCATCTGAACCACCATATATATATACATATATATATATAAATATAGTGCGATGAAGATTTTTAAAGAAATGCCAGAAAACATAAGAAAGGAGGAGAAACTGAATAAATTTAAAGTGAAACTGACCAGATATGTAAAAGAAAAGTTTTAGTAAAAAAAACGACTTTAATCTTGTTTATATTAGAGTATATATAGAAGTACTTATGTATGCATTATGTTAAGAATTAAATAAATCTACAAATATTATATAATATTTTCCTATCTACATGTTTATAAATTGTGCAAACTGCATCATATGTTACAATTTCTAAACAAGAAATTAAATTGAAAAAATAACATGTCTCAAAATAGTATTATGGAGTTTAGAAAATCTTGCAAACGGCAGCGGATAAAATTTTTTAAAATCTCATGGGAACCAGAAAAAATTGTAATGTTAATTCCAATGTTTGGAAAATCACTCTTATAATTTAAACTTATTCTGTTTAATTTTAGTTAACTCGTGTTAGTAAAGTGATATTTGAATGTTCCTTGACTAGGGCGAGTATCCCCGGGGAAGGAGCCTGGAAGCACGTGCCTTCGCCTGATTGGTGTAATGGAAATTTGTTGCGTCTCTTAAGTAATTGTTTACAATTCCCAGTGTGATTTTTTTTTTAATATTCAACAAATACTGACTTTAAATGTTTTATATTTACTAAATATGCTCGTAAAGGTGAACTGAATTGAACGTCGGATTTAAATTGGAAATAAAACGATGTTTTTATTGACTTTGTGATTGGATTTTTATTGAGTATTAAAGCGCCGACTAAATATTAAAAGTTATATCAAACAAATGGACATCTCGGCTTCGGCTGCAAATCTTGGTTCTTTTCATATTATTTTCCATTGCCATTTCACACAATCTTTAATCAATTTCATCGATAACACGTCGTTTTTGAGGTCGTCAACTGTTTGTGGATTACTGGCATATTGACCTTGGATTTCAGATAATCCTACGTAAAGAAGTATTAAATCACAAGATCTTGCTGGCTAATTGATGTCGGCATTCCGAGAAATTATGAAAACTAGAAATTGTTAGTGCTGCAAATCAACTGTTGCTCGCGTTATATGGCGGGTGGCGCTGTCCTGCTAGAACCACATTTGTTCAAGGTCCATATCGTCCAGTTGGTGCTAAAAAAACTCCATTATCGTGTTACGGTAACAATCGCCATTTACATTTATCGCATTTCCAGCCTCGCTTTCAATGAAAAATGGGCTTATCACGCCGCCTGCTCAAAATCCACACCACACAGTGAATAATTCGGGGTGCATTTGCTTCTCATAAATCACGCAAGAATATTCTGAGCCCCAAATGTGACAATTTTGTTTGTTTGTTTACGAAACCGTCGAGTTAAAATTGTGTCTCATCGCTGAAGATGAGACACAATTTTTTACTATCAAATTGAGAGTTCGCTTCATGATGCTCTACAAACCAACCGATCAGCAAGTTAATTTAGGTCGAATTTTCTAATCGGATAAATCATATAGATTATAACTATTCAAGTATCAAAATTATCAACCGCAAAACAAAAAAATTAAGCGATATTTAAATCCGGCGTTCACATTGGACCACCCTTTGATTCGGAATTATTTGTATCAAAAGTGGTTAATGGTTGCCTCAGTACGAGTAAATTCCAATGTGGCTGGCTAATTGAAAATACTACCATGAGTAATCCTACCATTCTTCTCTCTCTCGGTGATGTACTCATGACTAAGCATCGTGATCCTGTATTCTGATTCCTCATTCTTCACGATCTTGGGCCTTGTATAGCGAGGCTTTGGTTATGTCTCTGACTTGGTTCCTCTCGCCCTCCGCCCTGGTACGTTCCTTGTAATCATCAATATCTTCAGACTGCTTTCATCTCTTGTAGTAACATGTCAAAGTACAAAAGAATTGTATTCCTGCGTGTGGCGGAGTTCCTGAGGAATGGATCCCTACTACCAGTCATTTAGTATTGTAGTTCACTTGTATATCTGTACGAGGATATCACCCTCATCCTCAGTCAGGTTGCCATGATGTTTTTACAGAAAAAACTATAATCTTCTGAAGATAAGTTTCCGTATTATTTTGATCATAAATACAAATTTAAAACGTAGATACTGATCGCACATTTTAGATCTAGGCGCGCCATTTGTACATGCACGGACAACGGCATTGACATCCATCATTATCACAATCAATCAACTAACATGTTAAGAGATTTAGAACATTTTCGTTCCAAAATGTTTGTATAAAGGTATAGTATTATAGTAAGGTTTCAATTGTATTAATTGCATGATAAACCAGTAAGAAAATTAATAAATAATCATAGATTTTTCGTGATATATGTATCTCTTTATCCTTTCAATATCGCTACAATACGTGGTAAGTGTTCATACTTAATTTATAATACACGATCGATTAAATACTCCAGTTCATAAAAATGAATTTTTATTTCAGTTATTACTATCGATACGCGGTGCTTAAAAGTCGAAATAATATCTAAACAAATATCGACAGATAACACAGATATCGCATAGAGATGAAGCTATTTTTATTATATTTAATGAAAAGATATGGAAGTATGTGTAATTATAGGGCTTACGACCTGTCTTTGGCTGGCTTAAGTGATCACTTTATATAAATACAACGTTCACCATTCTCACCCATTAATTAATCTCCATATCTATCAAATTTTTGGAAGTTGTATATATGTTATTAGGTGGAAACACAACTACACTATATAGCTTCGTCTCTATGAGATATCTATTATTTGTTTAATAACAGTCTTTAATACTTTTGTAGGTAAAATTTCAGTAATTGTGTATTCTAAGACTTATTCAAATATTGAAATAATATCTAGCTGACCGGCTTCTTAGAACGCTTTTAATAGTTAATTCGTTCTCGAACACTCCGGCGTCATTATCTATACTAGTTTACAAATGTGAAGCACTATTTTAGACTCAGGATTATCTGCACATGTGCGAGTTAATAATTTATGTTAATCTATGAAATTTATTGCACGGTTTGATTTTAAAGACTTGTGGCATATTCTGTGGTATATGAACTAGCACACAGTAGCGTAACTACGCCAATGCCGGTAAGGTAGTTCATAAGCCACACACGATTAACACTAACATCGGAACTGCTCCTTTTCATAATCCTTTCTAATGCTTCATTAACGAAGTTTGATAGAACTTAACTTTGCGATTTGATTAAAATAATTGCGTTGACCGATTTATTATAGATCATAAATTCTCTAAAACATTACCAACACGTATTTTTCATATAAAAAATATTTAATCAACCATAGAATGTTCTTGCACCAGATTTCGGCATTGAAGGCAGATAAAAAGTTTTTTAATATGGGAGATAATAGCCTTCTATAAATCTACACTTGTTCTTTCCACGTAGAAAGTTAGTGGAGTGGAGTGTGCGCTTTAAGGGTTTGAGTTTGAGAAGACTACAACAATATATAATACGCTTTATATTTGATAGCATAGTTGTGTAATGTCTCCACGGCTGTTCAACTTGTATATTGATAATTGTATGAAAGAACTGATATGTAGGAGCGAAACTGGGCGATTTGATTGTAGAAATTATAACTAAATCGGAATCCCTTGAATATTGGGAATGAACCGCTAGTATATTTATAATATTAAAATAAATATCGGTCACATTCAATTTGTTTTTAAAACCTATGTTGATAAAATATTACTTATTAATATGAACCACGACGTGTTTGCGTTAAATATTAAAATATATATATATATTTATTAATTGTAAAGGTTATTTAGGTACTCTAATAAAAGGTTTAAGGACAGAATGAAAATATTATTGAAATATAACTACGAGTTTATATTATTATATTAATCTATATTAAAGTGTGGTTTTACTAATTTGTATAATTTTAAAATAAATAATGATTTAACAAGAAAATACGACGAAAAGGAAAGAACAGAGTTTCATTTTTCACAACCGGTTTACTAGAACGCGTCACGCACTCCAGTCGCTACCACTGGTGACGAGACTGACTGGTGTATACAAGGGCAGGAACATAACCAGCGGTATATATCGAAGACGTAATAACTTCCATGTCATTAGTTTAAGTTGTGTTCGATTTTTTTGTAGCTATGGGCAAAGAAGTTCCACTTCTATGCGAAGACCGTCGTCACAGCTTTAACTTTAATATATCGAATATTCGCTTTTGTTGAAAGTGTTGAGCCAATTAGGGTTGAGTGTCACATCCCTGTCGGCGGTGGTAGGCGTTGAGACGTGTGACGACTCTGCGAGAGCCTCTTATCGAAGCCTTCCACGTCGGGCGCCACGGCCGCTCACAAGGAAATAACTAACGTAATTGTGTGTAAAGGGGATTTATTTCCTCCAGTGGGCGGCCATTACATTATGTGGGCCGAGCTTAGCGCCGGGGCGGGAAACAACTTGAAAGCTGACACGAACAACACTTTCAATATTTTGTAAATATGTTTTAATTCTCACCTACAATTATGTCGTATTGCTCAGGGGTAGGATATTTATTTTATGAATGCATATTTACGATCATAATCTACAAACGATAATATTTATAGTTTTTTTACTACCTCGATACAATTCGACAGTTCGTTCTGAAACTGCTCGGTGTATTACAGGTTATTTTTTATTAATTATTAAATATATCTAATAAAAAGGATTTGCTTCAAACATTGAAAATGTGAATACTTACTTTGGTTAGTTTTTGGAGGTAAATAATTTAACAATCCAAATTTATCGTCAAGATAAATATATTCAATGGATAAAGTCACCTGTTATTATTAGGTTTGTTTTTGATCATTTTTTCGCAAAGATGCGGCTCTATTTCAGTAGTAACGGCTTCGATGATAGTTTTGAGAGCGTGAATTGATTGTGAATTACTTTTGAAAATAGCAAAATTAACTTTGTGGTTAAAATACATTATTTTTATTTGTTAACTTTGTTTTATTAACCACTTAAAACCGGTAGATGTATTTAAACTCAATAAGTGGTTAATAAAACAAAATTAATAAATAAAAATAATGATTGTGAATTTGATTCAAAAATAAAAAATGGCGGCAAACCTCATAATTTTAGTAGCCAGTCAGTATCGATTAGCGAGTGTTTCGCCATTCGTGTAGCATGTGGCTATACCATATTTTTGAAAGTAGAGGTCTACTATATTCGTACTCTCCAGCGCAGGCCGCAAAAATCAAAATGTTTCTACAGTACACTCCATTGACTGAAATTTCGATAATCTCTTGTTGAAACACCCGTTATTATATTGTAATATTTCTTATTGATTATTTATCCGTGGGATAGTCGTTAATCAGAACATAACGAATTGTGTTAAATTGTGTAATTTAAACTACAATATTGTATTGTATAATGATGAATCCTTTTTGGATTAGTTTAAAAATTTCTCTCTCTTATTAATAATATTTTTTTATCGCTAATTGAATGATATCATAATACAATCGCCTCAGACCGTTTCCTTTACGAATTTCCACACAATTGAGCCGATAGATTTGCGGTTTCCTTTACTTTACCGAATTACTTTCAGAATAGTTGGCTAAGGTGATATTTACGAGGAGGCCACGACAGTAAAAGGTTCAGATTGCCGAAGGGTGTAGAGCGGTCGCTGCTCCGGGATCCGAGAGTTGAACCGCTCTAAAGATTCATACCTTTATTTATTACCGGAAAAGAAAGAGCGATCGCCGTAAAAAACAATTGGTTTTGGAAAGCCAACACTTGAGCTTTGTATTAAATTTTATTTCGTGTTTTATCGTCTAAAACATTGTCGTTAATACTACGCGAATTGTTCGAAAGATTTATAGCTTCCTGCGTGTGTGTGTATATATATATATATATATTAAGAAATACAACGAATCTTTTGTACGTATAGACGAGTGTATATGCGTAAAAAGATTAATAGCTTCATAGTCAAATGTAGGATTCACAATTCCTAAAACCACCAACAATTACGGGTCGAGGACACTCAATGTATTGTTTCCAAGTTGAATTGTGCACCTATATGCAAGCTCAAAAGTTTGCGAAAATAAAGAATTGCCTTGTAAATAATATAATAAATGGTACGGCTTACATACTTATTCATTTAATGAAAAGATATGTGTGTTGTGAAGTTGTCATTTCTAAACATAGTACTGTGGAAATTTAAATGCAAGTTAAATTAGGTAATCAATTAGAAAGATATACACAGAAAATTTTTATATCGAAAAAATATTTTTTTGGTTTCTACCGGTATTCGGATTCGGGAATTTGTATTGTGAAAGGGTGTCCAGCGAAAAAATTTCATGATTAAATTGGTATTGCTCGTAAAGCATCAGGTTGAGGTAAGTGGTATTGTTCGACGTGTGTGATTTGCTGATTTGCCAGTCGCAATAAGTCACTGGCCGGAAGCGAACCACGCGTTCGTGGTTGAGCAATATTTAAAGTGCGGTGATTCATTGGTTCGTGCACGTCGCGTTTTTTGTACTCACTTTAATATTCGACGAGTAAGTGATGGGCCGAACACGCAACTTATCCGGTGTTGGGTTCAAAAGTTCAGACAAGAAGGGACAATGGTTAACCAAACTCCTCCGGGACCATTAACGTCAGCCGCGACGCCAAAACATGTGGCTCAAGTTCGATGTAAAATTATGCGCATTCCACGTAAATCGATAAGGAAGATTGATGAAAATGACTCTTATTTACGTGAAACCTTATCGAGAACGATGCTGGAACGTTTTGGAACAGCACGAACGCTTAGAAACATATTTTTTACTGACGTTGCAGATTTTCATATCGATGGCTATGTTAATAAACCGAACATGAGATACTGGTGCTCCGACAACCCAAGGGAACGCCATCAAAAAAGTTTGCATTGTTCAAAAACGATAGTGTGGTGTGCAATTTCTGCCCGAGGGATGAGCGTGGATGGGGCGAGGCAATTTTTTTTATAATTACATTAAAAGATTAGATTTTGGTTGATTAGAAAATTTAATTTATAGAAATATTAATACTAACTTAATAAATTTATCAGGAGTTATTCAAAAGTTTCATATAAATTGTATTTAATAATTTTTGTTGTTTGGGTATTTATTTCAATAATTTTTATAATTATAATTTACTTAAATAACTTATATAGAGTATAATATTGAAGATGATTTTCCAATGAAAATGTAATGTTTTTGTTAAACTATATAAACAGAGATATTAAAGTCATTCCAACATGATGCATCAGCGTGTATTGTGTCAGGCGCTTGTTGCTTTATACAGGTCTTGCACTTCAAATTCAATAATTTGCAAATCAAATTCAAGCGTTTTTGAATTACTTCAGTTATTTTTTGATAATTTCTTCGGAGAATATTTCAAAAATTGAAGAATGATAATATTCATAAAATGTGACAACGTAAGCCTCCAGAACTACGTGATCTTATTGGTCATACTATGTAGTTTTTTTACCACCATATTCTCTAATGAGAGCAGCTTGTTGGTCTAATTGTTAAGACGCTGGCCTAGTGATCTAGTTGTCAGTCGCGTCTTGTTCCAGGAGACCGTCAAGTTAGTCCTAGTTTCATAGTACAAACGTTTAGTTTAGTTTGAAAATAGTAAGAATTTTAATATGACGTGTATTCCGTGTACGCATCTCTATTTAAAAATAAATAAATTTAATGATAAACCCCGTCTAAGATGTTTTTTCTAAAATCATATTACATGCGTGAAATGTGCCGATTCTGCAAATCACGGGGTCACTCCTGTAACTCAAATATAAAACAAATACAAAATCGGATTTGGAAGAAATGATAAAAAAAATTGGCTTATCGATAATAACCTGTCTTACCAGTGAATTGTTTAAACTGTGACTGATTAATTATTATGTTTTGATTATATTAAATGTAATAAAATTGATATAAATGTACCTTCATACAAACGTTTAGCAAGACGTTTTGTGGGTCTAGTTTGAATTAAAAAATATAAATAAAAAGAAGAATATAAAAAAAAGTGCGTTTTCTAGATTTAATACGTATATGACGTTACCATCGGCTGGTGATTTTTGTATTTACAATATTTTTTATTTTTAAAGCTTTAGAACAATGTTATTTACAAAAGTTTGAATTTGAAATGCAAAACCTTATCCAGAGCTGCTTCTACAGTTTAGTGGACTGATTATATATCATTTATTATTTTTACGGAGAACACATTAATATTGTGAAGTTGCAGTTTTTCAGAACATAGTTCTGTGCTATTTCTAATACAAATTATATTAATCAACTAGAAAGATGTACAGAAAAAATGTATTTATCGAAAAATTAGTTTTACGGGATCTAAAGGATCCTATCCGGAATATAAAGTTGATTGCATTTCAAAATGGAATAACAAATATGTATATTTAAAAGAGCTAAGAATATATATATAAGATCAAAAATTTGTCTTGAACCTACTTGGTTGATATGGCGAAACTGGATAACGAATTTCCTCGGACAGGAAAAGGTCCAGGTTCGAATCCCGGTAGCAACTAAAATATTTTTCGATAAATACATTTTTCCTGTGTATCTTTTTAGTTGATTAATTTAATTAGATTATATTATTAACGCAATTGTTTTCTTTTTATCGAACTGGACGCATAACAAATCCGCACAAAAATTATACTTTTAAAAGTCTTCAAAGTGAAATTTTAAATAAGAAATCGCAAAAATGAACATGGAACATACCGGATTTTTCTTTTTAAAATCTTCTCGAAAATGATGAACTTTCGTATAATTATTTGTATACATTTAACATTATGTCTAATCCTTTTATAGAAGAATTTAACAAAATGATTATTATTTTGCTAAATTTGTTTCGTTGTTTCGTTATGAAAATTGTCTAGCGGAAAATGCAGCAACTGAAAGCGCTCTCTCTTACGGAAGGTTTGCGCCTCGGCTAAAGGCACCGTTATCCCTATTTCAGAAAATAGCTAACAGAATTTGAGATCGTTTCATCTCCCACCCGCTAGAGCGCACTGGTGATGTCGAAACTCAATCATGAAGAATACGCTTGTGTTTAAAAAATATATTTACATATATACGTAATATAAAGTGGAATTGTATTCGGCGTATTTATTTATATATTTTTTTATCCAAACTGTCTAATTGGCTGATATAAATAAAAATACTTATTTGTGGTATAAATGGAAACATTAATTAACAAATTTAAAGTAATTTTCTTAACTTAACAGTATCTCCATAATATTTTCTTGATTCACAATCGCCTATAATCCGGAGACAGAGATAGGAGTCTGGGAATTTACATTGAGATGTGACTTATTCCCGGGACGGACACGGCGCCCCCTACCTAAAATTTACGATTCATAGTTGTAGGGAGGAGCTAGGAATCTGTCTGATAATGGGGGATGGATGATCTGAAGATGGAGTAACAATAGGGAATAAAAGGTGAAAACAAATTTCTTATGTAATACGATTATGTAATATTATAAAGATTCTGGCAACCGTGTGGTACGCATGCACATAAACATAAACATTGTTGACGTATTTATATCTGAGCAATTGTTGTGTATTATTATTATATACATAGGTTCGAGTCTCGTCTCCAGAGACCGGCAAGTTAGTCCCACTTTCGTAGAAAATAGTAAGAATATTGATATGGCATGCATTCCGTGTACGCATCTCTATATTTTTATTTTATTAATACGTATTCCGTCTGCTAAAATAGTTTTACTTTTATTATGTAGTCTATTATAGAATATTTAATTAGTGGAAATTTTAAAAATGTATATAAATCTGTAACTCATTACGCCAATCGTCAACGCGTTCGACTAATGTCATCTCGCATACAGTAAAATATTTCCTGCTCCACATTTTTTTCTCCAAAATCTAGCTGTGTAGTGGTTTTTTAACATATTGTTGAACGTATAAGAGTTTTGTTGAAATAAATTACAAACGTCGCCTTCACGCGTTTTGATAATATATTTAATAAATCAATCAGTTTTAGTGACCTGCGAAATTTACGTAATTATACAACTTGTATTACTTGAGATTCACACATTTTTGATTAAAGATAACTAAAAAAGTATTGCATCCGAGTGCAGAAATGTATCAGAACTTATTATTTCCAGACGTCGCACATATAATATGAATGCTGCAATTGATCCAAATTGTTACACTGCCCTTTTTTGCCTGTATATCTAATGTTGAAGTGGTTAAATCACTCCAAGTGCATTTGGAATGCGACTAATAATCGCAAATGCAATGAACAATCCTTAAATGACAAAAACTACCCTTTATTAAATTGATTATATAATTTTCTTATTTATTTATATGTTGAAATAATGCGATTTTGGTGGTTATGTGATATTTTTATTCTAAAAGTACATTTTTCAAGTATTATGTTAGAAATTTGAATAATGTAATGTAGGAATACTGTACATTCGCTCCCGTTCTAGGTCGGGTTCTAAATATTATATTTATTTATAACCTATCCCGAATCGTTTTGAGAGTTGTTTACTCTCGTGTCGATTTGCCATAATTACATATATTTTTATTTTATTACATTCAGTTATTATTAACATTATCATCATAATACCATCATAGGTTGGCTCCGGTATCATCGTACCAGAGGCATAGCTGTACAATTTGACGTGAGACTCGTTATCACATTAAATTCAGAAGGCAGCCAGAAAGAAGCAATATAAATCATACACCCCCAAATGGGGAGGATAGACGTCATATGTATGTGTTGCAGTCGCAGAACTCGGTCACAGTCCGGCAGAAATTCACCCTGTCCAGATCGCAAGAATTGCGAGGGAGAGTCAATAGAATGCTCCGTTAGGACTCTCTAGCCACTGCTTTTCCCGGCATCGCCCATTCCAGCAACCCCCAGCGAGAGACCCACACCCTAAAATATTCCCGGTAATGTCAGAGCTTCCTTTTATTTCTTAATAGGTCATCGTTCCGGGGGATCCAATGAGCTATTCCTTCTAATCCCGCAATCATGATCTCACGTGCATCATTCATAATCACGCAGTCCCAGAGGATGTGCTCTGGCGTCTGCCTCACCTGAGCGCAAACACACCACGGTTCACGGATAAGTCCTAAGTCGAAGAGTTTACTCATGTCCATGCCCATGACCCGATATCATCTGCATTCCGTAAGGGTCCAGCGCCGGAGGACCACCCCCACATTTCATTTTCACCTCCACGAAGGGGAGAAAAGTGTAAGTCCATCTACCCTGCGTGGCAGCGTCCCACCTTTCTTGCCACCCAGCTAATATGTCGGGTTAGGGACCAAACCGTCGCCGTAAAGCGAAGCACGGCATTTTTTAAATTGCGAGTACGTATTAATGCCATTAGTAATTATTATTTTCATTAAAGTATAAACATTTTAAGAGAAAATAAATCAATTTCAATATTCTTATTCGTACATACATAGAAAACATGCTGGGGTCCTTTTATTTTGCATTGGGACCCAATCTTTACAGTTACTTAGATCAAATGTTTCAAATACAACACTCCGAAAGTGGGATGTACAGAATTGGATACAGGATAAAAATCTTTAACATTTTTAAATATACCTATCATTCTATAAGAGTTGCTGAACTATTCTGCCGCGGGTCCTCAACCTCTCTAGTTGACGCATTCCATTACAGGGTCCATCACCGCGGCTGATATCGCTGATCCAAAACATCGGCTAGGAGCGATCGTGGACACATGGCAAAATAACTTAAAAAACTTTACACAGGAGATTATGAACGGCTGTGAAAACCTGAGTACATTTTTATACCTATTAGACCATTGATTAAATATTTATGCAAATACCAATAATAAAGCTAAAACTGTTTAGAATCAAACCCACACTGTCTTCGATATCAACAATAATTTGATGTCTTCTTCTCCTCCCTGGTCTGGTTCCCTCGTTATTGAGGATCGTGACCTGTTGAAGTTCTCGATGTTTCTCGTTCGCCTTTCTCTGCAGCTCGCAGTTCGGATAGGCGTCTCTAGTCTTCCAATCGGATAGCCAATAATGTCATATTTTCAACGTGCAAACTCCCATCGTAAAATTTATTTTTAATGTTTTTACACTTAGTTATTATTAATTGTGGGAAGATTCATAGAACATTAGAAAAGTATATGAAAAGTGAATATATGAATTTAAAAATAGGTGCCTACTAACCTGGATGCTTTTCAAAACCATTCATGAAGAGGCAACGTCAGCCTGACTTTGTTATTATATAATATAGCTGCAATTGAAATTCAGTATGTACCAAAACATGTTTACCCTGATACACAATATTCCTAGTCATCAATAGTATTATATTAATTTTTGCGAATCGCGATCTTCAGTTAGGTAATGAGCAGGTCACCCAATACTGGGATCCCGGCCCAGTTTACGGTATTTATGAATCCCGAGATTAGTAGAATTAGAAGATTAGATTCTTTTGGAATTAATATTTTAGATTAATTTCGGGTCACAAAAATTAGATGAAGACAAAATGATGCAATTAATGCCTCGGGCATATTTTTCGTAATAATAAAATCGTGTCACTTAAACACTGTCACAAATTATTATTTGTCAATCTTGCATTATTATTTTTTGTTTAAAGATTCCTTACTTAAATTCATTTATCTTGTATATATATTCATAAATTGTATTTGCTATTAATGGACTCTTATTTTCCAATCCCGGGACCGATCTCGCTTCCCGCGTGTGTCTCAATTTGTATAATATATTAGTTGAATTTATGAATAATTTTAGCAGATTATTTCTAGTAATAGAAATAATATGCTACCTGCCAATTTTTCTTCAATGTTTGATGTTCATTAACAAATTCCGAAGCTCCACATGATACCGAATATTGATGTACTTCAATGTAGTAGCAATCCTATCGGCAGTTATATAAACTTCCAACATAAACAAATCATTTTCAAGGTTTCATGTTTCAACGACGTTCTCTACAAAAACAAAATTTTTCAAAACACATTTTTCTGCGAATATTTTTTATGAAATGGATGAATTAGAACCATTACTATAATAGGTGTTTATTCTCTATAATGTGAGCAATACTTATGTATTATGGCCGTAAAACAACATAATTAATAATGGTTATATCAATTTGTAATTCAAAAAGGATTTAATCACGGACATGTTGCCGGCTGAGACCAGCGCGAGCGCCGCGCGCGGCCGATCGGCGAACCTCGCGGCTGTCAGGCAGCGACTTGCGACTTGTGCCCGCAAAGTCGCGGCGATGACAATTAATTTCATTGCATTAGTGCCCTCGCAAATTGCTAGGTTAAAATCAGGGCAATATAAACAATCCCAGTTAATGGCTGCCCCGCCACCGTCTGGACAAGTGAGAATTACAATTTGCAGCGCTTCGGCTTGTCGCGCCCGCGTCTCGAGTGTTGCCAAAGTTTTGCAAGTTGTAAACTTCTTTGCAGTTTGTCAACTTTTAATTTCGGGAAACTTTTGCGGTTTTCTAGTCAGCGTTTGTGGTGCGGCGTGTCCGTCGGTGATTTCGTTAGTTTCATTCACGGTTTGAAATAGTTTCGACAATGTGTTAAAGGGAATAGTTATTTTCGTTTCTGTGACGGCGTCCGCCAGTACGATACAGACGTAAATAAATCTGTTCGAACAGACAGTGCCAAACACTAGTGCTTTGCGTGTTGTGTTTATATTTTTGATGTTTTTGGAATCGTGAATATTTTGTTTTAAATAAGTGATTTTGTGCGTCGAGTGCGTTTCTAAGTTTTGTATCGCACGTTTTTACGAGTATCGCACGGTAGTAACGTTTGGATAATGTTATCAGTGTAACCGCAACGCACACATTTATGTAGGTAAATAATGTAGGTATTTCGTAATGGTTCGCCTTATCGGAGCTCATTTTCTACGCTTTATCGTTATCAGAGCCGTTGCGAGCGGTTAGCTACCAACGTAAGGAACTATTACCAATTCCAATTGGATTTTTATCGTTTTTAACAAATGGCCTGCAAACCACAGTAAGCGATGAATTTTGAAAATAATATTTAATATTTATCCTAACCTTCAAATAACACTACGCATGTTTGTGTGTTGTATAGTGTTTTTGGGGTTTTATAATTTCTCTCTAAACATGCATTAGATGCATTCACTATTCGTATATCACTAATAACAAAATGTGTCAATAAATATTATTGTTGAATTTCTTTATTATAAATATGTTCTTAGTGAATGCCTTATTAAATTGATAACAAAACCTTTGGAGTCTTCCAATCCCTCCTAATGTAATATAATATGTCCATATAATAAAATATAATGTTTTTGTGCGTTACTTAAAATACACCATAAATACATAGCCTAGAAGTCGTAAATCTTAAAATACTCGTAGGTAATTCATAAGTTTTGCATCTATAATATATTTACATACTTCATTCGCAACACTATTTGGTATCTGAGAACGAGGTAAAACTGTTTAGATTAAACCGAGCATCGGTATTTACTGCTACTAGAATAGGTCTTTCCCTCCTACGCAATTACTATTATTAACATTTCTATAAAGTGTATAACATTCACATGATCAAACGGCTTTTTATATTATATTGGACTCCACTACATGAAGAAAAACGATATGACGTAAAGTATGTATTATGTTGAAATGTTATCTTCGTAACTACCATATACCATATATTCTCTCGAAAAGGGGGATAAATACGGATTAATGGATTTGTTAAATTTGAGAAACAGGTATTGTGTCAATCTTATTAGTCAATTCAGGTTTAATCTTCTTTCCAGACCAAATGTACACTTTACGCCGATCCATATGATGATGTCTGTACTTACCTACGCTTCAGATACTTGGAGTCTGACAAAACAGTTAACATTAATATATATAATGTATTTGAAGTAAAGGTACTACGTAAAATATTTTACTCAATTAACGATGATTATATATTATACCTGGAAATATAATGTATAATCATCGTATACAAGATTCAAAGACACCCTGAAGGCGAATCTTAGTAGATGTGACATAAACCCTAAACACTGGGAAACCGCGGCCTAGGACCGAGGACAATGGCGTCAAAAAATATATTGTGCAGGGGAAACTTGCTTTCGAACAGAAGAGAGCTGACGATGAGAGCTCTACTCGCTATACGATGTCAGTGAGGTCCATTTAATCATAGTTGGTAGGCTTCGCTGGTTAGATCATGTTCAGACAGTAACCAGCAGTGTCTAGTAACCCAGAGGAGCCTGTTATAGAGGACTTTAATAACAATTATTAGGGAATGTCGGGCTAATGATGATAACATCATTATGAATTATGGTTCGAATTCTAGAATCGCTAACATTCCCCTTGAATACACATATTTACTTATATTCTTATATTATAGGTAGGTAGGTATATACATTTTTTAAATTTTGTATTTCTCTACACTGAATCATGTCGAGAGGAACTTCCGGCAACATGCTATGTCGGCCATCTTTATTATCCGTTATTCAATCGACAAATCTTGCATTTATGATTTATGATGGTTTAGATAAAATGAGCAATAATCAGCTCCACGTATCTAATGCTCTTTAATCTTCAAATTGTCGATTTGTTCTGAGTCATTGAAGATTTTTGGTTTCATCATATTTAGGTACGATTCAATGAAAAGTCCGAGAAACGTAGATTTTTTTTGATGTACCCTTTTACTACACACTTTTATTGCACATAAAGCAGAAAATAAATTGACAAAGTTTTTTTTTATTGATTTTGATTTTGTTTTGTATAGCGAAGAGGATTCTTTAATCTATTTTAGATTTGATAAATATCATTACTTTTATTCCGTATCGTATAAACACAGATGAAGTAGCATTTTGGATTAATTATATTATTTGGTGTTTTAATAATATAGGGCCGGCCCACATTCTCGTGAATTCCGCGTGTCTTCCTTCTTTAAATTACTTTGACTGGGCGACTCGTGCAGCACGGTACCTGCTACCTACTGCCGACCGATATTTTTTACCATTTTTAATTTTACCGAATTTTACGAAAATCTTATTTACAAAACTAGAACTTCTTCCATATTAATTAAACATCACAAACACTTTTTTATTACTGACGTTGAGATTGAGATACATCTAAGTGATACTTTTCTTAATAAATAGTTTCGTTTATTACCGAAAGTATATATTCACTATATTACACTGCAAAATGGTGTATTCTTTTTCTGAGTTGGAATGCGAGATGTAAATTCACTCACTTCCTTAGTTTCTGAATCCTGAATTTGAGCTTGCTTACATGTTGCGTCACAAAGCTTCGCTCTGCCTATCCGCTAGTAATGTTGATTTGATAGAGTAAGTAGCGGTCGTGAGCATAAACATTACATCGCTCATAACTTTCTTTGAATCATTTTTAATTATTATTTTTTTAAATTATAGGGTTTTATTTTTCAGTTGTAATATTCGAAGCAGAACTGTGAATCTCGATATATTTAGCGAAACAATAACAACGTTATTTTATTTTACCCCGATGAAGGAGCGGACCCTCGGAAAACAGTCGGCGTTAAATAATAGAACTCAAGCGGTCTGGTTTTCATTTTCTTTCGTTGTACCAAAAATCTACTTTTTTTTCAATATTTAGTACAAAAATATTGTGGTTAAATGCATTTAATAAAATTTTCTGTATAATTTTATTAAAAATCTATTTTTTTAATTTGAATTATATAACATAAATTAAACTTATTACTCTCTAGTTTTGCGTCATTTTAGGAAAATCTGTAGATTGCAGGGATTTATCGTAACTTATATAATATTCATTTCAGATAAATTCCATATTTATTTATAAAAAATATTAAAAAACAGTCTTGCGGTCCAAAAGTTTTGAACACAAATTATAATAAAAAATAATTGTTGACATTTTGACGACTACCTGTGTAGCGCATGTAGAATAATATTATCGTCACCAGAACGTGTCTCCAACCTTCCTCCTGTTCGTAAATTCAGTAAAAAGCAGTAGGCACCTTTCACACTAGTGTCAAAAATGAATAATGAAATATGATTGTAAAGAATTCTTTTTTTTCTATTTGACACACATTCGCACAACTTCTTTTGCTAATATATGAAATGACCCCCTCCCCTCCAGGTTATATACAGGTGTTAAAATGAATTATTTTAGAAAACAATAATCCATCCAGCCTTATACCTTAGAGTATAGACTAATTCGATGATCACTTAAGATAAATAACACATAAATAAATTTCTAAAATTTTTCGAAAGACTAATAATACTACTAGCCTTATTGTATTAATTAAATAATGTTGGACTTGTGCAGTCTCATTTTCATATTGCATTCAATATTTCTGTTTGGTATGAAATCATACACTCTGAAAGCAAGGGAGAGAAGGCGAATTGATGCGATACTGGATACATATTTATGTTTTTATTTATTATCTTTGTTTTATTAACCACTTAATTGAGTTTAAATACATCTACCGGTTTCGAAAAATACCATTTTCTTCTTCAGGATGTCATAACTAACTAAAACATATATTATTGTTTCTTTACCAGAATCTATTTTTAAAAAATCTATTTAAAAAAATATATATTAAGTGGTTAATAAAAAAAAGATAATAAATAAAAATATGAATTTTAACCACAAAGTTAATATTGCTAATTTTAAAAGTAAATATTTATATATCCATAGATCCACGAATGTTTATATTGTGAAGGAGTATAGATAGAGGGAGAAAATTCATGGAGATTCCGATTGAGGATTGGAGAGGCCGATGTGGACGGATTGTACTAATGTATTTACGACACAATACAAATATACATATATGCACTTAAATGTTAACTGGACTATAGAGAAAAACGTGTCTCAGACCCTCAAAACCTCCCTATGGCCCGGCACCGAATATATCTGTCGTAAAAAACTTTCTAGAATTTTTTTTTCCAATTCCTTAGTCTGCCGCCAAATCTACAGCTACAAGTGCATCAGCGTTAATCGCTTTGACACTTTTACTAACTACCTTATTGTAATAAACATCATAAGTGTTTTATATTTATACATGAATTGGAAGGGTACAAAATTCTGATAAAAAACCCTGGAACTTTCCACTACGGCCAGCGACGTATTTATTCGTCCTGACGTAATTTATCTATCTGACACGTCTTATATCTTATCATTGTTTTGAATAGCAACGCCTACTGGAGTCCTTGATTCAGCATCTAAATACAAATATGTACGCACTTTTATTTTGTTCTTGACGAGCTCGGGCGGATTAACCTTTCGTCTCCGATAATGTAAACTGAGTTAACATTGCCTCTAATTATGTCAATATCTCTGTAAATATACTAAATACAGAGTTCATATTTTAGGTATTCCTCCTTAATATATTTATGTATTGGATAAAATAATTACTATATATTAGTATTTACGCAACAATAAAAAATGATTTCTAGAAGAACCCGACGTGAATTTGTCAATACGGACGGCGCGGGGCGTGAGGTGCCGGATGCCGATTGTCACTTAGTAACAAAGTGTGCGCCGGCCGAGTTAGACGTGTCTTATGCTGTTATTCGTAACGAAAAATGTTTTTTCTCATTTATAGCACTTTTACACAATAATTGATGTAAATATTCACTTATATATATATGTCAACCATTATTTTAATGATAAAATATTCATGTTTATCTGACTTAAAAATCGAAAAAATCTACATGTACACCGAGTTTACAGCACCGTAACGCACGTTTTTATTTTAGCACCGTAAGGAAAAGGTTAACAACGTTATTATAATATTATGAGTACATATTTAATATTATAGTCGAACTTCCTATAAAATTTTCTTCAACTCTATGTCGTATGCTCTATTTCTATCGTTTTATTTTTAACGTTCTGGGAAGCCTCTGATAAAACGCTAACAAAGAAACATTATTTATCCTGTTTTTAATTTAAGCCGAAGCTAAGATTGTAGAGCGCTCGCACGAGAAAGGTGCTGGGATCGATAACCGAAGCCTCTAAAATCTTTTTGAAATAAATACCAGGCAAAAGTGAGAGTTGAAATGCTACAAAATGTTTGTGACAAATCCTCTGAAAAAACATATTCGGTGGTAGTGTTTGTCAGGTCAGTTGAGACTTGTGAAAAATGTTGGGAATAGTTGATATTTTATCTTCATAGTAAACACATCCGATGCTCTATTGAATTGAAAGTTTTCGTTATCTAGAGTAATTAATCTCTTCACAATGAAACATTCCAGCCATCCCTTTGTCAATTAAACTCCGATATGTCCGCCTCCTCGCGAGCGAGCTCGATGGTCCGAGCGCCATTTGTGGTATTGTCCCGCGATGAGCCGCACGATTGTTGACACTGCCTTTATGTTATTTAATTGTTGCGTTACAGCACCGCGCGAGGGACCAAGGGACCGCATCAAGCAGACCAACATGCACCGGCAACCCCTATATCTATATCCAGGCCCCTCGAAAATGAAGAAGTATCCCATTTTGTCGTGTTCAACATATTTTGTATATATTCTTCAACTATTTATTCAACTAATAACACTGCTAGTACCGATCTATGTAATAAATAACACGCTAAAATATGCGAATTGATTTTGCTCACGGAACCATGGGAATTAAAATAAAATATTTTACCTGTCTTCTTGATTTTTTCGGGCACTTTAAATAAATTATACGTCAAACCTAAACATGACCTATTTAAAAGATAGTTATTAATAATATATCATTTTTTGACAGTTCAGATATTAGCGTACCTACTATTTTTGAAGTCGTTGATGATTTTGTATTATTTTTTATGAAGATACCTTTCAAAACAATTAAATTTGTCACACGCGGGGTCAACGAGTGGACCCTCATATACTCGCTGTACATGCATATGTATCACGTGTGCACATCACATGTGATATACATGTGAATAACACTATTTTATTAAAATAAAAATACAATTTTACACCATTGGTAAAACTTGCAAAATATGGAGACAATATTCTAATATATGTATTCAGTTATCGTGCAGTTAATTAAAGCAAATTGCTAAGTTGTTAGGCATTATTTGTGCACTAATATATATGCGCGATTTATGTGGTTGACCACAAACTTGAAATTATGTTTGGACATAGACATGTTTTAATTATGAAGCTGGGAAAAACGCTAAGAATTATTACGTAGGGATAATATATATAAATGAATGTTTGTTTATTTGTTTGTCCTGTATGCGTTCTTATACCGTTCATCCGATTGCGATGAAACTTTGGTGAGTTATTGTGCATACGCCCGCAAAGGTTTCTGAATTATCTATATATATAAATATATATGTATATAGATTAATGTTTGTTTGTTTGCTTGTTTGTCCCGTATGCGTTCCTATCCTGGACATAGACATGTTTTAATTATGAAGCTGGGTAAAACGCTAAGAATTATTACGTAGGGATAATCTATATATAAATATATAAATTAATGTTTGTTTGTTTGTTTGTTTGTTCCGTATGCATTCTTATACCATTCATCTGATTGCGATAAAACTTGGGTGAGTTGTTATGCACACGTCCGCGAAGGTTTCTAAATTAGTACAACCATTTTACAATGACAAAGTTCGCCAAGAAAGCGATCTGCGCGCCACGGCTATCAGTTTCATGGCAAACGTCGTGAAATGTGAAATTCGGACACGTTGATTGGCTGTTTTTAGGATTCTCTGTGGCGAATTTTCTGGCGACTTCTCTCAATTTAACAAATGTGTGTATTTCATATTGTTTAGCGACAGTTCGCGTGTGTTCGGTGTGAACTGTAGGCGCCTTAGATGCGTCATGTTTACTGAGATGTCAAAAACAATAATCCAAAATAAACAATTTGCGTCCAGTCGCGGATTCGTTAAACAAACTATTTCTGATCTGTGATTGGTTCTTACCGAGATAGCTGGCCAATCACTGGGATGGCTTGGGCGGAGTTGTTTTTGACTTCATAGTTCCGTTTGATATGCGCCTTGGTTACGTCAAACAATCGCGGGGTGTTGTAAACAATTATCAAGTGAATTTGTAATAGTCGTCACAAAGCATTACTTTCGCTGTCAAATGAATGATGCCACCCTGCAGTTTCCGGTGCGACTCGCATGTGCAATGACTATTGACAAAGCACAGGAACAATCACTACAAGTGTGTGGACTAAATTTGTAAAATCCATGCTTCTCACATGGACGCTGTATGTGGCCTGGTCACGCGTTGGAAAACCATCTGATTTATTCGTATACGCACTAGACGGAAAAACAAAAAATATTGTGTATCCAAAAGCACTTCAATAATCAAAATTAAAATACAAACATTTTCTTTGTTTGAGTGGCATTGCAACGCATGCCGGGTACTCGCTAGTCAACTATAAATATAAGATATTTCGTCTATTTCATTTGTTCAGCTACTTATTTTGTTACGTTACGATGGAATAATAATTGCACTAGAGAACAGCGATAACAAGGAAGCAATCAATTTACCGCTCTCTTAGAATTTTTTTAAATTTAAAAAAAAAATTGATGAACTTTAAAATTTTGCCTCGCCTGGGCCGCTGCCGAGTGGCGTCTAGGCAACAATCCGGCCCTGAGCTCAGTTGTCCAAATATACAAGGTCTTGGACTGTTTTTGATCATTTCCGTTGAGAGCCATCATCCGGCCAATCCGGCGTCGGTTTACGGTGGAACGCGGACGTCGCGTCGAGAGAAATCCCGGTGGGCCGCGATCGCACTGATTCCAGCAACGCAATCATCACTCTGTATCATCAGCCAACACATTCTCTAGACCATGTGACATTTGTTTAACTTTTACAATATTTTTTATTTATTTGTCAGTTTTATAATATGTATAAATTGTCAAGTTAATTTTCAATTTTAATCAATGCACATAATTTTGCATTTATTATATTATTAATATGGCTTACAGTTTAATTATTTTATCTTATACATAAAATCATAATTCTTTCTGTGCATCATACTAAGGAAAATTTTAAAAGAAACGGATACATTACACTGGAGTGAAGTGTCAATTTAATTTTAAATATAGGAATGAGGTGGATATGTAACCTCTTTGTTCTGACGGTAAATTTTTCAATAAATATCTTCATAACAAACATTAAATTGTAATAAATTCTACTCTATGATAGATATAGGTAATTATTTCAATCAAATTGCGCCCGTTCTAGGACGGGTTTTGATATTAAATATATAACTATAATATATTAAAATGACTATTTGTAAGCGTAGTGGTTGTGCTGTATGTGTCACAAGTTATCGTACATATAAATAATATAATAGTATTGTAAATCTAGAGGTGAGAATTTTTAATATCCGACTCTTAAAATCGTTTTAATGCTAACTAAACTTGACCCCGTGCCATCCTGACTTAAAATGTTATACATACTTGCATTTTAATAGGTATTCAATTTCTCTTTCTATGAAAAAATATAACTTTTCCCTAATATTGGGTGTTTTTTTTTTATTATTTACTGTAAAAAAGAAAAATAATCGAAGAAATTAAAATATAAAAATCTGAAAACAGTTTTTCTACACACTACATCTCAATATTTCATCATTTATGATACGTGTTAATATGTATACAGCAGCGGGTATTACTAGTAATATTAATACAAATTATCATGTTAACGATAAGTAATACATTTTTTTAGCACATAATGAGTACTCGTAATTATCTTGAATTACAATGAATGTGTATGAAGCAATGTTTCTTGAAGACAAAACCATTGAATATGTGGGTAAAATAGTATTAAGTGTAAATAATGAATTTTGACTGTAAAGGATATATTATATAATAATTGTTTTCTAGAAAGTAGATACGCAATGTTTGTCACGATATCGGAAAGATCAAGTATAGGTTCGATCTTCGATCGCGCGTTGCACCGCTCCCCGGGCTCTCCGGGCTCTCCGGGCTCTCCGGGGTGCTATTCCATACACCGACCTGTATTATCCGTTCCGGGTTAAAGCAACGCTCTCCTCGTCCATATTCATACATTTTCTCACGCGTGCTCGTCGATTGTCGACGTTTTTCTCAGAATTATGGCAGGTCTTTCGCGGGTAGCCTATACCTATTTCCGGTGTCATCAACACTTGCGTCGTGTATCTTTCTTACCATCCTTTTAATCAACCTAATTCACCATTTCTTTCGAATAGAGTGAATATTGAAAAAATCACTTCGAAACAGATTATTTTCCCTTTTCTCGTATCTTATCTCATCTCGGTGAAGTTTGGTGGAAATGTTCGATAATCCCGAGACTTGTGATTAGTCCTGGATATCTTGGATTAGTTGGTCAGGATTACGAGATTATTTTTCATTTACAAGATATCTCATGGAATATTTAACACGTTAAATCCCTAATAAATATTACTTAAATAATTCTGTGATATAAATACAAAAGTAGTCTAAAACATGTAAAGCTAAATACGGTCGATTGTGTTTTGTTGTGGATTTTCATCCTTCAAATTGCCGGAAAATAATAAATTAGTTTGTTGGTCGTGTTAGTATTTTTGTTGCACTGGACTACTGTGGTCTGATGAAACTTGAACTGAACCCAGAGGGTAATAAGGAGTGCCGAGTAGATGTGTCACACCGCAAGCGGAGCCCAGCCCGCACGTGCGCTAGGCTAGGCGGGCTCGGGCTCCTTTCCAAATGATAACTAAAACACGGCATAATTGATATAAACTGTCCTGGTCAGTGGTGATTTAGATGCTAGATTGCTTAAGACTAGTAAACTTATCCACTAATCCAAAAGTCATGCGCTCCGTCCCGCGCTAAGTGAAAATAATCTGTATTTTTAACGTACCTCGGAAAGCTAAGTCTTTTCTATCTATATTTCTATCTAGAATTGTATACATAGTTTTCCGAAAAACTTGCTTCTTGCTGTTTCGGTTTGTGGTTCCTACCACAATTCAATCATCGCAAAACAGTGCACAGCCGACGTCAGTTACCTGAGAAGGAATCGAATCATTTTCCTCCTTTGAGTCCGAGTTAACTCGGAGTCTTAAGATTGTTCCTTCTTAAGGACACCTCTTATCTTCCCGTACCCGCTCTAACATGGGACAGGTCTGTTATATAATACGATACTGACATAAATTCTAATCCGACTAAATTAAATCATTTCATTCGTTCGTGACTTCGCCATTAAATGAAATATTTAATTCATAATGACGCTATTAAACCAAACTTTTTATTTATATAAACCCCATTTTGCTAAACGTATCACCCATAAAGACGCCGTCAAACCAAATGTTAATTTAATTTATGAATACACCTTTAAACAAAGAAAGGAAATTTGCTACAGATATATTTTCAAATACCGAGGACGCAACTCTGTTTGATCACTGCACGTTCTTACTTTATTCAAGTTGTATAATAACATCTCCCGTTCCTTCTTTTATAGTTCGCGGTGAGTCGTATTCTTCCTACGTAAAATGATTTTAGTTGACGGATAGTGAACTATGTAATAACTCATTTTACCAGCGGAGTGCTGTTCAATTTTAGTTCAATTTTAATTCAACACCAACATTACTGAACATTGCTCAAAATAGCTCTTTACAATAGGCAACTGTAATTTTTAGTTGATTTTTAAATTACTACTACTAATTTCGCTACAAAAAAAGAATATTGGTAAGCGTAGCTTATATTACTAGGTTCGTTTACTTACCTATTCCTAAACATAACATGATCAGTGAGATGCTGGGAAGGGTGTAATATTAAATACCAATTTACAGAATTTTTTAATTCAATCAATGTAATGTATCCCTTTGGATTAGTGAATCCTGAACCTCAGCAAAATGTAATGTATCGCTTCAGATTGGTGAATCCTCTTAACCTCTGCAAAATGTTATGTGTCGCTTCGGATTAGTGAATCCTAAACCTCAGCAAAATGTAAAAATAAAATCGTGGTTCAATAATAAATAATTTCTTTAGATATTCAAGTTAGTGGTTCAACCAACACCGAAATACACTTTTTATGAAGATAGTGGGAGTGTCGTCTGAGCCAGAAACATGATTGGAGTCTAGCGATACTATTTTATAATATATATACATATATTTCCTGTGTACCACTTTCTAAAGTTTGTTTACTTCCGAAAATTTTTGGGGCAGGCCCAACAAAAAGCGCTACAAGAAGAAATGCGTGTACTTGAGAATTTTCTTATTAAGGAAATACACGTCTTGCGTTGCGGTGCATGACGCATGACCAGAAACCAGAGTCAGAGTTAATTCTGACTCATTCGATTAAACCAACTGATAATACTTTTTATTTACCTTTACCGCTAATATTCACATATCCTTGAAGCTCAAACTTGCTAAGTAATATCGCCTCTTTAATATATTTGTGGAATAGATTTTTAAGAAATAATTTCCATTCTTGGTTGTTGCGCTCTCATTCCGAATGTTCATTGAAACTCGCCCAGTTTCTGTGGTTTAATTGGAAAACATCAGCTGATTTCCAAGAAACACCAGTTCGATTTCCGATGGGTACGAAAAGATTTATTTTTTCTAAAAATTTTGAATACGTACGTTCCGGGTATCGTGATCATGTCGTAGTGTATCTTTGGTGTCGTTTTTATCGACATTGAGATTGATAATATATTTTTATAATCAATTTGTTTTTTTTTTGTAATTTGGGACGTGACTGCTTCGTAGAAATGTTAATAACAGTAATCGTATTAAAATGCAAAAGTCGCTGTAAATACCGATGAGGGGTTTAAACGAACTGTTTTATCTCGTTGCAAATGAAATAAATAAAAATCCACATCTGGATGTACATCTTCGGGTAACCGCCTCCATGTATTTCAATATTTTAAGAAAAAACAGAACTTTCTGTTTTATTATATACCTTATTGCCTGATATTACCCCATTTACTGTGATACAAAATTATATCATTTAGGAGGGGCAGGGGGGAGGGTAGGATGTTTATATTTTTATCGGTCTTAGAATGCAACTGAATGAAATTTAGAACGGGTAGCATTCAATTTTATACGCATTTTTTATATCAATGGCAAGGAGTGGGGTGGCCACGGGATAGGAGAGGTCCTGCATTTTGCTAACAAGTAACTACTTACAATTTGGGAGTCAAATGGAATAGGATGGCATTCCACATATTTATATCGCAGAAAAGGGATCGGGGATAGTGGGGAGGGTGTGAGGATTTTATAAGCAGGATCCTAAAGAGTAACCGTGCAAAAATTGGTTTAGTTCTATCAGAGGATGGAGGATTGTATAGAGAACAGCCAGACATTCAGTTATATAATCATATGTACATACGAGTAATATAACGAAAACGTGAATTTTCGTTATTAACAGCTTTTTCGGCTACGCCACTGGAACACGGTTACAAGTGGATGAATCTAGAAATATCCTCAGTGCATTTTCGAAGTTCTCAAATCACTTTCTTCGTTTCGATAAATAAGATGATAATTTAAAACTTTGACCATTCCGGACAACAATGGTTAAATACGAATTCGTGCTCTCGTTAACGGTCAATTTATCCAAGATGCGAGAATGGACCAACGGATGTGACGGCATTGTCTCTTTGCTACATTCGACAACTTTGTCTCGGGAATTTTCAGAATACTTTTGATTGTTTTATATACGATCATATAAATAATACTTCTTTATCTAAATAAAATCCTTCATCTTTGCGTAGAGCAGCGGAGTTTTAGAATTGTTCTTGAAAAGTAGTCGGCGGGCAAATCTTTTCTAGTGTTTATTTTACAGTTCAAGATGTGCTTCTACTGACTCTGCAGATCATTAAGGTCCCGGCCGCGGTCATGGCCGACCGCACGACTCCTCGAGCTGCGCTCCTCTACTGGGGGATTTTCAGCCGCACTGTATCCTTGTTTGTATTATCTTCGTCTCCATTTGGGCGTCCCAGGGGCCGGGTTCCCGACGGATTTCCTTGAAACAACTTTCGGGCTGTTTTGGAGTCTGCGCATCTGGCTCGTTCGGCCCATCTTGCTCTTCTCGAATTCAGACTAGATATAATGTTCAGCTGCTTGAAGATATCATATCTTCGAGCAGCCGAATAATACTGCTGAATATTCCTAATAATCTTAAGCAGTATTCTTCAAACGCACTGCTGAAGATTCAAACACAAAGAGTCAATAATAATCAATTATAAAATAAAATAATATTATGTATTCCCAATCCTTAATCTCGTCCAAACCAAAAATGTTTTCACTTAAATGAAACAATGAACTGAAAATGCAACTTCACAACAAAAAAGTGTTCTCCTTAAAAAATAAATAAAACACATCGATTTAAAAGAGTGATATACAGGTGTAATAGACCTAGTCCACAATATTTTATAGGGTGAATACCTGACTACATTATGAGTAGAAAATTTTCAAGCAATATGTGCAAATTCTTCACCGTCACGGAAAATATTATTGTTTAAATTTTTTTACAAAATCATGTTAACATTTTTTTATTTAATTGATATTTTTACAATTTTTTTATAATATGAGTTATTAATTAAGTATTGTACATTATTAAAAATTACATATTTTTTATTCGCTTACCTCTCCAAAAAAGAGACTAGCTCTTGTGCTTGGAGAGGGAGTTACACTGTACAGTTAAACATGTCTATGTACTTAGAAATAAATGTATTATTTGCAAAATTAATCTATATCTTTACATCAGACCTTAAACTATGTAACAAAAACAGTCTTGCTGCTCGAAATCAGATGATTTTTAATTTGTTGTATTCAATATATAATCTAGAATCAATAAAATGTTTTTTTTTTTTTTTTGAAATGCTTATATCTATGACATGGTTGAGATTAGGCACACATACCTGGAAAATTTTCGACTCGTAGTTTAGTCAGGTTTATTGTGGACTAGGTCTGTTACTCCCTGTACGGTGTACCTGCCATTCTCTGTTAGCGAGTGTTCATGCAATTTAAACGAACGAGTTGTATCATTATATTTACATCCATAAAGATTTATATGATACGGGCCTGGAATTATATTCTCAGTTCCATGTTTTATTTTATCTGAATGTTTCCATTACATCGTGTTATTCAGATATTTCATGGAATTCTGTCTACAGATTATCTCGGCATCTCAGTTTTAATGACAAAACACATATATCTTATTGTTTATTGAGCAGAATTATAAAAAAAGTTAGCAATAATACATAATTAAATGTAGTAGGCATGTTTTTTTTTTAAATTTTCACAATTAAACTTTGTATTACACACACGTTGAGTTAGGTTAGGTAGTGTAGTACAAAGTATAATTGTGAAAAATTAAATAATTATGTTAATTATATTATTAATTATGTTAATTAAGTAAGAATGTCAAACAGTTTGACGAAAGAATTCACACTTTAGTTTCGTAGAGTTTAATTAAGGTTAAGTTAGGTTAGGTTAGGTTTGGCTATACTAAAATAATATACATTTAAGAAAAGTAATAATAATGTGAAACAAGATATAATGTCTATATCATATGTGAATTTCGTAGTAACGAAAGAAATAATAGTCGAAATGCATGCACGACTGTCAAGTTTTTCAAATATTAATCTGTCATATTCAGATATTATTAATATTCTATACGTAACTTGGATAAGTTTCGTGGTTGTAAAGTTACTAGTTAACTTATTTATATTATATTCATGCCTTTATTTGAATGTGCTTATCATAATAATAATAATAATAATAATAATTAAATAAAGTTATAAAAGGTGTCCAGCGGAAAAAATTCAAAATTAAATTGTAATTGCTCGTAAACCATCAGGGTGAGGTAAGTGGGAGGGGTAATGTTCGACGCGCGTGATTTGCGGATTTGCCAGTCGCAATGAGTCACTGGTCGGAAGCGTACCGCGCGTTCGCGGTTGAGCAATATTTTAAGTGCGGCGATTCATTGGTTCGTGCGCGTCTTTAATATTCGACGAGCACGCAACTTATGCGGTGTTGGGTTTAAAACTTCAGACAAGAAAGGACAATGGTTAACCAAACTCCTCCGGAACCGTCAATATCAGCAGCGACGCCAGAACATGTGGCTTAAATTCGACGTGAAATTATGCGCAATCCGCGTAAATCGATAAGGAAGATTGCAGCCTTTACTGTAATAAAAAAATCAACCCATGCAAACTGCAAATCGTGCAGTTTCTCGACGAAAATAACTATTCTGACGTGAAACCTTAGCGAGAACGATGCTGCAACGTTTTGGAACAGCACAAACGTTAGGAAACATATTGTTTACTGACGAAGCACATTTTCATATCGATGGCTATATTAATAAACAGAAAATAAGATACTGGTGCCCCGACAACCCGAGGGAACGCCATCAAAAACGTTTGCATTGTCCAAAATCGACAGTATGGTGTGCAATTTCTGCCCGAGGGATAATTGGCCCTTATTTTTATAACCAGCGAGAGACAGTCACTGCTGACGTGTATTATCGAATGATCGACGAATTTTTGGTACCGCAACTGCAGCTGTTTCTCTGGTTCAACAACACAATACAATTTCAGTACGACGGGGCCACTCCACACACTGCTACAGTTTCAATGGAGAAGCTGAGGGGAATTTTTCCCAATAAATTAATCAGCAAGTTCGGAAACATACCCTGGGCGCCTCAGTCACCGGACCTTACACCGTGTGACTTTTTTTTATAAGGATACCTTAAGTCGAAAGTTTACAATGACTATCCTCGAATAATTTAGGCCCTACAAGAAAATATCCGCCGTGAAGTTGCTGCCATTGAACCGACGCTTTGCTCTCGCGTGTTCGTAAATTTAAGTGTTTTGAGAGAAATGGATAGCATTTAGACGATATTGTTTATAAAGCGTAAAATCCGCATAGTTAAACTCCATTTTGTATAAATAAAATATAAGAATAACATTGTAGTATTTTTTATTTATTTAATATTATTTAACTATTTAAAAAAATCCAATATTTATAAAATTACAATTTTTAACTTTATTACAATAGATAGTCGTTGTTATCTTAGTATTCTAGAAGAAATATGTTAATTTATTAATTTAGTAATCCAAGCTGGTTCAAAGGAAACTTTACAATATTCTGAAAATTGCTACGACCTACAATAGTTGAGACATATGAAATTTTTTCTACATTATTAAGAAATAGCGTTGTCAGCATGATAACATGTCACATAAATATCTTTACGAACTTGTAGTATGAGAATAAGACTATCTTGGATAACCTTTAAGAGTTAATGTACAGATTAATTAGTTAATCTATAAATTAAGGTTAACTAGGTTAGGTAACTGAAGTTAGTTAGTTAGGTAAATCACGATCTAGTGGATTCGTACTTTAAAAGTTAACATACATTCTAGACGATGTTGCTTGGTTGGACGGTCGGATCAACTGACGACGCAGCACTTTATTTCTTCTCTGCGGAATTGTGATGACTGACGCGAAGCGAACGAACCACGAAGAATGAGTTAAATACCTTAGATAATCGCTATTGTGCCACACATATTGTTGTTTTTTAAATTTATTATTTAAAAAATAATTAGAATCTATTAAGTTATTGGACAATTAAAGTCAATAAAAAAGTAGTAATGTTGGGACGCGTTAGTCTAAGGTCTCCTCGCGTCAAAACTATTTCTACATATTTAATAAAATAATTTCCATATACGTTAATAGATAGGCAGACTCAGTGGCGTAGTTACAGCTGGGGGGTTTGGAATCACTCAAATTCTACGATCGCAACAATTAGCAGCATCGGTTTAAAAATAAATAATTTCGTGGTACTACGAGGAAACCTTTGTGATATCGTAATATCAACCAGATAATTTCGTGGTCTAGGAGAGTAGTAACAGATATTTATACTTTACATGAACTATTTTAAAGGTATGAACCTCATTAGGTTATTATTGTAATTTTTTTAAATATGGAAATATAAATTTACATACGATAATAAATAAACTTATTTACTCTGGGGCGCAATAATTTGTTGCTTCAACACTGGGCATAGATTTGTATTTCGCTTCTTCCGTTTCTATATGTCTTCCTACTCTTCCACCCCCGTCAATTTTTCAGGCTTCTAATATTACCATTCTTCAAAATTAGTTCTCATTTACACGTTTTGTGGTTACCCTCGATTTTCCTACTACGTTCGGTTTATTTGTTGTACTTATCATTTTTGCCACGCAAACATAAAATTCCCACACGACGAAAATACGACTGAAAAACTTATTACGTTTTCCAAATGTTACCGCTGGCTCTTTTCCCATCCCATTATCCTTTCGTTGACGCATTTTGTCTCCATGAACGGCGATCGACAAAATTGTCTGTCAATGTTGTTCGTTGGCCATTTGATATTAATTATTGAAGCGTATTCTCACCTAGCAAACACAGCCCTTGTACAACTGCGAGGCAATATTTGTGATGAAGTCGCCGGTGTCTGGTGACTGTTGACACAGTCAATAAATAAATATATATATATCCATTTGAAAAGATGACGAGCGTACAGGGGATCGCGTTAATGGTCGTCTCCGATTGTCTTCAGGTCGCCATGTTGATGAACCGCACTTGCGTGTTTAGTGTCGGGTTCCTAAAGCAAGATGCTTTCCGTGTCATTAATTCAAGAAATATTGTACAGTTTGTATTTGTTCAATATTCAAGAAAATACATTGACTTCAATTTAATTAATTATCTGTTCGGACGTAGTTTAAAAATAATGAATTGATTATATACTCGTGTTTAAAGCCGTCCAGGGACGGAACATGTAACAAACATAGCCAGTTGTTTACAAAATTAAATTCATCGTAAATATGTGTTAGTGTAGTTACGTGATGACGATATTTAGACATTTTTTAAATAAATGATCACATATCCTCTTCTTTTTAGCCATAGTTGGGAAACATTAAAATACTTAATTATTATTATTAAATACTAATTCCCTACTTACACAATATTCGTATCGGAAAATGTATGTGTATTAATAGTAATATTTAATATGTGATACTATTATAATTAATTTTACTAATTACTTATCTACAGTGTAGCATCATTACGGTGTTCAGAGCAAAAAGGTCCACATACAAAGGAATTCGATACTTCACTCCAATGAAATATGTCCATTTCCCTAGAGGTGACATACAGGAAGGGATTTTTTATGATGTGTTAGATATCTCCCTAGATTTTGATGACCTTAATGCTAATAAACAAATAGTGTGCTTATACATTTGTATTTTTAAATTTGGTACTTGATGTAATTAAAGAAATTCGGAAATAAAGTTGGATTGCTTAATCGAGTGAGTGACTTCACAAATAGTTCTCCACTAGAGTTTAATGGTCGAACCACCTGTTTGTTATCTCTTCAAGTATAGCCGTTTTACATTCATTTATGTTTATTATGTTCATAAATACATCAATTAGAAAAACCCTTATATTATACTAAAAGTGACAAACCTATTATCAGGTTATCCCATAAGTCTTTTCATTTTTAATACATGCGCAAAATGCACTTATCTCCAAAAAATAAATGTATTTTTAGAATTTTTTCGGTAATTTCGATGACCGGTTTCATTTGATATAAATTTGTTAATATTTTATTTATCACACATACACCTGAGCAGCACCATTTCTACTACATATAGTCTACTTTCATTTCTCTTTTGCTGGATTGCTTATCAGGCGTCTTCTAACGTATATAACGAAGCACTCCGAAGTTTTAATTTGCTTACATTTTTGAAATGTTCAAGGCTTTGAGTACAAACCCTAACATAAGGTTCTCTCTCTCGGTCGATGTAGTCGTGACTGAGCATCGCGGTCCTCTATCCCGCTTCCGCAGCCTTCACTCTTCGCGATCTTGGACCTTGTTTAGTGCGACGTGTAGCGAGGTTCCGATCATTTCTCAGACTTGGACTGTCCATCTTATTGGAAATCGACTTCGATGGAATTCTATGGGAATAATTTTAATTACATCGAGATTTTATTTACGTGTGGTTTGTTTTGGGGGAATATATAAGCAGTCGGCTAAGCCGATTGCTTATTTGCTAGTGTTCCTTTATTTCCTTCTCAGGGTCCATGTTTTGACCCCATACATTGCAATGCAAAACTCCAGGGATTTAACCAATCACACTTTTACTTTTCGTGAGATGGAGCGATTCATCCAAATTCAAGTCAACTTCGACGTGGCGGACTTGGCCATACCAATTCTGCTTCGGACCTCGACTTCGCGTCCTCCGTTTCTCGAGACGAGAGATCCCAGATAGACAAAATCACCGACTTCTTCGTAGTCGTCAAGAACATTAGTTTTCGGCATTTGGTCAAACTGATGTACTCTGGGTGTTGCGAGTATCGAGATCTCTTCCTTAATCCTATGCATAGGATCTGCCATTTCGTTTTCACTGGTAGCAATCGGTGTGGTATCATTTGCAAATCTAAGGTTGGAAAGCTTTTCACCGCCTATTGAAACATCTTCCCATCCGTCTAGTGTATAGTGTATAGTTGATATACATACTTTCTTTCAGATCTTTCAGAAATTCCAGAAAATAGAAATCGTCTTTCGAATTAATTTTTTATTTTTTATAAAAAGTTTGTATTTTAAATGTTTATGATTGACGCATTTACAGAATTACGCAGGTCTCGGGGGTAAATGTTATTTCTCAACAAACCTTTTAGCTTATTTATTCATCTTTGCAACTAATACTTCGAAAAGTAATACTGTAAAAAATATATTAAAATAAAGAATTAACAACGAGACGAAATATCTGCCTGGACCGAATGATGTTTCGTAAATTGATTCATGTTTTGGCAGGTCGGAAAACATTAAAAAGATCTAAATGTAATTTCGTTGATTTCAGTCTAGTTTTGTGCTTGCCCAGGTGATAATGTTAACATTACGTGTATATTTTCACGGCTCGTATTATTTGATGCAAGTGAAACGAAGTATGAAATGTGTGAGTGTTGTTTACCATATGATTTATGTTACGGCTTATGTACGGAGAGTATGATATATTAATTTGTTGTGAAGTAAGTAAGTTCGATTACAAATATGCAAATTTAATTCTTCCACAATATTTAAAAATGAACGTCTAGAATGATGCATTTGACAATATATATTTTAAACCTAGAGATTAATTAATTGACGTACGTAACGGTAATACATACGATAGATGTATTGAAATAAATATAATGTGTTTAAAAACCGCACCTATAGCAACATTCATTCTCGTCTGTTCCTCGTGACTGATGAATTCCCGTTCTCTTCACTAAAACACCACTTTTTTCGGCATTCTGCAGATCATAGGGCTGTCACCGGAGAAGTACCCGTTGCCTTTTTCCCTCGGTCGGCCCAACTGGTGGGGGATCTTCCTCTTCTTTGTTCTTCGAAGGGCCCACCACGATGAGCTTCTCCGAGATATCTTCTCGCGAGACGGTCAAGATTCTGTATTTGATGTCTGTCCTGTGCTCGAGACACGCGCTGCGCATACCACGGAAACGAGACGCTCAAATGTCTCTCGAATGCAAGAGCTGAACACCGAGGACAGCAGTATTACAGTTGTCCAATTTTACAATTTCTTGTAATAGAAATGGTTATATATTTGAAAAAGTCCTGATATCCACTTAATTCGTAATCCCTTTTCTTTTCTTTTGTCGAACGAATATTAATAACGTAAAAATAACCACTAAACAATTGAAATATGAAAACTTCAAAGTTGGACATGCTTTGCTCTATGTTACCTCTATGCTCGGTACGCACGATATTTTTGTTGTTTTAATCGAACACCAGGTCCAGTAGATACGTTACAAAAGGAATCGTCGGGCTCACGCGACTCGACTATCGCCAGTGAATAGTGTCGATTTCTCGCACGCTGTGAATGAATTCTATTATATTTACCACCCTACTAAATTAAAATTTTATTCTTTCGACAGGCAAAATAACAATTACACCGATTAAAATATGATGAAATACTATAATTTCGATGGCTCGATAACACAAAAAACTTTTAATTAGACAAAATAGTTTAAAATACTAATTAAACGTATTAATTATAAAGATATACATATAAAATCAATTTTATCGAAAAAGATTGTCGTTGCGTTCGGTCCCCATTGCTATTCCAATCCGGGGAAGGTGCATTACCATCTATGCTACAGCGACAGTATTTTAGACGACAGATTTTCGAACCTATGTGTTACACTTTTTCAAATGAATACATCTATCGTTACATTATTTGAAAGCCATCTATATTTTCACAGAGCGTCTGTTGTGAATATTAATAAAATGGTTTAAAACGACGATGTATTATGTGGTGCGGCGTTGTTTTAATTGTTTAACTTCGAACTCACGAGATACGTTTAAGATTATTTCACTTTCTGTAGTTCTTGGGAAAGTATTTTTTTGTGTTACGGATATATCCTTTTATTCTGAATATATCTGCTTACTTAACTCGATAAAGCATTTTTCGTTTATGGAATTATCGCTATTAGGTAATTACATTTTCTTCATCAATTGTGTTTGCTAAAACAAACCCATAATTTGTATTTATCTACAAGTAATTTTGTGGTAATTCGTTTTAACTTCATTATTCCTTTTATTTCATATGAAAGCTTTTCTTCTTTCCTACGTTAGAATATTGAACACAAATCTCTCTTTTCTCTAAAAATTAATGATGCAGGAAAATAATTCTCGCACACTTAAGACATATGTTAACGCTGCATTTAACATGGCTCAAGACGCAGAGGATGGAGAGGCATGTTAGGCACGATTCCTCCATGCATATCAGGGGAACGCGAGCACAGTATTAATTATTAAAAGCTTCAATATTATTATTATTTGCGGATGATCGACCAGACACGTTGCGAAATAATAGCCATTGACATCGCCACCCGCTGGCGACTCGACAGTGTGCCGTGTGCCGTGTGCCGTGTGCCGCGTGCCGCGTGCCGCGCGAGCTATTAAATCAAATCAATCAATTCCACAGTGCGATCTTCCTCTCACACGCGGGGAGTACTTCCGCAACGTACACTTTTTCTTTGTCTGAAACATTTCGTAAATAAACGACTAAAACTGTCTAGGCTTCAGGTGGGTAGGTGCTTCTTTTATTACATCGGTCCACCGTTCAGGGTATTTTCTTTGCACTTTTACAGACTTTCTTTTTACCTCTCTTTACGCAAAGTGGTACTTAAATTTTCCAAACTATTTGGTCACATGGTAAGTAATCAGGATTTTATATTTAACTCTTACAATATATACAAGGTTTAATAACGCAACGCCACTGACTTATTGATTTTAGTTAGCATCGCACTTAAAAAAATTCGTACTAGAGTATCGTATCTCAGAAAAGCATGCGACGAAAATTTATCAAACAAATACGACATACACTCCACAAAAGTGACTATATATTTTATATAGTACCCTTAAACGTCAAACTTGTGTTTTGACATTTTTTATAAATTCCCAAAAACGAAAATTAAATTACATACGTCCTTTAACATCCCAGTAGGGAAGTAAAGAATTCAGTTACCTACCTACACAAAATAAATCCAAGCAACAGTTTTCTAACAAATGTAACTTTAAAATATCTAAAATAAATATAATAACAAATTTATATAACTAAAGGATAATATTTTCTCTTTTAGTTGGGTGAGTATGTAAGCGGTCTTGTGTGGCTTCTTTAGATGGTTCAGTCATAATTGGTGAAGTCTCTTGGTATTTGTGATTGTCCAACCGACTAAATATTTCCGTATTACGTATTTGATTTTGTCTGGGTCTAAATAGACATCGGAATAAATAATTTTGGGAAAAAAAGTAATTTGGGACTCAGCATCCGGTAGCTTGAAACTGGGCCAAATTTCTGGTTAACTTGATCTTTAATTGATTTAAAAATAATATTCTCCGAAGAACCGATGCGAGCTACTGCTCAATACATTTCCATTAAATAAATATTATTCTTATGGTGACGATACCAAATATTGTTCAATGCAACAACTAATTATTTAATACCGTAAGAAGTTAACTTGATATCCTCTACTGATATACGAAGAAAATGTTTTTATAAATATTATTTGGTATTATTATTATGTACAATACGGAAAACTAATTGTTAGTCCACTTGTATGTTAATCCACGGGGTTATAAAAATAATATTTACATTACACATTACAATTTTTTGAAATTTATTTGTTACATCTGTGTGTTTCTTAGTATGTTTGTCGTTTCTTTTTTGAGTCTGGTATCTAATATTTCAATTATTTTGTGTGTTGGGGTAAATTACTATATAATTTTAGCGCTCTCGTGTTTGATGGTAGTTCTGTTGTTGTGTAGATGTTTTTCACGAGGTTTGTGTAGTCGAGAGTCGTACTATCTCATTATTAACAAGTTTTGCATATTTTTTTGTTTTAGGCTTTCTTATAGTCATATATTTAAAAAAAAATTTATACCGGCTGAATATTATGTTCTAGGCCGATGTTGTTTTTGAATAACTAGGAAATGAAACACAATTTTTTAATTTGGTTTTTATTTTTGTCGTAATTAGAGATCGTATTCTTCAATATCTATTTTCGTAGATTACTATTAAATCTACCATCTTTATTTAACAACATCTATTTTTGTAGATTACCATTAGATCTACCGTCTTTATACCACCGAAGATTACAAACTTGGATTATTTGTTGCCCATAATTGAATGTTTGAAACAGATATACCTATGTATATTATTTATACCTGCTCTTTAATTAATTACAATCGTTTTATTTAATTTCAGGTGTGACAGCCGGCAAGCTGGCCTCGTCAGCAGGTAACCCGGCCCCACCCGTGCTGTGGCGCGTTCGCAGGAAACCGGGTGAGTTCGCTTTGTATCTCTCCATGCGTCGTTAATCCCGAGCGCTAGACCGGCGGTCGCGCCGACGGAAATTGAATTGATCCAAATTTTGGGTTGTCTATTTTTTCTCCGAATCTTCGATGTGTGTTACGTGTTACGTACGTAGGTACCTATCTTCTCCACGTGTACGATTTGCACGGAAGATAAATATAATTTAATTATGTTACATATCAATCTTTCCTATACTTTATTACAATAATATTAATTGCTATTGTTTCCGTGGCACGAATAACACGTGCAAAAGATGATGCAATAATCACTTAATATTAACAGTAGCAGAAATCAATTGATTTTCCTGTAAAACCAATTTTCCGACTGGCGACAGATTATGGTAATACAGTAAATAGGTGAGAATTATTGTGAAAAATGTACACCATCGTAAATGTATGTATATATATGTCACAAAATGTATTATGCGTTGACAAGTTTTCATGAAATATGTCGACAAACTCGCTGTGCTCAGTACATATAGTACTATTCATCGTCATTACCCGACCTGCGCAGCGTCGAGTGATTTTCATAGTTTGTCCTCAAACTGTCGCAATGACATATTTAGAACGTGTAGTCGAAGGGAATATATAATATTGAGACAAGGTAATTAACGAATTACTCGCCGTATTGTGTCTTCCGTACCTCGCAGCGCAGCTTTAAGTCATGCAAATCTAATTCAAAGAATACATGCGAATAGATTTGCTGATGATTTATTGAAGCGAGTGTACATTTATCGAACAAATCATAAAATGAGCATTAAAGAATGTTATCTTTACGATGTTAACAGTTATTGTAAATTTATGGTTTTCTCGGAAGACATTAATGCTGCATAAATCTCTCTAACTGTTCCACGCAGGATTTTTACAGACACTTACTGTGTGCAAAAATGTGTATTTTTAGGTAACTTTTCCAAAATATTCTGGAAGATTACCCATTTATTTACTCAGATAAAATATTAAGTACGTTTTATAACTACATTTGGATACTACGCCAGTATCTGAATATGAATATATTTAAACAATTGTATTTCGAATAATATTGTTACGTACCTTGTTATACATTCTCGCCGCCAGCCATTTTTCGGCAGAATTTGACGGATTTGTGTATTTGCCACAACACCATAATATAAATAGTACTAACAATCGATGGTTTTATAACTTTGTTTTATACACCACTACCACTGCGAGGTATTTATATTCAACCGGTTTCGTAAAAATACCGTCTCCTTCATCAGGATGAAAAACTAACTAAAATAACAATCTGTCAAAATGTTCTTATTTTCAAATTCAATTAAAAAAAAATGTAAAATAATTTTAAAAATAATTCTACCTAGCTTCAATTATTATAATGAAATATGTGGAAATTGATTTAATGATCCAGAATTATTAAAAAAAAATTATACGAAAAATCTTTTTATTTTCATTAAATCGTAAAGATATTTTTCGATTTAAACAATGGTACACGGAATACATGTCATATCAATATTGTTACTATTTTCAAGGAATGCATGCCGCGCCACCTACAACGAGACGTGGAGATTGTTTGTCATAAAAACTATTATTTTTTTGTTCTTTCAATATCAATATCTCTTTTATTCTGATGTTTTCCTGCTTAAATGATATTATAATTTTCCACTGCAACCTTTTTTCCTCTTCTTTAATAAATTGGAACATTTTCCTTCTTATTTAAAATATTACATTTTAACATTTAACGTGCTCAGAATAATACAAATATATAAGTTTATGCCTTTAACCTCTCAAAACGAATAAAGGTAGATTTCCTGTTTTAATTTATTTGCTACAGAAACATTGATGAAGGTAAACTTTATAAATATTTATCACGCTCAGGGCGTACGGGCCACAAATAATAATGTTCCATAAATGTCTGAATAGGGGTTAAAGTTCAATTATTATATCCGCCATTATTGCCCGAGAATAAATGGATTTACCGATGGTGTAATATCATTTTATTACCTTTGTTCGAGAAAGGGATGGTAACATCAGTTACCCAGCATAACTGACGGGTCGGAGCCATTCATAGTATATATTATTACGTTTGTCAGCGTAGAATTTTTAACAACCGTTAGGTTTAAAATAATCTTATAACCTTCTCTGGGACGATGAATTATTCCTGTATATGTTCAATTTCATCGTTAGTTATCATATATTATATTTATTTTCGTATTAGATCATTTATTCTTGTCCAGTAGATCGATACAATTCGTTAAAATACTCGGTCTTTAAATATTGGAAAGTTCCACCAAATAATGGAAGCTAATCAATTGTTTAATGGATATCAAAAAAATAAATTTTCGATTTCGTTTAAAATTAGAAATTTGTCTTTATCGTGAACTAAACTAACATATGCCTGTAACTGGCAACTTTCTCGTTCACGTATCTACTTTATCGTTGAGATTCACAATGCCCTTACAATCTGAAACACGTCTCATCTCAAATAAATTAAACCAGTTTTATATTCAATATCCAACGAAAATTGGATATCGAATAATATTTCATTTATAAATTATTACACAGGTGTGGTATATTTTAGGCACACATTTATATTTTTGGTGCCATTAAACGCAATTTACGCAATGGATTCACGTTGTTATAATGCTCAGTTATGGATCTCAAAAAATTAATTAGTGCTATTTTAAATAGCAGCAAATTTTATGGTTAACTATGTAAACACTCAATGTAGTGTTGTCTGCGAATAGCATGGTTATTAACATTAATAGATTATTCTTTCTAGGTTACCACCTCGACGGTTAATTAATTATCCCATGCAAAGTTTGGTTGCGGCACCTCTTATAGTGGCCAAGTTATCAGCCAAGTAACTCCAACAACTTAAAAACACCCCCACAGCCGGGTCTAGAAGTAACCTTAACTATAACCTTCTCCCCGATGAAAGTTTGGTTGCGATAGCTCATATGGTTTATTAGTTCCCAGCAAAACACGTCGAACGCTGTTGTTAGGCCCTGCGGGCGACTACGTATTTGGGATTGATGAAACAGTAAAGCGAGCAATCTTTTTTGGGATCTGTATCTCGTGGAAATGTTGTGATAAAGCAAATAAATGACACCAAAAATTTATTGCAGATTTTATTAGTTTTATTTCAAATATTATATTAAACTCATTAATATCATTGTTAACTGAAATTTTCAATCTAAATCACATTTTATATTAGACGAGTATCTCTTCGTTCACAATTATTATTATAAAATTACTTTTTTCTGTGAAGTTGTATTTGCAGAACATAGTTCAGTGTTATTTTAATACAAATTATATTAATCAATTAGAAATATATACAGAAAAAATTTTTCAATCGAATAAATACATAATTAGAAATATAACAAAATATATGTTCAAAATTTGTCCAAAATGTATTCGATTGCTATAGCGAAATTGGAGAACGCGTTTCCCCGAATAGGAAAAGGTTCAGGTTAAATTCCGGTAGCAACAAAATATTTTTTCAATAAATAGATTTTTCTGTATATCTTTCTTATTGATTAATTTAATTTGTATTATTATAAAATTAATACGACAGTATTACGTCTACCTTAATACAAAAAAAATTTGTCAGAAAATGACCGTCATGTCACAACTCTAAACTGGTTCAGTATTGATGAATGGTACCATTGTGGTATATTGTGTACCATATCATGTTATAAAATATCAGCCCGTAAAAATATTACTGCGATCTGATATCGCTTAGACTTATGACTTAGATGAACTGTTACATTACTAATTAACAAATACCTACATATAATATATTGTAGCTTATGTATTATTAGTTCCACCAAGTGGAACGGAAAAAGTAATCAAAAATTATGTATAAAACCGATAAAGTCAAATCATTTCTTGTCTTGTCTTGAATATATATTATATGATTTAGTCGACTCGGTGGGGTGGGTTGATCGTAAGACAACCAACCTAGAGTATCCCTTAAAACTATTTGAACGTTTTATTTAGTTTGTTAACTGAATCTGTGTTAACTGTGTCACTTCCGACATACATTGTAGCTGGAATAATTGGAAAGTACTGAGACCCTCGCGGTAAACCACATATCTCGTTTCTCGTTTGAAATATACTCCCGGTGACGTCATGCAATAACCCGCAGACGATAAATACAATATCACAACGACACAAAGGCATTCTTACCAATCTAGAAAACATATGCAAAGTAGTAATTTTGTTAAAACAATGGACACTAATATAATTTTGATATTTTCTGTACTTACGTAACCCAGATACCCGGTTCTGTACTCACATAATCCGGTACCCTCTCAAATCTCAACCTACGTTCGATTTGTTTTTTTTTTATTTTACAAAATCTCGATAATCTAAACACAAATCATTCAGTGGCGCATTATTGTTAATAATAATTTATATAGTTCTGATTTACGATAATAACAGATGTCGCACTATTTTCACATTTGTATTTAAAATGAGGCGCGCGCTGTAATAATTTAATTTTAAAATTGAAATGTAATTTTTTTCCTGTATATTTCTGGTATAGAGTCGAATAAATAATAGTCGCGAGTGAAGATTTTATAGTTTAGAGATTTCTCTGTCAGGCGCTTCAATATGACGTGAGGTAGGCTGATGGGTTAGAATGATGAATCTTACGACGGCATCTTCTTGACATTTTTGGATGCTGGTTCTGCATCAGATTTCCGTACTCCAACTGAGACCGCATTCCGCATTTAATCCGCATGTGCGACCGCCAGACCAGATCCGCAGTAAAACCTTCTCCCTCCCTACTGTTACATTCTTGTGTTGTATGGAGTCAGTATTCGTACAGAGTCTAGATGATAGCCGTGTTCCTAGAACAATTGTTATCGCTTTATTCACATCTCGTATCGTATTCTCAGATTAATATTGAATTCATTTATATTTCTCCAAAAATATACTTACGTACAGTTAAATATAGTTATTTCACTGCACGCGCCTGCCGTTTACTAGGGCAATCCAGAAAGTAAAGAATTTTTCATTTAAAAAAATTGAGAAAATAATTATTATACAATTTGATATATTTTAAACACACAGTACCTTAATCTATTTCTTATTTTCTCTAGAGCTTCATATTCCCGCTGTTGTAGTCGTCCACCGCCAGTCCATTTAACCAATGTCAGCTGCAACTGCAAGCTACTATTTGTCATCACCTCCAAACATTTTCCAACCGTAGACTGCAATAGCGGGACTGTAAAGATGAACAGATATGATAAATATAGGAGGTGATTACGTGAAGAAATAGATTAAGGTACTGTGTGTTTAAAAAAATACTAAACAATCCATTGTTCCGGGTAGAAAATATTCTTGTAATATGTGTATATATAATAGACGGGTTACAGGGTGAATATTATGTTTCAAGCCGATTTTGTTTGGCCGCCATTTTGGTTTGGCAGATATTTATAAGTTCATATTTGGTAGTATTAGAGAATAGTTGATTACTATTTATTATGGAGCATCTAACGTCTCAACAATGTGTTAAAGTAATTAAAACATTAAAACAAACACAAACCCAACTTTTGGAAAAAAAAACCATGAGAGACGAAGCTCATTTCAACTTGGCGGGTTTTGTCAATAAACAAAACAATCGTTATTGGGGCACTGAAAATCTTTAATTGATCCACTAACGACATTTACATCCACGCAGAGTTACTGTATCGTGCGCCATGCGGCCAGCAGAATCATTGGGCCTTATTTCTTTAAGGATACAATAGGCAATCCTGTAAAAACTTTTTGGTGGCTGAATTGGGTCGATTGGGCCTGCAACACATGTGGTTTCAACAAGACAGTGCCACCTCACACACAGCCCGAGCTACACTTAAAATTTTGATGAATGAAACAACATCGACCTGGAACATAATATTCACCCTGTAGAAGAGTTCGTGACTGGACCGGAATCGGAAGGGTAGAGGGACTATTCCGGTTAGCACAGGATAGGGGAGGCCCTGTACTAGGATGAGCGAGGAGATCTGACACGGCACGTTAAGAAGAATATTACATTTTCTGACCCGCAGCCTAGTCCGGATATCGCACTGGCGAAGCCGAATCCTGAAGCATGGCTGCAGATTTGAATTCCTAAGATTTAAATATTGAGTTAGTGCTCTTGTTTAATGTGAGTGTGCATGATTCTCCCACTCACCGCAATATTGTTATATGCAATAGTCGCTACAAGCAATGACCATTCCATTTTATTGCGCCGTGTTGCACGATGTATTTATTAGGTTATTGATCTATATGCAAACAATATGTACATCGTGCATTATTTCTTTAGTATCAATTATACCGCTCAGGTAAGTCAATGGCCCCACAAATACGTGTTATTTCATGCGCTATACCTATTATTTTTTGCACCTTAAGGGCATTAAAATATATATATTAACAATTTGAAACAAAATTTACAAAGTAAACGAGAAATTATTAGTAGATTTTTTTTATTTTAAGCCGTTTAGTAAGTTTTATTTTAATTTTGGATACGAACTGCAACTGGACCTTGATTGAACTACAGAGGAATGAATTTCTCTATTCTTAAGAAACTCCATACTGAAGAAATTTTCTCTACAACTCCATGTATGATAATAATTCTTAGAACACATTCTTATTGTGAAGTTGTAATTATTCAGAACATAAGTCTGTGATATTTTAAATATGAATTAAATATATTAATTAGAAAGATATACATATAAAATCAATTTTATCGAAAAATATTGTTATTGCGCCACCGGGAATCGAACCTGGATCTTTTTCCTAACCGGGGAAGGTGCATTATCCAACTATGCTACAGCGACAATATTTTTAGCGACAATTTTAGAACCTATATGTTACCTTTTTTGATATTAATGCATTTAATCGTTCCATTATTTGAAAGAGCCATCTACCTTATTTTTACAGAATCTCAAATACCTTTGAGTAATCTGATAGCAGACGCCAGAATTATCAATTCATTTTTATTAAATTTTGGACACATTGATACAACTTTATTATTAGGAGAACACATTCTTATTGTGAAGTTGTAATTATTCAGAACATAAGTCTGTGATATTTTAAATATGAATTAAATATATTAATTAGAAAGATATACATATAAAATCAATTTTATCGAAAAATATTGTTGTTGCGCCTCCGGGATTCGAACCTGAATCTCTTTCCTAACTGGGGAAGGTGCATTATCCAACTATGATAAAAATCGTAGGCGGTTTTTAGAAGACTTCGATAGGAAGAGTGAAGAGCGAAGCTCGTGAAACGGCTTTCCCGAGCGCCGCCTGCCGTTTTGGTGTTGCTACATGCCGTCGGTACTGACGGCAGTTGCGTTTCATGCACCGGTACTCGCTGGGTAAGTTCAGCCTCGTCGGGCTGTGATGATGAGAGTGCTCCATAGGCCAACCATATGTACATACCAATTCCAACAAGATGGACACACCAAGTCCGAGAAATAACCAGTCTCGTTGTATAATAAACGAGGCCCAAGATTGGGAAAAGTTAATGTAAACTGCTCGCGCTGTAGAAACAAACCAAAAAAAACCGCAATACCGAGTGCGAATGAGAGAGAAATTTCCTTTTAATTTTAGATTTGTGGGAATTAGATTTATATTATGTTGAATATGTGGTGTATTCCAGGGATTGTATTATACATATTATATATAAGGCACATTCCTAGACTCATTGACTTACAGGGAACATCATTCCCTCATTTCTCATTTACCCTGTACTTCCCTCCTACACATCACTTCACATCATAGTTAGTATTAAACAAATGGGAATATTTGGCGAAATATAATATTATTAGGACAACACATTCTTATTGTGAAGTTGTAATTATTCAGAACAGACGGTCTGTGATATTTTATTACTAATATTACTTTACGAGGGTGTTACGTCTATTTATCTGAATCAAATGATCCTGTACACCTGATTCTGGTTTAGGGATGTAATCAGGTAATTGGGTTTATTTTGTTCCAAATTCTAGTTTCTAGTAAAATAATCATCTACATCCTTGACCTATAAAACAAATATTTTTTTCCGATGGAGAGGATCTGTGTAACTTCAGAATTACCTGAATCCCCGAAGCTGAACAAACTTATTTATAATTTAGTTTAACTTAATCACCGTAACTCAGGCCGCCCAACTTTACAAATTTACCTTTAATCTAGTAATTTAACTAAATCTAATTATTACAAGTTTAGTAACGTTAATTTTATATGCAAACGATACTAGGGTTAATCAGATTATTGTTATGGATCAAATAATCGCTGATACTACACCAAATTTTACATAATTCAAACATATATTATTATATTTTAGTTATTATAAATAAATGTTTTTAGTAAAATATGGCTAAGATGTATTACGAATTTAATGGAGTACACCATATTTAATTATTTTCAAAACGCGTGACTAATGCGCGCATTCTTAGTGAAAATACTTGCGTTTTCTTATTTTGTCTTTTAATAAGTATATAATTTTTTCTACCTGAAATTATATTATTGCACGATAATTTTATACAGTTTCACGAACGAAAAATATCATGTTTTTTTAAAATTAATTTATTAGAACTACATACTTGTACATCTGTCAATATGTATCATATTCCGGTCGCTACCGCCCGAGAAAAGCTAACGAAATGTTTTCCGTAACGCGTTTTCGTCTTCATTAAGTAGTTTTGTTTATTTTTTAAAATTGATCCTTGTTTACATTATTTGTTTAACGCTTAAATAATATAATAGACTCTTGGTATTTTTTATTAGGCACATTCTGGTTTTTAAATGTGTACACGTATTATTTATAGTCAGGTTAGTTACCCAAGCAGCCCTATAGACAGGATACGGCGCCACACTCTTCTGTCCTGACGTACAATTTTTGCCTTACGCACATCTTCACATATATTCTCGATTGATCGATTGTATTGAAGTATTTTGTTAGTTAAATAGTATTTAAGACTTCCAGTAATATAAAATATAATGCATGAAATTTTTTTTTAGTAATATATAAAATATGTTCGGTTGTGCTGATGGTATCGGTGGACAAACTAGATTCTCGAATAGAATCCACGATGTCTAAAGTCTTGTAGAATAGACAAAATTATCGGAATTAGCAGTAGGAATAACATGGCAATGTTTGACTTGACAATAGCTGATTATGATGGTAAACTATATAATTTAATTAAATAATAGATGTATACCCAGATATACGTATTAATGTCACATATATTTATTTTCATGTTCAATTAAATACATATTGTATGGCAAATCAGTAGGTACATTATATAAATACAAACATACTTACATGCACAAAAGCAAAAATAGATTTTTGAAGTACTTACGTACAATCTTTATCTTATGTTTTAGCTTATAACGTATCCATGAAACGTAAAAAACACGTACAAACAAGTAGTACAAATATATTTTCATTACATCAAGCTGCCCCGATCATTTAAGCACGTACTTGGATTATATTCATTGCAAGAGACGCCAGCATAACCTAGAAATTGCTTTTCCTACTATTCTATTCCCTCTCACATCTCTCATCCTTATTACTTCATATTTTTCGTTTTTTTCTACCATAAAGTAATTTAGCATCTTCTCTCTGAAAAGTTTGCATCGTAAGTTTCACGAGCCCGTTAGCGAGGCGGACGGAACAGTTGACATCAGTATTTATTCCTTTGTGTGTAAGATTTACTGTTCCGCGTTTTGCTCCACAAACTATACATATTTATATTGACGAAACCCTTTTTGTGAAATATATTAAAGACAAATTAAAAAGATGCGACAGAAAATGCCGGAACTTTCTCCAGGGTGGGAGAAAATCTTCTCAAACAATGAGGCTGACTCAATTTATTTTCTTAAATTTTGATTTATTTCTATAACTTTCTCAGTTAATTGGGACTGTATAAAGTTCGTCTCTAAAATATTCGAATGAATACTGTTTTTATTCACAGACACGCCGTGTCAGAATAGCCATGAAATAGTTTTTCATGGCTATTCTGCTTTAGTTCACAATTATTTTATTTTTATAAAGCATACCTAGTCATGTCATATGTAATTATAGAGTAGCCGTGGGTAGTATAATTATCGCGCTCGTGTCTTACTTGGAAATGCAAAATGTGGATGAGTTATGGCGCTTATTTTAAACAAAATATTCATTCAAAATCATTTACGTGATTTCTGTTAAATATCTAAGTACGATAGGCGTCCGTAATTATGACGATGAAAATTTGATTAGTGAAATATACACTAAATCGATTATTGGCAGGACCATACAATAAATACATTTTATGACATGTATGTACATATGTACCTACATAATAGGTATAGTTGTGGGTACATATGTACATATGTTGTAGTATAGTCACATATAATTACAATATTTGAAAGGAATGATGCAATATATAAGGATAATAAATTTGTAAAAAGAACAATTTTATTTTAGTATTTTATATTTGGAAATTAAAAAACAAACAGTATGAAAATGCAGAAATTCACATACTTAATTATTCGAATTATGCACAATTAGAATTCATTGTTAAATCACGGAGCTAATCTGGATTCAGCTTTCACAAACACTTCTCAAAAACAATAAACCTACTTCATAAGTCTTTAATTATATGCAGTTAATCCTATTTTATAATATAATACATTTTAGCCAATGAACCAATGAAGTACCAATTATGGGCTAAGAACCAAGCCCAATATAATCATTTCTTAATTCTCGATCAGTCACCCTTTACATTACACTTTTCTTCTTCTTGACTTACAACATCATTCATTTCAATGTGTTGGAACTGTGCATTTCATATTGTTTATTCTACTGTTCATTTTTTCCGGTATCGATGTAAATTAGTGGCTTTTTTCTATTTCCACTATTACTATTTCCATTTATTTATTTATCTTTGAAATATTTTTTTTTAGAATATTATCATGATTCCGGACTTCTTGCCAGAATTTCGAAATGTACATTTTAGGTAAATGAATATAATTAAGTTATTTATGAATATAAATGCCTTTTATGCCTATGTATATCGACTATAAAGAGCATAATGGTCATATGTCTAAAATAATAAAAAATTGAGAGAGCTGTACTTCCATAAATCGCAGAAACTGTACACAAAGAAGATATTCTAGGTGTGCACAGCCTATTTAAATTACCTATTCATATTTTTCACTGGACAGCCTTTATTATGCCAAGTGAATATTGTACACTTTTTTTGTTCATTTTTTCGACGTGTTATTTCATATCTTTCTAAACTAAATAGTTATAAATGTAAATATAAATGATATAATTAAACAAATAATAGATATCGCATAGAAATGAAGCTATTTTTTATAATATTTTAATGGACAGTATATGGAAGTATGGGTAATACAGGGCTTACGACCTGTGTTCGGCTGGCTTAAGTGATCACTTTATATAAATATAACGTTCACCATTCTGACCCATCAATCTCTAATTTTTTAAAGTTGTATATATGTTAATATATGTACTCACTTCGAGTACCACTACACTATCGCCATATATGGACAAATTTGATAATTCATTCCTGAAACAGCATATATGTACCAATGAGAATCATTCTTTTTTTAAATCATTTAAAGCAATATTCTTTATTTGTAATATGTTTTTAACACATTATACTAGAATACGTCTAAAAAATCAATATTTTTCAATTTTATATATTTTTTTATTTTGACCAGTATATTATTAACAATATTTGAATATGTCCAAGAACACACAATTACTGGATTTTCACGTACAAAAGTAATAAAGTAGTGTAATATTTTTTTTTTAATAAATTGAAGATTATCTAGAAGAGCTTTTTTTGTTATTCTTATTCACTTCGGCAAACGTAAAACGACATTTGGTTTCACAAATAATGTTTACTAATTTAAGGTTTTAATATCAAAAACATTACTTTTCTTAATCTTTTTTTAGCATTCAAAAGTCTTATTTTAATTTTATTATTTTATGTATTGTATTACATTTATGTACCAAATCGAATGTTATACCTACCAATGGTAAGAAAACCTAGGTTCTGTCACTGAAAAAAAGTACCGATATACAGGTGTAACAGACCTAGTTCATAATATATTTATTATATAAATATTTTTTTATTTTTTATTATCTACAATGTATGTTTTATGTTAATTTATGTACAGGGTTGTACAATATATATTTTTTTGCTATTTTAATTAATTAATTATTTATTTAAGTTAAAAATATTATGGACTGAGTTTGTAACAAACTTATTTTTTGAATTTACTACATTCACAGTATAATACTGAACTGATAAAGGGATTCAATCCACAGGCACAAAATAATAATGAATTATATTATTAATTATAAACTGCCTAGATACCTCCAAAATTTGAATTAGTGGTTTGATTTTTATAAGATTCTCCTTCACAAATTGTAATTATTATAATTCATAATGACAGCCGTTTTACATTAGCTGTGGCCGACGAAACTGGTTAGTGTGATAGTTATATAATGTAATCTTTTTAATGTAAAACTTATTTCGTAGTTAATTTTATAATCTTTATTAAAACCATTTTCACATCGTTCTCCTTTGTTTCTATATCGCACTTAAATCTTAATTTAATCTAGATGTAAAAACATTGGATAAAAGAAAACAGCAAAAACCCTTTTCCAGAGGGTTTCGCATAAAAATTAATATAAATTGTGTATACCTCCAAGAAAATTGGATACTTAATGAGAAAAGCGTTACTTCAAGATAATATCAAACGAATATAGTTGAACATTTTTATTCATTTGTCGCTACATTTTAATAAAAATAATATTATGAGACTGAAGAATATAAACATTTTCTCTGCGCAGAATATGTTGTGTTTTGGTTTTTATGTGGTCCCGTTTTATATTAATAATTTTATAAATTATCACAATGCACTTAACATGATTTAAAATAAAATGATTTAAAAAAATATGTAGATAGTGAAATTAATTTCTCGAATAAAGCCGGATAATGTAGCTAGTACACAATAAATTATTATTTTTAAGAAAACGCTATTTTTTGATCCACACATTATAAGAGTATTTAAGCTTTCCGTTACATAGCGGTGTAATATCATACATACGTAAATGTATTATTACATTTCTCTCAGGGCGACATATAATTTTGTTGCGACCAGCTTGAAGCTCCACTGGTCGCCACAGTCACTAAATAATAAGTATGTTGAGTTTTTTCTCATCCATTGAAATACGATCAGCGATTTTTTGAATGGACATAAGCAGGGCTTTAAATCACCAGATCATTAAATTTCAAAGGAAAATCTTTCTCTCGAACAAACTGAGTCGTTACCCGGATTCAAACTGGGAACATGATCATGACTAATCAACTTCTAATGACGGTATACTACACCCTAGCCCAATCTATTATTGAATATGGAATAGTAGGATAGGAATCCACTACAAAAACTGCCCTAAAACCTCTGGTTACAGCACAAAAATATTACTAAAGGTTATATTAGAACTATCAGTGAGAACAAGCTCGAATATACTTTTCAACAGCCTGGGGATACTGAACATTGTTCAGATCTACGCTAAAAACATTCTAAATAACATTTTCATCAATAAGGACATCTGGGGTTTCCATGAAAATGCCAAAAATACCAGAACCTCAGAGGAGAACAATTTAGCAATTCTTAGGATGTGCACCACACGTGGGCAAAAACGATGTTTTTGTAGCACCCAAACTGTATAATTCTCTCCCTAAATATAAAAAATATTGAGTAACACAGACCGTTCATAAGCGAAATAAAATTCTGGTAAAAAACTTATTTAAAGAACGTATTTTCATATCATGGCCACTCCTTCAATATGAACACACGTAGAGTTAAAACTTCAGCCCTAACACCAGTGGGTGAGCAGCCTATGCGTGTGTGTGTTTCACCAATCTGGAACATCTCTCATCATCATAACTGAATTATTTTAATTGAATTGTTACTGTATTATTTAAACTCGTTAAAAACAGACATGTATTATCTGTACAAATTTCAGGTTGGTATTGTCTCATATATTTCTCATGTTCAAATATTCCATCATTTCCTTTCTTTTGTTGTATACATTTTTTTCCCTTCTTTTTTTAATTATTCTAAATAAATATTTCGTGAACCAATTATGTATAATATGATTATTGATTAACGATGTAAAATGTTTGCACAGCACGGCAGAGTGAGGCAGATATTAAAATACTAAATGTACACATAACAATGATATGAAATAAATATATAAAGCCGCTAGTCTGTCCGACCATTGTATTTTCTGCTTGTCACGGCTAATATATTTACGTACGGTTCACTCGTCTGAAGTCGTCGCGTGTTAATATGTCAAATCATATATTATATTTAGTATGGTGTAATCTTTGCTAACCCAAAGGAAAATTATTTCCAAAGCATAATATATATAACATATTTTTTCGCTTACTTAATGATTTGTCAGTTTCAGGGTACCTATTTTACCCCACACCGAAACTGAAAGGTTATCAGCGGAAAGAGTACTTTAAATATTTGAAATTCAATGCTTTACTTAATCATTTGAAGTGCCTAAACAATCAGTAGAGTCTATGTCCCCCTGTGAGGAACAGCCGTGAAAATAATATTTTGACATAAGGCTATGATTGAACACTCGGAATCCTGGCGCTGACCCAAAATAGTACTAACCAACAATGTATTGAGCGATTACAAAAGCTTCTTCATTGTTGACTGCCTACTCTTTAATGCCAATGAGATGAATTGAAAATATGAATGTGACCAAGAATTGTAATGATCGTTTCAGCGAGGAAGATGGCAGAAACAGTCCGCGGATCACGATCGTGTCGTGCTCTGATAGGCACTAGTCGCGCACTACAACGTAGAACAGCTCACACGCAGACAGGGTCACTCTAATACTACACCTACTTGAGAAGTATTGTTGGCCAGCCTTTTTATTACGGGTGACTTTTATTATATTAATATAGGTAATTAATTCATTATATTAAGTCATTTATGATTTTTTTTAAATATATTTTTATAAAATCAGGTTTCCATAAAAGTTTATACGAATATCGCTGTTGAACATAGTTCGTATGACAAAAACATTTCAGTAAATTTTTTATCATCATTACATATCTTCTACTTTTTTATCCATCTGTCTTATGCTGCCACCGTTTACTTACCCCACTGCAGATCCAACCTTTATTTCAAAGAATCCTTATTTACCAAGTCCAAGTATAACGTAGATGTCAAAATCATTTTCATCTTGATGGAGGTCTTCGTGTGACTTAATTACATATATATATCTTATATATGACTAATATAATGACTTATGTAATGACTTAATTACAAATATATATATTTATATTATTTAATATCGTGTGTTTCTTCTATCGTGGATTTACATGATAGAAGAAACACAGAATAAGCGCACATAACTTCATAATTAATTAATTAAATATAAATGACTAATTAAAGCTGATTAACTGACTGGTATTAAAACGGCTACTTTTATATTGAACGGAAAAATAATTTTTAATTTCAATTAATTGTTTTGACTTTAAAATAAAAATATTGTAGGCACCGATAAAAAGTATTAAACAGATTTTAAAAGTGTATTTTTAACTACAAAATTGAGATAACTTAATTTTTGTCGGTTAATCGCTGGTTATTTTAGACGAAGCTTGAGATTAGTGCCGCAGAACGACTCAGAATCCCCTGATCTACACCACCGCGCGGGTTCATACATCTCTGCCTCTCTGCCTGGAGCCTGGCCAAAAACATGCACCAAATTTATTGCCCAATCCAGTTGCCTATCTATCCGAGAACCACTGCCTTAGGACGAGATTTATACTATTGTCCAGATTATATTATAAAAATAAGATTTTTGTCTTATTTTTATAGAGTTGCGCAAACGGAATATAAGTCACTTAATATTGTCACTGTTTTCAAAGCGAGGAAATCACTTGTGGTATGAAAAATAGGAATAACTTGATGTTCTTCCGAATTGAAGTTCGAACCCCCTAGCACCTTTATTCACAAACGTAGAATGTGGCACCCGTGACGCAAGTTCATCGTACAAAAAGAACCCAGTATACCACCTGCTTTCAAACATTGATCTACTGAAACTATTCTTTGGAAATTTCAATTGAATTATTGGAACTGTGTGCATTTTTTGTATATGTTTATAATATTTTTATACTTACTTTTTTCCCATTGTTATGAAATTTAAATATTATAAAGAATATTTGTCTTTTTAAATGTGTTTAAATCTTTGATCGTTTAATAACAAATGTTCAAATACAATTTATTATATAAAATTTTTCTTCAAAGTAGGTCGGTAACCATCACTGTTATTTGAACTTTAGAAGCAGGTACCCTGAAAAATTCCCGTGAGCTGCAATGAAAACTGTCATGCGAGTTCTTCAACCGCGACGAGCGCCTTCATCCCGCACAATTGATTGCATTTGTTTTAATTACCAATTTATCCCACTCACATTTCTCCAAATTACAAATGTTTAAATTTGCCGATATATGGAGCGGACTATTTAAAATGTATTTATTATCTAGTTCTATTAGCATATTTAAAATATATATATAATCATTATTCTTGATAATTTTAAAAACTAGGTTTTTCTAGGAAAAATTCTAGCAGAAGCGTGTTTGGGTTCTTGTAAATACGGGAAAGTTAAAATAATTCTGAAAATGGCATCCGAAAGCAAAGTATTGAAGTTTAACTTTGTCGTTTCTGTAAAACAAAATCTGAATTGCAAATGTTTCATTTTGCGGGAAACTGCTTTAACTGATTAGCGTAAGGAAGTCGAGTATTTTGTATATTTATTAAAATTTAAAATCGTATTTAGCTTCTCAGAGCGAAATCTTCACGTTGTAAACTTTATCGGGACCTAAAAATCCTTTCAAATTATTGAAGAGAATCCGAAGTTGTTACTGAGATTACTTACTGTATACATCCTGTAAAATATACAGGGCTTAACAAATTTATTTCACAATATACAAATATCTGAATATTCTACTCGTAAACATTAAAATAAGTGAAAAATTGAAAATTTCAAAAGATTCAATGATAGTTTGAAATTCTTTATAACAAGAACACGTTTTCCCACCATTTAAATAGCGAATTAAACTGGTTAGCAAACTTAGCTAAAATTAGTTAGAGATTTGAAGCGAACCCATTGGAATTCTATTGTCACACTTCTTTTTGTGAATTGAATTTATTATATATTTTTATTGAAATCGATCCGACATGTGATGTAGTATGATGACAGTATTTTTATGTATCATTCAAGACATTGTAGAATTCTTTTACTCAAGATTCTTTACTCAAAACAACGTAGGTCTTATTCATGGTAGTTGCCCGTTATGCGGACGCCGCCCGTAAATAATTACTACGCTCTGACATATTGTTATGCTCGATGACATAGCAATACTAACTGGCGATATTTATGCCCCAAGTGAATTAGTCACTTTTCAAAAATTACATCAAATTATAATTTCGTCTGAATAAAAAATAACATTTTTAGCAATACTAAATATAATTATAATACTACCATAATAATATTTAAGCGTACGCGTGTAAGAGTTTATGTAACAAAAAATTCTTAGCTTTTTATTATTTTCTCAATTTTCTCGTATTTTGGAGATAATAAAGAAAATCGAATGTGTACAATAAATACTCACGTTGTGGGTTATTTATACAGTTCACTGAAAAGGAAGGAAAGAATAACATTTTATTACATTTATTTTTGACATTTTAACATTTAATTTGTCATAAACGGTTGCTTAGCATTGTTGGTACTAGATGTGTATTATTTATTTAATTCAAAATTTTAAGAAGGTACCCTGTATTCTTTTACCTATCTAGCGGAACGTGAAATAATATATTTGAATTAATTAAGAACACGTCATTGTTGTGAAGTTGCATTTTCAGAACATAATTCTGTGGAATTTTAATACTAATTAAATTAATCGACAAATTTTGAACTTATATTCTTTAATATTCTCAATTGACATATCTACTATCCCATTTTTAAAAGCAATCAACTATACTACAGTGAATCTCAAATATCTTTGAGTGAAGCCCGATAGAAGACGCCAGAATGAAATTAATTAATCCATTTTATTAAATTTAGAAACTTTAATACTACTTATATATTAAGGAGAACGCATTTTTGTTGTGAAGTAGCATTTTCAGAACTATGTTCTGTATATCTTTCTAGTTGATTAATTTAATTTGTATTAATATAATTTAATTTTCCAACATATAAGTTTCTTACTTTTCGAGTACCTATGTCATTTTACAACATAAGTGTAAGTATCAAATCGGAAATTTGACAATTATGGGTATTGAATAAAATATGTACTCACTAAAACCAAATCATGGACTTTATCGATGATTTGGGGTGTCAGCTGATTTCGGGGCTCCAGGACGTAGTGCATCTTTAATGCTTCAATTCTTTTACCGCATAGGAAGGACATGAGTCACCCAATGTAGGTAAAATCCTCTCATGAATTTCTTTCGCTGTTTTACCCTTCAGAAAAAATAATTCAATCCAATTGTATCAATTTTTCACAGTTAGTCGAAACACTTCTGTTTAAGCTGCTGTCAAACAACCAATTATTGTCAGAATGACTTGAGACCATTCATTATTTATTCATAAGAAGGAAACTTTATGACGTTAGCGCCATCTATAAGTATGAACCAAGTTTCTTATCAAACCACCCTCGTATATGTATATATATATTTTTTTTTTCTTTATTTTATTTCATATATATTACACTAATACTACATAACGTTTTTTTTTCTTTTTACCAAACTGCATAGTAGTTTCTTTATTTATTTATTTATATCAACGTCCTTGTGGGCTTTTACATAAGAATAAAAATTTATTTAATTTAAATATAACGTACATTTTTAATATAACATAATATAAAAAAAGCAAGGCTTGCCATCCAATTATAGTAATTAACATATTACATTAAGGTAAACTAAAATTTTATCAGCAACAATTTTTTTAGAATGTAATACAATGTAGAAATCAAATAATTAGATACGATTGTGTTTGACTTTCAATTTTAGTGCGTTAAAATATATTTATTAAATGTAATATAATTGTTCCGTACAGGAAACAAGAACTGTAAATGTAGGGGTGGTTCGCCGGTTCGCTCTGGTAGCTCGGACAAAATTATCTGCAGCGTGGTGCAGCGGTCCAGGGGGGTCCAAAATCTTGTCCAGTGTAGCAGCCGATGTCAGTGTGAATTTCCAGGTCCGTGATCCAAAGTCGAAGCCAAGTCAGGAAGCCAGAAGATTCAGTAGTCCAAGTAGTAGCAAGGTCGAAAGATGAGAAGAAATAAAAGGTCCAATTTGCTTTATCAAGTCCAGTGGTGCGAGAGACGAATGAGACGAGAGTGAGCTTTGCAGCCACTGGACCATTATTTATTTAACATGTTATCATACTACGAGCGCCACGGGCTCCAGGAGATCTCCTCCAATCAGAATGCCGGATCCGTCCCCCTGCCGCCCCGCTGCGGTCCAGCGCAGCCACCCCCTGGCGGCGAGATCTCGAAACTTTGTTCATTTTTCTCGCCGTGCAGTTGAGGACGGCAGACTCTGAATTTCTCCGGCATTTCTCTTCTCCTCTTCACAATTTCACTTTCTCAGGCACCGCGAGTATTTTTTCTTATAGTCTTTATTGCTCCTCGCGATGCCTGATAAGTCTTATCCGGGGCGATGGCCCGGGGAATTAATTATCGCACCTCAAACTTGGAAAACTCGTTTTCGATGCCTAAATGATTTTTGAGGTGCATAATATTATCGCCGGGCGATCGCCCTTTCCATTCTCTATTTATTAACATAACATATTCCTTACAAATAATTTCCTATGACTAGTTATGCTAATTCTAAAAATATCGTTTTCCTGCGCGCTGGTGGGGGCGGAGTCTCGCAGCGGCCCGCTACCCCCTCCACTCGGCGGTCTGTTGACACAGTGGCGGGGAGAATCCAGTGGCGTGGAATGCCGGGCGGAATGTTTCTGTGACGCGGAAAAAATGGCCTCTTCCTATTCATTCATTTCTCGGGCCACTTTTTCTCGCGTCCGTAGTTTGCAATGCTGTGCGGAACAATAATAAAAAAATTAAATTAAAAAATGTAATTCAATTCACTGAGTGTGTTCACTGATGTCTCTTTATTTTGCATAATGTTTATTAATTCTTTACTGATTTCATTAAAAATTCTTGCCACAACACATTCTCTATAGTAAATAAATAAATAATTGAGTTCACCCGTTTTATTATTTAATTATTCTGCCCTACTAGGTGTACAGAAATGATTTTTGGATTATATATATAATATATTGTTACACATACCTGTAATAATTTTACAAATAAATCATTTGATTCAAATCAATCTATTGTCGACGTAAAAAAAATAATTGTGGCTAGGTTAATATTTTGATTTGTGATTTATTTAATGTCAATTTTAAATAGAATGAAACTTTCCAACTTCAATATATTTCAGTTTTGAACGTTGTTGGAATAACATACTTCCTATGTGAATTAACGGAGGTGGTTTTTTATATTTCCTTGAGTTCATAGTATTATTAAAATGCACATATGAAATAATATAACATGTGATAATAATATACTCCCCTGTTTAGTTTATGTTGTATAACATTATAGCAAAGTTGAAAAATTAAAAAAAACTAATAAATATGTGTACGTACATAGTTAAATAAGATGCGACTAAATTGTATCTTCCCTTTATACATTATAATAATAATATATTGTATTTATAATGCTAGAGCTACACTGGCCGTTCTCGGACAAATATATTGCACACAAATTAAAAATTCACGTATACTTAAAATTAGTATTTTATATACCTAATATGTTTTTTTTAAGAACACATTTTTCTTCTGAAGTTGCAATTTCAGAACATAGTTCGTTGGTATTTTTAATTCAAACGAATCAAGTAGAAATATATTTAGGAAAAATCTTTTTATCCTGTAGTAACTAAATTTTTTTTGATAAATAGACTTTTTCTGTATATTTTTCTAATTGATTCATTTAATTTAAATAAAATATTTAAATTCTTATGTAGGTATATAGACAAACAATTTAGGAGCTTTGCAGAAATTCCAACACATTTTCTAAATACCAAAACGTTATATGACATTTATTTACTTTACGTACTTGCAGGTTTTCAATTGATGTATTTTATTTACCTTATTGCTATTCAATATATCTTTCCATGCATTTGCAATTTCTCTGAAGCTCGGTAATAAAAGTGCATGGAAATGTCACCGTAAAGTGGAAAGAGGAAGCGGAGCGGCAACTTATTTAAGTTGGCGGTTTATGGAGCACGCCACTGCTGCTTTTTCACTATGAAGAAACCGCACGAGTAAACAAGGCGGATATATTATTGCGGGCGGAGGAAATTTAGTTTTGATTTTTCCCGTTTATGGTCGTGGCACTATAACCTCCGACAAGTGTTAATAATATTCAATTGAATATTTACGCTTGTGTATAAAGTTTATTGCTTTTTTATAACGTAAGTTTTAAAATATGAAAATATTTCATTATCAATCATATTGACAGTGGTGTGGTATTAAATAAAAAAACACCAAAACAACATTTTAATTCCCCCTCCCTCCCTATTTGTATTCTTCCATGTGATCCCACGGAAATTTGGAATTGAATTAGTATTATGTTAAAAATAAATTATTTTACAGAAATAAATTAGTATACGCTAAAACGATGAATTTGTCAAAATAACTATCGAGCTATAACGTGTAAAGTGAGTAGCATGTGTTGGTCTAGTGATTAATTCGCTGGCTAAGTGATCTAGTGATCGGGGGTTCGCGCCTTATTCCAAGAGACCAGCAAGTTGGTCCTATTGTCATAGTACAAGCGTTTAGCTTAGTTGGAATATAGTAAGAATATTGATGTGACACGTATAAATTTCCTCGTAATGACTTTCACGTTTTGAAAATGTACCCGTCATATATATTTTTTTGCATTCTCGTAATATCCGTCCACTGCGAGATATTTGACGTACAAAATTCTGTGCAGAATATATTGTACCAAAATATTTTTTAAATTTTATACAAAAGTACAGTATACTCGGCCCGCCCTGGCCCCACTACACCGCTGCATATTACGAATGAAGGTGAGAATTTAGTGATATTAGATACGATTGTACTACCCGAAAATTTTTCTACCAATTGACTGTCACTGACGTAAAACATTTATTCATTTAATTGAATCTTTATTGTCAACGATCTGGTTCGCTAACGAATATCTAATTGAATTAACTTGGTAATTGAAACATCTGTTTTAATTATGTGAGCATGTTGTCGAATTTAGTAAAGAAACTATTTTTTTGGGATCTATTAAAATTATTATTAATATATTTGTTTTTGTGCTCCTCCGTGTAATAAAAATGTTAGAAGTATGTAATTGTAATGAAAGCCCATTTTATTTGTGAACTTACTATACTTCAGAACATAGTTCCTTGATAATTTTAACAAATTAAATGAGTCTCAAAGAAATCTACAATATAGGTATACTGATAAAATATAGTCATTATCGGAACTCGAACTCTGGATTTTCCATTGCCGGTAGACAGCTTTAACCGATTAATATATGTTTTGTATTTAACTATATCGGTGGTGATTATATTTTTTCGGAATATAATTTTTTTTTATATCTTTCTGCATGATTTATCTAATTAATTTTATAATAAGTATAATTTATTATACTTAACTAATGGTCAATATATAAATTAATAAATAATTCATAAAACAAATTAAATTAATTACTTAGAAAAATGTACAAAAAAATCTATCCATCGAAAAAATATTTGGTTTTACCGGAATACAGACCCGGAATACGGACCCGGAACTTTTCTGTGTTCTAAAATCATAACATCATAATAAAATATATTTGCATTAAAAAAATAATAATTCACGTTGTACCGTTCTCGAGGTTCTCCGTTATACTGAGGCATCATACAGTTATTTAAAAATAGCTCTCATAATATTAATTGAATTCACGTGCCGCCTTTGATATTTTTCGCTGTTAAACAACCATTACGTACGTACATACTTTGACCGTATCGGTTCATTGGCTGCGGGCGAACCGGAGTTTATGAATGAGTTTCCAATTACCCGATATGTTGTGGAACACGATTCATTCCGTTCATCCCACGTTCCATTTAATGGCCACAATTGTTTAGGCCTGCGGAGCTTTTAAGCGTTCCGCCTCGCATCCAGTAATGGTAGAAAATATATAATATCTAAGATCAAAGAAAGCTTTTTTCATCACAGCGGTATTAACCGTACGTAAGCGTGCGCGCGCGGCACTTCATCGACCGACAAATATGAATAAACACTATTTTGTGCAATGGTTTTCATGTCATATAGGACAAAAATAAACATAATGCATTAGTAGGAATAGTATGTTCTGGTGCGTAGTGAAGGGACGGTGGTGTGAGTGTGATCAGTATTCGATGATATCAGTGACTGGAAACTGTTACTGTGATCGCTGTTTTACGATAATAATACAACATTTGATTTTCACACAATAATCACGAATCACGACATCATTAGATACTTTATAATCACTGGTAGTTATTGTGACTTAGACATACCAGTGACCTACTCACAGTTTATGATTTACAGCTAATCAGTGTCGTGTTCCGTCCGTACATTCAAATAATCTGTAGGTTTTGGGAAATAAATTAAAATTATATATTTATCTGAATATGTACGTTTAATATGTTAATAATACAAAAATAATTGTGGTAGGAATATTATGAAATACATACTCAGATTATATGGATATGTAACACGAAGAGAGGAAGATAACATGATTTTGATTTATAAAACCGTGAGTATCGGAACCGATAGGAGAAGACGTGGGCGATTTCAGGCTGCCGCGGTCTTAAAGATTTTCACATCATCAACAATAGAACAAAGTGGAACAGAATTATTGGAGTAACCGACCCCAGATAAACGGGATAAGGCGAGGATAAAAAAGAAGACATTATTTTACAGAAATTCTAATGTGCCCAATCTATCTAAATATATGGATTCCACGCCACTGCACATATATGTAGACAAAATTAAAATGATTTATTATCAAGTAATATCATAATATGAAAATAGATGATGATAGAATAATGCGTACATAATATTATATTACCTATTTAAAAGCCGAATATTTTTTGTCTAAATTTGTAATTATGTTTAAATATTGAAGAATGGATTAAAATTTTCAATATATTTTTAAACAATTTAATTTAATTACTAGCATTCAATCTAACCAGTATTTTCAGTTTAGATTGAGTAGCTTGTCGGTAATCTAGCGGTCGCGGGTTCGCGGTTCATTCCAGGAGACCAGCAAGTTAGTGCTATTTTCGTGTATTACGTGTACGCATGTCTATTTTTCTTTTAATTAAAAAAAAAATTCGATTGCCAAGAACTAAGAGACAGAATAATACTTATACGTCTTGAATGCACAACTGCTGTATGCCGACAGGAGCGAGAATTATATTATACAAATCGTAAGTAACGTGCCGGTAAAAACACCCAAGTTAGTAGCGTTTCAATCTAATCTACCAAATATAACAAAGTTTAATTTATTACCTGATTATTGATGGTCACCTAAGAGTCATTTAAAGAAGGGCCATGTAATGAGAAAAGAACTCAACGTCTATAATAATAATAAACTGTGTTTTACAATCTTTCCACTATCCGAGTACTCGTAGCTGTCACGACAGCCGACGACAAAACTTCTTCCCTAATATCTGACATCTGTCATTAATCTGTCAGGAAACTAGGTTAAGGTTACTCAAATATTTTATTTTATTTTTATTTAACGTTATGTAATGTAACAATGGTTTAAGAACAAGTCTAATCGGTTAAGACGTACCGTGGTAAACCGTTTTTATTTTTAAAAATGAATAAATCAAATAAATAATGTTTTCAATATTGATAAATAGATTTTAGCAGCCTCGTTCATCGTTATGGCTCACGGTCCCTTGAAATATCTGGAACTTGGTTTACAGCACGTCTCCATTCCTGGAGCCATGTTGATCGCCTTTACTTGGTATATGTTGCGGAAGACAGTTCTCTTGTTCGCGCCCCCTCAACTGAGACTCGTCCTGTCTTCTGCTAATCGGAGCAGCCACTCTTTTGGGCGAAATCTCAAGGAACAGAAACCAAGCAAGGAACCAACAGTTAATTGGGACAGTAAATGAAAGATCACAATACTATTATTCGAGTATATTATACATAACAACGTTTATACTTAATGATCTACTTAACATATCTTATATCGAGGAAAGTTGCTTAATTACATACTGGAATCCATTGATGAGAATTTGTGAACAGACAGAGATTAGTGCAAAAATTTCCTTTTGCAAGCAATACAGTTTGTCACTGACGGATGGTGACAATGGTGACCTATAAAAACCAAAACCATACAAAATTTCTTCGCTGTTTATGGCTTTAAACCTTTAGACATTCCTAAAATTTTGAACAACGAAGAAAGTGAGGACATATTAGAAGTTCATATTGTTAATTATCAAGAATTTTCGACAGTAGATACCTAACAATTCACCATATTACAGTGAAAATGAAGACTATTCATTGTTTTATTTTTTAATTTACTATTATTAAAAATATTAATTAGTTCGCTTAGGAATCGATTATACTTAAACGATAATATACTATTTATAAAAATTCTATTATGGCTTGACGCACTACGTTATTTTTATAACGATTAATAGTACCGGCTGGAACTGTGATGTAATTCCTTCAAAATAAAATGTAGTTATTGGAAGTAAGGGTAAAAATATGTTTAATAGTCAAATCAAAATCTGTAGATTAGAACTGATCTAGAAACATGTTAATTGTATTATTTGTAGCCAGTCTGCCTGACGTTCACTCCCAGCGGACAGATGCGAGTCTTAATTAATTATGACAGATGGGGACTTTATTAGCGCGGTCAGTGGTCAGCGGTCAGCGGTCGGCGGTCAGTGGTCGGCGGCAACGGGTCAGAAGAGGGTTTCTCTTTTTAGATGATTAATCAAATGAATATGTTGAACCGAGCACTGGATTGAAAGGTCGTACTTTTGGAATTCATTATTACAGGTTTATAGAAGTTGGTTACACCTGTCATACTTGTTTTCCGTAGACAAATCCTTATTTTTGTTTGTCCTCGCCATATCCTGTTCATCTGGGGTCGGCTTCTGTATCTTTCTGCTCCACTTTGTTGTTCTATTCTAGGCTTCATTCTTAGTCACGTTTGAATCTAAGATCGCAACTGAAGCTCTCCACGTCTTCCCGGTCCTCTCATATCGGTCTCGATTCTCATGATTTAATGAATTCCGCATCCATTTTTTAAATAGTCTTAAGAACCACCGATATAAACATTTTGAATTTTGTCCAATCTTGTGACTCCACTAACCAGTCATTCTAATCTCAGCTATATCTTGTGACCCGTAGAGCATTGTTGGCCTAACCTTGTTTTATATAGTGAAGCCACATTACTGCTACTAATTTAGTACAGCAAGTTGCATAGCGCGCTTTCAGTATCTTGTGTGGATCACACATTTTAAGCGACATGTTTTAAAACCTTCTTGGTTAACTTGTGTAATAAAATAAAGTGTAATCATTTTTACCACCAATCGTTAGGGGGTGGACATATAAATCAGCAGAATTCGAATAATCGATTAGTAGATTAGAAGCGGATCAAAAGGAAAGCAAAATATTCAGAACCCAATAAGTAAATGATATGTTTTACAAATTACTGAAATTAATTAATATTTAAATTTTTTTTAAATTGAGATTTTTACGTGTACTACGAATTACTTGACACCACATAATATATAAGTTGTAGCAGACACAGTCCACAATACTTTATGGGCGAATACCTGATTAAAGTGTGAGTTGAAAATGTTCATGGAGTATGTACGAATTCTGTACCGTTACGGAAAATATTGTATGAGATTTTTATAAAATCATGTTAAGATTAAGTCTACATATGTACTTCCAAATAAATATTTGCGGAATTGATACATTATTATTGTATACCTTTGCTTCAGGCCCTAAATCATCTAACAAAAATCAATCTTGCTGCTCGAAGTTCGATGACTTTTTATTATTCGTATGCAATATATCATTTGGAATCCTTAAATTAATCTAAATAATCGCGGAACTTGTGACATTACAAAGTAACGTTACGTATTTACAAAAATAAATTTTAGTAAGGGCATCATTATCCAAGAAATTTAGAATGTATGCGTTATGACGGCAGGAGGCAGGCGGCCGCGGGGAGGGGTTCACTCCGGCTCTTACTCAGGAGACGCGCACGGGCCGCCGCGAGGAGTGGATCGGCATTATTTTAATAAATAGTATTTTCGCCACATCTTATTGCCGAATTACGCTATTGGCTCAGGCAACATTGGATATTGCACTGTAAATGGGTGCGATTTGAATGGACTCATCTGTCGAGATGTTGGACGTCTGGGCACATTATGGGACTAGAAAATATGGAAGGATTGGGGTACTGAGTTCTATACCTCGGGTCCCAGGATCTGCCGTGGACTCGGATGGAGAAGGATAACCCGAAAACGCAAGCCAAGTGATTCATTACGAGTGATTTTTTTTCTACGATCTAATTTTATTTTGACATTGGACAGTTTATTGTGGCAGAGGCATGGGAGTAACTTTAGGCTGTAATTATTAGTTGTTAGACAAGTTTCCATACGAATTGCCTCACGATTTAACCAGTTTATACTATCTATAGAATAAATAAATATTGTTTTAAAGTTAAAGTCCGGTTTCATTCTGGAGACCTCCCCTCTTACCTGCACACCACACTTCATATTTCAGATATCATAATTACACATTCCTCTGATGATGTCCAGCAGATGAAGTAAGGGATGAGTAAGTGATCTAAAGCTGGAATCAAGCTCGCGTTACTTTCATCCTCTATCCTGTCTAGCCGGTGAGGAGCGTCCAGCCTCGCTCAGTAGGCGGACTGCATCTTGCAAACTACATAATAATGAAAATGTATAAATCTCTAGACACAGTGAGTGGATTTTAGGCACAAGATTGAACATTTTCGAGTCATATTTTTAATATATCTACCAGACTCGAATATATCTTATATAGGTACGGTATATATTACTATTCAGTACTATTTCGCGTTTCTTCGGTAGCGAGCTTCGGTAAAAGGTTTTTGAGGATACAATTTCAGGGGTTGACATTTTATTGATTTTTTTAACGATATTAATTGTTACCGAATTATTTATTTACTCCTTATCCGGCGCAACAGACCCACGCATTAATATATTATATATGATATATCATCCCTTGTGCTTTGTATGAAAATGTTTGTGGCAGGTTAGTTCTTGAGGAACACATTCATACTAATGCGGGTCAATGTTTACTCCCACTATCCTATCCGTGGCTAAGTCGGCGTACATATTTATATACATTCAATTTTGGTTATTTTTAATTAAAATTCTATACTCTCTACTGTGACATGTACTCGGGTAAAGGCGGCCATTGAAAACATGTATATTTAAATAAAGAATAATTACGGTGTGTAATCTAATTTCAACACAATTCTAATTATGGTTTGAAAAAAAAGAGATACACACTGATATCGTTCCATGCGACAAAAGAACAAAAAAAAATTTTTCTTTATTCTTATTAATTATTATAATAATATTAATCATTAAAAAAACAAAACAAAAAATTTCCCCAATTAAAATAATAATTTTTAATGACATCTCAAAACGTAGTTCTGTGATACTCAAAATAATTGATAACCACTATAAAAAATATGCGATTTCATTAAAATAAATATATGTTTAATTAGTTATGTTAAATGTTTACTGTTAAATAAAGTGGACAGGGGTCTAGGCACCGCTGGTCGCTTCCGATGGAAAAAATAAATGTCTCACTTAGATGAAATTTGGTGATTTCTAAGCGGGTAATTATAGTTTTTCGGCACAGCTGTACATCGGCTATCAAAAGTTCCGGCGATGGGTGCATTTTTTCGATAGAAAGATTTCTTGTGATTCGTCTATTTTCTGCATTTCTTCAACAGCATTTCTTGATCCCAGCAGCCTATCTCTTATTCTGGTAGTCTTAGACTCTGCCGCTGGCGAACATTGTTTAGCATTACAGAAATAGGGGAACGAAAATGGCACAATATGCATTCTTTAACAATACTCGCATTCCGAATGGGTATGACGTATTGCGCATATTTATGCGGTATGCATGAAAAAGATTTGTATTTTTACTACATCGGGGGGCTTTGCTTGTAGCGTGTTGGACCTTGTATTCAATGTTCAGTGTTCGGCTCTGGCGTTTGATATATTTTGTAGGTGTTGTGTCGGTAGGTCTGCACAAATAATGTGTCCGAGATACCTACCTGAGGTTCTTCCCAGTCAGTCGTACAGATGAAATAGCAATACTGTCGTCTGTCATAGCGCGAACACGAGCAATGTAAATGTGCATTATGATTGTGTTGTTTTGCTCGCTTTCAGGAGCTTGCGTGTGACTTAAAGAAGAAAGCGAGTAGCCATGTCATCAGCATAGCAGGCAGCCGACTATTGACATTATTTTCTTAATTTGACGTTGAAGAGTCCAGGAGACACGGGACCGCATGCCTCTCGTCGTATTGAAGACAGACCGGTTTTCAGTGGCTTCTGTTGCACCTTAAGATAATTTCCTGTTGTTGATGATGCCTATTTATCACGATGCACTACTAGCGGGTTGTGCCCGGCGTTGCCCGGAATTATTAACATAATTTATAAAATAATAGAAAATTTCATCAGTGGTGAAATACACAAAGAAAAAAATTATATAATAGTATGTTTTTTCATTATCAAAATTAAATAAAAAATGTGAAGTGAAGCAATTTATCCGTCACCATTGAGTTGAGACACAAAAATTTACAGCAAAAATATCGACTATCTCCACATATTCATTTATAATTTAAAATTTGAAGCGTTTGACTGTGATTTGATTTGTGCAAGCAACGGGGAAGGGTAAAATGGCCGGGGGATGAGCTAGGGTGACTATATTTTCCGCGAGTTCTACAGTTCAACTGAAATCAATGTAAAACGGATGGCGTTCAATATAATACACATATTGGGGGAGGAATGGATATTAAAAAAGGTGGAAACTGAAAAGTGCCTATGTTTTGCGCCAGAATTCATTCATTTATATAAATATATATATATATCTGTCTGTCAACTATTACGGTTTATTCTAAATAAATAACTGTCGCGAACATAAATACTATATAAAAAAATATAGAACCATATTTGTAAGAGATTATTTAATCAGTTTCAATTATTTTATTGTAAATATTTTTCTTTTTCGATAGCAAAATTGATCACTTCTTTTTAAGTGTTATTTTTTTTAAATCAAAAGCATTTACACATTTTGTTGAAAAAATTGATTTATGTAAATAAATAAAGTAAAATGGAAAATTGGTGTGCGGGCTGTATCAGCGTCTACTTCAGTCTACAACTTAGCCTTTACTGTCATCAGTACTCATCTCTCAATGTTTGTATTAGGGGAAGATGGCGTTCATCTCAATATAGGTTGACTTAAGGCTTTTTAAAACTAAAATACGAGTATAAATATACTACCAATAATAGATAGATAAATAATTCTATTCATATGTAAAAATTCACTGCTAGATAATGGGTCGCGTGACAATTATCAATCAATACAAATATATTTTTATCTATTAACTCTCCCAAGCTGGGTCCCAAAAATTCCAATGTTATTATAATATATTAATTATGTATAGTTTTTAAACTTAATTTATATAAATAAAATAAAGGAACGTGCAAGGTCGATGAGGAACAGTGGCTCTCAGTTGAAGCGGTGTTGTCGTCACTAAAATAAAAAAAGAATATGTACGTTTTTTTTCCTAGAACATTAAGAAACTGAAAAGAAAGGTCCTTGTTTGTGTTCTTTTAATACATTTTAGGTTGTCATCTCTGTTAAGGGTTTTATTTCCACTATCAAATTTAGATCTGTTTACTTATCTATAGAAAATCATAGCTAAATTTAAATTCTTAAAGCAATACGTAAAGTTCGTATAAACAATTTATTGAAAAAAGGGAAGATGCGCTTCTGACATTTAATGGACAGTACAAAATCAGATAGTTAAGTCTCTTTGTCCTATCGAGACTTAGACTCATGGTTTGAGGAATGAAGTATGCGGATCCTAGGCAAATGTGATCCGGTTAATCATTGACCTACATAATTACATACTCACAGAAAGTAGAAATATTATTTTTACTTTGTGTTTTGCTGTGCGGCCATCGTCACTTTAACATTCCACCATGTAGTGTAGTTTGTCATTATTTTCAGGGCAGAAAAACGAAATATTACTAAAATGATACACGCTATATACACATTACACATGCTCACCTAGAACTATCTTCAATTCATATGATTCAATGATTATCGCGAGAACGTTATTAAAAGCATCAACATGAAGGATATAGTGAACTTAAAGAAATGGAATAATATGGACAGGTAAAAAGAATAACCTAAAATTTAATTTAAAATACGATATTTAGTGTAAAACCGTTTTGAACTGCAATGCTAAAATGATCGAGTAATCGTATCCAAGAATTATTCACAGGAGTTTTTGACAAATATTAAACTTCGGATACATATTTTCGTACTTTAATATAAATGCATTGAATATATAAAAAACAAAATACCCCCTGTACGGCCCAGCGCCGAATATATCTGTTACAAAAAAGTTTCCATCGCGGCCAGCGACGTATTAATCAATCGGGATATAATTTATGTATCTGCTTTGAACAGCTTCGCCAACCGGAGATCTTAATCAGTGACATCTATTTCACAATATCGAAAAATTATAAATGAATATTCATTATTATATTTTGCTGGTCCGTACTGACATCTAGCGGTTCCTTACCAAAACTGGCAATGACACTAACAATGGATACGATGACAATGAATATATGCGTTAGAGCAATTATAATATAGGTTTTGTTTTTTGTTAATATTATATTATCATATCAGCTTTGTTATTCGACGAATTACATCTACTTTGATGAACGGCTGTTCATTATAGTAATTTTTTTGTTGGCATTAAGGTTTTTAATTATAAACATTTCCCCTGAAGTGAGCGCCATTAAACAATCTTCCTCTACTAAACCGTACAATGACACAATAACTGACGGCATGAAATATGGAAGGTCAAATATGGTGGCTCACTGGTGTTCATCATATTATGGAAAACTACCCGACATGCAGGTTGGCCTGTACCGGGTAAAATACAGTGTGAGGATGCGGAGATATTGGAAAAGGTGAATGTGAAGGTGTATCCAAATAATAGTTTTTTTATCCTCAACATTTCAGTCCTGTATGTTATGTTATTATGTATTGAAACAAAGCGATAGAAGAATTCTCCGCTTGGAGTGTGGGTTGGCCAATAACGACCAGACCACCTATCCAAGTACTGCGTATGCCAGTTTGATCTTTAACTCAGACTGACGTTTATAAAATATTATATAACGCTAAATAAATATTATATAACGCTAAAGCGCCGCACTTTTTTCATTTCTGCATGTGTATCTCACTTCCTTACAAGTTTTCTCTCTAATCCATTTCCCACTCCCATTGCCTTACAGTTGCCTTAGTAATCCTTCTCCGTTTTTGTTAGTCTTCCGCCCTACGCAAAGCCTCGCAGAGTGATGATTCTCTCGCTTACTTGCCTGTTTACAAAATAGTGTCGGTGGATGCCTGAAATATTATTCCTATGCTTTTTCTTCCTTAAGACTTCGGCCTATTCCTTTTCCGGGCTCGCCTCGTTCTTAGGACGTTGACTCACACCTGTTTTTTCAATCTAAGGGGACCTTTCAGGAGTAAACATCCGGCGGGGCTTCAGCTTCCACGTGGCTTCGTACTTTCCACATGGACTTGCCGATAACTCCGTTGTCTTCCCCTCATGTAACAATGTCTTTCCTTACGCATTTCTTGTTGCGGATGTTCCTGATTCTGATATTATATCGCACAATGCAAATCATAGCTTAACACAAAAAGTGGTCGAAGAAACCAAATTCAAGACCAATCGAGCCATTATCATTCAGCGATAACTTTGATGGGTTGGCCGCGCGGCTACAATGCCTGAAACCAGACTACCAAAGGAGATAATATACTCCCAGTACCCAACTATCACGGGGCAAACGCTCACATGGGGCAAAAAAAACTCCTGCAATCTAGAGTTTTTTTTCCATATTCAAATAAAATTGGAACATGACTCCAAGACATTAGAATTATCGTAGAAAATAAATAATTAGTCGGTGACATGGCAATAAAATGTCCATCCATCGCAAGAATTCAATAACTTATTTTCGAATGTCTTCAAACTGTACGCTTTGACTAATTAGTGTTCTATTCTGAATAATTGTAATAAAATATTAGAAGTCAAAATAATAAAATACTTTGTATTCCCCCATTCGCTTTCTCCCTACCCCTACATTGCGTCACAATAAAACTCACTCTTTTATGCAAGAGAAATGGAATTTTGTGAACAAGCGTTATACCATATTTGTCATTAAATTATTATTTTTTTCAAATATAACAATTTTATGTTTGAGAAGCACTCGGCAGGATAACCGTTTCAATTAATTCTCATTCATGAATTCCGACACTAGTGCGCGTGTATTGGTGGCGCCAACTCGCTGTTTCCTGTGTGTGAGTGAGACGGTCTCTGTGCACAGCTTCGTCCACGGGAATACGTTAGGTGAAAATAATAATAATTACATAATTTGAAGTCATTATATTATCACACAGGAATTTGACACGTCTTCGCCTCATAAAAAAATATATATATCGGCGACATATTCAACACTGAAAGTGTAAAACAAACTTGATAATTTTACTTACTTACTAAAATACCTACCTTGAATAATATTTTCAAAAAACGATAGAGGCTAAAGTATGATATAATACATGAATTGTAATTATAAAATATAGAGCCCTTTTTACGTAATAATATCTAACGGTGTTAGGTATATATATCCCGGATTTCTCATAGATAGTAGCAAAAACTTCGAGGAAGTCTTCTTCATTCAATTTCTTACATTTTGGTAAAATATTTACAGTTAACGAGTTATGCGACTTCAAAGATAGCATTTTTTTCAATTTTTTTAAAAAAACGTAAACGTTTTGTAAAACGTTGGATTACCATTAAAGTAATTCATACCAAATTTTATAAATTGATTCGCTGATTAATTAATTGATAAAACACTCAAAATATACAATACTATAGAAATTACAAAATGTTAGATCAGCTAATTCACCTTACCTAAGTATGCCCTCATGAATACATATGCACATATATAGGTACTTACATAGCTTACCGAGCTCTCGACTTCCTATGACTTAAAACGGTGGTTCGCTCACTCGTCCAATATTGCGTATGTATATTAAAATGAAGTTCATAAGAATTTTTAAATAAATACTAGCGCTGTAAATTACCAAGAATCAAAATATTCAATGGAAAACAAAACAAAAAAATATAAATAGCTTACCTAGTAATCGAAAATATAAATCGGTATGTATGTTTGTACTTCTAATCTTGTAATATTCAGCAATCGAAAAAACAGAAATGTCGCACAAAATGTACTAATGCACATCAATGTGCATTAAAAATGATGTTTACACAAAAATCCCACGTAAATATTTTTTACACAAAGTTACGCACAATTTATGCGTGTAAATAATTATAAAACCAAAATTTCTTTAAATTAAACGATTAAAAATATAATTTTATATGGATTAATAATTCTATATTTTAAGTTAATTATATTAAAATGCAAATAAGATTAAAATTAAAAGCTGTACTAAAATGTTAAAACCATAAATTAAAAATGGTTTACCACAATTCGTAAAAGTAATAATATTTAACATAAATACGATTTATTGTAAATATGAAAACATAGTATGCTGTTTATTAAAATACGCGCTCCAATTTTTTAGAATCATTTTAAAAGACACGTGTGCAAAATATCTGAACGTGAACGCGAATTGCATCGCGCTTAGTAACAGTGTTCTTTATCGTAAGTAACATGACGCCATTCATGACGGCAATAAGCAGTCTTGATCCCTTTTTACTTCGCATATTAATATTATATGGCTCAACGTAATATTGGATGGATGTTTATATTTTACAACGTATGTAGGTAAGTATTGTAACATTTTTATTTATATTTTTAAATATCTGTGGAACGAAAAATATTTTAATGAATAAAAAATATTATAATTTAAATATGTCCATTTACTAGAATGAGATATTGTATTTTATATTAAGGTTAAAGAAATGCTCATATAGCGAGTAATGGAGGGTTAAAAATATTAGCATTTTTTTTATTACGTCATACATAAAAATCTCCTTGAGACTTAGGGAATTCATTTTTCAGATACTGTGTCATTGAATCGAAGGATGAAGATTTTGACTTTGTATATGTATTTATTTCGGAAAAAAGTTTGTTTTCGCACATCTGTGTAATTCAATTTCCAATATTAAAATTTTTAAATTAAGTGAATTTTATTTTAATTTCAACAACTACATAGGTACTTATTTATTTTCAAAAAACAAAAAGGCATTTTTTATCTTATATTTTTTCAACCCTGCAATTTCTAGGTCAGTGAGTCAGTATATATTGAGGTCATCGAACTCTCATATATGGAATATATGACATAATACTAAACCTTTTGAATGCGAATTAAAAAAAATATAAAGTTTATAATTCGCCTGTCTGGAAATCAAAAATATTTTTCGTTTTAAATTACTTGATTTACCTATTCTTGAAGTTTGAATAACTAGCTACGAGACACCCTATATAAATATATGTGTGTTCAAGAGACAGTTGTCTAAATAGAGCCTACGGTTAGGAGACATCACTAGCAACTGATTGAGCGTCTAATAGGGTTACCTGAAATTCAACGATTCAGGTTTTTTTTACGGAAATAAAACGTTTTAAAAAATCATTAAATAAATCTTCCTGACTTTATCCCGTATCGTCTTGAGCCCGTCGTACGTACCCCCTGCGAATGATTCTCCAACTGCGACTACGAAGACGAAGCCAACAATCAAACGTCACAGACTTAACTCATTTAAATATTGTTTTGCGACTGTTAATATTGAAATTTACAAATTTATGCAAATACTTTAAGATATAATTTATGCAAAAGCATGTTTTGAAATTACACTAATCTTCCACTTTCCGAGTTCTGAATACATTTATTATAATTTTCTTTATATTGCAAAAGTTTGTAAGAAATAAATATTATACGTTAAAGGAAATTAGAAAGATTTTACTGCTCTTCTAAAAAATGACAAAGTTTTTACAAAATATAAAACTGTTATATTTTAGTAAAAGTAATTATATAAAATAGTCGGACGTGGAGACGGAGATTGAAGCTTTTTTTCAGAAAAAACCCGTACGTAATTGTCGAAGGTTGAAGTTGATAAAATCTCCTTAAATACAAATTAAATTAATCAATTAGAAAAGTATACAGAAAAATTCTATTTTAAAAAATATATTTGGTCGCTATCGAACCTGGACACCTCCCTATCCGGGGAAACATGTTACCATTCCACTACAGCTATCTCCTTTATTCTCCTATTATGCTCACTTAATTAATCACATTCAGTTATCTATCTGCTATCATTGTTCCTCTTATCACTTGCAAACTTTATTGTGACCAAGTTTTTAATAGAAAGAATAGTTCAATTATTTTAATTTTATTTTATTTGGTATTTGAAGCTTTTAGACCCTGAATAATTACCCAAAATTCATTGGGTCCAACTGTGATGTATCCACTGTCAAGCTGAGTGATGACTAGGAAGCCTTCACTTTTAATCCGAGGGTAGGGTCTGCTCCGCTGAAGGTCAATAGCATCCCAGCAAGGGGGGCACTTCGGTTAATTAATTACGAGGTATTTGGAAAGTCAGTGTAGCGTCTACTCAACTGCGGGGATGTTGAGCTTTTTTGATTTTCCTAAAACTGTTTTTCAAACCCTTCATTGATTCGTACGTAGCATCATCGTCATCATTATTATTTGTAAATATTTCATTTCATTCTCCTGTACAGTTGTTTGGCGAGGTTGTTTAAATTGATCAATAAATCGTTATTTACGTGGAAATAAAGTTGACGATATCAATTAGTTAGCATTATATGAACCGCTAGATAGGATAGTGTTGTGCGAATGCATAAATTCTTATACACGTGAGATCGTCAACATTGTGAACAATTTTACAGATCGACCATATTTTTGACAGTTTGGCAAAATGCACTAGGTCAATGAAAATATTTTGTAAATTGAATTACGGGAACTTTTCATTTTTAATCAAGAAATTATAAAAGGAAACCACAATTAATATAAAAATAAACAATACGAATTATTTTAGTTTCGAACATAGTTTCCGTAATTGTAGCATTTTCTCTCTGTGGCTGTTCTTTACCGCAGCTGACGGTACCTGGTAGGGGCCCACGTCTGCCTATCTGGTCAGTTTTCATTAATAGTCCCCGTATTTATTCAGAATTCATTTACACTTTTATTAAATATTAACTAAAACGTTTTCGACGCTTACCATAATCATCGTCATAATAATCTTTGCCCCGGATTACTCTTATTACAATACATTTTTATATTTCCGTTTATTTTCACAATAAAATATCAACTCAATGCTGCTATATACACGCTTATAAATCGTGATATATGTACGTACCTATATAATATATGTTATATAATAATATACGTTTAGATATTTTTATACGAAAATATATTTTTTTAATTAATTAATTTCTCGCTTCAGCAAGTCCAGCTCGCAAACAATCGATTTCACACATACATATTCCCAAACACATATTATACACCCAGTTGCCAAGTGATTTTTACAGATATCTGATATGTTTTACGTAAATGGTGAATACACTATTCTCGCATACATTTAAAAAAATTAATTTAGTGAAGAATTCAGTTGGTATCACCTACAATAGTTCTTCAGTTTTGCCATGGTTACTTTCATCTCGTCTATGTTTAAGTAGCCAGTATTTTTTCGTGGTGTGTACGAGACGAGATCAAATCATTGTTAATATCAGTACATTCGACGTAATACATACTACATATAATTAAATAATATGAATAGTGTCAAATGTGTGATTAAGAGGCTGCAGTGCATAAGTCACGTATCAATTAGGAGAGTCAATTAAGTGTAAAGTTTTCCAATGTTTTTGCAAAATCTGCAATAATACGTGCTCTCAATCAATTTATTTTGAAAGATCCATTCAATCTTAAAGCATTTCTAAATATATTGTAATTATCATCAAAAAATATAATGCCGGAATCTCTTAATATTTCCATATAAAAACCGTTCATTCTGTTCATAAACTGATTGTAAAAGATTCACACGGAAATTATTGCCTTTTACAAATGAATATTTTTGGATTGGTTATTAAATATATCTTTTTCAAAATTCACGTTCGGTCTCTTATATTGCAATGTCCTAAAAAGTATGAAAACATTAAATTATTTAATTAAAATTTATAAGGGTACCTAGAGAATTTTATTGTATTTAATATAATTTTTTTTTAATAAGTTACACTTTATGCGTATATATTTAAAATAATGACTAGAAAGGAGCCTGTAAAAGCTGTCCGAATTTCTTCGGCAGTCGTCGGTCAGACACTGACCAGTATGCGCTGGTTTTATCGCTCTCTGATGTATTGGATAAATACAGCCCAAAAAGTCTCGTAAACACTTTTTGAATGGTAGAATATGAGAGGTATCTGTGAAAATTAGTCATTTTATAAATATAATGCCAAATAAGCACTGCAAAATGCATTTATTGAAAAATTAAATTCTCTTTAAAATATTTGAATCCGGAATGCCGCTATGTTTTTAACACGAGCTGTCGAAAATTGAACATATGATGACATATGATTTTTTTTATAAACAATAATAAATATAGTCTTTGCTCTGTATACTCACTAATTTTCAGCCCTTTATATTTATTTAATAACGTTCTTTATATGAAAATCTAAAATGCTGTTTAGTGATATAATACCAAATTTTTTGTAATCGGGATGAGAAAATTTTCAATCGGCATTTTAAACACGTAATCGATATGCTAACAACCGACCAACACATTTTTAGTGAAGGGATATTTAATCATTTTTGCTTTATTTGTTTTTGCATAAATATATTTTAAAATTATATTTATTATTATGTTAAACAGTCACGACAAAATGTGGTTTGTATATAGTTTCCACCACTAAAATAAAAAATATTTTTTAACTAATATATAAATTCTGTTTTATAAAAAAATCATTAATACCAAAGTTTTCAGTTTTGATCTAGAATTATATGAATATTATGCGTGACGTAAATTAGTAAAATATTCTAATCTTTAATTTGTTTTATTCAGCATATGACATATGACAACAACCATACATTTTTTAAACAAAATCATTCCCATTTCGCATGTAAAAAGTACTTTTTGTACCTGGACACGTAATGGCAATTATTTTCAATTTTGTTATTGAAATATCACGCTTTATTTCTGCAGACATATATTTTTAAAAATTCCACTAATGCAAAGAAAACATCGACTGACGTTAACAGAGTGAATTTGTATATTTTATAAATATGATGTCTTAATTTTCATTTACGAACCGCAATTTTTCATATCCAGTATTGCGGCCTAAAATTGTCCGAAAGACTTTTCTGCCCACTCACATGATAAAATCGTATTTTTTTCATTGATTATGTCTATGGCTATCTCATGTTATGAAATAAGTAAGTTTATAGTATGAGTATTCGGTTTTTCTACAATCCTGAGTACAATACAAGTGAAAATGAGTGCATTGATACTTCGTACAAGCTTATCCAATTGAAAATTTGTATGTCGTATAACGTGAGAACAGTTGCTTGTACGAAAAAATGAAAAAGATCTATTTTGTAGAAAATGTCATAATGTACAAAATTTATATAAGCTATTTTTATCGGTCGACCAATATGAAGCGAGATATTTACAAAAGTGACCTTTGACTCTGTATAACTTTAGAAGCGCGTACAATAGCTGGGATCTTTTAGTATATGTTATTTAAAATGTGCAAAATAACGGAATTAGTTTGGACTTTTTCCGCATAGCCTGTTTTTTTGTTGGCTAATGTGATTCGACTTGAAATGTTATAATACTATTAGTTAGTATATTGTGATGGAAGAGTTTTCTGTTTTCTTAAAATTCGTGTGTTGCTTTAAGTTGTTTTGCTTATAATATTGACATTTATAATTGGGTTTACGGAAACATTACCTGTACTTTTGTTTTCGTAACCTATCCATTAATCAAGCAAATCTAATCCTGTTTAATTTAGTAACGAATCCCTACAAACTCTGTCGTATTCATTAAACTCATAAATTTAGTAAATAAAAATACATAACGAGTTTTAACGTTAAATTTTCTTAGATAATTTTAAAACGATTAATAACATGTCAAAGAATGACAATGCAACATTTTGGATCAAACAATGCACTGTGTAAATATCAGCCTTTATTAAATTTTGTAAACGTCTTTCGTAATGTAATGATATATAATAATTAAACTATAGTTTTAATTTGAATTAAATCTATAAATCATAACTCAAAATATTTAAATAAAAATTCTTCCTGTAAAATGTGATGATCTATTGCCGGTAGAAATGAAACGGTCATCTCTTGAAGTCGTCAGTTTCGTTGAATGTATTAAACAAGTTGTAGAATTTGTAAAATATGCACGCATCCAAAAAGGGTCGCATACATTATACTGTGCAATTGGAAGGTCGAGAGATATAGTATAATTTTTATTTCGTTCGGATTACTTAACTTCGCGAGAACAACAAATATACGAGCATATTTCATCGTGTTAAAAATCCGTAAATACTGGTGACGGTAGCGCTCTGTTTCTGCGGGGGGAAAAAGAACCTAGCGTTCTCTGTGCGGGCCTTAATGTCTAAATGGATTATTTAGTTATACTATATTGTATTTAATTTGTAGTACTGGACAGCGTTGTTTCCAACTGATCTCTTCTAGTACGTATCATATTATATATATGTTAATAATTTTTCTGTTAGTGGAGAATTTCGTGCATATAATATTAGTAGGCAGCATCATATACTCGTCCCCTTCAATAGCCATAACAATTTCAATAGCCACGGTGACATTACGTACATACTACTATTTTACTTTATTTTGTATTATCAATACATGATCAGAATGACCCATTAGTTCTTACACATGCACTACATCCATCATAACGAGAGATACTCATGCCTGTACAGTTTAACATTCATTTCCATTCATTCGTATACAGACAATACCTTTCATAACTTCCTCCCATCACTATATCATAATTCTTTATAATACACAACCACAAAATAGGTTTTGATTCTTTTCTAAAAACATTTCTGTCATTTGGTGCTGTTATTATATACATATATATATATATATTATAATGTCGACGAAGGGTGCAATCCTCGTTCTGTTCCGTCCGGAGATTGCTGACAAGTTTAGTTTTCATAACATTTCTCTCGGTTTGGTGTACTCTTTTCTATTAAAAAAAAATAGTATGTTAATAATAGCGAAAACGAATATTAAAAAATAAGTGCGCAATAAATCTCCACTGGGACGACAAAAATTCTATTGATCCAGTAACAATATCGACGAATTTAGATATGATGCACCTTAAAGGGGTATAAATATAAAAAAAATTATTGTCAATACTATAATAGTCTCGCTAGCTCCCTACATGATACGTATGCCGACATGTCAATGATAACAGAACATGTTCAATCTATAAAAAAATATAATAATGTCAATAATATGAGTCTCGAGGAAATATCCAATATTCTATGCCACCTCTGTCGCACAAATAGCGAAAAGCATACAGGTAAAGTAAAATATGGAACCTTCCAAGTATTTAGGTACTCACAATAGGTCCAAAATCTATCTTATTCATTATTATTCAAAATGCAAATCCTCGTCACAAAAAAATATTTGGTTAAAGATATCGATGCAAATAGTTGATTGATACATTATTTTGATTCTGGACTATTCCCCACTTTTATTACGTATAATCTAATATTTTCAGCGATCAAACAGTGCGCCAGTTGGCCTAGCAAGATGGCGGATTAAAAAAATAACACATTTAAACATATTTAAATGTTTCCAACTATTCCTTATCTCTATCTAACTACGGATGCGAGAAGAGTGAAGCCATAACAATACACATAAGTGTTCTCAATTACGTAATCGCACCTACAATACTACAACGTGCAATTCGTCAAATAAATTATTGTATCGTACTACAAAACTCGTACATACACAATTCCGGAAAACTTGTATATAAAAATGTTTGGGTATATACCTGTGTAGAGCGTCATAGTCCCCTGAAATATCTGGAACTCGATGTACATTGTCGTCTCAATTCCTCTCGGTCTTGAGGCATGTTGATAGCATCGTTTATAATGGACCCTGCCCTGTTAACTCCTTTATTCAGTCTATCCATCTTGCAGGACACCGTCCTCTTCCCTCGACTGTCCCGGGATCACCAATTTCTCGAAGCTCTTATCATATATTCTGGCCACATGTCCAAAGTGTATGATAATTCTTTCCCTGCATACTGTCGAAAGCACATACCAGTAATGAACATACATGAAATAAAGTGTACATATACGAGAGGGGTTTGGAACATTAGTAACGGGACGAGGAGCATTTTACACATTAGTGGTGGAAACATAAATCCGATACATTATAATACATTTGTGCAACAGTAAAAGTATTTACTCTTCGAAAATTAAATCTTCGTGTAAACAAGATGTATTTTTTACATTAATGCGTATTATATTGTCAGCGTTTAAATTTTCGGTCCAAACTAATCATCTTTTTAAAAAAAATCGCGGAGCTATTTGATTGCGTGAGTGGTACCAAAGTGATCATGTGGGTGGCACCAAAATAAAAATATGTATAGGAATTAGCGTTATTTCATGTCTATATATTTGGTGGTCTGTGGTCGAAAGTCTTTCTGTAATCTTTAATTCCTGGGAGATTGAGAAATTTGGGCGCATGGCGGTCCACGGGCAATACGGCATCCGCCTTCAGCTCCTATACATGTATACTTATTGTAAATGACTAATTCGTAACTCTGTTAACAGTGGACTTACAGAAAAAAAGTTTTACTAAAAATTCGGATCTACATTCATATTATTTTCTTTCACACACATACGAAATATACGGATTTTTGCGGCTGAGGCGAAAATATTTTTTTTAAGGCTTTTAGCATGATTGTTTACCATTAAAACTGGCTCTGTTATTAATTAATAAACTTAGTTAATGATTTTGATAAACACAACCCAACATTGCAGAGATTTCTCTACAGTGTAGTGCAAGTACACCAACCATTGAAATTAATGGTTGAAGAACACTTCTTACACGATAATTTTTTTTTTTAATATTTGACGATTAGTACATTTTAAGACTCTCCTATTCGGAAAGGATGCGACTCGTTCACTCTTATGCCTGTAGTTAATCTGCTTTGATTCTGACATTTTGCAATGTCGCTGGTGCAACGCAACGCGGTAGTCGAGGATAATGTCGACCGGATGCGGTGCATTACGGAAGCCTTTGTCACAAACGGATAGACAATGTTATGAGAATGAAAAATCCTTTGTGCGCGACGGAAAGGTGACCGCCGACCGCCTTCAATCTAAATATTTATTATTCACTTTGTACGTTATTACTTTTATTTATATTTTAATGCCGGTGTACAAAAACAATCTCGTTAATTTTGTCTGTGAAAGAAAATGATATTTCCCACTTTTCTCTCTGACCAATATTAATGTAAATCCGAATTTATTTATTTTTTTGAAAATTTTCCATTTATAAACGAGCAATCTTGGCATTTTGAAACAGGCTGGCTAACAAACTTATCCGATATATTTACAAATCTGGTGAGATATCGATATTTCGTCTTGTCGATTGAAGAAAGCGTATTGAAATATTCTGCAATAAATAATATTTATATCGAAATGTGCCCAAGAAATAAGTTTCTACATTTATATACATTTCAAATGATTGATTATTATTTAAGGGTTGTCGAAAAGGAAAAAAGTTTGTTGAACGCATGTGAAGGAAATTATAAATTGACTTTTTATTAATTTGTTATGATATGTTCAATAACTTGTTTTATTTCATTGTAATTTAATGATTATTTGGGATACATTTTTATGATTCTTCAACGCGTAGTTTATGATTTTTAATATTTGCGAATATCGATGAAAGGATCAATGGTTTAATATAAAAACATTTTTCAAATAATCTATTTTTTGTGCTTTGTTTCAATCATGTATTGCCTACCAAGCCGTTAGTTACTCTCACTCGAAGGTTTGGGTCCTAACTAAAAGGTAGGCCTGAGAGTACCCATCGTTAATAACGAATATTTTAGCATTTCCCCGGATAGGAAACGATCGAGGTTCAGATTCCGGTAGCAACAAAAATATTTATTTCGTTAAATTGAATTTTCTTGTATATCTTTCTAATTGATATATTTAATAATAATTAGTATTAACTATGTTCTGAATAAACTGCACCTTCACAATATGAATATGTTCTCTTAATATAATGAATATTGTTACCTCATTTGGATGCCACTATGTTAATATGACAACTCGTGGTTATGATAATCGCTTAGTGATCTAGTGGTCGGGGGTTCGAGCCTCGTTCCAAGAGGTCATCAAGTTAGATCTTTTTTCATACCACAAGTGTTTAGCTTAGTTTGAAAATAGTAAGAGTATTGATGTGACACGTATTCCGTATACGTATCTCCATTTAAAAAGAAGAAAAAAGTTATGAGCGGTTAGTTACGAGGAGAAAGATGCGAGAGAGGGAGAAGTGAGTAAGTTGATAGCGAATATTTCATAATGGATCCCTAAACAACCAATTTGCGAAAAGGGAGTTTGCGAATTATATTTCCCATACCAGCGTAGTGTCGAATTTAAAGGGCATACTTTATTTAAACGCTTTGCAAGAGAATTAATTAATTAATTTAAGAAGAATTTCTTACAACTGACGTCCAAATCATCTGCCACTTCGGGTCTTTTATACCTCTGTCTAGGTCTAATGTGAACACTTTGTTTTAACGGAAGATTTTTTGGGCTAACCTAAACAATTCTTACGACCCCTGGCTGGTTAATATAAAAATTCGTCTCTTTGTCTTGGAACCTTTTTATCTCAAGCAGCGGCGTAACTACGCCAATTCAGCCAGTGCAGTGTATTGGGACCCATATTAGGCAGGAGCCCAAAAGTTTTGTTCCTCGCACGACTTTATTTTATGCGAAATAATAATTGTACAATTTCACTACTATGGAATTGTACAATTTATTAAATCATTTCTTGCGTGTTTTAGACAATTATCGATGTATACGGCAGTGAGTACCCTGCGGATTACGGACTAGACCATCACCGCAATGAAAAATAGTGCATATAAATGCGCATATTGCACATAAAATGTGTGAACACATTTTCGATTGAAAAATAAATTAAAATCATTAAAAAAGTATAATTATTTAAGTAATTTGTTAATGAACTCTGTACTACTGTACACGCAATAAGTAATTGATCGTTTTTAGAGAGGGCCAATACACACCTGTATAATTACGCGTACATAGAGGAGACATTTTTCCATTTTGCATTGAAGCCTAATTTTTGTAGTTACGCTACTGATTCCAAAAAGGACTAAATCAAATTTGATAAGCCAAGTATCAAGAAACATGCGCGCTTTACCCTAGGGGGATATCATATCCAGCAGATGTATCTACAAAGCAATAATACGAAAAGCATTTCATAAACGGCATGTACGAGTAAATCCATCATCATTTCGGGTGCCATTTATATGATGGCAATTTCTAATTTTTTGTGGGGATACCTTAAGTCGAGAGTTTACAGCAACAATCCTCAAACAATTCAGGCCCTGCAAGAAAATATCCGCCATGAAGTTGCTACCATTGAACCGACGCTTTGCTCTCGCATGTTCACAAAAGAGTCCGATTGCAAAAGTATATAAAATATGAGAATAACATTGTAGTTTTTTTATAATTTAATATTGAACTTGAAAATTTTCCGCTGGACACCCTATATTTGGTCACAAAATAAGTTGCGAATTCCGTAAATTAGACGGTTTTACACCGATTTTAAGGGAAAACAACTTTTTCTTGAACAAAGTAAACATTTTATGTACAATATTTTTTATGTAAGTCACAATTTTTTATTTCGTTTATATATAACACCGCTGTCTTTTAAACACAAGCTGTTTGTTTCATAAATTCTACTTCAATAAATTATTTAATTTCCGATGGATAATTTCAAATGACAACAGACATTTTATTTCCTCCCATAATATTAATATGAAAAAACATATTTTGACTCTTGTCTTGAATGCGAGAAAATTAACAATGTTTTTGTCATCTCTTTCTCTCATAACTTTCCTGTCTAGCAAGATTTACGTAACAAATAACGTCCTGAAGTATTTAGGGGATACTTCAAAGAATTTAACTATTAGCCTCATCTTGAAAGAGTGCGTAATTCGCGTAGAGTTTCTCGAATTACACGCTTAATGTTTTCTCTGTTCAATTCCAATATCGTAGAAATCAAATATACCTATTTTAATGTGTACTGTTAGTGTGCAGATATTTGTGGGGAGTGATATAACTGTCGCCTTACCTCCAATTTTATTTGCATTTCGTGAATCGGAATGTTCCTTTCTGAATGGATCGAGCCGAATGATACAACAATGGGCCGGTCCAGGGCCGGCCTGAGTGGTTCTAGTGCCCCTCGGAAGAATTAAAATATTCCCGTCCTTAATAAATTATATTTTCATTAAAGGAAAATTCCTTAATAATTTATTTGCACGGTTACCCGAAATTCGTAGTAATTTAGCATTATATTTAGGGTCGATAATGCAATTTAATTTTCGTTTACTGATTTTAATGTCGTTTATATAGGATTTAAAACATTTTCGTAAATAAATTCAAATTAGCGCGAAAAGTATAATACATAAACTGTAAACAAAAGTTATGAAGTCAGAAAAATTATACCAATTAAGATTCTATGAGTTTTTTTATTCTTTTTTTTAAGTTTCCATAATAAATATAATTCATTATAATTTATTATAATTTTTAGGCCTAGAGATTTCATATTATGTTTTATGATTTGTACAAAGAAATTGTATTCATTAGTCGAAAAATTGTTAATATTAATAAGTAATAAGTTAAAATAATGAATGGGTGTTGTATATCAGTTAGTGGAATATGTTTGGGCCGGGAGTTTCTGCGAATAAAAATATTAAGTCGAAAAATACTGAAAAATTAAATAAATGTATCTTTATACGAGGGCCAAGTAAAAAATAAGGTTCCTTACGCTGTACACTCGCCACGCGAGATGCTAGGCGAAATCCGACAACACCGCCTTGATTGTTGGTCCCTTAACTACATCCCCACTACCGGGAGCAAACGCTGCGACGCTCAGTAAAGGCCTGACAGCCATCCGCTATGGAACCCGCCATCGCCGTTACCGCCAGGTGTGAAATCCGTTCGGTGATTCGATTTTTAAACGCGAAGAAGCTTAAACCTGTTGAAATTCATCGACAGTTGGAAGAAGTTTATGGCACAGCTTGCATCAGCGTCCAATACGTCCGCAAATGGTGCAGGGAGTTCTCCGAAGGACGCACAGACGTCCACGACGAGCAAAGGAGTGGGAGGCCATCGGTGTCGGACGAAGTCGTGGCGAAGATTGAGCGCATTCTCCTCGAAGATCGGAGAGTAACGCTTCGGGAGCTTGCTGTCCAGGTTCCTGAGGTTTGTGAAAAAACCATCGACAACATTTTGACCGATAAACTTGGTTATCGCAAGGTGTGCGCGCGGTGGGTGAAGAGGTGAAAGAAGCGGTCACCAAGTTCATCGTCGGCCTAGCGGCGGAATTCTTCGAAGCGTGTTTTCAGAAGTGGATAACTCGTCAGGAAAAATGCATAGAAAAATCAGGAGACTATGTAGAAAAATAGAATAAAGTTCAAGCTTTCAGATGGTTTATTTATTTATTGCAATAAAAAATACCTTATACCTGAAAAAAATGTAGGAACCTTATTTTTTACTTGCCCCTCGTATTAATTTTATTTTTGAAATAATGTTATTTTCGAGCATAAAAAGTCACTGTTATCCGAAGTATCGGCATATCAAAAACAAAACAAAAAATATTATATTATACCTACTCGTATTGAATAAATCGAGATTGAACACTGGCTTCACTATTACTTATACGCAGATAATGAATGCAGATTGAAGGTATTCTTTCTGAATTTGAATACGTTAGCTTCGAATAACTGATCAACGTAACCAGTATTCTAAGGCGTGTCGCTAGTTTTTTTTTTATCAATACTTATTTTTAAACAAATCTTTTAAATTTTTGCCTAAATGTAAACTTAGAATATTGAAATAAATCGTCATGTTATCAAATTATTTTAATATAATCAGTTAATAAACCATTAAAAGCGTAGTCCTATTGAAGAAATAAAAAGCAATCCCTCCCTGAGCGTGACACGGCCGCGGTTTCCTCCTAAGGTCCCTTCGCTATCCTCGTCACTGGGGAAACATTCGCGTTCTTCATCGCTTTGACCTTTCTGAAAAGTAGTCAACAATGGTGAGACGATCGACTCATTCCGTTGTTATTTTGTGACATCGCCAAGACTCAAAATATGACATATTAAATCGTGGCCTTAATTCAAAGGACTTTTCTTCACGGGTATTCCTCAAAGGCACAGGGTGTTCGTTAGCGGAACGAATTTTCCGATTGTTTGTTTATAATTTTAAAAAAGATGGTGAAACAAAGCGTTCAATTGATCGAGGCGGTCCGGTCCTTTGTCCTTATCGATGAGGCTTTGTTCAAATGATTATTTTAAAAGCGGGTCATTGAAAATGTGGTCTTTTCTTAAGCATCATTGTTTACTTTCGCTCGCTGTGTACCCGGCTTTGCACGAGAAATTGAATTAATTACTTCAATACCCGTTCTGCTTATCTCCCTCTCTTTGAGAACGAAGTTTTGAATGAAACACAAAGAGATTAGATTTAGTTTTATCGATCAATTCATTTCAAGCTAGCCAAACTAGCTCTAAAACTCTGAACTCGCAGGGAGTTTAACGGTACGAAAGTACTGACGCTGTAAAAATCACAAGTTTGCCAGTCACCTCGTATTACTTATTAATCTCAGTGCAAAACAGCAATATTAAATGAACGTGCCAATAGCACGGCATGCAGGTAAATTGTCTTATCGAGTGATGGCGTATTCGTACTTTCTCCGAGTTAACCGTATGTTCGATTCCTGACTGCTCAATTGCAAATATTAAATATTTTAGCTGTTTAAATTGTGCTTTACGAATTGCTTTGTTAAATGTGTCTTAAACATAATTAGCTTCGCAGCTGTATTGAATTCCTTGCAAAAAGCATCACCATCCGCGGAACCTCCAAAGAGGTAAAGATTACAATTGGCCGATGGGTTGAGTATCCCTTCCACCCCAGGGGGACTGTCTTTTGGAAAGGATAAAGGTTAGATCGACTTATAATATTCGCATTACAGATGAATAAATTTGTCGTGAAACTTTTTCATAAAACAGGCAGATTTTTCAAGTGAATCACCAGAGTCCCGGCATCAACACTTATTTATAAAAGCGATGTCTAGAACTGACAAAATAATAATGAAAATACATTAAATATATATAGTGTAAAAGTCCCAGTCCACAATATTTTATGGGTACTGGACTGAATTAGTCCAGTCGAAAATGTTTAAGGAATGTGTGGAAATTATGCACCGTTACGGAAAATATTGTTTGAAATTTTAACAAAATCGTGTTAAGCTTTAAGTTTACGTACTTGGAAAAAGATATTTGTGAAATTTACTCATTATTAATGTATATCTTTGAATTTACTCATTATAAATCATCTAACATAAAATAGTCCGGTCGCTCGAAATTCGATGAACTTTAATTTGTTGTATTTAATTGTTCATCAATAAAATATTTCAATTAATCGAAATGATCACATAATTACAATTTTTTTGAAATGCTTATATTTCTGACATGGTCTATATTAGGCACACATTCCTTGAATATTTTCGACTCGTAATTTAGCCAGGTAACCTATAAAATATTGTGGACTAGGTATGTTACAGCTGTATAAAAGCGACGCCTAGAACTAACAAAATAAGAATGAAAATGCATTGATATATATGATGTTATAAATGCAGTCGTTGAATATATGTGTAGAAAATAAATTATATATATCATATATATACATCTCCCACGAAAAATTACGATAATTTTTTTAGACAACGCCTTGACAATGGCACGTGTTACCGGGCCGAAACGTCAGCCTAGGTTTCCTCATCTATTTAATCTATGTCTATGCTACCATATCCGGCAGGATTTATTTAAGGGTCGCTTGGACGGTTTAGTTAGAATGTGTCAGTAGGGGGAGGATTTAAAGAATCCTTTACATAATATGACACGTTTCTTCAACAACAAAAGTTCAAGGCAACAGGAACGGTGTCGTGTTCTTAGGTTTTCACGGTCGTTCAAAATCTATCGTGTTCTGGACTATTTAGCCGGGAGTGTCCGACATCTCTGGCCGCTGTTACGATGCGACAGTATAGCCCAGAAATCTACATAGAAGCGATCGTTTGCAAAAATCCTGACGTTATCAGGTAAATCTGATATTGGAGGACGATCTCGAAAAAATATATGGGCATGATAAAATAATGTGGCGACCTACATATGTGGGAACATGGTGTGATGTTAAGCTACTACTTAGTTACTTCACAAAAAAGCACATTTTTGTCAATGTGGCTTTCGTTTAAAAAAACGTCCTTAATGGTGCCGGTAATCTTGTTTAAAACATTGTCTTGATCCCGCGAGGCGAGCGGTAGAGCGGTGGGGGATCAACGTCTCATACTTTTTCTACTAAATCTTATTTCAAATCCTCTTAATCTTCCGACGCATCAAAGATAACTTAATTTTCCGCTTTCTTTTGTGAAACCGTTTTTGTATCCTATCTGCTTTATACGATCAGGATGCTCACGAGAATTTCGTCTTTTGTATGAATATTGGCTGGAGTTATTCGGCCCTTGCGCGCAAACAAAATTGATGAAAATATCAGTCCATTACCTCATTATTTTAATAGTTGATGATGTACATCATATTTGGTGGATGTTCAAGGTGTTACCCGAGGAAAGAAGGCGACGCATGGTGGGATGATGACATAAATAAACTTGTGAAAGAAAAGAAGAATGCGTGGCTTTATCTTTTGACAGTAAATGGGGATGAATACTCGAGAGCAAAAGATCTGTGCATTGCTTGTAAGAAATAAGTCAAAGCTGGTGTGAAAGAAAGGAAAGAGCGGCTGAAAAGAAAGGAAGGGGTGAAAATGACCGAGAATTTCCAGGATGATATAAAGTTCTTCTGGAAGGCGGTCAAAAAATCCCGATGTGGTGCTGAAAACAGTAGTATGAAAGCTATTAAGTCGGTAAATGGAGAAATATTAATAAATGAGGACGAAATATGAATGAAATATTTCCAGAAAACGTATGAGAGTGAAGATAGTACAAATGAGGAACCCCTCGAGGGGCTCTCTGGGGTAAAAATGACGAAATAAAGTGTGCAATTAAACATATGAAGAATGGTAAGGTTGTGGGGTATGATAACGTTGCTGCAGAGTATATCAAGGCTGGTGGCCCATTAGTTGTCTTGTGACTTTATGCGCTCTTCAATCAGTGAGAGCCACACTACGTTAGATTGGAGGAGAGTAGTTACTATGCCTCTACAAAGGTAAAGGGTAACTATAGGGCAATTAGTCTACTAAGCTCGATGGGCAAACTATACGGAAGAATTTTAATAGAAAGAGCAAGAACAGTGACGAATGAAAAAGTACGTATGGATCAGATTTTTTCTCTACGAGTGATGACGGAAAAGCTTTTAGCGAAAAACCAAAAACTTTTTTGTGCCTTTGTAGATCTGCAAAAGGCGTATGATCGAGTTATAAGAGAAATGTTAGGGAAGGTACTCTCTGATTACGTTATTTGATTGTGTGCTGTTTATTGTACGCCGATTATGTAGTATTAATGGCGAATAATGAACAAGAATTACAGGCTAGTGAAAAAGAACACAGATACTGGAGGATGGTCCTGTTAGAAATCTCAATAATCGTCGAGCTTGTATGAGAAGATGTATGAATGTGGATGAGACGAGAATTGTGTGTCAGGGCAGAAGAGTGTTGCACTCTATCCTCTCTGCCTACCCCCGCGGGGAAACGGCGTGATGGTAAGTAAGTTCTAGATGGTGGCTCATTACTTTTTTATTATTAATAAATGTGATTTTTTTAAAGAATATCTAATTATTATGCGTATAATTATCCTCACGTCACCCGGAATTATTTATTTATTGGTTGGTCAATGCCCATATGGACTTTAATAAATAAAATATGTATACGCATAGCATAGACATATATACTCGTATGTATTCAGGAACACTCAAATACAGAACGGCTTTATTACTCTCCATGTACTCGTGTAATATTATTATATATATCAAATAACCTCAAAAGATTACTATTTAATTATTTGGAAAACAACTTATTAATTTGATATAAAAATTCATTTAACACTGGTAATAGAGATTAAATGTTACGCTGCATAGAAATAAAAACTAAAAAGAGGGAAAACTATTTTTCAATTGGAGGTGTAGGAATAATCAGCTAAATTAAGAGAAAGATGACAGTAAACATAAAAAAGAGGAGATTAAAGAAAAAATAATTATTCGTACTTAACGTTTAATTTATTTACATTTGTGTAAGAAATGCATCTTTATTTATTCATACCTACCATCGACGTAACTAGCCGTCACGTGACGCGGTGTGTTATAAGCGGTAGAGTTTATCTACATATTAAATCAGTGGGATTAGGCTATCATATAGTTTTGAATGTCATCCTTCGAAAACCATCAATATTTTCAACTACACAGTTGTTTAACTCCTAAAGGATTCTCATTTTTAATAAAATCTTCAAAAATAACGCATTGTTACAAAATCACAAAAATCATTTCAATTCAACAATTTCCACAAAAATAAGTATTAACCAAAATAGCGTTGCGACACAGAAATCCCCAAATTTAAAACTAGTGCTTCTCAACACCATTGCGTCTATCGAGGATTTTTTTAATACCTTTAATCGTTCAACTCCAATAAGATTACACAAATATGGACCCAATATATGATGCAGTAGGGTAGAGAGCAATCAGAAGCATGGCTATCCAACATTCTAACATAATCATTATACTCTAATAATTCACTAGTTCTACAACACCTACACTCCATTTTTATTTTTAAAAAAAATCTTTTTGTTTTATCTCTATTTTTTATCTTTATTAAATAACACCACAATAGCACGAAAAAAACTGGCTACTTTAGCACAGACTTCAGTCTAGCAAAGTAGCCAGGACAACGCTGTATATATCAGAGGTGAAGTCTACTCCATCCCACACAATAAAGTACGAGTATTAATTGTGTCTTATGTTATAATATATTCACCTCTGTTACAACAAAAATATGTATGTCAATAAAATCTAAATACATAAATACCGTTTCGAAATCTTCATTCTTTCAGAAATCAGAATTTCTTTACTCGGTCATTTCAGGAGCATTTGAGCTTTCGTTTACAAATCCACATTTCCAGGGCTTGCATATATTTTATACGGGATCGAGTTAGGGTTCATAACTCACAATGGATTGTAAATTTGCTATGGATTATATATAATTTTCTATGTATATACGTAATATATTAGATAAAGCCTTTCTGAAAGTATAATTATCAGCGTTCGCTAATTAATGAATCCATTAATTTATGCCTGCGTCATTCGGGCGAGTGCCCATGTGCTTGGCTTCATTTCTCCGACGCATTTTCAATACGAGTACTGCTTTCGTTTCAATTCACCGTTCATTATATTATAATTAACACACTAGCACGTTCATTTTCATTTTTAACATTTATTTACTTTACTTAATTTATTAATCCGAAATGTATTTAAAAAACAATCAGAGAATAAAATAATATTTTGTCGATGTCAAAAACTATCTTCATCCACCATCATCATTCTTTCAGGCCAACTTTTTGCTTTATTTTTCCCTCACAATTCTTCATCGCGTATATTTAAATAATAATAATCATTAAGGAGAACACTCTTATTGTGAAGTTGTAATTATTCAGATATATTGTTGTGTGATATTTTAAATAATGATGATGGCATACTTCACATGACAATACGTATGTTGGAACAATCTACATACCACTGTAATGGAGATGGGTTATATTAATTATATTGTACAGTAAGGTAGTAGTACAATGGAAGATTTAGTTAAGATTGATTTCCTAATGTACAGAAACAACTTTGTATAAATGTAAAACATTCAATAAGAATGCCATTACAAACGTCAACAGGGTCAAATGGATCAATTTCTTTCTTCAATAAATACAGCGTACAATTTTCAATGATTTTTTTTTACACAATAGATATTTAGACAACGAAACAAGACCAACTACTGGAAATAAATTAAACGCTGCTTCATATATTGTTGGATATGTAAAAAATACGATGAACAAGAGATCGATTGGTAAATTTTATAACTAATTATTCTACCTCTTCCACTCTATTATATTAATAATAGTATTATAATATTATGATTTGGTTTGAGTAAGCTGGATGCTGTGAGCTGAATATTTTAGAGAGAATCTGATAGATATAACGAGCGGATAAATATAACATTTTCGATATAGCAATCGAATACGTTTTCAACTCATTTTTAACTTATATTCTGAAATATTTCCAATTGATACCTTCATCTATTAGTCCAAAGCAATCAAATTCATTTATATTGCGGTGAATCAATTAATTATTAATTGAATTGGAAAGATTACAGAATATAAGTTCAAAATTTCTTGAAAACATATCCAATTGCTATAGCGAAAATGGTAATGCGCTTTCCCCGGATAGGAAGAGATCCAGGTTCGAATCCCGATAAGGACTAAATATTTTTCTATAAATAGATTTATTCTGTACATCTTTCTAGTTGATTCGTTTTATTTGTATTAAAAATACCACAGAACTATTTTCTAAAAATGTGTTCAAAAAAAAAATGTGGGCCAAACACATTTCACATTTATAACATTTATTCATACAAGTTCTCTTGCAGGCACGAGACGAGCTTTATCGGTGTCTTTTCATCTTTTATTTCTCTACAATTTGCTGTACTTCTCCCGGTTAGAATTTTAGCCATCCTCAAAATACACTTGTAGGAAGTAAACTTTTTAAACACTGGAAATTCGATTCAGATTCAAAAATAAAAATAAAATTAATTTAAAATGAGTTCAGTTTTCCCGTCAAAAAATATATACACACACACACACATACATAGAGTATTTGTCTAATAAATTACAGATTACATTATCTCTAAATACGTAGCGTAACAATGACGTGCCGGGATGACATGTAAACATTCCATTACAATCGAACTGGAGATTTGTCTACGTGCATTTGTTCACACTTCACTTTTAGTAGTGTCGATTTGAAATTTAGTAGCATTTTTACGTCTCATTGGGCACATGTTACGTAAGCAACCCCTCCTCCCCCCCCTCCCGGCAGTGTCGCAGGCGTAGTAACCCGCCGAACGGGCAGAGGCCGCGTCCCTCGCCCGTCATCCCTCGGGGTTGATCCCCCGGCGAGGGTAACGACATGTCGACCGAGCAGTGGAAAGTTTTGATTCGGAAAATAAGGGGTATTTTATTCTTATGACTTTTTTTAGGGGGGGCAGTGTTAATGTCCAATATAATTACGATACCAGGATTAAAACTATCCAAAATGTAATGTAAACCTAATGTTAGGACAGATACCCTCGGATTATACAATCAACTTATATATACACTGCTTTTTAAATTTAATTAAAAAATAATCACTTTTATTTTTACATAATTTGTTAGTGCATTCCAAATAGTTTCGTTCGAAACATGACTGTTTCAATTATAGTGTTGTATGTTAATATTTTAATGTATTTCAGATTATAATTTATATACATTTATTTTCATCATGTCAAAACCGCTTCCTCAAATCAAGATATTTCTTATTTAAAAATTGTTAACACTACAATAGGTCACCAATGCCATGTTTAAGGAAATCACATACATCTATTGTGACTCCATCGGGGGAATCCAGGGTCAGAGTAGTATAAGAAGTCGTGCCCACTGAATTAAGAGAGCCGCTACATTACTGGGGTGCAATGGAAGCAACTAATATATCATTTTCTTCAGGATGTCGTTAACTAATCAAAACGGTACATGTATTTAATTCATTAAGAGGTTAATAAAACGAAGTTAATAATGTATTTTAACCACAAAGTTGATTTTGCTAATCTTAAAAATACAAACTATTACTAAATACTAATTAAATGTATTAATTAGAAAGATATACATATAAAATCAATTTTATCGAAAAATATTGTTGTTGCTACCGGGATTCGAACCTTAATAATGGAACGATAGATGTATTAATTTGAAAAGCGTAACATGTGGGTTCAAAAATTTGTCGTCAAAAGTACTGTCTACTGTAGCATAGTTGGTTAATGCACCTTCCCCGGATTGGAAAGAGATCCATTTTCGAATCCCGGTAACAGCAGTGATATTTGATTTTATATGTATATCTTTTTAATGGATACATTTAAAATATCACAGAGCTATGTTCTGAATAATGACAACTTCACAATAAGAATGTGTTCTCCTTAATAACAAACTACTTCATTTTGTGAAACCTTGAATTCGCCCTCAGAGTTATGTGTCTTGGTTTGACGTAAATACTGACCGTGGCCGCTACTTGCCCATAACTGCTCAATACGCGTGTCACCTAAGGGTAGGTGTACTGGCTAGTTAGGCTATTACACTACGCGATATTACACTTACAATATAATGTGACATGCTATTATTATTATTATTTATGATATTGCAATAGATAGATATTAATTGAGTGTCTCTTCGCTTGCAGGTGAGTGACCGTTTACTATTTCATGACAATGTTGAAACAAGAACGTCCAAAGGTGAGTGAATCATAAAACTTCGTTTGGGAATGCGGTTTATGCTATTACTATTTTAGTTACTAGGCATTCTTAAAGATCAAAATTGCTTGACATGTTAAATTATTTTTATTTATTATATAAATGCTTTTTGTAATTATTTTAAATAGATATTAAATAACTATTATTGAAAAGTGTGAGGACTTGATTAGTTTATTCGGAATAATTCTTAACATTTGTAAATTTCTTACTGAAATGTTACAAAATTCTTTGTACTTTTTGTACATGGTGAATCCTTTCTGAAACGTGGCAGAATTTTTCTTTAATTTTTTTTTTGAAATATTTAGTCATTATTTCTTCATACACGTTAAAAAAAAATTACGTTTATGAATTTTTCATGCTGGTGCACTGGAGCTGAATGGTCCATACCGCGAATGCTATCGCGATGTCGAGATCGAACAAATATCGGTCAAGTTGACGTCTGCTGGCATCAAGGTCACAATTCACACTGAAAAAACGAGCATGAGGAAATGTATGGATGGGAATTTGGACGCGGAAATGTGTCAATTACAACGGTTGCGGTTAATTCGAAAAGACGCGCCAAAAGTGTGTTTACGAATTCGGAACATATGTTATGGTTTCTTTTTTTTACCACCTGTAATATTATGACTAACGTTATATTACAAAAATTAGTATCAATACTCATGTTTTGATAATTAGTATCAATGGTATCAAAAGCTTTTGATGGTCGTTGAATGTTAATAGAATTAGAATTCTGGGCTATTCTGTAATTTTTGAAACTACTGAAATGCGTCCTGAAACCGTCATCCGACCATCTGCTGCGACAAAAACCAATCCTTAGCATAATAGATTATACAATAATATTAAATGATAATTCAAGTAGAAAATATTTCTTATTGGATTTAATGTACAAAAAATTATTATTATAAAATATGCCAGTTTGTAAAGTTTTGTATGCAAAAGTATTTTTATCTTTTTCTTCCGATGTTTGTCTGCTTAGTTGGTTAACGATCGAGTTGGTGAACGGAACAGATGGAGTGCGAACTTCCCAAACCACCGCTTTGAGTTTTTCATGCGTGAACATCCTTCCAGGACTTCTTCTGCTGGCAATATTACCTTGAATAACGAGATGTAGTACATCATATTTTTTTAAATGTCTTATTGTATTAACAAAGGTAAATTTATAGTTTTTATTCATTATGGTTTGTTTCCCGTCGTTTTTAAATATTTTTTTACGGAAGTATCACCTCGTCGGACATAAGTAACACAATCTTCTGGATGCAGGAGGTCCGACAAGACAGGAACCCCTTGATTCCCATAATTTAACGTGAATGTCAAATTGGAATTACTTCAGTTAGCCATTCTGACAAATGGCCAGCACGTGTGAAACCAAACGCCATCGGCTTTCGCCATGTAATGTAATTAATCAAGAAAATGACATTAATCCTACCACCGAAGTCCTACCGAATACATCAGCGGTCGTGGGGTCTTCGCTAGACTGTAAAATGGTCTTCAACAGTAACCTTTTCACTGCCAGCCACCGGTCACTTCTTAGCCCGCACATTTTTTGCGTTTGATGAACTATAAACTCTAAAAGTGCGCGCCGTATATCTTATATGACGCACTGAGGTGAGTTATTTATTTAATTAATTTTAATCAGTAAGTATAAAGTTTCATAATGCATTAACATATAGCATATGAGACTAATTATAAAAATCTATAAAGATATTTAAGCCCACTGGTATTGAAGTAATGTCACAATATAATAATATATAATAACACTAGTACGTGAGACCATTATCTAACAAAAATGCATTAATTTGTAAATTTACAAGAACACATATAATAAAATAAGATAAAAACTGGGGGAAGAAAGGGCGCGGAGTTTGAAATTAGGGTATAAGTAGAGGGAGAGCAAGGAGATATGTATCTAGGTAAAATGATTGACTAAAACGATGAATGAACGAATTTTGTGCGAAAGAGGTATCAAGTTATTTATTCTCATGTTGATCAATTTTAGTGAAAGATTTTTAAATGACACCAAATATCTTTAGAGTAGGTACTTATGTATATCGCTAAATAAAAAATACGCGTTACATATCTCAAGAGACACATATCATATATATAATACAATCCTTGCATAAAATATGTTTTTCTGGCTCGTTTTGTTTTAGTCTTCATACATCGTCTGAATTTTATTTCAAATTCTTCTTTTTTTGTTTTGTGGAAAATTAAAACAATATTTTAAGTAAGTACCGTTACCGGATATTCCTGGTGTAGCGCTGCGGTTGCGATTTTGCGCATGCGCAATGGCTTCCTTCATCTGTCACCCCATGCAACGTTAGAGACATTAGTGAGTGGTTGAAATGTTCAAGACAATAGATCAGCCCGCCGACTGTGAGATACGGTCCGTATTCGTATAAAACCGGCCGACATTCATCGCCAAGTGTGTCCTAAATTGGCGCCAAATGATTTCCATATTCTCCTTTATCTGAAGAGGTTTCTTGGTGGCAAGCGTTTTGATGACGATGATGAACTCAAAGACGGAGACCAGACATGGTTTTCATCCCAGGCGGCGTCGTTCTATGTCGAAGGTAAACTGAATTGGTGCCCCGTTATGACAAGTGCCTTAATAATTGCGACTATGTTGAGAAGTAGTTTAAAGTGTGTAGCGTCCGAAGAAAGATGTAAAAATTATGTTTCTTTAAAAAAAATCTGGTACTTAAAAAACGCGCTTAATAATATTATTTTATTCATTGCACATTCTTGTATTAATTGTTGCACACCTTTTTAGCGTAGTATAGTGACACATTTTACCCGGGAAGCCTCCGAAAAACATATTCTATATTAAAACACTTTCATTCGTGGAACCTTAATTGCCTAGTCACCATCGTTGATTCGGTAGAGGTAAATGTAACATCGCTCGTAACTTTTTTTAGTGATTTAGATTTATTTTTGTTTTTACGCTCTTGCGAATAGTATTGATACAACCCACAAAAATGTTTTCATCACGTACAATAACATATCTTTTGTACGTATAGTGTTTTTACACTTAATTTTTTTATGCTGGACCGAAATGCCTCAGAGCAGTGATGGCGAATTTTTTGGCTCGGCGTGTCAAAAATCTAACTAACTCTGCTGTATAAAAAATTAATTAATGCTCACATCAATTAATTACTTTTTTCACAAATTGAGATCTAAAGAGATTGATACATATGTAATATGTTATGATAGATTCAAACATTGTTGTCGGGTAGACGTCTGGTGGCGCGACTCGTGTTCTTTGGTAACTCTGATATTAGTGAAGTTGGCGTGTCGCCCAAGACGCTATGGCGTATCACCTTTGACATGCGTGTCATGGGTTTAGAGCGTCATTCCCTTTCTTAGTAGATAACGGTTTTAATTATAATTTTCACTTATTTATGCAATATTTTTATTCATTTGAATACATAACAAAATTCTAGTAGATAATTTTTCAGCTGAAATATTTTCTCTTTACATTTTCATGAAAAAGTAACATAGATAAATAATATTTTCATAAATACAGCTCCAAAAATATGCGCGTGTATTGCTGTTGTGTCTTTATTTCTCGGTCGCAAAAAGAAGATCGGAAACATGCGCGGTTTACTTTCTGGGAATCCACATTCTCTACCCCCCTTGGCCAACTCCACACCCTCATAATAAGACGGGCCATTCATTTAGATGAATAAGTTTTCTGCACATGAATAAGCTCGGAATTTTCTGCGATTTTATAATTTGAGTTTTTGAAAAAAAAACTAAAACATACAAATACACTTTGATGTTATCATGGAAACAATTATCCCCGAGTGCCGAGTGTTGCCTATTTATAGAACTTTGAGAAATATTCCATTTGTTTGCAGCGATCACCTAGCGCACTGTACGTACGTCCCCACTATCAATCAAAGGATCTTCCCACGCCGCTGAATTTCAGGAAATAATTTTCATTCAGAATAATCTGAAAAGGATCGAGTGTTTCCTTTGTGATAATGGATCCTAGCGAGAGCGAGGATTTGTGAATTCTTACGTTCGAGACGAGACATCGTGGCTACACGTATACTCAATAAATATCCCTGTCAACTTTTACATAATTATTATATTTTCCTTTCTACAATTTTCAAATAGAATTATTTAGTTATTTATAACAAAACATTTCAAATTCACAAAGTAGTAAGTATGTCTGGTTCTGGATGTTCGCCAATTGCATATCCGCTCTTTGCTATTGTTCTATATGTTTATACATTTATTTATTAACTATTGGTGCAATACAGTACGTACATCCACAAATTCGCTTGGATTGATCGCTTGGAGCAACAATGCATCATCATCAAGGTTGCTTATATTTGGCGCCGAATTTTAAAGAGTCATTTATTTATTTATTCCTAATATAGTGCATACATTAGTCATTTTATATATTGTCTAATATGAACAAGATCAAAATCGTTATTTTTTTACTACAACTTATCTTTCACATATTTACTTAGTTTAATTTTGAATCTATGTAGTTTCTCCTCCTTTCTTATGTTTTCTTGCATTTCATTATAAATCTTCATCGCACTGTACATCATCGATTTCTGAGATTTAGCCATCTTCCTGAATGGCAGTCTCGGTCTATCTTTTCCTCTTGTATGATGTTCGTGCTCATATTGATTTCGCATCAATTTTTCATATAAATTCTGCCGATATTTTCTTAGTGAGCCAGTCTCCACCGACTCCTCTCCCTAGCCATTCTTCTTCAGTTTCCGGACTCTCCCATCCTGCTTCAGTATTTTTTCAAACAGTCAAACCACCGCTTCGTCGGTCTGTCCCTAGGTCGCTTCCATTGGTGTCCTGGCATTTGGTGTTCTGTCATCATGGCCAACCCGTCATAGTCTTTGGGCCCTTCAGAATCTTACGATTGTTTTTTGCTCAATTAAGTTTAATTATTTTTTATTCTGTAAGTTCCATTTTCTGGTGTATGTCTATAAATTTTTCTTAGTATTTTGCAAAACACAATCGAAAACAATCAGTCTTTATAACAGTTTATGAAACTGTTTAAATAAGTTTAACTAACACTTTAACCATCACTGAGTCCACATATTATACAATGTTGGTGAAACCAGCCATCAAGTGGGCAACAGTTTCCAAGAATTCCTCGATTGTGGACATCCTACGCTTTTCCTCGTGTCCGCATCACTTTCTGTTTAACGCAAGTGTTTCTCCGTTCCGCTGGTGATATTATTTATTTAATTTCATTGCGGTATGTTTTCTAAGAAATTTTACAGTGCCATAAATTCCTCAAATACCGTGTGTGCGTTCTTAGATATTTTGTCGAGAGTCAACGCAATTTACATAAATTTATTAAGTTTTAAGATTCAATATAGCGACGAATTATTGGAGGGCGGATATTTTTTACAACTAACATAACATTTTCACAACTTTGTACAACATGACTTGTTTCAATTTCATGCGGATGTAACTTTGCCCTCGAGTCTCGTAGATTGGACGGTAAAATATATAGGTGTGCATAAGTTGTTCATTTCGATCTGCATACGAAATACAATTCACGCTTTGCACTACTTCTGAACCGTTCTTTATCTTCGTCCGTGTTCACGCACCCTCGAGCCGGTTAGATACTAATAACTGCTTTCTTCTTCTCGTTGTCGTTACCTCATTACCTACTGAGGATCGTGATGCGTCAGAATCCTCTGCTCTTCGCGATCCTAGACTATCTGTAGCGCTTTAAACTAGAGACTCCGGATGCTCGGGACACTTGATCAGTCAGGCGCATATACGGTGACTTCCTCTGCCTTTTTCTCCTTTTGCCATATTAATGACCACTAGTTTTTCATGAAATAACATATTTTTGGATCTAAAAAACATTTGAAATTCATTTAATGTACAACATTTATAATGGAAATATATAACTTATAAAAAATATTTGCTATTTCTTTTTTGCTTTTATCATTGCAGTCAATGTTTCCCCTAAGGAGTGCGGGTGTGCGCGCGCACACGATTTAGCATCATAACGCACACAAAACAATACAGCGCGCACACAATTATTAACAAAACTTATTTATTGAAGGTAGGCCACCATGTTACAGTATGTTGATTTATCTTGTATAAGTTCACCAACATTTTGGACATTGAATCACTTTCTGAGGATACGCAGCCAAGATAACGTATTTTTACCTCTACTGCCTTCTATCTTCCCCTGCATAATGATATGCATATGATAAGTGATTGATAAACTTCTGACAGGTCACGACCATTTTTCCATACGATCAAATATTTTGATTATTTACAAACATCAATGGAATACTGTTTTGTATTTTATTTATCTGTTTGAAAACTGTACATTTTTTTGTAGATCTAGCTAGAATTCAATTCATTCCCTTTTCGCAAAAGTTCAAGATTAGCGACCTGTGATCGTTTTCAATAGATTACTTTGAAAGCGTTCTTTTTACAAGAAGTAATATGTAAGTACGACAAGCGACAACTCTTCTCTCAACTTAAACTTCTCGGGGACTACTAGTCTTATCGCGTGGGCGAACCTCGTGTTGGACGCGACCAGAATTGTTGCGAAACGCGACTAGTAAAAAGGCACGTCGTTAGAAGTATCTCGTTGTAGCATGCAGTAGAAAGGGACAGCATTCTATTTATCATCGTTGTTCCTAATAATGCATTGCGTGATTTTTAAAATTACTCGGCGACCTCTCTCGCGCACTCGGTTCAACATCACGCAGTTTATTATTATTATAAAAAATATTAAAATGACACCTTTGGGCGTGTTCGTGCTCCTACCTCCGCGGGACTGTCTTCCGACTTCTCTGCTCCACTCGATTATTTTCAGTTCTGTACTTTTAGCAAAACGTCCAAAAGCTAAAGATAGCTTCCGAATTGTGAAACTAACTAAAGAATTTAATATCAGACCAATCGGTTATCGTATTATAAATCGGGAAAATAAACAATGTTTCGTAATCTCCGTCTCGCTCTCTCGCTGCAAGGTCAGGGTCTCGCGCGGCATTCGTAGAAAGACGAAAGGCTCGGCTACTGAGTACCTCCGTTTTGCTTGCATCAGCTCGATTGCAGCCTCGTCCGGACGTCATTCACTTTTGTGTCGAAACTCGCCCTGCCGGCATCGAAGAGGACGAAGGAAGGGAACTCCCTCCGGCAGCGCGCCGGGGACTGTAGCTCCCCTCGCGGCCGGGCGCTCGCTTTAACTGTCGGGCGGCGCCGCGCGCTGCGCCCCCGCACGCTTGCGCGGTGAGTCGGCACGGCCCGCTCGCAAACTCTCGAGTATCTAACTTAGTGCGTTTGCGGACTCTGTCGCGAGCGGACTGCGGTATGCGAGGTCTGCCGGTCGAGAGTGCGAGACTGCGAGACGATCATCCGTAGTTTTGAACTTTTCAAACCTGCCGCGAGTGAGGTTCCGCTGTTCGCTGTCAGTTTTCACGCTTTTCCTCCTGTCGCGGCTGGTTTCCCCCGAGTTGGCTCGGTCCTTATCTGCCCCGACCGCGTCTGCCGTCTGGCGAGTGTCCGCCCGCGGCTGCCGGCGCTGGCCCGCGGTGTTATCTGCGTTCCTCCCGCTCCCGCTCCCGCTCCCGACTCCGACACGCGCGGGGGAAAACAAAACAAGCGACGATGGAGTGAAAGAGCGCCAAATCTTACCGTCGATTATCACAAATGTCCACTAGGATCGCGATGTTAAAAAATAATGAAATCAGAGAGATTTGAACCCGCGCGTGTCGGTTATAACCGGCGTTGTTTTAAACAGAATTGTTATCATATTTTTAACATTCGCGGGCTAGCGTCTAGTCGGCGATGATATTATATACGGGCAGCAAAGTTTGTGCACTTTTCTGCAAGGTTTATTAAATATCAACTAATTATTCTCCATATTTCAGTATAGTCCGAAAATGTACTTTCGATACAACATATCGAGTTAAGTGTTTGTTTGTGAATTTTCCTTAACACTACATGAAACTGTGCAGTAAGTAGTCCAGTGCGACGCTCTCCGCGATTTGTTATTGTGCGTTTAGTGAATGAACTCTGGTACGCCGTCGGGGCATGGGCGTACCTTTCGCTGCGCGCTTTTTCTGAGGGCAGCCGGGCCCCCGATGCTGCGCGGGTCCCCGCTGGTCCGGGCCCCCCGCGGCAGGGAGTGATGTTCGCCCCCCCGCTCCCGCGCAGGAAGGGCCTCCGCCCCACGCCGTGGCACTACTTGATGAGTTGCCCGCTAATAAGGCAATGCTTCGGTACCGTACTTTTTCGTTTTGTTACGCTTTTTATTTTCACCCACTTGTCTCTAACCCACTTCGACTTTCCGAACGCTTTTTTAAAGCCACGTATTAACAGTTTACAAGTGCGAACATTTATAAACAGTAAAAATAAATGAGATATTTATCGATTTAAAAAATAACCTCATTTTGGGTTGTCGTTCATCCATCATTATTCGCTAATGTAGAGTAAAAAATGCAATATGTTGAAAACGGATTTAGTAAAACAATAATATTTCTAAAACCTAGAGGTAAAATTACAACGCATTTATAACCCAGGTAAGAGGATAACAATTATTTATAAACAAAGATAACGATCCTTGTAGAAGCGAAAATGAAAACAGTCACCGAAGTTAAACCTGGGACATCCTGACAATGTAGACACGGAATGACAAAATAAAAGTTGATACGCTGCTGGCAATTGGGTTTTGCCACTGCAAGGCGGATATTATTTAATGCATTTCGTAGCGATCTATGTGCATCCGTTATACGGTCTTGCATACGAGAACGGCTGCATTCTATTATTACTCCAGCAGCCAACAGCGGAAGATATAAGTGCGCATCTACGATTTTTAGATGAAGAATTTTCGTGTTTTTGTCAATATCAGAATTTACAGATGATTCTTGTAATTTCTTTTCTACACATTTTATTCACGAATATTATTTCAAATATATAAAAATATTTTTCTTTTTATTGCTAATAGAGAGTCGCAATCGGAATCACGTCACATTAACATTTCTACTATTTAAGCAAAGCGGTAGTGCTATGTCCAGTAGGACTGACTTGGTAGAGCTCCCGGAACAAGGCTTGAATCCCTGACCGGTTATTCACTAGGCAAGTGTTTTGCTACTAGACCGAACAATCATTTTCGTATCGTATCGTATCTTTAGCTTTTTATCTCTCGGTAGAATTGAAAAAAGTTAGAAATACAAGATTTCTCTATTTCTCTAGCACAATCAGATTAATCGATTATTAAAAAAAAAAACATTATTTATTTCAATACGTGTTAAAGATTATAACAAAATGAGCATGTGGTCTCAGAATTAGTATTATTATGATAAAATATAAAAATGCATAATACATAATTGCAATTTATAAAATAAAACTATTATGTATCACGTTCTGTTTACTTAATTTACGTTACTTGAGGCCGATATATTTATTGGTGTTTAAATATCATTAAATACGACTCTTTCCACGAATTCTTTGACGCGTATTTCTTTCTTTTTCTGTAGTTTTAAAATTATTTTGATTACCGTTTTCAGGAACACAACATCCGGAAAGTGTCAATTGTGTCGCCGTGTCGGCATTTTAAACAACTATAACACAATGTTGAAACGTTGATAAATAATCTGGCTGTCCATCAAAACACATGACCGTTTAATAGGTTAGATATGTAAATAGGCTAAGGTTAAATAGCACGCCAGTCATTAATAAGCCGCGTTTGCTCACTCACTACCTTCTTATCAATGCATCGTACAAATCCTCGTACATGGGTTCAGTTCAGGGAAATAAATCCACGATAGGAAGCCAATTAAATAATAGTTAATACATTACAAGCAAAATTAATATGATATTAAGGATTCCGAAATTACCGCCATTTCTATTTTTCATTCAATAATAATTCAAATTTTCACGTTAAGACGTTATATACTAGATTTGACTTTTTTAAACTATTACTTAGATAGTACTTTTAAACTCATTTAAAAATAATAAGCTGAATGTTATTTGCCATAATTAACACAATACAAGCATTATAAGAAAGATCGCGACCATAAATGCATTTTCCGCGAGCTACAAAATTGTGTTAATGTGGTAAATTATTGCACAAACGAAATATATTTTCTTATAATCTCGAAGCCAAGATTACGGAGACAAATCTGCATTGAACTAAATTAGCAAAATGTTAAACATTAATAGTGTAATTAATAGTAACCATTCGATTTACCGATTTTCGACATTATTAAAATACTTTGTTTTAATGAAAACATACGTTTTTAAATAATATATTATATTTACTCACATGCATTAACTAAGTTTTATATCAAAAACACAATAATCACTTTTTAAATAATATATTTTCAATCTTATGAAGTACGATAATTTTAATTATCCATCGAACTTCAATACGTCGCTCGATCCGGCCATGGTGATCGTGGAATCTGCGCTAGCATCATTTTCGTTTAAAAATGCCGAAACTATGTTTTCACGCATATTTTACCCACGGTATGAATTAATATTAAACTTATTCAAAACATTGGTAGCAAATTTCATAAATTAAATGTTTTTTTACTGATTTTAAAAGAAAACTTTTTCTTGAACAATGTAAACATTTTATGTACCTACGTTATTTTTATGTATGTCCCAATTTAATATTTCGTTTATATATAACATTGTTGCATTTTAAACACAAGCTGTCTGTTTCATAAATAGTATATAATTATGAAACAGACATATCACCAACAAGCGTTTTAAATCGATAATATTAAACAATATAATAAATTGAAGCTGTCATAATAATTTTAAGTTTAGAACATTGATTTAAGCGATCATCTAAATATATATAGGTACTTTGTCTAATTTCAAAACATGTTCATATATATGAGTTAGGTACACCAATAAGTGATTTAATTTTCCATAAATTAATTTAAATAGCAACACACATTTTTATTTATTAATATTAAAAACTTGGGTAAGGCCATGATAAGGCTCTAGACACGAGCTGTCTTTGAAACTTGTATTGAATGCGAGAAAATCAACAATTTTATTGTCGTCTTTTTCCATTCAATCTTTCCTTTCTCGCATGATTAACGTAACAAATAACGTCATTAACTATTTCTCTGGAACTTAAAAGTTTTTAACTATTAACCTCGTCTTGAAAGCATATCTAATTCCTGAATAATTTCTCGAAAGCTCGCCCTTAAATATTTATTCCATATAAAGTTTTTTTTCTGTATATCTTTCTATTCGATTAATTTAATTTGCGTTAGAGTTAAAAATATTACATTTTTATTTTATTTTTATATTTACTTAATCTTAACACTTAGAAACTTTTTTGTATCTCTTATTTTGCAATAATTAATGATTTTTATTTTCAAAACTGCAAACGACACATTTCTATATTCCATCATTTTTTGTAGATCTTTTAACATTAATTTATAATCTTGGTAACTAATTCGTTAATACAGGGGTACATAAATTGTCATACCGGTACCATTCTCAAAGTCATAATTTTGAACAAATTCAATCAACTGGTACTGGATGATTTGTATAACTGTACTGTTTTTTTTAAAATTATTTATATTATTTGTATACTTCAGCCACCACTTTATTAGAGAGGTTGTTATTTTCTATTATCACCAGTCATTGATTCCTGTATTACCGGTAATACCGATAATAGGTTTTCATTAATTTACTAGTAGATAATTTAAATGGCAGACGTCAAACTCTCAAGTCAACCTTTACTTCAGCCGCAGGAAGGATTGCAGAACCGACCAGCCGTTGCCAGAAGTCTAAATTTAGTGAACGGGCATATGTACAGAACTCTGCTCTCCGTCATATGAAACAGTGCATTAGAGACTTTATTTAAGAAGACTAAAAACGCACCTTTTCAAAAATCATTTCACAATTCAAATAACATTTTTTAACTTCTTCCATATTTGCAAAATTACTTTGTGGCTTCATTTTATATTAATAATTAGACAACATACCAAGTATACATTGTTTCCTGAAGAACATACCATAGGTATCGAAACATGTAGAATAATCTATAAATAGTGGTTTAGACAAAGTATTTTGTCTAATTAATAATAACATTTTTTAATTTTAATAACAAATAATAATATAGGACTATAAACAGTTAATGTGTAAGGCTCCCCTGAGGTGAAATTTTTTATGAAAATGGCGCTATACAAATTATCCAATATTATTATTATTATCGGTATAATTATTAAAATTGTAAATTCGGTATGGTAAAATGGATAATTTACAGTTGCTTGTATTGAGATATATGCTAATGTCTGAACATCGTGCTTCCCTGATCGATCTGGGCCTTGTTTATTGCGGCGTGGAGTGCTCGGTCTGTCCTCATTGCAGCTCGACCTCTCGCTCTTCGTCCTTGTAATGACGTTCCCAGTGATCACGTGATCAGTGATCCAGGCTGTCTCCACCTCTTGCAGCATTCTAACACGTCTAAAATTCCACCAGATCTTGAAAACTTGGACATCGATAAATTACCTTTTTATTTAATATATTATGGTCTAGGATTCCTACCACCATCTAGCGAATTTGATTCATCATTAAATCTGAGAAAAAGTTACTAAACAGGAAGCAATAAATAAATCTAGTCTAGAAAATTAGTCTTCTGGTAATATAAGGTTCTCAGGTTCATATCCCGATGGCAGCTCATTTTGTTTTTAGTTTATTCTCGAATACGATTTATTTAATGACACGTTTTCTTTGATTTATAAATAATCTGTCACAAAATCTACGAGACGGTTACACACTTCAAAAAATATTATATTCAATACACAATCAGAGTCATTAGACGTCATTTAGTATTGTTTTTACGTCTTGTTTTTAATTCACACATTATATAATATTAAATAAAGTTTTTTATATATCGTCTCAAGTTTTCAACACAGAATCGCCTGTTGATCCTAAGTCCCGACCGAGTACTGGCGACACTGGCTGTCGCTAGTACCGTGTCCGGTATTGCCGGGTTGTGTGTAATCTCCCATTAAAAGCATATGAAAACAAAGCAGCGCAATCAAGCCAACATTGTAGTTGTAAATCTAACCACCGAGTAACAATAACAAACTCTTTCTACCATTCAAATTTCTCTCGCTCTCACTTTTTTAAATCAGTACTTGATAAGTAAACCTCTTTCTTTGCAACCGGACGATCATTATGATAGTATCTGGCCGTTGCCCGAGCGCAGGGAACAATATTACAGTGAAACAGAAACGTTGTTTTTTACAACATTAATGAAACAATTGTCACATTACCACTTATAATTTTATCATTAAATATTCTGAATCAGCTTTGATCTTGTTTTGGAGAAGTATGAACATGTGTTCGTGTGTTCTCGGAAGTGTAGTGTAGTGTAGTGTAGTGTAGTGTAGTAGAAGTTGATGCATATATTCTCAGTATCCGGCAAACAAACCACTTAAGTAATTATAATGTCAATAATATTTAATAACATTATTTAGTATTGAAATGAGTTTTGAAAAATCCGTGAACATTATTCATCTGATGAAGTATTGAGAAGTGCCACCTTTTCTTTTCTTGGAATAAATATTTGTACAGTCAAATAAAAAAAATAGCAGCTACATAATATGATATTTATCGTTAATGTTATCTAATTTATATCATCCATTTATAATATTCAAGAACGAGTGGTATTTGTATGAATGTATGTAGTTACGTCACATTCGCCAAAATTTTTAAGATACTTTATTTTATTCGGAATATTTATAAGATACTTTTTATATGACGGACTAGGACTGACATAACGGATGAATTTATTTTTCACCTTTCTTTATAAATGAGTATAAAAGATCATCACCATCGCGTGCGCGTGCGCGTGCGCGTGCACGTAATCAACCGAAAATTGGGAAAATTGCCACGAACAATAATCATATCTACATCGTATTCAACCTAAATTAATAACCTATTTTAAAACATACTTGTAATATTTGAAGCAATGAGTTTATGGTTACACATTTTAAATGTGTTCTGAACGTGTAATTTGGAACTCGGGTGCAGATTTCAAAACGTAAATCTTGAGATAATTTGCAAAACCCTTGAAAAAATGTAATATTTAGTTTCATTGTACCAGAAGTTTTTACAAAGCCGGTATGCGTTTTGGATATATATACATATGTATGTATAAATTTCTAAATATACAAGATATGTACAATAAAAAATGGTTTTAATTAAAATTAAACAATTATTGGATCTGCTGTATGAGGCAGGGATAGGAATCAAGGTAGGGTTTAACCCTTGTTTTGAATTGGCCGTATGATATTTTCTAATTAATATATTGAAATAATTTAATAATATTATATGGTACCTATAATATGACGTGCGAAGATAATTTAACACCGTTTTGAAATATTGCTGTAAATTGATTTATATAATATTTGCATTCGGAAATGAAAAAAAAACGTACTCTACCGAAGTACGGAGAATTACAGATGCATCATATTTAACATTTATTCAAATATAAAGACTATTATTATTATATTAGCTGTATCATACTTTCGTACCATTTGAATTACTGTGTTATAGTGTATTATTTACTTTATATATAATAATCTATTATACATCATATCAATCATTACTACATATGCAACCGAAACGACGGACATCACGCCCACATAATTGAATAGAAAGTACAATATAATACAATTACGTCATCAAATTTCACTCTTAAATTTACAATAAAAATATAATTAGCAGTAATACCGAGGAGACCTCATCACATTGATAATGTTGATGTCACAGGTCATGGACCACGATTAATTCGTGTGAAACAGACAAGCGTGTTGGAACTCTTCGCTCTTCGCTCGATAACTCTAGAAAATAGATCACAGACATCATGGAAAATTTCCACAATCAGACCAACCACATCGGTCATGACGTTTGAAAAATCGTCAGGCTCTCAAGATTCCGCATTAAATTTAATCTATCGGAAATATCATATATACTACTTTTAATATGAAAACGTCCCTGGCTGCATCTAATACTTTTTTCAGTTTGAAGTAAAACTGATTGGTAACGAAAATGCGAGACGAACACGATACTCATTACTGACTGATGTTCAACTAGCTTATCTGCTACCTTCCCGCCTCGCTTTTCCCACCGCAGTAGAGTAAGTAGCTAGCGTGATCATAACATTAAATTGCACGTTTTCAGCTATATGATTTAATGTCTTAGATATGTAAACCTCGATACCAAATTTCATCGTATTGAAAAAAGTTTACCTAAATAGTATAATAGGTATATACAGTGCTTTTTTGTATGAAAAAAGATGCCGGAATCATGTTAATCTTTTATTTAATAAAATATATATTCAGTTTTTAACATAAATTTAAGGTAAATGTTCATTGTAAATTCCAAAGTTTTGTCTAATTCTCGTCCGACAAATCTTCTCGACTCCTTTTCTTACTGTTAGTTTTTAAAACTTGGAAAATCCGTTAAAAAAAGGCGCCGGAACGCCGTTGTCAATTTGACACAAATATATTACATACTTATGCAATATTTGTAGCAACATATTACATAAATAATAAGAAAAACACTTGCATTTGCTTGTATTTTTAATTTTAATATACATTATTTCCTGAAACATGTTAAAGTATCAATACATAAAACAAATTGTTTTTGCAAATATATGTTGGTGTATTGTATGTTATGTAATATTATATTTCAAAATCCTTTATTCTAATAAGCATACTCGTTTTATAAAAAGTATATAAAAGTACGTAAAATTAAGGATTAAGATGTCGCACACCTACATACAAACTGAGACAACTCAAAAAATCATTTTTCAGTAGACAAAAAAATAAAAACATTTTTCTAAATTACTAAAGTTATGAAACTAAATAACATTATAGGACATAAATGTATCCTAAAATGACACTATTCGAGAACTGGTGCTAAGTTAGTTGCGTATATGACAATATCCGAATACAATAATAACTCAAAATTCTTGTTTTTTTGAGTAGTCATAGTTTTGATCTAGGTGAGCGATGTATACAGAATAAATTCCCGAAATATCCTATAACAATTTATAAAATTTCGTGATTTATACCTGTGCAAATAATTTATATTATTAAAATTTAAGGAATAAAAAATCTAACACTTAATAAACCGTGAGAAATGACCCCACTACCAATTGCAAGTCGTGAAAATCAGATATCTGATCGAAAAATGAATTCCAATTATGTTATTAATCTGATTGGATTTAATGGGTCGAAAGGTTAACGTTATCGTAAAATTAAAATGATGAGAAAAACAAACAACAATTATTATTTTGGGTGAACTAACACTTAATATATATATATATTTGTGTACACTGTCACTTGGATGCACACAAATAGTAGATACCCATTACGTACGTCAAAAATTGTGGCTTTTTTAAACGGATTTATTCAGTTAACCAACACGAAACATATTACAAATGACCATTATTTTTCTGTGTCAATTGATAAATTAATGGCGTTTCATTTTATTAAGAACTTCTCTCTTTGACACATGATTGTGGTACTACGAACAGATTCTATATAGGAAGCTGGAAAAAGTTCAAAAAGCATCGTGATCTGACAAATTATTAAATTATGATCATAGAAAAGTGTCTCAACAAAATAATTTCAAGATTTTTATATTACTCCGTGGTTCATACTGCTGAATTTATTCTGCTTCGTTGTATGCGGTACATGTTCCGCTTCCAAAGATTTACAATTTGTTAATGTACGTTTATTTCGAAGCCTGATATCTTTGACAAATGATGAACGAACAGGAGTTGCTTAAATTTTTTCGGTTATTAGAAATTGACTAAGAAAAAGTGTCATTATTTTCCAATGCACTTTGTTATAATACTCATGACAGCGTATTTCGCAGGACTACGAGGTCGTTACTCGGGATCAGCTCGGTCTGATTCACACTCGGATACTTTCTACATTTTATGTTGGTACATTCATTCGTCAATGATTTCTGATGTAATATTATCTTATATTATGGCATCAAAATTACGAACAAAAATTAGTTTGACGATTACAACACGTATGTTTAGTGATAGTACAAATTGTTAAGTTAGATTATTACCAATATTCAATTAAATGTTAAAACAAAATAATTTCTGTTATTAATTTCGATTATGCTAATATGTAAAGATAGTTATTTAAATAAATGTTTTTGAACACTGTTAATAAAATATGTTAAATCCGTCGTTCGAAGGAGAAATCGAAAGCAGAGCAACAAAATAACTTATTTTATTAAATAATAGAAAAATTACAATTATATTCTATATTTAAATTGATAGAATTGTGGCCAAAATTAGAATAAATATTTTTTTTGTACCTAGTATATCTATTGTTACTTAGTAGCATCGTCGGTAACAGCATAACCTTTGTTTGTGCCTACTGCACTCCACTGCTTATACGTAAATAAATAATAATGTATCGTTTCATAGAACATGCTAGTGTGATAAAGAATTCTATTCACTCCTACTATCTTGTAGATTTTCGCTACCCTTTTCAATATACATACATCTATATAGTATAATCTAATTTGGTGGGTATTGCTTCAACCTTAGCTAACCCAACCGCGGAATGAGCAAGGACAAAATATAATTCTATACCGAATGTCTTAGGACAAAAAACTACCGAACCAAATTAATATTACTGAACGTAAAATGTGGACAGCACAATATTCTCGCACTCGGTATCCTTAAGTTAATTCTATGCTCATGGATGCTTAAGCTGGATTTGACAATAGTTACAAAAAAAATGCGTATAATGAATGCGCTATTAAAATAAAGAAAAGGCAATCACTTCAGAAATCGTTTTTGACTGTTACGGTTTTCAGTAAAGGACACAATGACAGCTATGCATTGGAAAATACTTACATTTGTATTTTTGGGAATCTTTTTTTTAATATCATATCTTGACGTCCTAAATTACGTCACAAACTTGTTACGTTGACATTAAACTACACACTTTTTTTTTATGGATCATGTAATTAATAAAATCGAAACTAAAATCACATTTTATTTGTGAATTCAACGGGAAAAATATGTCTCATTTATCAAACCTATGTAGAAGAAATTTGGCGACTTCTGTATAAGCCATCATAGCTTAATCGGTTAAAGGTCCGGGATCGAGTCCCGGTAATGGATATATTGTAAGTGATTTATCTAAATTTGTTTTCACAAAATCTTTTTTTACCCAATATGTATGCTTTTTATATTGTATAATATATTCTTTCGAAACCCGGAGGGTGATCGACCAGTGACGACTGTCAGCGTGACTTGTGGGTCAGACCGGTTCGGTGTGACCCTGACCAGTGTCGCGGCACCTCCGCCTGCGGCCGCCGCTCAGCGCTGCAGCAATATTGTGATACCATATTGCCATACACTGCCGTTGTGTCCGAGAAGCGAGAGCAGGTATTGTCCTTACCTGGAAGCTGCCGACTTCTGTCCAAGGTGACCGGGAGAGAGGGGAGGCTATCCGGATTTCGTAATGATACTCAACCTTTTAGTGGTGAGAGCGAATGTTGAATTTTCCAATTAACAAAAAACTAGCAAATACCCAGAACTAGTTCAAGTACAGAAAACAGATTGAAAGAGATAGAGAAAAAAAAGATTTCGGGACAGTTATAAATAATTAAATAGCACACGTTTGTCTCGGTTTTCTTTTCTGTGGTCTTCTACGAACTCTTTCTTCTATAATTAAATTTTAGTTGCCGTTTGCCTCACCCGTCCAATCTATTTTATTTTACAAAAACTCTGCATTACCTAACAACTCCATTGTTTACTTGAAATATCAGGATTCTAATGTCTATGTGACGAATTCTACGGATAATGTGACTTGACGCTAATGTGAATATTTTTTATTGTTAAAAGGCAAGAATTAAGAGTAAATAATTTTTCCATTTATAAAAATGAATATAGTTACGCATTGTTAGCATTATTGATATAACTTCGGATAATGTATATCAAACCTAACCTAACCTAACCACCCGTATCGAATGCAATCGATTATTGCCAATTTTGCCCACATTGGAAATCGACCCCATGAAAGGATGAATTTCGCCTTTGCTTGAAAAGATGTCTGAAAATGAGTAAAATCCATCTTTACATCATCTAGGAAATACAGATATATATATGAGATTACAAAAGAAGTTGATTGCTATTTTTTTAATTTGTGGTGTGTAAAGTCGTCAAGCTACCTGGCATGACATACGCATAGATGGCTAGTTTTGGAACAAGAACTGACCCAAAACAGAATGAAGTGTGACCATCAAAACTTAGTAGTAAATATAATACAACCAAAAGCGGTCTTGCAAACTATTGCTCTTATTGCATTTTATTTGGAAAGGTCAGTGCACAGTGCACACCATACCTATCTAGACTCAATGTGTTACAGACAAAATCTAAACGAAACCAACAGTTATTGTTTTTTTATGTACTATGTTATGTACCTATTTACATACAACATTAATATTGCTTTTTTAAATAGAATGTAATAATGTTTTCAATTTCTTATAATACCTACACGGTGTCACATATAATAGGTACTTATTGGTGAGTAATTATAGAAAGGGAATTAAAATATTCATATTTCATGGTTCATCAAGATGCTTAATATTTAAGAATATTTATATTAAATTAAAACAATTGTTTTGTTTATTGTATTTATTATTTTAATTTCTTTAATATTCGAAGCGAAACAGTTGTAGTAACTTACGGGTTACTAGAGAAAGTAAAGATGCTAAATCTGGCGACGTATTTTACTATTATATAATACTTAGTTTTTTCCTATATCTTGACTCTCACCCCCTTGTATTATATCACTTGCATTATTTTGAACGTCGACTACTACTAACTTGGTTTCGCGGTTACCGTCTGTGAACTGTGAACGAACGGAATAATTTAATAGCATAATATGTACTTTAATTAATGACATCTATTAAAAACGTCGAAATGGAAAGATTCGTTACCTATGTATTCTCGTTCTGCTTTTTACTTGAAATCATATATTTTACGCTAGGAATTTTCTGAAATTATATTTGCTTGAAAATATCATATAACATATTATTGTCTATCAGTTTTTAATTCATGATTATGTAATTCACCTACTTTACATTATATTGTTGTGTTTATCTTTTGGAGAAATATTTTAAAACGTGCGGATTATCTACGTAATAGATATTTCAATAACATATAATTATTTACAAGAGATAAGTTGATTTGAATCATTAATTACTGCGTAAAAAAATATCATTTCAGCTCGGAGCAGATCTGACCGGAATCATGTATTCGTGCGGAGTATTACATGATATAAAGGCGTGCTGATTACTGGAGGTGTGCTAATGCGGATTACGAATCACGGATTACGATAGAGGGCATTAGGAAAATATCCAACTCTGTTCTCAAGGACGCGCCAAGCTGGACTAGTATACGTGGGAATCCCATTCGTCTAGATTCTGGCGGGAAAGATCTACAGGCGTCATTGGATCATTTTTTTATTGTTTTTTTTGCGGTGGGTAGGTATTATTCTACATCATAAGACGTGTAGGCGACCGGCAGGCAGTGTCGAGGGCGGACAAATCTCTCTCTCTCTGTGAAACTGATTTTTTTTAATGTTAAAATTGAATGATAATTAATTTATGCTTCGTAGTTATATATGTAGTTATCCTTGTTGAACACGGGGAACAATTTTGTCATTATGTTTATCGCTTGCGTTTTGTGAAAAAGTGTTATTTTCTGAATCAGGTCAAAACTCCTGTCTCTCACTCACCACCCGAACATTTTAATATTAGACTAAACAAACTATATAGTTTTTAATAATATATTTATATAAAATATGAATTAAATATATTAATTATAAAGATATACATATAAAATCAATTTTATCGAAAAATATTGTTATTGCGCCACCGGGATTCGAACCTGGATCTCTTTTCTAACTGGGGAAGGTGCTTTATCCAACTAAGCTACAGCGACATTCTTTTTAGCGACAATTTTCGACCCTATATGTTACCTTTTTGATATTAATACATTTAATCGTTCCATCATTCGACAGAGCCATCTACCATATTTTTACAGAATCTCAAATACCTTTGAGTAAACTGATAGCAGACGCCAGAATTATCAATTCATTTTTATTAAATTTTGGACACATTGATACAACTTTATTATTTAGTAGAACACATTCTTATTGTGAAGTTGTAATTATTCAGAACATAGGTCTGTGATATTTTAAATATGAATTAAATATATTAATTATAAAGATATACATATACAATCAATTTTATCGAAAAATATTGTTGTTGCGCTACCGGGTACTCAAAGGTATTTGAGATTCTGTAAAAATATGGTAGATGGCTCTGTCGAATGATGGAACGATTAAATGTATTAATATCAAAAAGGTAACATATAGGGTCGAAAATTGTCGCTAAAAATAATGTCGCTGTAGCTTGGTTGGATAAAGCACCTTCCCCGGTTAGGAAAGAGATCCAGGTTCGAATCCCGGTGGCGCAACAACATTTTTCGATAAAATTGATTTTATATGTATATCTTTATAATTAATATATTTAATTCATATTTAAAATATCACAGACCTATGTTCTGAATAATTACAACTTCACAATAAGAATGTGTTCTCCTAAATATATTTATATACTTATATATTCAATAAAAAATCTTTTTTTTTTTAATGGAACCATATTACTTTATATAATTATGAAATATCGATTTAAGAATATGGTTCCTTGTTAATTTAAATAATTTAGATTAATCACTAAAATTCTATCTTATCGAATTGATATAGTTCCGCGTTCGGGTCCTCGTTGTAGTAACTTTATTTATCTAATTTGTTTATATACTTTTATTATCCCGATTTTCTTTCTTTAAAATGTGGATTTCCCAAGTACAAGTGATTTTTTTGCTGTTGTACGTGATATAATGACCGTGTATTCGGTCACAGTACTCTCGGAAAAAAATTGATGTTCATTTACCTCTGACGAGACTTGTCACATTTTTTATGCTGAGACACGGGACTGGAGCGCTGGGCTTTTTTTTTTTTAACCGATTATTTTATTGTTTTTTTTGGGAAGACGTACTCGGTTATAAAAAGTTTTTTATATGTGATACTTACTATAACTGTTTTGATATAACGGATGGAATCGAATGCTTCGAAGCTTATTTGTAATTTTGTAATTAATAATCTATTTGGAAGGAATTCATTTTTGCCAGTTGACTATTTTTATAACTGTCATTGGTGTATATATAATATTCACCTTTTTTATTTTTTATTTTCGGTGTCTTGTTTATCCTATTTGAAGATGAAAGGTTATATACTTAAAACGTGATAACAGAATAAAACATGAAATTTGTTCCTATGTGTACTTTTAAGTTGTGTCTAAAAATAATGCTTTTATATTGAAGGTTGGTATTAAATCAACATTGACATTTTCAAAGACAATACGAGTTCTTTGTTCCATCCTTATTTGTCTCTTAATTTCTGGTCGCAATGCAAGATCAGAATGATGAATTATCTCTCACAAACTAACCCGTCTCCTAAAATACGCCGATGGATATTAAAATCAGGATGTAGGTACAAAATCAATCAAATCGGAAAAAAAAAGTTTTTTGAAAGGAGATTTAAAACTATGTACATATTAAAATATTTTAAAATATAGATCTGGATTATCACAGTAGCCAGATAATCATGTATTCTCAAATATTGATCATTTCGTCAATTACGACGTATTAACAGTTTAATTTTAAATACTAATTAAATGTATTAATTAGAAAGGTATACATATAAAATTAATTTTATATGTATATCTTTCTAATGAATACATTTAAAATATCAGAGATATGTTTTGAATAATTAAGAATGATTTAATTTTGTTGGAATGATTTAATTTAATGATACTAAAAATATAGACATGTGATAATCAAGACAAGTTTTGAAATATTCAAATAGAAACATGTAGTGACGTAAAGGTCTACATCCTAAAGTTTTTTTTAAAAATAGGCTAAAATTGATATTTTAAAAATAGGCTAAAATGTATCTATTTTGCCAAAATACTTGCTTAATGTGATCGACATTTCGAGCCTCGCCCTGGGAAACCACCAATTTTGTCTTATTTTTCATATAAAATTAGTAATAAGCACATTTAAAAAAAATGCGTGCTCAATATACACACATCACACGTTAAATATTATTTTTATATAACATCACTACGTGTATCAGAAAATGCTTATGTAATACACATATATATATATATATATAATATAATATAAATAAGTTCTTAATTATTTAATGTTAATTTATAAAATAGGGTGTACTAAATATACTTTATCTCTGCAAAAATCGTGACAATCTGATGTCAGATCAATCACAGATATTTATAATTATTTTCAAAATTATATTGATTTGATCACTGAGGTGTTTCAGCGGCGTCTCAGCACTGTCCCTCGGTTTCCGTCAGAAGTAAACGAATTCTCAGTAGCAGTATACTCGTATGTACAACAAACCTCCCAAACAATGTGACCTGCAGCCGGCCAAAATTGACTGAATTATTCCGGAATAAGACCTAATCATTTCTGCTCATCGATTCGACAATGAACAACGTACCACCGAACAAAAAATAAATTAAATATACATTCTGCTACAAATATGTATACTTACTTAGTTAGTTCGAAACGAGCAGGCGAGAAGCCTACACCTTCACAGCAATAACTACAACAAGGTGACAAACATGGATATATTCTTCAGGTCACAGTTCAAAAACGAAATTGTATTATACGTGCTTACCGTTAACCGCGTTCGCTTTTAACGCCGAGGAATGTCAGGTGTCACGTGGTCAGACTTGTTTGACCTTGCAACCCATGCATTTCTATACTTTTGTGCGGTAGATTCAGATATATTTTCCATTTTATTGTTATTTTTTTAGAGTTTAAATTTCTCAACCATAAAATATTGTATTATGTAACGTATTATTTCCGTAATTGTTTTTAAATTGTACCTTAATGTCATACTAGGACTATTTGTCAATGTCACTATCGACCTGTTAATCTGTACATTGAAAATAAATATAAGCAGCACTACAGAAAATAAACAATTCTTCATTCACAACTGTAACATGCAACAGCTTCATTCATTTTCTTTAGGTAGCTGTTATGTCTCATGTCACGGATCCATTTCCTCTTGTATTTTTGATAGTATTCATTATTTTTCTTTTACTTTTTATAAATATTTTCTCATTTGTATTTGTTTCCTTCTGAATAATTGAAGGAAAAGGAAAGGATAGAGAGGAAGATCAACAGGCAAAGTACATTAACCACACAGTGAACAAGGAAAACGTGGCCAGGCAACTATTTCAATAACTGTCAGCTGCGACGACAGAGATGTACGATAAAAAAAACGACATGAACATGTAATTTTTAATTACAATTTCTTGCATTCTTTGACAGCCGATTTGTTTTACATCGAAGATATTTTGTATCGCCCTGGTGAAAGATTTATATTGTACTTGATAATGGATTTTATTTGTCTAAAGACTAGCTCCATATAGCCAGGCGATATTTATTACTATTCCTAAATACCTGCCTTTTTTCATTTCCGTTTCTCTCACACAACATGTAAGGGTGCGTCCACGATACGCCGAGAGGTGGCAATATATTTAATTCATATTTACAATATCACAGACCTATGTTCTGAATAATTACAACTTCACAATAAGAATGTGTTCTCCTAAAAAAAAAAAAAAAGGCAATATAAATGTTGGCATTGACAACGTTTAAATCGATGATTGACTTTGTTCGCAAAATGGTTTATATTCATTACGACGTTTTTAATAGAACGTCGATTTTGATGGTAGTCTCAGAATACATAGGAAGGTATATTCTTATGTGTATGTTAAGAGACTAGTTTATCTCTAAATGTGTTCCTATGATGTATACGCGTCAATTGACGCAAAATTGAAGTACACCATATAAGATGTATTAGTATATTTAAAATGTTGATTTCTTACACTTACATTTTTTACATTTTTACAGCAATAGCTCGAGTTATCTAAGAGACACGTTTTATATTCAAATAGTAATCTGAGTGCATATAAAGAAATAAAAACTGAAAAAAAAGAACAGAATTCAATTTTTCAAAAATACCATATGTACATGCCATACGAGATATTTAACCGGCATATGAGATGAGAGCGGATGATGTGTCTACGATATGCTGGGTCACCAGTTCAACCTTAACTCAATAAAGGCTGCATCGTGTATGAGTCGGGACAGAGGCGACATATTCTAGTTTTAATGCTGAGCTTCAAACATACCTCCTGGCTCGTATATAATTGGGTCATATTGAATGGTACATTAAATATATCAACCAGATAGATATACGGAAATATTTTTAGTTGCTACCAGGATTCGAACCTGGATCTCTTTCCTAACCGGGGAAATGCGTTACCGGTTATTAGTTTACAGCAAGATTATTCTGGAACATTTTTTATATTTCAATTAAATTTAGACTTGAGCATACTTTAAATCGCATTTATATCATGTATAGTGCAGTGCAACCTGGTACTATCGATGGATTAGTCTTAGTCATCGTGATATTGACTAAACATCTTAGGCTTTTTTTCTCCGATCTGCGGCTTTTCTGTCAGCTTCCTTTAGCTAAAGATTTCTTCAAATTTGTTCACTTTATCGGCGATATTCCATTTCCACGAGATCGGTATCCTTTGACTCTGTATTTAATTTGAATCTCGGCATCGCCAGTTATTCTACTTTTCTTTTTAACGCGTTTTTATTGTTAATTTCGAAGAGAAAAGTTTAATTTCTCAAAAACTAACTCTATGTGTAATACTGGAAATGATAACGCGCTCGGCGCTTCGGTCTCTACCACCCGTGTAGGCCCTGGCACATACGTAATTTGATAATGTAATGTTGCTTCGAGCACAGTACTTAAATAAAAACAAACTTCTGAGTATCACCAGGGCAGAATAAAAGTAATAGTTTATTACTTCACTAAACACACGTTAGTCAGAAATAATATTATTATAATATTCAATAAATATCTCTAGAAATCAGTGAGAAACAGAAATGTCAAGTTTTGGTATTATTCTTAGAATAGAGATTGTCATTAGATTTAGTCGGTTGTTTATAATGGTCTCATGGTCTCACTATCGTTGGTCACCAGAGTGAGAAAACTTATTTACATATTCATTAGATTGAGAAACATCCCATCATCTAGTATGATTAAAACAATTTATTTCTCTCTTGCCCAATCTATTTTACAATACGGTATAATCAGTTAGGGCGGACTTTCAAGACTGATCTCTTACCTGTAGAAATGGTTCAGAGGCTAGATTTAAAAGTCATCCTTCGAAAACCATCAATATTTCCAATTAGATAACTGTTTAATTCCTTAAGTATCCTCAGTTTAACTAAAATCTTAAAAAATTCACAAAAACCATTTCAATTCAACAATTTCCACAAAAATAAGTAACCGACCAAGATCGCGTGGCAACTTAGATATTCCCAGATATAAAACTAGTGCTTCTCAACGCCTATCAAGGTATAAAAGATTTTAATGCTCTCATACATAAAATTAAAACAGAAAAAATTATAAAGCCTTCAAATCGCAAATCAAACGATTATTAGAAAACTTCAACAACAATTACAAGTTCTATTTTTTTTCAATGAATTTGGCACAACTCTTTGATTATATTTATGTATGTGTATTTAGTAATTTAAAAAAAACATTCCGCTAGAATTATTAAATCTGCTATCAAAATATGTATGCACTTATTGTTGCGATATATTATTATATACTTATTGTTATTATTATACTTTACATTAAGATCATATATAACATAATATTATACTTTTTAAGTTTATTATTTACCTAAATATTATATCTTACTGCTATACCTACCTTACAAAAAGTAAAATGACCGTAAGTACTCTCCAATTCTAACACGTGAATTGATTTCTTTATTGAGTTGGGTAATTTTGTAAAAAATAGGTATTTGTTATTACCCTTATGATTTATCTGTATTTTTTAAATCTATTATAAAATAAAAACATAATATATTAACTTTTTTGTATATTCTTAGATTATTTCTAACGATTCTGAATTACACAAATATATTTTGACACACACTTTTAATGTGATCGTGTTTACATTATACATTTTGAACACATTGACGCCGGTTATTATGTTCAGTTATATTATAACAACTGATCAGCCGTTTATTCTGCTTAATTTTCATTGGACGTAACCAAACAACAAAACACATGTTGCGTTACAGGTTATCGGTTAATCAAAATATTCATTACTAACTCGTATTTATGAGTATGTTTTGGAATGAAATAGTAACCAATAACAGCGTCATTCTAATTCTCTGTGTAATTCGGATTACTGACTTCGGCCACCGTTTTCTTTCCTTTACAATTTCATGTTGCCTTGACTCTAGTGGCGAATGACTAGGACCGATATGGGAGTTTTTGCTTATAAAACGATCCTGGGTAAGCGGAGGGTCGCCATTACTGACCTCGGTCAAACGCACGGATTGATTTTTATGAAGTCAGTGGTCGCTCTAGCTGCCGCCAAACGCGCTCTTGAATCTGTACAATAAATGATCAGCTAACTTAAACACAAGTTTTATATTGATTATAGTTTTCGGATAATATTTTTGTTGGTATTATTAATTATTACTGCACATGCATAAAATTACCGGACATTAAAATAAAGCACCAATATAGTAACATTAAAATTATTTCTAATTTGACTGATATTTAATTGACGATTATTGGAGAGCCCCTATTTTAAGAATTTGGTCACAATCGAACATTTTATTACCCGGAGTATAATTGCGTAACGAGTTTTAATGACGATATGAATTGGATAATTGCCTGTCGGCTTCGGCAGCGTCCCTTCTCGGCCTGGCGACTTTCATGTCATTCATCCTATCCTGTTTGGTACAATCTTCCACTTACAGCCGATGTAGCATCAAACATTGATAAAATGAATCAATTGCCTCGTGGTATCGCGGAACTGAGCCGGTTGCCCGACTATTTTGGACATGGCACCGAATAGCGTAGGCGGGACGCTCGATTCAAACGAAAACACATCGTCTAATATTCTTTCTGCGCTCGAGTAAAACAGACCTTGAACTGGCTCGACTGCAATCGCTCTGCATCGCTTTTCAATTGTCCCTATCGTTGATTCGGTCGGTTCGTGTACGATTTTCAATTTGAATGGTTCTCTCCAACCTCCACTATTTTTTTCTTTAACTTTGAATGCAGTTATTTTCTAATATAGTTTTTACACATTGTGTTAATGTACTAACACTCAAACTTAGCTCTTTTTTATGTAAATAGTCGTTCAAAATCGATGTTAATTGCAAAATTTGCTCGCTGCCATTTATACATATTAGAATTTAACCAATGGTATTCTTTGCTTCTCAGAAATTTAAATGGCCGCCAGTATGGAAACTAGCTTCTTTTTGTATTTATTTATATTTTAATCCAAATTGTAAGGATTATCATTCACAATAAGAATTAATAAATATATTGTTCTTCAAACTCATATTAGTTTTTTTTGGGTTTTTTCCGAATAACATAATATTGAGGTTGCTGACTTTGCAATTGGTTACCCTTAATTATTGTCATAATACCAAAGGTAATTTTTTTTTAAGGAAAACACATTCTTTTCCAATTTTTCAGAACATAGGTCTGTGATATTTAATTCTAATTTTAATCCTGGTAGCGACAAAGATATTTCTTCGATAAATTTATTTTATCTGTATATCTTTGTAAATGATACATTAAAATTTGTATCAAAGATAATTAAAAAATTTGAGGAGATTAATTTTTGTGAAGCGACACTACAATTACGATGTATATTTTTTCAGCAGGCACCTGCTATCAATGAAGAGATCATAAAAATTAAATAAATAATAAACAAAACAAAAAAATGATTTCACAGAGGTTTAAGCAATATTTCCTTCCGACTTGATATTTGGCGTCTGACATACTTGCATCAGACATGTCACCAGTTACCATATAATGTACTATTTTGAGAAAACAAATATGTAATATGCTAAAATTATTTACAATTCTCACATTGCAAAGAGGAATCTATTTTAACAGTTCCCTTGCATATTTTACACATTATAATATTGACAACATAATTTAAAACGTTTTTACTGTTCTGACGGTGTAGAAGTTTGCTTCTCACTGAGAAATGATTTTGGATAGAATGGAGTGTTGACAATATTATTTGTATTTTTTGAATTTAGATTGTTTTTGTTTCCTAGACTCTTTTATTTCAATTTTTTTTTTGTTTTTTTTTATCATCATACTTGTTTTTACTCACTGGCTCTTCTCTATAAAGTTAATTGATCGTCCCGTCAAGTTTCTCGATTGTTCTTCTCTCTCTTCTCGTTTCTTGCACACTTCTTAGGACGAAATATGTCATTTTTCAATTCTTTCTTTACCATTTCCCCTATCTATATCTTTAACATTTGTGCAAATACTCGACCACTAGATAGACATGTTTGTAAACTAGTTCCATTGAAAACCATTAAAAGTTCTCGAGCCGTAATTTAAAACACTATTTAAACCGTTATGCGTCATGTAATCATAGATGTGTGAAAACCGTTTTGTAATATCCTTTGCAGAAACCAAAAACTGCTTCACTCATTGTCTCCACTATTACTTACTACCTTTACCTAGTCTGTTATTTACAATATGATATTTACTTCTTAAAATAAATTGCATATCCAATGTACTAAATCTAACTCTTCATTGGTAGACAGATGGGGTTGGTCCAAAATTAGTTTTCTTTCACTGTTTTTTAATTTGATCTGCAAAGTAGCTCTAGGTATGCAACGCCTCTCTCCCCTGGTTTGTTCAATAACTTTTTCTAATGCTAAACCGTTCAAGTACAATGAGAAATATGCAATCTTTGATATGTAGCGGAAGAAAATTATTTGAAATGTTGTGGACTCAACCAAAAGTATCTCATGTTAGAATGAATAATAAAACAATTACATAGTATATCGGTATAGTCAGTCAAATATAATTAATTCATATATTGAACAGAGATCATTAAAAAAAAAGATTAATCACTTAGAAAGATACATTGAAAAATCTATCTATCTAAAATATACATCGTCTCTACCAGCACTCTATTTCGGAGCTTTCTACCAATTATACAAAGTTAGCTATTTACCTTATTTATTTATTTTTATAATATATTATTCAGAGCATTAACAGCTTAACGATTGAACACAGGTTAGAATAAACGAGCTACATTCAAAACATGGCCATTAAACCTCTTAACAATGCTCCCTCCTCACATGCGATACCATCGTCATAGATACGAGAATTACAGGGGACATCAATTATGCATTGATACTGAAATATAATACATAAAAAAAATGACACGTTATTGTATATATCGGAACAAATTACTATGTAAAATACACGAAAGCATAATATAATATAGATGAACATAGTTACATAAAAGTATATATATATAAACAAATATTTAGCACCAACATATACAAACAACGTTTCAAGAAAAAGTGTCGTGTGTAAGTATTTTTATAGCTTAGTAACGAATCGGGGAATATGTCCAACTCATTTACTGTCACTTGTTTGATATTTCACACGCACATTGTTAGTGTAGCGCGTCCGCGGCGTGTCGCGTCGTGTCGTGTGTCTGCGGTGTGTGTTGGGTACGCTGACTCGTGCAAGTCAATAATAATGAACACGCTTTTAAGATGACAAATATTAAATGACTTCAACTGATACACACCAGCTGACATACCTACATACGTTTACACCTTCACGCCGAATCGTAATATGGACACAAGAGATGATCTATGACATTCATACCCTCACACAAATCTTTCACTTTCGTATCCTCTGACCTCCTGGCGTTATGTATTAGTTTTCATATAGGTACTGCTTTCATCTTGAAAAATCAAATCAAGTCTTATATACATTTTTTCGTAGTATAACTATGAGTATATACATAATTTATCTAATGACTTCTACAAAATAGTTCATTATAATCTGGAGACCCCGTCAATATTTTCACAAATAGACTTAAATATCCCTGTTCGACCACTGAGATTTCACACCAAATCTAAGCTATTTTTCTCCACTATCTACGAGCAGAATGTTTATTTACTGCAACGAAATCGTATCCTATCGTTAATCTGGATATACTCTTCATGACACATATTCACTTTAAAAGCGAATCTGATTACAGTTGATAGTAGATTGAACAGGTCATACATGCTTACCATACAACTGATTTCTCACTATTCGCTTTCAAACGTTGAAGATTCTCGCGTGTCGTGTGTTCCAACATCGTTAATAAATTGATAAATGATTTCAAACGTCAAAATTATAAGGCTTTGCGTATGACTTGAAATCGGCGTTAAAGTATTATATCCAATGTTAAAGTCTCTGATAATTGTAATCAACAAACGTAAATCGTAAAAAATTCATTAAATAATAAAAGATTTATACAAATATGACACACTTTGAGTAATCTTAATCTAAAATGGGATGATTGTGATGTTATACAATATTATATTCAAATTTATTACTTTCTCTTTTACCTTCTTTTCATTTGTTGTATTATCTATCGACTCTTGTATTATATTATTGTTAGTACTATTTACTGACATCTTTTAAAACATTATATTATAGAATTGTTATGAAATTTGCTGGGCTTCTGGGAGGAAGTTCGAATCCCCTTCCACTAGGCGAGTGTCTATAATATTGTATCTCCATCAGTATGCTCAATACTATATAATATTCATCAATTTCTCCTTGAAGTTATTTTTAATCATTGATACATAATATTATTCTTGTTTGTTTCACTTAGTAATATTTCTAAAACACAATTCGTTGTGCCATAGATAGAAAGAAATAGCGATAAATCCTTTAGGTAGTCAACACCTCCTGGGTTGTAGTGATGATAATTAGTGAATGTTTGTAATTAGCAAAATATTTAAACATTTATATAATGTTTAACGGCATAATAAATTAATAATGACCACCTCTTAATAAACTATTCTAATTTGATTTTGGATGAAGTTAAAACTTAACTAACGATGATGAAAAAATAGTATTAGCAATACAACTGACGTTAACAGTTTGGTATAACTAATATAGTTTGTCGGGTCGGGTCGCTGTTTTCTCTCGAATGCCGTGTGTATCGTATGTTTTTCTTTCTTTATAAATTTGCATAATTTATGTGGTAGTGACACAGAAAATCTCTAATAAAAGCAGTACAGTAAAGAGGAATATCCGCTTCCGTCAGACGCCGTCGCGGGGCGCCCCGACGCCCGGCCGGAGGTGAATGAACCGACGCGACGCCGCCTTACTCGGACTTGAAGGATTTTATTTGCCGGCGATCTAAGGGCGGATTACGATCAAATGGTTGTCTTTGGTGTGTTTCAATTGCGTCACATGGACGGAGTAGTTTCAAAGATCTCTGGGATGCTGGAAGACTTCAAAAAATATACTTCATTATACGTACCGTACTTTACTTCCAGTAAATTGTCTACATGGTTTTTTATCAGAATTTTTTACCCTTCCAATTTATGTATAAATATAAAACACATATGATGTTTATTACAATAAGGTAGTTAGGAAAAGTGTCAAAGCGATTAGCGCTGATGCACCTGTAGTAGTAGATTTGGCGGTCTAGCCGCATGTAGAGTGCTCAGAGTATCGTAGACTCTAAGGAATTGTTAAATTGTAAATTGGAATACCTCGCGTCATGAGGAGAGGCACAATCTCATTATTCATATATTATAGCAAATTTCTCCATTTTTGCGAATTATTAGAAAAATATATTTTGACGGCAATTGAATCTACGCAACGTAACCACGTCATTATTAAATCAGGGGTGTATCTTTAATATTAATATACTGAATTGAGCAAACACCGAGCAGTAACTGCTGTAAAAAGTCCCAAGTTTAAGTCAAGTATTTTAGAAAATATATATCCTTATATTTTTCTATTGATTTAAAAATCAAGTAATAATATTTTGTAAAAATCGCAAACGCGTAATGAAAATTCAATTTACTATCACTTAGTATATTTCTAATTAAAAGGGTTTTTTTTTAATATTTAAAATGAGATCTGACAAAGTAAAACAACTGTGTATAAAATAGATAGGCTTGTTTTCATTGTTATTTTGTGGTCAGGCTATTGGAAACCAAGATTGGCACAAAAATTATTTATTACATAATACATATTTGATTATGACATTTCAAAAAGATTTCTAAATAAAAGTTTAACTTGACTTTTACTTGAATTGTATACATGTCTATCTTTAATTTATTGTCACTGGTAAATTATTATTTTAATAATAATTTTCAATAAATTACTTTTACGTTAATTATAATATTCATTTGTTCATTATTCATTAGTTGACATACTGATCCAACTACTCCAAAATGTAATTTTTTTTTGAAAAATAAAATAAATGTATCATTTTTGATGACTCCGACACCCCGCGAGGGTGGGTACAGATGGAGTGATCCCGCTACGCATTCGGTACAGTCAGATATTTGTGTCACACTCTCTTGAAACTACTCGAGACGTCTTCCAGAATAGAGAACCGAGAAAATTGTATTAAATGCATTTCCTGTCAGAGAGAAAAGAAAACGGAGATAATGAAACGCTTCAGTATTCATGAGATGAAAACACTATCGTTAAGTTATACATGTCCAATTATAATTATATTATAATGTAATTATAATTACTACATTTAATCACTTTTTCCGACCTATAAATGAATACGGAAACGTAAATGTATTTTCTATTTAAATTATCGAATAAGATGCGAATAAATGGTACATTACAATAATGTATCGCCAATTATTTAGAGAAAAGAATAGACGCAGAATAATTAGACTAATGTTAAAATAGTGATAAAAGGAATATTGATAATCGCAAGCATGATCACTGTACGAGAGGAAACAAGAGCCTAGGCCACCATTTAGGATGTTGTGTCGTGTTGTGTCGGTGCGGACTTTTGTTTTATTACATTACAATAATGTATCGCCAATTATTTAGAGAAAAGAATAGACGCAGAATAATTAGACTAATGTTAAAATAGTGATAAAAGGAATATTGATAATCGCAAGCATGATCACTGTACGAGAGGAAACAAGAGCCTAGGCCACCATTTAGGATGTTGTGTCGTGTTGTGTCGGTGCGGACTTTTGTTTTATTGCATCAGAATACATTCGTTTGTTTATTCGTCCTTAAGCATCGCTTTATAACAGCTTAGAAACGTTGAAAGCGTGTATAGCGCGGGTTAATTGTATGCTTTACATAATATAGTTACGATAAGTTGCAAAGTTTATATTGTATTAAAATAATAATTCCATGTCGATGACGTCCACGCGGTCTGGTAACTTTGTCGGATGGCTCCAGATCATCCCCGTTTCCGTGGAAGGCTTTGCGGGTGAATGACACCGTATTGTTAAGTGCAGCAATCGATACTCTCTTACGTCACACCATCAAGTGCTGACGTCATACCCGCAGTCTTAATGCTTTAAAGTCTTCCGAGTTGTCTATCCTTAAATCTTAACCGTTCCTCAGTTTTCCGACGTGGCTCTTGCGGTGATACTTATTATTGGACTTCTTAAAAATAGCTCATTTATTATTATTGTCAAATCTATATATAATAAAATTAATATTTTTTATTGCTAACAAGCTACGATGAATCTAGGTTAAGACACAAAATTTACAAGCCAATTAACGATTACCTCTAGTCATATCATTCCAATGAATGAACAGTGTAATTAGCGCACCTATGTATGTCCGCTATTCAAACTGGTTCATACTCGTCGCGTTCTGATACTGGATAGGTCGAGGTGTGTATCGTAACTCTTCAATACTGTTATCTGCTTGTTAATCAATATTGTGCAATAATTGTTAAAAATGTTTAGGTTATACTGGTCACCACTGTTACTTGTTTCTTAAGTTGTAACTTCCAGAGCGCGTATACACGAATGAAATTTACCTTTCGAGCCGCAGACGCCAGTTTATTAACTGATCTATAACAATACAATAGATAAGGAACGATTCAAGCTCAGCACAGCATTACATCGTCGTTCCCGCACTACTGGGGGCACCGCAACAAGCTCCTCCGAGGCATCTTCTTTTCTCGCAAGATGTCCAAACAATTGAATTACAGTTCCTTGTAGTATGGAGACATTTGTGCGTCTCGCTGCCCACGATATGCGCAGCTCCCCTTCTCGAAAGGCATCAATCTCCTTCTCTCTCTTGCCTTTAGAGTCCACAATTTCGCAACATACATACACATACACATACGTCGGTGGACACTTCCTTAACGTGGCTTCAAGCACTAAATTTCCTTAAGGTGAGCCAACGACCGACCGAACTAAGAAAATGCTAAACCTTTATAAATATTACACTTTGTAAATTTAAATTAATTAGATCATAACTTGAATACATTTTTATCTTTATAAATAACATTAAATTAGTATTAAAATATCACAGAACATCACAATAATAATGCGTTCTCCTTAATAATACGTAGTTCACAATTGTCCACGTCGGTGAGAAACTAAACGCATTTTACCGATAGTAATAAACGAAAATTATAATTGAATTATTAGTTGATATAATAATACTTAAGTAAAGTACGCTTATTTGGGTATTTTGTAAGTCAACAATAATAAGAAAGAAAAATACGAGAAACATCGCACTAGTTCTGTTTGTGTTTTACGGTTTATTACCAATGTTCAATATTAGATAGTTTGAAAAATATCATATTCGAATATCCAAAATTGTGTCAGAACATAAATACATGAATTCGATGTACGGTGGGGAGTGAAGATTATGAGAGATTATGAATCGGTGTTTAGAATTATGGTTATTTTTTAATGAAATTTAAAAAATCACTTTTTAATAAATACTATTATTGAATTCTGTTAGCTTTCGTAAAGCATTATTTTAATGTTACAGCTGTTTCGGCGGTTAAGGCTATTTTCAAACTGTAGATAAAGCTCATACAATCGACCTATTTAAATTGTTTTAGTTACCCCTTCCTGTGTGGGTAGGTAGATGGTTTCGGTAAACAGAAGATTGTGAACCGCCGTGAAAACCTAAGAACATTTCAAATGAAACATTGACTTTTTAATAAGGATACGATTTTTTTCTCGTCAAACATCTGAAAGTGTGTTTTAATTATTTTTCATCTATTAAACGTTTTGCAATATCTATTACCTCGTACATGCAATCAGTTATTTAGTTCTTAAGCCCGGTTGGCACTCTTGCTATATTGTATAAATAATAAATTTCCATATTATTCGAATAGCCTATATTCCCGATTCAATCACCATTAATTGTGATTTTAAAGCCGTTAAGTTTAAATGAATATCATCATTCCGCTACCGCGACCCCGCGAGCGAGCCGGGCCGGGCCGGCCGGAGGCAGTGGCGTAATTCGTTTTGGTATTCTCGCAGGTAATAAATATAAATAAATTAACCTAAAGGTTTATTGTATTTAAGGCAATTATTATTTACTTTACCCGCTCTTTTATAATATTCATCGTTAACTATATTTTAAATATAACTAATTAACTTACCATCACACTATTTATCCGAATGAGGTAGTCGACGAGGACAGAGCGTCAAAATTTGGTCCTGGCACTCCACTCTTGCATTGTATACTTTTAGGAGGTCTATCGCCGCCAAAATCTGCATATACTCTGGTGCAAAACGGGGTTCTCATCAACCTAAAAATCACGCCGGTACCGACCGAAAAACAGACAACAATATACCGACCCGTGCGTGTCATACTTGTATCAGTAACCGTGTTTCAAGCATCCACAAGCATTGCCTAGTAAGCAGTCCGCTCATCCTTAATGTGTTCATCATTATTCATTCTGCTCTGGCTTCACTCGCACACGCACTTCTAATTCAAACGAACAGGCAAGCGCCCGGTGTAATTTACTAGGGAGCACTCGGACGCTCACACTTAACCTTCTGATATCTCATAACCTATTTTGTTTTCCATTTACATCGCTACACATAAAACACAACATCTTTTCTCCACATTGGGCCACCCTCCAACGCTTAGTTTGTATAATTACGCCAGGTGTAACAGACCTAGTCCATAATATTTTATGGATACCTAACTAAATTACGAGTCGAAATGTACAAACAAACTTTGTGTGAAATTGATATAATTAATCTTTCAACAAAATGAATCTTTTAACAAAAAATAATGTAGCCGTTCAAAGTTCGATGACCTTATTATTGTTTGTATTCAATATACATATATAACACTGAATGGATAAAGCATTTCAATTAATAGAAATAATCGCTTGAACACTTCTGCTTAGGTCTCGTTTTTCTCCCTTGCATTTATTAACTCGTACTATTTTAATCTTATCTTATCTTACATTACGTCAAAATACTAATTCGTCAAATTTTCTATCTTTCATCGTCTCCGTTTTAATCATTAATGAGAATCTCTGCTATTTCACACACTCTTTTAAAATTTCCCTTATGCATATAATATATAATGAAGCAGGTAGTCTAAATGAAAGAATCTATATTAGATCTTTCCCCAAAATAAACCACAAGTAAATAAAAAATTTCCACCTTTGTAAGTTAGCTGTCAAAACAAACAAAAATAACATCTAGATGATGTATAAGAATCGCGGATAGACAATAATAAACACAAAAATGTTCATAATTTTTTCAGTATAATATGTATTTAAGTAAAGGCGGAATCGGATGAAATGTCAAAATTCTATAAGAAAGATCAATAGCAAAGATATACACCATACATAAAATGACAGATGTCATGTGTATTTTTTTAGATACAGACCTGGCCGTTTAATCAAGAACTGTACAGCCATATGGATCCAATACATCCTAGACGTACAGAAAGTCATAGAAATAGATGAGGATACGCAATATATTATAAGGATTTTCGATTTTTTTCCACGGCACTGAAATGTCGACTACGAGGGTATGAAATATGATGTTGACGATGCATATTGTGTAGAGTTTTCAGGACTACTATATAAATCCTAGAGGACCTCGAAAATGAATCTCTATTGGATACGTTGGCCGCATCACAAACGGCGAGGATGACACGGAAAGATTGATCGTTTAAGGTAAATGGAAGGATGTCAGGTCAATTACGACTATATGCTGGGCACATCTGATGAAGTCGTTCACCTATAATTCACTCCTGTATGCGCCAGAAATTCTTTGAATTAAATGACGCCAAATAACTTCTGCTGTGTCGTGCATCGCATTCACCACTACTCTGTCATACTTTATATGATAGATCTTTTTTAATTTACTTAACATATATTTAATTCATGTCATAAGCCCAGCCCGTCTTAATTACGTGTGCTCGATGAACGAATTTTGATTGTAAATGAATCTCCTTTCATTAGTTTTAGTTGAATCTGTATTCGTTCAATTTTACTTTGAACTTCTTTATTCATTGTTATACATAAGGCACCTTATTATTCGCGATATTTAATAAGGTTTTTCATTCATCTCCTTCATTAGTTTTATATAATTAATTAATTTAGAATCATTCTATTTTATGAATCCTTCTTTACTCTTTTCTCTATAAATTAATATTTCTTAAATCATTCAAAATATTGAAGTGCACTATCAATTTGTTCATCCTCGTGCTTTTCGTGCTCAGTTCTATATAACAGCTCTAAATAATTATTTCCTCATGTCTGTGGGTCCAGAGCGTCGTAGTATAATACAATCTAGATTATTTCAAAAATGACAATATTGTTACGGATGTGTTTAGTTAACAGGTACTTAAAATATACTAGGTACGTAGACATTTATCCATGTAATGTTACGGAACCTTCAATATTATACAGTACCAATCAAAACGTGATTTTTAAGGAACTGCAAAATTTTGGCGGTATAAAATGAAGCCATTAGAAAGATCCATTTATTTGTAATTGATTAATTTAATTTGTTTAACCTACCCATTAAACACGATATTAATTACTGTTTTAAAACATCATGCCGATTATACTTTTAAAACTTACTTTCAAAGTATCTTTAGGCTTAACGGAGCTTTAGCATGTGTGAGTACGTCTTATCATCTCAACATTAATATTTGAAATATTTAGTGGCATTAATGAATCAATAGATCCCGCTTTCGTCTGCTTTTAATGATCCCGACATTGCCCCCATTATAAAACTTGTACGTTTGGTTGTGTTATTAATTGACTAGTCGACCCCGAATTAATTTTTTATTCGTGCTAACCTCGCTTTCGGCAAACAAATGCAAATATCATCGATGAGTTATTGTGTATGCGTTATGGTGTGAGTACTTATTATATTCGTCATTTGATTTATGTATTGAGCTCATCTTGATCTTGCATTATTTTATTGTAACCTTCATTCTTCTCTCAGTCATACGTATGGTCCTCGGCACATTGTCATTACTAACACTCGGTCAGTTACTTCCACATCTACCACTTTCGGTTCCGTGAAATCGCCGGCTTATTAACTTCCTCCAAGTAAAAGCGATACATTGCGAAATGCGAAACGTAAACACTTACGTTATTCGCAACAAGTTTATCCGCTGCCGCACTTTACAGAGTCAACACTAGCGTCGACTCGGTAGAATAAGTAGCGGGTGTAAGTACAAAATTACATTGCTCATAACTTTAATTCCAGCTGTTAGATTTGATCTACTTTTAAAAATACTAAAACTATTATCAAGTATTTAAGGAAGGTTTTAGACATTTTGAGGTGTTTTTTATAAAAAATGATACATACATAACTTCGGTGTTTTATCACTCTTCTATTTGAGGGTACTGATGGCAAAGTTATTTATTATTTCTATATTTTTTTTCTAACTTTTAATTCAGTTGTCTTTTCACACGTTAATTTATGAACAATAAACAATCTAACATATCTCTTTTTCAAAGTCGACATTAGTTGAAAAATCAGTGACTTTTAGCTGCTGCCATATATATTAGAATTCTACCAGTAGCAATCTTCGCTAGTGTAGAAAGCAGCTTGTTTTTGTAAGAAGGTGTTGTATTTATTTTGTATTTTAAATCCACAGACCAGTAAATGAATAGACATGAAATAAAGTGTACAAGGTTTGGAACATTAGTTGCGGGATAAGAGACATTCTTTGTGGAAATATAAATCTGACACATTTATGCAACAGCAAAAGTATTTACTTTTCGATAATTAAATCTTTGTGTAAACAAGGCGTATTTTTTACATTAATGTATATTATATTGTCAGCGTTTAAATTTTCGTTCCAATCGAGTCATATATTTAAAAAAAGTCGCGAAGCTATTTGATTGCGTAAGTGATAGGTACCAAAGTGATCACGTGGGTGACACCAAAATGAAAATACTGAAACAAGGAGTTTGCGTTAGTTTATGTCCATATATTTGGTAGTCTGTGTTTAAACCACATTATAGGGATTACCATAAAAAGTGCATTAATAATTATATTGTTCTTCAAAGCTCCTGTCAGTTTTTCTTCGATTGAAAAATAGGAGGGTTGCCGATTTTTCAACTAGTACACTAATTTATTCTGTCCTGCTGTACTTCTTATTCATATTCTCTGAAAATAATCGGCATCAAAGAAAACCTGACTGGTTTAAAATGTAGTCATATTCATTGATCACAATATGTTCACCGATCAACCTAACCTTATAATCTGAACGCTAATTTTTTTACTTTACCTCAGAGACAAACAGCAAGGATCAATTTTTTTACATATCAAAATTAAACAAAATGTCCCTGAAGTAAATAGACACAAGTCAGAATTATCTTCGAATCAGGCGGCCTTGAAAACTGAAGCACATCGGACACGATACAACGGTCTAGCGCGATGAACCGGGAGAATGGCAGCCTTGCGAAGTGCGCGGGTGATCCATAATAATTAACATGATCTTTCGGTCCCCGAGGTCAAGGTCGCCACCCACCGGCGGACACTCGGTGGATATTTCTTTGTAACAATTGTATTTGTTTGTAGCTTTAATAAAATTGTGTATCTATTTTTCTTCAAAAAAATATTCTTAGCAGGATGAGATACCTATAATATTTTCGAATTGGAATTCAAATACGAGACGGAAGCACTTTCATTAGTTATGTACTATAGTTACAATCTAGCTGTTTGATTTTTTAAATATTCAAGATATTATGAGAATATGAATGCCTACGGGTATTATGTGTACAATTATTTTTGGACTCAGACTTTCAAATAATATTGCTACATATCTTGTCATATAGATCCGCCGCCAGGTTTTTGTTAACAGCATTTAAAAAAAGTACAGCGGTTTATGTATTTGCTAAATATACAGAATGTGCACCACCGTTACTCGCGTTTAGCGTAATATACCAAATAATTAACACACATTTGAATTAGATTTATAATTGTTTTCGTGAAAATAATATAAAAAATAATGTTAACAAAACTTTAGGGTTCGTACCCTCGCTCCCGCAGAGAATCTGAATACTAGTCAAACGTCATTACCGCTGTGCCACGGCTACATACTCGTACATATATATTTTTAAGTAGATAATATAACTGTATATAGGTGGCGTCGTATCTAAAACCTTGTCAGGACATTTCACTAGTTGAGAAGAAACGCAGAATGGGATAACGACAAATTGTGAAACTATTAATTATATTCATTCCTTAACCTTTACCATCCCATAATATAAAATACCCAAACGCAGCCATGCTGTCAACTCGTATTACGTATTAACGTATTAGTTAGAAAAAATGTTTTTATTAGCTTAAATGGCTTAATGGCACAAGTTTACTCTAAATATTGAGCATTCAATTTTGAAAAAATGATTAATAACATAATGTAGAGCATTCATTAAGTCCTTTATAATGTATCCTTCCTTCTTATCTCTCTTTGTTTAATTAGTAAAAAAGAAATAATTATATTTGTATGTTTGTTGTTCTTTTAACTGTAAAAATAGTGTGTTATCTCTGTCTTTCATATCACAAATTGTATTTTTATCAACGTATTCATTTTACAAAGAATCGAATGGAAAAAATAATTGTTTTTGTACGATTCCTTTTTCAAAATTGGTCATTCTACTCAACTTCATTCAACTAGTCATTCCCAAGCGCTAATATTTTCTTTAGTATTATCTAAAATATGAATCTTATGATGCATGTATTTACAGAAATATTACAGTTTTAATTATGATGGTAGACCTGTGTTACTGCATGGTTTGGGAAGGGTTAAACTCTCCAGCCTCCTGCGAGCCGAGAATGTTTTATTGAAGCGCGCGCTGATTTTTTAAATAAGTATAAGGAATAGATATAATATGTTAAGGAGAACACATTTTTGTTGTGAACTTGCATTTTCAGAACATTGTTCTGTGCTATTTATAATACAAATAAGGTCAATGAACTAGAAAGATATACAGAACAAATTTAGTTGCTACCGATATATAAATATTTTTCCGATAGATAGATTTTTTCTGTGTATCTTTCTAGTTGATTCATTTAATTTGTATTAGATAGAATATGTTTATTCAGCAGGGGTACGTACCTCAGTCAAATTTGTCATTAAACTATTAAAAATATCGGGATAATACATTTTGTAACATTTTTATGTACTCTCTAGTACTACACTAGTACTCTGCCGTCTCAGCTAGTCGCCTTTTGGACTGTGATGTCATGTAAGTTTGGTTAATATTATTTGGTATCTTTATAGACACTGACGAGGAAAAAACATGCGTGGGTGGAAGCTTTTTTAAATAAATCTTAGAACAAAATATTTGTTCTTTTTACCTGTTAATGTTAATATCTTTTAATGCATTCCTAGTTCCGTTTTGAATGAGTAATGCTTCAGAACGGCGGTAATGCAGTCGCATTAGTGCGAAGGCTGCCTTAATGGCCGGCATAAAGAAATAGCGCGAGTGCAGCTAATTACAATACAACATGGCGCCCCAGTGGAAAACGGATGAGCACGTGCTAGTGCCGTGCGGCGGTGCGCGGGGGCAGGGGGGTGGGGGTGCATCGAAGCCGAGAAAACGAAATACCTCGAAGCTTTCAACGCAAATGATCGGTAAAGTGTACGGAAGTGATGTGCAGTAGGTACTTGTTGCTCTACACGTAGCCGCATTATTGATCACAGTCTCCATCATTTTTGCCGACCCATTCTTTCTATAATACTTGTGGATTTACTTTGCGGACTATATTGTACATTATTCTACATAATTATTTTAATTAGTCTTGAGTTTGACAATTTAAAAATATATATTTGCATACTTACTGTTCTCGTGCACAGAGACATTTTAATTCAATGAATCGTATAAATAGACCGTTTAATTTAATAATAACCTTAAAACATTAGCGAAACGGTTTTTAATTTTTTTAAATGTATTTAATTAATTGATTTAATGACTATTCAACTATACTTTTCTTTATACTGAAGACAAATGAATAAAAACTGATGTCATCATCACGCGAATGATCCGAGCGAGAATAGGCCTGCTGAGGAATAGGCCTAGTGCGTGATTTGAAATGAAGATCACGCAAACTACACACTCTTTTTTAGAATGTTCGGAAATATAAACTATATTCAAATGTGTTTATGAATTCACATTCTGTGCCGCAAATCCATCACTCTTCAAAAAAAGTAAATCAGCGATAGTTGGTAAATCTAAATCAAATATTTATTTTTTTCAATATATTTTAAAGTTTAAAAAATAGTTTTTTCAATTTGCAAATGAGTTGTACATTTTCCGTGGTCGTTTACTAATTTAAATTTAAAAATGATTACGTTATATATAATAATCATAATGACATAATAAAAAAAGCTTCGTAGTCGATATATAATATTCCGAATAAACAATGTAAGTGTATTTGTAATATTGAGATAATAAGAGCTTCACTTCAACTATTTAATTAATGTTATAAATATTACTTAAATTACTCCTAATAAAGTTTAGCAATAATTGTTTGATTATTTACTATATTTAATGGTTTACAAGTCCATTACAATTCATTAATCACAATTCTCTTTAAGCGAATTAATAAAATTTATCGGCTGCCCATTTCTTTTATAGGTAGCGGACAAAACGTTTCATCGACATCGCAGCATCCTTGGCCTAATTTTTTTATCAAACGTTCTTTAAGTTCAAGGTCCCGATCTTGTTCTGTATCCTTAAGTCGCAACATTATATAAACCGTCATTCAATTTTTTGTTTTAATTAATTTGATTACTTAAATGCACATTTCATTGTTAGAAATGACGGCTCTTATTTTAGATTTTGTATTTCGCGAAAATTGTATTCTTATATACATTCACGTATTACATAATATACTTTAAATGATATATTAAAAATATGTTGATGCTATGCTGTTCCAAATTCAAATAAACATCTCATTACTCGCTACGAACGTTTCGACCGATTCGTGTAAGCAAACTGTGTTTTTGGTCTGAAAGAAAATGAAGAGTAGCGCAGGGGCAGGGGCAGGGGCTGGCTTGCGGCCAATCGGCTGAGGACAGAATTCTTCGTCCATTTCCATCACGTGTTTCCATAATGTATTATTTCATCAAATTGTTGATCTAACTCATCATTTAAATTTGGAGCAGTTTCTCCGAATGTGAAATGATATTAATTTATTTGTGTTTTATTTAATTCTTATTTAATATTTATTTTTAAAGTGTGATGAAATAACATTGTGATTTTATATTTTAAGTATTAAACTAAATACTAATAGTAGATACGTTGATTTCACTGCAATTTAAAATGAATCCTATAAGACTTTCTTACAATTATTGTGCGCATAAGAAAATGTTTGTTACAAGAGTTCGCCTAACGCGATATAGATTCGTAGGATGGGGAAATATCAAAACAAAATGAGGTCGGTCGTTAGATTCGTTTGGTTATTTAAGATTATATAAAATAATGTCAGTAACGTCAAAATATTACCTGAACTTTAAATTGAAATTTAATCATTTTTTGTCGGCAAAATTCCGCCCCGGGTGAAGCAATAATGACACCCCATGTTTACAACATAATGGCAAACTTTTAAGACTGAAATATTTCTCTTTTCCGTAATTTTTTTTTAAAATAATAAATATACATTGTGGATTAAAGAAGATATTCATAACACAAGAAGTCTGTTTAGAAAATTTATTTCAAATTGTATTCTAGCTGCATACTCGTCGACTGCATATTTTTTGAATCTATTATCATAATCAAGTATTATAAATCAAAATAATTCAATAGTTCTTCTCTTTATTCTTTCCCTGTTCCAGTGAAATGAAAAAATTCTGCACAACTCTCATACAACTACGCTAATATGCATTCACGAGCTAGCCTATAAACGTGTAAACCATCGTATTCACCCAATATCTGAGTGTTAAAGTAGTCTGATCTTTTAGACGCCACGACTGATGAAATATATATTGAATTTAATTGGTTGCTAATAATTGTACGATGCATCACCGATATCCCGCGATGCACGGCTCAGACCCATTGACATTGTAAACATGTTTCGCCTCGATGTTCAATCAAGTATATAGATATAATATACTTATGTTGTGGCCGAATTCATTAAATTATGTTTTGTTAAAAATGGCTTTGATTTGGTAAAGCAGAAATATTATTAACATAATCACGATTCGATATAAAAACCAATTTTCTACATAGATAACACATTGTGGGCAACACACATTTTGGTACCAGCGATTTTTTAACTGTTTCTAGGTCATTTTTGGATCTTCCAAATCCAAAATAGTCATCAGATCTTATTTTTGAGATACGCTATATTGACCTCTTTTAGAATAAAATCATCTTATTTTTCATTTATGTACTTTTCACTTTATTACTATTTGCTCTAACTGCTAGTTAAAAAAACAAAAAATACAAAGGTTTCACAATAGATAAATATACTTTTATCACTTTTAACTTAATTTTTTTCTTTTATACGACTTTCTAGCGTGGAGTTTACCGGGACAGTCTCGCTGAAGACTCCGAGAGTAGTCGACCACCATGTGGCTATCCCATCTGATATCGATCTTCCATAGTTTTAATGTCCTGATGGAATCTTTCCCCCTGTTCTTCACTAAAATCACCTAGGTTTTGTGGAAACCCATCTAAGTGGTTGTGGGAATATTAAAGTTGGAAAGCATATTTTCCACTAATTCTATGTAACTATAATTTCCTTGAAAATATTTGACTACATACTTGAAGAAATGAACATCAAGCGTTAGATTGAAACTCGTTCATTGATGCGGTAAATGGGGGATCTTTAATAAGCTGCCTTATCTGAGGATCATCAAATATTACAGTTTTCGGTTTTTCTGTGCTAATCACAGGAAGTTTTTATGTCAAGAAACCAAAACAATGTCCATCTCGATTTATAGCCTTCACGAATTAACACATAAGCCCCAACATGATATGCATGGGTGGAAATATGATTTTCTCTCTCGCAACCGAAGGTTCGTTGATTAAGTTTCTGTTTACCCAGTGCAGTTAGCTATGACATAAAAAACAAGGATATTTTGTATATCCACTTTGCTGTTCAAGAAGGAAGTTTACCATTTTTAGATAAACACAAAGCACCCACTGATGTTCTTCATACTTAATTTTTTTCAGGACTAGTCATATTGTCTCATATTCCTCATTCACTTCTACTTTTCAATTGTCCACTGTTGCTAATATTCAATGCACGTTTTACATACGAAATATGGAGCCCAAGATGTATCCTAGTCTCCCAAGTGGACGCCAAAATAGGCCAGATAAGCACTTTTCACAAAGATTTTCTACTTTCTTTCAAAGTGTATTCGCCACATATATGACAAAAAACGCCTGGATGATTCACGCAGCTACGTCTGCTTGTGGATGCTATGGCTTTAATTCAATGTTTTATTACTAAATAACTCCGAAACTTTATACTAAGTGATAACACAACTCACCTACGAAAACTTAATAGGAAACTGAACCGAGTAGGGCAGAGGTAATATGAGCGAGTTATTAATTAGTTCGTGGTGGGGGTTACCCAGATATAGGAATGTCGTGTCATAGGTAATACTAAGTAATTGAAACTGACTAATTAGATTTTTATTTTAGGTATGAAATTAAAATTTTGACCTGTAAAGATATTATTATTTTTGCCTTTTATCAGAACTAAAATCAATTAGTCTGTATCTCAAAAACTAGTGCTGATACGAAAAAGACGCAGATATTTTTGGAATCGGCACACCAAAAATATCATTTTGTTGCCTAGTGTAATCTGTATTTACGGTACCTACTCAATAAAGCCTAAGCGGGACCCCCCTCACTAACTGCCACATTATTAATGTAATTTTAATTACAATTTTTATTTTTATGTGTATTTCCTGACACCAAAAGAAGGGTTCATACCCGAGATTACATTCTTTCACCGATAGTATATACAATTATCACTACAGTAATCTAGGGGTAGTTTTTAATATTTTATAAGTTCAGTATTGTTGTGCGTGCAACCATAAGGCCGTGTATTTGTCGACTAATTATTCTGAACAATGGCGCATTTAAATAGTTAGCAGCACCCATATATTTACAACACCAACATTTTAATTAAAATGATTTTAATCCATTTCGTGGTTTGTTGTTTAATTATTTTTTGTTTTCGCATCAACTTTTCCGCGCAATCCTGCCGTCCCGCAGAAGAACCCTTTGTTCTTTACGAATTTAATAGAATAATTTTCTTCTAGTCTAGTATATAAAAGTAACTGCGAGGTTATCGCAATTCTCATAATTCTTCAAACTTAAATATAGATATCACAATACTGAGAAGCCATTACGAGTCTTACCAGGTATATACCTATTGGTTGATTTCATTATTAGTTCCGAGATGAAATGATATGCGGTGTAACCGAGTTCCGAGAAATATATATTTTAATATTCTAGAAAAAAGTTCGTACGAGATTAGGTCCGGAAATGCCTCGTTACTCGTTAAAGTAACATATAAAACATCCATCGGCGATTGCCATTTAAAACTGTGTCATTTAAGTTGACCATTTAAATTCAACATTACAGATTTCAATTAATAGTTTTAACTAATTAGTTTGTTTTTAAAGAATTATACAATTAAATCCGTCACTGAATATAAAAAGTAGGTCAATAAAAGTGTATCGCTCTCGAGAAGAGAGGGCCGCTTCCTTTATTTCTTTTCTGTTTCTCACGTTCTTTTTGAACGTAGAATTTACTTTTTCTGACATTTCCCGTGTAAAATTTGTTACGAAACTGCATGAAGAAACAAAATACAATGATCTGTACATGAGGGGCAGGGCGAACCAGAAAATATATTATATGCAGGGTAATACGAGTGTAATACGTACATATATATGAGACGTGGAACGCTTTTTTTTAAATACATTTTTTTTCGTCAATAGATATATATTCTCGACGTCATTCTCTAATATTTAAAAAATATATATTAGTATGCCACGCATGTTCTGAATAATTATTAAATGTATATAAATAAAACTAGTTATCGTCATCATTGGCGCTATGGGCCATCCAGGTCCAAGGTTAACTAGGCTGTACTAATGTAATGTACTGTTATAATGCACGTCTTCTATTGTATCCCGCATGTTAAATAATATACTTTACGCCGTGATGCAGATGTGGGATATGGACATACCGGATTAGAGTGGACTATGAAGGAAATACCAGTCAGATGGGAGAGAAACTGCTCAGCGGAGCGCTCGACTCGTCTCGCTTGACCCCTGAACTCACTCTTGAACTTGAGCACATTTTACACTCAAAAACTGCCTAACTACTGTGCACTTTCAAATAGTCAAATCTGTAATAGAAGCAGGTTGGTGATAATTGAGAACAATTTAGAAAAGGAGAGTGTTATTTTGTATATCACTACTAATTATTATTTAATTATAGTGAAACATCTATAGCCGACGAGTTTCTCAATAAAATCTAATAAGCATTATTTATTTATTGACGAGGTGTTTGGTGATTTATTTATTGACGAGGTGCCCTTGACGAGGTGTTTCCATTAAAAGTTGCATCTGTTTCTTCATGTTCCTAAAATGAGATAATTTTTGTTTCGGCGGACCGTGTCGTGTGTTACAGAATCGGCGAATCTTTTCTTATCTCTCCAAACACATCTTTTTCAGCCTGATCCAATTCAACGTCGGGAAATTGCAAAATTCGTAAAAAAATGTTATTTCCTACAACGAGTTCTACATATAAAATTGATGTGCTGTGATAGTTTCTTTGTGTACTCTGCTAGCTGTTTACCATATTTTATTAAATAATATTTATGCGTAGCCTGTTAATTTGTTTATGCCTTCTTTATATACATTTTTTACAAATAAATTTGTCTTATTATGTAGAATCATCGTCAATTGGAATTCCTACCGAGAAATACAGCGCACAGAGAATGCTCCATTGCCTATGCTCCATCTCGGTTTAGCTCCACGCTCTAATAAATTAGATTCCAGGTTCCTAAACTACCGCACACGCACCATACGTACACACAGTTATATATATTATATACCAACAGTGTTGGTGTAGCATAATCGGTTAATGCATTTCCCCGGATAGGAAGAGATCCAGGTTCGAATCCCGGTAGTGACAGTAATATTAGATTTTATATGTATATCTTTCTAATGAATACATTTAAAATATCACAGAGCGTCTGTTGTGAACAATTACAACTTCACAGTAAGAATGTGCTCCCTTAAAAATCCTTATTTTTCGACAATGTTGAAACAGTTGAAGAAGACAACGAAAATTATTCACACACTTCATTTTTCGCGCCGCGTTCTAATTCACGAATGATTTCGACATTCTCGCGAATCGAGAGACATTTTCTTTTATTGGTAGACATGTTTGCAAATCAAGGGCCACTTTTTAACTAAAATGCAATGTCAAATTGTCAATACAACACAGCCGACGCATACGAACATTACTTTAGACAATCTCGCAATAAATTCGAATTCAGAGAAAAACACAAATGTAAAAAGGGAACGAGATTGTAAACTAGCATTTTCGGATGTCTGTTTTTTATTTGATAATTTAGTTTGATTCTCAATAATAAGTTGTAAGCGTCAACATGATCGAAGTTTTGACGACCGGAAATCTTAGTGTCATAAATTATACGACCCAACGGTCGGTGATGGTCAGCGTGTCCGCCACTTCCTTCACTTTAATTGTTTATATTTTTCGAAAATTGATTTTTTCAGTCGCATTATTTTTTTTACGAATATTTTATTTTATTTTTTGTACACAGAAAATTTTAACAAGACGATATTAATGTAATTTCCCACTTAGGCTCGGTCTTTTCTAAGAAAACCGCCTCACATAACATACCATAAAAACATACCATAAATTTAATATAAACCATAGTATTGACAGCAAAAAAAAATACTAATAACACGCAGGTAGTAGCAAGTAGCACACAGTATCCTTCCCTCTCAAATCACTCTTTCTCGTAGTTCTGTGTAGTTGTTCTAGTCGTGTAATGAAGTATTGACATATGATGCATGGAATGGAGGTATCATTGCGATAATAAATATGTGTTGATTTAGAGTAAAATTGATGGCATATCAAGTGATTTGAAGAGTTGCCAGAAGCCAAGAATTGAAAAGTGTATAATAATAGATTTGAACCATACTTGCCCAGCTATATTGAACCCGAATGAGCAATTTCGGTCTGTCTTGTCTGCGTTAGCTTCGTAAAGTTGCCCCCACATCTTTTTGAATGACAACATTATCCGCTTTTATTCGACGAACGACCTCCCCTCCCGCATTATATTAATAAATGTTATTTTTTGAACGGAATAAATTGTGGGAATGTTCGCCGCAGCAAACAAGCTATTGTCGAAATATTTACCCAACTAATTTGGTATCGTATTGCGAATCACAAGAATATTCCGGATTCCACCGCCGGAGGAAAGTGGCCGGTGCCCCTCCCCTCCGCCTGCCCGTCTGCGGTAGGGTCCGGGGAGATAGACAGCTGTTTCGGTATTCCCATCAATAAAGTACATCATCCCCAGTAATAACTCGCACATTGTTCATTCAATATGAAGTAATGATTAGTTATTGCACACCGGCAATGTTGCCTACTGTGTTACCAGCTGATCTCGGGAATCGCACACGCTTGAAACAGATTAAAGAATGAGAGATAACAAAACAAAATAAATTGTGTGTAGAATATTTAATAAATAATGGATCGGGCGCATGTAGCGCTCTACTGATGAATGATACGGAAAGACGTTATCAAAATGTCAGAATAAGCAGAACCCGCGAAATTTTTATGTCCGTGCCAATAGTAGGTATAGCACACCTCCTTGTAAAATCTGATGTATTTACCACGTTTACCTATTTAATTGACTTATTAGGTTTTACCTATTATTGAAAATGCCTCCCGACTTCTTGAACGTTGGAGATGCTCGTGCATCTCAATATTTGTGTTCGTACAGCCGGTTTAGTAGGATACCTACTTAAGAAGAGGCTCGAGTGACACTCACATAAGGCAACATTTATCTTGAGTATAATGAGTCCATCAAGGGGGGTATCATACGACATCTGCCGTCCACAGTCTTGCATTTGTTTTTTTGGCCGTGTTTAACCATATCGAATATTATGCATACCTACAATATTCAAGAAAAATGTATTTAGTTATAACTGTGATTTACATGCAGGGCAATATAACGATCCATGGTGCCATGTATCAATGAGCTATCTATGTTATAAAATATTGTCGGTCTATGGTAAATTTCTTCAAACTCTGATATCTATCTATAAATTGAGCAAGTGTTTCATAGAATTATACTTACCAATGGTAGTATATGTTTTAATAATTTCGTTGATGTTTTAAGACAAATCATTGGAGTTATATTATTCTTAAGTTTTATAAATTACTATTATACGATGCATTATTCACAGAAAATAAAGAAATATTTAACTGCACACTCAGTGGTAGCACCTTTTTTGATTTTAATCATTCATGCGTGAGCCTGTAGCGAGCGCTATTTGACCATCTCTCCCTAATCGGAAAATAACTAATCGAATTTATTGATGTGAATATTACTCGTATATAGTAACAGTACACAGGGCACGGCGTAGCTCTGGAAATAGAACTCATTATTTTCCCCTCCTTGCCTTTTAAATATACGAGAACCGCAGAATAAATTTGGTTTCTACCTATGAGTGATATTTATTAAAATGTATGAATTACTTTTCTCGATGAACATGATATCACGAACTAAATATTACACACATAAGACACTTCAAACATATCTCGCACTCTCCGCTTGCCACACTCTGTTGTAAATATCATCGCGCTCAATTAATCATCTAATTAATGGTGACGCTAAAGAACAGTTTCCATCTGCCATGATCGCTTGTTAAAAAAATTGGAGCTTTTGTATATTTTCATAAAAAATATATAATTTAAAAAAAGAACACACTTTTTCCAAGTTATAAAAAAATGATAACTTTTTTATAAACTTATATTCTAATTTTAAAAATCGTCAATTTTCGTCTAATAACGTAGTATCTTTTACATTTAAATATTCAGTGTTAGATAATTTTTGATTAAATTGACTTAAACATATTTTGATATAACTTATTTCAAGACCTACGTGTTCATTTATATTATAAATTAGAATTGTAATATTTTATAAAACAGAAAATAAATCATAGACCTGTAAATATGATGTAAATAATATAAATAAAATACTGTTAAATATTTAAATTGTTAAATATTAATAAATAAAATAAATAAATAAATAAAAATGTATTTGTGAATGTATTACGAGTCGCTTCCAATTTCACAAATATAAGCAAAATAAAAAATCATAATTTTTTAATTAATTTTTCAAATATTATTTATTTTCGTACTAGTTGAAGTCGAGTTATCTCAAAATGAGATAACGTTGGCTCGATTACTCTAGTCACTCCACAATGAAGATGCACCGGGCGGAGACTACATATAGCACGGTGAGCGTCGATATCATTTGTAACACATTCCTTGTTTAAAATCAAAATCGTGGGGCGCGTGTGAAAATATTTCAGATATTATTGTTATTAAGTAGAACACATTTTTATTGTGAAGTTGTAATTATTCAGAACATTGGCCTGTGATATTTTAAATACTAATTAAATGTATTTATCAGAAAGATATACATATAAAATCAATTTTAATGCACTTTCCCCGGATTAGAAAGAGGTTCGAATCCCGGTAGCAACAACAATACTTTTCGATAAAATTATCTTTCTAATTAATACATTTAATTAGTATTTAATATTTCACATAAGTACTTGATTGGATGGTATTAATTTTTCGTGATGTCAAATGTAAACCGCGCTGACACGATGGAATGACCTAAACGCCGTCTCTTTCTAATTGAGTATGCTGTGATTGCGCTAGTGCCGAGACATGGTATCCCATTGTTTGCTTGTATTACAATAATTATACATACCTTTTGAATGATGCAATTGATATAATTGTCAGTTCTTTATGCCAACTTGATTAGTATATATATTAAATAAATATACTAAAAAATCAAAATATAATAGAATAGTATACGGCGATGTGCCCGTTGAACAATCTCCACGGGCCGCCGCCGCGAGAGACGAATGAGACTAGGACCTCTATGTAATTGACTGCGGGCCTGTAAAGGTGCGGAGTCTGCACTCTGCGGTCGGCACCGGTGCGGAGGGGACACGCACCATCGCCTGGCGCCACTACATCACCGCAAGGTCGGATGGAGCGCCGTATAAAAACACCGGACTTACGTAATGTTCTGTCTATATCTATGTACATATGGAAATGTACCCTGATAATTGTTTCTGTCCTCGTGTACTGTAAGTGCGTCCCGGTGTGTTGTTACTTTTGTTAATATAGAATAAGCCAATTTACAATAGTTATATCCCCACTTAACACGACAGTTACTATGTGATCCAACATGACATTTTTAAAAATGGAACTAATCTTTGTACTACACTTTAAATTATATTTTTATCACGATTATAGTTTCGAGATGTGCAATTCCTTTCTTCAACAGACAGACTCAGTGACAACATTATCGTTTCTTGCTGCTACTGCACCTCTCGAGACAAAAATATAAATCAACGTGTAGTAAATGGTTTAGTTTATTTAAAATATAAATGCAATGGATTACAGTTTCGTGTAATAAAAAATAACGTTTACTCTACCCGTTTAGGGGATAAAACGATCAATATTATATTTCGACAATAATATTAGTCATCTGCTGTTGTATAATAATATATATTAACATGATAAATAATACCAATTAAATGCATCAATTAGAAAGATATACATACAGATAAAATCAATTAATCGAAAAAATATTTTAGCTGCCACCGGGATTTGAAGCAAGAACTCTTCCTGGCGCTGACCAATTACACCATGTCAGCCTAGTTAACGACAAATTTTCGAACTTATATGTTGCAGCTATTTCAAATTGAAACATCTATCATTCCATTTTTTTTAAAACTATAATCTTTTATTGCGGAATACCTTCGAGTAATATACCCTAAGAGACGCCAGTGATTTTTCAATTTCATATTACATTTTTGGTTAAGCTTTATAAAATATAAAAATGAATTATTTAAAATATCACATAACTATGTTCTGAAAAAAACTACAACTTTACAATAATACGTTCTCTTTAAAATAAACATATAAATATTGTTTTTTGTGTATATCTCTTCAATTGATTAATTTAAATGTGATAGCGTTCGTTGTGTTTGGGCCCTTTACGTAAAACACGTTTTACGAGAATATCAGATACCTTTTATTTTAGAGTTCCCCCGGAAAACAGTGAAAACCTCATTCGTTTATTAGTTTTTTTCTAGGAATATCTGTGTTATTATATCGATCGGTCTTCTTGAAAATCAATCACGAACGTTACAAAAATTAAGCTCGATCGATACAATTGTTTGATTTCTGCTATGTTTGTAGTTATCGGACCTCTAACTTTTGCTACGGTGGTGGAATACAAATTTGATCTAAGTATCTTAATTATCTTTTTTTACAGGTTGGTTTTTTAAATTTTTCTCATTACTTCCTACTTAATGTATAACATACTAAAATCTACATCTAAAACTTATAAAAAAAAATATTGTTACTCATTTCCATTTTTAAAAAGAAACATTTTGATTGATTGATCGCAATTGTTCATAACATTGTAGTAACATAGTTTAACATTTAATTAATTTAATTTAAATAATTGATATGGAAACTATGCATGTTTAGCCAACAAAAATGATTTGTGTATTGTATAAACATGCGCGTGTGTCAAGTTTCTTTTGTAAATTGACAACTACCCTATTTCACTGATTCACACCGACTCGTACAATATCATTAACTTGATTATCATGACGCCGATCATTTAAGTTTCTAATAATTTAGTGTAAGACAGTAATTCAAATATAAATTCTAGACTCTAGTGTAGAGTAGTATGGTATCGAATTAGTTTCTTCTTCATTTTCAGTGTTGGGTTATATAATACATTTGAAAGATTTTCTTATTTGTTTATAAAGCTTATGTCTAGTCACATAAAACACTTTTAAATCCATATTCTGATGCTTAAATAAAAGTAAAATTTTATGATTTTTCTTTTCAATCTTCTTTATATGGAGCATTTTATAGTTGAAATTTAAATATTTTTTCTATGTATAACATAACCGCTGTTGCGGGTAGGTCTCAAATGGATTATTACTTGAAACGTGTTTCTAAATACATATTGCACTCGTACTTTGTAATATCTTTTTCTAACTGTATGTACCTACATATATTTCTGTGATAATGTTACAGAAAGTCAATATTATAAAACTCTATCGTGTCTTTTGCTATGTTATATAATTGCAGATTATATACGCTCTTATATAAAAAATGAAATAGCTATGCATTTCTTACAACGGTTGTAAAACTAGTTAGTTAAAAGAACTGCGTATTATACGTCTAACCATCCGCAATATGTCGAAATGTCTAATAATAAATCGTTTAACTCCTCGTTTTTCGCTATATGGGGGTAGAATTGGCATTGGCTCAGAGTTTTGAAAGGAATTTAATCGATGGTTTGGAGATGTGAACTGTCCGCTATATTATATGCATCATAGACGAGGACAACTTCAAAGATTGATTATCTATTTGACTATTTGAATAACGCATCCTTTGTTACGTTGGGCACATGGTAATTTGTGGACATTTGTGGTCCTTGGAAACATGGTAAGTAGACGAAGCGAAAGGAATCTCCAAGACCAAGAACAAAAGTATGTGGCACTCTAATCTACTAGGTACCCAGAATAGAACTGATTGGATATGGCTTCTTAATGAAGAACTGTTCGTAATTTGTCATTACTTACAGTTTTTCAAAATGTTAGTAACGATGTAATATAAATGATTTATTAATTAGGCAATATAAAGTAAAAAATAAATTTAATAATTACTTTTTAAATTAAGTATTTTTAAGTTTAAATCCATCTTTCTAGCGAAATGACGAGAAATGTAAAATGTTAGATTAAATCATAATAATACGAATATAGTAATTAATCAAATTTAAAGTAAAGAAATTAAGCAAAAATAGTCAATTTAGACTTTTTTTTACCTTTGGTAAAAATAGATTTTTGTCGTTTACGTTTTCTTTAAAAGGTATTGATAGTATATATCTATAAGTACATACGTGAAGTGAATATTAGGTATGCCGCACACGGCGGTCGACTAAGTTTTTTCGTTATAGAGACACGCAACAAAACATAGTTAATTACATGTCGTCGACTTGTGTCGCCAGCTTAAACTACGTGACACGAAACGGTTCCAAAAGTTGACCACACATTTAAGTGAATCACGGAATTAGCATGTTTTCCCGGCACGCATTATTTCGGAGTTTAGAATTTGGGGTTGATTTTGGAATTTGTTCCTTAGTGTTGTTTGGAATACTTGCACATTATATATTATACATTCAGTCTCGACCTATTCAGGGAAGGGGAAGGGTGGGTAGATAAAATACCCACAAATTCCAATCTCGATACACATCTTTCGGTTATTTTATATCTATACATTTTATACATACACACGATGGTTAAATCATTATCTAAACCGTTATCGTGAGTGAGATTTAACGGTGATTGGTAACTGACTATTCGTAATTCTTCGAGCAATGAAAGTAAACCTCGGAAAATTAAATCTTAGTTACTAATCATCGTCACAATCACAGTCACGTAACGATTTACCATCACAATGTAAAAAATAAAAATGTATAACCTCGGATGCGGTTTTGCACGCTATTTGAGTTTTATTAATGCAAATTTATTTACACATAGATAATTTGTTTTTATTTCATTTTTTAGTTTAAAAATGGCATTACATCCTGGAAAATTATCTCGATAAGTTAGCAGGCTTTGCATCTAGTTACAAGATCAGTCAGTATCCACCATTTGTCCGAACTGATGTCTGTCCTTAACGACTCGGAACACTCCTCGACTCCGAAACCGATGTTTCGTAATCGGGATAGTTTCTTCCCGAGTCTTCTGCAAATCTTTCATTTTCCTTCTATTAATCACGACTCAATTGCCAAATAGACTCAATTTTATGTTATTTAATAATATAAATTATTACTCGTCCATTTTATAGAACCGAGCTAATGAAATGGTAAGCAATATTCTGTATCACCACATCTCTAAGACCTTAAACTTGTTCATATCTGCTATAGACAGAGCTCTTATTTCTCAAAAGAGACAAAAACACTATGCTTCAAGTTAATCCTGTTCTATCTGTACCATCAAATAGACAGGAATTAAAGTATCATTCCTTCCAGGAACATTTCTGCAGCACTACAGTGCCAGTGCCTCGGTAGTTGGAGGAGTTGTAATATGCAACCTTTCATTGGAAATGTCGCGTATACATAATCGCACCTTTCTTTGTAGACTAATTTCTCTCTAAGGGAGTGAGAGGAAAGAAGTCTTTAAAGAAGAGTTAGATGATCGGCAGTTTGTTGATAATAGTATATACCTATATAGTATATTTATGAGCAAAAATAACTATAAATATGCGTAATATAATTTTACACATATTGGTTATCTCTACTTGAACATGAACGATTCTACTAGAACAGAATGCAGGTCATCTGTAACATTTGCGGTTTTTGCAAATTTTTTTGCGCGGGGAAAATGCCGTTCTGAAAACGGAGCGGATTTTAAAAAGTTCAATCATATACTGAGCCACAATTGACCCTATATTTATTTAACCGCAATACTCACGAGACCCGAGACTGGACCCAGCGGTATCAATCTTTCATTTATAATATAAATTTTTTATGTCTCAAATTATATCACGAAATTGGCTGCGAATAAAATAAATTAATTCCATTTGTCAGCTTCGCACTGTCGACGTGAAAACATCTCGACATCATTCAAAAGTATGTGAATGGCAACTATGAGATGCAAGACTGATTTTTACACTATAGTAAACATAAGCAAATAAAAATAAACAGAAACGATAAATTATAAATCGATTTATTATTATTATATTCTAAAACGTAATCGAATTGAACTGAAACATTAGGTGGACTAGTAATGTAAATTTTATTTAAAGAATTTGCGAAAAATAATAACCGCAATTAATTGTCATTTATAAAAGCAGCCTTGCTAGGCTAATGGAACAAACTTTAAAGAAAACATTTTACAGTTTTTGTGTATAGATGCTTCTGTAAAATAAAAAATACGAATGCATTATAGCAGTAAAAATATTAGTAAAAACATATTTGGGCAATTTTAGATACGAGTACTTACACATATACTGTGAATTAGAATTAAATTAAAGATGAAAATGACGAAATTTTACAGCAGAAAAATCTTTAAAAGATTACATTTTGCTTTAAAATTTGAAGATGTGGACGACCTCGGTTATTCTATATTGTATAGTAACCAATGCTGAAATGAACATACGAAATAATGTTATTATCGCGTCACGCAATACGTACGTTAATATCGATGTCACGAAATTAAAATTGAAATCATTTCAGTTAACGAATGCGAGTGCCTCATTAATTGCAATATTATTATTACGGAAATACCGAGCCGGCCTGCAGAAAGCCGTGACGCGTGCCTCTCGGAGGTTGTGCACTGCGCACTGGTACAGGGAATGTCAAGATTCGGGACAGCCATCTTTACCTTGCGACCATCGCTAAAACCGGCAACCCAAATATTTTTTATTTTATTCTTAATGCTTGGAAACATTGTGTAAAAAAAATATATTATGTATTAGATCAGTATTTTTATCATCTAATCTCATCTCTACCTCTTGTATTTACTTAATGAATAAATGAAATAGGTTTCTAACATACAATCGTAGTACAGCGATGCATATACTGATTGTGATTAATGATGTGCAACATAGTTTCCTGCCCGAGGGGATTTATGTATTAGATCAGTATTTTTATCGTCTAATCTCATCTCTACCTCTTGTATTTATCAAGAGTCGTCTCAGCGAGGCATCTCCAGGTATCGCTGTCCTTCCGATGTCCGCAGTTCGTAGCGCACCGAGCTTCCGGTTCACCACCGCGGGCGTTCTGCGCGTTCTGTCCAGCTTTGCCTGAGGCGACCCACTGGCCGTCTTCGCGGATTGTCGAATCTGTGTGGGTAATTTGTCCGTGTCATATTAACATTTCCGAGCCAGTTCATCTAGGATCTTCTATTAAAAGAAGCAGTAATATAAGAAAAATATTTTTACAGGAACTTTAAATTATCTTGTGTCATTTAACTAATAAATACATTTTAAAAATGAATTTCAAAAGCTTTTCAGAATTAAGTGAGGTGTCGACATATTCTAAATCCGACTATTATTTCGGGACTAAATATACAAAAAGGGAATATAACCCTTTTTTTCATCCAACTTACGTCGTCATAAATAATCTCTGAATAATTTTCTGTTTTTTGCCTACTATTTATCCGCATGCGCTTAAGTGACGCCATTGCATTTAGGTACTATATCCTGATGCACTTGCCTCCATACTTACACACACACACACACGCGTGAATTATCTTCGGCAAGCGTAACGTGCTCTCCATGTTGTTTTTGTGCGGCGTTATACATACAAGTTGTATAAAGTACAAGCCGATAAGACACTGTTTACCGTAGATAAAGCTACAACTTCTGACACTTGATATTGTCACACATTTTTTTCATTACAAAAATAGATGTTAAAATTTATTATTAAATCATTATTATATGATGTGGTCGTTCATGTGCATATGTGACATTTGTATAATGTTTATGATGAGTGAGTGCAAAACTGATTTTGGTACCGTCAGCATAATTCCAAATCATCGATTACGTCGTGTGGACTGAGACGAGGATGGTAAAAATATATACAACGCGTATGCTGATAAAATAAAGACGGCGTGATGGACTGCTGATGTTTCGTGTGGTTAACTTGAAATAAATGTTATGGACAATTTTAGTGAAATTTCCGCAAGTCGCATCCTTTCTGCGTGACCTGTATTTACCTGAAAAAGATCAATCAAAATTGTGTTGGCTAGAACCATTTGATACAAGGCATCATACGGTTCGAGAACTCTGCTCTCAACCTAGATTCGCAGGAAAAGTTGTGGAAAAAATTATTAAAAATTCAGCCAAATATTATTGTGACGTCAACCTTGACGATGATGGACCCTGCAATAACTCTCCGGTTCCTGTATCTGTATCTGGGCCCGAAACGTCACCCGGAGACACGTGGCAGTCTTATCCTTAGAATTTGCTCTTGAAAGAGTCGTCGTCGTGATCATCTCCCGAGGTGAAGCATCATCCGTTCACTCCGTGTCTTCAAACTCATTCTTGAAAGCATTCGAGTGCGACTCTAATATATTTTGTAATTGATATTGATCACTTGAAACAACTTGCGTGTTTCGTTTTTTTTTTAAAAACAGAATTTCGAATACTCGTGATTCATTTTCAAAATCAGCTTTCGTGAGATTATCATCAATCTCTTGTAAACAAAGTTAAACCTCCAGCATATCTTCGGCTAATGTAGATCATTTAGTATAGAGTTTCTGATATCGTAATCTCAATGACTGTTTATTTTATTTTGCAACGACTTGTGGGTTTTCAGAGCAATCATAGATAAATTATTAACCGATACATTACTTGTTGGTTTTCCACGGCGTTCGATAAGGAGAACGGACTATGACGAATATATTTCCCGCACTAGCGGGAAATAAGCTGAGGTAGTTATCGCACACATTAAGTTACATAATAAGAATCCATTCTCGCTATTATGAATTAGTATACAAATATTTTTATAATAAATATTATATTAGGTTGATGCATAATTATCTGCAGTTTTTTAAAGTTATATTGTAACATAAATTATGTTGTATTATTATATTGTAACGTAACCAAAAACGAAAACGAACTCAAAACATATTGTGTACAATTATCATTCGGGGGCGTAGTCATCGTCGACATCAATTACTGCTTCCCATTTGCTTGGAAGATGATCGGCAGGAGAAGAAACACTGGTTTTTTGAGGCAATCCACTATTTGACATCCTCCATCAACTCCTTCAAATCATCATAGACTTTGCCAACCTGACCGTTTTTCAGAGAGTAGTTGATGCAGTTAACCGCCGGGGCCTCGGTGGGAGAGTAGGGCGGATGGGGAACAAATCCTATATTTTTTATTCCAACTTTCTGTCATTACATTATTTTATACAATTTTTATTTTTTGCCAAACTGCTATGCAGTTTTACGGTAACGATTGCCCTTCAATTAAAGTAATTAACATATTAAATTAAGGTAAACTAAAATTTTATCAGCAACAGTTTTAAAAAAACTAATAGAATAGAGAAATGAAGTAATTAGATAAGAATGTGTTTGATTTTATATTTGAGTGTGTTCACTGATGTCTCTTTATTTTCCACAATGTTTAATAATTCTTTACTGATATTATTCAATATTCTTGGCACAACACATCTCCTTCTTTCGCGATCGGTACTCTCGCGGTTCGTCCCGAAGATCTGTAGAATAGCTGTGGTGAGGGTCAGTATTCATACTTACGTTGTTTATAATCTCTTATAAAATTATGTTACTTTTTTGTCAACTGGTAAGATTTTGCACATTGTAAATAATTAGTAATAATCATCTTCATACAGGCACTTTGTTCTGTTATCTACTATAAGTTTTAAAAATCTTAATTGTAACTGTTTAATTTTATCATTATATCTTTTTAATATTAGTCCATAGCTACTTACTCCATCACTGAAAACCGAGTCGACCATCGAAAAGTACAGTGTGGCCCGAGAGGTACATAATCTTAACATATAAAATGCACGCACTTAACATGGATCTCAGTTTCTTATATATATTATCAATATGCTGTTTCCAGCAAAATTTTTCATCAATTATTAAACCTGAATATTTATATTGCTCCACTTTTCAATTTTGTCACATTTACGATTTTTTTTGATTTTTATGTAGGCATTCGTAATCATGTCCAACAACTTTAATTTTAATTGTTCTTTTTATTTAGCTTGAGGTGATCGGATATATAAATATTTAGTTTTCTTTACATTTAAATTTATTCCGTTGTCATGAGCCCATTTGAGGAACTTTAACTAGTGATGGATTCGATCACACGGCGTTCGACATGAGGGTGTGCGTTGTCGCGGTGGAAACGATTTGGTTATTTTGCGCGGTCTTTTCTGCTGAATGGCAGTGTAAAGGTGATCAAGCTGAATAATTACATCTTCACAATAAGAATGTGTTCTCCTTAATAAATAATTCAATATAAATGTATTTAGATTTTTTCAGAAGTCAACAGATAGTCAGCAGATGAAAACTCTAGGTATATTCCTGCAGTATATTTCACTGATGCGACGTGGAAAATGTGGAAATTCTTCCGAATCAATTTTCTCAGAAACAGAATAAAATGAACATAAAGTTTTACTCTATTATCGAGCCCAAATATATATTTTTAAATATAGGTGCGTACACGGAATACGTGTCACATCAATATTCTTACAATTTTAAAACTAAGCTAAGCGTTTGTGCTATGAAAATAGGACTAACTTGATGGCCTTCTGGAACAAAGGTTGAACCTCCGACCACTAGATCACTAGGCAAGTATCGTGACCACTAGACGAAAAGCACTCCATTATAATAAAGAATGATTCATTTGTCTGTGATCCTATTTTTTCGCAACATGATGTATATATTATTTTAAGTTTTTACAATAGTTTACTATTTATTATTTTTAAAAATTAAACACGCATTTATGGTATAAACCTGATCGCGAAAGATTAAAGAAAAATTTTTATATATATATTTTAATTTTGATAAATGTTGAAATATTAATATTCTAAAATCCCATTTCAATTACTCCAATTAATAATCATTCAGATCAATCCCTTCCCGCTGTTCCGTGAATCTGTTACCTGTGACCTGTGACCTGTGACCTTACCTGTGTGACTGGTCTCATCCGGCCATGCGCTGCTCCAGCTACACGTACTCCACATTAGCTATTGCCTCACATTAGTTGACGAGGTTAGAGGGTAACGGCCAATTACGCCGCCGCTGGCCAGAAAGGGGGACACAAAATTATTAATTGCCCCCGCGACACTTAACCACCCACGACTGGTCCATAATTGACGAGAGATTTCTCCGAGAAAGGGAAGCAGAATCTTTTTAACCAGTCCGATTCCATACTTTTATTTTCAGTTTTAAGTTTTATTTATTCGAATTTCATTTTTTGCGTTGTTTGGTTTCTCCCTTACAGCTGTTTCGGCTATACGATCTGTACTGAGTCGTACGTTCATTTTCAAAAATATTTATTTAAATAACTAACTTTACAAATTAGTATTGCCGAAACTCAATACAGAAATAATTATATTTTGACATTTAATTTAAGATTGGTAATAATATAACTTAATAATATCATCAAAAATGCAAATTTGCTCGCTTGACAAATGATAAATTATAACCTACAAATTTTATCTACGCAAACACCGAAATATGGAATCATAGGTTAGAATACACTAAGAACACAAAACTTTTTGTCTGTCAAGTAAAACAAATACGTAGAAATGTAATTCTACGCAGTTTTTAGTAAGGATTATTCCTTTTCGAAAACAGCAGCCTTAAGCTCAAATTGTTTGAAAAATGCAAAAAAAATATTTAGTTCAATACAATTATTATAAAGATTGAAAAAACAACTTAGGTTCATTCATGACCTAAGTGCTAGCAAATTGCGGAGCAGAATGAACATGAAGTTATTACAAATGGTTCGTAAATAACTCACGGCTACACAAAAGTCGTGAGTTACGTCATAGACAAGGTTACGCTAATCCGGGTAATAACGACTAGAATTTTATAGGGTATTTTCAGAATTTTTAGTAATGCACAGATTTTTTGCTTGTAGGCAGTGCACACCCCTGCCTACAGATATGATACAGTCTCAGAAATGTCACCATAATTTAAGATTAAAGAATGTCTGACAAAGTGATACCACATTTCCTAAGCATTACGACTCTAGAAACCATATTTTAAGTCTATTCCAAAGTCATGTGTTTATCATTTCCAAGTAAGATTTACGGATATAAGAGTAATCATTTTCCCTCCAGAAGAACTCCAATGTTGCCTAAATGAACTGGCTAATGCAAACAAAACTGCCGAGTTCAAAATGAATGTACAGAAAACCCAAGTCTCGAAAACTAGTAGATGGTGTCGTCTCTCTGAAGAGTACTTCAGGAGAACTAAACTAAGCAGGAGTGCGTATGGAAGATTGAACATGTAAAAATAACTTGCCGCTGTGTCTTCAGTTCAAGAAGAGTCATCGACTGGTGCATTCTTCCAATCCCTGTATATGGTAGTGAATTTTTGACTCTGTATATTCAAACCGCAGACCGTACTCCACGAATACCAACTTAGAAACTCTAGACGTTACCGAGTAGTATGATAGGATGTATGTTGGAGATCACTAGAAGAGACAAAAATAAACACTTGGATTAGAGCGCAGACCAACGTGAAGGATGTCATTATCGAGAAATATTGAATGGTATTCATGACACAAAATTGTACCTAAAGAATATGGTAGAAGTTGGCGGAGCACCGAAAAGAGGGTCAGTTATCCGGACACCTTCATCCAGCTGTGATTTGACCACGGTTGATGATGGAGACAGATCTCAATAATAACTTGTGGTACAAGAATAAAGTTTTCCTTAGTCACGTTAGATCCGACTAGATCGCTTGCAATTTCTACATAATTGTTTTAATTTACGATAATAACTAATTATAAGCACTTTTTATAACTGAAATCAAACCAAACTCTTTCATTTACTTTTCCAAAATTGGAATATGTATAATTACTACCACTGGTATAGTATCCTTTATAATATACAAATAACACTTTATAACTAATCACACACATTCTATTGGTTGTATTCATGTTTTAGAGGCGTACATGAATTTATTACCTCTCGATTAGGAGTCTGCTGAATCGGCATTACGGCGTCACCGAGAAAAGTTATAAATCACCAATGATTGTTTATCTGGGAACAGTAATTAAATCGTTTTATTAAATGCCAGTACAACGACTGACCGCATCGTGAAAATGGAATATGATATTAGAAATAAAAAATTATGACAGAGCTTTTCTCTTCTCAGCTTGATCGTGTTACTTATTTACATTATTTAAATGTTTTCAAACTTTTATCGTATTTATAACTAAAAGTCTGACGTCTTTATAGAATCTCACGGGTGATATAACTCGGTCTAAAATTCATTGTTATTTTCGGTTCCTTAGGCATGCCCATCGCAGACTAAAATTCGAACGTAGGTAGTTTAAAAATAAAAATTGTCTATGTTAATTTATAATCGTAGATTTAATTTTATTTTATAAAAAGCACAAATGTTTCTAGTACCTATTAGCCAGAGCACATTATTACAGCTTGTGTGAATAAATGGTGAGTGAAACTTTTTGGCTGGCTTGTTTACCGTCGCTCTCGACAGGAGTTTAATCAATAGTCAATGTTACGGAGGGCTTAGATCACGGAGCGAGAGCGCTCGACCGCCAGAGTCGGCGGGCTGAGATTATGCTGACGAGCGCTTGCAGAGTAGCCAGGACCGGCTGCAGTATCTTCAGCTTCAACGGCGACCTTTGCCAATTGTGAAATATATTGGCTGCACATACAAACATTTGCTTGCTCCAATAAAACTGTTTAATCACTGCTACAGCTCCTAGCCCGGTGTCTAACGTCGATTTAGTAAAGTAAAGTAGCGGCCTACTATTTAGTACAACTAGTATAAAACATTATATCGCTCATTGCTATGGTTATTGTTTGATTTTTTAAATTTAAACAAGATATCGATTTTGAATTCAAGCATAAAAAACAGTAACAGCAACGGAAAAGCTCTGCTGGATGTTTTCATATAAAATGAAACATGTTACAGAGTACCTGTATGATGCATCATTTATTTTTTATTACCAAACTGTATTTTTACGTGTTGAATGTGCAATTCCATTTTACAGTTTATTTATTTATTCTTTACGTATTTTTCAGTTGTCAACTGATTTATTGATCAGATAATGTCTAGCTTGTTTTGTATGCGATACAAGATCAACGGTTTAGTCCGAAAAACTAGCAAGTTAGTTGTATATTCCATATCATTAGTGCTCAGACTAGTTTGAAAAATTGAGGCAGGGGCTCAAAAGAGTTGCGCCCCGCACAACTTCTGTAGCGCAGACCAATCATTTTTAAATCCACTACTATGGAATTATACAATTTAGAAAATCATTTTTCACATATTTTATGAAAACGCACAAAAACATTATCGATGTAGTAGCAAGTGCCCCGAACGAACTAGACCATCGCCGTAAAGAGAAATTGTGCATATAATCGCGCATATTCCACGTGCAACGTGTGAACACATATACGCTTGAAAAATAATTAAAACCGCTAAATAAACACTATACTGCACATACAATTAATCATTGGTCGTCGTTTTTACATATAGAGGGCCAATACATATATTAATATATGTACATAAAGAGCCTTTTTTTCCATTTTTATAGTTACTCTATTGACTTGAAGTCAATTTATCTATGCCTATTCAAAAATAATTTAATCTTCACTAATAAAACTATTTCATACTATCCCAGATATAACTTTCTAGTTGCTAGCTTGTTTCGGCAAATACATTGGTGTTTGATATTATGTTAACTAGATTCTCACTGACTGAAAATACCGTGCCGGACCTGTTCATAGCTTACATCCAATGAAATTGGTTTTCGCTCCACGGCCTGTTTACAGTGTAACTCGGCCCTTCTGTCGGTTGACGAGAATATTGATGAGTCTTTTTACTGAAACAATTAGGTTTTATTATTAATCCATTTAAAATTATAAAGTGGCTTTAAAAGGGGGTTACCGAAAGTCAACTTTGATAATAATAATAATAATTAGCATAGTCTTATTAATATTTAAAAAGTAAAATCCACTCTCAGAGCTGCCCTTGTTTGGTCTAGCGGCTAGAAAGTAGTTTAGTTGGTAATCGAGTGCATTCGCTTCGTCCCGGAAGACTACCGAGTCCTATTTTCATTTAGCTTCGTTTGAAAATAGTCTAAATATGAATGTGACTTGTATTCCGTATCTATTTTTTTTAAGTAATTTTCTCGGTTGTTAAATAAGTTATTTTGCTATTCTGCCGAGGTCAGATTTTGTCACGTCGGGACGCTTTGGCTGAGCAAAAAGGTGAAATTCGATCAAAACAACATATAAATGATATCGATCTAACCAAACTACAATTTGATCTTGCACTTGCCATTGATCTTCATATTCAGCTGCTTCAAAAATTCCAAGTAATATCAGATTACAATCGATGATGTTGATGGAAAATTTTCTAGTAGCTTTCGTTAAATTTCGTTCTATGATCTTAGTCAGACATATTATTTCAATTTGTAACGCGATATTATTATTAATTAAATTCAAACTTTTATAGGCTTACACTTATTGATTGCTTATGCTGTTAAATACATTAAATATTTAGAGTTTAATAACAATATAAATACAACCAATTATTATTTGACAAGTACATAATATCCGTATCCGTCCATTCATAAAATATTAATTAACGATGATACATTCTTGCTCGTGTGTTAGTGCGATATCAGTTGTTTATTTATATTTATGAAATTAAAGTTAACAATTTTGTAGATAATTAGTAGATTTCGTAAGTAGTAATTGTTTGTAATCAGTTTCTCCGCAGGGGCAGATACAAGATAATATATCATTCTCGTGTCCTGGCGTTTCCGCACTCACCTCATCAACTTTGCGTGTCTTCCATTGTCGGGTTAGGGGTATCCTGGTCGTGCTAGGTGTTTGGTAGATATTCTTTTCCCGCTCGTAATCTAATAACATCATATCAGGATCATGTCAGGATAGAATTCTAAGAGGTGAGCCTCTTAGTTTTACCGCTTGACTAAAAAGACGTGCCTAATTGTCACTTTTTCTTCTTCCGCGGCACTACATCCCAGGGTGGGATTTGGCCTTATCTTACAATTGTTGCTTGCTCAATCAAATTTTCGAGCTCATGATTCATTTTTTTTTAAGTTCCATTTTCTAGTGTAGGTCCATAAATTTTTCTTAATATTTTACGCTCGAAGAATGCTAATTTGTTTTCTTCGATTTGGGTTAAGTATCACAAACATAAATGACTACTGATCTGTCTATAGTTTTGTATATCAGCAGTTTGCTTGAATGACTCGGTAGTTTCACGCGATATGCGCAGAAGTTTCTGTTCAGCTATTCTAGCTAGAAATCGGATCTTTAATTCATCAGTTGTCCTATTTACCGGGTTCAGGTTAGAGCCCAGATATGTTACATTATCAACCCCTTCATATATATGATGATCTACGCATTCATCTTGGGTTGCCTCTTGTTCACGTGTACTGACTATGTACTTCGTTTCTGAGGAGTTTACATGTAGTCCAAGTTTTACCGCTTCCTTTTTCAGGGCGGCAGCATGGTCGATCATCTAATTGTCACTTAATATTATGTATTATTAAGTGAAAATATAGATTAATAAATATTATCACATTCATAACAACTAAGTTAAGTAACTAATCTCCAGCTGTCTAACGGCCTAATTTACTTTTAGGGGTGCCATTTGTTACGAGGCCATTTGTCCATCAACGCGAGTCGACATTAATATCGGCCCAAGGTCGGTATCAACACAACCCCTCTAGTGTTAAGTACATGTTTTCATTTTCAATGAAGTATTCTTTTAAACGCGCAATGAACTGCTTATAATAGCGCGACGCCACGCGCCGGTGTGTTGCGACGTTACCGGGGCTCCGGTATACGAGCGCCGTCGGCGTTGCGACGCCCCGCGGTTAACGGGCCGGGAGGCGAGGGTAACGGGGTCGTTATCTCTAACGGCAGCTGTCGTTATTATAATATTAGGTGATAAGGGAAAACTCCATAGCGGCCGAGTAGCGGATGAACATTTCCACCTGTTAGCGGAATATTCGCGACATTTTGAGACGGCGACGAGTGCAACGAGGCGTTTGTTTATAAAAATATAGCCATTTAGCAAAATACAATATAATATAACTCAATTTAGTTAACCCGATTTAATTAACCTGAATCAACGCCTAAATACAATTTATATAATGTTATGACAATTTACATCTGACGTGTGACGGGTCCCAAAGCCGTGTTTTAACGTAGTTTCACTTGTTTTTATTACTCCCATTGCCGAATTTGATAATACATGCATGTTGAATGTGAATACCACACAAGTGCAATCGATGTATTAAACCAACTGTATTCGTATTGCATTGTATTCGGTGATGACGGTAATGTAACGTTCAACGATTTCTAATTATACATTATCGTGCTAAAACTATTACCGTTCTTGTATTATTATTACAAAATTTAAAAATAATATAATTTAATTATTTTCGAAGCTAAACCTGTATTATGCGTAACAACATAAACATAAAAAATACTTATATTCTAAATGGCCCAGATTGAAAGATATTTTTTTAAAACATTTTGTAACAAAAAACTAACATTGACGCATTGACTAATTATTATTTTCATTATCATAAGAAAAATTTCTTCATAATATATACGTCGTATTTTAAAATGATCGATCACTTTGTGCTTTGAAATATTATATTAAATAAAATAACAATCACTTTGTATGAAACCAAGAAATTTACTATACGTCAAAAACTGATCATAAATACAAAAAGAGTACACTTATATATACATAAAGAGGGATATATATAATATAAAATTACATGTGAAAGAGAGAGACAGAATACATATACAGATAAACGGAACATTAAGGGAGGGGAAAATACTGTGTTTATGGATATTAAATTGCTTTTAAAGGAAACATACCTAATATGGAGCTAATTATTAGCTAATAAGATAAGCGAAACCGGTTGACGTATAATAAATTTGGTGGTTTCATACAAAGTGATTATTATTTTATTTAATATGAACGGTATTAGTTTAGATTAGGAGTTTGTTCATTCTAACGGAACCATCTTCCGATAACCCCTTGACATTTTCATGTACATATTTCAAGTGTGCTGTAATCAGTTTTATATTCACTCCTGTATTACATTACCCCACTCTATGGTACTATAGATGTAGCACCTGAGCCTGCACGTCTCTACATCTACTCGAGTGCGGTTGCCAGAACTCCTTTGTGCATTGCTTGTATATTGCCAGGTGACACGTGACACGTGCCGCGGGTAACTCATAACTGCACTCGATGATTAATTCCCTTTATTCCCCGCGGTCATCTGTATCTACCTCTGCCAGCATTATCATCTCTGGAATATATACTAATCAAATACATAACTATCTCACTTACCATATTGGCTGTGGAAATGTACCGGCTCTTACCCTACATTCCGACTCCGAGCGAAAAACAAATAAGGAAACACTCACACGGTACTCGATCAGCTCAGCTGCATGTTCTAGAGTAAAACAATGAGATATATTTCGCGAGAGAATGTCCGCCCGCATAAATGTATCCGGTATGCATATGTAGCTTGTATTAATGATTCGCTCTCGCTCCAGACTTCTAAACTATACACATTCGTCACTTTATATATTCATGATACGTACATTATCGAAAATAGAACATAACTTCTAAAAAAGGAGTCGGAGTCGTCGGAAATCGGCCGACTCCGCTTAAAATTCCTTAAATCAACAACTTCTGAGTCCACAGCCCAGCTTACTATTACCACCTCTCACTGGATGCACTATGACTTGTATACCGTAATAAGGAAAGTGTTTAATTCAATAAGCTTACTAGGTGAAAATACAAATGGTGTTTATTTATATAATAGGTATGCGGAATAATCTTTACCTGTAAGTTTTTAAATAACATAATAGCTATTCAATTTGGTGGACTTGTCTTTAATATTATATCTATTCAATTAACGTGTGAAATGCAGGTTCGCTGTTTTCTAACATTAATAAGTTGCGGTATGGTATTATTATCGTAGAACTATTTCCTCACTATCAGGCCAATACTATCCAGGGGTAGGCAGATAGTAGATAGATAGAAGAGCGTGGTCTCTTCCATATTGATATTCAACTTCATCCCCGAGAGGACTTATCTGAACTCGCTAGTCCCCTACTTCTCGTGATTTGCTCCTATCATGTCATAATATGTCGAACTATACCTTTTAGAATCGTTTTAAAGGGTTTTTTTGTTGAATTAACTATATTTTTACAACCAGAATACCTAGAATAGAATAAACTGAAATTATATCTACAAACTTGATATTTTATGGATTTCATATCAATTATCATATTTTCTAGGAACGTTCGGATCTCTGTTCCCAGGAGCGTACGACTGGTTTTCATGAAATATCAAAGGATTGAGTGGGATCGCTTCGCAAAATACTTTTATTTATTTATCATTTATATTTTAGCTGACTGAGCTATTCTTTGACGTCACAATGTCAAAAGTTTGTCGTTTCTGACCTTGATTCGTGATAGGGTCTGCGAAATTAATAGAATCCGATCAAGATTTTAATAAAGGTCAAAACATTTTATTGTCCCAAGACTAGTAATTAGTGCTTCGTTGCTCCGTGTATACTGCTTAACATTATCATTACTTGGAATATATCTGCTACATTTAAATTTTTTAACAAATATAATATTTGATTAACTTAACATTGCAGCAAGAGTCAAGATTAACATTAAAACACTGATTGACAATTTTTGAAATGAATGATATGGATGGATTCATCCATCGGCATACAACATTTTATCATTGTGTCCCGTATAAAACAAATTAAATTACAAAACAAAAAAGTAAGTTTTTTATGTCTTAGTAATACTTCCTTACATTTTCAGTTCGATTACATTAGAAATGTTTGAGAGTATATATTTTTATTTCTGAAATTATACAATTAAAATAATTACTAATTCTGTGAATGCGAAAAGATTATATTATTTTTCACGGTATTTATAAGGCTGACTTGAAACCGATCTCGGACGTAACACGTGATTCAAGCAGAACTGCGGTAACTAGTTCTTATATAGAGGGTAATCCCATTAATTCATTATATTTGTGAATCAATCAAGTCGAATAATAATTATTATTATTGAATTCCGGATTTATAAAGACAGCCGACCACGGGAAGGAACAATAATTGTCCTCGGTAGAGACCATTATTCTAAAAACGTTTCCAGACCAAAATAAACCTAAGCTACTGCTGCACTCGCAAGTTTACGCATATCGAAGACTTAATTGAGAATATCTGAAACATTTATAATTTTTAACTCGCGTACAATATATAGGACCTCATTTTATCCAAGTGCTTGTTTGAAATTCATTTCGTAATGCGACCCTTGTACCACGTGTTCTCGGATTTGTTTTAAATCTTTAAAACGAGCAAAACAAAGAGTTCCCTCTATTTCACTCCCCCTTCCCTTCCCCCTACGTCGACACCTGACAGTTGGCACCGGCGCGCAACAGGTTGATTTACCGTACTCTGGGACAAGAATAATGCTCTTTAATATACTGCTCATTAATATGCTCTTGAATAAAACTATTTCTGAACTTGTGGTCACCAAAGCGTTACATTTTATTGCCGTATATTTAATTTTAACTTTTATGTATGTATATATATATTCTGAAGAAAATACAAATGACTCCGACGAATATCAATGAACTTTTTATACATTTTATTCAAATAACTGAGAGAATTATAATAAACTTATAAGTTGGTCTACTTCTGTTTATCATTCTGTAATGAGAAAATATTTATCGTCAATTTCCTTAATAAATAAATTAAAAAATCAAAATGTTAATATTAAGAAGATTACAAACGTTTTCTTTAATTATCCATAATACAGATAATATAATTAAACCATAAATTGAGTGGCACTTAGACCTACCCCATTTCATCATCCCTAATCCTTTATTTTTATCAAAAAATCGAGGAAAGTTCGAATCCCCAATCTGCATAATCCCAATCCCCATCTGCATAATCGTAAGAATACCAAGTACATATACACGAATGTAATGCGTTAACCCTACTAAGTTGTTATTATTATTATTATTATATTATATATATTAGACATTTTCTGTATCAGTGGCTCAAACGCGTTTATGATTGCCAGTCGGATCGAATAATATAATCAAATTCTTATATATGATATGATCATCATTTTGTACGTAGTGTTTTCTAGACTAGTCTCTGACTTCTCTGGTTTTGGATTCCGTTGTAGGGTTCATCATCATGGCTGAAGTCGTTGATATGACAGGAGATCCCGTTTGTCATTATTTAATATATATATATATATATATTTCTGTCTCGATCTTCTTTGTCATCTTAATTCAATTGTTAATTTAATTATATTCTCTGGTTAGGTGATTGTTACGTTTCAGGGTGTGACCGTTTCTCGTTTGATTTCGACAGTAATTATTGTACTCTTTCTTCGTCTGTTACTCGGTCTGCCATCATTTCAAATCCTAGCCTTTTCTCCATTGGTTTTTGCCTCCACCTTTTACTAAAAATGCCTTATTCTTTAATTAAATATCTGTTATTAATAAATATTTTCATTATGTTGTAATCCTTATTTCATTAACAATTTTAACGTGAATCGTGAATCTGAAAAATATTACGCGGGCTCTATATTTCTTGAAATTAGTTCATTATCTTTCTTCGGGAGTAGGTGTGAGCGTACATCCACTCGAGTACTTGAATAAACTTTTCAGTATTTCAGTGTACTATTTCAGTTCGGCTCGGAATAAGGACGTGTGTAAAATACCGTACGAACCCCGCCCGGAGCGACGCTAAGTTGCTCGTGATAAAAACCCAAGTGAAATATTAAGTGCAATGTGAAAATCTTTTCATGACTTTTTATATGAACACGTGGCAATAGTAATTGTGAGTGTTTGACCAATACTGGAACATTGAATAAATATGATGGGATTATTATTATTATTATTAGGAGGCGCTAGTTTCCGAAAAAGTTGTTTTATAATTATTATAAATCAGACTTGTGATTGTATTGTTACGTATCGACGGTGTCTTAATCAAGTTATGTGCGCTACTATCATTGACGACTAATTACTACTACTTCTGCTTCACTGCTGAAGACATCGTGCGACGTCTGCCCGTTCGTCTATTCCTCGGCCTGCGCCACGCCACTACGCCCGCGCTACAGCGGCGCACAGTGGCCCCCCTAGGCTTCCGATGGCCTTGCCAGGGGGCGCGCAGAGGGGCCGCGGGCGCTGCGCCCCGTCACGGTAGCGGCCTCATGGGACAAGCCGTCGGGATGTGCCGCTTTCATGGGTCGTGCCTTCATGACAAGAAAAGTAAGAACTCCTTGCAACTACACCCTAGAGCCCTGAAACACCACTTTCATATAATATGTAGTGCTCATCTAGTTTTGACGTAGTATTTATTTCTAATAGTATCTAAGTCTACTGTATCCGTAATAAATCATATTTTATTATTTTTGTAACAAATTTATTAATATTGAGTTAAGATTTCTTCAATTAGATATTTCTGTTGATTAATTAACAAAGTTAACAAATAAAAATAATTAAATGTTATATATATTTTTTTAAGTACAAACTAAGATCGTTGATTATGAGTTAATGGAATATAATATGTAGAACTGATTGTGATAATTCTTTAATCACTACCAGATTTCCTTGAGGTTATATCCTCTGAGTACGGTATAATTACTTGGGTCCTAATTCCTTGTAATATAAAACTCAGTAAGTCCGGGTAACAATTATAAGTTTATTACAACACGTTATACAGTAAATTATACACCTCAGAGATAGACTTGTTATTCAGAAGAAGCTGTGATGGAAGAGAGCTCTTTCCCCAGAGACGGCCCCTTATAAGGTTCGTCCCCCACCACTCTACTCACTTACATGACACATACACACATACATTTACAAAGTGACAGTTTTCACACTGATACACATGTATAGTTAGTTGTAAAGATTGTGTTGCTTTCTATATTGGAAAAACAGGTCGAAATTTTAACATAAGAGCATTTAATAAGTTTAAATAATCATGATTTTTTCAGATTTTTCGAATCATTTATTTGAAAATAGTCATACTTTTGATAATATTTCAGATACAAACAATATTGGACTTAAATTAAATAAATTAGAATCTTTAGAAATAAGTAAAGCGTGTAAAATTAACCAAAATATTATATCCAAAGTCATATCCAAAAATTTTTTCAATAATTTAGGATCATTAGATCAAGTCAGGTACTAAATTTTTTAAAATTATTTTCATAATATTCTTTAAAATTTTAATTTTTAAATCAGAGGAATAATTTAATATTTTTTTATTATTTGCATATTCAACATTGTGGTAAATATTTATTTTTATATAGATTATTTAACTTTGTTTTTTTAACTACTTAATTAATTCATACACCAACCGGTTTCGGAAAATACCATTTCCTTCGTCAGGATGTCAAATTAACTAACCAAAACCATATATATCACATTGTACCCGTTATTAAGTGCTATTTGTTTAATGGTTCTTAATTCAATATTGAAATTAGATAGTGACATAGGATGATACATCGTCTAATTAACATTCCTATGTCACTATCTAATTTCAATATTGAATTAAGAATCATTAAACAAATAGCACTTAATAACGGTTACGATACCAAATTAAAAGAAACGATTTAAAAAAATCAATTTAAATAATATATTACTAGTCAATTTTTATATAGATAACAGATAAAACATAATAATAATGATTATTGGGGTAGGATTTTATTCATGAATAAATTTTCGAATCAAATATCTAAACACCTAGGTACTACAAAACATTTTATCGGCCGGCATTTTATATAAATAGTATAGGATTGGAAAATTACTCATAATTTCCAAAGACAAAGATGATAAATTTAATAATTCCGGTGTTTATAAACTTAGCTGTAAAGATTGTACTGCTTTCTATATTGAAAAAACAGGTCGAAATTTTAAATTTAAGTCAAAGAAAATTCGGGATTGTCCATTTTACATATAAACAATGTTAGTCTTAAATTGAACAATGACTGTAGTAGAACCATTAGAAATGGTTAGATGCAGAGTTCATGTATCATTTATTACTTCATTTTATAATTAGTATTTGTATTTATATTTATAATTTTTATAATTATAAACACAAAGTGTGTATAAGTAGACGCGAGTTGTCTCGTATTATGAAAGTCGGACTAACTCGCTAGTCTCGCGGGACTAGGCTCGTAGCCCGACCGCTTCTCACTCTTCGTACTTCGCACTACTACACCGAGAAGCTCGACATCATTATTCATACGAAAGAAATATAATATATCGGAAATTTCACGAGAAGTATTGAATAAATTATTTTTTATGTTTATGTTATACAAATCCACACGCTTCTGGATTTGAACCGGAAGAACCAAAACATAAAACTGTGATAAAAGAAAAAAAATCCTATACATTTATATTAATATAAGCATAATATATGACCTGTGCAGGTACGTGCACCCCATCGAAACGTCGACAATTCCAGTTTCCTGGTGAGTGGTGTGATAATCATATGATACGAAATATAGAGATGAATCTTTGACTAAATTAACTTAATGATATATTGGAAGATGGGTATTTCAAAAACTCCAGCAATCGGCGAATGGCAAGAGCAGGTCACCATGTCAGTTTGGGGTAACCTGTAACGTTTCATAATGCGCATTACTCATCAGCACCGAGTCTCTATTTAATATCTTCGCATTAAAAATAATAATGATCAATATTGAACGTGAACGAACTCATAAACCCAATTTAACCGTAGTATTTCAGTCCATGAAATGAGTAGTCATAACTATAAAATAATATAGGTGTTGTGTACATATTTAATGTGCCAAATGTGGTGCCGACTGATGTCGATAAGATGCTAATAAAGTATTAAAACGAATACCAAACGTCCCAGCACTAAATCATAAATGAAAACCAAGTACGAACAATGACATATTAGCGCTACTTAGCACATCTTATTTTTGCACGACCGCCGCCTGTGCGGTCTGCGCAGGGCTGCATTGGTGGGTGTCACGTCGTCACCTTTTATTTCATTAATAAATGTCAGTGTTTTTCTATATTTTTACTAAAACGGCAAGCACGATCCTCTGCCAAGTTCATAATAATAATAATTAAGTGTGACTCAGTTTCTCACTTCGTTCGGTGAGGCGCGCAAGTTCGCGGCAATTCGTCTGCGCATTAGATTAGATGCTCGTCAATTGTCTTACTTAACCAATACACATGTAGATGAACTGCCAAACAATGATCTCTTAAATGAGCCTAGCCAGTTGCATAACTGCCGATCGTTGTCAATAAGTGTGGATGGTTTGTTGGTTAGGCGGCCACTACGAGGACGTCTATATTATATTAGTCGACATTATTCGTTTATAATCAAATTGTAAACGTTGATGATCGACGTTGATCTAACGAGCCGGTACGAATGCTAATTCTTTATTGTATTTTTAGATAGTTTAGTAGCTCCAAGTATTCTCCGCCTTTTTCTTTTTCGTACTATTCTTATCCATCAGTCGTTCTAGAGCAGGATTGCTTCAGAAACTATTTAACACCGCTCGATTCGATCAACATTTATTTTTGGCGCATTCTTGGCGTGTACCCACTATCGGTGGACGGCAGATCACACGCCATGAGGTGGCCACGAGGCGCTTTCACATGCCATAAGGTGGCCACGAGAATGCTTCCACATCAAAATAATGGCGTTGTGGTTATTGCCTAGGTAATGTGAATGCGGCAAACTATCAAAACACGTACGATTACAAAATATTTTATTTTATGTATTATTTTGTTTGAAATTCTCGCAACTTTGTATTCCTAAAATTATTTAACATAGACCTAATTACAAGAATTCGCTAGATTACCATGTCATATAACTATTTAACATAGACCTAATTACAAGAATTCGCTAGATTACCCATGTCATATAACTATTTAATACAATTATTCAAACAATATTAAAATAAGAATATATAGAAAAAAGTGTTTGTGTTTGACCGTTTATGTGTGATTCTGTGTTATTTGGATTCTGTGAGCGCGTTAAAGCAAGTAGATAATTGTTTCTAAAATATGGATTAAAGACATTTTGAATTTACTGACTTGGTAGTATATAGGTTTAAGGAATTAAAAGTACGCATTAGAACTTTCAAAAAGTATGCCGATATATATGTGCGATCTGAATATCCAAAAATGGTAAGAAACAAAGTGTCCTAATGCGCTAATTCCCAGGGCCGTAAAATATTATTTAGTACACGTACTCTCTAGCCAAATGGAAGAGGAAGTCTCCTTAAAAATTATTTTATCTTCATAAAAAAAATACCTGATATGTTTAATGAGCAATCATTCTTATGAAGAATAGTTTGCATGAATCTTGTAGGGAACGTAGTATTAAATTCTCAATACATTATTAGTCTCGACAATACATACATTTTTATGTGTCAATTTTCCCCGTTCAAAACAAAAGTCTATTATTAGTTTTATTTTTCGTGTTTCTGTTTCAATGCGGTTCTGTTTTCTCGAAATTGAATTCTTAGAAAATTTACTGTCAATGTAAAATTGTAGCACATCGAAATGAGACGTGATCTTTGTGCAGTGAAACAATTCGTCATTACTTATTTTATTAACCATCCGTGTTGCCTTTTATTATTGAATGAATCCTACACTGAAAACAGGGCCACAGCGGTAGCGTCTTCGATGTTTTAGCGCACATTGTAATCGAGCACGTTCTCGGGGTGCCACCCGCGTCTCGACACTCTCGACCAATCAGGTACCTCGGCTGTAAAGTGGACCAATTATTGTTGGAATCGTTAAACAGGCAGTAGGTTATGGGCGACAAAAAGCGATCAACTACAAAGCAACTCGAAGCCTACCTTTGCCGATTTGAGATAATATTCTTCAAAAGGTCTCTAAATATTAAGTGATATTATTATTATTAGTAAGATAACATTATATTGATGTATAGGTATTTAATAAATTCAATACAATTAGTCCGTTCACAATATATGTAGAGCCCGATTTCATAAGCTCAGTCCCAGTACCTTGCGGGTAAACTTACGACTTGATAATTGTGGATTGGTTTCCAATCTTAGCGAAAAGTGATTTGATGGTGATACTTGACAATGGCTTCATTTGACAGTTGACTTATTTTTGGTGCGTTTTCTGACGATGGACCCCGCGATGCGACCAGAAGGTTTACGATACGCTAAAAACTAACCCATTAAGTGGAAATATTCCACTGTATAAATGTTGCATTACTTTGAATATTGAGAAACAAACCTTCACTTATAAGGGCCGGCCATTTTTAACTAACGATTGACGATTTTTCCATCGGATATCAGTGAGTAAAATTAGCTTCCCTACTGGATGTACTTTCGAGAAGTAAATATTTTTTACCAACGATCGAACAACCCGTTTTCGCAAATAAAAACTTTCGTAACTTTTTTTACCTTACTGATCACACATCTGGCCGTAAGTAGCAACTACCCACATAGATACAATACATTGACCGTTCAATTTTTTCTGAGCGTTTTATTATTACAATATAGGTAATATTTTTCTACTTAGATAATGATGTTTCAATATATTACAACTGCCTACGAATGTCACATTGATACATCAGTCATTTATTTTCTTATTATCTAGCTAATCGAGTATTTTAGACCAAATTTTTACATAACGTATATTATTAAAAATATTATGTTTTATCTATATTTAAAGTTGTTCAAGTTTCATTTAAAATACCTATTCTGTATTTTTCAAATTGTTTTATTGTCACCTACTACTAGTGCTAACATTTTATTCTGAATAATTTTATTATTTTACTGACAGACAAACATGATGCTCTAATATAATAGTCATCTCATAAATACTGCGGGATTTTAGTACTTCTTTTGTTTTCCAAAATTATGATAAACAAAGTTGTTTTTGAATCTAAAATATACTCTCCTTTATTTTATACAATGCTCTTCCATATGTCTGGTAGATTAGCAGGGCTCCTCTTCCAAAATTCACTTGTCCGTGACGAAAAATACCTGTATTGTTCTAACCTCATCTACGTGATTTTGAAGACTGAGGAATAAACGATAATCAGATAATAGAGAAATGTCCGGCGAATATGGTGGGTGAAGCGACGTTTCTGAAAATGTCAATTCCTGAGACGTTCCTGAGAAGAAGAGCACACATTCATTCTCTGCACGCGATTTGACTCTTGAAAGTTTGTGAGAAACTCATTAACTCAATTTGCTGACTTTTCCGATGGCACGCAGGTGTCGACGAATGGTTCTATGACCAAATCCAAGCATGTCAATCAGTTACGACGGGATTTTGTTCCACCAGGATTTTCAGGACTCTAGGCTGTATTTTCCGGCTCGGAATTTCTGGAACCACCGTTGACACTGGCTTACGCTTATTGTACGATCCCCATATATTGCATTAATATTTTCGCAGTTTCCGTTGCGCCTTTATTGATGCCTTTATTGAACTCATCTTTATGTTTGCTTTCAAAATATGCCGAATATGCTCCTTTGTCACTTCCATTATAGCTTTGAAAAAATAACTGTTAAATCGAACGGCACCTTCAAAACTCGCACTAATTAAATTAATTAATTAATATAATTAAACTAATAATTAATTACACCTGTTCACCTCCGACTCTTAGTTCGTTTAATTGATAGAACCGCATTATTTATGGGAATGACCTAATATATTAAATTGATATCTTTCATTATAACATTTTTGTGACGTTTTCGATCGTTTTTCAAAATTATTTAATTCAGCGGCATAGATTTGAAATAAACTCCTTCCCTAATCGGTACTCCTGCCTAGGCCTATGATTATAATCAACAGATTTGGATATTTAATATTATACACATCGATACGCACGTACGCGCAATAAAACAATGCATATTATTCTCTTTACGACGGAACACGTTATTATGTGTTTTAAATATTTTAATGGAAGTTTTATATGCCATTGTGATTTGTGTTTACGTTTTTGATATAAAGAACAGAACGAAACTGTCACTTGAGCAGATAATTTATGTTTTTTCTTAACATTGTTTCTTTTAAATATAAAAATCTTATTCAATGTGATATATTCACCTTCAAATACGAAATAACGTATAAAGTCAGATAAATAATAATGCGATAAAGGCCCCCAGATATGTAATAAAATAAAATAATTTAATCTAAACTAATAGCAGTATAACTAGTATAAAAATATAATATTAAAAAATCTCTTAAGGGTTGATGAATATCATTTTTGATTATTAAGATTATCTATGCATGAAATAACCCAAACTATAAACAGTAACATAAACTAAGAGTGATTGTGATTAGACGTTAAACACTATTAGGTATAAAATAATTGTTTTTAAACCATGTGACACATAAGAAGAATAAGGCCAAAAGAGAAGACACAGTCCGCAATACGCTGTGCACCTCCCTCGAAGGGGAAGCTAGTTAGTCCACCTAGCTAGCTGGACTAGCTAGCTTGTAGTCATTGTAGAAAGCAGCTGGGCGCGGGGAACAAGGCACGGAGCGGATTGGCGATCATTAAAAAAGCCTGTATCCAATAGTAGACGCACATGCCTTAAAGAAGAAGATGCACGAGCTAGCTCTCTATGTTGTAGAGTCTAATTGTAGACTATGTAATTCGGCAGCAATAATTGTAATAAAATAAGTAGATCCAGTAGTAAGTACGCCCACCGTGAAGATGGCTCTGCCCGAGTTCCGGTGTTTCTTGTCAATCCATAAAGTGTATCGGGCATGGGGGCGCCCACAACACTTTATTTGGATTACTTTGTAACGCAGTTGTAACGTTGCTCTTAACAAACACATCCTACAACAATCATACCGGTTATATGACGCAAGCGTATTGTCCATTTCCGCTTGCAATTTACACAGTTGCGTTTTATTTTTTCTATAAGCTAGCTAGTATAGCTACAACAGACATACGTTGACTATTTTATTATTTTTTCAACATTTTGAAATGTAAAATATCATTTGTATATTAGCTCATAGGTAGTTTTTTTTTGTATCCTGCAAGTGACGAAACCTTCTCTTTTTAATGTAAAACATCGCAATCTTCCAATTTTAAACACGATGTAAACTCGTATCACGCACGTTATCGCGCCATCCATCATCGAGTCGGCTGCGACTGCGCGTACCAGTCTCCCCCTGGTACTGCTGCAGTGCGGAGTGACTATCCGATCGATATCAACTGTTGAATTTTGAAATGAATAGTGATATTTTTTAAATATTTATTCCTTAATTTGAGATATAATGAATTACACAAAATAAATAAAATAATTTTTATTAGGTGCTTCTTAATTTCAAGATTATTCATTTTACAGACGTAAATACAGTAAACAATTGACTGCTTTCAACTTGTATCTATCTATACGATGAACTACCAGAAATAATAATATAAGCCGAAGTGATATGCTTTATTAGAAAAACAACTCAAAGCTTTCATTTGACAGCCGGAAGTCATAACCGACAACGCTTCATAGCATGATGAATTAACCGTCAACACTACTCAGGTACACCAATCAAAAGACTATCTGTATCGTACGCTAAAAAAATATATACTGTTACGACAATTGCGAAATTTGTATGAATTCTAATATCTGTTGATTCTCGAAATGTTTACAGAAACCAAAGTTCCTTAATCATTAGCCTTTGTTAGTTTCCGTCCGCAGGGATAAAATGGATCAAACATTGCACAGACGGAAGCGATCAGCGAGCCGTCGAATAATGTTGTCCTTATATTTTTCGACCGAACTTTCTATAGAGATTAATTTAGGTATTTAGCTATCCGACTATCCGAAAATCGATTATTTTTAACTTGTTAAATATTTATGTTTTTGTATATTATGTTTCTCGCAACTGCCTCCCCTATCATGCATTAAGTGGTACCTAATGTAAATTCTGCCGTATAAATTCATCCACACTATTCTTGACAAGTGCAGAGATCGGTAGAGGAGTATTCTCGAGGACGGTTGTAGATCCAGGGGTGAAGATGATGATAAATGAAGAAAAGAATGGTTAATTCACATTAAATATTCTGAAATGAGATTCTGTCCTTGTTTCGTTTTAAAATAAATATTTATACTTTTCGGTTAAGTTAAGTAATGCCGTACTTGTCGATATATCGGCAAGACGTTTTGTCACAACATAAAGGCTCGGTTACTTAGAAATAATATTGATGTGACATGTATTTTTGTCTTTTTATTATTTTTCTATACATTTATGCGTAATCAGCCATTAAAAATAAACGTGTATTCCGTATACGCAACCTTATTTTTAAAATATATTTAAATAATGTAAATTTATTTTGCAAATAAGTTTAATTATGTGAATTTTTTTTTTTGTTTTAGTATAATAATAATATTAAATGTATAGGTACAATGATGATGCACAAATGTTGACATATTTGGTTTAATTCGGAAACTGCTGACATCGGTTGAACAATTGCTTCCAGAATCTTTTATAATTCGTATCTCTCGAGATGGAGCCAACCCGAGTTACGGCAGCCGTGGAATCTATAAATATTCAAAAGTACATAATGTTACTACATCAATCGATTATACGATGAAAAATGTTAATGTGTATAAATTCCTACATATTCAAAGAAATTCTAAAGTCATTCTTCGAAGGAAAATAGCATAATACAGGGATGGCAATTGTCCCAAATTGGCACGCTGAAATGTTTCGACGGTTCGCTGAAAGTTACGTTAAACGCGGTTCCTTAATCCTCGTTATGATGAATTATTGGTATATAAAAAAAATAGTTTCAAAGGTTATATTAGATTAGAAAATGAAATGTTAGCAATATGGAATAATTGTATTAAAACAGAAGCAATTATTCTCGAAACAACGTTCTCGTGTACACATACTCGTACTTTTGTATTTTTATTTCTATATCGAATAATAGAAACTTTGCAATTATACCACCCTGATAAAAAAAATCCCTTCCGACACTAGTCGTAAGAATCAGGTAGATTTCGAATGTGTGTTTTTACTTATTTCTACGTTCACTATTAACCGAGTTTTTAAACAACCCCCATTTTGGAACAAGATGGCGGATCAAGCTGGTTAACAAACTTAGCCTATATATTTACGGAGTCAATTTTTCAGAATTTTTTTATCGAAATCTGATAAGAACTATGACAGTCATCATATTCACAAAATCCGTTATATTCCATATATACATGTTTAAACATACCTACATATAGATAGTCGCATTTTAACGGAAGGTGGTTTCCAAGTCTCCCGATCGAAGAAAGTGCATTGGAATTTTCTGGCGGTTGCATCATGAGACCCTTTATCAACATTTACCTAAAACTTACGCATAACAGAAAACGGAAGACTTATAAAAAATATTATGGTAATAATTTTTTTATTATATAAATGTATCGTTTATTGGCAACATTTTGTACCTATGTAATTGAGTATATTTGGTAAAATCGTATATTCACGAAGATTTTAAATATGAATCAGTTCGCTGTTCTTGTAACATTATTGTGTGCTTATTTTTGTATTTTTTCACGGTTCTCCTTGTAATTCCATCCCTATTATATAAATTAAAATGAAGTCTAGCGGAAAAAAAGTTAATTGCGTTTCGTTCTAACTTCCTGATAATGTTTTATATCATTTCCAAGATTTCCGTTAGCATTCGTGGGCCCTGTCGTCATCGAGGTTCGCAATAAACGTAAAACAATTCTCGTACAGCTTTGACTCTGAATGCTTTCTGTCCGACAGTCTACGGGGCTCGATATCGACGCTGTAAATTGAATATACCTAGGTAAAGTAATTCGTAAATGAAAGTATTCGAAAGGGACAAATACGTATTATATCCGCATCCAAAATGTAACAAAATCCCGATTGTTGTCCAGAAACACCGATGTTTTAGTGTACAAAACGCTCAGATCGTTAGACCGGTGCATTCGTTCGCGTGCGGTAGATACATCGGCACTAACTACGACAATGAACTCTACTTTATAATGAGACGACGTTTATTAAAATAGGAGAACTTCGGCGGTCTGGCCGTGTGGATAGGATGACCGAACGGCAATCACCAAAGTCATTGCTGAATACGAGACCGAAGCTGAGATGTCTTAAAAAACAAATCTGTCTTAGAAATCTAGAACCGGGAAGAAATGTTTAAAAATAGATTTTGAGGATGACACTCATCTGACTCACTAGAGCCAGTAGTGATGAAGGCGATACAGATGATCCGGTGGTGCCAGGACACAGTCAAACCCGTGTAGCTAATGAAGTTGATAAATATATATTTTTATTATTATCTTTGTTTTATTAACCACTAAATTGAGTTTAAATACATCTACCGGTTTCGAAAAATACCAATTTAATAAAAATATTAATTTTAACCACAATGATAATATTGCTAATTTTAAAAGTATTAGTTGATAAATCTTAATTTCAATGTCGAGGTGACCTGGAGGACGTCCTATGGAAAAGCTGAAAATGGGTGGATCATCATCTTCAACCTTTAAGTATTTGGGAACCGATCAAATAAACATCGACCGCTTGCGACATTAAAAATAGGATTATCTTTTCGTCCGCGACCGCTCGATCGATAATTGTTAGTTGTTCGACTTTATTAGTATCGTTGTCAATTGAGATACTGCGATCGAACACTATCTTTATCAATTATTATCAAACAAAAATCGGATTACTATTATCTATTTTTACATCTTCATCGACGATAATAATTATTATATATTTCAGTAGAATTCCTTTGGTAAGAAACGACTTAAATTATTTCCGAGTATTGTAATATTCCAATTAACTTCGTCACTGAACTGAGTGATAAGCGCATGACACAATATGCATCCGTTGCGTTATTGTTGCATCTTACAAGCGTCCTTATCCCTGGATCCCGCTGCATAGTCAGTTGCAGGAAGGAGTATTATAATTCTTATTACATTAGCGGTAATATTATATGGACCGTGGAAGATAGCTTATAATATAGTGTGATGGTTACTGAATTTCTTAACCCAGTCAGTTCATCAATCACGCACACTCAAGTTATCAGGCCAACGTGAGTGCAAGCAGATGATTCGACCTTGGGACATTAAGTATACACACATATCAATTACTCGGTAGAACAAGTTTCCAAACTTCGCCGACATAAAGTGCGATAAACTTAAAATAGACCGCTGTGAAAATTTTCAGTAAGAGAAATGTGGGAAAACTATTTGTGGTCGAATGCGAAATGAAGATAAAGGCAATAATTACCATAATTAAATTAAGTAAAGAAATCTCACAGATGTTCGAGAATTATTTAGCTAGGTTTTATAATTGTATGAAATAGTTGAATCCAGTAACTTTTCAATATTAGAAAATTTGTACCCATTTATCTATATAATATATAACTGAATGTCTGCCTGTCTGTTCTCTATACAACCATATGTCTTTTGGCCGAAATAAACCAAATTTCGCATAGTTCACAGACCAGTAAATGAATAGAATAGGGGTTTGGAACATTAGTTGCAGGACGAGGGGCATTCTACACACATTCTTTGTGAAAACATAAATCCAATAGTTTGACACATTTATGCAACATTAAAAGTATTTACTATTCGAAAATTAAATCTTTCTGTAGACAAGACTTATTTTTTACATTAATGCATATTACATTGTCAGCGTTTAAATTTTCGCTCCAATCGAGTCATATATTTTTAAAAAGTCGCGGAGCTCTTTCATTGCATAAGTGGTACCGAAGTGATAACGTGGGTGACACCAAAATGAAAATATTGAAACAAGGAATTCGCGTTAGTTCATGTCTATATATTTGGTAGTCTGTAGTACTCTTTAGTATCCTACACAAAACCTTATTTCCGTGATATAAATGTGTTTAATATTGAATGCCATCCGTTAGCCAAATTTTGCACATTTTCGTTGTTGTGATTGCACATATGGGATGTTGTATGAGATAATTTAGACGTTCCATATATTGTCCGGTAACGAATGATCCATGTGTATTTTTGTCAATAAACTATCTGAATTTTAATTTTGTACTCAGTGTGGTTTATGTTAATTTTTATACAGATTGTTTAACCACTTTACGGGTCCACAAATCGTTGCTTGACCATTTATTTAAATTCTCATCTTTTTTGTGCAATCACCCTAACTTGTTGATAGTTTGATAGTTGACTATTATTTTAATTTTATTGTTTTTGGTTTTTGTGTGGTGGCCATATTTGTTTTACGGGGCGTGGCATATTTTACAATGTAAAGGGTTTGCGGAAACTGAAATATCTCAGTTCCTATTTGACCTATAAACAAGATAGGAAAGAGCGGCTGAAAGAAGAGGAAGGGGTGAAAATGACTGAGAATTTTCAGAATAATATAAAATTCTGGAAGGCGGTCAAAAAATCCCGATGTGGTGCTGCTGAAAACATGACAGCTATTATGTCAGTAAATAGAGAAATGAAAGAATGATGAAGAAATCTCTGGTGCAAGTATGAATGACGAAAACGATATGAATGGAATCATGTATGAAACAAATAAAGTGTGTAATAAAGCATATGAAGAATGGTAAGGCTATGGGGTATGATAACGTTGCTTCCGAGTATATCAAGGCTGGTGGTCCATCAGTTGTCTCGTGGCTTCATGCGCTCTTCAATCAGTGTTTAGAGGAGAGCCACACTCCATTAGATTGGAGGGCTGTTATTTTGCCCCTGTACAAAGGCAAAGCGTCGCGTATGGAATGCGGTAATTATAGGGCAATTAGTCTATTAAGCTCGGTTGGCAAACTATATGTAAGAATTTGAATAGAAAGAGCAAGAACGGTGGCGAAAGATAAAGTACGGAACGTGCAAGGAGCCTTTGTGGGTGGAAGAGGATGCATGGGTCAGATCTTTTTGTAGATCTGCAAAAGGCGTATGATAGAGTTATATGAGAAAGTTTATGGAAAATACTCTCTGATTATAGGGTGAATAGCAAATTTATACACGCAATCGCATCCCTATATGAAGGAAGTTCTGCGTGTGTAAGTATCAATGAATCATTTATTTTGTTTATTTATCTTACGTATATATCCCATAGTAGACATTAGCAGTTTACATGAATAAATAAATATTTAGCGATTTATTACGGATGTAAAATCAATGAATTGATCGATCCCATCTTCACTACAAGCTACAAGTGCGGGAACTCTGCCTATCTTGTTTTTGTACCGTTTAGCAGTGTCTGGCGTGTTTTTATTTATTTAATAATGTAACCTATCAGATTAGCTCTGATAGGTTCATTGAAATTACATTTGATTGATGAAGTTTGAGATAAAATATTAAGAAATAATTTCAAGTGAGTTGTGAGTTAAAAATAATATCTAGTTTTTAATTCGTTTTATTTTCAATTCAGCGAAATTAGATGTCAACCAAACATACCCTAGGCACCGCAGATAATGTCTAAGTTGATATGGTATACACACATATATTGGTGTACGTTGTGTTCTGTATTATTTGTGCAACGTCTCGTGAAAAATTTGTAATAAAGCATACAGATAACAATTTCAATTCTACCGTGCAATGAATTACATTGTTGACGAGTATGTCATGAGAATCAATTGTCATCTCACTTTGTTTCTTTATATTTACCTCACTTTCACCTTTGATCTTTATTTTTATTATCCGAAAGTTCAATCTGAAATATATTTTACGTTATATCTGAGTGAATCTCTTATTTCACACTGGTCTATTGAAGAATTTTAATCTGTTCTAAAACAAAGTGGCCATCTTGTCACATCTCTTAACTTGTTAGGATATTAGCTAAGTGATGGACAGCTGACATTGCCTTTGTCCGCGCAAATGAAAATGATTTAAAATTATCCATCACTTATCAAAGTTTTGTTTATTATGTATTATTTGTCATATAGCATGATTTTTTGATTAAAGTAATATTGTGGGGGCTATATATTGTAAGTAAGGCTTAAGAAAATTACAGAAGCGTAATCTAACTAATAATGAGGGCAATACCGGCACCGATGATAGACAATCAAACGAACTATTACTGGGAGGATTATGACGTACTATTAGATGTTTATTTTTGTTCACTAATTTTTAATTCACTTAAACTGCATTTTCATTCCTATGAAATTTTTAAATTACGTTTCTATTAAATATAGTCTGCAAACTGTAAGGGGATTATCAAATGTTAAAATTTTTAATTAACTATCTTATTTCTTTATTATAGTAATAATTACATGACTAATTATTTGTATATGTACGAATATTTAATGTCGGTGCAGTATTAAACTCATGTATTGTGAGCTATGGAATCTTGGGCTCCACACCTTTACCGACTAGTTCAGTGGTAAGCATGAGATGTAGATCTCACCGAGTCAAACTTATCAGAACTCCTTATCTTACCAACGATCTCCCAAATCTCCATTCGTCCCTCGAGGCAAAAGAAGAATCATTTGAAATAACAAAATGATAAAGATGGTTTTTTCATAATAGATAAAAACTTGGTTGTCAAATGAACACAATTTAATACATTGAAGTCTACTTAGCAACATCTACGAAATTTTGACCAATTTCATATCATAATTTATATTTACGGCAGCTTAAACAAATAAAACATGTACGACAATATTTAGAGACAGACGATCCTCCGTTCCATATTGCAGGACTATATTTCCATCCGAAGTCGCGCCGAGGTACAGACCCTCACCCTACCTCAATGGTAGTAACATCAAGGAGCAGCTTCAGTAGTGTGTTCCTCTTTAAATTTAGGGCCTGTCAGGGCCAATCCTCCGCCAATAAAAAATATTCAATGTGTTTTTTTTAAATTTATTTTCCATAAATTGTTGGCTATGTAGTTAGTTTCGATGCGCCCTCATGAAACATGTGGTACATGAAATCTGTCATATCCAAATTTAACATTTGAAGTAAGCTAATGTCGCTGAAACGAGTATTAATCAAAAGAAAACGTACTTCAATCTCAAACGTAAACAGAATAACCAAATAACGGCTTATTAAACCCTTACTCCGGAGTCGAGCACTAAGTAGATCCTAATCCAACAGAAAAGAATGATAAGCACTATCGACAACAGAAAAGGAAAAGGGATCGGTCACATCAATAGAGATAATAGCTACGTACTAGGTACCTAAGGAATATAGAAGAAAGACGGCAGAGTGGAATACCTAGCAATAAGAACATTATGAACAGAGGCAGATGGAAAATGCTACAGCCTAATCGTAAAGTAAAGAGCCAACCGGCACGAGTAAGATGATGTATAGACGCGGAAGCTAGGAAAGATGTATGTCAGGAATTGATGACTTATTATCCTGTCTCGTCTACTCCCCTGGGAATGTGATGAGCGAGTGTGAGATGAGAATAGTGTAAACGAGAGCGTCGCGAAGCGTTGAAGAATCTGGGTCGCCTCCGCGCCAATTGACTTCAACTCGGCCGGAGTAGCCCTTCCGCCATCTCTCGGCCAAGTCTAGACTGTAAGCGACTTCCTCCGGGCGCGGGCGCTCCGTCAGCGCTTCTCGCCCACGCGGACGGACTCCTCGCTCCCGCTAATTGACACATCCGAGTGGCTCAGATTCCGGCATTCAGCTGTCCGGCTGGCCAGACGCTCTCGTGGCGTCACTCCGTCAGCATTGCTATTGTAATGCCGTCATTTAAATGATTTTATCGATACTTGGATTCAAACTCGATTATCTCTGATTAAACTTGTTTTTGATCCTCTCACTTTAGATCAGCAGGCAAGTTAACGTCTCATTCAATGACCGAGCTAATCAAATTGAGTAGCTTGTTGGTCTAGTGGTTAAGACGCTGGCCGTGATCAAGTGGTCGGGGGTTCGCGTCTCGTTACAGGAGACCAGCAAGTCAATCCTATTTTCATAGTACAAGCGTTTAGCTTAGTATGAAAATAGTAATAATATTCATGTGACACGTATTTCGTGTACGGATTGCTATTAAAAAAAATAAACAATTTATTTATATTTTTATTTATCATCTTTGTTTTATTAACCACTTAATTGAGTTTAAATACATCTACCAGTTTCGAAAAATACCATTTTCTTCTTCAGGATGTCATAGTTATATATGATGTTAGTTATGACATCCTGAAGAAGAAAATTGTATTTTTAGAAACCGGTAGATGTATTTAAACTCAATTAAGTGGTTAATAAAACAAAGATAATAAATAAAAATATGAATTTTAACCACAACGTTAATATTGCTAATTTTAAAAGTGTAAAACAATGTATTCATTAGATTACTTTTCAATCCGTATCATCTCCACCGCTTATTAAATTTTCATAGTATGTATTTTCAATTCGTATTCATCTCCAAGTATTTCAAAGTAATTTTGGTCCAATCTCTTTTTAAAAGTGGAAATTCTGAGAATTTTACAAATTATAGACCGATTTCTCTGTTATCTACTTTCGCTAAGATATTCTAAAAATATATAACAAAACGATTAATAAGATTTTTTGATAAACACAGTGTCATATCGACTAATCAATTTGGTTTTCGAAATAATGTGAGTACTTAACTAAAAATATTAGTGATGATTTAGATAATCACAAAAAATATCTAGCTATATTTCTAGATCTCCAGAAAGCCTTTGTTACAGTAAGTCATGAAAAACTGCTTTCAAAACTAGAAAACTTTGGCATTCGAGGTGTAGCGTATGACTTACTACAGAACTATTTGAAAGGCAAAGTTCTGCAGGTTAAAGTTAATGACTGCATAAGTGATAAACCAGTGGTTAACTGTGGAGTACCACAGGGTACAGTTTTAGGATTTTTATTATTCCTTGTCTATATAAATGACATATATAAGATAAATAGTTTTTCAGGGGAGATAATCGGGTTCGCGGACGATACAGTTATCCAAATCAGCGGAGATACCTGGGAACAAGTTTTTAAATGAGCGACATTAGGAATTCGATCAATTAAAAAATGGCTCCACTGTAATATGCTATCTCTAAATGCCGATTAAACTAATTATATTAGTCCTATATAATAATTGAAACTTCAAAAAACACATAACCTTAAATAATAAATTACGTAAATTTTTATTCTACTTTTATATCCTTAGACAATAATGTAATTTGCAAACTCTTAAAATGATTCATCATGCATTGGTTGAATCAATATTACAATACGGAATGCTAGGTTGAGGAGAAACTTGTCCCAAACATCTCAAACCAATAATTACAACTAAAAGATAATAATTAAAATATTATTTAAAAAGGCTAGAGATTACCCAACCAAACAAGTTTTTAAAGATTTTCCTGTATTAAATTTATTTTCTTTATTTAAAAAATATATATTGTCATTTTTTTAAAGAGGATAAAATAAAAATTCATCATAACTATCAGACTCGGAGCAAAACTAATGAACATGTTATTTTAAAAATATCCAAATTGGAATAGGACAGAGACATGCATCATACCTTGCTCCTAGACTGTATAAACAACTACCAATATCAACTAAATTAGCAGCAAATATAAATGTGTACAAAAAGAGGTTCTAAAATGGATTGAAGGTCTTTAAAAATATTAAATAATTATGTATTCGACATCTTTCTTATTCGTCGAATGTATATATATAAATATTTATTAAATAAAAAATTTAACTGAGATGCTTGTCGACCATTTCCATTTCGACCAATGAATTGAAATTCGACCAATTTAATTAAATCCCAACCATACACATTCATTATTAATTAAGAATATTATAATGTAATATGTAATATTTTCATATTATATGTATTTTGATACCGTATTACTTTTTGCATGTGGTTTGCTTATTTTTCAAATAAATACATATTGTAGAAATCTGTACATAGATAATAATACCTGTATGAATAACCTACTAACAAATCATCTACAAAAAACGCGATCTAACCCATAACCCAGAAGTGTTGTCTCGCGGAAACTTTAAATTAAACATATATGAAACATGTATACATGTACATATTTGGAGTGCAGGAAAGTCGTTAATTTAAACTCTTCGATTACTATTCATCATGTTCTAACCGTTAAGTTAACGGGCGGGGACGGCAGGTGGAGTTAGAGATCAAAATTGTTTACAGCACACACATCGCCGTTTGTCGCCCACAGCTAGAGATGATATAAATAAGTAATAATTGCATTTGCAATGAAAGTTTTATCGTTGCTAAATGACGATACTGCAATTCTGAAAAGAAGCAATTAGAAATGTTACATATCTGAGAACACAAGAAAGTTTCCTTTAATAATAGAGGAATATGAAATTGCCTCTAATTACCTGCGCAGGCGTCGATTGCCACGACAGAGCAATACGAGATTGCATTAATCTCTTCCTGTCTGTAATGTTTTCTTAGTATTCAATAATGACTACATCTTAAACGTTACTAACACCTACCTAAGAGGACAATCTTCGCTTGAAATTTACGTTTAAAAGTTGACATTTATTAATGTGAAAAAATGTGCCTACTTTATGTTTCGGATTGAAGTAAGCTAAAAAAGATAATACGAGTCGGAAGCGCACGTGTTTGATCAACTTGTTTCTAACCTCGATCTGGCTGCTATAGCTTCTACCTACGTTCTACATCCACATCAAATTAATTAAAGAAATCACATTAAAATGTTCAAAAGGTTTTAAATCTCTACAACTTCTTGCCTAGTTTAACCACCATCATAAAATAAGACACCTTTTGAAAATGTTGATTTTTTAATAAATGTTTCACTTCACGACGATTTTTCTCCATTTCGCTGTATCGTATATTACAAATGTACCCTTGTTACTGAATTACGAGGTAATTGACAAAGTGACAATATAATTTTTATTTATATAAATCCACAAATTACATGTATTCCATTTTTAAGTATTTTATAGAACAACCTACATATTAAGTAATAGGACAATATACGTTTCAAATGTTTTTCCCTGTTCACAATAAATCACAACCAATATTCTTTGATGAAAATTTTGAATTCTTTAAATATAAAAACTGGATGCTTTGATATAACCAATTTCCTTCCAAAGTTAACCAATATTTGTATCTAATATGTTATCTTAAGTCTTTTTTTATGTATAACAATAATGCGTCGTATAATTTTGCAGTGTATTTTGGTGTGCCTACTGTAAGCATATACATTAAGCAAGGTCTTGTACGTCATTAATTGACATAGCCGTTACTTTGTGGTGTAACATAATTATTTTAATTTTAACTAAACTTTTTATGTAATATCGTGTAATATAAAGTTTTGTTGTGAAAATTGCCCGACTTGATCGTAATTACGGTGAGAGATAGTCCGTCAGGTCAGCGGCGTTTTCAGCAACAATTCAGAATTAAATTTCAAAATTCCTTAATGGACCTTTTATAAAAATGGAGCTTTAAAAATTATTATCATATGTTATTAAAAATCTTGATTAAGTTTGATTAAGAGATGAAGCGACAATATGAGGAGAGATCTGGAGGCGATCTGTGTTTCTGTCCATGTGTTCGAGTGAACGGAATGTTGCCGAGTTTGGAGAAATGGTTTTAGTTAGTTTATTTAACATCCTGATGAAGGAAAAGTTATTTTCCGTAACCGGTTGGTGTATTCAATTTACTCATAAAAGTGGTTAAAACAAATTACTAAATAATTCAATATTAAAATGAATAAGAATGAATTTAAGATTTGCGTCAAATATTAAAAATACGTTTCTTTTTAAACTTGCTTTGCCTTTCTTTTAAAATGTATTTGATTTGAGTTTCTATGAATTTGCTGTTGTTTATTAAACGCCGTATTTTGTAATAAGTAAACCGAGCGCACAGGGCACGGAGATACTTAACCAAGTATTTACGTAAGACATTACCTTTCTGTAATTGTCTCTTAAAATTGATGACGTGGAAGCGACTACAGCTCTATTTGACCAAAATATTACTTTTCTTTGAACGTCAGCCGCAAAGCGCGTAGAAACGCTTCGTATTTTCCGAAGGATTAAACCTATTTCTAGGTAAGATATTCAGAAAGAACGACAGGATGATCTTTCTTACTCGCGTTAAGGCTTTTTATCGAATACTTTACGTGGTCGATAAAGCTCAACGTTTTGTGGCAAATCGCTATATCCGTCCTGTCGCTGAAAGGTTGTGACAAGGCCTTGTAACGGTCCGCTATCCGCTATCCGTTACCCCCTCCCGTACTCTCGCTTGACAGTAACGACGGCGATTAGCGACTGAAGGACGACTGATTCCACTCAATCTGCGGTGACGTCACAGCTTCGTTCAAAACGAATGCTCGTATTATGTTAACATATATTTACATATATTAGATAGTTCGTTCACACGATCTTTACCTTCGTTTTTTCCGCTGAATAATTTTATAATTTATTGTTTATATTTATTTGAAGATTTGCATTCGTGTCCTATATTATTATTGTTTTTAATGTTCTTAGGTAGCCAGACTTCGAATGGACGTCAAATAAGGAAACATATTTAGATGGTTCGGGAATATGAAGATATTATATATTTTCTTACCTCTATCATATTTTAAAAGACGCGCAAATTCATATATATTTTTTTTCTTTTTCAACTGCTATCTAAAAATTATTTTAATTAATTAAGCTAAAATTGATTGTTAACCCACTTCTCTGGCATTATTTTTTACCTTTTCGCCGTCCAACTAAACAAGCATTTAAGAAAGTAGCTACATAATATGTGTGTACAGAAAAATACATTTTCCTACGACGTTCTTCCACTGCCCAAACTATCCGCATCACTCGATTGGAGCCACTCGCGATTGCGCGTGTACGGTTTTACGAACATACTGCATTACGTATTAAGTTCGTTAAAAATATACATTATAGTGTTTGTGGTATTTCTGTCTGCTATACTGTAAGAGGCGAGAGAGGAGAAAATTACGAATTAAAAAACCATCTTATTATATATCTAAAAATATTTCACACCCCTTCCTTCCAAGCTTTTTCTGTTAGCCCCGACATCTCTTTATTTTATTTTTACCGAACGTAGTAACATCAAAGTCATTAGACAATTCAATTCACTTTTCAATTTTGTTCATATCGGTGTGTAAAAAAATAAGATGGCTCTTATTAAATATTCATTTAAGGTTTTTGCGAACCTTTCGCAATTCTATTATTTCCGGTGAATTAATTATTTTAGTAGGATAAAATTAATGTATTTAGTAATAAAGAGTAAAGCCATCAAAATTTACAAGATAATTTAGAGACCTGCATTGTAAAATAATGGCCTACGAACTATTAGCCCAGAAAGTTTAATTTTAACAATTACCAAGGAAGATTCCATGGACCATTAGTATGCGACCTGTAACGTCAATTCGATGTATTCAAATGAAGGTTCCGTAATATTAGTAGTGTGAAAGAGGACCGGAGCAGAATGGGTGTGTGGAGAGCGCTTGTGGAGTAGGCCAAATCTCACCCTGGGATGTAGTGCTGTAGAAGAAGATCTTTGTCTGGAGTCTTGGATCATAAAAGGATTCATATAAGAATAAAGAGAAAAAATGATAAAACTGCGGTTGTGCCAACTTTCCTCTACTGGTCAGAGCTGCATGCAGTTGATCTCAATAGCATTATTCATGAAAGCATGAGTATCGACATCAACAAGTGATAACGAGCAATATGAATAGTTTCAATCAGTCGCGATTTTAAAGATTGAACGTAACCACCAATGCTGCTCTGAACAGAACAAAGTAGAGCAGAATCATTAGAATGGTCAATCCCATTGATATAGCGGCGACAAAGAAGAAAGTCATCTGAAATGGTTTCATAGGAGATTCCAATAAATTCATAAAATTGTCGCAAAATGTTAAAAACTTGAGAATCGGTTTCTGAAAATACAACGTTTTTGTCTGTTAGAAAATTAGCAACTTTGACTGAATTGGCGTGACATACGGTTAATATTCACCATCATTTATTGATGGAGTTATGATTCTTCGATTCTTTTCGTTCCTTAATAATTAAAGTAATTTCAATATGTCCATGAAAAATGCCAAGAACATATCTTCCTTTCGAAAAATAAACATCGGGATCTTTATATTTATTTATTTAGACTTTATTGACATACATATCTTTGTTGTAACAGACATGAATATATTATAATATAACATGATAAACATAAGATACAATTATATTTCGATTAAATATTCATAGTTTATTGTGTGGGATGGGGTAGACTCCACCTCTGATATATACAGCGTTGTCCTGGCTACTTTGCTACACTGAAGTCGGTGTTAAAGTAGCCAGTGTTATTTAAGATAAAGATTCTCGACAGAAATAAAAATAGAGATAATTTTTTTTTTTTTTTTAATAAAAATGTAGTGGGATTGTTGTAGAGCTAGTGAAAGTGTAGGCACTGTATAATGATTATTTTAGAATGTTGGATAGGCATGCTTCTGATTGCTCTCTAACCGATTGGATCATATATTGGGTTCATATTTGTGTAATCTTATTGGAACTGAACGATTTCCAGTTGGTACTGAGTGTGTATTAAAGTTTCAGAGCTAAGAACATGTAGAATCTTTGATAAAATGTCGTTGTTGCTCTCGGAACTGGCGGGTAGATATTTGTTGTTAGTCTTGTGTTGTGTCCATGATTTATTGCTTGGGGTGAGTTGTTGTTAGGATAGAAAAATTGGACGAGTCTCAACGTATAGATTTGTTTTATGTCTAGGGTATTGTACACTTTGAATATAAGATCTGATGGATATCTAAAGGGACGACCATTTATTACCTTAAGAATTGTCTTTTGTGCTCTTTTTGACGACTCTAATATTGTTTTTGAGTAGCAGAGTGCAAAGTACACCGATCTTAAGAGTTTGTAGTCCTTTAGAAAGGTAAATTAGTTTTCTCATGCGTTTAGCTGGGTTCGACATATTGCCGGTAGCGTCTCCCAAGCGAACCATTAGTTCGAATAAGGGTACTCAGCGTTCACCCAACTAAACTAATTTACTCTATTTTTACAAATATAAGTCGCACCCAAAATTTATGGAAAAATTTTTAGAAAAAAAGTTTTTGTTGAAAAAATATTATTATTGCTAATGTCTGAATCGGTAATTTCAGTTTTCTTTGTTTTTCAGACATTTTGGATTCATATTTATATCTTATTTTGAACAAATACAGTGTGATCCGATCAATTGTATTTTTTGAGAAATAAACTTTTTTTAATGATCAAATTTGCACAAGTATGAAATTCGACAGCAGTACGCGTTGTACGTATACTCAAACGTCACGCTCGATACTAGTGTCGAGTGTCACGTCCGTCCATAGTCGTTTATCATAGATAGGAGAGAAGATAAAAAAACAAATATGTTTGTTTCAGAAAATTCAATTTTGAATTTTTTAGTACCTGGCATATACAAAAAAATATAGTAACCTAGAAAAAATAAATAACCTAGAAAATTACCATAATCATCCGTAATGTAATGTTGTAATGTTTTGCCACTTCTAATTATTAAGGTAATTTTCCAATCGGGTGATAATTTAATTTTAATATTTTAAGTACGCTTATGAAACATTTTTTCTAACACTGACTGGTTTACAATATAACGTAAAACTTGGTGGTTATAACACCAAGATATATCAATTATTAAATACATTATATTTAGCAATGTTTAGTATGCTTCTGAATATAAATTATTCTAATCAAATAGATATTCCTCCGGTTTGTCAGCTCTTCAAATTAGAATCGATTGAATTATCAGTTTAGTTGGTGTCTTGTCCCTGCGGAACTCACCGTGTTATCGGATGTTGGTCTAATTTGTAGTCGGTCTCTTGATTACCATTCAAAGACTTCCAATTAATGTGAGCAACACCAACCCCTCGATGGTTCTAATTCATTTTGCGGCCAATCAACTCGATGGGTGTTTTGCTTGATCTAAATAACAAAGCACAATAGAAAAAATATTTTTTCTTGTGTTTTATTTTAAATTCACCTTTTATTTTGTATTCATACAATTGAAACAATTTCGGCAAACCATCACACAGTCCGAAAAGAAAATTAAGTTTTCTTTTGTGTGTTTTGGCAGGGCCACTTTCCTTTAACTCTTGAGGGCCACTTTTCCATATTAACAAGAAGCTCTGCTGAGATTCCGATGTTCTTTGGCTCGAAACGTATTGTCTCCAAGTTCCATGCCCGAGCTATGTCCAACCAAATGATACAGTGATACCACGGTCAGTACATACTACTTTACACACATTTCATTTTATATTCGTATGCTAATTAAGGGGACATGACATCGAGATTCTTTTCTCAGAACTGAAAAATTATTCAAATAGGCCTCCCATAACGACCGCCGTCCTTCGCTATCATGCATCTTGTGCATTTACGTCAAAAAAAATTATGACATTTCCTTTATCAAAATCGTGGTCTGTTTGTAAAGATGATTTGCAAACTCAAAAAAATATTATTGCTAAGCTTCACCTTAAGGTTTATGTTCTAATATTGAAACCTAATGCAGTTTTTCTCAGAAAAAATGCGGAACAATCTATGCAAAGTTAGGCTTTATTATAAATTAATAGTTATATCTAAACAAAAACACAAAAAATATGATTTAGTGGTATACTTATTTTTGTTTATCAAATATTATTTCAGTGAAATGCAAATAGCCACCCAAATGTATGCAGTTTCTATATAATTTTGTTTATTTGTTTGTTTCAATATTTTTTTTACGATAACGGTATTGTCTCGAATAATTTTTTGTACGCTGGTACTTAATAAAACAGTTCTATACTCTGGCGAAATAATAATTGTTAGACGGTTCATGCGACGGCTTTTCAAGCGGATTTGTTATCTGCTTTTGTATTACTCTCTTGTAGCACTCTTTTTATTAGTACACGGTAGTGTGGTAACATTTTACACTGTCGTTGGACGTAGGTGAGATTGAAAATATGTGATGATGGGCAGATTGATTTTAAAGTATATAAAAATTATTCAAAAGGCATTATAAAGTATATAAGAAAACAATAATGTGATACAAGAGGAAGAAACGACCGGCATATGTGTATCTGGAAAAATATAACTCAACATTGATCATTTGTAATTTAAAATTATAAAATTACGACACATATAACGAAACTTGTCCATTTTAATAATTATTTAAGAATTATATAATATGTCAATTAAGAAAATTATTTTTAAATTATAAGATAAGTGAGATACGAATTTAAGAAGTTATAAAGAAAGACGTCTCGGTATTTTAGAATTCATAGAGTAATTAGATGACTCCTTCTCTCAGTTAATCTGTGCCTGTTGCCCGAATTATATCAAGTTAATTAGAGTCTGTCGTGATGTTTATTTTGTATATACAATGTTAAGTCACAGTTCTTCTGTAGGAAAAATTAAAATTATAGAGATGTAAGATTTTTTTTAAATAGAGATGCGTACACGGAATACATGACACATCTATATTCTTACTATTTTTATACTAAGCTAAACGCTTGTACTATGAAAATTGGACTAACGTGCTGGTCTCTTGGATCGAAGCGCGAACCCCCGACTGCTAGACCGACAAGCTACTTGATAAGATTGTATTTGTGTCAGAACGTAAATGAGTCGAATAATAATGAATCTTTGGAAATTCGGTAAAATACGAGAAAACTTTCCTTTTCTCGTCCGCGCCCTCCAATATTCAATATTCTCATCTTGACAATAAATTACAAATATTGCCTCTTCACATTGGATGGCGTTTCACGTGCGATTAATTTCTACATATACAAATACAAAAGGTAATTCCTACCTGTCTGTTACCTCAGGACTCGAGAACGGTTTTGTCGATTGTAATACATAATATGTTACGCCTGTTGGAAAAAATTGTACGTGCAGCACGTAAAATTCAATATGATGGGTAAAGAATATTTCGATACAAAGCATGAAAAGCTTTTAAAGATTTAATAATTCTATACAAATATGTCAGCATGGCATAATAAGGTATAATATTTGTGTACACGCGAACAATTTCGAAAGTATTTCAAAATAGTTCAAATTCTTTTGGTTATGCTCTGTTCAGGTCTGTAATCATCATAAAAGAGTAGAATTTGACAAACAGAACTAAGATATTTTTTCATTCCATTCCATTTGTCCATTCCAATCGTCTGTTGCAGTGACGGGACATCTATCCTGAGCTAATTTAATTAAATTCCACTGTCCTTCGTTTTTAATTTCTTGTGATGGAATTGTTGCGGTTATGGGTGGGGAGTGGGGAGGGATCATCACCCGTCAACACGCTACTGCTATTTCAGTTTAATATTTCAGCATTTAATAATTGTTCAAAAATTTAATCAATTTACACGATAATAACGTTGGCGTATATTCAAGTAAATCAAATATCGCTCCAAGGTAGTTGATGGTGATCGGTCCGGAACCGACTCGTTAGGAAAATTCAGGAATTCAAAATATATCACTTTATATTATTATTTACCCACCAGAAGCACAGTCGGGTGAATGTTTGTAAACGAAATTTAGACCTAACAGCTCGCCTGTTTATAGTTAGTTTAATGAGATAGCTATAGTGAGGCTTATCTTTGAGTTAATTGTAGTAAGGCCTAACTTTGTGCTGCCTGTAGTCAGGTTTATATTTAACTAAGTTGTAATGAATTTAACTCTTTATCAAATCATAAATATTAGGCCTAGGCTAAAACGTAGAATATAAATTAATACTGTACTGTGTTCCGAAAAAAACTGCAACTTCACCATAATAATGTGTTCTCTTTAAAAATTAAAACTTAGAAACCAAACCAACTCAAAACATAGAATATCATGAATTGCACATATCTGAGATTATTTCCAATTAAAATGACTAAAGTTTTTTTGTTTTGGTGGAATTAAATTAATCCTTATTTCTCATCGAATTATACAATTTCAATATTCGACCTACAACACCAAAATATCATTTATGCACCTATTTTTTATTACAACATTGTAATTTGGCTAATATAATATATAACACAATATGATTATTTTTAATGGCTATTTAAAAGCCATTTGTAATAAATTGCTTACTTGAAATCTTTTATGTCTAAAAATACCCTGTGAAAAGAACATTTCTCGGAGCTCGGTTAAATTAGATATAAGATTTTCTTTCAAATTAATCGATGACTACACAAAACCACAGCATTATCCGCTGTCATCCCAGAAAATGGACCATGTCATTAAGTCTGCTTCGGTGATTTTTCTTTCAGCGTTTTATTTAAGGTCCCAAATCAATCAGTGTCAACTATTATCAAGGATTTACTGCGAATCAGCCGTAATTCAATGCCCTTAAATTTGTATACATTCATTGAATTATTTCATGTTTTTTTTCCCCGTTTTGTGTATAATTTTGTTTACTGTCTTTCGGGATAATACTAATGGAACTAGTTTTGAGATTAGTAGAGTTAAATTTTGTTATTATATCTTGTTAAAGAATTTCGAGGAGATTTTATTTATTATTTTAGTTTTCTAGTTTCTTATTAGGCATTCTTGTAACATGCAAAGCTTTGGCAATAAATAATTAACTGTTTCAAGTAATATCTAAAGGAAATTAAACTCAGATGAAATAAAATGAGTTAGTACTATTTACTCGCAAAACTTTAGTTTGCTTTCATTTAATATTATTTACGCTGCTTGATATTTTATTTTGTCGGGATTTAGTATTTTCTTTGATGTCTGAGATTGACTATTGAATTTCTCTTTCCTTTCATTCGAGCGATTGAAAAATAAACATTATTTTAATATTGGTACTATCAAGTTTTCAGTTAATTGTTACGATATAAACAAACATAATCAAAATCTTTTGAACTAAATAAACCACTGAAAAAGTATTTTAGTATATATAAAATACATGTATAGGCCGTGTAAAGCGAGTTTTTTGTATACAGAGCTTTACAGAAGTATTTAAGGGGTATGATATATATATTAACTATTAAATTTTAATTGGATTTAATTTCCATTATTTATGTTTTATAATGTATATTGAATAATAATAATAATTTAATAAAATTATCAAGAATATTATTAAATGTCACATATTTTATCTTGCCTAATTTTCATCTCGAAAACGATAAATATGAAAATTTGAAATTGATAAATCTCAGGGCTATTCCTCGCTGTAAATCTTTTAGGACAACTGCTTTTAAGATGTTTATACGACGTACCAGTTTAAAAACAAAGGTATGCATGATTCTTACGCGTCGTGGAAGTTTTAAAACAATGCTACATAAGTATGTTTTGTTTAACGATTCTTGATCTTTCGCACACAATTCATCCATTGCGAGTAGTTCTTATTTTCTCGCGTATTTAAATAAAAATCACGTCCACGTCCAATGTTGACCGCGTTCTTCCAGTTTTTGAATGGCAACTCGACGGTCGGTCCTACACGCCGAGGGTGACCCCCCACTCCCTACTTGACCGTTCTCTCGGGGCTCAGGGTGTATCTAACAACATAGCGCACACAACACGAGCGAAACTTGATGAATTTCATACATCGCGATGGATTATTAGTTGTGACATTTTAATGTAACGAGATCGTGACGTTGCTAATCGTGGGCAGGACGTCTGGCATCGTTCGAGTTAGTCGCATTGACGCAGCTCAGTGGATCAGCTTAGTTTTAGTGACACGTTTACCGAATGATTCGAGTCCTGGTGGGAGCCAAAAATTTTCATTTAAAAAATGTGCTTTGCTTTTATTTAATATAATAATTGTTATTTATTCAATTAAAATATATAAAGTGATGTAACTTGCAACGCAAACATTTACTGCCTTAATTCTGAAAATTTCCAATGTTTTAACGGAATATTGTACAAATAGTTAATAATCGAGACGGATGTAACGTGCCTCATGCCTCGTGCCTCATGTCCAAGGTTTGTTGTACTTATTTAGAGTATTTGTGAACCTATTTTCAAAATTTGGCGCCGTTCCTTGCGACAAATTTTCGAAACGTAAGGAACGGCAAAATAAATACAATTCTATCAATAAAAATCAAAATACATAATGAGGAAACCCATATAAGTTTCACTTAGAAGATGCGTGTTTGGTACACAAGATTTATATAAACAATAAAAATATTTATATATAAATATTTATTTATGTGCACACCAATAAAAAAAACTGTAATTTTTAACTTTATTTTTGTCATTTACGACAACTTCAATTTTCTTATTCTATTATCTGTGTACAATATTTTTGGAAATATTTTTGTTTCTTTTTCGCTGTTATATAATCGTTACACACAATAGTCTCATTCCCACCTCTTATATTCCAGTTTCTTTAAAATCGTCAACGATAAAATTTCATTTTATTTATTTTTTATTTTCCTTTACAAAAAGAACGCGATAAAATTTGAATACGCGTATTTACTTTATCCAAGTTTGATTTCGAATCGCCCGCTTTCCCTCCGTCCCACCGACTAAATGGCCACCGAACGGCTATCAACTTCGTGTCCGATTGAAATGATCGGGCAACCCCGACTAAACAAGTGGTCACGCCTCAATCTTTAATATAAAATCCTTTTTCTCTTTAACTCATGAAATGGTGCTTGAAGCAGTCGCCAAGGCCGGTTCTTGAAGTTTATTGTTTTTACTATTAAAAGTGTTTGTATAAACTGATGGGATCCGTTTTTATAAGCGGCCCTTATTGAATAAGCAATATCCGGCCGAGTGACGGAGAAGGGGTCCAGCGGCGGTCCCCGCCGAGAAAAGGGGGTAAAAGCCCTTTCGTATTACGACAACATATTGATATTACGCTTCAATCAAGTATTTTCCGAGCCCAGACTGCTATAACGTTAGTGGTTCTGTTAGTTTTATCGGAATAACATTTTTCTTCTTATTTACTGAACCAATGGCGACTTCCTTAACTGTGCGCTGGACCACCGATAGCTGCTTAAAAACAGAATCATATTTGAAGCGCGTCACGTAAGGTTTTTATATAATATTGGGATTGAGAAGGTATTATTTTTGTACATGTATTTATTTATGTAGGTTGTAAGGATTCGAATAAATAATCTTACTAAAAGTGGTTCAAGCCGCGTCCCAAACCCATAAAGTTGGTCATATTTTTAATAGTAATCTACAAGAAAAATAATAAGAGAATTGATGTGATTTCCGTGAATGCATCGCATCTTGTCAAATATGATATCTAAACCGGTGTAATTTACAAATTAATACTCTACTAGTATATATTCTACAAAACATATTATAATAATTATCATCATTAAGTAGTATCTTCAGAAATATCTTTATTGATAGGATACGTGAGTGGTGGATTTTACTTCTCAAATTAGAGTAACTCTTTTAATTGATTAGTGATAAAAAAATGTATGTCTTTTAGAACATTAATGAACCACCTATAGACGAGCTGTTAGAATGGAAATTTAAATATTTCTTCATCATATATTAGTTTAATTATAAAAGAATCATCAGTATGATAAATAACTCCTAGTAATTCAATGTATTTTGATTGAAATGTCACGCCAAGATGAGCTTGTTAATTAAATTCCGGATGGACTCAGGACACCCTGTGTTCTCCATTTCACCTTCTCGGGAAAAGTTAGTGGAACTCTGTACCTGGAGTATGTAATTTAGAGTAAAACAAGAAGACAATCAGAAAACTTTTTTCAAATCCACCTGTTTCTCGTTCTTCGTTGAGATTTTTTATCACTAAAATGACGCCTCTTCTGCTCGGGTAAATCGGGGATTCGATTGCGGTGCGGGAATTCGTGTCTTTCCGTTTACTCGACCTTCGGCGTTCCAAGCTCTCAGGGAAAATAACATCCCGAGGGAATTGCTGAGGTACCCCACGAATTTATCCAATTTTCATTGTTTTACCTAATTTATATCATTTTGTTTGGCGTTTTATATAGGTTCTTCGCCTTTATCCCATTTCCTCTTATTAATGAATTGATGCCTCTGTATTGTAATGTCTGTATTATTTTTAGCCCACAGATTAACGATGCCTCGGTATCGGCACCTCGACAGACAGCAGTTGTCTTGCGCGCAATTGTCGGGACACCTCGGTATCGGTTAGGTGCCTACTGCATTACCATTTTAATTAACTGTATTTTCTTATTATAAAGCCGCAAGGGCACTCCAAGCGTTTGTTTTTTCCATTACTCTCTGGGTCGTTTAAACGTTCTCTTCGTGATAATAAATGTGGTCAAATGAATATAAAATCTATTAACAAGGTTTTATATTTGGCACTATTGTATATCTAATGTAAGCAAAAATTAAATGTGTAAATGTACTTATATATGTATATATATTTTTAAATCTAGCTATCCCTAATGGCATCATATTGTCAACCCATGCATGTAATGTACGGGTTGTTTTATCAATCCTTAAAACAGATATAAAAATTTATGATTTTTAAAATATTTTATTTAGAATTTAAATTCGCTTCTGTTATGGTTGATTTAGTAACAGAGTATATAAAAAAATATTGTAAATCAGAAAGAATTGATTGTTAACTGTTTTAATGAAATTTTAAGTAATGCTGTAAAAATTATTTTGACTTATTTTATATATAACCTTTAGATTATTTTATTTTCCATGTGTAGGTGCATCTATTAAGATAACAATATTCATTTTCATTATTAGATTTCATGTGCACCACAGAGACTTGATCTAAAGATTTCAATTAAATTTAGCTCTTACACATTCTGAAAAGGTTAACGTTCATTCATTAAGTTATTTTATTTTCTCGCCCTCTCAATGCCAATGCAAGGCTTATGCACCCATCTTGGTCTTTTGCTGCCACCTGTACGTGCCTCGCTGCTGATCTAAGCTTTTCTCATGTGGGCTCTGTACATTTTCCAGGTCCGCGCACGACTCGTGGGCGTCTCTGGAAGCGATTCTAAGAATAAACGCTCTGCCTGAGTGTTCGGACTTATACTTCGTATCCTAAATTTAGCCGGCGAATGTGAATCTTCTGAAGCCCCTATAAATAGAAAAGGTTTATTTATATGGATTTCGGAATATTCACATTATTTTATTTATTTATGTTTTCCTGCGCAGGATATATATATATATGTATATCGCCGATTGCTTTTCTGTTAGTGCATTTTGTATTGCTCTCCCTGGAATTCACTTAAAGACATTCTTAAAAAATTCAAACAAAACATTCGTGTCATATTTGACAGTGACATAGATATGGAAAGAAACCATAGAGTGCAATACGATATAACCATGAGACATAGATGAGATGACAGGATGCTTTTCTTATCTATGACAGGAGTCTCACAGACCTAGCCATTTACGCAAGTACTTTACAGTCTACCGAAGCAAATGACACTAACGATGTCGCCACATCCAGAAAGTTATAGATTTAGACGGGGAAGCGTAAGATTTCGGTTAGAATGTTTAATATATAATTTGAAAGTAATCGTAATATAGACATTTGCCTTGTCCGGTCAGCTTGATTTGATTTACTATTAAATAAAATCATATATTTGTTTCGAAAGCGAGTGTCGTGCGAGTGGCAGTGACAGTAATAGTGACAGTGACAGTGTTGACAGCAGATCGGCAAGATAGGGAGGGTAATCAGAGGACAGACCCATGTAGAACTATACAAACTTCTGTGTTAGTTGAGACACAACAGTTTTTTGGTGAAACGTGATAGGTTAGGTATGCACAATTCTTTATTATTCGATCCGCAATTGGTATCTATCATCCCGCTGTCGAATACAATCAAACAGACCGGCATTTTAATTCTTTCCAACACAATCTACAAATTCTCTCAATCTCGGTCCAACAGTTAGCCTTGTACGCATGTCCCCTGCCTCGTTGTAGACTCCTACCCGGCCTACCCGTCCTTGGGCCCTAAGCCGCTCAAACCCTAATAAATAGGTTAACGTCAAGTTGCGGGCGATATGTTGACGGGGAAAACTTACAATCTAAAGTATTTTTCAGACATTATTTATATATTTTTTTAAACTGAACCCCAACTATTGGATGTCAATTTTGATCTGGATATCTTTTCTTATACCGCACTCGCGTTTGTTAATTTGTCACTATTAACAATTTCGTATTGCAAATATGACTATAAGTAAGCCTACGCATTTTAGTCAATTACGTTTAGCACTAATTAATATTTTGGGTGAGTGGATCCCACGCCTGTGGAAATGTTATCCAATCGGATACATTTAGACAAATATGGATGGTAGGGTAGAAGAATGCAGTAAGGACCACATTAGACTGAAACTGAATATGTACAGTGAGCCTGAACAAGTAACGAGTGTAAGATGTATTGATGTGTTTCAAGGTAGGAAAATCCTAATCTTTCTACATACTATTTTGGAAATCCGGAACCAAAATCTGGCCGGTGTGTCATCTGTCTCAAACAAATTGGATATAATGACATTAAAACACGTATATTAAATTAATTGACATTTTGAAATAAGATATAGGTATTATATCGAAACTATAGAAAATTGGAAAAAATTAGAAGTCTGTATCTTAATATTATAATATAAAGAATATTCAATTTAAGGAAATTTTTCTCTTAAATTTAACAATTTTATTCCATGCCGTATAGCATTCTACTTCACCTACAATACTTTACTTCTTATTATTGTCTTCAATTTAATTAATTTTAGTCATTTTTACAATTAACAACAATTGTAAGTTTTGGAATAATTTTATCAAAAGCTTATCAATCTCAATTTTAAAATCTCCGTTCTAGCTATAAAATCAGTCACAAATTTTTTTATCTCAATTTCGTCAATTGGGCGGTGGTGGTTTTGCATCTGAATCCCCACACTTGCGGTTAACTAAAAAAAAAATCTTAATAATTCAATAAAAAGATAGTTTTATATTGAGACATCATCGGCTGCTACACATAGAATCTACCAGTTTCAGGTCAGACATCACTGTCTGCTACACATAGAATCCACCAGTTTCAGGCCAGACATCACTGTCTGCTACAGATAGAATCCGTCAGTTTCAGCCATCGCCGCTGCTACCTATTCAATTCTCATCTTGACAGACGTTCTCAAAAATTATTTCACGATGTTTTACATTGAAATTAAATGAACCCCTCCTAGAAAAAATTCGTTTCAGTTTATTCATCGACTCATCTGCTATGCGGACCGAATGGAATCCATTATCCTCGAAATGTACAGTTACAATTATTCCAAGATGCGAGGGAATAATATTATCGCCCTTACAAAATTGTTCGGCACGGTCGCCAGCACCCAGTAGACCCTCGATAATCTAATTAAGGGCCGCAGAAGTTAGTGAGTACGTCTCAAATGCCCTTTTGATATCCTAACAAATACGCGACATCTGTACGGGGAGATGGACAACTTACTCTCACCCCACCCCTCACTCAGAGTGGTTGGGTAATTATATAATCAATCTTCTTAGATAATCTAAAAACTCGACAACACAGATGCACTCTTAAATATATTCTTTATGTCACAACTCAAAATAAAATCTACGGTACTCGGTTGCTATACGCGTTTAACAGTGAAATACTTGTTACTTTGTACAGACAGGTTCACGTTATTGCACGATACGTGTTTTTATCTTTTTCTTTCTTTTTAAACTTGCTACTTTATTTTTATAACAGATTTTTATTTTTTTCGTTTCAGTACCTACTCGAATATCTTTATAGGATTATCTAAATACAAAGATCTGCAGAAACCTATTGAGTCTGTTTAATTAAAAAATATATAATTTATATCAAACCACTATAATTTATTTCAGTGTGTTTTATGTGTACAGTTCACTAGAAATAAGGAATTAAATTTTATTTTTGATATTTTAAAATTAAATTAGTTATAAAACGGTGCGCGCGGTAACGAGACGTGAAAGGACATATTTTGTTGTGGCTTTTCAAACATGTGATTTTATAAAAAGTACTGTTTTACTGTACAGGTTATGTAGATTATAATGCGAATTATTTTTTGGATGGGAAGCGCAAGCCAATAAGCACACATCAAAATGTTATACATACATTTACAAAAGGATAAATATCCGATTCGAGTTGCTACTCTTGTACTTGTCTCTTGGCTGACGACTGGTATTTGTATCGACCTGCTGAATAAAATGTGCCGTGAATGGAGGCCTGCGTACTCAAATGATTTTCGATTCATTTACGTTTCTTTCAAACTAATAGCTACAATAATCCACGCTTTGATATTTATTTTATAAAGCTTTCTCGTTTTTAATCGTCCACGGTACGGCCCAAGTCCAGAGATATAAGTAAATGTTTTGCTTAAATTTAAAGCGTTATTTTTCCATAATCTCTTTGATGTTTCCAATAACAGAGACGCCTCAGCTCCTGGCCGTGTTCTGCGGGCGGCCTCCTCTACACTCCCTCCGCACCCCCTCCGCACAAAGTTTGCGCGGGAGGATTTAGGCGTTTTCTTCAAAGGCAGGGCAGGGTGTACTTTGAATAAAATTAAAGGCAGGCTCAGCACCGCGTTTCGCGGGGGTGTCTAACGCTGCCCGTGGAGTACCTCCGACAAACTCCACTAAAATTGTATAATTTCATACATCGTACACGGTGTGCGTAATCTAGATGTGCGGTTCGCTAATCGCATTTAAAGTAAAGCAAATAATTGTATTATTAAGGAGAACACATTCTTATTGTGAAGTTGTAATTATTCAGAACGTAGCTCTGTGATATTTTAAATACTAATTAAATAAGATAAACATATAAAATCAATTTTATCGAAAAATATTGTTGTCGCTGCCAGGTTTCAAACCTGGATCTCTTTCCAATCCGGGGAAGGTGCATTATCCAACTATGCTACAGCAGACAGTACTTTAGACGACAAATTTATATGGCTTTCAAATAATGGAACGATAGATGTATTAATTTGAAAAGCGTAACATATGGGTTCGAAAATTTGTTGTCAAAAGTACTATCTGCTGTAGAATAGTTGGATAATGCACCTTCCCCGGATTGGATAGAGATCCAGGTTCGAATCCCTGTAGCGACAACAATATTTTTCGATAAAATTGATTATATATATCTTTCTAATTAATTAATTTAATTAATATTTAAAATAAATGTATGTTGGCATTTTAAGATTTATTTTTACGCATTGGTTATTTTACGTATAACATTATGTAATACTATAGCAAGTCTAATTAATATCACCTGATATTTTTTGCCTGCAAAAATATACCAAACATATCAATACGATTTATGTTTATAATCAAAAAAGTCTCTTTCTTTGTCCTTCTTTGTTTCTACTCCGCCAGTCTCTCTCTCTATCTGTTTACAGTTGAATCTCGGGTTACGAACTTGATTCGTTCCGTAAGACTGTTCGTAAATCTAAACAATTATTGTCATAAAAATCAATGTACAATGGATTAATCAGAACCCCCGCAAATGGTCCTTTATTATCTACTTCATGCTTGAAATTTTATACAAAACAATGAAAGTTCATAGTCTTAATTAAAAATTAATTAAAAGTAATAAAGCAAGAAAAATAAACGTATAATTTTTATTTCAAGTTATCTTACAAAGGATAAAACAATTTTAGTAAATTTTGATAAATACGTATGGTGTAATAAAAAATACGTATGGTGTGATGTATTTATGGTTAACGAATGCTTGTGAAATGTTGGTACGAATGAGTGCATTTAACCCTTCCCAAACCGTGCAGTAACACAGGTCTACCGCTCTAATTAAACCTGTAATATTTCGGTAAATACACGCAACAGGCAATTCATATTTTTAATTCTTAGAAATAACTAGTGAAAAATCAATTATACATGGCGAATCCTTAAAAAATAACTGTTTTTTTATTCAATCCTTTGTAAGATTATAATAATACGATGACAAAAATACCATTTATGGCGCGGTAGAAAGAAATCACATATTAATTTCACAGTGAAAAGAATAACAAACATACGAATTTAATGGTGTCTCTTTCTCACTAATTAAAGAAAGATAGAAAAAAGGTTGTATTATACATTGCAATCTCCTATACAGAATGAATGCTCCGAATTATAATATTATATATTTAATCCTCAATATTTATAGTAAATTTATGACACTGATAATTTTTTCAGAAGTGTTTTTTTACATTTTAGAACTCTTCATTTTTTACGGTAACGCGAATTGACAGCATGGCTGCGTACGAGTATTTTATATCGCGGTATGGTAAAGGTTAAGGGTTACGCCGCGGGCGCGAGCCTCTGCTCCGAACCGCGATACAGTTAACATCTATCATCGTCTGGGATTATATTGTATAGAAGCATCTGGAATAAATACCTTTGTCACCACTAGATTGGGTATTATTCCGAAGACATCATCCCGCATTTGAGACACATCATCATCAGTAAGTAAAAGATATTACAAGTGACAAAGGATATTCCATACAAAAACAATAAAAGATGCACTCGAGTGGCAGTTCGATAAATAGTACGCACTAGAACAGCAATCCGCTCTCGAGTGCCTGTTCGTAGACCGAGATTCGGTTCACAAATCGAGACATTCGTTCGTAACCAGAGTCCACTGTATATCAGAACTTCACCGAAAAATGAAAGCAGTCATGTCTTTACAGAGATAAATAGAGATGTCGTTCGAAAACACCAAGGAAGTCGGAAAATGCCAATGAGTATTTTAGTGTGGACTTGCCATTGGTCGTGATTTACAACGCCACACATTTATTCATGATTCCATACTTAAGTAATCATAAATAGATAATTATTTTCATCAGTGAGTAACAATACAATGACTTAAATGGACGTGATTGTAACCAACACTTCGGCTATCTCGGGCTTGTGGTGTGTGAGTGCGACCGTGAATTTGCGAACACCCGATACTGTGTACTCTCTAGAAACAGTTTCCTAATGAAACGTTTGTACGACATATGCGAGGCTCCCGGCTCCCGGCTCCCGTTACCGTATCATCACTCCAACACTATTCGACCACTCGTCACATTCCCGATCTTTCGATTCATTTTATGCTTTTCTGGAATAACGAAACATTTTTAGACTGCTTATTGCTTTCGAATTTTATTACTAATTTTTATTACAATTTTGTTGTGTTTTACAGATACGATGATCGGTTGCCGTATTGTACTTGTAGTTACGATGATTTTAATGACGTTATTGTTTGGCCTAGTGATCGAGAGTTTCAGTATCATTTCGGGAGACAAATGTGTTAGTTTATTTTTCCACAGTACAATCACTTTTTAATTTGACATGCATTCCGTAGACACATTTCTATTTTAAAAAAAAAAAAATTCGGTTGTTGAACAGTTTAGAAATTGTATCCAATGGTTGGGAGTTGGATTATATCAAATAAATACTAGAAATTATACTCGACTGTGGAGAATAATAATTTATTTTTTTACTATCGGCCTTTAAACGATTCACATTTTTATTCCATTAACTAATTCTAATATTCCAGTTTATGTACGATATAGTGAAGAACGAAAAAATTATCAGCAGATGTAGATGTAGATATGTTTGTAGCAAAGTTATAGCAGAATAGGGCAACTGTATAGCATTATTATGGTAGGTCAACCGACTGACGAATATAAACTTATCTTACATTCCTGCGATTGTGATTTTGTAACAAAGCCTATTTGTCAATGTAACTGTAAAACCAATATACAAAGAACAACCGAGTACAAATATTTAGGATTAGTCCTAGATAATAATTTAAACTTCAAATAACACATAACCCTTTTAAATAATAAATTACGTAAATTTTTATTCTACTTTTATATCCTTAGACAATATTGTATTTCACAAACTCTTAAAATGATACACCATGCTTTGGTTGAATCAATATTACAATACGGAATACTAGGTTAGGGAGGAACTTGTCTTATACATCTCAAACCAATAATTACAACTCAAAAGATAATAATAAAAATAATTTTAAAAAAGGCTAGAGATTACCCAACCAAACAAATTTTTAAAGATTTTCTTGTATTAAATTTATCTTCTTTATATATGAAAACTGTGTTATTTCATTTTTTTAAAGAGGATAAAATAAAAATTTTCCATAACTATCAGACTTGGAGCAAAACTAATGGACATGTTATTTGTAAAATGTCAAAATTGGACAGAGACATGCATCATACATTGCTCCTAGACTGTAAAATCAATGAAATTAGCAGCAATTGCCACATGTATATTTTATTAGTTGTAAACCCTTTCTTACATCTAGTAGATCTTGATCTCTTGTTTTAAAAATATTATTAAATAAATAAATATTTATAAGGGATCGCTAAAATGGTTTGGGCATATTAAATTTATAAGTGAGGATGATGAATTAAATATTTGAGGGGATGTTGAAAGTGATGTCCGCAAAGGGGCTGATGACAAAATTGCCAGGACAGAAGAGTGCGTCGTTATATCCTCTCTGTCTATATTTATGGTGAAAGAGCGCGATAATAAGTCTGTTAGTTAATTCCATTGTTATGTGTTTTGGCTTGAATTTACGTTAATTTAATCAAGCCGTTATCAGCGGGGGCAGGCAGAGAGTACGTCTTGACACAACTCTCGTCCCATTCATATTCATACATCTTCTCACACTCGCTCGTTGATTGTTGAGGCTTCTAACAATCGTGCCTTCCTACAAGTCTTCGCGCACATCAACACTCCTTATACATGTATCTATCTTACCATTCCTCCTCCTATATTACTTATATATTTACTACGCTCGATTAGCTAAACTTTAACTTAAATGTATTTGCCACAAGAGATCTTACATAAACTATATTCAGTCAAAAAAATAAGAAAAAACACTTTGTTTAATCCACTATTTATTGATAAATCAACATGTTTCGATATCTTCTTCAGGAAACAATGTATACTAAAATTTAAAATGCAAGCATAGATAAAAACTAAAATATAAAAGTATGAGTGGTGGATAACTAATTAGGAACTACTATGACAACTAATTTAAAAGGTGGCTATTTGCAAAAATAATTTGGTTATTTATAATATATAATTTGTTATTAACACTTTTTCTTATTTCTAAAATTTCTAATCCCTTGTTAATGTCAAAAGAATGGTTTGTTTCCAAAAGATGATTGAAGATACCATAGGTATTTCAAAACACGTTGTTTTATCAATAAATAGTGGTTTAAACAAAGTGTTTTTTCTTATTATTTATATAATATGTTGCCACAAAGTAATTTTGCTAATATTGAACAAGTATATTCTGTCTATTTTCTTTCCTCTTCTACAAGCTTCACTTCCATGCATCAGTGTTGGTAGTGATCTTGGTTGATAAATTACTGCATTCAAAGAGTTATTCACTTTATACCATGATGTCACCCTCGATGTCTTTCTCTTCTTTTCCGTTCCCATAAAAATCCGTACTTCACAAATACACAAGTCATCTACATCCCTACTTTCCTTCTCGAGTACCGAAACTTTTGATTTGCTAATATTCATCTTAAGGTCACTTCCTCGCATACATCGTTCGTCCTACTTGCTAGACTTTTAAAAGATTGTTCAATATTCGCCATTAATACTGTATCAACTGTATACAATAAACGGCACACAATCAAATCACCAATTTTCGCTAATTTCATAATTCGTTCAAATTTATTTTTCATTAATAAAAATATTTTTATGATTCCTTGATATATTTGTGTGATCTCATAATACCTCAGTTAATAATTAATCTACTATATTACATTTACCAAGCCACAAATTAAAGTATCGAAAACATGACCATTTTTATTGATTTCTGTGATTTTAACAATAAATACAATATCTGGATAAACCTATATCTATACTTTTAAAATTAGCAATATTAACTTTGTGGTTAAAATTCATATTTTTATTTATTATCTTTGTTAAAAAAATATATTTTTTTTAAATAGTTTTTTTAAAAATAGATTCTGGTAAAAAAACAATAATATATGTTTTAGTTAGTTATGACATCCTGAAGAAAAAAATGGTATTTTTCGAAACCGGTAGATGTATTTAAACTCAATTAAGTGGTTAATAAAACAAAGATAATAATTAAAAATATAAACCTATATCTAATTCATTTCATTTTTTTATTTTTATAAACAAACAGTATAATAATAATAATAACTGATAATAACATGATGTATAAAAATAATACCAGTGAAGTTTCTTCTACATAATAAACTAAAGAATAATACATTTAAACAAACTAATTAACAAAATAGTGTTTTTATACTGAACATATAAAGTGGAAAGGGTAAGATGGGGTGGGAAATGAGATGCAATATATATTTTTAATTCGTATATATATTTTAACGATATGTTATGGTACATACCGATCACGGGATATTATTTTGAGTTGACATTTTGCATATTGCAACATTGCACCGCGGGAAGGAATTTCTCTATGGTATTTTCCATTGACGGCTCGAGAGCGTGTGAAATAAGCTGCTCGTGAAATTAGTATCAAAAAAATGTGACTTCATGTTTAAACAAGGAAGGATGAGAATAATATAAAATATTAGGCATCTGTGTTACCCTGTACCATGTTAGTCTAGAGTTTTTGTTATTTCCTTTGTGTATTTGCAGAATGTAAACATCCCTTCCTGTCACGACGTCAGTAAGGCGTAATTTGGATGACAATACTAATTTAATCGTGAAAGATTACTCACGAGCTAAGCGTGATGGGAACACGCTTAGGTTCCATCTGCTCAATCTATTCTATAACATGAGGACACAAGGGTTCTGCGCTACTTCAGTAACCATGCCAGTATGCAGATTACCCAGCCTTGATTACGTTTGAGATGCAAGGAGACACCAAGTATAATTTGGGGTAATTCGGAACATCAAACACTGAACTCAAATTGTGGATTGCTTCTGTAAAAATTCTTGTGTCTAAATTGTTGTGAAGGAGATTTTTAGTTGTAAAATTTTGGAGAGGTTGTAAATAATATTGTTTATTCTCACATTCTCACGTCTGATTTTAATGCTTGTTGCTAATTTTGTTGTAGACGATTTATTGAAAATCTATATTGTTGAAGACGATTTGTTAAAATTCTTTTATTGAAATCACACTGAAGTGATATTATTTTTACTGCTATATTACCTTGTAGACTCTAATATTTTCTTATCCTATCATACTCAAACTTTGTATGCAAAGCTAGTTAATTATCATATTGTAAATTCCAAACTTATTCTATTATTTTTTTCCTTGAGAATGATTACTGATGTGGATGGTGGACAGTATGGCGAATTATGTGCATTAGGACCACGTATCTCATGCTTTCCTTTGGGCGAAACGGAGGACGAAACACGTCAATATATATATATATATATATATATATATACACACGCATACATGCATGTTTATACAATTTATGTTAATAGTTATTAAAAAGTTGGCGTAGTTTAATTTTAAAGGGAAGCAATTTATCGTTGAAAATGTCTAAGTTATTAGAAGAATTTACGATATTATATTTTGACGTAGAGCGGGTCACAAAACTATTTTTTATGTAATTAGTTCTGCCAAAATAGATTATTTGATCGTGATGGGTGTGTGGGATAGTTTAAAGTTATTTGTTCTAATAAATAGGGTAGTCAACTAAGTTATTTAAAATTTTATAGAGGTAACATAAATCTTGTAACACTCACTTTCTGAATAAGATTTGATGTCTAAGCATATGGGCTCGTGAATTTAATATATTGAAAATTTATAAATACTAATTAAATGTATTAATTAGAAAGATATACATATAAAATCAATTTTATCGAAAAATATTGTTGTTGCTACCGGGATTCGAACCTAGTACCTAAATACGGGCTCAGTCGTATCAATATATACTTGATCACGATAGTCAAGTCAAATATCCCTATTATTATAGATTATGAATCTCGCGTAACCTAATCTGCGACGTTATGTCGCGTTTCGCAGTAGCGAGACATCGTAAACATGAGCAGTCCAAACGTTGAAAGCGTACCTAAAACAACATTGCTTAGCGTACTTGGGACTGTTTTCGTTTTCAATCTGCCTCGCTAGCTCGAAACCCATAATAAGATTGTCGGTCTAAATAACAAAAATATATATTTTAAATCGGTTGAGTTATAATAAAAATTTAAAACTGAGTAAAAACACCGCAGCTTCTTGATTATGGTGCGATGAGTCTCGTGTCGCATGTGTGTGCGTGTCCCATGTATTAATTGTCAAGCTAATAAGCATGGCTTTGTTTAGCCCCTCTAAAGCCGAACATGTGACCATGTTTAATGACCGCTACATGTGAACTTCACGTTTTCGGTTCGATAATGAAAACTTATTCGGAATACGTATAACGACAATCTATTTTCAATTAGCGGAATAATAAATAAAATAATTTATAAAAAAAAATTACGGTATTATATTATAATACGTGTTTTCGTTAGGCTCTGTAGCCGTCAGATGGTCGGAGGCCCGGGTGGGCCATCCACTGTGGGATGCAATCGCCCATACTAATGACAGAGGCGCGTCCGTTTGTTCAAATGTTTGCACTTTTGTTAGACCGGCCGTGACGTCACGAGCCTCGAGCGAGTGACCCCGCGGTCAGTTATCGTTATCGGCCCGCGGGGAGCGCGCGCGCCCGCCCCGACATGACCTAAAATAAATTCACCTACTGAAAAGGCTCACATCGTTTGCGTAACCATCATTAAACATCACAAACATAAATATACCTTTCGATATAGTGCTCGAGCGCTGTACTCGCGGATCGACCGCGTCCGAACGACTTTTCTGCGGTATTATCATATCCTCAGATAATCGAACAGTCTATTGAGAAACTCGGCACTCAGTAGGAAGTTGCGACTCTGCCTGGTGCACCCGCGATGGTGTAACGCATTCGATCTCCCTCCATATCCAAAGCGGTCGCTTTTCGTTAATAAGTCGAACATGTTTCCACGATGAACGTTGCGTTCTTCCTGCGATACTGGCTGACTTATATGCGTGTTCGCGCACGAGGACCCGACTCGGCAACGTCGCCGACTGGGTAATATTTATATTCATTAAGAGTAAAAGTAAATCATTTACTTCCTTATAACGACGAATATATCATTTCTACCATATGATGGTAGTCAGGGCACGAGAGTTCTCGATTTGCTAATTCGTCCTTCGCCTAAATCAAAACAATCACTCAAAATATATATATCATCCTACATGTGCACGTAATAGAGACGCATCTTCGAGAACAGGTCGTGATACAGTGGACTAAAGCTAACCCTTTGGTTCTGGGGGCGAAGGTTCAGATCATACCGGCTGCGAATTTTATTTTCGTTTTATATAGCCAAGATGCAAACTGATAATTTAAATAATCGCCGACAGGGCGGTGAGACCCGGAATATAATCGGTCGCTGGAACGGTAAATTATGTTATTATTTAAATTGTTGGGTATCGGTTTGAAGATAGGTTTTACGGAAACATTGCTAATGACTAACAAAAGTATTCTGCGAAGTTGTCGCTTTCTGCTAATGTATTGTATCGGTACACTTGCGCTAGATGCGGTTCATGTCGTGATTGCGACGGCCACGGTGTGTACGGCAAACATGACGGTGCGCCAGCAGACAGCAGCCAGCAGCCAGCAGACAGCAGCCAGCAGCCAGGAGACGACTGGTCGGAGATCGCTGCGCAGTGAAGCGGGTATGGACAGTGTAAACAGTGGCGCGGGGCGGGTATGGAGGTCATGATCATACAGCCCCAATCGGCAATAATTATCGTCACTTTCTTGCGCCGCGATTCGAAACTAAACATGAAATGCGTTGTTTATTTATATTGTATTAGTTATCACTACGAGCGTTCCATTTAAATTCATCAGAATTGTAATATGTCATTTATTTACTGGATTATACCTGTCAAGTACACAAAAGAAGATTTAAGCAATGACAATTATGTACAAGAAATAAATAAGGACATAAACATTGTCAAATAAATTGAATAACAAAGCTAACGTCATGGATAACAGAGCAGTGTGGTACTGCTGACGGTGTGCAGCGTTAAGTGTCGCCCTCTGTTAATTGTTGTTAACAGTGGAATGTTTACGGCCTCGATCACTTCCGTCGCCGAGTTACGATAAAAGCTCGGCGGACTTTTGGTTCACGACAAAAGATTCAGCCGACTAAAGCTCCAGCGGCCATTAATCCACGCGGCATTAGATCTGACCGTATATTGCTATTTCTTTAAGAAATAGCTTTTTGGTTACGTTAGGTCCTAATCATACGAAATGTTAATAGTTAGACCAAATGACTCCGATTTTAGGTACATTTACAAAACACACTAAATTACAAGAATTTAGGATAATTGGGGATTTCATTTATTCGTAGTATTTCAACGTTCAGATACAAAAAAAATTATCGTAAATATTTGATGTATAGAAAAAATGACCACGACTATTCTGTCGAGTCGAATTTTCTATTTTGATATTTGGTTTGTGGCCGTCATGTCGTCGGATCAATGGTCGGCTGGAGTTTTTGGAGTCGGCCCAAAAGTCCGTGGAGCTTTTGTCACGGAACACTTCCGTTGAGAGAGATATAGTAAAGTATTGCCTGTTACCGGAGCCGACCTGAATCGAAGAATGTCAACATAAAGACGTGGGCAGATTAAAAAAGAAGAAAAAGTATGATTTGAATCTCTGTTGGAAAGTTTAGAAGGCGGCACTCCAGGCTTACCTTTGAAACACAACTTTTGCTACTTATAGTGTGTGTGTATTTTGGTGCATTTTGTTTTCAATACAGTTATGTTCCAATATTTTGAAGGTTATCCTTCCCATTCAAGTCTCCAAGATGAATAGATTTACACCTTTACACTTCTAGCGAGACGATGACCTTACAAGCATAAACAAGATTAAACCTGTACGTCGTTTTACTTGTATCTATATATTGACGGTTAGACACCATTACGCTTGATACGTTCACAACGATAGAGGATATAGCAGACCTATTTCATTACTTTATTTATCTTTTTTAACGTTGGGTTCAACGTATTTAATACGAGTTCTGTATGATAAGTACCCATGTTAGGTAAGAAAAAAGTTTTTTTTTTTCAACATAGTCCCCTCTTTCAGCTCGATATACTTAGTCTTTCCTTCTCCAAATAGTCGGTGAAGATGATGGCCATGACCTTTCCGACTGATGGAACCGTTTTCGCCTTCTTTGGAGCAGGTTCGCCAGGGGAAGTCACTGTTATGACTCCACTTTTATTTCTGGTATGCTGTAGTGCATCCATATTTCGTCAACAGTCAGCAGTCACGAAACGCCGCAGAAACTATCTGGATTGCGCTTAAACATCTTCGAACGGTGCGCATGAAGTTGTCATGCGATTCCGTTTTTGTTCCACTGGGGCAAATGCGGCACTCATCTCGCCGATAGCTTTCCCATGCCTGTCAGCAATATCTCCAATCTTCACCCGGCGGTCTACTAACACGATATCATAGATTTTGTTGATCATATCCTCCTGGACAGTCTGGGCGTTCTTCATCAACTTCAAACGAATGTTCATGTTCGGCCACGCTTGAACGGTATGCAACTCCACTTTGATTTCATCACACGTCTTCCCGTCCAAAAAAAGGAATAGAACCACTGACAAACAAACTGTTGCAAACAAACACAAACTTGCCCACTATCAAAACAAAACTACTCGATAAATCTGTCTGAAATGTTGACAGATGTCACAATGGTATACAGATTTTGCGTCAGTGACGCTAACAGTAGTTAAACGTTAAACAGCCTTCGTTCAAACAAAGATTTCTCAAAGATAGAAGCGTTTTATTAAACTCATTGACGTTGATTTCTAGGAATGTATTGAATACAAAAACGGGGGAGGGTAAGACTAAGACCCCACCCCGCGTATGGTGCGCACGACATCGCATGGAGTTGCCTTTTTGTTATAAAACAACCGAGAGACTAGGTTCCTAATCGTGTCACTAGAATCCATTCTGACATTAAAATTCTCACGGTATTTTAGTTGATTTGAAATAACACGCTGTTGAGTATAGTAAAAAAAACAATAATTTTCTGTAACTTTAAAAAAAATGTTATGAATATTTGTAACCCTCAATTGGGTCACCTTGTATTGATATTCCAGTCGGTAGATTATTTGCACGTGATATGACGCCACGTGCACTTTATATTATTTATATCGGCAACTCGCCATTAATTATTTTAACCAGCATGTATGTCTTGCACTGGGATGCACAAATAAATAAATAAAATCCAATTTCTTTATTTTGTGATTCTTTCTGATTCCTTTGAAAATTCTGTAGGTATCCAATATTCAAATCTTTTCAGATTGAGTCGATCAGTCACGTCTCCGGTTGTTTGTTCCCCTATCGCGGCTCGGAATTTGAATATAGAACAGGCTGAATCTGGAATATGGAACATGCACGGAATTCCTGACCCCTTCAGGATGCCTCCAGGTTTGTACTTTCACCCGACTCCGCCTCAGGAGCTCCCTCCTCCCAGATTCGAAAGCACCGAAGGAGGTATGCTCATATTGAGATACATGTCATCCCCAGATTGCATGAAAGACATTCCAATACTTCTGGGATCTTCAGTGTCAAACCCGCGTGACGCTTTCAAATGAAAATCACCAAACAATCTGTTAAAAACATCGAAAGAAGGAAGTATAATATTGCCCTAGTGATCGAAATACTCCTTAAAGAAGTGTATTCTTGGCGGAATACAAGTGTCTAGTTAAAATAAATTTCAGAAAAATATCTCGAGCAAAACATTTTACATTGATTTGAATTAACTCATCCTCAACAATAATGCTCCTGCTTTCACGTGTGCTAATGTAACACTCTCTGACTAAAATATTAGAAAATAAATATTTATTATTATTATTATTAAAAACAAAATAAACCCATTTCATAGCCTCGCAATCCGCTCCATTGGTTTAAAACAGGTGCACATGGTGTTCAACTCGTAATACTTTTACAATCAGTGTTATCTATACATTGTAGGGTACAAGACCTACGTCCTTCCCTTTCACCGGCTAGACAGTGTAGAACGTGAGATCCACGGGTTCTTTTACCTTGAGCACACATACCTACCTCATTTTTGTCACATTCTGTTTTCATCCTAAACTGGGAAAAATTAATAATAATACCTGAAGGTGATAAATAAAATATGTTAGTTTTTAGTAAAAATAAGACATCTAATCAAGAAAAAATATCAGATTACTAGAAATGAAACAAATCTTCATCTTGTCGGGTTGGGCGCGAGTTCGACGTCCTTCTTGTATGGGACACCAGACGTCTTGGCATCACATCACGTTTTGGCCCGCAACACCATCCAGGCCGACGCGATCAGATTCGTAGACGTTATTTGTTGTAGATCATCGTAATAAAATTTGTCGCCTTCGGTGAGGCGACTAACTTTAAGGTAAATCCAAAGTTATAATAGAAGTAAAAAAAAAACAGAGGTATGCACCAGTGGCAATAAACCAGAGATTAAATTCCAGAGGCAAAGCCCGGAGGTTAAGCCCAGAGGAAAACGTATTGTTTCCTATAAAGATCATTTACCATGCGATTAGATTAACATTAAATTATGCACTAGTGATTGAACAATAAAAAAATACTTACCCTCTAGGTAGAGTGAATCACATAAGGCTACATTTCAGTCTGACAGGTCTGGCGACGATATGAAAACAAACCATAGATTTCAACCGTTTTTATAAGCTCAGACACCGAATGTGATATCAACATGAGGGTAACTATTTATGAAATGTCATGACGTGCTTGACAAAATAAGTGACGGGGCAATTGTGTACGCGACCCCTATTTATAACGTCATAACATATATATTTTTAAATAAATAATAGATATCGCATAGAAACGAAGCTATTTTTTATTATATTTGAATGGAAAGATTGGAAGTATGGGTAATTACAGGGCTTACGACCCCGTCTTCGGCTGGCTTAAGTGATCACTTTATACAAATATAACGTTCACCATTCTCACCCATTTATCAATCTCCATATCTATCAATTTATGTGTTATATGTGGATACACTTCGAGTACGACTACACTATTTAATTCTTGGACATATAACGAATAAATATTTGTTAACTACCGGGATACGAACCTGGAACTTTATCTTGCTGGGAGATTGTATCACCATTACGCAATGATCCCAAATTTGTAGTTCACGGTGTATTTCATCCATGTGAAACCAACTTACTGAATATTTTGTGCCTTTCCTTTATTAAAAGAAGTATTGTCTAACAACCTTTTGAAGAGAAAGAACGTTGATGAACGAGTAAAACATTTTCTCTTACCAATGGCAACATCTACAATTAGTTTCATTCTGCTCTAGTTGAAACTGATCGGCATCAAATACACCAGTGATTACAGTTGAATTATTTTAAAAAGTGCTTTAGAAAAATTCAATTGTACTTTTTTAATATATGCGTGTTTCTATGGCAGGTGTCCGCTATGCTGGCTCTTAAATTAGTATCAGCGGTATTAGTGAAGTACCCGACCCGTATAACGTAGCCGTGAAGGTTTTAGTCCGTAATGTGCTTGTGTAAAATTAAAAAAGCAATTAAACTATTTTTTGATAACATTTATAAGGGTATCTACTCCGTAAAATTTCGCATTAGGCCACCAAATTTACTACCTGTTTATTGCTAGCAAACATTTCATCGCTATATTTATATAAAATTACAATACATTTGTTATTGTTACTGGCAAAGTATAAAAGTTTGGTAATGTATAAAATTACTAGGTATTGTATATTTTCTCTTGTATTTATGAACAATGATATGTGGGTTTTGCATTTCACATCTGTCTTTGTTATTTAGTTCTCGCAAGAGGCCACGATTATCTCATGATATGGGCCACGTACTTCTGTTTCGGTCTTCCCCTCCTTTCGGCGTGACGGTGAATTGGTTATTTAGTAAACACTCGCACAATTTCATATCCGTTAGGATAATTAGACTAGTCTTTTCTCAAGTTTTTGCCGTGAGTCAGTCGTCGTTTCGGGCCACGTTACAATTGGGTGAAAGATTAAGTAACCAAGTTGTGATTTATTCATCATTTCGTCGTTTCTTTCGTGACGGCCACTGAAATATTAGCTGGAAAGTCTATCAAGATTCATGTTAAGGCAGAATTAGCAAGAATTTTATCTTATTGCTAGTTTTGTGTAATTTGCCGGTGACTTATTCACCCCAGTAACAAAACTCTTATTATTTTGGTTTGCTGCTGAAATGCCGAGCGAGAAAACTTTAATAATAACACGTTTTAAATATATTTGACAGCCTCCCGCCCTCCACATTAATTAATATTAATACATTTCCATTCGCCCCTAAAGTGGATTAAATGAAATAGTTAATCCAACGCGTATCACAGTTTCCTCATCTCGGTGATGTCACGCTCGACGATGTGATGCGAGCGCAAAAGTAAGTTTATAATTATTTTGATAATTTCAACTCTTTCGCGTAATTGTTGATGTGTGATTCGTTACAATGAAGGGAGCCGTGAGATTAATCTCAGGTTGTATAATAATGTTTTCACTTTCAATACAGTTTATCTGAGATATTTTGATATGCGGTACGGATTATGTTTCTTGTTCACGTTCAAGTAAAGCTTCAAAACGCAGACATACGTCGTTCGGTACCCGAGTATATCTTTCCAAAAGAATGTTGAGCTGCGGGATGTCGAGAGAAAAAGACACCGGTGCGTTTACACGGATGAAACATTCGTTCGTTGTCTATCGTATTTACCAACGGGAAGACTCCGCCGGAGACAGATCGGTATGGCGCCAGATCCTAAAGGTGGGCGAAGAAACCCACGATAAAGAATGAGTAGAGGCAACGAAAACGAAGAAAGTCGCCAATGTAAGTTAATCGTCAGCCTGCAGGAACCCCTAGCGCATCAGGAACTCCTATAGAAAGTGGGGTGGGTTAATACCAAGGTGAAAGTAGTCTCTGCCAAATGCAGTACGACGAGTATTTGTAACATTACACCAACTTGTCGTTTTACCCAAATATATAAGTCTCGTCCTCCTCTCTCCATATTGAATTGTGTGCTCTGACTAACTTACTAACCATCACAGACAGTAGACAGAGAGGATAGAGCGCCACACTCTTCTGTTTTCTTGCACACACAATTCTCGCCTCATCCACATTCATACATCTTCTCATACAAGCTCGCGGTTATTGTGGCTTTTAATAGGATCATCTTCCAGTATCTGGTTTCTATTTATGGTACCATCAACGCATATATCTTTCTTACCATACCTCATTCATCCGTTCCATGTGACCAAACCACCTAAGCGATCCTTTCTTAATCTTACTCTCTATGTTTATTATATGTTCTCTATATTTCTTATATTTCTACAATGGAGATCTTTGAAATGTGTCAATCCACCAAGCAGAAGGACAATAATATGATTGGCGGCTCCAGTTCCCGGTTCTTGGCTTCTTGCCTCGCATTGTTTCAATTACTTAACATTATTCCATTCACGTCAATCGAGTTCAAAGCTGATTAAGAAGGAAACAAATTTCCTCGGCATTCATACAAAATGTGAAGGAAATCCTTAAATTTTGGTTAATTGAGTATTTTCCTCATTCGGTCGTTCCTTATCCTTTAGAATTATAATAATCTAGTTAGAATTATAAATGAAGAGCAACATTAATAATGTATATTCACAATAAATTTCCTCGAAGAAGCGATTCATCTCCTCGCCGAACAAATTTTCAACCACCCCCATCCCCCGTTCAGTAAGACGACACCAATTTGAAGTTTTAATATTATTTAAGTTAAATTATCGCCTCTCCGCGCTGGTTTCCTCCCCCGGGAAATATTAACAAGGAAGCCATCGGATACGTGGTGACATTGAATCTCCCTTTATTGCTTCAATTGGACCTTCATATCTCCCACTTCTTTTCCACCATAAATACTTTTACCTCACCTCGTTATTCGCATTTCATGAAATAGGGTATATAATGTAACAGCTTCATAAACATAAACATGTCCACTAAAGGATATTTAGGTCAGAAATTAACTTGAAAAGAACATCTTTATATTCTACCAATTTTTTTTTTTAGCGATATATTATTTCCACGCTTACATAAAATTCTCACACAGTTAAAAACGTTCACGTTACGTCATTGCCGTCATTACGTTTGTCCAGGGCGGAAGCGACTGGAGAACGTGATGCGTTCTCATCTCCAGCGCTGTCTCGAACGTTTTTAAAAAAATCAAAAAAAAATTGTCGTCAAACTGAACAACAAGGAGTAAAATTTCATTTAAATTATCATTAAATCATTGTTTAGTGTATTCCTTCCTACTGAATCTATTGAAATATGTATTTTTAAATTTTAGTAGGCTTTTATTGAATACAAATCATACACATCCGAAAACAAACGCAAAAACTTTTCACTTGCTATGACGTGTAAACTTTTTTGTTATTTTACTACCTCGTAATGTTCGAGGTTAACAATTTCATGACCTTCAAAAACCAATACACGTTTTTCTGGGTTATTTCGCCATTTGTTTGTTTTGATATACGACGCCTTTTTGTTTGTCGATGACAATGACGATGATTGAAGCATGCGTCACACAAAAAAAGATCGAAATAATGAAATGAATAATTCTTTATATTTGACAAACAGACACTTCTCGTCTTGACCACCGAGAGCTTCTGACACCAAAAGCTGAATTAGTCTACACACGACACGGTCGCAAATTAGTAGATGCACATACAAATAGATTATTCTACATTATATTTAAATTGATCAAATACTTTTCCTTTTATTACTATTGGAGAAAAACTTTCAAAAAATGCCACTTCTAATAAAAAAAAGAAGAAAATCATTAATTTAAACTTCTAAACTTAAATTTATCTAGTGTTTAAAACTCGTTCTAGGACGTCGGTTTTTCCGAGCCGGATCTTCTTCCATATTAATTAAAAATCGCAAACTAAATACCACAAACACTTTTTAATAACCAACGTCTAGAAATTGGTTCAGAAAAATAGTTTCACGTTTCAGCTTTAAAATAACGATCGTTGAGCTGAAGGACATTTCTAAAAAAAGAAGCTTAAAATCATGTAACTATTCAATAAAATTATCTAAATTTATTCGTGTCATAAATATTATCATACACACAATTATTATGAAGTTGCTGTTTTTCAGAACACAGTTCTGTGATATTTTTAATACAAATTAAATGTACCAATTAGAAAGATATACAAATGTAATCGATTAATCGAAACAATATTTTGTTGCCACCGGAATTCGGAACAGGAATCCTTACTATCCGCGGAAGTGCGCTGACCTTTACACCATATCAACATAGTAAATTAACAATAAATTTTCGAATCAATATGTTTCACTTTCAAATTGAAAGGGTTTCTCGTTCGAATCCCGGTAGCAACAAAATATTTTATAGACAAATTGATTATACCTGTATAGCTTTCTAATTGATATTAGTTTAAATATATAATTATCTTTATATTCAATTTTCAAATTTTTGACAATACATTTATTTGAACAGTATTTTCAGAACTAAAAGGTTATCCATATTTCACTCCAATGAAATACGCAGAAAGATATTGAGATTTTATATACTCATGTAACAATTGTTTAATTTCTGTGTTACTGATAATTATTTTACGTTATTATAAATTAAAACTAACGTTATTTATGTTTTTAATATTCAATAAAATTGGATGGGTTTACAAACTATTGATTTTATTACAATTACATTACAATACATACAAAGATTGCTAAGTACACATAATAATAGATAATAAATGGATTTTCATCGCTGGCTATAACTAATCTGGTCGCCAGCTAGACTGAGTTGATTTATAAAATGGAATAGCTCGATCAAAAACCATTTTTAATGTAGTTCTTGAAATGGATCCAATTAATTCTATCATATGTCCGGTTAGAGCGCTGAAGAAGATAATAATTGTTTAACATTTGTTTTTATAAGCACATTTTATATCTGAAAATTCCAATACAGGAACTTATGCTATGCACTAGCCCTATTCTGTTCATCCATCGTGGTATCGCGATATATTATCCGACTGAAATATTAAATATGTTTGTCGGGATGGGAAATAGGAACGTGTGGCATTCTATTCTCTGTTTACGTATATGGAAATTAAGCTTATTAAATTTAACTTATTTGTCATCACGCCTTATCGGCACAGGGGCGGGCAGAGAGGATAGAACACCACACTTTTCTATCCTGATGTCACTCTCGCCTCGTACTATTCGATTGTCGAAACTTGTAACCGGACCGTCTTCCAATATGCTAATATGAAGGAAGTAACTGTCTTGCTGCTTTTCGTAGAATAAGTGCAAAATATTTAGTATCTAAGGTTAATTGATTATTTTTGATGTGTTTTATTTTCTTTTGTATTTATAATCTGTAACTAAATAAAAAATATACATACATACAATATTTGGTTTATTTAATCACGCCAGGTCTTTTGATAACGCACTCCGTTTCTGTTCCCTTCAACGGTCGCCTCCTATCTTTTCTTTACTATCCTCTCCTCGATCGTACGTTACAGTTCTATTCCGTTTCGGCGACCCAGATCCATTGCTCCTAATATGTTAATCGTTCACTCTATCGCACATGGATTTCCTGCATCGAGTGCGAGCCTGAGCGACAGCATTTCCACTGTGTGTTCCAATATGTGAAATGTCGTGACCTTCGATGTGTTTATTCTTCTAAATTAGGTCATAATAAATTAGAAATTTTATCCGCGTGCCGCCGGGCGGTGCACCTGGCACCTGGCACCTGGCACACTGAGCAGCGCATCGAGCTCGCTGCACGCTGCCCTGTATTGTATCGAATTGCACAGTTTACCCTATAACATCGCATACTTTATCCAATCTGCCGACAACACAAGCATGTCAAATGCTACTCTTCTTATATTACGTCAACACAGCGTAGTAGAAAAATAATAATAAGAAAAGGTGCACGCGGGTTAGAGCACAGACCGAGATATTCTTCTATATTCATCAATGGAATATAGAAGACATTAAAAGTCTCGTTGAGTAACAAAAGTGACTACATTTTTGGAGCAGTGGGAGTGATGTGGCAAGATTGGCGGAGAACCACGGAGAGTGACAGAGATGGCTGATAATAATATTATGATATCCCATTCCCATTCCCACTCCCACTCCAATATAAAATATGATATCATATAATAGATTAACTAATTCATTCCACGACTCAAATGAGTACACCGCAGCATGCTTCCATCTCTTGCTGTGTATATTCACTTCATATTCTAATTTATTTATTTAATCCATATGTAGTACTTTCTTCCGGACAAGGCAGGTGCCTGTTTTTCGACAGCTTCCAAATTATACGTGTATATTAGAGAAATATATGTAAATATTCGAACCTGGACCTCTTCCTATCCGGGGAAGCGCGTTCACCATTTCGAAATCGAAATACATTTTCTTCAAATTTTGAAATTATATTCTCTAATATTTCCAATTGCTACATCTATTATTCCATTTTTAAAAGCAATCAGCTTTATATTTCGGATAGGAAGAGGTTCAGGCTCGAATACCGGTAGCAACAAAATATTTTTTTCCATATATAGATTTATTCTGTATATCTTTCTAGTAGATTAATTTAATTTTGTAATATATTATATAATGACAATTTATATACTATAAAAAGTAAAATGATTCAGGTCCTGAAAAATACCTCATCCGAGGATTTGCCAATAATTTATTAATATATTTTCGTAGAAAGAAATCACTCTGTGATTTGACATATTACATTAAATAAAACACAATCACTTTGTATAAAACCACGATTTGTATTAAACGCCAACCGGTTACGCTTAACTCAACCTTCGTCTGGGCGTATTTAAAACTACGCGTTTTAAATACGCCCAGACGAAGCTTGAGCTAAGTGAAACCGGTTAGCGTTTAATACAATTCGTGGTTTTATACAAAGTGATTGTGTTTTATTTAATCTAATTTATTGATAGTTCGTCGGTGACGAACAAATTTTTAGTTGATTTTATGACAAATCTTTATCATAAACGTCTTGTGGATATCATGTGCCGAAGTGCCGATAAAACTGACATTTATCTTCAGCTATCAAACAATTTTCGATGTCGTGAGAATATTTGAGAATTTAAGAAAGTCGTAGAATATTAGAGTTACTCGTATACTGGAAGAATTGGCTTTCTAGATGACCGGTGGCTATAAATCTAGCGAAACGATCCCGGTCGAAGTGGTCGAAGTGACAAAAATAATTCGCGATTGAATAGACGAGAACGAGACGAGCTAGCGATTATTACTGTAATGTGATTGTTAACAACTTTTTTCACTAGCTTGAATACAACCCCATCCCCGGCCGTCGCGCGACGATCTGTGAGAGTGCTAATGAAGTGTTATACATTATTTTATCTCCGACGAAACTCTGTCGACAGTAGTTTATCTGACAGCCAAAAAAACGTTAAATGTTCTTGAAAAAGCTTTTTTCGACTATTCATTATCTGCCTTGTGAGCGTGTTCGCCATTAAGTATGACTTCTTTGCAAAGTCAGAAAGAAAAAAACTAGTTCTCAACAGCGAAAGAAAAGTTGGCGTCCGGCGCGGAACGTTTCACCCCCGTGAATAGGGCTGATTAGCCGCCCTTGCGCCGCCCTTCTGCCGCCACTCGGGGTAGCGGTAATTAATCGGGTTATCTACTTCCAACCTTGGAATAAACCTGCCTAATTTTTGATTACGACAAAAGTTCCATAATCCAATGTTATTTATCTCAGAGACCGCCCCGCGCAGATGAAAAGCCTACATTCATTTATTATTTAAGGAAGGAAAGACCCGGTTAGCAGTAAATACAAAGGTTAAATAAAGTATTCCTTCTAGTAAATTTCGCATTGTGAAATGATTTTTGAGAATGAGAAGAAAAATACCAGACACCCGCAAAAGCCTCTTGACCGCCGCATATCGATCAGGTAACAACTATCGACAAGTGTGCGTAAGAGGACGAGGATTAATTTATAACACCCGCGCCACATTTTGCAACTATATGGGGCGATGGAGTGTTCTAACCGGCTGGAGGTGCCCACCCTCGAGAACAATAAATTGTGGCCGGATCGACCGTCGTTGGCGCGGATCGACAAAAATATATGTACGACATACATTTAAATGAATATATAAACAAAACATGTTTATGTTGAGATTATGAATATGGACGCACAGTGAACAGTGGAACGAATTGAGCAGAAGGTTCTCTTCGTGTTTAATATCAGAGAACGTTCCGTACCACAACCACAATCGAATTAAACGACTAGTTTAGATATCCGATGGTAACTTATAGTGACAATTATTGTGGCTGAATTTATTTTTCCCTTATTTAATTTAACGGCATCTTATTTATTGGATGAAATTCGGAAATCCATGACCGCAGTCACTACAAATGCATCCCTTAACTTGGCCATTGTGATTCAGTTTACTGTCCGTCTTGACATTATCCGCCTGATAAATCCGGTCTTGATCCTATTAGCTGCCTCCTGCAACCTCCTTGTTTCACCTTCCTCGGAATATCTGGGACGTTCCGTTTCCGGAGTTACAGGTTCTTTATTTAACCTCTCCATTCTCCGGTTAGGTTAGGTTAGGTTATTGCGTATTGGGCTGTAAATTTTCCTGCGCTAAATAAAGAGACCGAGCTTCGCAACAGGGATCGGTTGTATTGGTTAATATTTAGATTCTGCGACAACAGCCTCGTCGACAGCCATTTTTATACAAGAAAACGTTTTTTTCATTTGTTGCTGTATATCATTGTTCTTCGTCACATTCGTTTCCAGATTCAAAACGGTGATCATGACTTCTGTCTTTATCCTTTTGGATATTTTGTTCGGGATCTCTAGTCCCACTTCCCTCCTATGCATGTATAGGTAATTTGTGCTCATTTAGAATTTCGGCAGACAATGGTTCACTCTACTGAGCGTACAAACTACTTGTATAATAGTATTTTCCTTTTCCAAGTATTTTCGTGACCTAAGAATCTATGAAATGGATTTTTAAATGTAATTTTATCTATAGCTTTTTTTTTTATTCATCGAATCCGGTAATATAATTTGACCTACAGAAAATGTACCGGTAAGGCGGAGGAATACTCTTTTAAGATTAACTCCAGGGTCAAGGAAATCGAATTATTAAATGAATTTAATAGTAGTATTTTCTTTAGCTGACAGAGCAGCTTAATGCAGTCCTAACGAACTAATGTTTTCAATATCCAATTATTTGCTATTTTATTTTTTTTGTAAGTTTTTCCAATACAAAACATTTTGTCGCTCTTGTATTTACGAACGATGTTATTGTCGGTGTAACATTTTCAAGTTGTACCTTCTCTTTGTTAACAGTCTTTCAGACTAATCAGACTTTCTCACTGTTTGGTGAATATTACTATCGAACTTTAATCTTTTTTTATTGTTGAAAATAAAATATTTATTGTGACACACTGGTGTGCTGCGAGCGATTGTGAAATGTGCCGTAAAATATTGTTGGATACAGTAAAATTCAAGCGTCTACTGAGTATTCCGTTCAATTTAAAGCTTGTTTCTTCTTTACTTCTAAATAATAGCATAATCGCGATGAAGATATTATTTTTAATGGAACAAGCGCAATTTTTCTACATTTCAATGGATTTTATATAATAAGGGGGCATACTAGAAATAGTCATAAACAAATAATGGAAAATTAATAGTTTATATTAACAATTTTAGTTTATTACATCAACGTAAATATAGTACCAAATCAAAATGATTTGAATACTATTGTTTATCAATTACATATTACAAAATGACATATTTGTTCCTGCCTATAAATGTTTGATAGTTAAAAAGTTACTTGTTGCATAGTAAGTTGCATACCTACTTCTATTTTCCTGAAGTCGATCAGCGATATTTCACATTAAATATTATTATGATAAATTCGAAGTCTGTGTTCATTTCTAATAATTTACTGAAATATTATTGTTGCATATTTCATTGCTATGTAACACGCGTGGACGCGGATGCGCAAAATCGTAAAGGAACATAAATCTATTATGTATGTAGGATTACTCGTACATTATGCTATTAAGGAAAACCATTATCACAAAGTATTGATTTTTTTTCGGGTGAAAAACACAGAAAGCGGCAGATTTTATAATTTTAGTATTGTGCCGTGATGCTTAAAAGGTTGGGAGCCACTGATCTAAAATAATAAACCTTCCAAAATGATTTTATTTCGGATATTAAAACGGCGTGCTATAATTATAGATTTATTGAAATTGCCTAAAAACTTGTCCGTCGTTTTTATCAAAATCATAAATTCGGTTCATTAATTTAATCTGGTTATAATGAGTGTCAATGATAAATTATAATCAAGTTAAAACTTTTAAATGTTAAAAAATAATTACGTAGAAAAATGATACTGGAAACGAAACAAACACGTAAAGTTGGATATATTTGATTTTGCGCGAGGTCAATGATCAAACACTTTAACGAATGTCGTGGTGTTTTACGTTATATTATTTTAAATAGAAATAGAACAAAACTAAAAAATAAACGTCGGTTATAGACCCCTGTTCTTCACCACTGCAAATGCTTTTTTATTTAATTTATCGTTTGGAATGAATTAAACTTTGGTATCCACGATTTTCATTAGGTTCTTATCTTTCTTAAACGCTTACAATTTGGCACAACAATTTCAAATGTTGTGATCCAATTTGTTCAAGTCCCATCCCTAAAATATTTATATTTGTATTGTATTCGCGTCCTTATGTGCTTTTACAAAATTAATTGTAAAAAAACACGTGCAGAAACACAAGTAGCGGAATTTATATAAAACAGAAATTGAAGAATTGATTTTATAGAGAGAAAAAAAGAATAATAAGAAAAAGAAAAACACTAAAAATGTAAGTTTAAAACAGAATAGCTGAGTACCAAAATCAATTGTACAGCATCAAACATATCACTCTTATATTTAAACATTGAACCGAGCCTGTGAAGTCTTGTGGACTAAGGACCGGCAGTTTGATGAATAGTAAAATGTTACTATAGTGACTTTTTACCATCGTCCGTGATAAAAAAAAACGTTTGCGGGAAGATCGAACGTCAAGTTTACTATTGTCAAAGTTAATTCCATTATGGCAATCATCAAATACCTGATGATTTGATTTATTTTAAATATTCACCATTCACAATTGTATCCTTTATCCTGGGCTTTATTCACCCCTGCGTTCTAAATCTGTCACTCTGTTGGCGAAAAATCTTCGGTCTATGTGCAAATATATATTCAACAGCGAGATCAACGGCCGAACTCTCATCACTAAAATAGCGGGATATTGAATTATGGATGGTCATACACTGCAACTTTCAAAGTATCAACTTTTGAAACAGCTGTGAAGGATGCGCCATTTTTAACTAACGAATTACGGTTTTTACCATCAGATATTGGAGGGTAAAAGGGGACAAGTCTGTAACGAACGGTATTTTATTGACAAAATTCCAGTTGCTAGAGGGCCCCCGCTCCCATGGTGTATTCCGGTGGCCCACTAACCTGTGAATACCCTCTTGACGATGGTGTTTCGTTGTTGCTTGCAGGCCTGCAGGTGCACAGCATCGAGCAGGGGGCGGGCATGCCGCGCGGGCCAGGGGCAGGCGGCGGCGGCGCGGGGCGTCGCGGCACCGCCCCTGCGGCCGCCGGCTGCTGCTACGACGCCGAGTGCGCGCGCACCGAGGCCTGGCTGGACGAACACCAAGATTTCGTGCACGACTACTTTCTCAGGTGACTATTATTGTACTTCCCTCCACCTCTTCTCATTTGTTCTCGTCAGTATGAGCTTATTATAATACGATACACGTACCTATTGAAAAATCCACATTTTGTAGTCAGTAATGGCAACAAACCTACCCAAATTACGCTACACCATTCCTATATTGTATTATCTTCTTTGAATAATGTATTAGTGCACTGATAATATATTTTTATTGTGACGTTGCGATTTCAGAATATAATTCCGTATGTCCTTCTAATTCATTCATTTCATTTGTATTAAAAATACCACAGATCTATGTTCTCAAATTGCAACGTCACATAAATGTATTTTCAATAAAAATATATCATATAAATAATAATGCATTCTTCTTAAAAATATATAAGTGGTTTCAAAGTTTATTCAAATTTAATAAATTGGATTGATTTAATTCTGGCATCTCTTAGCGTATATTATTTTAAGATATTTGAGATTCATCGCAATATAAAGTTGTTTGCTTTTAAAAATGGAATAATACATTATAATAAATTTTTAAACATTATAAAATATACAGAATATAAGTTCTAAATTTATCGTGAACGTAATCGATTGCTGTAGTGAAATGCTTCCACGTTTCCCCGGATACGAAGAGGTTCAGGTTCGAATCCCTGTAGCTACAAAAATATTTTTTCGATAAATTTATTTTATATGTATATCGTTCTAATTTATACATTTAATTAGTATTATTATGGATAATATGTTTATTTTACACTGGCACTTTACACTTACACTGGTTTATTATTAATATTATTATTTGGGTTCCATGTTATTAGAGAGCCATATTTAAAGAAAACGTACTTTAAATATGTCCCTGTGAGGGCGAAATGGAAGTTCGTTCTGCAATCGTCGCATCTAAAATGTGTCAACTTCTGACTGGCTATTTTTATCATAAGATATAGATAGTATAGAAAATAGTTATATCTCGGTCCATAAATATCATTAGGCATAGTGTCTCAGTAGTAAGTTAAAAAGTCATTTAATAGAAATCGTAGATATTAGCGCGTAATCTAAACGAAATATGTATTAGGTTGTACCATATGAAATTGCAGCTTCTCAGTTAATTTAAGATCGTCCGCGATTGAGAATGATTTTGTGCAGTATTTTACCCGTCCGACTATTTGTAATTGACAAAGGTACTGTGCCCTTCAATTGTCTTAGAAAGTGAAGTTATTTTTGCTATTGTGTATTTTTTATTACGTCCATAAACAGAATGGTGTCGTCTAAAGAATTGAGAGTCACTTTTTGTATGAATTCAAGTTGGGTCACAATGCGACTGAGGCAGGTAGAAATATCAACAAGGCGTTCTGTGAAGTGTCTGCTAGCCAGAAAACGATACGATTATGCTTTGAAAAATTTCATTTCGGCAATATGAATCTCAAAAATGGGCCTCGAAGAAGACCAAGGAGCGTTGTAAATGAATAAGAGTTAGACAATAGTGGAACCTAATCCACACACGGCAACTCGAGCGCTCGCGTGACCTGGGAGTTAGCTTTATGGCTATTTCTCGCTGCGATAGAAAAACTGAAAAGGCTAGACAAGTTGGTACGACACAAATTGATCGAATGTCAGAAACTTAGACGTTTAGAAGTGTTTTAGAAGAATCGCTTACAGGAACTGTTTGTTTTTTTTTTAAAACCCGGCGAATAAATTACAGCCATGAAATATTATGAATGAAGAATTGGGAAAAAAAAAACAGTTCATATTATCCAACAAATATGGACCAATTATACTGCATTTCAACGCTCGACCGATATATCACAAATCACCATTAACTAATTAAATTTGTTCGCATCCTCTGTGTTCGGCCAATCTCTCGCGCACAGATTTTCACCTGTTCCGCTACTTGGAATTATATTTAAGGAATAAACCATTTCGAATCCAGGCACAAATCGAAGGTTCGAAAAATGTATAAAGTTTAAAAATAAAGATTTATTTAAAAATTGTATTTTTAGCATAGTTTCTCATTGGGAGAAGACTATCGAAGCGGGCGGAGCTTATTTTGATTAAATATATTTTTTAATATTGAAAATATCAAATTTTTATTTTCACCTACAAATTACGCATTTTCATATGGTACATCCTAATACTATTCATATTTCTAAGCGAACTGGAAACTTAAACCACTCAACATTATATTAAAGTCGAGTAAGTCCAAAAATGGTAAGCTAAACACTAGGTACGTGGGATAGGCATTTGAACAATATTTCTGTACCTATTAATATAGAAGTTGAAAGATTAAAAACCATTTTCAAATTTTATACATCGCCGGTTCCTTTTATTGTTTCCGTGCAATCGGGCCTCCGCCCCGCGCACACGCGCTACCCAAGGTACTGTACCTCGCTAAAGACCTGCCATTCATCTTATACGACGTATTCTCCCTCACGTCCCGTGCGTGAACCCCCACCACCACCCCCAGAGATGGGTGACTCCTCGACCCGTCTGTCTTCTTCCCCGTATGATATACGTGGGTTACTGTTAAATGGCACTATTCAGGTATTTCATAGAATGCCTGGGATAGTTAGACGTTAAGTTTGGCTTAGAGTGAGAAATAAATATACGTTACGAGCGTGTCAAAACTTGTTATACATATTATGAAATATTCCGAAAATTTACCGTTTGTATATCTATACACACATACATCTAAAACGGATGCACTTTGTATGTAATTTTTTTAATGCGCCCGGCGAGCACACGCGTGTACTAAGTAAATAATATTTTACTAGGTATGTACAAATGTATGCTATTTATTTATTATTATACACGCCCTATTCAGGCATTAACATAATTTGTAAAATAAGATAAAATTACAACCGAAGTGCAATACACAAAGAAAAAAATTACACAGTGTCAGCATGTTTTTACATAATTAAAATAAATAATAAATATAAAATGTGAAGTAACAATTTTTCCGTCACCATTAAGTTGAGATACAAAAAAATTGTAATAGTGTAGTTCTATAAAGAATTAAATTAACAGCAAAAATGTTGACTTCCTCCGCATATTGATTACCCAAAAAAATGTAGTTATGCTATGTACATATTCTATGCATGTGCAGGTTTCGTTGTGTGTATTACTTAATTAAGTCTGCTATATACAGTGTCATATTTTTAACGCAACCATTCGGTACCACACGGACTGACTTATTAATATTTTACACAACATGTAGGCGTCAATCGGATTATAAATTTACCTATGAAAGGGCCGACTATATATTTGTAAAACTAATTGTAACCTGTTTTATGTATTTAGTTAGTTTTATTTTATTTAATTGACCGCGTACATCCTGAATCTTATCGCTGTATATCTACACTCTCAACAATATTTATCATCTTTAATTCTACCGTACTTTAATCACACCGTACAAGTTACTAGTCAAGTAGAATGACCAAAGTACCAATTAAGAATAAATACCGCATGAATATAAAGAGTCAGATGGCAGTTGGGATATGCGCATAACTGTCAATCGGTAATTTAACACATTACCTTGATGAATTTTCATTACAGAATAGCGAAATTTAAAATAATTATTCATTATATAAAGGTGTTTTTTTAGAGGTTTATTTTTCGAATTGGCAACACGTTTTCCAGCCACAGCCAATTGACAGCTAACAGCTGATTTGTGCTCAGTTTGGTTTGCAATTTCACCATGAATAGACTTACGTCAGAACGTGTGATTTAACACCTTTGGATTATTTTCTGTGGGGATATATAAGATCATTAGTCTACGCCGATTAATCAGAGACGATAAACGACTTGGAAGCCAATATTCGTCGCATTATTGTCGATATACGGCTCCAGTTGCTCCAAAAGGTGGTCGAAAATTGGACTTCCAGAATGCGCTTTATTCGAGCCAGTCGCGGCGCATATATGCGCAAAATCATATTTAAACATTAATGGCATAAAATGATATTTCCAATAAAGCCAATACCATGGCCATTACCACGATTTGTATGTGTTTTATTTCATTTTATAGTTCTATACCTCTAAAAGAAGGACTATTTACTTAAAATTTTGTTTTCTCTAAAAGTCTGTAAAATAACCAGGTATTTTGTGAAATAACGGATTTAATATAGTAACGGTGACGCGTATACTTGTCACTGGTTCGTTACGTGTATACGTATATCTGTGTTAACGATGCGGCATTGAGGACAAATCCCTTAAGACGAGGGATTCTCTATCTGTGATCATATGTGACCTTGAATTGGGTCACAGAACTCGATTTTATCGTTCCATGAAGCAGGAAAAGATTATTGGGACGCTCGAGCAAAACAGTATTTGTGTCAGTTGGGGCTCCTATCTCCTTGGCAATGCAAGTCGGCCAGGACATAGTACGGAGAAGGCTGGTGTAACATCCGTAATTATGTACATAATTTACTACTAGAAACTGACGAATATCTGTGACGGAATCAAGTTTGAATGAGAAACGGCCGTTCTTCACGTACATATATATACGTATTCAAACGTAAAGGTCAACTTGGAAAATTACGACGTGTTTTAAAATCCTGATGAATGGTGATCTTCCGCGGTCAAAGGAATATTTCAACCATCTTCAAAAGTACAACGCTGTTTCATAAAATAAATCTTTGCGCGAAAACCAAGGATTTAGGCTGCATTCAAGTCAAGGGCAGATGTATCACAGAAGTGGTTCACTTCACGGGTTATCCAACCAAGTTCTTGAATTTCCTGAATCAAACTGGATTACCACAGCACATATATTAACTGTTGCATGCTACTGAGGAATCCACCAAACGGTGCAATTGAACGCAGTAACTTGTGGAAGGCATTGAACACATGTGTGATTGAGGCGACAATCCCATTGAATCCTATACTGACAATTATTAACTCACAAGGACAGTCGCTCAATGTGACAAGAATCGAATTGAGAGAAATGCCTCTCTCATGCTCAATTCTATGTTGTAATGTCAATGAGCGGAGCCTCAATAATATGAAATAAATAAGTCAACAAATACATCGTCTACGGTTATCGGTGTTGAAAGATACGATATAACTGGGAATAAAACGCGGGCGAATCAGATAACGGATTTTGTGGACACCATAACTCCCTAAGTTCTTATCGGATTTCGATCTAACATTTCTGAAAAATTGAGCTTGTAAATGTGTCGGCTAAGTTCGTTAGCAGTCCTATTCGCCACCTTATTTCAAAATTCTTCCGCTAATTTTTAACATAGATAAATAAATAGAGTAGGTAAAACAGATTACCATAAAACTTACGGCCAGTTCCGGAAGGGATTTTGTTTTAACTAAAAACGAATAACGCGTATAAAGTTTAAGTCGAGGGGAAAAAATCTTTGAATTAAAATTAAAGATCATTTGGAGATTAAAAAAAAATACTAAATTATAAAATACAAAGAAGTTTCACATCTCGTACCCGCACACTCCCCCCAGAACCCCCGAGTTTGAAAAACCGTGCCATAAAAGGAATTTCATGTTTGGATCTAGGATACGTGGAGATATTATATTCCCACCCGGTTTCATGCTCGATACACATTTACCCGAGTGATCATTTTCTTTTCAAACTATCACCATTTTTTGCTTTGTAGTGCAATTTACAAATTATTTCGCTAAGCGAAGATTATTTTCGCTGTGTCTCCTAATTTAAGTTAGTATTATCAATTGATTGTCTATTTACAAATTTTAGTAAAAAAAATCTGATTGCTCGTTTTTTCGTTTATTTCACATTATTTTTTCAATTAAACGCTAAGAATCTATAAACTAAAGCTATCTAGACATATTTTTTTGTTGCCTTCAACATAAATTTAGAATGAACGTCGTGGATTTATGATTTTCAGTACCTAATTTCATGAAAATACAAGTAACCACCACCCCTCGCCAGTGTACGATGTCGTACGCTTTAGCTGAGACACTTTCAATTTTTATTTAGCTAAGACACAAATCGCAGTATAATCTGCCAGAAGATGTTGCAGTTGTGTGTGGCGTCACGTCACCGGAACGGAAAACTACGTATTTTGGACCACCCTCTTAATAAACCTTCAGAAAGCTGTTTGACAACGAGCACTTGAAGATGAACAAATAATATAGTGACACGCTCAGTCAACGTGATAATTCGAGTGACAGCTAGGAACTAGATCTAGTCAAAATATTATAAATCCTTCCTCGGTCAACACAATAATACTTCAATTAGTTCGATAATAATTCGTTCGAAATTCTTAATAAACCTAGAAATAGCAATTGGTAGAACCGATTTAATATTTTTATCAGCTTTGGAACTTTTGTCAATTCTCGAAATGTGCACACGTTGTAAAAATAACACTGAAAAGATTATTTAAGTTATTTTATTTTCTTTTTATATTTACCACACTACTTTTTACAGACATTTAACAATCTTAGTTAATTAGTATTAAAATAGCACAGAACTGTATTCTGAAATAACTGCAACTTCACAATAATAATGTTTCCTCCTTAAAAATATATAAGTTGTATCAAAATTTAATGAAAACTAATTGATTTTATCTCTGGCGTCTCCTAGCGTAAATTTGTGTATTTGAAGTTTTTTGCAGTAAAAAGGTGATAGCTTTTTAAAAATGGAATTTATTTGAAAGAGCTGCGTATATAGGTTTGAAAATTTATCGTCAACTTACACGGTTGATGTGGTGTAATGATAACGCACTTCCCTGGATAGATAGCGACCAAAATATATCACGATAGCAACCAAAATATATTTTAGATAAGTTTTTCTGTTTATCTTTCTAATTGCTACGTTTAATTTGTATTAATCTTTCTTATATTCGCAGACAGATGAATATTCTTCCTTATTTACTCTCCCAAGTTTACAGACTGAAAACACTTTCCAAGAGTACTCCCAAATTCTCAGAGAGAGTACCCTATTTTCCACTATAAAAAACAACCTATTGTTCTCTCCCATATTCGCAAACATATAACACTCTCTCCCTATATTCACTATTTTGTGCGAATACATATAACTCTCCCACGTCCATTCCATATTTAACGACAGAGAGCGATTCCCTCCAATTCACTTCTATTTTTACAGACAAAGAACACTTTATATTAATTAATGTATATTAAGATAATTTTCATCACAGACTAAAAATTTGTGTCACAAAATAATTGTCTTTTACGAGATCAATCCAGCAGAAATTTGTCCAAATTCCAAGCGAACACATCTAATTACTTATTTATAGAGAAATTCATGTTAATGTATGTAATGATGTTAAAGAGAAGTTAATCTCGTATCCTTTAATAAAATCATCCGACATCGAACCAGCTCTCGAGGATCAAAGCCTGGGTTGGGTGAAGCTGGTCTCCGATAAACTTGGAATTCAAACTCGCAGATATTTTAAAGGCACAATCACATCTTCCCCCATTCAATCATTGTACTTGCTGATGTACTGGATTTAAAGAAGAGAGCCATTTATCTAGTTAACACTTCGTTTATAATCTTAATTTTTACTGAAAGTAGATATACTCTGGACTGGGGAAATAACGTCGTGCTGCCTTCTTTTCTATTTCATGACGCAGATGAGATTAGCGTGTTTCGTTACTTTTCTTCAAAGACGTGGACCCCTCGCCGGGGGATTCAGGATGTCCTGATCTTGGGTTAATAATTTAAAAAAAGGATAATTTGGTATTAGTACATATATATATTATCAATAACAGTTTCACCTAATATTGAAATCTTGAATGAATATTAGCATCCCGTAGACACCTCACATCCTGCTCGGGAATTAGTCCAGATGATTTCAGATCTCCGCTCCACTCGGGACCTGGACTTACACGGGTAATGAGAGGCGCCTGTACTCGATGCCGAATGCGTGAGTGAGCATTCTTAAAGTATATCAGTGCCCGTCACGTGGCCTTAAAGTAAGGCGAGATAACGAGACGGCATGTCGGTGACTTTGCGACATAACTGGTATAATAAACACAGCATCACTAGAATCATTAAGTATATGAAAAAATACCAAAAATAAAGCTGTCTCGTATTTAAGTGGGCTACTGAATAGAGTACATTATTGGAAATTAGAAAGGTTTCTTCAGGTTCAACCGATGTTTTCAAAGTCAAATTTGTTTTCGGAAAAAATGTAGTCATTCTAGATAACATTGGACCATTGAAATGTTTTTAGTGATATTTTTGATTTTGAAAACAGTCAGCTGCAACTCTTTAAATTATGATGTGTTCTTGCAACTTTGTTCAATTAATTTTGGCTACAAAATGTACGAAAATAGAGGAAAACATGACTATAACCCTGTTTATATGGGTATTCCAATATTATATTGATAGTTGGGTAACATTGGGCTTCAATATTTTTGGTAATCAAATTCCTTGATTTATAATTATGTCATATTTCGGAGGAACATTAACATATTTTTTTTGTTATGAAAGATCTCTCTAATAGAGAATAGAAAAAAGGCATGAGTTACTCGTAGTTCCCTTCTAGGTCAATGAAATGATCCAGCACTGAAATGAAATGATCCAGCACTGGTTACTTGACAATTTTTAAAAACTCTCATATATTTTGTGCAATCACCCTAACTTGTTGGTAGTTCAAAATCACAAATATTTTAATTATATTGTTTTTGGTTTTTGCATGGCAGCCATATTTGTTTTATAGGGCGTAGCATTTTTTGCAATATAAAGGTTTTGCGGAAACTGAAATATCTCAGCTCCTATTTATCCTATCAATATGAGGTTAAAGCCAATTTATTCAAAAAGAAACGCGCTATAAGATAGATTTGATACATTTTCACCTATATGCATTCCCACACAGTGAAATTTCAGCCTTAGTTCTTAGCTTTCATTTTTAAAACATCCCATCTTAACGGGGGGTTAGAGTTTATATATCAAAAGTTTTTTTTACAAAGTGGTGGGAATTAGTGCCCACATACCAAATTTGGACCCCGAGACTTACACCCCTTTTGTTCTAAAAATTTTAATATTTACAAAAACAGCACTTTTCAAGGCTACATATCTGGGGCGTGGGGATCAGATAAAAATCTGAAATTTCAGCTCAAAATAGTACCATATGATGATATTATGCACCAAAAATGTAGAGTTGTAGATATGATTGCAAGCAGAGATATTGCGAACACAGAACGTCAAAAAAAAACTTGACACGTTAATGGGCCCGTCATTAAACCGTATATTATTTATATATCTTATAATAATATACTAATTAATATATAATTATATTACACGTGTTAATGAGATAAAGAGGGTTGGCTAAGAATCAGCATGTACTAGCCATGAATGTAAGTGAATAGTCTTTGCTAGTTTGAGCAGACACAGGATGTTCAGACATGCGTGCTGTGATTCCCTTCTAGCTTGGGCTTCAGTCTAATTTAGTAGCGGTCTGTGTGTGTTCTGTGTGTCACGGATTTTAAAAATGGAATGTAGTGTGGGTGAACTGATTAGTGAAGAGTGTCATAAGCGTATGTGTGGACCAGTATCTGGAGATATCAAGTTAATTAGTGAAATCTCTTACTTTATGAACAAACGGTGTTGTTGTTGATATCTCTAATTACCATGGAATCAAGTTTTGTCATCTTTTTGTAAAATCTTGTTGTGACCTGCTAAAAATCCATAAACGAATTATAACTAAAGGACTTAGAGAAATCAAAGTTGAACATGCTGTCTCAGCATATCTCATTAATAGTAACTACAAATTTTAACTATTTCAATTCTACTATAAAATTATTAATTATTAGTCACCTATTAATCGGTGACTTTTTCTGAATAATTAATGTTCTATACATGAGTATTTGTTGTCAATTTCGTTGACATTATTTTTAGTCAATTACAGCATTGTATTATACAGCTTGCGATCAAATGAACGTACTACAAGTAGATGTACATATGTAAAAAATTTTAAAATTTATTTAAATAGCTAGTTTTTACGTAATAGAATTAACTATATTGGCCCGAAATGGCTTCCTAGGCTGGATCAAGCCAACAAAATAAAAATATTAAGTGATGAACAAAACACCCAATTATGAAAAATGTACAAAATACTAGTTTTAGGAAAACCCCCAACCTGTAAAGTTGTAATCAGTTGTATCAGACCAGGGGTTATATCTCGTAATCCAGATAGGCTTAATCTAATTGGTAATCATTTCTTGTTTATCTTCAATCTCGCTTGATTATTTGATACTTCAGATTATTTCTAACTCAACAGCCCAATGCTCACGTACACAATTCGGTGAACAGACATTATTACCTAGACCGGGGCGGGGGTCGGCAAATCGCGGTTCCCGAGTCGCGCGCAGCCTTTTGAAAATATTAGTCTTAAAATTCATTTTAGTATACCTATTAAAAATGATAACTAGATGTGGCATATACGCTGCAACCGCGAATTAGACGTAGAATTTGGTGAACCCAAGATTTTCCGAGTTGTCAAGAGAGAGCACGGCTGAGGTGAGCTGGTCACGAATGCGAAGACGAATGGACGAAGAAAACTTAAATCTATTGGCAGAAGAAGTGTTGGAAGACCCGAGCGCGGTGGTTGGATCGTGTTACCCAGGACACTCATGCAGTCGGTATCGCCAACTGGAATAGAACAACGAAACTTAATAACTGAGCTATTGCGCATTGATGATGATGATGATACCTATCTATTGTATTTAATTCACTCGAGTTATAGAAATATATAACTTACTCTCTCGAGACCTCGCGGAATGATTGTACCTAACTCCAGAACCGATGAATTATAATCGTGATTTACAAATATCGTATACGAACGCAAGCAGACAGAATGATTGTAGATATGTAAATACTTACATAATCAGATTTAAAAAATGCATTTCCTTTTGTTTGACTGTCATCAGGTTAACATATTCCTGCGAGGAATCATTTTCAACCATGAACCTTGTAAAGAGCATATCAAGAAAACCAGAAAAGCCATAAAGTTTAAGAATTTGGATTCTCGTCTGAAATTAAATACTACCATATAAGGCATGCAGAAAAATTCCCAACAAATGAAAAGCAATCCTTCATATTAATTTAAAAGTAATATTTTTAAGGAGATCACATTCTTATTGTGAAGTTATAATTTTTCAGAACATAGGTCTGTGATATTTTCAATACAAATTAAATGTATTAATTAGAAAGCTTACATATAAAATCAATCTATCGAAAAAATATTTTTGTTGCTACCGGGATTCGAACCTGGATATAAATAGGATGACTTTCAAATAATGGAACAACAGATGTATCAATTTGAAAGTGCAACATATAAGTTCGAAAATTTGTCGTCAACTTACTATATCGGTGTAGCATAATCGGTTAATGCATTTCCCCGTATAAGAAGAGATCAATGTATGTACATTTAATTTGTATTTAAATATAACAGAAATGTGTTCTGAAAAGCTGCGACGTGTTCTCCTTAAAAATAAAAGATTCTTCCAATTATTTGGCCACGTGATGCGTCCAATGAGATTATCCCGGGCATAACTTTAAGCCCGGGATAATCTAAGATAATACAAGACCTGGAAGAATGGCACCGCGGTGGATTTATTTTAAATTAGAATTAATGTTTACAAAAATTACATAATAATGATTTACATAAAGTTTTTTGAGATTCCGTAAATATAAAGTAGATTGCTTTCAAAGAATGGAATAACAGATTAATCAATTTGAAAGTGCAATATGTAAGTTCGAAAATTTGTCGTTAACTTACTATGTTAACGTGGTGTAATAGGTCGGCGCACTCCCCAGGATAGGAAGGGTTCCCGGTTCGAGTCCGGGTGGCAACAAAAATATATTTTCGATAAATTGGTATTCGAGAAGGAGGAAAGCAAGACAACGTGCAAAATACTTGTAGGTAATGAATTTTTGGATAAGTTTCTGTATTTGTGAAGTATGTTCGATAGAAACGGAAAGACAGAGAAATATATCGAAAGGAGGGTGACTGCAGGGAATTAAGTGAACGGCGCTTTGAATAGAATTATAGCTAATGGGAACTTGTCACACGTAGCAGTTCACAATGGAGTCTTGGTACCGACACTGATGTATGGAAGTGAAGCCCGGAGCTGGTAGAAGAGGAAAGAAAGTAGACTGAATGCAGTGGAAATGAAATCACTTAGGTGTATATGTGGCAGATCCATTTATAACAGAGTGAAGAATGAAGAAATAAATAAATAATGTAAATCTGATCTTTGTATAATAGTGAGCAAGATAAAGAAAGGAACACTTAGGTGATTTGGACACATGGAACGGATGAATGAAGAGAGAATGGTAAGAAATATATATGACGCAAGTGTTGATGGCACCAGAAATAAAGGACGCCCGCAGAAGACCAGGTAAACCAGATACTGGAGGATGGTCCTGTTAGAAGGCTCAATAATCGTCGAGCTTGTATGAGAAGATGTATGAATGTGGATGAGGCGAAAATTGTGTGTCAGTACAGAAGATTGTGGCGCTCTATCCTCTCTGCCTACCCCCGCGGGGAAACAGTGTGAGATTTTATCTTTCTAATTGATACATTTAATTTGTATTAAAATGTTTTGTCGCTATTGCAGACAGCAGACATGGCAACTGGAAAGACAAGAGTGTGAACCGACATCACTTTAGTTGTTTGCATTATGTCAGTGTCTTTCCACATTCTCGTCAGTCACATTTTAGCTACTTCATTACACTGTCTCGCATCCTGCCATTTGCGAAGTTTCTTGTCATACATTAGCACGATCCATAACCAGAACTTTTGTTTTTGACCGATTTAATTATAATTGTATTTTTTGTAAAATAATTCCACGAGCGTGATGTCATCAGCAAAATGTTCCGCCGATTGTAAATCATCCTTGCCATTCTTCCGATATACTTGTACTATACATATTTTGCTCTTTTGTCTCAGAAAATTGCCGACCCCTAACCTTCATATACTTAGCAGATGATCCCTTGTGGAATCTGATCTGCCGATTCCATTCTCGGTATCGCGTCAGTGGATCGGGAGCTATAGATTAGAACTTTGTTTGAACTCCATTTGAAATGTTTAAACATACGCAATATATAATACCTATATATTGTAAACACACGCGAGATTAGGTCCCGCATCGCTGATTTGTGTAAGAAAGGGAGGGGAGAAGAAAACGCTAAATTATCTTAACACATTAACAATAATTACAATTATAATGCCTTTTTATAGTTACACTTTTTATTTTGGTAAGTATCCTAGATAAATAATATTCCAAGATTTTTTAAACATTTTACCCTTATTAAAACTAACTTTGTACTGTACACTCAGCTAAGTTTGATTTTTAACACGACTGTAGTTTCGAGACGTATGGTTTCTCTATTCAGTCTTGAATACCTCATTAATTAAATAAAATGTTTTAATATTTAAAAAAAAGGTTTTTTATAATACTAATAAAATACATAAGAAAAATGATTATGATGAGAAAAAATACAGATCCTGTACTGTGAGAAACTTAAATATCCGAATAAAAGAAATTGACGATGTCTCAAAAATGTATATTGTCCTCGTACAATTTAAACTAATCACTATTTTAATAAGTCGTTAACTCAAATTCCTCCACTTCCCTTCGTATAATAAATTAATAATAGTGAACAACCGGCGGCAATTAAAAAACTGAATTCGGATAACAAAACATTTATTTATAACTTTCTCTGATACTTCACCCTACTTTCAATATTAACAATGATTAGTGGCAAGCGGCAAGAGAGATGGGACGCGGCACCTCAGGGAAGATGGACTTACTCCTTCATCCCCATTGTTGCCGTCAGAGAGAGAGAGAGAGAGAGTCTGGGGAGGTCTTCCGGTGTTGGATCATTACGCGTTGCAATTTATCGCGACTGACGGGCGGCTCCGGAGCGAGTTCTTTAATTTGGGGCTTGCCCCTGACCCACGGTGTACCTGTAGCCGTGTGAGGCAGACGCCGGATAACATTCTCTGGCACTGTGTCTTGCTGAATGATACGAGAAAGAGATGGCATGACTGCGACCTACTTAGATCTGGAAGAAACTTAAAATCGTTCAGCGTTTTGCCAGAGTGTGGGTCTCTAGGTGGGAAATCCTGTGGAAGGTGGGAAGGTGTCTGACTGGCTTGCCAGCTGGACCCTTAGTGTGCTGTTGCTAGAGAATACCTGCCGGCAGTGGTGCTCGGATAGGGAATCGATCCTATATTTTGTTTGAGTTAATCTCGTTTCCCGTGACCCGCGAGGGAGTGTTCGTGTTGCTCCTCCGTTGCCCCTCTGTTTGTGTTTCTTTATTTTTATATTGTTTTTTGTATTGATAATAATGATTAATTTTGTTATTATATATTATGTTTAACTGTATTTTATTCGGAGTTCTTCCGGCAATGAGGGATGTTTTTTGGTTGGCGACCGTGCGTTGTGACTTATTTGCTTTTGCTTAGTTTAGCATTTAACCTGGCGGTGAATGAATAGGACCAATATGAGAACTGTTGCTTATAGAACGGTCCTGGGTAAGTGACTAAGTTAACTAACCACCCTCTTGTATTTAATTTAGTTATTTTTTGCATCATCAAAAAATGTAAGTAACCCGATGTACCTACATTAATTTATTTTTAAAAAATCCATATAGTCTAGTACAAAGTCAGTTTCAATAAAAATAAAATAATCATGTTAGGTATACCACAAAGTGACTGCCATATCAATAAATGATCATTTTTATCATTCTTCTTATATTTATATTGGCATCAAATTTCATAGAGACCATCCTTGCAACAACACCGTATATCTTGTTAGGCATCCAATGGTATATTAAATAACCATTTAAAAAATAATAATTCTATTATACACAATTTCCGAGTAATCTTCCCTGCAATAACACTGTATATTATCCGAGATGACCAATGCTCCATCTATCAACATTTGTAAAAGCCAATATACAGTGCTTATACAGGGATGGTCTTATATGTTAAAAACAAATTACATTGAAAGAGTTGTGTAAAATGTTACCAACTGCATCCAAGCAAGCATACTCGTATGAAACTATATAACACTTCAGTTTCTGTTGAACACTTAATATGGAGCCCACGCTACAGCTGAATGACAATGTATGTGGTGTATTATAATTAATGAGATGATTACTTGATTAAGTTGAGACTATTCGTGGCATAGATCGCAAAGGTCCTGTTTGAAAATCGCCTTGAATTAATACGTAACGCTTTATATTCCGGCGAGGAATGGTCCTTGTCCCTAAAAGTTGTTAATCATCGCATCTGTCATCAGTTCGGTGAGTGATGAGGCGGTTCACGACCGCGCCGCAGTATCCCATCCCGCGCTGCACACACCTGATGAATAAATTACGCTTCCATGTCTCTATCGTTTTCAAGATTGTTTCTGTTGTGCGACAACCTTGAAACTCATGATATAGTCATGTTTGTTTGAAGCCCTGTTGAAATAAAAGTTTGATTAGTTTTCTTCTCTAGCTGCGATTGAATAGGAAATCTTTGTTACTACAACCTCATTCATTGCTCTCCTCAATGTCGACCTACTATAAATTTTCCGTAAGGACAGCAGACAATGGAACTGAGGAGAATGAGTGAGTATGTGGCACTGGTGACAGGACTCACTGCATACGCTCTGCCGGGCTGGTGCAGTCGGTGGATGGCCGGTTCTTCAGACCGACGCCACAAATTACCTGATGTGATCTCCGCCGGTGATGCGTATCGCCGTGATCACGTGGCCCCTGATCTATGCAGCCACTCGATGCTACTTACTCCTGCACGACACGATAATTAGTCTCACTTGTAATATTATGTAATGTTTTGCTTCTTCCACATCCTGCACAACCTTTTTGATTCTTTAGAATTTTAACATTACCCGAATTTGTTATATTTTACCGTGCCATGTTCCTAGAGGTGACCACCGAATATTTTAGATGAATGTGTGTTGTACAAGTTTGGGCGGGTAAATCATGATAATATTATAATGTAACATTAAACCTTCCGACTGTCAAGTTAAAGCTGAAACACTGGTTTTTAAATGATGTCGATCTTATCTTGTTTCATGTTTTCTGGTAGATCGTAGCACTGTTGATAGTAGTCCTTATTATTATTTTTATGAGAAGGCATTTTTGTTGTGAAGTTGCATTTTCAGAGCATGGTTCTGTGGTATTTTAATACAAATTAAATCAATCATCTAGAATTCTAGAAAGATATACATACAGAAAAATCTATCTATCGAAAAAATATTTAGTTGCTACCGGGATTCGATCCTGAAAAATTAAATATAAAGTTGATTGCTTTTAAAAATGAAATAAATAATAATCAATTGGAAAGTCTACAGAATATAAGTTTAAAATTTGTCGAAAATGTATTCGATTGTTATAGCGAAAATGGTGAACGCGCTTCCTCGAATAGGAAGACGTCCACGTTAGAATCCCGGAAGCGACTAAATATTTTTTCTGTATATCTTTCTAATTGATTCATTTGATTTGTATTAGTCTCTTATTTAGTCTATCTCTACATAATGCTAATAATATAAGGTACAATTTGGAATAATGTCACTTCAGATGCAAGATCAGTGGGTGTTATACAGTACGATTAGTAAACGTTGCGAATTCATTCATATTATACACGAATACATTATGTGTGTACAAATTGTATAATATTAATAACGAGGACTTTTTACTCGCTTATATATATTTTTTTCTATTTGGTTTTATGACTGCGAATTTATTCAATCATATTTCACCATCTCTTAGGTTTTTCATGCATTCGGTGTAAAACCCATAAACCTTAACCGTTTGAGTTTTTAGCAAAATATTATAGAATCCTGCTAAACCCATATTCCGAAATGAATGCGTGACATTAAAGAAATTACGCATCAACAAGACAGAACGCATATTTAAATGAATAAGGTTTTAGAGGCAAAGATTGCGCTGAAATGATGAGATGATTCTCCCGAATGTGAAAATTTTGTGTCAAGATAGAAAAGCGGAGCAATGGTTATTAAATCTTTGACGTACACACCGATATTTAAAATAGTATGTTCACAATGTAACCATCAGCACCATTAATGGATAATTAGTCTACACCACTCAGGTTTAGTGAGTCGCGGTCCGCGATAGTCTCCCGCTAGAAGTGAGTCATCCACACCTGCTTGATACCGCTCAAACTCCACCGAGATATCATCCATCCTGCCTCATATACAGAATACGAAGAGAACAACGCATCCCACCCTCGGTCCTTAGGATAGCTGTAGACAATATGCCAAATAATGGACTTATAGTGAACCCAGTATCATTCTAGTCTACTTGCATTCTTCCTAGGAGGCCATGAATTACAACTGCCATGCAGGTTTAATTCTTAATAAGTATGAAGTTACTCTCGCCCGAGTGCGGGAATTTCATAGGTTCTCGAAGACGTCTACCAGTGCTATTTTAACAATTAATCATGTTACGAAGAGGTGAAAGATGGTATCGCATCTTCTCCGGGTTAGACAGAAGGCAGAAGGCTTATTGCGACATCCTGAATTGAAAACATCAAAAGCGCAATGTCATTTTAAGTAATCGTCCGCTTCCTATAGTTGTACAATGTTTTAACTGTCTCTACCAACTATAGGGTATCGTGTACGCTTTTTTACAATGTTAGAATTAGTATAGCTACGGACACTATCTATAAAACATATTTTCTATATATATATTTATATAATAAGTTAGAACATGTATAATCCTCTTCCACTTTCTTAATTTCATTATACAGAATATAAAAAAATCTGTTACATAATTTATTATTTTTAATCATTGTTATATTGTGATATCCTTTCACTTCTTCGTTGATGTATCTTTTGAATCCTTTTGGTCTTTCGTTAATATAATTTTATGTTATATTTTCCATAATTTTATTTTATGTGTATTTTAAGCTTCATGATTAATTTCTGTAAATCTATATAACACTAACACGTATGAACAAACCTTAATGTTTTGGAGATACAAATAGGTTCCGATTGGTATTAATGATTTCTTTCCAACGATGTATTTAATTTTAAAATTTGGACTATTCAATTTTGGTTAATCAATGTAATTAATTGATGTGGTTAATTTTTTTTCGTTTCTTATACGTAATGCATCCTGTACATAACTATTTTTAAATGAGATATTATTCTTGTTAGTAGATTATTCCGATGAGAAACAAAATAGAATCTCGATTTCCTCTGTAATACTACGCAATTTAGGCAGCTCTCACCTGTACAATATTGCGGACTGAGTCTGTTAAATCATGTATAAACTGTAAATGTACCTTTATATATTTTTAAATCTATGAAATGTAAGAAATAAAAATAAACGTTTTATGGAAACGGTTGTGGAAAATTGTGTGTAAAGTGGTGTTCAAAATATGTATTCATGTGGACGAGGAAGAAATCTCTTTGAAAGGTTTCTTTATGAATATTTCAACAATGGAAGTTTTCAGAATAAAAGTTTCCGAGGCTTCCGTTCCTTTTATTTTCCTTCACAGCGCATACTTACAATGTCGCCACTTTTATTAGTGAATTTCGGTCGCGTCACCCACGCGTCATGCTAACACTTATCCTACCAGGTGTGACGATTCTTTACAGGCTTCAACTTGAAGCCGCAAATCCTTTTCTACTCGCTAATCTCTCGGCATCGGGGAATCTTGATGATGCTGTTTCACTCCAAGTTGGAGATCCCTCCCCGGGCCCGGCCGCCGATGGTTTGTGACTGTTCCACAGTGAAATAGTTACGGTCAACTTTAAACCTCAAATTGAACAATGTTCTCGAAGTTTGGTAGTCGCGCCCAGCTTTTTTATCTACAGGACCTGTACTACTGAAGAGTGTTGCTAAAAATGTAGCATTATTTATATTAGTTATACTTGTAGTATCATGTAGACGTTCGGACTATTATAGTATTTACGCTGTCCTGCCTGGATCGATTTAAAGATGTTCTTAGGTTTTTAGGCCCATTTAAAATCTTTTGTGTGAAGTTTTCTGGGCTATTCTACCTCGTGTCTCTAGCCAGAGAGGTCGGAGACGCACGGCGTCATAGCCCAGAAAACTAATCAGATGATAAACTTTACAAAATACGTTTTAAACCATATTCATCGTAACAGTAAACTATCTTAATGTGATCTAATTACAGATTTCTCTCTTTGTCTTTCGCCCTTCGTGTCAGTATTGCCATATAGTGTTCTCAATCAGACGAGACTCGGCTCGTGATGCACCTCCACAGATCCCGATCCTGTGTTGCCCTCGCGGCTGACTCCAGCGCCAAGGTCTCTTCAGTTAGATGCGACCCATCTATCTATCGCTGCACTCTTCCAGGTCGTCTTCGGCCCGATGTTGCGCCCAGGATAATTTCCTTTCTAAGCTGTCACTTTGACTCATAATGTGGCTGAAGAGTTGGAAGATTTTTTTTTTCACTGGTGTAGACAGAATTTGCTGCAGGATCTGCAGATCTCTCTCAATAGTATTATGTATATTTGTCCGTCTTCGTCTCGGTGTTTCTATTGATCTAAATCCTTGTTATTGGCTTGTGCGTATAAAAGGGCTAGGATTTATATTTCCACTTTTACCTAGACTTTGTTTTGATTACCAATATTGAAGCTTAAATTTAAAAAAATATAATATGAACTTTTTTTATTAATAACGTGCTAATAATACACCATTTAAGATTGTCAGTTAGCAGCACATCCTGTATCTAACATGTACCCTTGTCGGTCAGTTTGCATTCTGCAGAATTCTTCAGTGGAATTCTTCAGAAGTTTGCCTTGACCCTCTCCCCCTCACCCTATACAATGTTAGTACATTGTTTCATTTTATTTATCTATGTATAGTTTTAACCGTGAATTATTTGATTGCGATTGAAACAACGTTTACAAAGAAACGAGTTTCATATACATTTATGACGTCAGTTAGAAAGGGAAAGGAGAGCAGTATGCGAAGTGGGCCGGTGACGAGCTTTACGGTATATCGGATTTGACTGGAGTCGTGTTAACTAATTAGAACACGTATTTAACCTACCTAAAAAAATCGACAAAGACATTCGTTCTTTTTTAATTTATAATTACCTACATTTAAAAAAAAAACTCACTTATTAACAATAACAATTATGACATTACGTTACCTAATATTTCACCCCTTTTTTCAATATTTCCAATAAATATCACAAATCTTCACCCTCCTTCCACGCACCGCCCTCTACCTGAACGAGTCGTTACCGTACTGTATTTAAGTTAATTGTCATTTACACCTGTTGCTGGGAGCGTTTGCACCTCTCGAAACAATAGTCGAGACAAAAATAAAACCTAGTTGTGCGTGGCGTAACTTAAAACTTAAAATTAGAATAATTATGTTCCGCCACGGAGTAACTGCCATGTCACTATGAATCACTCTCCCATGTCATACTGTTCGGGTTGGCGGATTATTGTAGTGTACATGGATTCGTACATCGAGTTGCGGGCGTAAACTCTCAGTGCAAGCGACGCTTTCATGGAAAGCTGGCTCCCTGACCGGAGAATGGCAACGCCTACAGAATAGTTACAGATACAATAATAGCCGTGACTGAATTTTAGTATTTATATTTTGTTTATATATATATAGATATGTGTAAACTTTTTATTTTTGCTTTTCTTTTTATAACATAAATATTATTTTGTTATATGTATTATCTTTATGGCGAATCGGGTCTTCATAAAAAATAGAAACCCGATCACCATGGAATAAACCCATTATTATTATACACATACGTACTCCATAGGAACGACATAATTTACTACCGGCGTAACCCATTATATTACAACTTTCAAGAAATAGCCAGATACTGCTAAGTCAGTAAGATTAAACAGTTTTCGAAACTATTTATCTGTGAGAATGTAGACGTTCTGTATATGCTAAAGTAATTTTAATATACCTTACTTCTTACTTCATGTTTAAGAAGTGCGTTCTCTTCGGTTCAATGCTCGCCATGCTACATGCGACTCTGTCTTGGATACCATCCACCCCATCCACCATACATATTAGTTGTATACCTATGTAAACTCGAGTGCGTTGCGATCGATGACCTTTTCATCTTTCACGTATTAGTTTCTTAGTTTATATATAATATAATATATCTACGTTTCCTGTAAATCTGACTTTTCTGGCTGACGTTTCGGATCCCATTGCAGAGTCCATCATCAGGGCTGATGTGCACAGAAGATTCTGAATGGCCGTGAAAACTTGAGAACATCTATCTCTACGTTGTTTACGAAATTTTAACTGCCATCTGATATTATCTAGATGTTATCGTAAATTTATTTATTTCAGTAGCGAGCCTAACCCGTGGACGCCATATGTCCATGAGTTTAATTGTTTTGTAATTGGTTAATAAACAATATCCAGACACACTTTATAGATTTAAACTGTCAAAAATGCGATTGAGAATTTTATTTTGAAAGAGTTATATTTGGCGTTTGACATTTAGTTTTTTTTAAATGTTCAAAAGAATCAACAACACGCATAAATTATATTCGTTTCCATGGTTTCGTGACCTTAAATGATAAATCAGTAGTGATGGTAAAATTGTTATTTAAACCGTTATTTCAATCGCGATTATGACTGTGACTGTGTTTGATTGTAATGATGATTGATAATTGATTGACCTAATTCTTCAAGCAATGACTGGTGCACTAAAAATAAACCTCCACCAGTTAAATGTTAGTTGCCAATCATCGTTAAATCTCAGTTACCAATCAGTGACACAATCGCAGTCACGTAACGGTTTACCATCACCACCAATCAGTATGTTTGGGTCTAATATAATATAATAACCAATGCCTACTATTATTCGTATTGGCATGTATGTATCTGCTGAATACTTGCGTTTGTGCTTTGTATTCCACAGGCGCAGTGTTAAGTAAGTTTTCAGTAACATAATAATTTTAGCGCTTTATTAAGTATAATAGATAGGTAGTCGTATTTAAGGCTTTCTGTAACATTCGAAAACGTTTGAAATGTCTACATTTTGTGATAGTATTGGGTATATATACCAGTTGGTCACTGTGACCTCTAATATTCCAACACGTGCCTCGTGTGTGTACGCCTTTGTGTACCCAGCAACCTCTACGCGAACTAATTAATGCAAGAGCGTGTTCGGATTATCGGCGTTCTTTGTACTGGAATATATGTAAGTCAATCACCCGGCGCGCGGCGCGCATGCGCCGGCAGTTGAAGCACCATTTTATAAGCCATTTGGAATAATACTATAAAGTGCATAAATAAATAAGGAATACATATTCCTCGCAATGACTGTGTGACGAATTAGCCATCGCCGGTTATTGTCCCTGCTAGGCCCTGCAGCCGGTTTAATCTTACATTGTAATTGCTGTGCCCATTGATGGCACATGACATTCACAAGAATTGCTCACCTTGAAAGCCTCGAACATTTCATATTTGATGTTGACGAATGGGGTAGAATATTTTCAATATGTGTACGTATTATATTATATCAAGTAGCGTATCAGGTTTATTTGTTGAAATAAAAATGTGTTTTTTATAACTGGTCACACGAAACGTGTGAACCGCTTTGCGACTGGAAGATAAGGTATTGACAATGTGTCATTTATATTTTCTTTCATAACAAATATATTATAAGGGTATATATAGATAATAATGCAGGATTGGATAATAAACACAACAAAACGATTGATTATATTAATGCTGTAGGTAGATATACCGTGAGCCACGGAGCCGGGGGCGGGGGTTCCACGTCTCCAGCGGCTAGTTCAATGGCGAACATGGGATGTGGATCCTACGAGCCAAACACTTACCAGAATTCCTTACCTTATCGACGATCTCCCGAATCTACGTTTGTCCCTCGAGGCAAAATAATTCTAACATAATATTTGAACAATATGAAGATGGGTTGTACTACTGAAAGAAGTTAGATTACATGAACAAGTTTAATGTAAGAAAATACAACCTAAAATCACCACTATTCAGGTGATAGTCAGAAACAGAACCATGCGAAGACGACCAACTCTACGCAGAAAAAATACTCCGATAACAATAATAGGATTGAACGTGGTTGTTCGGCGACGACGTGACGAGCGAGTATCCCTAGATGATTATATGAGAAAAATGGTTGGTAGTTCGACACCAACAACATTCCAGACAAAAGTAATAAACATGACCTTGAACTCGAGACGTTCTTCCTCCACATTTAATTCGTTCTTTTATCTTCCTTGTCGAAGCGTAATGGGTTTTAAGGAATTGGCTTGCAGGTCTGGGTCATCCATTACTTTTATCGGTATCCGTGGCCAATGATCAGACGTCTCCTCCACATCCCGCTTGCGACATCGTCCAACATTAACTTCAGAGTTCTTCCATCCCGGGTCCAAGAATGAAAGATGATTCTATTGAAGAGATGAATACAATACAAATTAGGATTTATCACGAGATTGTAAAAATATCGATGCACTAGTAATTATGACCATTTTTCTTACCCATTGTTAAATTATAAATTTCAAATTTATATCGCTCTGCGATTTGCAAAGTCGGCAATTTTGCGACAGCTATATTATATTATATTATACATTTTATATATGTTTAAGGAGAACGCATTATTCTTGTGAAGTTTTTCAGAACATAGTTGTGTGCTATTTTAATACTAATTAAATGTATCAAAAAAATATTTTTGTTGCTACATGAGATTCGAATCTGGATCATTTAATTTCTGGCGTCTCCTAGCGAATATTACTCAAAGGTATTTAAGATTTTCGCAATTAAAGGTGATAGCTTTTAAATTTGGAGTAATAGATGTATTAATTAGAAAAACTACAGCTTACAATGTTTCTGAGGTGTAATCGGTTAACGCATTTCCCCGGTTAGGAAAGGATCCAAGTTCGAATCCTAGTGAATTTTCCTGTATATCTTTCTAATAGATACATTTAATTTGTATTAAAATAGCACAGAATCATGTTCTGAAAAAAATAAATTATTATATGTCATTAAAGAATATATTTAATACGTGCAATAATATCTACTACATTCACAAGAAAATCGCTTACATATGGCGTAATGTTCCTGAAAATTTGTCCCAGGATCTGGAAACGAAGAACCGAGAAGGTGACACTGGCCTAATACAATATGTTCCTCCTTGTTTCAGGAAAGCGACCCGGCACGCGGTGGACGCATGGCTGGTGTCACACGCCACGCCCCCCGCGGGGTCCGGCGGGGGGGCGGAGGGCGGCCACCCCCTCCCGCACCCGTCACCCTCGCGCTCCGGAGCCACCACCCCCGTCAGGTGAGTGCACCGCACCTGTCGGACTCGGCGCAGAGCTAACGCAACCGTCCGCCTGCGAATGGCCCAAATCTAAACGTGATCAACTCGAGGACTGATATTTAAATTCAATATCATAATATATATGATACATATTCGCTAATTTATATTTATATTAGCTAGAAGCTCGCCGATTATTGAGCCTTCTAACAGGTCCATCCTCCAGTATCTGGTTTACCTGGTCTTCCGCAAACGTCCTCTATTTCTGGTGCCATCAACACTTGCGTCATATATCTTTCTTACCATTCTCTCCTCATTAATAAATGTGTGTGCTAGTAGACATTTATATTACCTCAACATTATATGTTAATCTACTAAATAAAATTACACGGTAATATCAAGAACACCCCATAAGGGTAAAACGGCAATAAAAAGGAGAAGAACAGGTAATTTATCATTATTAAATACACATATTTGTACTTTGAGCTGAACCTAACAAACTACATAAGCATATACTTGAATGAATTCTCAATTAGTTAACTAATTGTATGTAAACAATAATTAACAATTTTCTTAATTGCTCTTACACCTTTTTATATATTTTTATTTAATATGATCCTTCTCTTAGTGCTGTTTAATATACATAATAATGGTATCAACTGCAAAACTTCTTCATCCTTTCCCACTCTTTCCCCACACTACTAAACTTGCGACACTGAATAATAATAAGTAAAATTAAAATTATGTGTTTGATTTAAGATTTCCGCAAGCACTAATGTATGGAACCGGCGTCTCTTTTAGGTTAAATCGAGAAAAAAAGCGATCTCCGATATCTCGATATATATATAATAATAACTATTTATGAAATATATTTGAATAAATTTGCATCATTGTATAAATGTTTAGAATACTTAAAGTACTCTAAATTAACCACTTCTTGGAAGATAGTGTCTATAAAAAATTATGAAAACCAAAATATCCATCCACTTGGGACCCGTATAAGTACGGTATAATAAAATTTACATTTTAATAATGTCTCCATACAATTCTGTAGTATTCGTGTTTTAAAAATCACGTAGGTTTATTTTTTAATATGTTTCCCTATAATAAACGTCGACCAAAAGGAAGGAAGGAGGTTCAAAATAACCTTAAAATTTGACCATAGTGTAATTTATAAATTCATGGTTATGGGTAATGCTTTACTCGGTCCGAACAGATACAAATATACACAATATGAAATGGAGCTACTCGAAATAGAGATACAGAAAAGAATTGCATTATATGTGTAGGTTAATATTGGGAATATTCACTCTTTTTATAATTATGTAATATAATACATTCAAAGTAATATTCAAGTGTTAAATGGAATATGAACGCGCACCCCTTTCATTAGAGTCATTACTGATATAATCAATTAATATATAAGGGAGGATATGTTTCATTGCATTCAAATTTGTCTGACAATAATTTTGGTATGGTTGTAGGAGATAATATAATTATCAAAATCAAAATGCCGTCATTGTCGATTTTTTTTAAATTTCTTTCATTTTCTATATGAATTTTACACAGCTCTTCTTCATATTTAGATCAGTCTGGAGGTCTTCAAAAATATATCTCCTCGATAGACGCAAAGGTGCTGGAGGCTGTGACTGTATTTCGCCCATTACTAATATTTGATATATCTTCATCAGAAAAATCTCCGCGCACGAGTTCGAGCGCGGGGGGTTGCTGAAGCCGATTGTGAACACCATCGACGGCACGCCCACCTTCCTGTCGGCCGGGGGCGCCGGCGGGGGTTCCTGCGGCCCGCAGGGCGCGGGGGGCCCCGGCGCGCCGGGCGGTCGGCCGCAGCGCCGGTCGCGCCACGAGCTGAGACAACTGGACGAGAAGGAGCTCATCTTCGAGCTGGTAACTATTGATAGAGGACTGTTCTGTTCTCTACTTCACATTTTATTTGCCAGTCAAGCGGAACTTATCGGCTAGCCATTTTTACAAAAAATACAATTATTGATCATATTCAACATAACATCACAAGTGCGAAAACTTAAGGAAGCATTACGTTTTTCGATTATAAAACACAGTTTTTCCTATTAAAATTCGCATTCTACGATTCAAATTTGTTTAAGAAAATATACAACAATATTTATGTTTGACTTTCTTTTATTTTTTATTTTTTACGTAATATTTACGTACGTGACAATTGAGGATTGTGTTTGAAATGTCGATGAGTGCAGACGAATTATTTCCTAACGTCGTCATGGAATTTAATGATTAATAAAATTTTAATTAAACAACTATATTTAGCTTTACGGCCTTTGTAAGATCGTCGTGCAGACTAACTATGAATGAATTGTCTAATAAAGACATTATTCTATCAATTAGTTAATTTTCTTTGTTTAAAAATGACTATCGCGGAAACAGTAACTAAGTAAATCTAAGTCTGCAGCCGAGCTGAATGTCCTTCAAGATCTGCAGGCGACGGTGGCTGTATACATAATGGATGACCGAACAGCACAACTGTAGATCGCTCCAAAACTTGCGGACTGAATTGAAATTAATCAAAATGACTAACTAATTCATGTCCAACGACGCTATTTGCATACCAAAGCATAATCCCTCACTATTTTCTTTACCTTGGCTGTGTTGTGTACACAAATTTGAATTTCTGCGCTTCTAACCCTTTTTGTAGACATATTTTAATATGCCTTCAGTAAAGTGAGAATCTTATTACACAAATTAGTGTTCTTTATGTGTGCTGATGATGTAGTGATTCTGTGCCTTCTGATGGAAAGCTCTCACCTGCCCGATCCTTCAGTGATTAGCTGTGTTAAGTTTGCTCTAACCTACGACGCCGTCAGATTCTGACATATTTGACTTGACCATGTTTGTATCCCAAGCAGAGATCTGCTCTATATCCCATTGTTAATTTCATACTGTTACAAACGTAGATGTACCATGTATACCATAGATATAGTCTTAATTATTTTCAAGTGAATTGATTATAATATTTAAAGAAAAAGTGTTATAAAATTCGCGAGGCTCTCTGGTGCGTTTTTCTCGGTGAACTTTGGATTACAAGATGTTCTAAACAGTGTTGGCAGACGAAAACTTTATCATGAACGATCGCGCTTGAAAAGCTCACTGAGTTTGTTGATTAGTGAGCTAAATAAATTATTTTATCTCGCCGCCCTAGCTGGTCTACATAATACTAGATTTTTCTATTTTTATAGATAACTGATTCTGCCAATAATTGATCGTCTCGACCTACTTACTCGCTACGGTTTACTGTTTTCACTCTGGATTTAGCGCAACATACACTACCAAAGATTGCTGAAATCACCCTTCATATACTTACCTGTTTTGTTACTGTCACGTATTTGTGTTATTTTCTATTAAGCGGCGTTGTTTTAGTCAAATATAAATTACCAAAAAAAACTAATAACTAATACATACCAGTAAATAGTTTGTTCGCGGGGATAGACAGGATGGATAGAACGCCACGCTGTTCTGCCCGACACACAACTCTCGTCCTATTCGCACGCATAAATGTTTACGCGCGTGCTCGTCGATTGTTGAGGTTTCTAACGGTATCGTGTTACCTTGTGGCGTCCTTTTTTTTTGTCTCCTATTTTTGAGGCTATCAACACCACACAAACGATTCTTTCTTAATTGTACAATACTTACTGTTTTAAGATCAGCTTTACGGGGGTCGTTTGAAAAATTAGCATCCACGAAAAAATACACTGGTTAATCTTAACTTTATTATTGATATTATGGAGGTTTGTCATCACCGCCGACGTTCCTGAACGTACTTTGCTTATACCGATGCTCAAAACAGGGTTCCTGATAGCCATAAATACACCCGGTACCGAAGCCAGATCGATAAAACGATAAGAATATGACCAGCAGCTATCTGGAAGTCCGTATCGCTGGCTTCACTCTTCTCGCCGCCGCCTTTCCGACCACAGCTCCAAATACCGCCTCTGTAACTACTCGCGTGTTGAGATTTATTAGTACTTAACCGCTCCCTTAAATTTGTAATCCGTGCTCAACAATAAACTTGTGTAAACCGTAAGTAGTTTTTCTCTCGTAATCTGTTCTGACCACACACACAATACATTCCGCGATCATCCAACGGACACGAGAGTGTGACATGTGTGTACACAATGGTGATTATCGGGGCTTTCTTATTTCTTATTTCTCTAATGCAATTTTTATTCAGTATTGAATTTAGTGTGTTTGGCATAGAAATTGTGAAACACATTAAATTTAAAAAAAATATTTATAGTCTGCTAGCCTTTTGTGTCGAAGCTGCGATTTTTTCAGCTTTCTTTCGTGAAAATGTAATATTCTTCTGAAATTATACACCCGTAACGAGAAGTCATGTGTTCAATTTGATTAGTCTTAGGAGTTGCACGTCAACATTGAGTGACACATAATACTACCTACGTTATTTGAAATATCTAAATGTCAACGTTCTCCATATAACTCATTTCAAATTACAAGGTAGCGCGTGTAAGCTGTCAAAAATTATGAAAAAATTTTATAAAAAATTTCGTCAACTTGCTCAGTTCTCTCAAATCCCCCGTGATTTTAAGGTGGGAAAATAAAATATATGGTAGAAAACTTGTACATTTGTAGTGTTAATGTTAGTTTTCTTAGTGTTACCGTACAAATGATAATTTTTAAAGTAAAATTATTAATGTTATCATTAAATTATATCATTTTGCTTATTTCTTTAGCCCAAGTCACAGACATTTTTATTTATTTCGAGGAAGAAACTAATATATGAAGAATTATAAAGGAATTATAAAAACAATGTAGATGGCTTTGAAATAATGGAACGACAGATGTATTAATTTGAAAAAGTGTAATTTATAGGTTCGAAAATTTGTCATGAAAAATACTGGCGCTATAACACAATTGGTAGTGTACTTCAACAATATTTTTCGACAAAATTGATTTTATATGTATATATTTATAATTAATACATTAAATTAGTATTTAATTATAAAGGAATGAGTCAACTCATATTCTACCACTTCTCGCAGACAAAATGGCAATGTTTGTAAAAATGTCGTTTTTAATTGTAATTCAAAGATAGAAAGCGATAATGCAGAAATATCTAGACCGTTAAATAAGTTATGCAATGGATCGCAAATTGTAATATTTGTATGAACTTCTAGAACAGGATGTGGGATGTGTGTGCAGGAGCTTGCTGCTGGACAAATAGATATTAATTTCAGGAGATCAAATATGCTCGATTGGTGATGGATGGTTAAGCGACGGTTTTAACTCTGACATGGTGGACTTACGGCGGTAAGCAGTGCATGTTTTTACATCTAGCCTCTGTATGGAAAATATACGTATTATAGAGTGAGGAATGAACAAATAATGAGTGAATCTATTTGTGGCATATTCGATAGAATTTAGGAAAGGTCGAAAACATAAAGAAAGAAAAGATAGAATTTAAGAAAGAGATTTATTTAATGTGCAATGTGCCCATGATATGTGTGAGAGGAATATTGTAGGCAACAGGAACGAGCGAAATTCTGATCTGAAATCTGATATTGGGGACGGCCCTGTTAGAACAATTAACAACCATGCGCGAAAAAATGTATGAAACTGAACGAAGCAAGAGTGAAATGGCAGAACGGTGTGCTCTATCTTCTCTTCTTACGGCTTAGGGAAATGTGCGTGATGGTAAGTTGTTAGTTTATTTACCAATGTGAGATGGGCCAACTATCGCTTTAATTATTTTTCGCTGGCTCTCCCTCCTGTGAGGGCTGTCCGGAGCCGGTGTTGTACAATAGTTTATTAGATCGCTCCGTCTTGTTTCTTGTTGACGTTGACGGCCATCCGCGATTCGCTTGACCTTCCATTTATTTATTGGCCGACTGTCTAGCTGACAAACAAACTAATGAAAATATCATTATTGGATCATTGATAGCCACGCGTGCTTTACTTTATCTGTGTTCCCTTATCTTCCGTTATATTAAGTTTCAGTACGCTAGAGTGAGCGTTGAAATCCAGATGATACGCTCTTAAGTAAATAAAGGTCCTTGTACAAATGCAGATGAATACAGAATCTAGTCATTTAATCTCTACTAGCGGGAAACTATGCTAGGCCGTCCAGATATATTTTCCAGTATTCGAGTTGTGATATATTTTCTAGAAGTTTCGTACGACTGACTACTTTCAAGGTACGACTGATTTAGCATAAAGTGAAAAAACTGCGAGTCCACACTTTTTACCTTTCCAATATGTTATTTAGTCTCGAGCAAAAATCCAGCGGTCTTTTTCTAGCTATGAAATCCGCAATTACTTTCACGAGATGAATCTTCACTTTTTGACCACCTCTTGTCTTGACTTCACCATTTAAAAAAAATAACGTGATCTTTGAACGCAGTATATAATACACGTTGTAGGTAATATGAGTTCGTTTTCATAAAAGCCCTTTGTACCTATACTAGTTATTTAGAATTACTCTGCACAGAAACTACATGCCTATCTGAATCTATTTGTATCGGGAATTTTTTCAAGAAGATTTGTCATCCCCCAGAGATCGCACAATAAGATCATTTTATTTCATTTTTACCTACTATATTTATTTTTAAAACAAATTATGGGAATCATTAGAAATTATATCTATCTTTAGAAAAATTACACAGTTACTACTGGAATTTTATATACGGTTTCGATTTAACTTTGTATACTCATGTCAAATTTTGAAATATATTAATTCCATTTTTACTGAAATATCTGTTATTTTACCTTCATGATCTTATAAACTGTTAAAAATATATGTATCTGTTTGAGAAATCGTTATAAAAATATATTAATAGTCATTAACTTTTAAAAAAAAAGTTAATTTTAATTTTTAATTAAAATTGTGTTTTATTTGATCAATTAATTAATTTTTCTAAAAGTTAATTACAATGGACTTCCACAAAGTTAATCACGAAAATATGAAATCTCTATATATTAAAAAAAACAAGGTGTATTTTGCCCTGTTATATGTTTATATGTAACAATGTAAGTTTTTCTGTCACATAAATCTGTTAATTACTCAACGATTCTGCGTGTTTTTTTCTTTTCATTCTTCTTCTTCTCCTCTATTTGTTACAACTCTTTTAGTTTGGTGATTTTTTGAAAATTTATACTTTTTAATTAGCCTAACTTTTTCTTTCCTCGCTTATAACTCTGCGAATTGGAGAGCAAAAATCTTTTTAAAATTTTTTGGCGATTGTCACCGATAGACAGTATCATTAAACACTTTATTTAAAATTCATCTTGAGATTCCAAATGACTTGTTTGTTAGTATAATCAATGCCAGAACCTTCTCTGATCCTAAAAAATGGCACTCAGTAGTCGCAGGTAAAACATTTGAGGAACCTGTGCAAAGGCCAACATCGGGCCGCAGTCACCGAAACAGCGGAGGACAGAGACACCTGGAGGTGTCTTGTTGAGGCAATGGGTCCGCGATCCTCCTAGGACTTAGGGTAGAAGATGTAAATGAAGGGTTACTTTCCATTACCACCAGTTAAATTTAAGGAATGCGTATAAGAGATTGTAAAATTGTAGATTTAGCTTGTATTTACTTGTTGGATTGAAAAAGTTCGGTTGTGTTTTACGATATATAATATTCAACTGAAATTAAATTTTTTCATAGTACCCTGTCACGCTCAATAAAGTATGGCTTCAAATTCAAACCTTTTTATTTTCGATCAATCATTACCATACACCTTTTAAAACTTTTGCGTTTAAGAGTTTGAATTTGTGGGAAAAATTTCATCATCTACCCTTGGCCTTATATAAGATAGACCGTTCGAACAATATTTCAGACTTTGCAGTCGAGTAGTGAAAATAACTGATCAATCCAATGGGGCGCACTGTATTGTTTTCCTATCGGAAGTCAAAGTTTATTCACTAGCCATACGTAATTTCATATTATTCTTAAATAAGTATAATTTACAATATAGTCGACTCTAAATAATCTGTCTATGCTATTGCTGTCATTCAAAAATGGTTTACTTTGAATTTAGTATTTGTTACGCTTTGTATTGTAGTAGAGATGATAAAAGATCAAACAGGACTTATTTTTTTGTAGCGTTAATAAATATACATTCTTTCTTTGTTACTCATACTACTCATTAAGCTTACACCATTTTATTTCGGTTACAATATGTATGTATATGTCAATTCTTATTAAAGTTTTACTTATTATCATACAGATCATATATATTATGATACATTATGAAATGGGTGATCATAATTGAGTTCAACCTCATCCCTCAAGCTTTTGTTTAGAGCATATCTTCCAGTCTAGGTTTTGTCCATTTTACCATTACGTCGTTCTTTATACTTTGTGCAACGGCAGTACTATCACAGTATTAATGAGAACCTTGTTAGATAGACAAAGACAAAATACCTTGCATTTTTATAGTGGTACGAATTTTATTTAATTTCTTGATCTGGAGAGTGCGCAGCCGAACGCTGTATAATATAATATAATAACGATATATAGAGTGTTATATCGATTGGATCTTAACGTATCCTTTTCCTTAAAATTTTATATTATTTAATCTATTTGTAGTAAATGTCTCACTGACTATTCAATGTCCGATTAACACTGCAACACACTAGGAATTGTAGTCACCTAATAATATTATAATACGTTAGGCCAATATGTCAATACAGCAATATGACCGTTCATATTGCCGTATTGACATATTGCTGTAGCAAAACGACACCGCTCATTTTATCCCAAATTGTAGATACAGAGCACATTATGTATAAATGTAGTATAGAAAAAGGACCTCGCATTGTGTAAACAAACTTCCGGGTGATTACAACCATTCGCAATAGTGTTTTATTATATAGTACCTTCGAGCCGGTAACTTATGTTCAGCCTTTGAAGGAGATACAATTATATAATCAGATTTGTGGCCTGAATATTACTAATTCTAATGGTATAATCATTTTCTTTAACCATTTTAATAAGAGTGGAATTCAACTAAAAAACGTTTGACGTGTAGGGTGGACGGGGCGTAATTATATACGAGGGCGAGTCAAAAATCATCTACACTTTCGCCATAACACACCTTCAAAGTTGTCACACTACCTTCTGCGCATGCTTGCTTAGAGTTGGTACTATTGCGGTCACGTGTACGAAATTTGATCCCGATCGCGTCATTTTCCTTCCGGATGTTACAGTGTAAACATCCGATTTCTCTGGTCGGAGGGTGTGAAAAAGGCTGAAATTCATCGTAGACTTTTATCACAATACGGGGACAGTGCTTTATCACGTAAAAGTGTTTTTTTGTGGATCGAGAAGTTTAAAATTGGCCGGACGAGTGTGACGCACAAAGAAGGAGCAGGACCCCCATCAACCTCCACCACGGACGACAAGATTCAGCAAGCTCGAGAGATGATTCTAGCGAATGGACGACTTACCATCGGTGAGGTGGCGACTTCTTTGAACATCAGTCATGGTTCTGCCCATCAAATCATCCACATAGAGCTTGGCTTCCGTTTGTGTAAATAAATTGTAGAACGAAAAATGTACATAATTTTTCACTTGCCCTCGTACTAGAAAAACTAATTCGATTTATTTTTCTTATAAACTACTTAATTCAAACGTCAAGCGAGAAAACATAGTGAGTCTGCGTAGAAAATTTAGGGATATTATTGGATGAAAAACTTTTGCTAAGGCACCATACCACTACGACGATTGAAAATTCATGAATTCCATTTTAAATTATGTAGTTCTTTGAACAGAATCAAAGTTTTGTAATTCTCTTTTATTAAACCAGACACAACATAAATGTACATATGTACACTATTGAAAATTTCCTAAATAAACTTCTCACATATTTAGATTACCGAGCTCTTAACGGCTTTCCACAAACTTGCAGATCGTTCTGATAATATGTAACATTTTAAACAATTTCATATTTCGCAATACTCCTTTATAATCATGTTTCACTATATTTTGTATCGTGAATGAGATAATACATATTACATTATTAATTATTTTGTAAATTTAGTTAAAATACTATTTTATTGTATTAAACGTTAGAACGTTTTCAGAAACATCTTCCCATTATCAATAATATAATTTAACTAATGTTAAAAACATTTTCAAACAGTAATTACGGGTGTGTTTGGAATTAAGGGAGGTGGGGTTGGGGTGGGTTTAAAATGGACAAGAGAGTGGATGAATAGCATTTTAATGTTTCTTATTTTCTTATAATTATTCTTATTATTAAATATTACTAAATTCTCTAAGATGTCTATCTTTCGTCCTTTGGCGCAACTATGTAGAAGTTCTAAATTATTATTATCTAATGAATAGCCCTCCATTCTTGCGTGTTCAGCCATTTCGGAATTTAGACTAAAGTTTTTTATGTTCTCCTAATATTTTGCTATTCTTCTTCCGCTTTGTTTAATATAAAATACACCACAATCCTCGCAACTCAACTTGTAGACTCCGCTTTTTTCTTCTTGGGGGATTTTTGATTTATTATTCTAAATATATTTTTACATTATTAATATTGCAATACTACTCATTTTACACCAATTTTCTTACTATTTTTTAACATCAGTTTAGCATTTAGGTTGAAAAGTTTGGTTTCGCTGATTTTCCGAGAACGTGCGTGGAACTCCCAACCCGATCGGTCTCTGTGAAAGTATTTTACCACCCACCAGACCAAAATAACTATTTTCACTTGGATTATTTCTTCTTTTTGTGCCCTATTCGTTCAACGGACGTTAGCTATCATCACTCTGTTTACTGCGGGCCGGAAAAGCTCTACAGTAGACTCAGCTTATTTATCGTTTTTAAATTTAATAACGCGTGTAGAATTTTGCAGGGTGCTCGAGTATTATTGAATAATTTCATGTTAAAATAAATGACTACAAAGTAAAGTTTGCGTTAAATATTACATTATTTAGAATAATAACAGTAAAAATGAAAATCATGCGTTTTCATAGTTTTTGGACTTGTGTATGTTAATATTTTACACGGTGTCGCAAATCGCAGATGTACAAATAAATATTTAAAATCCTTAATGCAGAATAACGTTATTAAAGCGCATTGAAATTAAATTCCTGATAAATGCACATACGCGCTTTAATGCGCTTTAAATATTACTTTTCTAATGATTTTATGACGCTTAAGAAAAAAACATTTTTTTTATAAAAATGTATAATATTATCCCACTTCTCTGCACAAGCAAATGCTTTCATAAGAAGTGTAGCATGAAAAAATTAACGATTGTATTCTATCATTGTACTAATATCAGATTAATTAATAAAATAAACTATTCACAAGAATGCTTCAGAAATCTGATATGCTCTTTGTGTTTTCGAGTTCCTAATTATAATACCAATTACGCACAAAACTCTTTGTACGAAGTATTTCTACTTTGAAAAAATTCAAACCGTTTGTTTTTTAAATTAATTTACAGTTTTGGTAGACGTTCCGCACGAAATGTAATTCATTTAATTATCTTGTGAAACAACTTTCTCGGATTATTTTTCGTTTTTCATAATATTTTACTAGTCTGGCCGCTTTTGTTAAAAGTAACTTTATTTAATCTGTGTTATTAGTCACCTAATCTGTCATTGTGTAACGGTGAGTTTAAAATTCAACCCACCAATTAATTATTTTTAATTATCGGCGTGTAACACTTTTTATATGAAAAGTATGTTTCCGGAACTGGTAGATAAGATTGATAATGATATCCATAGAGGATGTACTCGCGGGAAGTCAAGTGAATGATGAGCGAGGAGAGGATGGTGAAGAAGATATACGAGGCGAGTGTTGAAAACATCAGGAACAGAGGGCGCCCAGTTGAACCAATTACTGGAGGACGGCCCTGTTAGAAGGTTTAACAACCGAAGAGCGTGCATGAGAAGATGTATGAAAGTGTGGCATTCTATCCTATCTGCCTACCTCAGCGGAGAAATGGCGTGAGGGTGGTTTGTTTATGGAGTTATCTAATCACAATAGAATTCTAAAACCGACACTAATGAATGGAAGTGATTTCTGGAACTGAAATATTGTTTTAACATAACATATAATAAATGCAGTTGTTCAGCGTAGAAATTATCGTATGTTGGAGGTAATGTGAATAGAAAGAAGTCAGCTAAAAACCAGACGCGATCAGGGGTTCCATTGGAGAGAATGGTGTGTTAGAAAATGTATGACAATAGACAAGGCGAATATCATTCTGCTCTCTATGAAAATCCACATAAAATAGATTGATTGTATTTTAATTCATTCTTGTTTGTAAATTTTAATCTGAATTTACATAATTACTTTTTTTTATTAAATTTTCGTAATTGTTTTTAGCATTTATTTTATAATTTAAGATGTAAAGAATGTTCTATTAAATTGTTAGGAACGTATTGTACATAGGTAGGCTGGTATTCTTTATAAATTGTTTTTCAAAATGTAACTATCTTTGAACTATGAATGCCTTGAAAACCTCCCACCTGAGATTAGAGAAAGTGATGGCGCAGAGGGCAGAATCGAATTGAGCACGAAATGAAAAATAAATTTTCACGAAATAAATTTGATGACGCCGGCGATGTGGTGGTTTGTAATAATGTAATTTACTTGTATCACAAATATTTTATATGCAAAAACAATTCAGATAATTTTTTTAACTTTTTGTATTTAATATACTTATTTGAGTGTAATACGTGCAATATTGTCATTGGTCATGTAGTTATGTGCGTGTGTGCACTTTTATTATATCTATTGTGTGATATATTTTCCGTTCCGACAACTCTTCGGATTCATAATTCTTCTATTCCTCGCTCTTTAGTTGTTGTGATTTCTAAGAGACCTGTAATGCGCAATATTACTTTTCTTATAAATATAACTGATAGTTTGAATATATTAATTAGAAAGATATACATATAAAATCAATTTTATCGAAAAATATTGTTGTTGCGCCACCGGAATTCGAACCTGGATCTCTTTCCTAACCGGGGAAGGTGCATTATCCAACTATGCTACAGCGATAATTTTCGAACCCATATGTTACCTTTTTGATATTAATACATTTAATCGTTCCATTATTTGAAAGAGCCATCTACCTTATTTTTACAGAATCTCAAATACCTTTGAGTAAACTGATAGCAGACGCCAGAATTATCAATTCATTTTTATTAAATTTTGGACACATCGATACAACTTTATTAACATTGATACAACTTCACAATAAGAATGTGTTCTCCTATTAATAACTGATAGTGTTTAGTGAACGAATGAAAATACCATATTCGTAAGTAACAATTTTGATTTAGGAATGAAATACCATTTTTAACCAATGTATGATATTATATTTCACACAAATATAGTTGAAATGTTAAATGAGCATGTTTCTCGAACGAGCATATCGCTGCTGTCATATTATATCATTCTCTCCATTGCCGAAATCTGATTTTCAATGTCACATCTCCGAATAACTTAACGTGTTTTTTCAACGACACACGCGTGTTCTTTTATAAAATTGCAAATTTTCTTCATCCGAGAATTTGATTCAACAAGTTTCGGCGGCTCTGTCGCGCGATAGTTTCAAAACCAAAAAAATCTTGTGCTCCGAGTTGAGATCAAACGGTATTATGAAACTTGTTTAATCATTTTTATTTGTAACTATTACAAAAACGAGCTGAAATGAGTTCTAGAGGGAAAAATTAAAAGATTTAGCGCCCGGCAACCTTCTGGCGACAACTTTTTGTGACTTGGTAAACAGACGAATTTGAAGAACGTATCAAATATTCCGCATGATACGTGCTCGGCAATGGTCAATTGAAATGTTTTCTCGGTACATTTGGGTATTAAGTTTGGGCATTTAGAATTTTTCTTAATTCTCCCATTTTTTCTTTCACCTCCCATTAACCCAGTGTGGTGCATTTTGGACCTGACAAAATATTTTTTAACACATTTTTAATTCGTATTGTGGCCACGATATTCCATTCATTACAGAACTCAAAATTATGGAAGAAACCAAATAAAAAGGCTCTGAAAGATTTGTAAGTTCGCTTATCAAGTTTTTACGGCCCACTCATCGCAAACGATGTTCGCAGGTTGCTTATATATTTTTTAAGTATATTTCCTTTAATAAAAATAAGGATTGGCGGAAATGCGATCGCTCAGACGTATGGATGTACTGTGCAGTGAAGTATGAACAAATCCTCCTGTTATATATTCTCCATTGTGTATCCAACAATCTCCGAGGAATCTCCTTTAATAATAACGGTGCACCCAGCGCTGCTGCAGGTTCTGAGTCCGTATTGTGTTACCGCTGAAACAAATCGATGGCTGATCGGTTTAGTCTGTTTTCTTCTTAAAGGAATTGTGGGCAGCAATTGAATTCGTAATCCGATGTTTCCTTTGTATTCATGGGCTAACTTTATGTTGCAATATTCGTATGAGTCGTATAGACGTCTCTAATGATATGTATATATTTATGGATATCTATATTTTTACACTTTTAATTATAATTTTTTCCTCTACCCATTTTCCTTCATATTATTTTTAAGTGACCCGCAGGAGATCTTCCTTCTCTTGCATCGACGATTCTCCTTCTCTCCGAGAGTGTCTTCTATCACATTAGAATATGTAAATGCGAGCCTATCTCCTAAATTCATTGTGCTGGTTTTACACCTACCAAAAATAATTGGTCGACTTACTTTTAGTTTTTTTTAGTTGACCTTCCGCACACGTGCAAATGGCTGGCTGATTGAAAAACATCATTTTGTAAAGGGATTATTGCGTGATAAAATTAAGAGATGAAAGTGATCGATGAAAGAACCTCCTTAGAAAATTATCAATTTATCTGTAAAATTATCATTGTAGTCGACTTGTATGTAAAGAAATATCGTTTTCACTCTACTGCTACTGCATCTTCTTCATGCCATGCCCGGTTGGCTATATTTATCTCGCTGTCACCAAACTGCATGACTGTCATTGATTCTTCAGCCCTGAGGTTCGGTGTCTTCCAGGCCACGCTGTCCTTGAATTAGAACGATCTGATGCATCGTAATATGTCCAAGGGATTACAGTTACATCTTAATTGTTTTGGTAATTTCCATGTCTTTATTCAAATTATCAAACATCTTCGTTTCTTATTCGGTCTATCCGGCTAATCTTGAGTATTCTTCTAGTTCATAGAACAACAGATGACATCGAAATGTCGCACGGGCCCGCAATGAAAAGATCTTCGTTATGAACAGTATCAACTTAAAACACACTACAGATAAAATATGTTGATCGGACAACGAACGATGGCACAATGAGTGGATGGTTCAATGGACTAATTTGTAAAGTTTATGATATTTTTACACTTATTTAAATGATCTACAATATTTTTTTAATTTTCTTCAGGTGAAAGACATCTGCAACGAGCTGGACGTGCGGTCGTTGTGTCACAAGATCCTGCAAAACGTGTCCATCCTTCTGAACGCCGACAGGGGGTCGCTGTTCTTGGTGCAGGGGGACAAGGGCGGTGGGTGCAGCCCTTCCCCCTCCCAGGCGCCGAGGCCGAGGTAAGGGGACTTTTTAAATATTATATATTAACATGACACTACTGTGGGCACAGCAAATATTAAATAACGGTCAAGTATGAACAAATCCCAAAAAAAGTGTGAAATTGTTGAGCGAATATTTCGTTTCTGCGCCGTACTTATTCGCTTGTACTGATTGATATTATTTAATTTTATTATTGAAGGATTAGGATGAACACCTTTATTATATCTCAGACCGACTTTGTTAACTTTAATATGTATCAACAATATGCGAGACATTTACTTATTATTTTTAAGTACACATATATACAATAACTACATATGTTTTAAATACAATGGAGTAAAATTACTATATTGTTGCATGCATGACATATTAAGATAGATGAGAATGAAGAATATGGAACCATGCCTGTTTATGTGCTGAAAAATATTGCTTGAATAATTGCGCTGACGTACTCTTATCCATTGTCGGTGTCCTTGGTAAGGAAATCCGCTAGATGGCAGATTATCAAAAAATAATATTGAATATTATATAATAATATTAATTTACAATCTTTTCGCATTGTACAGTAAATGGTTCCAGACAATTTTTTTCTTCCTGTTTTTCAATAAATAAAACTAGGGTAATATATTCAAATGTACCTATGTACGTATGTACATATTTATTAAGAATACCTAAATAAAAACATAATTAGGGGTTTATACTTTAAATTCTAATGTTTTTATTAAATAATGCGTTTTTCATTATTAATTTTTAAATGCCAAAATAAATAGTTTTAAAAATTGCAATAACGATGTTTGCACTTTTTGTTTTTGTTTGTGTCTCCCATTGTTGCATTGTTTATCGTTCAGTGAATTGTAAGGCTATGCTCGATATTGGGATCAACTTCCATAATGTGATCTGACACATTTTCAACCATTTCACCTAGTTGTTCAGACCTTAAGTGTTGTGCAGTCCCTTCAACACAGTAATCGTTGTCTAAGTGCCCTTCCGCTCTTGATAAGCTCGTTGTTCGTCTATTTTCCTAAAAACTTTATAAATCCACTTTAAGTTTTTTACGAATTAATTGACGATATACTTTTCATAAAAAAAAGGGACAAATCGAAAATTTATCTATAAAAACAATTTATTATAATAATAAATATATATTTTTTTAATTTTTGAACCGAATGAATCCACGCCGGAGGGGGGTGAACTATTCGAGGTATCGCTGTATACCGGATTGATCTAACGAGTCGACTTTGTCTTTGGAGTTTATAATAAATTTACCTAAGTTATTATTTGTGTAAAACACGAGTCTAATATAATTTGGTAATTTTTTACTTATTTTATACAGTTTAACGTATTTTCCCACGTTTTCACTACCTTTCTTATTGATGTTTGTAGTTTTATGAGTTATAGTGCCTTATAAATTGGACCATTTTGATCAACGGTTCGATTTCCATATTTACATATATGTATATACATTATTATTTTGTTATTTGCCAAACTGCATAGCAGTATAACGGTAAAGATTGCCTTTTACATAGTAATTATTGAGTTTTTGTCAAAAACTTTTTTTTGATCACCTTTTGATCAGTAGTTCTTTTCTACGATGAACCATGAAGTCGTATTTACCATACATAGAACGAGGTAGAGAAGAGAGCTAGTTAGCTCACTAAAGAATGTTTTAAATTCAAATGAAAACACAGTTCCTCCCACCTGCGCCGTTTGAAAACAGACCCGAATCGCTAAATGGGAATTGGGGAAACTTTCATCCCAAACTCCAGCAAGTAAGTCTGCGAATGCTCAACAAATTGGGTGAATTTTTCAGCCGGCTTTTCCGGCTAATTTTTCTTCCCTTAAAGTTTCATTCAACCTAATGGCAGAGCGTTTTTTCTTTACTCTACAAAGTAACCCTAATCTCGGAGGTTGTTTTTGTTAATGTTTATTTATGCATTGGAGGTATTTCTTTACAGCATCATCCTATTCCTTACATATTTATATACCTACATTGAATGTTGTTTTAAATATAACATTTCAGTGTTCTGTATGTCTGTATTTATCTATGATACTTCGTTTCCCTTATTTTCTCGTTGAGTTAATCAAATATGTAACTTTGTCCCTCCCACTGCATCTTTCTGTCTGGTGGGAGTAAATCTCGCACAACACTCTTATTAGTGCAGTCCTGCAAGCTGGTTTCCTGTGCCAACGAGACCAATCTTCACATCCGTATAGAGCAACCGGTCATGTGAACCACTGTGGTGTACAGTTTATATGGTGTAACAACAACGTCGATGAAAGCATTTTCCGTAGAGCAAATTAACGGATGTTCCCAGATATTGAAGGTTCTCAATCGATCTTGTGTGCAAATTAACGGATGTTCCCAGATATTGAAGGTTCTCAATCGATCTTGTGTGCAAATTAACGGATGTTCCCAGATATTGAAGGTTCTCAATCGATCTTTTGTGCAAATTTAAGGATCAATGCTATTATTTATGCGCTGGGAGAGATAATAATAAAGTTACATTAAGACGCATAAATACGTCAAGAGAAGCAATCTGCATATTATCATTGCATTGATGATAAATCATCTCTTACAACTCATTATGGAATATAGAAGATAACAAAGGTACCGTATGTCGAAAGTGATTATCTTGGCTGTGTAACGTCAAAAAGTCGTGCATTGTTCAAAGTGTCGGTGATCTTATAAAGGACAAATCAACATACTGCAACATGGTCGCCAACTATCCATAGAAGACAACACATGAAGAAGTCTTATTCAAAATTGTGTACGCGCTATATTATTTAGTGTGCGCTATGAGGCAAATTTGTGTGCGCGCGCACACCCGCACACCTTAGATGGAACATTGGTATTCTTTTCATTCTTACAATACACCGCGTGTATAAACCTGGGGCGTTCAAAAAGCTGACAGTATACCTTACAGTTAAAACAAAAAGGTTATCTATTTAAGTCAACCTCAACAACGTTACAATAAAAAGTAGATTTACTTGTAAACGGCCTTGGGCACGTCCAGTGTCTAAAAAATAAATGATGTTACGTTTCTGAGATAACCCTTCCGTAATAAATCGCACTTCTGTATCCGCTTGAAGAAAAAATCTCCCAGAAGATTCTGATAACAGCGACATTCTCTGACATTATCTTCCGTTTTTTTAGAGGCGATCAAATATCAAATTAGCCACGAAAATACGGTCGAAAGTGATTCGGTAGATTGTAACAATTTTTAGTCCAGTGTTAATTTAGTAAGATTCTGCTTTCTTTTCACGGTGACACTCACTTATTGATGAAATTTGAACTTCGCGTTTAAGGTTTACGATTAAATATACAATAAATATTACACGAGCTTTGACAGAGTGTATCAGCATATGAGAGATTCACATCACATCACAACTTACAGCTGTGCAGTTTATCTTTCATTTATATGTATTCATCTCCTACGAGACTTGTATTTTCAATGCACGGAAAATGACCCCAATGTTTGTATTCTTTGAACAGATGTGCAATCTTGAAATGCAGGTTCACGTGTCGTCGTTCTCCCGAGACAAAGCCGAAAGCGCCTCATGAATAGATAACCCCAGACGTTTTCGCTGTACGCTAAAAAGAAGTGTTGTTAATCACGGCATTGGAAACAGTGCGATTCAAATGCTGTTGACCTTTCGATCTAACGCGCTAGCTTTACTTCTGCTTTTATTCGTTCGCTATCTGCGCGGCTGACACAAGTGGAAGATTCCACAAGATCGTTAGGCCAGGGGCGGAGGGGGCGTGGAGGAAGGGGCGTTCTAGGGATGCTGAACAGCCTGTCATCTGGCGAATGTTTTTCTTGTTAATAAAGCGAATTCACATAAAGATGATATTGTGGGTTCGAGGGCTGTTTATTAGCTTTATCAATAAATTTGGCCTTCAAAATTGTGTGTACGTTTGTTTGATTTGTATGAATTCAGGATTTCATTTTGTTCTTTTGTTTATTCAAAGCATCATAATTCAATGCGGATAAGTAGTGATGATGTACCTAAACATCCATCATCTCTATCCTATCCTTTCTTATCCTCATCTGATATTGATTGAGATATTGAAATTTTCTTGGTTCATTGTCGATTAATTGTTCAATATTTTAAACAGTCGAGATTCATTCTGATTTTCTACGCCTGGCTAATCTGGGCTGTAAGTATCAGACCGTGTTTTTGTCTCCTCATTAAATAGCTGTAATATATTTTGTGAGTATTTCACCACACGGCAAGTTATCCTCATGAAATGGCTGTACATGTATCCTGAGTTTTTCATCACACGGAAAATTAGTCCGCTTTTTGGACCGCAGCCTAATTCCCACACCTTCGTCGTGGTTGAAACAAAACGTATATTCGTATGTTCTTTCTTAACATTGAAATTAATCACTTAGTTTATATGCCTTGAACCATTAATATTGTTATACCAACATCAAAAAATGTCATTAATATACTTTAAAATCGCAAATTGAAAAAAATATTTTTTATCGATGTTTTTATTTATTTTCCAAGAAAAAAACAGATGTAAAAGTTAATATTATAAACGAAAACACATTTTTGTTGTGAGGTTACAATTTCAGAAGTTATGTGGTGTTTTTAATAAAAATTAAATTAATCAATTTGAAAATATACAGAAAAAATCTATTTATCCAAAAAATATTTTAGTTTTCCCAGTAGCAGCTAAAATATTTTTTCTATAAATAGATTTTTTCTGTTTATCTTTCTAATTCATTAATTTACCGCTACAGAGATTCCAACCTGGACCTCTTATCCGGGGAAGCCCGTTCACCATTTCGCTATAGCAACCGAATACGTTTTTGACAAATTTTGAAGTTAATTCTGTTAATTATTTTTGAACTATATTCTGAAAATGCAACTTCACAACAATGTGTTCTTAAAAAAACACATTGTGATATTGTAATTACAATTATTGTTTTCATGTAGACTTACCAGCGCCCTTGAGGTGAAAGTTTTTACGAAAATGGCGCTACACAAATTATCCAATGTTATTATTACCAATTATACAATTCTAGAATGTTTTTCGTATCCTACATATATTATACATTTAGCGTCATAATGAACGTCTCAAACCGTCAATATATATAATATATATAAACGGATTATATATAAATTTGATGATGGTGTATGTAATTTATTTTCTTTAAATTTGGACAGATGTATTTTTTGCTTAATTATTTTTGTGTCTCTATTAAACAGTATTTTTACGTTATCTTGACTTCTATTTTTGTATTTCCATTTCTAAAATAAGAAATTGTCGAATAACGAATATCTCACCACAATTCCTTTGTTAACTAACCATTTCTGCAGTTGGAGTAAGTTTTTTCAAACTCCTTTCAAATATTATGCATTGCCTTGTCCAGGGGGAAACTTTAATGCAAATTTTAGATAAACACGTGTATATTCAAATTCGTTATTATGGAAACTCTGACTTTGGTGTCAAGATTGTTCTCAGTATAGCGTACTCGTATCTTTACGGCATTTCTGCATAAAGTTTTACATTAATAACGAAATGCAGCGCTGGAGACAATAAGACAAGCGTCATGCGCTCCGGTCTATATCGCTCGGGAAATGCGTCAAGGATGGGAACATATGTGGGGATATAATTACGTGACGCATTTTCCTTTCCGTGAATGAGCTTTAGGGATATTGAAAATTTGAATTCCGGCAAAGGATTTTCACTTCACAAAATCTAACTGTCTGCCGTGGTTCTAATTAATATTATTATTATTATTAGTAGTAATTGGGCCGATCATGAATGAAATTTCCCTCCATTACCCAAATTACATCAGCCGCCCAATTTCCCGACTCATCGGAGGGGCACTGATTACTAGGAAACCGGTTACCTAGCTTCTCGAAACCTCCAACTCTCGTATGGCACAGTTGAGGATCTCACTAACCGAAGCGGGATGCTGTCGAGAAAACGCGTGTCATAATAATATCGCAGAATCGGCATTTCAGCTAGTCTACAAAGGATATATATATATTATATAAATTACCTATAATATCAAAAAATGTACGATTGCTAAAGGTGCCACGAACGAATTATTTTTTTTCTATCGTACTTAACGGCCACATTTTTACGTGTGAATTTTTTCAAAACTATTTTCAGAGCCACTAAATATACCGGAACCGAAGTCATGAGCGATGTAACGTCTGATTCTCACACCGCTATTTACTTTACTGAAATTAATCTTAGCGATTGAGGTAGGAGATTACCGCACGTTACCGATCAGTTTTACTTCAGATCGAACAATTGAGTAGGATCCTTCGAGGATGATTTCACCCAAAAATATATAATTATAATAAGAATGTGGGACATTTTACCGTCTTCGCCTGTCATTATGCCTCATTTTCCTCTATCAGTTAACAGTAATCACGGATTCAGAAGGTTATAAAACGTTCTCTCCAATTTGTCCACAAGCAGAACACGCGTTTCGGAACACCGAATCCCTCTCGTGTTGCCTCCCGCACTGACAATCTAGTCAATCTAGTCAGTCTTCTGGGACGTTCGCTGATTCGTGTGTTTGTCTCCTGTCAGCGTGGCCGCAGTCAGCACTCGCCTTTGACAGCTGCGCCTCGGGAAAACTGATATCATTTTTTTCTTTCTACACGACTAACATATTTATTTTTTATACAATGAATACTCATGTTTCCGCCGTCAATGAATTCATATAGAATCTGGAAATTTTAATTTCTGTATAGGAGTTAAAGAATTTTTTTTATAATTTACTAATTTTCTTATCAAACGTCCTTGGCTCTACGAGTATAACCCGGTTCTGGTTGGGTCCTGGCTGCTAGCCTCAGGTTACACCTCCTTGCTTACTCCTTAATTTTATGTATTTTGTGACTTTAGGCTTATCATTCGGTCGACTGCGTTATTCCTGGTTACGCAACACTCAATTTTCTTTGACATCTGATAAATCTGAAAATTCTGAGATTCTTTTTTCAAATAAGTCCAGTTAAAAGTGCACGATAGTTTTATAAAGCATTACGAAATTATGTTCGTCTTCAGCTGTTTCTGTAAGTCGAAATAGCAACGATTAGCACTCACTATACGAGTTTTTATCTTTTTGTCAGTTTTGTTTAAATCTGTTATAGGTATCCTGGATACGTAACATTTATTACTGTCTCAATGGATTAATTTCCGCCAGTAAGTATTTTTGTTATTAACTGTATGGGGATCGACTGAGGTTAGGAGATCGCCGGTACGGGAAGGAATGTTGGCGATATTGAATGAATGTGAATAATGTAAAAGTGTGCGTGTGGGTATATGTTGTGTGATTAACGTGAGAGTAGTAGATGCTCCAATATTCATCCACCACTCTAGTTCCCGTTTGATAATTGCGGGATCTATTGTGATACGTTGTGTACGTTGTGTACGTTGCCTGTGCAAGTTAAGAAAACGTTAAACTGATTTATTGTTAGGCACAGTTTGCAAACATGGAGAAGTTAAGCTGTATAAAGTAATTGCGTGAATAATTTTTGGAGACAATTCCTGGAGCTGTTGATGAGAAGGTGATTTTTATTTTATTTTTACTAATTATACATATTTTAAATTCTCTTTTTATTCCTGTCGATGATTTAAATAACACCACAACAGCACGAAAAAAAAAACTGGCTACTTTAACACCGACTTCAGTCTAGCAAAGTAGCCAGGATAACGCTGTATATATCAGAGGTGAAGTCTACTCTATCCCACACTATAAACTATGAGTATTATGTCTTATGTTTATTATATTCATTATTATTATTATTCACCTCTGTTAGAACAAAAATATGTATGTCATCTAATAAATAAATAAATAAGGCCGGGGAGCAGGAGAGCAGGCCGCATTAGTATTACTAAATGACGTCGGTACTGGGTCGGTTTATGACAGATGGTAATGTCGTTTCATGCGCCGGTATTTGCAGGGTGCGTTCAGTATCGCCGGGCGATGATGACAAAGCGGAGGCAATAGACCTCTACGACTCTAATGAAGGTTTTGTCTTTAATTATATAAAGAAGAAGAAGAATATAAATGAATTGTTTTTCATGAATATCAGTCATCTGTTCACATAAGCAGTTAGTTAGCTCTCGCGGCTGTCAAATATTCGCGCTCCTAAAATATGTATGGTTTTTGAACTTGTGTTGAGTTTCTTGCGCCATGTACACTGCACTGCAGTACACTACACTGCAGTACACTACACTACACTATACTACACCACACTACACTACACGCTCGCATGTCGCCCGAGAGGTTCTCGGTCGGCTGATTTATTGCGTACACTTTCTTTTCCATTAGTTTTCATCCGCACCATACACCCTACACCCTACATCCTACACCCTTCCACCGTGTGTTTGTTCGTTCCATTTCAGTTTAGGCTCAACTGGGATTTGGGTTATGACTAAGGAGACCAGACTAACCCACTTATAGAATACACGAGGTGACAATTATTTGACTAATCAACTGTAATCGAAAGACTAAATTGGTATTGTTTATAAACTAGTGAAAATTTGCTAAAATTGATTTGATCGATAGACGATTAGACGTTTTTACATGTGAATATTTTTTTGGTGTTGTATTATACATTCCGGGTGCAGAGATAAAATCTGTACATAATGTAGAGAACTTTACTAATAGAGACGCTCAACATTCAACATCGCTGGGAAATTTATTTCACTGGTTAAAAATATCTTTGAGAGAGATATGTTTTTAATGTGTTTCTATATTATTTTTAATTCTAAGAAATCTGGACATATTAGTTATAAGTAAAAGTATATATATTTAAAAAAATATATATATTACATAAAATGCTTTTATCTGAAGCCACGATTTATGAAATGTTGTTTTAACTGTTCGATCGGTGGCAGTAATTATAAAGTGCTACTAAATTATCTTTATTTATGTATTTAAGCATAATATTTTAAAACATGACAATTCACAATGAATAACCGCTACATACTATAGTGTTTCTCCCCCTTTCTGGAATCTTGTAATCTACAGAGAACGGTTTAAAGTAGACGGAACACAGATGAAATGAGAAGTGCTTCGAGAGTGTGAATCGTACAACAAACGTAAAGATAAATAAATTGTGAGAGTGGATGCTAAAAGAAGTTGAAGGAACTAAAAGACGCGTGACTTATGTTATGAATATTTGAAGACGTTCTTCTCACACACGAATATGTGTGGATGTTGAGGAAGCGAGTGTCAGGATAAGAATAAGTGGCTTTGTTTCCTCTCTACCTGTCCCTGTATAAATACGTCGTATGATACCAACTTTTGATTAGTTGAGCCGGTATACTAATATGTACAGAATTATACTTCTACATTGCATAACTTTGTGGTTTCTTGTATTTACTTTAGTTACTTTTCGTCAAAAATTTAATATTAACAAAAATTTAAAATGCTGTTTTCACTACATGGATTATGTAAGTACTAGATAAATAATAGATATTATTAAATATCTTAAATAAATTATATTACTCCGTATAAAGTTGTTCAAAAATAGCACAATAAATTTTAAAATACACTAAGTAGACAAAATTATACTACGTTTCTGTAAAATTGAGAATCTCGGAGTGGGAGTATACAATAGACAATTCTTGGCTAAACACGAACCTTTTCGATGTTTTTTAAATTTTTAAATCAATTCAATTTGGTACATTTTTATATTTAAAAAAAAAATTCTCCATAATCCGTGAAAGAAGTAAATATATAATATATAGTAAAAGTTCTGATTGAAACAGCCGAATACGTACTACAGTAAAATGACCATTTTTCCATTTTGTTTTGGAACTTTTCCAAACGATGAATGAATGGAGGCTGCGCCGGTCTCCGGTTCTCTCGGTTAGATGACCCCGCGGCACGCAGCCGATCCCTCGAGGTTCCTCAGCCAGGGTTCAGCCGGTTCAGCCCAAACCCAGACGCTCGTTCAGCGCGAGGCGACGACTCTCGTTAATTATCTGCGATCGTCTCGTTCAATTGTTTTCTGTATCTGGCATTTTTGTACTAGTCATTTTACTTTCATCTTATTTTTAACTACATAAAAATTCATTGTTGAATTTGTTGAAGACGTATTATAAATTTTCTCCCTCAATTTATTAATATTTCAATTACTATTCTTGTAGTATAGATATTTCGACGAATATAAATTAATTAGAAAAATTTTGTAATGACCAATCTACCTTCGATGTGCAATACGAGTATATACGGTCGAGTGGTCGAGGGTTCGAGCCTCATACCGGGAAACCACCAAGTTTTTATTTATTTTATTTTCATAGCTCGAGCGCTCTGATTACTATGAAAATAACATGAATAAATGTGACGCATATTTCGTGTATTCATCTCTATTCTTTAGCAGAGTTTAGATATTTATAAACAATTGTAATTTAACGATATTTAAGGATTTAAATAAATACAGACCGCTTGAGAGTTCCGTGCGACCTTCTGGACTCAGATCTTTCTTACGAAATTACAGTAATACTAATCGTTTGAAAAAATCATCAAAAGAATAGCTTTGAAATATAGTGTGAATAATTTGTTGACACATTTTTGCGGTGATAAGTGGAACAATAGTTGCATTTTTTGTGTTTTTCAATGGATTAATATAAGACTAAAGAGTTTCTATAGAATCAAATTAGATTTCAGTGAGAATATGTCTCCTTCCCAACTAAACATTGATTGTTATCGTGAGTACTAATACAATCTATTCTGAATACGTCAGCATTGCCACAAAAACAACGGGTGTATTGTGCAGTGCACCGAGGGCCGGACGTGTCAGGGGGGGACCACGAGCTCAGCTCGAGTATAATTCCCATTTCACACTACTTATATGAAATAATTTGTGCCGGCTGATGTGCAAGGTAAGACATATCGACTCCTCTTACGTAAAGTACCGTAAGTTAAAAATGTCATTTTTAATTATTCTAGTATTTTGCACATATTTGATACATTTTTAACTGGCTGTAATTTTGTAAATATTATGTTTATGAGTACCTACATCGTAGAATACGATATACATATATATTTTTTAAATCTACCACGTAAATAAGTGTCAAAAACGTGCGAAAATATTTTTATATCACACAACACAATGTTTCAAAATTTATTTAGTCTACTAGATTTATAATTTATTTCGATATATAAATATTGCATGTAACTTATAAATAAATAAAAAATTTAAAAGTTGAAATGATTTACTCTTATTATCAAAATAAACACTATCGGAATTATATTAATTTAAAACAATGTGACGCAAAATAATTGAAAAATCATTTTTTTCAATTACGGCTTCAGCCGCGGGAAAGATTGTGTCGCTGTCAAAAGACCGACTTTGCGGATGGAATGCATTATTTACCAGGGAACAGAACTGGGAATACTAACACAAAAAATACATCATTTTATATGTCAATTTTTAATTTCGTTTTATATTTGCAAAAAGCGAAAAAATTAAACAAAAGTGGTGGCATATGAAATATCGACATTTCGACCGTGGATGTCCGGTATTGGTTGATTTTGCAGATATTATTATATTAATATTATGTCAATTTTCTTCTCAATTCAAAAACAAAACTTAATATATTAAATAACCTGTGGAGATTGCAATAAAAAACACATTAGTCAAACCGCTAGAAATCTAAATATGATAATGAAGGAACATCGCCACTCTTTTCAAAATAACAACTTCTCAGAATTTCTAACCACATAATTGAAACAAACCATTCTTTCGATAGATAGTCACATACTAAAACTTCTTCACCTCCTTATGAAGAATTGATATTAAACAATTTAGAAACCGTTGAAATACAAAAAAAAAAAATCGGAGTAAACTTTAACTAAGAACATTCTATTCCCTAATACTTCACCTTTACTGTTCAAATTCCTGTTAATGACCGAAACCTCCCCCCCCCCAAGCCCCGCCCCACTACTCGAATAGATTACCAAACTGCATTTAGTTTAATAATCACCTGATTATGAGAGGGACTGCTCCTCTCGAAACTATAATAGCTTGTATAATACCCAACTTGTATGCAGTACAAATTAACTGTAAAAGAAAATAATCATCTTGCACCACAAAATAATCGCCATGTCAATTAATTATCTCTTTAAAATAATTTTGTAATAAGCATTCTATATTGCATAGTAGCGGCTATTATGTTTTACTCAAGTTTGATTTAATAATCATATTCTCTATTGACAATTTTGAAATAGCTTACAAATAACAAATGTGAAAATAAAACACTTATTTTTTTATTCTACACATTAAATAAGAATTCCAATGAATAATGTTGTCCCTTTTCATCTCATGCAAATAAAATTGTATAGCTGTCCCCCATTATAGTTATAAATACAAGTTGTTGAGTTAAATTGTTAGATTGATAATTCCCTTTGCAAGGCAAAACACAATTGATTTAAATTAAACGAGTAGAATAAAAAAACAAGTGTTATTTTCACATATGTGAGTGATCATGCAGTTCTACAAACTTACCTAGGAAACAGTAAAAAAAAGTTTACAAATGTATATTCGTATATATAATATAATCTTCACAATACACTTTATACTATTATATAAGACTAGCAGAAAACCAATCAGTTAACGTAGAATTTACTTTTCAATGCAGAAAACATATTTTGTTTTTCCTTACTGAAATAGTGACAGAGTACACTACACGGTGCGTTGTAAAAGCAGTATGATAAGGGATTTCTGGATTGAAATATAGATTCTACGGAAACCCTGGCCGCGCAGTAGTCACACCGGTTACTGATTATATTATTGATGATTTAGTGACAGTCTGTGATGGTTCTCATCACTAGATTTGACGCCAGAGCAACCTGAATTTAACCTCCATTATTTCCATTATTGCTCACAACTTTAATCCAGACAAGCAATTGGTATTTAATTTGTAATTTTTCCAATTTGTATTAAAGAATAGCCCGAGAACGGTATCAAAGAATTAGCTCAAATCTGTGCGGAGAATCTACGTGAAATTTATTTACAAAAATGGTTATCTGTGTAGTTTTCTTAAGAAACTAGGTTTGTTAATATGTCGGAGACGAAGCCTTCTACGTATTTTACTAGCTGCCGAATATTATATTACAAAGGTTGCTATTTTTAGTGATTTTACGGCATTATTGAAAAAGATTTTTGTACATATTGTAAATACGGTTATATATACGGTTCATTATTAAATATTTTATATGGATTGTAATTAAAATGTTGAGATGAGATCTCAGTAGCAATGCCTTCAATTGGGTCACAAGATCGGCCATTGATTTAAAACAATAAATATGATCTCTCATCCATACTAGCACAACTGGGCTGGCATTCCAGAAGAGGATTCCGACCCTTCACTACTTGTTTACTATGAAAAATACTTTAATAATATGGCGTTTAAGTGTAGCTTTTTCTAAACTGAATCGTCTTCCATATTAATCAAGCATAAACACTTCTGAATTACTGACATCTTGAAACGTTGAGAAACATAGTTTGACGTTTTAATTTTAAAAATGGCTCGTTATAAAATATTAACTACCCACCTGCATAATATTCATATTAGAAATATTACTGTTCATTTAAATAATTACATATCTACAGTACGGCATCGTTACGGTTTTACAATTTTTAAATTTCTCCCAACAGACATGTGCGTTTACTATTTTGAAAAATATACCTTCATAACAAAATGCATACTTTCACATTTCAAAAGAAATTGATACTTAAATCTAATAAAATGCATTAATTACCCCTACATGTGGGGAGGAAGCAGTTTAATTGAAGGATTCCGCGAGCGCTAGTGTATGGAACTGGCGTCTTATAGGTTAGATCGCGTTTTTTGTAGATGGCTTCTAGATCGACATTTCAGTGCAGTTAAAAGATAAAATAATAATGAATTTATAATATCGACCCATAGATGGCGGCGGTCACTCGCAACTAACATATGAATGTACAGAATAATATTAATAGATTGACTTCGAACTAAAATTTACTCAGCTGTAGGAGATTTATATCTCCTTGGAGAAAATACGGTTGTTCCGTAATTTTTTGAGGCAACACTTTGACAACCCCACTTGCTATCGTGCCGAAACATTGGTCTATAAACCATTTAAAGTTAAACCATTTAACGCCAGTTCCAAGGAGGAGAAACTACATATATTCAAAATGAAACTAAGGAAATATATGCAAGATACGTTGTAGTTAAATAGAACGCATTGATCGTGTTTATATTAGAGCATATATAAATATTCTTATGTATGCACTATATTAATAATAAATAAATAAATCTAAATATATATATCGATGGCCTAAAGTGTAAAATTGTTATCTCCACTTTTGGTCTAAAATGACTTTTTAATGCCATTTTACCCCCACCAATTAAATACATATGATATAAAAATCTGACATTTAAATGATCATCAAGTTATTCCAAAAAAGTGTCTCAAGAAAATTTGCTAACTCCCAAGTCGCTAAATGTAAAACTGCAAAATGTAAAACTCCCCCATTTCGTTCGCCAACTTGTCAGAACTAATACGTGTGTCATCAGCTCCTCAGTGTGACTCGCTAAAATGTGTTGTCATTTGAATTAATCCATCGAAAATTAAATAATTTATTGAGTACCTAATTCATATATACATATGAGTGTGTTTTGAAATCAGACAAAGTAACTAAATATATTTAGATGATCGCTAAAATCAATGTTCTATATTTAAAATTATAGTGACGGCTTCAATGTATTATTTTGTTTAATATTATCGATTTAAAACGCCACGTTAGCGTTTTGCTGATATGTGTTTCATAATTACATACTATTTATGAAACAGACAGTTAGAGTTTAAAATACAACAGTGTTATATATGGATGAAATATTTAATTACGAAATACATAAAAATAACGTACATACAATGTTTAATTTGTTCAAGAAAATGTTTTTCCTTAAAATCAGTAAAAAAAACATCTAATTTATGAAATTTGCTACTAATGTTTAGAATAAGTTCAATATTAATTCATACCGTAGGTAAAAAAAGTGAGTTTAATTGCTGAATGTAATAAAAAAGTAATTGAATTAAGTATTTTTTAAATTAATATTTTCCGATTCCTGGACAGCGTTACCACAAAGAAAACCCAACAATATCAAAGCTAAATTAATCAACAATCTGTCTAACCTACATCAGACACGATTTAAAATATCTTCACGCAAATATACAGACTTACAAGAGTTAAAAATAATCATGTCTATAGATACCCATGAATTTTATCTCAATCTTCCCCATGAATAGTAAATTTTTGGATATTAATTCATTTTTGTGAAATTTTTTCATGGTAATTCATTTCTATATGTTTTGAATGTATATGAATTTTTATATTTTTCCTTATTAATTTATAACTTTAAGTGTATATTTTTACATAAATTCGCTTTTTTTTATCATGAACCAACTCCTACGAAAATTACATTTCACATAAATTTACCAAGTCCCAAAAAAGCCGATAAAAATGACATCTATGTTAATATTCAATCAATATTATATTAAAGGACTTCTCTTGTAATAAATCGTTAAAGGAAAAATAAATATAAGTTTTTTTTTTTTTTAGGAGAACACATTCTTATTGTGAATTTGTAATTATTTAGAACATAGGTCTGTGATATTTTAAATATGAATTAAATATATTAATTATAAAGATATACATATAAAATCAATTTTATCGAAAAATATTGTTGTTGCGCCACCGGGATTCGATTCTGTCAAATGATGGAACGATTAAATGTATTAATATCAAAAAGGTAACATATAGGGTCGAAAAATTGTCGCTAAAAATAATGTCGCTGTAGCTTAGTTGGATAAAGCACCTCCCCCGGTTAGGGAAGAGATCCAGGTTCGAATCCCGGTGGCGCAACAACACTATTTTTCGATAAAATTGATTTTATATGTATATCTTTATAATTAATATATTTAATTCATATTTAAAATATAAGTTCAATGAATTTAAAAAAAAAACATAGTTCATATAATATATATTCATATAAAATTTAGAATTATGGAGTTAGCAATTTTACATTTTAGGGCATCGATATACATATATATTTAATATAAGCCTTCCGTTTCAGTTAACGATTTCAACTGATAATAGTGAGTACCTACTAAGATTTTAACTTTTTTTCATTTTGGCTCATGCTTCGAACGGTCGAATTTATTCGTCAATTTAGCAGAATTCAGGATAAAATGATATTTACTAGAAACGTCGGGAGTATAAAAGTCCTTCTCAGGAGTATTTGACGCAGGTTCCTCCAGAAAATAATAAGTTATCTATTACCCGTGAAAACCTTGAATATAACATATGTATATATATAGTCACATCGAATACTCGTGGTTCGTATAGAGTTTCTGGGATTCTCGACATTTTTGTTCCAAGTGAAGTGAAGTGAAGTGAAGGGAAATGGAAAATGTTTAGCCAACTTAGCAGGTATGCATCACTGCTACTGGGTGAGTACTCGTGTATAGTCATCCCGCGGTTCGGTCTGTCACTGGACAGGAGTTAATCAGTCGTGAGATTATTCGAGTCGGAGCTGAATCCTGAAAACTCTCATACGGCGCGGCTCCCCTCCGGGGGACATGGTACGGACCGAATTTTTGTATGTATATTACATATAACATACTACGAACCAAAAAATATTGCTTTGTCATTATAACATTAATTATAATCGCTTAAATGAAATATTATATTGAAATTTCTGTGCCAGTTTAAAAACCTTTAATTGATTATTTTAACATAAATGTACTAACACAAATTAAATGTATCAAATCGAAAGATATACAAGAAAATTCAATTTATCAAAAAATACTGAGACTCGAACCTGGATCCTTTCCTATCTCCTTAATATATAATATGTTTAATGACTGGCATCATGTGGAAATCTGATATGAAATTATGATTGATGATACGATTTGAAATGACATATCACATGTAGAATCCTAGAATCAAATATTACGTTATACAGGGCTTAACAGAGATATTCCATAATACTGACTAAAGTTTCAAGGAATTTGTGCCTAATCTCAACCATATCAGAGATATAAGCATTTAAAGAAAAATTTCAAATAATAATATTTTCCGTAACAGTGCAGAATATATGCATATTCCTTGAACATTTTCGACTCGTAATATAGTCTGGTATCCACCCATAAAATATTGTGAACTGTATTGTATATGTATGACATCGTAAAAATTGTACGCTTTTGCTAGTAGGTAAGGGATGAAATGATATGTATGAAATAAAGTACAAACATAGTTCTGTGATATTTTAAATACAAATTAAATTAATCAATTAGATAGAAAGATATACAGATAAAAATCCATTTATCGAATAAATTTTTTGTTGCTGCCGGGATTCGAACCTGGACTTCTTCATATCCGGGGAATTATATTTTATATCCGGCATAAAAAACATTTATCGTACTTAACAGTATTTTTAAGGATTGGAGATTACAATTAGTTTTTATAAATATGTTACAAATCTGAGATAAAGTAGGACTTGTACCTATTTAATGAAAAATGCACCTTTTTTCACGAAATCACTACAAAATAATTTCTCCACTACTTTCTCTGTCGTTTCTTATATATCAATAAGGCTTCTTTTATGCTTTTAATTGCCCTGTTTTAGAATATTTAGGAATATATTCTTGCCAATGTCAAGTTTTTCATTGCTTTCGTGACTTCGTGGACTATTCTTTATTAGACTTTCGTTCCATATTCTTATGAAAGGAAAAAATCTATATCTTTTCCTTCCCCACCCCATAAAAGTCGCCCAAATAACGCTCCTAAAAATTTCAGGTATGTAGATACTTAGTTAGACCTCGTTGTTTTATGTTTTCAATTGGTCACTTTTTATACGAATAATATATTTTAAATAAATCTAAGTTCTTGGAGCCTCGTAAGTACGTTCACAAAATTTCAGTTAGTTTAGGCTCGGAGAGGACTCTGGATATTTATTATTATAAGTTGTTTCTCAGAGTAAATAAAAAACAATATATTTTTAAAACTTCTAATCACTGCCGCTTGACAAGACCATCGAACCTACACAGGCACAATCTTTTTTAAAAGTACAGGGTGAATGTAATATAATGTGCATGTGTATAAATGAAGAAACTCTAAATACATTTTTTTAACATTAGTAGAAAATATTTAAATAACTGTTGTCGTTTCATTTGCACTTAAAAATGACAACAGATGACAGATTTTTAATTAATTAGTTTAATAAAGAAAAAAAAACTCGCGATGATTAATATAACGTCAGTTTGCTTAGTTGTTGTTCACTAAGTAGTTTAGACGAGCTGTAGTAAAACTCTAGAATGCATCAACGCGTGGTGAGATTTGAAACTCGAGAAACTAGAGAAATATATATGATATTTTCTCAAGTTAGTATAACCTTACCAACGATTAAATTTCATACCAATTCTATGAATCCAAAACTGTAAAAGTCATATTACTTTAAGAATTACAATACATTTTCTAAATGATTATAACTTTGGATATTTATAATGTAATTCAACACTGATACCAAAGCATATAGTGAAAAAATTGACTACTATAAAGATTCTTATTCTGATTATCTTGTGTTCCACCATTACGCTAAAGAAAATGTCAAATTGAGAATTAAAGTTTTATCTGTGACATATTTCGTTAACAGTTGCCAGATATTTTCATTACTATTTCCAATCTATTTTATGTTTTATTTTGTATATACAAATACCTAATTGTAAAAATTATTCAGATATTTTTAGGTGCGTTGCATAATTTTGTTAAGTTTACTTAAAATGTAAACGAAGAAGAAAAAATCACGGGCTTGACGAGTGGGCGTTATGATTTCCGATCGGTTATTTCCTTCTAATTTAACGCACAATATTATATTGTTTTCTGTTTTTTATCTTTCAGATCTTCCTATACTTGGAGTTTTAATTGGAAACTCAATAAACGGATAATCGCATTAGGCTATGGAAGGGTGTCATTAATTATAAATCTTTAATCAGACATCGTTTCGGCTGGCTGTAAATTGAATTTCTTTAAAGCAAAGATAAAGGGTATCACATAATTATTATGTTATAATCTTTTTTATTATTCTATTCACTCGGTGAATATGAATTAATGTTACTCTCTGACACATTTATCTGACTCCAAATTTTGAAAGAAAATTGAAGAATTGGCTTAGAATAAATGATATGGCTTATGTGTAAATATTTCATTGTGTTAAATAAAAACTTAGCTTTTCGTTTGTTCATTTAATAAACTGTATATCATGATATTGTTTTAAAAAAATTACTTTAATGTGCTTGGGACAAGCGTCTAGAACGATTTTTTTCTAATCTTGTGTCGCTTTCTTTCTAATGATACCATTTCACATTGTTTTACTCGACCATTGAATATGTTGATTTACAATTATCGAGTGAACTACACATCTGCGGAAGTGTTCTCTAGTTTACAACGTTTGGTTGTCTTGCCATCCTTCTACTCCGACTTGTGATGTGGAATATTTAATTGTAGTGGAAATTGCTCAATTTAAATAATAATAATTATTATTATTATCGACAGCCCGTGTGTATGATTTCCGTTTTTACATCACCATCATCACTTAACATGTTAACGTTGTCTTTTATACTAGATATTAAAAAAATTATACACTTAAGTTAAATATTTTTACATATATAACAGGTATATCACACACACACTATAAAATAAAATGAAATAGTAAATATGATAAACAAGATTATAGAGATATGGCATTAATATCCACGAAGTTCTATAAAATCTACTCCACATGTATGTATCACAAGTATTCAGTCAATGAGCAGTTAAATATATCAAATTGCTCTGTTTTCAGTTTTGTGCATGAAACTAGGTAATGGGGAAAATATAGAATGGAGTTTAAAGGTGAGTTTTCCTTAATGAAATATGAAAGTTTACGATGTTGTTTATATGCATATAAAATAAAATAAATTCTATTCTACAGCCGATAGCGGATACACATTTCATGTCAATATCAATCGATCTTGTAAACTTTTAAATTACCCACACCCTAGGTTTTCAGTCTACTATTTATAATTAAACCGTCAGCTTTATTACATTATTTTTAAATATTTTAAAAACATTTAACAAATCGTCGCCAGTTAAAACATCGGTTTAAATTTGGTCCGTCGTTTTTCTGGAAGCTACCGAATTATAACTTTTCCACTTAACGACCCGTTTATTCCTCACCGCGGGATTATTATCCTTTCTTGATAAATTATCATTCCGCCTCCCCGCCCCTGGTATTGCGGATCGGGCGCAGGACCGGATCGAGTTATAGCATTACTCAACAATAACAGCTGTCAAATTATTTCTTGGTTTGACACTGACTTATTTTATTTCCTCTGAGATAACTTTTTTACTCAGTTACAGGCGAGTAGCGAGATCGAGCTATGGGGTCGCTTTTTTAAAGAACACGCAACCAAATTACAATACGACGTCATATCTAGAATTAATTTTATTCTGCTCTGACGAAGAAGTGATCACTCCGAGACCGGTCGGCATCAATAGATAAAACTCAAGTGGTTATGTGTTATATTTAAATCCTGTTTTTATTATACTAGAAAATAACGCGTTTAATTTTTCACATTTTTCAATAATAATAATAATAATAATAGATAATTTGTATAGCGCCATTTTCGTAAAAAATTTTACCTCAAGGGCGCTTTACACAAACTGTTTATAGTTCTACAATTATCTTTGTTTTTTTTTAATTAAAAATCGTTATTTTCACTTATGGAAATGATTTTTTGAAAAGGTGCGTTTTTAGTTTCTTCTTAAATAAAGTCTCTGATGCACTGTTTCTTATAACGGAGGGCAAAGAGTTCCACGCTTTATTTCCATCGCAAATGCCCGTTCACTAAATTTAGACTTCTGTGGCAACGGTCGGTCGATTCTACAACCCTTCCTGTAGCTGAAGTAGAGGCTGACCTGAGAGTTTGACGTCTACCATTCAAATTGTCTGGGATACAAAGTTCTTGAAGATACAGAGGCGCCATGTTGTGTGTCGCTTTGTACATCAACCAGCACAATTTAAATTCAACTCTTTCGGGGAATCGGAGCCAATGTAGCTGATGTAAAAGGGATTTTATATGAGATAATTTGGAAACTCCATATATTATCCGTACAGTCGCATTTAGAATAGATTGTAATCTATCCAGCTGAAACATTGGCAGGCCAGCGTAGATGCTGTTACAATAGTCCACACGTCACACCATAAATGCATTTATATGTAGATGGGCTGCCTCAAGAGGAAGATGTCTCCGAATACTTTTAATCTGTCTCAGTTGATAAAAGCATGCACTGACAGTTTTACTAATTTATGTATTCATTGAAAGATCTGAATCAATGTGCACGCCCAACAACTTAACTGCAGATTTAGCATTCGCAGACGTTGATTCCTGTATTAAGTTTTGCCTTTTAGATGTTGCTGTCCATAGTAATTCTGTTTTGGATGGATTCAATGTAAATATATTCTGTGCCATCCATTCGTCTGTTTTATCTACGCATCTTGCAATTTTTCTTTTTAATACCTCTCTCACCCGGCTTGCAGAAAAAATAAATTTGCGTATCGTCTGCATAACAGTGGGGCCATAATCCTGACGATATTATTATGTATTCTATGTCTTTCGTATATAAAATATATAATAGTGGTCCGAGAACAGATCCCTGAGGTACCCCGATGTTAGAAGTAGATGTAGGGGAGGTTGAATTTGGAAATCGCACCGATTACGATCTATTACAAAGATATAATTTAAGCCAACCATGTGCATTTCCGTCTACCCCATAAGTTTTTTGCAGTCTCTCAAGCAAGATTTGATGATCGACTGTATCAGATACTGCACTCATATCTAAAAAAGCAACTAGGACCAGATGGCCCGAGTCAGTAAGTGTTATAATGTCAGACAGAACTCGAACTACCTCTATTTCTGTAGAATGATGACGTCTGTACGCATATTGCATTTTGGGAAATAAAGCATTTTCTGTTAAATACACAATGTACAATACTTTTTAGATTATATGATATTGCTACAATACGTGTTTATTGGAGTATGGCCACTGTAATAATGTGGGTGGTATTGGTATTGGGTTGAATAAATTAATAAGCGATCTGATACAACAAAATAGACTCGCTTTCAAGCCAAGCGGTGAATAATTTAAATGAATGCTGATTGGCGCCATATTAGACTAGGCGACCCCCTTCTTCTAATGTGTTTCTGAGCGGATAATTTCAGCCGCATTCTTACACCAGCCATACTTTACTGCGTTTTTTTAAAGAAATTTTGTAGAATAAAAAAGTATTAGCACATATGTACGTTTGTATATATTAATTTTATTGCCTTTATACTTTTACGTACAATATCTTCAAGGTCGAATGACCCTTTTTCTAAATTGATTTGATTGTTACCAGTGCTTCTGTTTAACCTAGTATCTATATTTTAAATGATTTTAGAGCTAAATGAAAGTTAATTCTTTCTGCAAAGATCGTCTTAAATTAACATAATAATTAAAATCTATTTTGTCTCTGGTCTTGTTAGCTTTACAAAATCTTTTATTTCCACTAATTCAATCTCAGAGCAAAGATGAAACACTTTCTCAGAACCGCCCCTCATCACCTCTCCCTCGCACCCTCGTCCTGGAAGGTTGACGAGCAACCGAGAGCATCAACCCGACCCCTTGAATTAAAATTGTAATTAATTGTTTTAATTGGAAGTTGAGTACTGCGTTCGCATCCATTTTTCATTACTAATTACTAATCATCACAATGATTTATCTCTGTTGAGAGGAGTTCTGAAACCGAAATGTAACCAGTGGTCCCGAGATGGAGGATGCCACCTTCGCGCCGTATTACCTTTGGGTTGGCATACATTCCATGTTCAACGCCTATCATATTCATATATATATATATTAGTACATTATTTTCTTACGAATATCTTCATTTCTTACTCATTCACTCAAATCATTACATTTTCATTGCCTTTATCGCCAAATCTCTGAGACGAGCGATCAAACATGGATTGAGCCATGTCGCCTTCTCACTAGGGATTCTGTATTCTCGGCTTTTTTCAATTCTCGGAACTCCAAAGTCATCATTTTCAAGTCACGGGAACCCCCGGAAATCGAGATAGTGAATTTTATTTAATTAAATAGAAAATATATTTATATTGTTATTTTATCATACTTGTTATTTCTTTTTCCAGATGCCTGGTCTCCAAATTATTCGATGTGTGTCCCCGTTCCACCCTGAGGGAGATGGAGAGGCGAGAAGAGATCAGGGTACCCTGGGGCACGGGGATAGTCGGATACGTGGCTGAGAGTGGAGAACCAGTCAACATTCCCGACGCGTACAAGGTAAGGCTTTTCTCATCCACCCGTGTGATTGTTGATTATCTTCCTCGGATTAGTGATGTGTAAAAAATACAAATGATTAATAGCTTTCCTTATAAAATTTCTCGAATAATTATAATCGTTAATTAAATTAAGTGCGCAATGATCCTCTTAAGCAAAGAGGGGTAAAAGGGGATTAAAATGTCTTAGATACGGGTGTAGGAGTTAGTCTGGGAGGTTGTTCTATGTAATAGTTTATACCATCTATAGTCTATATATTTATAATTTTTATAAGTCTATATATTTATAATCAATATACGTATGTAGATCTGAGTGAAGAATTGAAAACAAATATATGTTAACTTTTATTAAGACATGCTAATTTTTTTATAAATATCTTGGTAGTTTATATATAGCCAGGTCATGATTTTTAAATTTATAATCCATGTTTATCGTACAGCTAATTCTTATTCCTTTTTTTCTTTACCTAATCGGAATGAATCTCTTTACAATACTTTCCAGAACATTTTAGTAAAGCATATGTTTCGCGAAGGAATAATAGAATACCAATTGTATTCTTTAGCGAACATCTGTCATCGTCGCCTGATCGTGGTATCTCAAGAATCCCCATCCTACCTATGACGATAGCTTCAATCTTTCACCTTATTCTGGGGTATTCCACTGACCTGTTATGACAATCCACTTCGAAAATCTTTCCAAAAGTCAGCTACTCTATTGAATTTGTCTTGAAGTTCTGTTTGTATATTTTTGACTGGATCATTTAGTATTTTCTGTGCATTCTTTCTGATTTCATCCTTCCTAGTTATAATCAAATATGTAAATAATAATGTCTTTGCGCTCTGATCCTATCATATCGCCTTATCCTATCGCAGCACAGTACCTTTCGCGTGTGTAACTAAAATACATTTGAGAGAATTTGTTACAAAGTCACACGACTGTCAGACACGCGGTAAGTTAGCCTGAGCTGAAACCTAAACGAAACTAAAATATTGAATTTAAAACCTGGCAATATTTCACCCACCGTGTTGCCGACGTTTGCAGAATTTTAAAAGTTGGTTTTTGTTCTAGTTATTATTTTATAAAAGGAAATAAATTCCCTTGATCCGAATTTATTATGTTATTTTTCTATTAAACACGATTCAGCGATGACAAATCTAAGTAATAATATATTTTATTAGAAACAATGAGCAGACATAGTATAATTTTGTATTTATACCTGATATAAAAGAAATAACAAGAGTATGTGACATCGGCGTCTCAAAAAATTACAAATCCTTTATTTCTCGAGACAATAATTTTTTATTAATCTATACCTATCAAATATTTTCCATTGGTTCAAGAAATTAAAAATTTAACTTAAATATATCGATGATGAGATGGCCCACTTGATGGATATTGATGAAGCTCTATGTTGTGAATATAAGAGATTAGTGTATTGGTCTTTTAAGGGGTTACGTCTACTTGTTATTTGTTCGTCAATTTTTTTTTTACAACTTAAATGAATATTTTAATCCAAAGTAAAAAATGATTTTATATTATAAGCCAGTATTGAACTCGATATATAAATTATTTTATTATATATTTAAAAATGAGTGAGATAGAGCAAATCTCCAAAAACTTTTTTTTTCGCAGTTTACACGATAACTTAAGAACGCCTTATCTGAGACTTACGAAAATAATAATTTTGCTTGAAAATGTCAACATCTGCTGAGTGATTGAAGGATTTTTAGAAATTTATCAAAATGACAGTAGTTTCTCGTTTCTCCTTAATAAAATGGCAAGTTTCTATCGAAATAAAATTTATTCGTTCGTCTTTCAGCATTCCTCCATATGTAAAATAAGATCTCAAAATTTGAAGCCGATCAGTGATATAGTTTTAGAGATATCGTGTACATCATATCGGCTGTTTTTGAAAAATGCGTTTTCGCTAAAAACGCGTTTAAAGTTTCAAGTTCGAATTTATGTACGTAACATTTATTTTCTTTAAATTTGAGACAGCTATTTCAAATCTTCCAACACGCTAATACAAATCTATAACCGTGTCCTAACGGTATTATATTTTATACTATGAGTCAAATACGCTGGTAAAAGGGCCAAAGTGGCGAGGTGTAGCTGCCTACCTTGCGCTTACTACCTGTATACTCACGTAACTTCGTGAAAAATGCTCGAATCTTTCTGGTATTGAAAATTGTGGAAATATTATTCAGATTTAACACTGAAAATATGTGAAAATAAAAATAAAAGTTTTCGACCCTGACAAGTAGTCCGTGTGTTTTATTTTTGTTTTTTAATCGGAGATTTGAAATAATAAAAAACATAAAATACAATAATAGGATCGACAAAAATATTATTTAGTAGGAAATTATTGTGTTTTCTATATCAAACTTGAAGCCTCGACGCATGTAATATATTATTTAACATAATTTGTTTTCACTAACTCAAAGTGTTTTATAAACGTCGAAAATTGATCATATGTACTGAAAATTGAATGGTTTATAACTATTAATTTTTAACATTTTGCTAATTTAGTTTAATACAGATTTGTCTCCGTAATCTTGGCTTCAAGATTATAAGAAAATATATATCGTATATCCAAGAACTTTCTATATTAAGGCAATTTTGTGCCTTTCTATAACGCTTGTATTTTCTTAATTATGGCAAATAACTTTCAGTTTATTAGTTTTACATTAATGTAAAGATTCTATCTAAGTAATAGTTTTTAAAAAAGTCATCTAGTTTAGTATTATCAATTTATATCAAAACTTCTGATGAATAATAAAAACCCACAAAAATTATGAAAATATTCTTCGTTTTTAAAAGCGCGCCCTTAACATAAAGCTTTCGTGTATCAAGAAGTTGGCATTCGTCTAACAATTAGTCAAAAGGAAACGTAAATGACCCTTCTGTAAATGGTTCTGAGAATATCAGAGGCAACTTGAAGGTAACGCCTATAACTAACCGACACGTTTGAAGAGGCTGGAAGTTGGCAGCATGGCAAGAGTTTACAACCTCGTCGTAAAGAAGGCGCTCGGCATCAGGAAGAGGACGTCTTTAGTTTGTATGTAGAAATAGCCGCAAATGAACCATCTTACCGGAGAGACAGGCGAAGATCGTATACCCTAAAATCTACGTACGAGAAAAGTCGACCTCAAGTAAGTGGGAAGATGCAAAGAAGATGATGTACACTAAAGAAGACTTGTGTTACAACATGAGTTACATCAGCTGCGTCACGTGTCCCATGCAAAATGTATAAAATATCAATTTAATGTATTAATTATAAATACATACATACAAAATCAATTTGGTCGAAAAATATTGTTTTTGCGCTACCGGGATTCGAACCTGGATCTCTATTTACAATCCGGGGAAGTACACTACCAATTGTGTTATAGCGCCAGTATTTTTCATGACAAATTTTCGAACTGTATGTTAACAGTATGTTACACTTTTTCAAATTAATACATCTGTCGTTCCATTATTTGAAAGCCATCTATATTATATATAAAATATCTCCTCCGAATCTCGCGGAGCACTAAAATATGCAGAATTTTTTAATATAAACCTATACAACCATAGCGTTAAACTATCCTTACGCGGGGGTGGCCCGCTTAGTTCAGTTTCACGGCAGATTTGTACAGCTTTAGTATTCACTCTCAAAGTCGCCATTCATTGGGCCGTCGCCCGTATCTTCTTTTTATCGACCATTTATTAAAATTTTCTCGTGCTGAATATTTTATATTACAAGCTGAATAATATTCCAATCTCTGTTTCATATGTCAAGATCCGCTATATGGATTTATTTCACGCAAGTCGACGATGAAAATTTCAATGGCTCGGGCGGGACAAAATGAACAATATGAAGTTTTTTGCCAAAAATAATGATGGTGTTTCTTGTATCTTTAATAAGAGGTGATTTCTACGTAGCTTGTAGTGATGAGCTAAACCGTTACTGTGACTGTGATTGGGGAATTTATATTCGGTTGTAACGATGATTAGTAACTGATGATCGTAATTCGGCGAGCAATCACTGATATACAGTTAAATATCAGTCACCAATCATCGATATAATACCAAATGCACAATCATAATAACATTTAGCTTATTGTGCAAACGTTACAACCTTTTACAAACGTTATAAACCTTAGATACGCTAGTATATTTTTGACGGCGTTGCTCGGTTTTCGTTAATTAAAAAATATAATTTTTTTACATAATGGTGCAAATTCGGAATTACATTTATCCCTTACAGCATTTTATTGTATTGTGTTGTACCATAGTAAATCATTTGTATTAGGAGAACACATTCTTATTGTGAAGGTGTAATTATTCAGAACATAGTTCTGTGATATTTTAAATATGAATTAAATATATTAATTAGAAAGATATACATATAAAATCAATTTTATCTAAAAATATTGTTGTTGCACTCCCGCTATTCGAATCTGGATCTCTTTCCTAACCGGGGAAGGTGCATTATCCAACTATGCTACAGCGACAAATTTTCGAACCTATATGTTACCTTTTTGATATTAATACATTTAATATAAAGCCATCTACCTTATTTTTACAGAATCTCAAACTTGTGTTCTGAATAATTACAACTTCACAATAAGAATGTGTTCTAATAATAAAGTTGTATCAATGTGTCCAAAATTTAATAAAAATGAATTGATAATTCTAGCGTCTGCTATCAGATTACTCAAGGTATTTGAGATTCTGTAAAAATAAGGTAGGAAAGAGATTCAGGTTCGAATCCCGGTGGCGCAACAATAATATTTTTCGATAAAATTGATTTTATATGTATATCTTTCTAATTAATATATTTAAAATATCATTTATATAAATACTGTTGTATTCAGCTATCACTGTGTGCTTATTCATTATAAATTAAATTAACACAAATTAACTTTGTTTAAAACCAATTTATTAATTTATTTTAAGTATCACCAATCGGTTTCGGAACCACCGTTCCTTCTTCAGGGTAAACTAGATACTGTATCTATCTAAAATAAAGAGGTTTTTTAACAAAGTGAATTTGTGTTTATTTCATTAATATAAAAATTAGTATAACTTTTTTTTAAGTCTCTTAATCTCTCAAGAGATGATGCATCGTGACTTGGAACCCTCTGATTCGATGGCTTAGCATCGTGGTCCTCTAGTCTGCTTCCGCAGAACGAAGTCACTGCTCGTGGTCCTGATCTTGCGGCATCACCCAGTTGGAAATCAAACCCCTCTCACCGACAATCTAGTCAATTCCATCAACATATTTTAAATATAATAATATAATATAAAACCTTTAAATATCTTCAATAATCTCTGGACCATTCTTATGGACCAGCTTCTGCTGCATTCGGTGCGGTTTAAAAAATTAATCCTACTCTTCTTCCATTCTTCCGCCTACTTCGGACCATTTCCTAGTTTGAAATATTTTTATATAAACATTTTGAATCGAAATACAACGAACGGTAACAATCGCATCGGACATTTAATAATGGTTCATGCGACAATTTAACCAAATTTTACTCGCATGTTCCATAAGTTTGTTACCGTCGTATCGAAACCATTGGATAATTACTTTTTATTTATGATGAAGATAGATTCCAGCCGAGCATTGGATTTCATTATATCCGATAGTCACGAACTATTAGTTATCGTCAGGATTCATCTCACAAGTTTATTTTTAATCTCAATCTAAAGCGCAACGGCGGGAGTTCGGACCGCAGCGAAGAACTCATATCTCCTACTTGCCATTTGTTCATTTTTAACAGGTTTAGTTTTCTTTTCAATTCTATTTATAGTACTTTTGAGCGCTTTTGAAGTTCGCTTAAATTTTATATTTTTATGTTCGTTGTTTTACAAGATATATATTATAATAAATGTAATGACGAATGTAAATATCTAACATTTGACTTAAGTGTTTTTTTTTATATATTAATACAAATTAAATTAATCAATTGTGATCGAAAGATATACAGAAAAAATTATTTTATCGATAAATATTTATATAAAAAATATTATCCCGATAGCAACCAAATATTTTTTTGATAAATAAATATTTCATTATGTCTTTCTGGTTGATTCATTTAATTTATATTCAAAATTCCACCGAACAGTGTTCTGAAATTGCATCTTCACACAAGTATTTTCATTGTACTCTTAAAATAAATATTTTTTAATCAATTAAATGTTTCCAACAACTTAATTTGTATGTTTCCTTAATTTTTAAATACAAGTATGAAATGAGACGTATTTTACATCGAAATTTTGAATGCAATTGTCTCCCAGGTTTTAGATATAAAAACCGATTTAAGTTTTATCGTCATAATTGATCGATTGCTCGTGGTGTACCTTTCTCTTTTGCTTCATAATTTCCTAGCATATTCAAACAGATCGACAATTCGTTCGTTTAACTTATTTCTTTATATAAAATATGTGCTATCGGAAGCTCCTTCAAAAAGTTAAAAATGGTGGTGTGATATACACGTGTGTCGAGATGCATATGTAACGATTTTTTTTACATTTATTCCTTAGTTGATAAATAATAAATAAGGAAATTTTTTATATATTAATCAAAATAATTACAATTATATTAATTCAATTTCTGAGTAAAGTTTACATTTCTCCTCTGGTTATTCCAAATCAGTAAGTGACTTGAACAGTTTTGAGTGAATAATAAAGAAATAGATCTAATGTATTAGTGGAAAATATTATTTGCAGTAGTTAACGTGTATCGTTCTACATTTCTGTATTATGTAATATGATAACATTACCACTTGTTTTTGTGTTTTGCATGTATATGTAGTTACGTCTGGATCAGCGTAGCGATGAAATTATATAACTATTATATTTAATTTTTTTAAGAACACATTCTCATTGTGAAGTTACAATTTTTCAGAACATAGCTCTGTGATATTTTTAATACAATTTAAATGTGTCAATTAGAAAAATATATATAAAATCAATTTTACCAATATAATATTTTTTAGATAAAATTGATTATATATGTATATCTTTCGAATTGATACATTTAAATTGTATTAAAAATATTTCAATCCATAATTTTGAACAAAAGCAGACTTGTGAGGAAATGAGGAACATCGTCGATCAACACAATAAATGAGAAGTATTTGCACACTTTTATTGATGTTTTAAATAAATTAAGTTCATAAAAACTACTAATATCCCATTGGCGCTCTTAGGCAGATACAATTCGCTGGTGCATAACCGCATAATATTTAAATCCGGACATTATTGCGGAGTGCGAGTCTTGAAATATGTTTATTTGGATTTCTACACAATTATCCTGGTTAATCAAAAGTTTATATAAAAAGATATATAGAAACACTTCAAAGTGAGCTTAAAAAGAAATATGTACCCCAAGTATTTAATTGTATAACATTTAACACTTTTTATAAAGAATAATTTTTATTGATAAACACTTCGCTTCTCTACTCGAGCATATGATTTCAAGAGAAGCGCACTACGAAAATAATTATTATCGTACCTAAACATTATTGTCATAGTTTGAAATCATTATCAAAAAATAACAATATGACTTTCAGGAATATTGTCGTGTAATCGAATCTTTCGAGACGGATTATTGAAGATTTTTGGAATCATTTATTATATTCAAGTAACCACCCACTAGCGGTTTCTTACCTGACAGCGTGCTCTAAAATATAACAACTATAAACAAAGAAAAAACTCACTAACTAACTTACTATTACCGCGGAGGTAGGCAGAGAGGATAGAGCACCACACTTTTCTGTTCCGGTCGTGCCGAGTCCTCTATTTCTGATGCCCTAAACACTTGCGTCATATCTCTTTCTTACCATTCTGTCCTCAAGACACGACAAAAGCTTTTTTTTTAAATCATGCTCAGCTAGTTTAGCAGAGTAATGAATCGTGTGCTTACTTTGTTTTATTAATAATAATATTTAACTACACATCATCAATTATGATAATCATTAAGAATATTGTTTTCGGAAGTTTAAAGAGTTTTATTTAGGATAAATGAAATGTTTCAATTGCCTAAGAAATACATAGCTCCGAATTGCTTTTCTTGTGCGTATATGTATCTATTACATTTTATAAATCTTTTCAAAGTTAAAGTAAACGATAAATTAAACTCAAAAACTGCGTAGTATTTTATATTTTTAACCTGACCCTTCGTCGCCCTTGAGAATTCAGCGCGGTAGTGTAGTACATATAACTTCACTTTTTATCTTTTTCTCAAGAATACATTTTCAAAATAATTTGATATATGTATGTAATAGGTTGTCCAATAAGTTCGTGACGATTTTACTTTTTTTTCATTGTTTCAACGGAAATAATCCGTCATAGTTGTTAAAGTTACCATTTTGCAGCATTTGAATTTGAGTTTCATAGTTTTTTTAAAATTAAAATTCATTTTGTGGCGCACTTTTCGAACAAAAAATTACGTGTAATTATTTTCATTTTCGCTTTCAAATGCTCTTCGTGAACTAATATTCAACGATGATGAAAGATTGCAGAATGGTTTTTGCTTTACGTAATGGTTTTTACAGACGCGGAATCAAGAAACTTGTATAGAATGCTGGGAGCAAGAAATGAGTGAAGAAGGAAAATACATAATTCATTAATTGGAAATCAATATTTTTGCATAATATTTATAAAACTGCACGACCTTATTGTTATATTATGTCAAGTCGACATCAAATTTGCTGACCTAAAAGAAGTTCTATATTTAGACCGTCCTTTATTTGATCCCTTCCTGTTTCCCACAAGGATGGCCGTCACCCGTCACCCGTCACCCGTCACCCGTACCGTCATGTTGTGCCGGTCACCCGGAGATGTGTATCTCACCCGCTCGGTCATCCCGGTATTTCCTCCCGGGAACACTTGTAATATTTCATCGTCCTTTTCTTATGCCGGGCTAAACCCTCCCCCAACCCCGGTTCCGGGGCCCCTGAGAGATTTGTGACATCTCTAAAGCTCCCGAATTTATGTTCGTTCCCTTACTGCAAATGGCGCTTGAAACGTGTTTCGCCTTTTTTAAGAGTTTAAAAATAATATACGCAACTTGTTTTTATTCGGTGGCCAGTAAAGGGAATAAGCGGACAATAACAAATTATTTTATATTTAAATTGACGTTTTTTATAATTATATTTATTTAATTTAATAAATCTCTCTGCAACTATCTTCTTCTTCAACTTCGTCTTCATCCGTCCTTCCATTTTTATTAACTTTCTCACCCGTCTATATTCAGACTCAAAAGATTTTATTTATTTATTTGAATCCTACTTTATTAATTCATTCATTAAGTCAGAACAGGTGCGTACAAATATATTATTACTCCAATACTATTTATACAATTGATAGAGTCGTACATAACATGAAATATATATCCGTTTTATTAAAAAAGAAAACACCATTTGATTTCACTTTTAGGTCGACAGCTAAACTCACATCTAAATTGGGCGCTTTTGGGAAAATCGAGATCTTTTTTGTATGTTGTTTGTTTTGTTATGTTTTGGTTATTTGTTCCCCTAAAAGTGTTTCCTGACATTAGGAAAGTATTGCTATTTTTTGTAGCTGAATAAAAAATCCTTTATTCCATAATAAATGGTTTGCGGATAGGTTAAGGAAGTTTAGAAACCAACGATGAATTAAAATATAGAGCAACGCCACAAATTAAATATATTGTTTGGAACTTGTTGGCACCGAAACAATTGTTTTTCACATCATTGTAATTATTACATTGTATAATGCGCCATACGCGAGTAGGGGAAGGGTTCGTACTTTGGGCCGTTTCTTTTAAAGTCTCGTCAAATGTTTAATTGACAAAGAATGTTTAGTTATTTTTCACTATCAATTATTTGTATTCAAATTGTTAGAAGTGATAATATGTTAATATAATAATAAACGTAGGAATGAACTTTTACGAAAACTATTATTATAGCCCAAGGTACGGAACGGTCCTGCACCTTGGGGCATACCGTAACGTACCTTAGTCATACTAATTAATTGTTCAATAAAAGTATTTATGTTGTTGATAAATTTATATGTTTCGAATGTATTTAAAAAATGCATTAAAAAAGCGAAAAAACGCTTGTGAAAGAAAAGTGTTCTATACAAAGGTGAGTCAAAACACTGTTTTATTCTACTACACTTTTCATTGTGTTAAACGGTAGAACGTTTTCGGGAATATTTTTCCATTATCAATATTATAGTTCAACTAAAATTAAAAACGTTTAATGACACAATGAAAAGTGTAGTGGAATAAAACAGGGTTTTGACTCAATTTACTAAATAACTTTTAATATTGTTTTTACTCATCGGCATGTTTAAATTATAAAATACAAAACAAATTGATGACAATATAATTAAAATCGCGTACCTTCGTCATGGCAAGGTACGGTACACACAGGGTAAGGCGAATAAAATGACAACATTTTTGAGGTAATGTTTTTTTTGGATAATAAGAAGTTTTTTAAGAGTCCATATAATCAGTAAATAGAAGCACTCATATATACTACGATGAATAGCTTACATTAAATTCCAAAATTTATAGTAAAATTTTACTTTTCGGTCATACAAATCGATTTTCATTTTTAACAAAAACATTTCTTGTCTTTCGGTCTAATTAAGACCGATGGTGTACTGGCTGGAAGCTGGAAGACATTTATTACGTCTTATTTATCAAAAACGAATTTTTCTATAGATGAGACCAAAATACAGTCTATATTTATGATCCATTTTTTAAATTTATTTCCATCGTGACTCTTGAATCCTGTAATACATTATAGATAGATGCACATACAATTTATTTTTAAGAACACATTATTGGTGTGAAGTTGCAATTTCAAAGCATAGTTCTGCGATATTTTTAATACTAATTAAATGAACCAACTTGAAAGATATACAGAAAACATCTATATATCGAAAAAAAATGTCAGTTATTTTTTAGTTGCCATTTATTTTTTATACCAGTACAATTTTTTTTGATAACCTAATTTTTCTTGCATATCTTTTAAGTTGAATAATTTAATTTGTATTGCAACTTATATTTCATTGTTTGTTTCCTATCCAATCCTACACCTTTTGACCGATCTAAACAAAATGTTGCCACTGATTTGGCAACCCCTCCCCACCTCTCAATATAAATGAGTATTATGTTGAATACCATTCGTTCCAAATTTTGTATAGTAGCTCTTTTGGCCCGTGCACAAAAAATAGCCACTCTCTCCCCTCACCTTGGCAAACTCGTTGCCTCCCCACCATTACAAATGTGTTTCACATTTAAAGCTAGCCGTTCCAAATTTCGCTCAGTTACATTCTAGGACCTTGAGTTATTCCACCCCACTCTCCTGGACATCTCACGTTCCCGCTGCCTGGACTAAATATTGTATATATCGTTACTCTTTAAGGTTTGCTCAAAATAATGCCACCCCTCCTCCTTCCTCATACTTATATATTTCACCCCTTTTCCCCCTGATTATATGATGTGTGTTATATTGAATGCCATTCAAATTTGCTTCACTTTAGAACCCTGAGGACTCCCTAAATAATGGTACCTCCTCCCCAACTCCGTATTTTAAATTATATCTAAATCTGAATCCCGGGCAATGGCAGATGTGACCGCTAGATTAGCATAAAAATCATTAGCTCGAAAATAACTGTCAGCTAAATTATTTGGACAAGTTATTACAACCATTATTCTAAATCTGCCATCAATTATAATTATTGTGCACCCGCTTGAAGAGATCGTGATGAAACTTTATTTTACCTCGTTATGCTGGTCTTGCATTTAGTGAATTGATTAGGAGCGTATACACGCGTTGTAATACCATAGTTAACAGGATTACGAAAGAATCGCTTTCGTGATTTATCATACAGTGGGGGTATATGAGTGAGGAGGATTACTTTTACTTTTAATGTGAACTAAAAATTGTAGAAATAATATCACCTGTACATTATTGTTTAAATATGTTTGAATCTTTCATATTTATTTATTATTTTAAATTCCATTTCATGTCGCTTCTACCTTGTTGTAATTATTTATGCTTAAGGTGGGCATATTGTTATTTTATTTTTTATAATCGTCATTAGAATTAGTTTTTATTTATATCACCATTTTCTCTTTCGTGTCCTATATACGGATACAATTCCATCGCCCTATTTTGCTAAATGTTAATCCTCTACATCTGTTCCAACCAATCTGAAGTTGTAGGGTAGCTTATTACTTTTAGCTCTTTATTGGAAAAGTTGTTAATACACACCGACGACATTGCATAAACTTGATGTGTTTTCTGAAATTCTTATCATAAAGTGATGTTATAAAAAGGGTTTGGTGAGATTTTAAATATTGTAATACAAATGAATGTTTTGCTTTGGTACTGCTTTCATAGTAACGTAACATCGTGCGCAAGTCTTCTGTTTTGTCTTACCAGACAGCTGTTGTTGTAAATGTTCTGTGATTAGAGTTCTGTTATTCGAATGTTGTCTTCGTAAACACGCGTCTTCCGTTACTCGGTAACTGTCTGCTCGGAGATAAGTCTTAACTTTATTGTATTACATTTCAATAGATCAGAACAAACAATTATATATAATAGATGTGTCGTGTTCCGTGGATCTGAAGCGAAAGGACGCGCCCGAGGCTCAGAACCAGAACAGAACATTTCTAATAAATATGTGTGTACAATATAGTTGTGAATGCTTACACGATACGTCATGAGAAAATATACGATTACTAATCAAATATATTATTCTGCCATTCTGCCGCTAGACTGTCAATAACCCAGTTGTGTGACAGAACACGTAGAGGTTAAAGGATGATCACTTTCTAATTATTCTAACCTGCCTAGTCTGACAGGTTCCGATCTCCCTTCCGATGGACTTAATCTTCTTCATTAGCTTCACAAGGTTTCTTCTCGGCTCCCTTGTAGGGTCTGAAGCGGCCCGTCTATCTCTGGCTTCATTAGGAATAGTTTGGTTCATATTGCCCACAAGTATAGCCTAAGTCTAGGCGCATACGCTCGATTTTACCACTATTAGAGTCAAACTATTGAGTCGAAATCGATGAACCCCTCGATGTCTACTCGGCTAAACTGTTTAGTTGTTACAAGTATATATTGTTACGCTCAACTACATAGTTGTATGTCAAAAGACTATCGGATCATACGGGAGTGAGTGCGCATATTATCGACACGATGGTCGCTCGACAAAAAATCGTTTGAACAACTATCGGTCGACTCCTTACGTATATTGTCGTGTCCTTGTCACTGCGAAAATTTGTGATTAAAACCACTGTCTCGATTAGTACAAATATTCAATACAAGAGTCATTCAAATATATAAGTTATGACAATTTTATTTTTATAATATTAGCCCCATTGCCCGTCATATGAGTTTCTAAATTTTTATTTGTGCGATTAATTTGTCTATAATTTTAATTTATCCAATCGTGTTACCGGTATCGTTTAACACTTAATATATAATATAAGATAACACATTCTATTTACCTAAAAATATTTTATTTTTAGTATGATGTATCGAAATTGTAAATAGAAACATTAACATGATGTAGATTTTTACACCCGTAGGTAGCATCTTAAGCAGTGTTACATTTTATATCGAGTGTTTGAAAAGAAATCATTTTAATAATAAAAATAAATAGTAATTCATTCGATCTTAATTTTTTTGTTATGTTATGATTGATTTACAAATTTATGATAATATTAGCACTAATTTGAATATATCTTCTGTGAAGCTATCTTCTTAAGAAACAAACTATACTTCTGATTAAGTTTACCCCGCGAGCGGCAGAACGAGAATTTCGCCGAGAATAGAATGTAAACTAATTTTATATCATTTATATTTTACCAGTATATTTATTAGTGATGATTTTCCTACTCGTAATGAAATAAAAATATAATTGTTGCACTTACGAATTATAATTTAAAATATTTTGTAAATTTCATTTAACGGTTCGTTAGATACAATTTTAATAATTATAATAATATCCAAACTTATGAAAGTAATTCATCGTTTTAACATACTATGATTTATCATTAAATTTCCTAGATTTATGTATGTTTTGAATTTATGATTTCGATAATTACTACAAAATGTAAAAAGTAGAGAATGTTTTGTTTTGTGTAATCCGCCATCTATCTATATTATTTTGTGTTACTTAATCCGAGTTTTAAATCAGCCGAGCGTTTTAACCCGAGATTCATATGAATGTATAATGTTTTAAATCATTATATACACCTACAAAGATTATTACTCAAAACTTTTTTCACATGATTATTATTTATTTTTTTAGATATGAGATGATAAGATATGAGAATAAAAATGTGATTCTAATCTTTAAAAACTTTGCCAAACACCACTTGTTAAAATTTAATAAAAATGAATTGATAATTCTGGCGTCTGCTATCAGATTACTCAAAGGTATTTGAGATTCCGTAAAAATAAGGTAGATGGTTCTTTCAAATAATGGATCGATTAAATGTATTAATATCAAAAAGAAAGTAACATAGGTTCGAAAATTTGTCGCTGTAGCATAGTTGGATAATGCACCTTCCCCGGATTGAAAAGAGATCCAGGTTCGAATATCGGTGGCGCAACAACAATATTTTTCATTAAAATTGATTTTATATGTATATCTTTCTAATTAATATATTTAATTCATATTTACCACTTGTTCTTACATTGATTCAACATTGACAACTGTAATTTGGAGAAGATCACAGATCTATAAAAATATTTGAAAAAAAAGAATGTTTTTATCGCTATGTATAATAATTTTATTTTTCATTTCTAAAAATACACTTTTTAAATCAATCAAATAGTCCCCGTATCGAAACAGGGGTGCGACGTACTACGAAGGGGAGATACCTTTACACAGCTTTTTTCGTCTCTTGAATAGCCTGGATACAGCCGGAGCTATTTTTAGAACGGCGTACTCCCCCTCACAATCACTTCGGCTTCAAGGACGCTCAGTTAGCGACGCTTCGTTTAACAGAGACACAAAATTTCATCTCTTTATTTTAACCGGAAAAAAACGAAGACCATCCTAACACAGACTACTTTTGTTTTATTGATAAATTCTCATCGTAAAGGTGCGGAAAGGTATTATTTAATCTTTAAACATAGCGATAATGTTGGTCACCTAGGCAGTTAGTTGCTGGCGAGAGAATTACAAATGCTTCTGAAGAACGTACAAATCATTTAATGTGAAAATCTTTGTACTCTTAACGATGTATTTTCGTTAAATAAAGACATTTGCACACTTGTAACGTACGTCACTTTTATATAAAGAAAAATGTAGTATTTTTTGTTCTAATTCGATGCCTTAGAGCCTCGTTATTTGCGTCTCACATATTTAGCGGTGAAATACAATATACAAAGAATGATAGCTTGCTCCGCGTACAACTCTGTTTCGAGATAAAAGTTTCATGTGTGTACACGCACTCACTAAAAGTGTTTGGGGGGTTTTAAAGGTTTACGCAAGGGTGACACCAATTATGAAGATTAAAGATATCAGAAGACACGTTGTTTGAACACATCTAATGTAGTTTTACCACTAGGGCATCCAAATCCCCGGCCAAATTCATTACCCTGTTCTCGGGTATTTTTCATGAAAGAACCGGGTATCCGGTTTGGTTCCGGTTCTGGGCAATTTTTTTGCACAATTATAATTATACTGATCCAGGGTTTAGATTCATATTATATACTCGTATGTACAATATATACCCAAATGTTTCATTTCAGTATTGCATTGAAATAATATGTATTTAAATAAATACGAACTGTTCGATTAGAAAATTGAAAGAGTTGTGTAATTTAAAAATTGAATTTTTATTTTAACTTTGTACTACACACACAATTTTTGAGCTAATAACACTGCTAGTTTCGGGAAGAGTGGTCCTTCTCATTTACAGGTGTAAAATAAACTTAATTAAATTCAGTTGGCTATGGAGCGATGGTGTTCGTAAGGGTGGGAGTAGCTTTATTATTTTTTTATAAACGTCGATAGTAACAGTGAAGATTTGAAAGCGTGACATTGTTTATTAATATTTTTTCTGAATTCAGATTTTTCTGGATTCATTATTATTCCCCTGTATGGATCGAGTAGAGTAATGTACGTCGTGGCTGTGGAAAGAATGGTCGGTTACTTACAATTACTCCATTTGTGGACTTACGAGTTCAAACGGTTAAAAGCAATATTTCCGCAGAAACGAAAGCAGAAATTCTCGCAGTGCTAATGACTTATGTTTCAGTTGCACTTTTGATAACGTCTTCTATACTTTCATACTTGAACGCCACTAAAATAATAATCTATTAGTGTGACAAAGATGTTTAATTTGAAAAAATCTAAAGAAACGGGTACCCGTCAAAAATTACTCGGTTCTCGGTTATTTTTAAATCACGTGAGTACCCGATTATCGGAAGAACTTAGTTACCACTATAGGGTAATGATTGGATGATTTATGAGTCTGCGTATGGGTATATATCAGGATTGTGCACGTAATGTTTTGATGTGCGAGTGGTGGATGCTCCAATACTCACCCATCACTCGCGTGTGTCATCATTATATCGCGGGATGCAGAGCAGGTTATGTGAATGAAAATCTACTTACAGTTAACACTCGGTTTATTGTTAGGCACAGATTACAAGTATGGAGTAGTTAAGTTGTACAATACAATTTATTACGTGCGAATGGTTAACGGATGCATTTCTTGCAGCTGGTGTCGGGAAGGCGGTAGCGAGAAAAGTGACGTTCGAGAGACGACTTTCCAGACGATTACTGGCATTAGTACTGCTACATACATACGATACTGGGTGTGTTTACGGCTCATGGGCGTTTGATTTCACGAACCGGTATCTGCAGAGTGCGTTCAGTAACGCCGGGCAGTGACAACAGCGGAGACGACAGACCTCCACGAATGTTTTCTAACGTTGTCAGGATGATTCGACGATATACGAGTACAGAGCACAATGGTGATGTACTCAGGATTTAGCTTAAATGAGTAATGATTACAATTTTGGTAATTTTATTATTTTAGATCACGTAAGTTACATATCCAATTTTTTTTTTAATCGCTTACGATCAGGCTGAAATAAGCAATATTGTGAAAAGCGAGACTCGCCCGCGGAGACGAAGTGTCCATAATTGTAATCGTTTTTGAAGATCAATTAACATTTATCATATTTTCAAAGTTAACAAAGTAAAGATGCGGATGCGCTAGAATAAACAAAATATTATGGTTTCCACCTTATTTTGTTTTCAATAGAATACGTTATTTATTTTAATTATTATAGGTAAAATAATACACAAGAACTTTTTTACGGAGGTTTCTTATCTTTGTAGACACCAACGAGGAAAACACGACGGAATGTTAGTTTTTAAACACAAACCTTTTTTTTTATTGTGTTTCATAGTTTGGCCTAGGCAGAAAGAGAGTGAAATGTCCGAGGGTGCGGTAAGAGGATTATATTTACCTCGAGGTTCTAGAGTGCAACTGATCATAATTTGGAATGGATAGCATTCAATGTACCTAGTGGCGGGGTGGGGGGGTTACACTGGAACGGAGACCCGTGCTTTGCGCAGGGTCCTATGAGTAACTATGCAAAATAAGTTGTAAAATTGTCAAAGGTTATACATACGTTTATACAGAACAGACAGACAGACAGACGTTCAATTTTATTTTGCGTACATTAAGTATAATATAGATTTTAAAAATTAATTGTAGAGCTTTTGGTAGTAGTTGTAGAACTTTGGAAAGCCCGTAATCTCGATGTGATCACTTTTCATGCTTTTAATTGAAATTTGTATAGATTTTCGAAACGTTGTTTACGTATCTATGTAAGTAGGTGAGTAAGATAAGCCATATTTGTCTCGCTCTACACTGCAGCTACCGCTATCTGTAATCTCAGATGCCACGAGATGTCATGACGGAGTACACAAATGTAGGAAATTTCATTAATGCCGTCTTATCAATCTTTTTCGTTTGTGTTTCAAGTTTTTGATATTAATAAATCATATTTTTTGTATTCTAAGCTTTCCGTTGCGGTCTATCTGGGTTACCCCAAAATGATTGAATATCAAAGTATTTTTCTCATCGTATTTTAAATGTAATTTTTTATCAAAAAGAAAAGAAACGCTTCAGGCTTTGTATCGTCGTTAGTTCATTCTGAATAGAGTTATGGCAGAGAAGCGACGATCCCACTCAACATCCGTACACAATTGACGCATGAGGTGTGTTGATTATTTTAAAAATAGTTGCCCTTTTGAAATTCTTGCATCGCTGTATAATATGCATACGCGTAGAAACACAAAAAGAAACATTACATAACTAGCATCACTATGTTTCCGCTTCTTTCCTGGGTTACCTGACCTCCGCAACGCCGAGGAATGCCTGGCACCGTGACTCACCAGCGCCGGCGGCTTCGCGGAGGAGTCCCTAGAAGGAATCCTGTTACTCGTCCCTACAAGGACCTCCGCTCCCCGACCTTGCCGGCTTGTACGATTCTTGGGGAATAAATCTCTAATCACCGGGATGTTCAGGATTTCTTACATTTTATCCTGTCGTGTTATCTTTGATTTTATCCTTAATAATATATACCTGACATTTTTATTCTTGTTATAATTGAATATACTTGTGCAAAAATGTGTCTACTAACTTAATACACCATGCGCACAATATTATACAAGAGTATTAATATCCCGTTCTTTCATACCTAATTCCTTAGGTCGGTTTCAATTAAGTCTCTTATTATTTCAGAACTAGTAGTAATATTATTAACAGAGCTGGATTTGAGGCAGTCACTTCGAACTCCCCCCACCGTCCACGGTAACTTTTATAATCTTTTCTTCGTAGAAGCTGATAGTTTAAATTTCTTTTTTAATAAATTAGCATTGAATGCATGTTAGGTAACTTCTTCTTTCTGCCTCGGCTCATGTTCAGGGGGGAGGCATCTAGCCTAACTGGTTCTTTTTTTATGCATAAAGTCAAATGGTTATGAAATGAAAGAATATTTTTATGTAAGAAAATTTATATTCTATATCTTATATCTATATATGTGTTGAAAGTGGAAAATGAGCAATTTACTTTAATACTTATAAATAAGGCTATTCAAAAATAATTACAATTAAATGAACATTAAATATTTGTGTTCATCATGCCAGCATTAATTTCTCTACCAAATTGCCTACGCCTAATTGTTGACGCTTGTCTGATGTAGATTATGCAGGTCTCTCACGTAAGGGATTACCTCTTAAGATGGTCCTGAATCCTGGACGTGAAGTATGGTCAGCTCCTTGTGGTGCCAGCGTAGGGTGACGGAGTTCAGGCTTGTAGTTGATTATAAGACGATGCCCAATTATCCAGGCAAACCGGGACTCTGGACGCGATATTCTTACGCTATAGCGACAGTCTGTTCTCGCTACACCGATTATATTTATCAACTTTTATATAGATCCAGCGGGACCCTTTTTGATACTTTCACATCAACGATTAAACGCAGAGAACATCACAGTCTAAGCTTAAACTCGAGGCGCACAGTTTAAACTTTCCCCGGAATTACAATGTATAAAACGCTTGCTTGATACTTTTAGAGACGATATATATTTTATTTTCTGATTGAAAATAAAATCTCGTCTTAGGTGGAGCCACTTATTTCGGCTGAGAATATCAGCAGACTGGTCGCCTATGGTGATGCATTCCTCAAGGCGCATTTGCCTACGTGACTCTAGTCACGTTTGCCGGATTACCGCCGCTGTATTCGCCGCTGTATCCAAGCTGTGTCGGTCCACCTGCGTCTAACAATACCGAGTTTTTATGACCGTCCGTCCCTTACTTTGACTAAGTGTTTTTGTATCCTTGAACAAAATATTGTTTTGGGTAATTTCGCATTCTACAATGCATCCAAACTTTTATGTCGAAGTAATTAAGTTTCACTGCCGTACATAATTGGGTGTAAAGATACCATTAATCTAGTATCTACTTTATCATCAAATCTTTGGGCTTTTAGTATTTAATTCATTTCATCCAATCGGAAGCAAATCTTGACCTGTTAAGTCAAAGGTCGACTTTAATTGAACTCTGTGTAAACATGATGTATAAAAGTATTTAAAGATACTAACATAGGCTTGTGACTTTCTATTCTTTCTGCTTGTATATATTGTTAATACTTATGTTGACATTACATAATTTGATGTAGGTACATAAAAATATTCCTAATACAATAAAAATGTACAGCAAACAGCAACTAATGACTCCTTTTGATAAGCGTTATCTGCATTCATCGATTAGAATTTCAAGATGTTATTTTATTCCGATGTAAGAACAAAGAATGGGCACGCATCAGAGTGAGATACATATCTCGAATTAGAGAGAAAATTTGGTTGAAATTAGTAAAACTTTTCTCTCACGTCTCTGAGATTTGGCAGTGAAGATCAGTATGCATCAGTTGGCTGTTCTGTCCTGCGTACAACATACAATAGACAATCAATAACTACACGCTCCGTGCTCAATTTTATACTGTCCTTTAGAGACAAAAAACAGTGCGCTGGACCCCTGACATTCGACAACCAAACAATTCATGTTAACAAAATTTTGTTGAGCATTTGCCTGGTAATTGTAAATCCTGCAGATATTGTTTTTATGGTTTTTATGTCTAGTAGATATTGGGTAGATTGTTCCAAAGTTTAACTGCATTGCCTTGGGAGAATCTATACGAATTAAATGTGTGTTAAATCCAGTGAAATGATGAGCAATTTTTGGAGCTGGTCTCACATGTATTCTCAGATGGCAGGCAGTATTGACAGCAGATCGGCAAGGTATACATTATATTATTATTTCATTCATTATTTACCACTTTGATTCCGAAATTATACCTATTTTACTCAAATGTGATTAGTCTTCTAGGGTTGAAACATGTTGAGGTAATAAATACGATAGATAAAAAAAGTACGCTTTTTAGGAAAATTTGAAGGATTTTTGTATCGCCCATTCACCCATGAATATAAAATTTTATTTACTTGATATTAAAAAATTCAGACGCACAAAATGTTCCGGAAGATTTTGTAATACTTAGTACAATTCTATCCTGCGTAAATAAGTTTCCGAATTTGATGGTTTTAAATGATTTTGACAAATAGAACGCCGCACACGACAGTGACACTAAGATTTAAACATACTCTACGATAATTGTTTATAGTTGGCATATTGTCGGTACGTTTCGTAGATTAGTGTTTATGTCAAATCTATAACAGCCCCCGATCCATAGTAAAGTGTGCAATTGTCGGATAGGGCAGGTCGTTTATGAGCCATCGACATTTTGAAAAAATCTAGAGATTTGCATTCTTCAAGTTACTTTTTCCGCGGGTTTAGTTAGTATTGTATATTACAGTTACAAATCTATAAGGATCGGTCTATATAAGTTTTTGACCAAAGGCTCATGGTTGAATAAAAATTTCCAAGATTAATACTACTACGGCCCAGTACCATTATAATATGTGGGTGTTAAATAATAAACTTCATCTTATTATATTCAAAGACATGCCATGCCGTAAAGGTCATTTCCTTTAAATAATAATTATTTAAAATATCACAGACCTATGTTCTGAATAATTACAACTTCACAATAAGAATGTGTTTTCCTAATATTATTTACTTTACAAGTTTTTGATACATGTAGGCGGTACTGCTACTCCGACATGTGAACGGGAGATATCTTCTAAAAGAAGCTAATTATAGTATTTCTAGTATATTATGGTGTGCTGACATGTACATATTTACTTATTCCTCTGATTTATTTTAACTTTGGTGTTTATATATTTTTTTCTCTTGCACGCGTTACTTTTTTCACATTATAAATTTTTTATACCTATTCTAAATGTTTTATTTATTCTTTATATGTGTAAGAGATACTAATCTTTACTACTTGTCGGATTCTTCCGAGAATATTTTGTATTCTCTAAATTGTCGAGTGTTTATTTAATGTTTATATTTATTTAATAATTATTATTACCTACGCAATGTGAGCGATCTCCTTCTCTAAATATGAGATTGTCTTCTAAATATCTCTTACATAAAAGTGGGCACTAAATTTTTTGAATTGTATATAATTTAATTTTTAGTTCAACTAAAGTTAAAATAAAATAAAATTGCTATAAAAAAATGTGTATTATTATTTAGTGAATTATTTTCGTATAAGCTGAATAATAAGTTAAACATTATCAGGCGTAGATAATATGTTAGGTTAGGTTAGGTTAGGTATGTGTTGTACATGAATGGTATATAAGTATCGCTGTAGTGCAAAACCATTCAATCATCCTCCGGACTGAGCTGCACACAGAAGCGGACAGCGTCGAGAGAACTCTCCAAATGATGATTTGTAAAATAATAAAAACATTATATTTTTAAGTCTTGTAGTATTTATTTTAGTTTAAATATTTAAGGATTATGTTAAAATAAGGCGGCACTGTACATAAAGTGTCGCGCCTAGATAATTTGAAATACTTAACTTCCAGTAAATTGTTTAGAGGGTTTTTTATCAGTAATTTTTTACCCTTCCAATTCATGTATTAATATAAAACACTCAGATGTTTATAATAATAAGGTAGTTAGTAAAAGTGTCAAAGTGACTAGCGCTGATGCACTTGTAGTTTGTAGATTAGGCGGTCTAGCCGCATGTAGAGTACTCAGAGTATCGTAGACTCTAAGGAATTGGAAAAAAAAAATTGGAAAACCATTCAATATCTTGACAGTGCTTGGCGACATCATGTGCACACAAGCGCCTCGTGATATTTTATTTTTTATCGGATATCGATATTTGTAAACCATTTTTTTCATTGTTCCGAAGGTTTATTTTGGTAGGTATGTAATAAAAATATAGATAGACATTTTTTTAATATCCAACCTAAAAGATTATTGATAGTTCGTATAATTGTTAAGTTAGTTCCTTTTTTTCAATTAAATTAAATGCGACTTAAAGTTAACAGTAAAGCCTTTATTTTGAGAAAAATAATATATTAGTGGTATGCTTGTGAACTAATGACATATATTGAATAACCAGGATACCATATACTCCGCGTTGCCACATTTTTCCTTTTCTCTCACTCTCTGCACCTTCACCTGCACCTGTACCTGTACCCTATACAACTGTACACACGGAACAGTGCTACGAACTAACGCAAGAAGGTGGAAGCTTGGAGCCAGCACGCGCACGGTGGCTTCACCAGACAGTACATTTCCTGATAACTGTTAGAAATCTCGTCAGTTTCGTACTTTGTCACATATAACTGTTAGAAATCTCGTCAGCTTCATACTTTGTCACGTATGACATTCAAATGCAGTCATTTCTTCGGCTATGTATATAAAACTCTAAATTTAAAATCCGCGAAATCAAAATGTATTTGATTGTTTGCTAGCTACTAATGCTTGTAAATGAAAATAAGATGTGATAATATTGAATGAGCTATTCGGCATACTGAAATTGCTAATATTGATCAGCATCAATACTATGTTTTATTTGGCTCTTCTATTATTCCCGTGTAACTGTTTCTGTCCGCGTTTCACTTTCAAGTGGCTCCGCGTGAATCACCAGATAGATGTGCGTGCGCTGTATTTTAGTATTAAATATAATAAATTCGTGATTATCTTAGTGTAGTATGATTTCGCCCTTGTTATTTGAATACGCCCACTTAATGGGGACGGGCTGTAATAAATTCTGCGGTACAATCCGGGATTAATATAAGGACTCGTGTATTCGGAATTATTATCTCCGTCTGGGGAATTCTCATTTACAAGTAGACATTTAATATTATTTGACACAGAGTACACGACCCATTCCTCCCCTCCGAGTAGAGTAGGTACGTGTCGGATTCGAACCAACTCTTAAACGCGACCAGTCAGTCTGACAACCTTTGGGGATACACAACATAAACCTTCTTTTTTGTGTGTTATAGAAATTTATTTATATAACTCTTTTATTAAATGTTCGGTCGGCTGGGTGGTAGGTACATTGAGTGCTGACTATTTACTATGACGTAGGGGGATGTACCGCTAACACATTATTACACTATATATCCCTATATCTTGTTAACCATATATAAGTGTAGGTACAGAGGATAGAACGCCGCTCATTTGATTGATTATCCACCTTTTTCACAAGTTCAGAAAATGCACTTTTTTAGAATATATTAAATTTAGTCAGGCCAGGTCTTTCTTCCTGACCTTTCTTCATATTAACACTCGCCTGATATGTAGAGATGTATTTCATTACATTTTATCTTAATTTGTTTTCGTCTATTTGTAGTTCTATTCAAACTGTAATAATAACCGTAGTATCGGGGATGCGGGCGGCGGCCGCTCACATTTTTTCTATTAGCGGGGGGTGTGTTCAATATACAAGGTGGCTCAAAAAAAGTGAGAACATTTCGTAAAATGTGATATAATTACATCAAAATTAGTTTAGCTATATCAACAATAGCTTAAATAGTTTACTAATTTATTTACTTACCTGCTTATCTATATTACGTTTTATTTCGACAATTTCCGGTCGCCATCTTTGATTATTAATTTTCCGATTGTTTATATTTGGTTTTTTCAAATTGTGGCCCAGAATGACAAAAAACACTGCAGAAGACCGTATTCTGATCAAAAATTTGCGAATTAAAAAACGTTGGGGTGCTAGGAAAATAATAAAAGAGTTTCAAAGCAATGCCTGGAGTATAGCTAGACATTACAGCATAACTGGACATTACAGCAGGACGGAGCTCCATCTCACACAGCCAGAAATACAATCAACTTTCTTCGTCGTGAGAATGTTAATTTCATTGAGTCAGGCATGTGGCCACCGATCGAACAGCCCAGATTTAAACCCAGTAGATTATGCAATATGGGGTGTTTTGATGATTTCTGATTAGCTAAATATTGTGCAAATAAATTATTAGGAATAGTAATTAATTATATTATGTTTTGAAATAACTCGTGTGTTACGAGATGTTCTCACTTGTTTTGGACCACCTGTATGTATAATAATGGTATTGTTATATAAGTTATTCAACATCGTTGGATATAATACATCTCTTTGATGACGTCACTCATCTCTCGATCTAGTAAATTACAAATTGTGATAAACAAAAAAATGTGATGATACATAAAAACTTATTCATTGTAATATTTAATTAAATTCTGAAATTGATATCTTTCTTTTATGAAAACAGTGTTGTACAAAGCTCTCTAGTTTCAACTGGCGGCTTGTAATACGAGAAGGTCTGGTGGACCCCACTCCAGATGACTTCAGACGGCACTCAGCCCCCATCATCGGGAAAATCTCCACGCGCGGGTGTTCTTGTCATGGGAGTTTCCATTTATATACTGCGAGTGACGAGAACGCAGAATGAATCGGTGAACAGTCTTCCTGATGACGGATGGCCCTCTGTCTCTGCGCGAGGATTTGAATCTGACTCTTAAATGTTATGTAATGTGTCATCTTGTTACGGGTCTTCAAAATTGGAGATCATCGTGAAACATTTTCTCAGTAAAATTGAAAAAAAATGTATTGAACCATAAATGATATCAGGATAAATGTTGCTGTGTAGTCGCTGCTCTTTGGTGACCATCGTATCTGGCATTTCGCCACAGGATTAATTAACGGTAGCGTAATCTTAGCGTAGCTTCCATCTCATCCTTCATTTCATAAGACAGGCACATAATGTCGTTCCGATTTTTCGGTATATTTTATTATTATTAATACAAATAGATCAGTAAATAACCTAAGAAGGAATGATGTTAGATAAATAACAATACTCGCATGCTTTTGTTGAAGTTATTTCTTCTCAGATTCCATTTCAACTGAAAATTAGTTATTACCGAAACTTTTAATTGAATACAAATTAAATTAATCAACTAGAAAGGTATACAGGACAAATTGTATCTATTCTATCCGGGAAAGCTATAGCGATCGAATACATTTTCGACAAATTTTGAACTCGTATTTCTAATTGATACATCTACTATTCCATTTTTAAAAGTAATCAAATTTATATTGCGATGAATCTCAAATACCTTTGAGTTAAACCCGATAGGAGACGGTTAAATGTGCTTGCCCAACGCCGCTCACGTCGGGCTGACTCGAGCGCGAGTCGCGGCTGTATCCAGTCTGTCGATAACTTAGGTTACGTTAACGAAGGGCGGTATTAGTGTGACGACCCGGAACGCTTCTCCTAGCTATTATTAGCGAATATGATGAGCGCCGTGCGCAACTCTCGACGTTGTCGCAGTTTCAGGCGCAATTTAAATTAAAGTCAAGTCCAACAGTTCCATTTAAACAAGGTTACTTATAATTTAATACCTGGACAAATTTAGTTTTTAATCATTTATTAATTAAGCTAAATATTATATAAAGTATAAGAGAGATTTGTATTAACAATTAGTTTACAATTCTTATTTTATTTAAGCAGTGTATTAATCACATAATTACAAAGTATAATTAAGATTCGAACAATTCATTTTACTCTCGAAAATTATTATTATTAAATTCTCCTCTTTGGACGTTTATTCAAAAATCGACTTATCTTATCCTACAAGTATCTAACTTTTAAAGGATTCTCCAATTAATAAACAATACATTGCTTATAACACTTTAGCAATCATTATTTATATTTTCGTAGAAAGCAATCACTTTGTGATTTTACATATTATATTAAGTAAAATAACAATCACTTTGTGTGAAACCACGAAATTTATTGATGTCGACCGGTTTCGCTTAACTCAAGCTACATCGGGACAGTCCTGTCTGTTGCATTGACTGTTGTGTGACTTCATAATCATTATTTAGATTTATCAGTAATTTGAGTGATGCACGTCGGCTTCAGTCATCCCGACTTAGTTATCTTCACCGTAAGGTGGGAGCAGACAGGCGCGTGGAGAGGTGTTGTCAGAGCGGGAGAAGATTATCGCAGATGAAAGATAAGGTGAGATGAAATTGTCGCCTGCGGTTTCTCAACAGCGCCTGACATGGTTTTTACAAAGTGTATCTTTAAGGTTCACCTGGCTTGTCATAATAGAAGCGATGTATGCGCGACGGTCGAGGTGGTAGCGGGCTTGCTACGTGACGCAGTTTTGAGAACGAATTTGGTATCGCCCAGCTTTATTTATTATTTATTTAAAAGTACGATAATGTTTCACGCATACCAAATATTCGTTGCTTCGTTCAATGATACAATTAGAGATTCGCCTCCTTTTTATGAGAAAATGTCATATATATCTATACAAATGTTTAAGTATGCACCGAAAAAAGAAAAAACCTATTTCTGTAATGTTAGAATTAGATATGCTTTGAAATATTTTTGGACCTACGTTAATTTGATTTCCTGTCATTTGGTCGTTTTATATTCGAGACGATCGCTTACGTCTATAAATAGGTCCACTGCCAAACTTCATTGTGAAAACGAAACCTGGTGGAAATCTGCGTTACGAAGCATGAATGTATGATTTGTGAAAAGCTCAAAGTACTCTGCAAAAAATGTCATCTCCGTGCTGAGATTATATTGAAAATATTAGTATGCGGAATCGCCTCCCCTGTTCAAGATCATGGCCGCATGACATCCCCGGCCGGCAGTTCTGAATAGCGTATGAGGCTGCGACGAGAGAACCCGCGCCCGGAGACAGACTCGTGTCGTCACAAATTGGGATAAACAATGGCTCGCTATCATCTGGCGAGCGGATGCTGCCAGCCTTTCAATACAACAGATCTGTGACGTCAGGCTCGGGAGATCACTCTGAATGGTGTGAAGTAGAGGTGGGTGGAACAATACAATACAATAGTTATTTCACAAATCAGTTGGGTATTCATTTCTCCATAAGCGTTGTTTTTATATAGTTTGAATTAGTGTTTTTACACTCCTCATATAGAGCTACAGATCATTGTGTACTTTTATGTTTTATGAAAACAAATCTTAAGATTAATAATAAGTAGTAGTGATGGTAAACCGTATTGTGACTGTGATTGTGACGATGATCGGTAACTGAAATTTAATGATGATTGGTAACTAAAGTTTAACTGTTGGGAGGTTTACTTTCTAATGTCCCAGGCATTGCTTGAAGAATTACGAATAATCAGTTACCAGTTATCGTTAAAACCACAGTTACAATAATAAGTAATCAATACGTTGTATACCGTTTACACTCTGTATGTATTTTATATAGATTTGTGTTCTTACTTGAAATCTATGATTTTTATTATTATTTTAATGTTAGTTCGAAAATAGGCTTTCATCTCTCAAGTTTAATATTTGTAAAAATTGCAATACTTTTATTATATATTATATAGGGTGAATATTATGTTCCAGGCTGATGTGTAAAATTTCAAGCATAGCTCGTACTGTGCGCGAGGTGGTACCATCCAAGCCAAATCGACCCAATTCGGGCAACGAGAATTTTTCCAACACAACACGTGACCATAGCGATCATCATTAATGGTTGCAGCATTGCCTCTCGCATCCGCATCATCCAAACAAATAGGGCCCGATGATTCCGCCGACCCCACATGGCGCCGTACGGTAACGCTGCGTGGGTGTAAAGGTCGTCGGTGTATCAATTGAGGATTTCCAGTGCCCCGATAACGGCCGTTTGTTTATTAACAAAACCCACAATTGAACGATAATTTAGATTAAATGTTTTAATGACTTCAACACGTTGTTGAGGCGTTAGATGCAAACTGACAAATGTCTGCCAAACCAAAATGGCGGCCAAACAAAATCTACCTTGAACATAATATTCAATTTCAGTAATCATTATACATATATTATTAAATAGCAGATACATAGTCGTATTAATAAAACACATAACATTTTGTAGGAGTACTAGGGAACTGTGACAACATGAAATTTATGAAAATTGAGTCCTTATGTAATATTCGAAATATTATATTATATTATTGACGCGAGAATTTACAGATATGGGTCTGCAATGTATGTACTTACAGATATAAAAAAAGGGATACCGCGCAATGAATAGTGTGATAATCAAATATTAATCAAATCGTGGTAATATGGAGTGCGCTACTACTCGTAATACGCAATGGTGTAACAGATATATAAAATTTATATTGCACATATATTTACGTGCTTGGCTACTCAACAGGTTGGAAAGTATATTTTTAAATTTAGTTACACAAATTTCAAGCGTCAAGTGCAAAATCTCAATCGTTTTAAATGTATCTTTATTTTATTATTGGCATGCTATTTCAATTGTTTTAGTTTTTTTATTGTTTGGGTTTTTTATATTATTCACACAAAGGACCGGCAGGGGTGGAGTGAAGGATATTTAACCATCAAATGCGAAGTGTTAAATATTATTACTTCGTTTGAGGTTTTTCAGCAATGCTTGCTCTATTTGTTTGTGTTTCAATGGATTTATATAATTCGTGGTAGTCGAATGGATATATCAATAAAAAAAAAACATTTTAATCTCGCTCTTTTTATATTGATAAGGAACACTTTTGACTCACTTTCGAGTTTAGACAAGTATCCACCATCAAAATATTGTGAAATAGGTCTGTTCGTTATGTACGAAAATTAAAAATATTTTTAATATGAATTGTTATCGGTATTGTAATGTAATTTGGAACATTACAAAGGTATACTGAATGTGGTGTAACGGAACCAAAATGTGATGAATGGTTCTCTATTGTAACAAAGAATCGTGACGATATTGTATATAATGATAAAGCGAGGATTTGTGGAAACTTCCGTAATGTATTAACGCGCTGAACTCTTCTCGTGTGACGTCATTGCCCTCACTACGCTGACACGACGTGCCAAAGGAAATGAAACAAGTTGAACCCCTAAATACAACGAGCACTGAATAATATGTTCCCTACATTCGCCGATGATATGCTTATTATGTATGTAACTATAATATATATTAATTCAATATTATGCGCCGGCGAGTGAATTTATTATTTACTTTCGGTTCGCGCTACATTACTAGTATATTGTATTTTAATACTTTCCCAGAAAATGTTACCAAAATAATAGGCATTCTGTAAATATTTATGAACAAATATACATTTAAAATACTAGTAGGTATGATAATAGAATTTTTTTTTGATTATTCTGCCGTGGCTCAGCTACGGTAAATCCAATCCGCAAACCGAATAAATAATAATAATAACCACAAAGTAAACCGGGAGAAATTATATTATCTATTATGACTATATATATTAATGTTTATCAGTTCGTCAATTGAATGATTATTATTACGAGAACACATTCTTATTGTGAAGTTGTAATTATTCAGAACAGACGGTCTGTGATATTTTAAATATTAATTTAATATATTATAAGGTAGATGGCTCTTTCAAATAATGGAACGATTAAATGTATTAATATCAAAAAGGTAACATATAGGTTCGAAAATTTGTCGCTAAAAATATTGTCGCTGTAGCATAGTTGGTTAGGAAAGAGATCCAGGTTCGAATCCCGGTGGCGCAACAACAATATTTTTCGATAAAATTGATTTTATATGTATATCTTTCTGATTAATATATTTAATTAATATTTGAATGATGATTATTATTATTATTATATAGTAAGACATTGAATGCCACGAGACTAGAATGCAACCAGCCTTGACTCGTCCACTTACAACATTACTTTAAACTATTAAAACGCTCTGAAAATGTTGATACTAAACTATATATATAAGAACATATTATGTATTAACAAATGTTCATGTTTATCACTACATAAATACACTACACAGTAACATCAGATTATATTATTTTCAATTACTATGTGCTAATTATTGATAAACAATGTAAAATATTTTCCTGAGCACGAGCAAACCCAGCGAGGACTGTATACAAATACTTGCACGTACTCGTACATATAATATCAATCAAATTAACTATTCAAATTATTATATAATAATATATATGATACTATATAATAATTATTGAATTAAATTATACAGCATTATGGTACCTACGTTCGTAATTATATGTGTGTTTAATTTAATGTTACCCCGAGCACTAGTGGATGCAACTGCCGTTTTTTTTGTATATACTTTCCCTGTGAAAACCTAGGCCGACGTTTCGGCACGGTAACATATACCATTGTCAAGGCGTTACCTAAAAAAATTACGGTACAATCGTACTTTTTCTCGGGAGATATAAATTCCCAAGTGCGATTTCATGAATAGATGTCCGCTGTTTAGAAATTATTTTAACGGCCTCGGCTGCCGTTATAGCCTTTACCGACTCCTTCTACTCCAGTATGGTGCAAATCGTAGAAGGTGATTCCGTCGTTTCATGTGGTCTTTAATTTTGTCGTTCTTTTATGTATTATTCATATTTCACAAATGATCACAACAAATATTTGTGATCTGCTCCGCTCATCCCAAAAAAGATCCCATATTTTCATTACCCTCCGGTCTCTGGAAATGAATGATGAATTATTTCTAAACTAGAAGACAAATGAATTTCACATCCAGTACCTCGGAGCTTAAATATTGTTCATATCTAAATGTATGTATTACTTACTTACTCACCATCACGCCGTTTTTCCGAGGGGGTAGGCAGATAGGATAGAGCGCTACACTCTTCTGTCCTGACACACAATTCTCGCCTCATCCATATTCATACATCTTCTCATACAAGCTCGCAGATTATTGTGGCTTCTAACAGGACCATCTTCTAGTATCTGGTTTACCTGGTCGTGCCGAATCTTCCGCGGATGTCCTCTATTTCTGGTGCTATCAACACTTGCGTCATATATCTTTCGTACCATTTTCTCCTCATTCATCTTTTCCATATGACCAAACCACCCGAGTGATCCTTTCTTAATCTTACTCACTATACTAAAATCAGCTTTACATTCTTTCCTTATTTATTCATTCTTTCATTGTCATAAATGAATTTATCACATATACGCCTGTAAGTGATCTCATTTCCACTGCATTCAGTCTACTTTCATTCCTCTCCTGACTTCACCTCCATACATCGGTGTCGGTACCGGGACTCCATTGTGGGCCGCTAGTCTTGCTTCGGTTGATAAGTTCCCATTGGCTATAATTCCGTTCAAAGCGCCGTTCACTTTGTTCCCTGCAGTCATTCTCCTTTTGATATTTTTCTGTCTTTGCATTTCTATCAAACATACTTCCCGAACACACAAACTCATCTACTTGTTCCAAACATTCATTACCTATGTCAATGAATAATTATTAAACTAAACGATTTACAATATATAAATAATTTAACGTTTGTCGACATTAAGTTGCATTTTTCTACACATTATAGGTGCCTTATAGCGCTGTATTACGCGAACATGTCGTTTCCTGCTCAGTGATCAGTGCTCAGTGCTCAGTGCTCAGTGCTCAGTGCTCAGTTCGATAGGGAGAGTTGCCAAAATAGGACAGGACGTACGCTATTATTTTCAATTTCTAATTTTTAATTTTCGTCCAGTTGTGTTATGTACTGTAAGTACATTAATAAAAATATATATATAATAATTTATTTCCATGTGAATAGTAATATCTATAATTGAATACGCAGTGTTACACATTTTTGAGAAATTGTGAATAAACTTCAAAAATTTTATTCATATCCAATTTATTACCGTCAGAATTTGCAGGGGAGGTAATGAAAGGTTTTAGAAAGCGATGTTTTATTTTATTTGATATAAAGATTACTAAATTATGTAGGTGTGTATAATATAGCCCTGGGCAAATTGAATGTTTATATTTATACATTTTTTTTAAGTTTCACCACAAGACATCGGTTGAAAAAGTGAATCTATTATTTTTTTAACACAAATTCCAGTTAAACAGGTAGTATGTAATGCAAAATCTGCTAATAATGAATATGTGAAAAGCCAGAAGCAACAAAGTAACGTTCGTACATACGTCATTTTTATATATTATATAGAAAAGTATCATATTTGGCGGCCCATCCTTTACTTTAAGTTATCAATATGACCCTTCAGCCAAAACGTTTCCCCAGGTCTGATACGCACGATATTAATGTAATAAATATTTGAAATATGTGCAGCCTGGAATGTGCGAGTATCAGCCTTGCCAGATATGTAATTATCAAATATACAGTTATGGATACTTCTCATAATGAAAAATATTTCTGTAATTTTTCCAAGTGTGAGGTAAGTTGGTTGTGCAGTCTGCGTCCCAAAAAACTAAAATGTCTATCCAAATATCGTTTCTTTATGAGTAATTTACTCAAGATATGCATATTTTTCTTATACGATTGTTTTTTAATATTTTAAGATAATTTTAAAAAGTTATAGCTAACGTTTTCTAGATTACGACGATAACTATTGTAGTTTGATAATAAGCGGTGTGGATAAACACACCATAACTGTGCCAAAGCGTAGTACACAGAGTATAAACCCCATCAATCACAGCCTTCCTCGCAGTTCCTCCGTGTTCGTCCGGCGGAGAAGTGGGTCTGACGATTGGAGTTGGAATTGAACTCATATTGTAATAACCTCTCGGGCGAGATGAGCTCAAGCTCCAAAACATTTTTATTCGACATTTGTAAAAAAACATGTCTACATTTTTAATTATTTTATTGGAGTCAGTTTAATTTATTTTATTCAACGGTCTTAAATTCATTATGTTTTAATAAACTAGAAATCTTACAAAAATCGTGCGGCTGAAAAAAATTCAGACTATCTTCAAAATGTTTATATTATGTATTTACATTGAATTGAAATGAGCGGTCAAGGAGGTTATTTTAATAATAACATCAACAGTGACCAGTTTTTTATTGTTGTTTTATATTAAAATTTTCATTATTTTATCTACTCGCATCTATCGGCGTTTCTCTCGATAATATATTATTGTTTCATGTTCACATCAACAGTATAACCTAAGACGCGTACCAGATGCTAAGATTTGTACTCATGGCAGGGTCGGTCCGAGAGGAGGGCGAGCTCGGACCCCACCCGAGGGCGAGGGCACCGAGCGAGCCGTGGAGCGCCCGACTTATTCGGTGCAATTTTTCAAATATTATATTTATATAGATTTGACATAATGTCTCACTAGGCGTCTAGGCGCTACCCGACTTGCTAGGCACACATGTTTATAATATTTTTAATTAACCTATTTTACTATTTTTTTTATTTATTTCACAAGGCGCACCGCACCGCACCTACTCAGCGCCCTCCTTTCACATTTCGTTTATACCGAATTGACATATTTTGGCGATTTAAAAAGTGACTGTTATTCAAAGTTAGAATTGAACTGGAATGCATTGGGTGGCGCTCTCTTTCGTGAAATAGGCAAATAGTACCTACCGCGCACTCTCTTGAAAAAAATAATCTTTTAATTAAAATCTATGATTGTCTTAAAGTAGTCTTTGACGGCAAGCAAAAATATATTCAATAACAACTCAATAATAAACAAAGTTAAATAATATATAAAAAAAAAATATTTTTGGACCGGAAACAACAAAAATATTTTTTCGATAAATTTATTTTTTCTGTGTATCTGAAAAAAATATGAATGAACAATTATATTAACAATATTTAAATATGTTAAAGAACACACAATTACTGAATTTTTACATCCAAAGGTATACTTCCATACTTCCCATATAATATAATATAAATAGCTTCGTCTCTATGAGATGTCTATAATTTGTCTTAATAATAATTATATTGTTTGTATTGAAGGTACACTTGACTCATTCTCGATTCTCTCGCCGCAGTGTCTGGTGCATCTTCCCAGTGAAAGGACTTTCTTTTTTTTTCCTGAGGTTCGCTGTTACCTGACGTCCAGGTAACAATGTTGGAGACCGGCATCTCGCTTGTAACGCGTCTTTATTTCTTGCGACTGCGAAGTAAGGCTAGAAGTGTGTATATTTTGATGTATTTGTGTTTTGTTTTTCTGCTTTCTGGTAAGCTTTTTTTATTTTCTCTCCAATCATGCGGCTACATGATTGTTATTTTCACCTGTAGATTGTTTCGAGGATTTAATTTTTTTATTTGTAAATAGGTTATTTGTTTTTTTTTTCAATATATTCTTTCACGTTTGATCTCGAGGTTCTTCACGCGGTTACCTAATTTTTGTTTTCATGTGTATGCTAGTTTTCTAAATACAGGTAATTTTAATTGTGCCACAATTTTAACTAATTTTTGTAATAGTTGATTGAGTCTTTGTGTGATTTTTTAAATTATTATCTTCATCTTAAAAATACGTTTAAAAAAAAGCCACCTTGATACGAATATAAAAAACAAAAAGCGGAATATGAGCTATTATAGTTTTAAAAAAATAAAAAATTTATGACCATTACAAAATACATAATACAAAAAAAGCAAGACGAACGTCATACGAATCCAGAAGGGCCTTCTGCTTCACCAAATATCATCACAAACGTCTCCGCTAGAGTGTTGCCCTGGAGAATGGCAGCTAATTGTCCAGTATCACAATAATGACAGCTTATGGCGTGCCGTTAAAAAAGACTGACCGACTAACTAAAATTGTAATAATATGATGAATAAACCATTTGCACTATATATACGCATATTGCATTTGATGCGGTATATACGGACTTCAACAAGGTTTCACATAAACTACTATAGAAAATTTTTAAAGCTCTGGGAATAAGCAATAACATCTTAAAATGGATCGAAAGCTACCTAACTTCTAGAAAACTTTACGTTAAAATACATAATTATAAATCTTTTCAATTTAAAGCGTCCAGTAGGGGGTACCACAAGGGTCCCACCTTGGACCTGTATTATTTTTTCTTTTCATAAACGACATTGTTGATATTTTTAATGGAATTCATGTTCTATTTACAGATTATCTTAAAATATGTAAAGCAATTTCTAACATAAATGACTGTATTACTTTACAAAATAACCTAAATTTGCTTTATATGTGGTGCTGTGCTAACGAACTATAAGTTTCAATAGAAGTAAAAATCAACTCCTTTTTTAATACAGCATTATCCATACTGATCTAAGTAGAGTCGCAGTTATGCGAGATTTGGGTGTGCTCTTCGACGAAAAATTGTCATTTATTCAACATTACAAGGAAATTTGCAACAAGGCGATGAAACCCTTAAGATTTGTGTTGAAGACAGCCAAAAACTTTAACGCGCTCCGCTCTCTAACGACTTTATATGCATCTATTGTTAGAAGTTCGCTGGAATTTAACTCCACTCTGTGGTCTCCCTACTATGGCTCACATATTATATAAAATCGAAAGAGTGCAACATAAATTTCTAAGATTTATCAATTTTAAATTGCATATTCCGATAGAAAACATATATTACAATTATTTAATGAGTATTTCATTTGAAAAAATTAGCTTGGAGAAGGTATGTGAGCGATATAGTATATCTATTCAAAATGATCAATAGCATGTTGGACTGCCCTGAGTTGATACAAATGGTTTCATATAAGGCACTAACTCAAACAAGACAACATGAAGTGTTCTTTGTAGGTACACATAGAAATAATTATGCCGTTAACTCGCCAATATCGCGGAACCATCGGCTTGGTAACAAGTTGAATTTTATTGACAATTTTCGTTGCAGGAGCATACTTGAACTGAAGAAATATTTGTATGTAAATTATACGAGGGGCAAGTAAAAACGAAGGTTCCTACATTTTTTTCAGGTATAAGGTATTTTTTATTGCAATAAATAAGTAAACCATCTGAAAGCTTGTACTTTATTCTATTTTTTACATAGTCTCCTGATTTTTCTATGCATTTTTCCTGACGAGTTATCCACTTCTGAAAACCCGCTTCGAAGAATTCCGCCGCTAGGCCGCCGATGAACTTGGTGACCGCTTCTTTCACCTCTTCATCTGTATTGAAGCGTTGTCCACCCAAGTGTTGCTTCAATTTCGGAAACAAGTGGAAGTCGCTGGGAGCAAGATCAGGGCTGTAGGGGGCATGGTCAAGCAATTTCCAGCCGAATTTGTCCAGTAGGGCGGTGGTCACACTTGACACGATTGTCTTTGTGGGTTTCTGAAAGCATGTGTGGGAACCACCGCGCGCACACCTTGCGATAACCAAGTTTATCGGTCAAAATGTTGTCGATGGTTTTTTCACAAACCTCAGGAACCTGGACAGCAAGCTCCCGAAGCGTTACTCTCCGATCTTCGAGGAGAATGCGCTCAATCTTCGCCACGACTTCGTCCGACACCGATGGCCTCCCACTCCTTTGCTCGTCGTGGACGTCTGTGCGTCCTTCGGAGAACTCCCTGCACCATTTGCGGACGTGTTGGACGCTGATGCAAGCTGTGCCATAAACTTCTTCCAACTGTCGATGAATTTCAACAGGTTTAAGCTTCTTCGCGTTTAAAAATCGAATCACCGAACGGATTTCACACCTGGCGGTAACGGCGATGGCGGGTTCCATAGCGGATGGCTGTCAGGCCTTTACTGAGCGTCGCAGCGTTTGCTACCGGTAGTGGGGATGTAGTTAAGGGACCAACAATCAAGGCGGTGTTGCCGGATTTCGCCTAGCATCTCGCGTGGCGAGTGTACAGCGTAAGGAACCTTATTTTTTACTTGGCCCTCGTACTTAGTTTTTATTTTTTTATGTTATATTTTAATTGTTATATTGAAATGTCAATTAAAAATGTACTGTTATATTTAAATTAAATTTAAAATTTATTCATATGTAAAAGCCCACAAGGGCATCGATGGAAAAAATAAATAAATAACTGGGTAATGAAATCAATGAAGATTCGGAAATTGGAATATTTTGCCCATGTGAACCGAAACTTGAGAGATTTATTTGTGTAATACAACATTCTCCACCTTATAATCAGTGCAAGATTGAATAACGAAAAAGAGGGTCTGGTCGCAGGAGGACATTGTACAGGTTGTTTTTTGTAAAGGTATAAAACTTTAAAATGAAATAAAACACATCAAAAACGTGGTAATGGCCATGGTATTGGCTTTATTGGAAAGATAATTTATTAACATATGGGCGCCGCGGCTGGCTCAAATGAAGCGCAATCTGGAAGTCCAATCTATGACCACTTTTTGGAGCAGCTGGGGGTCGTATATCGGTAATAACGTGACGAATAGTTGGCTTCCAAATCGTCTATTGTCTCTGGTTTATCGGCGCAGACTAGCAACTTCACATATCCCCAGAAAAAATAATCCAAAGGCCTTAAATCACACGATCTTAGAGGCCAATTCACAGGTCCATTACGCGAAATTATGCGCTCATCGAATGTTTCCTTTAATAAATACGAAGATTATGGCACGCGCTGTGTGGCGTGTTGCGCCGTCTTGTTGAAACCGCGGCTCTTCCACATTAACGCCATTCAATTGGGGAACGGAAAAGTTAGTAATCATGGAATTATAGCGCTCTCCATTTACTGTAACGTTCTGACCGGCATTATTTTAACATACGAAATTTCCCCCGTATTTGAATCTACACCTACTTGACCTTGGGAATAAATTCAAGAAAGCGTCATTGTGCACACATACGCATTACACGTATATATAGATATAGATCGGCATCCAGTGGCGCAACTACTGAGGGGCCGTTAAAGCAGAATGCTCCGGACACAAAGTTGAAAGTAGCTCAAAATTATGTGAATCTTTGTTATCAAAAATGATTTCGCTTTTCCAATCTCTCGCCCGCTTAGAATATGTGATATTAAATAGCAGCATCGATAGTGTCCACGCGTCATCCATATTTAACCGTTTCAACAGCCCTGAGCAAAGCGATGCACTGAGGCCCTCAACCGGTCTTACCCCACCCCAAACAGTGACCACTAGACCACTAGTGTGCGCCCGTACCTCGAGATGGTGCTGCTTGTAGGTAGGTATTTTCTATTAATTGATCATGATTCATCCCCTTGATAATCGCAAGGGTAGTGAGTACTCCTGTTTCTAGGTATACAAACAATATAATCGAGTCAGCAGTGAGGTGGTGGGGTGGTATTGACGGCAACGATGAGACGAGTCTTACAACTATCTAAGAAGTGTCGGTGTGTACGTTGGTACATGTGAATATTTTAATTACCATAGCGACAAGAATATTTGTAAGATCTCCAAAAAGTGTTCCCACAGTACTGAAAGGGATTACATTGTGTTTATCTTTCTTTTTTCGGAACTTAAATTAAAATATATATATTGCTTTACTTCGCATTTTACATTTATTTTTAATTTTGATTATGAAAAAACACGCTGATATTATATAATTTTTTTCTTTGTGTATTGCACTTCTGATGAAATGTTATATTATTTAACAAATTATGTTAGTTCTTGAATAGGTCGTGATTTTATGGAGACCAAATTTCCCGCAAATAGAGAATCCCCGTTTTCCAGAAAATTCTGGGAAAACGATTGCTCGCGCGGCGCGGGTGAAACCTTTTCTAACGACCGTTTAATGTTGTTGGATATAAAATCAATTTTGATTTAGTCCCTGGGACGACGGTCCCTTAAAGGTCTCGCGAGGAACACCTTCCGGGTTTCTTCGCCGCGATGAATCCATAAATCAGAGCCGCGTGTGCGTGGTGCGTCGCTCGTTACACGTATTTTTACGAGTATTAACAAACCCTACATGATGGGTAACCAACCCGCGGCCCGCCGAGTGTCTACTTGTGGCCCGCGGAGCATATGCACACATTTTTTTCTTTTAGTGTACATAAAACCACCAAAAAAACATTCCAACATGCGTAGTTCGTATCATATCTCATATATGGAAGTATCTCAGTACATTGATTCAACTATCGTGACAATTTCTTCTATGGTATATTCGTATTAACAAACAATCGATTTCAAAAAGCTCGCAACGCCATCGTTTGCTTTGAATAATAAAATTAATTTTGTTGTACGGCCCGGTAGAAAATCTCATTTCTAAAATCTGGCCCGGCTGCTGAAAAGGTTGGCCCCCCATGCCCTACATCCTAATATTATAGATCGAAGCCTTACAGTACAGGTCGAAGCCTTTCAGTACGACAATAAATTACAAATACATAAAACTAGGGTAAACCGTCCAGTGAATGAGCAAAACTATATAATTTAAAAATTATTTGAAATAAATAACAGTTTTTTGTGATAGTGAAAATTTTCTCGTTCGTAAAAAGTCTCAGTTATTAGATGGTTTATTTTCTGTCTTTATTTTTCACTAAACAAATGTTTATTCATATTCTATAAAAATTATAGATACTTAACACAACATTTTCAAATATAAAGTACTTTAGTGATTTTTCAGAAAATCTTCCTGTTTCAATATCTTTTTACTATACTATGTGTATGCATGCCTATTTAAATATTATACATATATAATCGGATGTACATATATACGGCCCCCATAGCCAACTGTATTTATTTTACTTAAATTTACACGTTTCGGGAAGGACTGTTCTTCCCGAAACTAGTCGTGATATTAACTTAAAATGTTTGTGTGTGTAGTACAAAGTCAATATAATTTTTTTATTTTTTTAAACATTTTATTTACTGGCATACATATAACAACCTACCCAAATCATATTTTTCTTTATATCCCTTTTCAAAATATATGCAATTATTTCAATAAGAAAAACACCCAATTTATTAAATCAAAGTGTTTATTTATTTTTTTAAATCTTATTCTCCGATAAATATTGTATTTTGGCACAAAAATTTCTAATCCAAAGTGCTTTTAAAATTAAATTGAGCATTTCGATACTTATTTTAGTATTAATTCTGTGAGGCTTGAATAGTTGAATAGTAGAATCGAAAATCGTTAAAAAAATTATTTTTAGCTTTCATTGCTTGCAAATCCTACATATGTGTAATAATATACAAACGTTTTACCAGACTTATTGACAGTATTATTAGTTAATTTCTAAATTGTTTAACTACGTGTTAAAAATACGTATTTTTTTCTGGCTGCTTTAATTGCCATTGCTGTAAAAAATTATACCCCGCTATTTTTCTTTTGTCGTGCAAAATAAAAATAACGCTAAAATAGTTAGGTCAACAAAAGTCTACTCTATTTTTTTGGCGTTATTTTAGAAAAATAAATTACTTAGTACCTACATTGTAAAATATGTGGTGAGTAAATATAGACATAATAATAAAAATATAAATGATTTTATAAACAGTATGAGCAATTAAGTGTCAGCACCGTATTTTGTGAATATAATTTTGTTTTTTGATCAGTCAAATTTAGATTTTTGTGAATATAATTACAGTAATATTTTTAGTTAGGTTGTGTTGTTATTACCCTGGCGACTGGCGACCCTTGTTTTAGTACAGTGATCAAGCTGCTGGCTCCCCCGGTGGACAGCGCCTCGATCTGGGTTCAATTCCCGGTGAAATCACTATGTGATTTTTCTCAACTGTGTCTATATTTTGTGATGTGATTTGCTACAGAAATTGGGCTTCATGTATGGTTAATAAATAAAAATTACATGCTTTTATTTTATTATTAATACTGACGCCCTATTTAACATACTGATAAATTGTTCTGTTTTGTAGGGATCAGTATAATACTGGCCATTAAAAATGTTTTAAAATACAGTTTCCATTAAATACCTACCAGTAACTAAGATAAGCGCCGAGAGAAGGCGAGTTCGAGCAACTGAACCTTCCGAAGAGGCGCCTAAAAGTCGACTACAAACTAGCTTAGAATATAAAAAACCAAACCACGCACACGATTGTGATAAAATCAAGCGTTAGATTTATCTACGACTTCAACTAGCGAGGTTCCATGGAAACGAGAGCTTCAAAAATATTTTCAAAAGTTAAAAATGTTCACTTTGAACATGCGTTACACACACTCGTTTTGTTTACTTTATTTTACGTGATAATAATTTCTTTATATCATCAAGTTAATTATAGAATATTTTTTTGATAAAGATAAGTAGATAGATTTTTGATAAAGCCGAGAGTTGTCTTCAAAGAATCTCATGAGAGCAAAAAGCTTATTTCAGTGTCGAGTCGAATATCTCTTAAAAATCTCAACGGTTCATTAGAAAAAGATTATTATTTTCGAAATTATCGGTAATTCAACCCTGTAGTGCCATGCCGTAAGTAGTTTTCGGATAATTTACCGGTATAAGTAAATGATTACGTATTTTATTTTGCAAAATTTATAAATTCCAATATAAATGGTAGTCATTTTTAGTTATTCTCGAACTGATTTCATTACCGTTCATTCTAGATCTCATCCAATGTGCATCGGTAAGGTTTGGTTATTTAGGTACATACATATCTATCTTTATGATAAATGTCGCTGAACTTGATGTCTCCGACAGGACTTGCGATTCTAGTATTTATTACGCCCCAACTTAAAGCCTTAGTGAATTCTACAAGGCTTCAGGGAGAACTGAGTATTTTCCACACTTGGAAAGGTGATATTTCACACTTTTCATGGTATTAAATGTCGATTTCGCCTAAAAATTGATATTTTCTTACCAGAAATGTATGTACGGCCTTATACTATACTATTTTATCTTGAAATAACGCTCTACGTACATCTGTAGCAGAAACCGCATTAAGCTAATAATAATACAATATAATAAAGCTTTACTTTTCACTGATAATTTTGAAAATTACGTTGGTCGGCGGCACCAGGATATATCTCTATTTAAAAATAAAATACCGGGGTCTCTATTTAGAAATATGTCATTCATCTACCCTGATAATGGCCATTAAAATGTGGTTCGATATGCCGGCTATAACAAAACTAAGTCTAGGTCATTTCGGAAGACCGTCCAATTAGTCCATTCTTCAGCTTAATAATTTTAAAATAGTTATACTATTGATGTGATGTGTATTTTCTAGAAAAAAGATAATTTACACAATTCTATTTGATGTGATATGTGATATGTCGACATGCCAACGCTTTTTCCCGCACCTAAGAATAACAGTTTCTGATATTGAGTGTAGTAATCATTTTTTGTAGTTTTTTTAGTTTGTTATTCTGTTAAAAACTAAGTAACGACTCCATACAGAACGAATCAACCGAAAGAAGTTTTCAATTCAGTAAATGTAAATAGCCAATTGTATGACTTGTGTAGTTCGCTAGCTTAAAAACAAAAGACAGCAATTTGAATAGCTAAAATCACCGCATCGGTCGACAATTGCGTTACAGCTACAGCGGTGGATTGCCGTGGTAGTTTTTAGAACTAAGCGATTAAAGTTTCTACTGGTACACAGATGGCGCTAATTATAATAAATCCGCAAATAATGTATCCGTTCTTGTTAATCCATATTATGGGTTATTTAATTCATATTTGTTTCCTAGAATTTTCAGCAATGCACAGTTTTTTTGCTTGTATGCAAAGCACGCCCCTGATAAATAGTTTCTGTGTAAATTTAGTACTTACCTAAATAAATTAAACGGCTACACAAAGTAGAATGCTAGCAACCGTTTTGTATCAAATTAAATGTAATACGTGAAAAATAAATGTAATAAAATGTAATTCCTTCCATTGTTCCTAGTGAACTGAACACATTGTACACGCGCGCGTGAGATGTTTGTACAAAGCCATAAGAGTATATAATTATTCTCGTTTTATTTTTTATCTCCTTATTTATTTGTCATGTCAGAAGTTCTCCCTGCATATCGTGTCCATTCTAAATGAGTTAATTAGTCTCACGGAGGAATAAACGTCACGGCGGAAAATGGCTAATTGAATTCTTCTGGCGGCGCTCTGGATTGGAAGCGATTAGCTAATCAAATGTTAATTGGGAAATTACATTTTAGATCCGTTCATTTGTCACGGGCCGGGCTGAGGCGGACTTTCGGGGGGAGTTATAGCCTTTGGAAATATTTCAGATGTCTCTGTCCGTCGAATTTCAGCCTTCGTGGTTTCACTTTTCCTTTCATTATTTTTAATATTTCATCACCTCAAGTACGAGTAACGTACCTCTGTCTGAGGACGGACTGTGCTAGTTGGGACTGTTAAAACTCATACAAACGGTTAATACAAATACAAGTATTGTAAATTAGATCAATCACTTAGAAATGTAGATATCTATCGAAAGAATATTGTCACCTCCGAGACTCGAACCCGCAACTTTATATTTCCGGTAGACAGATTTAATCAATTTAATTACGATAGCTCTACACAATATCGTCAGATTCCATCTACATATGTTAGCTTATTAGTGAGACATACATAATAGAAAAATTAATACGTTGTATAATGTTATCATTGTTTTAACTATATTTCCAAGTATGCCATGAGCTTGTTCTATCAAAAGGTTGTACCGAGTTGGTACCGTGCGGTTACTAAAGCACATCAGCAATATGTGTGAAGTTATGTTAGAATGAAAAATAAATTCAGCAAATATATGTATTTTTTAATATATACATTTATAATCATGAACCAGGAGTTGTATAAATGATACATTTTCCGAATGTGACCAATAGTACTGCAAACAATGTACAGTAGAAGTTAATCATAGAAGTCGCACCGAAACCAGAGAGGCAAATTAATTACATTTGTAGATTGAACTTTCCAGTTAATAATCACTTTCACAAATTTGACCCTCGCCTTTGAACTACCTGTATCTACATAGTACGACAAGTCGATGTCATTCCAAAACATTGTAAGCAAAAAAAAGTGTCACTACATTATAATTCCTTATTAGAATAACATTAATTGTGAATTTGGTCGGAATGGTCTTAAAACGTTTTGATCGTCAGTTAATCTCTTTGCCTCTCTTGCCGATATACACGTTCGGTAGTAGCGTGTGCTCAAAAAGTACGGCAGCGCGGCGCACAGCCATAATCCATATCCGTGTATAATTTATCTAAAAAAATTAACCAGTATATCCAGCTTTGTACGGTACCTCGGGGCACGCGGTACAAGATAGTCGTACAATAACAATCTACCTGCTTGCTTTAAATTTTTTGTTAACACGATGTTTATTTCAAATATTTTGCGTGTTAGTGAATAATAATAATATAAGTGAATAGCTACTAAACTAGTGACATAACAAGAGGTGGAGGAGTTCTGATTGCGGTTTCTGAAAGGTTGACATCCTGAAAACTCCCGACAAAATAATCAAGTGTCAAGCATCTTTTTGTTGTGTTGTCAAACTCGAATATTACAATTACAACAGATAGTGTACACATCCCACCCAATTCGGATAAGCTTTATACTGTGAAGATGTGGAACTGGAACTTTTAATGTCCAAATACCCAACCGATTATATCGTGTGGTGATCAATCTAATATGTAGCTGTTCTCGTAAGATTTTGAATATGTCTATATTTCTCAACCTCCGACAACTGAACGGGATTCTCAATATGACTGGTGGCATTCTTGATTTGGTATTTTCTATCAATGCCGATATTTATATCGGAGAATCCCCAGAAATGTGGGTTCCGAAAGATTTGTAACATCCATCATTGAATTTAACAATTTATAGTTATTTCAATAGTAATATTAGTTATAATTATTTAAGTCCTAACTTTGCCATTGCCGATTATTCAAAAATCTGTGAGGACTTGAGTGCTATCGACTGGACTAAACTATCCAATGTTAACATCAATAATGCTGTTAACCAGTTTTACGTGTCAATTTATCAATTATTGGAAAATTTGTTCCTAGTCGCCAGCGATTTAAATCGAAATACCCTACATGGTTCAGTTTTGATCTAATCAATCTTAAATCTTAAATAAATCTTAAAAAGGCTGCCCACAAAAAATACATAGAAAGACGTGATTTTTGTGACTACACTGAATTTTGTAGATTGAGGAAATAGTGTATTTCTCTTTCTAAATCGCGTTTCAACAACTACTTAGCTAATATCGAGCGAACTTTACTGTACAACATAAATAAATTTTGGAAATACTCTAACTCGATTTGAACATTTACTAAACAACTGGATCGAGATAAAAGTGCTGGCCCTGATAAGATACTACCTTTATTTTTAATAAATTGTGTTAAACATCTCGCCTATTTGTTATATCTTTTATTCAACTTATCATTAGGTACAGCCTGTTATCCCGATGTCTGAAAAAGAAGATTTATGACGACGATTTTCAAAAAGGGTGAAAAAATCGACCTCAAGTATTATAGACCTATATGTATGCAATCTTCAATTCCGAAACTCTTTAAAAAACTTTTATTAAAAAGGAGGATTAGATGTCCCAGATTCATCTCAACAAGACAACAGGTACGTTTCTTATTAATAAATCCCTGTTAATTCACTTCCAACAAAATTATACCTTTTGTAAAGAGTCGAACCACGAATTGGGATTCATCCTGTCGATGCCGACTGAAATGCATAAGCTTTCGTGATTACCCACTATGGATCAGCCCAAAGATTTCTCTCAGGAAGGTCACCTGCTACTAACTTATGATTGTATGAAAATTACATATCCAATGAGCTGGGAAAGGGAAACCAGGTAGATTCAATTTATACGGATTTCTCTAAAGCATTTGACAAGGTATCACATTATATTTTGATAGATATACTCCAGAGGTTGGATATTTATGGAAATTTATTGCAGTGGTTTGGTAGCTATCTTTTCTATTGAAGACTTTCGGTAAAGATTAACTCCTCATTATATGATGAATTCATAGCTTTGAGTGGAGTTCCACAGGATTCCCATCTTGAACCTATATTGTTTATTCTTTTTATTAATGATATTGCCGATGTTTTTGATGATGTAAAAGTTCAAATTTTTGCTGATGACTCGAAGATATCCAGATCGGTGAATAGTGTGTCTGATTGTATGATACTACAAAGCAATATGAATTCTCTATTTAAATGGTGTTCCAATAATCACCTACATCTTAATATCTCCAAGTGCCAATCTATTAGTTTTACAAAAAAATATATCCTGTGAAATTTTCGTACTCTATCAGTGATATTGACCCAAGTCAACATTAATTATTAATTTTTAATTGAATAATTTAGAATCATTAAAAATGAATAAAGCATTGTGACGTACGTGACCCGAGTCGCGCTCGCAGTCAGTGGAGAACATCAAAATGTGAGTGCGACACCCGCTTTTCTCTTCACTTGTATGCATTTCTACTTAATCAAAAGATGTTAAATTAAACTTGACTTGTTTAATACAAAAAAAGGAGAAAAATAATCATCGCAATTACAACCTAATATCACAAAAAGTAAATTCGGTCGGTAAACTCCCGCGGTGGGGGTGGCGAAACAATAGACTCCGACACAACCAGTACAAAAATAAAATAAAATAGAAAGTATTTATAACGTTACAGCATGTAAAATTAACCAAAATATGTTATAAATTAACCAACTAAATTTAACAAGTCCTATTCTAAAAATTTTGTATCAAGTCAATTTCCACATCTTTCATTGTAACAATTTATGTTAAGTACTAAATTATTTTTTTAAATAATTATTATTTTATAGATAATAAGATTAAACACTTTGTTTAAACCACTATTTATTGATAAATCAACATGTTTCGCGATACAAACAATGTATACTAAAATTAAAAATACAAGCATAGATAAAAATGCTTATATAATATGTGGCCACAAAGTAATTTTGCTAATATTGAAGAAGTAATTATTATTTCATTTTTTTAGTCATTGGAGCATCGTGACATATATGTTTTTGGTTAGTTAATTTTACACCCTGAAGAAGAAAATTGTGTTTTTCGAAACCGGTTTATGTTTAAAAATTACTCATTAAGTGGTTAATTATAAACGAAGTTAAATAATCTATAAAATAATGAACATAATAAACCACAAAGTTCATTTTGCAAATATTAAAAATATAGTAATAATATAATTATTTTTAATTTGATTACGTTTTTAAATTGTATTAATTTCAACACATGTATTAAATGTACAATGTACTACTCGTATTAAAGATATCTCTATTGAATACGATTTCGACGTTTTGATCTCCTTATTCGTATAATTTTTATATGTAATTTGAAATACTTTCATTTTTAATTTAAAAAATAGATCGGATACTAATAATTATAAAGTTTGTTTATCACGTATTTGCATGCACAGTCTTGAATTATAGAAGTGCACCTGTACTCCTACTTGGCCAGTTAAAGACCACGATACTTGAGATGCATTATTGAGACACGTTCACTATTTTAGTAAATTGTCAGTTACCATGCTTTGGTGGGAAGTTGTTGATACTCGTATATGTACGCCATTCGTTAACGTTGTGGTGGTTTCCGATCAACCCTGCATAGTCACACACTTACACATTCTTACTGACCCCCAGTACGTGGATTCTATTTACGTCTTGAGGTCAATACTAAATCAACAAACAATCAGATCATGCTAGTGGCCGACTCTGAGCCCCCGGCCGGGAGCAGGTCCAGCCCTTTATATGAAAGAAATATCGATTATTTAATATCGTTCGTCGCGTATGTATGTTATTATTTATGATACTTTATTTACAACGCAAATGCATGCGTTGACATTTATCAGTTATCAGTTTTGGTTATAACGACATTTATTGTACCATATTGTACTAAAACTGAATACATATATCAACATAATTTAAGTTATAGGTAAACAGCATATAGATATTTTACGTGAAAAATAAATTATAGTCGACGAAAAGAAGCCTTCATCATATAAAATAATCATATTAAGGCGAAAATTACGCGAAAAAGCTAAGTGGATGAGTGCATAAATTATGCTGTGGCTAAGTCATCTGACGAGCCTATACAGATCCACTTCTCTAGGCTCCATTTGATCATAAGATAAGATGTAAAACAAAGTAATTAAAATTATTTTAAATTCCAATAAACGCATTTTTTATGATGTGAAATTAGTGTATCAATATTTGAACTCTCTTTCTCTCTCTCTTGAAGTCGATATCACCACTTTTTGACATTATGCGGCGGCCGGGCTAAATTTCTCGAAATATTTCAAGCGTAGCTTAGGCTGCGTGTGAGGTGGCACTGTCTTTTTAAAACCCCACGATTGACCCAATTCTGCTACCAAGAAGTTTTCCAACATGTGACAATAGCGATCACCATTAATGGTTATTATTATTTAGTATTACTTCAATACTTCAACGACTTCAACGGCGTTGATGTTTCATAATAAATGAAACTCTTCGACTACTAAATGCAAACTGACAAATGTCTGCCAAACCAAAATCGGCCTGAAACATAATATTCATTCTGTATATACCGGATGTAACACACCAAGTGCAATATTTTAAAGGTAAATACATATTAAAAATATAAGTCGAAAATGTTCAAGCTGCGTTTACCTAATCTCAACCACGTCAGAGATATTGGCATTTTGAAAAGGTCGACCAATTTAAATATTTTGATTCGAAATTACATATTGAATACAATAAATAAAAATACATCAAACTTTTGCTTATTAGATGAATTAGGGTATGAAGCAAGAATATACAACAATAATTTCTCTAATATTTGTTTAGAAGTGCGTGAACATAATTTTGTAAAAAAATTTATACATATGTATACGATTTTTTGATTTTTAATTCAATTTCGTTGTATAACCATATCGAATTTCTTCATACTCCTTGAATACTTAACTCTTAATGTATTCAAGTAAAATGTACCCGTAAAATATTGTAGACTATGTCTATTACACCCTGTATATTTCCAGATGTATGGCCCACGAGCGATTGCCTAAATTGGTTATTGTCTAGAGACGGTTCTGGTTTGAGCACGATGCACATCCCCTGGTGTGGAGTTACCGGATATACTGGGAAGAGTGGGGAGGCAGGGCAGACTAATCAGACCCGCAATGTTGTCCCGGTGCCGACCAGGGCCCACTGCCCACTGCGTGTCAGGGAACGTGCTCAACGCAGTGATAGGATGAAAGTGGATGCGTGTGGGAAGACTGTGCTATGATTAAAAACGATTGTAATGTAAGAAAGAATTGAAAAGCCTGAATAGGTGGGTGGGTTTAAGAATAGAATAAATAGTATTTACTTAGTTGGGTACTCAGTCAGATGCGGCATTGGTGAATGGGTCAGAAGTCAAGGGCGATCGCAAAAGATCTGTCATGTTACCGGAAATTTAAAAAATAAAAGTATATTTTTATTCCCTTATTTATGTAAACTTCAAATAATATTCAATATGTTTTATCTGTGCGAATAAATGGTGTTACATGGATTGATTATACAAAAGTAATATTTCTATTATGTATATCAAAATCGAAAAACGTTAAGTAAATTTTAACTTTGAAAGGAACTTGCTAAATGGATCAAATAAAAAATTCTACATTTATCATGTTTTTCTTTCAAATATTTAAAATTTGATTTTTTCAATCATTAATTAACTATGCAGTTATTTTGTGGCGCAACATGATTATTTTTATTGTTTAAATAAACTAAAACTAATCTATGTACTACACCCAAATGAGTTATATTTTTGTTTCGACTATAGTTTTGAGAGGTTTCAGTTGTCATTTACGTGTTAATGTTACCCAAGGGAATCAAGACAGGCCGCCCTAAAACCCGCTGGACTGACGAAATCATCAATTGTGGAAATACATGACAGAAAGAAGCGGGATACACTCACGGAGGCCTTCATCCGGCAGTAGATAGAATACAGCTAATACGTTTATGTATTAAAAAAATATATATTATTATTTTTGTCTTTAATAATGGATTTTACCATATAACTAGGCATAAGCCTATGCCAAAGTGACATTATCAAACAATTAATATACCAATTTGTATGCGCATATTTTAATGTATTGCAATAAGCAATGAAGGAAAATATGTTTAAACTTAACAAATCTCTCGTACTAAGAAAATAGGACGAAGTTGTCGGTCTCCGGGACGAGGCTTAAACCCCCAATCACTTTTCACATTACATTAAAAAATATAATTTATATATAAAATGAGTATTTTAGCCATCCATTTTATTTTTTATATTGTTTATTTATGTTAAATACTATTATGTTTGTCAGTGTAATTTTTTGCGAGTGACGGTGACGCCGTTTTGAACTGCAAACCAATACCGATCCTTCATTTATATTTAGTTTTCACAACATGTCAATTCGTGTCGCACCACTGCGGATATTTTCTTTATCACTTTAAGGAAATAAATGGTTTGCTATAAGAAAGAAATATAGTACTACCTATGCATGATGCACCTTCGGGAAATTCCAACTACACCAACATATGCATTATTCAAAACAATATACAATCATACGTTATACGGCATAATGGGATCACTAAATAGTACATTTTAGTCTGTGAGGCGGCGGACGGTCGTCGGGTGGGGATCACTTCTTCCGCGCCAGACGACTAGTGGAGGCCCGACTGAGCGGCGACGGTTACGCCGACCACTCGTCTGTGGCGAGGAATCATTTCAAGTTTAAAAGGTGTCCAGGACATGTAATTGTTTGTTGATGGTGCCACAAAAAAAGGTCGCGTACAATGAGATCAAACTTTGTTGTAGGCGGCTGCGCGGTATCGTCCTGTCACTCGAACACTATCGCACAGCCGCCTTTGTAGTGTTAAAAAAATGACAACCGGGCGGCGTAAAAGTAGGACCGATATAGAAGCCTCGAGTTTATTAACCGGTCCTGCTCTAATTGGTGCCACATTGTATTGGTGGATTATCGGATCCTGGCAGATGGGGGAATGTCTGCGGGATATTTAGCACATTCGGTTGGGTGTTAATTTCTGGCTGGCAGTGGGTTTGGTCGCGCTGGACTTATGTCGTACAACTGATGTTGACCATCGTGGATCACAGAGAACTCAGCGCGACATTTGATGATGAGGCGACCACCAGTCCCAGTCTCTGAGAAGGAATATCTACCTCCGCGATGCGCGAAATGGAGTGATGAGTAATTTGGTCTGTAAATAATGATGTCTCTGTTTGATTGATGTACGAGTATACTACCCTAGGCTAGATTTTTCTATATGAAATTCTCTTCTAATTTCATCACGTCAGCTTAGCTATATTTAAACTTGTTCTTTTTAACTTTCAAATTATTTTATTATGAACAACTTACCTTCATATATTGTTTTAATTATTATTTTTCCTCGAGTGACAAATGCAGATTTAGTGGACCGTCGGTAGGTAAGAAATTCTGATAGATTTTTATTTCATTAAAACTCACATCTTTTATGCTCACGACTGTGCTGGCCGATGAAGATGTGGGGCCCTGGCTCCATACCTCACAATATATATGTGGACTACATAATGATATATTTATATATGGGATTTTCTAGACACGTTACCTCGCGTAGTTCTTCAAATTTCGAATAATCTGAGAAATTAACCGTAAATATCTCGGCTAAATTCGTTTGCTAGTCTGTTCCGACAACTTCAAAAATTGTATAAAATCGTAACTCCGTCATAGAGAAAATTGAAAAAACACACTTTCACACACAGATTGAATTATTTTGATTTTTGCCAGCGTCTGGAGGGCTTTTTATCATCATCATCTGGCGACTGCGCCAGCTGTGAAATAGTCAAAATGTGATGATGAAGAATGAAAAAATGCAAATATAAGTCTAAAATAGTTCTTAAAAAACTTTTAATTCTGAGCTTTTTATAACTTTTGTACACTTTATTCACATCGTATTTCCGCCTCAGTTACCAAAAATAATAAAAACAAATATTCCTACTTTGGCGTACATTTTTCACAACATACAAATAAATAAATATACGAGTACATAATTATTGTATTATAAAAAATATTTTAAAAAAACGTACAATTAACTTAGTATTTAACCACAAGTTTAATACTGATTAATGGTGTCGGTTTTTAATATAAAACAGTGCGGTTCAAAGTTGGTTGTACTCATTTTATTAAAAATGACTAACCACAATGTTTTTGCGGTAAAAACAAAAATAAATAAATATATATTTAACTTTGTGAAATTCGCGAGGGCATATCTTAAAGTGCTATAAATCATCGCATTAGAGTCGATCGCGATGAAGCTCGATGGCTACGGAAAAGTTTTAAATCGTCCCCACCTGCATCTGAAATCTCAACCCTTTAACGTCACACTTCGGATCGAGTCGGTCTTCCGGGTGTTCTTGGAACTTTTTCTCTTCTACTTCGTGTGTATTTTGCAGAAAACATTTCGTAGGGAAAAATAAATATTGATTATATTAATTTCATTCATCTGTGATGTTACAATACCACCATTCCTTAACAACTACACAAAAATCATTTATTGTCACAAAAAATGCAAATGATAAAAACTGAACCACTTGGACCCGGGAGAAGATTACATTGCTTAGTTGGACAGAGCAGTCTACTTCGTAGTTAGAAATTTTAGAACACCGACTGGAAAGTTTACATAACAATGCAAATTCTACATTATTACTTAGTTTTCTGCATTATGGTGTTGATAATAATTGTAAATAAATATAATGCAGTTTTTCAGAAATGATAAACTAAATTTTATTTCTTTCGTGCGCTTTAGGAACTTTTCTGCGGCTAAATACAAAGCTTCGTCTTAGGCCAAACCTTTGGCAGATTTTAGCTGACAGCGAATTTGCAGCCGAAGGTGTATATTTTGGCGGCCGAAAGTAGCCGAACCCGAAGCTTCGGTCGAACTTTAGTTAACATGACGAAGCGACACAATAAACACATCACAATTGCTCTACATGTAGTCTGTATATTTGTTCATAGATGCCAAGAGACATCCTCATGTGCTGGAAAATAACGAAATGCAAACAAAGAAATGTTTTCGTTGTTATTCCCTTCAGAGTTTCTACTGAAAGCTGTCTACACTACAGACTACACAGGCTTTATAAATGAAATAAACTCCCCTTGATATTAATATTACATTTTATATATGTATTTTTTCCAATCTTTTAGACGATTTCTATCCTTGTACTGACGTACTCGTGCTCGTCGTTTGTTGCGATTTTTAATGGGACTATTTTCCAATATCTGGTTTGCCTGGTCACGCTGTATTTCGCCGATATCTTTTATTTCTTATGCAATCTTCACTCGCGTCGTACATTTTTTTGCCACCCCCTCCATATTTATTAGTTTCACGTGACCAAACATATCCATATCCAATGGGAGCCAAACAGTAATAGTTAGCGGCTATACATCTGATTTGACTGGGTATGCATCACATCAGGTGTTCCCCAGGGGTCACTTCTAGGACCACTCCTCTTTAACATTTATATCAGTGACATATCTAAGTGTTTCTTATATACTCGCACACTTTTATTCGCGGACGATATGAAAATTTTTCCTCCAATTCATAATATCGACGATTGCCACGAACTTCAAAGCGATTTAAACCGTCTCGATATATATTGCAATCAACATGATACAGTTTACCAGAAACAAGAATCCGTTTAATTTCCCTTACTTTCTTAATAATCAACTCTCGACCAAGAAATCTGACCCATATCCATTCGAGTGCCAGCCAGGTCAACCAGAACTAATCTTACATTTAACCTTCCACATTGCAACACCAATGCCAAACAGAACTCATTTTTCTACCTAACCCCCCTTTATTTAAATTCACACCTAAACGAACTAATTTTCAATACTCCAGTTACCCCAATTAAATCTATATTCAATACATAAACTTCAATGGCCTTCATTTTATTTTTATCACATTTTATTCCTTATCCCATCTTCCTTTTCCTTTCCCCTCACCCTCTCTTTCCCCTCACCATATTTTACCTTTCACCATCCCTTAACCGTCACCGCCCCTTACCCCTCACCCACCTGTTCCACTGGAATTTTTTCTTCTTTTCTTCTTCATAACTTTTATTTCTCTTTTGTTTATTGTATTGTAGTATACTCATTTTCTGAGAGAACATGTAACTGTTTAAATTATTATTTCGCTTTCATTATGATTTTTGTATTTACAGATAAACTGTATATATTCTAAATAAAAACTTTAAAAATAAACCCGAGTGACTCTTTCCTAATCCTTTTCACTGTGGTAAAAGATATATTATCGTTGCTCTTTTTCCAGCTCTATGCTTCGCTTTCTTACCTCGTAGTGGTATCAATTATCCATTACACGTCGGTAATATTGCCTCCGTTGACAAATTCCATTAGCATTTTTAAGTTATAAAAAAGAAATAAATATATATAGTCTTCAACTAAGGTTACGAAGTATTCATCTTAAATGACTATGCCTGTTAGAATACAGCATCTAAAAATGAATGTATCTTTCAAGCATTACGTAAAATGTTAGGATATCTCACATTCGAATGAATATTCATCGAATCCACCCAGTGCAGTGCCGGGACTGCAGAAACATGCATTCATTGCAATAAAACTGGATTTAATGCGATGCTGTTCTTATCGGAGGTGGAGACTCCCCAGAGTCCCCGGTACTAGAGATGATTTTTATACCCGATGTCGATGTTAAAAATTCATTGCGCGCTGTGAATAATAAACCTCGTATGGCTGGAAATTCTTCTGTATTTTCAATCAACATGTCGGAACGTCGGTACCTTCTCAGTCTTTTCAATACGATAACACCGCGGTTTTGAAACGTGAAACTGTCGCGGAGATGAAAATGCGTCACGGAATTAAGGCCGTTAATAATGTCACAAGCATTCCATCGCCACCCTTTCTCTTCACCCTTATTATCAAGCTAGAGTGTAGCGCCTGATGCGTTAGAACCCCTAGTTACGAGTTCACGTGTACCGATTCTGAAAAATAACAATTTAATTTCTCAACCTGAACTTGAAAATGTAAATAAATAAATTTAGAAAAAAATCATTATAATAATGAATAAGATGAACGGAGATCAAATTAAGAAGCTGGAAATACGTGTGTTCAGTTTTATTTACCCATATTTCTTTTATTTTGATAATTATACATATCATCATACTTGTGTGTCAAAAAAATTACTTAGCATTGTCAAAAGGGTAAAGATTATTTTGACAAATCATTTTTTATTTATTTAATAACTTTTTTTATATATGAACTAAAGTAATGACACATGATAAAACAACAAAAAAATGATGAATATGAAAAATATAGTAATTCACGTTCTGTTCCACTTAGTCAATGTAAGGGTTGCCAGCTAACCAACCCTAGGTGATATAATTATTATGTATTTAACTTACCGTATTCTACAAAACGGATCTTTCAAAATCTGAAAGATGACATGAGAATATTATTAAAACTAGTCGTAACATCATATTTTTTTAATGTAACATTATTATATGTGCAAAGTAAATTATTATTTTAAATAAATTTATAACGAATTATCACAGTTTCTGCCAAAAGTTTATAACTCTTGTTTTATGCAATAATTAGGTTTTCATGAAACAGTGAGCTAAATGGTATTCATAATTCTCGCATTTAAAGTTTTCCGTGCCGAAAGCAAAGTTTACTAACAGATAAATCATTATTTTAGTTTCAAATATGTTCGTCCAAGAATAAAATTAATTTTTGGACGGTCCATTAAGAGGTTGTGTGATTAGTGGTAAATTTTTACTACAGTAACTTTTTACCATCTCGCGTCAAGTTTACTATTGCCAACGTTAATCCCGCCTAATAGTGTGGCAAGGCGAATAATCATGAAATACATGTGAAGTTTTTCAAAATTTAATTATTTTTTAATATTCACCACTGGCAATACATACAATGTTACGTTTTATCTAGGATTTTACAACCACTTCGCTGGCGAAAAATCTTCGATCTACGTGCATAAATTCAACAGCGAGAACATTATCGGACGAACTCTCATCACTAAAATAGTGGGATATTGAAAGATTAATTGTCGTTACTGCAAGTTTCAAAGTGCCAATGTGACAGATGATTTGAAACAGCTGTGAAGAGTTCGCCATTTTTAACTAACGATTTACGGTTTTCCATCCAATGTTGAAAGGTAAAATTAGTTTGCTGTTGCATGTACTATCGATGGGTAAATATTTTTTACTAACGATCGAATAACCCATTTTCGCAACAATTTTTTTTTTACTATAGTCAATATTTACCACTCGTCAAACGACCAGCTTTGAGTGTGAATACTAAGTAAACCCAGGACAGTTTTTCGTTCACTGCGTCTAGCTCGGCTACTGTAGAAGTGATAGTTTAATAGGATTACAGGAATTACACTGGCCACCCACACTTTGGTACCTAAAAAGTTTGACCTATTCGTGGGTTGCTAATTTCAAAAATGACATCAGATTTTCTCTATAAACTTTAATTTTTGCGATATATCACCTGCCTTTTATGCTAATTCCTCTGTTCACATAATATAATAGTGTAATCTTATTTAATATGAAAACAACAGCATCATGACTAAATCGGTTTATCGACTTACATAATTACATTTTCAAGAAAGCGATCAAAGTGGTTGTAGAGGTACTTTAATTTTTTGCTGTTTTACAAGAGTGCATGTTTTTAATTAGTTCAGAATAGTTTCATGATGTACGTGTTCCAACAAAGTTATTTATTATTAAAACAAGCGAAGAGCAGGCATATGACTCAATATTATTCATTGAATTTATAAAAGCTGAATCTTTTATGAGCTCTGATCTAAAGACCATCAAATATTCATGTTTTTAATATTTCCGTACTTAATCCAAGAAATTTTATCAACAAATTCTCAAAGCACGAACCATATTTGTTGAAAGCCTTTGCGAATTGCTTCATCGGGTCGAGTTGAATATGTAATGGTGGCAGGGCGATTTTTTCTCTGAATCAAACATTTATTGATAATGTTTTCTTTCTCTCTCGCCTCTCGCTCGCACGGAGGATGAATTTGGCGGTGGGGGGAGGGGACCTTCGTATAATGTATTGTATTTGAAAAATATTATCCAGTTCTATAAGAGAGATTTCGCATGTTTGCAACTTGAGTGAGAGTTTTAAATCTAAATCTAAAGATTCTACTAATTTAGGAACAGACTTTAATAATTGGGGTTTGATTTGTGCTACGGTGAATAATTGTTTTTTGATGACGTATTTAAATCTAGGTGAATTTTTTTATTGTTCTCGTTTTAATTAGCAGGTCATTAAAATATTTAATTCCTAGGTAAAAATAATGACGCAGTGCGGCGTAGTGTTGTCATTCTTAGGAGCATCTATTTTTTCTAGAAGATTGCTTATATTATCAGTATCATTCATAAAAAAATTATTGTTATAAAATTATGTTGAATGGTTTCGGTATTTCAAACTGGTTAATATGTGAGCTACTTAAATCTGTTTGAAGATAATTTGTTCTCCCAGACCAAAAAGAGTGTTACGGTTGTATTACAATACTGTTTTATTGCCTTTAACACTACATTTATTGACGTTAATTGTATACCTATTTTTACTGAAATCCAATTTTGACGGGTATATAAAAATTAAACTAGTTCATTTTATTTTAAATCAATAGATTATTATTAATACAGGTTTATTTCTTACATTTTTTATAAATAATTTCCATTTTGAGTGTACATTTTTCGCACACTTAACACTAATATTATTACATCTAGCTTTTTTTTTACAAAATCCGATTTGGCAGAACTTGTGTATATTGGAAGACAGCGGGCTGGAACTAATTTTGGGTTTATCTCTATGGTCACTTCCTAGTTTTTCAGCCAATTGAAAAATAAAATAATTTCTCGATATATTTACTCCAGTGGTCTCTTTATACAAAATCCACGCATGTTATAAAAACTTGAAGAGGCAATATACGAGATCCTGATACATTTGATCAGCCACATCCACTCCAAACTTGGTATTATTGTGAAATCTAACCGTCTCCGGAATAAGTTTATTATTATTTTTAATTTTTACAGATTTGTGTTTTAGTATTTTTTTTTTTGGTTTACTTTTGTAAACTGTAACAACGTAATTCTCTAATTTATAAAGTCGTGTCGAAAACTAGATCATATTATCTTTCTTGACTTTTGCAAATTTTGTCAATTCTCTTTTGTTTCCACGTATAGTCCCAACTAGAGTAGTTTTATTGCAAGTAACTTTTTTGATAGCGAAAGGTTGGTAAAAAAATTATCAGTAGTTACCTATATTTCGTCCACAACCTAAATACTAGGAATTCGCTCAAAAGTACGTTCTGCATTCGGGTTTCATCTTTACCCAAATATGGGAAACCGATTGAAGTATTTACTTTTGACATTCGACGCTAACCAAAATTTTATACCAAATTTGTTTAGCTCACTTGGCATGTACTGAGTAACTCGGCATCTAGTCTTTGTCGGAAACAATCGCTCATGAAGTGTAATGTTTTTGTTAGGTTTATAACAACTTTGGAAATTTCCAATAAATTTATTCCATATTTTAGAAATCAAAGCAAATTAGTGTGTTTTCAAAAGTTTCAAACGTTGGCAAAAACGTTCCGAAGGCGGGCAAGGGACGAGGGATGCTGTTTTGAAGAAAAGAAATGACAAGCGAAAACTTTGATGATATGGTTTACTTGTTGTTTTATTTTTTAATAAACGACTGCAAAATTAGTTAACCCGTCAATTTGACGGTTGTCTGTAAGAATAGGTATATAAAATACATATCCGCGAAATTAAAAGGCCGACAAAAAAAATGGATTGAGATATCATTATATCAATAATAAATAACATTATTACAAAATAAATATTAATATTTTTTCTGTATTTTTAATCTCAATTTAACGGGTTCCGTAAATTTAGTGAAACACGTACATCTTGGCGATGCGCATTGCGCAGCTATTCTTTATCCGAATTTGATACCGAGTGCATTGAAATAGTATTTTTGCGATAATTTAGATCTGTGTGCCGACTGTTTTGTTTGAAAGTTCACCCGATCAGTCCTGCTGGCTGCCGCAGTGCGACGTGCGACACGGCCCCCGAGGCAGAATCCACAATTAATAATGATGACAAATGTGTGACATTATTGTTGTCACACTCGCTTAATATCGTGACCTTTAGCAATTATTATTAGACAAATAGTGGAATATCTCTACATGACTACTTCAAACTAACTATTTTTAAGTACGCCACAAGTTACAATTTACAATTTTTAAAGAATAGTTTATATTTTTGCGATTATTCTGACATGTTTTATTTAAAAATTATTTTTTGTTTCATTTGCTTCAAAATCACACAATTTTTTAGCGACAATTCTTCGACTCCGATATATATAAAAAAAATCCTTATCAAAACACATACGTGCATAGATACACCATGTAACATCTATTTTAACGGAAGCGTTACTTGTTTTGCGGATGACACTGTTCTTCAATTCCAAGATGAACACCTTAACACTTAATACCAATAAATCTAAATACTTAACTTCGAGCATAAATGAAAATGGGCAACCCTCGTATGCTTACAAAATAAAAGTTCACAATTGTTCCAACTCAGACGACGATACGTGTCAATGCAATTATATAGAACGTACTGACCAAATTAAATACTTAGGAATTATATTTGATCCTTATCTCAAATGGAATCATCATACACAACTCATTACAAATAAAATAAAATAAAATATTTTTTTTTAGAAATATTAGAAATTTCCTTAATATAAAACTTCTTAAAATGGCTTACTACGCTATCTGTCAATCAATCATAAAGCATGGTATAATTGCTTGGGGTGGAGAGACTGCAATTAATGCAATAATAGCAGTTCAAAAAATTATATTAAAAGTTATCCTCAAATCCCCAATCACGAGTACCGACGAAATTTTTAATAAATTCGATGTCTTTGATATAAGACAAATATACGCTAATACCACTCTTAAATACATATATAAATACAAACAGACACATTTTAAAACAACTCAAAATATAATTTCCACACGGACAAATACAAATAACCTACAAACCCCAAGAGTACATACAACATATGGTCAAAGGAACTACAAATATTTTGGACCTAAATTATTTAATAGAATGCTAAAAGATTTAAATCAATTGAATTGTCCCAAGAACATGAAACTATATATTCAAACTTGGATTCGTAATATGGGTAGAGCCAGTATTGGTGCACTCACCCAAACATATTGACTCATACCTATATTAATTATCGCTACAAAGTGAAACAAAAATTATGTCCACTTTAAAATTGTTCTTCATATACACCTTTTATGTAATAATAAATGTAATTCTATCTACTACTTGTAATTCTAATGAATTGAACAATTGCTTGTAAACTGTGCCCGTCTCGACACAGAATTTCTCTAGTGAGACGGGCACAGTCCAAACAGATTTTTACATTGTATTATATAGTTACAAATAAAATAAATAGCGAGAGCACATTACGTAAAGCTCTATTTAATATTATTTAAAGTTCTTGATTAACCGGGATCGCAAAAAATACGAAAACAATTTGAATAATGATTTAGCACGGAAAGTGACCGTTCAAAATTGTGTTCGCTGACTCTGTACCGAATACCGAGTAACAAACAAGTCAGAAGTGGCGAGGGATGAAATTAAGCCGTAGACTGATTAAAGATTTTTTTAAATTATTCTTAGCCAGTTTATAAGGTTTGTTTTCATTATTATTAAATGGTAACTCTCGGTATAGAAATTATTATCGAGATCGGACCATCGGACTGTCCGTATGCCTGCCCGTGCTAACTTTTAAATCTCCGACTTAAATAGTTTGAAAAGTTTCACAGAGAATTTCAGAATCCAAGTAAACCAGTCAAGTTGGAGATATCGAATGTTTTATTGCTACAATTTCATTGTATATATGATATTTACCATTTCATAGATTTTTTTTCTTTCTTTTATGTTTAAGTTGCTTTATCTCTTTTTTAAACAGTTTTTACATACAATGGGACCTCTATATTCGTCAGCCGTCTGGTTCGATATTCGTCACATTTTGATAACAAACAAATGTTTCCATCTTCTACCGCCCGGCAGTGCTGTCTGACTGGACCAAAACGCAGAATATGGTCGAAAAGTGGCACCCACATGTTGCCGTAGTCAACCAAAACATAACGTGATCGGATCGACCGCTTCATGGAGGTTTTAAAAAACAGACAGAAACAGGCAACATTTGGGAAGTTCTTTGTTAAATGGAGTGCTACTGAATCATCGCCAAATGAAAACCATCACCAGAATTAGAGTTATCTGATGTTTAAATTGTCTCCTAAATATTAGTAACTTTTCTTCTCTTCCGTTTCTACCATAATGTCTCCTCAGTACAATATATATAAAGTTTTTACAAAAAATGTATTAATTTCAGTTATTTGTTATGGGAAAAACAGACAAACAAAAACTAAACAGACTACAAAAAAGGCCCTCTTAAATAAGTATTGTATTCGTATATAAGATGTACTGCGTGGTTTATCCAATAAATAGTTACAACAAAATCAGTCTCTTGTCTCACATAACATCACACTTTCATTTCATGTCATTTATGAACACTTGCAAAAAAATACTCGCTTCGCTTTAAGACAATTTTCACTTTACGGCGATGATCTGATGATACAGTAGCGGGATACTGCTGCTGTGTACATCGATAATAGTTTCGCGTGTTTTCGTTTTAACAATAATTACATTTCTTAAAAGGTTTCGATACTCACAAAAATAACAATGGAAATTAATTTTTTGGGTCCTTATCTAATGTGGGCCGCGACGCACGCGGGCCGCATAAATGGAGGCTCGACATCCGAATCCACAGAGAAATGTTCGTAGCGCGTTGAGTCTCGATCAATTGTCATTATTACAAATGCGATATGTACACCTAACTAAATGAGCGAGCTCACTTAATACAATCACAATGTCGAACGTCAATTATTCAATGAATGCTTATAGAATAGATACATTTGTAGGCAGTACGGGTTTAGCGGATGACGGTGCGGCCAGGGCCAGGGGCAGGCTGAGCGGAAGGTTTTTAGTCGTCGTGCCGCATGGCCAGTAACGAGCAAATCCAGAAGTTATGTTTAATATGTTAATTAAACCTCTAGAATCCGACATTATTTTATCATCGGAAATCTTTTCTACTCGACTTGAGAGCGAAGATGGAAACAAGTTTCCAGAAATATTATTCAAGATTCGAGAGTTCAAAATACTTTTCAAAAAGATTTGACGACAAATGAAGTTTTCATATAACAATGATATATCGAATACAATTTTTTTGTCATAATATTATCAAAGTATTTTTACTTCGTTAGTCCTTGTAAATATATTTTTTGCATAAAGCGTTCGTAGAAAAATGCACGTGCCAGGTACAAACGAATGAAGTTTTACTTAAAGCATCTCTTTTTTTTATTAAATAAACTTTTTTTTTTAAATGCAATTTATTATTTTTCAATTTAAGAAATTCAGAAAAACAAGATATAATTGATTCAGAAATCAGCAGAACTGGAGTTGTTGAGTAGTCACTCCACACTGAAGCTGCACCAGGCATAGACTGGTACTCGCTGTCACAGTCAATGATGTGGCTGATGATGAATTTCATAAACATATATTTCTAATCCATATTTACGTGAAATGATGGATTTAGTAATACGTTTACGATTAATACATAAATGCAAGCTCGGTATCCAACTCCTCGCAGAAATGTTCCGTCACCTGATATTTTGACACAGATACATACTGTGCCATTTTTATCACTATCAATTGTTGTATGTATATGAGCATTTGTTAACTATTTACGGTTACAGATGAAACGGGAGAGGACCTTCGTGAAGTAGAAAATGTCTACCTATACGCGACACAGTTTATTGCATACATTTTACAATAATAAATTTGGAAACATAAATAGCCGAAATATCTTAAACAAAAAAAGGTTTCACGGCGGAATAATTTCTCATACATGGCAAATATTTGTCCCGTTATTTCTTCAATTTTGTCCGATGCGAGAAAATGTTCGGCTAAAAACATTCTTTAGGCAAAGTTGGCGATATTATTTAAAATGTTTGGAAACAGCTACCTGCGGCTCGCTTGGGATATTACTTCACCGAGAGAATTTAGAAAACACGATTATTGTATTATGGGGTCGGCAGTTTTTGTACATTCTCGACATTTTTATGTCATATTATCAAATTACTCCATAAAATCTTACTACATTCCCTAAATCTATGGTTTTAGATTATTCAATAACGTTTCTGAACTATTATTCTGAAGCGTTATTAAATAATTATTAAAAGGCGCGCCTCATTTTATTTACTAAAGTTAAAATAATGCGATTTCTGTTTTTAAATTTTCAATTCGGACGAAGTTCAGGGCGTTTATTATATTACATATGATGAGCGTTCTTTGGTAAATGTGTAGTGTTTTTATGTAATAGATAAACTACAATAACAATAATATAATCAAATAACTTATCTATTATTTAGATTTATATTTCTAAATATTTATTGTGTGAATGCAGTACGGATCACCTCTGGCTACTTTGCTAGACTCCATCTGTGTTAAACTAGACAATTTTTTGTTCTGTTTAGGTGATGTAATATTTTTTTTCTAATTCAATTAAATATATAATAGATACATATTATATTAATTTACATATTCTAATATTTTATTCTTCTACTCTGTTAATTGATACGTTTGAAAAGCTGTGAACGCTAGCGTAACGTATCGGCAGACTTCCAATAATGCATGCAGCACAAAACGCGCGGAAAGCCACGATCGAAGACATTAAAATACGTTTATTCAGCTTGATGAGGTCCTTTAATTCTGAGTAGGACGACCGTATCATATGTGATCGATTAGGGAAATCGTGACATAAACAAATATAAAGATATATAGAAAGAGGCGACAGATGTGCGCCAGATATTTGTAGCGAAATACAAGAAGCCTTTTCTTACTGCTTTGGGACCATGGTATGATGGTATACATATATATGCATGTACAATGTAATGACTTGAATTACCTACGTTAGTTAACTCCCATGGAGATTAGAAAATGAATCGGTTCGGATAATTGAATCACCGGATGATGCTCAAAATTATTGGAAACATTACAGACATCCGTCCCCGTACATAAAATGCGTTTTTACAATATCTCCTGGGGAAATAATAAAATGACAATAGTCCCCTTCCCCTCTTCGGTGATTTTAACACGATGGTATGACTGACTGCGATGTTATAAAATTATGCGAAACACTTCAATAATTGAACAATTGATTATTATTCATATATTATCATCATTTGCACTGGCACTAGCGTAATAAACCTTATCCAGGATACAACGTTAATTCACCTCCAGTAAAACATCGCTATATATATATTTCAACATATTTTAATTAATTGTTCATCCTAATAATTTCTTTTTTTCTTAATAGAGATGGGTTCACGGATACGTGTCACATCAATATTCTTATATGCAAATAGAACTTACTCGATGGTCTCCCGGAACGAGGCTCGAACCCCCGCACTCTACTATATTTCTTATATTGTGTTATGTTACTCAAAAACCGTCACTTTCCGGACGGGACCAGGCTGTTTACAATTGCGGCCAGAGTGCGCTGCGCTATCGTGTTGTTTGTTAATAAAGTATCTTATTATATCCAAATACGCTGTGCTGTATATATCGGTAAAATCTGTAAATATGATATAATACAATCAAAACTTCGTATTTAGCTGATATCTGATTATATTCTTAGCTTGATTATTATCGTATTTTCATCTCTCAGAAACTATCATCTTGCACTTACTTTAATCCGAGGACTGCAAGTGCCTGCTGTTATCCTTATTCATTTTTAAAATGTTGTACACTGGTTACGTCATGTAGTTAAAAATATATCGTCTGTTCAACAACCCTGCGGAGGCTTTGAACGCGCCTCGCAGTTACCTGGTCGGTAAACCGGGCTCGTATCAACCTTAAAGTTACAGGCGTACCGACCTGCAAACCGACGATAATATATCGCGACGGTCACCAGTCATTTCTCTCTCGGCCGGCTTCCTCACCAGACGCTTCACGTCCTCGCCGTGTATTTACCTGGAAGTGTCTTAATTAATCTTTATTAACTGAATCCAGTGGACGGCCACACCACTAAAACCTATACTGGTGACTCGTATATTGATAACCATTATAACACTATAACGGCACAATTCAGGCACGCTTAATCCGTTACTTGTTTTATCCTACCCCGGATAATATACTCAAGACTTCATACCCGAACCATTCCGTAAATCTGGCTCCGCATAATTAAATCTCGCTCATAACTCTCCATCATACACACGACTCCGGGAGCCACCTGTTTGAGTTCCGCTGAATATCCGTTCTTCGCACCGACAACCGTTTTATGATCAAACATATTTTCACGACCGTTTTTCCCTTTCGCTCCGCGGGGTGGGAGCCCCGGCTCGGCCCCGCGAGTACTTCGTCGTGGGAGTATCTCTCTCTCTACCGCACCCGTGCACTTTCACACAGGATAACCGAGTGAAATACAGGATGCACTTGCGCTTGCAAGTCTTGCCTCGTATGCAGATATTTCCGCTGATAATAGAGTGTAATATATTTTTCCAACTTTGACCCAGTGAGAAATGAGGATGTTAAATCCAAACGAGCACAAAAGTCTAACGAAAATGCAACATGACAGATGATTACCGTTTCTGTAAATACTCGTATGTATGACGTTTGATAGTTTTACGAACGTACGTAGATTAGTATACAGATTTATGTCTACATTATTTATGCACTGTACATTTTGTTTTAGTTTTCAAATTTTCCAGAACATTCCATGTAGTTTGATAAATTTTCAAATATTGAAGGAACACACGTTTCCTCGTGCGATATGCCTGACAATTTTCGGCCTCTGCGCCAGTAACGTCCGCCACCGCCAAAAGTTCAGTCTCAGTTTGTCTCCGGAGACCGTGCATTTCCACGTAACAATGAATTCTATTTGACCGTACCTTACGGAAAAATGTCGCTCGTCGAAGGTACCTACTCGGTAGATACTCTTTTTAAAGTAACAAACGGCAATCAACGAACTCACATCTATTCGTTTTTGTTACATACTTATTCGTACATGTTACATGGCTGGCGTAAGGATATTGTTTGTCCTTTTTATGAATGTTTGGAAAATCGGAATTATTTTATTTTTTAAAGATGTACACTCATTTAGTAATTAAAACCATTCACTCAATCCTTTGGCTGATCAGTCGACTCGGGGCTTGTAGTACTATGTTTATGCCAGGCGATATTGAAGCTGTTGAATGGAAGTTACTGGGGTTTTATTTGTGTCAACTGGTTTTAGGCTTTATTATGATTTTGAATGGGTAAATAAAAATATTTTCTTCGCCATGAAAATTATTCTTTATAGCGAAATTCGTAATTTTATTTTCACTATGGTTACTTTAACTTTATTCAAAGTTCTCATGAACAGTGTTGCTAAACGTTGGGGATATTTTATTATAAGAATATTCTGAAAAAGCTTAATTTCCACGTTAAAGCAATGCAAAGCGTACTCGGGCGAAGACTACTCACTACTACTTACTCCTTACTTACTCAAGTGTACTGCGCACTCGTCTGAGCTTAGCTGTGGAAGATCTCCCGTGTAGCCTAGAAGTTCCTCTATTCCGTATTCATTGGAATTGTTTGTTTACAGGACGAGAGATTCAACCACGACATTGACGTGTTGACTGGTTATAGAACCAGAACCCTCCTATGCATGCCCATCAAGGACTTCAGCGGTGACGTCATCGGAGTCGCTCAGGTGAATATTTTATGATTATATTTATTTATGAAGGAATATAATAGTGATACGACCTTACTATTAAAGTTGTGGTGTTTTTAAATTTCTCAACTCCTTCACAGTAAACAAAACTCAAAAATACATTAAACTGATGGAGTACAAACAGTTTTTTTTAAATTAATCAAAATGTTGTTTGTTGCGTTTTATTTTTTATCACGACAGTTGTTATTTACACCTAGTTGTTGTATAATATCTCTGGTCTACCGGACGAAGCTCGATCCAGGAGAGTTCTACTCGATCACTAGGCTAGCGTCTTACCGCTAGACTGATTCACTTTTTTATGAAACCCCGTGAGCTTGTCGTATCACTTTACATTCATAATTCGTATCATTCGTGAAAACCCTTTTTATTGACTTTAGTTACATAGTTTGTCATTTCTTAATCGTATCGTGTGGATTATAATGTCCTCAATTTAAGTTATTTCAAAAGAAATAACTGAATTATAAATCTACGGTTTTAATGCACCCAATAGATATTATTAATAATATTGTATATTTATGCGTGTTTAAATTTGACAAATTAACCGTAGAAAAATTGTTCTATATTAAAAAGCCTAAAAGAGTGAGATTTAAAGAAGTATAAATAAGGGTTTACGCTTTTGGGCACGGGGTTGTTTCTTTGTACAAATAATGTTGTAATAATAATTTTGCTAATACAATGGTCAACTAGTTTGACAAGTCTGATAGAGTTTGACTAACTCGTAATGGAGTAGAAAGGATATTTGCATCTTGATACAATGTATAATATTTCCGTCTCAGTCCGACCGAATGCGCCCAGATGATGGCAGTCGCGAGAGATGTTACAGCAAATGAGTGCTGTTATGCATCAAATTGTTCAGAGTGATTGTACAATATGTGTTAAGGGGGGCCTTTCATTTCATATTTTCGTGGTTTTTACGGTGTTTAATGTCGGCTTTTATTATTCATTTTATCAAAAGTTATACAAAAGATTAGATTTTTTTAAACTAAATATAAAACTAATAAACTGAATATTATTTATAATAATTGAGACAATATTGATAATTACATTTTTTTCAGTGTGCCAGAAAATATCTAGTTACGGAATATTCATATATAAATCTGTATTTATGAAATTAACAAAATATTAATTATAATGAATCTCCTTATGCGACTTGTTCTTGTTGCTTGTCGGGTGGGTTCAAATAATATTCCGTGGTGGTAACAATTCACACAATTTACTGCAGAAGATATATACGACGAATATATAGTTTATCAAGTAGTTAATCTGGGAGAGCCAGGAAGTAAAGAGAGCGCTTCTCTGTTTTCACACCTTTTTAACCGTTCGGTCGCCACACGCACACACACACACACACACACTTCCGTCCCTCAATTATGCTGAGCGCTCGTTCGCCCACACATACATAATTCATTATAAAGGATATTACATTAATATGATTATTATTATATTATAAATAATTAAATTTGCATGACATTGTTTCATTTTTTGATGGTTTTAAAATATTTCGTATTCATGTAAAAGCTATTTTAATAAATATATTGTATTGTATTTACTCACATGTTCTAGGGCTTCAATTAATATTTAGTTCTAAGTGTAGTATCAAAAACGCAATAATTTCTTACTAAATAATAATTTTATCGGTCCTATTAATGTGTTTTGACACAAAAAAGCAGTAAAACAAAATACTACGTACTTGCGCAGTTAGTACGTTCGAGTTGTACACCTCGCAGCTGGATCGACGGTTGTCCAATAGAAAGTCTGACAATTAAGTATTTATTACAAGAATAATACAATGATGGTACAAGGTATATAACTCGTATCGAAGTTGACGATAACGCAGAAAAGAGACCGCGCCTTGCACGCGTCCCCTATTTATCCCCGCACACGGGTACGCAAGGACAAAGTACTAAATTACGACGACATAAATATAACATATGATTTTATTTGATATTCTGATCAAAAATGCCTGTGAGGAGACTATTTAGTCATTATGTTTCAGAAAAATACCTAATTAGGGTTAATCGGGGTCAGGTGGTCGTAGTATTCAAATTTAACAAAAACAATTTCATATATATTAAATTATTTATTTATTTTGAATTAGTGAAAAAGGTACTTCTTAATTTCCTTTAGAGCGGGGTCGCCACGACTACCTGAAAAGAATACGCTCAATTTAACAAAGGGGGAAACAAGAGGACCTGTATTTTACATTTTTATATTAGTAATAAGATATTTTATCGAATTAGTAAAAAAAAGTCGGTGAACTTTTCGGCACTCTTTTTATAACTCTAGCTAAAGTAAACATTTAAATATTTTTTTTAAACAAAAATAGTATTTCATAAAACATATATTATATCTATACTACGTACAACTGTTATGTTAACAATAGTTTTAGATTAAAGTACATACCTGACGCTTTAATATCCATGTTGAAAACTTTGTGAATTTTAATTGAGGAAAACAGGACGAGGGTAATTACCACGTCAACAATTCAGGCGCAACTGACCGGTATTGGCCGTGTGACAGATAACTTTACTTTGCGCGCATGCGCAGACTGTTATGTTGCGTTAACAAAATAGTTTTTTACGGTTCATTGTGGACCGATTTATAGAGAATGTTTTGAAGGTATTTGTGATTAGTTTAAGAAAATATTTTTTTATAGTTTTGGCGTCGTAATAAAGTTATTCGGCCTTATGTACTAATCCTGTGTATAATTTCTGATATAAATAAATAATAAAAAATCCACATTTTCGTACAAAAACGCGATAAAATTAATACCAAGCCATCCTCAAACAAATGTGAAAAAAAGCACATATTTACATTTCGCATATTCAATAAGGCAATCTGTCGACATTCTGAAAAATGACGTGGGGAGTGTGCAAATCGTGTTGTCGTGCATTTTGAATGCAGAAAACTACCATTTGACGTATATCGACATTTATCATCAAATTTTCGATACTTAAATACGAGTAATAAAATAAATCAGTGATCCTAAGGGACAAAATATACTCATAAAAAATGCATTAATTAATAAATATTGAATGTAGATTTCTTATCAGATCGGAGTATTCAAACTTGCCCCTATATTCGGTTGATAGTAAATGAGCTGGAGGAGATCATATTTTAATATATCTTAAGGGGTGTGATTTCTGACAAAGGGATTATTTGCGTTGTCTATTAATTATTGTTGTATGCAAGTGGTGAATAATCAAGTCACGTATCTACTTTCAATATTCCAGGTGATAAATAAGCAGAATGACTGCCCCTTCACCGCCAACGATGAGATGGTATTCGCCGGCTATCTGCAGTTCTGCGGCATCGGCCTGCGCAACGCACAGCTGTACGAGCGTTCGCAGCTGGAGGTCAAGCGGAACCAGGTGCTACTGGACCTGGCTAGGATGATCTTCGAGGAGCAGAGCACCATCGAGCATATGGTGCTGCGAATCCTGACGCACACGCAGAGCCTGATTCAGTGCCAGCGGGTGCAGGTACGCTGATACTGCTAAAAAAAATCTTTAGATTTCCCTCGTCCAACGATTGTCTGTCATTAATTTTATTGACTATTATATCAACTACTCTTGTTTTTTCTCTTATCCATCCCGACACGTTTATTTTCCTGTCTCTTCATGTGAGGCCCGACATACATCGTTCCGTGCCATCTCTCTCTGTCTCTTTTGTTTAGACATGTTTCGCAGCCATGCACGGCCACTGGGAGTGTATTGGTTGATCACTTTTTGTTTTTTAAGGATAATTAATTATAGTTACTCTTAATGTTTGGATATTGAACATTTATTTTTAATTTATATCTCTTTTACCAGAACGTTCCAAATTTGAAATGTACTCCGGGTGTTAAAGTAAAGTTTAATTGGAAGTTGATATAATGTATTTCCCTTTGTTTCTCAGTTAGATGAGTCGAGTTGGATTGTCATTGACTCGGACCAAACTGTTATCATATTATTAGGAGAACACATTCTTATTGTGAGGTTGTAATTATTCAGAACAGACGCTCTGTGATATTTTAAATATAAATTAAATATATTAATTAGAAAGATATACATATAAAATCAATTTTATCAAAAAATATTGTTGTTGCACCACCGGGATTCGAACCTGGATCTCTTTCTTTACCGGGGAAGGTGCATTATCCAACTATGCTACAGGGACAATATTTTTAGTGACAATTTTCGACCCTATATGTTACCTTTTTCATATTAATATATTTAATTATTTGTATCAATGTGTCCAAAATTTAATTAAATGAATTGATCAGATTACTCAAAGGTATTTGAGATTCTGTAAAAATTTGGTAGATGGCTCTTTCAAATAATGGAACGATTAAATGTATTAATATCAAAAAGATAACATATAGGTTATAAAATTTGTCACTAAAAATATTGTCGCTGTAGCATAGTTGGATAATGCACCTTCCCCGGTTAGGAAAGAGATCCAGGTTCGAATCCCAATGATGCAACAACAACATTTTTCGATAAAATTGATTTTATATGTATATCTTTCTAATTAATATATTTAATTCATATTTGTTATAATATTATCTGCCGAGTTTGGGCATCCTTCTCTTAAACACAGTAAATATTATATTTCTCATTATTACTCTGAATTTCGACTGAACTGATAACAAATATTACAAAATTTTCGAACTAAGCTGAATGCTTGTGCTATGAAAATATGACTATTTTGCTGGTCTCTTGCAATGAGGTTCGAACCCCTAACCACCGATCACTAGGTCTTAAATACAGGACCAACAAGCGCGTCATATATGTATAATATTATATTATTTTGTAAATAATTAAAATACTGTTTTATTCTACTATATTTTGTTGTGTTAAATGTTAGAACGTTTTCGTGAACATCTTCCCATTATCAATATTATAATTCAAGTAAAATTAAAAACACTTTCTGACAGTAGTATATGGTGTGTTTGCACTTAACAGAGGTGAGGGTGAGGGTGGAGTTAAATGGAATAAAACAATGTTTTAACTCAATTTACAAAATAATCATGGAATTCCACAAAGTTTTACCAAAAACCTTTGAACAGTTATTATATTATATGAAAATTCATAACACCCAAACAAATATACAAGCGCATTGCAATTTGTGTATCTTTCTCAGCTGCAGCGCTCCTTAAAAAGAACCCTCAATACCCTTCTGTATTTCTAGCAACACAAAGTACTGTCTGAATGATTTATAACTTGGCAATATTTATCCCAGAATGGTGTCCTAACACGGCTAGCAATTTTTTATATTTTCTTATTTTAAATATGTATTTTAGGTACTGCTGGTGCACGAGGCTTCCAAGGGTAGTTTCTCGAGAGTGTTTGACTTTGAAGCCAATGACCTGACCAGAGACGAATCAGATGCCAGAACGAGGTAAAAATGCTTACATAATATAACAAGCCAAGCCACCTGCATTACATAATCCAAATTCTTCCTTTTTACAGTAATGTGTGGATACACAATTCAAAACTCTGACATACGAAGGTTGTGAAATGAAATGATAGATGTTTCCATTATCGCTGCTTGTTATTGCTCGCTGAAAATTACCTTTTTTGTACAATTAATTTTTGTCTTTTTTTCAGTCCATTTGAGAGCAGATTTCCTATTAACATCGGCATTACGGGCTACGTGGCTACTACTGGTGAAGTGAGTACATTTTTGTCAAACCAAAATAAAGAAATAATTGTACCAATATCATACTAAAAGATTTGAATCCAGACTGCCCGGTATCTCCCACCCTAATCTTTATAAAGAATAGATATTATTATCAAGGTGGTTGTTTTGTAGTACCCAGTACCCCTTTTAAATATCGGAACGAAAACAGGTACATCCTCTTTTGAGTATTTGAAATTGTTATTTTTATTTCATTGTCATTTTTAGTTGACAAATAAGATAATAAGAAACAAATAAATACAGATCAGATTGTTAACTGGTAATTGTATTTTTGACAAATTTAGTGGTCATGGCAGAAAGTCATAAATCCATTGTCGAAAATTCAGTTTTTCTCTATTTTTGAAACAAAAACACCTTATTGGATTTATCTACTTTTATTCCAAATTTTCTAGTTTAATATATTCCGACAATATCAGCATTTGTTGGGTAATGTCAGCAGATTGTTTTCAATAATAATTGTAAGATTATTTCTGCAAAATATATGTTTGAAGGCTCTCCTCCATTCCATTATACCATAATGTACAAGAGAATTGTTTATCCGAGAGCGTATTTACTGAGAATAAAATAAATATATGTATTACATATTCTAATATTTTAGAAATATTTTTTTTTTTGGTTTCATATTATTTTTATCTTAATTGACCCTTTTTCGTTTTGTGTTGTACATAGTAGTTAAATACTTAGAGTAGAAGTTTAACTGGTTTAGTAATGTTGGGCTATACATCTACATGCAATATGGAATGATCTTGTTTAAGGGGCCTATGATTATGATTATATTAATCATTTTCTATGATCTAGCCAAAAATAATACATACTTAATAATATTAATATTTTCTTAATTAATTGTCGACATTCTTTCAGACTGTAAACATTCCAAATGCATATGATGATGAGAGATTTGATTCATCAGTGGATGAGGGAACCAACTTTAAACACACAACCATCCTGTGCATGGCCATCAAGAATTCTTCTGGACAGATTATCGGTGTCATTCAGGTATGAAACTTTACTAGTTTGGTTTTGTAATCCTAATGCTATTGAGATTAAGTACCGACATCCTAATAAGTGGCTGTGTGGATGTGTATGTATGATAAGTATGGTGCCACTGACGCAAAATCTCTGTACCATTCATTGTTTAACTCCATCTTTCGAACGACACCTGTTAAAATTTCAGACAGATTTATGTTTGTTTGCAACCATGGAAAAAGAGCAATATCGATCAGTGATTCAATTCCTTTTTTTGGATGGGAAGACGTGTGATGAAATCAAAGTGAAGTTGCATGTCATTTATAAGGAATATGCACTTTCAATATTTACCATCAGATATTGGTTTAATGAATTCAATCGTGGCTGAACATCCGTTTTTGATGAAGAGCGCCCAGACTGTCCAGGAGGATATGGTCAACAAAATCCATAATATTGTGTTAGCAGATCGCCTGGTGAAATTCAGAGAGATGACATCTCAAACATCTCAATTGAATGCGTACAAAATATCCTACATGAAAAATTTGGCTTGAGAAAGCTATCATCGCGGTGGGTGCCGCATTTGCTCACAGCAGAATCGCACGACAACTTCAGAGCTCTATTTGGACATGTTTAAACATAATCCAAAAAAGTTTCTATGGCGTTTCGCGACTGATGACGAAACATAGATCCATCACTACAGTCAAAACAGTGGACTTACCCTGGCAAACCTGCTTCAAAAAAGGCAAAAACATGGCCACCGTTTTTTGGGATTCGCGAGGCATCATCTTCATCGATTATTTAGAGAAGGAAAGACTAAGTGTATCGAGCTGAAATAAGACTATGTTGAAAATTTATATTTATTGAAAATGTTTTTCCTTCTCTAGCATGGGTTATCATACAGCTTTCATATATGCTGTGCATATATTTTTATTAATAATAATAATATCCGGAGAAAATATAAATCGTATTAAAAATAATATAAAAGGAAAATGGATTTGTATGGCCCAGCTTGAGTGTTTACATTGTAAATAATTTGCATCCTGATATTAAGTGTATTAAGCAATTTCAGTCCGTGCAATGCAGAAACATCACCAAAATAAGTTGATACTCAATCTATTATATTATGAAGATCATTTGCTTATTTCACATCTTTACCTAAAAATAATTTATTTGATTTTCTCTTTATTTTAGCTTGTCAACAAGTTTGAAGGTTTGCTTTTCACAAAAAATGATGAGAACTTTGTCGAAGCTTTTGCCATTTTCTGCGGGATGGGTATTCACAATACCCACATGTACGAGAAAGCCATCACGGCCATGGCCAAACAAAGTGTCACATTGGACGTAAGTTATACTCGACCTTTTTAAATATTTTTTGTTGGAACATTATCTAAACTGTGCCCGCTGTATATCCTCAGTTGAATGAGATACTATCAGTCTTAAAAATACACTAGTAACGTGGTGAAGTGTTTTGGAAAACTTCATCAATGTTGTACAATGCACAATTGCTTCATAAGAAATTTGCTCACTTATTACAGTTCACAACTCAGTATACTATAGACCAGCAATTCACAACTTGATGAATAATGCGCATTTATTAATGGATAATAAAGTACAATAATTGTATCACAATTACCAAATTTAGTTTTATTTCAGGTTCTCAGTTACCACGCTTCAGCTTCCATTGACGATGCTCAACGATTGAGAGTAAGTGTGTGTTGATTTTTAAAATTATAATTGTTTATGATGTTTAAGATGTTATTACTGACTCAACATTAGTCACTTGAATATTAAACTTGAAAACGGTAGAGAAAGAGTCTGAATGAAGTCAGTGCAAATACGTTTATTAATTAATGTTATTTTATCAAGTAAAAATCAAACACATATATGTATAGAGATAAACGGAATAAAGGAAGACTTGGCTAATGTTCGTCAGGTGGAACGTTGATTGATGAAAGATACAGAACCGTGACTAAGATTTTGCATAACCAAATAGAACAAATTTGAAGAAAAAAGTTAAAGTGAACATAATAAATCTAATTAGGAAGTGTTTACTGAAATGGTTCAGGCGTGCAGAGTGCGTGGTCGATGAAAGATAAGCAGGTTGATATATTATATATCGATACGATATTAGGTATCGATGATGCAATGGAGACAACCAAACATCAAGGGACTCAAAAATCAACAACCGTGTGTAAGAAGATGCAGTGCATGGATGTGCAGTAAAGCAACTATGTATATTGAAATATTAATATATAACATTTTACCATTCAAAACGATTAAATTTTTTATTTGAATTGAATAAACCTTATTGTTTATTTTTCATTGCAGACCCTGAGGGTTCCTTCATCGGCACATTTCCAACTACACGACTTGGCGTTTGATGATATCGACTTGCACGATGATGACACTTTGACAGCTTGCCTCCGCATGTTTCTGGACCTGGACTTTGTGGAGAGATTCCACATAGAATACTCAGTGCTGTGTCGATGGCTGCTGAGTGTGAAGAAGAACTACAGGAACGTCACTTACCACAACTGGAGACACGCTTTCAATGTAGCTCAGATGATGTTCTCAATCCTGACGGTAAGACTTTAACAAGTACATATTATGTATTATTTTTTACATTTAAAAGTGAGGTGAAACGATATGTACTTAGAAAATTGTTTTTGTGAATAAATTTTCAGTGTAGTGTAGAAACATTCAAATCTTAAACCATTTTTTTTTTTTTAACCACTAGACTTCCTGAAACACTCATAAATACTAGACTTTGACCAAATATCACGACAAAATAGTTTATTGAACTAGATATTTATTTTTTTAATGTGAAATAAAAGTAAAGGAAATAAATATTTAATAGAGGTTGCTTGATGAATCTTTTTTATTGTTTACTCCTTTAATTTTAAAATGTTACAAATTTTCTATCACGTTAAAATTTGAGGAAAATTTTAATAATTTGAATAGTTTTATTATTACTTTGAATAAAATAGCAATGTTTGACAACTGTCAGATTACAAAGATGCAAATTCCAAGTAAACTTTATAAATAACTTTATTCTAACTTCAGCTCTGGTCACATTTTTCTTTTTTCATATTTCATTTCCGTATTTTACTGGCATGTATATGTGCCATTATGAATGGCTAGATGTCATTCTCTTAAAATTCCAATAATAAAGAGCGCACCAACTTATATTCACTAGAAACAAATTTCCCAAGCCTTATATTTATATGTACATTCTAATTTTATAAATATGTGTACAACAGGATTTGCTTTGTATTTAGTTTTTATAAAATTGCAATTAACATTTTTTTAATACATATATACTTTTTTTTTTTCAGGCAACGCAGTGGTGGAAAATATTTGGAGAGATTGAATGTCTCGCCCTAATGATTGGCTGCCTTTGCCACGACCTCGATCATCGGGGAACTAATAACTCATTTCAAATCAAGTAAGTCTTCATACACATTAATTTTGTTTAATCTGCTCCATCCATAAAATAATTCACTATCATTTATTTCAATAGTATTTTTCTCCAGATAACAATAACTTTTGGAATTTTTGATGATGCAATTACTTTGTAAACACACTGCTCTGGATAATCTAGGCTACTGATGAAGCGGAGGGGCATGAATAATTAAAAAATGTGAATAATGTGAACTGCTAATTTTGTACACGTTTTGTACATGTATGTACACGCCAATACAAGACAATGTACGTAAGCTGTCGATTGATAGAACTATTGTGTCGATAATATACTCCCATATGATCCAATGGCCTTTTGACATACAATTAAATAGTCAAACGATTAAAAGTTGTATGTATGTGCTTAGTCTTTTGGTTTGATTTTGAACCAATCTTCATCCATGCTCCTTTCTGGCTGCATTATTCAACAGGAAGATTTCTCACTACAGTTCTTGAATGACCTTGTTTTTTTTTATTTTCCTATCACCAATTGATTTTATAAGTTATTTTCTTTCTTCTTTCGATAAAGCAAGTGTTTTATTGGCAAGTACTTGCACTGTAAGCCTGTTCCATTGGCATTATAGATTTGAGTGAGCTACAAAATTTCTAATTGCAATTATTCTTGAAATGTAATGCGGCTTCGATACATTGACTGAGACATTCACCTTGTATTAATCTTCACTTGCCAAAAGCCATACTGTTGCTTAAATTTGTTGCCAGATGAAAGAGGCGCCTTCTAGTAGCTTAGTTACAAATTGGACCAGTGGTGGATATTCCTTACATTTGTTTTCGATTGATACATTTAAGCACGGCTGAATTCATATAGAAAGACCTTCATTACTATCACAATCTCTTGGAAACTCCTCCAATTTCCTTTTTTGTTAGTTATATGGCAACAGTTTAGGTATTCAACTCCATATTCTTCGGCAAGCTTTGAAGTAGATTCACCAGGCATTAATCCTCTGCCAAGATCCAATGATGCACATATCCATTGTAGCGCCATAAAATAATACCTCACAAGAATGACATGAAGTCCGAGTATTGGACATTTATACAGATTTTTTTAATAATTCCTCACCATAACCGATTGGTAGGCATAAATACCACCACTCGCCTTGGCTACTAGCAGACGTCTGATGCGGGAGAAGTGACCCCTTTTCCGCTTCCGCCCACCACCACACCAGTGTAGACTCAAAAATCGTAAATAGGAGAGACAGATCGTCGCTGAAGGATCGGGCCAGACCTGTAGCGGCAGCCGGCAGCACTGTCGCTAGTATTGATCCGGTTGAGATGGCGGTGAATTTGAAATCTGATCCCTACATATACATCAAATTCCATAGTGCATTCTATAAGATTTGTTGTTGTTAAAATAATGTTTTCATTGAATTACTTGGTCTAGTTTCTATGTTTATGAAACGTTGCAATTTGCATATGTAGGTATTAAAGAAACAAAATCTCATATTTAAATATGTTTGACATTAAAAATATTTTTTTTTTCATGTTTCGTTCTCTAAAATGGCACCAACATCTTGTAATTCGTATAAATCCTTGACCATTTGGATAAATGAAACTTATTTTGAAAACTAACAAAAAATTGATATCAAAGATAAAATTGGCTCACAAATATCTTTCTGGGTTCGAACTTGAAAAATCGCAGGAAAATAATAAGCTTCAACCAACAAAGCCAGCGCATTTTAATTATTCCAATTCAAATTAATGTGTGTGATTTTGTTGCCTTGAGAGACTGCCACGTCACCACTTACCACACACCTTCCTTATTCAGGAGAAATACGTTATTTGATAAACATAAGAAGCTGAAATAATGGAGTCATAATGTTTCAGTATGAAAATCGCAATGTCAACAGCGGCGGCGCGCACTAAATCGCCTATGTTGCCTATAAAAAATTTTATTCTCATTATTCGTAATTCAGATTTTTTTTTTTAAATTTTGGTTTCGTGAGTTATGAATTAACGGAGTTTTACTGTACACATAAATGTGTTTATTTATTGGAATAAAAATCAATGCTCAAATTAATATACCTATGTATTTCACGTAATGCAAACCAATATGCCAGTTACGTCTTCAGAAAACAATACACTAGACTGTTAATCTGGATAATCTGCAATTGCATTATCAAGAGTATACTGTATTTGTTTTTGGTATTAAATTCCTGTGTGTTAGTATTACTTTATTCTCTATAAGCGATTTGTATTTTAATTTTAGAGCATCATCCCCACTAGCCCAGCTCTACTCCACATCCACGATGGAGCACCACCACTTCGACCAGTGCTTGATGATCCTAAACTCTCCAGGAAATCAGATCCTGCTGCACCTCTCTCCTGAAGACTACGAGAGAGTTATAAAAGTGCTGGAAGATGCTATTCTGAGCACGGATCTTGCTGTTTACTTCAGGTATATTTAAAATAGGCGCTTAATTAACAATTTTACATTTATGAACTGTCACAGTGTCTATATTGCTGTACTTTATTCTGATTACCGAAGAAAATAATATTTACCATAAGATGCTTCATCCCAATATCTACCGGAGAAAAAGATATCTTCCATAAGTTACTTACCTAGAAATTCAATATTATACCTGTCCTTTCATGAAGTAAACTTTAACAATTATTGCTTCCTGTTTAACCTGTTAATTGCCCACAAAATTCTTAGTCGGAAAGTCATCTTGTCATCATATTGCCGCCAAAAGTAAGAAAAATGCCTGATTTTTCCGATTTTTATTTTTTATAAAAAACCCATATAAACGTGAGTGTATCTAAAAAAAAATGTAGGTATTATTATTTCATCATAAGCATCCATTGACTGCGATTTCGTATGGTTTTGAGATGAAAAAAAAAAGTTTATAATCTTATTTTATTTACACTAATATTATTGTGTTTAATGTGATACTTAAAATAAAAATATATTAGCACTACACATCACAATTACATAAATATTACATATCACACTTATATAGCACTAACAACACGCACAAAATGATGCCGCCAGACATGGCAATGGCCAATACTGCCTAACGACGCACTCACTGCATTTATGGTAAAATGTGCGTATTTCAATTTTAATTCTTCTTCTTTTAAACAGGCAATCCACCCTTCAAGAGTAATTTGTGCCATTAATTAAGCTAAAACATTACTTTATAGAAAGAATTAATTTTAATTAATAACTAAAAAAATTATATCTTATTCACTTGAATTACTTACCAACAAAAACGAGAAATATCACAAACATATGTCAAAATCTAACTGACAATTTACTCAAATTGTAAAGTTCCAGATACTTTCCAACTTAAACTGCGCAATTAAATCACGTGACAATGTGTTCTGTCATTGATATAAAAGTGTGTGTGTTAGATTTTTACATATAATTGAAATTCCGGATATTTGGATATATAATAAATTTGGAAATGAAAAAACCAGCGCCATTAGCAAATTTAAATTGCAATTATGGACTAAAAATGATGATTTTTACATTTGATTTCTAATGTAATTCGTGGTGTATTTGAGTTGAAAATGGGTCACCGTATGTTGTCACTTGTGGAGATAATAATTTGGTTTAAAATCAGATATGCGGCGCCCGTGACATCACCTGTTATTTACTGTCGCATATAGATAACGTTGGCCTTCTGGCATATTAGCGCGCTGTCGTATATAGACAACGTTGGTCTTCTAGCATATTAGCGCGCTGTCGTATATAGACAACGCTGGCCTTTACCGAGTTAAACTTCACTGTACATACATATATACTTTTTTTTATTCTCATTTCTCATACTTTGTTGTTATTTTAGAAAACGGGGCGCCTTCTTGAATTTAGTTGCTACAGAAGATGATAACCGTGACCCGGAATTGTGGTCTTCGGAAGAAAACCGCTCCCTTCTACGAGCTATGACCATGACAGTGTGCGATCTGGCAGCCATCAGTAAGCCTTGGCCGGTCGAAGAGAGAGTGGCCAGCTTGGTCACTAGAGAGTTCTTCCAACAGGGAGATATCGAAAGGCATGAGCTCAAGATCACACCAATCGTAAGTCATTTATTTGTGGTTATTATCTTTAAAGTTATATTAATGTGTACACATATTCAGTAGTTTGTTTGTGATTTGTGTTTTTAACTTTTCCTTTGCCATTATGGCTATACAAACTATTGTTTTATAACCATTCCAGTTATATGTTTTTTGTTTGATTATTCATAATGGTATCTTATTACTGACACTTAAGTATGGCAGAGAAATGAGAGAAGGGATGGAAATACTGATAACTATAAATGATACAAGTGCTTTGTTTCCTAACACCCTTACATAGTTCCTTTACACATCTCCAAACTGTATTTATGATAATTTGTATTATTTTTGCAGGATATTATGAACCGAGAAAAGGAAGACCAATTACCAATGATGCAAGTCGGATTCATTGATTCAATTTGCCTTCCTATATACGAGGTAAAGTTTATTTAAGTTTACTTTTTGTAATTTTATTTTATTTGCTATTAATTGAATAAGTTTTTAAATAGTTCTCCGTTTGACCCACTTAGTAATTGGCTAACATTGCATCATTGTGATACACAAAATAAATAATTATATCAGTTGTACATTTAATATTGAAGCAATAGATGGTAATTCATATTTTTAATTTATCTCAGGCGTTTGCGGTTTTATCCAGCAGCCTAGAGCCTATGGTAGAACGAGTCCGAAACAACCGAGAACATTGGATTCAATTGGCCGATGGATCCAAAGCCGACACAGAGTCGGAAACCGAAAAGGAGGACGGTCCGCTAGGGAGCGACGCGTGTCCGACCACTGACCCTCCCTGCGATGGATTATCCAGCTTGTCCAGCGTGGGATCGTCCTCTCCCGAAGGACAGCAAGATGACACAACTTCGGCTCCTGACCGAGTGAGGATTCCTGAAGAGAATCCAATTGTGGGTATCGTGGGGAGCGCGCCGGCTGCGATACCTAATAGACGAGATCAGAAGTTGAATCATGACAATTAGTTGAATTATTGGAAGAAGCGAGACATCACCCAACAATAGTGATCCTAAGTGACAAAAGTTGCACAATTGTTTTGCAAGATGTAAACTTTTTGTGATTTTAGTTAATTGTTGCGTTACGCAGTGGGGAACTGAATCTTTTTTAATGTTCAGTTAATGGAAGTGAATGTATTCTCTATTAATAATTCCCCCAGAAACTTGTAGCTAATACCATCGACGCAAAGCCGTCTGTTTCGAGAAAACTGCGCTTTTGCAAACTGAATATTTTTATTGTAAGATTATGTGTACTTTATTTATTATTTAATTTTAAAAAGTGACAAATTTATGTTTACGATATATTATGTACTCAGTTCCTCGCACAAATAATATTTTTTTTAGTTTTACGCACAAATCTGTGCTGAAGTGATTTTGTATTTTTTTTATTTTCATATTATCTAATTCGTATCGAAATACCTTTTCATTAAAGCGGGTGAGGTCTGTGCGATTCGGCACTGGCTGAGGCCGACCCGCAAAATAAAGGGTAAGTTGATGTAATGTACAAATTGGAACTACCAACTAGCAACTTATATTTCAGTATCTATCTTTACAAGGCGAAGCGAGTTCTGCTCGCGCCGGTGGTCTAATGTTATTTATTCCTATTCTCGTAAAGATACATAATTTGAATACATAGTTAACTTGAAGAAAGTTTGGAAATCATAATTCACATGAAACGCAACGCTTTAGAAACATGTTTGTACATATGTATTACTGATGTTGTTCCATTGCAGAAGTTGATGTTGTATCGATGTGTCATTGTATTTCCTCATCCTCTGTCGGCTGTGCCAGTCCAAGAGCAAAAAGTGCACCGAAGTATTGTGTATCGAATGCTGTCAGGACTGCGGACAATTATTTTTTGATAAACGTTTCTGGCGTTGCTCTATTTTGAAATAAAAAAATTACTAGTCTGGTCACACCAGAATACTGTTGTCGCCCGTGCCGGCATCTTATATTATGTATTAATTAATTATTTTTGTTAACAAAATATGACTTTGCCACAAAAATGACACAATTCTAGTGTTATTTTGTATCAAACTAACATCCACGGGCCTGACGACATTTGTTATTGATTAAGAATATTTATTGTGTAGATTTTAGACGATTGTTAAATTGAATATGGGATTCAAACATAAAGCTATGATGGACTGATTATGAATAACGTGTTTAAATTAATTGTTCACTCGAAGGATTTTGAAATGTTTACCTATTTATTATAGAAGATAGTGACTTCATATGAATGTATATACAATTTACTTTTAAAAGACAAAATGGATTAAAAAAATCACATTATTTTTCACACTAAAATAGTATAGACCATTATTTGAGTAAAAATGTATTCTTCAATGTAGATAGTACTTACTTATCAACACAGTTTCATTTTGATTTTAAGCCCACACTTAATTATTTGAAGATCATACCAGACTTTATTATATTTAATTAAAAGTGATTACATCGTTGCATTATTATAATGCGACTACTTGAAAATATGATAATCTTAAATCCAAAGAATTGTTTAATCCCTCGTAGTTTTAAAAATTAAAAAAATAGGCGTCCAAGCTTTATCCTTGCATTATTCAAGCAAATAGGGTTTCTAGCACATTTCTTCAAAATATCACATTTTTTATGTTTATTGGTGAGATGTATGATAAATATTAACATTTCTCAAATAACGAGATATACTTCAGTCATGCACTGTACAACCACACTATTCTCAAATAATGAGACATGCTTCGGTTATGTTCCATACATTCACAAATAACAAGACATACTTTATATTTCAGTTATGCACTAAAGAATTACTACTCAAGTCTACTTGTAATTTCAATGAATAATTTTTATTAAATTTCAAAGCTATATTTTTGACACATTAGTTTTATTTTATGATTTGGGCTCTAACTAGTGCTAGTTCCATACAATATTGTGAGTAATGTTTTATCTATCTGCTTTGACAAACCAAGATGGGTACGTGTGTGGCGAGCTTTATAATGACTTGTATTTAAATGTGAAACCTCTCTGAAGACATATTTAAGTAGATGTAGATGTGTATCGCATTTACCAACCAAAAAGTTGTAAATATTTCTTAAATTCCAGGAATCGAATCACTGATCTATATTTTTCACTGAATAGCTCGTTCAAAAACTCCAAACTTTCAACTGAAGCGACTTGGACATACGGTAGCGCTTCACACAACCGTCGAGAACAATATGTATCAACTTTTGTGTTTCCATTATTTGGATAGTTTTTGATTTCCATGTATACAAAACTGAAATATCAACAAAATACACAATCTATTGATAGTTTATCTTCATTAAGCACTAGAGATGCATTGAATTGATCAAGATGAACCACAATTCAGTGAACTGATGTGTATCTACTGAGTAAAATAGTTTTTAAAACATTGTAGGTATCAATATACATCATGATTATTTATTCAATGCATTTTATCTATTTATTTCAAATCATATCTAAAACTTTATTTTTGTACATTTAAAAAAAAAAATAGCATTTCACTATTTATCTTTTTAAAATGAATTGGTAATTATTTAGTGAGGTGAAGTCATTAATATTGGGTACTTGTCTGTATACTCCGTGGAGACAAAATCCTCCCGATGGCCAAGGCTGAACGTGTTCTAATACAGACTTAAAATGTTCATATTTTTCTAATTATTTGCAATTGTATATATTTATATTAAAATACTTGTTTATTATTCAAATTAGTCATTGATTAGTTTATAAATGCAATATATTAACTGCTCTGTGCTCTCTTTAATGTTAAACAGTTAATAATGAAAATCTCATTTTATTTCATTAGACCGCCCAAAATTCTAATTACCATTTGGCAAAATGCAATGTATAAAATATAGGCAGTTCTAGTTAGGAGTAATAAGACACAAATGATAATTGTTTGTTAAAATGAATGTGATATACTTACCTGTTTATTTTTAATATTGAAGTAATTATTTTCATGTTTATCAAGTGGAGGGTGACATTTGTAGATAACTGTGTTTAAAGTTAAACGGTTTTTTCAACATTGTTGGAGTGCCATATCACTTTTTGCATGACGATATTCAATGGGAACAAAATTATAATTTTTAATAAAATAATATGATGGATAAATTTATTTTTCTTTTCTTTTTTTAAAATAATCATTGTATTGCAAATCATTGTAGCTAAAGCGACACCTATAGAGTAGATATTGTGGGGTTCCCCGCCTCGACCGACCGAGTGCATACATTTGTGAAGTGCCATTCTTAACAAACTCTGTCTCTTGATGTGGGAAACCGGAAAAGTACTGACAGTTATTAATCTTGTTTAGTCTCTCTTAACTTCAGTTTATATTATCCACCGCTTTTCGACTATTCAATAACTTTGACTACAAATAAAGTTAATAATTCATTAAACATCACGGTGAGGCAGATTTAGCTTTCCTTATATTTATGATGTATGTGTGTGTATTCGTAATTGATGGGTTGAATACATTTTGTAAATCTTGTAAATTGTTCTATTGTAAATTTTACTACATAAAATTATTTTATCAATTATAAGTATAAAAAAATGCGCAAAGGATAATATATTGAATAAACGCAATTCTTTATTCTATTTGTTTTTTTATTTACATTATAAACATGATTTTCACAGCACTGTGACAATTTAATAATTTTGGAAAAAAAGCTTAAAAAATAACTTTTCAAACAATAAATTTAGAATACGTATAAAATCTACCAGTACCTTTTGAGCTGAATATGTGTTACAAACCTCAGTATGTACTCACAAAAATCTTTATTTTTCTGTTGTTAATGGTTAGCTGATATGGAATATTCACACTGACTTTTTATTTATTTAATATAAATTTGACTGCTCTGGTAAGTGAGTGGTCTGTGCGAGAAATAAAAATTAAAGGTACACGTTATTCAACTACGCAAATAATTATCCAGCTTATTCTTTTAGGTTTTTAAGGTTCGTGTCATTGCCTAAATTCGATTCTCAGTTAAGAACAATATTGTGTTTATTGTTTGGTTACAATATGGTAGCAGGCAGAGGCGTGCACTACATACAAGCAAAAAAACTGTGCATAACTGAAAATTCTGGCAAATAAAAATAAATGAAATAATTTTTATCTTATGAAAAGATCCTATAAAATTCTACTTGTTATTATCCGGATTAACGTAACCTTGTCTATGGTGTAACCCATAACTTTTATCTAGCCGTGGGTTATTTGAAAAAAATTGCGAATCATTTGTAACAACTTGATGTGCACGCTTGTCGGCAAATTGCCAGCATGTAGGTATCTTTACCTGCAAATTTTCTGCATTTTTCAAACAATTTGTGCTTAATTCTGTTGTCTTCTAAAAGGAATAGTCCTTACTGAAAACTACGTTCAATGACACTTCAACATATTTGTTTTGTAAATTATGTTATGTAAACATAATATTTAAAAAATGTGTGCCTAGGAATTTGGGGCGCGCCTTCAGCACTTAGTGAAATAAATATAATATTTTAAAAATTGTATCTTGCTTGGTGCCCCGGCTTGCTCGGCGCCCTCGAGCCGGGCCTACGATTACACAACAGCCTGGTCAAATGTCAAAGCTGCCATTTTGTCATGCGACTTTTTTGTTTGGGAAAACTTTTACTGCTTTTCGCTATAATGACCTTTTTGAATTATAGCTCAGCTTAGATTTGTGTCCCAAATTTTTTTGAGATAAGGCCAAAACATAAAAACATACACTTTTAATACTTGTCATTTCGAATAAGAAATAAATATTCTACCTCAAACTGATCCAGACGAATAATGACAAAAAAATGTTTGTTGTCGTTCACAACAGCGGGTGGGGCTGATGACACCACGATGTCACGCGATTTTTATGTTTCTCTTCAGGCTCTATTTAAAACCATTCAAAATTTTTGTTTTATATATATTTTTTATTATTTATTAATCCACGTTAGTCCTTCATGAACCCCGCCCCCTCTTGACTATGTTCCTCCACTTTTTTCGGCATTCTGCAGATCTCAGGGTTATCACCGGGTCTGTTGCCTCTTCCACTTAGTCGGTCCAACGGGTGGAGGATTTTCCTCTTAGTCCTTCGACATGGCCTACCATAACAAGCTTCTCCAAGCTATTTTTCCTTCTTGCAAGATGTCTGTCATTGATGTTCAGTTCCTGCAGAATGGAGTAATTTGTGCATCTCGCCGTCCACAATATGCACAGCCTGTGTCTCCAGCACCACATCTCAAAGATATCCGTCTTCTCTCCCTTGTCTTCAGGGTCCATATTTCCACACCATACAAAAATATAGAATGCACCAAAGACTGTACAAGCCTGACCTTCATTGTTTTGGATATACCGCTGTCTTTCCATATTTTGTCAAGTCTGGACATAGAACTTTTCACCACACCAATGCGTCATTTAATTTCTGGCTCACAGCGACCGTCGTCAGTAATTATGAACCCAAGGTAGATTACAATTTTTATTCATATAATTTTTTTATATAATTAGAATGGATCCTATGGAATTTGAATGAGTTTGTATCAAAATAAATTATTTGTTATACGGCATTTCGCTTTACGACCAACTTTCCCGGAACCTATCTAAAGCGAGGTATTAGTGTAATGAGAACATTAAAAATGCTTTTTCTATTATGTAATGATGTGTTTACGATTTAATACATGTTTTCAAGCTGTATATTATATCAACCAAGGATGTTGGCAGAATACAGGCACCTGCCTAGTCCGCCAGCAAACAGTCAATTATAAATTAAATTAAATAAACAAATAACTTGCATTACAATATTTAAATTGAGGACTGCAATCTTGGAAAACTGACAAAATAGCGTACGAATGCACAAATTTAGAACTAATCATGATTGGAATCGTACAGAATCAGTAGGTAAACACAATAAATAAATAAATGTTCTTGCTTTTTTGTATCGTTTGCAAGGAAATAAAAAAAATATTATTAATGTCCCGTCTTCACGGAATGAGACACAATGAAATAAATGTCAGCACCATGTACTCGTGTTGAGATTTTGACATTGATAGAAAGAGAAGCTTGAAATTGGTAAAAAGAAACAAAAACTGAGCACGACGTTCAACTTGGCATGTGTGCACAAATGTCACCTAGAACCGTACATTCATATTACTATTTATTCAGGAAAGTTAGACACACATTTATTCCGTTTTAACTGCTACTGGGAAGATTTAAATATACCCAATCATCAAACGGAACGGAACATTTTATGTTTGGCATATGAGTCTCTGAGACGTGACGAATACACGGGGACTACAAAAGCGGTGGGTTGTCTCCAAAGAATCTCATGTGAGCATAATCCATATCTCAGAGATTATTTCGAGTCAAAAATCTCATCCAATTTAATTATTAAGTCTGTTTAAGTTCAAGTAAGATCGGGACATCTGGTAATGTATTATTATGTAACCTGTGGTTAACCTTAACCATTATCAGAGACTAGAATAATTTCATCTCATATTTATTTAATTAATTTTTTTAAATCTGTCAAAATAAAATCTCCTTTAAATTTTTACATATAATATTCGATTCTGTATCATTCTCAATAGTGGTTAGCAGTGGGCATAGACTTAGGTTATACACAAAATTATGAACTTTACCTGACGGCTTTAGGCAAAATAAAGTCGTCGTTTGTATGACAGTTTTATTATTTTCATTAAAATACATGAAACTCTATTTAGTTTAGTTATCAGAAATGATGAGAGGTGAATGCTCCGTCTAAGGTCTGGACTCGTATCGCTCCGAGTGCGAGGCTTCCCATCTCCTCGGCAGCACATGCAGGCTGAAACCGTATAGGTAATGCGGAAATCACTTATGAAACAATGTAATTTAAAGCTAAAATAAAGAAATCCCATGTGTACCTAATCATAAAAGTTTTCGTCTCCTCTGTAATAAAAAAAATAAATGATTAGCCCATAAGTAGGATTTTATGTGAAATAATTTTACTTTATAAAACAAAGATAATAAATAAAAATATGAAATAATTTTATGCTGATTGAAGATGTAATAAAAGGAAACTCAAGATTTAATTAGAGATAATAATAATTCTGATAAGGAGTAGGCTTAATGTGAAAAATGGTGAGGATGTATAGAATATAAATTATTAATAGTTAATATATGTGGGTTATTATAGGGCTTTTAATGAACAATTTAAGTAAACAGTTACATTATTAAGGTTTTATGTAATAAGGCAGAACTGTAATTAGTTATGAAGAAAGTGGGTGGAGCAAAAAATTAGGCCTATAAGCGAAGGTGTAATGCCGCTGTCAACGAATGGACCAATGAGGCATCACCAATCCTGTGAGGATGTACCGACCCCCAAGCGGAAAGTACGCCTTCACCACCGTTACTTTAAAAAGGTCAGAATGCCATTTTGAAAGTTAGTTTAAGAACGAGATTCGGAAGAATGAGTCGGAACAAGGTCCGGGAGGAGGTAGTTGAAGCCGTGGTCTGGAAGGACTAGTTGGAACCGAGGTCCGGAGAGACAAGTTGTAAATACGCGGTGGGAACGGGAGTTCGGAGTAAAAGCTGAAGGTGGAAGCTCGTCCAGAGTTGTGAAGTCAGTTGAAAGCACGTAGTGAAGGACACAGAGTCGAAAATAAGATTCGGAAGTTAGAGTTGAATCCCAGACGTGAGTTGAATACCAGACGCCAGTTGAATCCCAGACGCTAGTTGAGATCAAGAATCACTTCACCGGCCTGAGACCAGGTCTCCGGAAGAAGACCCGAAAGAACATCGCGAGATAATCTGAGGTAGAATTAGTTATAGAATAAGTTAATTATAAGTATTTCCAACCTGCTCATTGAGTATAAACTGTGATTAATAAATGTCTAATTTGTGCATCTTCCGTGTGTTCATATTCAGCTGTATTCTTCCTGTAACCATGATACTAATGAAGGCGTGATATCTAATGGATGGGTCGCGAAGCGAACCTTCCATTAGTGCGGGGTATCGTTTTGACGAGCGATAAGGAGCATGATACATGTTCGATTAATCGAATTATAACTCCTAAAAAAAACCCGACTCAAATCATATGGCACCTAGCGACATCGTGGTATATTTATATCACATGGAGTTTTTTTTTTTTTTTTCCAATTCCTTAGAGTCTACGATACTCTGAGTACTCTACATGCGGCTAGACCGCCTAATCTACAAACTACAAGTGCATCAGCGCTAGTCACTTTGACACTTTTACTAACTACCTTATTATTATAAACATCTGAGTGTTTTATATTAATACATGAATTGGAAGGGTAAAAAATTACTGATAAAAAACCCTCTAAACAATTTACTGGAAGTTAAGTATTTCAAATTATCTAGGCGCGACACTTTATGTACAGTGCCGCCTTATTTTAACATAATCCTTAAATATTTAAACTAAAATAAATACTACAAGACTTAAAAATATAATGTTTTTATTATTTTACAAATCATCATTTGGAGAGTTCTCTCGACGCTGTCCGCTTCTGTGTGCAGCTCAGTCCGGAGGATCGAGCGCGTTGCTTCGCCGCAGGAAATAGTGCCTGGGCAATCTGTATTTGTTATTTATATCACATGGAGCACGACGTCGTGTGCATTTATACAATATATATATATAGGTACTTTTAACTTTTTTTACTGGACTATAGACGGCCATAGACGTAAATTTTCTTATCTATGGGAGGATTCACTCTTATCTATGAGCTAGTCTATTTGACATTGACGTGCGTTTGACGTTTCTGAACAACAACAACAATAATAGCTCTGAATAATATAATGAACTAACATCTTCGCTTTACTACTTTTAAGTAGAGCACTTTTGACAGAAATTTCTACTATAAACATGTCTGACAGAATATATAAAAAATCAGCGTATACCTCTGGGCATGATACCTATTGCAATGTGATCTGATTTAACAATAAACATTTATGACAATTTCCCGAAATGGCATTACGTTCTCAAGAGCCTCGCTGGCCGGGCAATGTGACGTTGCGATTCGTTAAATCATATTTAAAGTGTCCTAGTTTGTGGAATCCGAAGCACAAGGATTACAAGAATAGAAAAATAAATGAGCGTGCTTGTAAGTTTATAGCCGAAAGTATGAAGGATGTAGTAAAGTTAGATGTTAATAAAGTGAGAAATAAAATAAAAACTTTAAGGACGACATATTCACAAGAGGTTGCCAAAATTTTGAAAAATTCTACAGATCCAGATCACATTCACGAGTCCAATCTCGTTTGGTTTCGTGAGATGGACGAAAGTCTGAAGCATGTCATACTGCCTCGACCACCAGTGGTAAGATAGACACAATCCATGTCAGTCAATTTACAATTAATGTTTATTTTTCAATAATAATTCAACATATTGATACTTATCTTTCACATAGTCAAGGTAGTGACTTAATTTAGATCACATTCACGAGTCCAATCTCGTTTGGTTTCGTGAGATGGACGAAAGTCTGAAGCATGTCATACTGCCTCGACCACCAGTGGTAAGATAGACACAATCCATGTCAGTCAATTTACAATTAATGTTTATTTTTCAATAATAATTCAACATATTGATACTTATCTTTCACATAGTCAAGGTAGTGACTTAATTTAGATCACATTCACGAGTCCAATCTCGTTTGGTTTCGTGAGATGGACGAATGTCTGAAGCATGTCATACTGCCTCGACCACCAGTGGTAAGATAGACACAATCCATGTCAGTCAATTTACAATTAATGTTTATTTTTCTATAATAATTCAACATATTGATACTTATCTTTCACATAGTCAAGGTAGTGACTTAATTTAACCTGTATATGATAATTGTCATAGATGAATATTTTTTTATACAATACTATGTTTACTCACTACCCTTGTAACTCTACCGCCACACTCACTCGGTGCAGAGGAGTAGTCACAGAAAAGATTCTAGGTCATTAGTAATTCTGATGACTCAACAATAGCTCATGAAATCAGCTGCACAACTATCTAAAAATTAAATCTTTAGAATGGTAATTACCACATTATTTCTCATTAGGTATTAATTTTTCATTTGATTGACTATTAGCATTTGAACTACATTCCTACTTCAAAATGCTTTGCCGATCTTGAATTTGTCACAGTTTAAATGATAATTTAATTTGTTTAAAAATTTGGTAGACCCCTGAATCAATATTTGAAGTTAAGTTTTATAGAGTGGACTTCATAAAACTTTCTTTCATTGGGCTTTATCAAACATTTTTCAGTCGTTATAGGGTTTCCTCGCAGTGAACTTCATATTTTTAATATTTAAAGCAGACACATTGTGGTTATTCATTTTTAATAATAAATTTGACATACAGGCAGTTCTTGATTTATAAACGAGTTACATTCTTTGAGGTTGTTTGTTATATAATATGTTTTTGTTTGTTATGTATCAAAACATTTAAATATGCAATTGTATAAGTTAGCAGTCATTTTTATATATGAAAAGTATTGTATTAAACATTAAATGTGTACGTTTTATTATAACGATACGCTACAAACGTAAAATAAATTGAAAAAATACTGAGAACACAAAATGTGTATAGTTATAGTTAATTTAAATTAAAAACGTAAACAAAATTGTATATTATATGTGTACATATACAGTAAAATCCCGTTTATTCAAGAAAAAAGTTCAAATAAAGACTTACGATAATGAAAATAAAATTTTCAAAAATTACGATTAATAATATCATATTAGTAATTGTAACATGGAATGTTTCTTCTTAGTCCATATAAAAAAATATGTTAAATAGTCCCTACATAAAATAATTAACAAGATATGAGAAAATCTGAAAAACGCCAACCGCGCATTCTCAAAATGCCTTGACATTAAACTTAATGTCTGTATAAAAATGGAATAATTTATAATCCACAGAAAAGTCTGAGGAACTCAACCGTTTGTACAACAAATGATTTAATTAAAACACTTTTTCCACTATTTATTATTTTATGACCATTACCGGTTTCAGCCTGTCACAGCCATCTTCAGACTGGTACATTTTTCTCTTAAGCTAGGATATTTATACAATTCAATACAGGGGTATTTTACAGTGAGTCTATATAATGTGTATGTAGTAGTGAGTGTTTAATGGTCCTATTTAATTTGAAAGGTTGGTGATAATTTGAATGTAATGTTGAAATTTTCCCTTATATGTTGAGTATTTTTACAATTTTGGTAGTTACTGAACTATTAAAGTAGATTTCCATTTATTGATTGAGTGCTTCTATTCATTTTATGACTATACTTTTAGGAATATCCAGATTTTACTATTTTCATGGGAAGTTAAAAATATTTGCATATTAGTAAGAATTTAGGTACATTAATTAATTATGTGTCTTCTATATATAGCATGTTTACGTTATTATTACATTACACTTGATATATTAACGGAGACTAAGCACTTGATTCTAGTTGATTATTCATAATGAATTTAAGTTGAATTTTATCAGTTAGGTCAGCGGTTCCAAACCTATGGTACACGTACTACCGGTGGTACGCGAGTGGATAGTTGGTGGTACGTGAAAAATAATCAGTAATGGCGGACATAAAAAGTAAAAAAAAAATCAGTCATAAAAATATCATTTAAACTATTGTATTTTTCCTATAATTTTTAATTTGAATTAATAATATACAGCTGTTAATATGTACAGTCGATGATCGAAAATCATCAGAAGAATTCTTACATTTACCGTGTTTAATTAATTTTACATACATATATTTTCTATTAATATCGGTAATTTTTGAAAAAAACTTGTCTGCGGCGCATTTCATTTTGTTTTATACAAATAATTTAATTTAAATCTATGTATTTTTTTTTTAATAAAAATTAGTTTAAAAAAATACTTCTTTAAATGTCCTGGTTTTGAATTTTGTCAAGAAATGAGCTTCGGCACCTTTTATTTAAAAAAAAACATTGTGATATGTAAAGTTCAAATGTCTCATTTTTATCAGAAAAAATAAAACCTTTGGTATTTTTTTATAAACTTAAATAAATTGAGTTCTGGGAAATATAGTCACCCTATAAAATTTATAATGCAAATAGAATAACAAATTTCTCGAAATACAATCATTTTTACGAAGTGGTACAATTAAGCGTGATGTACTACCAAGTGGTACACGAGCCAAAAAAGGTTGGGAAACGCTGAGTTACGTGGTTCATTTGTAATGACTAGTCTATCTACTTTTATTTATTTTATTACAGACGTGTAGGATTTTAGCATATCTAGTAGGTGCATAGCAATGTTCGATAATTTTCCTTTGTCATTGACCCAGTTGGTGAAGTGTTATTTTATTCAGGTTATCAGTGATCTTCCTGTTTGTCCCGCAGAGATGTGAAGGGCAGTTTGCACACTTAACTTGGTAAACCCCAGAATTATCTAGGGTTTACCTTTTGTCTTTGTTATTAATAAAGATTTTGCCTAATATTGTAAAATGCTGTAACAAATTCGACTGTCTAAATTGAACTGTTGAAAATTAACTGTCTTCTTCGTCGTCGTGTCCAGCCTTTTAAACATCTTGAGGTGTAGGGCGTGCCTCCTACCACATTCCTCGGTCCATCCCTTAAGCGGTGATCGGGTCGTGCACTTACTCCGTAGCGATAAGATCCTGCCAAAGGCTGGTAACAACCCCCGATCCCAGCCACGCCTCCAACCGTGTCATTCTGTCCCTAGCTCCGCCGCTGTGATAACATGTAGGCCTAAAATTCTGATGACCTGTCTCAGACCGTCAGCCCGTGCGCTTATGATAATCTTAGAACTAATATTGATACACATTTACAGTTAATTATTTAAAAAATATATATTTATTTATATTATATTCTCAAAAAAAACTACTCTATTTTATGTACATTTTTAATGCCAAATTGGGTCCGAAATTCAAGCAGAAATTTTGTGTAGATTATAGTGCCAAGTGCCAAAATTCAACATATTCTAAAATAAGATTAACATATTTAAAATTGTGACCATTACGAGAGTTTTCATTTTATCAAACAGGTGGATCACATATTATATTAAAATTATTTCAACTATTGTATACAGAAACATAATAGCTATTGTGTCTTACTACAATATTATTAAATAATTAGTGTGAATCCCAGTTTGTACATTACGTTTCCTTGGTGATATTGTATTCTGCAGATAGGTAAGCGATGTTTATGGCCTGTGAAAGTTGTGTGACTGAATCTTCGCAGATGGCCTTCAGATTACTAACTAACCTTCTCGCGGTCGTCTGGCGGGATGTCAAAGTATTTTATTGCTTTACACGGATTAGGCTACGGGTAACATCAAAAGACGTACTGCCCATGCGAAACCTATCTATGATCCCGTAAAACAAATTGCACCGCGTTTCAGCTTAGCAGTTCAAATTACTGCATTTTTAAGGCCAATCCATCATATAAGCATTTCTCAGACTGCATCACTTAATTATTCACTTGGACCTTGCATATCCGCGCACCAGATGCCCCTTCGTGTCCCAAATACCTACAGGGTACAATTTGCGTCACAGCACTCGGTCATATCAAAATCATTCAAATGGAATTCCACCATTTCCAAATTAGAAATAATAAAATATACAAATGCTACGTAAACAAAAATAATGATGGTAATAATACGGAACAGAAGATTAGCAAGCACTGTCATTCGCAGACCAGCAACTATATTACCTATAAGGGTGCAAAGATAATATTTGCTATCTTTTTCTAATGTAAAGAAAACGAGCGATAGAAAAAAGAATGTGTGCTAAGTTAATGCGTCGCAGTAAGAAAGATAAAGATTTAAAAATGGAGAATCCGCAAGATATACTGAAAATAAGTGAGAAAACAAACAATGCGAATTGACTTTATGCGTCGTGAATCAGTATTGAGGCCGTGTGTAGCGCACATGTACTTTTGTGTTTTCAAACCTTTTCTTGTTACTTTGTAATGCGTATTTTTCAGATTACGGACATTTGACAAAAAAAATCGAATCAAGCGAAAAATAGATTGAAAAATTCATCTGATAGGGTTCAAAATAGCTTTGAATAACGATATTCGATTTATATGTATAATTTAGTATGAAAACTTTCCAGAGATTCCTCATTCTGGTCCAAAACTTTGACAGGATTATGGTGCTGTATTGTACATTAAACTTTTATTTGTTCAAATTTACACCAGTGTTCATTATTTTCACATGCATGTCACTTTTCGCACTCGGGGTAGATGGTTAAACGTCCACTCTTTTCAAATATGACTTGATGGAAGACTGCACAATTAGTTTTTTTTCATTAAAAATCTTATTAAAACATGTCTGTGAATCATAAATGCCTCTTTTCACTTTCTTAATTCTCCATATATTCGAGTCCTGTTCTTCAAACATTGCCAATTCCTCAGAAATAAACTCAAAAGCAGCAGCCTGCATTGTAAATGTTCTGAAATGTGAAATTTCAAGTTTTTCTTGTACTTTCTTTGTTTTTTTTTAAATTTACTTTTATTTCTATTAACTAATTAGTTGTCAATTCTTCAGAATACGAGTCCAACAACTCTTTTACATCAGCCGAGTCAAGTTCCAGTTCCATTTGATTACCTAGTTCAACAATTTCTGCAGTCACAGGTTCTAACGGCTCCTCGAAATCACTTGCACTGTTCACAAATTGAGGACACAAGTTTTTCCACACACTTTGTGCGTTATGTAAATAAAAAAATAAAAAAATTGTGATGTTTATTATAGTGAATATTTGTGTATAGAACGTTTGTAAATTGAGAACTGCCTGTATAGTTTTAGTTATTTTTTTACCCTGACAAAGGAAAATGTATTTTCCGCAACTGGTTGGTGAATATAATTAACTTCTTCTATCCATTATCCATATCCATTAAACGGACATTGGCTATCATCACTTTGTTTACTGTGGCCCGGTGCAGCTCTACAGTAGACTGACTAAACCGTTGCCTCAGGCTCTTCAGCCATGATCTTTCCCTGCGTTATGAGGTGCAAGATCTTGTACTTCTCCGGATGTCTCATTGCATGTCCGAGATATTGAAGTTTTCGGATTTTTATTATTTTAAATACTTTTTTTCTTTATTCATCCGAACCACAACATCTTCATTCGTAACTCTATCTATCCAGTTTATTTTAATCATTCTTTTCCACATCCAAAATGCTTCAAGTCGCCTTATCATTTCTTCAGTAAGTGTCCATGCTTCCATTCCATCAAATAAAATGGAGAACACCCAGCATCTGACCATTCTAATTTGTTATCAAAGGTTGAGATTATGACTGCAGAACATCTTCTTTATGTGGATAAAGGTTGCGCGAGCTTGCTCAATGCGGCATTTGATTTCAACAGAAGGATCCCATCTTTAATTTATATTGCAACCCAGGTATATAATACTTTGTATATTTTCCAATTTATTTCCAGCAATATAAATGGTCGGTGGTTCGCGCCTCGTTCCAGCACTCCAGCAAGTTAGTCCTATTTTCATAGCACAAGCATTTAGCTTAGTTTGAAAATAATAAGAATATTGATGTAACATGTATTCCGTGTACGCATCTTTATTTAAAAAAAAAAAGATTTTCATTGTCAGCTGCATTATGTTTGCGAATGAGCATATATTTTGTTTTAGTTGTACTAAGTTCTAACCCAAAAGTCTCACATGTGTTCAATATTCGGTTCAGCAAAAGTTGTAAATCTTCAATGTTACTCGTTAGAAGTATCGTATCATCTGCATAATGCAGATTGTTCAGAATCCTTCCATTTGTAATAAGTCATTGAGTAGCTTCTTTAAGAGCTTCATTGAATATTTCTTCAGAATATAAGTTGAACAAAGTGGGTGAGAGAGAGAGAATACATCCCTGTCGCACGCCTCTCTTTATTTCTACTTTGTCTGTTAGATGTTGTTCTACTTTTACTGCTGCTTTCTGGTTCCAATAAAGATTTCCTATTATTCTTATGTCTTTATCATCAATCCCAGCTTTCAGGATTTGAATCATTTTATCATGTCTAACTCTGTCAAATGTTTTAAGAAAGTCAATGAAGCACGTATACACATCTCGACATACATATTTGGATTAGCATTTGAATACCAATTAACGGCTCTCGAGTACCTATCCACCTGGAAAGCCAAACTGTGTTGCAGCTATCTTTTCTTCCACTTTGCGATATATGTGTCCATTTGTACGGTGATCACTGAATTTTTTGCATCCACTTTCTTTGGGATGGTGACAAACGTATTCCTATATTATATATTGAGTTATAAAGGGATTGGTTAATACTATGATGACTTTATTTGCTCTAAGTTTCAGACTTTCAGCTTGCATTTCGTCTGGTCTTCGCTTCTATTATCATCAAAAAGTTCTGAGATATATTCTTCCCATCGTTTATATCCATTAGAACATTTCCATCTCGATCTTCCAAATGCCCAATGTTGTTTTTGCGATTAATCCAGTCAATTCTTTATTATTCTTTTTAAGCACCTGAAATATATTATGTTTATCATTGTGGGTTTCAATTATAGCATTGTGTTGAATATGCCAATCAGGTTTGTTTGTCTAATTTTTCTTCTAATTTCAGTTTGGATTTGTTTATATTGTTCCAAACTTCAACTTTTATATTTTCTTCTTATTTCTATGAGGTTTAATAATTCATCTGTCATCCATTTCTGTTTCTTTCCCTGCCCCTCCTGTTTGAAGTTTTCCTTCGCAATCTCTGTGATACTTTTCTTTGATTCATTGGATATAAATTCAATATTTTCCCTATTATGATCTAGGTGAGTCTGGAGTTCAGCAAATCGTGTTTCTAAGATTTGCGTTGCTTTGTTACAAAGATCATTGTTTTTTCATTTATTTTTATCTTGCTTCAAAACCCGTTCTTTTTTAGTAACTTTCTTGAAACGTAACCTAAATTCAGCCAAAAATAGATTATGATCCGATGGTACATCAGAACCGTACCCGGGAATGTTTTTACAGATGTAATCAAGCTCTTGTATCTTTTGTTGATAGTAATATAATCATTTTGATTTCATATCATTCTTTGGATTGAGTCTGCTGTCTATAAACGATGTTTGAGTAATTTGAAGAATGTTTTGGTGACAACTAATTAATTTTCTAACCAGAATTGGAACCAGTCTCTTTCATTCTTTGTACCGAGCCCATCTGCCCCAACAATGTCTTCTTTTCCTTGACCGATTTGAGCGTTAAGGTCACTCATTATTATAGTAATTTCACGTTTTTTTGTTAAAGAAAGAACTTTCTTTTGATTCTCATAGAAGTTTTCAAGTTTCTCTTCTTCACAATCCCATGTAGGTGAATATACTTGTATAATATTAGTACAGTAAAATCCCGTTTATTTGCCGTCGTTGTGGGGACCAAAAATCAAGAAAAAAGTTTGAATAATGACATACGATAATAAAAAAATTCATAATTTGATTTTTTTTTACATACTAACTTTTTTCGTTACAAATCTTCATAATTATATATAAGTATTATCCACATATTTTAAAATAACAAACAAGTTGTCAAATTACAACGTAACATTATTTAAAAAAAACGATTATAACGGTTTATCTTTTCGCGCCATTTTTAATAACGACAAACTTGTCATATTGCGTCATTTCTGTGTTGAAGTTAGCAACAAATGTTTCCAGCGCTTTTAAAACTTTGTTTTGCGGTGGTCGCGGCGGTATTTCGCACTCGCCTGTGACGTCTTGTTCCATTTCTTCCTCACTCCTTTTCCCTCTGTGACATTTTTCACCTTTCAACGCTAAAGTTCTATCTGTCATGTTTAATATTGTCAACAACGTCAATAATGGAGTCGCATTACCTATAAGGGCGCAAAGATAATATTTACTATCTTTTTCTAAAGTAAAGAAAACGAGTGAGAGAAAAAAGCATGCGAGATAAGTTAATGCGTCGCGGTAAGGAAGATAAAGATTTAAAAATTGAAGACGCACAAGACATTGATATAAACGCAATGTTCTGGTCATTGCGCAATCAACATTTGTGGTGGTCACGAGGAGATGGCGGGGATGTGAATTAAATTAACACGTCTTTCTATATACAAATTCACACATTTATTTACAGCACAAGGAAATATGAAAAAAGGAAAATTCATATTGCTACTTATATCTAACCTTAATTAAACGCGGACGCATTTATTGTTCAATTGTTTTTCCCACTCACTTTTGTCTGTCTTCACATTTGTGGCCACGTATGGCCCGCCACGGGCGCGTGCAACAAGCGGCATCTAGAGCCCGCCCTTGGTCCAGTTCACAGACGCGGGCTCCGCAGCTTCGCTTGCCATGTGGTCTTCGTGGCCGCGTCCGGTCATCTCCGCTGCTTGCCTCGTGTCCAAAGCAGGGTCCTCGGATGCCTTCCAGGAGGCACATCGCAGCTGCCTGGTGGCTTCGTTTCGAGGCAAAATAGCAGTCTGTATGGAGCTGCCGGCGGCGCCCCGGACCAGGTCCGGTTCGTTCAACAGGCGTAGAGCGAGAGGGAGTAGCTTCGGCGGGCGACCCTTCGCCCGCTGTGGATGCATGTTAGGAGTGGGATGAGGAGGGGCTTGCATTGCCCGGCGCGCGGCCCGCACAGCAATATTTGAATAAAGATAGATATTAATTTGAAATTCGCGCTGAAAAATAATATTCGTAATACGTGAACGTCACACGTGAGATGTGGCCGTAACAACATATTTGTCATCTTTTTTTAGTATACTGAAAATGAATTAGAAAACAAACAATGCAATTTAACTTGATGCGTCGTAAATCAGTATAGGGGCGGATACTACCCATTTGGATGGACGTTGTCATTTGACCGGCACGTGTATTTTCCAGATTATGGATATTTGACCAAAAAAAATTAATCAAGTGAAAAATAGATCTACAAATTCATCTGACAGGGTCCAAAAATAGCTTTGAATAAGGATATTCGATTTATAAGGACAATTTAGTATGAAAACTTTCCAGAGGGACCACATTCTGCTCTTGCGGTGAATTTCGAATAAATGGGATTTTACTGTGGATATTTGAATTTGAATTGGATGATATTCTTCACAGTACCTGCTACGTTTTTGTAACAATAATGCTCACTCCATTTTGCTTCCGGGATTTTGTATCACTCGAGGAGTACACAGTAGTGAATCTCCACTTAATCTCGCCTATATCAAGTATATTTATATTCAACCTTTGCATTTCTTTTATTGTGTTCTAAATTTTTCCTGGCCGGAGCATATTTCTTACATTCCATGTTCCAATTCTGTTGTTCTTTTTCTTTTGTTTTGATGGTAGCTGACTGGGAGATTCTTAGCACCCCTGCCCCATTTAAGGGGCGCCCGTTGTATTTATCAGCCATTGTCATGATTTTCTTGGGAAGGTGGAATGAGGAAGTTTCATGTTGCTTTCTTCATCGCAGTATTACAATCGGTCAGATAAATATATCATCTTCACTCGCAAATGTTTGATATCAAGCCGTACCGAAGTTAGTCTTTTCCGCCTTGATTCAATCCTGCTAGGTACTGCTGCCATCTGTCCTCATCCTGTCTGGCTCGGTACACTACTCTTCTGGTAGTTACACTACCACCAGCATAGCATCACCACAACAGTGCGGAGATCCCAGCGAGGAGGGATAATTAACTCACTGATTAAAAACAAAGTTAATGAATTTGAGGCGGCTCTCTCATATATTGAAACAAAACACTTAGTAGAGTAGTAAAGCAGCAAACATTGATTCTTGAGAAAAAATAATAAATTGGTTGTGAGTGATGTAACTATTGGAGATTATTGTTATTTAATTATAATAATTTTCCTTTAATAATGTTAAAAATAAAAAATGCATAAGTATTTTAAAGTTAAAATGTTTTACTGCTTACTGTGTACCTACGCCTAAATAATATATAGAATGTGAATTTTCAGAAAATACAAAGGGATACCGACAATTGGGAGGCTGACTCGGTGGATTATTCTGATGAAATAATTGATAGCAAAAAAGATATAATCGAGGCATTACAAAGAAACGACCCAATAAATATAAGGGATCCTATTTTAGAAATTGAAGAAGAGGACCGGAAGATTAACAACTCCATATTTAGTATTCCAGCTCAGCAAATTGAGACAGAGAGATACCAAGACGAATATGACCTGTTTGGTAAATATGTGGCGGCTCAATTAAGGAAACTGCAACTGAAGAGTTCTCTGAGAGCGAAGGCAGACATTCTAGAAATTATCTCGACAGCCAGGCTTGCACAAACCTGATTCGAGTTTATACATAATTGGGTAAAGTAATGTGTTCAAAACAAAATGTTAATAAGTACATAGTCATCACGCTGATTGGAAACTCATAGTCTCATCATATCTGGAGACAAAAGTATAATATTTTTTTATAATTTAGTTTACAATGAAATAAAAGGTTATAAAATATGTCAAAATACTGCACACTAAAAACAATTCATTCAAATAAGTTCACAACTGTGAAATTTCCTGGGTTATTATGCTTATGTACCTTCAACTTCCTTGTTGATCAACGTTTTAGGTATTTTAAAAAATATGTATTTCGTTACCTAAGTGGCAACACCGGCTATCTCAATTTTTTGCAATGTTGAGGTGGCTTTGCGAGCTGGCATACGTTTGGAAAGCCTTCATATTTAACAGTTTGCCAGTAAAACTGGACATTAAAGAAATAAGTATTGAAAGCAGCATTGGTCATACATATAAAACAGTTTTATTCCTCTCCTAAAAAGTAATAGCCAGTGTTGCCACTTAGGTAACGATTTATACGTCTCCCAGATAATAAGTTTGCTTAGAATATGAATCTTTGAAATGGTCAGTTGAAAATGAAAAGGGCAAAAATAAACACTACAAAACCAACTAACTTACCATCATGTTGTATTCCGCAGGGGTAGGCAGAGAGTATAGAGTGCCACACTCTTCTGTCCTGACACAATTCTCACCTCATCCACATTCATACATCTTCTCATACAAGCTCGTTATTGTGGCTTCTAACAGGACCATCTTCCAGTATTTAGTTTACCTGGTTGTGCCAGGTTTTCCGCGGACATCCTCCATTTCTAGTGCTATCAACACTTTATTTTATTTATTTGTAACTATATAATACAATGTAAAAATATGTTTGGACTGTGCCCGTCCTGTGACTTGCGTCATATATCTTTCTTACCATTCTCTCTTCATTTATCCGTTCCATATGACCAAACCACCTAAGTGATCCTTTGTTAATCTTACTCATTATATTAACATTAGCTTTATATTTTTTCTTTATTTCTTCATTCTTTACTCTAATATATTTGCTACATATATACCTAAGTGATCTCATTTCCATTGCATTCATTCCTCTTCTGCCAGCTCCAGGTCTAACTTCCATACATCAGTATCGGTACCAGGTCTCCATCGTTAGCCTTGCCTTGGTTGATAAGCTCCCGTTAGTTATAATTCCATTCAAAGCGCCGTTCACTTTATTCCCTGCAGTCACCCTCCTTTCGATATCATTCTCAGCCTTTCTGTTTCTATCAAACATACTTCCCAAATACACAAACTCATCTACTTGTTCCAAACATTCATTACCTACAAATATTTTGCAGTGTCTTACTTTCCTCCTTCTCGAATACCATCACTTTTGACTTGTTGACATTCATAAGGTTGCTTTCCTTGCATACATTGTACATTCTACTCGCTAGACTCTATAGTTGTTCATTATTCGCCATTAGTACTGCATAATCGGTGTACAATAAATAAGCATACAATCAAATTGCCCATTTTCGCTCCCATATTTATACATTCCAGTTCTTTCACACAATTATCCATATACAAGTTGAACAGCCATAGAGACATTACACAACCTTGCTTGACACCCTTTGCAATGTCAAACCATGGTGTGAATGATCCATTTATCCTTACACACGCAGAACTTCCTTCATATAGGGATGCGATTGCATGTATAAGTTTACTATTCACCCTGTACTCTATCATACGCCTTTTGCAGATCTATAAAGACACCAAAAACTTTTCCATCATCACTCATAGAGAAAAGATCTCATCCATGCATCCTCTTCCACCCACAAAGGCCCCTTACACATCCCATACTTTTTCTTTCGTCACCGTTCTTGCTCTTTCTATTAAAATTCTTTCATACAATTTACCAATCGAGCTCGGTAGACTAATTGCCCTCTAGTTACCACATTCCATTTTTGACCCTTTGCCTTTGCAGAGGCATAATGACAGTCTTTTTCTAATCTAGGGGAGTGTGGCTCTCCCCCAAACATTGATTGAAGAGCATATGAAACCACCAGATAACTAATGGGTCACCAGCCTTGATACACTCAGTAGCAACGTAACCCATATCCCACAGCCTTACCATTCTTCATGTTTTATTGCACACTTTGTTTCTTCAATACTTACCCCGCAGAGCTTCTCAGGGGATTCCTCATTTGCATTCTCTACACTCTCATACGTTTCCTGTAAATATTACATCCATCTATCTTTTATTTCATTCTCATTCATTAACATCTCTCCATTTACTGACTTTCAACTTCAACTTTCAAACTACTGCTTTCAGCACATCGGGATTTTTTGACCGCCTTCCAGAAGAATTTTATATTATCCCGAAAATTCTCATTCACTATACATACATATATATCAAGGAAGTTGAAGTTACATAAGCATAAGCCCCGATTTTAATTTTTTGAAGGGACTAACAAAAAAAAATGTAAACATGGAAAACAGGTATTAAAAAAACAGATAAAATTTATTTTTTATTGAAAAAATCAAACAATGCATTTTTGCTGCATGTTCTTAATCTTTAAATCTTTTTAGATCTGAATGAGTATTTGTTAGAATGAGCTAGGACGAGGAACATAAATTATGAGACAAAAGTGTGTATCTTGTCAGGTATCTGTAGTGAAATGTCCAAAATTCCCCAAATAAAATAATTCTTCAATAGAGATCTTCGTGTTAATCTTGTAGAGATTGTCCCAAATGCATATATCCATAAAATATAAATTCTCAAGTGGAATACCGATGTAATTCAATATATTAAAGTTGATGTGGAAATGCAGGAAGAATGCGATACTGGCAAAGTTGATTACTATCTGCTAATAGATGAAGAGCATCTTTGAAAGTTCTCTGAGATATCTGATGGATTTCCTCCGTAAGAAAAATTAAGGAATTGAAAAAGCATGCGGTGTTTCTTAAATTTAAAAAATATTTTGTTTAGAGATGTTTTCTCTTCCAGAATAGTTCTGTGAAATCATAAAGGTCTAAATTAAAACATTGTGATATTGTTGTTTTTTTTTTATTGCTGTCACAGCATTTCTTTATTACAAAGTAATACTTCTTAATAACTTCTCCACTTTGCAACTCTTCAACCTCATACAAAATCCGTTAAATTACAAGAACAAAGTTATAAGAAAATGAAAATAGACATTTTATTACATTAGGAGTTAGAGATCAATCAAAAATAGCTGACAATACAGATCTATCCTTACAATATTACCACTATTCATTTGTCACCTGTCTTGAGAGAGAACAATATTACTCAATAAATAATCTCACTTATGTAGGTGATCCAACCACTTTGTGAAAGTCAAAGTAAACGTGAACTTCTCAAATTCTAATTTTCACTAAAAATCTATCACTGCAATACAAATTAAGTACATTTCATTTCACAAATACACAGAAAACCCTCAACATTGTGATAATACTCAACATTTTTAATGTTGAATTGTGCATGAGCGATGTTTAACAAATATCTAAAATAAAATTGACAGCGATGCTGTTTAAGTATGTTTTAATTATATATTTAATACATAGATGAAATACACAACCCAAAACGTGACTATGCGATGCAGTAGCCATCTTCTAGATCAGGGAATCTACTTAATACGACGACTCTTCCTAATCAATATCCTTTCTATTGCTGACATTACTGCAGCTGTGCAGATATTCATAAAAGCGTGCAATCTGAAGAGATCACTCGCGTTGGATTTGTAGTTTTTCATTTCAATTGGTGAATTGACACTTTCACCGTACACGTCAATGCCCAAATCTTTTTCAAGACCGAACAGGTCTGCCTCTCTGGGTGTCGATACAAGGTAAAGACCAAAAGTTTCCAGCCTGATGGTATTCTAAAAATGTTAGGCATACAGGTAAAATATTAGCATTCCTGCCTTAATCTGGCACCCCATCGAGTAACACATGTTGAGTTATATTTTAAAATGATGAAAATTGAATGAATTTAATCAAATTTCTTTCCAGGAAATAAATAGTATGTATTGTGATTCCTTCCCTTCATTTTCTACAATAAAAGAATGAGTAAAATAGTTTTGCAAGGGAAGAGAATAAATTGAAGATGGACTACTTAGCAATTGGTCAATCCAAGATGATTCCAGGAACAATTGGCTTTGTGAAATAAGTTTTAAATGGTAGGGCAAAGCAAGAAGGCAAAACAAAATGCATCAAAGTGTGGTGTAGCTAAATCAACAGTACAAACTTATCATCATTCTACACATGACCATCTTCGTGGTCAGTGCAAGATGGGTGCGCGTCAAATGTTATAAAAAAAATTTGAGCTGTGTGATGGAAAGGAAAAAGATTTTGTCCATTATTACAGATTACGAAAGGTAAAACTATGGTCCTTCACCCTGATTCTCTTTCACAAAGATAAAGATTAATGTCATCCTATCTTGGTGAAGGACTCCCTATAAATACAAAGGTCATGGTGATAGTTTTCTGGGATTGTGACGGGATAAAATAAAGAAATGGAATGGTAACCGGGGAATATTACAACAACTTAATACATCAATTAAGAGAAGCTGTAACGGAAAAATGCCGCGTGTGCAAGTTTTACAACAGAGCACCTATTGTAGAGGCCACTGAAGTTGTCACCCCCACCTTACAGATCAGACTTGGCTCCTAGCGATTATTATTTATTTTGAAAATTGAAATTGGATTTGTGTGGAATTATTTTTAACAATGATAAAGGCAGCAGTTTTTGATATTTTCAGGATAAATCTTTGGACTATTTTTATTAAACACATTGAGAAATGTATTCAAGCTAAAGGAGATTATAATTAAATATGATTTATTTCATTATTATTTTATCACCTGCCTTCAAACTGAAAACTTTTGGTCCTCACGTCGTACTTCTATACTGGCAGTTGGCAACATCCACAAATTAAAAAATTACAAAACAATTATGACACAGCTGATGGAAAATGTTAATTTGTATCTGACAGAGAACCTTAAAAATAAAAATACAAGCTGTTTTTGTACCTTTTTACAGCCATCATTAGGTTGTTACGTTAACAAATAAAACTAGTATCTAAAGTTAATAGTCTAAATTAAAGTTATCACATAAATATTACACATATAAATACCATCTGTAGCCCATAATGCGCTTTAGTGTAAGAGATTTGCAAGTTTCTGATTCTGGGGAACCACCGTGTCGAGGGAAAACAAGGTGAGCATCGAATAGGAAGGGAACGACCCACAGAAAGATTGGCGCTCCACACGGAGTCAACTTGGCACTGAATGAGGCATCCTTTCACAACAAATGCACACAAATATCTTAACAGATGTCGCTCTGACATTTTGAAATAACAATCTACAATAACATGACTACGAGATAATAACATCAATTTCAAACACGAGTCACGAGTAATGAAAGCTTACAAATAATCCTTCCTGTCAGATTTCCTCATTCCTGACATTCCCTGTTTAGGAAGCAATATCCAGATGTAGCATTCACCTTATCATCCATAATTAAGTGTGAATAAATGAATTCTATGTTAAAATATAATTTTTGTTTGGAAGTATTGTGACAATTACACAATTTTTTTTTTGTAAAATTTCACTAACTATATTAGAATTTCACTAAGATATCAAAAAGTAATACATGAGAAGTGAGATTCTTCACAATAATTTAAGACTGTCATAAAATAGTGTTACAAAAGCATCACAAATTATAAGAATTCAACGGCAACTAAGAACAGCCGCAATGAAAGATAATTATCGTTCTGTCCACCATTTTGCGATAGGTATTCGTAACAAATAATACCGCAGACCTACGATGCAGGCTCGCGCATATAAATATTTTACTGATTCTTAAAACAGAATCGGTTAGTGTATACATAATGCGAGAGAAGTATACCAATACAAATCAAATAAAATAACCTTAACTAAAGCTCTTTGGTTGTATAATAATTAGAAATGCAATTTATACATTCACGTGTTTCCTCAAAAACAATGAATAAATACTGATTCCGATATAAAATTAGATGTGTTTGCGACGCTCAATCTGAGCAGTCGACTGTCAGGCGCGGCAACCTTCCATCGGATTTATTTATACACGCTGTCACGTAATCAGTAGTACGAGCCGAAAAGTAAATCAATCCAAATCGGAATTTGAACAAACAGATTCACCTAAGCTCTCAGGTTTCCACGGCTATTCAAAATGTTCAGTGATGAGTTTACAGAATTATTTTGCTACATATCTTCTATTAATTGCCGTTTCTCGATATCCAGCCCTGCTACGACTATTCAAAATGTTCAATGATGAGTTTACAGAGTAATTTTGCTACATATCTCCTATTGGTTGTGGTTTCTCGATATTCAGCCCTGCTACGGCTATTCAAAATGTTCAGTGATGAGTTTACAGAGTAATTTTGCTACATATCTCCTATTGGTTGTCGTTTCTCGGTATCCAGCCCTGCGACTGACTAGTTAGCACACATTCAACCTGTAATCATTAACCCACCGTGTTTTCGGTAAGCCATTGACTGATAACGAATACTTTGTTTTTCAACATGCTCAATTTTTAGGGGTACACTTCCTCCACACACACATTGATTTCGACACGGACTGCAGCTAGTGCTGCATCAGGATATGGATACTACTATTGCCTGAAGTCGAAACCTGCAATGGGATACCAAATGTTAGCCAACAAAATAATCTAGTAAACTCTATTCTTATTTATAGCACTCGCCCAGTTTCATGATGATAAACAGAATAGCAATAGAATCAGGTTCCATCAAGGGTGGAAAAAAATAGTTCAAACTGTAAGCGAGATGAAAATAATGTTTTTACCCAAAGTCGTAAATAAAAAGCTATATCAAAAACAGCACTTTTTTTCTTTGATAACAAACTAATAATTAATATTCACACTTTGATATATTTGTTTCATTGAATTTTTTATTTATTTCAAAGTTCCCACATCATTATTTCAAAAACTAGAAATGTAGTATTGACGAGGATATGCAGCCTATCGTGTATGACTATACAGGGGTTATGAAATGATATGATGTACGTCTCCACCATTGCTGCTTTGATCTACGCTATGCTTTATATTTTTAAAATAAATTTAATATTTTGGATCCCAAATACTATGAATTACGTGATACCGTGTATACCATTTGAATATTCCTTAATGATAATAATGTATAGGGCTCTACTTTAAAAAAAAACTCATTTTTCCACCGCCTTCCAGCATTGTATAACATTATTACACAGTCAAAACTGTAATACAAAGACCCGCCCAGCGTGCGATTTTGGGTTTCAAGCACAACTTAAAAATGAGACTCAAGATTTACAAAAATGACTAAAGTTGTCCAAAATTTAAAATACTATAATATATATATGTATATATATATTATGCTTTACTTGTTATTTCAGTCTACATACATTGTTAGTTCAGTCAGTGGTAGAATCGGATGAATACGGACTTGTCAAGGCGAGAAGATCGACAGTTAGGATGCCAACTGTTGCAAATATTGTGACATTGCGGTATAAATATTGTAACATTATGTTATAAATATTGAGACACGGCAGCCGTTAGATATTGAGACATGGTAGCCAGTGATAAGAAAATAGAGAACACGAGGATCTTCATCATCCAATCGAATGTGTACAAATATTTCTGATTTGATCAATTAAATAATCTCGTCAGAAACATTGAAATTCAGTTTGCCTGCCACCGAGTTCATGTTGAGACTGCATTGTTTTGTCCATTAATGTTACAATTATTAAGAAATAAAAAATCTTTCTCAATCCCATTTCTTGGCGTAATATTATGCATTATTTATGATGTAGTATTTATAGACATAAAATATAAATTATTCAAAACAAATGCAAAAATATTATTAAAGTTACACAAACAATGCGTGTAACAAAATGAAAACAAGATGTGTACTTATTACAGAAAGACTCCAAAATAAAAGGGAACACAAATAGTCATCCCTCATTAGTGTGACCGTTGCGATGCCAACAACCAACCGTGCATTCGTCAGTCATTGCTACAACTTTTGTGTGTGCACTCACTCAAATACCATACATGGTTCAAAAAACATTTTGTTTCTGCATAAATCAATGCTACAATTTTCACTCTCCGATTCTGTACAAAAGAGTGTGTAGTTTACCAGTTGGGATTCACAGCAAAGGTCAGAGGTTTGAGCCGATTAGCGATTAACCCAAAGTAGTCTTGACATGGTTACAAATAATAAAATTATTTATGCAGTCAAGTCTATGTCTAAAAATAAATAAAAAAAAACACTACATTTTCAGAGGCGGACACAAAACTATACAATTCCACCACTGCTATTCCACTGTATTATGAATTTTCATTAAATATATTTTTAAAAAAAGCTACATTTACAAAATATGTAGATTATAAGATGCATCACACATGTTTGGAAACTCAATATAAATAATTAAAACAAATATTATGCCCTGGAACACAATTGACCAACTACAGTAAAACCTTGTTAAACATTTTTTAAAGACCTAAAGTCTTCAATTTCATTGCGTTCTAAAGTAGAGATTTTTTTACTTTAGAGGCTCGTCTTCATGCGACATGTGAATATCCATTGCATAATGTTCAGTCGGATTTGTTTTTCCCACTACTACAGCCAAACATTTTGTCATTATTAACATAACTTTGTCCTAAAACGTTGTCCCGCAAAATGCCCTTTTAATAATAAAGTAAAAGCTGCTTTGACTAAGCATTATAATAATTATAATATAAATTATGGTTTTGCTGTTAATTCTTTAATTTTTTGAAAATCAAAAAGATATATAGAATAAATATGAATAATTATAAAAATCGGTGGAACGCAAAAATGCTGTGGAGTGAAAATGACCAGCTGAATAAATGTAAACCGAAAATAAAATTTACTTAATAAAATATCAAAAAATTGTTTAAATAGTTCGTCGATACACATTATCAGATTTTACTAATACTTGTACAGTAAAACCTCGTTATTGCGAAATCCAAGGGACCAAAAAATAAACTTTCGTAAAACGAATTCCCAGATACAGTGAAATTTTTTTTTTCTTTTCCTAATATATGAATATTCCGCGCGCACCGTAGAAATAAATGTAGAGCGGCTTTAAAAAAGTTTGTAAGTTCCGCAAACAAGACACCCATTGTCAGTTTAATATGGGATATAACATAATAAGGCATTCTGCAAACAAAGGAGGATTTTCTGTATAAAGAAAATTCTGAATAATCTATTTAGTTTTGTTTCAACAGATAAGCAAATTGATAATAATTAAGAAATTAAATTAAAAACATTTTACGAAACAATATAATATTCAGCAATATTTTTGGAAATTTCAAAATGTCATTCAAATATAAAACATAAAATTTTAACTGTGTTTAATTGTAGAGCCACTACAAGCATTAAAAGTTTCGCATCGGTCAATCGATCTTCATATTTTTTTAAATCGTCGAGAGACGAATTCGGAATCATATTTTTTTGTCTAAGTATAGTATATAATCATGACCTGAAGCCATTTTAGGGTTCTACAAAATATTAAAAAATGTACTTTAAAGAATAAATTACGGAATACTAGTACATATAAATGTCGGAAAACAATTGTCAAATAAACACATTAACGAAAATGTCGTACGCAATATTACCGTTCATTGGAATCAATGTAAGCGATCAGTTATAATGTAAAAAGTGAGAAAGTGAAAAATTGTCGATGATAATGAAGAAAAAAAATTAAGATTAAAGATAATAATGCGCAGAATTATAGGCATCTCCAGCATTGCAGGCGATATCATACACAAAGCTGACGCGCGTGTGACCAAAGTGCTGGTCCAGTTGGTCTATATAAGACCCGTTTTTAGAGGCGTGAACACGTGTACGCTTCAGAGCGTGGGAAGGGTGCCATTCTAACCTATTTTGACAATGGGCAATAAATCCAACCTTGGACAAATGGAGATTATGCCAAATGGCTTTATAACGGCCTATTATGATCCCAAGAAGTTTTACGAAGTGCTATTAAGAAGTGTGCCAAAGGAATAAAACAATTGACAAACATGATCGTAAACAGCCAAAATATATTTTGAAATATTTTCATTGTAAAAAATTTTTTTTTTCGTTATATATTTACGTAAATGATTGGTATTTTTTCGTACAGGACAAAAATAATTTTGTTATAAATATTAACGAAATTTCGTTATATAAATTTTCAATACACAACTTATTTTTTTCGTGTTACGTTTTCTAAAATGACAAACATCTCGTAATTTGTGTAATTCCTTGACCATTTGAAAATATGGAACTTATTTTAAAAACTGCCAAAAATTGATATTAAAGATAAAATCAGCAGGAAAATTTCAATCCTGAATACCTCTCTAAGTTCAAACTTGAAAATTCGTGGAAAAATAATAAGCTTCAATGAAATATGAAGATTTAAAAGTTTTTCAATATTTTTCATGGGCTTTTTAGTATTACAATTTCTTGCCCAATTTTGATGCAAAAGGAGAGTACGAACACTAATCAAATTAAAATGTCGATAATTTTGTTGCATCAAGCACTGGTGAAACATTTGAAGAAGCTTGTTTTTAATATTGGATTCGCCACGTCGCTACATACCTTCATTATTCAGGAGGAATTAATTATTTGATAAACATTTCGACATATATAAAGCTGAAATAACAGACAGTCGCCATGGTTTTCAATATGAAAATCACAATGTTGACAGTTAACAGTAACAGCGCACGCAAAAATACGGAAGCGTAAATCGACGTGTTTTTTAAAATTTCTTTCTGTTGCCTTCAAAAAATTGTTCTCAATTATTCGTAATTCTGACTTTTTTTTAAATTTCGGTCCCGTGAGTTACGAATTAACGGAGTTTTACTATAGTTCTATATTATCGAAAATAACTCCAATGCAAAACTTATACACAATACCAACAGTGGCTAAAAAATCGAATTAAGTAATACAATAAATTGACAAAAAATATTATCCTAAACAAAATTAACAGAATATGCGACTCCATTAATGACATTGTCGACAATATTAAACATGATGACAGATTAAAAGAAATAAGGAAGCGGCAAATGAAGAAGATAAAAAAACAAGACGTCACAGGTGAGTTTAATAACAAAGTTTTATAAGCACTGGAAATTTTTGTTGCTAACTTCAATACAGCGAAGAAATGACTGTTGACAAGATCGACAATTATGTTGTTATTATGTTATTAAAAATGGTGTGAAAAGATAGTCCATTATAATCAGGTTATTTATAAATAAGTTATTTGCTTAAATTTGTGTTGTAATCATGATTAAGTGAAAACAATCCAAGCGACTAAGTGAAAATAAGGTTAAATACTATTTATTGTATTTTTCTATTTTATTGATTTGTTTATGCTGTATTTTAACAACTTGTTTGTTATTTTATGTGTGGATATAGGTATATATAATTACTTCGAGTAGTAATTAAAAAAGTTATGTAAAAAAAAAAAAAATTTTGAAATTTTTATTTTCATTACCGTAAGTCGTTAGTCAAACTTTTTCTTGATTTTCGGTCCCTTCAACAAACGGTTTTCAGTCCCTTTGAATAAACGCGATTTTACTGTACATAATTAATTATGTATAAATAAATATTGAAAATCATGGTATTTTAAGTACATAAGCAAATATGTACTTCAAATAACAAAATACTTTTTAAAAATTCCTGTCATTTTTTGACACAGTAAGATTACATGTTATAAAGTTAAGTAAGGGACTTATAAACTAATTTTGGACATGCGGCTTATTTTTAACTCCTTAATAACCAGGTTGTACTGCATTTGGACCCAATATGTTTCCAGAATCATGGAATCGTGGAGAATTTATTGTATCCATCGATCAGATTATTTCATGATCATTGCGCTATTGACATAAACAAATAATTTAGCAGATAGTGGATTCATCAGTTCAGTCCGGTGAGCGCCGAAACCGTGTATTGAAGATATTGCTGGATTTTAACAGCACCATCTATTCTACTACATTATCCATGTTTGCGTTCAATAAATAATATATTACTATTTCAGTGTCCGTATAATTCGCTGCAAATTTGTGTTACACACATTATTATAAAACACAAACTGTCCAACTGCTGGAAAATACGTACTTCAGTTTATCTGACAGAAGCTGAAATTTTTAGTCAAGTTTGTACATTTGATGTACTCACAATGAGTTTGAAGACGAGCACAAATTCACGTACCGGCGTATTCCACTCGCATGATAGAAATTACAAAATAAATTCAAACTGGAACAAAAGCAAAGTTTGAGGTGCCCGACACGTCCAATACAATTTTTCATTCACAATTCTAAAATACACACAAAATGAGGTGCTTTTGTAACACTGTCGGAGGGATGTGTGTGTCGATTGACTATACGTCGCTGGAGGGTCCGCAGGGGACCATGCCTCCCTTTGGAGTGTAGGCCGTGGCGTTAGGGTCCAGGCTGCTAGGGCTCACGGCGGGGGCCGGAGGCTGACGGGGGCCTTGGTGCAGCGCCTGGTGGAGCGGCTGGTGCAGGGTTTGATGAAGGGTCTGGTGGGAGGCCTGGTGAGACACCTGGTGCAGAGCCTGGTGCGACGTCTGAAGAGGGGAAGGAAGGTGGTGGTGATGACTCAGCAGAGGCGGGAAGCTGCAATCGGCGGCGCGCAGCTTGGACACGCCGCCGGGACTGGAGGTAAAGGGCTCGGAGGGCATGATAGCCAGCATCTGCGCTATCTTACCCTTCAGTTCGTCAATCTCCTTCTCCTGGGCACGGATCACACCTAAGGGGTGGCAGTTTTATAATTTAAATAAATAGATATTACGGTTAATTACTGCAACTACTACAACAGTTAAAACAATAAGTTCATACAATAAATTTATAATACATATATGTCATTTCTGTGAACATAATTTATAATGAAAAAAGAGACAAGATGCGCGCGCGCCCTAAATAGAAAATATTGTGTTTCCGCCTTGTCGTGAATAGTCCATGATGATCGTCTTTATGGCTTTATGTTTTGCAAGTTTTAACATTTATTTTAGAACTTAAGGGCGCGCTTTCAAAAATAATTCATATTTGTGTTTTATTTAATAAAAATTTGGGTTTTTATTATTAATATCAGAAGTAATACACTAGATTTGACTTTTTTAAAAGTATTACTTAGATAGGACCTTTATACTCATTCTGAACTAATAAACTGAATGTTATTTGCCATAATTAAGACAATACAAGCATTATAAGAAAGATCGCGAAAAATGAAAGCGCACTATTGTGTGCAATAGTTCGGTTGATTTTATATCCGGTTTTTTGTTTATGGAATGTTGCGATTTGAACAGTTGTATTTAAATACACAACCTATTTTATAATTTTATATTTTTTCGTTTTCTAAAATGGCACGAACATCTCATAATTCGTGTAAATCCTTGGCCATTTAAAAAATGGAACTAATTTTAAAAACTGACAAAAATTGATGTCAAAGATAAAATTCTCAGGAAAATTTTAACCCGAATACATTTCCGAGCTCAAACTTGAAAAATCGCAGAAAAATAATAAGCTTCAACGAAGTATGAAGATTCAAAAGTTTTTCATTATTTTTCACAGGCTTTTTAATATTCCAATTTCTTGCCTAATTTTGATGGAAAAGGCAAGTTCGACCACTAATCAAATTAAAATGTCCGTAATTTTGTCGCGTCAAGCACTGGTGAATCGTTTGAAGAAGCCCGTTTTTAATATATTTGATAAACATTCCGACACATAAAAACCTGAAATAATAGACAGTCTCCATGTTGACAGCGGCGGTGTGCGCAAAAATATGGACACGTAAACTGATAACTCATTTTTAAAAATCTCTTTCCAATGTTGCCTTCAAAAATATTGTTCTCATTATTCATAATACTTTTTTTTTTTTTAAATTTCGGTCCCGTGAGTTACGAATTAACAAAGTTTTACTGTATATGAATTAGGTACATCAATAAATTATTTAATTTTTGATGGATTAATTCAAAGGACAACATATTTTTATTTCATTCTATATAAAAATACTCCAGATACGAGTTGTTTTTGACACTTGTATCGAATGCGAGAAAATCATCATTTTTATTGTCATCTCTATTAATTCAAACCTTTCTCTCTCGCATGATTTACATAACAAATAATGTCATTAATTATTTATCTGATACTTATAATAAGAATTTAAATATTAGCTTAATTTTGAAAGCATTTTCTAATTAGCGTAGAATTTCTCAAATTTCAAACTGGAAAAATGAAAGCTCGCCCTTAATGTTTCAATTAAATCACTTTCATAATTTAACTGTTTATAATGGTATTATGAATTGGTGAAAATACAAAAAATTGAATGCTCTATGAAATACCGGGGTTAATCAACTACATGGTAGGCACATGTTAAATACAGTAAAACCGCGATATAACGAAATCCAAGGGATCAAAAAATAAAAATTCGTAATAACGAATTCCCACATATAACGAAATAAAAAAAAAAATAAAAAAATAAAAAAAAAAAATATCCTACTACATATATGTTACGCGCCGTCGCAAAAAAATGTTGCGCGGCTTCAAAAAAGATCGCAAATTCTGCAAACAAAGGAGGAGGAAGGCCATAGGGAACTGAATACATACATATTTTTAGTTGTTTGGTTAAATATTTTAATTGTGTTTAAATGTAGAGCCGCTTCAAACATAGTTTTGGGCATGAAACATAAAAAATAATTCAAAAATAAAAATTTTACAGTTGAATCGTGGCATTTTTATAAAATGAGTCGTATATAAATTACGAAGGTACTTACCGGTAACGGCTGCAACCACTTCAAAATATAATCGATAAAATTGTTCACTTAAAAATGATCTTTAACATTGTTCACTTAAAATAATCGTTTATTTTCCCTTGTTTAGTTTTAACATTTCTTTCACTGTCTCGTATAATTATTTTAGCCAATGCATCGCAGTGGGAAAATGCATCCACCGGTAATTCTGGTCTTCCCGATACGTATCGTTGGAGAACATCTAAGGCATGAAAAACTTCGGAAGTTGACGGTAACGAAGCAAATGAGATTTCATTGCTTTCCTCATTCAATGTGTCATTTTTGTCCTCATCACTCGTCTCAGATACCGTAATGCGAGGCGCGGGAACATACAAAGCAGACGTTATCACTTCATGGTCGTAAGAAATAAAATCATCGTAACTTGTAGATCTCAACAAAATTCTTTCACCCGTTGTTAAACTCGCTTGAGGGGCGTCAATTTCATCTACGGGCAGCGAAGAAAACCCGCACTTTTTAAAACAATTCGCGATTGTTGTAGATGTTACCGATTGCCATGCTATACTCATAGCTCGACATGCATCCAATACCGTCCATTTTCTTAAGTTTTCTACAGAACAGCCATTGTTTACCTGTATAATACAGGAATGCAATAAACTTTTTCTGTAATGGCTTTTGAAGTTCTGTATTATTCCCTGATCTAGCGGTTGGAGAGCACTCGTAGTATTAGGAGGTAGGAACAGAAATTCTATATTTGGCGCAACAATTTCCGGTGCGTAATGTGCTGAACAATTATCCAAAATCATCAATATTTTACGATCTTGTGCTGCCATTTTTCTCTGCATCGTAATAGCAAAGCTCTTAAATATTTCCCGCGTCATCCACGCTTTTTTATTATGGCAATAAGTAACAGCGGGAAAACTGCTAAAAGTAAGGCCTCTAAAGCATCGTGGTTTTTTATATTTTCCGATGACTGTGATCTTTACTTTATCGGATCCGTCCATATTTGTACATAACGCGGCCGTCAGGCGTTCCTTACTACGTTTTCCTCCATGACATCTCTCTCCTTTAAGAGCTAGTGTCCGATCTGGCATCATGTTATAAAACACACCAGTTTCATCTATGTTATAAACATTTTTTGCGTCGTATTTCTCCCAAATATGCCGATTGTTTGTTATCCAGCTCGAAACTTCTTCTTCATCAACTTTTTGGGAATCGCCACAAACCGCGAGGCAAACAATGTTGTGTCGCTTTTTAAAGCGATCTAACCACCCATTAGATGCCTTAAAATCAATTCCCATCTGATGAGCCAACGACTTTGCTTTCTCAATAAGCATTAAACCAGAAGTAGATATATTCGCTGATCGGATTTGGGAGAAATACTCGAACAGTTTTTCTTCCAATTCTTCATATTTGGCAGGCCGTACACGCTGTTGGGAACCGCTCGCCTTACATCTATCAAACGCATCTTCAATCTTCTTCCGATTTTTTAAAATTGTGGAGAGACGAAACCGGAATACCATATTTTACGGCTATCTTGCCTTTACTGTCCACTTTGTTGTCGATGTCTTTCAATATCATTATTTTTTGTGCCATGGTTAAAGTTTTGCGGGAATTATCACGTACTGAAGCCATTTTAAGGTTTCACAAAATATTATGAAATGTACTTTAAATAATAAATTACACTACACTAGTATGCATAGCAGTAAACACACGAAAACAATAGTTAATAGAAACACAAAAAATAGTCCATAAAGTATTTTAAAGAATTATTTGTATTATTGACGAGTTCACACGAAAACAATTGTCAAACGAAAATGAATTTATGTAAATATTCAGTTCGGTCATGCAATAATCGCGTTAAAAACGGAACAAACTTAACTCTACAGACCTTACACTGAGACTGATATTCCCAATAAGTACATACTGCAACATTCTGCGTATTCCTGTTAATTTTTGTATTTTCCAGCTGTCTGGGTCTGGGATTGCAATACATATTAGAGGCGTATGCGTACGTAAAACATGTCCAAGTGAACGCCGCAAGAATTATGTCAAATGGTTTTATGGGACTATGAACCTACTATGAACCCAAGAAAAAGTTTGAATTGCCAAAATTTGACGCCAAAAAGGCCATTAAACCGTTCGCATACGGCAGATGCAGCGGCGCGGCTTTGTAAGTGCGAAATAATATTTTCATCTTTTATCATTTTTTTATTTCGTTATAAATTTACGTAAATGTATTGGCATTTTTTCGTACGGGACAAAAATGATTTCGTTATAAATATTAACGGGATTTCGTTATATATATGCATTTTTGTATGAAAAATTGGTTTTAGGGACTAAATTTCGATTTTTTTTTCGATATACGTCATTTTTCGCTATATCGGGGTTCGTTATATCGCGGTTTTACTGTATTGAATGATAAACTTTGTGTTATTTTATCTTCTTCTGGAGGCTATACAGATGAAACGACCCCAGGAGTGTATATAGTAACTTTAGTTACTGATAAGATAATCATGTTGCACCACAAAGTGACTAGGAGTAAAATGTCAATTAATATTATTTTGACAATTCTATATTGGGATTACACAAAAAAATTATCTTCTCAAATGTAAGGAGTTGCCTGGCCAGTGGGCATCGGATAACTATACCTTCTCTGAGCCCCAGTTGCCGTTTGGCCTCTCCTACAGCGGAAAAGAGATCCAGCTTGATGCGTGTCTCAGCTGACAGGGAGCGCTCCAGGTGCTGCGCACGCTCCCGCAGGGCTGACAGGGCAGCGTGCCATGCCTCGGGCCCATTCTCTCGCGACTTGGTCTCCAGGTTGCTGACCTGTGTGGAAGATAATTGGTCAGGTTAATAAATTAGGAATGTGTTGTGCTTTAAACTGAGTGCCAAATTAATAGTGATTTCAAATTTTATTCTTTCGCCACCAAAAATAATATTGCAGCACCAAAAGTTGTGCAGCAATATTTGTCATAGATTCCCTAAAAATAGACATTAGTCGTATGACTATTAGCTTGCCCACTAAATAAAAGGATTTTGTCTGTTATTTGCAATTGATATTTGCAAAATTGAGGGTTTTACTGTATGATGATCAGGGGCGTCCACTGCATACAAGCAAGAAAGTTGTACATTACTAAAAATTCTGGGAAATAAAAAAAAATTAAATAATCTTTATCTTATGAAAAGACCATATAACATTCTAGCCATTATTATCCGGTTTAATATAACCTTATCTATGGTGTAACCCACAACTTTTATCTAGCCATGGATTATTTAGAAAAATTGTGAATCATTTGTAACAACTTCATGTGCATTTTTGTCAGCAAATTTCTAGCATGTAGGTGTTGAATGAACTTAACTTGTTTTTTTTTCAATTCTTACTGAATCTTGAATGTCGGCATCTTTACGTCCGAGAATTTTCTGCATTTTTCAAACAATTTGTGCTTAAATCTGATGTCTTAAGGAAATAATCCTTATTGAAAACTGCATACAACAACACTTCTATATATAAATTCTTGGTTGAGAGACTAAAAAAACCTATAGGATAAATGAAAATGCACACGATTGGTTTAAATCATATTTTTATAATAGATCACAATCGGTGCGATTTAAAAATTCAACCTCCCCATCATCTACTTCTAACATCAGGGTACCTCAGGGATCAGTTCTTGGACCACTATTGTATACTTTATATATGAAAGATATAGAATATATAATATCATCAGGTTATGGCCTCACTGTTATACAGATACGCATTTTTTTTTCTGTATGTCAAATGAAACAGAAGTATTAATATGAAAAATTGCAAGATGCGTCGAGAAAATAGGCGAGTGGATGGCACAAAACAGACTTACATTGAAACCATCCAAAACAGAGCTACTATGGACAGCAACACCTAGAAGGCCACACTTAAGGGCAAGCTTTCATTTTTCTAGTTTAAAAATCGAGAAATTCTACCCGAATTATATATGCTTTCAAGATGAGGTTAATAGTTAAATTCTTATAGGTATCAGAGAAATAATTAATGACATTATTTGTTATGTAAATCATGCGAGAGAGGAAGGTTTGAATAGAAAGAGACGATAATAAAAATGTTGATTTTCTTGCATTCAATACAAATGCCAAAAACAACCAGTGTCTAGAGCCATATCTAAGTTTATATATATATATATATCATATTAATATATGGAATGAAATAAAACTATATATTGCCATTTGAATTATTCAATAGAAAATTAAATAAGTAGGTACCTAATTCATATACAGTGAAACCCTCTTAATAAGTTCCCTTTAATATGTTTTTCCGCCTAATAGGATTACATTCTTACAATTTACGTATTTTTTTTGTTTTCCAAATAATAAGTTTTCCGTACAATTTTTCCATACAAAAAAACCCATGTAATACGTTTTTTGCAGAAGTAATTTTGTTTGACATTTCTTAAAATGAAAGTGGTATTCTTTCAATGGGTGCAATAAAATTAACTCCCTTTAAATGGGTTTTTCCATGTACAGTAAAACCGCGATATAACGAAACCCGATATAGCGAAAAATGACGTATATCGAAAAAAAAAACGAAATTTAGTCCCTAAAACCAATTTTTCATACGAAAATGCATTTATATAACGAAATCCCGTTAATATTTATAACAAAATCATTTTTGTCCCGTACAAAAAATTCCAATACATTTACGTAAATTTATAACGAAATAAAAAAAATTTAAAATATGAAAATATTATTTCGCACTTACAAAGCCGCGCCGCTGCATCTGCCGTATGCGAACGGAAACGCCGCGCACGGCCTTTTCGGCGGTGCGCGGCGGTCTGCCGACAAGGTAGTAAAACAATTCAAACTTTTTCTTGGGTTCATAGTATCATATTTTGAAGTGGTTGCCGCCGTTACCGGTAAGTACCTTCGTCATTTATATACGACTCATTTTATAAAAATGCCGCGATTCAACTGTCAAATTTTTATTTTTGAATTATTTTTTATGTTTCATGCCCAAAACTATGTTTGAAGCGGTTCTACATTTAAACACAATTAAAATATTGTTTTGTGTTTGCAATATTCTGGAATTTACAAAAATATCTTCCAATTGGTGTTGAATAGGTTCTGTTCTTAATTTAATTCCTTTGATTATCCATTTGCTTATCTGTTTTAATAACAAAACTACTAAAAATATGTAGGTATTCAGTTCCCTATGGCCTTCTTCCTCCTTTATTTGCAAAATTTGCGATCTTTTTTGAAGCCGCGCAACATTTTTTTGTGACGGCGCGTAATATATAGGATTTTTTTTATTTATTTCGTTATATGTGGGAATTCGTTATTACGAATTTTTATTTTTTGGTCCCTTGGATTTCGTTATATCGCGGTTTTACTGTATCATAAAAGTTTATCCATTTACTAAAATGGTAATATTTGAATAGGTCAATAAAACATAGTGCCCAAGCAAAATAAATCCCAAAAATCAACAAAACAGAACCCCAGCTGTCATAAACAATACATTCAGCATGTACAATACCAGAGTAGCATTGGTAATTTTGTTTTATTTCCACTAATATCCTACTTTTAAATATTCTTAATTGCTTAGAAGACAGAAAAACCTTTAAAATAAATTCTTAGAATACACAATTTACTTAACTCTTACAATGACCTGCATTGAATTAGGCCTCATTTTATGACAAGCTTATCATTTCAGATACCATATAGATAAAATAACAAAATATGTAATGCATTGAAATTTTCATCATTTTGCTCGTATTACCCTAATTATACTCCTCTGCCTGAACCTTCAATTTATTTTGGGAATTCCAAGTACCGAATTGCATTGTCAAATTTTGAATTTATAATCGTCTGAATAATCTTATTATGTATACTGAGTGTAACATCATATTTTAGGGGTAGATATATATGTATTAAAAATACGAGTAGAAAATTTTCAAACTTCATGTACCTAACTTCAATTATGTCAGAGATATAAATGTTCAAAAAAATCAAAGAAATTTTATTTTGATGGTCCCTTGGAAAACGTATTAATTTTGTTACTTAACATCACGTTGTTTCCCCGAGAGGGGTAGGCAGAGAGGATAGAGCGCCACACTCCTCTGTCCTGACACACAATTCTCGCCTTATCCACATTCATACATCTTCTCATATGAGCTCGATTATTGAGGCTTTTAACAGGACCATCCTTCAGGTTTACCTGGTCGTGGAGTCTTTCGCGGACATCCTCTACTTCTGATGCAATCAATACTAGCGTCATATATCTTTCTTACCATTCTCTCCTCATTTATCCGTTCCATATGACCAAACCACTTAAGTGATCCTTTCTTAATCTTACTCATTATACTAACATCAGCTTTACATTCTTTCCTTATTTCTTCATTCTTTATTCTGTCATAAATAGATTTGCCGCATATATGCCTAAGTGATCTCATTTCCACTGCATTCAGTCTACTTTCGTTCCTCTTCTGCCAGCTCCAGGCCTCATATCCATACATCAGTGTCGGTACCAGGACTCCATTGTGCACCGCTAGTCTTGCCTCGGTTGACAAATTCCCGTTAGATATAATTCCATTCAAAGCGCCGTTTACTTTATTCCCTGCAGTCACCATCCTTTCAATATCATTCTCAGCCTTTCCCTTTCTATCAAACATACTTTCCAAATACACAAACTCATCTACTTGTTCCAAACATTCATTACCTACAAATATTTTACAGTGTTTTACTTTCCTCCTTCTCGAATACCATCACTTTTGACTTGTTGACATTCATAAGGTTGCTTTCCTTGCATACATTGTACATTCTACTCGCTAGACTCTGTAGTTGTTCATTATTCGCCATTAGTATTGCATACAATCAAATCGCCCATTTTTGCTCCTACATTCATACATACCAGTTTTTTTCACACAATTAATTATCCATATACAAATTGAACAGCCATGGAGACATTACACAACCTCGCTTGACACCCTTTGTAATGTCAAACCATGGTGTGAATGTTCCATTGATTCTTACACACATATAGAGATGCGATTACATGTATAAGTTTACTATTAACCCCGTAATCAGAGAGTACATTCCATAACCCTTCTCTTATAACTTTTATCATATGCCTTTTGTAGTTTGTTTATTTATTTTATTTGTAACTATATAATACAATGTAAAAATCTGTTTGGACTGTGCCCGTCTCACTAAAAAAATCACCAAAATTTTTTCCGTCATCACTCGTAGAGAAAAGATCTGATCCATGCTTCCCCTTCCACCCACAAAGGCCCCTCGCATGTCCCATATTTTTTCATTTGTCACCGTTTTTGCTCTTTCTATTAAAATTCTTCCATACAGTTTACCAACTGAGCTCAGTAGACTTATAGCTCTATAGTTATCACATTCCATTTTCGACCCCTTGCTGACAGCCCTTCTCCAAATATTGATTGAAGAGCGTATGAAGCCACATGGGCCACCAGCCTTGATATACTTAGCAACAATGTTATCATACCCCACAGCTTTACCATTCTTCATATGTTTTGCTATTTCTTCCATACTTATTGCATTCATATCGCTTTCACCATTCATACTTACCCCAGAGAGCCTCTCAAGGGATTCCTCATTTGCATTCTCTACACTTATACGTTTCCTAGAAATATTTCACCCATCTAGATTTTATTTCATCCTCATTCATTAACATCTCTCCATTTACAGACTTACTTTCATACTACTGCTTTCAGCACCACATCGGGATTTTTTGACCGCCTTCCAGAATAATTATTTATTATCCTGAAAATTCTCAGTAATTTTCACCCCTTCCTCTCTTTTCAGCTCCTCTTTCCTTTCATTCACACCAGATTTAACTTTTTTCTTACAGGCATTGTGCAGGTTTTTTGCTCTCGTGTATTCATCCCCATTTATTGTCAAAAGATAGCACCACGCATTCTTCTTTTCTTTCACAAGTTCCTTTATGCCATCGTCCCACCATGCATCGTCTTCTTCCATCTTTGGGTAGCTATGCCACAGGTTTCGTTCGCTGATTCGCATTCCTTAATGTGTTCCCATGCATTGTCTATATTCAGATCACTCGCTCCTTGCTCACTCAGTTTTTCACACACTTTCCTTTCAATTTTTTCTCTGACATCATCCCTTTGCAGATTCTTAATTTTGACTCTAGATGCCGCCGATCCTGTTTTTTCATGGACCACCATCCTTGGAATAAAAGTATTCTTGAGACGACGCGGAAATGGTCAGTTTCCATCTTGGTGCCCCGAAACACTTAAATATCAACAATAGTGGATCTCAGTCTAGAGTCAACCGCCACAAAATCAATCCTTTGTGATCAAAAAAGGTGTTTGAAACAAAAAGGTTCCATTCCAAGCATATCTCAAGTAGACTTTTTCCATTCCCATTCATCTTTTTGTCACCGTACACACCAATGGCTGACTCGAAACCATCCCTCTGAGTCCCCATCCATCCATTCAAATCGCCTGCAAAAATTATTCTTTCATTATTCCGTTTTACATTCATTACATCCCTTACATTTGTCCAAAATTCATCTTTCACTTCATAATTTTCTAAGTTTACGGGAGTATAACCTACGACTAAAAATACTCTTGTAATTCCAATTTTAAAATGGATGTACATGAGCCTAGCACTGACAAGCTCATATTCTATCATTCTTTTCGAGACGCGAGACTTTTCAACGCTGCAACATCCTGACACGCCCAGTTCTCCTCTGGGACTCCGGACCATAGCACATTTTGTTAATTTGTCTCAACTCAGATTTGTCCCCGTAATCTTAGCTTCAAGATTATAAGAAAGTATATTGCATATATGCAAGAATTTTCCAAATTAAGGCAATTTTGTGACAAGCGGAAAATGAATTTAATGGTCACGGTCTTTCTTATAATGCTTGTATTTTCTTAATTATGGCAAATAATATTCAGTTTATAAGTTTTAAATTAGTGTAAAGGTCCTACTTAATAGTTTAAAAAAAGTCAAAACTAGTGTATAAAAACCCACATTTTCGTAAAAAAAAAAACACGAAAATATGAATTATTATTGAAAGGTAAACCTTAATGAAACATTTTAAATCTGTTGTCCGAAGAAGAAATCGTAGAAATATTTTAAGCAAAATCGAAAGCAGAGTATGATACTGAGCAATATAAGAATTTGCCTTTTTAAAAGTTTTTTTACTAATTTCGTGATGCTTTCGCTAATTCCGAATCCATAAATTTGATTGATTTAATCGGTTCCGCACAATAATGACAATAATGACAACAATATTGAATTTCGAGTTAATGGGGTTTTGATTCGATTTTTATTTTTTTGATAAATAACTGGTGTTTTTGAATTAACAAAGTTATTTTAGTGTGAAATTGTTAATTTGGGTAGTGAAATATTAAAAAAAAAAAAAAACCTTCAAATTGCGCAGAATTTCAAATTAATGAGATCCTACTATATACAAAATTATGCTTTAGTCATTGTTAGATCAAATTCCATTAAAATGCCTGAAATATTTTATTGTTTGACTAGAACGCTTGGTTTAAAAATGCAAAAACCTTCAAACAGGTCAAAGAAACCATACTTGCTGCTCAGCTTCTTGTAGATCCCTCTCCACTCGCTGCAGACGGTCCCGAGTCTGCGTAAGCTGCCCACGCAAGCCGGCTGCTTCCTGTTCCAGGACAGCACGGCGCTGACGACAGCCTTCTGTGCGACGCCGCTCCTCGGCCACGCGGCGCTCGGCGCCTGCAGCTGCCGCACGCTCGGCAGCTCGCGCTGCGCCCAGCCGCAGGGACAACTGCTCTAGCTGTCCGCGCAGTTGGGCGGCCTCTGCTCGCGCCGACCTCAACTGTTCTCTCTGCAAGCTACTCTCCTCTGCACGCACAGTATCATATTATACAAATATATTTTATATATACATTCCATAAAACTAAACTCCAGCTGAGACTGACGTGAGATTGATTGAAAAATATTTATTTTGTAAATTGAGTCAAAACACTGTTTTATTCCACTACACTTTTCATTGTGTTAAACGATATAACGTTTTCGGGAACATCTTCCCATTATCAATATTATAATTCAACTAAAATTAAAAACACTTTCAGACAGTAATATATGGTGGGTTTGGAGTTAACGGAGGTGGGGGTGGGGGTAGGGTAACTATGAAAAGTGTAGTGGAATAAAACAGTGTTTTGACTCAATTTACAAAATAATCATGGAAACCACAAAGTTTCACCAAAAACCTTTGAACAGTTTAAAAATATTTGTTTTAAAATAATACAATTAAAAATATTAATAAATTAATACAGATGAGATTAAAAATAAGCCATTATACGGAATATATAGAAAAGATAGAAAAAGGATGTAAAGGCATATTAATACAGTACTTTTTTTTAAGAGCCCACGTGGTCCCCGGAAGGACCCACCCTTTCCCGGAACCGTTGTAGGAGTTTGAAACTCCCTTTATCGGTTTCACGCGACAATGCTATACTATCGCGATTTTAAACTATCACTAGCCTGCCTGCACGGTAGCAAACTTACCCTGCAGAGACGCAGTAGTCTGTTGTCAATCTCCAGATTAAAAAATAAAAAATTTGCTAAAGCTTTTTGATAAAACCATAAAAAGTGTTTTGATAGGAAAATAAGAAGAAGAGTGAAATATAAAAATCTATATGCGTTACACGTTTATTTATCACCAGAACTTATAAATTTAAATATTGAACTAAAACTGACTGAGAAAAGCTACAAAACAAATGTGATGGGAGACGAACCATTTTCCTGTAATGAAGTTATTTGTAAATTCAAAGATGCATTTTAAAATTAATATAGTGTCATTCTGGACACATTTGTAATTCCCGTGTTGAAGCTGAATACTATTTAAACAAACTCATAGTCCGCCCGCTACACCATGTAGTAAAACCTAATACAATCTAACCTAACATAGCCTAACCTAGTCTCCAGGTTTTAAAAAACAAACATTTTGTTAATACTCATTGATAAAACCATATAAAGTGATTTGACAGGACAAGAATAAAAGTGAAAAATAATAATCCATATGCGTTACACGTTTATCTATCACCAGAACTTTTAAATTTAAATATTGAACTTTTAATGACTGAGCAAAGCTACAAAAATAAATGTGGTGGGAGACAAACCATTTTCCTGTAAAGAGGGAAGTTATTTCTAAATTCAAAGACACATTTAAAAATAAATATATTGTGTCATTTTGGACACATTTGTAATTCCCGCATTGAAGCTAAATACTATTTAAACAAACTCACAGCCTGCTCGCTACACTATTTAGTAGAACCTAACCTAATTTTATGTAACCTAATCCAAGTCTCCAAGTTTTAAAAAACAAATATTTTGTTAATACTCCATGTCAAAACGATAAGTGATGTGACAGGAAAAGAAGAATAGAGAAAGATAAAAATCTATATGCGTTACATATGTATCTATCACTAAAACTTTTATGACATAACTATTAATGAGAAACACCATTTTATATAGTGGCACAGCGACTAAATCAACAAAACACCGTACCTACCTAGTTACCATTTAAAAGTCGATAAAAAGGCACGAAGTCGGCCATCTCTTGAAATTTACTAATAAACAATCCGTCATTTTAAGTTTTACACTAAAAGTCTTGTATCTGCCATTTTATCAAATATGTCATGTCTTTTCGACATCATACTGCCATCTATGGTTTTCGTCTCGTACTTCAGAAGTAAACAACAAAAATGGCCGATCTAGAGGTGGTCATTTTTGTTTTAAATCGATCTCTTTAATCTATAAGTGGCTATTAAAAAATGTATTAACATAGATATGCATTTCATCATCTTACTGCCATCTATTGTTGTAATTTAAAAGTAAACAACAATGGTCGCCTGGTGGCCATATTGTTCTGATCATGTGAACAGACTTCACGGGAATACCGCCATATGTTTTAGTCGGCCATTTTGTTTTGTTGCGTGACCAATTAGACGAATGACAGCCATTAGTTACTGATTAAAAGAATCACAGGGCTACGTTCATTTCCGAACTATATACTAATATGTAAACTAAAATACATCGCAAATGAAAACACATTATGAAAATTTAATTTTTTATTCTATTAGTTTTTCAAAATCTATAAACGCCATTCTGTTCTATATATAGTAAAAAAACATATTTCAGAAGTAAAAGCATCTAAAACTTTTTATTTTCTACCACATTATCGAAATAATACTAAATTCAAAGACGCATTTAAAAATATATATGTTGTGTCATTCTGGACACATTTGTAATTCCCGTGTTAAAGCTGAATACTATTTAAACAAACTCACAGCATGAATCCATCTATATGTATCAAATGTCTGTGTTTACGTTTTAGGTTCAGAATACATTCTAACACTGTTATAAAACAAATTTATTCTGTAATATCTTTTCAAAAAATCGACATTGAATATTGCAAAATTTCTTCTCATAGAGAAATATCAGTTATGGAATAAATAGACTGCGAAATAATGACAGCTTGAAACATATGTTTATGACATATATCAACATGCAATATGGCCGACTTTTATTAGACATTGATTTAGAAAACAAGATGACGTCCGTAACCGATTCTGTGGTATCACCATAAAAAAAATGTCTAGACCATCTGTTAAGAATATCAATCCCATGAGTTTTTATTTCGGTGGGAACTCTAGATTATACAGCATAGTAAATATGCACACTTGTCGGTTCAATTTCACACTATAAATGAAAAGTCCGTTCATACTATAATCTAAAAATATTTTTAAGGAGAACACATTCTTATTGTGAAGTTGTAATTATTCAGAACATAAGTCTGTGATGTTTTCAATACTAATTTAATGTATTAATTATAAATATATACATATAAAATCAATTAAAAACAATGTAGATGGCTTTCAAATGATGGAACAACAGATGTATTAATTTGAAAAAGTGTAAAAGGTTCGAAAATTTGTCATGAAAAATACTGGCGCTATAACACAATTGGTAGTGTACTTCCCCGGATTGGATATAGAGATCCAGGTTCAAATCCCGGTAGCACAAAAACAATATTTTTCGACAAAATTGATTTTATATGTAAATATTTATAATTAAATTAAATTAGTATTTAAAAACATTTGGTTATTTCCCAAAAAATTTGGTTTAACATTTTCTGTACAATGTCAAATGTCAGAAATGGCCGGTATGATAGCTAGCGATTTTAACATTATCAAAAATTGTTGCATTCACTTAACACTTCTTGTGCGGGTCGGGTAGTTCTACCCGCGCGCCTGACTGGTGCTCAACGGCGGGACGGGTAGTTCTACCTTTTCAGCTGACTCTACTTTAAAGGCAGGAAAGGTAGAACTACCCGATTTGTTTATATGAGTGTTGTATACCAATCTCTTGGTAAAGGTCCAAACTACATGTATATAAATAAAAAATCCCGATATATGTCCGATGTATCCTTTTGTCTTCGTGTCTATTACGTAGTATAATAATTACGCGCAGCTCTTACGAGAGCTTGTCTGTACATGAATATTTAAACAAAAATACACAAAATTTAATGATTTTATAAAAAGGAATATGTCAATACATGCTTTAAGTTTTACAGAGTAAGAAGTTGGTAAAGAAATTTTAAGAAATCACTCGATTACTGAATAAATTAGTGAGCGCACGAAGTTTCTGTCGAGTAGATAAGCGGTATATTTTTTATGACTAATGAAGGTATATTATGGTAAAATTATATTTGTCTCTGTCTTGTACTTGATTATTCATTCACAAATGAGTGAGAATGCACGATTTCACTATAGCGATCGAAATGAATTTATTTTGTTGCATTTAAAGTGTGTAACCCAACGTAGGTTTACGGGCCGTCCGCCGTAGTAAATCATCTCAAGTGGATCTCAATATTTGTATTTCTGAAATTCACCAAGTCACTTCGAATTTTAGTTTTTAAATACGCTGTTATAAAACGGGCGTGTTGTTGTTTAGCGGAATATAATTATATTACTTCTTTTTAAACTCGAAAAAATGACTTCAGAAAATTATCAAAGTGATGAGGAAATATTCGCGGATAATTTATCTGATCTTTCTAGCGATTATTTGCCTGAATTTGACAGTGATAGTTACGACACAAGTGACAGTGAAGAGTTCCCTCGCAGGAGGAGGGTGCCAGTGATGCCCTTACAATTCAGTGATTCTGAAGAAAGTGATGCGGAGGAAGAGGAAGTTACGGAATGGTCTGAAATAGACAATCCACCTACTATTGAACCATTTTTAGGTCACGTTGGTGTTCGTGTACCACCAAGCGATCCCGAAAACATAATGGACGTAGTAAAACTGTTCATCGGGGATGATTTACTTGAGATGATGATAGAGGAAAGCCATCGATACCGCACACAAAACGAATCACGGATCAAAAAAATGAAGAAATCCATCAAATGGAAGTCCATAAGTCTTGTAGAGATGAAAAAATTTTTAGGACTGATTTTGCTTATGGGACAAGTTCGAAAAGACACGAGAGATGATTATTGGTCAACAGATCCGTGTATCGAAACACCTATTTATTCAAAAATAATGAGTCGTGATCGTTTTAGACAGATATGGCAATCGTGGCACTTTTCTAATAATGAGAACATCGCGAATCCCAGCGATCGACTTGAAAAAATTAGACCAATTGTGACATACCTTATACCAAAGTTTTCTTCTGTCTACAACCCTCAAAGGGAACTGTCTCTGGATGAAAGTATTGTACCGTGGCGGGGAAGACTTTCATTTAAAGTGTATAATGCGTCAAAAATAATAAAATATGGGGTTCTTGTGCGTATGGTTAGTGAAGCAACTACGGGATACATTTGCAACCTCGAAATTTACAGCGGAAAAGGAAGACGATTATTAGAGACTATTCATTCGCTTCTCGGTCCATATTTAAATTTGTGGCATCACGTATACATGGATAATTATTATAATAGTGTGCAAACTAGTGAAGTGCTCCTACAACATAAAATAAGAACGTGCGGAACAATGAGAATAAACCGAGGTTTTCCAGAATGTTTTAAAACGGCGAATCTTAGTGTAGGCCAAAGTATTTTCCGTCGACGAAAAGATGTATTGTTGCAACACTGGAAATCTAAGAAAGATGTTCGAATGATCTCAACAATACATTCGTCCACTATCCTAGAAAGCCACAACATCGATTGGACTACAAAACAACGTATTTGGAAACCTCAGTGTGTAATAGAATATAATAAATATATGAAAGGCGTTGATCGTGCAGACCAGTATTTATCGTATTACTCTGTATTACGAAAAACAAAAAAATGGACCAAAAGAGTTGTGATATTTTTGTTGAATTGTGCCTTATTTAATTCTTTTAAAGTGTACAAAACATTAAATCCAACCAAAAGACTAACATACAAACAGTTTTTGCGCGCCGTTGGAAAATTTTGGATAGCCGACCATCCTTGTGGAACCGACATAAATCTGGAGGAACCGGGACCATCATCTCAATTACCGAGAAATGTAGTCAAAAGCGATCCTCCAGGGAGGTTATCACTCGACATGAAAAAACATCGAGCGACTAAAATTGTTACCGGCGGTAAAAAAAAATATCCACAAAGACAGTGTCGTGTGTGTTCTGTACACAAAAAGAAAAGTTTTACTAGTTATATGTGTACATTTTGTGACGTACCTCTTCACAGGGGTGAATGTTTTTATAAATACCATACTTTATCTAGATATTAGAACGATAGTTTTTATGTGAACTTTTATATCATAGTGAACATGCTGTAAATATGTGATTGCCTCAATGTACTTACAAAAATAAAAGCGATTTGTTTCCAAAAAGTATACAATATTGAGGACCATACTATGGTAAGTGAGTATTCCAAATTTCATTAGAAAATTACTAACGGTTTGGAAGAAAGAACGTTTTTTATAAAGTTAGATTTTTTATCACATTTCGATGGTTTTCGCCCGCTACACGTACTTGTGACCCGAGAGCGGCACCCCGCACAAAAAGTGTTAATACGTCAGGAAAAAATTATACTTTTTCTACATTTTATTCGTATGTAGGTAGGTACGTAGATATTTAAAAAAAAAAATTACGAGTTTATTAGATTTTAAAGGGTAGGAGTTTACAAATACGAATTTAAATTATGGTCCATTGTGATGTATGCACAGATGCAATAAAATTATATTTTGGTCGTAAACTCGCAGAGAAAAGCTCAAAAACACGAAATTTCACTAAATCAGGCTTCACAAAGAAACTAGAAGAATTTTAAAAAAGTGTAACGATACTGCCCATTTGTGGCAATTGCCAAAAAATATTAAAATTATTTTAGCTATTAAACTCGCAGAGTTATAAGCAAGAAAAGTTAGGCTAATTAAAAAGCATAATATTTCAAAAAATCACCAAACTAAAAGAGTTGTAAATAGAGTAAAAGAAGAAGAATTAAAAGAAAAGGTTGTAAAGACACAATCAACCTTCAGACGTCTGCGAAAAATGTCAGAATGCGGATAGAACGCATAATCGCTGAGTAATTAACAAAAATGTGTGTGACAAAATCGGTTACATATAAACATATAAACTTTGCAAAATAGGCCTCGTTATTTAAATATATATATATGATGATAATATAAGAGCAAAACCGAGACTTATGATTAGTCCTTAAGTCACGAACTAAAGCAATGTTTCAAGCAAAATTAATCTAATCTTCCGGTGCTGTCTTTATTATTGTAGTAACAGATACATGCAAACAATATTAACATAAAATATAACAAAGAGTACAAGAAAAAGCAAAAACAAATATTATATGAAAAAATTACACAAAAAAAAACAGTGCTGGGGATTGCTCCGAATAAATAATAAAATTATAGACAGTGGAACAAAACAGCCATTTAGACTCTTCCAAAGGGAAAAGAACGGGACACAATTATGACTCGAGTCTCGCCAATCATGGCGCAGACCAACAATATTACACCCACTTTCTGCAAATGATCAATGGATAACCATTAGGGGCAGGGCTCTCGATGAATGCAAGCATTCAACACCAAATAGTAAGCTATATGCATGAGATGTTCAAAATTGCCCCGTTACATAATACAGTAAAACCGCGATATAACGAAACCCGATATAGCGAAAAATGACGTATATCGAAAAAAAAATCGAAATTTAGTCCCTAAAACCAATTTTTCGTACAAAAATGCATTTATATAACGAAATCCCGTTAATATTTATAACAAAATCATTTTTGTCCCGTACGAAAAAATGCCAATACATTTACGTAAATTTATAACGAAATAAAAAAATGTTAAAAGATGAAAATATTATTTCGCACTTACAAAGCCACGCCGCTGCACCTGCCGTATGCGAACGGTTTAATGGCCTTTTCGGCGGTGCGCGGCGGTCTGCCGACAAGGTAGTAAAACAATTCAAACTTCTTCCTGGGTTCATAGTAGTAGTGGTTGCCGCCGTTACCGGTAAGTACCTTCGTAATTTATATACGACTCATTTTATAAAAATGCCGCGATTCAACTGTCAAATTTTTATTTTTGAATTATTTTTTATGTTTCATGCCCAAAACTATGTTTGAAGCGGCTCTACATTTAAACACAATTAAAATATTGTTTTGTGTTTGCAATATTTTGGAATTTACAAAAATATCTTCCAATTGGTGTTGAATAGGTTCGGTTCTTAATTTAATTTCTTTGATTATCCATTTGCTTATCTGTTTTAATAACAAAACTACTAAAACTATGTAGGTATTCAGTTCCCTATGGCCTTCTTCCTCCTTTGTTTGCAGAATTTGCGATCTTTTTTGAAGCCACGCAACATTTTTTTTGCGACGGCGTGTAACATATAGTAGGATTTTTTTTATTTATTTCGTTATATGTGGGAATTCGTTATTACGAATTTTTATTTTTTGGTCCCTTGGATTTCGTTATATCGCGGTTTTACTGTATATATCAATTTGGTTTCGTAGGAAGTAAAGTGGAGAGAATGTAGTGAAAAAGGATATGCATTCACTGATCATCTGCCCAAGTCATTCCATCCCTGTTTTCTCATGTTCTGATGAAATCCTTGAACACCCTTAGATTCCTAGCATTGCTGATCAGGTCCGCATTTACGGGCATCCGACCATTTAAACCACCAATCATACAATCACTAATTATCGCACAGATATGTTCTAAAGTCTGGTTCACTCTCTGACTTTAGTATGAAATTAATCATTTGGATGGAAACTATTAAAATAATCTCCAATTAGATAGGTTGTACACTTTATTTAAATAATATTGCTGTCCCTGACTGTATTATTTAAAAATGTTATTATTTTTCATCGAGTTTAAAATAGTTGCAGTAATAAAGTATGAGGTCTATTACACTAATTTTATACAAAAAGTGTGTTTATTCTCGATTCACACTTTCTCCTATTTTACATTTGAACTCAGTCCTCAGAAAAGTATAAAATCAGGTTGTATGTGTATTCGTTAAGGCGCGACTTGCAATAAAAATTTTAATTTTCGCGTTTTTTGCGAAAATGTGTGTTTTTATTATTTAGTTATATCAGAAGTTATTCAATAGATTAGACTTTTTTTTCAACTATTACTTAGATTGAACCTTTACATTAATATAAAACTAATAAACTGAATGTTATTTAAAACTGTGTTTTGGAATTATCGTAATCCGTTTAATTACAAAATTAAACAGTTTTTTATTGCTCCATTTGAGAAAAAAATTAAGTTAGCTGCTTTGCAGATTAAGGTATCGATATTTAACAATCATTTAAAATTAATAAACTAAGTATGTGAGAATGTCATTTTAAACTTTGATTTCACATTTTTTACGAAAATGTGGGTTCATATTATTCATTTACATCAGAAATTATACATTAGATTAGTTTTTTTTTAACTATTACTTAGATAGGACCTTTATACTCATTCTGAACTAATAAACTGAATGTTATTTGCCATAATTAAGATAATAAAAATATTATAAGAAAGACCGCGACCATTAGATGCATTTTCCACATGCTACGAAATTGAGTCAATACGCTAAATAAACTAAACATGTTTTCTTATAATCTTAAAACCAAGATTACAGAGACAAATCTGTAGGAAACCAAATTAGCAAAATGTTAAAAATGAATAGTTATTAATCATTCAATTTGCAGTACATTTGATGAATTTTTGATGTTTTTAAAATACTTTGTTTTAGTAAAAACATAAGTTTTTAAATAATATACTATATTTACTCACATGCTATGAGGTTTCAACTACTATTTAAAACTAAGTTTAATATCAGAAACACATTTTTTAAATAATATATTTCCAGTCTTATGAAATACGATATTATTAATTATCTCTCAGTGTTAGTATGCCAATCGACACGGGCACGGCGGTCGTGAAATCTGCGCGCTCCGATAGATTTTAATTAAATTTTCCTATAAAACACATTTTAATACAAATTTTGACTACAATATGAATGAATATTATACTTATTCTCGATACCAATTGCTTATTTTTGTAAATTATATGGTTTTGAGCTGTTTTTATACGAAAACAGATTATAATTTTGACATTTAAACATTAAACATACGTCAACTTCATGTCACCGATCGGAGTGTTTTAGAATCTGACAGCGCATGCGCGGCTAATTCATGGCGGCTAGCGCATGCAAGCCCAGCGCATGAAATCCATTCATTCACAAGATTCAAGCATTACTAAAAATTCTGGGAAACAAATATAAATTAAATAATCTATAATATGGATTGTGAACGTATATTTATGGATTTATTACAATTAGCGCCATCTACCATGACAACCCACCACTGCAGCCTAGTAGCTACAATGCGTCGATTGTAGCTATTCACATTACTATCGTCTACGCTACTTTTTAACAGAATAACATTTGAAAGGATTACAACTGCGTGCAAATCATTAAAGTACAGTAAAACCGCGATATAACGAAATCCAAGGGACCAAAAAATAAAAATTCGTAATAACGAATTCCCACATATAACGAAATAAATTTAAAAAATCCTACTATATGTTACGCGCCGTCGCAAAAAAATGTCGCGCGGCTTCAAAAAAGATCGCAAATTCTGCAAACAAAGAAGGAAAAAGGCCATAGGGAACTGAATACCTACATATTTTTAGTAGTTTTGTTATTAAAACAGATAAGCAAATGGATAATCAAAGGAATTAAATTAAGAACAGAACCTATTCAACACTAATTGGAAGATATTTTTGTAAATTCCAGAATATTGCAAACACAAAACAATATTTTAATTGTGTTTAAATGTAGAGCCGCTTCAAACATAGTTTTGGGCATGAAACATAAAAAATAATTCAAAAATAAAAATTTGACAGTTGAATCGCGGCATTTTTATAAAATGAGTCGTATATAAATTACGAAGGTACTTACCGGTAACGGCGGCAACCACTACTACTATGAACCCAGGAAGAAGTTTGAATTGTTTTACTACCTTGTCGGCAGACCGCCGCGCACCGCCGAAAAGGCCATTAAACCGTTCGCATTCGGCAGATGCAGCGGCGCGGCTTTGTAAGTGCGAAATAATATTTTCATCTTTTAACATTTTTTTATTTCGTTATTAATTTACGTAAATGTATTGGCATTTTTTCGTACGGGACAAAAATGATTTTGTTATAAATATTAACGGGATTTCGTTATATAAATGCATTTTTGTATGAAAAATTGGTTTTAGGGACTAAATTTCGATTTTTTTTTCGATATACGTCATTTTTCGCCATATCGGGTTTCGTTATATCGCGGTTTTACTGTATCTACTTCCTCTTTTACTTATTCGCGAATTTGACTATCTTACTGTTTTCAACAGGTTGATTTTATGATTGTTCTTTGCATTTGGTGCATGGAATTGTTTTTGATTTGGGAAAAACAAAAAGCAATTGGCAGAACTATTTCCTACCCTTTAATAAAAATAATTATTTCCTTCAATTATTACGTGAAGGATTTTCAAACAATAAAAGAATCATGATCAGTCAGTTCTATATTGATTTTTATATGGGTAAGAAGGTATTATTTTACGTTAAAACTTTAACTTTAAAAATACTATTAATAGTACTCTAAAATTACAAAAAAATACACAGTGGAGTCGTATAAGCGGCGGATTCATTTTGTCTAAAGACATTGGTTAAACGAAAGTTCATAATCCTATGTACAACATATATTATATATGATTGTATAATATCATTGGTAATAGCATAACCTAAATCTATACTATAAAGCCACTGCTGTTAGGATAGACAATCTAGTGCTGGAGAGTTTTTTGTCTCGTCCACTGTCCCTCTTTTGGGAATGTTTTTGATGAATGGATCCCTGAGTGTCTGCCTTGAACTACTGCACCTTAATTTCCCATCTGTATGAAATACTATATTTTATGGATTTATATTAAATGATTTTTTTACGCTGGGGGGTTTAAATTTAAAATCTAATTGCTAATGACCACATTGAATTTCTTCTCCTTTTTCGTTTTGTAATTGTATAAATGTAATTGAATTAAAGTCACATATTTATTAACTTTGATGAGTGGGACCGACAAGGAAGCCCTAGCTTCTAAACCGGTCCTGGGAAAAGGTGGGTGGGCTAAAAAAAAAAGTGCTGGAGAGGTTGAAGAAACAACAGTTAGGATAGACAGTCTAGTGCTGGAGTCGGAGTCAGTGACAGTAATGCATGCTTCCACATTAATCCACCAAAATGAAAGAAAATAGAGGCTAAATAAAATGAAACTCACTCTGTTCACTGTGCTTCTGATAAAAATCATTTTCTTTATCTTTATAAAAATCTTTAGACTCTCTTTCTTTAGCAGAATCTTTTTCTTTATACGATTCTCTTTCTTTCTTTGAGTCCTTTTCTTTGTGCAATTCTTTTTCCCTATTCGTATCACCATCTTTATTTATTTCCCTGTCTCTTGAATCTTTTTGAGTATATTTTTCTTTTTCAGAGTCTTTCTCTTTGTAAGAATCTTTTTCTTTGTGAGAATCCTTTTCTCTCTGAGATTCGCTTTCTCGTAGAGAATCTCTATCTCTGTGAGAATCCTTATCTTTATGAAAATCTTTTTCTCTGACAGAATTTTTTTCATTTTCTCTGTGAGATTCCTTTTCTTTGAGTGAATTTTTTTCTTTGTAAGATTCTTTATCCTTATGTGATTCTTTTTCCTTTTGAGAATCTTTCTCTTTAAGAGATTCTTTATCTTTATTTGAGTCTTTTTCTTTATTTAATTCTCTCTCTCTGTTTGCCTCCTTATCTTTATTTTTGTTTTTTCTCTTTTCTTCTCTAATGCTATTTACATTCTCCTTTTTTTCCCATTTGGAAGATGATTTTGAACCTGCAAAAATATAATACCTTAAAAATCACTTATCATAATTAAAATATGCTACTGTGGAAAATACTTATTATAACAGAATGTTGATACAATAGAATAGGAAATAACCTTTGGCGGTTTTGTCAGTGTACATCTCAATATCTGCATGGCTGACTTGAAATATCTGTACCGGATCTCCCTCTTTCTGCTTCTCTCCCGTGTTTCCACTGCCGTGCTGCCAAGCCAGCGCCACCTTCTCCTGCTGGTGCCCAATGACTCCATTGGAGTGTGTGTGTTTGTTCTGGTTGGCCTGTGTGTATATCTTACTGCTGTCTTTTTCTTTATCTTTCTCTTTCTCTCTGTGGTTGGCCGTAACGGCCGTGTGGTTTTGACTAGATTTGCTGGCTAGGGTGCCAACACTACCTTCGCTAAGTCCACTTTCTATACTACTATCTTTGTGGTTTGCCATCTGCAATGTTCCACTCGGTGACGTGTGATTTTGATGAGAGGAAGACATATTTTTGTCACTCTGTTGCTGATTGCTTTTGGCGTCAGACTTTTTACTGTGATTTTTTGAAGAGCTCATGTGGATGACATTTCCATTCATGTGCTTTTCCGGGAGATGAACTTCTGAAGTCTTTTCTATCGTCAGCGCAACACCCTTCTCCGGCTCCTTTATTGCCGGCTGAAAAAAAAAAAAAAATTTGTAGCAACAATTTAGGAGAACTGTTATATTTATGGTGAATATCAATTACAATTGAAAATGTTGTAATTTAGAATACTAAAAATAAATAATGGAGAAACGAAAATATAATACTATGCTGTTACAAGTCACCAGTCATGCTAACAGACCTGGCCCCGACTAAAAATTAAATTAACAGTGCAACATTTACATCTTGCTGATACTAGGTAAAACAATGATATAAATAATGTGTACCTGTTGGTGTGGCGGAAGTGCCTGCTGCAGCAGCTGCATGTAGAAAGTGTTCTCGCGCGCCACTTCACGCTGGCGGCGACGCCGCATTCGGTGGCCTACAAAGGATTTGAGTCCGAAGCCCAATGTGACCACGGGGTAGCCGATGCAGTGTGCTGCGAAGGGCCGACACAGGTCCAGATGAGCGGGTACGTGCCGCAAGTCCCGCAGCCGCACACCCGCCTCCACGTACACAAACACCGTGCACAAGATAAGTGTCGGCAGGCACACTCCCTTATCTGTGTGCAAAAATAAAATAAATATTCAAAAATGTAATAAATTGATGAATACTGAGCAAGCAGACTAGGTTAATTAGAATAGAAAGGGTTGAACATTAATTCCTTCCAAATCATTTCATTGAAAAATGAAAATCAGCAGCTGCGCTCTGAGCGAGCTGATATACACAATTTAAAATTGCGTAAAACAGAATATTAAAGTGGCGCATGTTTAGCAAGAAACAAAGGGGACAGAAATATTTTTTCATGTTAACCCATTCCCCGCGGGTGACATATGAGTTGCACCTTACATGCCCATAGCGCGGCCATGTTTCACCCGCCACTAGTGCGTACATACACGCTGAGGAATGGTGAAAATCATACCAAAATTATTTGTTATCTTTATCCTACCGACATCTGTCGATATTTGTCAAGTATTATTACATCTTATCTTATAAACAAACACGAAATAATAAAAGTCCTCGTATCATTCAGTATCGTTCAGTTATTAAAATTCTCCTGCCTATTTAGACGCGAATGAAATATTGTCATAAATTTATCAAATGAATTCATAACATGGTATTTAAAACATGTTTTTTTATAGCGTACATATTATACATTTTTCAAGTTTTTAAACTTTTTCAACTGATGAACTATTGAATTTGTTTCTTTGTTAATAGCGTGATCCGAGAATGTCATTTAATAGGTTTTTTTTTATCGTAAAAATATTTTGTGTTAGCTGCTTTGCAGATTAAGGTATTGATATTTAACAATCATTTAAAATCAATAAACTAATGTCATTTTAAACTTTGATTCCACATTTTTTTTGAAAATGTGGGTTTTTATTATTCATTTATATCAGAAGTTATACATTAGATTAGAGTTTTTTTTAAACTGTTACTTAGATAGGACCTTTATACTCATTCTGAACTAACAAACTGAATGTTATTTGCCATAATTAAGACAATAACAATATTATAAGAAAGACCGCGACCATTAGATGCATTTTCCGCATGCTACGAAATTGAGTCAATACGCTAAATAAACTAAATATATTTTCTTATAATCTTGAAGCCAAGATTATGGAGACAAATCTTAATTGAGACAAATTAGAAAAATGTTAAAAATTAATAGTTATAAACCATTCAATTTGCAGGACATATTATCAATTTTAAAATACTTTGTTTAAGTGAAAACATACATTTTAAAATAATATATTGTATTTATTAATTTGCTTTGAGGCTTCAGATACTATTTAAAATCAAGTTTGATATAAAAAATGCAGTAATTTCTCATAAAATAACATTTATATCGATGCAAATGAGTATTTTTATTTTCTTCCAGCGGCCATAATGACATCTAGTCCGCCCGCACTCTTGTAATATTCGTTAAAAAATGACAAAAATAATTGTTTTCACACAACTTTTACCCCCAGCATGAATTAATAAATGTAATTTTTCATTTACTAGTTTTCACTAAAAATTACCAATTTATTGCAATACAGTAAAATCCCGTTTATTCGAAGTAAAAGTTTTGGAGCAGAATATGGTCCCTCTGGAAAGTTTTCGTATTAAATTGTACTGATAAATCGAATATCATCATTCGAAGCTATTTTTGACGCCAGAACATGTGGCTCAAGTTCGATGTGAAATTAAGCGCAATGTGCGTAAATCGATAAGGAAGATTGCAACCTGTACTGGAATAAAAAAATCAACAGTGCACGTTATTTTGAAAAATAAACTACAGTTTCACCCATACAAACTGCAAATCGTGCAGTTTCTCAACGAAAATGACTATTGTGAAACCTTAGCGAAAACGATGCTGGAACGTTTTGGAACAGCACGAACGCTTGGAAACATATTGTTTACTGACGAAGCACATTTTCATATTGATGTCTATGTTAATAAACAGAACATGAGATACTGGTGCCCCGACAACCCGAGGTATCAAAAACGTTTGCATTATCCAAAAACTACAGTGTGGTGTGCAATTTCTGCCCGAAGGATAATTGGCTCTTATTTTTTTAACAATCGAGAGACAGTTGACGTGTATTGCCGAATGATCGATGAGTTTTTGGTACCGCAACTGCAGCTTTTTCCCGGGTTCAACAACAGAACACAATTTCAGCAAGACACGAAGCTAGTTTCAATGGAGAAGCTGAGGGGATTTTTTTTCAATAAATTAATCAGCAAGTATTAAGTACTCTGGGCACCTCGATTACCGGACCTTACACCATGCAACTTATTTTATGGGGATACCTTAAATCTAGAGTTTATAGCAAAAATCTTCGAACAATTCAAGCCCTATAAGAAAATATCCGCTGTGAAGTTGCTGCCATTGAACCAACACTTTGCTCTTGCATGTTCGCAAATTTAAGAGTGCGATTGCAAGAGTGTCTTGAGAGAAATGGATATTGTTTATAAAACGTAAAAACTGCATCGTTAAACTCCATTTTGTATAAATAAAATATGAGAATAACATTGTAGTTTTTTTATTTAATATTAAACTTGAAAATTTTCCACTGGACACCCTTTACAAACTGTTGTGGTGTTAAATATTTTGTTTTGTGTTTAATATTTTTCGAAAATATTATAATTTTTTCACACATATAATCAATTCCATTTGCTTGACCAACTAATAAGTTCAAATAGAATAAAAACAGTTTAAGTATATTAGTTATTTTTATCCAAATAATTGCTTTATTTTCATCACACTTAACAACAATGGTGTACTCTGTTAATTTATAGTAATTAATTAATTTAAAAATTTGAACTTAACGCGTTTCTATGATAGGTGCCGATATTAATGTATGAGCAAAATTAAAACTTAAAAAAATATTTCTTACTGGTGAAATCCAATGCTTATAATACTTTTTGCTTGATGCTTTTAATAATTTATTAGAGTTTGATGAACACAGTTTGACACCACAAGTCTCCATTTTGAATAATTAGCACTTTGTTGTAATGACAGCCAAGTGTCACCATTGAAAGGCAGAAGATGACTAATTGACGTGTCTGTACGAATTTTGTGAAGTCACCACTGAAGCTTTGAATCACCGCATTTGTTTAGACTCTGTAATATAATAATATAATCAAATACCTGAGAATTTGATTTATTTTAAATATTCACCATTGACTTTATTCACCCCTACGTTCGAAATCTGTCACTTTGCTTGCGAAAAATCTTCGGTCTATGTGCTAATATAAATTCAAAAGTGAGATCATCGTCAGACCAACTCTCATCATTAAAAAAAGAGAGATATTGAATGATTCATTGTCATATACTGCAACTTTCAAAGTATTAATGTGACAGATGACTTTTGAAACAGCTATGAAGAGTCTGCCATTTTTAACTAACGATTTACAGTTTTTACTATCCAATATTGGATGGTAAAATGAATATACTATTGAATGTACTTCCGATGAGTAAATATTTTTTACTTACAATTTAGCAATTTTATTTTACTAAAGTAAAATTTACCACACACAAGCAGTCCTAAAATGTGAAATCTTTTCATGTTAAGCACTTTTTGTTCTATGTTAAAAGAAAATCAATGTATGACATAGCATTTGGTCGGATACAGAATATATTTTTATGTTAACCGATTCATGTTAAACACTTTTTGTTCTATGTTAAAAGAAAATCAATGTATGACATAGCATTTGGTCGGATACAGAATATATTTTTATGTTAACCGATTCATGTTAAACACTTTTTGTTCTATGTTAAAAGAAAATCAATGTATGACATAGCATTTGGTCGGATACAGAATATATTTTTATGTTAACCGATTCATGTTAAACACTTTTTGTTCTATGTTAAAAGAAAATCAATGTATGACATAGCATTTGGTCGGATACAGAATATATTTTTATGTTAACCGATTCATGTTAAACACTTTTTGTTCTATGTTAAAAGAAAATCAATGTATGACATAGCATTTGGTCGGATACAGAATATATTTTTATGTTAACCGATTCATGTTAAACACTTTTTGTTCTATGTTAAAAGAAAATCAATGTATGACATAGCATTTGGTCGGATACAGAATATATTTTTATGTTAACCGATTCATGTTAAGCACTTTTTGTTCTATGTTAAAAGAAAATCAATGTATGACATAGCATTTGGTCGGATACAGAATATATTTTTATGTTAACCGATTCATGTTAAACACTTTTTGTTCTATGTTAAAAGAAAATCAATGTATGACATAGCATTTGGTCGGATACAGAATATATTTTTATGTTAACCGATTCATGTTAAGCACTTTTTGTTCTATGTTAAAAGAAAATCAATGTATGACATAGCATTTGGTCGGATACAGAATATATTTTTATGTTAACCGATTCATGTTAAGCACTTTTTGTTCTATGTTAAAAGAAAATCAATGTATGACATAGCATTTGGTCGGATACAGAATATATTTTTATGTTAAACATGCTCCACTGTAAATATTATTCTACACCTTATCTCGGCACATTAGGCTCATAGTTGACTAATGACTAATGGGATAATCTGTATCAACCATACCCATATTTTTTAATAAATAAAAGGGTGACTTGTTATTAAAATTGTGAATCAAATTAATTAAAAATGAAACAATTATTGTTTTATTCTTGACTGGTTTCAGACAGACCGTGATTTCATCAGATAACGACACTGGTCTAATCGCAAAGTTACTCCTTCAAATTTTACAAATCCCCCTCTGTACTTAAACACCAAAATTAATCTTAATATTAACATCAGAGCGACTAGAGGACTCTAACCTAACGTGCTAATTAATAACTTGATTTAAATTTCCTTCCTCTTTACACGGCAATCTTACCAATAAATTAATATTTCCTATCTCTTATTTCTGTTTTGCCTTATTTTATCTACCAATTACCCATATGTTAAACTAACTTGATTAGTACAGAAAACCCCAATAATTCCAACCCCACTTATTCGAAATTCGATATAATTTGAAATCTTTCTAACACACAAGACCCAAAATGTCAATTTTATAGTTGATTAATCCTGTTAAATCAAAAACTGCAGTAATTCATAGTACAAGATAATTTTTAAACCCTTGCGCTATAAAGTTATGAAAAATTGACTATGCACGTGACTTTTTGCCCGCCTGTGTGGAACCTCCATTGTGTGATGCGGTACTTGTTGACACACTGCACATCTGACCCCACTTATGTGGGACCTCATTTATATGTCTCAGTCCTCATTCCCAACTGTATGCAGATAATTGTCAAATAGATCTATTTTAGCATCGCCGCTCGCCATTAATTTTCAAATAGACCGACACTAGAAGTTCTCACCTCGACCTGCGTGGATAGTTTGTTACTTATATGGTGTTTAATTAGTAGGAAATTTAGGAATGTTTTACTTATTAGCTTTGTTTATGATTTTTACTAATTTCTAATAACCATTAATTTGATTCCGTGTAATACATATCTTTTAAATATGAATTAAATATATTAATTAGAAAGATATACATATATCAATTTTATCGAAAAATATTGTTGTTGCGCCACCGGGATTCGTTATTTTTATATATATTATATTTTATACATATTTTTTATTTATCTCTAATTTCGAGTTTCGAGAAACAGGGTTTTGTGTATTACAAATGTTATTTTTTCAGTCCCTTGAATTTGGAATTAACAAGGTTTTACTGTAATATGGACTCACCCGTGTACCAGACGTACTGCACCCACACATAGGTACTGGCAGCGAAGAACACCCACTGCACAGGAATGAAGAAGAAGCAGATCATATCCGACGTTACAGCGATGCACACAAAGAAGACAGAAAATGCCTGAAATATTCACAATAAATTTTTGCAAAATGAAGAATAATTTTCCATAACACAGCTTCCGCTGTTATAAATGTATTTTTAATGTCACATTTGGACTAGTTATAGTATTTATGCTGGTGTGCCAATATTTCACCTGGTTAGACTACAATCTAACCTGAATATGGCAGCACGGATATACGGCTTTTCTAAATGTTTGCATACACATCCTTTCTACGTAAGGTTCCTTGAGATGAGACAAGTACACAAGATAAAGTCGTGCAGGCAATACATCTTTAGTCTTGTAGAAGTCTACACCGCAGACCACTTTGCAGGCAGGAGAGGTCTAATTCTCATATCAGTATCTACTTCATCTTCGATGAGTTGTAAACCTCGACACATTTTGAAATATTTTTCTAATTTGTAGTTATAAAAAAAATCAGCAACTTTCTGATTTGGTTTTAAATAACAAATAATCGACAGTCTTCTGTATATTCAAATGACTACAAACTTTGTTAACATGTTTTTTATTTACATTTATCGAATTATAACATCTTTAAAGGGCAGACTTTCAATAATATAATATGTCAATACTTTTGTCGCTTTAAATTTAGGCTTTCTGAGATCAACTAGTGGCAACAATCGATACAGAGATCCAACACTCAACATCTGGATAGTTTACATTCATTCTACTCCATATTCAACTCGTACAAATGAAAATCAATATACTGTACTTACTATATTATTAGGGCAACAATTTTAACTTATTGATATAAACACAAGATAAACTAAATAATTGAGAAATGCTTACCAGACCCTGGTATTTAAATGAATCGTAGACAGACCGGAGGAGCATCCAGAAAGGCCACAGAAACTCAAATCTGAACTCCAAAATAAAATCAGCAAGAATGACCATGGCCCACAATAATAAAAATTTCAGGTACAAAAGAGTGCTGGAAAAAATACACGATAATATTAATAAAAATAGATTAAACAATCATTTTACTAAATATTGAACAATTGTAATAAATGTCGATATACCTATAAATTTTTGCTTTACATAATTTAGAAAATTCTTCAACATTGATTGAATTGATAATCTGTGCATGAAAATTTATAGCTAGAACTGTTCATAATATTTCATTTATAAATATGTTTCCAAAATGTATTACAGTCGAATGACAACACGCAAAAAAGCAAAACACAATTATAAAAATATGAATAATTTTATTAAACCTCCAATAATCACTGATATAAAGCTATGCAGTTTTCACACATCCTCAGAGAATTGAGTGATTATTGAACGGGTTAGAATATATATTTTGTCAAATTGGCGGCAAAAGAGACTGCTGTACATCTTGCAAAGGAGCAGATGGTCTATAATAACTGCTTCCCGTGGTAATACTAACTGTTGATGTTAAGTTTGAGAGAACGAATTAAACGGAATAAACACAAGGAAAACATAAAAAAACATTAACTAATATTTATTATGACTTATAGAATAAATCTTTGCGATAAAATAATCGACTTTTGAGTGTATACCTTCCGTAAATTCCTTCCGTAATCTTGTTGCGTTTTATCGGCCGCCTCATTTTGCCGCACTCGGCATTTCGCCTCTTCATATTTTTTGCCACTTATAATCGATCAAATTTAATCGTTGGCTTCGCAAACAATTATTTTAAAATAAACATTTAAATAATATCCCTTCTCACGCAAAATGTCTTTTGTTGTCAACCTAGCCTAGAATCACGTCAGAATTTATGAGAAGGCCGCTCAACATTTTGTCTAACGTCACGGATTATATGTTACCATTGGAATTATATAATTTTCCTCGTTTTTTAAAATGCGGGTAGGTTCACTTATTTGCACCAATCAGAAAATTCTAAATTTGACTACTTTCTACAAAGGTATCTGCTCATTCGCTCAGTCATTATAACACGAACGAATCCTTCATATATGATTTTTCATCATTTTTGCTAGTCCATGAGGTTCGTGATTTGTATGTTTTGCGTGTCCAGTTCTTCGATATCGGGTTAAAATTATTCACATTGATTAAAATTCTCAATTTACAAAAGTGCTATCGGGTAAAAATTTCTCAATATTTTTCCATGTTACGTCAAATTATTAAAAAAGCGTAGCGACATCTTGACAATTGGTAATTTTCATTGTAATAAGTAGAGCTGACGTTTGCTTTATGCATCTAAAATAGAATCATCAAAATACACATCTTGAATTTTATCTTCCTAAGTCTCATTTGTATTACAATTCATTCGGCGTTACTTGAAATAAGCAACTGAAATATGGTTAAAAAAAAGAGACAGTCTGAGCCAGGGGACGACTGTGGAGAGTCCACAGAATCCTGCGACGAGAATGTGGCGCCAACATGTCCTCATTCCAAGAAATCAGTCGATTTAAATCAGCTTAAGAAGAAATTGAAACAATCTGGTATCGCCACAGAATGTTCAGATTGCTCTAAAACACCAGAGTCTGACTCACCGAAATCACTCTTATCGGAACCTGATTTGAGAGCTGATATTTTACACTTGGATACTGAACCTGACCTCACTTTATGGATGTGCCTACGGTGTGGTTCTCAGCTTTGTGGTCGGGAAAAGAACAAGCACGCCCTGAACCATCATGAAACACCACACTCCGACAGTCACATGTTGGCTGTCAACACCACTTCTTGGGACATTTATTGCTATCAGTGCAACACTACAGTGGGCAGCTCGAGTACAAAGAAACTTCACGAAGTCATTGAATATGTCAAAAAGCAATCGACATCCACCGCTAAAGTAAATAACATTGATGAGAAAAAAATTGACACAACGGAAACATTGCAGCTTACATCTGTGTTTGATAAAAATGAGTTTGTAACCATGCCGCAAGTTGTCGAGTCTTCACAGATTCAACGTGTACGCGGCCTCACCAACCTCGGGAACACCTGCTTCTTTAATTCGGTTCTGCAATGTCTCGTACAGACTCCATACCTGACATCAGTTCTTAAAGAAATGTCTGAACCGGGAGAAAAATTTGAGCTTCCCGGTGGCAAGCTCAAGATCCCCGTGGCTGATGGAGAGAAGGGTGAAGAAAAGGAACTGGATCTTCCTCCCATATCCGGAGAATTGGAGAAGTGGGGTCCGCTGACAGAGACCCTCGCAGATACTCTGGAGAAACTTCAGGCTCCCGGTTCGTACTTTTTGACTCTGTGCCACTCGAGTATTTAATCTCTATATTTGTTAATTATATTGAATATCACCAAAGTAGCGTTTTTTTTTCTTCTGTCGATTAAATTTAATCTTACATGAATTAATATATAATTACATTGTCTGGTTTATGAAACTAGATGTTTGGTGAAATGGTGTGTTTAACAATTAAATGGGTAATATGTCAACTGAAACACAAAGAAAATAAGACCAGTTACCCACTGGCAATGCACAGACGAATACATCAAATTTGCATCCATCTATTTAACAAATATCTTTCTTTATTGATCCCTCCCGACCCTAGTATCCGCAAAGGGTATTATCTAATCATTGTATTTAACATTTCAGACCTAGTATAAAGTTATTCAAAATGTGATCTTCTCAATGTAATAGACATATACTATTTCAGGCAAGTCCGACGTGTTCAATCCATCCAAGCTCTTCAATAGTTTTGTCCACAAGCACAACCAGTTTGGTACGGGGGAACAGCATGACAGTCACGAACTACTCCGTCATCTCCTCGAGGCCGTCAGGTATATTTTATGTTTCTTTTATTTAAAACTGAATCAATGATGAAATTTTAAAGGAAGCAAATCTGTTAAAATATTTAGTATAATGTCCACTCCCGGCCAGACAAATGGTTGTCCTTTGACTGATAAAGACTACATGTTTTTTTTGTCAATTTTGAAGGAACAACTCATTATCTCCAGTTTTGGTCAACATCTACTCAAACATACATTTTAATTGTTATATTTTCAATTAATATCTTAAATCCTTTTGTAAATCACTACGTGTCAAAATTGTTTTCTATCCCATTCCCTTAAAAAAGATTAATAAACATTCCTTCATATTGGTCGTAATATAACTATCTTTTAAGATAAGCTTTAAATTTCAATATCACTTTTGTTTGCGGGCAGCCACAATTGTATGTTTGAATGTTGGTAATTAAATTTATTTAATTTACTAATTAAATTAGAGTTTAGGATGATTAATATATTTATTAAATTCTAATTTAATGTATTAATTATAAATATATACATATAAAATCAATTTTGTCGAAAAATATTGTTTTTTGCGCTACCGGGATTCGAACCTGGATCTCTATTTCCAATCCGGTCAAGTACACTACCAATTGTGTTGTAGCGCCAGTATTTTTCATGACAAATTTTCAAACCTATATGTTACACTTTTTCAAATTAATACATCTGTCGTTCCATTATTTGACTGTTTTTTAGGTGTTACCGTTTTACTTTCAGCTGTATCAATTTGTTTTCTGATCATATTATAATATTGTAATTGCGCACGCAATATTCAGGCAGACAAATTTGACACTAAATAAGCTATTAAATTACTCTGTGCCTATTTTATCTTATTCTTCAAATTGGCAGAACACAATCTTTTAAATTTGTTTTTACATCAATATACTGCTCGCAATAATATGATAAACATGTAAATGATTAGAAATGTAATAGTAATTAATGACTAATTAACTTACCACCTTTCTCCGCAAGAGTAGGCAGAGGGGATGAATATATACTCTTCTGTCCTGGTTTCTGGTGTGCTATTCTTACCTCGTTCACTTTCACAATATTGTTAAATAAATTATCATCTGGGGGTCTGGAAGAGGTTGATCCAACTTACATTATTTCTTTATGGAAAAATTGATTCATACAATTCGCAGTTCGAACAGCCTCTTGGAAGTTGTGTATGAATAGCAAGCAGGGTTCCGCTGTAAATCAAGGATTCTTATTTGACACACTTCAAATTAAATTATATCCATAAATGTATTGCAATAAATAAAATGTATAATAAAATTTTTATCTGTTATAACAGATAAATTTTTTAATGTTTTAACTTCCAAGTTAAAACATAAAATCACAATATTTTCAAGTATTGCTTATCATGTTGGGTCCAAGCCTAAAACTAAAACGGATATTATTTTTACTAGATCAAGCGTTAAAATTAACTTAATAATATCAATGAGACTTTGCTCTCGTGCGTCAATGATGTCAGTTTGCATTTTGCTCTGTACAAAATAAAAGGCACTAAAAACAGCTCGCTCCGCACTCACCCCCAAACTGTTCTTTATGCGAGTTTCATTTGTGTACATGCACATAAATATTTAATAATATGTATAATATTCACTAAAGTATCAAAATAAAACCAAGGAATAGTTACACAATAGTGAATGTTAATTTTACATGTTGACACTTAAAAGGTACAGTTCTGCAGATTATATTACTACGCTTTTGGTGCTGATGTATGATTATGATGAGTCAGCGTTCTGTACTACTTGAACTCATTCAAAGTAACAAAAGATTTATTTTCTTTTGAAAATACTTCCAAAGTTGACATAACTTAAGCAATTGATACCAAATATTTTGCAACTGATTTATGACATCTACATTAAATAAAACACATTACATAATTTGTTAAATAAAAAAATGATGAGCAAAGATGCAAAAATAGACATAGAGACTTTTTCACCTCTGGATAACATGCCAAATAAATTTATCTGATGGTTAAGCCATCTGTCATTATTTTAGCATTTGATTTGTTTTTTTTCAATTTATTCAAATGCTTTTTTGTCTGACAGATTAATATAAATTTTCTCTATCAAGTATCACTAATCAGCTTTTAAGCAAAGATAGTGAATATCCCTATTTGGTAGATTTAGTGGGCAAAATTGCTGACCTTTTTTAAAGTTGAATCAATAACAGAAATTGACAAAACTGTCATCATAGTTTTTTTTGTGAAAAATATATTTATTTATTTCATTTTAAAACTAATGTTGCCCATTTATAAGGGTGATTATTATCTCTCAAAAAAAGAAACATCCGTTATAATTAATTGAAACTTGATACGTGACACGTGTGCCTCCGGCTGTGCCTCATCCAACGAGCTATAAATATTATTTGATATACAGATTCCAAATTTTATTGATTAAATGTAAAGAATTTTTTTATTCATATTTAATTGATATTGAAAATATTTGATTGGCTAAAATCATGTGAAGTAAAATGACTTATATTTTGAACTATTTCAATACGTCCACAGTGTACAAAAAATACATCTACCAAACCTTATCAATGTTATAAAATATAAAGTGAATTATCTTTGAAGTCAATGTCTACCAAATCTAGATTTATCTACTAAATCTTTTTAATATTGTGTATACGGTGAACCCCTTTTAATAATATGTTTTCCAAGGGACCAGTAAATTCAAACCTATTAAGGGATTTCGCATTATTTATATTTGACATCTAATTTTGCATTTTAACTAACGTTACATTAATATTACGATTATTTAAGAATGTTTTTTTTTTAAATAGACGTGTACATGGAATATATGTCACATCAATATTCTTACTGTTTTCAAAGAATAGCTGTCTAAACTGCAAAAAGAATGCTAGAAAGTATCAAATAAATATTAAAAGAAAAATAAATCAAAAGTAGAATCACTGACAAGACAAAAATGCGAAATTGATTTTAGAATTCAAATTGGCACTTTTTTTATCGTAAAGGATAGGTCACATGTAATAGGAAATCAAATATGACAAAAGATATGTCACATGTAAGTCAGACATTATTGTATTATCTTGCATTAAGTTTATTTCTTTTTACACAGCGTAATATTTTTACTTGTCTTAGAAAACATACTTTGTTTCCTGCTGATCAACTTGAAGATTACATATTTTTTAAAAAGTACTGTTTGTAAATAGTTACCTGTTTTGACCTCGTACCTAAAACTGATCCCTTTTGGTGATTTTTACATGTACCCTCAACGCTTGTATGAGTAATTTTAACCTTTACTGATTCTTATTTGCAGTGCATTTTCTGAGAAATTATTTAGAGTACATGGAACGTTGGCAGGGCCGAACTTTATGCGAAAATACATTAACATTTTTGTCCTTTTACGATTTTAATTTTTTATCATAAATATGATTAGGATATAATTTTTTTTTAAATTTTTTTATTTTGTTCCTCCTTCCCCTAATATTTACATAAGTTTCCCTTTTACAAAACAAATTTGTACCCATATGTATTGACACATTTTTTAAATGAAACTCAAATTTATTTTTTAAATTATTTATTTAATCTATTTATACAAAATAATTTCCATGATTTTCGATGACTTTGCTCCATCTATTTTGGTAAATCAAAAATTCCTTTCTTATAAAATTCTTTAGGTTTAGAGTCGAAAAAGGACGAAAGGGCTGATTTTATCTCGTCTTGTATTTTAAAATTTTTTTCTTTTAAGAAATGTTCCAATGAGCGAAAAAGATGGTAATCAGTTGTAGCCGGATCTGGAGAATAGGCCGGATGCAATAAAGCCTTCAAATTCAATTCGTCCATTTTTTTTGGTCAAATTAGCTACGTGCGGGTGAGCGTTGTCATGCAGGAGGATTAGTTTTTCGTTTCTGTTCACTAAAGCTGATCTTTGAATCTTCCCCATTTTTTTAAACACATTTGAGTTGTCAATCGTGAAGTACGAACTTGACTTGATAATTCTTCGATGGTGAAAATCTGATTTTTCTCGATTTCTTCTCTTAGGGCTGCTTCATCCACTTCACGGGGTCATCCACTTTTCAGCTCATTTTTTAAATCAAAATGTCTAGATTTAAATTCATTAAACCATCTTTGACATTTCCGGATGGTTAATGCACCTTCGTAAACCTCGCAAATGTTTCTTATTGCCTCCGATGCGTTTTTTTTTTTTTTTTTGCGTGAAACGGAAACAGCATGCAGCTTTGCAAATGTTCTTCAAGACACGTCTCTGTCATTATTAAAGGGACACGTAAAAAAAAAAAATTTCTCTGAAAAATGAAGATAAATACCTTTCACAATACACCAAATATTTGGATATGTCTTTCTTAATCAAAGGACTGAATGCAACTAACCTAAAACCATGTTTTCCGAGAATGCGTCAATACATATAGGTACCCCTAATATGTAATTTGTATATGCCGCCAAATTTGAAATTTTGGTACTATTTTGCATTTATTTAAATAATCGGACATGAACGTTTGTATCATTGAAAATTGAATGTTCGCATGTACATGACTTACTGTATATATTTTAATGTAATGTGGGTAAAGACGTATTTTAGTATAGTTATGATAAATTGAAACAAATAAAACTGAATATTAAATAAAATTTATAAATAAATAAATGGCAAGTTCATGTAAACAAAAGTTATATTTTGCCTGTAGGTATGTATCAGTTGAATGAAAATGAGCCTTGTTTTGCGTCAAATGTTCAATAGTTTTTATGACAATTTATTGTTCTGTATCTAAAAAAAAATATATATTTATATATTATATATATATATTTATTTTTTTCTGTACAATTATGATTTTGGGACATTTAATTAAATTTGTTATTAAGAAATATGGAACATAAAGGATTTATTTTTTAGAAACGAGGATTTACGTCGATACCAAGGGGTGGTTCTTAAAAAGCTGGATTTGGACTCGCGTGAGAAAAGATCTGACTTGGACTCTGAAAAGAAGCAGAAAGTAAAGTATTACGGACAGCAAGCCTCGGACACCATGTTGCGGCCAGAACAGGTAAAATGATATTTTTATTGAAAACAAAGTTAATTATTGTTTCACAATGAATGGTGATTGCACAGCATCGAATCCTTGAATGTAAAATAATGGTCGTACAGTTTGTGACTTCAGTTAACCCATTAGCGCATAAAAGAAAACTGCATTTGAAAATTATTATTTATTTCAACATTATGGACTAAATAAAAGGTTTATAAAGAAAAATGTTAAAAAAAAAAACTATAATTTAGAAACTAAAAGGGTGTACAGTGGGTGGTTTAGGAGTGAAACTGCCCAAAGCAAGGTTACTCAACACATTTCTTACACAGTTCGCAACGCCAGCAACCTCGGTTGTGGCAAATAATACATCGCAATAGATTTTCGATGCGCTCCGGTTTGTGACCATTGTTTTTCTTCTTCTTCTTCACCCACCACTATTTTTTTCCTCTTATAGACACCCGGTGAATATTTATGGATTGATCCATTTAGTCAACACCATCCATTCCCTTATTGTAATTTATAAACAGTTTTGGGATATGACGTCCACCTTTTGCTTTCGAGTTTTGCACCACTTTTTTTTTGCCATCGGCTCTATACTATCAAAATTGGATCCTATTGTAACAACACTGTTATCCTTTCATTGTACAATTATGTTTTCATTTTTTGTGTTAAATCGGTAGTCATTCTCCGCTCTCTCCGCTCTAGGTAGTTTTTTCATTCTTTCACTTTCACAGCGGTAAGTGGATATGTCTTTGTTCTGTCCTCTCGTACTGTACCTGTTGCCCTGTAGCATAAAAGTCGCGAATCAAGCAACAACTTATAATTAGTGAAAAAGTTATGAAAATAGACAACATGTTCACTTTGAACAATTATAATTTTTTCCAGTAGTGATTTTACAACTCTCGCACCGAGAGAATCAGCAGAAACTTCCGTGGACTTGAGCCCTCTGAACTTGTAGCAACCCAATTCTGATAATCAAACCGTACTGGTTTTCCCATCATGAATTATTTGGCTGGATAGCGTCCAAAGTATTTCATCAAAAACTCCCCACTAACAGGAGTTTTTCTGAATTATGTTACACAAGGTGGCTTTTTCACTTTGAACATTTTATTATTCCAACCTTCATCTAGGGAATTGTCGACAAAATGTACATTTCTTTTTATGTCTAACCTATTGCGTGACAATTTGCGAACAATGAAATGCCAAGATCTTCGTCCAAACTCTGGTAAGCACACTCAGTAGGGAGTTCATGATAACCATTTAACAATAATGTACATAAAAAAAAATTTAACTCTTCATGGTCAATTTCAAAATTGTGTCTATTATTTTGATTTGCATATAAAATACTATTTTTTATTATCAAGCTTACAACTTCATCATCAAAAAATTTCTCAAACAACATTACTGGGTTGTGGTCCTTCGTGGATTCTACAACACTGTACAGACGGATGTATTATATAAAGGTGACATTTTTTTCCACACAGGTTCATCAGAGTCATAAATTCTAGCTCGTTTTGCAGGTCTTACACAATTAGTTAGTACGCAATGTCATCATCATTATGGTCGTCTCAGTCTTAAAAAACATGATTAGGATGATATAGTTATTTTCACATGTAAAGATGCGAAGGGATGCCATTGTAGACCCTTCGTAGACGCCTGCAAAATATTTAAAATTATAATACTGAACCGCCGTTGTACACGTATGTGTACAGTGCAATAAAATAAAACCTAGTACACGATTATTGAAACAGAAAAGAAGTCAAAATATTTCATTATTTATAATTAAAAACGATGAAAATAACATACCTTAATCATATCATTCGCAATCCGTTTTTCAATGTAACAATAACGACATTTATTCTCGCATAACAGCCAAATTTTATTTTTGCATAGATTACTAGTAACATCTAGTTTTACTTCTATAATAATCATAGACAAAGCATGCTTCAAAGAGCTGTACACGGGCGTGTACAGAGGGCGGTAATGGGTTAATAACAGCGGAACCTCGACTTATGAGCATAATTTGTTCTGTAAACGTGCTCGTATCTCAAAACGCTCATATATATACCCCATAGTATATAAAGGAAAAATCCAAGATACAAAAATAATTAATACAAAATATACATTCATATTTTATTATTATTTATTTTCATTTATAATAAAAGACGTAATCAAATTTATTAATATCCATATCGGAATCGCTGGATGGTTCAATAAAATCTTTTTCTTTTCATAGAACTTTAACCAGGAACCTATCTATTAACAATTGCTTTTGCCTCTCTTGAGGATTTGATTTGAAATGTGATATCGTCCTCTAGCTCCAGTCCCATGTTCTTTCCCAAGGACACAATTTCATCGACAATTGGCGGCTTCTGTTCATGAGTAAGCCCATCAACGCAATTAGGCTACAGTTTTCTTCACGCAGAATTGAGGGTCCTCTCGGTTACCCCACGCCATGCTTTATCCATGATTTGGAGGCAGCTCACGATGTTGAAATAATTTTTCCAACAAGTCTTTTAGATTAAGATTTGTTTCAATTTGGTGTAAAACTTGATCTTAAGGCGCGACTTGCAATAATAATTCAAATTTTCGCGTTTTTTACGAAAATGTAGCTTTTTATTATTCATTTATATCAGAAGTTATTCAATAGATTTGACTTTTTTTTCAACTATTAGATTAGACCTTTACATTAACATAAAACTAATAAACTGAATGTTATTTGCCATAATTAAGACGATACAGACATTATTAGAAAGACCACGACCATTAGATGCATTTACCACATGCTACAAAATTAAATTAATGTATAAACGAAATATATTTTCTTAAAGCCAAGATTACGGAGACAAATCTATAAGAAACCAAATTAGCAAAATGTTAAAAATGAATTGAAATGAGTTATAAATCATTCAATTTACAGTACATTTGATGAATTTTTAATGTTTTAAAAATACTATACTATATAGTAAAAACATAAGTTTTTAAATAATATACTATATTTACTCACATGCTTTGAGGCTTCAACTACTATTTAAAACTAAGTTTAATATCAGAAACACAATAATCATTTTTTAAATAATATATTTCCATTTTATTTGTTAGAAATGGCGAAGGCGGTTGTGAAATCTGCGCTACGATAGGTTTTAATTAAATTTACCTATAAAACACATTTTAATACAAATTTTGACTGCAATATGAATGAATATTATACTTATTCTCGATACCAATTGCTTATTTTTGTAAATTGTATGGTTTTGGGCTGTTTTTAAACGAAAACAGATTATAATTTAGACATTTAAATATGAAACATACGTCAAACCTCATGTCACCGATCGGAGCATTTTAGAATCTGACAGCGCATGCGTAGGTAATGCATGGTGGCTAGCGCCTGCGTGGCCAGCGTATGAAATCCATTCATTCACAAGATTCAACGTGAAATTTGCGAACCTATGATTTTTTTTGTTGGATTTGGTTCTCATTAAAAGTCAATAATATATTATTATATACATTATTGTTCTAAAATTACTGCCTCCTGTGACTCAAGATGCCTAAGGTCAAAAATAATCCATTGACACGCTTTAGGAAATGTTCCAACAAAATTTTAAATGGTTATAAACTTCTCGGAAAAAAAATAAGTAAGTTGATAATTTTTACCATTCCTATAATAATTATCTATTTGATTTAACAATATAAATTACATAGTTCAATATACATATATTATGTAGTGCAGATAAATATTTTTTTATTGGAAATACATATCCTTAGAGATAAATAATCTTATCAAAATAATTATACATGACAGACTTGTCTGATTGATACGTTATTGATTGATGTATTTGTTATAGTCATATAAATGAATAAACACGTATTTTAATATTTTAGACATAAAAGTACTGATAACTAAATAATAATAATAATATTATTAATTATTTTCAGGATGTTCCCAAACTGAGCATTGAATGTGTGGACTCGTGTGAACTTCCTAAATTGGATGGCAAAAGAGTGGTCGACATACACCAATTCTTTTCTCAAACTTCCACAAATCGATGTTTGGAAGAACGATAATATGCTCGATGAACAATTAATTATTTAACAGTGAATAATAATACTTTTGTCATATTTTCATTTATATTTTTATATTAATGTATATGTAATTTATTAAAACAAAAAATAACTATTTTAAAAAAAAACAGTTTAGTTTAAAAAATACAACCGTTCACCCTCAAAACACAAATGCAGTCAAAACAATATCAACATTTCAAATGCAAACATCAATTTTAAATAAGATATGTAGTAATAATAAATGTACAGTAAAACCGCGATATAACGAATCCCGATATAGCGAAAAATGACGTATATCGAAAAAAAAATCGAAATTTAGTCCCTAAAACCAATTTTTCATACAAAAATGCATTTATATAACGAAATCCCGTTAATATTTATAACAAAATAATTTTTGTCCTGTACAAAAAAATGCCAATACATTTACGTAAATTTATAACGAAATAAAAAAATGTTAAAAGATGAAAATATTATTTCGCACTTACAAAGCTGCGCCGCTGCATCTGCCGTATGCGAACGGTTTAATGGCCTTTTCGGCGCGTCTGCGGTCTGCCGACAAGGTAGTAAAACAATTCAAACTTCTTCTTGGGTTTATAGTATCATATTTTGAAGTGGTTGCCGCCGTTACCGGTAAGTACCTTCGTAATTTATATACGACTCATTTTATAAAAATGCCGCGATTCAACTGTAAAAAATTTATTTTTGAATTATTTTTTATGTTTTATGCCCAAAACTATGTTTGAAGCGGCTCTACATTTAAACACAATTAAAATATTGTTTTGTGTTTGCAATATTCTGGAATTTACAAAAATATCTTCCAATTGGTGTTGAATAGGTTCTGTTCTTAATTTAATTCCTTTGATTATCCATTTGCTTATCTGTTTTAATAACAAAACTACTAAAAGTATGTAGGTATTCAGTTCCCTATGGTTTTCTTCCTCCTTTGTTTGCAGAATTTGCGATCTTTTTTGAAGCTGCGCAACATTTTTTTGCGACGGCGCGTAAAAAACGCGTAAAATACGTCATTTTTCGCTATATCGGGTTTCGTTATATCGCGGTTTTACTGTAGTAGGATTTTTTTTTATTTATTTTGTTATATGTGGGCATTCGTTATTACGAATTTTTTTTTTTTGGGCCCTTGGATTTCGTTATATCGCGGTTTTACTGTGTTTCCCGATACAATATATTGATTCAATTGTCCACAAAATACAGATCGCGATGTCAATATTTCGTATCAATGCACAGTTCCGACAAATACTAGCGACCTCGAACACATGGCGAGAGGATGATAATTCAGTGCCGCGAAATTCAAATAACTGGACGGCGTTTCAAGATGTCTTCGTTTTTATACCGATTTATATAAACAAATAACAATATTTCACTTAACTAACGCAAGATGTCAGCAACAGTACGGATTGAACTAATTGTTGGTATATTTTCCTGCTTGATTTGCCATGCTGTCACGTAGTATATGACGAAATAAGTCGAAAACATCATATGATGTGTGTCGCACTGGGATAGTGATTACTTCTCACATCATATGATGCGCGTAGCGGGGATCGGATTAATGAACTCAACTTCCTCCAGTATGTGGTCCTCAGACCTTGAGGATGAGCAGAAGCATTATTCATAACCAACAAGACTCTTGAGTGGTAATTTTTTTTCCAAAAGGTCAGTCTTCATTACAAGACCGAAGACCTCGTTGATCCACTGAATAAATAAAATACGAGTGAGGATGATACGGTCTTTTATGGGTTTATGACCAGGCATTGTTTCCTCTTCTGCTGTAATAGAGGTCCTCTAGCATTTTCTTCCAAAATAGTCCCATCTCATCTTAGTTAAATATGTCCTGCGACAGGTAACACTCGGAAACCATGAGTTTCTGGAACTCTACAGACGCTAACGAACACCTCAGGTTCTTTAGCATCCGAACTTGCAGCCTCCCTACCTCACAGCACTATGGATACCACTTCTCCTCTTAAACTTATAAAATCATCCTCTTGCTCGCTTTGATGCATTCTTTCTGTTCTGTCGACGTACATGGCAGTTTATTTACTATGTCGGCGTGCAAAGCCTTTGCCTTCTTGCAGATTAAACTCTCAGACACAGAATCACCTGCTAGTTGCTTCTTGTTTATCCACACCGATAGGAACTTTTCTACATCGTCCAGAATAGGTAACCTATGCTATTATCGTGACTCTTTTTGCTGAATCTAGCTCCCTTATTTCATTTTTCTTCTTTAATTCCGTGCAAACCGTTGACATAGACTTCTTATAAAATCTTGCGATGTCAGCCACTCACATGCCTTGTCCGTGCTTCTCAATTATTTCCTTCTTAACTTTTACAGTGATCCTCTTTCTTTTTACCCCTTTCCTTTTGAACTGTTTTCGAAATAAATGTATCCTTGAGATGACAAAGAAACTTATGATATTAATGAATAATAAAAACCTACATTTTTGTTAAAAAAAACACGAATATATTAATTATTTTTAAAAGTGCACCCTTAAGAGAAGAATACTGTTAAAATTAGATTTTCCTACTCCTTCTTTCCCAATGACACCTTTTCAGAGATTGTATTATCTTTGGGAATTCCTGAGAGTATTTGGTCTAGCTTTGAGTAAGACTTTATTGATTTCGTCCCCCGCGCCAAGTATAGGAGCGTATGCACTTATAATTATTATTATTAGTATTATTTGCAGTCATCAATCATTCATAAACCAATGGGAAGTTCAGTTAAGTTTTTGACAAGATCATTTCTTATGGCCAGTCCGACTTTGTGAATTTGTCTTGTTTGTGCTGGTTTCCCTTTCCAGGAAAGGTAAAGCTGCCCCCGTCTTCAGTAGTTTGAGATGTAATTAGGCTTAGATTTATCATTTTTATGACCACACAAAAGTAATCCTGTTGAGTACATTGCCGCTCGGCTTATTGAAACGGCAATGGCGGAGACCTGTGTGAAATTGTTTATTATGTAGGTGGTATTGTACAGTACCACCCGCATTCTTGGAATAATGGAGAGCTCGGTCCAGTGGTAAGGGTGGTCTGTGACGACTAGAGCTCCGTTACTTTGCAGTCTTTTCCGGTCTATGCACAGGACTTTGTACAAACCTCAATATAGTTGGTTCCCAGATGCGTACAGTAGTACAGGCAGCGCCCCGCCGGGTGACATGCAGAATAATGCATAAATTCAATAAATTATGGTCTGACACCTGACACTTGTCATATCAACTTCTCTATTCTTGTTTGTAGGCAATCAGTTGAACATTATCAATAAATGACGTTTATGACAACACTTGTGGCATTTCTGATTGGTTGCGGCGAAGATTTCTTATTGTCTACAGAGTTCGCCTACCCCACTTCGTGTTCCATGTGACATATTTATTCATCTGTCAATTGAGTTATTATTTGTGGAATTACAGTTTAAACTGGCAGATTTAATTGGTTTAAATGCACTCTTGAAAATTTGCTCTTTCTCACCTCGACTCGACAAGCGCAGGAACTGTACGGAATAGTAAACGACTATTGACATAATGTGATGATGAATAACTTTGTATATAGATCAGGTCTATAATGCGTGGGAAATCAATTTTGATGACAGCGCTATGCGCAGGTGTTCCGTGGCTTCCTGGTGTCTACCCTGGAGTGTCAGGACTGTCACCACTCCTCCAATAGGACGGAATACTTCCTGGACCTGTCCCTGCCTGTTACAGCAGAGAAACCTCAGCCACCAGCTATCACACGGAGAAAGGGACCCGCACCAGGTATTGTAAACTGAGTGTTCTTTATTATCTCCCGTATGCTGGTGAGAATAAACTAATGTGGCTTTCTCGATTTCCTCCCTCCATTAATTGTTCAAAACTTGACTTAAATTTATTTTTAACAATCATTGTAAAATCTTAATGTATACATTAACCATTTCAGGCAGTCTGCGATAAAAATTATCTTCATTATTATTTATCCTTGAAAAAATATTAATATTTCATATTTTAAACATGAGTTTTTCTTGCTTCATGATTTTTCAATTGAGATGAGTAAAGTTTACCATCTACAGTAGACTCCCGGTTATCCGGGATCGGATCAACTGGGATGCAGATTAACTGGGATTTTTTTTCATCATCTATACCGGATAATCGGGAGTCTACTGTACTTTCATGATTAAGATGTAGACGTTAATCCTTAAAATTACATTGTATTTCTTTTCAGAAGAACAAATTAACTGCCTTGGGGCTCCAGATGAAAACAAGCCTTCGAAGCACCAACTTAAAAAAGAAAAGCAAGCAGCAAGGAAGTTACGGAAAAGTAAAAAAGGTATTCTAATTTTTCATCACATTGGGATTACTATTTACATTATTAATATAATACTTTTGTCCTGATTTGAACCTATATCCATTTCTCCGTTTTACATACAGCGGTGAGCATCGAAATGTAAAATTGTTAATCGAAAACCCCTTAAATTATAAAATTGTGAATACCATAAATCAAAACTTTTTTACGTTTCGTAATTTGAAAAGCAGTCTGTAAAATTCAGAACTACCATTTGTAACCTTATAAAATGAGCAAATAATTTAGTAATTTTGAAAATTGCTATCCCATTGGCTTGGTTTGTTACTTTAGTAAGTTTCTTTCCTAATTTTTGAAATTAATGAAACCCTTGTTTATATTTTAACAGATTATTATAAAATGCAAAAATATATTTTTTCTTTTTGATTATATTATTAGTGTTGAACTTAAATATTTACGCCCTGATTTGTCTGCTGTCTTTTAACATGTGCCTATGTTGTGTGAACGGCAACTACACAAAATTTGGTTTAAATTGGTCAAAGATTATATAGAGAACAGACAAGACATACAATTTTATTTTTTAAATCTTCTTACCTATACTTTTGTTTAAAATATATTTATATTGCCATTATGATTCATGTATAAGTCACCAATCTATCATAAAGTTTTGAATAAATGAGAAAGTAAATTAGATGAAAAAACTAAATACGCGCATGTACACCTCGGCAACCAAACTGGCTCTAATTAGTTGTGTCTTTATATAATTGCTCGCCAACTGCTGCTGCCTGCCTCCGACTAGATACATTATTGAAAAAGAGAGAATGGTACCAAATACATATTTCTTGAAATATGTATTTGATACCATTCTTATTTTGTGAAGTTAAATTGCAATTGAATGTTCCTATTTTAGTGCTTTCCACTGTGCAACTGTTTGGTTGTAATATTTAATGTATCGATTAAATCACATGTTTGTTTTGTCAGGAGGCGGTTCTGCTGTTTCTGTTGACAAACAGAACGAGTCCAGCCAAGTATCATCTGATGTGAACGAGAGTAAAGTAGAAAATAAGAGCTCTTCAGAGCAATCTGATGCCGATGTAGAAGATAATTTGGAGGAGAATCCGAAAGCACAGGACAACGCTGACTGTGTTCAGCCCAGGATCGATACAGCGGCCAACTTTGCCGCTTATCAGATGGAGTCTGGGTATAATTCTGAGAAAGTCATCAGTTCAGATTCCATCCGGGCCAGTCCGGTAGATTTGGATAAGGAAAAAAGTGATGCGTCACCGGAAAGATTTGATAAGGACAAAGATGAAGGAATCAGTAATTGTTTGTCTGCCAAAGCTATCCCTTTGGAGTACAGTCCCCTCAGCGCAGTAGACAGTCCAGTTCGCTCCAATCCTGACTCAGGTGTGGCCAGTCCGGAGACTGCCAAACATACTTTGTCAGATACTGTCAACGTAGAGTCTCCCGTCACGAGTAAGGAACTCGGGAGTCCAACCTCTCTGTCTAGCGAAATCAACATGGATATGTCCAGTCCGAGGCAGAGCAACAACTCCCCAGTCAACGATTTAGAAAGGCCAGTTTCTCTGATTTCCTTAATTGAATCTGAAAACCAAATATCGACCGGAAACATACTTTTAGAAGGTAAATCCTTTTTAAGCGATGCAAACAAAAAAAGCATCGACAAGCTGCAGGGAAGCACCGATATTAAATTAGAAAAACTCAATTCTGAACTGGATCGGTTTAAACTCAACGAGGATATAAGTAGAGGGGCAATCAGTAAATTTTCCCCCGGCTTAACTCTGAATGTGAGTGTAAGTGAAAATCTCATCGAAAATACAAGTGGGTTTGACCTAACGGCTCCTAGGCTGATAAGTCCTGACATAGACTCGCCTAAATGGAAGAAAGACCTATCTCCGTTTACTAATCGCACCACGACCATCTCCCCCCGGTACCAGTGTGACGATGGGGAGTACAGCATTCAGTCATGCCTCAACCAATTCACAACATCGGAGCTGTTGGCTGGAAATAATAAAGTGGGCTGTGAAGCTTGCACCAAGAGAGCCAATACTGGGAAAACAGTCTACACTAATGCGACTAAAAGATTTCTCATCGCCAGTCCACCCGCAGTATTAATTTTGCATTTGAAAAGGTTCCAGATAGGACCGAGATGCATGTTTCGGAAGATGAGTAAACATGTCAATTTTCCTGTCATATTAGACTTGGCTCCGTTCTGTTCCGAAAAAGTGAAAAGTCTTCCAAACGTGTCACCGAACCAGACGAAGCTTCTGTATTCCTTATACGGGGTAGTAGAACATTCGGGAAGTATGCACGGTGGTCACTATGTCGCTTACGTTAAGGTCAGACCGAGCGTCAAGCCCGGTGACAAGAGGTTAAATTTCCTTCCCAAGGGAGGGAATATCAGTCGGGATGAAGGAGACACCACAGCTCCTGAAGTACTGGTGAATGGAATCAACGGAAATGATGATACAGATAGCTCCATGTCTGGATACGAATCTGGAGAGAAAGCTTCCGGAGGTTGCGAAGTAGAGTCACCGCCTGGAAAGTGGTTTTACATTTCAGATAGCAGAGTCCAGGAAAGCTCCGAAGAGAAAGTTCTCAAGACCCAGGCGTATTTACTCTTCTACGAGAGGATACTGTGAAGCTTCTCTGTTTGAAAACTCTGGCGCCGCCTATTACTACTGCATGTTAATTGTATCTCCTTATTGTATATGTTTTGCCCTGCTTACAAATTCATGTGTGCTGTTTATCAAATCAGAATGAAAACAAAATATTATTTTCAACTGCACAACTGATCATTTTTTATTTTTATGTTTGCATTATTAAATGTCAATCATGGTTTTTATTAAAAACTGTAATTTATTTTGAAATATATAGCTGGACCAATATTTGTTGAGCTTCTTCGGAGAGGCCCATAATATCTTTAATATATCGTATTTGTCATGTGTCAGCTATCGTGAATGAGATTTAATACCATTTTTAATAATTGCGTATATGCCGCTGTAGCGCTGAATGATTAAGTTGAAGTTTTGCTGCAACTTTTTTTTTCCCACGCACGCGCCAACAATGTAGGTTTGTGTTTCTAGTGTTCAATTTGACCAAAGCTCGAGACATTGATTCCAAATACAATTTTGTCATAAATTTTCAAATATTTATTACAATATCGGTGAATTAATTATCCATTACAACAGCGATAATCTGAATACAGGTAATTATGCTTTTAATAAGTTTTAATTCAATTTCGATCCAATAGGGTGAGTTTTTTATTTTTGAGGTTTTTAAAACCTGTTTATTTAATAAGTATATTTTAAATTTTAAATGAAATTTGTCTTTATTTTGGATAAAATCATGGTCGGAAGCAAATCTCTTTCTATAAGTTAATAAACTAAATTGTGATTGCAAAACAAGTACAGCAGCCATTTTGTCTTATTCTGTATAGTCAAAACATTTTTTTAAGTAAAATAACCTACAATATGTTTTTACGATTAGGTCACTTTTATCGCAAATTCCCTTTTCCTTGAATCCAATCAGAGTACAGGGTGCCTCAAGGATAGCAGGCACATTTTGTTTTTGCATAACTATTCTAAAAATGAAACAATGTGTCATTTAAATGTGACGTCTGTGTTAGCTATTCAAATTACATTTTGCAGGATATTTTAACTTTTTTAGCAGGCGATATCTTTTCGGATATTGGTTTTGAGTTGCTCAAAAGGCTGTGTTGTTGATATAAACCTCTCAAAAATCCCATTGAAAAAGTCTGCTGTTTTGCTTGTTTAGGTCGAAGTGCACCTCTTCTAACTATGATTTCCTTCCAAAATTCAGCATCATTTTCAATGTGTTCTAATGTCCAATTTTGTACTGTAATTATGATGCGGTTAAAGAGCTCGTGTCAACTGGATCTCGTAAGAGTATAAGTGTTTCAAAACTCTGTAGAGATAATGGAGATAGGTGCTGCTCTTGTGAACAGCGTTTCGTCTGATGGAGGTACCCGACATTTCAGTGACACTCCCACGCACAGCAGCGATGTTTTCCAATGAACAAGCATGCCGAGTTGCTGGAGATCTTGGGTGATTTTCTGCTGAACCGGTTCATTTAAATACTGTCGATAAACACTGAACTGCCCAGTGCTGCAGGCCATGATTATGACGCAAAATTTCATGTAACTTACGCTGGTTCTCTATAATTGAATACTGATTTAGATAATAAGTTTTCATTATTGAAATGTGTTGTTGATGCGTTCCTTTCCGTGGTGAATTTCCCATGTCTCTTGTTGACACCTGTCAAACTTGAAGCGACAGAAACAAAATTCCCAGAAATGTCGAGCAATTCAAATCTACCTGTTCTCATTGAGACACACTATGTATAATTTTTTTGTGTCCAACCTCATCGACAGTGAGGCAATTTTTCAGGTGAAGGTTCTTATACCTGTATGTGTACATTATTTTGGGGTAATGTTTTAAATTAGATTAATACTTTCAGATCCCTTGTAATTCTAATAAACAAGGTTCCACTACTTGTTTAATCATTTCCTAGGAAGCAATATTTAAAAGAATAAAGTGTGTTAGATAAATTTTTGTGGTAGTAATTTGTGTTAAACAAATCAAGTTGTGCAATTTAAATAAAATTTGCATTATTTTTTTTTCCAAAAATTGTGTAGTAATTTTTTTTTCCACAGTTGAATGTTTCCATCGGAGCACTTGAATATTTTCATGCTTGCATGGATTTTATTGTAATATTTATTCAGCTTTAGAATATTATGACACACCTTTCATACTTACCATAGTTAGCTACATTGTCATCTCCGCATATATTTCACTGCATCTATGACAAAAAGCATTTTTATACAATATAAATCCTCTAAAACTATGTTGTACATTACTGGATGAGGGGAAGGGAGGTATAAACATAATTGTAATATTGAAGCTTTTCTTAATTTTCAATTTGTTAATTGCAAATCTTATAATTTTCCACTCTGATTTTACTTTTAGTTTATTTAATGTGCAAATGATTTTTTATATTAAAACCTTTATAAACAATGCATAATCATATAATGCATATAAACAATCATATAATGTTATTGTTTTTTTATTGCTAATGTTTTTACTGAATCACAAAATATTTAGTTAAAAAAAGTAATGTATTGAGAAAACATTTCATATATTTTTTCACCATTCTGCAAGAGAGTAATAGTGACAATTTGATCAATCTACCATAGTTGAAAACGGCTGTAGTAAAATTGTCTCTAACAAATACATTATTTCAATTATATTATAATAGTCGAGTCCTTTTTTTAACCATTCACATTTGTGCAATTTTATAAGTTAGATTGATGCAATTTGACAGTATTTATATTTGATTTTGTTGGTAAATGAAGAGTTAATTTACGGAAGTAATTAATAAAGTTGCTCTCATATAACACTAAAATAAACATTATTTTTATGTATTTACTTATTTTTAAGTTAGGTAATATTAAAAGAACCACCTTTATTAAATAATGATTCAGATTTGGAATCTGTCAATATAAATAATATTGTAATATTGAGGATTATGCACGAGATAAATAATTTTGAAAATATGGATTGAATTAAAATGAAAAATGATTTCTTCTTTTCAAATCACTAAATAGCTAAAAAAAATACACTAGTATGTGATACTCTTATATTTTAATATACTTTGTGGATAATTATTTGTTTAAAATCTCCTTGCAGAATCAAGATAAAAACACCTTAGAATGACTAGAATAAATAATTTAATCAAAATGTGGTGTAAAATCATTTTTGATTAAGCAAATCTAGCTAGACCTGAATATGATAATGACAAAGGTGCCCTTATATATAATATAAATTATTTTGTGATTCTTATGTACTCCCATAATTAGTTTAGGATTTAGTATGAAATCATAAATGATTTTTTGTGATTATTAATGATAAACTGTACACAATGTGAAAGACATTTGAATTGTACATAAGTTTTTTTATTGTAAATTTTTCACACTTATGATTTTTTCATAAACATGTTTATTGTTGTAAAATGAATATTACAAGTATAAATGCTAGAATACAAATTGTGCATATTGCAACCTGTGCTTCAGAACAGAGTGAGGACTATTGAATATATATAGAGTATCTGTTTTTAGGAATATTGTCTTAACATTTATGTAATTTCTTTGCCCTTTTTTAAATTTTCAAATAGTGATCGGAAAATGAGTAAATTATATTCAAACTTTTATCAAATTTGTTTGCTTAGTAGTATATTTTATAATAGTAATATAACTTTTGTCATGCAATAGTTCCTAAATGTGTTTTACATCTCTACCGCTCTTTTGTTTCTTGCTAAAGCCTTTCAAAGTTATATATTTGATATAGGAATTTATAAATAATTCAGAATCATCAAACGTATTGAATTCTGCAAAAGAAATATATTTTGGTAACGAAAATGTGTGAAAGGATGTGACAATTTGCATAATTCTTTTTGTACGAGCCTAGATTTAGTTTTCAGGAACAGATCGGCCTCTCGCTAGATATATGGAGAATGCTTTCAGTTTCTTTTTAATACGCTGTAGATAAAGTTCTTTCAATTTAGAGTATAATAGTTTTATTATTATATTTATTCGGGTTTTTTTTTTACTGCAATCCACCACGGGACCGACCTAACAGGATCCACTGTAGATTTATTTGGACCTGCAGTATGTATTTAATATGTTAATTTTTTTGAATTAATGTGAATAATTTGCAAAATTTTATTGAGACATTGTTTTATTCGTTTTGTATAATTATTTTAATAAATAACTTCAGCATGTAAAGTTGGAATATTATTAATAAACATAATCATTTCAATATTTGTTTTATTTGTGCAGCATCCTAACTGCCAAGTCTTAACTAGGTGACTAGTTGACTGCAATAATATTAATATTTTTACTGAAATTTTATAGCGAGGATGAATCCATTTTAACGTCTTTATAATCATATCTATCCAAACTACAAAATTTTTTTAGTTTGCCTCATATGCACTTTCACTAATGCAATTTATTTACATGTATTTAAAATTACTGTGGTTTATATAATTACACAATCAACTGCGATGAGTACTGTACTGTAAGCCAAATGAGAATTTGAATAAGTGCGCATTTCAAATAATCAAAAACTAAATGACGATCCATGAGCTTTGATTTCAATAAAGTAACTGACAGATTTTTGTATTTGGCACTGCTATTCCTGCAATAGGGAACGAAAGGTCAAAGTTACTAGCTAATTATACTGAACATGTATGGAACCGGTGTCTTTTAACGTAACCTAAGACAACGTTTCAGCACGGTAACACCATATTGTCATGGTTTTACCTCAAAAGTTACAGTATAACTGTATTTATTTGCGGGAGATATCAATCTCCCACAGTTAAACAGTACCATTGTACCATAACCACGCAGTGTCGATACATTGGCCTAAGTTTTCTCAAGAAAACATCTACAAGAAATGGGATCTAACCAGTTCCATACAAAATGAAAATCTTATACTAAACATTACAGTGGAACCATGGGTTTTACCTTACAAAGAAGAAAATGATTTGAAACAATAGCAATATCTATTAAAAAAACAATAAAAGATGCAATTGCGATAAATAAAATGCACTCGTAACAGAATCCAATCTGAGTGAACGCTACCTCAAAATTAACGCCCTCTCATTTCCCGCCCACTGAAGCGATGCGCCGACATCTCAGTCCGCGGAGCATGCGACTGCCTGTAAAGCGAAATTTTGTCTGCACACAAGGCATTTTTTCGGTGAAAATTTTGTTTGTAACATGAGGTTCTACTGTACAAATATATGAGGGCTGTATAATAAGTAAAGTCTGACTGAAGCTTCAACCAAAAAATACACCTTCGGCTGCACATTCAGCATCAGCTATTATCTTCCTAAGATTTGGCAAAGGCCAAACTATTGCGAATGATATAAAATTCAGTTTATCATTTCTGGAAAACTGCAATTTATTTATTGAATGGATATACAGTAAAACCGCGATATAACGAAACCCGATATAGCGAAAAATGACGTATATCGAAAAAAAATCGAAATTTAGTCCCTAAAACCAATTTTTCATTACAGAAATGCATTTATATAACGAAATCCCGTTAATATTTATAACAAAATCATTTTTGTCCCGTACGAAAAAATGCCAATACATTTACGTAAATTTATAACGAAATAAAAAAATGTTAAAAGATGAATATATTATTTCGCACTTACAAAGCCGCGCCGCTGCATCTGCCGTATGCGAACGGTTTTATGGCCTTTTCGGCGGTGCGCGGCGGTCTGCTGTAGCATAGTTGGATAATGCACTTTCCCCGATTAGGAAAGAGATCCAGGTTCGAATCCTGGTGGCGCAACAACTATATTTTTCGATAAAATTGATTTTATACGTATATCTTTCTAATTAATATATTTAATTCATATTTAAAAATCACAGACCGTCTGTTCTGAATAATTACAACTTCACAATAAGAATGTATTCTCCTAATAAAGATATAAGAAGTTAGATTAGGGCCATTTGAGTCGCTGAAAAAAACTAATATCTTTTTGTTTATAAATTGAATGTTTTGTCTCTATATGGTGAATCAATAAAGATGGTTTCATACCACCATTAGATAATATCTCCCCACAAACAATGCACAGTGGTTTCTGACAGTCTTTATCTTCCGTGAATGAAAATCCATATCTCAAGCAGAATATTTTCTCTTCTTTAACGGAACACTGATGTTTTGAATTTTTTTAATAATGTTAAAGTTTATGTCTTGCAAGGATCGGTGGATGCGCCCTGGTCCATGGAACTCCATTGTTATTCAACACAATAAATCAAATATGATTTTTTTGGTTTTATTTAATTTTTCCAAAGGGACGATCGTTTCGGCTGTCTAGGCCATTATCAACTGATAAAACAGAACAGTGTGGTGAGCTTAATACTAATTTTGTTACAAAGTTGGGTAAGACATATTAGGTGATTAACAATACAACATTCCCTTAGTGCTAAAATTGACAATGTTGGAAATACCAAGGATAATATCTTTATACGAGCGATATGACTGGTAGTGAGAGGGTCTAGCGACAGCTTTCACGTATTTCTTTGTAAATCAAAATCGCTATTCCCAGCCCTGATATTCCAATATTAACATGCGCCATATTTTTTTGAATACCCAAATACGCATTAAATCATCAAAATAGATGACTTACGCATGATTTATTGCCTCAGATAGAGATAAAAGGTTATCTTGTTCAATACGAAATCAAAACATGGTTGTAAAAACCATAGGTGTTTATAAATGAATAAACATAAACTCCATACAAAAACATACATAACAGTACAGCAATGCAGCCACTACTCGAGACACATGACAGATTATCGATGTTTTTAATGAAGTACATTTTTATTTTCCAAAAATATCTGAAGATGTCAGCACTGTCAAAGTATTAGGAGTCTTTTAGTGTATGTTAAAATATTGTATGAAATAGACGCACTATGTGATCATGGACCAAAATCGCCGTAAAAACTAGTGATACGGCCACGTACAAAAACCAATTTATACCATATCAACTGTCGATACAGTAGCATTCAATAGCTTAAACTCCTTTTTCTAATGTTTTCCGCCATTATCAATATTATTTTCACGTACCCTTAACTGGTCCATCACGTGTCACCCCCAGGGGTATGTGTACCACGGGTTGGGAACAGTTGGGTTATGGGAACATACAAGCTGATTACAACTTTTGAACTCTAAAAAAATTATTATTATATAGAGAGCATTCAAAACAAATTACATTTTGTTAATAATAATTTTATTCAAAATAATACTAAATTTATGATAGCTCTTTTTTTTCTATGTTAAATGTTTGTCGCGGACTAATGAATATCGGTCTCTCAGTTGAGAAAGATGAGTGTGTTGGAAGTCAATAGTTTCTACAACACATGGCCCGGAGCACTTGTAGGTGATGAGAAGAAGGCGGTCTAGGTTTTGAAGTTTATGTCTGGCATTGTTTAACCCCTGTAACATATATAAGTGGTTACCATCGCTAAAGATTACATCAAAAATTTGGTATTTAACTTTTTAACAGCATTTTTCATCTGCGAAAAATATATACTGGTATGTGTACACAGTTGAGACTCGATACTTGCATATAAAGGATTGCACAGAGCTAGCTGTCATTCTTTGACAGTATTTGTTCATTATTTTTTGTACGCACAGAATGAACGATTGATGCACACCGACTTTTATCCACTTATACGCCAAATCTCTGACACGAGAGATCAAAATCTTATCTGTGTACACACACCATTAAAAAGATAAGAATAAATTTGGTACTATTCCGTAATTTATAACAGGCGCAAACCATGTTATGTGAAAAACATATTAAAGGAAAAAAAACAGTATATTATATGAGAATTGATTTCTCTGTTGAGTTGGGTAATTTTGTGCTAAAAAATTAATAAATTATGTTATGTATATACCATATATGTATAAGTGTAAAAAAAAAAATAACTTAGTCCTTTTTATATTCAAGTAGAAACCAAATACGTATGTTTTTGATTTTTTTCTATATATCTTTCTAATTGATTTTTTTAACAAATTTTTTTCACAGATCGAAAATAACTGTTCAAATAAAATAATTTTAATAACAATTCGTGAGCTTTGTAAATTAGCAATAAACGTTGTTTGTAAACCACAAACGCATTAAAGGTTAAATATCAACAATGATTGAATTATATTAATCTTACATCCAGCATTCTCTTCTTTAAATGTGAGTTTTTAACCATTTCAGATTTCATCTTGGTCATCTGTGAAGGTGTGTAACCCACCATTTGTGACAGGACTTCACTGGACACATCCACATCGAGGTACGCTGATCCATCGCACAGTTTGCACCTCAATACCCATAGATGGTTCTGAAGGGACAGCTTACCATTCAATTTTATAATTTGAGCATTAATTGTAAATGTTTTGTTCAATTTCCTTTCTTCTGGGATTTCTGATAGTTGTTTCAAATAAATATATGGACAACTGGAAACCATAACCGGCATCGCATTAGACATAGCATTTTTTAATACTTTTATTTTAGTATCTTTTACATTTCCATTTAAAACAGTGAATATATTTTTACTTTTACCCTGTTCTATAGTTTGAAAGGATGGCTCATTATAATACTCTGCAAAATCATCCATATCTTCGATTCGAGTAAACTCTTCATCGTGTGCAGGATAAGAGCACATTTGAGAGTGTTGATTAATTAAAATGTTTGGTTCATATTCATGTGAAGTACCACTCAGTTGTAAAGGTATAGTGGGCTCATGGTCAGCTTTGTTGTCGAATATTTTAATTTTTTTTGCAGCATTTTTTGGTGATGCATATTCCTCATTGAAATTTAACAAACCGACGGCTTGTTTTTCTATAGCTTCTATCTGATTAAAATCAAAGTCATCATCTACAAACATTTCAGCATCCCCATCTGTGGTTTCTACATTTTCTGAGGAGTTTATATTACTGGTAGAAGGTTTAAGCGGTTGATTGTTAAATATTTCACTGTGTTTTTTTGTGCTCTCATTTTTGTTAGTCGGCGTTGAATTTATTTTGTTCAATAAATTTAAGTCAACGCCATCTCTGACTGGCTGATAAATATCCCTCGTAAATGTAGCAACTAAAACAAATAAATTGTATACAAATTAAAACATGAGAGATGGAAAAAGGGCATTCTTGATTGTATTAATGTATACGTTTACATATACATATGTATATAGGGTTATCCAATAAGTATGATAGAATTTCAAACAAGAATAGTAGCCAAGTTTATTAATATTTTGATAGCTGTCATTGTTATTTTTATTCACTACAGTTTGCCACTTTACCATGGAGCGTTTCACATTGGAACAAGTTATTAAAAGTTATCAAAATCAATCTTCGACTCGGCAAACCTAACGTGCACTTGGTGAATTTTATGGTCGACATAATTATCAATCTGAGTAAACAATTATTCGTCAAATTTTGAAAAGGTTTAAAATAATTATTCTTTACACGATGTGAGGACACCGATAAGACAAAATAAATCCCAAAGTGAAGCCAATAGCAAATGAAAGTGTAAGGGGTAATCCAAAGTTATGGATTCCTCGATGTTCACAACATTTAGGTTTATCATATGGCTTATTTTGCATAAAGATCTGGGCCCACACTCCTACAAGATCCAGCTGGTGCAAGGCCAACAACAATTGAACAATTAAAAAACAACATAACTCATGTTATTGGTGAAATTGCACCAGATTTATGCGAATGGCTAAAAATTGGATCCGAAGAACGCATTCTATCAAACGTAGCCGTGGTGCACATTTTAATAAAATTATATTCCATTGTTATCAAAATTATAAATAAAAACAGCCCAAAACCATACAATTTACAAAAATAAGCAATTGGTATCAAGAATAAGTATAATATTCATTCATATTGTAGTCAAAATTTGTATTAAAATGTGTTTTATAGGTAAATTTAATTAAAATTTATCGGAACGCGGACCTCACGACCGCCGTCGCCGTTTTGAACGGCAATCTAACAGTGTGAGACAATTAATAATATCGTTATTTCATAAGACTGGAAATATATTATTTAAAAAATGATTATTGTGTTTCTGATATTAAACTTAGTTTTAAATAGTAGTTGAAGCATCAAAGCATGTGAGTAAATATAGTATATTATTTAAAAACGTATGTTTTTACTAAAACAAAGTATTTTAAAAACGTCAAAATTCATCAAATGTACTGCAAATTGAATGATTTATAACTCTATTCATTTTTAACATTTTGCTAATTTGGATTCCTACAGATTTGTCTCGGTAATCTTGGCTTCAAGATTATAAGAAAATATATTTCGTTTATGCATTAATTTAGCGTATTGACTCAATTTCGTACCATGCCTAAAATGCATCTAATGGTCGCGGTCTTTCTTATAATATTTGTATCGTCTTAATTATGGCAAATAACATTCAGTTTATTAGTTTTATATTAATGTAAAGGTCCAATCTAAGTAATAGTTGAAAAAAAAGTCTAATCTATTGAATAACTTTTGATATAAATGAATTATAAAAAACGCGAAAATTTGAATTATTATTGCAAGTCGCGCCTTAACATTTCTTATGGTTGTTTGAAAATAATGTTTAAAGTATCATAAAGTCCTTTGGAATACATAAATAAACAAAAGAGCACAGATACGGCTATAATAATAAATAATACAATAACGTCGGTACTAAACCGCTATAATATTTTTATTCGTTATCGTTTTGTAAAATATTTGAGAGTTTGATAAAATCAAATTAATTATATGAAAACCCACTTTCTTGTACCACATTATTGTTTTCCGTGAGTAATTTCAACTACTCAACATCATGTCCACTTTACCTACAGAATCTATACACTTACTATAGTCATTGACACATTTCGGTTTAATAATAGGTTGACTAATGTATTTCGGCTGTCGTTTCCATGGAATCGTCATGCAAGGTTGTTAGAATGTGGACTTCCCTCTTATGGCACCATTTCGCACCATCGCTCTCGTAAAGGGCAGTTGGTACAAAATTAGTGCTAATTAATAAATAAGATATAAAAGAGTTTATAAAGAAATTAAATGAACATTTCAGAAACACATAATTAGAAAATAAACAATATTATATAACACTTCAGAAGTACACAAATAGACAATATATAAAATTATTATAGTGTAACTCCCTCTCCAAGCACAAGAGGTAGTCTCTTTATTGGAGAAGTTAACGGAAAAAAACCATCTAATTTTAATAATGTAAAATACTTAATGCATGTTAAAAAAAATTGTAAAAATGTCAAATAAATATTAAAAAAAAAAAAATCATAGATAAATATTTATTCGATAGATACTAAATTGACAATGTAAATAAGTGCTAGTAATGTATGGACTGAATGCCTCTAGTCAACAGTATTTCATGTGGAAAGCAGACTGACAAACTTTTGTTGTCCCCGAGTCTCCAAAGAAAAATTTCAACCAGGGAAATATTTCACATTAATCTAAACGAATTTAACAGTAAATTCCTTAGATACAGTTATTGCACTCAGAATGTGTAGAATATACCAAAATCTGCATTGTATTGATGCGACAACAACAGATGTCAGCATGTATTATTATTCCCCATGTTTATTACACAATCGCTAAATGGCCAAAACGATAGTTGACAAGAGATAATGTTCCTGGTTCGCGTCATAGGTTAATGTGCCGGGTATGGTAGACATTACCTTAAGTGGAAAACAAAACAAATATTAACCAACTGAGTAAAAATTATATTTTTATTTTATTTTTATTATTGCCACACTCATAACCGTAAAATAAATATTCGGAACTTTAACAAGTTGTGTCAATGACAAAAAATTCTGAATAAATCTTCTGTCGCGGTACACTTTTAGTTCCACCATATTCAAGAACCAGATTATTTCCTCTATAGTGTACCTAATCAACGGGCAGACCGTTTCATTAGCAATTCTCTGGAAATGTCAAGGGTATATGAAGGCTTAAGGCCGGTGACGGGACACTCGCTTTGATTGTCTAATAGGTCAATAATGAGAGGAAATATTTCCACCGGTACATACCTAATTAGTAGAGCACAGATTTGATCTGCAATGGTAAAATAGTTGGAAGCGGATTATCTAAATCACCAATGTACTTATTAAGTACAAAGTAAAAATTTAATATTCCTTATTACATATTGTGAGAACTGTCACCATGTATGTATGTGTGTCAGGAGAGTGAGTAGATGAGTGGTGGGGGTAAAACATTATAAGAGGCCGTCTCTAGGGAAACGGCTCTTTTCCATCGCGGATCCTCCACAGAAACTAGTCTATCACTAAAGTGTGTAATTAATAATTACTGTAAATACGTTGTTGTAATAAACTGAATATTGTCATCCGAACATACAACGAATCGAGACTAAGAAATTAGTCCTTAATCAGAGGATAGAACTCCTGAGGTATATGGTAATACTTCCCAAAGTCACCACACGTATCAAGTCTGAATCTTGTATAGTTTTATTTTGGTTAGCCGGAGATTGCGTGCACAAGAAGAATATAAGAAATTTTTTTTTTCCTTTTTTCATTGGGCCCCAGTATTTTTAATTATGCCACTGAATATACTAGTATTTTACATATATTGCAACCATTCTGTACATATACTAGTCAAAAAAGTACAAGGGTACTTACATAAAATAATATAATGTAATATGGATAGCATATCAAGATGAGACTCAATGAAGAAGCAAACAATATCAAGCTCCTGCCATACATGCGTTCCGTATAATTACGCCCAAACAATGCGATGCTCTGTATTGGAAAAGAATTTAAAGGTTACGTAATATTATTTTTTTACGATTTCTCACACTTTGTCTCACTCTTCCCGTGGTATTGACATCCCACACATTGAAACCTACTTGTGTAACAATACAACGGATAATTGTATTTTACTAAATTAAATATCAAGAAAAAATATGTAAACGTATGTATTTTAAAGGATATATAGATTAATTTACATGTAAACAGAATACTTTATTAATATTATAACTGTTTTTTTTATCTCGGATTGTGAAACATTTAAATTAGTGATGGGACGATTAATCGGAATCGGAATTATAAGATTTTTTTTGGGTATCGGAATTGAGACTTTTTAACCTAATCCGATTCAGAAAACGATTCTTTAGATTTTTTGTCACAATTGATCACAAATTATTTTGACAGCTAAATTGTTGTCAGCGCGAAAAAAGATCGGCGGCGAGGGTGGTCGGTGGTGTCTATGTAGTGTCTGTGTGGCGTGCATGTTATTGTTCAATCTAAACTTGTTAATTATGTACGCGCGGTTCAAATTTTGCGCAAAGGAAACATAACCGCTTGCAACCAATCTTACATTTCTGTTTCTGTTACTAATTCGGGTTAAGGAGCCGAGGTTAGCCGAGCGAGGAAGGAACGGTCAGAGTACGAGAGAAAGCTTTTAATGCGGAAACTTGGAATTACAAAAGGTCCTCGAAATATTATTAATTACAAAAATAATTTTAATGTACTGGGGTATGTTTTAAAAGTACTTTAAAAATGGAATGAAAGTCATGGCCTTAACATCGCTTGAAGAACAATGTACCTGTCTAAGCTAATTGGAGTAATTTTGCGCAAATCTTTGTTTAAAAGATCTTTACTTTCATTCGCTTTTTAAACACTTACACGCCACTATTTAATCTCATCTTCATTTTTAAATATATATTTTTTCATTATTACGGAGAACACTTTCTTATTGTGAAGTTGTAATTATTCAGAACAGACGGTCTGTGATATTTTTTAAATACTAATTAATAAAATTAATTATATATGTATATCTTTCTAATTAATTTAATGAGTATTTAAAAAAAAACAGTTTTTCAGTAGGAATCGGAATTGCGAATCGTATCGGAATCGGTAAAAATATTGGAATCATCCTATCACTAGTTTAAATGCAACATTTTGTAAAAAAGTTATTTTAATTATAGGAAGAATCTTAAATACAGTTTAAAAAAAATCGATTGGAAATTTTTTATTTGATTTTGGTGAACCAGGAAATATCTCGGGTCACTCATATATTTGGGGGTTAGGACGGTGGTTAAATGAAATAAATACTGTTTGGCGTGTGTTGAAGGTTTATTATGACCATGACAATGAAAACAGATAGAATGAATAAATTAATGAGTGATGTAGAAGGTGCATGTGTGCGTGAAATGAAATGAATTGACGGTCTTGCTCGGCAAGCGCGAGCCGGCAAGACCGCTGTTGTGAAACGCTGAAACTGGAGAGACTGCTTGGCGGTGAATTGAGCCAGACTTGTGGCAGCAGCCGGCAGCGCTGTTGCTAGCGTCGATGCCGACTGAGATGGCGGTAGATTTGAATTATGATCGCTACATATATAAACATACTATTATATAATGTTTGATACCTATTGTCTTTAATACATCCCACTGAACAAAAGTCATTTTCGCATCAGAATGCTAAACACATGTCTACAATTGCATAGTACATTCGTACACTGCATTGTTTGCTATTAACAAACGTCAATCCTGTATTTTTTGTAACATTTTCAGATCACTAACTGTAAACCTTTGGTTATTACAACTTACAATACTGAAACAACAATAGGTTTCGCCTAGAGAAACATACCGTAATGGAAACAATAATGCCTCTATTGTTTCCAAATTACGAACTCGTTAACAATCGCGGTTTGCCTATTCCTCCTATTATACAAGTTGCAGTGGCGCTGCGCTTTTATGCGACGGGAAATTTTCAGGTACATATGTCCGATATTTTTGTTGTTTATATGTGATTGTGTAATATTTCTATACATTCTTATTATTCGGTCGATAGAATCTTATTTTAAATCGAGTAATTATACATTACTATTTAAATATTTTATTGACAATGTTCTACAACGTATTTTTAAGATTGTTGCTGGAGATCTCCATAAAATAAGCCAGCCGACTTCCAGCAGAATTGTTCAAGCAATTTCTCGGCGTTTAGCACAAAGGGTTGCCGATTTTGTGAAATTCCCTCAGTCACCACAGGTTCTTCGTGAATACCGAGGAATATTTTATGAAAAAGCGCGATTTCCAGGAGTGGTGGGATGCATCGATTGCACCCACATTCCTATCAAAAGCCCGAGCAGAGCCAGAGGAGAAATTTTCAGAAACAGAAACGGCTGGTTTTCATTGAACGTGCAAGTGGTGTCTGGTCCACAAATGGAAATTTTGGACATTGTTGCCAGATGGCCAGGTTCTGCCCACGATTCGAGGATATTCACGAATAGTAGTTGTCGTAGGAAGTTTGAAGAGGGAAGGATCTCTGGTATCTACCTCGGGGACAGTGGATATGCCCAGTCGAGATATTTATTTACTCCGATGTTAAATGCGAGAACTGAACCTGAGGAAAGGTACAACAGATCGCAAATAGCCACACGTAACGTGGTGGAAAGGCTTTTCGGTCTGTGGAAAAGGAGATTTCCTTGCTTCGCAAAAAAACTTCATAACAATCTACCAAATACAACCAATATTATAGTTGCATGTGCTGAACTACACAATATATGCATTGCATCGAGGGACCCACATTTTATTTTGTCTTCTGGTGTAAGAATGCAACCAAGAATCCCTGGATATCAGCCATTACACAATGTATCAGGCTGGCTGATAAAAGTAGCTTTTATTGCGAGGCACTTTACCTCATTTTGTTGTATATCTTGTTTAATTTTTAAATCATTTTATTTTCAATCACTTTTATGTCGCATCAGAATATTAATATTTCATATGCAGTTCATAAGACTAGTATATATAAACTTCATTCTAGCACCTGTGTAATAAATATGTTTTTTAAAGGATTCTTCTTTATTAATCTGTTATGATATTCATCTTACCCTGTTATATATGTATAACATTAATCCGTTACTAAATAACTGAAAATAATTGTTCTTGTCAATTATCTTCAAACACTTTCACAAAACACAAAAAATTGGTTAAATTGTTCTATTTTCTTCTTGCTAACCGAATATCAATCTGTTATTTTATTTTGTTGCTTTTTTGAATATCCCTTGTTTTTGCATTTTCTTATTTGTTAATAAAAGACATGTAAACTCAAAACAATTTTAATTATATACTAAATAATAAATGTATTAAACCTCCTCGATCCTAGCGTCTCCTGTGGGAGAGATAAAATAGTAATCTGTACTATATACCAAACTGTTATTTTATTTTGTTGCTTTTTTGAATATCCCTTGTTTTTGCATTTTCTTATTTGTTAATAAAAGACATGTAAACTCAAAACAATTTTAATTATATACTAAATAATAAATGTATTAAACCTCCTCGATCCTAGTGTCTCCTGTGGGAGAGATAAAATAGTAATCTGTACTATATACCAAACTGTTATTTCATTTTGTTGCTTTTTAAAATATCCTTGTTTTTGCATTTTCTTATTTGTTAATAAAAGACATGTAAACTCAAAACAATTTTAATTATATACTAAATAATGAATGTATTAAACCTCCTCGATCCTAGCGTCTCCTGTGGGAGAGATAAAATAGTAATCTGTACTATATACCAAACTGTTATTTCATTTTGTTGCTTTTTAAAATATCCTTGTTTTTGCATTTTCTTATTTGTTAATAAAAGACATGTAAACTCAAAACAATTTTAATTATATACTAAATAATGAATGTATTAAACCTCCTTGATCCTAGCATCTCCTGTAGGAGAGATAAAATAGTAATCTGTACTATATACAAATCTGTTATTTCATTTTGTTGCTTTTTTAAATATCCTTGTTTTTGCATTTTCTTATTTGTTAATAAAATACATGAAAACTCAATACAATTTTAATTATATACTATTTCCAAATAATTAATCTATTAAACCTTCCCGATCCTAGTGTCTCCTATAGGAGACATAAAATAGTATCAGAAAATTAAAAAATATTTAATATAAAAATAAATTACTTCCCTCAGCCATTTATGAAGTCTATAATGGTATAGAAGTTGATTTAACTTTATTTTTAAAATTGTTAGGCTTAAAGTCATCTATTGTCTAATTATAACGATTATTTACTAAAAGATTTATAGAAGACGGAAACCGAATATTTTTGATTTTCTGATACTATTGTATGTCTCCTGTAAGAGACGCTAAGACCAAAGAGTATAAGCAAGCTCGAACTGCATATTTCGCCGATGAAAGCATTATGCACTTACATAAATGGCTTCTAATTGAAACGGTACAAAAGCAACACGAGTATTTGAGATGTGGATCATCTATAGACGACTACTAAAAGTTAGTCGGGTTTATGGTCACTGATGGTAATGCATTGATTGGATGCGAAAAGACAAAGAACCTCATACTAACAAAAAAAAAAAAACAGATATAAATACATACAAGACATTATATTGTAGAATGATTACACAACATAGTAAAACAACTTTTTTTTTCATGTACATATATTTTATTACAAAACATGCATCATCTTGACATTATAGTGGTGCAAACACAAAAGTAAAGTTTAATAAAAAGATGTAACCTTTATCTACAGGAAGAAAAAGTTCTGCAGTCATGATCTCAACCTTAGATTACGAATGAGAATGGTCAGATGCTATGTGTTCTCCATTTTATTTTATGGAATGGAAGCATGGACACTCACCAAAGAAACGATAAGCAACTTGAAGTATTTGAGATGTGGATCTACAAAATAATGCTTAAAATAAGCTAGATGGATTGTTATGAATGAAGTTGTTATGGTTCAGATGAATAAAGAAAAAGAAGTAATTAAAATAATAAATATCCAAATACTTTAATCTCCCGGACATGTAATGAGACATTCGGAGAAGTATGAAATCTTGCACCTCATAATGCAGGGAAAGATTGCTGAAAGTCGGGGCCCTGGAAGTAGGAGAAAATCATGGCTAATGAGAAGAAGCTAATGGCAAGAAGAAGAATAAAAAGATAATAAAGTAAATCGAAAATTGAAGACAAATTAAAAAAAATATTTTTTCATTAGAGTTTAAGCAGGAGATATTAAAATTATTTTTTCATTTTGTTCATTGATCGGTTACTCCAGCCTTTTTCAAGGCATACTTTTATTCAATAAGGGTGGTTTCCGTCTGCAAAGTGGCCGCTTTCTCTAGCTGTACGGATGTTTCCAGTTGGTGCCTGGCTGTTTCCATTTTTAATAAATGCAATTCTTGATCATATTGGATCAAGCGATTATTGCGGTCCATCCTTCAATGAGCTTCATCTTCGATGGTCCGCAAATGAGGGTTCCTCATACCTATGTGAAAAAAACTGTATAAGATTACTAATATACATGAGCAAATACACACTAATGTCCATCTATATTGTTTAAATTAATCGCTAATGCCATAATTAAAAATATATAATTAATTGATGCAGCATACAGTGATGTATGGGCACTGCACTACTACTCTACTGTGAACGTATTTAGTACACTTCCCTGCTGCAATTGTGCTGAGGTCTATTACTTTAGTTACTAAGATCTCTAGAGAAGTATGAAATGATTCACACATTTGTTTACTTGTGCTCCTAAGATCCAACTAATATTAAATCATTATAGTTAAACCGAAAATTCTGTCAATGTGAAGATATTGTTTTATAAACTCACTATTTCAGCGCTCGTCGAAGGTTGCAGAGCTAACTCCAGACCGTCACTGTCATTGACCCCTGATTTCTACATTGAGGCTCATATTTAGCATGGAGTCGATATGATCATCTTACGGGGCTGGAGACATTGGCCCTCTAGTTCTCATCATTTTTCCTTTGGCGAGAGAATGACGTTTCTTCCTTGTCATCATTGTCTTTTCATTTCATTGTCCTGCATTGTTCTCTGGAAAATATGAATATTGTTATTTGTTTGAAAGATCATTATCATATTTTTGGCTTAAGTAATGTTTATCTGTTTCGTGAAAACAATATTTTGGTATGTACTTACTATCTGGTTACCTTCGACAGAATTAATCTCTAAACAAGTCTGACCGCGCACTTTGATTCTATCCGAGTTGATAATAATCGGTAGCGAGAATAGTTATAGTGGGATACCGATTGAGAATATTTAATAAACAAGCTCTTTCCCTGGACGTAAACATTTTTCGGAATCGCTATAACATAACCTTAAATGCTATAACTGTCATGTAGTACCACCAAACCATAGATAAGCACCAAACACAGCGCGAAATTATAGAATATCTCTAGATTCGTGGACGGCTACATCTTAACCAGGACGTGGAATTTATGAACACCCAAAATTTAAAGAAGGTAGATACCTTTGTCAAGGAATACACTCTGAATAGAAATTTCACGGTACGGTCGATGAGAGGTGCACCTCGAAACAGCCATTTTGAAGCTTGATTCCGAATACAGGCCTAGAGCTTACAATCATGTCTATATATATTCATCAACCGTGTAGATCCTATCTATTGTTTTCAGTTTGCTCTTAACTACTGCAAAATTTCTGTCGTATTGTAAAAATAATTATCCCTGAATGGGAAAATAATACGCAATTGTATAGAATTATCCTGTTGAAGCCAAAGCCAATAAAAATCGAACCATGGTTTTATTTTTGTTTTGACCGGGACTCCGATCAGAAAACAAATGCAGATGTTTTACATTGTATTGGATGCTATTATTGACATAATCCAAAATGAATGAACATATGTACTTCATTTGGGCTCTTCCTAGCTTCACCTTCATAGTGCACATACAATTGGTGGATGCAAACTTGATGTTAATCGGCGAAGGTAAAAAATTTATTGCACTCGGATCCGTGGCAAGCTTAAATTATGCATAAAGTCAAAAGCTAAACCTGCAACTATTTTTTTTTCCAAGTCTATTAATATACACAATACGTTTAATTCTCTCATACTTGAATTCTATATTCTTAATAACTTTTTTGCATTTAATTGTAATACTATCGATGCAAGCAGTGTTCTGCATTTTGACAGCTCTTTAAACAAAATGGTCGCCTTCACTAGTTAACTTGAGAAACAACACTTGTCCAGGGCAAGTGTTATTTTTCAAATAAACTTAATTTTGAAGGGTATATAAAATCCACACTGGGTATGGGACAAGAGTTATTTCACATGCAATTTGTAGCTCTATTCTGATGTGTCTTTCATAACTCCATTGTACCAAATGTATGGACAAGTGTAGTTTCTCAAATAAGTGATTTAGTTGTGTGTTCATGATATGCACGAAAATAAAAGTCCACTGCGAGAATTTCATCATTAGATTTGTTCACAACAGAATATATGTCACATCAATATTCATAATTATTTTCAAATTAAAGTAAAAAAATAGGATTATCTTAGTTGCCTTCCGGAATGAACCCCCAACATACATTCATATTTTTTAACTACACGGCAAAATAAAACTTAAAGTGTGTAAATGGCCAGTTTTAGGGTGGTGTCCATATCATTAGGGTTAGGGTGGCGGGAGGGAAAATAAATGAGCATTATAAGGACTTAGATGAATTGTTAGATAAAGTATACACATACCGGGAACAGCATTTTCTGCCCTCAGCTCTAAGTTAGCCTCTACTATTCTCGAAAGCACATTTTTGTAGTGATTGACAAGCAGAATATCATCAACTTCTCCTCCCAGTATGGTCATGTGTTTTTCTTCTAACATTAACACGCCCCTACGACAATCTATAGGGCCTGAAAAAAATAATATTACTATCCTAAATTCCTTCATAGTATATACAGGCAGTTCTCGATTTATGAACATTCGCTACAACCAACATCGTAATTTTAAGATTTTTTTATAACGCACAAAGTTGTTGAACAGGGTAATCAAATGGAACTGGTACTTGATGGAAAAGAGTTGTCGGACTCAGTTCTGAGAAATTGACAAATGATGAGTTAATAGAAATAAAAGCTAATTTAAATGCATACGAAGTACAAAATAAATTAGATATTTCACATTCTTAAATATTTACGATGCAGAAAATGGCTGCAGCTTGCAAGTTAATTTCTAAGGGATCGGCAATGTTTGAAGAACAGGACTCGAATAGTGCGAAAGTAAAAAGAGGTGTTTATGATTCACTGACATTTTGAAATGAGAATGAAATTTTTATTGAAAAAAATAAACTGTGTATATTATTTTAAAAGAGTCGACAAACCAGTCATTTCATCGTAAGTCCAACCATCTACCTCGAATGTGCAAAGTGATATATATGCATGCGAAAATAACAAACACTGATGAAAATTTTAACGAATAAAAGTTGAATACAATTGTATATAATACAGTTAATAAGTTTTCCAAAGGACAGCCACAAATTAAAACTTATTAAGCATGAAAGCAGAGATTTCAATATTCTCGTGCATTGTTTACACTTGACATCTAATTTTGTATTTTAACGAAAGTTACATTTATATTATATAATTTAAGAATGTTTTATTATTTAAAAATACTTTTAGAAATGTCTGTAAAGTACACATAAAAGTAAAAAGGATAGCTATCTAAACTGCAAAGAGAATATTAGAAAGTATCAAATAAATAATATTAACTGTTTCAACTTGTAAGTCATTAAGACATTGCAAACCTGACCCACAACTTGCAAGACTATTGTGAGACACCAATGCACACTGTTCATTCAAATGCAATATTTGCCTAAACTGGACGAGGATATCGAATGCTGAATGACGCAGGCTTATAGAGGAAGAATTTGACATTTATTTAATTTAGAAAAAGTAATAATTTTATTTCTTGTTTGGAAGTAATTACAATATTAATTGGCAACAAATAAGAATTTAAACTCCACAAATAAATCATAAATGCAAAATTATTTATTCGAGTGATAGTGATGACATCTTTATAAATTAGCCGGAACTCAATTATTCATTGGAGAGCGATAATAATAATATTGACATTACATGCGTTTATTGGTCCAGAGATTTAGAAAAAAAATATCATTTTTTTAGAAATGTGTTCAAACGGGATAGGTTTTTTTCAATTTTTTGGATGCTTCATGTAAAGAACAACAAAGTTCCTCGGTAAGATTTATGAACCAGGGTTGATAAAATTGATTATTTTTTGACATACATAGCCGGAAAATTCAGAGAATATTTTGTGCCAGAAAAAAATATAGTAGTCAAGTCTGTCGGTTTTTTTAAATTAAATTAGTTTTAGGGGAAAAATATGCTTTATAACATATAATTCTAAAAAACCAAGTAAATGGGAAAATCAAATCTACACTTTGGCTGATTCCGATTGTGGTTATATATCCTTTACTAGACCAGAAAGCTCCTTCATAACTAATATAGTGGTACATTTACACGGCGGGCTTCTATTTATGGATAGATATTATACAAATATTGGTTTAGCAAAATAATTATTTAAAATGAAGTCATACTACTGAGACGTCTATGTCAAATAGGAAGGATTTCCAATTATTATAAAATAACGAAATTGAAAAAAAAACTAAAAGTTTTAGCTTGTCGTGAACAGAATTTAATGATAAGCGCAGAGTTACAATACTAAGTAATTGGGATTCTTGTGAAATAAATATGTATGTAGAGTAATTTGAGGGGGGCAGGAAAAACCCGAAGTCATAATAAATTACACGAAGAACATGGGAGGGGTGGGTATCACTAATAAATTTGCATCATAATATGTTTCTTGCGAAAAACTTTCAAATGGTGGCGTAAATTATTTTTCTGGAGTTTAGAAGTAAATGTGTATGATTTATACGTTATTAAGCAGAAAAACGAGATTCCGATAACCCAGTTACCATTCCGGAGAATATTTTTAAATCGCGGAGTCACAGCCAATATTGGAGGGCGGCCAACGACCATATACCAGGAGCAACGGCTGAACAGCAAACTACACATTCTAGTGCTAAATGAACGCTCCAAAAACTGCAGTGTGTTCAAATCGAAGTGTTCAGGGCGGGCGGAAACAAATCAAATATATTTACAAATCTTTTGAACGCAATCCAGGACTGCATGTGATTGTTTTAAAAGATATCATACCTTGACAAATTTTAGACTCATATAATTATTTTTTAAATTAAATATTAATGTAATAAATAAAGTGTCCTGCGTGCAGTGAATACAATATGCACCCTCCATCTACACCCCGTTCCAAAAAAAACACAGGAAATAAAAGGAAAATGCTAATCATTTAGGTTTGTTATTAGACAAAAAAAATCCGAATAGACTGCACGGAAAATTTTTGAGTGCAAACAGTTAAAAGAAAAATAAATCAGAAATAAAATTAAAACACTAATTTAAAGTATTTAACTACCTAAATAAAAATAAACCGACATAGCAAAATATAATAGTACAATCAAGGGCAACAAGTCAAAAATGCAAAATTGATTTTAGAATTCAAATTATTTGTCTTTTTTTCTATCGTAAAGGAAAGGTTTCGCCTCGCATAATAGGAGATCAAATATGACAAAAGATGTCACTTATAAGTCGGATATTATTTTATTATCTTGCGTTAAGTTTATTTCTTTTTACAAAGTGTAATTTTTTACTTGTCTTAGAAAACGTACTGTTTCCTGCTGAAGAATTCATATTCACCCTAACTGAATCTCATTTACAGCACATTTTTGGATAAATTATTGAAGGCTGCGAGGCATCGAACATTGCATGCAAAAATACATTTTATCTGTAATTTAATTTTTTAATTACAAATATGATTACAATATTATGTTTTGTTTTGTTTATTTATTATATTTTGTGCCGATGTAAAAAGCATAAAAAGTTCAAGCAATCAAAAAAATCAGCTGGAAATTTTTTTCAAAGTTAATTCAATTGTCAGTACATATTTTAACGCTCTGCTTTATTTATTGATTTTTTAGATTCTTTTTCAAATAAGTACGTACCTTGTTATACCTTGGGAAGGGTAATTAAAAGAAAATCTCTAATCGTCAGTCGCAAAACACAATTTTATTTCATTTGTATTTTATAATAATTTTATTTGTAATACTTTAAAGATTCAAAGTTTTTGACAGCAAAAATCACCCTTGGATCATAATACGCAATGATGAATATGGTAACTTCTAGAAGTTGCTTTACTTGCCATTATACCATTCGAAAAGCAACCGTATTTGCCATTGCGGATTTGTTTCTACTGGAAAACATGTTTTTTAAAAAAATCTGAGAAGTTACGTTATCTCAATATACACCAGAAATGCTAATTGAAGCTCCTAATGAAACAGGGTATGGTTTCTCCGAAAACGGAACATTATCAAATTTCGAACATTATAATATTTTTTTTAAGGAGCTACTTTCATTTTTCCAGTTTGAATTTCAAGATATTTTTTGTATTATGCATACACTTTTAAGATGAGACTAATAGTTAATTCTTTTAGAATATCATGTAAACATAAAAGTGCATTATTTTTTACGTAAATATTGCTAGAGCGAAAGGTATCAATAGAAAAGGATGAATATACAATTGTTGGTTTTCTCAAATTCCTAGGTAATATGCTATCAGAAAATAGCCATTTCTCGAGCGTTCATAATAATATATGAGATGTGCGGAACTCAATAATATATGTGTTGCCATTTGAAATTATCAAGCGAAAATGAAATAATTTGTTAAAGTTCTCACCTAAGAATTGTTATGTTTATACTATGAATAATTATTATGTTTATGATAAACGTATGATTATAAAATGCCAATTTTGCCCCGATTTATAAGGAAAAAATGGATGTAAATTCATACTGATAAATAATATTGATAACTTTTGAAGCAGCTCTATTTGTGAAGAGAAAACTATTCATTCTAATATTATATTCAGGCCTATTCTCAAAAATGCAATATTGAAATGAAGGTGATTGTTACACCAACCCTCAAAAATAGACAGATAGTTTTGACAGATTATGGTACGTTTATCTCCCTCTCTCTCATTCAAATATAACACTATTTTTGAGGGTTGGTGTAACAATCACCTTCATTTCAATATTGCAATTTTGAGAATAGGCCTGATTATATCATATTCATACTAGGATTGTAATAAAAAAATTATTATTATGTATTATTTTTTTGATAAAATTATTAATTTTCAAGGATATGTATTTCCAATAGAAAATAATTTATCTGCATTACATAATATATGTATATTGAACTATGTAATTTATATTGTTAAATCAAATAGATAATTGTTATAGGAATGGTAAAAATTATTAATTTACGTTGCGATTTTTTGAAATTTTTTTTCCAAGAAGTTTATGACCATTTAAAATTTTGTTAGAACATTTCCTAGAGCGTGTCAATGGATACTTTTTGACCTTAGGCATCTTAAGTCACAGGAAGCAGTAATTTCAGAACAAAAATGTGTATAATAATATATTATTGACTTTTAATGAAAACCAAACACAAAATTTCACGGCAACATAGCGTAAAATGCAGTGTTGTCATTGTCATTCAGTGCATGCGCGTTGGCCATGCATGTGCTGATATTCTAAAACATCACAACGATATGACGTTAATTTGAACACATGTATAAAATTAAAATGTCAAAATTATAATCTATTTTCATATAAAAACAGTTCAAAACCATATAATTTACATAAATAAGCTATTGGTATTGAGAATAAGTATAATATTTATTCATTTTGTAGTAAAAATTTGTATCAAAATGCGTTTTATAGGCAAAGTTAATGAAAATCTAACAAAGCGCAGATTCCACGACCGTCGTGGCCGGATCAAACGGCGTATTGAAAGTTCGATAGACAATTAAAATTATTGTATTTTATAAGACTGAAAATATATTATTTAAAAAATGATTATTGTGTTTCTGATATAAAACTTAGTTTTGAATAGTAGCTGACGCCTCAAAGCATGCGAGTAAATATAATATATTATTTAAAAATGTATGTTTTCACTAAAACAGAGTATTTTAAAAACGTCAAAAATGGATCATATGTACTGAAAATTGAATGGTTTATAACTATTAATTTTGAATATTTTGCTAATTTCGTTTAAGACAGTTTTGTCTCCGTAATCTTGGCTTCATGATTATAAGAAAATATATTTCGTTTGTGCAATAATTTAGCATATTAACACAATTTTGTAGCACGCGGAAAATGCACCCAATGGTCGCAGTCTTTCTTATAATGCTTGTATTGTCTTAATTATGGCAAATAACATTCAGTTTATCAGTTTTAATGAGTATAAAGGTCATATCTAAATAATTGTTTTAAAAAAACATATCTAGTGTATAACTTCTAATATAAATATAATAAAAATCTACATTTTCGTAAAATACGCCAAAATATGAATTATCATTGAAAGTAGCCCCTTAATAATTTCACGAACTAAATCTAACTAATAACAATAATAAAAATTGTTGATTAGTTGTGTATTATCTATACATACATAATATGTATATAAAAAACCATATTATACCAAATCAATTGATACAATTAAGTGTTGATGAAACAATACGATATTTTAAATTCCCGAAACATATTGAAGGTTCAGTTAATGCAGAACAGTGTAGAGCAATACATATAAGTCAATGCATTATTTTGTTCTCTGAAAGGATAAGCTTACCATAAAACGACAAATAATCAAAGCTATTCTAAGAATTGAGTTTTTCGGCCAGGAATGTTTGCGCAGTTAAAGTTAAATATTAATAAAAATAAAACAAGATATTAGTATTACCAATGCGGCTCTTGTATTGTGAGAATTATCTGCACATGCAAAAAATAATTTACAGCGGCAGCGCGGCTATTCCTTATTTTATGGAAGCAAGGCAGTCAATTTTATTGGCCTATTCAAATTTGACCATTTTTGTCAATGGATAGATCTCTTATGATGGGCCCAAAATCCAAATTTTATTGCACCCATTGAAAGAATACCACTTTCATTTTTAAAAATGTCAAACAAAATTTCTTCTGCTGAAAAACGTATTACAAAGATTTTTTTATACGGATAAATTGAATTCTGTCATAAAAACTTATTATTAGAAAAACGTATTAAGCATAAAAAAATACATAATTTGAATGGGACTTTTTCCGGGACCGAACAATGTGATCTTATTAGGCGGGAAAACTTATTAAAAGGGAATTTATTCAGAGGGTTTCACTGTATATACTTTTAGATTAAATAAAACACAATGTGTTTTATTTCATTTAATATGTCAAATCACAAAGAGATTGCTTTCTATTCTGAACGGCCATGAAAATCTTAGAACATTTGTTTATGTTTTTAATTAAAATGAACTATTATTGCACATATATTGTGTTCTAGTATTTTTTAAAACTTATTTTACGTTCATAGCGTATCGTTATTTTTAAACACATTTGATGTTCAATACAATGCTTTTTATACATAAAAATGATAATGATCATCATATATGCAAAACATGCATATTTGATAATGATAATGATCATCATATATGCAAAGCATATAACAAACTACCTCAAGCAACAAAACTCATTTGTAAATCGAGAACTGCCAGTAATATATTAAAAGTCATATAACAAATAATACAAACGTTATACTATTTCATCACAGAATTTACTTTATCAATTTTGAAAAATGAGGCAATTTATACAAACCTTTTATTTGAAGTTTTACACCGGGTATGAGTTCAGTGCTCAGATTCCTCATCGGTTTGTACTCTATTCCACTGATTTCTTGTATCCCATCAGTCAGTTTCAGTTTCAACATTCTGAAAACATCTTGAGAGTTAGATTAGCGATATAGCAATACCACTAGGTTCGTCAAACATGACTTATTTTATTTTATATAATATGCAAATTATTCACCTTTGCGAAGAACGTTCTTGAAAAGCACTGTTTTTATTACTTTTGTTGGTTTCTTCTATATTGGTTGTATCTGTTTTCATAATTTTTTGGAATTGTTGGTATGCCGGTGCACCTGCAATACTTGCAGTTATTATTACTATTGTACTAACCTAACCCTCACCTAAATCCTTTCTTCTGCCTAAATCCAAACGTGTTTGCTATCATCGGAAAACAATAACATTATTTAACTCACCGCCTCTGTATCATCAATGATGATTTTATTCAAAATTAATTTTAAAATTTAACCATATATTATATTAATAATTACAAATCTTTGTCTAAATGTCAAATTTTAGGTACTTCATTTTACAATCGTAACTGTACCATGCATCCATTTTTTTTCGATATTTGATTTCTTGTTACATACATTATTTAAATAAAATTTACTTGTTTGATATAGGTCATAGTGAGGTGGAAAAGGATTAAAAATATTTTTGCACAAAAATAATTATGAGAACTTACTTACAATAATGTCCTTAAAAGTTTATACAGCTATAAAAATAATTTTCAAAGTAGTCTGATTGTGGCATATGAAGTAGTTAGTTGAGAGATCAATCTAGGATCTTAAGATCTTGGGTGTAAACGGTCTAGACAAAATGTCTAAGTTCCTCTGTGAACAGATTCCTATATTTATTATCAGAGATGACTGTATTATAATTTTGGAACTACTATTGAAGCATATCAATACTTTACCGATGTCAATTAATGAATTCAGTTGAAGGAGATATACACCACTAAGCGAAGTTTTTATTTGACTGCTCAAATTGGGTGGCAAACATCCTGGACTGATATTCCGAAGATCTCCGAGCAACCACTGACTTTTCACCATGTCATTCAACTCCTGCTGGCTATACGGTCGGTTTCTCTGTTTTTCTCGAAAGAACTCAACACAACTAAAATATTTATTCAAATAAAACATGACATATTAAGAAAAGTATATTTTCATTGAAAAATGTGTCTAAAAACCGTACCCTGTAATCCATACATCGTGAATTGTGATATGCTGAGAATGTAAGTAATTTTTAGCATCTAAAATATCTATTTCCAAACTGTCTGCCATTTTTATACAATAAAAACATATATTTTCAATGACACAAAATAATGAATCCCTAACGTGTTGACATTTCTTTGCGCCATAAATGCGTAAAATATGTAAATATAAGTATGGTCATAAGCAATCGCAGGTTGACAGCTTTCTTCTTATCTATGCTTTCTTCTCTTAAGCATAAGTAGCTTAGAAGCTTGCACCATAAATAAGACTTTGCACTTTGGACACGGAAATTATTAAACCTTATCTATGACTTAGACGCAGAATGATGCGTATTATCATATTAATTAGATATAAAAAAATAAATTTAAAGGAAATTTCATTTTGCCCATCGCATACAAACCACCGTCAACGAGGCCGTGTGCCAGGGAGCATTATGACCATAGATAAGAGATATACTATTATGACTTTAACAAAAGACCTCCAGACGAGTGACGGGCATAATTTAGAATCGCGGTGCTTCCACCTCTGTTTCTAGTTCGGTCAGTCTCGTATATTATGTAATTTTGTATAAACAATTTTACATTGGGTTTAAGCCACATTTCATTGACTAGTAGTACGTTTAGATTATGTTTGTACAGGAAGTTCTTTACATCTAGGCTGGATGACTTGATTTGACTGTTGGCGTTCCAGTATGCCGCTTTTAGGTCGGATGGCCGGAACGTTTTCCTAGCCATAGTGACGGTTTAAAATGTCGGTGAGCCTATTAATGGCGACGGTGGCAGTCATCATGAAATTTCTTATTTCTGATGGAATCGACGATAAACTCCTTAGGAGGAAGTTCCTCGTGTCGCGGGGGGCGCGGATCTTGGTTTGGCGATTGGTGGCGCATTCTGATTGGGTGGGGGGTTCGGGGAACCGTTCGAGACGTCACTTGCAAGTGGACGGTCGTCTGTCTGTTATGTCATATAAGCAGGTCATGTCTCCTTTTGTCAACCGGTGGCGGGGAGAGGGGGAGATGACGGGCCTTTGGATTGCGGAGGCCATTAGTGGGGCGGGAATACCACGAGCGATGTTGCTGTACAAGCGGCGATTATCTGTGAAGTGTCTCGGGACACGATGATTTTGACGGCGGAAGGGGTGCGCGGGGCAACCTTTGTAGCTGGCTGGGTGGGGCCCCTCGCACAGCAGAGATCCTCTCTTTTGATTTTCAACCCTTTACTAGCGTGGAAGGACTCGCTCTTTAACGTCAATGTGCTGTTAGGCAGGCAATTATAAAACGAACCAGTGTAACTAAATATGCTGCGTAATTTAAACGATTAATATGGTAAAATGACGCCAAGAGGAACGATCGATGCGTGTTTTGTATGAAATTAATTCGGGACTGCAAGAAATAAACGACACATGCGGGTAAACGATTATTCAAGGAATGATCGATCGAGATTTCACTGTATAATACTCGTGATTATAAATTTATTATTTTTAAGTTTTTTTTCATAGATAAGAGAGATATACTGTTCTTTTGTTCTGCTGTTGTTACATGCAATTTTTAAACAGTTTTATTTTTACGAGTTTTTAGATATTTGTCATTCTTGAAATCAATTTTTCGAAATAAAATTCAAAATTCATCCGATCAAATGTCAAATTTTAAGTTAGTCGATTTCTGTGAACGTTCTTTACACAATTATTGTTGATTTGAATTTTATATATGAAACTATGAAACGAAAAAAACGTTTTTACGATTTTGCCTGTTTTGTTTTGTTCGGATGATAACTCTTTTAGAGATTTTCTTTACTAAAAACTCGTCTATCATTCGGCAATACACGTCAGCAGTCACTGTTTCTCGCTGGTTAAAAAAATAAGGGCCAATTATCTTCAGGCAGAAATTGCCCACCACACTCATTTTGGACAATGCAAACGTTTTTGATGGCATTCCCTTAAGTTGTCGGGGCACCAGTATCTCATGTTCTGTTTATTAACATAGCCATCGATATGAAAATGTCCTTCGTCAGTAAACAATATGTTTTCAAGCGTTCGTGCTGTTCCAAAACGTTCTAGCATCGCTAAGGTTTCACGTAAAGAATAGTCATTTTCGTTGAGAAACTGCACAACGTGCAGTTTGTATGGGTGAAACTGTAGTTTCTTTTTCAAAATTACATACTGTTGTTTTTTTTATTCCAGTACTTGCTGCAATTTTCCTTATCAATTTACGCGGATTGCGCATAATTCCACGTCGAACTTGAGCCACATGTTCTGGCGTCGCTGATGACGCTGATGGTCCCGGAGGAGTTTGGTTAACCATTGTTCCTTCTTGTCTGAACTTTTGAACACAACACCAGATAAGTTGCGTACTTGTCCCATCACACTTACTCGTTGAATATTAAAGTGAGAACAAAAAGCGCGACGCGCACAAACCAAAACTTAAGAAAAGATCTCAAATATCAGTTACCTGAAAATTTATATTGAAATTTAAAGGCCTAGTCAGGGATAAGGAGAATACATGCCGCTGCCTGAGTAGAAAACGGAGGCGAATCACCACTACACAAGAGAAGGTAATGTTTACTTAAGATGTGGAAAAAAAAACTTAGCTGCGAAAAAGTCCAGAGACGAGTTACCAAATTGAAAAATGTATTAAATAATTATTGAAAGCAGATCAAATAGCGCAACTACTCTCTTATCTGAGGTGATGTCTCAGCCCATCCCCGTGTAGATGTTTAAAAATTCAATAATGAAAAATAAGAATACATATGCTAAAAGCGATTAAAATACATTTACTAAAGTGCACAAACATTTATCTGATTATGTGTATTCCTCATTGTTATTGTATAACTAGAGTTTCACTTTTGTAAAATACGCAACTAAAAATGTGTCACATTTGTTGTACTTTCTTACAATTTATTTGAAATGATGAAGTCAGTTTAAGAAACCCACAAATAAAGAAATCAATTAATCAAAGTTTTTAATACTTTATTAACAATAATTTTCTAGATAAATATTTCACAACATTAAATATTTTATAATAAATATACATACATAGTTTATCACCAAGAGTAATTGAACTTTTTACATACCTAATACAGAATCTATAGAATTAGAGGTAAATAATATTTGTTTAAAGAAAAATAATTGGAATGTAGCCATTAAATCTTATAACACTGAAATAATAAAGAAAGTTCACATATATGTTTTTTTTTAAATATACGTACATATATGGAATACAACAATATTCTTACTGTTTTCAAACTAGGCTAAGTGTACTATAGGAAAGTGACTAACTTGATGGTCTCCCGGGACGAGTCTCTAACACCAGATCACTTGATCATTACACCCAGCACTTATCACGATTTGACTTGAAGAATTAAAATACAAAACCTCACAATGATAACCAGAATAGGACAAATTCATTATATCTAATTATGCTGATCTTATTTTTCCCATTCTATGGTGCAAAACCATGATTGTTACTAAATAGATTTCTCAAACCCTCACTTATAAAAAACTAAAATACACATTTTATTAATTTTCATAATGTTTAAACTATTGTATGGCATCAAATAATAACATCTGTACGTTTTCAATAACTTGTAATGGTAAAAGAAAGGTCTATGCTCAAAACGTTTGATATTATAAATCTGATTGTTAACATTAAATATATGTACTTGTATTCATAAATCGATAGCTTCTGTACTAAACAATTATGGTGTGTTCTTCATTTACACTGAAATTGGATCGCAACTTTGCAGACCCCATACACCGGACCCTGAGAACGACAGTTGATAACTGAAGTGGTTTTAATGTATAGCTGCACTTCACATAACTGATACAAATTATTATTATTTCTTAACAGATTACGTGGTCGCACGCCATGTTGTGATTTTCATGTATGTATACAGTAACAAAAAATATGTGAAATACAAGAGTAGTTGCATTAAATCATGATCAAGTCGACTCAAGATTTTCAAGCGCATCAACAATCATTGATGATATAATTTTCAAATTTGACAAATATACAATAAAAACATATCAACAACTGTAACTCATTACACGCTTAAAAACAATGACTTGTACACATTTTTTGATTATTTCTCAAGACAATGGCTGTCAAAAATATGCCAGACTTCAATTATGAATTAGACTTAAACTTTTTTGTAAACATACATAATACATACAAATAAACATTTAAATAATAAAATACATTAAATTTATTATGTTACAACATCAATCAGCACTTTACACTTTAGTCAAATAAAATGAAATATAAAATATTCTATAATGTAGATGCATATAAGACTGGTAAGTAGTTTGAAATTGTGATTTATCTGATCAATTCCAAACTGGCTGAAATTTATAACATTAATTATACTCAGTACGAGCGTATGATAAAAATATATAATAAATTAATTAATGAACTATGTATTTTTGAAAATATATTTTACTTTACAACTATGTATTCACTAAGTAGACACAAAAAATATTACAGAAATATTATTTCTACGATGCTGTCACAACTGAATTTAAGTGATTCATTTCATCCTTCATTCATTGGCATAAAATTGTCACCAAACAAAATCTCAGAGCCCGGAGGTATATTGGTTGAGTCAGTATAGAAGTATTTAGAAAAACTGAACACCCCAGAATCAGGTATCTCCGTTTGGGTCATATTTTTAATATTATCACTAGAACCGAAGGTATTTGCATGACTGATGGTATGAGAAGGGCTACAAGTCACGCTTTGAGACTTGTGAATTACATTTGTTCCTGAGCCTACGTTCCCTGCGGGATTATCATTCTTGTCTAAATTAGACGCTAATCCTCTTAATTGACAATTTTCATTTTGATTCAGAGCATTAGAATTTGACAAATTAGAATAATCTTGCTGTGATATGGTAGGTTCTTCACACGTGATGCACGGGAGAGGGACATCTGGGAGAGGATTGTAAGGATCGGTTAGATATTCCCCAAACAATGATCTCGGCTGTTGAACTTCTATATTAATCGAAGCCGGAGAATTAGCATACTCCGCGGAGAAGATGTCCGTTTGCAAGCCAACTTTTTCACTACTAGATGGTAGATTACCACTAGCAATGTTGGCATTCTCCACATTGGCGGGGTTGGAATCTAATAACGTATTTTGTTGTGGACTTATTAAAGTAAATGGTGAAGGGTTTCCGCTGTTATTTTGATTCTGCTGGGATGCCATATTCAGTAATTGACTATTAGATCTAAGAGTGTCCTGCGCTTGAGTTAATTGACTATTGAAATATTTTTGTGGCAAAGGATTGGGGCAGAGGATGGGATATGGAGATCCTGTATTTTGTGAAGAAACTGGTACTGCCACTCCGATGGGTGTGGAACTCATCTAAAACAAAACAGAACCCATTATTTACTAGAAGACTATAACTATCACCAAATAATAAAATGAATATGGAAACATTAATGTTTTAAAATAATGTACATTGTGTAATGTTATCAATTATCCCATGAATGATAAGTCATTTTATCATCTTGTTTTAAATGTTGTCATTTTAATTGTGAAAGCAGCTATCTTACTTCCGACAGTATTGTGAAGCTATTAGAGAAACTCCAGTGAGTATACTTCGGAATGGGAGTATTAGTTAACACTTTGGTTAGATTAATTCACCTTTCAAAGTAACCAAATGTCTTTAATCTGTTACTTGACCTGATCCCCTGATACAGATAATTGTCTTTACAAATAAACAAATGGTAATAAAATAATTAACAAGATAGGGACAATCTAGGAATGTCAACCGCACACTTTTCAAAATGCCTGGACACTAAACTTAAATAGAAAGAAATATGTATTAAAACTTAATAATTTATAAAATACGGAAACGTCTGAAGAACTCAACCGCGGAGTAGTGTTTGTATAATAGCAATTTGTAAAATGTATTGTCTTGGAAATAAACAATGGAAACAAAAATAATTATGATAATATGGAACAGTTCGGCATCCACTGACATTCACAAACCCTCAAAAATGATGTTACCTGTAAGTGCAAATATAATATATGTTATCTTTTTTTAATGTAGACAAAATGAGCAAGAGAATAAACATGTGAAGTAAAATCATGCATCGTGGTAAGGAAGAGAAAGATTTAAAAATTGAGGATGCATAAGGTACATTTTTTTTTTTGGTGTACCGAAAATGAGTGAAAACAAACAATGCAAATGAACATTGTGCATTGTGAATCGGTATAGGGGCGGTACTACCCATTTGGATGGACTTTGAACAGGCACGTCGCATAGCGCACATGTACTTTTATCAGGCGGCTGCTAACCTTTTCTTGTTAATTTCTAATGCATATTTTCCAGATTACAGACATTTATTATTAGACAAAAAATAGATTGACATATTCATTTGATGGGTTTAAAAATATTTTCAAGTAACGATTTTCGATTTATAAGTTCAATTTAGTATGAAAACTTTTCAGAGGGACCAAATTCTGCTCCAAAACTTGGACTTACTGCAAATTTCGAATAAATGTTTTGGTATAAATGGAATTTTACAACACCTTCATTTATAAACTGTGCATATTTACATTTTATGGAAATTGTTTTCAGAAGTTTTTTTAATTCCGCCATTTTAAATTTTCTTATTTTGAATTCAAAATATGTACACTCTCCATTTGAAACATTGAAAGTTTTGTAATAATTTAAATAAACAACAATAATCAGTTGGTGCTAAGTCCAATGAATTTGGTAGATTGGTGTAATTTTTACAATACATATACAGAAAAACCTTTTTATTGCCAAATCCAAGGGACCAAAAAATAAATTTTTGTAATAACGAACCACATATTTTTTGGATAGATATAAATAAAACAATGTTATAACTCTACTTGAGTTTATTCGCACTACTCATCAAGCGTAAAGGTAATAAATTGAATAATTTTGAAAGTTTAGAAATAAAAAGGAATTGAAACTCGGGTATTAATTTGTTAAACAATATTACATTTTCTAACTCATCTTCTCTCCTCTAAATATTCCCGTTACAACCACCCCTCCACCTTCCACCGGTAACTCCGCCCCCTTCCCCTCCATCTGTCAGTACCTAATTACTTGTATATCTACCACCTAAGCCTTGTCTCCTATATTTGTGTGTAGTTAGTTTAATACTTCATCTGTCGATGAGAGTTACTGTTTCTCTTGAAACTCGAGTAGTGCTAATAAACTTAAGTAGAGTTATAACATTGTTTTATTTATATCCATTCAACCAAATTCAAATTTTGTACAGCTTTAAGAGGATTTAAGAAAAGATTTTAGAGATTAACACACATATAATGAAGTCTTTTAGATTTTAAAGTGGGGTTTTGTGATCGACAACATTTTCAGAAAGGGATTATATCATTTTTGTACAAAGGCAGCCTGGTTGTTTTTGACAGAATATAGAATTGACCTTACGTCTGATAATTTTTTTTTTTTTTTGAAAATTACAGGACTGGCTGATTTCTGCATAAGTACATTAAATTGCACCTCCACCGTATACTATACTACAATTAATTAACTGAATTGAATCAAGTTTTCTTAACGATAGATTCCTTACCTTTTCCCCTTTCAATCTGGAATTAGTATTTATTTAACTATACATATAATACCTGTCCTAAGTGAGCAAAAATCGGTGTATGAACGTGTGACCCAATCATTGGTGGCTGCAGAATAATAGACGAGCCTTTCACTGTATTTGCTGGTGGTAAATTTCTGGGTGCTGCTGTGGGGCTGTTGGGAGAAATTGCGCCAGCGGGAATGGTCTGCACGGTAGGAGGATGTTGTTGGATTTTGTGGAAATCGGAAGAATGACTCACACTAGAAGGGAGGCTGGTCAGAGGGGGAAGCGCGCTAATTGGAAGGGTTGTTTCGCTGGTTGCGATGTGTTGAGTGGGTTCCTTGTCTTGCGGTGCCGTCTTGGATATTTGATTTCGTGAATTATCTGAAATAAAAAGGTTTAAATTGCAAAAACAGTATTAATTTACAAAAAAAAAAAAAATTATAGTAAAAGTGTAAAAGTAAAAATAAGTTAATAAAAGAAGGATCACTTTGATGCTAGAGGAGTATGTGGAGCACATGAGATAAAAGAGATTAAAGTGTCTGATATAGACTTGATAATTACATACAGGGTGTAACAGACCTAGTTCACAATATGGGTGGATACCTGATTAAATTACGAGTTGAAAATGATCACGGAATATGTACAGTAAAAGCTCATTTATACAAACAACTTTATTTAGAATAATTCTTATATAATAATATAATAAACTTTGAATAATTATATTCGTTATAATTCGAAAATATTATCATATTTGATCACCCTCAAATGAATTTCCGTACAATATTCTATTTATAACTCAAAAAACTCAATAATTCATAACATGAAATAATTTTAAGACAAAAATAAATTATTTTTATATGTAGTCGTTATAAATCAACATTTGCGAGTATTTTTATACCTGCGCCGACTCCGCCACAGCCGCCTCTTAATCCCTGCGGGGTTTGACCATCTGTATAACAATAAATATATCTCCAAACGGCTGTCGCGCCGGGCCGACTTGGATGGAAATCCTGCCAAAAGATGAGTTTAAGTGAAGTTTTCATCTTGCGTACCGGTTTCGGAGTTTTAAAGTTTATCTTTGTGTTTTTCTACATTTAAAACAATTTTTATGTCAAATAATATGAAAATATTACTGTCATCTGACTAAAATTGACATTTTTTTGCACTTTTATTTGTGAATTTCAATATTGCATATTTTTATTGCGTGTTTGTGTTCAATTTTAGTATTTTTCAAATTTAATTTTGCCTTTATTTTCATTTTAAATTTAAAATAGCGTCAGTTTGCAGTACACATAGAACATTAATAATTTGTAAGAAAATGAATTTTAATTAAAGATATGGACAGTTAAGGGAAATATTGTGAAAAAATAAGGTATCACCAACTCAGTTGTTTAAATAATTTTTAAAAATCGCGCCAAAATTTAAGACTTATATCATAAGTTAACGGAAAGTAACATGCGTCGACGCATTTACCCGGCAAAACACAAAGAGCTGTTTGGATTTTTTTTCAAATGCTTGTGGCCAATGTTCCAATTTCTGGTCTAATTCTCATCGATAAAGGACGTTCATTAGCCAATGAATTGGGGATTAATGATTTTGGAGCTTTTGATGGTTGGCTCCATAGATTTAATTCAAGATTCAACATAATATGCATTGTCGATATGTGGCAAAAGTCAAAAAGTTGACAAAATAGATGTGGGGGACTTTGACAAAAATGAAACTGACATTGGCCAAATACATGTATTTAAAAATATTATGAGAAAATGTATATTTGTAGAAAACCAATAAATGCCAAAAAACATGTTGATATTTGATGTAAAATTCTACATTCCTAATTCGAAATTATTATTTTTTTAAATTTTGGTCCCCTTAATTTCGTATTAAAGAGCTTTTACTGTATGTGAAAATTCTGCTCCGTTACAAAAAAAAAAAATATTTTAAATTTTTACAAAATCATCCTAAGCTTTAAACTTTATATACTTGGAAATAAATATTTCCGAAATTTATCCATTATTAAGCTATATCTTTGGGTCAGACCATAAATCATCTAATAAAAAAATAGCCTGGCAGCTCAAAATTCGATGACCTTTAATTTTTTGTATTCAATATATAATTTGGAATCAATAAAATATTTAAATTAATCAAAATAATCACATAATTATGATTTTTTTGAAATGCTTATATTTCTGACATGGTTGAGATTAGGTATAGCATGAGGTTGAGCATTTTCAAAATAATTTGGTCAGGTATCCATCCATCCATGAAATATTGTGGACTAGGTCTGTTACACCCTATGTATGAATGAAATACTGGAGGATGGTCTTGTTAGGAGCCGATTGTGAGATCTGAGATCTGACGATTGAAGAGGCAAAACTTATCAGGAGTGTGACACTATCTTCTCTGCCTAGCCCTGCGGAGAAACGGCGTGGTAGTAAGTTAATAGATTAAAAGTTAAAACAACATAATGACAACAGATGAAGAAAAAAATTACCTTTTGGAAACAGTTCATCTTTCAAATTAGGAAGGAAGGTGTTAATCCTCTCCCAGGTCACAGCCCACAGCTCGGAGTATCCGTCTCCATTGTCGAATACCTAAATAAATATAATTCATAATAAATAATGCACATTTATTATACATTTAATTACATTTTCAGGGTTTGGTGTAAAAGAGAATATAAATGACCATATCACCCCCAATATAATGCTCCTCCTTATTTTGCAATAGGACTATTGAAATTTTTTTTAGCAAAATTTTATTTGATTGTATTGATGATAAAACAGATTGACTGCCGATCACGCATTTGTGCATAATGAGAAGAGTGCACGGGGTGCCAATTACGCATTTACGTGTGATAACAGTATGTTACTTCTATATGTCAGTATGCTGTCGACAATCGTTGTGGCGAGTTGTTTATGCGTTGGCATCACAGACCACTAAATAAATAGACATGAACTGATGCAAATTCCTTGTCCCAACATTTTCATTTTGGCGGAACCCACGTGATCACTTTGGTGCTACTCAAGCAATCAAAGAGCTCCGCGACTTTTAAATAAAACTCAATTGGAATGAAAATTTAAATGCTAACAATATAATATGAATTGATGTAAAAAATACGTCTTGTGTACATAAAGATTTAATTTTCAAAGAGTACCTAAATACTTTTATTGTTGCGTAAGTGTGTCATAATCTATCGGATTTATGTTTCGTTGAACAAATGTGTGTATCGCACAGAATTACTGTCACCGAGGAGGCGCCAATTAGTCGCTATGTACCTACTTGCAAATATGGTGGGAAAAATATTATATGAGTGTATGTATTGTGTATCTGAATAAAAACAGGGTATCCTGCAGGCGAGAAGCCATTCTCGATTTTGCCACCATAATGTTCCTATATTGAACATCTTTTGTGTTCCATTTCTTTCACCCTCATAATCATCATCACCCGTTGAGAGAAACATCACTCTTGTCTACATTCTTGTTTCCTGTACGGAACAATGTGTGTTGAATGCCCATTGTCCTGCAAATAATGTTCCAAACCCCTCTCCTATATACACTACCGGCCATAAGTTTTGCCCACTTACAAAATATGTTTTTTAAATTTATTTTATAACTATCTTTGTTGAGAATTCCCACAATTTGACAATATCCCCAATACGTGATCCACCAAAACAACCCCATACCATAACAGAACTCCCACCATGTTTTACCAAAGGCACTACACACTGATCAGACAAGCGCTCCCCCTCAGACCTCCAAATGAAAACCCTTTGCCTAGAACCAAATACTTCAAATTTGGAATCATCACTCCACAACACTTTAGTCCACTCATCCAATGTCCATTTTTTATACTATTGTACCCATTGTGGCCTCTTCTTCTTATTTGCGGGCCAAAGAATTGGTTTCTTGACAGCTATACGCCCATGCAGGCCTGCATTCTGAAGCTTCCATTTCAGTCGTTAGACTTATAGGTTTGGGCCAGTTCATATTTATTTGGGATATAAATTCTAGTGCAATCTAGTGCCTGTTGTGCTTACTTATAATCACTATGCTCCGATCTTCCGCCAAACTGCTAATTTTCGATCAACTGATGCGCTTTTTATTTATAACACTTTTGTTGTCCTTGTACTTTTTTACATTATAGTCCACTGTTCGCCTAGATATTTTTAATTTCCGAGCAATTTGTCTATTTGATTTTACAATTTGATGATAAGGTATTATCAAGCAACGGATTTCATTAGAAGGTTCTTTAGTTTTTGCCATAATAAATATTATTAGATTTAGGGGCTATGTGGGTTTATATTATTAGTGTATACACTTCATATTATGTCTATTCATTTACTGTCTGTGGTTGGCACTGAGCTTGAACAATGTAATATCTCATACAAAGTGGTGGTTTTATTTTCAAATAAGTGTGCGATCAGTACCCCGCGCATTCCCCCCAACACACACAAACGCGTGATCGGAAGTCAATCTGTTAATAAAGTACACACGTAACATATCTAAAGATATAATAAGTTAGTGCAGGATGGTGTGGGGGATGTGGGGCGGAACGGGCAGTGCGCGAAGAAGTAGAAGGGGAGAGGGAGGAATGCCGGATATATCAGCTAGTATTGAATAAAAATTAGTTATTACAGCCAGCTTTAGATGATTTCTTACTGAGCAAAATAAATACATACAAAACAAATTATATCCCCGAGCTGTGATGTATGTACCTTGACAGAGTCCATGACCAGCAGCATATTTTTGAGAGACTCAAGCGTGGCCTCATGCAGTAGGTCAGAGGAGTGCGGCCCGCCCTGCAGCATGCTCCTCAGAAGCTCTAGCAGCTGCAGCCACAGCGCTGAGAAGGTTGGGCGGGATACCAACGGTGTTAAGTGGTGCAGGAACACCTGGATTATATAATAACAGGGATTACAATGATGCTTCTCATGTATATAGCAGGAATTCTGTATAGATCAGTTTTATCAAAATTAACAAGTTAGAAGATGTATCACAAAAATTATTTAAGGGCGAGCTTTCATTTTTCCAGTTTGAAATTCGAGAAATTATATGTTTTCAAGATGACATTAATAGTTCAATTATTTCAAGTATCAGATAAATAATTAATGACATTATTTGTTACGTAAATCATGCGAGAGAGGAAGATTTGAATAGAAAGAGGCGACAATAAAATTGTTGATTTTCTTGCATTTGATACAGGTGTCAAACATCTTATGTCTAGAGTCTTATAATGGCCAAGTTTTTCATATTAATATATGGATAGAAAGATTGGATAGATGTTGTCATTTGAATTAATCAATCGAAAATTAAATAATTTATTAATGTACCTAATTAATATATATGAATATGTTTTGAAATCAGACAAAGTACCTACATATATTTAGATGATTGCTTAAATCAATGCTCTAAATTTAAAAAACTTATGACAGTTTCAATTTATTATTTTGTTTAATATTATCAATTTAAAATGCCATAAATAAGTTTAATATTAATTCAGAGGGTAAAGTATGCGTGAAAACATATATTTTCGGTATTTTTTTAAACAAAAAAAACGAGAGTGCGAACTAGACATCATTACGGCATCATAAAGAAAATAAAAAATACACATTATTAGGATCGATATAAATATTATTTAGTACGCAATTATTGCGTTTTTGATATCAAACTTGATTTTAAATAGTAGCTGAAGCCTCAAAGCATGCGAGTAAATACAATATATTATTTTAAAACATATATTTCACAAAAACAAAGTATTTTAAAAACGTCGAAAATTGATCATATGTACAGCAAATTGAATGGTTTATAACTCTTATTAATTTTTAACATTTTGCTAATTTGTCTCAATTGAGATTTGTATCCATAATCTTGGCTTCAAGATTATAAGAAAATATATTTTGTTTATACAATAATTTAGCATATTAACACAATTTTGTAGCACGCGGAAAATGTATCTAATGGCCGCGGTCTTTCTTATAATGCTTGAATTGTCTTAATTATGGCAAACAACATACAGTTTATTAGTTTTAAATGAGTATAAAGGTCCTATCTAAGTAATAGTTTTAAAAAAAGTCAAATCTAGTGTATAACTTATGATATAAATGAATAATAAAAACCCATATTTGAATTTAAAAAATGCTTAAATTTATTATCATTGAAAGAACAAAAGTTGTTGGAATTATCGTTAATGGGGATCCCTGATCTCATTATTAAAACAATCGGTAAGATAACAGTTAAAATAAAAACCAAATTGAAAGTATCGACAGCAGCACCAGCTCAATTTCATATTTTAAAAATTATTATTACAAAGTATGTTTTGTCATTTGCCAATGTTACGGCAAAGCATTGCTTTACTGCATGTGTTTCAGTGCAGTACTGTTTTGAAGAAAGACCACATTAAAAATGTGAGAGATGAATGAAAAATAAAAATGATAATAATATGACAATTAGTGATGGTAATTTGTTATTAAACCGTCATTGTGATTGTGTTTGATTGTAACAATGATTAGTAACTGACATTTAACTGTTGGAGGTTTAGTTTATAATATGCCAGTGATTTTTCCAAGACTTAGTTAGCAATAATCGTTTATCAAACATAATCATAGTTACAATAATGTTTTAAATAAAGATTTAATAATAAGTAATGACAATATCATTTTACTGCTAATGTAGGCTTCACAGTTTAATGCATAAACAAGCATAGGATCTTCAAGTTTTACAAAATTGCATTTTTGCTTTAAGGATTTAATTTAATTTAATTTAATTAATTTAATTTTTAAAAATACTTATAATCTTTTAATGATTTAAAAAATTGTTAATTTTTAAACATTTATGATTGGAAAGATGGTAGTACTGCTATAGGATAAAATGAGAATATAACATTATGGGAATATCAGCGATGCGGTTAAGATTGAATGTTGTGAATTGGTGTATTGTGTAGGTATGTGTGTGGGCGCTGGATGCCCCATATATTTCACCCAGCATTCACACATTCGTTTGTTCATGATAGCGAAGATGAATGGTGCATGTGACTGTGGCCAGACTAGAGCAGGTTGGAGACGAGAAAGACTACTTACAGTTGACAAAAATGTGGAGAAATTAGACCAAATAATAAAGTTACACGCAAGTAATTAACGGAGCTTGCAGTCAAGAAAACGGCGATAAATAGAGTAGCGCTTAGGAGCCAGTCTTCCGAAGGGCTGCCGGAGCATGTCATTGGCACATGTTATCAGTACCGGGCGCATTTTTGAGGGTGCATTCAGGAGTCGTCGGTGGTGTTAATAATTGTGGAGGCGATAGACCTTCACACTGCTATTCAAATATCTCATTTTGCATGGAATATACTTGTATATATATAAAACGGATAACTGAGCCTATAAAATTCCACAAGGGAAGAGAAATACGTATATCTCAAACCGAGGTATCAATCCTCACCTTGCACATGATGGTGTTGGCCCTGAGGCGCACCTCCTGGTGCCTACCCTGGGGTCTGGCAAGCAGCGGAAACAGGACAGTGTGGAAGGCTGACTCCCACTCTTCACCGGAGAGCGTCTGCAAATCGTGTACTAGGAGGGCACGCTGTAAGTATGTGACTGCACTGTTTGCCACCTGAAGAGTCAAGAAGAATACAATTGAATTTCACAAAACCATAAACAGATGTTGGAAAATGGACAGCTCAAATAATGAACACTTAAAAATATGAAAATTGACTTAAAATTAAGTACAAAATTAAATGAAGGTCAAAAAGTAATAAACGTAGTTTGGTAAAAATAATAATAATAACATTGGTCAATTCGTGACTGCATCGGCCCATTTTTATGATGGCTCTGTCATACACATATGTATATATTGTTAAGAATTCAAACAAGTCGGCAACATATCTCTTCATCATTTATAATACAGTGGAGCCCCCATTTTAAGTTTTTGAAGGGACCAACAAAAAAACAGATAAAATTTATTTTTTATTCAAGGAACTGGGTTTATGGGATGAGCAGATACTTCTTCTTCATAGGAAAGTTCTTCTTCAGTCAAGTTTTCGTTTATACGACTGTCCACTAATTCATCAATTTCCACTACGTCCGATATTATTATCAATGTCAATTCATAAGTCCTTTCCTAGCCATCAACGCTGTCTATACTATCTTCTACGCAATTTTCTTGCTGATTCCAGCTTTACAGAAACAATAAAAAAATCGAAACGTAAAACTTACGTAGGTATGAGAATGAAAAATGTATATAAACGACAAGCAAACGACCAAGATACTCTTGGTCCTATGGCGAATAACGAACTGGCTGGACGAATTTGAATAAATTAAGATAAATGTAAAACAGGATTTTAAAAGTACTAAAATGACACGGGACTGCAGAAATAACATGCAAATGGAGGGAAAATGTGAATTCCGGGCACGTAAAATCGGGGCACCACTGTAGATTATTAGAAGTGGTGACCTGCTTCCTGTTGTCAGTGCACAGTCTGGCTATTCCCTGCAGTAATGGCTGCCAAGCAAGGGGCCACAAGTCACACCACTCCATCCTGGATTCTGAAACATATGTTTGTTAATAAAATATATAATCATATAAAATAAATTAGAACTTAAAAGGTACACAAAAAATATACTGTTATCCTTGTTATCACTGGAGCTCGAACCCGAAATTTTCTTTTGCTGGTAGAATGTGTTACCAATTATAATTCCCAGTTTACCAAACTACAGTAACCTTATATGTCTAACTTGATGTATATAAATTTTTCTTTTTTAGTAAGTTTTCCCATTATAATTGTATATTTGAATGATAAAAAAATGTGGTGATAACGTCTAATCATGGATTACTCTAGGCTAACTGACATCTTATCCAGGCTATTGTCGCTAATGCAATGTGTCCATTTGAGGAATATTTTGGTACTGGCCGGCGCTATTGAGTAGATTCAATTAAAATGGTATACAGTGAAACCCTCTTAATAAGTTTTCCTGCCTAATAAGATCACATTCTCCGGTCCCGAAAGAGTCAACTCAATTTATCCGTACAAAAATACCTTTGTAATACGTTTTTCGGCAGAAGAAATTTTGTTTGACATTTCTAAAAATGAAAGTGGTATTCTTTTAATGGGTGCAATAAAATTTGGGTTTTGCTCCACCATAAGAGATCTATTCCCTTTTCTATTCTATTTCTATTCAAAAATGGTCATATTTGAAAAGGCCAATAAAATTTACTGCCTTGCCGTCGCCGTAAATTATTTTTTGTACATGCAGATAATCTTCACAATTCAAGAGCCGCATTGATAATACTAATATCTTGTTTTATTTTGAATAATTTTTAACTTTAACTACACAAACATTCCTGGCCGAAAAACCCAATTCTTTAAATAGCTTAGATTAATGGTCGTTTTATGGAAAGCTTACTTCAGAGAACAAAATAATTCATTAACTCGTATTACTCTAATTGTACACTGTTCTGTATTAACTGAACCTTTAATACGTTTCGGGAGTTTAAAATATTGTATTGTTTCATCAACATTTTTTAATTGTATGAATAGATTTTGTATAATATTATGTATGTATAAATAATACACAACTAATCAACAATTTTTAGGCAAATTACTTTATTTCTTATTGTTATTAGTTAGTTTTAGTTCATGAAATTATTAAAAAAAAAATATATATATGATGTTCGAAATCCGATAATATTCCATTTTCGGTGATACCATACCCCGTTTCATTAAGAGCTTCAATTAGCATTTCTGGGATTCTATATTGAGAATATGTAACTTCTCAAATCTTTGCAAAAAACATGTTTTCCGGTAGAAGCAAATTCGCAATGATGAATACGGTTGCTTTTCAAATGGTACAATGGCAAATACAATTTAGAAGTTTTGAATTCAGCGCACACAACTCTACCAAAAAATGCATTGTGCAAAAATCAGAGGAGTTACTGTTTTCTCAAGTTTAGCTGCGATTCTTAAAAAATAAAATTACTAATGTGTTCCGCGACCAATGGTTAGCGCTTTTCTTTCAGTTACCTTGTACCATGGTATAACAAGATATAAATTAAAAAAATTATCGACAAAATCAAAAAAAAAAGAAGAGCATTTAAGTATGTACTGAAAACTGAATAAACTCTGAAAAAATAATTAAATAAAACAAAAAATTATATCTTAATCATATTTGTGATTTTTTAAAAATTAAAATTGTAAAAGGACAAAAATGTTAATGTATTTTCGCATAAAGTTTGACTCGGCTGATGTTCGATGTCGTCCAAATAATTTTTCCGAAAATGCACTGCAAATGAGATTTAGTAAGGGATTACACGTTTAAACGGAATTGAATAGCCTTTATTGACATTGCGTGTAAAGGTGATGTTTTTGGAGTTATATTGATCATACAAGCGTTGAGGGTACATGTAAATTGTGTAAAAATCACCAAAAGGGATCAGTTTTAGGTAATTATTTACAAACATTACTTTTTAAAAAATATGCATTCTTCAAGATTCATCAGGAAATACAGTACGTTTTCTAAGACAAGTAAAAAAATTACGCTTTGTAAAAAGGAATAAACTTAATAAAAATGTCTGACTTACATGTGACATTTTTGTCATATTTGATCTCCTATTAAGTTTACGATAGAAAAAGCGCCAATTTGAATACTAAAATCAATTTCGCATTTTTGTCTTGTCGATGATTCTAATTCCGATTTATTTTTCTTTTAATATTTATTTGATATATTCTAGCATTCTTTTTGCAGTTTAGATAGCTATTCTTTGAAAATAGTAAGAATATTGATGTGACATGTAATCTATATACATGTCTATTTCAAAAAACATTCTTAAGGCGATCGTCTACTAAAGCGGCGGATGGATTTCGCTTTACGGGATGCGGGAATTTGGTTCCATATTTATCCATAGCGCTGCCGGTCGACTGAGGGGCCTGGCAGAACAATTACGTTCAACGGGCGGTGCGTGGAAACGACAAAAATATACTATATTATAAATTTTTATTACATCCTTATAAATTTAATTACATTTTTCATTTCATGTTTTGCTAGATTAAACTTATGTAAAGTTGAAAAAGGTAAAACATTCTACAGGTTAATCAATTTTTATAAATTTGTTTTATGAATTGATCAAAAAAGTTGAGACAAATTAATAAGAAAATGCATAAATATAGTTTCTCAGATATTTAAAAGAAACAGTAGAAGGTTAAGAAACATTTGAAAACATGAAATAAGCATTCCGTATGCACTGTTTGTTATTGTTACAAGTGTATGGAACTGGGTTCTCTTCTACTTACTTTTTGTAGATGGTTTCCTTGGGAAACCTAGGCCGAAATTTCAGTTTGGTAACAAGTGCCATTGTCAAGGTGTTGCCTAAAAAAATACAGTATGATACTCAAATATGTGAGATTTATATTTATATAGCAAGAGATATATTTATATAGCAAGGCCTTGACAATGGCTCGTATCACCACGCCGACATGTTTGCCTAGGTTTCCTCAAGGAAGCCATATACAAAAAATGCAATTTAACATAGAATACCTAGAATTCCATATATATATATGCCACTAGCAACTCTTCTGAGTTAGATCACGCTCTTTGTATATGGTTTCTGTATCTTCCATCATATGTTAGTTGCAAATGATTTACCGCCATAAATGCTTAAATTAATTATGAAATACTTAAAATAACAATAATGATAGAATTCTTACTTACTTTTAAATTAAGAAATACTCATTTAAATTGAGACATTAACGGATCTAACCTAATCCTGAAGTTTATAATTGACTAACTTTGAGACATCTAGAGTATGACTAAATTACTTTTATGAAATTACTTTCACCGATAAATAGTCCATTTCCAAAAAAATAAATAAAGTTTTCTTTTAATAACTCTTCATATCCTGGTTTGGTTTCGTAATTTATTTATTGGATAAATAATTTAGTTTTGTGTATTTTAAAAAATATACTTGCATTTAAAATATATGGATCTTATTGAATAAATTAAAATTTGATAACTTTTCATAGAAAAATGTGGTGCAACTGCAAGAGAAGTTGAAGAGAAGTTCGAAAATTTATTGACTTTTTACGAGGCTGACGTAGTGTAATTGGTTATCGCACTTCCCCAGATAGGAAGAGATCCTGGTTCAAATCCCGGTGTCAGCTAAAATATTTTTTCGAATAATTGAGTTCACCTGTATGTATATCTTTCTAATTGATGCATTTAATTTGTATTAAAATATCACAGAACTATGTTCTGAAAAAATTACAACTTCACAAATAATAATGTGTTCTGTTTAAAATAAAATAAAAGTATTTAATTTAGTTCAATTTCCACCTGTAGATGGGAAGGACTGCTCTTCCCGAAACAAGTAGTGATATTAAATCAAAAATTGTGTGTGTGTAATACAAAGTCAATATAAAAATTATATATTTTTTTAAATTATAATTTTTAATATATGCCAACTACATAACAGTTTTACGGCAAACATTGCCACTAGGATCAACGATTTCTCTACGTTTTCCATTTCCTAGATCTCCTGATGACTCCGATTGCCCATCTATCATATTTATAATCATTTGCAAATCCATTTTAATGGGAAAAATGTGAGTAGATATTATTCACTGACTACTTTGGAAAATTTAAAGAAGCAGTACAAAAATCTTTAAAGCAAGTTCAATAAGATAGCATAAGTTAATAACAATAATTTAATTCAATTTATTTTTTCATACTAAATTGTACTTATAAATCGAATATCGTTATTCGAAGCTATTTTTGGGCCCTATCAGATGAATTTGTCGACCTATTTTTCGCCTAATTCGATTTTTTTTTGTCAGATGTCTGTAATCTGGAAAATACACGTTCGCTACGCGATGTGCTTGTCAAATGTCAAAATCCATCCAAATGAGTGGTATCCACCCCTATACCGATTCACAACACATAAAGTTATTTCGCATTGTTTGTTTTCTCATTAATTTTCAGTATACTAAAATAGATGACAAATATGTCTTGTACGTCTTCGATTTTTAAATCTTTATTGTCCTTACCGCGACGCATTAACTTAGCTTGCATGCTATTTTCTCTCACTCATTTTCTTTACATTAGAAAAAGATAGCAAATATTATCTTTGCGCCCTATAGGTAACGCAGTTCTCTAGTTCTCCCAGCTGCTAGCTGCGAATGTCAGTGCTTGCCAATCTTCTGTTCCGTATTATTACCATCATTATTTTTGTTTACGTAGCGTTTGTATATTTTGTTGTACAAACGTTAGTACGTGGTTGAGTTCCTCAGACTTTTCCGTGTTTTATAAATGATTTAATTTGTATTAATTTTAATACAGACATTTCTCTTTCTATTTAAGTTTAGTGTCAAGGCACTTTAAAGAATGTGTAGTTAGCGTTTCTCAGATTTTCTCGTATCTTGTTAATTATTTTATTGCCATTGTTTAATATGTAAAGAACATTATTTGTTTTTCTCTAATATTTACGTGTTAAGACTTTTTGAAATTCGCAAATGCGTGGTTTGCGTTCCTTCAACTTTTCGGTATTTCATTAAATTTAAATTAAAACATTTTTATAATTTTGACTGATAATTTTATATTCTCGATAATAGCATTACTGCGAAACTCGTACAAAATGCCGACAGTTGCTAAAAATCGAATTACAGTAAAACCGCGATATAACGAAACCCGATATAGCGAAAAATGACGTATATCGAAAAAAAAATCGAAATTTAGTCCCTAAAACCAATTTTTCATACAAAAATGCATTTATATAACGAAATCCCGTTAATATTTATAACAAAATCATTTTTGTCCCGTACGAAAAAATGCCAATACATTTACGTAAATTTATAACGAAATAAAATGTTAAAAGATGAAAATATTATTTCGCACTTACAAAGCCGCGCCGCTGCATCTGCCGTATGCGAACGGTTTTATGGCCTTTTCGGCGGTGCGCGGCGGTCTGCCGACAAGGTAGTAAAACAATTCAAACTTCTTCTTGGGTTCATAGTATCATATTTTGATGTGGTTGCCGCCGTTACCGGTAAGTACCTTCGTAATTTATATACGACTCATTTTATAAAAATGCCGCGATTCAACTGTCAAATTTTTATTTTTGAATTATTTTTTATGTTTCATGCCCAAAACTATGTTTGAAACAGCTCTACATTTAAACACAATTAAAATATTGTTTTGTGTTTGCAATATTCTGGAATTTACAAAAATATCTTCCAATTAGTGTTGAATAGGTTCTGTTCTTAATTTAATTCCTTTGATTATCCATTTGCTTATCTGTTTTAATAACAAAACTATTAAAAATATGTAGGTATTCAGTTCCCTATGGCCTTTTTCCTTCTTTGTTTGCAGAATTTGCGATCTTTTTTGAAGCCGCGCGACATTTTTTTGCGACGGCGCGTAACATATAGTAGGATTTTTTTTATTTATTTCGTTATATGTGGGAATTCGTTATTACGAATTTTTATTTTTTGGTCCCTTGGATTTCGTTATATCGCGGTTTTACTGTAATACAAGAGATTGACAAAAAATATTATCCAAAATAAAATTAACCGAAAAATACGCGACCCCATTAATGAGGTTGTCGACAATATTAAACATGATGTCAGAAAAAACTTTAACGTTCAAAGGCGAGTGCCAAATGTCGCCGCGACCACCACAAAACAAGAATTTTTATGTGTGAATATATTGTTACATACATCAACATCACCACATAATATTTCTTTTATGGAGTAATAGTTTTGTATTTCTTCAAAAGTTGTGTCTTCCATTGTAGTTTTATAAATAATCAATTCGTTGTTGTGCTATGGTCTTCGTTCTTTTTAGAATTGGGCAATGTTGGTCATTAGCTGTATGGGCTGTACATATTGTTGTTTTATTTTTCACATTGTGTTTGGTTTTAAATTTATTTTCGGCCATGTTGTGTGGGTATGTTCCTCTGAACAGTGTAGAAATTTAGATGCATCCATTTTTTTGTACAACGTATAGATGTATGTCCGAAAGTTAGGCAATGGTAATATTGCATGAGTGGATTTCAGTCATGGACGTGAATTCTAAGAAAACCGATATTTATTCTTCCTTTCATTAATAATAATTTTCTCATTTCGCCAGTTACTTCTACTATGTAGTTACATAAATGTGTATTTCTTCGATTTTTTGTTATTTTTTTGATTTCTAATACGTTAATATGTATTAATAATATATGGAACTTATTGATTAAATTATAATTTAATAATTTTCCATAGAAAAATGTGATATAAAATGCGAGAGAAGTTGCAAGAAAAAGTGCCGTCCCAGCTGAATTTCATTTGAATTTCCAACCAATCGCCTTAAATAATCATAATATGTATTAATGTAACTTTATTTAAAATGAAAAATTAGATGTCAAATATAAATAATGCAAAATCCTCGCTTTCACGCTTAATAGGTTTGAATGTTCTGGTCCCTCGGAAAACGTATTATGGGTTGAGAAAGAAGATGGTATTGTTGGGTATGCATGTACTGTACAGTTAGAACCTCTACTATCCAGTGTAATTGGGGATTAACATATTCCGGATAACAAAAAATCAGTATAATCAAGAAGGGAAAAAAATTATATATTATGAATAATTTTTATTGAAATACATACTACTTTACATACATAATATGTAATTATGTGCCTACAAAAATTGTTTTTTGAGAAATTCAATTATAGATTTTTGTTTTAAACCAGCTATCCTTTTTGAAGCTTCCAAATGACGTATACTTGTATTGTATTGTATTATTATTTTATGTCGGTTGCTATGTTTATTACTGTCAACTTGTCCTAAAACAGGCTTGCCTAGTTGAGCAACGCAATTGTTAATTGCGTTGATTTTCAGTAATATTTTTTGATGAGTCTAATTATATAATATTGTATGTGTACCTTTAATATTATTAAGTCAATATTATATGTTAGTATCACAGATTATTGAAATGTGTAAAAGCACTTTCTTTGACTGATAATGTTTACAACAATTATATTTTCTTGCTTCGTAATGTATTGCTTTTGTAACTTTGAATGTGATTATTGTGATATATATATGTGTGTGTGTGTGTGTGCATATAGTATAATGTTTAAACCTAAAATAACATCAAAAACAGTCCAGAAAACTTAATACTGAAAATTACCAAATGGCACTGGGGAAGATGTTATTGATGTAGTTATGTAACATGAAGTTATGCTTGTTTTTATAATATTTTATTATTTATTTTTAAATATATCTTAACTGGCACTGGCGGGCTAGTACTGCCGCAGATTAGACTTTGAACAGCATGAGTTGTAAAAACAAATTAATTAAAAAGATGCGGATGCTTACCTAAGCCTCCCTGCTTGGATGGGTAGTTGGTCAGATTAGATTCTTCCCTCCACCATTTAAATATTTGGGCAGTCCTACTATGAAGGGTATGCATTAAATCCAGAAGCTGAAACAAACATTCATAAACATTTAGTTATAACTGGGTTATAAGTAAAGATATGAAAGTCAGACAATGATAATGCTAGCTGATTATTATCATTGTGGCCAAAGTTTCAGTAGAATCTACATTTCGATAGGGAAAATCCTTATAATATTGCTTTAACAATGCACCATGTAGTGTACTTTGTTTTTATCTCCAGTTAAAAAAAAAAGAAATGTTACATATGTGCACCTAGAGCTATATTCAATTGATATGATTATCCTTAGAATGTTATTAAAAGCATAAACTTGAAGGATATAGTGAACATAAAGAAATAAAATAATAAGGACAGGTAAAAAGAAAATGCTAAAATAGTAAGAAAATAATCCCTCTACAGTCAATCACCAAATATATCCGTCGTAAAAAACTTTCCACCACGGCCAGCGACGTATTAATCCGCCACATTGTCATTTATTTATATGACAACTCTTGTATTTGTATTATACATAGCGTGAATAATAACATTCAGATTGAATTTGATAATTATACATTTAACGAGAGTGATATCAAAAATATCATCAAATTTCTGGATCCAAACAAATCTGTCAGACCAGATAGTGTGCCCACAATTTTTCTCATGGAATGTATCTCGGTATTGTCAAGCCCATTAACAAAACTTTTTAACCTCTCACTGAGAATTGGTACTCTTCCTGATCGATGGAAACACAGTTTTTTATCCCCTATTTACAAAAAAGGTGATAAATCTGATGTCTCCAACTATAGGCCAATTTGTTTACAATCGGCCACACCTAAATTATTTGAATCAGTGTTACTAACTAAACTTGACATCGAAATAAAAATAAATCCAGCATACAAGGCGACTATTGAGATAATGATTAAAAACACTAACTATGGCTAATAATCTTGCTGAAGAAAGGGTGACAGAAAGAGATGACATTTTTATATGGTTGGATGATTTCAACGCAACTGATACTAGGATTGTCACTGAGGCAAGTGACTGCAAGGAGATTCTAGATCATAGTTCATTGAAAATTATACACCTTAATATATGCAGTGTTAAAAAAAAATTTTTGATTCTCTTTTAATAGAATTGGAAAATTTAAATATTCAATTTGATATCTTAATATTATCTGAATGTTGGTTGAATGATTTGTATGTTCCAAAAGTATTGGAGGGTTATACGAATATCACACCAATGTAAATTTAAATCAAAATGATGGTCTGGTAGTTTATGTTAGGCATGAAGTAAATGTCAGTTGTATGGAACATTCATTAATGGAGGCAAATTATCTTCAAATAAACATATCATCCTCTTTATGTCTGTTAGCTATATATCGTCCTCCCTGTTTTAACAATTTTAATTCTTTTCTGAACTCGTTGAAACATTTGCTCACTGGAATACAACAACATAAACATGTAGCCTTGATGGGAGATGTAAACATAGATATATTAAAACCTGATTTACAGAGTGCTAAGTATTTAACTCTTTTAAACTCTTTTGGGTTTACTTCAGTCATAAATTCTATAACAAGACCAGCCATACAGACTTGTTTAGATCACATCATGTTAATAGAGTGTTCATCATTTAAAACTGTTATATATGAGTGCACAATTACAGATCATTATATGATTATCTTTGGGTTATCAAATAAAATAAAAAATAGTTGTGGCTCAAGGGTAACTTGTGAGTTTCCCACGGTTGATGAAACCAGAGTTGAGAAAGAAGTATCTCGAGAAACTTGGACTGGCGTATTAAATTCGGATGATCCTGAAGCGGCACTTTTGTATTTTATAGATAGGATAACAACGAAAATAAAAAACAGCACTCAAATAAGGAAAATAAAAACCAAAAATAAAAATCTAAAACCATGGATTACTTACTTCCGGTCTAATAAAATCAATTAAAGCACGAAATAAATTATACTAAAAAGTAAAAAAATAGCCACTTAATATGGAAATTAAATCAAAATATATAGACTATAGAAATCTATGCGGAAAGTTAATAATAACAGCTAAGAATCTCTACTATGGCAAAAAAGTTGAAAATGCCAGATCAAATATGAAAAAAATGTGGCAAATTATAAATGATTGCTCAGAAACAAAAAATGACAAAAGCTGTCTAATAAATGAAATAAATATAGAAGGACATCTAACTGCTATGTCGGATGAACCAAAAAAGGTTGCAAATTATTTTTACGACTTCTTTGTGGAGGTGGGATATGCTCTAGATATTTTGAATAAAAATTCAGTATCTGAGGATTATTTAGTGAGGGGTACAAATCGTCAAAATACACTTGTTGCTTCTTTTTATATTACACCAACATTGGAAAATGAGATAATAAATATTATAACCTCTCTTAAACCTGGCTCTTCTACAGGTGAAGACAAAATATCTGCAAATATTATGAAGAGTATAAAAACTTATGTTAGTAAACCTCTATCACACGTAATAAATTTGTGTTTCTCCAAAGAAAAATTTCCAAATGTTTTAAAGAGCGCAATTGTTAGACCCATCTTTAAATCAGGAGATAAAAACAATGTGGGTAATTATCAGCCAATTTCTCTTTAGTATACACTGTTTAAAATAATTGAAAAGCTATGAAAACGAGGCTATATTCCTATCTAGAACAACAGCATATATTGTCAAAAAATCAATTTGGCTTCAGAACAGGTAAAAGTACCAAAGATGCCTTAAACTCCTTAAATAAATATGTATGTGAATCTATGGATGTTGGAGAAAGGGCATTAGCAATATTCTTAGATCTTGCTAAAGCTTTTGATACAGTGTCACATAAAATACTTCTGAGGAAAATGTTTTTATTAGGTATACGTGGTATGGCTCTTGAGTTCTTTAAAAGTTATTTGGATAAAACAAAACAAACTACCAAAATTTGTGAAAATGTAGTAAGCGACAAAAAAGAGATCGAATATGGAGTCCCACAGGGAAGTACCCATTGCTTTTTTTGATATACATCAATGATCTATGTAATTTGAAAATTGAGGGTAAAATCATAACTTTTGCTGATGACACTGTATTAATATTCAAAGGAACAACATGGGAACATGTTTATCATATTGTTGAAAAAAACCTACATATTCAGGCCTATTCTCAAAATTGCAATATTGAAATGAAGGTGATTGTTACACCAACCCTCAAAAATAGACAGTATGTAAATTAACGTCCGTGTTATATTTGAATGAGAGAGAGGGAGAGAGTGAAGGAGTGAGGGAGATAAACGTATCATAATCTGTCAAAACATAAAAATGGCAACAGGATTGGCCGTGATTCTTCACTAGGACGCTGCGGATGAGGAAATCAATAGGTAATTTATGAACAAACCTTTTTCTGTGAACTTTGAATACCGTATTAGTACTTATTTTAACCAAAAACTTATATTTTTAGTCGAAACTCGAGAATGGAAAGACGTTGTTTGCGTGATTCAACTGCGTTTGCGTTCAGAACTGTGTACACAGATTGTAGCAAAGCATTCGACAAGGTTTCTCGTATTATACTCATCCATAAATTAAAAGCCTCGGGTTTCACTGGGAATATTTTTAAATGGTTTGAAAGTTACCTATCGTCCAGGATACCATGTGTGAAAATCTTTGGTTGTATGTTGACTCAATTTGAGGCTTCTAGTGGTGTACCTCAAGGCTCAAGGAACAGTTTTATTTTTATTATTTATTAACGATATTGTTGCTACATTTGATAAAGTCGACATATTGTTGTTTGCTGATGACCTTAAGGTATCCAGAACAATTGAGTCGATAAATGACTGTCTTATTCTTCAATCTAACCTTAACAAATTACATGAATGGTGTACACACAACAATTTTTTTTAAATATTGATAAATGCCAATCTATAACGTTTTGCAGAATCAAAAAACCCATTGTTTTTCATTACAGCATAAACAGCGTTACTCTTAAAAAAGTATCTCAAATTACAGATCTTGGCATATTATTTGATGAAAAACTATCATTCGTTCCACACATTAATGGATTCACGAATAAAGCTATGAAATGTCTTGGTTTTGTATTAAGAACAGTGAAAGATATCAATTCACTTAAATCGCTTAAAGTTTTATACACGGTTGTGGTTCGTAGCAATTTAGAATTTAACTCAACTATTTGGTCTCCATTCTATAAAGTGCACAAATTAAAATTAGAAAGGGTTCAGCATAAATTTTTAAGGTTTATTAACTTCAAACTGTGTATACCTGCTGAACAATTGAATTATGAGTATGTACTCTTAATTTAACTAACTTGTCGTGTAGAAGAACTTTAAGTGATTTATTATTTTTATTTGAAATAGTAAATGGCATACTGGACACCCCTAAATTAACTGAACTGATTGTATACCACGTTCCTGCGCGGCGTACCTTCATATACTAATTTTTATAGGAATGCACCCACACAAAGACTTCACAGGCATGGGAATGATTATGGTCATGTAGATATATTCCGATACTCAATGTTTAAATATAAGAGTGATGTTTTTGATGTTGTTCTGAGTCAAAGATTTAGATACTCAGCCATTCCGTGTCAAACCTAAATTTCTATTGTCTTTTCTGCCATGAATCTTTATTTTTATAGTTTGTTTTGCTTATTTTAAAATTTCTATTTTTATATATGTATTCCATGCTACTGTGTAGCTGCTCATGTTTTTTTAAAAAAATAGGTTTAGTATTGGTTTGGCTTTTACAAAATAGGTTAATAAATGAATAAATAAATAAAAAAATAAAAAATCAATTTTTGCTTTGAATAGCGACACCTACTGAAGACCTTACTTCCTTGAACCTCAAATTCAATGACAGATGGTCAATATACATCCAGCGCAACAAAAATAGCCGCACCTATTGAAAATATAATTTTGGAAATTTTGTTCACTTTATCAGCTGTGTTTTCCTAACCATTATATTTTATGTAAATAAGGCAACATATGTACATACTTTAGTTTTAATGAATATACATTTTATAACGTAATATCAAAGGTTTAATTATTGAAGACTACATTTATTAGGAAAAACTTCCAAACTTCAAAATCGATTTGAAGTACTACGCTTTAAGCCAGTTCCCACTCCTGGAATTCTTGGAGAAATCTTCTTACCGATAACTCATTACACTGAATTTGCCTTGCTATAGCATGATTATAAAAGTTTTGTTTTGATAACATAACTATCATTGATTTTTTTGCTCACTTAGTTGAAGTCTCGTAGATATTGCGATTCGGTAAAACTGCCAATTGGAAAATTCATATGATTTCACTACATTGTGTTTTTTCTTACTCGTAATAAAGACAATGTACATTTCATTTACAACTGAATATATGCATATTTGCGTACTGTAATGTAAATGCATTACAGGTAAAACGTTATTGAATATATAAGAGATTAAAAATTTTTTATTTTTTTTAGGAGAACACATTCTTATTGTGAAGTTGTAATTATTCAGAACATAGGTCTGTGATATTTTAAATATGAATTAAATATATTAATTATAAAGACATACATATAAAATCAATTTTATCGAAAAATACTGTTGTTGCGCCACCGGGATTCGAACCTGGATCTCTTCCCTAACCGGGGGAGGTGCTTTATCCAACTAACAACAACATCAGTATTTTTCGATAAAATTGATTTTATATGTATATCTTTATGATTAATAATTAATACTTGGGTATTTTTTCTTATTAGCAATAACAATACATGGGATAAAATAGATCTAATGGATGCATACGTTAACGCAATATTATAAGAGATAATTGTGAAAATAATATATAATTACCTGAATACTGATGAGCTGGTATCCGTCAGGAGCATTCTCTGCCTCACTATCATCACTTCCATCCGAAGGTCTATTCCCATAGCTGGATTGCTGTTGCCTCTGTACTCTTCTGGCGTGGCTCGCTTGCTTCCTACGTCTACTCTGGATGTGAGATGGGCTCATTACTTTTTCTTCATTGGCTGCAAAGCAAAATTCATTATTATTTAAAGCTTGCAAAATACGAATATCATTTATTACATATATATCAAGAGTATACAATATGATCTATTTCAAGGGTACAAAATAATTACATATTTTAAATAGACTTTTACTTAAGTACTTTCATTTTCCAGTTTGAATTTCAAGATATTTTTTGCATTTTGCATACTCTTTCAAGATGAGATTAATAGTTAATTCTTTTAGAATATCAAGTAAACATAAAAGTGTGTTATTTTTTTACGTAAATATTGCTAGAGCGAAAGGTATCAATAGAAAAGGATGAGTATACAATTGTTGATTTTCTCAAATTCCTAGGTAATATGCTATCAGAAAATAGCCATTCATAATAATATATAATATATGAGATGTGTGGAACTCAATAATACATGTAGCCATTTGAAATTATTAAGCAAAAATGAAATAGTTTGTTAAAGTTCTCACCTAAGAATTGTTATGTTTATGATAAAAACCATTGTTTGTGTGGATAAACATATGATTATAAAATATGTCAATTTTTCCCCGATTTATAAGGAAAAAATGGATGTACTGATAACTTTTGAAGAAGCTCTATTTGTGAAGGGAAAACTATTTATGCTAATATTATATATCATATTCATACTTGGTTTGTAATAAAAAAAACTATTTTTTATATTTATTTATTGTCTTAATACACATACAATATATTTCATATGTGTACCTATATCTAATATTAGAATATAAATGAAAATATGACAAAAGTATTATTATGCACTGTTAAATAATTAGTTGTTCATCGATCATATTATTGTTCTTCAGAATGGTAGTGTATCTGAAAACATCCGCAGATTGAATAATTTCGCATAGCAACTTAATACAAACATACAATCCTGATAGCTATCCGTGTCATAATAAAACAAACAAGATCTGCTGTCAATTCTATTATGTGAAAGTGTATTATTTTATAAAAGCGAACAAAGGAAATCTTTAACCTGTTACAGCACCATACCACCAATTGGCTCCAAAATTCGTAAAATTCAAAATTACTAGCTTTAGTAGACTAGCTTTTTCCGGGAAAAAAACATGAAAACGTTGGTATAACTAAAAAAAAAACATGGACCTACTATTTTATCATAAGTGTCCATCGCCCGCAATTTTATACGGTTTTGAGATGAAAAAAATTAAGAAAAGGGAAAAATAAAAGTTTATAGTGTTGCCAGGCCATAACATTTAGGAAATTATTATTTATTCCGTATTTGTTATTATCTTGTATTAACACAACTGTTATATTTAATTTGATCATTACCTAGAACCTTTTTTTTACACTAATATTACTGTGTTTAATGTGATGCTTACCTGAAACTCTTCTTTAGTGTGGTATGTTACGAAGCACGGCAATATACTGTCAAAATGAAAGCCGACCTTTGAAGAGCAGAAGGCCTTAATCAATGCGGAGGTTTTAGTGATGCGTCAAAAGTTCTGCAAATTATTCTTTCATTGCGTACAGTATAGGCTTGATCTTATGTAGTCGGACGCCCGGCACTTGGAGTTTGTTATCAGAAAAATGTAACATCCTAATATTATTTGGAACCGATTCCTCGACATAGCATCTGAGTCAGCAAAGAATTTGTCAACCAATGCTCTACCAACATATTCCTGGACATCAACAAGCTCAGGGCCAAAAATACATATACTTCGTCGCTTGTGATGTCAACCCATTCTCAATCTTTCAGGTATATTTTTGTGGCAAATTTAAATTGGCGGTTTGTTTCATCTACCACTGCTGTATTGCGATACAATTTAAAAAAATCAATTTCCCGCGCGTCTTAGCAAGGTCCAAGTTAAAACCAGGAGTCGCCGAAAATTGATGTATATTTGGAACAAAACAATAATCTATCTCCTATTCATATTCTGGCCTAACCCCTGCACTTGTTAATGGCTGATTTTCATCAACAGTATTGTCAAGGTCTTCTTAATCATAGATGTGAACCTCAAAATTGTCATCCTCGTCGTCGTTCTCATCATCGGACACTGCAGTAATAATAAGCATATCGGAAATTTCTAAAGTCCGCAATGTCTCCATTAGCAATAAGTTACCCTTCGCCATTTTGTAAAAAAAAAATCTTTTTAGTACAAGCAATGCGTTTGTCGTCGATATATTATTATATATTATATTACTGAAAATCCTGTCATTTGGATAAAGAAGAAATCTGGCAACACAAAATTACTGGCATCTGTGCGTGCTGTCACATGATACAGCAACATTCTTATTTATGGTGTTGCGCTAAATATTCTAACGTTTATCGTCGTCCCTTTCTCGGACGGCGATAGTCGACACGGGCCATCTTGGTGATAAAAATAAATTAATGTTTATTAAAATTATTAATTTCCCACCATTATTGACGGGTTATTTCTAATATATAATAAAAATCTACATTTCTCAGCTGTGTCTGGTTTTTTTGTTTGATTTCTTCAAACACAAAAAGAATGGCAAGGTTCATAAGAAAATAAATGATCCCATTGTTAATAAAATCTCTTTAAACTAATAGACTCATTAAACTATTAAACAATTGTTAGTTTTAGTCATATAAATATTTGAGATCCGCAGTAGGTATAGATTTAGGTTATGCTGTTACCAATGATATTATACAATCATATATAATATATGTAATACAATATATGTACTTTCGTTTAGTACATTGTTACCGTTTAGATACGAATAAACCTAAATGAATTCAATAAATTAACACATTTTCATTTTTCCAAGAAATAAACAAAACAACTAACTTCCATGCAGGCTGGCTTCCACAAATGTGCGTATGCAGTTGACACAGGCCTCAAAGTTGTACGGAGTTATATGCGCCACATCCCGGACAATGAAGGCCAGGCATTCCCAGCACTTGAGAAGTGCGCGAGGATCGTGAGGACGCAAGCGGCATGCGTGGATCAGAGGGTCTTCTAGCACGTGTGTAGGAGGGTTTATTTGATTCGTCTCCGAGTTCTTGCCAACCTAAAAAGTTATTTTTATTTCAAATTGATGCTTCGCTTTATGCATGATGTGTGCTAATAATATTGACAATTTATATGAACAAATAAAAAAATAAACACAATAAATTCTTCAGGAAGCCGTGACCTGGATTTACGATTTTAGTCTCACATTGATTGTTGAGCCACATTTAAAATAAAACTACTTTAAATCATTAATCAAAAAATATAAAAATCATAATAAAACACCTTAAACATTATGTATGTCAAACAATGAATAATATCTATTTTCAAAAACATAATTCTGTGCTATTTAATACTAATTAAATAACTTAACTAGAAAGTATAGAAAAAATCTATTTATTGAAATAATATTTGGTTGCTACCGGGATTCAATCCTGGACCTCTTCCTATCCGGAGAAGCACGTTCTTTACTTTCACTATAGCAATCGAATTCATTATTGACAAAATTTTTAACATAATAATTTCCAATTGATACATTTACTATTCTAATTTTTAAAAGCAATCAACTTTATATTACGATGTATCTCAAATACCTTTGAGTAAAACCTGATAGGAGAAGCACTCCCCAGATAGGAAGAAGTTCAGGTTTGAATCCCAGTAGCAACTAAATATTTTTTCGATACATAGATTTTTTCTGTACATATATCTTTTTAGTCTATTTGATTAATTTAATTAGTAACAAAATATGATCGGTGATACCTGATTGCTGTTTACTAGATTAGAACATATGATATTAAAATATACATATGTGTTTATCTACGGTTATCAAGCTCAAAGGGTCAAATATATTATAAATATTCATTTTACCCATATTGGGTTTTGATCATCACGCCGTTTCTCTGCAGAGGAATAATAGAATGCTACACTCCTTTGTCCCGATTTACCACTTTTTCATAACTCATCTTTATACATCTTCTTAAGTATGTTCGCTGACTGTTAAAACTTTTAACAAGACTCCACCAATTTCCGGTTTACCTGATTGTCCCAGGTCTTTTGCAAATACATATTGTCTGCTACTGATACCTTCAAAACTAGTCTCATGTATTTTCTTTACCGTCTCTCCAAGGACACTAGGACACTGCACACTAGGAATTGAATCAAAATTTTAAAAAGATCCAATATGTCAATCGTTAAGTTTTGTGAATTCTACTTACCAGTATCCATCCTTGCGTTTGTGGGGACTGACATATTTCACTATCTGAAGTGTAGCCACGATCTGTGCTTACTGAATCGTCCTCCGAACTCATGGCACCGTCTGATTTACTCCCTGAAAACAATTTGCGGGTTTAGGAAAAATTGATTAATAATTCCAAACAAACTCATCGGTCTGCCTCAAACCCGAATAGTGTGCCCGTAATGATATCTTATTTTTTTGCCCTTTACTTTTCCAGTTATTTTCTGTGCTTAAAAGTGACATTGACAGTTAAATAAGTAATAATATCATTTAAATAATAAAGTGCTTTATTTTTTATATAAATGTTGCTAGAGAGAAAGTTATAAAAGGAAGAAAGAGAGATAAAATTGTCAGTTTTGTCACACTCAAGACAGAAAATATTAATTTCTTGAGGTTTATCGTACAAATATTGTTGTATCCATAATACATGTATTGCTTTTTAAATTAATTCATCGAAATTTAACAAAATATTATAGTACCCACCCCACATACAGTTAGTGAAAGGGGTTTTAATTTTAGTGAATGGGGTTTTAATTTTAGTGGATGGAATCTAATATCAATCAACGATGTTCCACAATCAAAATTATTGTGACAAATTCATTTTCTGTTTTTGTTTAAATGATCGATTCTAATAACTTGCCATTTTGAGATTTTGTATCATAATTACATAATAGTTTGTTCTTTTAAAAAGACAATGATATTAAATATATTAGGGGTACTCAAAAAAACATACACTTTTTAAATGAAAATAATTTTTTTAACAACATTATTCCAAAATATATTCTCCGTAGATAGATACAACCTTCTTCCATCATTCAAGTAAGTGATTGATTCCCCGTTTATAAAATGTCTTTGATGCAAAATACTCCGTTAGGGCTATTTTTACTTCACTAACATTATTAAATCTTCTTTCGTCTAAATAATGCTACATAGATCTAAACAAATAATGCTAGATTGGGGCTGATGGGCTAGGAGGGTGGATCCACAATTTTCCATCCTAGTCCATTAATGTTTTCTCGCGTGATTTCTGCTGTATGAGAACGGGCATTATCATATTGCAAAAAGAGTGTGCCTCGATTTACTAAAGCAGGTATTTTTGTTTTCAATAATTGATGTATTCGATCCAGCTGTTCGCGGTACTTTTCGACCATTATCGTTTCGCCTGGTTTGAGTAATTCAAAATTAATTATCCCAGAATGTCTCACCAAACAGACAATAGGACCTTTTTTAAAGTAAGACCGAGTTTTGGGGTTGTATTCGCTATCTACATCTTCGATAGCCATTGCATTTTGTGCTATTTGTTAGGATACAGTATCTATTTCTCGTCCCCAGTTACCATATGATGCAAAAAGGGCAATTTGTTTCCTGTGCGGCTGAAGCGTCACATGTTCGTACATGTGCCACTTTTTTCTCTTCACTTAATTTACGTGGTACCCATATCCCGTGTTTCCAAACCTTCCCATTTAAATTTTAAACCATTTTTGGCATTGACGAACATCCAATACGTCACCATAAACCGCACAAATGTTTCTAGTCACTGTGACTGCCTAATTTTAACATACAGGGGCTGTATGATAAATACTCTGTAACGTTACACTATAGAACTCGCTCCGGTAGCTAAATCATATAGGTAATGGTTATTCTACAAAAGCGATTACCAGTCTATAAAATCTATGCCTGCCTGTCCGGGCGGCGTGAAGCGACGGCACTGCGAGCTTGCGGTCCCCAGGTGGCCGGACCGAGAGGAAGCATTTATGTTTGCCACTCTAGTCCCGGAAAAGTTATTTTAAAATTTGAAAAGACGCCTGCTACTCGACTAAAACAAAGCTGCTGGACTGCTGGAGTCGCGCTGAGTTCTGTACCTCGGCGCGACCTGAGAAGATACAGCTAACGTAGAAAGGAAGATAATGGTCTGTAAATAATGTTGTACCTGTTTTTTTATATGTAAAACATCAGTAGATGTGATTTTTCTTTCAACCTTGTTACCTAGGTAAAATTTAAATGATTAAACTTGTAATTTGACAATCCAATTTTCATTTATTATGAAAAACCACATTTCCCATTTTGTAACTTCTAATTATTCTTCTTTTGCCTAGAGGGACAAATGCAGATTTGGGAATCGTTGGAAAGGTTAAGGAGTTCTGAAAGGTTTGACTCGGTGGGATCCACATCTGATGCTTGCCACTGAACTAGCCAGTGGAGATGTGGAGCTTCCGGCTCCACAGCTTCACAACTGGTTTGTAACCACTGATGGCAAAATCTGTGTACCATTGTTTAATGCCATTTTTTGAACGACGCCTGTCAAAATTTCAGACAGATTTATCGAGACGTTTCGTTTTGATAGCTGTTGACAGTGGGACAGTTTATGTTTGTTTGCAACCATGGAAAAAGAATAATATCGGTGAGTGATTCGATTCCTTGTTTTGGATGGGAAGACGTGTGAGTAAATCAAGTTGCATGCTGTTTATAAGGACCATGCACCTTCGATGACAACTATTTGATATTGGTTTAATGAATTTAAGCATGGCCGAACATCCATTTTTGATGTAGAGCGCCCAGGCCGTCCGATAGAGGTGACTTCGGAAAATATGGTCAACAAAATCAATAATATTGTGTTATCAGACCACCGGGTGAAGATCAGAGAGATTGCTGACATTTTAAACATCTTAATTGAACGCGTACAAAATATCCTACACGAAAAATTGGGCATGAGAAAGCTATCGCAAGATGTTTGCTTACGGTGGAACAAAAACAGAATTGCATGACATCTTTGGAGCACTGTTTAGACGTGTTTAAGCACAATCTGGAAGAGATTTTGCAGAGTTTTGTGAATGTTGACGAAACATCACTACATGCCAGAAGTGAAAGAACAGTCAAAACAACGGGTTTCACCCGTTGAACCTGCTTTAAGGAAGGCAAAAACTGTTCCATCAGCCGGAAAGATTTTGCCGTTTTTTGGGATTCACGAGGCATCATCTTCATTGACTATTTGGAGAAGGGAAGGAAGATCACAGGGCAGTACTTTTACAATTTACTGAACCGATTAGACAGTGAATTAATGAAAAAAAGTGCTCTTGCACCATGACAATGCACCAGCTCACTCGTCCGCAACTACCATAGCAAAACCTCATCCACCCTCTTATCCAGATTTGGCCCCATGAGATTTCTTTATATTTCCAAACATGAAAAAATGGCTTGGCAGAAAGCAGTAGTAAATGAGGATTTATCGCTGAAACATAGGATTATTTTGCAGAGTTCGACAGATCATATTTTGTAGATGGCTTAAAAAAGTTGGAATTTCGTTGGACTAAGTATATTGAGCTGAAAGGAGACTATGTTGAAAAATAAATTATAAAAAATAATTTTAAAATGCGTTTCCTTCCCTAACATGGGTACTTATCATATGTATAACCATCGCTCCATTGTAAATGCACTTTTTTCCTAAGGTTTTATGTGTGAAATATGTTCGGAGAGAATGAAGAATGACAAAAAGGTGTGCGGTTAAGCCAGCAAGCAAGTCGCAGCTGACTGACAAAATTACCTAGGTAAAAAAAATGCCCTTTTTATTGGGTACACCTAATATACATGAGATATTAAACTGCAACAGCTTATCAAAGTGATGCCATAAAATGTTTTCTATAAATTGGAAAAAGTTGTTTAGTGTAAAACTGTCTGATTTATCACTTATTTTGAGAATAAGTACCAAGAATTGTACTATCTGAATTGAACTGAACTGAAATTGAATTATCTGGGGTTGGATTAATTGGGTTGCAAACTAACTATTCTTAATAACATTTCTAAATTTCATTTTAAGGTCAGCTCTATACACTACTGTCCGGTGGTCTGTACAGGCCAGTAAAACCAAATGAAAAAAAGTATTGAAATATATGAATAACCTTAAGGTCGAATATCCCTTGCCCTCAAATATTGTACGAGTCTCACCAGCAATATTGTCATCTTCCTTGAGGTGTGCAGCCCCAGCTCCTGTAGTCTCCAGCAGTGTGAAGACGATGGCCCAGTCATCTGCGCTGTGAATGTTCTGCGCCGATGTCTTCACCAACTCAAATAGTCCTACCGCTATCTATGATGCGCCAATCACTCACATTACTCAAAGTTAAATTATACAGCAGAACTGCGTTAATTCGAAGTTTAAGGAACCAAAAACTTAACTATGCGATCGCGTCATGAAAAAAGCTGCTACTTTAGTGAAAACCATATACCTATAGTTTGGCATATTTCGCAGTCATCTCGAAAACACACTACATATTTATTATACTAATACAAAATCCTGATGTAATTTATTATATGTACTACTGATTAGGTACCTAATTAGGGTGAATATCAGATCTATTTCTCCTATAATAAGTAAAGATCCTACCTTCAAATGTTCTCAGGAAATTAAACAATCATTAAATAAAATACACAATAACTATTTTAAATATGTATTAAATATATTAATTATAAAGATACACATATAAAAATAATTTTATCGAAAAATATTGTTGTTGCGCTACCGGGATTCGAACCTGGATCTCTTCCCTAACCGGGGGAGGTGCTTTATCCAACTAAGCTACAGCGGCATTATTTTTAGCGACAATTTTTCGACCTTATATGTTACCTTTTTTGAAATCAATACATTTAATCATTCCATCATTTGATAGAGCCATCTACCTTATTTTTACAGAATCTCAAATACCTTTAAGTAAATCTGATAGTAGACGTCAGAATTATCAATTCATTTTTATTAAATTTTGGACACATTGATACAACTTTATTATTTTTTAGAAGAACACATTCTTATTGTGAAGTTGATCAGATTTACGATTAATATATTTAACGATAATTAATATATTTAATTCATATTTAAAATATCACAGACCTATGTTCTGAATAATTACAACTTCACAATAAGAATGTGTTCTCCTAAAAAAAAAAAAAAACAATAACTATTAACTATAACACTAAATTAAGAATAATAAGAACAAATTTAAACATTTTTAATTGTCAGGTATGCTTCAGCTTGGAAAAATCATATTATTATATTTTTCCTTGTCTCATTTTTTGACACTTCTGCAATACAAATTTACCACCGGATCGAATGAGCGCACACTTCCGTCGGTATCTCGGGATCACTCGAAAAATTTATCGTGAAATAATAAGTTAGGTTAACATAAATGTCATTCAAGGAAAGTGAAGATTATTAACACAAGAAACACAGTTATTAGAAATACAATCGTTCATAAATACATTAAATAATACGAAAAGAAAATCTTTCAAAACAACACAGTTAGTAGTAAAAAGAATCGAAAGGGATTCCCCCTATAAAAGGTGAAAAACAATCTTAAACGCATCCAAGTAAAAGCAATAGCGCAAACAATATGTCTATTCTGTGGCCCAAACTGCCAAAGCAGCCAACGGAAGAAAGCGTACGCGGAATTCCCAATTTTATCGCCACATAATATATATATTCATAAAGGAGGTTGCACACAAAGTAGGCTCAGACGCGCGTTGTGTTGGCAGATATCGCGAAATACATAAAGAATGCTTCACACGGGTATGCGCTGTCAAAAAATAGCGTGCATTGTTAATTTTTTTAACTTACTCAAAATGATTTATGACATGAGGGCCTGAAAATTATTTCGTACTACGTGTTAACGGGTTTTTCGTGTTAAAGAGGTTGATTAAGTATGAAACTGACAATCTGGGTCTCGAAGTGTTTGAAAAATTTGAACTATATCGAATTTCGAATAAAGGGGTTTCGAATTAACGCATTTCTACATAGGATTATTTTGAAGAAAAAAAATATGTACAGTAAAATCCTGTTAATTAGAAGTTGAGGGGACTGAAAATCAAGAAAAAAATTTGAATAACGACTTACGATAATGAAACTTAAAATATCAAAAATTCTATTATTTTTACATAATAAATTTTTTCATTACAACTCGAAGTAATTATATATATGTACCTATATCGACACATTTTAAGATAATAAACAAGTTATTAAAATATAGCGTAAACAAATCAATAAATATAGAAAATAACATACCCTAATATTTAATTACTTTCACGTGGTCACAATGTTTCACAAATGTTTCATAGTCCATATTAAAAAAAAAAGTTAAATAGTCCCTTCATAAACATGATTACAGCACAAATTTAACAAAAAATCTGATTATTATGGACTATCTTTTAGCGCCATTTTTAATAATGACATATTCCACAACTTCTCAATAAGTCAACGCATGCCTTTTTTACGCTGTCTTGAAGTTAGCAACAAAAGTTTCCAGCACTTTTAAAAATTTGTTTTGTAGTGGTCGCGGCGATATTTCACACTCGTCTTGTTCTTTACCTTCTTCACTCTCCACTTCCTTACTCCTTTTCCCTCCATGACATTTCTCACCTTTCAACACTAAAGTTCAATCTGGCATCATGTTTAATATTGTCGACAATGTCAATAATTGGGTCGAGTATTCTTCTGCTAATTTTATTTTGGATTATATTTTTTGTTCATCTCTTGTACTTAGTTCGATTTTTTAGCAACTGTTGGCATTTTGTACGAGTTTCGTATTGTTGCATTATTTTTGAGAGAATAAAATTACCAGTCAAAATCATAAAAATGAAATACGGAAAAGTCTGAGGAACGCAAACCATATACTCGTGAGTTTCAAAATGTCTAACACGTAAATATTAGAGAAAACAAATAATTATCTTTACATATAAAACAATGGCAATGAAGTAATTAATAAGATACAAGATGGAGAACAATCTGAGAGACGCCAATAACGGATTCTTCAAAATGCCCTGATAGTAAACTTAAATAGAAAGAAATTAATAAAAATAAAAAAATTAAATCATTTATAAAATAAGTAAAAGTCTGAGGAACTCAACCACAAACTACAATCAATTTATAAACAAAATGTATTGTCTCTATATATAAATATGTTGAGATTAAGTGTACCAAAGATAACTCTATTGCGAGAAAGATTAAATAGGGTCCAGCATTATATTTTTTTGGTAATAATTGTAATTCTTTCTTCCTTCAAGATCCATTCTTTTTAAAAGAAACGGTTTAAGATTGAACGGATCTTTCATAATAAAATTGATTGAAAGCACACATTGCTGTAATTTTAGCAAAAAAAAATCTAAAACTTTAAACTAAATTGACTCTCCAAAAAATGAACATGTGGATCGCGTGTATTGCCCCCTCTAAAGGTGAATTTCGAATAAACATTAACGTTAACAGGATTTTACTGTACATGTATCCAAAATTGAAAATTTAAAAAAAATATATTTATATGAATTTGAAACTATACATGAGATTAAATTAAACAATGAACATTAACATTTATTAAAAGAAAAAAAAATTACAATTTTAAAATAGTAAGAATAAAAATGACTTCTTACCCTGCTGGATATAGAGTGATACACAGGGTAGGTTAGATCCAAAAAGGCCTTAAGCGACCTAAGCACAACGCTGGCGCACTCCTCACTTCTCATCAGGCAAATTGCTAGTCTCAGAAGTCCCGTGGATGACCTCTCCAGCTGCCCCGAAGCTGGTCCCATGCCGCTACTGTTTAGCTTTTCCAGTGACAAGCTGTCCGATCTGTCCAGACCGCCTGGCCGAGGAGTCACCGCTGCAGACTTCATTAATCCTGTCACGTGGGCCTCTGTAGCCTGCCACACATGGGTCACCCTGTCCCTGGAAAAGACAGGAAAATTAATTGACTCTCTGAAAACCAATGAGATCTTCAAAGAAAATCAAATGACATCCTATTTCATCATTTTATTAACAAAAATGTCGACAAACAATTTCAATAACATATTTTCAAATACAGTAAAACCCCGTTTATTCGAAGAACGTTTATTCAAAATTCGCTGCAAGTCGAAGTTTTAAAGTAGAATGTGGTCCCTCTGGAAAGTTTTCATACTAAATTGTACTTATAAATCGAATATCGTTATTCGAAACTATTTTTGGACCCTATCAGATGAATTTATCGATCTATTTTTCGCCTAATTCGATTTTTTTTGTCAGATGTCAGCAATCTGGAAAATACACATGCGCTACGCGATGTGCTTGTCAAATATCAAAATCCATCCAAATGAGTGGTATCCACCCCTATACCGATTCACAACACATAAAGTTATTTCGCATTGTTTGTTTTCTCATTAATTTTCAGTATACTAAAAAAGATGACAAATATGTCTTGTACGTCTTCGATTTTTAAATCTTTATTGTCCTTACCGCGACGCATTAACTTAGCTTGCATGCTATTTTCTCTCGCTCGTTTTCCTTACATTAGAAAAAGATAACAAATATTCTCTTTGCGCCCTTATAGGTAACGCAGTTCTCTAGTTCTGCGATGTCAGTGCTTGCCGATCTTCTGTTCCGTATTATTACTATCATTATCTGTTTATGTAGCGTTTGTATATTTTGTTGTACAAACATTAGTACGCGATTGAGTTCCTCAGACTTTTCTGTTTTATAAATTATTTAATTTGTATTAATTTTAATACAGACATTTCTCTTTCTATTTAAGTTTAGTGTCAAGGCATTATAAAGAATGCGTAGTTAGCGTTTCTCAGATTTTCTCGTATCTTGTTAATTATTTTATTGCCATTGTTTTATATGTAAAGAACATTATTTATTTTTCTCTAATATTTACGTGTTAGACATTTTGAAATTTGTGAATGAGTGGTTTGCATTCCTTAGACTTTTCCGTATTTCATTAAATTTAAATTAAAACATTTTTATAATTTTGAATGATAATTTTATATTCTCGATAATAGCATTAATGCGAAACTCGTACAAAACGCCGAATTAATACAAGAGATTGACAAAAAATATTATCCAAAACAAAATTAACAGAAAAATACGCGACCCAATTAATGAGGTTGTCGACAATATTAAATATGATGACAGAAATAACTTTAACGTTGAAATGCGGGTGCCTAATGTCGCCGCGACCACCACAAAACAAATGTTTTAAAAGCGCTGGAAACTTTTGTCGCTAACTTCAGCGGAGAAATGGCGGGTTGACAAGTTCGACTATTATGGCTATTATGTCGTTATTAAAAATGAGGCGAAAAGATAGTCCATTATAATAGTGTTTTTAAAAAAAAAAAATATTGTGATTTGTTTACACTGTATTTTGACAACTTGCTTGTTAATTTTAAATGTGTGGATATAGATAGGTGTATATAATTACTTCGAGTTGCTATGAAAAAGTTAGTATGTAAAAAATAATCTAATTTTTGAAATTTTTATATTCATTATCCTAAATCGTTATTCGAACTTTTTTCTTGATTTTAGGTCCCCTCAACTTCGAATAAACGGGAATTTACTGTACTTATATACCGCTATTATCAATGTTTTCAAGAAACAATAAAGCCACTGCCACCCTTACGTACCCCACTGCCCCATAGCCAACTGTATTTTAATTTAGTTCAACCTATAGATGAGAAGGACTGCTCTTCCCGAAAGTCAAAATAAAAATAATATATTTTTAAAATTAAACCAATTACATATTTTCTCTGAATTAACAATAAATAGACTAAATATAGTGTAAGACAATAATTTTAATAAGACTTATTAAATTGATGACTTTAGTAATAAGAAGTAAAACCTTGAAAACTTCGTCTTCTATTGAAGGAATAATTTTTTTTAATAAAGTGCGAATTCCGTAAAAATACAAAATATAGGGTTACGAATTAACGGAGTTTTAGTGTACTTGTTTAATTTACTTAAGACATGTTTCACCTTGTGGGGCATTATCAATTACAAGGCGAAACATGTCTCAAGTAAATTAAATGATTATTTACACATATGTGATTATGGAGTTCTACAAGCTTACCTGAGAAACAATAAATACAATATTACATTGTATTTATAATACTATGGTTTGTCATTTCAAAACGGTACTTTCACACGCTGAATGTACTGCGAATGTATATTCTATTCATTATTATATGTGTCCAAAATATAACTGTATACATAGTCTTACCTATTTTGAATGACAATTTGTATTAATAGCTCCAGGAAGAAAATAGTAGGATCCTCACGGTAGTTTTGTCCAACGGGCCTTTGAATTTCTTGGGGTTTTCCAGCGGCTATGACGTACTTAATCAGTTCCTGTAAAATAAAATATATATATTAGCATTCAATAGCATATTGTTTGTTACCAACATATTTAAACATGATTCCGAGAATTCACTCACTATCTGCATTTACCTAAAACTTGGTATACTACGTACAAATGTTATATTATGTTTACTGCGCCGGACGAAATGAACGCGTGGACGAAGTAAATAATAAGATAAAATATTGCTATGTACATCATCTTAAAAAGAAAACATGGACTACTATGTAAATGCTCCAATGCGCAGGTTCATACGCAGTCAGACCACATGGACAGTTAAATAAATTTATTTTTTATGTATTTTATTAAATTTTTACCGCTCGGTATTACATGGACTGACTAAATAACACATGGACAACAGATTGTAAATCTGCCTATGTATATAAGGCACGCTGAATATTTTTAACATCAGTTCTCTTTGATAAATCTGCCATACAACAATAACTTCTGTTTTTATTAATTGACTGAATCTTCTCTACTTGATATATATCTACCTACACGCATCTCTCTACTGTATTGAACATTCAATTCTACAAAATCATATGAATATTGACAAAAATCAGCATCTGACTCAACCCATCTTACTCAACTATATAATTTGAACTAAATGATACCAAATCCCTCTTCTGTATTGGTTCATCGTGGTTACTAGTTTTAAAATACTTTACTATGCATATAATAATATGCATGTTCATATGTAGGGCACAAGGAAACAATATTTCAATTTGATGTATTTATTACATTTACAGGACATGCTTGAGGCACACATATGGATGTGATCTGCTGCAGTGCGCCTACACGCACACCTACTCCTTCACCTGCAGGAAGTGACTTTGAGCAATTTCAAATTGACTACTGCAGACTCTACACACCTGCAGGCTATCTAGTTGCAGGAATTTTGAGTCTACGACCAGTATTCCGTGTACACTGCACTGTGCCACTGCATCCCCTGCTTGCTGCAGTAGGAGTGATTCCTCGGGGGAGGGCTGACGCTGCCAGGCGGGGCCCGTGTCAGAGCTCAATGCGATGTAGGAGTACAGTGAAGATAGCAGACTGGCCTCGGGAGCCCTTGCGGGAACCGCCGCCTCTCGCACCAGGGATACCTTGCCCGTCGGTGAGCAGAAATCATCTGCTTCCGTTAGATCCTGTAAATTTTAATAGTTATAATGACACTATAACTTTTTTTCCTACAAATTTATTAAATGAGAAGCCTAGCCTCAAACATATCCCAAAATATCTTTAGTCAAAATTAAGAATAGATGAAATCTACAAGTCATGGAAATTAATAACTCACAAACAAATAATTACATTCTCAGCGTAAGATGGCTACAATTAGACAATATTATGTATACATAATTTTCAGAGAACTCCCGTAAGTCACACATTAAACACTTTAATCTTCCTGATGATATTAAATTAAGCCGATAAGATACCAATAGAATTACACTAAAATCCTGTTTATTCGAAGTTGAAAGGACCGAAAATCAAGAAAAAAGTTTGAATAACAACTTACGATAATTAGATTTTTTTTACATACTATATATATATACCTATATCTACACATTTTAAAATAACAAACAAGTTGTCAAAATACAGCGTAAACAAATCAATGAAAATAGAAAATTACGATAAATAGTATTTAACCTTTTATTTTCACTTGGTCACATGGAATGTTTCCATATATAAAAAAAATATTTTCGTAGAAAGTAATCACTTTGTGGTTTGACAAATAAAATAAAATAACAATAACTTTGTATGAAACCACGAAATTTATTGTACGTTGACCGGTTTCGCTTATTTCAAGCTTTATCAGGATGTATTTAAAACTGAAGAGTGCACTTATATATGTATACATACAGAGGGAGTTAGAATATAAAATTATATGCATAAAAACGCCTTTGGCCTCCGGTTGGACAATTTAGAAGCCCTTGAAATAAAAAAAGGTAATGTATGTATATATAAGTGTACTCTTCTTGTATTTATGATCAGTTTTAAATACGTCCTGATGAAGCTTGAGATAAGCGAAATCGGTCGACGTACAATAAATTTCGTGGTTTCATACAAAATTATTATTTTATTTAATAAAAAAAAAAGTTAAATAGTCCCTACATAATCTTAACTACAGCACAAATTTCAATAAATAACTTATTATCTTTTCACACCATACCATACCTTGAGAAGCAGACGTCCTCTGAACAATGCCAACACAACTTCCAGGATGTGTTTCCAGCCTTCCCGCAGAGAATTGGCATGGCGGTGACACACGTTGAAAACCTTCTTCAGGGCGCAGCGGCTTTTTGCCGATTGTCCCAGAGAAGTTCCTGTAATAAACGTACATACTAGCAAATAAGCTGCACAGTCTGGGTCTCATTGGCTGTCGACGATTGCTCGATGCTAGGCCCTATTGTGGGTGGCAATTGTGGCCGCTGCGCTCATCGCTATTGCCTATTGCTTGCCGTATCGCTATCACCAATAGTGACCGCTACGCGGCCTTTGGTGACTGCTGCGCTTTCGGGGTCTCAATAGAATCCATATTTCAATGATAGAGCTTTCCCCAAAACAAACCACACTTAAATAAAATCTTGATGTAATTAAAATAATTGCACCTTTGTTCGCTGATGGACAATAAAAAACACAAAAATTCTATTTGGAATCAGATGAATGGCTTTATCAGCAGATTTTGACAAATTTTAGGCCGCAAAGATAACCAAACATCGTTGTTTTGACATACTCGTAATAAAGACAATGTACACTTCATTTCAAATTGAATATATATTTACGTACTGTTATTGAATATATAAAAAAAAATCATTCAAGTAAGCTTAATCTAGAGATATTAAAAATACAACCTGGCTATTTAAGCAAGCACTTTACAGCCAAAAATGACACTATTGAAAGCGCCACATCCAGGAAGTCATATGAGGAAGCGTACTATTATTATAGATGTATTTATAAAATATTTGCATTATTTATTAAGAAAACAGTTAGATGAACACTCACTTAGACACAATTTCCTCAGTGTGTCTGAATCGAGTTGATTTATTTGTTTGTTTGTGTGAGAATATTATTAATATTCTACATGTTAGACACATTGAAGGTCATTAGGACACATAAGGTGACAATATCGTCCTAATATGTCCTAATATGTGGCATATGCCAATTACCATTCTACATTACATTACAGAAAAATTAATATCTCCGTGTCATTGATTACAGGTCGATGGTTAAAAAATGCACAAGTTAGTAAAATGAGTTGCAGTGTTTAATAGTACAAGAGAAATGAGCTGATAAATTAAACCTACCTATAGAAATATAGTGCACATTTTCTGCTAAACTGAGTAATCCGGTGAACTTGCACAAGCTGAGCACTATGGTGTCCAGCTCACTAGTAAGGGAATAGTGGGCCACGATGGATGCGCACTTGTCGAATCCCTCCAGCGCTCTTGAATACAGCGGTGGCTCGGATGACTTCTCAAAAATAGAAGATAGTGCCGCTACCTAAAAGGCAATAGGAAAATATTATATATGAGATAATCTACAACGCTGCGAGTAATGTGAAAGGAATCGTTTTATTATTGTTAATGAAGTAGTTTTGACCCTGATTTGGAAGCAAAAACTTAACACTAAAAATATTCCATTAATTCTTTCGCACAACACCCTGATGACATGGATCCTCCGTAAAATGTTTTTATTTAAAAAAATGAAATATTTATGTTTTAAAATATCTAATAAACAAAAATACAGTCAGTGGCACATGTTCAATTAGTTGAAAACGAGAACAAATCTTAAATGACATAAAATTATTCCTTCCTTAACCGACGTCAAGCGAGGAAGTGAAATGCTGGGTTTAAAATACCAAAGGTCCCCAAGTCAGTGTGAAGAGCTGTTTGTCGAAGGCTCCGCTCGGCGAGTGAACGTAAAGGCCCTCCTTAGTGGCACCGCGTCTCAGTAACACTTTCCACAAGTAATTTTCTTTTACTATTCCCGACCGTTCTGCCGGCATCACAATCTCCTCATTCCTGGAAAACGAAGACACTCACTATGTTAATATTCACCATTGTTATCAATTCAAGAATTTTATTCTAGTCTAATATCTTCAATCAAAAGCGTTAAATTCACTTATTTATAAAGACAACATCTTATATCCCTGTCCAGAATTAATTCATGATGGATATATCAATTTCAGTAATAAATATATATAAGCACAACATTCAATGATTCCAAAAGGCTGTAACGATGGTCTCGATAACCAATATACTTAGCTTGTTCTGCGAGAGAACTGTTTCTGAGTTTCCACTTAAGTTCGATAATAAATTTTATTCAAAGATTATCGAATTATTAAGTTTAAATTTTGATTACAGTAAAACAATATTTATTCGAAATTTAAGGGACCAAAAAGTAAAAATCAAATTATGTGAAACCCCTCAGAAATTCACATGATCAAAATTTCATAAAAACTCACAAAAAGAGTCAATTTTATAAAAATTGTACAAGAGTGAAAAAAACAAACATATTTCGCTTATTCCAAGAAAACATAACACTGTTTATGCTGTAATGAAAAACAATGGGTTTTTGGATTCTGCAAAACGTTATAGATTGGCATTTATCAATATTTAAAAAAAGTTTGTCATGTGTACATCATTCATTTAATTTGTTAAGGTTAGATTGAAGAATAAGACAGTCATTTATTGACGGTCATCAGCAAACAACAATATGTCGACTTTATCAAATGTAGTAACAATATTGTTAATAAATAATAAAAATAAAACTGGTCCTGAGTGTGAGTCTTGAGGAACGCTACTAGAAGCCTCGAATTGAGTCAACATATAACCAAAGATTTTCACACATAGTATCCTGGACGATAGGTAACTTTCAAACCATTAAAAAATATTCCCAGTGAAACCTGAGGCTTTTACTTTATGGATGAGTATAATACGAGAAACCTAGTTGAATGCTTTGCTAAAATTTGTGTACACAGTATCAGTCTGAAGATTATTATTAATAGTTTCAACTGGTCGATGCTGATGTATCATAAGATTAGTAAGAGGTGATCTACATGAAATGAATCCACGCTGAGCCGGTGAAATAACTTTCTTTATTTCGGTGTCAAGTTTAGTTAGTAACACTGATTCAAATAATTTAGGTATGGCTGATTTTAAACAAATCAGCCTACAGTTTGAGACATCAGATTTATCACCTTTTTTGTAAATAGGGGATAAAAAACTGTGTTTCCATCGATCGGGAAAAGTTTCAGTTCTCAGTTAAAAGTTTTATTAATGGGCTCGACAATACTGAGATACATTCCATGTGAAAAATTGTGGGCACATTATCAGGTCCAGGTCCAAAAAATTGGGTTTTCCTATTATTAAGTACTCAATTGAATTGTAATTTATACTTGTTCTCAGAGTAATGAAGAGAATGAATGAATTACACAAACCCTAACAAAGAATAAATGCTTAATGCACACTTGTGTATCACTGGAAGTAAAGGCAGATACTATATTAATATCTTAAATAATATAATACTTCATTAATAATACATTTTATGGTCAGAAAAGTTCAGCCAACAACCAATATTTTAATACTACAAAATTTTTAAAAAATGTACCTACTTAATGGAATTAAAAGTGGCTTCAAGCATTTTTTGATCAAAATCATTGCTTCCGTTACATCCCCTTAAATTTCTGACAAAATCTTCCACCGTCATCGGAATGTTCAGCTTCTTGGCGTTGTGATTGTGCTGGTCCATATTTAACATGATGATGGCATACGCCAAGCGAAATGCCGCGTCAGTGTTCGCAAACGGGTTGCCGTTACATTCCTATAAATAAATTAAACTGTATTGCTAAACAAACACCTTTTTCAAAAACTAAAGAAATATTACAAAAAACTAAAGTTATATTACCTAATGTTCTTCTGCAGAAATTTTTTAAAGGAAGCTGGTACATTATTATAATGGACTGAAGTGTTAATTTTCTTTGAAATATACAAATTATCTACAAGATTCAAATAAAAAACAAACAAGTCCATTTCTAATATCAGGAAATTGTTACAGTGTAATGATGCGTGTACACTGGTGAGAATTGACTCGGAGACTTGACTCGAATGCGTTCAGTACAGAGTTCAGAACAAAGCGAGCTACGAGATGCATGTGTTGCACACGAAACGACCGGTATACATATTGACATTTACTGTAGAGACTAGAGATCAATGTCTCATTCACACCATAATATTTTGTAAACAGATAAATGCTTAAATAATTACATATTTTCACAGAAACCGTCCTATTGCAGGTTTTAAATACTAATATTCAAAATAAGTCATAAAGAACTTACTCTCATTCTACTCTCTTGGTATGTATATAAATTATTTTAAACTTCAAGTGCTATTTAAAAATAAATAAAATCACTTGGAAACGCACAGAGATTTCCAATTTCATATCAAACAGCCAATGTATGTTTCCTAATAAGTTTAAAGTTTTCTAAGTAGCATAAATATGTACATACATGCCAATGATCTGCAAAGTGTTCCATGACGAGGAATATGAGCGGTGCCTCACCCGGCAGTCGGAATGTTTCCAAATACAGTCGAAGAGCTTGATCCACCCTGAGACCCGTCATGTCAAAACTCGCAGCGTACGTCGCCAGTATGCGTGATTCAACGTTCTTCTTCTTGGATATGTATTCGCCTAGAAATAAACATGAATTTAATCAGGTACGTAAACTAAAAATTAAGAATAAACCATCTAAAGGTATTTTCAAACCTCACACTCTTTCTACGCAACAGTTTGATAAACGGCACTGAAATTAATCAAAAAATTATACATTTTCAAAGAAAGCAAACACGGTGTGGCTTGACATTATAATGAAATATGTATATTGTCTGAAACTAGTTGACTAGTTGTTACTACATGTGCATACTAAAGTAGTTTAAAAGTAAACATTCTATTATTTTAAAAAATTATAACACAACTTTAATGTGATTTTTATTAGAATTATAATTTTTTATCTCTTAATTTTAATTGCGTAATTAAGAATTATTTTAACAATCATTCACTGTCTTCTGTTGTAAATGAAATATGTAAATAAATAAAAATGATTACCAATCATTTTCTTATCCAATCCCGGGTTGTTTCTGAGGAAATGTGCTATTTCTAATGGATCGAGCGGGGTGGACAATATTCCGTGTTCCTGGAGAAATTCTATTCCTTTTTCCGGCTTCTGATTGAAGTGTTCAGTCCCAGTAGCGATCCACTGTAAAAATATCCAAAGAGATTAGATTACATTTTTTTTTATAAAAAATGTTTATTTTTATTTTGTGGTATCAAAAATAACTTACCCTTTTCCTGTTCTTAATGTTCTCTAGTTGATTTTCAGTTGGCAAATTAGTACTCGGCTTGTGTCTACCCATCTTTGCACTGTTTATATATTGACTAATGTCATGGACGATTATCTCGTCTCCGTTTTCGGAAGAATCACACATGTCAATCGCAATTTGTCCATTAGCAGTGTCATCACTAATATTGTACACTTCATTACTTAAGGAAGATTTTTCATTTGATTTTATTTGATGGCAATTAGCTTCGATTGAATCTATAACTGTAAACAGCGCATCTAACGCCAGCGTGTGGTAGTTATGAATGCCAGCAGTAACTATAGTTTTAGATAAAAGTTTTGTTATATCTTCAAATAAATTGGAACAGTAAATATCACAATCGTAATTGAGGTACAATTCTGTGCAAAGACCCGGTATTCTCCACATTTGAGCTATACTTTCCAAGGCCAAATGGGTGATTTCTTTTGATTCGTAAGAATTTTTCGCATTATCCGACATAATAATCTCAACCAGTTTGGTGAAGAATGACTCTAGCTGTAGTTTGAGATGAGTTCGGAGAGATTCGAATAATAAGAATGACACCTGGAGATCGAGTGCGAAGAGAGACACTCGCTCTGAACTTAAAAGCTGGAAAAAGAACAAAAAAACAGACCTGGTATGATAAGATTTCTAAATCAATATAACATTAATTAAAAAATTAGCATACACATATTTAAAATACTATTTATGTATAATATTGCAAATAATTTCATTTAACTCACGCTTAATAAATTTCTACAGAGGGGATCTTTTACTAATTGCAGGAAGGAAGGATACTTTGCCAAGTGATCAGCTCCGACTTCCAAGGCTGTCTCCACAAGGCACAAACCCAAATTAACCATAGAAGAAGTATTTTGAGAATCCAACGGGTTACATAGAGATATTAAAAACCTGTAAAGGAAAAATGAATTAGTTATTTAAACATTTAAAACCGCTGCAATAATTCCAATGAATAAATATTACAATAAAAAAACAAAAAACCTATTACATTTCCCAGATACATAAATGTAACATAAAAAAATCAGCATTATATATTTACGACACCACAGTATTAGGGCAGTAGCTAAAATGACAGAGTATTGTCTTAGATTGTGAGGATATTGGGATCGGTACTTTAGAATACTTTTAGAATAAGTATGTATTGTACAGGTAACCCCCGTTGATCGCGGGAGATACGTTCTGGACATGGTCGCGATAAGCGAAATTCCGCAATCAACAGAATATTTAAAAAAAAATCGTTTTAAAATTCTAAAAAATATTTTATTTTCTAAATGAACATTAAATAACAATGTCATATAAAATATAATTCATTATTTATTTATTTTTTCCGCTTTACAAAAATTATCTAGATTTCCTTATTTGGCCTCTCTACGTTTATTGTGTAAAATTAGTCTATAACCGTCAAATAATCCATTACAACCACGCTTTACAGCACTCACTCGCTCATAATCTTTGTCATTTTCTTCTAACAACTGCATGCACTGATTGTGAAGAGAAAGGGCCTTTTCGATTATTTTAACACTAAATTTTCGCACGGGAACAGGTTCCGAGACGTCATTTTCTTGTGACATAGTATGACAGTCCATTTCCTGCAGCTCTTCAGTAATTAAGGGTTCGTCGTGTGATTTTAACAGAGTCTGAATATCATCTACATCAACACCTTCAATGGCTCCAGAATTGGTTACAAGACTAATATCTTCGATAATATTTTGAATATCATTTTCGTAATTCATTTGAACATCAATTTCTCTGAACAACCTTTTCCAAACGCCCTTCATACATGATTGGGTGACTTCATTCCACGCTTCGTCGATGTTTCTGATAGCTTTCATAATATCAAATTGTTTCCACCAAACCCGCATGGCATCTCTATCACCTCCATCAGTTTCTTCAATGAGTTGGCGCATCGTTTTTCTTAAATAATAGGCTTTGAATACTGCTATTGTGCCTTGATCCATAGACTGTAAGATGGAAGTGGTATTCGGAGGTAAGAATACCATTTCAACAGGAAAATCAGTTCACAGAGTCTCAAGCTCCAGAGAATGTCCCGGTGCATTGTCCAACACCAAAAGAGCTCGAGGTTCAACTCCAATATCCTCGCAATATTTTTTTATTGTTAGGCAGAAACAAGTTTTAAACTAGTCCATAAATAAATATTGTGTCATCCAAGCTTTACGATTACTTTGCCAAAAAACTGGTAAATTGTTTTTAGAATAACCTCTCATTGCACAAGGAGTTTCCGATTGATAAATTAACAATGGTTTTAGTTTTAGTTCTCTGGATGCATTTCCGCCGAGAAGAAGAGTTAGACGATCTTTGGCTGCTTTAAATCCAGAAGCACTCTTTTCCTCTATGGAAATAAATGTGCATGCTGGCTTTCGTTTCCAATAGAGTCCCGTCTCATATACGTTAAAAATTCAATTTGGTGGATAATTTCTCCTTTGCACAATTTCATGGAACTCTATCGGATATTTTTCAGCTGATTCTAAGTCTGCACTAGCCAATTCGCCAATCATTTTAAGGCAATGCAAGTTTGATCGTTTTTTAAACCAATCAAACCAACCATTCCTTGCTTTAAAAACCTCTTTTCCTCCATTTTGAGATTTTAAATGATCCCAAAGACTTACTGATTTATTCATAATTATTTGGGTGCTCACACGCATATGGTGTTGATTTAGGTCCTCTATCCATTTGCTTAATAAATTTTCCATTTCTGTCATCAAAAAACTTCTGGTTCACAAAACTTTTGTCGTTGTAATCGGAGTATAGCTTTCGCCAGCCTTTTTAATTTTGTCTTTTTGCTGCACAATTGATCGCACTGTAGACTCAGGCAATTTGAAATCCCTACCTATACAACTGTAAATTTACCACCATTTTCTATCGCTTCAATTATTTTTAGTTTCTTTTCTAAAGACACTACATTGCGAATTTTCCTAACCGATTTTTTACATTGTCTGTTTGACATTTTAAATCGTACAAAGGGATACAAATATGAAGCGTGCACTCAACACTCAGCTAAGATTACACTGAAGTATTGAAGTTGAAAGATAGCTGATTGACAGAAAAACCCAAACTTACCAGGAACCGGCGTACCAGCGTTACATATTTAGTCTCACTCGCGCTCGTGAATTTACGTATATGTACATGTGTATAATGAACGAAAATGAAAGATAGCTCGCTCGAGCAATCATACATTATGACGATTCCTGGAATGTGTCGAAACCGGACAATTTTTTTTTTAAATACTGTGTTATAACAAATCCGCACTCACCGGGGTCGCGATGAACGGGGGTTACCTGTATTATGAAGAAACATTCTATGTTTAAAGTATTTTCAAGAGTACAACAAACCTAATGTACAATATTTTAGGCCTAATATGCTTAATTTCCATGTTAGAGATATAAGCATTTAAAAAAGTCATAGTCATGCAATTATTAAAAATATTTTAATTATTACAAATCATATATTGAATTCAAAAACTAAAAGGTCATCAAATAAGCAAAGATATAGAATAATAATGAGGCAATTTTGTAAATATCTATTACCAAGTACGTAGACTTAAAGTTCAACATGATTTTGTAAAAAATGTACAGAATTTGTATGTACTCCTTGATCATTTAGTCTGGTATCCGCCTATAAAATATTATGGACTAGGTCTGTTACACCCTTATGATGTTTGGGGCAATAAAACATTAAATAAAGTTTTACCTGAATAATTCTCTAACACATACAATTCCATATGGCTGCAGATTGACTTGTTCATCTTGTGATATGAATCTCACTCCCCTAGGATTAATGTAATCTTTCTCTATAGCTTCCTCTTCTTTATAGTCTATTATTTCGGGAAAATTCTTAATTTTCGCTTGATGACTATTCTTTTGACCATCTATCGAGTCATTGACCGAACCTTCAGGCTTCTCCTGCTCATTGCTCGCTGCTTCCGTCTGCGACAAATCATCTCCTTGATTAGCTTTGTTTTCAACGATACATCCTTCATCTAATGCCTTTTCTTTTAAATCCATGTCAGAAGATGACGGAGTTATACTTTCTGACGAATTAACACATTTTTCGACTAATTGTGTAATGTAAATATTCTCACTGGAAGCTAAGTCCATTGAAGAATGTCGTCCGTGCTTTTTTGATGGACTCTTGGACTGGTCTTGTAGCGAAGGTGTTTGTAAATTTATGTCGCCAGTTCCTGGTGCAGATTGGCAATTAATAGATTGCTCGGGAGATTTTTCTATATTGGAGATTGAACTGTAAGATTTAAAAAGCACAATGATTTTTAAAAATGTGGAGGGTGTATTTTGTATTCACAAGTGAATTAAAACATTTTCTGAATTAATCTTACAAAAAACATAATTAAAAAAAAAAATAAACTAATCAAATATAATACATATTAGCTTTTATTTAGAAATATTAAAAATGCACAAAGAAAAAAAATTTGCCTTTGTTAAGGGTGAGCTTTCATTTTTTCAGTTTGAAATTTGAGAATTAGATATGCTTTCAAGATGATGCTAATAGTTAAATTATTATAAGTATCAGATAAATAATTAATGACGTTATTTGTTATGTAAATCATGCGAGAGTGGAAGGTTTGAATAGAAAGAGACGACAATAAAATTGTTGATTTTCTCGCATTCGACACAAGTTTTAAACATAACTCGTGTCGGGAGTATTTTCCACCATTTTCATATTGATATATTGGAATCATATGGAATGAAATAAAAATGTTTGTTCTCATTTGAATTAATCAATCGAAAATTAAATCATATACAGTAAAACCGCGATATAACGAAACCCGATATAGCGAAAAATGACGTATATCGAAAAAAAAATCGAAATTTAGTCCCTAAAACCAATATTTCATACAAAAATGCATTTATATAACGAAATCCCGTTAATATTTATAACAAAATCATTTTTCTCCCGTACAAAAAATTCCAATACATTTACGTAAATTTATAACGAAATAAAAAAAAATTAAAATATGAAAATATTATTTCGCACTTACAAAGCCGCGCCGCTGCATCTGCCGTATGCGAATGGAAAAGGCCGTGCGCGGCGGTCTGCCGACAAGGTAGTAAAACAATTCAAACTTCTTCTTGGGTTCATAGTATCATATTTTGAAGTGGTTGCCGCCGTTACCGGTAAGTACCTTCGTAATTTATATACGACTCATTTTATAAAAATGCCGCGATTCAACTGTCAAATTTTTATTTTTGAATTATTTTTTATGTTTCATGCCCAAAACTATGTTTGAAGCGGTTCTACATTTAAACACAATTAAAATATTGTTTTGTGTTTGCAATATTCTGGAATTTACAAAAATATCTTCTAATTGGTGTTGAATAGGTTCTGTTCTTAATTTAATTCCTTTGATTATCCATTTGCTTATCTGTTTTAATAACAAAACTACTAAAAATATGTAGGTATTCAGTTCCCTATGGCCTTCTTCCTCCTTTGTTTGCAGAATTTGCGATCTTTTTTGAAGCCGCACAACATTTTTTTGCGACGGCGCGTAAAATATAGTAGGATTTTTTTTATTTATTTCGTTATATGTGGGAATTCGTTATTACGAATTTTTAATTTTTGGGCCCTTGGATTTCGTTATATCGCGGTTTTACTGTATTGGGTACCTAATTCATATGTATGAACATGTTTTGAAATCAGACAAAGTACCTACATATATTTAGATGGTCACTTAAATCAATGTTCTAAATTTAAAATTTTTATGACAGCTTCAATTTATTATTTTGTTTAATATTATAGATTTAAAATGTCCCGTTGCCATTTCGGTGATATGTCTGTTTCACAATTATATACTATTTATGAAACAGATAGCTTTGTTTAAAATGCAACAGTGTTATATATAAATGAAATATTTAATTCCGACTTACATAAAATGTTTAGTTTGTTCAAGAAAACGTTATTTTCCCTTAAAATCAGTAAAAAGACATCTAATTTGATGCGAATAAGTTGAATATTAATTCATATTGTAGATAAAATATGCGTAGAATATTTTAGGCATTTTTTTAATAAAAATTACGAGAGCGCGGACTAGACGTCATTACGATCGCTGTCGAACGGTGATCTGAAGCTAATAAAGAAAATAAAAAATACACGTACGTACATATGTAAAATATACGGTCGCGGTCTTTCTTATAATGCTTGTATTGTTTTAATTATGGCAAATAACATTCAGTTTATTAGTTTTAAATGAGTATAAAAGTCCTATCTAAGTAATACTTTAAAAAAGTCAAATCTAGTATATTACTTCTGATATAAATGAATAATAAAAACCCGCATTTTCGTAAAAAACACGAAAATTTGAATTATCATTGAAAGTAGCCCCTTAAGATTGTCGATGACAGATAGTTTTAGAAGTGCTCATTTAATGCCGCATCTTAATAAATTGTCTTTTTACTAGGTAGTCGTTCTGTACTTTGAAAAAACAGATGTTATGCAAGCATATGATGAAGTGAGTGCCAGATTATTGACAAAGCACCAAAGTGACATTTTTTCTATTAATTCACTTTCATTTTGGAAATAAAAAGCTATTTTTAAAATACAAATTTATTTTAACAATATTATTCTAAAATATATTCTCCATTGATAGATGCGACTTTTCTGTCATTCAAACAAGTTTTTAATTTCTCATTTAAAGAACCTGTAGGTTTTGATGCAAAATACTCTTGTCACAGTCACAGCACATCAATAACCGATGACAACGTAGACAAAGTGAAGATTATGGTGATTATGGATAATGGCCGAATCTAGAGGATTTTGATGATGTTGATATATCAGTTGGCTCATGTCAAGTCATTTTTTCGAATTTTTTGGGCATGAGACAGCAAAATTTATTCTGAATTTTGACCAAAATCAGTGCCCAATGGACATTGCTCAGGAATTGCTGAATGAAGTCAACGACGATTCTGAACTGCTCAAACAGGTCATAACTGTTGATGAAATACAGGTGTACGGATATGATATCAAAACTAGGGCCCGATCGTCTCACTGGAAACTTTCTAAAGAGCCAAGACCGAAAAAAACTCGTCAAGTTCGATCAAATGTGAGGTCAAAAGTCCTATTCACTGTTTTCTTCAATTTCAACAGTATAGTGTAGCATGAGTTCTTGCCACCAGGTTGTACGGTCACTAAGGAGTACTATCTGGAAGTTCTACGCCGTTTGCATGAAGCAATCTGAAGAAAACATTTTATTTATGGCAAAATAACTCATGGTAATTGCACTACGATAATGCACATGCTACCTGCTCACACTTCACTACTTGTTCATAAATTTCTGGCCAAAAACAACACCGTTATGATGCCTCAGCCTCTGTACTTACTAGACATGGAACCCTGCGACTTCTTCCTATTCCCGAAGGTGAAAAAAACCATGAAAGGATGACGTTCTGACAACATTGAAGAGATAAAGACAGAATCGCTAAAGAAGCTAAACGCCATACCAAAAATTGCATTCCAGAAGTGCTTTAAACTTGGTGATTACTTTGAAGGAGACAAAATAAATATTGATGAATAAGTAAATATTTTTTGAGAAATTCGAAAATTGTATTATATGTATTGTTTGGCTATGTATCAGCAAATATATATGACGCAAGTGTTGATGGCACCAGAAATAGAGGACGTCCGCGGAAGACTCGATTAGCTAAACCAGATAATGGAGGATGGTTCTATTAGAAGCCTCAACAATCGGCGAGCATGTATGAGAAGATGTATGAATGTGGATGAGGCGAGAATTGTGTGTCAGGACAGAGAAGTGTGGCGCTCTATCCTCTCTGCCAACCCCCGCGGAGAAATGACGTGATGGTAAGTAAGTAGCAAATATATAATTATAAGAAAATGCTAATTTCGAAAAGTAGTAAGAAATAATAACCTGTCACTAGTCTCGATGGCCAAGTTGGTACGGGATATGTTTCCCTGCATGTCTACCACCTCGGTGTTCAGCGCCAGAGCCGGAGTCGGACTAGTTACGGAAGTAGATGACTTCACAATCGGGCTCAACGCTGCAGACTTGGAGTTTTCTAAAAGTTTATAAATAATAGATTAGTGTTACATTAATGACAAGATTAGAATTATCAATAAATAACAGGTATAATTCAACTAAATTATATCATCATTTATGAGTAAAATATATAGATCTGTTCACTTCACAGGCCTGATGGGGTATAACTGATATGGAGGGACATACCTCGCAAGCCAAGCCGACCGACCTCTCCCTTGCTCCCCCTGTTTTTGCGGGCTGAGTGTGTTCGCCTGCGGAGGGACAGCGCTCCTCCGACCTCCACTGTCCCCTCCTCCCCAGCGGCATTACAGAACTGGGGCAGTCGCATGAACACTAGCTGGGTCATATCACGTAGGCTTTGTTCAGCATTGCGACGTAGTAATTCTGTAAGATTAACATATTATTTATATACATTTTAATTACAATACAATCTATATAATCCAAACTCACTGTAGTCAGAGAAGTTTCTTTACATATTTAAACATGATTTGAAGTTTGCATTCTTAAATTAAAAACTAACTAATTTGAACTTTCACACGATGCAAACACACTATAGTTAGACGTAATTATAATTTAAATAAAAACTGTTATTTTATTTTAACACCACTTTATTTGAATATATAAACTGACTAGTTTCAGCTTTCGACATATTCTCCCACTTATATTACGCCCACTCCTACCCCCTCTTTTACCTAACCCCCACCAAAGTTGATGTTCTATATCTCTCTCTCTCTCTCTTCAATACTTGCCTAACTGGTTGTAAGTCTGTTTTTAATTAGTATATATGTATTTATTTAACCCTGATGAAGGTTCAAGCTTGAGCCGAAACTAGTCAGTTTATATATTCAAATAAAGTGGTGTTAAAACAAAATAATAGTTTTTATTTAAATTATAACTAATCTGACTTAACTTATTGTCACATTGTTTTGCTGCAAGGGTAAGTGACGACATTAGAACAATACATTTTCGTCCTAGCATATCATTCTTGCATTATTTACTTTCATACATATTCTCACGCACTCTCATTCATTTGATCATTTGATCGTTAAAGCTGAATATCTTCCAATATGTGTCTTGTTTGATTTTATCAGGAAATCATCCTCTTTCCCTGTCGCCTCCGATACTACCACACATTTCACATTTCTCTTGGAATTAATTCCACATAGCTGAACCATCTAAGTCAGTGGTCTCCAACCTTTTTGTCGCGGCCCAGGCGGCGCGGCCCAGGGGTTGGGGACCACTGATCTAAGTGACTTCATGGATCTTGTTCACTATGCTACAATTTGCGATGCATTCACACCTAATTTATTCATTCGTAACTCTTTCTCAACTACATTACACCCGAAACGCTGCATTTTTTTTTGCAATTTACAGATCTATCCTCAATATATTCAATGTTGGTAATAGAACTCCACTATGTAAAAAAGGCACTGTTACATACAATTCATCATTTGTTACATTCCGCTTACACTTTCCCACATTAATCAGTTCTGATCGTAGAGATTGTACCGTATATAATAAATGTATTCCAACAGATCTGATTGGTCTAGAATTAATGCTGAAAATTAACAAATCTAACTGTTCTAACTATGTTTTGTAAGCATAGTTTTGCCAAAACATTTAGTCAATTATTTGAAGCTAAAAAAGATTATAAATCATTAAAAGATATTGAAAATAAAGGCTCTTACCACTCAGTCGTGTTTCAAAACAGATGCGGAAACAACTCAGCATGATTTCACAAACACTTTCATCTGTCAACATGGCGCCTTCCGGGCTGAGCACCAGTGTCCTCAAAACCTTAAAAAAAATAATAGAAAACAGCACATTAAAGAGCATGCAGAAAAAGATTTTAAAAATTTCAATCGTAAACAAAAATGTTTTTATTCAATTCTATTATTTTTAAGGACAACACATTCTTATTGCGAAGTTGCAATTTTTCAGAACATAGGTCTGTGATATTTTTAATAATACAAATTAAATGTATAATGAAGATGGCTTTCAAATAATGGAACGACAGATGTATCAATTTGAAAGTGCAACATATGAGTTCGAAAATTTGTCATCAGCTTACTATGTTGGTGAAGCATAACCGGTTAATGCATTTCCCCAGATAGGAAAGCATAGATAGAAAGATAGGTAGCAACAAAAATATTTTTTCGATATTTTGATTTTATATGTATATCTTTATAATTTATACATTTAAATTGTATTAAATCTATTATTGTTTAACAGGCAGAATTTTCATAGTCAGCATAATATATGTAGTTTGTTTAAAGTTTGAAAATGTGAAATATGATTTTTATTTTGCACGATTAGGTCTATCATTTTATAAACTCATGCTTTTTTCGCATACTTGGGTATTTTTTTAGTCACATTTCAGTGGCCAGTAAACTGAAAGTTATGAATGGAGAGCGACTTTTTGCTCATAAGCATTTAGCCACAATTGGTCCGCCACCTAACTTTAAACCATTTTTAAATTGTAGAATCAGAAACAGGTTTTTTACCTAGTATACTCAGTATTAAACTGATGAGGTGGCATTTTTTAATATTTTGTAAAATCTTTAGCATGCAATAAAATTTGCAAAATGCTCAAATCCTCCAAACTCATAATACTGTTGGCAAAACACCAAATGCCCTGCGTAATACGCCCTGCATTTTTTATAAGGGCCGGTTGTGTGATCAGTAGTAACTTTTTACTATAGTAAAAAAAGTTACTAAAGTAAAAAATTTTGCAAAAACAGGTTGTTCGATCGTTAGTAAAATATATTTAGTTCTGAAAGTACATCCCGTAGTAAACTCATTTTACTCTCCAATATCCGATAGTAAAAATGCGAATCGATAATTAAATATGCCTGACTTTTCACAGCTGTTCCAAAAGTCACCTAACACATTGATACTTTGAAAGTTGTAGTATACGACAATTAATCATTCAATTTCCCGCTATTTTGGTGATGAGAGTTTCGTTGTTTAATATACATTATTACACAATTACACATAACACGAAAAAATTTCACCACCAAAATGACATATATTGAACGCCTAGGCGAAAAATCCGTAGATAATACATAAAATAAAGCATATTTCATGATTATTTGTCGCGCCTATAGACATCTACATCTATGTTTGACAGTAGTAAATTTGATGTATTAACAACCCACAAAGAAATTTTACTACAGGCGTTAGTAAAAAGTTACTATTGCAAAAAGTTACTACTGATCACATAACTGGCCCTAAGTCAGACCACACATAAGTTCATTCCAAAATTGCATATGTAAATAATTTATTTATATTTTAAATATACGATGATTAGTATGCAAACCATATTTTTAATGAGATATAATATTTATTTGAATACATTGTATCATTAAGTGAATAAAAGGGTGTACTTTGAATAGTGAACTTTTCCACTTAATGTCCTTTATCTTGAGCCTAAGAAGCCATTATCAGGAGGCACTGTATTATATAAATGTTTTAATATGAAATTATGCAAACCATGTACCATGTACTACCTGCTTTCATTTTAAGACCAAAAAATTCCAAAACCTTTAAAACAAGTTAATTGTGTTATAAATCACACTTTATATCTACAAGTCTTTGTTGAAGCATTAAATTTTCAAGAGTTGTTCCGTACAGGAAACAAGAATGTAGACACGGATGGTTCGCCGATCTCAGCTTTTCTCTACATGGCGACAGGCCGCCGCTTGTGACGTTTTACTAAAACGTCTTTGTTTTCCTAAAATCTATCCCATGGATTTTTTGGCGCCACGCCGATGAATACACCTTTAAATTATTAACATGTGTCTTATCATATCGATTATATGGTGCCTCCTTGGCGAGTAATTCCATGCGATACAAGAGCAATAGTCAAAACTTACTTGGAGAATTTTCATGAGTACAACTCCATCTGAAGAGTGATCAGTGCCCACAAAGCGGGCATGAGTAACAGCATCAGCAATGTTTTCTACACTGGCTGGTACGGATGCGTGCATTGGATCTAAAATAATATTATAATGTTTTCATTACACCAATGTAAATTACTGATGTTCCACCGTGAATAGATATTTGTAGTACAAAAACATTTTTTCAATGTTTTCTAGATGATTTCACATTTTTAATTTATGAAAATTGTATTCTAATTAAAATAAAATAAAAATTCTAAAACTTGTTTTATGGTTATTGTAATAATAATAATAATAACTAAAATGAATAATAATTAAAAATTGTTATTCAAACTTATGGATATGAATGATTTTGTGAATTATACGTTTTCAGTTTTTTTATTAATAAAGTCTGATGCACTGTTGATGACAGAGGCAAAGAGTTCCACACTTATGGGTCTGCCACCGCAAATGTCCATTTACTGAACTTAAGACTTTTGGTAATGGTTGACTGGTTTTACAACCCTTCTGCGGCTGAAGTAAAGGCTGACCTAAGAGTTTAACGTCTACCAAGTTGTCTGAGATAGAGCTTTTGTAGATACAGAGGCACCATGTTATGTGTAGCCTTATCAATCAGCATAATTTAAATTCTACTCTTTCGGGGAAATGGACCCAATGAACCAATTGTAAGCATTGGTTAGATCTGTTCAGATTGTTATTTTATGTGTTTGCACACGTTGCATCAAAATATTTTGTTTAGGTTTAGAGTACAAGTTAATAAACCAAATTTCTAGTATTAAATATTTTGGTTCGCAAAATTGAGAGTTCACTAATTAATCATAAACAAAACGCTATTGTATTTACAAAAAGCATTTTACAAAAGAGGCCATTTAATTTTTTTTAATCCATATGGTTAAAATTGGATTAATAAAAGTCCAAAGAAAAGTTATGAGTTTAGGCTCATAAGCAATGCTTTTCTTTGAAAATCAATATCAAATAAGTTATTTGACAAAGTACCAAGATGATTCTAAATATTTACTTGGTTGATTGATAAGTCTGACAAAAAGATAAAAATTTTAATACAAAATAGATTAATCAATATAGCTAACCTCAGTAAAAAAAACCATGGGCGTAATCATCATAGATTTGAAGAAAAATTAGTAATTGTTCCATATTGAAATTAAAACTGAATATTTAAATGTTTTCTGAGTAGCTATTAACCCTGAGGAAAATGGTGCAGATTATTAAAGAATTTAATTCTAATTAACTCACCAATAAGCCCGTAACATAAGAATTTGTTAATAGCTGACAGTGCTAAACAAGTCACACTTCCGGTAGTTTTTTCAGATCTGATAACCTCAAGAAAAGGACCCAAGAAGACATTTGGATCTAGCAGCCTTAGATCAGCCACTTGGTTCAAAATGTCCCTAAGATCCTGGAATGCCCTCATCAAAATATCATGCTCTTCATCTTGACTGGAATGAGAGCCCCATCGAGACCCTCGTCGCATGGCAGTGACCAAGATAGCCATCTCCCCCTGAACCACGAAAATTCCATTGCCTGGAAGAGACATTTTTTTCACTTGTCACTGGGTCTTCAGATGACAGACGTAAAATATGACAGCGGCAGACAATGTGTAATTTAAATTTAACTACATCACTAACTCTTAGAAATATTTCACTATTTACTATTAATATGCTTATCTTATTTACAATCAAAAGAATCGATTCTTAAATCTGATTAATATTTGGCCTTATGTTGACGTTTCAGTATTTTAATTCAGATTTTGCTAATAGATGGCGATTTCTCAAAAAGTTAGATAAGTACTGACGTATCGAACATCCTCACATTAATTGCACCGAATAAAAAAATTCAACCATTATTTTAATTTTCTTTCAAATAGGCAAAGAATTAAAATGAATCTTTTGACTCCGTTTCATCTTTTCAAACATATGTTCGTGGTACCTACCTGATATATGACACGTCATATTATTTTATTGAGTATTTGTTTGATTTATAGCAACATTATAAATTCCTGTCAGAACTTGTCAATTCTTGCTTTTGCTTGTCAGATAGCCAAAGTATAAGCTTTTGCGCGGGACTACATGAAAACACGAGAAAAGTTTATAATTTATTTTTAACATAAATTTACTTACTTACAGTAGGTGTAAACGTAGAAAACTTTAAAACGTATTCTTGTATTTGACAGTTTCTTGTTTTTCTATAAACACACCATTATTTACTATTAATACATTATTTTTACCATTGATTTAGCAATGATTGAAAATGATTTAATTTGTACAATGTTTTTTTTTAACTTCCTTCCCTTTCTATTCTAAAATAATCTTTAAAAAATAGGTCTAAGGCTTTACATCTGTATGTCTTTTTTAATTTTTCAGTAATGGCTCCATCGAATGTAGAAGCTACCATAATCATCCTCGACATTGGACCCTCCGTCAGCACCAAGACCAAAAATGGGCTGAGTTACTTTGAGGAATCCATTGCTTGCATTTCAAGGATTATAGAGCGAAAAATATTCAGTCGCCCAAAAGACTTGATCAGCATAATACTCATGGGCTCTGAGGAAACTCACAACAACATGTCATTGCAATGCGGATCTTACAATCACATCAGTGTAGCATTTGCACTCTCTACCCCAACGTGGGATATTGTTGAAACACTTCAGAACAAGGTGAAATCTTTGATGAATTTTATGACTTGATTATATATTTTATATGAGTTTTTAATTAAAATTCGCAAACTGTGGATTGGGCAGTTAATTGGGATACATATAAGCTTAGGTATTTGGAATTCATTTTTAAATGAATTACATGAATACACATTCTTATTGTGAAGTTGAAATTATTTAGAACATAGGTCTGTGATATTTTAATATCAGTTTGGAAAGAGATCCGGGTTTGAATCCCGATAGCACAACAACAATATTTTTCGATAAAATTGATTTTATATGTATATTTTCTAATTAATACATTTAATTAGTATTTAGAATATACATGAATCATGTGAGATATACAGGATGTCTCGTAGCTAGATGTCCAAACTTCAAGAATGAGTAAAGCTATCTATTTTGAACGAAAAATATTCTTGATAATTTGTCAATTTTCCCCCTGCCTGGCGAATTATCAACTTTCTATTTTTTTTATTTTTCAACATTCACATTAAAAGGGGTTAAGTATTAATATAATACATTCCATATATGAAAGTTTGATGACCTCAATACATATTGACCCACTGACTTAGAATTTGCAGAGTGGAAAAAATATTTGATGAAAAATGCCGAGATAGACAACATTTTATAAAAATTATAACATTGTTATTTTTCTTTTAATTATTACCTTGTGCTCTCATTGAATACAATAAAATATGTAAAAAAGTAAAAAGAAATAAAAAATATGTAAATTTTGCTGTGAAATTGTGAAAAGGATCATGTGAAATTTGTGAAAGTATTATGCTTATTAGTCTACAAAGTATGTCTATAGTTACTGTTTTCGGACGGTTGTTTAATTTGTGTTGTCAAATCAGGAGCCATTTTTTAAATTCTTCAAAGAGCATTTTAAACAAATACCTAATTAAAATATGCTTTGATAAAAAAATACATACATTTGATAAAATCATGACCATCTGTCAGTCAATATGAAGATGCGTTAAAGAAAATACATATGATATTATTAAGTACAGCGTACAGCATATGACATTGATGTTATTATTTATCCTCACCCTAGTATTTCTGGCTCAGGTTGGTTACCGATCACTGTTGTTAAACAAAAGTACATCATTTAAATAAGATTTAACACTAATAATTTCATTAACAAGTTTATAAACTATTCACTTTTCAATTGTACATCAAAACTTATAAAATTCTCACTACACACTTACTATAAATGTTCAAAATTTTGGCCGCTAACTCTAAAACACAATTCGGTTCGTTTAATGCTGAATTGATGAACGCTCGGTAATGTTATAGCACTCTCGCTGGATATCTTATTGAACGCTTCAATTATGTGATCACGCATCTCTTCCTCATTTGCTGAAGGTACTTTATAAACAATATCTTTTACGTGCCTCCAAAGAAAAATGTTTAGCGGTGTAAGGTCGGGCGACCTAGGAGGCCAGGGTAAAGTACCGTATCTTCCTCTCCTCGTAAAGTATCGTTAACGCCCGACGGACCTCCACTGTGGAATGACACGGTGCTCTATCATGCTGAAATCATATTCCCCGAATAATACTAAGGGGGGTATCGTCCAACACTGACGGTAATCGTACTGTAAGAATGATAAATAATACTAGTCATTCTAGGTGGAAGAAAAAATGGGCCAATTATTTTTGTTTTTTGAAAATAAAGAAGTATGTAGTTGCTGAAATTAAAATAATATTCACTTGATTTAAAAATTAAAATAACGGAAATTGAATTATACAGATGTGCCAAATTAGACTTTTTTTTCCGAAGTAAATACATTTTCAAAATAAAAATCTTTATCCTTTGATTCAATGACACAGCATCTGAAAAATTTATTACCTAAGCCTCGAGGAGATTTTTATATATGACGTAATATATAAAAATTTGTTATTCGTAAATATGTTTAACCTCCCATTCTCGCTATATGAGCATTTCTCTAACCTTAATGTAAAATATGATACAATGTTTTATTCTAGTAAATGGACCTATTTTGATAATATTTTTTATTTAAATAAATTAAATTAAATAAAAGTTTTAATTAAATTATATTAATTCCATATAAAATTATATTTTAAATTGTTTAATTTAAATAAATTATGGTTTTATAATTATTTACACTCATAGATTGTGCGTAACTTTGTGTTAAATATATTTATGTGTAAACATCATTTTTAATGCACATTGATATGCGTTAGTATTATATTCCGTGCGACATTTCTGTTCTTTCGATTGTACAAACATACATACCGATCTATATTTTCGTTTACTAGGTAAGCTATTTATATGTTTTTGTTTTGCTTTCCATTGAATATTTTGATTCCCTTATTTTTTTTAAAATTATTTTTGGTAATTTACAGTGCTTGCGTTTATTTAAAAATTCTTATGAACTTCATTAATATACGCAATATTTAAAGAAAGTTTTGTTGGGGCTGAGTGAGCGAACCACCGTTTTAAGTCAGTAAAAGTTGAGAGCTCGGTGAGCTCTGTAAGTACCTACATATGTGCATATGTATTTATGAGCGCATACTTAGGTAAGATACATCAGCTGTTTAACATTTAAATGCGGTGATTTCATTACTATTGTATTCGGAGTGTTTTTATCAATTAATTAATCAGCTAATAAATTTATAAAATTTGATATGAATTACTTTAATGATAGTCCAATGTTTTACAAAAGATAAGTAAAAAATAAGGAAAAAAATGCTAACTATGATGTCGCTTAACTCCATAATGGTAAACATTTTACCTAAGCGTAAATAATATTTTCTGTTCAAAATTGTATGAAGAAGACTCCTTAAAGTTTTTGCTACTAGCTATAAAACACCCTGTATAAATGTTATATAATTAACTCTGTTATATAAATTATCAAACAAACATATCATCAAAATGCCAATGTGGCATTTTAAATTGATAATACTAAACAAAATAATAAATTGAAGCTGTCATAATAATTTTAAATTTAGAACATTGATTTAAGCGATCATCTAAATATATGTAGGTACTTTGTTTGATTTCAAAACATATTCATATATTAATTAGGTACTTCGAAAAATGGTTTAATTTTCGATAGATTAATTCAAATAACAACTCATTCTATAATATTAATATGAAAAACTTGTGTAAGTCATGGATAAGCCTCTAGATACAAGTTATGTTTGAGAAAATCAACAATTTTATTGTCATCTCTTTCTATTCAAACCTTCCTCTCTCACTTGATTTATGTCATTAATTATTTATCTGGAACTTATAAGAATTTAACTATTAATCTCTTGAAAGCATATTTAATTTGTGTATAATTTCTTAAATTTCAAACTGGAAAAATGAAAGTGCGTCCTTAAATTATAAATCATTTTAACAATTTTTTGGTCTGAGAATACTAGGTTGATGTTGTAAATGTATCCATTTGTTGAGAAATTTGAAAATTTATTTCTATATATAATATATAGCTATCTAGAGACATTTTTACAAATTAAAAAAATACTAGAGAAATCCAATAATTATGAGAAAAATGTGAATGACAATTATATTTCTATATTATAAATAATGTTTTGTTTCATATTTAGGCTGTTAAAAATATTTCAAAAATGTCAAAAATACTGGGCAATGTATAATCTGGCCTACCTAAACAGAAAGATGTTATTCATTTATAAATTTACCTACTGTAGGAAAAACCAATATGGAAACTGACACAACCCGATGTAGGAAATTATTTAAAAATTAAATATTAAAAATTTCTGCAAGAACTTATTTTTAATACAAATCTGTACATAGTTATTTTTCACTAGAACCCAAAGTACATTTATACTCAAAAATAATGGTTTGTAACATAGACTACTAATGATATCAATGACTCTTATGTATTTAAAAATCCATTAAGCTTTTTTAACACTTTATGCATGCTAGCTGCCCGTCTTTGTTTCGTTGATTTATTTACTTGTCTATAAAACTATCCATGGATTGTTATTAACATGTTATAAATTCCATTGGGGCTTCCCAGTAATTCTCACTCTATATGTCAGATAATTTAATTATTCTTTTGTGGGATTGTGCACACTGATAAAAAAAAATTGAATCTCCAAAATTGTATGGAATTTTCACATACAGCTCAAAAATTTTGGACTCAAAATTTAGGCAGATAATCCATAATATAATTTGTAATAATATGAAAGCATTTATATAATAGTGTGGACTACAGGTTGATTTTTTTACTCATAGCACTGCACAGCCGGCCAATGACGAATCTGTTGCTATTATAATATTTTTTTTATTACTATGTAAAGACCAGAGATACGCCGGCTACGTGCGTCCTGTGCGGGGGCACGCATCCGGCTAATTACAAAGGCTGCCCCGAGCACCCAACAAACCGTCGCCAACACAGCCATCATCAAAACACGTGTCGCTCTTATAGCAAAGTTGTGAATCAACACCAACCCTCTCAAGCCCCCCACTCCTCCAACTGGAGAAACATGAACTCTCATCCCGAAAATCGCCCCCAGTACTCCCAACAATGGCGTCTAGACCGGCCTCCTCTCATCCCCCGACCCCCACTGCCAGCCCATGATCACAATGATTGTATCACATCATCAACAACCCACCCAAACACGTGAACCCACCCAAACACGTGAACCCACCCAAACACGTGAACCCACCCAAACACGTGAACCCACCCACCACGATAGACCGATTATGGATGAAAACCTCGCCATATTTGCCAAAGACCTCCAAAAGTTTATGCAAGAGGCATCCTTCATGCTCGTAAGAATACGCAATTATAAGCGTTAAACAGACGCATCAGCATACCCCTCGACAACTCACTGCTGTACCCATGGCGCTTCTGTGTATTCACCGCATCGAGCTATTCACAATACTCTGTTCTGTCTTTAAGCTAGTGAATAACTCAAGTCATATAATTGACTATTTACTGAATTGAAAATTCCTTTCGGTTAATCTGTATTGTGTGGAGTCATTACCTATGCTGTTCTTTAACATTAGAAAGGCTTACAACTACGTGCAAATCATTGAAGTGTCTACTTCCTCTTTTACTAATTCGCGAATTTCAGTTCATTCAATGAATCATGTTCAGTCATAGAAAATGTTCTTAAAAACGTCTATACATTTTTTATATGGGTAAGAAGGTATTATTTTACGTTAAAACTTAATCTTTGAAAACACTATATATACTCTAAAATTACAAATAAATACATGGTAGGGTCGTATAAACAACGGATTTATTTTGTCTAAAGACGTTGGTTGAACGAAAGTACATATATATGATACATGATTGTGTAATATGATTGGTAATAGCATAACCCAAATCTATACTTACTGCACGCCACTGTATGTAAAAAAGCTGTGTATTATATTAATATGGTGGTTTTATAAGCATAGGAATATACAGGTATAACAACCTAGTCCACAATATTTTATGATACCTGACATACAAATTCTGTACTATTACGGAAAAGATGAGATTTTTTCGAAATCATGTTGAGCTTAATGCTGCATACTTCAAAATATTGTTATTCTATATCTTTGCTTCAGGCCCTAAACCATATAACAAAAAACAGTCTGGGCATTTGGAGTAGTTTAGTTTTTGTATTCAACATATAATTTTAAAATGTTATTAGGTTTTCACGGCCATTCAGAATCTTCTGTGTACAGTTTTCTGAGCTAATCTGCCGTGTATACCTGACTTCTCTGGCCGACGTTTCAGATCCCATTGCCGAGTCCATCATCGGGACTGATGTATCTACCCCTAAAATATTGTGCACTAGTTGTGTTATACCCAGTAGAGATTTTCAAATACATTTTTTCTCCTGAATTAGATTAAACCATCACAGCATCAAGCGGATTGGGTAGATGCATTGGTGGTAGCTGCTGATTTCCTTCATACTGAATTGATTGGGATAAAAGTTTCCTGTAAAAAAGTGGTTCTAATGACTGATTTCAAAACTCCATCGGACATGGATAGTGACCAAATTCAACAAGTGGGTATATTATATCATGTTATACTCTCAGTTTTACCATTCTTTGACATCCTGTATTATTTACAGGTCCTGTGGTCATGGTGTACCACTAAATCATTGCGAGACAATTCCATTTATTAGATTATTTTACAAATCTTTGCTGCATTTTTTATTTTGTTAAGCAGATCTTAATTTAGTGTCACAGGTGATTTATAGTAGTTTATACATAAGCCACTGCTTGTTTCTATGTAAGATACCTTTTTAGAATAAAATAGCCGAACTCACTTCTCCGAGCAACATTTTACTGAAAATTCATTTGCTTAGAGGTTAAAAAGAGTCAGATATGTCATGAGGAATGTCTGTCTGGGTAGATTAATTAATTTAAATTTTTATTTATTTAATAGCATAAGTATCTCCTCAAACAGCAACTGTCTTTATTGCGGACTCGGCTTTAAGCTTTATAAAACAATATTATGCGTGCAGTTCAATTGATGTTATACAGTGGTCTAGCGCCAGGACATTACCAAAGTAACTTTCTATATTGACAACACAATGATTGATTTCTATAGGTGACCGAGCTAATGGGTAATCACTTAGTAGCAAAAAACTGACAGCTGTTGACACTTAGTGTCAAAAATAACAGCAGTCGCTTGGTCTCTACTTGTATAATTTATTAATTACACACAACGGCAACAATTAACCGTGACACACAAAATATTCCAAAAATCTATTAACAGGGTCAAGTTCAAATAAATAATTGATATTATTTGATATATATTTTGAATATGATATATATTATTAATATATTTTTTGTTTTCAGATTATTGGTAGTTACAAAGATCATGATATTGAGTCGATTATTATTGGACAAGAACTAGGTGATTTTGAAAATGTCGAGAACCGAAAACTTGTGGAAGTGTTCAATGATGAGGTTGAAGGAATTGTGTGTTCTTTTGAAGATGCCAATTCACAATTAAAGTTTCATAAAAAAAAATCAGTCACCGCTTATCCGTGGTATGCAGATTTAAGTATAGGCTCAGAAATTAAAATTCCAGTGATAGGATTTGGAAAGATAAGAGATGATAGTGCCACTGTAAAATGGAATAAAAGCTACAAATCTAAATCCAAAACATCCAACAACGACGTGGAAGACATCAAAGATGAAGTAATAACAAAGGCCATCGTTCGCGAGAAAACATTTTTTAGGAAAGATGATAATACCGTAGCAGTTCATAATGAAGACATAATCTATGGTTACCTGTATGGTCAAACTATCGTTCCTTATTCCAAAATTGACGAAAGCATGGAATATCAATCAGGTGAAAAGGGTCTCATTGTTTACGGATTCACAAAGCGAGAGAATATAAATTGGAGTGACTTGAGTGGTGATGGCACAACATATGTTGTCCCCAAAAGGGAGGATGAAAATGCTAAAAAGGCTGTGGATGCACTGGTAACGGTGTTAAATGATTTGGGTTTCGTCGCCGTAGCGCGTAAAGTACATTTCAATAATTATGCTCCTCACATGGTTGCGCTATTTCCAATTGTGAAAGAAGATTACAAATGTCTGTCCATGATAGCTCTAGCATACAAAGAAGATTACCGAAATGTGATATTTCCTAAACTCAACCAAAATAAATTCCTTCCAAATGATGCCCAGCTAGAGGCTGTGGATAATTTGATCAATTCTATGGATCTAGATGTTAAAAATGAAGAGGGTAAGTCAGTTTTTTCTATGGAAACAACTGTTAATCCAAAACTGCAGCACATATATGACTCCATTGCATATAGAGCCTTAAACCCTGACAGTCCTTTCCCTCTGCCGAGACCGGATGTTCAAAAACTTTTAGACGTGCCGAACACTGTTGCTAAACTGGCCAAAGAACCGTTAGAGAAAATTAAAAAATATTTTCCTTTGGTCATTATGGAAAAAACCAAAAGTGGTAAATATTGGGTGAACGATCACTTAACAAAAGAAGAATCAAAACTAAATATAGACTGTTTGCCGCGGTCTAAGAATCCTCTGTCTGTTACTTCCGTTCTAACAACGAAAATTACCAAAATTGGTACAGTTGATCCAGTGGAAGATTTTAGGCAACTCATCAATACTGGGAAGACTCTCGCAGCAGTTTGTGAGCAGTTGTCAGAAATCATTGAAAATCTTGTAGTTTGCTCGTTTGGTGACGATTTTTCTAAACCTGTGTCTGCCATGAGGGCCATGAGAGATGAATGCTTCTTAAAGGCTCCATCAATTTATAATGAATGGTTGACCAAATTTAAGGTTATTCTTTTAGATAAATTCAAAATTGTTTTCTTTCAACATTTACTGGATAATAAACTCGGCCTCATAACGAGTAATGAAACTTTGTTAAGTGCAATTTCCGAACGAGAAGCTGAGGAATTTGGAAATGTTTCGGCTGATGAATCAATTTCTAATCCTATTGTGATGGACACAACTGAAATTGACGATTTATTTGCTGATGATGATTGAAATTGTTTCGCATGTCTCGCACCATTATAATTAAGATTCTTGATGCAGCCAGCAGTCCAGAGTATTTCATTAAATTTATTTAATTAAATAAAAAAGTATTTTTATGAGAAGCGATCGGCAAAATATATTTTATTTTCAATAAAGATGTTCAATCTAAAATGGTTTTTTTACCTTTCATTCCATTATTTAGATTATATCAGAATAATCATGTAGATGAGAGATTAATTATATATTAATCAGTTGTGGATGATTTTCATTTCAAAATTGTATTCTACTGTTTTCTTGGGTTATTTTATAATATACATTGCTATTATTTTACAATTGAATTTATATGACATCATTAATGGCGCAATAGTCCAACGTGGGTTCCCATCTGTCCTCCGCTGTACTTTTCCAGTTGGCGATACTGACTGCGTGAGCGTCCTGGGTAACGTCACCCAACCTTGGTTTCGGAACCCATTCATTAAACTATCTATGCTATCTTGATAACTTGAACAATATTAAGTTCATCTAATTCGTAATGTGCACACCCCATATATAATAATAAATTAGTGTCTTACATACAAAGACCAATAGTGAATTTTCATCTTCTTGCTGAGTACCCAGCATTCAAATCCATGTGTGAAAACTGGCCTCAGGAGTATTTTGTATATCTGAATCTTAGTTATCCAGGTCAGCGAGCAGGTCTTCAGATGTTTTTGGATGCCAAACATTTGTTGACCACTTATAGTTTTTTAATAATTTCTGTGTTTATGTCGTTATTGAAAGTGACAATTGAACCAATAATTTATATGACACTTGGTGTATTATAAAACAATATATAGTACAAGCTGAAAATGATACATTTTAAATAAAAATGCTAAATGGCATCATTCAAGTATTCAATTACTCAATAAGAGATAAATATAAGTGTACGTAAAGAATATGGTCCTTTTTTATCAGACAATTTTTTTTATTTCCATGTCTGTATTCCAATAATATTTAACCCTAGTAATCTATCTATAATTATGGTAATTTTATTCCCAAATAAACATGGTTTTATATAAAAATGTTAATTTACTACTTTGACGAAAATGACCCAGAAATTATTATTAGTAAGTGATCTTATTGCCTTTTTGAATTTGTGTAAGATCATCAGTTTTCATATATCTTTAGAAATAATTTTTAAACTATCTATGCAGATTTTTAGAAAGTCATTCAGTCTCTTGAATGGTGGACGTCCGCAGACAAAACTGCTTTAAAAGTTAACAAAATTAAATTAAAAACATTCTGTAATGTACACATTGAAAGTGATAGGTATTACATCTATAATGAGCTCTCATGGAAGCATCGGGTCGTCATCGTTGCCGTCCCTGTGAAATGCAATAAAAATCTTTCAACTGTTGAAAATATTTTAACAAAAGATTATCCCTGAGCCGAGTAAACTCACTACCTAAAAATATAGGTAAATCTATAGTACGTGGAGAAAAAATAGATAATTTTATGAAGATATTTTGAATATATCTATAATTATTAAGAAGAACACATTCTTATTGTGAAGTTGTAATTATTCAGAACATAGGTCTGTGATATTTTAAATACTAATTAAATGTATTAATTAGAAAGATATACATATGGAATCAATTTTATCGAAAAAATTTGTTGCTACCAGGATTCGAACCTGGATCTCTTCCAATCCGGGGAACGTGCATTATCCGATTATGCTATACCAACACAGTGGATTGATGACAAATTTTCGAACCTATATGTTACACTTTTTAAATTAATACATCTATCATTCCATTATTCGAAAGCCATCTACTTTGATTCTTTGTAATTTTTTAAAATCTTTTACCTATGTTTTTGAGTTTTGGGAACCAAATTATGCTGCAGCAATTGGAATTGTAACTCCATTCACTAAAAATTTTAATATGCAAATGATTCGACATTTCGTAGAAAAAATATTTTTAATGTGTTATATGTGTTTACGATATATAAGTATATACTACTCTAGGTCTAGGTATATTCGCTACGTGCGGACCGGCCAAGCACGGGACGGTCGTGAAAATGACAGCTGTCACCGAAAATGGTATACAAGAAAAATCGCCTACGTTTATGCACCTCTGGTTTTGACTCGAATCAAGGATGTCCCGTTCAAAGTACGGCAATTTGTAAAAATCAAATAAAATTTACCATATTTTAATATATCAGAGAGCAAATCATTTCACATTTTTAGTAAGTTGCGTGATTTAATATGCTCTGCCGGCAAATTCTCGAACGTCATAGACGGGTCCTTCCGGAAAAATGGAAGCGGCACCCCTATTTGTGGCGCGAGCGGCTGTCGTGACTCGAAATCGGCGCGAGTCCCGGGTGAGCGCTGGAGTATTGATTTGTTTATTACCAGGAAGGGATTCGCTCTAATCTTGGGACAAGCGAATAACTCACGCAGAAACGTGATTTTAACAACCATTCATAGTCCCGCCATCAAATTATTTTACATTCATCTTACAATTTATTTACAAATATGACGTATTTGCGAAATAAAGTTGAATTGCGCGCGGCTGCACACGAGTGCACTCGGTCGACAGAGGACTTCCATATCATATTTGGGTTTTAAGAGACAACATTATCGTATTGATCTCAGCTGTTCCTGAGAAGTTTGTCAAAAAATGTGGGTGAAATATTTTGCAATTAGATAAGATATTCATGTTTTTTATGGTGAAAAAAATTGTTCTAACGAATGCTCACAAGCCCGCGTGTTCAGTGATACGATCGTGATTTTGTAAAAAGATTTTTGTTTGTCTGAACTTTTAGCTACTGATTTTTATCGAAAAAAATGTTTTTTTCTTTTTTTTTTTAAAGTGATTTATTGTTTTTTCATTAATATTATTCTTCAATTATATATGTTCTATTAAATATATTTAAAAAAAAAAAAAACTTTAGAATAAACAAAACATACAAATAAAACATAAAATTATAATCTAAATCTGTCTTACATCCAATTTGAAAAATATAAAAATAGCCCAGAATCAGGCAGTCATGTTTGAATTGTCTCCTTTGGGCACCAAGAAAGTAGGATTTGGTTTGAGATGGAAGTGCAGAAAGCAAATGGGACAAGAATCCTCGAGCTAGACACCGTGAGAGCACTTCATCAGACCGTTGTGTCGTTACGTGCGGCGCTCGAGGCGTCCAAAACAGAATTACACGATTTGAGACAAAAATACGAAACACATCAAGACCAATCCGTGTACTCTGAGACTTTGCAAAAGTTAAAACAGGAAAATAATTTATTGAGAGAAAAGATAATTAGTTCACAAGAATTAAATGTTGAAGAATCTGAAATTACTGAAAGCTTGTTGAATAATCCAGTTGAAGACTCAGTTAAAAGAGTGAAGTTTAATCTAGACAATACACCAACAGATACACAAGAGGATATCAAAGTTAAAAAAAATTCTTCACTTTATGAAAGTACTTCAGATATTGAAAAAGAATCTGAGCAATATTGTACCGAAGAGTTCATAATTTCAGATGGTAATTTGAACTTTCATAAATCAATTATTGAAGAGACTATAACAAAAGACGGTGATAAAACTGAGAACTGCCACGAAAAAAAGTTTTATCCACATACTCAAAGCTCTGAACAATTTTCAGAAATTTTCATTAAGCACTCGGAAGAAAATATTTTTAACGAAGAGATCATAGGAGAATATGACACCAAAATAGAATTGGAATCCAGGTTTGATTTGACTATAAAACTATCAGCTATCGGTGCAGGCAATTTACAACCAGTCACTGTAGAGACCAGTGATAGTTTTATTTGTGTCACCACCGATAATCAATCCGTTTATCCAAATTCAGAGAAGGAATTCACATCAAAAGGTTCAGAGAATGTAAATTTTACAGCGACGGATTCGGAGAGTGTAAATTTTGCGGCAGCGGATTCAGAGAATGTAAATTTTACAAACTGTACTGACATTTTTGTTCAAGACAAAACTTCAACTGTCCCCAAGGACGTAACAAGAATGGCTGGCTCCAGAGAAGGAGATTCTGTGAACAAATCAAATGATAAATTCAATGTCCAGGTGAAAATAACGTCCGAGGAAGATTTAGTGATTGAACCGGGTCCACGTAGAGAGAGCAATTCAGAATACCTAACTATGGAACCGGATGACCTAAGCATAAGGTACTTAGATTTTGATAAAAAATTATATTTGTCTTACATTAATTCACTCACAATGCTATGTTGCAATTATAAACATTTTATCCAGATCTATATCGGAAGGTGACAACTCGGTATTCTCAGAAACTGTCGGCGGAGGTGGGGGGGTGGGTATGAGTAGCGGGAGCAGGAGGGTATGTGAGCAGGATAGCATCAGTGGAAATGATTCGGAAGAAGTGGATGATATAGAACTGATATTCACCACCGACGAGACCAAAGAATTGACAGGATTTCAGGTATTCATATTTCCTGTTATCATGAATATCTTTATATAATCGGAAACATTTAAAATAGAATCATTCATCTTCATTACTTCATGTGACAAGTTCCTTCTGCCGATAATAGCATTCAGAACACCATTCACTTTATTTCCCGCCATCACCCTCCTATTAATATCATTCTCAACCTTGTCGTCTTTTCTAAATTCTTTCATCTATCTCGAACAGTATAATTTTTTATTTGCTAACATTCATCAGAATACATTGGACATTCTAGTCACCAGGCATTGCAGATTTATTAAAATTAATTGCAATAATGACATGTTATAGAAGTTGCTTTTCTGTGAACTAAATGTCTCGGTATTCTTCACTGCTAATTTAGAACTCTCCTTTTCTAAAATTACTAAAAGTACACTGTAATTTCGTACATTGGAGTACAAGTTTGGGGACACTGTAATTTCCCACATTCCTGCCAGCTTTGAAAGTATGTAATATAAAGGCACATTTGTAGAATTTAATTTAATTTATGATTTTTTGTATACTTTTACACTTCTTATGTTTTATATATTTGTATGGTTAAAGTAAAATAAAATGTCATTTAGCCAGTGACACCCTCAAGCAAATTTTAATATGCCACCTCTACTGTTTGAAATCTATCCCTATAGATGTGTATTATTTAAATTCATTGTTGTCCTTCGAAATTGAATTGTTTTAATGACCCTCTCCATTACCTTCCTGGCTTTGCCAATTAATATTTTTTGTCAGATACTTATATTCCGCCTCCAATGTGTCATCCCTAAGTACCTCTTTACTTGCCTACGCCCGCAGGACATCCCTTAATGTAGCTTTTATGAACATGTATCAACTATTTATCAAACATGTTTGTTTTAATATAATTGATTGAACGTGGTTAATCATCAACAGGAAGACTTAGTTTCAATAACTGAAGGGGAACAGTGGACTGGAGGACACCGGAGTGATGCATCCACACCTGTTCTGTTGCGTTTTAATCTTCTCGATCCAGAGGTTCGAGAGCACCCAAGAAACACAGCATCTTCGGACAACTTTCAAAATGAAAATCAAGAAAACTCCAACCTCCAGGGAGTTATGGCTGAAGCCGATATGGTTATACGGAAAGGAATTTTAAGAAAAGTTAACAGAAATGAGACTGATATCATTGCAAATGAAATCCGTGACGATGTAGGTGATACTCTTCCACAAGGCAGGAGACCATTTTTGAGGTCCTCGAGTAGCAAGAACTACTTGGATGCCTCGGAAACGGCACAACAACACAGAAAGAGTTTTGAAAGCACCGAAAGCTGCAGCTTTGATAATCAAAAATCTTACAGTTTTGATAATACTAAATCATCCAGTTTTGAAAGGGGCTCTAGTATGGATGTTGAAACAAAAGAACTTAGTTTTGACCAAAGAGACGAAAGTCTAGACCAGTTTGATATGTCAAAAACTACATTGAGAAGTCAGTATTCTATTTATGTTGAGACAGACATCTCGAAATGTGGAGTCGTGGAAGACGATGGCTTTTCTGGAAATTTGAATTTGAGAAGAAATACTTGTCCTAATCCATTTCAGTACAGGTAAGATTATTACACATATAAACATACCTCTGTCGTAATTAACATATTTATTCAATTCTATTTTTTGTAGTTATGGATCACAATGCCAGTTTCCACCATTTTAGGATCAAATCATCTGTATGATGACATGTCATTTGTGTACATATTTGTATTGTCTGCAATGATGTTACTTTTTAGTTGACAGGGTGTGTATTGGGCTTTTAAAAAATGTATATTGTCACATTGTTTTCATAGCATTATCGCTGACTTGAGGCGTCCATTTCAATATTTTTCTGCAACCACCTTTTTTCTTAGTTTGCATAATTTAACTTTATAATCCTTGTACATATCTACCTGAGGGGGTTGTCATTAATAATAATACAAAAATAATTATGTAGTCATAGATGGTTCTTTTAGAAACCTCAATAATCAACAAACTTGTCTGAGAAAATGTTGAATGTGGATGAGGTGAGAATTGTGTCAGGACAGAAAAGTGTGTCATTAATAAAATTATATTTTGATAGAAACAAAATAAAATTGAAAGGAGCTTCAAGATTGATATGCGAATAAGGTAGGCAATCATTAATAATTAGGAATTTAGTTATTGAAATTATTGTGAAAGGTTACACCAATATTGTCCATTGATTGATTGATAGCCATGAACTGCAACTTATCCTAAGATTCAACAAAATGTTTCGTCCGGAGATTGGATTTATTGTGTTGAATATTACATTTATTTACAGGCCTCTTCCCCACCGGGATGTGGTTCGGGGGATCGGCTCCGGTGCCCGTCCTCTCCTGGCTTTGCCTGGTCCTCGCGCCCCTCGTCGCAGCAGCGCAGCGCAGACACACATCAGTGCCCTGCCAGGTCATTGGCGCTCTGATACTCAGCTCTCCAGAAAGGTAAACCCCATTGTGACAACACAGCGACATTAGGAAACTAAACCGATATATTTGTTTTGTATGTACATGAAACGCTTCTCTTCAAGTGCGATTCTTGTACTTTGATATCATTTTAATAGTCAGAATTAGAAATAAAAAATTTCTCATGAATTTTATTTATAAATTACTACATTTTAAATTAAATTCATTGTAAATATGACTTACCCAGCAGCTATCCTATTATGTTTTCTCTGTCTCCAATACAATTTGCTTCAAAATAAATCATTATTGTATTCATATCACCTGTTATGACCACCGACAGGTTCTTCCGTCAGCTCTGACTACCCTTCCCAGCAAAGTGCACATGGAAAGATTTCCCTCGCGCCTGGCTCCCACCCATGCAGCGCAAACGTCTCGGCGGACCGAAGAATCTCGGAGAGTACTTCTTAGTGACATAGGTAATTCAGAATTTGTTTGTATTCTGATCTGATCACCGACACTTGCATTTTCATTGTACAAGTATGCTCTATATAACTGGTTATTTAAATTAAAAATATTAGAAAATAATTTTTGCAAAACTATTAATATTACACTGCATTTAATAAATAAATAAATTGTTTGTAACTTAGAAAAAAAAAAAAATACATGTGTTTCAGGATTTACATCCATGGTCCCAGAGCTATCGCGCTCCGCAGAGCCCGTATGGGCGGGCATGCAGCCTCTGCCGCCTGCTGCAGCCTCCCGACCCTTGTGCTGTGCGCAACATGCCGCACAATGTTTTGGATCTGTCCCTTCATCACCAACGCGGCAGGACCCCCAAACCACTTATTCTAGGTAGTCTTAAGTATTATAGTAAAATTCTGTTAATTCGTAAGTCACGGGACCGAAATTTAAAAAAAAATCCAAATTACGAAAAATGAGAACAATTTTTTTGAAGGCAATATTAGAAAGAAATTTTAAAAAAAGTGTCATCAGTTTACGCTTCCGCATTTTTGCGCGCGCGCGCGCCGCCACTGTCAACATCGTGATTTTCATACTGAAAAACATGTGCGACTATCTATTATTTCAGCTTTTTATGTGTCGAAATGTTTATTAAATAAATAATTTCTCCTGAATAATGAAGGTGTGTCGCGACGTGGCGAGTTCAATATTAAAAACAGGCTTCTTCAAACGATTCACCAGTGCTTGATGCAACAAAATTATGGACATTTTAATTTGATTAGCGGTCGAACTTGCCTTTTCCATCAAAATTGATCAAGAAATTGGAATATTAAAAATCCCGTGAAAAATAATAATAAATAAAAATATGGGAGTTTTACCTACCATTAAAACTCTTATTATGTTGCCTTCCTTATCCAGAATATAAATTTAAGATAGCATCTTCCCTCGGCCACGTCTTCACTGTGCGTAGGTACATTTCCCTCCATTTTTATCCAATTAGTAGCCCTGCTTCGTCCGGCGCGTCCTTGCCATCAAGCAGGCGGAAGCCATTTTGTTTCAATTTAGCTCTCACCAGGCAGAGCTTAAGTATATTCTGGATAAGGAAGGCAACATAATAAGAGTTTTAATGATAGGTATATCTCCCATATTATGTAGTGCCGTTCCGTGTTTGTTATCGCCTGGTGGTAGGACGATGTCAATTGTGATTTACTGACTGCTTTAAAAAGACCTGTTAGGGAAAAGGAATTACTTGTCGGAGTTGAAGGACCTTTTATCTCCTTTCTATAGTACCTGGAGAAGGTGTTTTCACATTGCCAATTTCCTCTCTCTAAGATGTCTTGCACTAAGTAGTTTTCAATCCAGCTCAATGTTGCTACTGCAGATCTAGTACTGCCTGCTGAAGCATTAATTCCAGCTTCTCTTAGAACAGATTTAACCCATCCTGCAATGATTGCGGATGATGCTGGTTTCGCAGGGCCACACGTAGTTAGGAAGAGGTTCGAGTTGTTGCCTGCTTCTATTCTACGCTCTATGGACAATTCACAGACCTTTTTCACCCAGTATACTGGATCCAGTGCTACCTTTGGAGATTTGGAGAGATTCTAACTGTCTATGTAACGTAGAGTCAGTTTTAGAACCAAAAACTGGCCAAAGAGTAATGAAGTTCCTGGTTTGCACCAAATGACCTTGGGAACATCTTAGGAGAGTTAAGTCATGAACCCTTCGCCCCGAGGCCAGCAGCAGTATGGTAGCACAACACGAAGCTTTGAATAGCGTTATCGGTTTTGGCAAGTTACCCGTTAGCCAGGTGCTTACTATGCGAGGATCCCAAGTAGGGGGTTTTGGAGGTTTGTTAGTTGTATTTGCAATCCCTTTCATTATCTACTTTACCAGTGCATGACTACTTAAGATCTCTCTATAAGCTGGATTACAAGACATAGATATAGCTGACTTGTGCAGGGCAATTGTACTAGGCGCTAGTCCTTCTACAATTTTTAAGTGTGCTAGGAAACGAACAAGTTGAGTCCTTGAAGGATTTTTTTTTGGATCGACTTTCTGTGTTGTTGTCCAGATGCTCCATCTTTTCCAGGCTTGCTTATATGTGTTTAGGGTAGAATTTCTCCAACTCGCACGTAATAAATTTTTCTCTTCTAGGGACCAATCTTTTATGGATTCTTCCCACCCCCAATCAACCACACGTCGAGATGCACGTCCTGAATCCTGGGAGGGTGACAACCTGTTGCTGTGTCGATTAGGGTGTTTAGGAGATTCGGAACTTCTAAAGGAGGCACAATGGCTCGTGCTCTCACATCTGGTAACCAAAATACCTTGGGCCATCTGGGGGTCACTAGCATGTACATTCCTGAACACTTTAACATGTGTGTCAGAACACGAGGGATGAGACATGGTGGCGGAAAAACCCACGCCAGTGGGAAATGCCACGTTCTTCTGAATGCATTGGGAAATAATGCCTGCCTGTCGCTTGGGTCTAGGGACACATAGCTCTTCACTACATGAGTCATCCGAGATCCGAATAGATCCACCATTGGAACTCCCCATATTTTGAAAATGTTCTCTGTGGCAGGGGGGAGAAGATGCCACTCTGGCAATTTTAAGCCTCTCGATAGACAATCTGCTAGACCGTTGTAACGGACAGGTAGGAACTGACCTCTAAAATTGCAAACATCTCTTTTTGGTTGCTGTGCCATAACGCTTGCTCCTCTGTCCAGTGACCTGACATATGATAGTCGTCCATCTGAACTCCCCAACCTGTGCCCGCTGCGTCCGTTAACATGAAATGTGTGGCTGGAGGATTGTGAATCGGAGAACACATCTCGAGATGAAAATCTTCCTGTACCTGGGGGTTCATTTGAACTATCTTGTTGGGGGGCATTTCCGCATGGCATTCGTCTGCAGTTGCATGTGACGACAGTGAAGGGGCCTCCTGGGTATCACGAAACTGGTAAAATTGAATGATCCTAGGATGGTTTGGATTGGCAGGGACCAAGACTTCTCTGTCACTAGCCTTCGAAGCGCAGCCCGAAGCTTTTGGCATTTGTTCCGAGACAGGCGTTTCGTGCCATATTTAGTGTCCCATGTTATTCCTAGGTATTCCAGTTCTTGGGTCGGGATGGGGATGCACTTGGACATGTTTGACTCCCACCCCAAGGAATGGAGCAGGGTTAAAATGTCCCTTGTCTGGATTTCCAATATTTCTTTGGGGGTTAGGACGGTGGTTAAATTAAATAAATATTTGGCGAGTGTTGAGGTTTATTATGACAGTATGATATGACAATGACAATGAAGACAGATAGAATTAAAGAATGAATGAAGATGTAGAAGGTGCACGTGTCTTATGAGATGAAATGAAGCGAGTTGGCGGTCTTGCTCGGCGAGCGAATGAATGAAACGATGATACTGGAGAGACTGCCTAGCGGTGAATGATCGAGCCAGGCTTGTAGCAGCAGCCGGCAGCGCTGTCGCTAGCGTCGATGCCGACTGAGATGGCGGTGGATTTGAATTCCGATCGCTACATTTCTATGGACTGATGTGCCAAGAGAAAATCGTCCAGATAAACCACGATTTGAACACCTTTTTCCTCATGATTCCTGCAATCCAATTGGAAATGGTGGCAAATGCTTGCGGTGCAAATGGCAGGCAAGTCATTTGAAAGGATTGGCCTTTGTAAAACAAGCGAAGGAACGAATCGATGGGATGCCTTTACAGGCACGTGAAAGTACTCTTGGGACAGATCGATTTTTGTCATCCAATCGTTTGGCTGTAAAAAGGGTGGAATTCTGTGATGTGATATGAGGAAAAAGCGTTTCGTAATCACGTGGGTGTTGAGGCCTTTTAAGTTGAAAATGGGGCGGTCTGATCCGTCGCTCTTTACCAGGAACATCCGAGAGTGGAAGCCTGAGGATTGGTCTGCTAGTTCCAGAATCCCCTGGGCAAGCATTCCTGTAATTTGGCGGGTCATGTCCGAGGAGACAGGAGTTTTGAACTGCGACTGCATCCTCTGTGACGGTCTGACTAACAGAGGCTTGGATAAATATGGTATCACTCAGTTCGGTCGCGGTTTTGCGAGTTGCGAGCTCTAAGTGCGCCGATCTAACAGCGCCGTGATTGGCTAGGGGGTGGAGCTAGCTACAGATATTTACGAAGGGATAATAAATGCGTAGTCGCGCAAGTTTGGATTTAAAAACACGTGAATATGCGAATTACGTGAATAAATTATTTACTTTGGGTATAAAAAAATGCATACGAACTACGAATAATAAGGTTTTACGAATTATCAATAGGAATTGGTATGAAATGTTATTTTCGGGGTTAAAATTTTTGAAAAAAGTGCGAATTACATGATAATACAAAATATGGGTACACAAATGGGCAATGGATTTTTACCGCATATGCATTGGTGAAATATTATAAGGAGTCTGTTAGGTTGACATCCTTAATGAGTGTTGACATTCATCTATGAAGACCCGATGAGGATTTCTAAATATTCTCTGATTGCTTCATCCGTATCCTTCAGATGTAAGTTTAGTTGAACGCTCATGTCATTTTGAACGCGCAGACTTAGCAAAGGAGGAGGCTTTACAAGAAAAGACTGGATGGGCTGGGAGTAATACCGGGGAAAAACGATGCACGGTTAGTGAAAGGTGAGAGTCGGGATGCGCATCTGCGGTCCGATCGGTTCGGTTACTGGGCGCCGATTGTTTGGCCGACCGCTTTTATTGTGCCCCGATGTTTACTATGCCTAGACTTTATTTGCATATCTAAACGATCGGCGAATCGGACGTGTCTGCCTGAACGTGTAGTATTGTTGGTCCGATTTGGTGGGTCGTTGTGGTAGCTTCTGAAGTAATGAATGCTGGTTTAAGGCGATCGATGCTGACGGTCACGTCTTTCTCATTTACGTGTATGGTGTAAGTCCTCTCGCCTCGGCGGATGACTTTATGAGGGCCACTATACGGTTGTTGGAGTGGGCTCTTGATGGTGTCATCCCTTAGAAAGACGTGAGTGGTCGTAGGGAGATCCTTGAAGATGAACTGGCGCTTTTTTCCATGCTGGGTGCCGTCTACTGGTCGTAGGGTGTCAAAATGCTGCCGCAGTTCTATCAAAAATTTCCCATGGTCGTCATCGACGGCCGGTCGTGTCGCGAGGAATTCTCCTGGTAGGCGGAGTGGTTCCCTGTAGACCAACTCGGCTGAAGTGGTAGCGAGGTCGTCTCGCCAGGCTGTTCTAATCCCCATTAGAACGATGGGAAGCACTTCAGTCCAACGACTGTTTTCGTGGCATTTGATGGCTGCCATCAGTTGTCGGTGGAGTCGCTCCACCATACCATTTGCTGCAGTTGTATGTATTTGAGTTGTTCCTGCCAGGCGGTTCAGTTGCCTGAATAGGTATGACTCAAATTGCCTACCTTGGTCCGTTGTGATTCTGAGCGGGGCTTCAAACCGGGTTATCCATCCTTCGTAAAAAGTCCGCGCCACTGTTTCGGCCTCTTGGTCCTTCGTTGTTTTATGACTCACGTAATGCACGCGTAGTTGTGACACCTGCGCTCGCAACGCGTGTTGCTTTGTTTGGGATTCCCGTTATGATGCACGTGTGCCCGTGACACATGCGGTCGCGACCAGTGTTGCGTCGTTTGTTTGAAGCGCGAACTCACACACACGAGATGTAAAATGTTTTGTCCATCTATACCCCTATCGCAGTGAACGTCTTTGGCACTTCTGCAATACAACAGGGGATGCGCGAGTTGGCGGGCACTTACACTTTAATTTTTCACATTCGTTTTTTTTTACTGTCGTCGGGGTCACCACTGTGGGAAGGTTGGTTGGTGTTCTGGTGAAAACCATTTTTATTCGTACATGTTTGTTTTCATCGAGGAGAAGCCACCGAGTGCAAGAAACAACACAGGATATGTAAAGGTTATGGAAAAACGATGCACGGTTAGTGAAAGGTGAGAGTCGGGATGCGCATCTGTGGTCCGATCGGTTCGGGTACTGGGCGCCGATTGTTTGGCCGACCGCTTCCTCCGCTGCATGTGTTGGTGCACATTTGTGGTGCACGTGTGTCATGCCCGCCGGGCGACGCAGTCCGGCCTTCCTCGAACGTTTCCGCTTTGTATGCGTGAATGGTGCAATACCAAGAATTGACAGAACGAGGAACATCTGGACAATGCGCGCGAGCCGCCACTTATGTATATCTTTCTAATTAATACATTTAATTAATATTTAAAATATCACAGACCTATATTCTGAATAATTACAACTTCGCAATAAGAATGTGTTCTTCTTAATAATATAATAAATTGTTATTTTACAACAGTAAAACAATCTTAATAAGATTACAGATTTGTCTGTAAAAGTTTCATTGCAATCTGACTGAAGATGAGGGTGATATGTATCAGTATTACTGACATTCAAACAAGCATTTTTAAGCTAATAAGTAACAGATTTTTTACAAGCTCAAATATTCTACAAACATTTGTTATATACACAATGTGTGTTGTGTAAATTATATTTGTTGTAATATCTTTAAATTTCCAGCTCTTCAATGCGTGTGACGGGCAATTTTAATTAGTTGATTTATTAGCTGATGTAATGTATAAGTTCACAAACCTGGTCATTGCCTTTTCTATTCTCGAATGTTGTCACATTGCAGATCTGCAAATTTAAGTGGAGTAATCGTAAGGGATTAAGACTATTTGATTGCGATCATAATCAGCAACACTTGTGTTGTTAAGTTCCCAAACAATTGAATGTTTTCAGGTACTGGTCCAAAGGTTCTATGCAGCGATCTTCCTCTGGAAAGATGGGGGATACAGTACTACCAGGATCACTTCACAGGACTGGCTTTTTCGGTAAGTAAATATTGATCACCAACTTGCACGACTATATAAATTCGTAGCCTTGGTACCTTTTTGCCCTTATTTTTCTATTTTAAAGGAAGCAAGAGACAATATTGCAGCGTTTCTTAAATTCAGCTTAGACCCATTAGACACCCGCATATGGTCTCACCCAGAGCAAGTGCGGGACAAGATTAAAAATTAAATATCACATTTTCAAAAATACAAAGAAATATAGAAAGAGTTCCAGGTAAATCTACTTATAGAATTAAAAGTCCCAAAAGTAGAATTTGCCGCAAAATTATTTGGTTTTCTAATGTTTTTAATAATAAGAAAAAAAAATTAGATTAATCTGGCTCTGCATAAAATTCTTCTTATAAAATTATTTGAATTACCTTTTCAGGGACCTATAAAGATATAAGTAAGCTCTGATAGCAGTCACTGTAATGTGGCGTGAAACGTCTGGCGCAAACAAAACCGATATGTGGATTTAAGAGTTTGTACGCGTGTCCATGATTAATGCACACTCAACATAAGTAATTTATTGAAGTTTTTACCCTTTACATTTTGTATAGAGAGAATACTCTTATACAACTAATAACGACCTCTCTTTACCTACGTATCCGGTCTGGTTGCTTCGTGGATATGGAAATTTTATTTGGCTCGTTGGATTTTTACTATTTGACTATCCACAAAAAGAGGAATATAAAAGCTGTTTGGTTTTTATATTTTTCATTCATATTACAAAATAAGATATTAAAAATGTATTAAATTATCTCACAAACAAATTTTTAGGTCCAAATGTAGAACCGGACATTCATCCCAAACCGATGTTTAATTAACAGAACAACCGCTGAAGTGGCGAGGTTCCTTGCCGGAGTTACGGGCTGCGTCCTGTCCACACGGGGGCCGCGCAGTTTGGCGCTCGGGTCCCCGCCATCTGGGGGACAGCGAAGACTCTACTGAGGAACTTTTGGATGAGGCAGAACGTTTTCTGCGTAGTTCAATTGACTGCCTAGCCATCGGCAGGAACCCTGATGGTCAGTAATGAATGTGTTTATTTAATTCATCTATAATTTGTTTGACCCATTTGAAGGTATTATACATTTACATATATAGTGGAAAATGTTTAACAAGAGAAAGCTTTTAACATAATCATAAACGAATAAAATAAAAATATATTTCTCTCTATGCAAAAGCAATGTTGCAATGTAAATTTTCTTTTAACGCGAAAGAAAATCTCAAATTTCCATCTCATTTTATTCAAAAATCATATATATACTTATCAAAAATAAAAAATCATATAACTTGATATACTAATGAGGTAAGCGTGGGTTTAATAATAATAATTAATATTATTATTAAGATAATACATATTATGTTATACATTAAAGTTATGAAATAAATATAATGCTATGAAAAAGAAAAAGAAATATGTAAAACGTAGTTCTCCAATACATAATGGTTTTCAATAAACTTTTATATATAATTGGTTTAAAATGTTTTCATATCCTTTTCAGATGAATTTTGCCCTTCCAACTACAGTCGCCCCTACCTGCCCTCAGGCCCTCGTCAACTCCGACTGGGTCACCTTGTGAAAGTCATCGCTCCTCATGGGAAGATAGCTTTAGGCAAAGTCAGGTAGAGTAACATGTTCAATAATCATCAACTAAGAGCTGCAACAAAAGTGTCAGGTTGAGCTACCTGAAAGTCCGAGGTGTGTATGGTAAGTGTGTATGATTTGTGATTGGACTATCCATTATTTTTTTTAGAATCTATTAAATTTATCAAAAAGTAAGGGGGAATGTATCCTGTGTAAATTAGATAGTGTAGATGCTGAGTAATTAACTTCAACTTAATAACGTGTCTAAAAATTTACAATTTATCTCTGCATCTTAAAAGTATTAATAATACAGTAGTTAAATGCAAACATCATAACTATCTCATTTTCACCCTAACATAGTACACTCCGTTCTCTTTTTATGCGGTAGATGTCTTCAGCAGGATAACACTTAAAAAAATATGGGATAAAAAAAAACCTCAGCTTCCATCGAAAAATTTGGGATGTGTTCCATATTTTTCCAAAACCGCTTAACTTGAACAGTGAGTTAAAATATACCCAGAAATGCATAAAAAAAAGGTTTATGAAAAATTAGGAAAATAATAAGGTTTAAAAAATTCTGTATTAATTTAATTTAATTTAATCACAATTATCATCGCTATGTAACATTGCTCGCCACTATTTTCGATTCGGTTCCAAATCATTCTCATCACTTGAAGAGAATGTGTGCGCATTAGATCTACATGTTAAAGACGATGGTTCTTCACAATCAGAATTAGCGCCGATAATTTATTTCCTTTAAACTTTGTGATAACTTTCTTGATTGTTGACTAATTTTTAATGCAGTTTGTGATATCCAGACGTGCAATTCTCATGCTCACCTTGAAATTTGAAGGCTCGTTCAGAATTGGCGTCAAGAAGAAATTGATTTGTATTTGCAATGAAGGGGACTGGATTTTCTTCCGCTTCACACTCGTTTTCTAGTTCTTTGACAATATTTGAAGTTATATCAATAATATCATAGTCACTTAAAGCATTATTACATTAGTAAGATTTGAGCTGACATTGGCGATGTTTCAATGGTAACCTGCAGGTAATGCCGTGCTGCTTTCCAGTGTGAATTCAATGTTTGTGGTCTTATTTCAGCGATAGTAGATGTAACTTCATTTAGTAAACCGTCTGAAATATTTTCTTTTTAGAGAATTGCATTAGGCGTAACTTACAATTTCATCATTAATTCAAATTTTCGTGTTTTTTTACGAAAATGTGGGTTTTTATTATTCATTTATATCGGAAGTTATTCAATAGATTTGACTTTTTTCCAACCATTACTTAGATTGGACCTTTTCATTAATATAAAACTAATAAACTGAATGTTATTTGCCATAATTAAGACGATGCAAATATTATAAGAAAGACCGCGACCATTAGATACATTTTAAGCATGGTACGAAATTGAGTCAATACGCTAAATTAATGCATAAACGAAATATATTTTCTTATAATCTTGAAGCCAAGATTACGGAGACAAATCTGTAGGAAACCAAATTAGCAAAATGCTAAAAATGCAGTACATTTGCAGTACATTTGATGAATTTTTGACGTTTTTAAAATACTTTGTTTTAGTAAAAAAATACGTTTTTAAATAAAATATTATATTTACTCCCATGCTTTGAGGCTTCAACTACTATTTAAAACTAAGTTTAATATCAGAAACACAATAATTATTTTTTAAATAATATATTTCCAGTCTTATGAAATACGATATTATTAATTATATCTCACACTGTTAGTATGCCGTTCAAAACGGCCACGGCGGTTGTGAGTTCCGCGCTCCGATAAATTTTTATTAAATTTGCCTGTAAAACACATTTTAATACAAATTTTGACTACAATATGAATGAATATTATACTTATTCTCGATACCAATTGCTTATTTTTATAAATTGTATAGTTTTGGGGTGTTTTTATACGAAAATAGATTATAATTTTGACATTTAAACATTAAACATACGTCAACCAATCGGAGCATTTTAGAATCTGACAGCGCATGCGCAGCTAACGCATGGCGGCTAGCCATCCATCCATCCATTCGCAAGATTCAACGTGAAATTTGCGAACTCGTGATTTTTTTTGTTGGATTTGGTTCTCATTAAAAGTCAATAATATATTATTATATACATTATTCTTCTGAAATTACTGCCTCCTGTGACTCAAGATGCCTAAGGTCAAAAAGTATCCATTGACACGCTCTAGGAAATGTTCCAACAAAATTTTAAATGGTTATAAACTTCTTGGAAAAAATCGCAACGTAAGTTAATAATTTTTACCATTCCTATAATAATTATCTATTTGATTTAACAATATAAATTACATAGTTCAATATACATATATTATGTAGTGCAGATAAAATTATTTTCTATTGGAAATACATATCCTTAAAGATAAATAATTTTATCAAAAGAATTATACATGACAGACCTGTCTGATTGATACAAATGTATTTGTTATAGTCATATAAATGAATAAACACGTATTTTAATATTTTAGACATAAAAATACTGATAACTAAATAATAATAATAATAATATTATAAATTATTTTCAGGATGTTCTCAAACTGAGCATTGAATGCGTGGACTCGTGTGAACTTCCTAAATTGGATGGCAAAAGAGTGGTCGACATACACCAATTCTTTTCTCAAATTTACTCCCACAAATCGATGTTTGGGTGCACAGGAACGAATATTGAACGAATGTTGAAATAACATAAAGTTTTATTTCTAAATTCAGTTTAAAGTGTAATATGTGTGTATCAAGTTTTGTTTTGAATATGTGTAAAGAAAAAAACAACGAAATTCTGAAGAACAATAATATGCTCGATGAACAACTAATTATTTAACAGTGAATAATAATACTTTTTTCATATTTTCATTTATATTTTTATATTAAATATATATGTAATTTATTAAAACAGTAAATAAATATTTTAAAAAAAACAGTTTTTTTTATTACAACCAGAGTATGAATATTATATACATAATATAATATTAACATAAATAGTTTTCTCTTCACAAATACAGCTGCTTCAAAAGTTATCAATATTATTTATCAGTATGAATTTACATCAATTTTTTCCTTATAAATCGGGACAAAATTGTAATATTTTATAATCATATATTTATCACCACAAACAATGGTTTTTATCATAAACATAACAATTCTTAAGTGAGAACAAATTATTTAATTTTCGCTTGATAATTTCAAATGGCAGTACATATGTATTATGAATGTTAAAGAAATGGCTATTTTCTGATAACTTTATTTAAGAAAACCAACAATTGTATACTTGTCCTTTTCTATTGATACCTTTCACTCTAGCAATATTTATGTAAAAAATAACGCACTTTTATGTTTATTTGATATTGTAAAAGAAACTATTAGTCTCATTTTGAAAAGGTATGCAAAATGCAAATATATCTCGAAATTCAAACTGAAAAAACGAAAGTTGCCTCTTAAATAGCAACATAACTTCAAAATCGCATAAAAAAATTTACATAAAAAGAGCACTGAGCGTACTAAGAGTACAACGCTGCCTAACGACAACTATACAATCACTAAAACTCACATTTAAAATGCATCCCTCTTTTTATGTTTCATCAAAGCTGCTGTGGGATTCTTTCCCAAAAAGCGGTTAATCATTCTCTATGTGTATTACTCATTCAGAATATTTCCTCGTTTTAAAGTATAATTGCTACAACATATGTATTATGGTTTGGCTCCAATTTACCATATTCAGTTTAAGAATTTACCACATCTAAAAACGAACACCAGTCATTGGTTTTTTAAATTCTCAATGTATATTATATATATATATGCTGGAACGCATTTTTCGTAGATGGTTTTCTTGGGTAAACCTTGAACGATGTTTCGGCACGGTTACACATGCCATTGTCAAGACTGGGAGATTTCTGTGTATATAAAAATATGTATTGCGGATTTTTAAAAAATCATCATGTGCATCTCTGATGGTACAGTCATACCTCATACCTCCTTATTCCACACCTCGTTACTCGACGATTCAATCAATAGATGCTCTCATATTATGTCATACTTTGACGATTTAATCAACCTACACTGGCGCCAATATTCTACACACCAATTTCGAGGTTATGCACTCAGTCTGTTGAGTTAATTTAATTTAATTTAATATGGCACCCGACGCTAAAGTAGTAAAGAGAGCACACAATAATACACAATCTAACTATAATGAAATTTCTTCTCCTTTATTCTGCACATTTCAGTGATCATAATCAGGGCTGATGAAATGAGGAAATAATGTACTTGGACAGCAACTTCTTCACTTTCTGTCCAGGTACTTTTTTCAGCATTTCTATAAAACAGTCATATCCTAGTTACAAATATATGAAACTCCATCAATAATAAAATGATGACTTAATATGATTCCTGTTTGTGTCCTAAAAATCGTAAGTTAGAAACAATTATAAAAAATATTACCGTATGGTATATATCTCACTTAGTAATCTATCTTATCCCTAATTTATTAGATTACTTTATCTATGAATAGTCTTTTTCAGATTCATTTTGTGTTTGTAGAATACGCCAGCAGAGTCAGTTAGCTGGAAGATAATGTTAAATAATACCACGTACAAAACCTAATTTATCACTACATGTTATTTAATACGACTTTCAGGTATGTTGGAGTAGCTGGAGGCCCTTCGGGACCTGGGGGATCCACACCCACATATGTGGGTCTCCAGCTGGGCGGCGGAGGAGGTGGTGGTGATGGAACATTCCGCGGCCGACGTTACTTTCACTGCGAGAAGGGCCGTTCTCTTTTTGTGCCATTCTCTAAAGTGGTCATGGCTTGGGCTGATTGCTGAGATGCTTCACTTGTTCTGTATCATTGTTATTGTTTCTGCTGTTTATCATTAGCGAGTAAGTCTAAAGCTTAATAATTGCTGTAAATGATACTTGTTAAATATGCGGGCTTCATTTGTGCGCAAGCGCCTCGCTGTGGCATGTTATCGGCTACATTACATTGGCACCACTTTTAGCGGTATAACATAAAAAATTATAGATATCTCATATACTATTATATTATATGGTAATATGAGTATTACAGGGCTTTCAACCTGTCTTTGACTGGCTAGTGATCACTTTACACAATGTAACATTCTCCATTCCACTCGATCAACCTCAATATCTATCAAATTTTTGGAAGTTGTATATATGTTACCATGTAGAAACACTTTGAGTATTAACTGCAACTTCACTGTAACATCTTTAATATCTGATGGGATCAAAACTTGAAAAAATTGGAAACAATGACCACGGTACTGTTGTTTTATAACAGTTTTTCTATAGTTTTTAAATGTTTACTAGGTATTAGCTAAATTCTCTTCTAACTCTCTAAAACTAACCTTCAAAAATAGTTATTGTAAAAGTCTAGAGTTTTTTCATCCTGAAACTTTTTGGTTAATGCAAAAACTAAACAAGATGCATCGGTGAGAATTTATACACACTGACACTTATCAGTGAGAAGAGATTTTTGTGTGTTCTATGATGCAGTGGTGCCAAAGTATTAATGGCCAATAATACAGCAAGATAGGACAGCGACATGCCTGTGCGTAATTGATCCCATATATATAGTTCTCTACGCTGCTGTTACATGAGATGTTACATTTTTTGATGGCATATTAGCATCCTTGTATACGATTAATAATTATTATATATGTATATATTTTAATCCATTAATTTTTCATAAGCAATGTTCCCTCTAAATTTGTGTGATGCGTTTGGTATGCGCAGGAAAAATATTTTGTGCCCGAGAGTGCTTTTGTGAGAAAATAAGGCTCCTGGTAGGGCTTGGGTTGACCGTATTACTAATGATGTATTAAGGTGCATTAATAAGTCAATAACAACTAACAAGGAAAGCTGTGTACTTCTGACACATTCTCTGTAATGAAAGGTATGATCTGTTACAACTCATTACGCAGGGTAAGATAAAAGGCAGCAGAGGCATATATAAAAAGGTAATATCTTGGCTGTGTCCTCGGAAAGTGGTTCAATGTACGAAATATTGATGATCTTACAAAATAAATCAACATACTGCAACATGGTCGCCAAGCCAACCTTCAATATAAGGCAGCACATTCAAAATTGTGTGCGCGTTATTTTTATTTGTGTGCGCTCTGATGTCAAATCGTGTCCACGCGCACCCGCACCCGCACACCTTAGAGGGAGCATTGATCATGAGTGCATTAACTAGTACATATTGTTCCATCATCAATAACATATTGAACATATAACATATAGCAACATAAAGTACACAAACCCTGACATTAATATTCTACAAATATTATTGTGTACAAGTGTGCTAAAACCTGTTCTTTTGTTTGTATTCGCTTTACAAATTGTATAAACAAATATAAATGGACCATTTTATTCTCAAAAGCAAATCCTAATTATTGTGACGTATTTTTCAAACAAAAAAATATATATTGGCCTAAAATATCTACATTTTCATTATATTATCTAACCATTAAATGGCACTAACCAGTATGTGAGTGTGATTGTAACTAAATTATATCCAAAACATTTATTATTTCTATTGTATTCCATTAAATATGTGATTTTGGCTTTAGAATAAAACTTTTAAAAAATATATTAAAAATAACATTTCAATTTATAAGAAAATTTAATTGATCATATTATGCTTTTAAAAATTAATCAAAAAAACTATTTTAAGAAATGTGTCAACTATACAATTTCTGTTTTCAAAAATTCAACCTAATCCTATAAGTACAATCCAACGGCCATTCGGTCTAAAAGCCAATCCTAAGGTTGTGTATAATACCAGCATTTTGTCGTTTACTCGATGGAAGTTAAAAAAATCTTAATAAACCTCGATACTAATAATAAATATTTTTATATGAATATATTCCTTGTCTGCAGAATTCTTATGCAAGAAACAAAAAATGATTTGTTACTTTAATGATAAGGCTTCTCTTGTGTACTGAACGTATTGCAACTAACTATGTACAACATTATTGCAACTATATTCATCGCATTTGTATATCATGTATCAGTGGTTTCTGACTGGTTTGCCGCCAGCTGTTAGGCTGTAAGATATTGTTGCGTCTAGTAAAATTCAGTCTATTCTATTCAATTTAAATTATGTTTTTGTTTGCATCAAAACTAAACCACGTTATCACCATAACATTATTCTTTATTAAGGTCTGTCGATAAGTGATTTTCATTTGTTTTTACATAATATATTATATTATATCTATTACGCTATTACAGGAAAACATTATACAATTTAAGTTTTAAAAAAAATATTTGTTATTTAAATATTCTTCAGCTATTTAAAAAAAAAAGAATATTTTGAATAAGATGCCAAAAAAGTTGGAAGCCACTGGTATACCTTTATATATGACTGGTAATAAGTGGTAAGTGTTAAGTGGTAAAGGACAAAATAATTGTATCAATCACTAGCGGCTCCACTCGTTCCACCCAACATGGACCTAACCATCCACTTGCTGCATCCAATCCGTATCGCTTGTAACCAAGTTTAAAAAGAAATGTAGTAGCTTTTTTAAAATGCAGTGTTATGTGAATATGTACTCACCATTAGAGCACACCTCTTATTTACTTGTCAAGCTTCATTTATGTGGAAAGTGTTTTTGTTAAATTACAGAATTGTCAGTATATTAGCGGGAATGTAAACCTTTCAAATATTTATGCATAATATTAATGAATTGAACATAGGAATCTTCTGTTGAAATCGCATTGAGCAAGCTCGTGCAACCTTTATCCCCTTGAAAAGGATGCAGGTGTTTTGCAGTCATTGTCTCAACCTTAGATTACAAATGCAAATGATCAGATACTATGTATTCTCAGTATTATTTTATAGCATGGACACATACTGGAGAAATGATAAGGTAAATTGGAACATTTGAGATGCACATTTACAGAAGAATGTTTAACATAAACCAGATGGTTACGATTGAAGATGTTATGGTTCAGATGAGTAAAGAAAAATAAGTATTTAAAATAATAAAAATCTGAAAACTTGAATATCTCAGACACGTGATGAGACATCCAGAGAAGTATCAGATCTTGCAAGGAAAGTTTGCCGGAAGAAGGAGAACATCACGGGTAAAGAACCTGGGGCAACGTTTTGGCCAGTTTACTGTACAGCTTTTGTGACAAAATGATGAATTGTCCGTTGACCGGATAAGACATACATGAAATGCACAAGTATGAAATCAGACTGAACTATAGAGAAGAGTAAGAAACTAATGTGTGAAGATGTGTTGACAAAGTGAAAGTAATAGATAGAATATGAAAGGTTTGATCAGTGGCTTAACTACAAAAATTGAGCCCCAATGCAGAATGGAAAAAAGCCTTTCTAAATAAGTATTGTATATATAAATACAAATATCAGTACTGCCTGGTTTATCCATTAAATAGTAAGAATAAAATTATAATATTTGCACTTTGCAAGGTAATTTATATACTTATTTTAAATTGCAAATTAAAAAATACTTGCTTCGCTTTCAGGCGATTTTCACTTTATGGTGATGGTCTGATCCCTAACCTGACACATTAGCAGGGTTCTACTGTATACATTGATAATATTTTCATGTATTTTTGCAGTATACGTGAGAAACTTTCAAATGTTATAATTCCATTTCTTGCTGTGGATTATTATTATGGCCCGTGTCCACAGAAGAGTTTTAGAAGATTTTACGCTCGAGAGAATCTCTGTGATACAGATTTTGCTTTGTTTGAGGTCAAATGTCATTGTCATGTTCGTCAATTAGGTGATTTTGAATCTTCCCAGTAGTTAAAACGCAATCTAACTTTCAGAATAAATGGTTGTAGGGATCTATGGTTTAAGTGATCTGGTACTCCGAATGACATTAATCCAAAAAAAAAGGGATCTATGGTAGTTTTAGATGACGTTTATGTGTACGTATCAAATCTCGCTGTCAAAACGTACGCCGTGTACAATGGTTAGAGTTTTTATCTCTTTTTAAAAATCTCAAGCTGATCTCTGAGTTTATCTCCAGAACAAAATTTGATCACATGCACACGGTATTGAGATATATCTCAATTAAATCTCTAAGATTGTCTCCTTCCATGGACACGGACCTTTAATGCCGGGAAAGGTAACGATAGTCGCAAAAATATTGATTTCAATTGGATTGTAGGGTGCAAATTTTTTGGGCCTCTGCTTAATGTGATGTAGTTATGCCACCGGGTTTGATGATTCAAGACTAATGAAAGTATAATCAAACAAGTACAAAACTGATGAAATAGTCTAAAGAACTGACAAACATTTGTAAGAAAATTGAATACTTTCTAATAATGCCCCAACAATGGCACGACAAGCATGTATTTCATTGTCATTCAAGTACTTCAAATTCATCCATGTAATTCAGTCACTTTAGCATTTCACGGTCACCCATATATTTCACAGCCACTCGAGCATTTCACTGTCACCCATGTATTTTAGTCACTCAAGCATTTCACAGTCACCTATATACAGTAAAACCCCGTTTATTCGAAGTTGAGAGGACCGAAAATCATGAAAAAAGTTTGAATAACGACATACGATAATGAAAATAAAAATTTCAAAAATTCAATTTATTTTTACATTCTAACTTTTTTCATTACAACTCGACTTAATTATATATACCTATTACAACACATTTTAAAATAACAAACAAGTTGTCAAAATACAATGTAAACGAATCACATTATTTAAAAAAAAGAACAATTGTTAATGGATTATCTTTATGCGGCATTTTTAATAATGACAATCGTCGAAATTATCAACACTTATTTCTCTATTATATAATTTCTGTGTTGAAGTTAACAACAAACGTCTCCAGCGCTTTTAAAACTTTTTTTGTGGTGGTTGCGGCGGTGTTTCGCACTCGCCTGTGATGTCTTTTTCTTTTCCACTCTCCGCTTCCTTATTCCTTTTCCCTCCGTGACATTTCTCAGCTTTCAACGCTAAAGTTCTATCTGTCATTATGTTTAATATTATCAACAATGTCATTAATAGAGTCGCATATTCTTCTGTTAATTTTGTTTTGGATAATATTTTTTGTCAATCTCTTGTATTAGTTCGATTTTGGCGCTTTATAAATTAAATAATTTATAAAACACCAACGCTAACGACGCATGTTTTATAAATTATTTAATTTAAACACAAAAAATTCTGAGGAACTTTGTACAACAAAATATACAAACACTACGTAAACAAAAATAATGATGTAATAATACGGAACAGAAGATTGGCAAGCACTGACATTCGCCGACCAGAATCTGGGAGAATCACGTTACCTATAAGGGCGCAAAGATAATATTTGCTATCTAATGTAAAGAAAATGAGTGAGAGAAAAAAGCATGCAAGCTAAGTTAATGCGTCACGGTAAGGACGATAAAGATTTAAAAATCAAAGACGTACAAGACATGTTTGTCATCTTTTTTTAGTATTCTGAAAATTAAAGAAAACAAACAATGCGAAATAACTTTATGCGTTGTGAATCGGTATAGGGGCGGTTACACCCATTTGGATGGATTTTGACATTTGATAAGCACATCGCATAGCGCACGCGTATTTTCCAGATTACGGACATTTCGATTTATAAGTACAATTTAGTATGAAAAGTTCCAGAAGGACCACATTCTGCTCCAAAAGTTGAAATAAACGGGATTTGAGTGTACTTCACAGTTACCTATCTAGGATTTGATTCGTTGCTGTTGCTTAATTCTTAGTGAACCTTCAGCGCTTCCGCGGCCAGTTACACTTTCTAACTAGTAGAAGGAACCGCGAGGGATACTTTCTCGTGCGCAACGGAAACGTGAGAATGTCTTCATGTACGTATTTAAAATTATCAAGAAAAAATTGGACATTGATTATGCACAGAGGCTTTCTTCTTCATTTTCTTGTATTTTTAATAAGATTATATAATAAGGTTATCATTGTGTTTTCCGCTGAATATCTATATTAAGCGTATTTTTCTAATGTAAATGTTAAATAATAACCGTGCTTAGATAAGTATAGACACAATATAGATACTGTTATTAATTTTAAAAATCTTTACTTAAATATTGACTGCTGAAAAGTATTATTTTAATATCTCTGATTAAAAATTGAGTAAAATTACCTTTTTTAAAATGGTACGTATTACGGAATACTTTAATTTATTGCACTATTTATAGATGTAGTTTAGTGCACGAGTTCTACTAGATCTTGTGATTTAATAGGCTCAAATAATAAATTCATGCACCCTTTTTTTAATCGGCATAATGTAATCGAAAAAGCTGATTTAAAACATTTGTTGGATTAAAATGTTATAACTATCGAGAAATATAAAAATAAAATGATTGAAAAGAAGACATGTGAAAATTTTCATGTCATGTTTTGTAAAAAAACTTATTCTTACTATTTTTTTTTATTTGATTTCAATTTGGTCCAGGAAAGTTTAATATGAATATAATATAAATAAAATGAAGTGATATTTTTATTATCTCCTCAGTGGAATAATATTGTCTTTTGTTTCTCAATGTATAATGTAATGTACTGATATAAAGTAGGTACCTACCTAATAATTACCTATACCTGAACTGATACCAAATTAAAATGTTGTTTGGATAGAATCTCTACAGCAATTATGCTTACATGCATATATGTATACAATGCTGAGAGTATTTTGTGAACAGAAAATATGGATATATTGAGAACCTTAAAGTTGTCAGATTTTTACGGCCGTTTAATACGGCTTCTGCACGGGCTACGTTTCTTTGATCTCTCTGGCTCAGATCTCATTGCAGGGTCCATTTTCAGACCTATTCATGGACTCCGGAATGGGATCCATAACATGGGAGACATGTGGCAAAATAGTCCAGATAATTGAACACGGAAGATATCAAAATCCTCTCATCAATCCGACTCATTATTTTTAGATATCATGAGAGCAGTCTACCGAATAAAGTGTGCACTTTCGTGTCAATAATGAAAAATTACCTTTAAACTTAAAATGTCTCGATAATAAAACAGGCTTACCTAGTTGGGCGATGCATTTTAAAAATCTGTCATCAATTTTCTTTTTGGCAATGTTTTTTTGAAAATTGTTATTTTTTGTAAATTGTAATTGTATTATTGTATATGCAATTAATCAAAATAAATATTCAAATAGAATATTAAGAATTCCAAATTGTCATTATGAAAAGTCACTTTATCATAAAAACATATGATAACTCTCGTGTCAACAAATATAATTTTCAACACAAATACAATAAATAAAATGAAAAAATGCTTTATTTTGTTAAGAGCAACCATACTACTTTTAACATTTAAAAGAAGACTTATCCTTAAAATGGACAATTGTGCTATCACAAAAGGTACAATTGTACAAAGGTATTGAAATTGTTGGGATTTATCTTGAAAATCCAACTTCACTGTGTTTCCTCTGTGAATGTGCTCCTTTTCTCTTACCATACCAACATTAATATTATATTTAATTGTTATATGTGAGTCGGGATAACTCGTGCCCGCAATTGACCATGTTACCCGTCTTATAAATAGTGAAACAATTTATTTTTAAGCAATTTGAATGTTTCTCTGAAATGGGAATAGATTTGTATTTGTAGTTTGTCATTTTTTGTTAGGAGAAGAAAAAGTTCTACTCCGAGAGTTGAAATATCTCGATAAGATGGTGCATTTTACGTAATATGCTTGTACACTTAAGCATGTAAAACTTATTGAAGAGCTTAAAGATTGTTAATACATAATTCTGTGTATTTATTTTAATATGTATGTATAATAATATGAAGCTTTGAGATTTTTTATTCGGTGTGGGTATATTATTCTACAAGATTTGTGTTTTTAATTTATGTACTATTTCCAACTGAAATAAATAGGTTTCGTGGCTTTTTATAAATTGCATAGTGAACCGACACAATCCTTTCACATATAATTGTATTATTATTAGATTGTTTACAAGAATCTGTCGAGTTTTGCTGTAATATTAATTCAAAATAACATTCAAAAAGATAAATAAATCTTTTCAAAATAGAATACTATTGATGTTTGATGATGTGATTTTAGAATCTTGATGTTTAAATTGTCCTAATTGTTCCTTACAAATTGTTCCATATGTGGAACAGCTGACAGCTCGAGGCCCCGATACATATTGACATTTATGTTTCTTGTTAACTATAAAAGTGAAGAATGTTAAGATGATAAGTGTTAGAATCAATGTACCTACCTACTGCATTAACTATCACACTGTATAAGATAACCAAACATTTAAATAAAATATTTGTGTTTACATGAGAAAATAAATATAACTTCTCTTTAATTTTCTTAATTTAATCTTTCTTTAATTTCATAGTTTTTTTCTGATTTTATTTATATTATGATATGATTAAGTCATCCATCTCCACAAGACAGTAAGACAAAAAATTTGGACGAAATTATTTTATTTACACTCTTCCAAAATTATTACAAATCCGTCATATTCCATTCCAGGGACTCGATGCATCGAAAAACCCATGTATTCCTAGGTCAGAAACCCTAGTCTTACTAGATGTTCATTAGTAATGTAGTCAACCCAGGTCATGGGTAATATCCTCCAGCACACCGCTATTAGCATTCACTCATTAGGTACCATCGCATACGTGATACAGAAGTAGAGGGAATATCGGTGGTGATTTAATGATCTCAGTGCTGAACTCTGTACATACTGTACCCAGTCTGAACTCATCCATGGACACGGGTCATAAAGATCATTATTGAATGCTGGCGTGCTGTGGGTGTGGACCGTCCCAGGTATCATCACTGAGGGGGGGTGACAAAATGGCAAAAATATGTGTTTTTAAATTAATTATTTTTGGAAAAATAATATTATTTAAAACGAGTTTAATAACTTCGTCTGGCAATTAATTAACCTCAATATGAGATCTGTCAGTTGTTTTGTAAATATGTGTGTGTGTAGCCGCAATGAGAGCGGCGTGATATCTAACGGATGGTTAGGTGAGTGTGTGTGGGAGAGCCATTATAAAGTGCCGCGCCCTCGGGAAGCGCTCTCTTATCTACGCGTCTTCAACTTGTAAATACTTGCTTTAGGTGCAATAAATAGAGAATTGTTGCCTAGCAGACCGAGTTTGATTGCTAAACCACCTGACCAAGTTACACGAGATACAGAACAGAGGATATAACACCAAAAAGTTATTACACTCGACATAATACGTATTAAAACTTTTTAGTTCAGTCAACAAATGCAACTCGGCGCTGTGTAGTGGATAGCATATAGATAAGAAAGGGGAGGGGTTTTTTTTCCCGCTGAAGTCTGTCTCTGCAGTTTGTATTCGAACAAGACGTAAACAACCGGTGCCCCATCATCACTCAATCCGCAACCAATCCTAATTGAGTGTTAAGAAAAATGTTAGAGCCATTATCTTTGACAATATACCAGACATCTCTCACATTGATTAAATATGTAAAATAGTTAAGACATGTTCATATCGAGAATAAAAAAGTAGAAGTAAAATAGTTATTTTAATCAGCTAATTGGAAAGAAAGCCCTTGACATAACAGAAGACATTATAAAGGCAATTGAACAAGTATCACAATACCTGACGATGGTCGTATTCTAACCGAGGATTCATAAACTTTAATCAGTGTGGAGTGCACTTTTTTGCAACTGTTTCACAATGCGGAACCTTTTTTGGTACCTTAGAAACTTTTCCTTTTTCTCAGTTTCTACACACAGATGGACGATCATTGTAATTAATGTTGGAGTTCCAATCAAGAAACTTTCAGATATAAGCTGGAGTGCTCACTACGAAGCTGTAAAACCTATACATGATAATTTTATGAAGATTGTTGATGCCATAGAAGAACTTTGTAATTCCACAGAAACCAGAGGACAGCGCAAACGCTTTTGCCAGCAGTATTTGATTTTTGCCAATTTGTCAATTTAAAACAAAGTAGCAAAATGAATTAATTTTTATGATGTGATTTCAAAATTTGCAAAGAACAAAATTAGTATAAAACACTCACAATAATAATAGTATTTTAATTTTTTGATTCATAGTACAGTATATTGTTATTATCAGATACCCTGCCTACTACACTAGTATTTTACTATATTATAGCAGACAGTGCCTCTCCGGTATATAAACAAAGTATAGTGTTGAATGTATAAATAAATATATATAAAGAGTAAATCAAGATGCGGTGTTAAGTAAATAAACCAGAAAATAACACTTGCAACTGTAAGTATCTTATATTTCCTTATTTTAATCATTTCAATGTGGGGGAAGGGGGACAATAAATTTTCCATCACCTGACCTTGCTACGCCACTGCACTGCACTACACTACACTAGCGGCACGGAAACATTGGCCGAAGCGTCCACTATTCTATCATTAGTGACTGTGACTTATGATTTCATGGCTTGCCACTTATGGCCATCAACAGCAAACAGCAGCCCAATGAGGTCTGAGCAGCGGCGTAACTAAAAAATATGGGCCTCCAATGAAAAATGATAAAAAGGGTCCCCAGTATATGTATAGAATATAAGAATATTCAGTTTTATGCGGTTTTATCTGTTAAATAATGAGAATAAAATTGATCTCTCGTCTACTATAATATACACACTTTCATAAAAAAAACAACAAAAATATATTTTTAGGCATTTATTCGCATTCATAGCAGAAAAAAAATCGCTTTACGGCGATTTTCGCTTAGCGACAATAGTCTAGTTCCTAACCCTGCACTATATATCCGTATTAGCGCTGAGAAAGATATCGATAATCACGTACGATACCAAAACTATTGTAAGATGCGAAACATTTTGGCCCCTATCTAATGTGGCCCCCAATACACCGCATTGGCGTAGTTACGCCTCTGAGCCTGAGGTCCGCTATGCCCACATCTAAAGAAAGCTAATAAGTTGATTGCGCAACGCAATATTTGTTGTCGGTGCTGTTCAATCGTATGATCGTACCTATCTCGAGGGCGGTACAGAACAAATTAAACAAAGAACAAGAATACACAAGAAAGTTCCGTTGGTCATTCAGCTGTAGGACAGGTTAATGTGGACGAATGATCATTAGGATATTCATTATACAGCACTATTTGGGGGTTAGGACGGTGGTTAAATGATATACATGTGATTGGCGCGTGTGTTGAGGTTTATTGTGACAAATGATAAACAATGAAGACAGATAGAAATGAATACAGTGAATGAAGATGTAGGAAATTATGAAATGAAATGAATTGGTAGTCTTGCTCGGCAAAGGCGAGCCGGCAAGACCGCCATTGTGAAACGCTGAAACTGTCTGGCGGTGAATTGAGCCAGACTTGTGGCAGCAGCCGGCAGCGCTGTCGCTAGCGTCGATGCCGACTGAGATGGCGGTAGATTTGAATTATGATCGCTACAACTATATTTTCACATTATAATTGTGATTATTATTTCACGTTATTATTATGCCTAGTCAAAATCTTAAAGGTCCGTGTTCAATGAAAGGAGACAATGTTACAGATTTGATACCGCGTACACGTGATGAGATTTTGCTCTGGAGATAAACTCAGAGATCAGTTTGATATTATTAGAAAGATACACAAACGTTCGTTCTGACAGCGAGATTTGATACGTGTACATAAACGTCACCTAAAACTACCATAGATCTCTACAAATAATATTTAGGCGTACATTAGAAACATTTATTGCGTTTTAACTGCTACTGGGGAGATTTATAATCACCCAAATGACGAACATGAGGACAATGACATTTGACGTTTAACATGGGGCACACGTTAGACTTGGGCCCGAAAAATTCGCACCTAAAATCCATTTGGCATTGATATTTTTACAAGTATCGATACCTTCCTCAACGTCAATAGTACTTCCCGACGAGAAATGGAATTTAAAAAATCGTTTCTTACGTGTATTACGAAAATATTACCCCAGTAATATGTGCAGTTAGTAGGGACCAAACCATTGCCGAGTTAAAGTGAAGCGAGTATTTTTAAAATTGCAAGTGCATATAAATAGCCAAGAACTCAGAGTTAGAGTTAATCAGATAAGTGACTCATTTTGTTTTTACTATTTAATGTATAAATCATACGGTACTAATTATTTTCTCAGGTGGTAGTTTTTCAAATACAAAAATAAAACTCGAGGTATGTTTGTACGACAGATTTACGAAGAGAACTGGTTAGAATTTTTTTTCAGAGTCTACGATACTCTGATCTACTCTACATGCGGCTAGACCGCCTAATCTACTACTACAGTGCATCAGCGCCGATCGCATAACACTTTTACTAACTACCTTTTGTAATAAACATCATATGCGTTTTATATTAATACATGAATTGGAAGGGTACAAAATTCTGATAAAAAACCCTTTACAAAACAATTGACTGCAACTTAAGTGCTTTAAAATAATTAGGCGCGACACTAAATGTGCCGTGCCGCCTTCTTCTAGCGTCATTCTTATAAGGTTACACTACTACATCTTAAATATTGTTTTATTATTACAGTCATTTATTGGAGAGTTCAGTCTGCAGTTCTGTGTGCATCTCAGTCCGGAGGATCGAGAGCGTTGTTTTTAGCTTCAGGAAGTAATTCGTGCTCATAAGATAAGAGCTCATGAGGGGATTATCTTGAAATGGATAGGTGCAAGATTTGTGGAAATTTGCTGATAATTTATTAATGCATTGTGTAATAGTGTTCACCTTGTGCTGGTGGTGTAGTCGAGATACATTTGTTCCGGGTGAGTGGTATTGTATATTAGGTGCTTTATTATGAATTATTTAAAGCTGCGTGTATTTCGTTTTGTGGATGCTGCTGAAGACAGGCGCTGCGTAGATGATGATATAAGATAGATTTGTTGCGAGTGGATGTGAGCCTGTCCTGTTAAATAGGGGACGAAGTGAGCCAATTGCTTGGTTTATTTTCAGGCGTGTTTTCGTCACATGACGTATCCAATTTAAGCGCCGGTCGAGTGTCACCTTCACCTCTTTCTGTCACTCCACCTCACTCTCATTAGCGAGGATTTTGACTCTCGGCATCGTGTTCAGCCTCTTGTAAGTGAACAGGATAGTCTCGGACTTATCTTCGTTCAGTTTCAGCTTTCGCTGGCGGTAGTACGCCACCATTAGGATTAATGCCCTTTGGATCTGTCTGATGGCAAGATCCGGACATCTAGAGGTTACAAAAAGCGCGGTGTAATATGCGAAGACGGCGCGCGAGCAGCTCTGTAATCTAGGAGTATCAAAAGTGAAAATGTTAAACAAATTGGTACCGAGCAAACTGTCTCGAGTTAGAATATTTCTACAAGCATCTGTAGCGATCGTAATTCGAATCTACCGCCATCTCAGTCGGCATCGACGCTAGCGACAGCGCTGTCGGCTGCTGCCACAAGTCTGGCTCAATTCACCGCCAGACAGTCTCTCCAGTTTCAGCGTTTCACAATGGTGATCTTGCCGGCTCGCCTTCGCCGAGCAAGACCGCCAACTCATTTCATTTCATCATTTCCTACATCTTCATTCACTGTATTCATTTCTATCTGTCTTCATTGTTTTTATCATTTGTCATAATAAACCTCAACACGCGCCAATCACATTTATTTCATTTAACCACCGTCCTAACCCCCAAACATCTTATATAGGCATTTTATTTCGGCCTACGTGCTGTTTACACGATACGGTAGAAGTTATACATAAGGACTTGTGTTTCTATACATGGGATAACGTGGGAGCCGACCGCCCCAGCAATGGAGGTATCTTGTTTCGCCGTCAAATACGTCATATAACAAAATGTCTTACTTGTTTGTTGTGGGTAGATGGATTCGATGCCGGCCCTAGCCTCTGTGGCGCCCCCGAGCAAATTTTTTCTCGACGTACCCATCCCTGATTTAAAAAAAAAGTCAAACGCATAACGTCCTCCTTCGACCAGACCCTCTTTTTCGTGATTCAATCTTGCACCAATAAGGTGGAGAGGGTTGTATTACATATATCTCTCAAATTTCGCTTCACATGGGCAAAATATTCCAGTTTCCGAATCTTTGTTGATTTCTTAGCTCATTTCCCAGTTAAGTGGTGAGTTTTTCGATCAGTCTTTTTCAATGGTACCTTGTAACCTGTAATTATTGTGATTCTGGACAATTAGCTGCCATTCTCCAGAGCAACACTTCAGCGAAGACGTTTGTGGTGATATTTGAAGAAGCAGATGGCATTTCTGGATCTATATGACGTTCGTCTCGCTTTCTTGTATTATGTAATGCTCATAAACGTTTTATTTTGTTCAAACTGTAGCTCTTTCTCCGCTTTTTGTTTTTTATATTCGTATCCAGATGGCTTTTTTTTAACGTTCCAATTATTTCGGATAATGGATAAAGAAAATACTTTTAAAAATTCACATAAAGACTCGATCAACTATTACAAAAATTTGTTATAATTGTGTTACAATTAAAATTCGCCCTACTTAGAAAACAGATGATACAGATGAAAACAAAAATCACGTAGCCACGTGAAGGACCTCGAGATCAAACGTGAAAGAATATATTGAAAAAAAAGCATATTTACAAATATAGTAAAATGCAAGAAAGCTTTGACGGGAAAACAAAACTGAACCTACAGGGTGCAGATGGAAATGGTAATCGCAAAGTCGTGAGATCGACCGACCGCGAGAGAATATATTTTAAAAAGCTTTGACGGGAAAAAAACCGAATCTACAGATGAAAATAACAATCGTGTGGCCGCATGATCGGAGAGAAAATAAAAAAAGCTCACCAGAAAGCAGAAAAATAAAACGCAAAACTAAAAAATAAAAACCGGGCAAAAATACAGCGAAATACGGACTTCTAGTCTTGCATCGCGAGCTCAAGAAATAAAGGCGCGTTACAAGCAGGATTTGGTGATCTGGTACCTGGATATCGGGCAACAGCCCTCGAGTCTCAGAGAAGAAAGAAAAGATAGTCCTTTCACTGGGAAGATGCACGAAACACTGCGGCGAGAGAATCGAGATCGCGAATGAGTTCCTGACCACAGTCAAGTGTACCTGATTTTGCTTCAGTTTAAACAATACAATTATTCATTGATATTATTTTCAGAAAAATTCTTTGTTCGACTTTTACTGTTCCACGTCTGGTTCTTAATTATCGGCCATTGTTGGCGCTTGAATTAGTAAATTACTGTAATTACTGCCTCGTGTCCTTTGCAATATACAGGTGTAACAAACCTAGTCTACAATGTTTTATGAGTGGATACCTGACTAAATTATATGTGCCTAATCTCAACCATGTCAGAGATATAATCAATTCAAATTACATATTGCGGCCAGACTATTATTTTTTACATGATTTAGGGCCCGAAGCAAAGATATACAAATATACAATACATGGATATATTTCGCAAATATTTATTTCGATCGAGCTTAACATGATTTTGTGAAAATTTCAGTAATAATATTTTTAAGGAGAACACATTGTTATTGTGCAGTTTTTCAGAACATAGTTCTGTGCTATTTTAATACAAATTAAATGTATCAATTAGAAAGATATACAGGAAAATTCAATACTTTTGTTGATCCAGGTATTAATTTTTGTATAGATTATTTAACTTCGTTTATAAAAACCAATTAAAGATTCATTTAAAACAAACAAAGTTAAATAATTTATAAAAAATGAACCACAAAGTATAATTTGCAAATATTAAAAATACAAAAATATTTTATAGATAAATTTAATTTTCCTGTATATTTGTATAATTGATATATTTAATTTGTAAAGCTAATATTTTTTGTAACGGTGCAGAATTTAGTCAGGTCTGTTACACTCTGTATATAGTATTGTAATAGTGAGCGGAGTTGTAATTGAATGAAATTGCTAAACTGTATGTACTTTACGACACTCATCCATTTTAATCAGAAATTATTTTTTTAAGAGAGGGCGCGGTAGGTACTGTTTGGTTATTTCATGAAAGGGAGCGCATTCCAGTGCAATTCTAACTTTGAATTGCAGACACTTCACTTTAATTCGCCAAAATATGTCAATTCAGTATAAACATAATATGAAAGGAAAGGAGGGCCCCAAGTGAGCGAGGAGGGGGTCTTATGAATCCAGGGAGTAAAATAGATTAATTCTATAATATATGAACAAAATATTTTTTAAATGTGTGCCTAGTAAGATGGAGCACTAGTGAGTAAAACATGTCAATTATATATAAATTTAATATTTTAAAAGGTTTGCTTTTAGTCCCGGCTCGCTCGGCGCTCTCGGGCAGAGCCCGAGCTCGCCCTCCCCTCGGGCCGGCTCTGGATGGATTATACATGTTCGTAGCACTAGCATTCTGCATTGGGGCCCAATTTTTGTAGTTACGTCACTGATACGAACGTGAAGTGAGGCGCGACTCTCTGAGACACGGTGAATACGAGAGTTGTCTCCGAAGCATTTCGTGGGAGCAAAATCAGTATCTCAGTGACTGTCTCTAGTCGAAAATCTCTTCCGTGGACGCGGACCATAAAGGTTATTTATTTTACTGCGAACTGCGACTGGGGATAGCTTTGAGAAAGTAAAATGGTCTCTATGAAACAATATTCACAAAAAACAGATGTTTATCTAATACGCTTAACATTTACATTTGAGGTGGGAACCACGGTTTACGTATTTTCTACCATTTTTTGTAATGATTGTAATAAGTGTATAGCTTTATTGTTAACACCTTTTTTTCTCTGACCGGTTGTCAGGTGTACAGAACTCAATTCGCTCATTCGGGACGTGGTTCATTTGATTTCAATCAAAATACGTACCTACTCATTTATTTTTATTTATTAAATAAACTTATTTAAAATAAGAAAGTAGTGGGCCTTCAGTAAAGATCACTTGTAAAAAAATATTCACGGTGCAACACTGTACATATATAAAATAAAATCACTACCTATCTAAAAATATAAGTCGCAACCAATGCCAAATGGTTAATATAATATAAAAATAATGACAAAAATACTATTAATGTTGGTATTATTATTTTTTGTTGTTTTGTTACTGAAAGGGTTATTAGGGCATTCACATTAATTTGCACCTTAAACAGTTTCCCTTCAAGGTTCAATGTTAAGATATGTACAATGAAATACTAAATCATTTCTAAATGTTAATTTTTATTATTATATTATATTATACTTGACCCTTAGGGTAGGCGCACGGGGTCAGGGAAGATTTATCGATCAAATGTGAACAATTTATCTCTTATTTGCCAAATCTTACAGATATATCTGGAGGTTAACGTTCTCTTTAAAATTGACAGATAAATTGGTCAAAATTATCTGTGTTGTGAACATATAACTTCGGCTGCGTTCATCGTAAAAACACCGAACAAAAATACCTATTTGTTTTTATGTGATTTGTCGGATTTTTTGGAATTCCGAAAGATCAACGATTATAGATATGTACCTATTAGAAATGCTCAGTTTTTGTTTCTGTAGTGAGAAGACTTTATTTGATTTCTGTATGTTTTTGTAAAAGTAATAAATGTTGATTAAAAACACGTGTACCGACTCGTTTTACCATTCAATATATCTTTATTTACCATATATTTTTTACAAAGAAGTCGGGGTCATCGCTGACCCCACGCGCCTACTAGTGCGATTTTGCCAGTGCGCCTAGTAATATTAATTATATTATAATAATTTGAAAATTACGTATAATTAAATCAGTCATATAAAATATATCGTCGCCATACAGCTAAAACTGAATAAATAAGAAATGACAAATGATTTTGCTATTTTTTAAACATCTCCTTCGGAATTATGAATATCTATTATACCTACCTAGTAAAAACTGCTTGATATGTCATCAAATCAATATTTTTTTCATAATTAATATAAACGCCTTTGATTATTTAGCTGATAATCCTGAGTAACTTAGTTTACCGGAACATCTAAAAATTATAGAAGTACAGAATGAAAGTATCGAAGTATAGGGCGGTAGTATGTGGTGTGTGTCCATGACTATTAAAAGTGCTCACGCTGCGAAATACTAGTCAAGTGACTGCGACTGACTGACTGCGCTCTTCCTGGCCCGGTCGATTATTAAAAAGATCAAACAGAATTGCGCCCCCATTCAATCGGCGCTCTGGGCCCCATCACTCGCCACTATTCTACATTCATTTAAATGTAGAAACAAGTTTGTATGTGATTTAGAAACACTGTGAGAGTAAAGTGTAGACGGTATTGTCCCAAACATATGACTGGTGTCGAGTCCAATATATAATTGTTGTTAAACTTGAAGAAATTTAGTATTTCTATATTTGATCCAGATTTAGTCTAAGGCCTCAATTTTCTTATTCCCGCTCTAGCGCGTTGTTTTATTCAAGAAACTGTTCAGTTTTGTGATTCTGGTGATAAAATGGTAAAAACGTGCGGTTTATAAATTGAGAATAATCGTGAAGAAAATTGTCGATCTCTGTAGTCTGTCAAAATCCAATCAATCTACCGGAAAACGGTCAAAATGAACAAAAAACGCGGTGCTTTAAACCTATCCCCTCCAATATCCAGTAGAAATTCATTGTATAAATGATAATTCTTTCTGGTCCAAATTGTCAGTTGAAAATCAGTTTCATTGTCGTTTATTTACATCAAGATGAAAATCGTAAGTGAATACTTTCATAAACTACACAAACATTTGTGTATCGACGGATTTCTTGTTATATTTAGTAAAGCAGGATTCAATTTAGCCATTTCTGTATCCCTATGGCGTTTGTTATCTTTGCAGACCTTCGTCCTCGCTGCCACGCTGTGTCTAGTGGTGCTGGCCTCCGCCAGACCCGAGTACATCGCTATCCCCGCGGAGGACATCCGGTTCCTGCGCTTCTCCCCTCTGGAGCACCACCACCACCGAGTGGCCCGCCAGGCCGTATACGCGCCCGAAGGAGTCTACACCCAGGGAGGTGAGTGCCATAGACATTATGTCAGCAGTTCACTCTTGCCAAGGCTCCTCGCCTCATCTACGCTCCGACCGGAACGGAGCGTGGACGGGGCGAGGCGAGGCGTGCGTGGCCAAGCGAGATGGCACGAGACGACTAGTGTCGACACGAGATAGGCGATGTAAGGCGAGAGCTGCAGTACATTCTCGTGCTCGGCTACTCTCGCCATGTCTCGGCGAGAGTGGACTGCTGGCATTACAATAGCCTTCTTCGAGGCAAATCTTGGCGTGTCATAACAGATTTTTAAAACAAAAAAATATTTTTTTGGAGAAATTTATTTCCTCAGTAGGTACAATCTAAATATAAAATTATCGAAGATATGAACTTGTTTGTAGTTTTTAAATACTGTTTTAACCTTATTCCATCGATATACCGATATATTTTAAATTTGGAATAATTAAGTATTAATTATTGTGTATAAAAATCCAAAACTGGTCTTTTCGGAATACAATATTTGTAGAACTTTTCTTAGTAAGGGCAATATCCTGATATTTAATACTTAAGTGGGTGTAAGAAATTTTACATTATTTATAATTTCGCTTGTACTTTTGAAAAATACTTCATTTATAGAAGACAATATTTTTTCTTGATGTAGTTTATCAACGCTTTCTCTTCGACTCGGCCAATTAAAATGTATAATTATTAATGTTTAAATGACCAGATGCAGATGATGACGCGGAAGTAGCAGCTTCCGAGGAGCGCCAGGCTCGGCACGCGGGCCACGGGGGCCACGGAGACGCCAGCGACTACGTGGACTACGGAGCGCACACCGGCCACCACGGGGCTTTCGGCTGGTACGCTGACTTCCCCGTGCACACTCACGGCCACTAGGCCGAGAAGGTCCGCCCATCTCTAGCAAGACTCGACACGATCCCGACTATTTTCTTCTAATACGCGAGAGCAAGTGCGCCAAGACTCACTCGAGCGTTCGGTGTAACTTGAAATCGTTCAAACGACCTTTCAAAAGTTAATTCTTAACAATCGAGGTGTCTCGAATACTACAATGATTTTTATTTTTTATTATATTGTCAACTGTTTGTAAAGATTGCAAATAGTAGCAGTGGCTATGAAATTACGTCACTACAACGGTAGTAGAAAGTTGTGGCGAGAATTCCGGAGGAATTGGACCGTTACGGTCCGCTCCGCTCGCAAAAGGTTGGGAAAGATTTGTGAGACGGATTTTTTATTTATTTATAAGAACAACCAAAGATTACATTTCTTTTTATTGTATTTCATTCATTTCAACTCAGTTCGTGCAATCTTTCGCTATTTTCTCTATTCTTTCTATTGTTTTTTCTTATTTCTATTTTTTGACGATGTTTTTCACTATGTTCATTTCTTGTCTTCTTTCTACCTTAACTTTCATTATATATTTTAACAATTATCTTTCTTCAGTCTTTTGTCTATTCTACCTGAATCCATAATAACATTACGCTTCCCTATCTATATCTACGACTTTCTGGATGTGGCAGCTTCGGTAGTGTCAATTGTGGAGTAAAGAGTTTGCTTAAACGGTCAGATCTGTGAGACGCGAGCAGGCCAAAAACGAACGTATTGTTATTATTTCTAGGTTAAGATTACTTAATTGTTTTCTCTTTTATATATTCAATAACAGTGCATAAATATATATTCAATTTAAAATGAAGTGTACATTGTAAGAAAAAACATACATGATGTCTGTCATCTCTTCTTATCTATACTGTCTATGGTATACCACATGATTATCTTTGCGACCTCAAATTTGTCAAAATCTGCTGACAAAACCATTCATCGGATTCCAAATACTATTTTTGTTTCGCGATTCTTATATCATCTAGATGTCATTTTTGACAGCTAACTTATAGGTGGAATAATTTTAATTATATAGAGATTTTATTTACTTGTGGTTTGTTTTGGGTAAAAGTCTAACATTGAAATATAGATTCTATTGAAACTCTGGCCGCGTACAATTGCCGCCCGCAGTGCCTAGCAGCAAGCAATCGGCGAATATTGGCGGCGTAGCGGCCACAATAGCCACCCATAGCACCTAGCAGTAAGCAATTGCTTATCTGTTAGTTCTAATAATTTTCCTTTACACTGGCGTTTCCTCTCCTCTCTTGCCTGCTAAATTACCCTTAAATATTTGTCTCTCTCGTACCTTTTCCTAATATTTTAAAAACATACTGCCGAAATAAAAATCTGATTCACCTAAACTTGTTATTTTATTTGAGATCCTATTAATCCAACCGACAAGTGCTATAATCAAACTAAACTGGAAATTGTAGGAATTTTCTGTGTACTTTTCTAGACTATGCTGACTTCTCTGATCAAAGATTTAATTGCAGGACCCGTCTTCGTAGTTAGTGACCGTCAAAAAACTCAACCTTCGTAATTATATTATTAAATGTGAATTTCGCATTTCCGGCTGATTTGCATAGATTCAAGTATTCGAGTTTAGAGTTCAAAATACAACTAACTTGTTCGACCAAAGAGTGAGATCAACTTGTTTGATCCCCTAACCGATACAAATCTATTTTCATAGTACAAACACAACTCACTTGTTCGACCAAAGAGTGAGCTCAGCTTGTTTGACCCCTAACCGATATGAATCTATTTTCATAGTACAAACGCAACTCACTTGTTCGACCAAAGAGTGAGCTCAGCTTGTTTGATCCCCTAACCGATACGAATCTATTTTCATAGTACAAACACTTTGAATTAATTTGAAAATAATTAAACAATTAATATTGATGTTGGTGTCTGTCGGACCAAGATGATGATTGAATTTGCTCTCATATGTCTAATAGATAGCAACTGCAGGTTGTTTTCAAAGTATTGTCAATTGTGATGCAATTCTTCTAAAATAAAGTTGAGTATTCTTCAGATAGTATTTATTAAATAATTATTTTACACAAAAATGATAAATAAAAAAGATAAGGACAGGGACAAAAGAAAAAGTGTGCTAGGGGCTTTTGTGGGTGGGAGGAGGATCCATGAATTAGATCTTCTCTCTGAGAGCTTGAAACGATAATGTTTTTAATTTAGTATATCAATGCCAATGTTCTTAACTCCACATTTCTCAATTTTACAGGAAGAACAAAAAACTGTAGTTTTTTATAATTCATTGAAATTATGTTTTTTCTTCGTTAACGATTTGCATATTATAGAAGATCGTCCTAAATATAATATATATGAAATATTAATATTCATGTCATTTTTATCAGCTTTTTTGGGAGTTCGCAAATTTGTATTTATGTGAAATATAATTTTCGTAGCAGTTAGCAAATTTACGTATTGAATGTTTTTAAAATTCTTCTTGATAATAAAAACAAATTAAATAAGAAATTTGTATTTATGTAAGAATATACACCTAAGGTTATAAATTAATAAGGAAAAAATTGAAGAAAAAAATATTCACAAAAAAAGAAACATACAGAAATTAATTAAATTTAAGAAAATACAGGAATTAATTAATATGAAAAAAAAACATAAATAAATAAATTATTATGAAAAAAATGCACAGAAATGAATTAATATAAAAAATTGACTATTCATAGGGAATATTGAGATAAAATTCATGGTTATATTGCTCTGGTAGGTCTGGTTATTTTCGTGAAGATATTTTTAATTGTGTCTTATGTAGGTTGGCCAGATTGTTGATTGCTTTAGCTTCGATATTATTTTTTCTTCGAGTCCATTCAAAGTTTTCATTTGTTTCAGCAATTGATTCCTTTTGGACTTTTTTCAAATTTGAGTTATAATTTTCTTCCTTACCTATACGTATTTCTTGTCTATAGTACGATTCTCTTTGTCTTACAAACAATCTGTTTTTTTTTACAATTTAGTACTATCATCTTATTTAAGTCTAATGTATACCTAAACAATGTTTTGCATTCGTATATATGTCTATCATCATTTCTGAGAAAATATACTCTAGAATAAGATCTTTTAGATCTTTTCTATCTCTTGTTCTTTTCATAGGCAAAATTTTTATAAATTCAACAACATAAACTTTTTTTTTATTCCAGCTATTAGAAAACCTTTACATTTTTAGTCTTTTTAGGATCACTGTTTATCAATACAATTGGCATATTTATAATTAATCTTGGATTATTTTATGGAAGCTCAAAAAACGTATCAGCTAATTTTACCTCTGCAAAAAATTATTCATTATTCTTCTGTTACATGTTAAGTTTGCATATTTATATATAAAAAATATTTAAAAAAAAAAACTGTCTTATTCATAACATTTTAAGCGATTTGAAATATTTGTAAAATGTAGTTATTTTAAAACTTAATTCATAATACTGTCTGCCCCGCCCCCGCCCAGTAACTAAAACTATATTTTAAGATACAATGGGTATATTTTTGTGTTTGGGAATGATATGAATAAAACCTAAAGGGTTAAATAGTTTTTAGAAGCATTTGAATATTATGTTCGTATTCGTTACAAGTACCTAGCCAAACAAGGTGTACTTAAATCGTTCCATCATAAATTGCAAAAAAAGTGGTGAATAGCTTATGTCTCGTTCTTAATCTTTACACAGATATCATATCTGGCCACAGTGACTAGTATAGTGAAACCATATATCATCAATTGTGCACGGTGGTCTTATAAATAAAATAAAATACAGATTGACTGTCTTATTGTTGGCTATACCCGAGTATTATTAGTGAGAGATTGGTGGAACCAGTGAACGACAATCTCCTCTGAGCTGAATATTTCTCAAAGTAACAAGAAAAAAAAAATTAGTTAATATGTTAGCAAAAATTTTGCCAATAATACACTTTGTTAAATAAATATCATATATTACATCCAAATGATAACACGGTATTTCACAAATTTTGGCCAATGGCGGCGGAGTTCACCTATATTTTTTTGTATACAATTAACACCTCTTAAACTAACATACAATAAAAAATGGCTCAAGAACTAATAGATATGATTGACATAAACTCACTCGAGTCCTAACATCGGACTCAAAATCATGCAAAATATATTTTAATGGCAACAAGAACCTTAAAATATTTAATCAAAACATAAGATCAATCAATAAAAAATTTTGATAAACTACTAATAATGCTTGATAGTCTCTCTATTTGCTTTCAGGTAATAATTGTAACTGAGTGCTGGCTCACTAAATAATACATACCTAAAAATCTCAAGCACTATACTCATTATAACACCTTTAAACACTCGTCCAAAAGTGATGGAATTGTTAATATTAAAAATGAACTTCATTGTTCTGTATCTGAATTCGTTATTCGAACGCTAACAGTTTATGAGTAAATTATAGTAATGATACATGTATTCTGGCAATTTACCGCTTCCCGTCAGTATATAATATTTCACCGTTTCTAAGGTCGCTTAATGATTACCTATCTCACTTATCTGATAAAAAAAACATTGTCTTAATCGGTGACATGAATATTAACATCATGACTAATGGTCATCCGCAAAGGCTTGATTATATCAATACATTAGCATACCACAGGTTTATGAGCACCATTAACAGTCCTACGAGAGTTATAAAAGACTCTAAATCCTGCATCTACCACATTATGATCAAAACTAAGAACTGTATCAAATCGATTGTATATGGATCAACAATGACTGATCACTACTCCACTATGGTCTCATTGCACACTGTTCATAATAACAACTTTAAGGCGGAACATAAACATTCAACTATGAAAACCTAAAAATATCATTAGAAACCATGAATTGGAATGACTTTTACCTTATTACTAAGTCTGAAATGCATGGAATTACTTCATAGAACATACACAAAATGTAATTAACAAACATAAAACTATAATTTACAAACACATCTCATCTAGTAAAACAACCCTAAAACCATGGATTACGCAAAATATTATAAAAAAACACGAAACAACCCTTGACATTACTTTGCATAATTCTTACAAAAGATACAGAAACATATGTACATTAATAATCAAAAAAGCTAAAGAACTTTATTATAAACAAAAAATTATCGACACCAATGGAAATTCTAAAAAAATATGGAATATTTTAAGAGAGGCAACTAACGCTGATAAACAAAAAGAGACAGCTCTTAATCAACTTGACATAGAAGGTAAACCAATCTACTTTCAAAATAACCCTGTCCAAATTGTTAATCATGCCAACTGTTTCTTCACTAATATTAGGTCTGATTTAGCTAAAAAAATTCCCTCTTGAAAGTCATAATCTAAACCGAGATATTGTTTACAAATTTTCTTTCACAAACGTAGATAAAACTGTTATCAAAAATATAATCCAATCGCTAAAAAATAGTAATGCTGCTGGTACAGATGGTATTGCGGTTAATATACTTAAAATAATGTATGTACAACTGCTAACCCCCGTACATTATCTTATTAACCTTAGTCTAAAACTCGGACACTTCCCCACTAAATTAAAACAAGGATTAATTATCCCAATCCACAAATCAGGAAGTAAAAGTGACATCAATAACTATAGACCAATTACGCTACTAAATTCCCTTTCTAAAATATTAGAGAAAATTATAAAAAATCAACTTGTAAAATACCTCGGGAGTAATAAAATTAGTTCTAAAAACCAGTTCGGCTTTAGGGAAAATATGGGTACAACTGAAGCTATTGCCTGTGTCACGAACTTTACTAACAATGTGGATAAAGGCCATAAATGTATACTCATTTTCCTTGATCTCACCAAGGCCTTTGATACAATTTCGCATTTGAGTCTAATCGAAAAACTAACAAAAATTGTTATCTTAGGTAAAGAACTTGATATGTTTAAAAGTTACATCATGGACAGGAATCAAGGAGTTCGTATTAAAGAAATCCTCTTTCCACTTACTTCGGGGTCCCACAGGGTAGCATATTACCTGACCTATGCAACATTCGTTTTAACGGAAGCGTTATTTGTTTTGCAGATGACACTGTTCTTCAATTCCAAGCTGATACATGGTCAGCAGTATTTAAAAAAGCCGAGAAAGGTATAAGAATTGTTAAAAAATGGCTCGACTGAACATATAATACCAATAAAACTAAATACCTAACTTCGAGCATAAAAGAAAATGGGCAACCCTCGTATGTTTACAAAATAAAAGTTCACAATTGTTCAAACTCATACGACGATACATGTCAATGCAATTATATGGAACGTACTGATCAAATCAAATACTTAGGAATTATATTTGATCCTGATCTCAAATGGAGTCATCATACGCAATTCATTACAAATAAAATTAAAAAAACAATATACTATTTTAGAAATATTAGGAATTTCCTCAAAATGGCGTACTACGCAATCTGTCAATCAATCATAGACCATGGTATAATTGCTTGGGATGGAGCGAGTATGTCTGCAATTAATCCAATAATAGCAGCTCAGAAAATTATTTAAAAAGTTATCCTCAAAACCCCAATCACAACGAGCACTGACGAAATTTTTAATAAATTCAATGTCTTTGATATAAGACAAATATATGTTAATACTACAGTAAAACCTCGATATAACGGACCTCTATTTAATGAACTTCGGATATAACAGACAAAAAATCCGGTTATATGTAAAAAAATTAAAAACATACTGTTAATATTATGCATGCTTAAATTTAAGTGTTGCCGCATGTAAACAATTTTTAGTGGCCATGATAATCACGTTGGTTTCGACGCAGCACATTGGTGTTTGCCACACTGACCAGGGATTCACACAACTCTACAGCAGTTTAACTTGTTTACTCAAAGTGATGAACGCATTTAGTGTACTCCAGTAAATAAATTTAAATTTTCGCAACCCTACCCTTTAAATATGGACAAACGGAAAAGAATCAACCAAAAATTAGAAATTATACAAAAGTTGGAGTCTGAAATGTCTGCGTCTCGTATATGTGAACAATATGGCATAATAAAGCAAACTGTCGGACATAAAAAAAAACAAAAGCAAAATAAATAAATATGCATTAATGTGTGATGTAGGAGAAAACAGCAATCCCAGAAAACGAATGAATTGGTTTGTGAAACTTCACTTGAAGAAGCTATCTTAAAATGGTACAGCCAACAACGTTCTAGTGGGGTTCCGATTCGGGCAGTGGAATTGAAATTTGCTGCAATTAAATTAGCAAATCATATGAACATACCATTCAGAGTAAGTGATGGATGGCTCTGGCGCTTTCGCAAAAGGCACGAAATCATGAATAAAAGAATTTACAGAGAAGCTTCAAGTGCACCAAAAGAAGAAATTAAACCTTTTAGGCAAAAATTAATAGAACATATAAGTAATGAAATGCTATTAGAATCTCAGATTTACAATGCTGACGAAACTGGTTTGTTATGGCGTACTTTGCTGAAATCAAAATAATCGATAAAAATCGAATCCTGGAAGAAAAATCAGCAAGGACAGGATCTCAGCACTGCTTTGTGCCAACGCCGATGGATCGCATAGATTGATTCCTGTAATTGTTGGCAAATCTCGTAAACCTAGAGTTTTAAAAGATATAATGCATCATCTGCCCGTTTCATATTATAACTCTAATAAGGCATGGTTCAACTCAGATATTTTCAAAAACTGTTTTTTTAAAGAATTTGTACCTACAGTAAGAAAATTTCAAGAAAAGAAACTGGGAATACCGCCAGAAGAGGTGAAATGTTTATTGATTTTAGACAACGCTCCTGCTCATCCCTTTGAAAATATTCTACATTCAGAAGATGGCAACTTTAGTTGTATGTTTTTGCCAAAAAATACAACATTGCTTATTCAACCCAATCCATGGGGATCAGGGAATAATTTTGGCAACCAAACGAATATATCGCAAAGTTTTTAGATTAAGTAATGGTTGTATTGCAGAAGATACAAGACGACAGCGTACCTTGCAAAACTTAGTGTTACAATTTAAAAGCAACAATTTTTAATTTTGCTGCAGCATGGAAAGAGGTGAAAGAGCAAACTTTAAAAAATGGTTGGAAGAATTTGTTCGATGACCAAGATGCAGACATAGATTTAGAAGTTCCTGATTTCTGTAGGACAATACATAATAATGCCAGAGAAGAAGTAGCTGAGGAAGATGTTTTACAATGGCTAGAAGTAGATGAAGGTGACCCTGGGTATAATATCATGACTGAAAGTGAAATAGCAGATGAAGTTATGAACCTAAAAAATGAGGATGGAAGTGAAGATAGCGAAGAAGAAGAAACAACACTGCCAAAAATGAAGTTATCAATGGTAAGATCACATCTCGACGATCTAATAACATTTATTGACTATTCGTCAGATAACGAAGTTCAACTAAATTATACGCATTTTCGTAATTTTAGAGAGTTGATTATAAAAAAACAGCAAACTTCAAAAGTGTAAACAAAACTTGATTCCTTTTTCAAAGCAGGATTACCGAAAGCAAGCGCGTCGAAATCAAACAGCAACGTCACTTCACGACGAGTGTCCGAAGACAATTTTATTTATATCTAAATACAGTGTACATATTTTCAAAAAAAAGTTTTTTGATTTATTTTAAACCTATTTTTATATAACGTACTTTCAGCTTTAACGGACACCCCCTCTCCCCAATTAGTCCGTTATATTGAGGTTTTACTGTACTCTTAAATACATATATAAATACAAACAGACACATTTTAAAACAACTCAAAATATAATTTCAACACGGACAAATACAAATAACCTACAAACCCCAAGAGCACATACAACATATGGTCAAAGAATGTTCCGCACAGCTACGGGCCCGTGGGGCGCGATAATCCCGGCCCGAGAAATGGTAAATGTGAAAATGCATCTTTCCCGCTTCACGGGAATATTTCGCCAGGCACTCATTTTAAATGCTCCGCCACTGGGAACCCTATGCCCCTGCGCTCGCCACCCAAATTACTATTAAGTTTTGTGTTATAACTTAAGTTAGGAAAATGTTACGAACCTAGAATATTAAATAATAAAAAGAGCATGGAAGGGGCGATCGCCCGGAGATAATATTACGCACCTTAAAAATCATTTAGGTAATAAAAATGGATTTTATAAGTTTAAGGTGCGATAATTAATTCCCCGGGCCATCGCCCCAGGTGAGATCTATCAGGCATCGCGAGAGATTAGGATCTATAAAATAAGATACTCGTGATGTCTGAGAGATCAGGCATACAAAGATAAAAAACAAATTAGCGGAAGAAACCGTGTTCTGCCGTCCCGGACGGGACGACAGAAAAAATGAGCCGAGGCTGCGCTGGACCAAATCGGTGTGGCGAGGGGACTGGCTCCGCCATCTCATTGGATCCCAGCTTTACGGGGAGTCTTACGCTCCCAATGACTTTTTGTATTGAATAAATAATGGTCCAGCGGCTGCAGAAAAACATTCCCATTCTGATTTCGCACCGCTGGACTCTTTAAGAAAAAACTGTGTTTTTATTTATCTCCGCTTTGACCCTGCTATCACACTGGACTTTCTAGATTCTCAACTTTGGCTATGACATTTGGACTGAACCCGGAATTTTCTTTGACTTTGGCTGCTACACTGGACTACGATTTGGACCCCCCTGGACCCCTTGCACGCCGTTGCAGATATCGACGTTCGAGACACCAGAGCGAACCAGCGAATCACCTTTGCACATCTACAATCTTGTTTCCTGCGAGGAACAAAGGAACTACAAATATTTTAGACCTAAACTATTTAATGGAATGCTGAAACATTTTAACCAATTGAATTGTCCAAAGAACATGAAACTAAATATTAAAACTTGGATCCGTAATATGGGTAGAGCCAGTATTGTTGCACTCGCCCAAACATCTCACCTTACCTTTATTAATTATTGCTACAAATTTATCCAAAATAATTTATTTGAAAGTCCACTTTAAATTGTATTTCATATACACCTATATATAAAGTAATAAATGTTAATTATATCTACTACTTGTAATACTAATTCATTGTACAATTGCTTGTAAACTATGCCCGTCTCAACACAGAATTTCTCTAGTGAGACAGACACAGTCCAAACATATATTTTACATTATATTATATAGTTACAAATAAATAAATAAATGTATTTGTAACATGATCCAGAAAAATTGCTAAATCCACTACATGATTAAAAGTGAGTATTTTATGAAAAACTGTATAAATAAGCTTCTATAAATAATAGTATGTACTTCTGGTATCAAGATTCAATTACTTTTTATTTATTTGCAGCAATTAAACTCACATTTTAAATGAAGCACTTGAGGAGCTGATGACACATGCGCAAGTTCTGACCAGTCCGCAAAAGAAATGGCAGAGTTACACATTTTGCAGTGCTACATTTAGCGTCTTGGGAGTTAGCAAATTCTCTTGCGACGCTTTTTTAGAATAACTTGATGATTTTTTAAATGTCAAATTTTTGTAGGATATATATCAGAATGGTGAGAGTAAAATGGCATTATTAAGTCATTTTTGACCAAAAATGGAGTTAGCCATTTTACACTTTAGGGTATTGATATATTTGAAAAGTCGTGGAAATATTAATAACAGAAAAGTTTATTCAATTAAAACACAAATTATAATAAATACATATGACTGTAGGAAGAAGATCATCACTATCACTACTGAAGTCTGTTTCAATTATGGCGGGATTCGCGGTTCTATATAGCCTTTGCTGGAGAAAGCTCAATGGCAAAAAATTAATTCCGCTTGGAACACTGCCCAGGCGGAGAGACATGTCTCTGAGGTTCCAGCGGTCTACCCGGTGGCTCTGCAGGGGCGTACATGGCACCGCTTCAGGTGGCGTCTCATCTCTGTCTCGGCATGACAGTTGCAGGGCTCTAGCTCCAACCGAGTTCGACATGGCTCGAACTTCACACAAGTTCGGCGCAACTTAAATAGTCTGCTTGTTGCCAACTGGGGTGCATTTCGAGTAATGACATTCACCGAAAAAATTTGTTAGCGCTGGCATTCCCTGAGTTGGAAATATTTAAAACATTAGCTTACACTGAATCTTGACTGGCGTAGCTCTTAATGGTTCCAAATAGTGGATAATGTAACAAGGTGCAGAATTTTCATTCACCATCGATGCACTTGTATCAAGTATTAGGAGAAATGTTACAGAAGGCATTATCTGGTGACAAGATGCAGTTCCCACATTTCATTCAATCTAGTTCCGGAACTATAATAGATTGAATATTGAATTAAGAAACACAAAGCACTAAGAACTGATTGAACTGACCGACCGCGAACGTAAGGCCATAACTGAATCACGGTGGTTTAGTACAATAAGGTCATCGGTTGTGGCGAGCTGTCTGCTCGTATCATTATGATTGCTCACAACTATACGATGACTGATTTCTTCTTATCGGTCAAGGAACCGTTCTAAGATGAAAATAATCTCCTTGAGTTAGCAATATTCCATAAAAGTTATAACACATCTTAAATGCCTGGTTTTTTAAAATATGCAAATTAATGAATATAAGTTTGCATACAGTCTACAAATAATATCAAACTAATGCAAATTTCTAATAGTCTCTTAGAATAAGGTGTTTCGCTAGCTGAAGTAATATTATTAGATTTAAAAATAAATAATTTTTATTTTCACTACACGCACACTATTTTTTTGAGTAATATCGCGACTCGCTTTGGGAAGAGCAGTCCTTCCATCTACAGGTATAAATGAAACTAAAATTAAATACAGTTGGCTATGGGGCGGTGGGAGTGATTTTATTGTTTCTAGGAAACATTGATTAGCGGCAAAAGATTTGAAAATGTTATATTGCTCATTAATATTTTCACCAAATTCAAATTTTTCTGAATTCCTATCATTTCAAGGTTATTCATTAGATGAGGAGGACTGCTCTTCCTGGAACTAGTGATATTACTCAAAAAATTGTGTACGAAGTGAAAATAAAAATTATATATTTTTTAAAACTAAAATGTTACACCACAAAGTAACTGCCACACCAATCAATTATTATTAGTTTTAGAATTAATATAGTCGTATTATCGGGTTATTCGTTAGTTGAAATTTTATGAGGTTTTGAACTTAGTACTGGAGCATTGAAAGTTTTTTTGTTAGTATATTTATGCATAATAAAAATCTATTAAAAAACTAGCCCAGTACTCATATTACATGATATTTATGCCTGAGATTTGTTTGGATCCATCCCTAACTCGTAATATCACCATATTTATCTTATAAGATAAGTGCCATTACAAAAAATAATTCAAAGGATTCGGTGTACATTTTTTTATCATTGAATTGTAGTAATTCTTTTTCTGAAAACATTTTTACTCTGAATTTGATTTGAAATACGCGGCTACATTCATTTTGGCGCTCAAGCGAACGATAAACTAAATACCTAAAGAGCCAAATGACACGAGACCTAAATGAGTTAGGTGAACTATACATGTACATAGTTCCAAAGAACAGCTCTTTTTGGTAACACAAATCCACTGATGTATGTCAATCTTTCCCGCTATTTTTATGGTAAACATGTCAGATTTATATTGTCTAATTTCATTTAAAACATAATAACCAGTGTTGGGGTCTTTATAAAACGTCATTCCTTCTTTCCCAGTGTACAACACACCCACGAGAGTGCTAATTGTCATTATTATTGCCAGATGACTATCCTAGTAGTAGTTGCCCTCAGATCGAGATCGGATAGTACAGGAAATCAGATTTCCACGCATAGCATTCACGCTATTCAAGTTATTCAACTTATTTTTTATCTGACTGAACTATTTCCGGGTTCTCCTCCGCGATGATGCCTAGGGGAGGCAGGCAGAACTTGTCTGAAGAAGGTATAGAATTTTGAAGAATAATGTATTTTTAAAAATATTTATTGATATAACATTTATATTATAAAAAATGACATTCATCTGTAACAGACCCACTTCACAAATAATACAGAATAGTAATTCTTATATACTACAATGTTTGCACATTTCCTTTAAAGTCACAAATATTAATTTATTTTAATAATGTTTAATACGTGCATTTTATCTCATATTATGTGATGAACAAATATTATTCTAATTATGTACATAATATAAAACATGGATTAGAAAAGTGGGTCACTCAATACAGACATTACAAATATTGATGTTATAATACAGAAACTATTTATGTATAAATAGTAGGTATTAACAAAAAAATAATTGACATGATACGTTACCAATATTCGTTAAAGCCAATATTCTTGTTCTGCGGTGCTTATTATTATTTTGTTAAAACAAAATACCTAATGTTCTAATTTCAAATGAGCTGAGAATACAAATACTCGCCTAATCTAAATAAACGGAAAGCACTATTAAATTAATAATAATGTAAGTACAAACCTTTCAGTTTCTAAATAGTCAATCCATTGTGCCCTATAAAGCGAATAGTAAGTCAACTACTCCGGTATAAAATGAGCATTTTCATATTCAAAGTAAAGTAAAAAAAAAAGATTCCCAGTCACAATCTATATTAAAAAAATGCAAGACTATATTAAAGCTTCAGTTTATATTAATCCTGCGGTTTTATAAAAATATTAAGTACACTAATAAGAGAAATTATTGATTTGCGGGTTCAAAAAAATTACATTTGAATCACTAAAAAAAATAAAGGATTGTTTTCATTTTTGCATGACCAGCAGCTGTCAAAACTCAATCCTGAAATAACATACGTAGCGCCTCTCTCACAATCTGTCATGTCTGTAAAAACTTACATTGATATAATATATTTTTTAAGGAGAACACATTCTAATTGTGAAGTTGCAATTTTACAGAATATAAGTGTGATATTTTTAATACAAATGAAATGTATTCATTAGAAAGATATACATATAAAATCAATTTATCCCTTGATAGGAAGAGATCCAGGTTCGAATACATATATTCGACAACAATATATTTTCAATAAATAGATTTTATATGTATATTAATACATTTAATTTGTATTAGAGATATATATCTACAAACATTACAGTGTTTTATAAATCCACAACAATTAAAAAACATACTCAATTGAATTCAATCAATTTATTGCACATTGATTGAAAACATTGCAGTAACAATGATTTCAATCTGTGTTCTAGTTTCAACCTTCAACACTGATATTACCTTAAAATCATATTCAAACGTTTTAAAATGCTCTTAGGAAAACTACATACCTCATTTACGTTACCAAAAAATACAACATCTTGAAACCGTGCACCTTGTATGCAGACATCATCAATAATTTACTACTTATAATACTATCACATTTCAACCAATCTTCATCCATACATTTAATTTGTACTCATTGCAATTGCCACCGGTGAATTGGCACGCACCTCTGTTAATAATAAATACTCAGTACACCTATCTATATACAGCGTTCTAATGGCACCACATCCGGAATACAGAATACAACAGTCGGTCGAGGTAGGATGTTAATGCATCTATTGTCACGTTAGCTGATGTAGAAAGCAAACTTTTAAGTATATAGTTATCTAAAACACAATTAATCAGACAAACTGGACTGCCCATCCATCGTCTTTAATTATTAATGATTTGAAAAGTGGAGAATCGAGACAATTTTAGAAATAAATACTCAGACAATCTCTAAAAAATGTTAAAAAATCTCATGAGAAAATAGGTTACTCTTGTTCGCGGTTAGATAACGCAAATGATTGACCAATGTTAACATCTATCTATCGCAACCGACTTGCTGATGACATTGCCTATATAAGCATTCTTTCTGTTGATGTTTTTTTTTTAAATACAATTTCTTAAAGGTTTCATGCAACAATTAATGAATAAAAGAATTTAAAAAAGGAAGCAGCAATCGTAATAAATTATGATTTGAAAGAGAAAGAGATATGTTATTGTAGGTTTCAGTTTATTTATGAGAATTGAGTTTATCCAGAGCCTCCAGGTTCCCGTGGTGGGAATCCACTCGATTCATCTTCGCCTTGAGTTCGTCTTTCGGATCAGGCATGTGAAATGGAAGAGGTTTGCCAAGAGATTCTGGATTGTTCTTCGAGCCTTCTCTTTTGGGAGACAAGGAACGCTCCAGAGCGACACTCTCTTTTTCAGCATCAATGAAGGTGCCATTTTGTTTAGAGGTACCGTTGGAGACACGAGATGGTTCATTGACTTGGGATGGTGTGAAATAGGAGAGTTCGGTGATGGCTCCTGCAGCGGGAGAGGAGGAAGTCTCGGAGGTGAGATCCATGCCGGCCGCCAGAGACGACGATTTTGGTCTGGAGTCACCTGACAGACCACCTTCACCTGCGAATGTCACCAGTTAATAAAAACGTTGACTACTTTACACAATGAACATTTTACAAGATGAATATACAAATAATTACCATGCACGATCCTGTCGGGCAGAGGAGAAACTCTGGGAGACACTCCTCCATGTGGTAAGCTGATGGCCCTCTCTTCGCGCTTATCCGGAGCCCCCACCACCATACCCAGCACTCTACAGAGTGACACTTATATTAAAAGTAAACTTTACGAAAATAAAGGTATAATTATGTACAGGTAATAAATTTACTATAAAACTAAATCAGGTGTAATAGGGTTAGTCAATCATACTTAGCCTTATAATGTTAGCTTACGAAAACTTTCATTGAAAACGTTCAAGCTGTATGTGCAAATAAACCTAATCGTTTCAGAGATGTAGTTGATCTAGATTATCCGGGGCGGAAAAAATTAAACTTAATTTAATTTAAAAATTTAATTTAACATGTGCCTACCATGTACACTGAATGTCAATTTTATAGTTGATTAACCGCGGTATTTCATAGAGCATTCAATTTTTATATTTTCACCAATTCATAATACCATTATAAACAGTTAAATTATGAAAGTGATTTAATTGAAACATTATGGACAAGCTTTCATTTTTCCAGTGTGAAACTTGAGAAATTCTATGCGAATTACATACGCTTTCAAGATGAGGCTAATAGTTAAATTCTTATAAGTATCACAGAAAAAATTAATGACATTATTTATTACGTAAATCATGCGAGATAGGAAGGTTTGAATAGAAAGAGACGGCAATAAAATTGTTGATTTTCCCGCATTCGATACTAGTTTTAAACATAACTCGTGTCGGGAGTATTTTCCACCTTTTTCATATTGATATATTGGAATCATATGGAATGAAATAAAAATGTTTGTTGTCATTTGAATTAATCAATCGAAAATTAAACCATTTATTGGGTACCTAATTTAATATGTATGAACATGTTTTGAAATCAGACAAAGTACCTACATATATTTAGATGGTCGTTTAAATCAATGTTCTAAATTTAAAAAATTTATAACGGCTTCAATTTATTATTTTGTTTAATATTATCGATTTAAAACGCCCCATTGCCGTTTTGGTGATATCTCTGTTTCATAATTATATACTATTTATGAAACAGACAGCTTTGTTTAAAATGCAACAGTGTTATATATAAACAAAATATTTAATTCCGACTTACATAAAATGTTTAGTTTGTTCAAGAAAACGTTATTTTCCCTTAAAATCAGTAAAAAGACATCTAATTTATGAAATTTGCCACTAATGTTATGAATAAGATGAATATTAATTCATATTGTAGATAAAATATGTGTGAATAGCGCTGACTAGACGTCATTACGGCCACTGTCGAACGGCGATCTGAAGCTAATAAAGAAAATAAAAAATACACATTATTAGGATCAATATAAATATTATTTAGTAAGAAATTATTGTGTTTTTGATATCAAACTTGATTTTAAATAGTAGCTGAAGCCTCAAAGCATGTGAGTAAATACAATATATTATTTTAAAACGTATGTTTTCACTGAAACAAAGTACGCTGAAAATATGTCTAATGGTCGCGGTCTTTCTTATAATGCTTGTATTGCCTAAATTATGGTAAATAACATTCAGTTTATTAGATTTAAATGAGTGTAAAGGTTCTATCTTAAATAATAGTTTTAAAAAAAAGTTAAATCTAGTGTATAACTTCTGATACAAATGAATAATAAAAACCCACATTTTATATATTTATATACCCACATATAAGGGCAGAGGTAACGCAGTTCTCTAGTTCTCCCAGCTGCAGCTGTGAATGTCAATGCTTGCCAATATTTATCATTATTTTTGTTTACGTAGCGTTTGTATATTTTGTTGTATAAACGTTAGTACGCGGTTAAGTTCCTCAGACTTTTCCGTGTTTTATAAATTATTTAATTTGTATTCATTTTAACACAGACATTTCTCTTTCTATTTACGTTTAGTGTAAAGACATTTTAAAGAATGTGTAGTTAGCGTTTCTCAGATTTTCTCGTATCTTGTTAATTATTTTATTGCCATTGTTTTATATGTAAAGAACATTATTTATTTTTCTCTAATATTTACGTGTTAGACATTATGAAATTCGCGAATGCGTGGTTTGTGTTCCTTAGACTTTTCCGTATTTCATTAAATTTAAATTAAAACATTTTTATAATTTTGACTGATAATTTTATATTCTTGATAATAGCATTAATGAGAAACTCGTACAAAACACACAGTTGCTAAAAATTGAATTAATACAAGAGATTGACAAAAAATATTATCCAAAACAAAATCAACAGAAAAATACGCGACCCCATTAATGAAGTTGTCTATAATATTAAACATGACAGAAAGAACTTTAACGTTGAACGGCGAGTGCCAAATGTCGCCGCGATCACTACAAAACAAATGTTTTAAAAGCGCTGGAAACTTTTGTCACTAACTTCAGCGCGCGAAAAGATAGTCCATTATAATAGTGGTTTTTAAAAATTGTGGTTTGTTTACACTGTATTTTGACAACTTGTTTGTTAATTTTAAATGTGTGGATATAGGTGTATATAATTACTTCGAGTTGCTATGAAAAAAGTTAATAATAATGAATAAAGAAAAAAGTATGTAAAAAAGAATCAAACTTTTATATTCATTATGCTAAATCGTTATTCAAACATTTTTCTTGATTTTCGGCCCCCTCAACTTCGAATTAATGGGATTTTACTGTATACTAAATATTACTTAAACATTGTGATAAGAAATATAAATTGAGTCTCAATTATCCATGTAACGGTATAATTGTTACATAGCTTGAACATTTTCAATTGAGAGTTGAAGCTGTAATCACCCATAAAAAATAATTTTACCAATTCTCATGGAAAAAATAAAATAATTTGAAATTTAATTGTTGAAAATAAACAAAAATTAATTTAAACCAAAGCAAATGTGTCACTGAAAAAATTCAGAGGACAAATTATTATTTTGAAAAACAAACTTACTTTGTATAACTGTGAGATGATTTTACCAATTAGAATGTGAAAATTGATCAAGTGAAATATACTACAAAAATGATTTACTACAAAAATGTATTAAAACAATCAATGTATCCGTGTTGCCGAGATATTAAAAAATTCACGGTCTCATTATAAATTAACAAAACATCAAAATTTATTTTCTTATTTAATCGCTTTTAAAATCACTATTTATAAAACATTTTTAATGCCCTATTCATCTCAGATTTTAACATACATATTAATATAACACCTTAGATTAACAAAAAATGTAACACAAAAGTTGACCACTCCACTCACCTCAGATTATTGCAGAATTATTCTTCTCAATCTGATAGCCATAAAAAAACAGATATTTGAAATGAATGATGATTTCTTGGATGCACGGCATTCTACCAACATCTACTAACTATGTACATATTTTAATTATCTACGTATTATAATTATAAACATATTGTATTGTTCAATTCATTTATTGCTGAAAATATTGTCAATAAAATGGTAAGGTTAAACAATTAGACTAATTCATGCGTGTCAATATTGTGTTAGTTCATTAGTCCATGCAATTTCCCACATATCTTCTCATTCTCCACATTTTCCCTCTCTCCGATCTGCACTGAAGCTGCGGCAATCAATTTCTCAGTAGAGACACAGATAACGTATACAGTGCAATTAGTAACTAAACTATTCAAATAAAACAATCTCTAGGAAAAATTGTACACCTCTCGCAATCGGTTATAATTGTATCTAAGTGAAAATTTACCTGGAAGACTCCAGATCTCCAAAGGAGGGGGGCATCTGTACCGAGAGGGGCACGGAGGGGGTGGGGATCGGTGGGGACTCCTTCAGCTCTACAGCCCATTCCTCCTTCACCAGCTCTTCACCGACGTCCACATCTATGCCTGATTGAAGAAGGGTAATTAATCATCATCTCTTTTAAAATGCGAAGATTAGATATATGAATCACGTCTAAAATGAAAAATGTGCAGAATGCACTATACTTTAGATAACCGATCAACTCACCATCTTGCACATCATACAGTTTGACTCCGGGTACGGGGGAACCTTCACGGCCTCCCCGAGTACCCCCCTCTCCTTCTTGCGGGGAGGGAGACACTCGATCTCTGAAAGTGCACGTGCGGGACCAAAGACGTTTCCAACGTGCCACCTGCAACCGTAAAACTTTTGATACACCTTGAACAAATATTTTAAATGAATTGAACTAATTAATAAACACACACTTAGGAATACGGAAAAGATTTTCAGTATCCTTTTCATATTTTAAGCAAATTTCCTATAATTATTGACTTAATTTTTATGACATGCAGTGCACAATGCGGGCAGTGTGCGCAACGGGACATCCATGTTTCCATTTGTTAAAAAACGATAAGAAAAGTCAGAAAGATGTAGAATCGAGGAAAATGAATACTGCATCAGACAGCACAGGAAAGGCACATCTATTAGAATTGGAATTTAAATTAGTATTTTTGATGAAACAGTGTACAAAAGGCGACCCATGAAGATCAGATACAATCCCAGACAATCTGCACTAGGCGAGAGAAAGTAATAACAAGGCTTTCCAAGTTTATTGATTTATTAAAAAAAAAACATTATAGATACAAGCGTGTACAATAAAACCGCGTTCGATGTTCAAATGACCAAAAAAAAATTTATTTGTATATTTACCCCGTTAATAAGAAATTCAAGGGACCAAATTTTTGTTACAAATTTTGCGATGCGTATGTGTAAAAAATTGCAAAAGTCATGAATAAAGCCGCTAATTTCGCAAAAAGCAAATGGTATATTTCGCGAAATCATCTCAAAATAGAATTTATTATGCTAATACAAAATCCTAATGTAATTTATTATACATATGTACTAGAAAAACTAATTATTTATATAGAAAAACTAAACCTATTTCTCGTAATAAGTCAATACTCTACCTTCAATGTTCTCATGAAATTAAATACACAACAACTGTAACACTAAATTAAGAATAATAAGAACAGATTTAATCATTTTTAATTGTCAGGCATGTTTCGGCATGAAAAAATTATTTATTTATTCTAGTCTAATTTTTTGCCACCTTTCGTCTCTGGATCACTCGAAAAATTTCACATGAAATAATAAGATAAATTAACAATAATGTTATTCAAGATTATGCATGTAACTGACAATTTGGGGCTTGGAAGTGATGGAAAAATTTGAATTACATATATCGAATTTCGAATAAAAGGGGTTCAAAATAACACGGTTCAACTGTATACTTAAAAAATTACATTCAATATATTGGGTTGTCAAAAAAGTCATGATGCAGTTTGGAAACAGATGACGCTAATTCATTTTTGAAGTACTAGAGTCATTTGTATCTACGTTACTGCTGTCATTTGACAGTTATATTAGGTAAAATGAAAATAAATGTTTTTTATTATAGTGAGAATATAATTTTTACAAAAAAAATATACAATATTTATTCCAGAAGATAATTTCCGCCGTTATTTATGATATTTTGCCACAATTTGGATAATCTTTCGATGCCTTTTTTGTAAAATTCTTGCAGTTTTGATTTCAAAAATGAATCTAGATGTTTTCTGACATCATCTATTGAATTTAAATTTTCTTTTCGAAGCGAATGTTCCATAAACCGGAATAAATGATAATTCGACAGCGCTGTCAGGAGAATAAGGTGGATGTGGTAAAAGTTCAGTTCCTTCATTTTGTCCTGTGTAATTTTCGCTACGTGCAGTCTCACATTGTCGTGTTGAAAGATGCGCCGTTGATTATTAACTAGGACAATGGTTTTTTAATAATTCCACCTTTAATCTCCCCAACTGGGTACATACAATAAAATTAGACTGTGGTGGCCTGACCAGATTTTAATAATTCATAATAAATATAATATCCCAACCCAAAATATCACACCAGATACATAAAGGAACCTTTTTTAAGGTTAATGATTATCGAAATGTTGAAACTGGTGTTGACATGGGGAAAGCCATTGTTTTTTTTCAAGTGGAAATTTTATATTCATCTCAGAAATGCATCGGTTTCATACTTGCTTAGCAGAGAAGAACAAATTGTCACACGTTGATCCAAGGCCGATGACGATAGACTGTGCGGAACCCAAACCACATGCCATGATTTTTGCCAAGCCTCGACGTCGACCAGGGACAGTTGATCTCTTCTGATAATTCCTTGATGGATTTGCGCGGATCTGATTTTACCAGTGAGTTTAATGTTATCGATTTTTTGAGGTCTTCCTGATTTTGGTTTATCTTTTAGATTCCTATCACCGTTTTTGAATTGTTTAAACTAACATTGGCATTTCCGAATATTTTAAATCCTCCGTAAGTTTCACAAATGCTCTCAGTAGCTTCTTTGGGTTTCAATCTCTTGTCAAATAAAAACAACAAAATACATCGCAACTGTTTCTCCTCGATCTCTGGCCTTAACGTTTTTACTATGGGTGAAAATGAAAAAATGAAGTAAAAACAGGAAGAGTGTGAACAGAGCTACAAAATAATAATAATGCTGACATATTTATTCTACCACAGCTGAAACCAAACTGACTTCAAAACAACAACAAAAAAAAACATTTCTTTTCGCTTTACATATTATATAAAAACATGAAAATTACATATCAACAGGCTTGTTCCTTAACAAAGAATAATGTTATGGTGATAGCAAACAAAAACATAATTTAAATTGAGTAGACTGAATTTTACTCGACGCCACAATATCTTACAGACAAACAGATGGCAGCAAACCCAGTCAGTAACCATTTAGTTTTGCTATATCTAATAGATTGCAGAAATATTCATCATTCAAGCGTTCAAGACCACGCGAATAAGCTGGGATACATAAGCAAGCTCAATATTTGGTTTCTCATGAACTCAAAGAAGTTTATTTGACGATGCGTATAAATGACCTTTAAATATGCCAAATTTGAAAGCATAACCAACAGTTTTAATGTGACTGGGTGGTTGGAATCACAAAATGGATGTTTTTTTGTTAAACTATGGCTAGTAAAGTTTCCATCTATAACTAGAGACCGACGAAAATCGCTTAATTCAAATTTGCGTAAGTCGGGGTACAACTTTACATATAAATACATACAATTTTGTTTAATTGGGACCAATGACTAACAAAAACACTAGTTTAGAAGAAAAATATTTAATAAAATTGCGGTCCTTTAAAAAATAAACAATTCATGTAGAAAAAGTCATTTCGATGTCGATGGCTTCATAAAATCTAACAAATTCGTCTGATGACACAATGCCTTCTTCTTTTCATGCAGAATTTCTTCATAGCAAGCTAATAATTTTTTTATTCCTTACTTTGTAGTTATAACCCGTTAGTTATCTTCGTTTGAGTCTATATTTTCTAAAAAATTTAAGCCATTTTCAATTGAGCTGAGACCTTCTGTCAAGCTTGTAATTGTCATGTGCTTTTCTGGTGGAATTGCGTCTGAAGTGTCTTCATTGTCGTTTTGCTTACTCTCTATGAGCTCATCGATTGTTAGCTCCTGAATAAGTTGAATCCAACAGCTCGTTAACATCATTAGCATTGACTTGCAAATCTAATTGCCTGCCAAGATTAACAACTTCTTCTACCACATGAGCGATATCAGTTTCTAGCAATCACAGTAGGAGAAATAGTGAATATAGAGGGCGGCAGTCTAGCGGCAATGTTGTCAACGGTCAACGTCTAGAACGTGAATCAAGGTGATTTATATTTATTTTTATTAGAACAATGGGGGACTTTGACTAAAATGAATGCAACATTGGCCAAGACCAAATATGTACATGTATTTTTAAATGTTTTGAGAAAATGTATATTTGTATTACACATATAAATGTTTATAAAATATGTCATGTTTTGAAAACTTTCTATAAAATTCTACTTTCCAAATTCAATTTTTTTTTTAATTTTGGTACCCTCGATTTTGTGTTAAAGAGCTTTTACTGTGTATATTAAATTTAATTGTGTATAGTAATATCATGTTGCATCAATTCAAACGTCAATGCTGCTATAGCATAGCCGACTGCAGGGCAGTTATTAATAAAAAATGTTTTTTTTAAATTACGTAATTAATTATCCAATTAAAAAAATAATCATTTATTATAACCACTTCCTTGTTAATTTTTGTATATTCGGAATGGGTTACGCAAAATATACTATTTTGTTTTTAACGCTTTTATGATCTTGAAATTTGGAATAATTTGATTATTATTTAAGAAAAGGGCAGAATAGGATAAACCAACGGATTGACGATAGTCGATATGCATAGAATATAAATCTTGTATTTGTACATGTTTGTCATGTTGTTTACACTAGCATGCTATTCTCGGATACATCAACATAATCATCAAACTTCAGTAGAAAGCGGCACATGTAGAAGAAGTCACATTAAAAATTGCACGCACGCAATATTTTTGTGTGCGATATGATGCCAAATCCCAATGACAAGAAATATAATTAAAAACAAACTGATAATTTAAAAAAACCAACCTGTGTCAGTTCCTCGAAGCGTTCGATAGCCCGTGGGTTCCAACCGTCGGGCTCATGCTGAGGGCTGGGGCCCACTCCGGCCAGGAAGCATTCCACAGCCTGGAATCGCAACTGTAGCATGTCGGTGCGTAGTCCCAACAGTTCATCTCGCCCCACATACTCGTTGTCCCCGTAATCCACAAAGTGGACATCGCATACCTGCTGTCGCCCGTCAAATTCGTTTTGCTTAATCTCTGCCACCTGGGAGATGGATTAAAAATAAAACAGGGATTTTATATAACAGCAACATCGACACGTGGTTTTCTATTTTTTAATCTCAGACTGCAGGTTGAAAGTGTATCCTTGATTTGCAGTTATATCGGGAAAAGCTCATTTTATAAATCTCTTTGATTCCCTTCCACTAATCAAAAGACTACATATATTATGTACACAGAGAGTCAATTATATCAACAAAGAGCGATACGGTGGAACCTCTATTGATTCCCGAGGGCCTGACGAATATAGAAACAGTTTTTCCCTTAAGAAATAAATTCAATCAATCCTTTCCCAGCCCTCAAAAACGGAACATAAATTAATAAAAATTTGTTAAAACTTTACTTTACTGTACTGAGGAGACATTATGGTAGAAGCGAAAGAGGAGGAAAGTTACTATTGTTTAGATGGAGACTCATCATCGATTAAAACCTCAGGTAACTCTAATTCTGGTGATGGTTTTCGTTTTTGTCTTGTCCATTGTTGCCTGTTTTTAAAAACCTTCCTGAAGTAGTCAATCACATTATCATTGAATACATTTATGTTTTGGTTGAGTTTAATAACATTTGAGTGCCACGTTTAGACCGATCACGTGGCTATCCAGTGCCGGATGGTGGAAGTGACAAGTATAGAAAATAGAATCATCTGAATATAGAAGTTTCACTGTATTTAAATAGTATAAGAGATCAGCACAGAATGGTGATATGTAAAAACAACAAACCTTCGCCCTGTACCACTTGCCATCGTGGCGGAAGACAGCGGCCACCAGCTGTCCCACTTGGACATCGGATAGCTGAAAACCAAAATCTTTGTATTAGTTAGGTTAAGTTAGGTGCGCTGGAAATTGATATGCATACATTATGAAATAAAAAGTAAAAAAATCATGTCACATCTATATTCTTACTATTTTCAAACTAAGCTAAACGCTTGTGCTATGAAAATAGGACTAACTTGAACGTGGCTCCAACCCCTGACCGCTAGAGCTAGGCAAGTATTGTAACCACTAGACCGCAAGCACGTCATACTGTACTATTATAGTTTATTGAAAATGTAAATTTGATAGAGGAAGCAAAATATATATTGAATATTTTCAAGTCAATGATGATTATGTATATAAACAAAACACAACAGCTGTGAATAGTAAAATGGAAAATAAATTAGAGTCAAGTAGAAGCCGTGAAAACATATAGTACAACCTTGTGAAGCTCTCTGTTGTCTACGTCGCTGTAATACTCCGTCATTTCGTCCACCAGCTTGTCCAGCTTCTCCACCTGTGGCCCGACTATCTGCAGCCAGAACCTCGAGGGGGAAGACACGGCAGACACGTACACTTCCAACAACGCGCCTGCACCTTCTGTGAATGGTTATATCAGGTTAAGGGAAAAGAATTGGCTAAACTGAGAAATAGCATGTTCATCATATTACACATATGCGTAATACCATGAACACATCATTTTGTATACGAATAACAGTAGTAAATTTTATTAAATCTCCACTTAAATTGCAAACGTATTAATTTCTACCACTAATAAAGTTGTCAATATTATAACATTCTTGATTTGAGACCTAGCTTATTTGAACTATACAAAAGGGAAAATTTTCATGTTTGGCCGTTCTCACCTTTTTCTTATCCGGCCCTGACACACTGCGCTCAAATATTGCAGTGAGTTGATTTCTTATTTTTTATTATAAACATAGAGTTAGCAATTCCGAATTCTATCTATTTTAACTTCAAGCAAAACAACGCATTGTTTACACTCTGATTTTTTTCGATGAACAGTTACGGTTTTACAGTTTTTCACTAAACACAAAATTCACAACTCTATACATGTCACTCACTTCTCGAATATAATATTAGCCCGTCGACGGCTAATCCCGTCTGTTTAAAATGGTACGAGTGGTGTGCATCAAGTTGGCCTGAACAATATATAAAATAAGAAAGATAGTCGTAAAATCGTTAACAGTAAACACTTTGGTGTAGGCACAACGGGTAATTTGAGTAATGTTTAAAATTAAAGTTGTGATAAACAGTACACAGTTCAGAATTGAGTTCAGACAACACGGCCGACGGATAATCCCATATGTTTAAAATGGTAAAGATAGTACGAGGCAAGTGGCATCAATGTATTGACTGTCACCCTTATCGAGAGAAAATTGTGTCATAAAGTCAGAGTTAATTTTTTACTTTCCTTGTTATTTGATTGTATTAATTTATTTGAGACGCATTTAGCCTTTCAAGGGCATTATCAATCTAATTCAACAACTTGTATTTATATCTATAGTTGAGGATAGCTATAAAATTTTATTTGCATGAGATGAAAAGGGATAACATTATTCATTGGAATTCTGAGGATTTCCATGCTGTTTCAACACAAATTATATTTTAAAGTTCAATTTGAATTAATTTTCAGAACAGAAGTACGGAGCTTTTATCTTTATAATTTATTAAGAGATTAACATTATTGAATTATCTAAATTAGAAAAGAGAAACTATTTATCCTGTCAAATGGCCAGTACTAAATTTATTTATTTATTCCAGAAAACATTTGGAAAACCAAAACTTTTCGTAAACAACATTCTTGTATAATTCTTGTAGGTTCAATGGTACCGGATAACCATTATAACAATCTATAGTTAAATTATTTATATTGTAGATACTACCAGGAATTAAAGATCTAGTGAGGAATAATCTACCATTTTTGATCTGTGACCTCGAGTGAATCAAAACACTCGTACCTGGAGTGAGATGTCCCTTCTTGGAGTCTCCTGAGGGTGCCGCCCTGGTGGGAGATGTCCCATCGGGCGATGGCCCTGCGGGTGACGCTCCCGGCCCACCGTACTGCCCGCGGGGTTCACGCTTAGAGCTGTCTGCCTCTCGCCTCACTTTCTCCGTAAACACCTGAGGGTGAAATATATCTGTCATGGATCTATGGTAACTAAGTATTGGGTGAAGCGGTATTATTAAAAGCATCTGGAGAATAATTATATATAAGTATCGCAGAAGTCGATCAAAATTCAAGTAAAAGAAATTGATTTTGCAGTACAAAAAGAAGTGAAGGTTCAGTGAACAATTTATAAGTTGTCATCTTACCTAGTCTAGACAAATATCAGACATACTGTTTTGTAATAAAATATCTTACAACTACAGTGGAACTCTGATTTAACACTTTTCTGGCGACAAGTTCATACGTTATAAAATAGGAGAATGGGAAGATTGACAGTATTGTACTTTGGTAAATGATTGCGAGTAATTTTGTGAACAGGAGTTGAGTATAATTGCGTGCTTCGAGGACGAAGAACACTAAAAATACAATATGTATGTATGTATGTATGTATGTTCAACATACAGTTTGTATTATTTGTAAATTAAGAATCATCTTACAAGCTGATCGATGATCTCCTGCGCCAGTTTAATCTGCTCTGGAGTACCCTTGAGGGTGACCTTTCGCTGCGAACCCGAGGTTGTGTCGCTGTTGCGCTCTTCCATCTGTACCTTGGCTCCGCTCGCATGGCAAATATCTCTGATCACCTCCCCACCGCGCCCTGGAGAAACCGATGGAATTTCGCATGAATCATACTTGTTCTCCATTTACTGACATTTAGTGAAGAAGTATATACACAAACAATATCTCTTTGGCAATGTTTAATATAATAAACCAATAAACAGAAATACGGTGGTGAAATCGTAATAATCATAAATCACATCATTTTTCTCAGAACTAATAACAATGTACTATATGACATAAATAATACCACTCATTATTATTAGCTTTATAATATATTCATCATTTGTCATTGTTTGTGGACAGTACAGAATGTACAGATACTCATTAACAGGGGCACGCACTGCGTACAAGCATTAGAAATGAAGTCTACATTGTCTTTATTATGGGTAAGAAAAAACACAAAGTAGCAAAATCGTATGAATTTTTCCTGCTGGCAAGAATATTGACATCTGTCATTGAATTTTGACATAAGTATATCAAACATGTTTTTAACATCTCTGTATTAAGATTACTTATATGATTTCTTTTTTATGTATTCAATGCATTTACATTATACAGTAAAATACAATTTTTACGGAGTAGATGGGACCGAAAATCAAGAAAACAGTTCAAATAACAATTTACGATAATGAACATAAAAATTTCAAAAAATCTTTTTTTTACATACTAACTTTTTTCATAGCAACTCGAAGTAATTATATACACCTATATCCACACATTTAAAAATAACAAACAAGTTGCCAAAATACAGTGTAAACAAATTACAATATTATTATTTTTAAAACACGATTATAATGGACTATATTTTCGCGTCATTTTTAATAACGACATAATAGTCGAACATCGACATAATTTCTCCACTGAAGTTAGCAACAAAAGTTTCCAGCGCTTTTAAAATTTTTGTTTTGTGGTGGTCGCGGTGACATTTGACACTCGCCTGTGACTCTTGTTCTTTATCTTCTTCGCTCTCCGCTTCCTTACTCTTTTCACCTCCGTGACATTTCTCGCCTTTCAACGCTAAAGTTTTTTCTGTCATCATGTTTTATATTGTCAACAACCTCATTAATGGGGTCGCATATTTTTCTGTTAATTTTGGATAATATTTTTTGTCAATGTCTTGTATTAATTCGATTTTTTAGCAACTGTTGGCGTCCAATACGAGTTTCGCATTGATGCTATTATCGAGAATATAAAATTATCAGTCAAAATCATAAAAATGTTTTAATTTAAATTTAATGAAATACGGAAAAGTCTAAGGAACACAAACTACGCATTCGCGAATTTTAAATTTATTTTACACAAATATTGTATTCACTTGAGATTTTAAGTTATTTTTTTTACCTGTCCCTAATTTTTCATTTCATTTCTTTATGGTCTTGATAATTATTTCAATTTAAGATAGCTCTATGTGTACATGTGTTTATAACATGTGTCATTTCATTTGATGTTTTTGTTGTGCATTACCCTCATTATTGTACCCTCTTTCAAATTAATTTGGGAATATTAAGTAATTAATATTCTAAATTTGCAAAGTAAATGGCTATCTTATTTTAATAGAATTTGATTTACTTAAATATTCAGTATTGACAATTCTGAAATAGCCTACAAATAATATTTTTATATAATATATATAATTCACCATGGATACAGATACTATTATATGAGATTAGCAGAAAAGCTATCGGTGCAGGCGTATATGATGGCCGCTTCAAGACTGGGGGTTATTATAGAATCTATTTTTCAATGCGAATAATATAATTTGTTTATTTTACTGGAAATAAAAACAAAGTACTCCACGTATGATGCATTGTTAAGGCGCGACTTTCAATAACAATTAAAATTTTCGCATTTTTTACGAAAATGGGGGGTTTTATTATTAATTTATATCAAAAGTTATGCACTGGATTTTTTTTTTTTTAAACTATTACTTAGATATGACCTTTACACTCATTTAAAACTAATAAACTGAATGTTATTTGCCATAATTAAGAAAATACAAGCATTATAAGAAATACCGCAACCATTAGATACATTTTCCGCATGCCACAAAATTGTCTTAATATAGAAAATTCTTGCATAAATGAAATATATTTTCTTATAATCTTTAAGCCAAGATTATGGAGACAAATTAACAAAATGTTTAAAATTAATAGAGTTATAACCATTCAATTTGCAGAACATATCAATTTTCGACGTTTTTAAAATACTTTGTTTTAGTGAAAACATACATTTTAAAATAATATATTGTATTTACTCACATGCTTTGAGGCTTTAACTAATATTTAAATCCAAGTTTTATATACAAAACACAATGCAGTGTAACCCTGATCTAACGTTCTCGCATTAATCGTTTTCCCTCGTGAATCGTTCATCTTTTATAGTTCCGGCCAAACACCCATAAGAATAATGTTAAATAATCCCACATTAATTGTTCCCCGATTTATCGATTTCCTCAATCTATCGTCTAAATATTATGGTCCCGTCATAAATATTATGGTCCCGTCATAAATATTATGTTGAATATTTCTCATTTCGCTCATAAGCACATTCGACCCTATCCAATAGGTTCGTAAAAATAAAACCCAAGTTTCCAAGTGTGCAAGCTTTGTAGAATTGTTTAGGATAAATGATCAGAATGTTTCCGCTAATGACTCACTTACTGAGCATCTGTGTCTAGTGTCCTGTGTACATAGACTTGTCCCGTCGCCATGTTTGCACAGGTCGGTCGGGGTTCGGCGTATTGCGAATATTTCTAACTCGCAAATAAAATGCCCCCCATAAAGTAAACTTGAACTTCAGCTGAGAAACTGAAAATAATTCGAGACGTCAAAAAAAATCCGGGAGAAAAACGAGTTGATATTGAAAAACGTCTGGGACTAGCACCATCAACTCTGAACACGATTGTTGCTAGGAAGAGTTACATTCGCAAAACAATCGAAAAGTGCGGCAAGTTAGCGAGTAAAAGAAAGTCCGCTAAGGAGTCTACATTTAGTGAGCTTGAAGAGATTCTACACACGTGGTACCAGCAGGCGCGAGCTGAAAACATATCTATTGATGGATCCACAGTTCCATAGAAAAAAGTTTGCAAACTAAAAAAAAAAACAAATTTCTCTGCATCAAACGGATGGATCAATAGGTTCAAAAATCAGCATGATCTTGTTTATAAAAAGCTAGCGGCTTGGTATCAGGTGAAAGCTACATCAATAATTAACTGCTTCCAGAAATATAGTTACACTCCCAGAGCAGTTATTTCTTTAGAAGAACTGATGGCAACTGAAGAGAAATCAAATGATTCATTTGATGATGACTGGCGTCTTGTCGCTCAAGGGGACCTTAACTTTGCAGCATATGTACAACAATGTGACAGCGAGCTAGCCACATGTGGCGTCGAGACAATCGAGTCATTATGTGATGCAACTAATGCCAGCAGTGAAACAGAATATGGTGAAGAACGTAATAATTAACCTGTTCTGACATTTACATAAGTATTATTAGCCTTAGAAAAAAAAGATTTTTCTATTCCAAGGATATAGATGAATCTGTTAGAAACATATGTGAGTTTGAGGGGTCTTTGTTAAAATTGAAATGCCAAACTGCAAAGAAACAACTTAGTATTAAGGACATTTAATTTTTTTTAAACATTTAACTTTTTTTTTAATACATATTTGAAGCTTTCCTGCATTCATCGTTTCCCGCATTTGACATTTTTAGGGTCCCTTGAAAAACGTAGAATCGGGGTTTCAGTGTAATTAGATTTAAATAATATATTTTCAGTCTTATAAAAGACGATAATTTTAATAATATATCGAAGTTCAATACGCCGGTCTATCCAGCCACGATGGATGTCGAATACGCGCTGTCATTATTTTAGTTAACAAAATGCTGAAAATATATGTTTTACAGATTTTAAGGGAAAACGTTTTCTTGAACAAAGTAAACATTTTATGTGTGTTATTTTTATGTAACTCGCAATGAAATATTTAGTTTATATATAATACTGTTGTCTTTTATACACTATGCACGGATGAAACTAACAACTCGCAAAATGGCAACGTTGTGTTTTAATTCAATAATATTAAACAAAACCTAAAAATGCATCTGACATAATAATTTTAAATTTAGAACATTGATTTAAGCGACCATCTAAATAATGCTTTACGCAAGCTAGCAAAACTCAATAATAAATTTCATTAAAAAATACACATATTTTTATTTCATTCCATATATCAATATGAAAAAACGTGCAAAAAACAATACAAGTTATTTTTGATACTTGTATCAAATGAGAGAAAATTAATGTAGAATTTAAAAAGAGTAATTGGTGCAGAATTTCAAACTGGAAAAATTAAAGCAAGCCCTTAAAACAATATAATAAGGAATTTCTGCAATGAAATATACACCCTATAGTAATCCTTAGAATGGAGAATCTCGGTTTCACTTACCAATAATCCTCCCAGCAGCCCAGCCAGGGACAGACATAGACGATTCCTGAGCGGGGATATGGCTAGCCACCATCTCCTGAATGAGCGCCTCGGCTATTCGGATGGCCTCGGGACGGCCACGAATAACACACACACGTAGCTTCATGTCTCCTGTCTCCCCGGGCACATCATCGCGGAAATTTATCCGCGCTCCGCTCGTTTGTTGGAGTTCCTTAATATTTGAGCCTCCCCTACCTAGGCGCAAAGACAATGCGGGGTCAACAAATTATTGGGTTATTTATTGATAATAGCAATCAGTATGTCTGATTTTCAAATTAATCATGCATTTCTACCGACAAACCTATGAGGGCCGGCACTATGTCAGCAGATATCCTCAACTCCCGGCATTTGTCCTGCGATGATAGGACGGAGTCCTCCTCATCCTTTTTCAGCAGCAAGTACAGCAGGGCTCCAGAAACCCCACACAGAGACACAGCCACCACTATCGGAATGATCACATTCCGGCTCAGCACCATGGCGCACTGACTGCGTTTTGATGTGTCTTCAGACGATCTTTACGGTTATCTAAAATGAACAATAACAAAAGTACTTGAAATTAAATCGCATCGAAGAATCGAGTGGCTTTTGCCTTTTTCTACTTCTTCTCAAGACATCTTACCATTAACCACCGACGCATCTAACTTCTTACCGCACATTTATTGCAAAATATCTTTTTATACACAACATAACAATGTTATAATTACTTTTAACTGCATAATGTATAAATTTGAAATTTAGTCATAATATATTATATATTTTATACTAATTTTCAAATGGTGTATTTAAATCTAGAGGAAATTCCATGCCAAGCCACAGTTCTGTTGTGGGGGAAAAAAAGATGAGGATTTAGGAAAGGTAATTAACTATTACATACAAAATAGTGGTTTGTCATCAGGGGAACGGAAGAGTAACAGATGTAACCTGGTAAAGTACAGCCATTCTCACGCACAATGATGCAAACAATATATTTCGCAAAGCTTTGAAGTAAACTTTTTTCTCAATGCAACTACATAATTATGTTTCCGGCATGATACCTCTTTTACAAAAAAATTTAATTGATTATTTCCCATCGCAATATTTTAAAGTCAAAATAATTATTAAAAATGTATGGCATTTTTAGAATTAATTTAAGCACCAAGTTTGAAATGGTGGAGATTAGGGATTATACATGATAATGTTTTAACTTTTAAAGAGCCGGTGTTAGTGGAATTTAAAGACATTGAAAATACACTCTATTTGGATGTCTACTTTCTGTGATGTCCAAATAGATAAAGAAATCACCATTGCATATAAATATACTCTAGGTAATCCTCGGTTTACAACAGTTTGATTTGCACTGATTCACATTAACCCCAGCTAGGGCACGGAGGTCCTTACTGAAGAACTCTGTGAGAGTGACTAGGATGAGAAGCCAAGAGCTAATGTGAAAAGGTCCACAACGGCACGTATCGATCCTCATTCAGAAAATCTCAGAAGCAAACCTGCACGCATTTTTTCAAAAAGAATGCGACCGGAAACTTCATTGGAAAAAATATTATAATGAAAAAACAATGTATTGACAGCATGTCATGTGGATCTTTGTCTACTAAATCAAGGTCTGCAAAATTGAGGGTTTAGTATAATTAAATTTAGCAATTTTTATACACATTTAAGGTGTCATTAAATTGTGCATTAATTTGTAAACTTTAAATATTATAATATTACATGCCTATTTTTAGTTGAGAATTCCTGGAATGTAACTGTAGCTCATGGGTTCCTACTGATTTACATTACACAGTTAGATACATTTTTTAGTTCAGCTCTGTCATAAACCGAAGGCTACCATGTGAAAAAATGATTTCTGGAGTAAATACATCATCTTCTTCATATGGCAGTCTTTAGTAGGCTTTATATCCAGTTTAAAGCTTTTGGGATTTCTAAGGTACTCCCAGGGAACTGTAAACCAAACAATTCTAACATCAATATGAATTCACTCAGCAATACAGGCAGTCCTCCATTCCATTTATGAACATTTGTTATAACCAACATCGCAATTTTAAGTTTTTTTTATCCACATAACGCACAAAGTAATTGAACTGGGTAATCAAATAGAAGAGTTGTTGGACTCATATTCTGAGGAATAGACACAGAAGATGGCTGTGGCTTTTAAGTTAATTTCTGAGGGATTGGCAATATTTGTAGAATAGAACTCGTATACGGGGAGAATTACAAAAGTGAAAAGAGGCGTTTACGATTCACTGACATAATAAAATAAATAAACTAAGTGTGCAGTCTTCTATCAAATCGTATTATAAAAAAGTGGACGAACCAGCCGCAGTAGTTAAGGACGTTCCCAAAAAAATCACTTTTCTTACAATCCCTTTGAAACTTTGAATACACATATTTATAAGTGTCTTTTATATGTAGAAATTTTTTTCAATAATTCTTGCGGTAGTAAATTTGTAAATATTGACTATTAAAATTTGCATATTTAACATACAAACCATACTCCGATCGATGTTGTAGCGCACATTTAATTGAATAACAATAGTAATTTTCTTAAGATTGTTTTGGAAAACTGAGAATCATTAATTGAAAATTTAACAAATTTCTTTCTGTAAAAATATCTAAAACAAGCGGTATTCGTTTTTTATAAAAAATGTTAAAAGTGAGCTACTTTTGATGGTATTGATGTTTCTTTTTATGGCAACATGGCACTACGTGGAAAGTTTGAAATACCGAAAGGCGCAGCAGTTTATAATAAATGCGAGTAGCTCACAGATATAGGTTAAATGTAGGTTAAAAAATCAATTTTTATAACAAATGAAATATTTATTACTATTCAATATTATATAAATATTGAATAGTAATATAAATGGGCATAATAGTACACCTGAAACCACTGACTTTGGCATACCACAAGGTACAGTACTTGGACCATTGTTATTTATTATATACTCTAATGATATATTTAAACTCAAATTACACGGTAAAACAATATCTTTTGCAGACGATACAGTATTAATAATTAACGAAAAAAATTGTACTGACGCTAATATATCGGCAAATGAGGATGTTAATACTATAAAAAAGTGGACGGATGATAACTAATCAATTAATACCGATAAAACATACTTTCTACGATTTGCTATTCAACAGAAACAAAACACCAAAATTCATATTAAAATTCACACCAAGGCCTGTACTCGAGAAAACACTTGTGACCAATGTTCATCAATTGAAGAAAAAGACTATCAAGTACCTTGGAATCATAATAGATAACAATCTCAAATGGAAAGAACATATTACTAATCTCACAAACAAAATAAGGAAAACTGCCTACATATTTTTTAGACTCGGAAACATCTTATCACTTACATATCTGAAAATAATATATTACACGTTTGTACAGTCACATTTGCAATACGGTATTATTGGATGGGGAGGCGCATATAAAACTTCAATGTCACAATTAGAAATCACTCAAAAAATGATAATAAAAATTATTCTAAAGAAGAAAAAAAAGACTATCCAAGTATAAAACTTTTCACAGATTTTAAAGTACCAAAAATAGTAGTACCAAATTTTCAAAATTAAAAATCAATTAAATTTTAGAAGTGAATTCCGATCTACAAGATATAGAGATCAAATTGATATCCCAAAACTAAAATATACCACAACTCAAAATCAATATATTTATCAAGGTATCAAATTTTTTAACCCGCCCGGCGCGGTTGTATCACATTTGTCGTGCCATGCTATAGGCCCACACTGCGGTTGTATCATATTTGGTATATGACGTTTGGATGTCGGTAAAATCGGGAGTATTCCTTATAGAACTGTAAAATTTTTACAGTAAAATTCCTTATTTCGTCACCTTAGCGACATCTCCAAGATACACTCGAGATTATTTTGTTAGGTTACCAAAAATGACATTTTTCGGGACCTCGTCCATCGATCTCAAGTCCTTATCAGTTTGAAAAATTGCCGCCATATTAAGATTGAGCAGTGCGCACGCGCAGTTTCGAAAGCAAACTCGTCAGAAGCGGACTCTGCTCCGAAGTACTATTTTCAGTATACATTGGTTTAACGGAACATTCATTTATCACAAACTATTTAAACATTTTTTTGCAAGTGTTAGGTGTGCTCTTTTTTTTATTTGTGTCGTGTTTCTGAGTTGTTATAGTGAGTTGAATTATAATTCGGAACCAATACTTTTATGTGAGTTTACATTTTGTGTGGTCATTTTTGTCAAATTTTAATTTTATTTTATATTGTTTTCCACTGTAAAAAAAATAACCTTTAAAATGGCGCGGCAAAATTTACATGAAGAACAAATTGGTGACCTTATTCAAGAATTAGACTCTGATTATGAAATTAGTGAAGAAGAATTAGAGCCATGTGACATAGTTAGTGACGATTTATATACCGAAGCACAACCTGTCGAGGAAGACGTTGGAGAATATTTGCAATTTTGGACTTCTGGACCTCACATTCCCGTCATTTATGAATTTGATGACTTTCAATCTGGCATAACAACCAACATTTTTTCTGAAAATTCATCAGAATCAATTTTTTTCGAATATTTCCTCAACTTTTCAATCATGTTTAAAATTGTGGAGGAAACTAATAAATTTTATTATTTTAATAAGAAGGAACACGGGCCAAAATCACGTTCGCATAAATGGAAAGATACCACCGTACAAGAAATGTATGTATTTTTTGCAACAGCAATGCTTATGACAAGAAATAAGCATTTGTCTATTGAAGAACACTGGAGTACTGATCCCTTACTCGTGAGTCCAATTTTCGGTAAAACAATGCCGAGAGATCAGTACCAATTATTACTACAGATGCTACATTTCTCTGACCCATATGAACTAGCTTCGCAAGATAAACTCGTTAAACTTCGATTATTATTAGAACATACCCGTAAAATATTTTTGAAACAATGGTCCCACATGAAAATTTATGTATCGATGAAAGTATTATTGTTTTTAAAGGCCGGCTTAAATTCAAACAATATCTTCCAAAAAAACGACATCGTTTTGGCATAAAAATGTTTGTTTTATGTGACGTGATGACAGGCTACATCGTCGATTTCATAATTTACTGTGGACAGGGGACGGAAATAGTGGATGATCAAAATATTGGAGTTTCTGGAGCTGTTGTCACTACTCTCTTAAATGATTATATCGGTAAAGGCCATAATTTGTGGTGTGATAATTGGTACACAAGTCCGACGTTATTTAAATACTATCATACTAACCGAACGAATGCGTGTGGGACGGTGAGAAAAAATCGGAAAGGCATGCCAGATTTTAAAAAACTAAAAAAGGGAGAAATGGAGGCTAAGAAGAACAGTCCATTATTGGCCCTCAAATGGTGTGACAGAAGAGATGTGCATATCCTTACCACCTTACATGACAAATCTTTTGAATGCAGTGGGAAAAACCATTATCAAACGGGTGAGCCTATATTGAAGCCAAAGTGCATAATCAAGTACAATAAATGTATGGGTGCGGTGGACAAAACTGACATGATGCTGAGTAGCTTATCATGTATGAGGAAATCTGTAAAATGGTACAAAAAAGTAGCATTTCACATGATTGATTTATATTTATTGAATAGCTATAATATGTATAAATTTGTCACCGGTAACAAAAAAACATTAGCTGAATTTCAGCTGAGCGTAATTAGGCAGCTCTTAGAAAAATACTCTGTACCAATTATCAATACACCACATCCAACACCTTCAACAAGCCATACTCCACACAGAATTTTACCCAAAACACTAGCCGACCATATGCCAGAACCCATTCCACCAACACTTAAAAATAACAAACCCCGAAGGCGATGTCATATTTGCGGCAATATGAAAATTCAGGAAAAAAAAATGTCACTTACAAAATTTATGTGTGGTGCTTGTAAAGTGTCCTTATGTGTATATCCTTGTTTTAAAATATATCACACCTCAAAACATTTTTAAAACTTTACAGACAGAGTTCGGATTATTAATAATAATGAAGTGTCTCTGCCCTTAAACTGTTCTTCAAGATAAAATTATTTTAGTGATAAACATTTGCGTGTGATTTATTGGTGTTCCACTTGAAAAGGAGTCTGTAATATAAGGCGCGCGGCGCAGTGTTCCGACCTTGTACAACGGACCAACATGGCGACGTCGCTCGAGTGGTGAGGCATCAATATGAGATATTTTTGTTTATATATTCTGTTAATTCAAAGCATGTCTCTCTTTCTTTTAGTAAACAGAAAATATCTTTATCTATTATTGATCTTCTCAAGTGATACCAATTATTTTTTACTCTCGTATTTATGATTTAAATCAAAGTATAAATATTCTTGAAACGGTGCCGCGTACTGAAAATGTTGCTGTTGAAAGATGACGCGTAGTAAGGGTTAACAATCTCCCCATCACAATTAGAAAAATTACGGACTATCATAAATTTGTAACCGAAGTAAAAAAAATATGTACACAGACTAACTGAAACATAAATTAACTAGAATATACTCCTTCTCTATACACGAGTCTTACTCTTATAGAGAAGAAACAAATGTTAAAATATATATATATATCCATTGATTATTGATTTTTAATATTAATAAAAAAAATCATATTACATAATAAATAATTATTGATTCTAAAATATAATCTGTGGTAGAATTTTATTTTTAACATCAAACAAACATAAAATCCTACCAATATATATTTTTTTCTTATTACTTTTTTTTTTGTTTTTAACTTTTGCGAATTTTGATTTTTTAAGAAGTCTAAGACTTTCGTTATAATATATTTATTTTTAGTTATCCGCACTTTCTTATCATTTAATTTTTCTGTAAACAATTGCACAATAGCATTTTCACCGCCTTTGTAGATTTTTTTAAATGATCACATGAAATGTCATTTAAAGCTAGTTTTTTACAGATATTGATAGAAATAATATCCTTTAATTGTGCCAACATTCATAAATTGACTTTAGCTTTGTCTGACTTAGATAATTCTTGCAAATAATACTCGCATTTTTTGTAAGAGTTAAATAAATTACTTCATAATTTTAATTTTAAATTTTCTAGTTCTCATCTGGAATTTCACATTGAGCTGTTTTATGAAGTGTTTTTTGAATTCTTTTTAGCTTCAGACATACTTGCTAAGGCTTTAGCTATTTTATCACCAGTCTTTTTTTTAACGAATCTACCATTTTTTTAACGCAAACTCATTATTAATAAACTATTCGCAATGTCTAATATAAAAGTAACCTCCAAAAATTTTTCAAAACATTGACAGCACACGTCTCCAGCGTAGGAATATTCAAAGTAAGAATACCATGTTGCCGGATCGGAGAAACGACGCAATGAGAATATTTTTGAACTTCTGCACATGTGAGCGGAAGCGAAAAAGTACACTGTACCTCAATTATTTTTTATTCTATTCATAGTAGTTTACATACGGGGGAATCTTCTTGAAGGTTGAGTACGACTGCTCTATGGGAACGTCCTTAAACCATACAATTATGACCAAATAACAAACAATTATGAAAATTTGAACAAATAAAAGTTGAATGTACAATTTATATATAATTTTGTTTACGATTTTAATTAAAACTATTATTATGTATATCTTGCGTTCTCTTAATTAATATATTTTAAACTTATTTTATGTTTGTAGCATATCGTAATACAATGCTTTTAATATTCAAAAATGACTGCTAACTAACCATTGCAATGTACATATATGCAAAAAAGGCATATTTAGGTGTTTTGGCACATAACAAAAACATATAACCAACAAGGAACAGAACTCGTTTGTAAATCGAGAACTACCTATAGTTCCTTAAATAACATAGTATATATATATATATATATATTGTAAATACCTGTCCAATCTTGTTTTCCCAAGAATTTTCCATAAAAATTACAGAAGTTAAAATAGTTCAAAAGGTAAACCCCGCTTGATGGATATGAACCCCGCCTGTACCACTTTACCGCCATATGAAGAAGATAATGACTTATATTAAAATAATTACTTCTTGCAGACAATCTAGTGTAAATCGTATTCAGCCACTTTACAGAGAATATGTGGGTGCAACACACCTAGTGCCCAATATTTTAGGGGTAGATACATTTTAATAATATGAGTTGAAAATGTCCAAGCTGCACGAGCCTAATCTCAACCATGTCAGAGATATAAGCACTTTGAAAATGTCATACATAGTTACGTGATTAATCTGTAAAATTGAAATATTTTAATTCCAAATTATATATTAAATATAAAAATACATTGAATATCGAGCGACCGGACTATTTTTTTGTCAGATGGTTTAGGAACTGAAGCAAAGATATAAAATATTAATGGATCAATTTAGAAAATATTTATTTCCAAATACGTAGACTTAAAGCATAACATTTTGTAAAAATCTTGTACAATAATACGAGTATGTACGGTGCAGAACTTGTACAAACATTTTCGACTCATAATTTAGTCAGGTATCCACCCGCAAAATTTTGTGAACTGAGTGTTACACTTGTCTGTGGCCCGCTACCGTTGTACCGTGTTTGGTTCCATGAAACATTAAACTGAGGGGATGACTTGTAGAGTTTAAAATGTTAAAAAAATGAATGTGCCAATGTTTCTGCTACGCAGGACAGGCCACAAACTACTTTGATAACTACGAAACAATAATGCATCCATACATAGGCGACTTAGAGTGCATCGATGGAGAATTGAATTGTCTCGAAGTGGGGAGAATCCGGTACAATGAGCACAATCTCTCAATACATGTAAACTGACATGCTCAGACTTAGATGGGTAGGTTTGCCGCAAATTAATGCTCGATTCACAAATCCCCAAAAGGATACTTGGTGGAAATCAGAAGGGAAAATACTGTTTGAAAGAACGAGGCTCCGCCGGAAAGACAATACGAAGAAGGATGCTGAGGACCTGCTGCTGGTGATAATTGGAAATAAGAAACAGAAGACTGAGGAAGCGGAAGATTGAAGAGCTCGGTTCGGGCTGTACCACCGCAGAATAATTCTATTCTGAACGTGGCAGCGTGAATAGTACACGGATAGTGCTTCCGCTTGAACTATATTGGCTTCTGCGTAAACTGCATTCGCTCCGTTATCCTAAAACAATTTAATTACGGTGGTTGCTGTACAAGGCTGATACGGAGGCTCTATAACTTCAGAGTTAAATTCTAGAGACAAGTTAAATGGTAGCAGTCAAATTCTGGGACCGGCCACAGGAAGAGTTGCGGTACCAATGAACCATTCTCAGAAGAGTGTGGATGAGTATCTACTGTGGCAGACCCTCTTTACTTTTGTACCGGAAGCATTATTTGCAAAATGGCTACAAACACATGTTTCAATCAAACAAAATTCTATCCATAATTTGAAATAACAATTTTTCATTCCACATGACAGAGACACATTCCCTCGAGGAGATTTTTTTCGTAAATGGCGCTATATAAATCATAACATTTTATTTTTATTATTAACAAGCGTGTTACAGTGCTAAACAGTTACAAAAACGATAAAAATTTAACCAAATTCCAACTTATTTATCAAAATAATTCTTCTTGAATACGAATTAATAATCAAATTATTAAATAACAATACCGTTGCAAAATTCATTGAAATGTGCAACGAAAAACGTGCGACCAAAGGACGGAATTTCCGATAAATTTGTACAATGTTTATTTTGGTCAAGAGTGCAAACACGACGGCGTGATCCATAGTTTCAAGATTAAAAATAATAGTTGCGACATGTCTTGCGTCATCTCAGATTAAATTAAATATACTTATTGGTAGAAAAAATAGTACAGCAACCTGCTGAAGGAACGCGGACATCTATCGGCCTGAAATGCCGACCGAAGTCTGGAAAAGGGCCAAATTTTAGAAAAGTGCATTAACTCTTCTAATACATTTAATAAAAAAGGTAGTAATAATCTGCACCAAAACAAATCGAATTCGTTTAACATAAAACTACATGACATTTGTTTACGATTTTTTAAAAGAACTAAAAAAAGATATGACATAAGGCGCACATCATAAATTAACGATTATAAGATGTCAATACAACAAATAACGATTACAATCCACTGATGTTGAATGTGGTACTTTATATATTATTAATTTAATGTTTTTAGTAACATGTTCACAAAAGTATCAAAAAAACTAACCTGACCCAATATTTTTCACATTCGCTCCAAGTGGTGGTGTTTTCAGCGTAGAAAACTTACGTCAATAAGGATTGTAAGGCAGAAAAGAAATAAGAGTAACCACAGAGTAGAAGTATAGTCATAGATAAGAAAATAAAAATATAATGTTAGCCCCACATAAATGTGTACATGTATACAAAAAACAAGGCAGTTTATGACTAAAAGTCCCTATATAAAATAAAGTTAAGTTACATAGTTACTAAAAAGAGCTACATTCACGAACTGAAAAATAAATATTTTAGGTATTTAAAACTTTACAAAGTCAAGTGCTTTAAATCAATCGGGCATTTTTTTCAGAGATCACAGTTTGAATCATAATATACGGTTTATTTCTCATGATCCACTTTTTCTTTAAAATGTTCTTAGGTTTCCACATCCGTTCAAAATCTTCTGTGTACAGTCTTCTGGACTAATCTATCGTGTAGGTATATCTGACGTTTCTGGTCGACATTTCAGAAAGATCATATATACACGGCAAGTTAGCTTAGAAAATTATAACACTTTTTCTTGTACGAATTTTTATATTTTCAAATGGTACAATATAGAGACTATCCTAATATTACAATATACGACTTTCCTATAAACTTTTGTTATACCTCGAAGTGAAATGACGCGAAGTTATCATATTAATCAGAGAATTTTTAGAAACACAATAAAGGAAATTTTATTTTATCAATCTCATGCAAATCGTCGTCAACTATCATATGACGAGACCTTCAGACGAGTGGCGGACGTGAGTAATGGCCTAGGTACCGTCGATTTAGAATTGCGCAATAACCATAAGAAAAGGCTGGCCATCGTCTTTTTTCGTATAGGATTCATTGTTTTAAAGGTCGATGTGGATGTAAAAATTTACATTCGAGTGGCGGGAATAACGACCAAAAGAGAGAAGTTCGTTTTAAAATTACAATAAATTCTTAGAATTCATCAAACTACAGCCACTCACCAACCCTGACGATAAATCAAATAAGAAGGAACGAGATGATGGTCAATGGAGATCTCTGGCAAGCATGATTAGGTTAGGCAAATATGTAATGAATATGAGTAAATATAGGAAACTCAGGATGCGATTTTATAGTAGATGGATTCACGTGTATCAATTATAATTGTATTTAAAGTTGTAAGAAATAATTAATAGTGATAGTGAGGTCACTGGACTAGGAGTTTTAGTTAATAAGATAATGTTAAGTGCTTATAACTACAGATAAGGTGGACACAAATAAATTATGTGAATAATTATGACTTGATTTGAAGACGAAGACGGGGTCTAAAGTTAGGCCTAAAATAAAAGCGTAACGCCGCAGTTAAGGATGGACCTATACAATGGCACCAGTCTTGCGAGGGTGGATCCAGCCGATAGGCAGAGACACACTTTTGCCGCAAACAATAAAAGCAAATGGAACGCCATTTTTGAGATAAGTTTTTTTACGGTAGTTAATCTCAATAGTCCGACGATAGTTCGAATGCAGTTCGTAGAAGTTTGTCTCAAGATTTAACAGACAGTGCGTCACAGAATTCGGGAGGGCCCATCAGCCGGCCTTGGACATGAGTTCTCCTCGAATTCAGAACAGTTCGAGTTCGTGCAAGAGAATTCGCTAGAGACAGCCGCGACATAGACAGTGAAGAATGATCCTTAGCAATTAGCCTCGGACAATAGTCTCCAATAATATGGAGAAAAACCAAATTCCGGAAGATGTCAAAAGTCGAGCGCAGTCAGCGCACCTGTATTCGCTGAATAGGTAGAAAGAACGAAGAAAGGGCATAAACGAGCGGAGTTGAATCGAATGGATCAACAAGCGTTAACCAACGGTGAAGCAGACGGCTAGCGAGCAGGGACAGCCAACATCATGACATGAGAAACAGGGAGTGAACCGCGACCTCGATAGCAGCGCGGGTGCCCAATCAAACGAGTATCAAGGCGGCAGAGTGACACGGGTATCCAGCCCATCAGACATCAGGACGAGAGGAAATGCGGACGACGACACCGACCTCCGTCCAGTTGAGAATTGGACGTGATGCCAGCTCCGGCAACGCTACGCGTCAGTAATATAAGGAAGTCATAATTAGATTAAGTTAATTAAAAGATATTCGGCCTGCCCATTTATGTATTATGTGTTGTAGAAAATAAACAATTAATCTGTGTTTTGAATATTCACCTGTCTCTTTCTATAACCATAGTACAATTGACGATACCTGGAAATAATCGCGGAGCAAAATATTACCAGAGTGCGGGGCCGCTCTAATACAATAATTAAGAGCATTTCATCAAAAAATTATCATCATCACTTTAACCCGCTCTATTACTTTATTCGAATTGTTCAAATTTATTGTAATACATAAAACTAATAACTAATTAAATTTTTAGACATTCCATTTTAGCAGACTAAGTTGGATGTCAAAAATGTATCAGATACATTATTGTTCCGTATCATTAAATTTGCCAGTTTCAAATTTGTTTAACCCAACACGGGACCAAAATAATACATTATGATAGCAAATTAATTGAAGAGCTGGCCATTCGTTTATGAAAAGTTAACAGTCATTTGACTGATTAAAAAAATGAGTGGGTATACTTAATACTTTCACTCATGCTAAGCCATTCTAAATTTTTACATAAAATTTAAATAAATATCTATTCTGTATTACAACTAATGTGTTTTTTAACCAAAACTTATAAGCGCGATTTGAAGGAACCAGTATTAACTATCGAAGCGATAGTACCGATGGTATCATTTACTATTTGTATTGAAACATCTCCAGTTCTATAGCTGTACTCCCATTAAATACATATTTTTAGTTACGTATTATTTCCATTTAATAGAATAACTTTTGAGGTGAAATGAATTGACTTTTCAATAACTTACTTTTTTTTCAGTCCACTTAAACCAATGGAAAGTATTCGCGTACACAGTGTACACGTTCCATTATGCTTATTTATTTTTCTCTCTGGTGTTATCATATCTCTTATCTATGGTGTTATCTGTCACTATTTGTTATTTGTCAGATCTTGTCAGGTCGTAATATAACCTCCCAAAATTTAAACGAATTTAATAAAAACAAGATTTCGTTATGATAAAACAATGAATTTAAATCAAATAAATTAATATTTTAAAACCATTTTCAATTTTCCGCACAATAATGTACTGTAGTAAGTGGAGGGAGATTGAAAGTTTCTTTCTTTGCACTTTTAAACGATATAAGCATGGAAAAGATCATTGGGTAATAAAATTTGTACACTGATGAGCTTTTCTTATTTAAATATATTTCAATTCTTTTATTTTTATCTATAATTATAATTGATAATTGTTACCACGAACCTCTAGTACTTAATTATTCCAATACTACAGAGGTTTTCAATTATATTTATAACAGATGATTTGACTATACAAAAAAATATTTTTTCATCTAGTGCTGATTTTAAACCAAACTTATTAAAAATATTTATTTGAAACTATTTTTGTAATTAATTAAATATTTTTAGAGCCAGATTAAAAAAAAGATTCACTCTACAGACAAGGCGTTAGATCATTTTGATGACTTCTATGGTTCAGCTTTTGGAGGGAAGTGGGGACCGATCAGGAAGGCTCTGCTCAGGAGACACAAATATGTTGCCCTCGTTAACAACTTCAGTGATGATAAGGAAACCATGAAAATGTTGGAAACCATGGGTTTGTTCCAATACTTGTTTTCATTCTGTTATTTTCGTATTTTGGTGGATTCAGGGATCTCCATAAAAACACACAAAGGCTTCGGTTCACAAGACTTTTATTGATGACAATTACTTTAACACAAACGCCTCTTAAATATAGTATAACTCGGACGCTGGCCTATTCCGTTCTGATGCGTATTTCCCCAACGCCCCGCTGCAAAACGGCGGCGCTGCTTTGCCGTACCTGAACACAATAAACCTCCACCCAACACCACCACATACAAAAAAATACACCACCCACCACCCCATCCTCCCAACAAAAATAAACCACAACACCCCACCCCTCACCCACAAAACATAACAACCTCCACCAACCCCAACACTAAAACAAACAATCAAACCAATTAATAAACATAAAACAAAACAATAATCAACAAACAAATACCCCCAAACTAAAATAAAACAAAAAACAACAAACCCACAAACACAAACCCAACTTTCCACCAACTCAACAATACACCAAAAAAACCCCCAAATAAACACCTAAACAATAAACATTACAAACAAACAAACACCTTAAAAACAAATATAATAACTTATTAGATCAACCACAGCTCTAACCATAATTAACTATTTATGTAACTACTTAATATTTATTCTTAAATTTTTTTCAAAAAAAGTTATTGGCTTTTGGGGCGAATTAAAAGCAATTTATTCCAGATGAGGCTTCTCCGCCCCCCCCGCCGTCCGCCGCTGCCCCGTCCTATGCTCTCCCTCCCCCGCGTCTCCTCCCACCCTACACATGATAAACTCCCCCTCCCCCCACACTTATTGTTCCTTATTTAATCATTAAAATGTCCGCTTCAATAACAAAATCATTTGTGTTCCTCTTTATCCAAATGGATCAAAATATTAAATGCAAAGGAATGATATTCACTGTAATTATTTAAACACAGGAGCTCATAATGTGAAGAAACTTTTTGAGGTTAATGCAAAGTATATGGAGAATAATAAGAGTGAAGATAAAGAAACAATGAATAATTCAACACAAGAGAAGTTTCCATATGACCATATAAAAGCATACGCAGAAAAGGTGTCGCAAGGAGAAATCGCTAAGATTTACACCGGGGATGAGTCTTTTGAACTACCTAAAGTTTTAAACACAGGGGGAGCCATTATCGGACAAGACAAATCAGGAGATAGTACACATCCGGCTTTAGAAAGGTATTGTTTTATGTAATAGGAGAGTAATTTATTCATTTGTTTCATTATGGTATAATATTTTGTCAGCCTCTGCCATAGTCAGATGTTTCTTATCATTATGTAACTTTATTAACAATTTATTATTGTGTACAGATTAATTTTTAAATTGAGAATACACTACATAACTGTTGTTAATCCGCAGTAAGCCCATGGATGCATCACTGGCCGCGAGTCTCTCAGATGCTGACTTGGACATGTCCCGACTCGTGCAGCCGGAATTGGGAATGACAGCCTCGGCTCTATGGACCTTTGTTCCTTGCACTCGCCTCATGGGAAGAGACGACTGGTTACCCGAATCTCACCAGTATAAGTATTACACTGGTCCGTTCAATAATTAATAATGTTTCATAACACAAGCATTTAGTTTTTAAAAAATCACAATATTGGTGTGATAATGTCTTCTGTATAATGTCCCCTGATTTTTTTAAGTACATTTATTTTCAATTTTTAAATATTTACTCACCAATATTTATCCCATAAAACAATAAGTTTTATGAAATAGATTTCCATTCCTGATTAAATAGTAGATTTTCACAATTATTACATTTACACAACATTATCATTATAAACTGATTGACAAATATTACCATTTTAAATTGGTTGATAAACATTATCATCGTAAGTTGATTGATAAAAATTATCATTGCAAACTAATTGACAAACGTTACCATTGCAAACTGATTGACAAACACTAGCATTATAAGTAACATGTTATTGTAGTAGAAGTTATTAACTTCCATTGGTTAAAAGCTCCTTTTTAAACAATTTCTGATAACCAGGAAAACTTAATATTTGTCACTTTCCTTTTAAACCTTAAAAAATTATATTTATTACAATTTCATGTCTAGTTTCTTACAGATGCTGGAGACTTTCCATTAACCATTGAAGAGGATGAGTGTTTTGAGTTTCCTGAAAATCTCCAAGTTTATTCATTTGAGAATAACAATAATTCTTCTTTCCCAGAACCAAAGTGGGGGGCGACAGGTCTGTATTTCTCTATCCAATGTTTAGATGGAGTTAGTGGTGCTTCAGTGTACACACCGTAAGATTATTACTAACGGTGGACACAGTAACTTAGAGCAGATATTATGTGTGTCGCACAGGACTCTACCTCATGACTGGCGACAATGGTGGCCATGGAAAAGGGTCGTGTGGAGATCCGCGGGTGGTCGCTGGCTGGGTTGTGAGCTCGCCGAATATGGAGCGCCGACGCTGGCCCTCGGCACAGCCTTATGTGCGGAGCCGTGTCCCGAGGCCGATAATATTTTTGTGAAATAACATGGAGCGATCACCCGTGAATGAATTGAACATGTTATGTTATTGATGGATTTGGTATTTTTCTGGCTTTAAACCCAAATAAATAAAGTCACCCAACCTTGTAACAAATGCAATATCGCAGGTAAATATATAAATAAAACATTGAAATGCCTGCCATATTCATAGGTACAGTAAAACCGCGATATAACGAAATCCAAGGGCCCAAAAAATAAAAATTCGTAATAACGAATTCCCACATATAACAAAATAAATAAAAAAAATCCTACTATATGTTACGCGCCGTCGCAAAAAAATGTTGAGCGGCTTCAAAAAAGATCGCAAATTCTGCAAACAAAGGAGGAAGAATGCCATAGGGAACTGAATACCTACATATTTTTAGTAGTTTTGTTATTAAAACAGATAAGCAAATGGATAATCAAAGGAATTAAATTAAGAACAGAACCTATTCAACACCAATTGGAAGATATTTTTGTAAATTTCAGAATATTGCAAACACAAAACAATATTTTAATTGTGTTTAAATGTAGAGCCGCTTCAAACATAGTTTTGGGCATGAAACATAAAAAATAATTCAAAAATAAAAATTTGACAGTTGAATCGCGGCATTTTTATAAAATGAGTCGTATATAAATTACGAAGGTACTTACCGGTAACGGCGGCAACCACTTCAAAATATGATACTATGAACCCATGAAGAAGTTTGAATTGTTTTACTACCTTGTCAGCAGACCGCCGCGCGCCGCCGAAAAGGCCATAAAACCGTTCGCATACGGCAGATGCAGCGGCGCGACTTTGTAAGTGCGAAATAATATTTTCATCTTTTAACATTTTTTTATTTCGTTATAAATTTACGTAAATGTATTGGCATTTTTTCGTACGGGACAAAAATAATTTTGTTATAAATATTAACGGGATTTCGTTATATAAATGCATTTTTGTATGAAAAATTGGTTTTAGGGACTAAATTTCGATTTTTTTTTCGATATACGTCATTTTTCGCTATATCGGGTTTCGTTATATCGCGGTTTTACTGTATTAGGATTTTGAAATAATCATAAAAAGTAGTGAAAAATCTGTATCTGCCGGCCAGTGCGCTGTGGCGCATGAATGGCCGGTAGTTTTCGACTCTGACCGCTAAGCAGCGGAGGCACTGAGCTGATTAGGGGCGGGGTTAAGAGTGAAAGTCTCACCCCATTGGCCCGGCGCAGAACGGCGGGCCTTGCGCGCTAATAAATATGGGTCCCAGTGGCCGAGGAAAGCATTCTCACTTTTTTTTTAATGGCAGCTGGAGGGGGGGGACCCATCCTTTCCCGGGACCGGTTTAGAAGCTAGGGCTTCCTTGTCGGTCCCACTCATCAAAGCTAATAAATATGCGACTTTAACTCAATTACATTTTTACAATTACAAAATGAAAAAGGAGAAGAAATTCAATGTGGTTATTAGCAATTAGATTTAAAATTTAGACCCTCCAGCGTCCCTGTCTTTATTCATAAAAAATCATATAATATAAATCCATAGAACATAGTTTTACATACAGATGCAAAATTAAGGTGCAGTAGTTCAAGGCAGACACTCAGGGATCCATTCATCAAAGTGGACTCAAAATGGATTGAGTCACACTTACACGGACAGACTTCTCACGGAAAGCATTCTCACTGCTGTACGCCTTGAGCATACACTTCTGGACTTTTTATTTCTATTCTTCGACTTTGGCTGTGACACAAACGATTTGGATTTCTCTGGACAACACTGTATAGATTTCGCCTGTCCCGCCGAAGAAGAGCGAATCGGCAAACCCTATTTTGTTCTTATTTCCTGTCCAGAACATTGTGCATTTAGTGCTTATCATGACTACATTTAAACCAATTAAATCTGCCAGTTTTTAATTGTAATTCGACAAATACCACGTCAATTGACAGCCGAATGCGGTTGGTGAATTCTACAGCCAATAGGAGTCAAGTAGAAATCTTCACAGCAACCAATTAGGAGCCCCAAAAGTGTTATCATAATCGTCTTTTGTTCAACCGATTGCCTACATACAGGGATTGACTGAATGACAAATAAAATTCATGAATTAAATGTAATGAGTGTTAGCTTCAATAAATTATGCATTTGCTTGCGTACGCTATCGCCTCCGGTGCTGCCCTGGGGTCGCATCTGGATCTCCACTGCACTGTAATCTGTACAAAGCCCTGTGCATAGACAGAAAAGGCTACAAAATCACAGAGAGCTCCAGTCATCTCTGACCTCCTTTGCCATTGGACCGAGCTCTCCATTATTCCAAGAGTGTGCGTGGGTGCAACTTTTCAGGAAAATAAAAAACACATATATCCTAATTCTGCATATGCGGTGCTTTCATGCCTCACCACTCTGCTTAGGTGTTTGCCTGGTTGTAGTTACTTTAGTTGTCATTTACACCTGCTAGTGAGAGGGATTGCTCCTCTTGAAGCTATTCTAGTGATATAAATAATGCCCAATTGTGTGTTGTACAAAGTTTGGCTCAATAAAAATAATATTTTTTCATTATTTAACCCCCTTACGGTCAGCGACCGATATATCGGACTCCAGACAACTTTCCACCACGGCCAGCGACTAATACATCAGACTCGGTGCTGCACTTATTTACCTAGAATATTATCGTATTTTAATATCAAACGCAGCTTATTTATCTGAAATATTATCATATTTGAGATAAATAAGCGCGGCGCCGCATCTGATATATCGGTCACTGGCCATGGTGGAAAGTTGTCTGGTTCAATTGCTAGCCGTTGAAGGACTAACGTATGTTCCCTGCCGACCATGAAATTTCTCGTGGTAGTTTCAGTAATGGTAGTCAGGTCTGAACATTTGCACTTCTATTTCCGTGGTTATACCTATCCTGGTTGGGATATGATATTTAGAATTTTTTTTAATGAGCAAAGTAAATCAGGAAAAGTTCTTTGGTTTTTATTAATGTATCAATGTTTCAATGGTTTCATGATTGTACATAAAATAAGTTGATTTGGATGTTTATTTAATATCTTATATAATAGATTGTTTTTGTTTTACATAGGTGTATTAAACTACTACATAATGGATGGGGCATCCATATTACCAGTATTAGCCCTGAGTGTAGAACATGGAGACAGGGTACTGGACATGTGTGCCGCACCAGGTGGGAAGTCTCTCACCATCTTGCAGACGATGCGGCCCAATGTGCTCGTGGCTAACGATTCTTCTCTCTCTAGAATCAACAGGTCTACTATTTCTCAAGTCTAGTGACTCAGTGTTTAAAATGTTAACAGAGTCTTATATCAATGAATACATATAAAAAATTGTTTTAATTTTCAGAATACGACGGGTATTTAACGAATATCTTTATGATTTCGCTTCAAGTGACAAATGGGGAGAGAGGGTAATTCTTAGCCAGACAGATGGTGTTTTTTATAGTGATCAAGAAGGTTTTGATAAAGTAAGTAATTCTAAGTATTATTTTGTATTTTTTTAATGCCAAAATATGAAATATATCATTCTCTTACATTATGCAGGTTCTTGTCGACGTCCCATGTACAACAGATCGTCATTCCCTGAAGGAAGATGATAACAATATATTTAAACCGAGTAGGAACAAAGAGCGGCTTAAATTACCAGAACTCCAAGCAAGCCTTCTATGGTAGTCAAACATTTATAATAATAATATAAAATAATAATTGTTCCCATGGGCCGAGTTGTCGGTTAAATGATAAAATTGTGACGGCTTCAATTTGCCCATGGCTATAATAAAGTATAATTATCAGTATTCACAATGATCAGTTCTAAAGCCCAATTATCAGTGTAATGTGACAATAAATCTGTATACTCATTTTCAAGCCTTCACCTGGGTGCCAAATTATTCAACATAAAAAGAAAATTTAAGTAATGATAAATTAGTATAGTAAATACAATTTTTTTCTGATTAATATAAACCAAGTTTGTTTCCTAAAACCAAACAATTATTATTAAATCCATCTTATTTAGCAAATCAATTAAAAGAGTCAAATTTCAATTTGACTAAACAGAAAAACATTTAGGCAATAATAGAAAGATATCTTTACAAATTGCTAATGATGTGATGTGTTTCTTCCCCGTTTCCAGCAATGCGCTGTCAGTGTGTCGTGTAGGGGGGACCGTGGTGTACAGCACTTGCACCCTGAGCCCTATTCAGAACGATGGAGTGGTCCACTTGGCGCTGAAGCAAGCTTTTGAGGAAAAGGGAATTAAAGCTACCATCAAGTAATCATTTTTATCTGATACTCTTTTATGATACGTTAATTAAAAAGTATAATGCTTAATAAATATGTCAATTAATAAGTTGACTAGCCTGTTTTTAATCAAGAATCCATTATCCTGTCATTTTTATTGGGTCTTTTTTCTCGAAAATGTTCTTATTTCCAAAATCCTTTATTTTTTGTTTGCTTATTTCAAAAAATGTTACATACATATATATATTCAATTAAAATTTACCATTTATGCACAAAACAAATTAATTTTGAACATTACACGTGCAACTTGTGGCTTGAAGTAAGTACATACATTTATTTTTGTTTTTACACCATCTTGATTCTGATGGGAACTCAATGGGAACACAAGGAACTCACCAAAACGAAATAACAGCGATCTAACAGAATATAAAATGTTCTAAACTAATGAACCTGTGAATTTAGTACGAAATGAATATTTCAAGTGATGAAAGTGATTTTGTACCAAACATGCGTAAATGAGTGCGTTTATTACCTGACAGCGATAGTGGATAAATTTGAGTACGATTTTTTAAACAATGTTCTTTTTTTAATAAAATGTTGATATAATAAACAATAATTATATAATAAATGTAAATAATAAACAATAGTATTTTAAGGAGAATTCATTTTTGTGAAGTTGCATTTTCAAATCATACTTCTGTGGTATTTTAATACAAATTAAATTAGAAAGATATACAGAAAAAATCTATTTATCGAAAAATATTTAATTGCTGTTGGAATTCAAACCTGGACCTCTTCCTCTCCGGGACAACGTTTTACCATTTCACTACAGCAACCGATTATGTACAATTATGATCAATTTAAACCTTATATGTACATATTTTTATAATCAATACTTTTATTATTTGGTAACACATTTCCCCGGATAGGAAGAAGTCCAAGTACAGTTCAGGCAGTTCTCAGTTTACCAATGAGTTCCATTCCTTAGGATCGTTCATTATGCCCGCAAACAACTAAATATGCATTTTTGCATATACAATGTAATCACATAAGTTAGCAGGCTAAAATTCAATGTGTACGTTTTATTATTACAATACGCTACAAATGTAAAATATGTTCAAAAAAACTAAATTATATATTATACATTCAACTTTTATTTGTCAAAATTTTCATCAATATTTTTTATTTTCACATGCGTGTCACTGCGCGCTCGGGGTGGATGTTTGAACTTCCAATATAACAGCTTCGTCCATTCTTTTGATATATGACTTGATGGAAGACTGCACAGTTAGTTTCTTTTTTCAATAAAAATCTCATAACATGTCAGTGAATCAAAAATGTTTGTAATTCTCTCCATATTCGAGTCCTGTTATCAAAGAATATGAGTCCAACAACTCTTTTTCATCAGCCAAGTCAAGTTTGACGTCCATTTGATTATCCAGTTCTACAACTTTGTGCGTTACGTAAATAAATAATAATCTTATGTGTAATAATGGTGATGTTTGTTACAGCAAATGTTTGTAAATTGAGAACTGTCTATGTTTGTAAATTGAGAACTGTCTGTGTTTGTAAATTGAGAACTGTCTGTGTTTGTAAATTGAGAACTGTCTACGTTTGTAAATTCCATGAAGTAAACATCACAATTGTTTAAACTCTGTCGCCGTGCTCCCTGCCTAGTGCTTTGAATCTCTGACCTGCAACTGGAGCATTGAAGACGAGCATCCTACCAGCTTGATTATTCAAATACACTTTTTACATTTATTAATTTGTACTTTGTGTTATTTTTTTATGCAGATTATTCACAAAGAGCATCCAGCCAGTCAAGGCCTTATTTCGAATCGGAGAGGGAAGGACGGCACCGCGATACGGCCACCTAATCACACCACACCCGTCTGCCAACTTCGGACCAGCTTACTTCTCCAAACTAGTCAGAACCCAGTAATATTCACTGTGTACATATTGGTATTGTAAGAAATATGATGTATTAAATTAGTCTCATTAAACTTTGCTATTATTTCAGAAAAAAAATTTGACAAAAATCTTAAAAATCATGTGGGTTAATTATACAATAGTTTAGGAATGGCAGATTTTGGATCTTATGTACAGATACATTTTCATACATGCACTTTCTTGCTTATTAAACATATTACATAGTTATCACTAGCGACACAATATGTATCGCTTTGCAATATTGTTTATTGCCCTTTTTTATTTTTTGGCTGTCAAAAATGATAAAATATCAAAATAACATAATTATTATTTTAATTTTTTAAAAAATGCCCTTGCATTTACAATTATACTAGGAAAGATTACTCAGATCGGGAAGTTGAAGAATTTTGATATACAGTGGTGAAAGAACACTGACAAAATATATTGGGCAATAATAGCCTTCTGTGTGAGAGAACCATATTACCAGATGCATGTTCCGTATCGGTTCAGTCAGACCCATCTTCATATATAATGCAATAGAGAGAAATCGCACCTGATCCTTATTGTCTCACTCCTAGTGATATTCGATGCATATAGTGATGGATCCATTAGATTTGCAATCTTAAGGAGACTAATGAGGGGACCCATGTCAGTCCTACTCATTCACCGCCTATGATGCTAAATAGGTGGCCGTGCAACGCAGCTCACCGTCTAAGCAACGATGCACGGCCATCAACCAAAACATCCCTCATTACACCTATGACCCCATATAAAAATCTATATTGTGTAAAATTTATAATATTAACTAAGATACAGTAATAACACACAAAAACCAGGGGATAGGGGGGCAACTAGGGGAGAACACAAAACACTCCCTCGCGGGAAACAAAACAGGCACAAAAAAAAGACGTGAAGTTGATTCTCTACCCGAGCACCACTGCTGGCAGATATTATCCAGGACAGTACACTAGGGGATCCGATTTGCAGGTTAATCAGACACCCGTTGCAGCAGGTTGATCCAGGATTTCTCACCTAGAGATCCACATACTCACAAAGGCCTTGAACAGTTCCAGGCCCCTTCCAGGTCTGAGTATGTCGGAGTTCCTTACAGAACTACGACCCGCTCACTCCATACCCTCGAGCATATCCTCTCTTACATCAGTCAACAGAACGCAGCGCCAGAGGATGTGCTCCGGCGTCTGCCTCACACGGCTGCAAGTACACCACAGGTCAGAGGCAAGTCCCAAATCAATGAGCTCGCTCCGAAACTGCCCATGACCCGAGACCATCTGCACTGCAAAATGATCCAATGCTGGAGGACCCCCTCGGCCTCTCTCTCTAACGGCTTCAAATGGGAGGAAGTAATGAGTCCACCTCTCCTGTGGTGCCACGTTCCATCTTTCTTTCCACTTTTCCAAACTCGGTTCTCTTACACGCGTGCATAAAACCCTGTATCCGGCGTCTTGAGGGTTTAAGGGTACTTATACTTAATGTAACTTAATGTTGTTGCTACCAGGAAAAAATAAAGGTAATTGCTTTACTAGATGTAGTCTGTTCTAAAGCAATTACCTATACAGTTTTTAAAAGTTGTAATGTTAAGAGGTTAGTAAGTATAATGTGAGTTATAAAATGTTAAGTGAGTTATAAAAAGTTATGTGAAAAAAGTATAATCAGAAGTTATAAAAAGATATTGAAAAAAGTTATAAAAATATTATTGTCAGTAATGTACAATAGTCGTGACAAGAATGTGTGGGTAGTTAGGTTAGCACACATGACAAATTAGTTTCATTTTGCTTTCTACCCACATCAAGCAACCACTTTGTTATTTTTGATTCGAAGTCATTAATCACTTTAGATCCTTTAAGGTCTAGTCTAGTGGCAATTTATTAAATATTCTCAGAGCACAAAATAAGAAAGTACGTTGAGCGAATTTGGTATTAAATTTTGTCACTGAGTAGTACCCTAAGGCTTTGCTCCTGGTTTCCTTTGGATCAAATCGAGGAAGTAAAGTTAGTTTTTTTTTTAAATAGTTTTAAGATTGCTCTGGTAAACAGTTGTCTTATATCCAAAACTTGAAAGGATTTAAAGAGTTCTTCTGAGTTATGTCTAAATGGCCTCTTGTTTATGACCCATTTCTGAGCCTTAATTAGAGAATCCATTGAAGTAAAAGCTGCATCACCCCATGCACATATTGCGTAACTGATTAGACTGTGATAAAGTGAATAGTATACAATTTTTAATGAAGTAATATTCATGAAGCTGCATAAAATTTTGAAAATATAAATTAATTTTCTCACTTTGGAGCTTACCCGATCAATATGAAGAACCCATTGTAAATTATCATCAATTGTTAATCCGAGATAAATTATCTCATTCGATTTTTCAATGATGTCACAGTTACATATTTGATTTGAATCTGAAATGCATGTATGCATGTATTCTAATAGTATTTGGGATGACATGGTTCTCTTGTTTTTTTAATGAAAAGGCAATAAAATATGTTTTTTTTTAGTTAAGTATTAGAAGGTGATTGTCTAGAGTACTTTTAATTTCTGCAGTGGCTAATTCTGCCCTTTTAAATGTTTCATTCCACGTATCACAATTTATAATGATTGCAGTATTATCAGCATAACTAATTTTAATTCCATACTCAAGTTTTATTTAAAAATTCATTGATATATATTATAAAGAGTATCGGACCGAGTGTGCTACCTTAAGGCACTCCATATTTAATGTACATTGGATCACTGCGGGTGCCGTTGATTTCTACAGTTTGTTTCCTATTTTTAAGATAATTTTTTAACCAATTCCAGCAATTGCCTGTGATACCAATATTATTGAGCTTGTTTAAAAGCAAAGAGTGTGATAAAGTATCAAAAGCCTTCGATAAGTCTAGAAAGATGCCTAGTACTTTGTGTCCCTTATCCATGTTTGAGGTAGTGTGTTCAACTAGTTTTGCAATAGCATCTTCAGTTCCCATATTGGCTCTGAAACCATATTGATTTTCATATAAAATTTTATCTGTCTCAAGATATTCCATAAGTCTCTTTTTTACTGCCTTTTCCAGTAGTTTTGGTTAGCAGAGAAATCGGTCTGTAGTTGATTATCTTTGTTTTATCTCCACTCTTGTAAATAGGTTTGATAACTGCTTCTTTTAAATGTGATGGTACTATTCCTGTTTCTAGGCTAAGGTTTCTGTAACAGAGGTTTCAAAACAAAGTCTTTGATTTCTTTCACTGTGAAACTGGATATCCTATTGTATCCCACTGCGCAGTTTGTACGTAGAGATGAAATTAGATTGGATAATTCACTTGAAGATATTGCGTAAAATTTAAAACTATGTGGTGTGTGTTGAAAAATTGTATTTCCAGTTAGGTGTGTTTTATCAAAGTTTTTGGATTTAAAAATGCTATCCGCTAGTCTGGGACCCGAGTTGGTATACTGATCAATAAATTCATCAGCAATGAGTTTAGAATTCTCTTTTACAGGTAGCAAATTGTTCTGGACTTTAATATTGGCTATGGCTGAATAATTGTATTTATTTTTATGTGTGGAGTCATTGATAATCTGCCATATTTTTTTGGAATCCATTTTGGTTTCTTTAATTTTTTTTGTAATAAGCTTCTTTTGTGATCTTGAGTAAAAGTTTTCCTTTATTTCTGAACTCTTTGTAAGCATTTATGAGATTTATGTCATTTGGGTATTTTTTAATTTTCTTATGCATTTTATTTCATTTGTGGATACTATTTATTAGACCTGGAGTTTCCAATCTTTAAGATTATTACATCTATGGCGTGTATTATGCTGTACATATTTAAATTCAGTATTGTTAGTAAGATAAGTGTTTAGTGTATGGGTAAACTTTTCCATAGCCTCATTTGTATCATATGTTGTTAAAATAGATGTCTAAGTCTCATTTTTTAAATCTTCTTTTAGTTTGTTATAGTTGATTATTTTTTTTAGATGTCCAGTTGGACCAGGAGTACAATTTAAGGTTTTCAATTTATTGTCTTTGATTTTTAGGTTTATAAGCGTTGGGTAATGATCACTAATTATGGAGAGTAAAACAAATGTCTCAAAAGGTTTCTTAGTCTTGATGAATATGTGATCAAAACAGGTATTGGAAGAGTTGGTATCTCTAATAGTTGAACACAACTGTGTTGATGCTGGAGACAAAGCCAAATGATGCTAACATAGATAGGTAGTCGTCAGCCTGTGGATGTAAGTTGTCAATGATATTTATATTAAGGTCACCGGCAATGACATATTCATTTATATTTTTCAATGTTTCTAGGATTGTAGAAATACATGCCAAAAAAGGTGTAATGTTGTGTTTAGATGGAGATCTATAGATTCCAAGGATGCAATGTTGTTTGTTCAGAATTGCTCGAAGACAATTAGTTTGTTTAACGTGTACTTAATCTACTGTATAATTTATATTATCATTTATATATATCATTTTGTTTATTATTAATTTTGGTATAATACAGTTTATAACTTTCGATTTCGTGAAAAAGGAAATTTTTGTTTGTCCAGCATTCAGTTAATATAATTATGTCAAACTTGATTTTTAAATCATTAAGGAGAATTATAAGTTTATCAAATTTTTTTTGATAGCTTCTGATATTTAGGTTCAAAATTTTTAAGCCAGACGATAGAGAATTATAGTTGAACCTACTGTCAATTATTTTGATTGGAACCGTGTCATGATAAGTCATCAATGTCGATTTCTAAAGCCATTTAGAATCTTTATTGGATAGGTTGACCATTTCAGTTAGGAGCTTTGATTCTTACCTTGCTTTATGATATTATTCTCTATATCTTTTTTGATTCTAATAAATATAGTTTTAGCTTCATCATCTCATTTTGCGAGGATCTTTCCATTTTTATGCCACACAGCAGTTTTGGCTCTCCAAATCAATGGCAATCTTTTGAAAAGGGGAACATACATATTATTATATATTCTGTTTTCTCCATGGCCTACTATTTCCGATGATGTGATTATCTTCTTTCTATTACCAATGATTTGATCTCGTTTGTGTGGGTCTCTCAATCTAACTGAGATTATCGGTATGCCACTTTGTCGTTTTGTGGGAATTTTTTGCAATTTGAATTTCATCTTATTGTAGAGGGATACCAAGTTTCTCGTCAACTTTTAAAACTATGTTTTCAATTTTTTATTAATTTATTCCAGTTCTGAAAGTCTAACACTTAAATTCCTTATTAAAATATCTTTGCAGCTCAGTTCTTGCTTATGACTCTCCACTTCACTTCATTACCCAGTTTCGACAGTGAAGTCAGTTTTTGCAGAATTTCATTGTATTGTTGAGATACAAAGTTTTGCGCTTTGACCACTTCTGCCACCTCCGATTCCAGTTTTTAAACATCTCGGTTTTAAGTTCTTCCATTTTTTTTTCAAAACTTTTTGTGATTTTTTGCAGAAAATCATTCTCATATTTTGAGTCTCCAAGATTAGTTGCTTGAGTTTTATTATGTTGACCTCTAATTGACATGTTAGAAAAATGTTTGTTTTAGGACACGCACTTCAGTCTTAGGTTAGGTGTTTATTCAGTCTTAAAGGGTTATTGATAAAATAGAGAAACAGGTGTGCACACAACCGACTTTCATGCGCGCCCGCGATTGACTGATTTGATTTAATGCAAAAATTTGCAGAGAAGCCTAAAATTGCAGATCTTCTGTCCCTCTGCCATGCAAATTTAATTCCTAGTGTTCATTGAAGTTATTATGAAAATTTGCTAACAAAAAAAATTGGTAACGATGATACTGTTCATGATTCAGATGATTCTTTTTAATTGAACACAATTTGTATGTATAAAATGTTCGTTCGTTTTCAATATTACTTCAAAATAAAATCCATTTTAAACACAAATGTCTGGTTCATTACTGATACAATTAGAAATTTTTTAAATGTAAGATGATTATAACCTTTATTTAAATGAAAAAAATAATATAAGGCAGAAATAAATTATCTTTACTTTATTCAAATAATAAATTACATTATTTAAAAATACATATTTTATTAACAAATAATAATATTAATACCTACAAATATTTTTTGTATAAACAAATCAAACTATTATTAGTATGAAACACAGTTATTTACTCATTCAATTCATAATCTAAGAATAAAAGAATTGTATTTTCTGGAAATTTTGGAGCGCCGCAAGCAACCTCACAACAATGGGTACCGAGTAATTTTCAAGTTTAAATTAAGTATGAGTTGGGTTGCTGATATTGATTATATTCCATAAGAATTAACCATCAATAAATAATCATAAGTTTTCTTCATTCAATTCTTTCTTAAAAAATATATATTACGTTTGTGTAACAGAAATATTAAGTTAATGAAACTCTTGCGATAGATTCAGAAGAATCTTTATTCTTGTTTGTCATGGCACGGCAACAGTCACACGTATATGTTGTGACACACACTCATCAACTTTAATTTTAAAAATATATTATGCATTTAAATAATTAGCCCATTAATATATTAGGAGACAACATATCACCTTATGAATTCATCACTAATTAGGAAAGATTAAACATATTTTGCTGTGCAAACTCGTTACAATAATTAAAAATAATTTTATGGGTGAGTTTTTCTAAACATATATAAAAAACATAAGTACATACATTTAATAATATAAACTAACAATATCTTATTTGCATATTTTCATCACAATATTCTACGTTCACTTCAAAACTATAAATATTAAAAGTTTGTGTTTAAAATAAATTATTTTGATCTTTTTTATTACTTTGGTACACTTACGTAGTTTTCATATTCAATTTTCACATAAATGTTTTTTTTTTTTAAATAAGTGCCTACCTAATTATTTTGTGATTTGTGAAATACTATACATGCAAAGTATGAATATTTAAATCCTAAGTACAGCTTTATTATAAGAAGTTACAGACTTGAAATAGACGACCATTGCAGACTATTCTATGGGATATATTTTACCAGAACATACAATTTGGGAGTAGAAGCTCTTCGTTTTAATTTGTATTCATCAATATTGCTAGGCATACATATTATTACATTCATTACATACATAGAAAAGAGATAAATAAAAAAATATTTGCACTATAATATTGGCACTAATGTAAGTTAATACTGTAAATTTGTCTATTACAGTAAAACTCCGTTAATCGGGACAGAAATTTTAAAAAAATCCATTTTTTTGAAGGCAACATTAGAAATAATTTTTTTAAAACGCGTCGTCAGTTTACGCATCCACATTTTTACGCGCGCCGCCGCTGTCAACATCGTGATTTTCATACTGAAAAACATGGCGACTGTCTATTATTTCAGCTTTTTATGTGTGGAAATATTTATCGAATAATTAATTTATTATTCCTAATATTAAAAACAGGCTTCTTCAAACGATTCACCAGTGCTTGACGCAATAAAATTACGGACATTTTAATTTGATTAGCGGTCGAACTCGCCTTTTCCATCAAAATTGGGCAACCGTGAAAAATAATGAAAAACTTTTAATTTTTCATACATCGTTGAAGATTATTTTTCTGCAATTTTTTAACTTAGAGAGGTATTCATGATTGAAATTTTCCCGCTGATTTTATCTTTGACATCAATTTTTGTCAGTTTTTAAAATAAGTTCCATTCTTCAAGGATTTACACAAATTACGAGATGTTCGTGCCATTTTAGAAAACGAAACACAAAAAAAATAATATTATAAAATAGGTTGTGTATTTAAATACAAAGGTTTCATTTTCTTTATTACATTAAACAAATCGCAACATTTCATAAACAAAAAACCGGATATAAAATCAATAGAACTGTTGCACATAATTCTTTTATAAATTACGAGATTCAATGAAAATTGTTCAAATTATTTTAATTAGGGGTTACAAGGGTGAGTAGAAATATATAATTCGCAACGCGCCGACAATTATTGTCGAAATAACAACAAATCTTATAAAATGCACTGCAGAGTTTGGTATACATAAATATGGTATCACTCAGTTCGGCCGCGGTTTTGCGAGTTGCGAGCTCTAAGCGCGCCGATCTATTGCGATAAGGAACAGCACCGTGATTGGCTAGGGGGTGGAGCTAGCTACAGATATTTACGAAGGGATGATGAATGCGTAGTCGCGCGAATTTTGATTTAAAAACACGTGAATATGCGAATTACGTGAACAAATTATTTACTTTGGGTATAAAAAATGTTTACGAACTACGAATTATGTTATTTTCGGGGCTAAAATTTTTAAAAATAGTGCGGATTACGTGAAATTTCGAAATATGGGTACACGAATTAATGGAGATTTACTGTATTTGTTTTACATTATTCGTATTTCCTCTATTTATTTGTTTATTTTTTATTTCTTTCCAAAGATTTTGCTCAAAATAATGACTACTCCATGTGTATAAACAGAATCTGCTACAGGCTGACACAATCAATATTACATATTTATTTAGTAAAACACATTCATATATTATATCCTTACACCAATTTAATCTGTTAAATATTAAATCTACCTTACATAATGAGACCCAAAACGGGTATTAATAAATGTTTCCATCGAATAGTCATTTAGCAAAAATTGACACCAAATTGATCACTTTGAACACAAGTAGGCAAATGACTCGCGAGCTATCTATTTATGTTTATTTGATGGAAACTTATTCGATACACCGAAAACATTTATTTGTAGACCGAGGATTCCCTAAACATTTAAAGCAAAATGCTTTTTTTTAATATAATTGATGTGAAGTCTTTGATGTCAAGAAGGCGGACTATCTAGTTACATGTGCATTTGTGTAAATTTCTGAGGATGGTGGCCATCACGAGTTTGAATAGGAATGACTGAAGCAGCTTTCAATTGCATAATAACCGTATGGAACTCATGTTTCCTCAGTCGAGAATAAATAAAATCAATCCTGGCATTCTACCAATACATATTTACAGCTGTAAATTCTCTCACCTGACAAAACTTCAAACAGAGCTTTGAAGGCAGATGTCTGCGGAAAGTACCGCAGGTTGATTTTGTAAAGAACACGGGTTCAAAAATAGAACACAATAACCTCATTCAGCTGGAGGGCATCGATCAGGATCGCCTCTTTGAACTATTATTATGTTCCCGCCATTATTCAACCGTGATCATAGGTTGGACTGAATGGGGTGAAGTATAAAATTAGTGATAACGGACTCAAACTAAGAAAATGATATGACAGCAATATTTAGTCACAATGCAAAAATTTCTTCTAGTTTGAATAAAACAATATTGAAATGTGCAACTCTAGTACATATATACTTTCACCTTTTAATAATATTCACTTACAATAAATTGTGAGGTTCAATATTTAATTGATGATCTAAATTCACAAATAACTTATCAAATTTCAGATTGTTTAGATACATTTATCTGAATCCAAAACTATCGAGCCAAATACTATTTTCATTCTTTAAATATAGACAATCAGACCATCATATGTAAAAAACTATAGAATATATTTCATTTCAAGCATAAGTTGAATACAGGTTAGGTAAATTTTTTTTCTGAGTACTAAACTGACTTCTACTAAAGTAGCAGCATCCCTGTCTCTGTCTCCTATTTTATTCAAAAGGAGAAACAATTAATCTTGACTGGTGAGTTTGGTAACTTCGTTAGACTTTTCATTGAGCGGCTGTCCTTCCATCTTCTCCTCGTCTCCAGTCTTCTGTGCGCGGTTCCACGGCTGCTCCTCTCCGGACCCAAAGATCATGTAAGCCAGAATCTCAACAATGTATAGTCCGATAGTCACAAAAAAGATTATACGCCAGGCAGATATTGTTTGCTGAAACAATATAAATTCAAATTATCAAACATTTTTTCAGTATGTACTAATTTTGTTTATTTGTTTAGCTCATAAGACACGCTGACTCCAGTGGTCTATGCACACTGCGATATAATTATGTCATTACTTTGAACAGAAATAGAATTCCCCAAAAACTGTCAGAAGTTACATCAATATTCTTATTATTTTTCTAAGTAAGCGCTTATGCTATGAAAAATATGATGAACTCGGTGGTCTCCCACCCCCGATCACTTGTTCACCAGTCTTAACATAGTTCTGTGATATTTTAATACCGGTGGCAGCTAAAATATTTTTTCGATAAATCAAATTTATCTGTATGTACATCTTTCTAATTGATGCATTTAATTTGTATTAAAATAAACATTTATTTGACAAAAATAAAATTCACATTCTTACATTTCCGTGAGTCAAGTGACCGACAAACAGAGGCACGACAATTCCGGGGAGAGTTGCACTAGTGTTGGTGAGCGCCATCAGTGTTCCTAGAACAAATACAGTGCAATAACAATACAATCATGTTTTTTTATGTCTTAATTATATGATGATTGCGAGAAAAGAGCTTACCCGCGAAGTTAGGAGCGATATCAATGTGGTTGGATAAGAATCCACAGAACATTCCACCGATGCAGGTGACTCCGATAGCCATGAGGGCCACTGCCAAAGTGTGGTAGCATCCCACGTAGCAGAGACCCAGGAGGCAAACCATCGGGACAAATGATGCTGAAAAAATAATATGTACTTACAGTATTATTCTACGCATAGTATTAAGTTGACCAAAATAAATTAAACAATTAGTTTACCGAAGAGGGTTCCGATCTTTCGAGAAGTAGTAGTAGTAATCTTTCCCTTTTCCTTCAAATAATCCAGAGTGCGACTCAGACACAAGCTGAATATCCACAGGGTAAAGAATGGGATCGCCGTTGTCACTGCATTCTGTAGAAATCATTAATGACTTTACTCAATAAATTATCAATACAATAAATCAAGTTAATATCTCAGTAATGTACGACCAAAGTGAACCTCGGTAATGTTAAACTTGAGAACTTGTTTCATGTAGAAGGGGAGCTCGATGAGCAACATGTACCAGCCCCAGTTAGAGCAAGTGTGAGCCACCAGGATAGCCAGGAACGGAGGAGATGTCAGTACGGCCTTCCAAGGTACAGGAAGACTCTGAAAATTGTTTTAATTAGATTACCTTTATATGTACTCTTAAATTAACGGTGGCTGAGGCTAATCTGCCTATCGTTACTTTCTCATTTGAAATGATATCACTATAATTCTTACCGTATGAGCGCTCTCGTGCGTGTTGGTCCCGAGTGACTTAGTAATCATGTCCCTCTCCTGTTGATCAATGAAGGGTTGCTGTTGCGGAGAATCTTGGACCAAAATTACCCACAGAACTAACCAGATGCTGGATAAACCACCCATCACATAGAATACTGACTCCCAACCTGGAATGATAACCCCCACATTTGCATTGTTAAAATGATTATGTGATTAAATAATATTGTTCTTATAATCCCTCTGCAATGTCATCTATATTAATTATATAGATGACATTGAAGTTTCAGCTGTGCCTTTAATAGACACAGCAAAATTTACGAAGAACATTTTCTTGTAAATGTATTCAAATGAAAATACCAAGTCTACACATGACTATTAACATTTCTATGATAAATCTTAATGCATACTACTAATTATGTATGCAAATTAAAAATCATTTATCACTAAATGACAAGAACTTTTCTTATATTGTAAGAATTATAATTTTCCTTTGAAAATGTGATGAATCATTTTTGTTTCCTTTATATTTGAATTATGAAACATTGTCAATGAGTGAAACATTTCACCAATCAAATACCTCTGTTGTCTCTCAGAATAAAGGAAATGGATCATACACGCAGTACCTAGTAAATAATGGGTTTTGAAAAAGGTTTTTACTGAAAATATGTTTGTGTGGTCTATTTATCAAGAAAATTCCTCCCATGAATGTTTATTTTCCAATCTAAATTACACAAATTTTTGGCAAAAAAAACCATGTTTGTGATGCAAATAATTTTTTGTGAAAAAAACCGATATTGTTATCAATGTTCCCTCTAATTTTGGATAGTGGAGTGCAAATAAAATATCTTTTGTGCCATTTTTAGGATCAATGCTACTATTTGTGTACTGGGGGAGAAAATAAGAAAAACATTACCAGTATAGGGCTACCGGTACCTTGACCACATTACTAATGAAGATGTATCAAGACGCACAAATAAGTCAAGAGAACCTATAACAACTATCAAGAAAAGCTGCACACTTTGGACACATTTTACGCAATGAAAAATATGATATTTTACAACTCATGCACATGAAGATAGAAGGCAGCAGAGAGCAGAGGCATAGGTAGAAAGAGATTATCTTGACAGAAAGTGGTTCAATATCCAAAATGTTAGTGATCTTATGCAGGATAAATCAACACATTGCAACATGGTGGCCAACCTTGGATAGAAGATGGCACATTCTGCATCTGATGTTAATAATTTCAATGTTGAATGCCAAATGATCGAAGATACCACTGAATCGTATATAATATATTATTTTAATTTTATTACCTAATTACATCTTAGCAAATCTCGATTAATACTAAATAGTCTGTAGCAAAAAATGATATGCAGCGATAAATAATCTTTTAAATGAATTCAAGGTTTTTTTCTCAAAACAACATGACAATTGTTATAAACCTCTAAAATGAATGTTCTGTGAAGTTAAATTATCATCGTTTGAATAATATATTCTTTACAGATAAATTCGGAAAATAAATATATATGTAGCGATCGGAATTCAAATCCACCGCCATCTCAGTCGGCATCGACGCTAGCGACAGCGTTGCCGGCTGCTGCTACAAGACTGGCTCGAGCATTCACCGCCAGGCAGTCTCTCCAGTTTCATCGTTTCACAATGTCGGTCTTTCCGGCTCGCGCTCGCCGAGCAAGACCGCCAACTCGCTTTATTTCATTTCATGCACACATGCACCTTCTACATCTTCATTCATTTCTTCATTTTTATCATTGTCATTGTCATATCATACTGTCATAATAAACCTCACACGCCAATCACACCAACCACCGTCCTAACCCCTAAATATATATATAAAACCTATCAGAATACATTATCGAGTATTATTGAAAAAATGTGCATTTATCTTAACAAGATTTTAAAATGTTGTCCCTGTACCAAAATAATATATGTAAAATAAATTCAAAAATTTGATTCAAATCAATGCCTTGATAACACAAAAATCCATCTACAAATTGTCGTTTTGATTTTTAGCTATCTAAAAGTACATAATAAGAAAACCAAATTTTAACAGATATATTTTGTTTTTCAAATATGTATACTGAAAACTTAAACACAATGTCTTTTCAAGTGATGTGTTGATTTCTAATTTTATAACTCCGAACTCGTCAGATATGTTTCAGATTCACTTCCCAAAGTTCTTGGGAATTTATTTTTTTTGTGTACATTTATCCTAAATATTATTAGATAGGTTTTTTTTGTGTTACTAATCCATCGAAAATTATCTTTATTTGATAATGTACAATTTGAATGTTCAGCTTAAATATATTCTGGTGATTCATGGTTAAGATAGATAGAAGTAATTTTGAGAAATGCTTTTAAGCACAGAACATTGCATAAAATATAACAAAGCAAGTTTGGCTAAAAAGCTGTTACAGTTTTCAAATGCGATCATATTTTGAAAGGAAAATATAGAAAAGAATTAACATGTTCAGTCACCAGAGTACACAATAACAATAAAAACATTTTATACATTTATTGATTCAAATAAATTCAATTTATTGTGCGGATGCTGAAACAAAATAGTAAATGAAATTACACAAAAGTAATGAAGATTCTGTAACAAAATAATTAATAAAATGGCACTATAAGGTGGGAATATTGGTTCGCATTGTCAACAAGCCTACCCACTTTGAAGATGCTGTAACACAAAGTTAAAGATTGGATTATTAACTATATATATATATAAAGAAGAGTGGTGTGTTTGTTTTCTATACAAATCTACAGTTTTATTCCGAACTTGATGAAATTTTGCACATTCGACCTTAAAAACAAGAGGAAGGTCACTGTCTACGTGAGATTTCGAAAAACTACCCCCATCTCGATTTTCCACCCCTTAAAGCAAAATTTTGGTACTTCTTGATGAAATTTTGCACACTTGACATTCAAAATAAGAGGAAAATTACTGTCTACATCTGATTTCGAAAAAAAAACTACCCTCATCCCTCTACATGAAGCCTCTTCACTCTGTGTAAAATTTGGGCAACGCTGGGTACTTCAGATAGTTTGAAATATAAATGAAAAAATTATGAAATTAAATTTTCCAATACACTTAAATCAGGCGTAGTGCATTTATCTTATTCTATATCACCAAAAAGAGGAGAGTAAGATGTCTATATTTTCCTCAGGGTCCTGAGAGTTTAACTGGGCAAATAATTTTAAAAGGCATTCCTGTTGAATGAGGAATAGGAGGAGCAGGGGCAGGGAAGTGGGAAATTTTGCACAATTGACGTTCAAGATAAGAGGAAAATTAGTCTACATCTGAATCTGAAAAAAAAAAAACCCCATCCCCCTAAATGAAGCCTCTTCACTCTGCGTAAAACCCGGGCAATGCCGGGTATTTCAGCTAGTCATCAATAATTTTCAAATACCTTATTTTAATGCGTTGATAAATATATCGAAATATGTACTTTCAAATTTACACCAAATTCCATATTAATTGTCATTCCCAATCAATCCGTGCTCGTGCCTATCTGTGTAAGTTCCAAAGTAATAATTTGGGTCATGTTATGAGCTGCTATAAATAAATACGTGAAAAGAAGCTAGGTTGACATTTAGACACAGAAAAGGATCAAGAAGAAGAGATTAAGTATCTTGAATAATTATTATTTCTCTATTGTAAATATAAAATTGTAAACTTATTTAAAAATGTATTTTATTTAAAAAAATCATTGAATGAGTATGAATATTTTTTAAAAAAACACAATTTACTTCTTCAAAAATGCTGTCATCGGTTTAACTGTTTCACTTGATTTTTTAATATTTTTCATGATTGAACATGATTGATTCACAAACAATTGACTATGCCAAATTGTTGTCTCGGCCTACAGAAGCCGCCTTCTTAAACTCTTACAATAATTGTTTGTTTCATTTACAAACCAAATACTTTCCTTTGTTTCTTTTTATCACTTTCGGCTTCATTGCTTGAATTTTGCTTCTTTGGCTTTCCATCGTAGGATAATAAATGAAATTATGAAATGTTGTGCCGACCACATAAATTTATTCTTCATATTGTGGGGGATTTACTGACTTTATAATATACGGGGGAAGTATCCATATGGTCAATAGTTGAGGAAAGCCTCCAATATGAAATTTTGAAACACCATATTGATCTGCATTATAGCAAATCACATTAAGTGGGGCTCATCTGTATAATTAAACACGTATCTTGATATTCAAGTCTTAAAATGAGGTTCCGTATGGCATAGATCATTGAATTTCCATTCTGGCAACCTGACTTTTATTGTTTTTACTTTTAATGGAATTAATTAATGTCAATTAATAGGGAATGACTATGTATCTATTAAAATAATTTACATTATTTCCTAATTATATTAAAATAATGGACAAATCAGCTATTTGCCTCATTAGGTTACATTTTAATGTGTATCTGTTAAATTCAATGGATGTCTTTGATTTAATGTAAATGAACTAAGTTCTACATTATAAGTAATTAATAATAGCAACACTCACCCAGGTTTGCAGACAGAACTCCAGCCAGCAACATTGACATCACGGTACCGAGCGCTGTGCCAGCATATACCACGGCTGACAGAACTCCTCTCTCTGGGGGCGGGGCCCACTTGGACAGCAGCACGTGCATGGAGGGGAACGTCACCCCCTAACAAAACCAGCGCTCCTAATTAGAGCTCTCTTTCATCCCATATAATTCAACTTTCAAAAGATAATGATGTAATGTGTGAGATTTTGAGATTACTTTTAACATTTCACAACGGTTTTACGTCTCACCATCGCAAGATCATAGCTTCGTTTAAATCTTCATGCAAGAAGGAGACAAGACCTCAGATAAATGTTGAGGGTACTAAAATTGACACAGAATGACATTTTCTTTAAATCTATTTTATAAAACTATCAACATTTCTGAAGTTACCTAAATTATTTATAATACATAATCAATTGCAACTCGTTGTGGAATTAGTTACATTATTGGATAAAGAATAAAAGCAGTTTTTTTCCATTAAAGCGACACAAATTATTTTATGCAATAAAAGCAATTCATAAATTGCACCTGTACACAACAGCAATAATAATAATTGTGTGTGTAATGTGAGGCATAAGGAAATTGTTGGTTTTTCAGAGTAAATATATCCTATATAATAAAATAATATTACATATGCAGAGCTTATGCTGTTTGGAGTTTCAGAAAGAGTATTCTCAAAACATTAGTGTAATGGCTTTTTTCCTTGATTTATAAAACATGTAATAAGAGATCAGAACAAACACAATATATTCTGTGTAGAATTTTCATATGTTCATCAGTAACATCAACCATGATGACGAACCCTGTAATAAAATCTGAAACGTCAGCCGGAAAGATCGGATACACGTGGCATAATAGCCTAGAAACACAGACAATTCTGAATGGACATGAAAATCTAATAACATATTTAACCCAACATTTTTGCGATTATTCCAGGGAAACTTATTCAGATATTTATTTGTAAATCAAATCCCTGAGCATACAAAAAGAAGATTCTTATAAAAACACAAAACCCACCAACAAAAATTCTAAGTGAGCACGCTATCTCGGTGCTCACTTAGAGAATGGAATCAGTAAAGTGGTTAAAATCTTAGAATTTATCACTAAAGCCATCCATTTTCTGGCTTTTTTCATGTCCAGAATGTATATAATTTACGCAGATACATTATCCGTCATTATGTTGTTGGTGCTCGTGTTACGTAAGTATGTATTGAGTAAATATTATGAAGAGAGAAAATATTGTTAATATATATATATTATACTTATAGTGTACTCTGAGCGCTTGGAAAAATAGAACTGAGAATTGAAACATGTAGATAGATAGAATGATCACAATATGTATTATGTACAATAGAGACAGAAGTGTGCAACGAACAATGTTTATAATAAATGATAACCATCACCCTTATGAGACATGCTTGCCATCACCGTTTTAAGCTTAGTGTGATCGAGCGAGGTGGCAAGTTTGAAAAGCTCTCTTACCCAGTCCTACCAGCATGTTGGTTCCCGTGAAGTAGGCCTTTACGCTGCCGAGTCCTTGTCCCGCGTGAATCATTAATGTCAATTTGACTCGGTCGCTCGGTGGCGCCCAGTGGCCTAACAAGGTGTACAGCGCCGGTAGTGCCATACCCTTGTGATGTGATAAAACCAATCACCCATCATCTTTATGTTTGATATGCATTATCATCAGATTGATAGATTGTGTCAAAAGGTTTAAAAATGGTGAATGATGGACGTCTGTTCAGGTTTATCACTCAATCTATTTATTTATTCATTTAGATAAACTGACACAAAATTATTTAATCAAATTATCAATAATGCATGTTGACACCAATGCCCAGTCTATTATTACAAAAATTATTATTTATATATTTTTTTACAAACACTTTACACCAAATGTGTTTTATGTGTAGTGTTACACGTGAGAAAAAAACACTAAAAACCATACTTTGACCAGTGGAAATCGCTTAACACGAAATCAAAGAAACATCATAAAATAAAAAAAACATTAATAGCACTACAAATGTATTTGGATGCGCCGATTGTGCTACTGTAAGTACTTTAATTAGATATAACATATTATTATTACTGTTTGTGGGCGATGTGTAATGGCATCTAACATACATATTTAAGGACATCTACAAGTTTTTATTTAAATCTTTGTGTATAGATTATGATAAATCAGCACCTAGGCATTAGCATAACTTTGTTCTGTTGTATCCTGGCTTTGTTCTTTTCTTAGAAATTTGTCTCTTAGTAAGAGCATACCAATCTCCCACATTTTACAGTGAGTGCAAATGAGAAAACTCAACTTCTTGCCACATAAGAGTTCCTAAAATTGTTATATTTATAAATTATTTGAAGAATTTTAGATTTCCAATACACATCATTATGATTAGAATAACTTTTAGAAACTACATTACGGTTTTGCATAGAATTATATGTTATTTTTAATTATTTCATTAATATTTGCATCTATGACAAATTATATAATTTGTGCTCAACGATTTCCACAGCGGTGTAGTAAATACTACAGTGGTAAATGCAACCAAAACAACATATTTTCTATATTAAATAAAGCTTTTATACACACTTAAGAAAAACTTCATGTATGTATATATACTTACTTTTAAATAAAATTAGTAAAAATACAAAACAATGCACTAATCATGCCCCCCTATGACAAAAGTTTTGCAAAAAACATAAAAATGATTTGATTTAAAAAAACATATGTTAGCATATTTATTTTACACTGATAATAAAGCACAAAAATAATTTTATTTTTATAATAGAAGCTAAGCTAAAAGCTTGTGCTATGAAAATAGAACTAACTTGCTGATCTCTTAGAACGAGGCGCAAACCCTCGACCACTAGATCACTAGGTCAGCGTCTTAACCATTAGACCAACAAGCTATTCAAATAATAATAATTTGACAGTGTTGATAAATTGAATTGGAGGGTTCACCAAAGCCAAGTTACTTGCTCACAATTGCAATAATCAATAATAGAAAAATGTGTGGCTCTTCCAAATACTAGAAGGTACTAATGATCCCTAAAGTTGGCCAGTGACATGTCCTGCACTGATTCTGCAAGAGTGAACAAGCTCAGCGAGATCTTCTGGGGATCGCTACGCACTGATCATACCATGTATATGCACAATATATTTGACTGTTGTAAGCTTGAATGACAATAATATCCTTTGAAGCTATTTTATTTCGCCAAGCACAATTATTAAAAAAACAAATGTTATGAACATTTTTAGTGACATTAAATTTTTTAAAATCCTCAAACATTTTTTTAATCACATATTATTTTGTTTACACACTTGTCCCTACAAAAATGCTATCATAAATACAAGGTGATTCCCCATGTTGTACGGTAATGTCAAGTACTCACCCCTCCGATACCCTCGCCTATCCTCATTGCGATGATAGCAATATGATGTGCCTCGGCCATGATGGGAGTCAGCAGCGTGCAAACAATATTGATCAGAACACTGAAGAACATCACCCACTTTGCTGAAAACAGCTCCGCAACTCGAGCACCTGTAATGAAATTAATTAATTCCTTATACTTGACTGAATAAATATCTTAATAATAATAAACTAAATAGCATATTCCTTGCATCTATGTATCTAGTGTCTAGATCTAGAAGATTTTCAATGCAAAATATGAACTTAATTAGTGAAAGTAAAGGACTGAACCGTAGCTTCCGACCACGAGTATGCGAGTCCTTTAAAATATTTTTTATAACCATTCTCAGGTCAACCGGTTTTATCGTATAGAGAATAGCGCTTACCAGGAATCTGTGAGACAAAGTATCCCCAGAAGTAACAGGATAAGATCATTCCTTGAAGAGGCTCAGACCACGTGAAGGGACCATCCTAGAAACATAAAAAATGTATTATTTCATATTTCATAACATTACATTCGATGTTTGACATATGATATTAAATACATATATTATAAATCTAACATTTTAGCTACAATATAACAATATTAAATGTAATTACATTAAAAAACCGCTATGCCAAAATAATTCAGGTACCTGTCTTCTGCGATTGCCTCTGAACTAGTTATGAGCATAAACTCGTGAACTGTGAGTTAATCACCAATATTTTCAAGTCACAATCGCTAAAGGTGACTGAATATTTAGAAGTCACCGTATGACAAAAACATTGCCAATACTGTGTACACTTTGAACAATTACTTAAAATGCTATTGTTTTCCTCAGTACGGGTAAGGCTATATAAGGCAAGGATACATTAAAAACTAAACCTTTAACTTCTAAATCATAATTACCAATCATTGTTGCAATCAAATACTCACAACATACATACAGGCAGAGAGATGTTAGTGTGTCCCGCCTCCCGCACCGCTCCCCCTACAACGCCACCTCCACGCGAAGCAATTTGCCTCTGTTTCTCTAACATTTCAGAATAAACAGTTGTAGGTGTCTACGGTTCTAGGTAACGTCTCGAATCTTGTTTTCAGCTAATCTCCGAGTTTATTTCTAGATCAAAATCTCAACAATTGTACCTACATGGTTATGAGATTTGGGGGGACAGTAACAAAACCGAAAACCTTAATTAACGAAATTGCCATAAAAGTATTTGTAACAGATTTCATAGCCAGAGCTGAGATTCTAAATTTGATATGTTTTTGATGCTTCTAAAACGTGCAAACATGTTTTTAAGAGCAGTCATCAATTGTAAAACTGCCACTGTTGCCAGATGTCACCCTCTATTTTCGTCAATCGGATAGTGGCAGATTCATGTCTATACCCCTCATTTATCTCTGATAATTATCTCATCGTGTCTCGTGACATGGTATTATAATTTTTGATAATGTCTATCTAAAATATGTAGGTTGCTTTAATTTCTCAAAAGCGTCATTGTATTTTTATAAAAGGTAATGGGGGCAACACATGAAATTTGTTCACATGCGGACGCAATCGAAGAGACGTGTTCGGCCGGTGATCGAAGCGTGATCCAGGCAAATTGACAAAACAAATTAATATTCCCAATTGGACCGCGCTCCCGATAATAATTTGCAGCGGACATGTTGTATACACTACATACAAGCCATGTACGACTGCTGCGAGCTTCTCGGGGAAATCGTGAGACGGCGCACGTTCGCCAGTCTGCGGGCCGAACTTTTGGGAGCGGGAATGGGGTCGGACGTGAATCGGGCCTTCGTTTGTCTCGGTTTATAGGGTTGACCCGTATTTTTAAGGCCATAAAATTACAAACGTATCTGACGTTCTCACTTTTTGACATAGAACAAGTTTTATCGAAGGCTTCCCGTGTAAAATGTGTCAGGAAACTGCGTTAAAGACAGAACGTTAGAAATAGTGAAATAGAAAATTTAGTAACAGGTTCGCGGGTGGATTGTAATATACAAGAACGATGTTATGTTACGATGGAAGCGAAACGACGTTAAAGTAAAGTTATAATTTAATCCTGTCCCAACAACTTCGAAACCAGTCGGCATCGAAAGCATTAAATTATTTTATTTTATTTTTCTATTTCATAACATATGTTGTTTTTGACATGATTTATGATATTGTTTATAAAACGTAAAATCTGCATCGTTAAACTCCATTCTCCAATAACTTGAAAATTTTCCGCTAGACACTCTTTCCTTGGGCTGGGCGGGCACTGCATCGCTACGATTGAAAAAGCACAATCGCAGAAAATATTATTTTGCACACACTTGCCACTAACCACTAACCAACCGCAATTTGAACAGTTTCCAGATGGATTTTCAAGAAACGTAAACAGCCGTATTGGGCACATTCCATTTTTATGCCCATGTCGGCAATTATCTCTCAATGAGACTTTGATCTCTGAGAGTCAGTAAAGATACGTACGTGCAAAACACACACAATCATAATTCATAGATCATTTAAGCACAATGGCGTCCTAGATGACAATTTTTCTTTAAAATCCGAACACTTTTGCCTGCTGTGACAGTCGCATCGCTAGGACAATAGTTGCAATATTTAAAAGTAAATAATCGCGCGACAGAATCACAAGTGCAAGTCTAGCCCTACTCTCGTGATACCTACCTCAGAATCTGCGTCCTCAATGAAGTTCTATAGCCCATAAAATAGCATTAATTATTTATTCTGATTCTCTCTTGAATCCACTCTTAAAATAATACGTAGGAATGTTAGTGATAATCAGACGAAGAATCAGAACAACTTAAATTGATGCTCATGAGGAAGCCGTGGTAATATTACTTCAATTATCATCAACAATGACTTATTTTCCCCAGTATTGTGATTCCGTTCCGTGTATATATCGGCAAACGTCACTCCACTCATTGCTCGTAATTAAAGAGACTTTCTCGTTGACCAACCTTTCGACAGAATTCAATGTCATATCAGAATTCATAAAACCCACATATCTCTTAATAGTAACCCAAACATTTTCTATCGGGTTAAGGTCTGAATGGTAGAAGTCGTAAAACGTCGTGAAATAATTTATCAATAGCGTATTCCTCGAACACATCTTCGTGCCTTAGGTACTATTGTTTTTTTATTATTTAGATACATATAATATATATCGTACAGCTAAAAACAGTTTGTTACATATATTTTTTAAAGCAGATCTCTTTTAATACATTGCCCAACTAGGCAAACCTGTTTTAGGGCGAATTGGTTAACAAATCATATTTCACAAACCAATATAAAATGAGACAATAAAAATACTAATGTGCAATACAATATGTATAAATAGAATGTAAGCACATACAGGGTATAGGAAAATATATTATCTGATATAATTCTGGCATAAGCATTTAATTTAAAAAATATATTATAGATAATAGATTACGAACACGATGTTTTACGACTTTGAAAAATAAATTATGGTCACCGTATTTTTGCGTACTGACCCGCGCCGTCGACCAATCACTGCAAGAGTAGCTACTAAAACTAATACACTCCGTGTGTTATACACAATCGTATCAGTATATTAAAAAGTGCAAAGTTATAGAACGTGGAGTGTACCAGTCGTCGCTTGAAGAATTACGTTAACCAATTACCAATCATCGTTACAATCAAACAAACTTACTTACCGTCATTATTGGTAATTGAGATTCAACTGTTCATACCAGTGATCGCTCGCCGAGTTCATCAATCGAGCGCCCATCATGGTTCAACACAAATCTGACAGTTTGCTCGTCACTACTTCTCAATCGGTCTATTTATGGCTAATATTAGATATTCTTCTATAAATATGTTTCATCTTACATATTTGTTCCACACTAATGTTATTATGTATTACAATCCGCAGGCCCGACTCCTTTATCCCGCGTGCGGGGCCCTTATACGCGGAACGAAGGTTCAGTTGACCGAACACGAACGCGGCACCGGTTATGTTAAACTCCATAACTCAGCTTATTGCGTGATCTTAAATCGCGCATCACGCGAGTGACGTGTACAATAACTAAACACTATATACTTTACCTACATGTCTTTAATAAAAAGAGAGTAAGAACGATTATAACTCTCATTACGAATAACGCGTGCAGTCACCGCAGGGGAGGCGGGGGTGTTTGCACATGATATAATACTTAATAACGAAGGAAACATCATCAACCGACAAATTGAAGGTGAAACAAATTAGCAAGCAGATTATTTCCGAAGGTATTCCGGCGGCAGACAGCGAGACGTCAGTCGGTCATTCACATACCTTACCTACCTACTTATTGTAACAACCCTCATTCGGACGTGGATCCTTCGGTCTCCAACGTGTGCGAGTATTTTTTATCGCACAATTACGGTTGGCTATTTTGTCCTTTTACTTCTTTTCGACCGCAAACACAATTTGTGTTGCTAAACGTTAATTACGAACAAATGAACGTTGACTGCACACTAATCCTCATCGGCAGGATAAGAATACACGGAATACATGTCACATCAATATTTTTACTATTTTCAAACTAAGCTACACTAACCACTTTACATTTTTGCTATTAAAATAGGCAACTTGCTGGCTTCCCAGAGTGGTGGTGGTGCTCAAACGTCTGACCATTTGATCACTATAAGAATGACTAAATCAACAAGCTTGTCAAATCAGCGTAATAGTAGGGAGAAACCACGCCGCTGTCAGAAATGTAGAAGACCGGCAAACGTATAATACGTAGAAAGTGGTACAAAAGATGTAAACTAACAACGAAGGAAAGATGCGAGTGGCGTTCTATCCTTTCTGCTTTCTGGCAATGGACAGCGTGACTGAAAACAACACGCGTTACCGAAACGTTGGAAATGCAGTTCCTTTGAAGACTAGTGATGAGAAAAAATGCTACTCTCGACTGACTGATGTGATTATGATTGGGATTCGATAATATTAGTGATTGAAAACAGTTTCTCATATCACTTTAAATATATTTTAAAAACATAATTTTGAGCATATTTATTTATATTATTAAAACTTCATTTGCGTAAACAACATAATTAATAAGAATAATTAGTAGAAAAATGTAACATAAAATACGAACAAAATAAAATTAAGTTGTCAGCATAATAAACATTACCAATAAAAACAGATTCGCACAGGTGGCACAGGTGGCACTAGCCAAGTTGTGGATTGTGAGTGTGACTACTTGTGAGTGTGACTCAGAGATATCAATGATTGACTCACGGTTCGTGATTTTGAGCTCATCACTATTTGACCTACCTCCAAAGCAAACTATACGAGAAAGTGTCGCAGTATATTTTATTTCACAAAGGAAACAAACAATTTTTCACCAATACTAGGATAATGTAGGAACTGAAACGGATTGAAAGTGTGGATCCTCATCGCGCGGGCACATTAAGTCGGCGTATCATAAAGTCGTCGCCGGTATTGTATTAGTCTCAACTTTACTTTATACCGAGTCACGAGTCACACAATTATCAAAACATTGTAACACAGTGTGTTGCGAAAATTTGATTCATTTTTTGAAACATCGAGCTGACCCAAATGCTGCGGAGCAGTCCCGGCGCCCAACTCGACACGAAGATAAATCGAATTGTTTACTTTCCCATTAGTTTAATGAATATCGATAAATTATCAGACGGCTGCACTTCTCAAATGTTCGCCGTGCCATTCGTTTCACAATATTTCATCAGTCCTGGTCGCGGGAGAGATTTGGGTGTATAATTTCAGAGTTGTTTAAAAATATCCGCCCTGATTTCCCTCCCGAAATATCCCGCCCGGCGTTAGGTTAGGTTAGGTTAAGGTCGGCGCTCTCGACACGACTATTATTGTTGTCGTTCCAGTTGCATTACGATACGACATCAACTCGCTCGGAATGCGGGGCGGGGCGGGGCGGGGCGGGACTATTTGCATTTTCAACTGACAAACAAAATGTCCGCTGCTGAAATCAAACTGAAAACTCCACTGTGTAGTGTGACTACCAAAATCGGTCCCCGATGCAGAATGGAAAAAAGGTAATAAATGAATAAATAAGTATTCGGTACGTGCTGCGTGGTTTATCCATTAAATAACGGTCCGGTCTGCTACCCTTCTCTTACTCCCCTTTCTGACGTGACGTGACATTGACACACAAAACACAGATTGTGATTTTGATGTTATTATTGACAACGATCGTTATGTAAAAATATTACTAAAAGCCAGAAATATTACTATTCATTTTATTTGAAATATGGTCACACATTATTATATTACTTTCCCTAGGTGACACAAAAAGACATTGGCATTTTATATATAAGATATATTTTAAAACATTTCTATATTAACAAATAAGAAACTTTATAAATTTGAGTGCGAATCTTCTGTATTTACAATACCGAGAACTCAGGTCCACTCGTGAAGGAAAATTGCAAAAATAAATAAAGTAGACCTGTAGGGCACCTTCAAGTGTAACGGTGCGTGGCACGTGTCCGCGTGCACGGGCGGCCTTGCACCCCTCCCCCTCCTCCGCGACCGGAGGATTTATGTTCGACCTACAAATGGGGAAAGTCGAAGCCAAAAATCTTCAAACACATCGCGCGTTGGGAACTGCTTAATTTTGATAATGTCATATAATGCATCCCCAATCATTTTTCGTTTCATTGATGCAAAGTGAGAAATTTGAAGACCGTTATATTATTAAGTAATGCACTTATTATTGCGAGTGATGATAGCTGCAGACCGGTTTAATACACACAATGAATGCAACAGCATCTAGTTTTCATATTGGCGACCATTTAAATATCAGAGTAGCGAAGACTGCCATTAGTCGAACCCTAATATATCATAACTGACTTTAAATGACCTATTTACATCAAAAAGAGCTGAATTTGATCGTTAATAAGTTAATATGATGTGTAAAAGCTGTACAAAGTAGAGGTTGCTGACCTTGCAACCAGTATGTAGGTACTTGTAGGTTTGTATCAGATAGACAAGTACAGTATATTTCTCGGTAGACGCGCGCCGCAAGTTATAGACGATACCTTTGTATGAGCTAATTATTATTTTCGTCAATACTCCACCAGATACATTTATTCTACCTCCCTCAGGTACTCCGGTAGTTACATCATATAATGAGACAACAAATAAAGAAATATTTCTAGAATATTACTTATTATTATTAGTAATCAATTATTTAAAATTAAACACACGCGGTGAGTCCATTTTTTTCTAATCAATTACACATTAGTCATCATTGCGACGACCCTTTGCCGCGTCTTCTGCAATTAATCTGCAATATTTTATGAAAACAAGCTGTGCGTTTCTACGTTGGAAAATAGACTTTAATCTTTTTGGGTCGTTTTGGTGCATGACATCTGACAATATTGCATGCATCGTGTTGCAATTGATGTATGGCCGCGGCTCTTTCGCGCTCAGTTATGGATTCGACTCAGCCGGTGATTTTAAACCATCCGGTCGCCCGCTTCGAACACTATCAGATGCTAAATCATCACTGGTCAATTTCTGAACCGCTTAATCACTTTTTTTCACAGTTGCGTTAAATCCCGATCGGAAATTAAACAACGCAATGAAGTACACGCTTTTCCGAAGTTTGTCTGTCTGCCATTTTGTTTTGGGATAATAGAAACAAGATTCAAAACAATAAATCTACAATTTGCTTGACCAATATTCGACAACAGAACATGTCTTCTTATATCTGAAACTTAAGTCAAATTAAATCTTATTTACTTATTAAAAATACCCCTAATATACATTATATATCTAGTAATGTTTGTAGTAAAGGGAATTTGTAGCGAAGTACCTAGTATGTACCTACATTGAATACGCAAAGCTCAGTTGATTTTTTTTATTTTTAAATTGAACACTCGGTGACTCTGAGAGTCGGTAAAGGTCTGCCAGTCGCACGTCTGCGCGCAAAACTACTGTTGAAATGATTCGTGACTCGCTTCGCGTTTGACTCTGTAGGTACTATCCTTTATGACAAATCTTCTAGAAAAACCTCATCCGATCGCATCTGGTAAGAGCGGTTCCTCATCGTACGTCTTCAACGTCAACATGCGTAATGCGTAGATACTCAACAGCGCTATTTAACACTATTCTGTAAAAATGGGGAAAAAGCGACAGCGTTGCAAGATACCCGGACTGGACCAGTACCTGGACCCGGCTATAAAACAATACCATTTCAGAGGACTACAATTTGAATTGAAAGGAATGTGTCAGGGGTAGATTAAAAATAGTTCGGGCGGCATCCTGCATTTTGTTTATGGGCGGCACTTTACTAGGGACGTCACGGTCAATGGTGATTGGACCTCCTAAATTATTGACTTACCTCCGGAGCTTCGGTAGTGTTGCTGGACTTGCAAGCTTCCTCTTGGGAAGCCGCCGCGTGGCTGGCAGCGGCCCCGCCGTGCGCTCCGGCGTGGGAGAGCGCCGTGTGGTTCAGCATGCCCACCAAGGCGACCGACAGGTTCACCTTCAGGCCGTAGATGATGCCCATGCCGATGGAGCCGAGGGCTGCCAGCATGTAGCGGGCCGGAACCCATTCTGGAAGCAGGCAGGTCAGATCAGATCGATACACATTTCGATGAACCACTTTAGGTCTCAATATAATAATTTAGGTATAATATTTTGTTCATTTTTAATTTCTACAAAACAAAAGAACATCAACTGAACTGAAAATTCGGAAAACGACTACAAAACAGACTGCAATGATCTGCATACGAGGTGGGACGTGACGAACCAGGTAAAAGTGTGATACATGTGTCTAAGATAAAACGCATTTTTATTCTTCCACAATAGGTTCGCAATTTAAAATTAGAAGCGAAGTTATAAATAACGTTTTACGCTCAAGTCCGCAATTACTCTACCGAATCAACAGATTAAGCAGTTAAGGTATTAAATATTTTACTAGAAATAATATTCGTCGCGAGAACTCGTTGATGTTTTATAATTGTAGCGCTTCGTCGACAATTTAAATTGAAACTATTTAATAGCTATTTAACCAATACACATTCGGCAACTCCGACGTGTATGTAGAATGCACGAGAAGGTTTGCCGTCCGCAGAACGTCTTATAGCGGAGCAGTAATAATTAATTGAAGCTTGGCGCACGAACAGTTTAATTGTTGCGTGAGCCGCGAGAGGACACTCAATGATCAACGTGGCGACACTCGACACGCTCGTGTCCTGAGCTAACCAGTATGCAGAGCGTGCTGACGGCTGTACGCTTGTCCAGGCGGTATCGCCCTCGCCATCAGTCTGATCGCAATATCTCTACTCTTCAAAGGATGAGCCTCCATATTATTATTTTGATTCATGACAGATGCAATTTAAAACTTTGATACTGTTTGAATTGACCGAATGTGATTGAATACAAGTTAGCTGCAAGGAGTAGAACTGATCATCGCCTTGAAAGCGAGCGTCTTATATTATACTATAGGACAATATGATCCTTGCCAAGGTTTGAGTATTATTTACTCACTTAATCCAAAGACACGAAGTACGAAGTAATCAAATACCAATGGATAATAACTGCCCTGAAGATTTTAAAAAATCGCGATGAATTGTGATTAATTTGATTGTTTATGTAGTTTTTAATTTACTAGCAAAACCGCAAAATATAATACATCGTGAATGTAATGCCATACAACCATTAAACATACACAGAGTGCGATGGATGGTGTCATTCAGTCGGCGCTAACACATTATTTGCATCTGACATCTGATCGGCCGTCATGAATAAACTTGAATTAACATCGTCGTATTCGTATGTCAACAAAAATTGATTTTAATTACACGAGACACCGAATACACCAAGAAAAGGTCTGTGGGACATGATCGGCTGTGACAATGCGAACAGTACACCGATATTAATATTCGATAACTGCGGCGATGCATCACTGCTGCATAGTGAACCACAATAGTGGTAATAAGACAACGTTTGCCACTAACGATGCATTACCTCATTTCTGGATAATATGTATTCTTCTCAGGACCTGCGCAAAACACCCTCCCATTGTCGCTCCATAGTATAAATGTATGAATTCACTCAATTGTACTCTAGGACCCCGAGTAAAGTACAAAAGCCCACCTCCAGTCTGTCATCAATCCTCACCGACGCAGCTGAGGCACCGACACCGATATTTGAAGACCAATTTCCGAGACGCGACAGTAAAGTTTCATCCGAATGCGCGCACCCTGATACGTTTCTGAGCTGCCAAACAAATTATAATATTATTTAACGTCAACTGCAAACTGGGCCAGGTAACGAACCGATAACTGGAAAAGCACATAAACAATCTTCAAGTATTTTACGATCGAATCAAAACAGAAAGTAACAAACTGAACGAGTCCTAGCCTCAATGTACCTCAATAGTACCTCAATGTAAGTGTATCCATAATACGATGCAGAATGGTTTTATTCATAGATGGCATCTTCGTCGACTGCCTTTTCTTTTATATCGATTACAGCGATGTTATGGCCAGTGAGATCGCGAGATTTTTTTCTCATCATTCGTGTAATCCACCGTGTACACGCCAGTCTCAGAGATTCGCCTTCTCGCATCCCACTTCGCCCTTGTAGTAGTAGTAGTAGTAGTCTGTGAATTCGAACTCTGATCTCGTTCCGTGGACACAGGCATTGAGGTGGGCCGTCAGTGCGCTCACTCATTGTTCAAGATACATTATTCACTATTCTCTCCGGTGTGTCCTTCAATCCTCGGGACGTATTGCGGGATGCCATGGCGACAATGCGATCAAACTTGCGGTACCTAGTAGAAGAGGTCGTCTTCGCCCTCACCGGTAGATCACCCTCTCCCCCCGATGGAAACGTTAATGGGGCTTACGAGACACGTCGAGCACGAGGATGGAGTCAGCGATATATCAATCAATATATTATTGAGTGAAAAAAAATTATTTGGAGAGAAGATTGACCCAACCGACGTATATCAACTTTTCCTGCTTTCTACGGCACGTTTCGCGAGCCTACATTCTTAATTAGACTGCCGTAAAAACGTCACCACTACTGCCAATGTAAGTTGCATATGATGTACAGTATGAATTTATTATAAATACTATAATATTGGCGAGTTTCGTATTGACGGTGGTAGCCGTGGCGCTAAGATATCAAATTCAGAAATCGAAGGCAGATCTGAGAGCGCGGGTTTTTTAACAAATTAATTTAGCCAAAACACAAACCACTCTATTTAACGAAATCCGAATCTGCTGCCGTCATAGTTGTGTGTTACTAACTGGGTAACTTCAATACAACAATTTTTAAAGTTATTAGTAAATAAAAAGTATTATTTATCATGAATTTCCGATCACAATAATAAATATGTAAGGGGGAAGTACAAAGATTACCGACATGTATGAATATATCTTTGTAATCTGAAGATGAGGGGAATGTCGCTTATACAGACATACAAACAAACTATTATATTGTTGATAGGCAGTGTCGTGCAGTAGGTATAGATTTATCTTATGTGTGACACCACTGTTACCTATTCTATTATTCAATAATATATAATATATGTTGTACATAGAATAATTAATTTTCGTTTAACCAACGTCTTTAGACAAAATGAATCCGTCGTTTATACGGCCCTACCATGTATTTATTTGTAATTTTAGAGTACTATTAATAGCGTTTTTAAAGTTTAAGTGTTAACGTAAAATATTACCATGTAAAAATCTATGTAAAAAATGTATGGACATTTTTTAGAACACTTTTTATGACTGAACATGATTATTTTATTGTTTGAAAATCCTTCACGTAATAACTAAACGAAATAATTATTTTTATTAAAGGTTAACGTAGGAAATAGTTCTGCCAATAGCTTTTTGTTTTTCCCAAATCAAAAACAAATTCATGCACCAAATGCACCTCGAACGCGAAGAAAGACCATGAAATCAACACGTTAAAAACAGTAAGATAGTAAAATTCGCGAATTAGTAAAAAGGAAGTAGATACTTCAATGATTTGCACGCAGTTGTAAGCCTTTCAATGTGATTCTGTTAAAAAACAGCATAAGTAACGACTTCATACAAAACGGATCAACCGAAAGAAATTTTCAATTCAGTAAAATATGACTTGAATAATTCACTAGCTTAAAAGTAGAAGATAGTGATGTGAATAGCTACAATGCGTCAATTGTAGCTACTATCGCTACGGCTGCAGCGGTAGGTTGTCGTGGTAGTTTTTAGAACTAAGCCATTACGAACTAAGTTTCTACTGTTTCATATTATAGATTATTTCATTTATATTTGTTTTCCATAATTTTTAGTAATGCACAGCATTTTTGCTCGCATGCACTGCACGCCCCTGCTGATAGGATTTATCAACTAAAGTTTAGCGTTATCTTTTACAGACTTAAACAAATAGTTGAAGGTGTCTCCAGACTCGGTGACATTCGGGCCATTGATAATAAAAATATGATTAAATAATAATAATGTAATGGTACCTATCACAATGGTTATCTTTTTATCGCACAAGTAAAGTCCGCCGCACGAGGATGCCGATAGCCTTCAGCGGAAGATTGTGTATACAGTCGCTTTATTAAAGTCGCCGGAGAGCGCTGATCAGCGTGAGGGTCCACTCTGTCTGATAGCCATCCTGTTGCGTGGCGGTGAGGCACGGTTGCCTCACAAGAAGGCCGCCTCCCTCCCACCGATCCACCCTCTGCACCTTCTTACAAATATAAATACCTAAGCTTCCCCAAGATATGAAAGTGTAGTCTTCTTCGATATTATTGCGAATTTAAATAAAATTATAACACCTATGCGCTGTCCCGCCGTTTCAATACTTGCAGTAAGTTCAAAGTATAAATGTAGCTAGTGAGAAGTGAGAAATATGAAATATAATATAAATAACCCAACTTAAATGCCAATTTAGGATTAATTAAAATTCAAATCTCAGATTTGAAATTGAGTTGTGCAAATGTCCGAATTTTTTGTGAAATTTGTATTACATTAGTGTTAGTTCACCTTTGTTGCCGCATCAACGTTGTAGGATTATCTATTTCGCCATGGAGATTATTACACAGTAATATCCTGCCTATGATAGTGCAAACTATCTCTATTATTAAACAAGTCTCGAGCGATAACATGGCTCATAATGAAAAGGATAATGACTTAATTATATTATAATACGGCAGGCGACTGTTTATATACACCTGTAGTCACGTGCCATATACAATTATTTTTTTGCTAATTTGTAGGTAGCACATCAAGTACTTCTTGAAGAACCGTGTTCGCATTCGCAAGCCGTGAAAGATGCCAGCCAATGGGTGCATTTTGTTGAATATTGCAATGAAGACCTTCAAATTTTCCGTATTCTTGCACGGAGTGGAGACAGCCGAACGAGACAAAATAATGGAAAAAGATTATCAGTCAATAGTAAGTTGGCAATACCGCGGACAACTCGGCTCGTCGATATCTCCTGAATGGAGGAGTTTAACATTTGCGACAGGCTCACGACTTTGGGCTCGAGCCTCGAAGAAAAGATACCCCGGAGAGGTCGTGCTGGTCGGCAACGAGGAGAAAGACCTGAAAGATCCCCAACCGCTGGACCGACCGGATGAGAACGTGAATTTGGACGTGAATTTGGTGGGCGTTAATGTGGCAGTTAAAAATAATTTAAACAAACATTTAATTTGTAGATTAATGTTTGTTTGAAATCAATCAATAACTAACTGATGATCGCTTTTCAAATTGTCGTTCTTCGCTTTCCCGGGCAAACGCGGATTACTGCAAGTAGGGTGGCCGAATATTTACACAATTCAGAATTCACTCCTTTTCAGCACGTATCGGAAGCTTTTCTTTGCGAGATTATTTTGATGGCATTATACTAGTTTTATTATACAAGCGTTGGATTGTAATGCGTGGCCCGAGAATGTTGCAAAGAATTTTTTTTATTATAATGTATTTAATGAAATGGTACATATTTGATTTGGTTAGAATGAAAATAGTGACGATAAAATAATACATATCAGATGATCCAACAAACGTATTTAAAACTTGTCGGATGAGTAACAACGCGTGAAAGACGTTTTTAAAAATTGTTTTAGCGCTACTTTATATTGAAATATGCGTACAATTTTAGAAATGAGTACATTTTTTGATGTTACTGGTGATTATTTCGGTGATCATCTCACGCCACAGGAATTTGTCGGTAATGGTCGACATGTGTCAGTTGCGTCAATCTACCATGCGATGAATCTGTCCTGTGGTTCCGTCCAGGAAACCAGAATGTAAACAAGGGTGGGGGTGATGATGATGATGAGGTGGAAAGAAATGAAACACAAAAGATGTTCAATATCGGTACACTACTGCGACATGACACAACCGAGAATGACTTCCCGTCTGCAGAATACCTTGTTTTCATTCAGATTTATAACAATACATATAGTCATATTTGCAAGTACCTACTCGGTAGCAGGCCGCCGCTGTGATGTTTTGTTAAGAATAATAGTCTTTGTTTTCCTGATATCTATCCCACAGGTTTTTTAGCGCCACGCCGATGATTACACCTTTAAATTACTGACGCGTGTTTTATCATATCAATTATATGGCGCCAAATAGCCAATATCCCCGAATATACTGTAAGACGGCTCAAAATGTAAAAAAGGCCATTATTCGGTAAATATGATGTAATGATGATGTGCGTACTGAAGGAGCGTAAAATGAAAGAAAGACCTACTCTATATACATGCACTTTTTGCAGCAATCTGTACTCCTCTCGCAGACCGGTCACTCGCACGGGGATTGTCCGTGTAAACAAACTACAGAATAAATATAGAATAGGTAAACGTTTAGCTGAGAGATGAAATAATACAATATAGCGACTTCTAAACACTAACCAGACTTTTTAACTAAATTTTAAACGAAATTAATGAATAGAAGAAAATATATTTGGACTTATTAAACATAATATTTATAAGCTGAATCGAATATCGAATTTGAAAGAACATCAAAATATTGCTAACTACGTTTTTTCTCATTTATGCTGTATAAGGACCAGATTTATCTACCGACAAAGGGACAAAGGGACAAAGGGAGTGTAGAATTCAGTTATCAATTATCGACCTCGAATCCATATCTAATAATAATAATGTAATAGTTGGCTTGTGTGACTGCACGAGCACATTCAATTTTATATTTTACGCAGTCAGGTACTATAATTAATTTTTAAACAAAATTTTAATAATGTATATTTAATTTTAAATTGTTCTTCCAACAGTACGTAGTTACATAATGAACATAAATTAGATATTTAGTGATGTAAGAAAAGAATATCCGAAACCGGTTGGTTTTTCAAATAAAACTCGTGTGATTCAATATTATCAATGTTTATTGAAAATTTAAGAACTAAATATTAATACTTTTGGAATGATATACAGGCAACAGAGCATTTAAAGCCAAATTTTATTCGGAAATTCATGATAGATAGGTATAGAAAGTGGAAATTCGATGACAGGTTGAAAGTGACATGGCCAGATTTGACAGAAGAACTGTCTTGCCAACCTTAAATGTGTGTATTGAATTATGTCATGTCTATTGTTATTTTTCGTATACCCAGAGTTATTACAGGTATGAAGTATGTACACATTGATTGATGTACAACTATGAACTGAATGATGAATGATGTACATTGATTTAAGAGTCAGTAAATTGTATTAGTAATTAGCTGGTACTAGAGTGTACGTGTACGAGGTGTATTATGACTTTTCTGGAATAATGCGTATATTATAAAACGAAAAATGTATGCACGTATTCCAAAAAACGAAAAAAAATTAAAAGCAAATACCTAACTAACTTACCATAACGCCGTTTTTCCGCGGGGGTAAGTAGAGATGATAGAGCGTCGCACTCTTCTGTCCCGACACAATTCTCGCCTCATATACATTCATACATCTTTTCATACAAGCTCACCGATTTTATTGAGGCTTCTAACAGGACCATCTTTCAGTATCTGGTTTACCCGGTCGTGCCAAGTCTTTCGCAGACGTCCTCTATTTCCGGTGCCATCAACACTTGCGTCATATATCTTTCTTACCATTCTCTCCTCATTCATCCGTTCCGAATGACCAAACCACCCGAGTGATCCTTTCTTCATCTCACTTACCATTCTAAGATCAACTTTACATTCTTTCCTTATTTCTTAATTGTTAACTTTGTCACAAATGGATCTGCCCCATTCACGACTAAGCGACCTCATTTTCACTGCATTCAGTCTATTTTCGTTCCTCTTCTGCCAGCATCAGTGTCGGTACCAGGATTCCATTGTGTACCGCTAGTCTTTCCGAGAGCAAATATCAAAACTATAAAACACTACTTCAGAATGTAGGTAAATAAAATATATATATACAGAGACATCTATAATATGGGAAGGTGTGTATGGAAGTCTTGTGCACTACAGGGTTATCCTAGATCATCTATTAAACAATTATGTCTGTTTGAGTTATGAGATCGGTACATCTGCTAATGTATTATTATATGTTTCTATAGAGACTAGAATAATTTCATCTCATATTTAATTAATTAATTTTTAATAATCCGTCAAAATAATATCTCCTTTAAAATTTAATATACAATACTCGATTCCGCATCACTCTCAACAGTAGATGTACTTGTAGATCGTTTATACATTTTGTATAGTGTCTGTAAAATTTAAGTTTATTCTACGTGAAACACTTTAGTTTGGATTAGTTTATCATAGATCATGAGAGGAACTCAGCCAGCCTCTCTAACTAGCTATACCGCGGAACCGGTGTAATTTTATCTGTGAATTTAAGCAATATTTATATTCTGGACATTGATAAAAGTGTATTACGCCTTACAAATCTTCTTTCTCTTCTTATCTAGTAAACCCGATTTTATGAATAATTTATATTTGTCTCCCGCAGGCGCCTCGATTATAATTCGATTTAAAAGAGCGACCCCGAGGAACCAGTATGATTTGTATGATTTTCTCTGCGAGTTTTAGCAATAATTATGTTTTGCAAAGTTCTGGAGGTTTACAAAAGTGCACTGCGTCTTACGAGTTCTCTTCGTCGCGCCGTCTTCTCATTCTTTATTTAGAATATCCGATTTTATGAATAAATATTTTTTATGTGTATAAATGGCCTGCGCCTGCGACATTCGCAATCTACATAACACTAGCGTTGGTGATTTGTCTTCCACGGGCGCATTGCTTATAATTTGAATTAAAAGAGTTAGAGAGTCTTTTGTATCACATCGTGTTCGTCTTCTTTTCTACCAAACCAGTTTTTATGTTATTTCTATTTTAAAAATGATTTTTTCCTTTTTCACTTACATAAACAACACACATTCTTTGCAGGGTGCATTTGCTACCGCGGGAGAGCAACGGGTAGGCTAGTATGTGATTAAGCATATATTGATAAATCTACGTTTGGTCATACGTTTTTAAATTGTATTAAGGTATACCACCGTATAGTGGTCCTCGACAGTTCGCTCTGTACTGCCTTCGGCAATGGATAGCAGCGCACGCGTGTCGCTTCACCGCCGAAACGGTATATCTTATATTAAAATGTTTTAATCATTTAAGAACATGTCTGATCGGGTAATTGTTTGCGTTCATTGTTAAGGTTAGGTATTAATAGGTTTTACGGAAACAATTGGCAACAAGTATATCTACCAGTGAGATTTGACAGTCGCACATGGCGAGCTAGTAATGCCAAATGTATAAAGGTCCGACCCTTTCCTTATTGCATCGACAGATAATGTTACTTTGTCGGGCCGTCTTCGCGATGCAGCTCAGTAAATACAACGCAAACATCCTCCAAATGGAACAACAGCTGAGGATCGTGCGTGCCTCGATGCGTGCAATAAGCGAACGATCAACTTCATGTAAATGGAGTAACGAACGCGCAATTGGGTACTAGTGAACTCTGTAATGTGCTCAAATGCACTCGGCATTCAGATGTGTAGTACCTACCCACCTGTCTACCTAATCTACTCGCGGATGAATTGTCCTTAAATCCGTGAAAACAAAAATATAATTAAATGCTCGCGAATTAAGAAGACCGTGAGGCGTGTTTACTTGATCCGATGTTTTATCGCTTTGTCGGTACAAAAGTTAATTATTATATTGACATTTGACATGACTCTTCATCGACGGATAATTAATTTGTTATTGAATTATTAACTAAAATACTTGTTATCTACGAAACGTACCCACTCGCTAATCAATTCAAAGTTGTGTGATGTAAAACAATTCAAAAGCGAAGTTAAATAGTTACGCAATAACCGTGCATCATTGCATCTGCAACATATTATTAATATTGATGCAGAAAGTAGCGGGATAGAGATTGCAATATGAAAATGTATTCAGTTATCGATCGAAATACTGGATTTCACAAATATTGGCTCGAAGTCTTAAACGATTCGGCTCGGAAAAGAACGAACCGCCCCGAGAGATGCCGAGGAGGCGGACGGAGACGCCGCGTTATGACGTTAAAACGTGACGACGAATGCGCGAGTTTCGAGACAATATACGCTTCCTTGAGATTTGTCTCTAAGCCATAATTCCCGAAAACCAATGCTGCCGTAATGGGGTGAGACGGGAACCTAACCTAACCCTCGGTCTGAGGGTGTCGAGGGTTAGGTAAAAGTTGAACAACAAATGTATTCATCGCTTTTTTATGAATATTGTCGTTACTATGTCCATCATTGATCGTAGAATTATTTTAGCGGACTATAAATGTATATTTGATTGGAATGGAATGGCAGCAGGCGGACGGCTCCGACCGTATATTGAACCTCGAATGAATATTATTAATATTTATTATGCGATTCGTCATCCTTTCGCTTTCTGTTCACTGTTCAGTTGAGTCGGCAGAGACTTCAAGCAGTGGGCGATAGCTGCATTTATGCCTATACATATGGCTCAAATGCATCTCACAAATTATAAGAATGCAGCTTTACAAAATGGCAAAATGGTGATAAAAAACGCACGTTTTCTGATTAACGCAATAATAAAAATGCAGAGCTAGAGTCGAGGCTGCACTCGGCATTCAATTATATAAAACATCACTGTTATATATATTTGCAAAATAACTCTTTTTTTAGTTTGACTCTTTTGACAAACCTTTTTTTTATACCTAAGATGTAGCAACTGCGCAGTGTCAATTCGCTGTAACTAGAAGAAGTGCAAATATCGTTTATAAACATTTTTTTGTATTATAATTATTCACACAGAGAATTGATGGTAGGTTTTTTGTAAATAAAAAAGATGTCTTGTGATTGTGTATTTTTCTTAAATTCCCAAATATTTGTATGTTTATGGAATTACGTAAAGCAGTCGATACGGATGCTTGCGGAGAGTCCGCCCGAATGAGGAACAATCTGAATAAAACTGAACGATCATAAAAGATGAAAGATTCTGTCAGACTTGGCACACGAAGAATCGTAAATTAGTTGGTTTGGACCTATTCCTCGGACGGCAGCTATCGCGTCCAAGTGTTGAACCTTCGACCGGAGTGGGTTCTCTCAAAGGGCAAAAACAAAAAGCAATAGGTTGTGTTTGCGACCGTTGCTCAAACCCGTAACGTGTTTTTATACCGAGAGAACTTCCAATAAAATTAACCAAAAATTGTATTTAAATAGGTGAACATTAATAGTATCTACCGTCTAGGTATGTTAACTTATTTAAACTAACTTACCATCACGCCGTTTCCCCACTGGGGTAGGCAGAGAGGATAGAGCGCCACACTCCTAAACAATATTTTAATTTTAGGTCGTGATCGTGCTGAGCGAAACTCATCTTTACGTCCATGATCTATCTAAATCTCTCTTCAGCGAGCGTCTGTATGGCAGTCTGCAGGTCCCTGTGAACATTGCTCTTCTGTGACTGTAATCACACCTTGTTCATGATATCTACGTGTAATTACAATTGTTATATTTTAACATGTTACTATAATTAATGTGCTAATTAATATGCTTTCAACATTCATCTCATGTTTTGTTGATAACTGTTACTGTGCTGTACTCTTTGTTTCTTAATAAATCCCAATAAAAAGCCGCTGAAAGTAATTAACTAACTAATTAAACTACCATCACGGGTAGGCAGAGGGAATAGAGCGCCACACTCTTCTGACCTGATACACAATTCTCAACCCATCCAATCGCCGATTGTTGAGCTTTCTAACAGAACCATCCTCCATTGTCTGGAAACCAAATTTTATATAATCATTTTTATTCAGAATTTTATGATAAAAATACCTACTTTTATTCAAAATGAAACTGTCCTAAAGAAAGTGAAATTTCGATGACAGTTTGAGAGTGACATGGCCAGATTTGAAAGCAGAACTGTCTTGCCAACCCTAAATGTGTGTATTGAATTGTCATGTCTATTGTTATTTTTCGTATACCCAGAGTTATTACAGGTATGAAGCATGTACACATTGATTGATGTACAACTATGAACTGAATGATGAATGATGTACATTGATTTAAGAGTCAGTAAATTGTACTAGTAACTAGCTGGTACTGGAGTGTACGTGTACGAGGTGCATTATAACTTTTTTGGACTACTACTAATATTATAAAACGAAAAATGTATGCATGTATTCCCTAAAACCATCCATCCATCTACTCTTACACGTCACATACTTTTTCTTTCATCACCGTTCTTGCTCTTTCTATTAAAATTCTTCCATACAGTTTACCAACCGAGCTCAGTAGATTAGTAGTCCTATAGTTATCACATTCCATTTACTACCCTTTGCCTTTGTAGAGAGGCATAATCCATTGTTTCCAAACAATGATTAAAATTAGATTGGAAACATTGATTAAAGAGTGTATGAAGCCACGAGATAACTATTGGGCCACCAGCCTTGATATACTTAGCAGCAACGTTATCATACCCCACAGCCTTACCATTCTTCATACGTTTTGCTATTTCTTCCATACTTATTGCAATCATATCGTTTTCGCCATTCATACTTACCCCAGAGAGCCTCTCAGGGGATTCCTTATTTGCATTCTCTTCACTCTCATACATTTTCTTGAAATATTTCATCCATCTATCTTTTATTTTATTCTCATTATTAACATCTCTCCATTTACTGACTTAATAGCTTTCATACTACTACTTTCAGCACCACATCGAAATTTTTTGACCGCCTTCCAGAAGAATTTTGTATTATCCTGAAAATTCTGTCATTTTCACCCCTTCCTTTCACACCAGATTTAACATTTTTCTTACAGGCATTGTACAGGTCTTTTGCTCTCATGTATTCATTCCCATCTACTGTCAAAAGATAGCGCCACGCATTCTTCATTTCTTTCACAAATTCCTTTATGCCATCGTCCCACCATGCATTGCCTTTCTTCCTTCATTGGGTAGCTATGCCACAGATTTTCTTCGCTGATTCGCATAGAGTAACCTTAATGTGTTCCCATGCATCGTCTATACTCAGATCACTCGCTCCTTTCTCACTTTCCTTTCAAATTTTTCTGACATCATCCCTTTGCAGATTCTCAATTTTGACTGTAGATAGCGCCGATCCTTTTTTTTTAATCCTTGGAATAAAAGTATTCTTGAGACGACAAGGAAATGGTCAGTTTCCATCTCGGTGCTCCGAAACACTCGAGTTTTAACAGTAGCGGATCTCAGTCTAGAGTCAACCATCCTCGACCTTTCATTTCCTCTCTCCCATGTCTACTCATGGATTCCTTTGTGATCAAAAAAGGTATTTGATACAAAAAGGTTCCATTCCAAGCACAGCTCAAATAGACTTTCTCCATTCCCATTCACCTTTTTGCCACTGTACACACTAATGGCTGACTCGAAACCATCCCTCCGAGTCCCCACCTATCTATTCAAATCGCCCGCAAAAATTATTATTTCATTATTCCGTTTTACATTTATTACATCCCTTACATTCGTCCAAAATTCATCTTTCTCTTCATTTTCTGAGATTACGGGAACATAACCTACAACTAAAAATACTCTTGTAATTCTAATTTTAAAACGGATCCACACGAGCCTGGCGCTGATAAGCTCATATTCTCCCATATATTCTATCATTATTTTTGAGAGCAACGCCGCAACACCCTGACACGCCGGTGCTATGGTCCTCCTCTGGGACCCCGGACCATAGCACCAGCGTGTCACTGTGCTCCGTCTCTCCTCTTCCTTTCTTCATGCTCTCACTAATGCACAATACATTTAGGTTATTTTCATTCACATTTCATTCCATCCTCCCCTAATATTGCACACACCCACTCTGCACTCCGTCCTCCTCTTCGCGCCACCTCGTCATTGATACCTATCGGCATGTCCCCGCGACCAATAATACTCTTTCAACATTATCTTTTCATTATTTACCGTAAATAAATTCGTTTTTATCGTCGAAAAAATATTAAATTGTAAGAGAAAACAAAACGTAACGAGGACTGCAGAAATGGTCTGAAAATCAAGAAACATTGCACCGAATCCGCGAACTTTAAAATAACGTCATTAGACCGTTGACTTTATTACTAAAAGAAGCGCATCAATGTTGCGTGTGATTTAGTTAACGGAGCAGGGCTGCAATGGGCACAATTCGGTTCAAGCAAAGATACATTTGGTCAATTACCCCACAAATTAGAATTTCAGTATAGACAGGTTTTCAAATAGCTGTAATGTTATTATTAGAATTGTTAATAGTTCCAAAACATGTTATGTCGGGGGATAACACAACATTTTGGAAATAAACCCGACCCGCTCCGGAATATTTTGCGCGCAAACAAAAGGCGTGGCGTTTTAGTTCGTTCATCATTTTAATATTTTAAAAAAAGCATATTTTTACTATGAGTGAATCAGCATAATAAATTTTACAAAATGTGATACAAATCACATAAATAACTTAGTTATATAATAAAACTACACTATCTATATTTTACTGTAAATAATCATCGGTTCTACTAAAATTGATTACACAAAAACATAACCCTGTTTGATTACTCGTATTAATATTAAACAATGGTTGCCTCCCATCCTCCCACACAACACGTGTCCTTCAGATGACGAGTACCTAATCCGACCTAAAGTAATAATGATCTTATTATGTACAACACATCGCCTTTCTTGCATAGGTCGTGTCTTATATAAATCCAATATGCGGTATAGTGACGTCGAAATTAAGCGATGGAAAATATGAATCCTCGATTGAAGCTGCGTGTATTTTGCAGTGATGACTCCACATACATCCTCACCGCTCGGTGGCGTGCAGCATTAGTTGTATGAAAACTAGAATAATCGTCATGCATAATCCATTTGAAAGCATCCCATCCGCAGTATCTGCCCGTTTCTTATTCTGGTTATTACTATTAGTACTTTGATAATCCTGCCTTTGTTTATCTTTGATAATATCTCTTGTTCACTCTGATTTATTATATAGTATTTTCTACCTTCTGACATGTACTGTTCTTGTGGGTTAAATCTGCCGGCAGTGGTGCGTGAAGGATGGGTCTCTTATATGTTTTTCTTTTGTGCCGTCTCGTTTCCCGGAAGGGAGTGCCTCTTCACTTCCTCTCTGCTCCCCGGTCTTGTTAATTGTATTATTTTATATCATCTTTATGTAATGTATGGTAAATATATTTACGAATAAAGTGAGTCAACCGGGGACAATGAGGGCAAATTTTGTTTTGGCAGCTGTGCGGTATCGCCCTGTCATATATGGAACAGCTGCCTAGTAGCATTAAAAAAAGACATCCAGGTGGCGAATGAGTAGGACCGAGATAGAAGTCTCGAGCTTATTGCGTCGGTCTCGGGTAAGCGGTGGGTCCGCACTCATTGAACTTCGTCCGAATCGAAAAGAAGTATGTATTGCAAAATCTCAAAAATCTAAAAACAGATGTCGCCCCAATAGCGTATTATTGTCGAAAATAATGTACGTAGTTCTGATTTCTAATAATAACAGACGCCGCAATTGAGGCGCGCGCTGTAATATATTTTTGCAAGATCTCGTACTTCTCCGGATGCCTCATTATATGTCCGAGATATGGAAGTTTTCGGATTTTCATTGTTTTAAATACTTATTTATCTTTATTCATCCAGCGTATTTGGAGTATTCTTCTGTAGATCCACATCTCAAATGCTTCAAGTCGCCTTTTCATTTCTTCAATAAGTGTCCATGCTTCTATTCCATAAAATAACATCGAGAACACATAGCCTCTGACCATATTATTTACCAGCTTATTTAAAGATAATTTGAGTTAGCTATTGTCGTACATTTAGGCTTCCGACATTAGAATTGTAGTGATCACCGCCGGTTGCATCAGATTAGCCGCTGGTAGATCGGCGTGTTTGAATATATAATAACAGCAAGATGGTATATTGGTTCGGTTCTGGTGCGAGCCCCTTGTTAGCCAGTTAGCACGCGCAGGCTCCGTACTGGTCTTCCTGGAGCCCGTCCAAGTTCCCGAAACATGTGTGCCCCGAGTGGCAGCGTTTATTACGGATCTGTCAGCGCTCCTGCAGCGGTCAGCTGAGAACAATTTGGCAGAAATTTCTCTATTCGGAAAGCGCCCACACTGCCTCGGTAATTACAACAGTTTTGACCTTCAGGGGAAACCGAGGACGTGAAATGTGAAAAATGCAAGAATAATAACTATAAACTTAATTTAAATATCGCAAACTTTTTGTAACATAACACATTCATCCCTCTAATGCCTTCAATTCTTCTTAATAAACTAGTAGGTTTACACGGCCGTCAACGTGATAAAAGAATTTCTTCTGGAATCGTCTAATCGGATTTTTGTCGGAGATCAATTTCTGTCGTAGCCGACGTTTCGGACCACTAAAAAGTGGCTAATATCAATCATCATAATGACCACTGAAATATGTTACAAAGTATTGCAGAATTGAGCTCCAATCCGATAAATTGAATGATTTACTCTTCCGTAAGGGGAAGCATTGCACAGTAGAATAACAAGGTAAAGAATCGAGTGTTTTCTTTTTTACCAAAAAATAATCAATTAATAAATTAATATTCTTTCTTTTCTGTGGTGTAAAACACCTAATAACCTGATTAACCGAAAAATCCCAGAGATTAATAAATATCCGTTCGAGTAACATTGCTAGGAGAAGGAGAAGCGATCCTAGAATGCCATTAGTTCGGGAATCCAAAATCCTATCTTTATTAAAATAAATGCTTACAAATAACAAATTACATTTGATTACCATTGCGAATGTAATTGAAAAATTGATAATTCTAAAATATACATTAATTACTCGTAGTTGAGTGTCGCAAAAAGACGTTCTTCTTCATTTGAAATTTTTCTTAGTTCACTGAAAAAATATGTGTAAGCAGCATCTACTGTTAAATATATGATTATTATTTTAATAAGAAATACCTCATTCGAACCTTCGAGAATGAATCCCTAATGGAGGGAGAATGTAACAACATAACGCACCCCTCAAACACGAAGGAAAGGACTAGAGAGAGAGACTAAAAAGATATTTCTGGAATAAATTGTAATTTACCAATTAACTAATAGAATATTACTTTTTTTTTGTTGGGTAGACGAGGGTTTAACAGCGGTCAAAATATCATCCAGGAAAAATCCCATTCCTTGTAGTGGGATCTGACTGAAGTCAAGTCAAGACAGATATTGTTTTTAATTTGCGACAACTAGTGATGTTTTAAAAGACATATTGAGGAAATACTATTTCCTGGCCCAGTAGAATTACATTTTTCTCGTATTGAGAATAGCTTTTGCCCCCATCCAAATAGCTTTATAATAAATCAGCGGAAAGAAAAGCCTTATATTCTCACAGATTTCCCAACAAACATGGTGTATAATAAATACATACTGATGTAAACATACACGTACATAGTACAGTACATACACATAATAAATATATATGTGAATGCGTCCATCCATCGAATAATCAACAGCTTGTCTGTGCGTTGAATGGTGACACGCGAAATTCTTTCATTTTTCCAATATTATTCTTGTCGCTACCGGAATTCCAACCTGGATCTTTTCCTATTCGGGGAAATGCATTAACCGATTATACTACACCAACACAGTAAGTGACGACAAAATTTCAAATTGATACATCTATCGTTCCATTATTTGATAAAAATGATCAACTCACTGTGTCGGTGTAGCATAATTGGTTAATGCATTTCCCCGGATAGAAAGAGATCCTGCTTCAAATCCCGATGGCAGCTAAAATATTTTTTCGGTAAATTGAGTTTATCTTTCTAATCGATGCATTTAATTAGTATTATTTATTTTTTAACTGCAACTAAATGCAAGCACGAGATAAAATAATCAGTTGCGCTTTATGATTCCCACTGTCGGCACAAAGGATCCACTCTTCGTGTCCGAACAATAGGTCCCAAAAAGATTCAGACTGCTCCTGAATGATTGGTTTACCTCGGACAATTTGTGAGACAATGACAATAACCCATACTAAAACGAATTTCCTATTTATTGTAAATGTCCGTGGATCATTCAGAGTCTTCGTGCAATGTTTTGTACACTTACCGTTCGGTCCGTTTCGATTACGGCGCTAAAATCCTCCTTAAGGCCTACCTCAGCCTTCAATTTCTAAATATTAGTAACAAAATTTTTTAACCACTTTTGATAATACAGTAGAACCTCGAACGACTCTGATTACGAACAAAATTCCTGCGGAAAAAAATGCTTCGGTTAGCGAACAGAATTTCGGTTTACGAACAGGCAGTCAAGGCGGAGTTCGCCACGGGCTACTCATTTCTCTCTTTCGTATTCGTAGACGACATTGTCATACGTACCCCTCGCACCTCAAATCCACCAGCGAGATGTTTCACACCAATCTATGATGAGAAACGGGGTCTCTCAGTTTTTTAATGTCGGTGGAGTTGACTATAAACAAGCTGTATAACATATCGAAATAGAAAATGTAACGAGCCGGAACAGTCGATCCGAAATTTTGCACTAAAATCGATCAAAATGTTTATATATATATATATATATAGGTACATACTGGTATGTACACAAATATAACTATCTAATATTTTTAATTGAATCCAAAATAACGAACAGACGCTATAATTGAAACTGAAAGGATATCACGAGCCGGAGCGGCGTTCCGGTCTGCCGAGCTCTATTTAGTATATACACTTATCTATATACATAAATGAAAGTAAATAATAAATGTGATATAAGAAAGAGATTCATTAAGGATGAAGATTCCTATACACTTTAAACGTGACATTTATGACGTATTCGAGACTGAATGAACTATCTAAATATCCTCACCTCACGGTCAAACGAGCAGGAAGAACTGTACGGGTCCGTGTGGGTACTCAGGATCACGTGTTTCTCCAAATATTCACATATTACAACCGGTTTGCATACCAAAATAATCCGTGTTTGTTAAACCCATCCGCGTAAAAAATAGACGTAGCCGGAATCTTTTAAATTTTCACACCGACACGACGGTGTGACATCTGGCTTCATCTTGCCGGAGACCGGTTGTATTATTATATTATTATCTGAACTAATGATTACTGCCATCTGTATCTACAATTCTGTTGATAAACTTTTTATTTTTAAAGAGAACACATTATTATTGCGCAGTTGCAGTATTTTAATACTGATTAAATGTATCAACTAGAAAGATATACAGAAAAAAACAATTTATCGAAAAAAAAATTAGCGGCTACCGGGATTCGAACCTGGATCTTTTCCTATGCGGGGAAATGCGTTACCGATAAACATTTGTAGTATATCTGTCTAGTCGACACATTTAATTAGTATTAAAATAGACATTTGTTTTAACCACTGCCCGACCTATTCAGCGCCGCCATCCGATAGTCGTCTGGAGTGATTCCGTTCCATGAAGCCGCGCTGCCGTAGTGCACTAAGTTATCAATTTGTAGAGAAAATGTTTGTTTATCGCGTACCATTTCATCCGCGGCGGATAGAGTAGCGATAAACCATGTGACGTTCAGTGTGCGTCCTCCGAACGACCTTGTGAAAATATATTTTAGAAGCCTCGCTTTCCCGCTTGAATGACTTCCCAAGTTCCCGATCCTTTCGTCATATCTTATCCAGTTGGAATATAATAAGTATGACGAGTTTAAAATGTATTTATAGCAGAGTTGGAGCGATTAATTTATAAAAATACATTCTGAAAGCGCAAACATTTTGCGAAATACATTCGGCGCGAAAATACTTTCGGAACAATGACCGCCGAACGCTGAGCATCGCTGCTTTACTATTGAATGCCGTTAATATTCTTTCAAATTCCTGCATTGCAAAACGTCCAATAAAACGCCGCAACACGCTTTCAAAATACTGCGTTAATCGTTTATTGTGAATTGGCGGAAATGCCTAATTATTGATTCTAATACGCACAAAGCGCACACTAATTTTAACAAAACAAAATATTTTAGTAATAGTATATTCGCGGTCTTACAGATTTCGGCAATTTACGGCAATATATTTATAAACACATAAACTTAAATAAATAGCCTTACACTGGTAAGATATGGTTTTTCTTATCTGATCTAAAAAAAATTGTTTATAATATAAATAAACCCATAGACAATGATGTAAATTATGATTGTGAAAATTGGCGGTTATGATGATTTAAATAACGCCATTTCCGGGAGAATTTCACCTCAAGGACGCGAGATGAAATCTAGAATTCCTTAATTCAAAACAAGTCATCAAGAAATGTATGATATTATTTATTTAATGCGTATTTTGTAATAAATTAACATACATTATTGAAAAAAGTGGCTACCTTAAAACAAACGAGAGTCTAGCAAATTCAATTCTCATTAATTAGTTCTGTGATAAACCTAAATTTTTATTGTTTTTTTACCTTTTTTTTCTTCTTTTAAATCAATTTTACTCTTTGCTACTTATGTAGCTGCACATCTTTTTTTAAATAATGAATTTTGTAAAGGTTGTCCAGCGGAAAAATTTCAAGATTAAATTGTAATTGCTCGTAAACCATCAGGGTGAGGTAAGTGGGAGGGGTATTGTTCGACGCGCGTGATTTTCGGATTTACTAGTCGCAATGAGTCACTGATCGGGAGCGCACCGCGCGTTCGCAGTTGAGCAATATTTAAATGCGGTGATTAATTGATTCATGCGCGTCGCGCTTTTTGTACTCACTTTAATATTCGACGAGTAAGTGTTGGGTTCAAAAGTTCAGACAAGAAGGGACAAGAAGAGGTTAACCAAACTCCTCCGGGACCATCAACGTCAGCAGCGACGCCAGAACGTGTGGCTCGAGTTCGACGTGAAATTATGCGCAATCCGCGTAAATCGATAAGGAAGATTGCAGCCTGTACTGGAATAAAAAAATCAACAGTGCACGTTATTTTGAAAAAGAAACTACAGTTTGACCCATACAAACTGCAAATCATGCAGTTTCTCAACGAAAATGACTAATCTTTACGTGAAACCTTAGCGAGAACGATACTGGAACGTTTTGGAACAACACGAACGCTCGGGATACTGGTGCCTCGACAACCCGAGGGTACGCCATCAAAAACGTTTCCATTGTCCAAAAACGACAGTGTGGTGTGCAATTTCTGCCCGAGGGATAATTGGCCCTTATTTTTTTAACCAGCGAGAGACAGTCACTGCTGACGTGTATTGCCAAATGATCAACGTGTTTTTGGAACCGCAACTGCGGCTGTTTCACGGGTTCAACAACAGAAAACAATTTCAGCAAGACGGGACCACTCTACGCACAGCTAGAGTTTCAACGGAGAAGCTGAGCGGAACTTTTCCCAATAAATTAATCAGCAAGTACGGAGACATACCCTGGCCACCTCGGTCACCGGACCTTACACCGTGCGACTTTTTTTTGTGGGGCAAATTTAAGAGTCCGATTGCAGTGTTTTGAAGGAAATGGACGGCATTTAGACGATATTGTTTATAAAACGTAAAATCCGCATCGTTAAATTCCATTTTGTATAAATAAAATATGAGAATAACATTGTAGTTTTTTTTTATTTTTATATTACACTTGAAAATTTTCCGCTAGGCACCCTTTATAAGCCCATAAGAGCGTGAATACAATATAAATAAATAAATAATTACTAATGAGAGGTGTTAATTATGGCGCTGGCCAAAGTAAACGCAGAATGTAAATACGTTTTCATAATAAACAAATCTCTCGCAGTGAGATCATATTAATTCGCACTATTCTGATTCCACGGACAACGAATATTTTTGCATAATAAATAATTCTTCATGGCTGCACACCCGTTTTAGAGCTGCCGCAGGATATCCTTACGATAACTGGTGTCAGGAGATTGTAAAAGAATGTAAATTAATAATAATCGAGCTTAATCATTGAATCATATTGTTTTTAGCCCCATTCGACTATCGGAAGTGGTATTATCCACGAAATCCTTTAAAAAGTCATAGTTTATCTATATACGTATGCATATATGAAATGTGTCTGTCTGTTCGTTATACTACCCTACACCCTTTGACCGATCTAAATTAATTTATGCATAGTTACTCTAAGGACCCACCCTCCTAACGGCCACCCCACTCCCACCCTCTCCCGGCGATATAAATGTGCATTCCAAGTTATCCCCGATGTATAATGACGTCAAGTCACACGGCACGAAGCCTCTCTTCCTTACTGATATAAAAGCCCAAGCTCCTCTGCACACAACTCTTGCACCCCAAGAGAGCAACCGAGTTAACGAGTTAACAATTGGTTGTTCCGCCAATCATCCGGAACCGATATCTCGGAAGTGTCTGCTACCAGGAACCTACCCACGACGTGACATCTTATCTTCGACCACCACATCCTTCACACAAGTAGCTAATACACTAAGTGTGTTTATTCTGATTACTTACGTAAAACGATAACATGCGTATTCATGTTTTATTGTACTTTATAAAACGTGTATCATGGTATCCTTTTTGCCCGGCTAAAAGAATTAGATACATTTTGAAATTATATTGAAATGAATATAATGAAATTCCTTACAACGCGCTTCTACATAATTCAAGTATAAATAACTCTATTTTAATAAGCTCTGAGCACTCGCATAGATATATCCCATAACAGATGGCGGATTTCAAAAAAATATATATTCTCCCACTGAAATCTTTTAAGTTCAGAAACAAACAAATTTTTAAAATACGCTTCATGAGCAATTTTAGCCCTTCAATTTTTACTGGACTGATGACCCAGGCGTCTTCCAGTGCTAGTCCTATAGCATCGCATTAGTTAAAATCAGAAATAGCAATATTTCTTCATTTTCAGATTAAATCCACAAAGCACCTGAAAGATTTCAGATGCTCCGTAGATTGAATACAACTCCGATATTAATTATTTTTAATTTTATAAAGTGATTAATGAATTGCAATAGAATGCTCATATGTTTTATAATATATGAGCGACACACGTGGTTTTTTTTCATTTATGATGTACTCGCGGGAGATCAGCGACTGATTCCGTTTTTTTCCAATCGTATGAGTATTTTAATACAAGACAAGACAACACGATAAATGATTTATGTGTTTTTTTAGAAACTTAATGATATTGACTAAAATGTGGCACAAATTTCTGGTACAGGCGAGCGTTTAAATATGAGACAAATTTAAAATTATAATCACTAGGTATATTTATGAATAGATTTACAAAATGTTTCGTAACAAATACAAGAACACAATTTGTTAAATTTTAAATAAAACACCAATACGACCTTTTATTTCAGATACAACATTAAAATTGAAATAATCTGTGGAGTACGTCAATAGCCACGACCTCGATGAAGTACCGAATAACTTATTTAACAGCCTGTGCCGCTGGCGTCTCAATAACACAGAAATTAACAATAAAACGTTTCAAATTATTTATTTCGCCTGTAGCCTGTCGGGTTCACTATCGCACGTGGATCGTAGATGTCAAAGGAAGGACGAATCGTGGGGAGAATCCCGCAGAAGCTCACCCTGCCGGCAGACCGTAATGTCGCGGAAACTTCACCCTGCAAACTACGTGCGGTTCGGTTCAACCGGAAAAATAAACAGAAAACTTTGAAATCATCGTATTGTACATAGTAGGTATTGAAACCTTCATCCGAACTAAAGGAACATTGTAAATAGTAGCGTGTGTATATTTAGCGAGATATTTTATTAATTTAATACTAAACAGTGAAGCATTATTATTTCGTTGGAATTTATTCGACTCATATGTCGAAACTTGAATGACATTCGTTCAAAGTCAAATAATATAATTATTAAGAAATTTCAAAATTAAGATTTTTTTTACGACTTTTTTGGAACGATTGTGGAGGTATAGTTTTATAAAATTTATATTAATCAGAAACTAGAGTTAATTAAATTGATAATAATTATTATGAATATATTATTATTCCATTTATAAGGTTTTTACGTGATGTATTTTCAATAAATAAAATATTCTCCGTGAATTCAATAAACCAACTAGTATCGCATCAAAATAGGTTTATTTTGGTCTATTTTTATTTTTCAACAATCTTTTTTATTTTTAACTGTAAAATTATGCACAAAATATAAATTGAAAACATTACGTAAATAATAACAAAAACTAAATACTGTTATATGTTATTGTGATTTTTTAAAAAATCACGAGACTCCGATCTTTGTGATTACTTTTTTTGATCACTACAGATTAAAGTAAGTATAAAAACTATATTTAAAAATATGATTTATTCACACGTATTATCTAGATAATACGACTTCTTAAATCGATCTCACTAAAACATTTTTAATGAAATAAAAGCTAAGATTAGACTATTTAAAAATATTAGATATAGTAGATTTTAAACCGCAGATATCTAATCTAAATTATCGACTTAATAACTTAAATATATTTTTACGACTAGTGAACTCTTTAAAAATAATTATCATCAAACAGTCATTTATAGATTAGTCAGCAAAATGATTAAGTAAAGTTAAGGAAGATTAGTATTTATATTTAGTTATTAAGAAATTACCCATTTTTAAGAACATATTTCCATGTAAACATTGGGTTCAGAGGAAAGTCACCCCTAGCGAAGCTTCCCACCCCCGCGCCACAAAGGTCAACAAAGGACAAACCCAAACCGAATTTTCCTCTCATTTCATTCACAAATTTGAACTAGTTTATACATTCAAACAATAAAACATCTAAAAATAATAATTGAGTGCATTGTTCTAGTAATTCGATATAAATCATTTTTAATGTTATATATTTTTATAAAAACAGGTGGTTAGGAATCTTTTTAGGTATTTGACATCTGTCATAACCATTAAATTTTCCGACAGAAATTAAACAAAAAATCGCGATATTAAGATTACATTTATTTTCCAACCTTAGCACTTCAATCAAGTTAATTTTTAATTCAAGTATTAAAAGTTTTCATAAATCCGTTAAATTGGAAACAACATTTCTATAAACTAGTAGATTAAAAAATGTAACACTTACTTCCGAGTAAATTTCCTCTGGCTTTAACTTCGTCCATTTTATTTTATTTTTTCACTGATAAAACAATATTCCTACGACCGAAATACGGAACCCGGATAGACACGCGCCGCCAGAATCCTCTGACTGACTGTTGTGAAAACCGCCAACCGCGGGCTTTTCGCATAAGTTTACACACAGCTAGATATGTAGGTATACAACGATTACCGTAAACCTGCACGTATTCCATTTCACGTAATTATTGTGAAAAAGTTGAAATTCGCTTAAATGGAAAACAGTTAACATATATTATTGCATAATTTTAATGTTGTTATTTAATTAATTGTTTCAATAATTTGAAGTAAATTTAATCATTTTCGCAAGCTTTATAAATGAGTAATGACATCTGTGAAAAATTGTTATAATTTAAATAAAAATCGTATCTTTAAAATCTAAAACATCATTAAGTTTAGTACTTATTTACACAGATGTCTCTTGTCGTACGTACAATGCACATGGTTTCAAATGTTTAAAAATTATACTATTTTTGTATTACTTGTTCAATTTGAAAAAATATAACGTCAACGCAATTCAATAAACACAATTGAAATCAAGAAATCGTTCAAATAACCTAGTATATTTTAAGATTCAACCTAATTTAACCATTTGCAGCCATATTTGTTTTTTAAAGATGTCCAAAAACTCTTCAGACGTGTTTATTTCGAATGTACACTGTTTACGTTTCGATTGGTTTCGGATTTTCAGTATGCCTTTTGCCGTCGCTCGATTTGGTTGCGGTCCGTCAGTGGTGTTTGACATTTTGAATATCTGTCAGCTGCAGTCCATTCACAAATACTTAAATCAACTCTTGGAATGTATAAGTTTTACTTTCCTAGGTCGCTCGTAAAGATCTGGTGAAAGTGTTCGATGTTCTATACCCGTTCACAGTGAAAACATATTTTGGTGTATTGGAAGTGGTAGTACATGTGATGATGACCACACAATATCTGACGGAGTACTCGTTCCACCGGTTCGTCTCTTTTGAAACATAAATTTCACCAGGGCGCGTATTCAAATTATCAAAAATCGGGTCATCCTAGTAGCTTCACCGAAAGAATGCGCATTGTCAAGGCGCTTGCACTTGACATTCCGTCATGTGCTCTGTGAATATTCGTAAAAAACTAGTGTAGCTAATTTGTATTTTACGAACGTAAATTTAACGACGAGTATTTGCTAGACCGTCAGCAGTTACCGAAAGCAAGTCTGTGATTATAGTTGTTTAGCTGAAAGTAAGCACGATGGCCCTCAACATGGAAAAGAAGAATGACATTAATTTTATAATGAAATCTTTACTAGCTGGAGGTGAGTTCAATAGATAAATATGTATTATTGTTATATAAAATGTCGATTGAATATCAAATCTACGTACAAGTATATACGATTTTTCATGACTTGTAAGTGAATGTAGTGTATTTTCAATGGCTTGTAACTAAAAATAGGTATTTATCATTAGAAATTATAAGCATGCAAATTATGCGATGGGAAATGCAATAATTAGCGGATTTTTATTATTAATTCTATTAACCAGAAACAATCTTTTGGTCTCTGCGGGGTAGGTAATGTTTAGTAAGCAAACATGTCGGTTACTATTTTCAATCTTATTTTTATAATTATCTTGGAGTTTGAAAACAATAAATAAGACATTTTCAAATGATTAAAGCGATCTTATAATTGTGTGTGAAAATTTTTTTTCAGTTTCTTTTTTAGTTAAGTTCTCAAAAAGATGAATGTTTAAATGTGGAAATCGAAAGACCTAGTTACAAGTGAACTCATCCCAAATATATCCGTTTAGTTATCAGTTGAAATGTTGATGGAAACTGAAACGTAAACAAACAGTTGGTAGGCATACCGCACTTCCGTAATTTCTATTAGAAAACAGCAATATTGCCGACACCAATATTATGTAGGTAATTCATTTTCTTCAATAATGACAAGAAATAATTATATATTTTACTAATTCATAGTATTGTAAACCGTCTTATGATCGGACAACCAGCTAGTAAGTAGAGGCGTGCAGTAGGTATTCATTTAGGTTATGTTGTACATAGGATTATGAACATTCGTTTAGCCAACGTCTTTAGACAAAATTAATCCGTCGTTTATACGACCCTACCATGTATTTATTTGTTATTTTAGAGTACTATTAATAGTGTTTTTAAAGTTTGAGTGTTAACCTAAAATAATACCTTCCTGCCAATATAAAAAATGTATGGACGTTTTTAAGAACGCTTTTTGTGACTGAACGTGATTCTTTTATTGTTTGAACGTAATAACTAAACTAAATAATTATTTTTATTAAAGGTTAACGTAGGAAATAATTCTGCCAATTGCTTTTTGTTTTTCCCAAATCAAAAACAAATCCATGCACCAAATGCACCTCGAACGCAAAGAACAATCATGATATCAACACGTTAAAAACAGTAAGATAGTAAAATTCGCGAATTAGTAAAAGAGGAAGTAGACACTTCAATGATTTACACGCAGTTGTGAGCCTTTCAAATGTTATTCTATTAAAACAGCATAACGACTCCATACAAAATGAATTAACCGAAAGGAATTTTCAATTCAGTATATGGCCAATTGTATGACTTGAGCTTAAACATAGAAGAGAGTAATGTGTGCTTCAGCGGTGGGTTGTCGTGGTAGTTTTTAGAACTAAGCATTTAAAGTTTCTACTGGTACACAGATGACGCTAATTGTAAATCCGTAAATATCCGTTCATGTTAATCCATATTATAGATTATTCAATTTATATTTGTTTCCCAGAATTTTTAGTAATGTACAGTTTTACTGCTTGTATGCAATGCACGCCCCTGATAGTAAAGTATCTATATTTTGTCGATTCCATGACAACTGCACACAAGACGGGTGCACATAAGACAAGTGCACATATAGACAACCGCAATCAGCTTGTTACTCTGCTGCTGTGACTTTGTAAATAACCTAACCTAATGTAACTTAACTTAACCTCAAAGGAATTTGAGGTAATCTACCTAATATTGCATTATCTTGTGTGCAGTTATCTGATTACCATTATTTCACATGCCCCCCTGCCCGCGAGTACGGTGTCGTCTATCCACATCGTCATCTATCCGCACATCGAAGATGTTAGCAAAGAACCGATCGTCAATATCATAACGCAGTTAAAAGAGCCTGCCTACAAATAATGATCACTGAAATTCAAAGAATAGAATCAAAAACGTGTTGCGAGCAAAATAAATAGCTTGCCTTTTTATCTACTTTGAAGACTGTAAATAAGTTTTAGCGATCTTAGCGATAGTGAAGTATGCCAGCCAGAATTGCGGCACAGTGACCCGCTGCCACTTCTGCATGATCAGCGAGTGCTATATTATTTATTTATTTTATTCAGACCGTTAAAAGTTTAACATGTATGATGTACCGTAGGTTAGAATAAATAAGCGTATGTATATGTATATGCATAAGTATAGAAATATGTACAAGTAAATACTTTTTAATGCAACAAGCAAATTATATATTTTTATTGCATCCTTTCCTCTTTAAACAGGGTAAAATCATGTTTTTGTTAATATTTTTATTTGTTTACTAATTAGTATATTTTCACTTTATCCAGCTAAGAAAAAACTTCACCGGTCTTACTTTCATATTATGCTTGTACTGTTACTCATAAATAATTCAAATCAAATAAATAAGCTTCTTTAAAAATGTGGTCGTTGAACCTCTTAAAAATGCTCGTGTACTATAATGTGACTATCCACGGTACTACGACCGTAGCCTATAGACGATCAGCAGTAGGTACGAGCCGTGCATTGTCATTGAAGATATAGATATGTGGCGGCTCGCGCGCATCGTCCAGATGTTCCTCGTTCCGTCATTTCTCGGTATTGCGCCATCCCGCGCGAACAAAGCGGGAGCGTTTGAGGAAGGCCGGACTGCGCCGCCCGGCGGGCATGTCACACATGCACCGCAGACGTGCAATAATCTGTGCCCGGTACCCGAACCGATCAGACCGCTGATGCACATCCCGACTCTCACCTTCCACTGACCGTGCATCGCTTTTCTTCCATTATCTTTTTGTATTCTGTGTTGTTTATTGCTCTCGGTGGCTTCTCCCCCATGAGAATAAACAAATTTGGATAAGAATGATTTTCACTTGAACACAACCAACCTTCCCGCAGATACAATACGCATAAAGTTGGTAGATACTATTTTTGAAAAATATTTTAGTGTTGCACTGTACGCGAGACTCTGACAACTATCGTGTACACGAGTCTCGGAGGTTCTCCGTCTCGTGCCTCACTTCACGCTTATTATTCGTCAAGTGTCAGTCCATTAATCTAATGGTCAAATATTCAATCTTCCCAGCAGCAATTTAAATGGAATAAATGTAATTTAATGCCTCTCTAACTTTACAAAATAAATAGTAGTATCTACGGTTCTAGATGACGTTTTCTACCAAACTGATTTCTGAGTTTATTTCCAGATCAAAATTTCAACATGCGTACATGATACTGAAATTTATTTCACGTAAATCTCTGAGATCTATCTCATCGTGTTTCATTCCGTGGACACGGGCCATAACGAACGGCCGGAGAACAGACAGCGAACGAAGAACAGGTCACATTCAGTTTTTTTATGAGATTTGATGGAAAGTTAATTAGTAAGTTGAAAGGTAAAAGCCAGTATGAGTCAGGGCTGTTTCCATGTTTCCGTACCTAACCTGAATACTACACGGTGAGCGCTCCGTGCGCTGTACGAGCTGTCGTGTTGCTTAGATAATATTGCAAATTATCGATAAGAACTTTATTTTGATAAAAGAGTTACTGTAAGCTGCGATAATTTTTTACATACCTAAACTATCAGTGAATTGTAAATTATAGCTAAAGATAATAATTATTCTCAGGCGTAATTGTGACATTACTTTCGTCAATCGAGTTCAACCGTAAGTGGATCCGAGATATATCCGTCTCAGCTGTTTTTATTATATTTATGGTGTCTTATATGCACATATTATTTTATCAGTGTCGGCCTCGAAAGTTTGAGCGGGGGGCCTTTCTTATTTATTTATCTGTACCTGCATCTATGTAACGAGCTTTTACATACCTCCATCTATAAATAGGCCAAGTATTGCCCGAATATTTTCACGCAGAACACTCATTTAAGATGTACTTATTTATTATCCAAAAGTATTGTCATGAACGACTTCCGCTTCCGTCACATCCGAGTGCATCCCGAATCACACCGAGCACTATTGGCCGATACTACTACCTGACTAATGACGGTTATAAAGATCAACAGCCTGCACGAAGTAGCGAATTGTCTCTCCGAAGTTAACAAGCGGCAACAATAACGATATTTCAATTAAGTTGGGACCGAAAAAATTAGCAAAGCTTTTCATTTATTCTCTTATTGAGTGCGGGGTTAGGCGCAAGGGGTGCCCTTTGATGGTCGCTTTCTGCGTATCCGATGCTCAGCCACCGCACCGACACGGACGAGATTAGAAATCCAATATCTCCGGTCCGCGCGTGTAATGTAATATGCTCTTCCACGTCAAAGCAATGTACTTACGGTACAAGTGCGAGTGTTGGCTGTTTAAGAAGTCAGCTGCGGAGAGAGAATCTGGCTCTCGAAATAGTCGGAATGTCTGACGGAGGAAACAAAACAGTACAGGGCATTCTGTCAAGCTCCCGATTCCTTCCGCAGTATTCAATATATACATCGATTTTTTATTTATGAATCTAAAATATAATTTCCTTCTTTATGACCTTTCTTAACCTTTCTCGCGACTTTTTAATGCGTCATAGACGCCCGCAGATCCTACTTTACTACATTACTTTTCTGCTAGTGCATTGTGTATTGCCTTCCCTAGAATTGTACAAACAGTGTTCTTACGTATCAACTTTGAAATATATACATCCACTTAAAGACATTCTTGAAAAAACTGAGATTATGTTTTCATAAATAATAATTGAACAAACGTAAACTTACGAACATTAATTTGTCATTTGCGTCGCGTCGCATTATGGTCGCATTTGACAGTGCGATAATAGATAAGACAGATGCTCAATATACTTGCCAGATTTCGCTAATGGTATTTTTTTTTATACTCGCAATAAATACAAGTATCCCAAAAACCTCTTTCATAATAAGAATTCTGTAATAAAATAATGGATGGGGTATTATAAAAAAATATATTATTTTGTATTTAAGTACAGTCCTTGGGGATTTATTTCTTAAAAATCACGTTTTCTAAATGTGATCTGTTATTTCGCTGGCACTCTTCTAAACGGGGGGCAAAATTTCTGATAACTGCTCGGCACGTATTCTCCGTGATCGCTGCCATTTCTTCTCGGATATTTTCTTTTAATTGTTCCAGAGAGGAAGGATTGTCACCTTTGATTTAAGGTAGCTTCACAAGAAAAAGTCCATCGGTGTCGGGGCTACGCGAAGGCCAGATTATGTTACCTCATCGGGATATCAATTTTCCAGGGAAAATTTCACGAACAACTGGTAAGGACACGCTCCATAGCGATTGAATTCCCAAGGATCGCCATACCCCCCGCACGTTGCGTCGATGCAACGAATGAACCAAAAGGAAAAAGACTTTTGGGACTCACTGTGACGCTCAATGCTGGATGACTCGTTATCCATCTTCATTTAGTTCTTCGTAATTTGTAAAATGTAGATACGTGTTATTAGACTGCGATGACGATTCGTAAGGGCTGCCCATATTTTAAATAATTTCTTCGTTCGAGCTGTTCAAGCTGATCGCACTAAAAGTATGCCAATTATTTAGGGCGGATTTAAGTGTTTCAAACTAAATTATACCTTTTCAATCCCACCCTAGAGACAATAAGAACCTTTTGGCGTTAGAGCTGGTTCAGGGGTCGGTTTCGCTACCTCCTTGTCGATCACTAGGTACTGTCTCGGTATCTTCAGTCCGAATGCAATACATGCATTTCGTCACAGGTGATCAGATGATTCCAATAGTAAAAATGTTCCCGGTTTCCCGCGCTGCGCTGCCTTCGCTCAGTCGACGCGATGTCCATTTGCACGTCTCCATACCATTATAATCGTTTAATATATTCCTGCACTCTTAACCGCGAGAATCCTAAATTGTTAAAAGTCGGATTTGATAATATTCATATCTTCAATTGGTAGTATTTCATTTGAAGAATACACGATTCAATCTAATTTACGGCACCTAAAAATTACTCCACATTTTATTTTTTAAATCGATCCAGTAGATCTCGATTTTTCACAAAAAGAGGTGATCGGCTGTCGCCCCGCACCGAGCAGATCCGGTGGAGGCCGACATTCTGTCATTCGTGGATCGTCCGCGCGCAGTGAATATTTAGCGGTGCAAATTCGGCTGAACCACATACCTACTATTTATTTATTTGTAACTGTATAATGCAATGTAAAAGTATGTTCGGACTGTGCCCGTCTCACTAGAGAACTTCTGTGTCGAGACGGGTCGCCGTCGGTTCCCAAATAGTTTAAAGAATGAGGGAATATTATTATATGAAGATCTATCTTCCTGATAATCGTAAATCTTTTGATATCCTCAAATGACTTTATTTATTTTACAAACAGTACATTTATTAGAACAAAATAGTTCACAGTGTATGAGAGAAAGTGGAATATCTACACGAGTAAAATTGTCACATTTTTAATAATTGTATGCGAGCGCATTTTGAATAAATAATTGTACAATCGTCTGGGACTCGAGGACTGTAATTTATTTTTTCATTACCATAAATAAAGTAAAATAAATAATTGACACCATAATCCCAAAGTCATCTGCCCGATATAATGGTATACTTGGTCGGGAACACCAAAAAATCAGCCAGTTCAAAAACTGAAATATTTAAAATGAACATACAGTAATTAGACAGTTAATTTGCTTTAATTGAAGATCGGAGCCGGTAGACTCCACTCGGACCGGTCGGACCTTCACTCGATCAAATTGTCCATCGCACACTTGTCCACGTGCTCCGCTACGTAGTTTCAGATTAGGATCAGTGTTGGAGCTCGGGAGTTTGCGCTCGTTCCATTCGCAGGTTCTCATCCAATCGCTTCCGTTCAATTTGTTCCGCGATCCACTTAATAGACCGTAGCGACTCCCGTCTTAAGCGAAAAAAGCGAAGTGAATTGAATGTTAAGCAAAGTTAAAATCATCTTGAGCAGTTTTTTCATCACGAATTTTTAATAATGAATTATGTTTTAATAATAAATATTATAATCAATTTTATTTGATAGACTACCATTACCCATCATAAATGAATCTATCATTATTGAGTAGGTGAGACGACAATGTCAAACCCGTAAAATATTTCGCGGCAAACGACAAGAAACGGTACCTGTGCCTGCAATATTACCTGTCTCGACAAATTAGTCTCCACATTTTTGTAATATTTGTCAAATTAGAAATAAGAGATGAAGGTGGTGCGGTGCGGTGGGTGCGCTGACCGTTTCAGCGTTATTGTCGAGAGCGTTGCGCGTGCGCGCGTAGCTTAGAGTCGCTTCTAACCGTATCTCGTCGCGCGAAGGTGCGCAAAGGTGCGCGTCCCGTCCTCGGCACTATTTAGTCGGTGATGTTTACTCTAGTTTGTACAACGCGATGCAATTCTAGGAATGGGACGTCGGACCGCGACATCGAATGCTCGCCGAGTCGACAAGTGTGATTATTGTTTCAAGTCTTATTTTGTGTATTGCATTCGTATTTTTGATTCTTTCGATGTGGTCGAGTGCTATTGAACGATTACTCATTTTAATAAAGCCGCATATTTCGAGCTCCGGTGTTCGGTCGCAATTCGGATAGCGGAACAATGCGAAAATGGCAGCACGCCAGCGAAGATATTCACGGCTAGCGGCAGTAGCCGCGCAGTAGACCGCGCACTACCGGCTACCGACACGCGATCCCAGCTGTGACCTCTTCGCTCTTCTTTCCTTTTCGGTCCACGGACAAGAGGATTAGATAATACTAGCTGATAAACTCAACGTTGAAAACCTGAGGAATTTAAAAGTTAGCTTCCCCAGCACCGCAACCCGGATAGATTTACATTATCTCCCGTCAAAGATTTATTTAATTTAGCGAAAATACAATGGCAAAATAAATTCAATTTTTAAATATAAGGTTACATACATACATATGGTTTTTCTTTCGTTTACCTCTCCAAAAAAGAGAGCAGCTCTTGTGCTTGGAGAGGGAGTTACACTACAATAATTGTATATAAGACCTTACATATTCTATTCATTGTCCATTTGTGTGCTTCTGAAGTATTGTTCTGTAATATTGTTTATTGTCCAATTATGTGTTTTTGAAGTGTTCATTTAGTTTCTTTTTAAACTATTTTATATCCTTTATTTCTTTAATTTGTGTAGGGAGGCTATTGAAATTTTTTATCCCTAAATATATAGAATTTTGCTGATAGTGTTTGGTGTTACATTTAGGGATTTTAAAGTTATTTTTAAACCTTAATGATATGCTTGTTTCAAATTTTCTAGTGTTATTTTCTTTAATTAATTGATTAATTGAGGTTTTTTTGTTAATGTTTTCTATTTTGGGAACTGGGATTTTGCAAAAAGTGTTTGTGTTGAAAAAGTTGATATTTTTTTTAATATCACTTTAATAATTGTTCTCTGTATTATTTTTACCGAGTTCATTATATTATTGTATGCTCCTCCCTACCCAATTATTCCATACTGGAGTAGTGAGTGAACAATAGCAAAATATACCTTTTTAAAATTATTTATACTTAGAAAGTTCCTTAATCTTATGAATATTTCCTTATTCTTTTCACTAATTCGTTAATGTGACTGTGCCATTTTAAATTTTGATCAATAATTACACCAAGATATTAGATTTCTTTTTTTGGGCTTAAATTTGTACAAGAGTCGTTACAGGTAATTTTGTTTCAGTTGTTATGAATAGTAATTTTTATATGGGGCGGTGTATTAAGACTTTTTATTGAAAAGGAAATATAATAGGTTTTTTCAGAGTTTAAAGAAAGTAAATTACTATCGAACCAGGATTTGAGTGTGTTCATGACGTTATTTGCATGTTCGGTTGTAGTGTTCCAGTCTTGTCCGTCAACAATGATAGCAGTGTCGTCGGCGTATGATATAATTTTTCCGGTTAATTTTAGTTTGAAAATGTCATAAAATTATAAAAAGAAATGGGCCCAAAACTGTCCCCTGTGGTATACCAAATTCACTGATTAGGAGTTGGCTTAGAGTTTCGTTAATTTTTACATTTTGCGGTCTTTCGTGAAGATAGCTTTGAATCCAGCTTAGTGCTTTGTCGTCTATACCGACGGATTTTAATTTTAATATTAGTTTGTTGTGGGAGATACTGTCGAAGGCTTTTCTCAAATCCACGAAAATTCCAATACATTAAAGAGATTTGTCTAGAGATTCTTGGATGATATTAAGATAGTCTACCTATTGCGTCTTGTGTACTTTTGTTTTCCATGAACCCAAACTGGTTTTCATCAATTACTTTGTTTATTTTAATAAATTGAGACAATCTTTTTTTAACAATTTTTGTAGGGTTTTTCCAAAGTTTGATAAAAGAGAGATTGGTCTGTAATTGGTTATTTCCTCGGGGTTATATATGGGGGAAATGATGGCTCGTTTGTAGCATGTTGGGAATACCCCTGTTTTTAACAATATATCCATCATAACCTGGTGCTGTTCCTCTCTTCATACATGTTATGATATGTTCAATTTCGTTAACTATTGTGGGTTGAAAAATTTCTATTTTATTTCCTGTATATACTGCATTAGAAGTAGCAACGTCAGTATTCCAGTTCTTTGTGATTTTACTAGCCGAGTTTTTACCGACGTTGGCAAAGAAATTGTTAAAAACGTTTGCTGTTTCCTGGGGCTTTTCTGAGCAATTTATTTTTGACTCGTCATGTATAATAAAACTTATTTTTCCTTTTTTGTTTTGTTTATTTTCCATGATTTCATTAATGATATTCCAAACTATCTTACTATCATTTTCTGCGGATTCTAGAATTTTTTTGTAGTATTTTTCTTTAGTATTTGATATTAAAAATGAAAGATATTCCTAATAATCCGTTGACTGTATCTTTAGAACCTCATATCGATAAAATCGCGCACTTTTGTAATAGAGAACTTTTATGTATAAAGCGCTCTTGTGGCGTTATATAAAATATCCAATGTTTTTATTATTATTTCATCTCATTGGGCGTCGCGTACGTACGGGTATATAGACAGACCTACGAATATTCTAAAACATGCCTATACGAGATTTAGTTATGTACAATAAAGTGAAAAAGACTCCAAACGTAATACTTACAACAATTGTATTGTAGTTGGTGTTGAAACCCCCGTTTTACTGAAAATGAAATGGAAAATTTAAGTTGATATACATTTAATTTTAAAATCCATTAAACTGCCACCGAGATTGATTCGAAACCGAACTCGCGTCCTGGCCGAGCCGGACTGAGCCTTTCTTCCGCAACGTCAGCACAGTGCGGCCTGCCATCGAACTTCTCTCCCTCCTGATGAAGTTAATTCTAATCAATTCATTAAAGATAAACACCTGAGACGGGAAACTTTCGAGAAATGGCAGACGTCACAAGGAATGTGCTGCTGTATTGTATACAAAATACATTGAACGAATTTAGCGCGCGTTGATTGGATTACCGTCAGTCTCCCGACAAAAATAAGTCAAAATCCCGATCCCGGTCAGGGCAAAAAATACTATGACATCTTCGACAGTCTAATAAAACAAAACGTGTCAGTGAATTTAGTTAATTTTAAATATGGTGGCTGATGTGAGAAACACGTGTAAATAACATAATATTTGTATTTCAATTAGAAGTATGAAAAGACATGTTAATAGAACACATGTATACGTGTATTGCAGGACAGGAGCGAGAGGCTGGTGAATCGAACGCGGGTTTTATTTGGCCAGACATCGCGCATATTTTTATAGTTAGGTAACGCAAAACCAAACATGACACAAAAATGTCAAAATGAGCAAACTGAAAAAACTCTTCACTTCACACTGGTGAAAACTAGTATCTTTTTGCTCGATCGGCTTTTCGAATAATTTTTATAATATGTACGATTTTAATTAATTGGATTTTTATACTTGGACCTGCTTGCATTTATTCAATACGTGCCTCGATACGTGACGAAATGTATCTAAGAAAAATTGTAAAAGTGTAATGTGAAACATGTGTAGTGAATAATTATCTAATTTTAAATACTAATTAAATAGATATACATATAAAATCATTTTTCGATAAATAAATATTCTTATATATAAATGTTCTTGTTAGAATGCGAAATTACCCAAAACAATATTTTGTTCAAGGATACAAAAACACTCAGTCGAAGTAAGGGACGGAGGCTAATAAAACCAACGATTGTTAGACGCAGGTGTACCGACGCAGCGTGGGTACACCAATAAAGCGGCGTACGTGACTAATAAAGTCACGTCGGCAAAATGCACCATAAGGAATGCATCACCTTAGGCGGGCCAGTCTTCCCATATTCTCGGCCGGGAGAACTGGCTCCATAAAGACAAGATTTTATTTTCAATTAGAAAATAGAAACAATGTCGTCTCTAAGTGTATCAAGCAAGCGCTTTATAGATTGTAATTCCGGGGAAAATTTAAACAGTGCACCTCGAGTTTAAGCTTAGACTGTGATGTACTCTGCGTTTAATCGTTGATGTGAAAGTATCGAAAAGGGTCCCGCTGGATCTATAAAAAGTTGATAAATATAATTGGTGTAGCGAGAACAGACTGTCGCTATTGCATAAGAACATCGCGTCCAGAGTCCCGGTTTGCCTGGATAATTGGGTATCATCTTGTGGTCAATCATCTACAAGCCTGAACTCCGTCACCCTACGCTGGCACCACAAGCAGTTGGCCACACTACACGTCCAGGATCCAGAACCATCCTAAGAGGTAATCCCTCACGTGAGGGACCTGCATAATCTACATCAGACAAGCGTCAACATAGACAATTTGGTAGAGAACTTTATGCTGGCATGATGAACACACATATTTAATGTTGATTTCAATATAATTATGTTAGAATAGCCTTATTAATAAGTGTTCAAGTAAATTCCTCGTTTTCCACTTTTAACACATGCAAGTATCATGAGATATAGATTATAAATTTTCTTATAAAAAAAATATTCTTTCATTTCATAATTTTTTTTGTCAATATTTAAAAAAAAGAACCAGTTAGGCTAGATGCCTCCCCCCTGAATATGAAGCCGAGGCAGAAAGAAGAAATTTCCTAACATGCTGAATAATTACAACTTCACAATAAGAATTTGTTCTCCTAATAATTATCTAATTATCTCCAGCAACATCTATTGCTAGGCTATATTATGTCAAAACTCGTTAAAATGTTTAAAAATATGTCTGACCCGCAGAGGGGAAAATTTTGTAATGTGCGAGAATCGTCACTCGCGAGCTCGTGAATATCGTGGCGTTTTCGTTTTTCAAATTTTGACGCAATTTTAAAATTTTTATTCATTTTTAGTACTACAGATTCAATTTACAAATTAGAACAGATTTATCGGTCACCGATGGCCTGGCCAAATGCCTGTACGAGTATTCCGATATCTTAAAATGATTAATCCAGTCCGACCACTTGACTGGTTTACTAGCAGCTGGCTTTGATTCTACGCGGAGATCGCTGACCGCGGGCCTCGCGACACCTCGGGAGTACTCGCACTCGCATATCTGCCACGATTTAGTCATTCGCGGTAATGCCAGCCTGCACGTACTCCGGCGTCTTCCGTGAGGAGTGTCACGCGTCACGCGTCACGCGTCACGCGTTGCGGTGACCCACTTGCGCGTGATGAAAGTGCGTCGACCGTCGACCGTCTCGCAGACGTCGCGCGCACGGTGTGATGTATCTGCCGAGGACGAGCTGCGGAGCTCCGAGAGACTAATCTCGGTTTCACGTTTCAGCAGGGAGGGGCTTCGTGAGTTGCGTAACTGCTTCAAACTTTTATGCAGCTACTTCCAAATTGTACATACTGTGACGCGGTACACGATCACACGGTGTCAATTCAATATCAAATATTAATGGTTTTTCAGAAGCTGCAACAGTCTAATTTGTGGCGAAAATTCTCACTTTAAATGTCTGTTTTATTTTCACCTTTATTTCAAAAATGGTTATATCTAAATTAGAAATATGACGAGTATCCGGTACGGTAGGTAGGGGGAGAAGATGTCGTTAAAACATATTCTAAGCAGGGATGGTGTCCATGCAGAGATTGTACAAGTCGCATCGGTGTGTACAAGTATGAGCGTGGCGCCGTTGAGATTCGGCGGATAACGACATCGGGTAACCTCGCGCGACCTCAGCACTCAAAAATACATATTGCTTTTTCTTTCATCGATTTTCTTCTTTTCGGCGGTGTTTCTCTTCTCTGTGTGTGTGTGTGTGTGTGTGTGTGTGTGTGGGTGCGCGCGCGGCGCCCGGCACGCGCTCGCAAGCAGGAACGAGGAATGATTCGAGACATTTTCAAGTTCGGCTCAAAAATCAAACGGCTCGCCACAATGTTATTGTTGAACTTCGTAAATCAAGACCGAGACAGGAGTACACTGAGCAAATAATGAGAAAGGCGGGAAGTGCCAGCTGCGACAAAGGAGCAGATAATAAGTGTTACGCGACTCAAACATTTTTAAACTTAAACTGTAATACAAGAGAGGGTCAAACCAGAGCGAAAACCCCCATTGCCATTTTGAAAATCGTTTATATTGTACGGGGCAGTGTCCGGCCGATTTCACGCGCTTTTCAGTATCGTCTAATTTTATAAATTACGAGCCATTCGCATATTACACCCTTTTTTGCTGTTAGTTACATTTGTAGCTGCGATCTCTCTTAATGCTGCGCTAGATTAGTGAGAAACTGGTGACGAGTGATCTCTCTACATGTAATAGAAATAGGATTCAAATTTCATATTTGTTATTAATTAATGTTATGTCTGATTTCTAAATATTATCTTGTTTTAGTTTTCATTGAGTGAAACGAGGATACCTAGTTAGTTTGTTATATTTTATAATAAATGTATACGTTGCGAGAGTAGAAAGCGGCGTTCTAGCCTCCTCGCCGACTAGTCAGAAAATAGCATAAGAATTTGTAGGTTCTCCACCTCAGAATTGCATACCAACCTTGATCTATCACATTCTACCTTCGTCCTAAACTGGGAACATTTATTATTGATATCCCGGGGTAATGAATAAAAGATGTTTTAGTATAAACGGAGAATCTATTGCAAATTAAACTGATTTATAATTCTAGTACAAATTGACACATAATCAAACTCATCCAGATCCAGACAAATAGATTCTGACGATGAATACAACAATGCAGAGTTAAATTAGAACGATTTGGATCCAAATAAATAATCAAAATCCCATCGGATCGAATGTGAATTCGACGATATCCAGTGCACGTTGGCGATAACAAGATTCAAATTTAACAAAAAGATGGAATAACCTTGAAATACGAGCTCGTCCGTGTAGCGTGTCATCGGATTCCATGACGGTAGAGATCTACATCGTCCTTGCGGGTCAGATGTCGTCACCCAAATCTGGTTTCTCTAGGCATCCAAGTTGAAGCCTCGCAGTGATGCCATCGTCACGTAGTTATGCCCTCATGTTTCCAAGCCGACGAAATATGTAAGAGTAGAAGAATATCGGTAGAAAGAATACGGGTTCCGAGAAATTCCATAGCCAGAAGTTCGGTAGCAATAAATACGGTGGCAAGCAAAATAAGGGAAATATCTTATTTCCTGAAAAGATCGTTCATCGTGCAATTAGGTGAAAACAAATTACTATAAATAGTGCACTAGTGATTGAATAATAATTAAAGCATTTACCCTTCGGTTCCGTCTTGGATTCTTTTATAAATGGTTTGCCGACCGAAGCCGGCAGCCGCCGTGTCTAATGACAGCTTTCGTTCCCGCCGCCGAGCGAAAATTACCATAAACCATAGATGCCATAAACCATTTTATACGTACAGGTCTGGTGCAAAAAGTTATGACCGCCACTCTCTTCTCCAGAAGATCCACCCGCCAAAGACCCAACATAAAAATGTTTGGTGAAAATATTCCTCGGACCCGTGACATCGAGTATCTGTCTCGGTGTCACGCTGGACACATTCACCAAAAAGTAAGCGCACTCTCTTCACTTTAGCCACTCCTAGGCACAAATAGCAAGCTAGCCACCGATAACCAGCTTCCACTACGTCACGCTACCGAATCGAACACGAGCAGACTTCAGATCTTCCAGAACGGGGTCCTCAGGCTAGCGATGGATACGGATCACACGACTCGGATTCCTCCCGTAATTCCTCAGCACCAAAATCCATCAATAATCCTAACAAGTCCTCGCCGCGTGTGACGTCAATATCCCCGCACGTTTCATGCGACCGAAAGATATCCTCCCTTAGGAATTGAATACTGCAGCGCCTGCACCATTTATCGCAGCAAATAAAAATAAAACACCCCCATTCTTAAACAGCCCATAAGGCACACGCGAGATGAAGGAGCGAGGAGCGAGGAGCCGGTACTCTGTAGACAGTAGACCAAAGTTCAACTCTAGAATGATGTTTATAATTATAAATGTGGTTAGCATTAAAAAAATATCGACGAGGCGATTTCGAACATGACGTCTAAATCGTTACGTCATAACGTGTCGTGTACCGTGTGTGCGATAATTCTTTGCGAAATACGGGGCAAGAGAGTTGAGCATAAATTCTGTTCCGGTATTTTATAAACCGATATCGAAAACATAGCGGAAGTATCCGTACTAAATATAAATATATGTCTATATATTTTCGAAGTACCTACAAAATATAATTAAAATCGATTATTTTCAATGTCAATACATAATATTAATTTATTCCGTTACAATCTGTATGTACTTTGTTATGTAAGTTTGGATATTTTGGAAGGTAGGTATTAATTCTGGATGCTTCCGTATTATACCTACTACCTATACCTGCTGGATAATCATGATGAAATATATATATTTTATAATTCTCGAATCTCACGTAAATCCATCGACAAATGTAGAACAAAGAGACACTGAGGTGAGAGAGGAGTGTAGTTAAAGTGGTCGGAATGCTGTGTTGTCGATCGTACGATACTGTATTTTGTATTCGTATTTCTAAAAAAATATTTTGATGGTCCGGAAATCAAAATTCAATGCCAGATCTTTGAAAACAGCACAAACCAGCTACAAAAAGAAAGTGTTCAGTAGCACACAAAAGCATAAGTGATTTAACCACAGAGAGCTAACCTACGCTGTGAAAGGATAACGTGCGTCACACTGACGTAAGTGCCGTTGGCTAATCTGTACCTACAGACGTAACCTCTTTAACCTTGTTTATTCTAATCACCGACCGGCGCCAATCCAGCGTGGCTAGTGGCCAGTGGCCAGTGGCCAGTGGCTAGACTGAGTACTGTTTCCCGGCCCCACTGGCTGTTGCTATTGTTCACCGTTCACCCCCCACCATTCGTGATCCATTTCTTTAATTTTGACATCTTCTCTCGCTCCTTTCACCTTCCGTACAAAAGTGCACTCTTTAAATGTCGTCTGATAGTGTCAATAAACCTTTAATATCTGTATTGAATGAAAAGGTAGAACTCTAGCGTACGTTTACATGCGGCCAGGGTCATTTGGCTAGAGTTGATACTGAAGGTAATCATCTCGTCCAGATGATGGGCCGTACCTCCGTACGACCTTCACCGAGATGAGAGTGTCGTGTCGTGCACTTGACTCTGATTATGAGAACAGAACAAGTACCCGACCTAAATCACTTTTGAAACAACACAGTGAATCAGGCTGATATATAAATATTTTTTCTAACGGAGGTTTCGGGGTCTCCTGGTCGTGAAAGTGCATTGAAATTTTTATATTAAACTACCATCTGACTGAGCTGATTAATGACGTTATCGCCCGCACGACAAAGATTATTATACGTGCTTGTCGGTCTAGTGGTTAAGAAACTCGCCCAGCGAGTGATCCAGTGGTCAGAGGTTCCAGCCATATTCCAAGAGACCAGCAAGTTAGTCCTACTTTCGTAGCACAAGCGTTTAGCTTAGTTTGAAAATAGTACGAATGATAAGATGACAAGTATGCCGTGTACGCATCTATATATATATATATTTTTAATATATCCTGTTGATCTGAGTCAAGAAGACGTGCGGCCCGACCGACCGACTTCCTCGCTATGATTTACCAATGATCGCATTTCTGTTAACATGCAACTCTTACGGTGCGTGTGCACGAATGAGACTTTGATCTCTCGTCTGAAAGGTTTGTCGGCAATGGTCAGGTACGTATCGCTGGCGTCATTCCATACTATGTACAAAATAAACTAGTAAATGCGTCATAGCTCGCTTATACTACGTGTGTACCCACCATTAAAGAACGAGATTAGCTGCCCGTAAAATATATTTAAGGCACATTTAAACATGTGTTGGTATGTAATTAAAAAATAAAACCTGACAGTAGGAATATCTCAGAATTACTTATTTTATATATACAGGTGTAACAGACCTGATCCACAATATTTTATGGGTGGATGGATACCTGACTAAATTACCAGTTAAACATTTTCAAGGGATATGTACCTAATCTCAACCATGTCAGAGATATAAGCATTTCAAAAAAATCCTAATTATGCGATTATTTCGATTAATTCAAATATTTTATTGATTCCAAATTATATATTGAATACAACAAATTAAAGGTCATCAAATTTCGAATGACTAGACTATTTTTTATGAGATGATTTAGGGCCTGAAGCAAAGATGCACATTAATAATGGAACAATTTCGCAAATATTCTAAAAATTTGAAACGATAATATTTTCCAATGCAGAATATGCGCATATTCCTTGAACATTTTCGACTCATCATTTAGTCAGGTATCAGCAGGTGTCACACTGTAGAATGATTTAATTTTCTTCTCTTTTTAGCCTTTTTTAAAACGCAGTTCAGTTATTGATATTTTAGAAACGCTTGAAACCAGGAAAAATATTTGTTTCGATTATTTTGGTTCAACTCTGTCCACTATGACAAGAAAATCGGTAAATATTTTTAAAAAAACTGTACTTTGGATTTATCAATAGCCTCGGTTTTTTGCAGGTATTTGTTAAGATTGCAATTCAAACAGTATATTAGAAGTGCATAATTGAGATGGCCGTGACAACACCTATCTCAATTGTATAAAATTGTTTAAATAAATGTTAGATAAATTTGAAATTTTATAAATAACATAAAGTGTTAATAGCGAGCTTAATATTATAAATAACCAAATCCTCTTAGCAAATAGTCACCTTTTTAATTTGTTTTCATATTAGTTCTTACTTTTTCACTATTTTATAGTTTTGTTTTTATCTATGCTTGTATTTTTTAATTTCAGTTTACATTGTTTCCTGAAGAAAATACCATAGTTATCGAAACATGTAGAATAATTAATAAATAGTGGTTTAAACAAAGTATTTAGTATAATTATTAATATAAAATGAGACCGCAAAGTAATTTTGCAAATATTGAAGAAGAAAATATTATTCGGTCATACGGTCGCCTCTCTAGACTGTTCACTCGACGGCGCACATAGGGCCGAATAACTGAATTACGGCGCCAAAAATAGAAAAAAATATTTTCTTTAATCTAATCACAAATACCCTCAAAACTTTCTCTATAAACCGGTCCACAGTGGACCGTAAAAATATATTTTGTTAATGCAACACAATAGTCTGTGCTATGCATGTGCGCAAAGTAGAGTTATCTGTCGCACGGCCGATAGCGGCCAGCGGCCAGCGGCCAGTTGCGCCTGACTGCGCTCGTCCTGTTGTCCTCAATTCAATTTCACAAGGTTTTCAACATGACTATTGAAGCACCAGGTATGTACTTTCATCTTAAATTATTATTAACATTACTGTTGTACATACTATAGATATAATATATTTTTTAAGAAATACTATTTTTGTTTTAAAATGTTTACTTTAGCTGGAGTTATAAAAAAAGGGCCGAAATGTTCGCCGATATTTGTTTACTAGTTCGATAAAATATCTTACTACTAATATAAAAATGTAAAATACATTTACACTCGCTTCCCCTTTTGTTAAATTGAGCGTATTCTTTTCAGGTAGTCGTGGCGACCCCGCTCTGAATCAAATGAAGATTAAGAGAAAATAACTATTTATAGTGTTAAAAAATGAACAGTTCTACAAGTTTTCGTTGTTAAAGCATATATTGGACAATTTTGGTGTTAGTGAACTTTCTGAACATTTTACAAAGCAAATGTAGTTAGAATGTTTGTCACGAAACTTTTGACGAAATGGCGTGGTTGTAATTACATGTACGAGCGTTTTAACAACAAGCATATAAAATGGCTTGATGGAGTCTTGTAACTCCCGGAGATACAACCATCGCAGGTTCCGTCATCAGCACCAAAATGTTCAGATCAAAAAAGGCGAGGTAGGCCAAAAAAATTGTTCCAAGAGAGTTCTGGACGCAGTAAACAAAGAAATGTTCAACCGATCGTATCAGATATCAGTTCAGACAAACTGTGCTCGGCTTCAGAATCAAGCTTGGTGAAATCAGGCAAGAGGATTGTAGCTCAAGTTATGTTAGTCATCCAATCTACGCCCAACAGATTAAAAACGATGATACACCATCCTCTGCTACTATAAGACAGTACAGCCCTGGAGAAGCTTTAGGTCTTATAGTGGATCTTGGGTTGACAAAAGAAGATTATATAACGATGCGACTTGGAGCAAAAGAAAGAGGGGCTGATATTTATCCCTCGTATCGTGTGATAGCAGAAGCAAAGAGGAAGTGTTATCCTGGAAATATTAAGATAACTGAAATAGAGGCTGTGGGTTCCACTGCTTTTTATACATTTTCTTATACATACTACACAACTTCTGGCACAAGTACAGGCTGATGTAATACTACAGAATATTTAGTTTATTATAAATGGGGCCTAGATGGTAGCGGTGCTGATAATATCCGGATTCCAACATCATTTTCTGTACGATTGTGCCACTAGAAATGTGTGAATCTAATGGAAATGGTAATAACAAAACAATATATAGTAAGAACACGCCACCATCATCGACAAGGTGTTGCCGACCAATTGGATTCAAGATATGAATATTATGTACGTTTCTCACTAATTCAAAATACATCAATAATTTTATTTGAAATTGTTTTTTTAAATTTGAATACTATGAGCACCTGATCCCCCCCCCCCCCCAATAACCCTAATTAGGTATATTTCTGAAACATAATTATTAAGTAGTCTCGTCACAAGTATTTCTGATCAGAATATCAAATAAAATCATATTTCATATTTATGTCGTAATTTAGTACTTTGTCCTTGTGTGCGGCGGTTTAAAGAATCCAGAGAAAATTTGTAAGAATCATTAATTTTAAATTAAATGTTACGTACTTGACTTCTTAGTGCGTCTTCAGTGTACACCTCGTAATGTGAAGGTCCAAGAAATAGACTTCGTAACAATTCATCTTTTATTACAATAAGCTACAATTTAGTACAAGGTATATCACTAGTATAGGTCAATCTATTAAGCCGATGAACCGCAGATAAAAGAGACGCGCGCACTCCTGCGCGACGTCTTTATTGCCACACATACCCGCACCAGCGGTGCGGCACACATACACACATATTCATCAAAGCCACATTACTTTCTTGCATTTGATTTGGTTCAGATGCCGCATCTGGTCTGTGCCCTTAATTCGTACCAAGTACAGCGTGGAACCAATCCTTTTTACAATTTCTCCCGATACCCAAGAAACTTTATTCACTACTCTATAATCCTTTACCGTGCGTGCGCGCCTCAGAATAGGCGTAGCCCGGTGAGGCAGATATTTAAATACTTACAGGTACATGTAACATTTAAAATAAATAAATGACATTCTCACTTGGGGGGTGAATCCTTTCCCTATTCCTGGAACGGTTGAGTTTTTTTATTTATCTCGAAAACTTTGGACTTCTTGGACCCGTACTCTAAAAGATATACCGACCCATCTGCTCGTGTAGTGTGTCCACGTGCGCCCCTCGCGAGCATTTAATGTTTTGATTACATTCTAGATTAAAGTTTATCACCCGCTGTTATGTAATAATAATATTATGAATGCATTGAGGATTCTTCATTTTAGAATGTCATCATCGCAGATAACAATCTCCGAGCCGGAGTAAGCTTCAACTGTTTACCAAATTGGCCGCGGGATTAAAATACCAAACGGCTGTTGTGATAGCCGGTGTGCACTTTGTAACAAGCCAGTATTAATTAAGTGTTTCAGATATTTTCACGTCACGTTTGTATGCATCGCCAATGTGTAAGTTGATCAATTTTGACCGAACTTAATGCTTAGAAAAATAATTCAAAGAAGACGACAGAAGAAGAAAAGTAGTTGAAAGTGGTACAATAAGAGTCCAACGTCACCCTGCAGAGTTTCTCATTAGAGCCAGAATGTTCGTCCGACCTTTGACAGGAAATGACCCAATGGTGTTGAAACACAAGGGTGTTGAAAACAATTTATGTGTTAATTTTATTATGTAATTATTTTATAATTATCTGTGATACTGATATCGCTCTCGTTCTCAGATTGCAACGATATTTATTTAAAAAAATGTAATTTTCTGAAAGCGCGCTGCATTGAATGAAACTAGCAATGCGTTTTTTCCCCGAGCGTAAATTTTTACATTGATTCAAAATATTTGTATCGCGGCAGAAGGCAGTTACTTTTAGAAACACGGCTTAACCGCCAATGCACCAAAATGGTTTTTCCGCTCCCCTCCCCTGGAAAAACTTCTGGATCCGTCGGTGAGTGTAAATCGTTTAACGTGAAACCTCGGGGACCGAAATATTTTTTCATGGTAAAAAAAAATGACAAATGGCTGCCTAGAAATAGAAAGTTAAGTCATAAACAATAAGCAAATCGACGACGATGCGACCGACAGGTAATGGTGAAAATGGTACGGGCGGTGTGCGGAAAGCTGCATCCTCGTATCTATTATTTATTTTCAAATGTCGTCCTAGTTAATACAAAGTTGATTCATAAATAGTTAATAATTTGGTGATGATGTGGCGGGCGATATATTATTTGTTCCTTCAAAATATATTATTTTCTGGTTAAACGTTTTTTGTTTCATGTTAAAAGAAAATAAATGTATGAAATACATAGCGTTTTTTGGGACGGAATTTTTTTTCATGCTGGCCGATTTTTCTTGTTAAGCGTTTTCCACTGTATATACATTATGTGTATCAAGTTGGTGATCAGTTTTCATTCTCGATTCTTTCTGACGGTACTACTAGTAATTTACTAAATATAATCTTACACGCGATATATTTTCGGTAATCGCAAATTGTTCATCTGAAATCACACTAGCGATACACGACACAACGCAGATGGTCCTCTTTATAGTCGGCAATGACCCGTATTCCGTATCTCTTCCGTTAATTTTAACAGCCGCTAAAAAAATGTGATTTTAGCGGTCCGCAATTTGAAATGTAGAAGGTCCGCAGGAAACCGATTTGTCTATCATCTGTCAACCTGAATCGCGTTAACGTAAATAATAAATAATGTCTCAATATGTGCATGATCGTTACGTTCGTTCGACAAATGCTTGCATTATTGATTTTCTGGGATTATTGTATTTTAGCACTAGGTATTATGTAATCAAAACAAGTTTTTATGTATAATCTTTAATGATCCTGTATTGTATCCTAAAATTATTTGTAAAGGTTAATTAAAATGTAAAACTAAAGCATTCCTTTTTAGTTGGCCTCTTACAAGCCACTAATTATTTTGAGAAATATTGTAATTTGCATTATCCTGTAATATCTCATCATCCGAGTTTTGTTCGGATTCTGAATCCTCCGGCGTTTCCTCAAGTGGGATATTGCACACCAAATCACGGAGCAATATGGTATTTTCTTCCTTCTGGAGATAGATCCCGTTAGAAGCGTGCATGAGGAGATGTATAAAAGTGTGCCACAGAAGTATGTGATATTTTATCTTGGTTACCCACCATTACCACTCTAGAGAAGTGGTGTGATGGTAAGTTAGGTTAGCCTTTAGACCTGTACAAAGTTTAGTTTATAACTTAATAATATTTAGTTTTTACCTAAACGTATATTGTACCTACCGAAGAAGTTATCCTTGAACGAGTCAAATGTATTATATTATTATAACAATTTTTCGTTTCAACAATGTCTACGTCAATTTTGGCCCGAAATTCATTAATACTCGGATTAAAGTAGTTTTAAATGAGAAAATAACCTGAAATAATGATTATTGACTTATTGTAAGATACCAATTTTTATGTTCCTCAATCGGGAGGTCTTAAAATCACGACTCGGCACCTGTTGATAATTCGTTTATTGTTATAATATAGGTGCATAAATGTATAATATACGGTAGCGTGTCCACTGAGATGCTTTGAATCGAATATACTTTCAGTTCTTTCTCGTTTGGATGTTAGATACGATCTGACTGCTGATAGGTTGTGTTATAGTTTATAAAGATTATTCTGGAGATAATATAGAAGGTAATTTAAATCCGGGTTCTGTACCGGGTAATCAAAGCCATAAGTTAGATGATATGAAATAATCGTTTCAATGCACATCCGCTTACAGAAAACATTAATAATTCATAATTAGACAGAACCGTTAAAATAATGGTTCCAACTCATAACTCTCCTCAAATCAAGAAAAGTTAATGTTAACCAACTGAAAGATAGGGATGTGGCTTCGGAGTGTAGGTACATACATAACACAATTACATTAATCTTTTCGCGAACTTCCCTTAACCATTGCCATTTAAAATATTTAATATGATTATCAAAAAGTTACGTGTCATTTTTGACAGTTCATATGGAAATAGCAGCCTCTAAAAATTTAAAGGCACCATATAACACCCGTTAAAATTACATTAGCAGTCGATTATAGCGGGAGCCAATAATTTTTTTAACAGAAACGTCAGTTACAGTCCTCGGGAGGTCTTAAAATGACGACTCGGTACTTGTAAATAACTCGTTTATTGATATATTATTGGTGCACAAATGTATAAGGTAGCGTGTCTACGGAGATGTATTGCCACGAATAGACTTTCAGTTCTTTCTCGTTTGGATGTTAGATACGATCTGATCTCTGAAGGGTTGTGTTATAGTTTATAAAAATAATTGTGAAGATATATCTATATATATATAATATAAAAGATAATTTAAATCCGGGTTCTCTACCAAGTAAACAAAGCAATAAATTAGATGATATGAAATAATCGTCTCAATGCACATCGCTTACAGAAAGCATCAATAATAAGATATGACAAAACTATTAAAATAATGGTTCTAACCCATAACTCTCCTTAAATCGAGAAAGGTTAAGTTTGACAAACTAAAAGATAGGGATGTGGTTTCGGAGTGTAAGTACATACATAACACCTTTTTTGTAAAAAATTTAAATAATAATTTTTAATTTAAATTTAAATTTCAAACAAGATTAGCAAAAGTTTTTAAAAAGATACAAAGAAAAAATATTATTGAATAAAAGTAAATAATTTCAAAAAGTTTGAAAAACTTTGTAAAACTGGTAATGATGGTATTAAATATTACACAATTATTTACGGACAAAAGTAAATAATATTAAAAAGTTTGAGAAAGTTTGTAAGATATGAGCCATTAAAGATTACACCATTATGCGTGAACTTATTATTATTACATACAATTGTAAATATTCTATATTAACACTTATAATTATCAATGACATAAGCAGAGAAGACAAAAGTAAAGATTAAAAATAAGATTAATTTTTTATAAGAAAATATGAAATGACATCCTTTAATTAGAATGAAGCAATGTGATAATATAGAATAATAAGTAACTATGTATATTTACAATTATTAATAACACAAATAGAAAAATGAATTAATACCGTTTTATTAGGTAATTCAACTATTTCTTCGGGTTCTGAATGATGTTGTTTATCTCTAGGGCGACAGTTCATCATCTTCATCATGGGATGGGATGGGATGGACAGCGATTGAAGGAGTTTGGTAGTTTGCATGTTGCGATAGATTACATTCATTCGGAGTGACATAGTTCTTTAATCCAGTAAAAATGCCATAAAAAAAACAACGTAGTAGAAAAAATCATAAATTTTCTTAATGTCAGGATGATTCATAACATTGTCAATATTTCCCAATCTTTCTGAGGCATGATGGAAGTCATCGAGGTTTATATTGGACAAGTACAAAGGTGGCATATTGTTTCATTTCACCTCTTAATACATCAATTGTCTTCTAATAAATCTATACTAGGCAAAATATGTTCAATAGAGCTGGAAAATGATCTCGTCGCAATTAACCGAGATACAGATGTGTAAAGTTTACAATCATTGTTTACAGTCATTATTCCGGTATTATTTAAGATTAAGATCTCTCTACGAGTGTTGTTACAGATTAGATTTCCATTATCCGGTTTCGATAATATACAAATCCAAGTGTTTGTCTTTTCTAACTTTTGGTAGATATCATAATCGTTATTAGAGATTCTTATATTACATAAAGGTGAAATTCTTTTAAAGTACTCATCTTTTTGCATACATAATTTGTATCATCCAGAGTTTTACAGGTATTCAAGTCATTGGAAGATGTGTATAAATTGTTTAGATCATTTATATATAAGTATTTATTTGTTGGCTGTATAAAAAGGTGCTCTAAACCATTCTTTACAGGAAGTGGTATAATATGGTACAGTTCAAAGGTATATTCACTAATCAGGGGATTATGTAGCGTGAAAACTAATTTATTTTTACAATAAATAACATTGACGTCTATTAATGCTAGAATATTTGGTACATTTTGCATTACTAAGTCATAAGGGTAGGATGTTCCAATGTGAGGTAGGGATTGTCTCAAAGATTTGATAATTTTTGAAGGAGAAATGATTGCCGGATGAACCGATTTCGTTCTAGAGAATAGAACAGCATCAATCAATGTCGAAACTTCCTGTTCTACAATACAAATAAGCTAAGGCCAGAGTGAGAAAAAAGTGTTCCAAAATACTGTTGTTTTCTGCCGCAGATCATCGCTCATCGGCTCATCGATAATTTTTTCATGTAAGAATGAATGTTCTCGAGTTATTGAAATTTTTTTCATTTTTATTCACACGAGTTTTAGTGTGATTAAACGTAGAAATCGTTGACTGGACAACTTTGGTTTGTTCTTTCAATAAGCTCAGCGTATTCTTATCATCGGTTATCAATTGGTTGATGGCTGGCTTTCTCATAGTATTGTACGTCATCGAAGTCAGCGGTACCAAAAATGATTTTCAATCCGCTTTTCGTGCGTGTTTCGTTAATTGGATCATCATGGTTGACAATTTGAGAAAAAAGATAATATTAAGATAATATTATTAATAATTATTTATAATGAGTGGGATATTTTTACCATTCTTTGTGAACCTTTTGGCTTCGCAAAGTACACAAGTAATTTCCACGTGTTATTGTAGAATTTAGCTGTCCCGAGGTTTTCGAAGAATAATCCAGGCGAATTATTTACATTTCTAACTTTGTAATCTGATTCAGCACTCAATTATTATAATAATGTACGATGACTTCTTTGCGTTTTATTTTAATTGTGACATTTACATTCGAATTTATGGCTGTGATTTGATATGGTCCCTCATAGTTTGGCATTAGTTTTATAGGTTTATTTAATTTATTCGCTTCATTACGTAATAATATTAGATCTCCTACATCATATTTATGGTTTATTAATGCTTTCATCGTGTTTTGTTTTTACAATCTCTTTTTGCTTGATTAAATTCTCTTTCGCTATTTTATGACAGGTTTGCAATTTTAATTGTAACTCTTCTAGATAATCGTTGTATGTATACTTAAACGTGGGGTCTTTAGTTATCGATGTTGGTAATTGCGGTTTAGTCCCGAATATTAATTCATACGGAGTGAATATAGTGGCAGTATGAGGTGATTGTGATTGTATTGTATGAAAACATCGCATAGCCGATCCAACAATCCCAGTCCGTTAGTGAAGGTGAGATGTAATATTTTAAATAATCAGCGAGTGTCGCGTGGCTGCGTCGCCATGGGCACCGTTCGTCTGAGGGTGATAAGCCGTAGTCTAATTTTTCTATTTTAAATAGCTTGAAAAGTTCTTTAATTATTTTAGAAGTAAAATCTGAACCTTGATCTGTTCAAATTTTGTCTGCACTTCTCAAATAAATTCTTTGCAATTGTTTCGGCTTCATGATTAGGAATAGCTATCGCTCTGGAGAATTTTGTCAAATCGTCTTGCATGGTAAGTACGTACTTATTTCCGGATTCTGTCATTGGTAATGGTCCTACGATATCGAGGGCTAATCTCTCAAATGGTTTAGTTGACGTATTAGTTCATTCTAGCGGTTGAATATTCCTTTCTCGTGAAATTTTGTTTTTCTGACCATTCTATACAGTTTTTTATGTATTTCCTAATATCTGATTTCATTTTGTGTCATTTGTAGTAGTTCCTGATTCTACTACAAATGACACAAAATTTCGGGATTTATTATTTTATTATGACATATAGTAATATTAATAGGTGTGTTAGAAAAAATGTAATTTATTATAAGTTTAGTTTTATTCCAGTTTAAGTTTTCTAATCCTGCATGAAGAGACAATGGTATGGTAAAACTAGTAATATTATCTTTAAGAAGCATTGTTTTTAAATTTTGCAAGGCGGCAAAGAGATCTTTATATGTGGGTTTATCCCAAACGTTATGTTTTATAATTACATGATATATCGTTTTATTTTTATATTCCGATGTTAAATTATCAAAGAGTTTATTATCAGTTAATTTTAATGTACTGTAATTATTTATTAGTTCTTTGATTTCTTTAGATAAATCTTGGAACATTTCCTTGTAACGACATTTAACTTCATTAGAAACGTCTAATGAAGTTAACTAAATTATCTTTATACGTTAGTAAATTATGGTCAATTTCTTTTATATTTGTTATAATATCTAGGTGTCGATCTGTGAAATTCGTTTTTATGAAATCTTCGTATGAGTTAGGTTTATGATTTGACGAGATGTTCAGTACATTATTTAGTTCGCCAACAACAATACGCGATAATGCATCGGCATTACTGTTCAGTTTTCCGGCCTTATATACTATTTCGTAATTATATTCCTCTAATTTAAGTCTCTTTCGCATTAACTAACCACACTAATGGTCTATGATCAGTAATAAGTTTAAATTCTCTACTGTGGAGGTAAGGTCTGAAATGCTTAGTTGCCCAAATTATTGCTAAAAGCTCCTTGCGTAATTCTGTTCGGCTTTGTTCAGTGTGCCTGAGGCATACGCTGTAGGCAAATCTTTACCTATTTGTCCTCGTGAAAAAACAGCACCAATTTACGTATTAGATTAGATGCATCTGTAGTTAAATTAAACGGTAACTCAAAGTTAGAACATTGTAATATTGGTTCCGTTATTAATTAATTAATTAATTTATTATTACGTTATTTATTTATTAAGATTATCAAACGCGTTTTTTTGTTCGTCCGTCCAGTGGAAACTGACGTTCTTTCTTAATAATTTGGTTAAAGGTTGTGCTAATTTAGCGAAATTTTTAATGAACCGACGATAATAGCCCACTAATCCTAAGAAAGCTTTTATATCACGCTGTGATTTGGGAATCGGGTAGTTTACAATGGCATGAATTTTATCTGGATTAGTTTTAACTCCTTCGTCAGAAATAGTATGTCCGAGATAAGCGACTTCTTTTCTTAAAAACTCACATTTATCCGGTTGTAATTTCAAGTTATGTATTCTGAGTGTACTAAATATTTCTTCTACTTTTATATTGTGGTCTTGAAGAGATGCTGCATAAATGACGATGTCGTCCAGGTAAACAAAACATTTAATTCCCTGTAAGCCGGTCAGTAGTCTTTGGATCCACAGGGATCTGATGGAACCCAGATGCCAGGTCAGTGTCGTAAAATATTTTGATTGACCTAGTTGGTCAAGAATATCTGATATATTGGGTAGAGGATAAGCATCTCCAACTGTGATGTCGTTAAGTTTTCGGTAATCGATTACAATCCTCCATTTCTTTTTATCTGATGCGTCTGATTTCTTCGCAACAACCTAGACGGGCGAAAATCATGGAGAAGTTGAAGGTTCAATGATATTATCTCTAAGCATTTGAGATATTTGCGAATTTACTTCTTGTTTGTGGATTTCGGGGTAACTATAAGTTTTCGCGAAGATTGGGTGAGGTGAGCTTACATTAATTGTGTGCTTAATGGAATTGGTACAAGTCAATTTATCTCCTTCTAAATGAAAAGTATCGTTATATTTACGACAAATTTTTAATAATGGTTCGCTTTCTTCATTATTTAAATGATCGATTCTGATTTGGGAATCTAATTGTTCAATTCTAGAACCGTTTGAATTATCACAACTTTGCATTGTATACACATAAGAGTTTAAGGGCGAGTCTATCGATGATAACAGATTCGTTATTTGTGTTTATTATGGATGTTATCGCTTTATTACCCTGGGATATTGAAACTAAGGACCTACACAGATATACTCCGTCTGATATAAGTGTTATCTATTAGTACTTCACGTAACTGTGACGAGTTAATAATCTCAACTTCGATGAATGATTCCGAACGCGGAGGAATACAAAATGTTTGGTTTTGTTTAAGCTTCAAGTTAAACGGTAGTACGATATTGTCAAATCTTAACTGATTAAATTAGTAATCTACTTGAGCATTATATTTAATTAAAAATCATTTATTAAACCGATTATTCCGTCAGCGATTATTATTATTTCCATCCGATAGAACGTGGAAAGTATGAATTAATGTTTTATTATTAAAATTTAAGGGGATTTTTATGGAACCGACAGTATATAGAGGTTTATCTGTAACATCTAGACCGGTCAATTTAATTAATTCAAGTTGATTTATATTCTTTTTATTTTTCAAACAGTCAATTTTTATTAGCGATATATCTGCTCCGGTATCTAAAAGAAGATTAATTTTTTTATTAATGTTATTTGTTAATTCCGTTTGAACAGTTATATACGATAACGTATTTGGGTTGGTTGAAAAAATGCTACATTTTTTTGAAGGATATCTCGAAGTACGGTAGTTACTTCGAGACATCTTTAGTTTAAATTAATTTCGTCATTGGATGAGGGCGTGATTATTGGATTATTATTTTGATATGCTCGGCCATATTTTGAAAAGTTCGACGATCATTATTTTGATTAAATTGACTACAACTTGCTTACTATCATATTGATAATGATATACACGACGATCATTATTATTTCGGTTTCTATTATTATGTCATCCGTTCTGGTTTTCACGATTTCTAGCGTAATTTCCTCTTTCAAATTTAGGATTTGATTATTATATCTTCCATTCTGGTTTTCGCGATTTCTTTCATAATTGCCTCTTTCAAATTGAGGATTTTTATCATAATTATTTCCATTATATGCATTTTCGTTCCTTTAATTTTTTTTCCCGAATTGATTCGCGGGGTTTCGTTGATAATTTTTATCGTAATTATATTCGTTAATTTTTACGTTTCTTTAATAATATTCATCCCTTAATTTTATTCTTCATTGTTCTATACGGTGTCCAATATTTTCACAATATCTACATAAAGTACAATATTTTTTTCGCGAAAAAGTATTATCGTTATAATTTGGGTTTTGATTTTTATTTAATTTTTCATAGCAATTTCCGATGGTGTGTCCACTCGTTCCGCAAAAAGTGCGAAAATTTTGTCTTTTGAAAACAGGTCCCGTTCCAAATATTTATTTTGTTCTCATCTTCTACTCTTTGACAAAATGCGGAAGCTTCTAAATGCGGGGTTGGGTCTTTAATTAAAAGAAGTTGCTCATGCTCCTGAGAAACTCCTCCGAGGAATGCCCTTCAACAAATATCATTTTTCGTTTTAAGAACAAATTTGTTATCTAGTATATCTAGTCTAAACGTAAAATCACTTGTCGATTCGTCCGGTAATTGTTTGAATGTCTGCGATTCTAATATTCATTGTGCTACGGATTGCGTCGGACAAAAGTAATCTTGTAATATGTCGCGGAGTGATTCCCACGCTGGCGGTACTTTTATCTCAGACATTATTTAAGCTTTACCAGTTAATTGTTTTTTTGTGTATTCTAATAATATGTGATATGTCTAAATGCTGAATTGTCATTTATTATTATGATGGGTCATAATAATGATGTCGACCCATTATGATGATTTTATTGACCCACCATAATGGGTCAATAAAACATTTAACTGGATTGAAACAACATATGTTACGTTAAATAATTCTGATGTCGAAAATTCACATTTTACGTTAGGTTCTTCCATTTTAGTATTTTAAATATCTAATATCGTTAATAACTAGTTTAGTGTGACGAGATAGAAATAAGTTTGGGACGATAAATTGTTAAATAGTTTTAAGCGATAAAATTATAAATTAATTAGTAACAGTATTATTGAAATCTTGTATGTCGAAATTGTGTATAATATGAAAAAATGAGAAAAATTATTTCGGCAAACGATTAAAAGTTTTAATTCTAAATTTAAAAAAAAAAGACTTTCTAAAAAACAAAAAAAAGGAACTATAAAAAATGAAATTTTTATTTAAAAAAAATGACTTTCTAAAAAACAAAAAAAAAGAACTATAAAAAATGATATTTTTATTTAAAAAAAATGACTTTCTAAAAAAGTGTAAAATTCAAAGGACTTTATATAAAAAAGTGTAAAACATCTTAAAATTAAAATATACGTTAACACTTATATAGTTATTATGCACTTACACATAGATCGTCTTCATAGTTTTTGATTGATATCTCGTTCTTGATAGCTAGCCGCACTGCTCGCCTTAATGACAGATGTAGGTTGATAGGCGCGCCGCTCCGCTCGTTTATCGCAACTGCAGACTGGTATCGCTGCAACTGCTCCCGGGATTCGTCCGCATTGAGTTCGCTGCCACTGCTTACCGCTTACCGCTTACCCTGGCTTGTAGATCTTCCTTCATTATAAACCATAAGAATGGACCGTCATGAAAGTGGATGTTCTTCTTGTTTTCAACTAGTTTGATTGCGTTGATGCAAATCAACAAATTTTCCTTGTATCCGTTGCTTGAAGTTTATCCACCAATTTTATGTTTCTTCCTCGGGAGGTCTTAAAATGACGACTCGGTACTTGTAAATAACTCGTTTATTGATATATCATAGGTGCACAAATGTATAACGTAGCGTGTCTGCGGAGATGTATTGCAACGAATAGACCTTCAGTTCTTTCTCGTTTAGATGTTAGATACGATCTGATCTCTGAAGGGTTGTGTTATAGTTTATAAAAATAATTGTGGAGATATTTCTCCCATTAAATAATATAAAAGATAATTTAAATCCGGGTTCTCTACCGAGTAAACAAAGCAATAACAAGAACGAATATATTATATTTAAATCCGGGTTCTCTACCGAGTAAACAAAGCAATAACAAGAACAAATATATGATATTTATACTGACTCTAATTATTTTTGGCTACAAAACGCACAATTGGTTTTTATGCGGCTTTGCACTGTCGTGATTTCATTACTTCTAGATTATTCCATTCCATTTTAAACAAAAAATACAAACCTCAAACACCATTCATTACTTCTCGAGTGACGCGCGCCAGCCGGAGAACCGAAATAAAATAAGGCAATTGCGACGTCACAAATATTGGCGGGAAAGCTGCCGACGGTTCAGTTTATTTTCATTACACATCAAGATTACCCAATTAATACCTGATTTTATGTCTCTTTGTTTCTTTTTTCTTTTAAATGAGCAATCCACCCCCTCGTCGTAGCTAATTCCTATCAGCATTTATCCTATCCTATACCATTTATCGACCGACCTCGCATATTGCAATGGAGTTCCGGTGTGGACATCCCAACATTGACGTTTGGAAGTGAATGCCATGGAAATGACAATTCTCAGATGGACGTGTGAAAATGCATTCATGCTAAAGTAAAGAATACAAAATTAGAGTGAATGTAAAGCTGATCTTGGCATAGTGAACAGGGTTAAAAAAGGGTCGTTCGAATGAATGTCTAAGGATGGCTTCGTGAACTCCTGCCCTCTCGGCCGCAGGTGGAGAAATGCCTGCTGCTTTTTCCACTCGGCCGGTCCGGCGGGTCAGAGATCTTCCTCTTCCTCCTCGTTCGTTGGCGTGAGAATTTAAAGAAAACATTTATTAATAACATTACGTTCCCTAATACTTCACCCCTACTGACCATATTCCCACTGAGGACCGAACCCCCCTCCCCCCCGTTACGTGACCCGCCGCCCTACGCCGATGGATCAGCACCAAACTTTTAATTAGTCATCTATAGAAACAATAGTGACAAAATACCTCAATGTGTGTGTAGTGCAAAGTATAGTACCGCGAGGTAACTGTTGCCTGTATAATAATTATTGTTTTAGTTTTAAGATAGTATATATTATTTGTGTATGACGTATCATTTAAGATAATAATGTATTATTTAATTCGGATAAATAGAAATATTTTTTTAAAGGTGAACACATTCTTATTGTGATGTTGCAGTTCTTCAGAACATGTAGTATTTTTTAATACAAATTAAATTAATCAACTAGAAAGATATACAGAAAAATGTATTTATCCTTAAAATATATATATATATATATATATAAGTTATATCAAAGTTTATCCAAATTTAATAAAAATGTTTCGATTTATTTCTGGCGTCTCCTAGCGTATATTACTCAAAGGTATTTGAGATTTGTCGCAATATACAATTGATTGTTTCTTTTTTTAAATGGAATACAGATGTATACATTTGAAGAATCAACAGCATATAAGTTGAAAAATTAGTCGTCAACCTGCTCAGTCGGTGGTGAAACTGGATAACGCGTTTCCCCGGATTGGAAAAGGTCCAGGTTTGAATCCCGGTAGCGACTAAAATATTTGTTGTGTGTATCTTTCAGTTGATTCGTATAATTTGTGTAGAATATAATATATTTGGTAAGTTTGATGAAAAGGTTCCGTTGTCCGCAGGCGTGGCCGGCATGTGCTCCAAGACCGCGGTGGCTCCCCTGGACCGGCTGAAGATCCTGCTGCAGGCCCACCAGCCCCGCTACCGAGAGCTGGGCGTGCCCCAGGGACTGTCCACCATCGTGAAGGAAGAGTCGCTGCTCGCGCTGTACAAGGGGAACGGCGCGCAAATGGTGCGCATCTTCCCCTACGCTGCCACGCAGTTCACCTCCTTCGAGATCTACAAGAGGGTGAGTGCGAATCGATCAACCGACTGAGCAAAATACATTTCGCCTCGTAACGAGCCAAACCACGTGAAGTGACACAAATATGGCGGCGACTGGCAGACTGAAGTTGACGATTTTAACAATGTTTACAATTCTGATAATCGAGATTATCTCATTCTTAATAATAAAAATATGTCTTCCGGATCTTGAGGTGTTACAGTCCACGTAAAACTAAATAAATACACGTACAAATTAATTTCGTAATAGATACTTTTTTACCTCTGCACATTTATCTATCTTTCAACTATTCGACGCTTTCCCGGATCCAATTTCAAATATGACAAGTCTTATCAAATATCACACATTCGTTCATCAAAAATAGGAGCTTGCGAAGCAATCTAAAGACCTCTCAGTTAATGTTTGTATTGGAAACTTTACCTCCGTGTACCGATAGATATCTTTAAATGGCATTCTTCCACGAGATTTCTGTGCGAGAGGTAGGCCAGCTTCCCGTGAAACTTGTTACATTGTAACGACGTAATATTACATTACTGTTACTTTATAACCACCAGCTTATACAGATGTACTCTGAAACTCGGAGTTCATTGGCTAATTCCATAGTGCTTATTAATTGAACCTTCGGTTTCTTTCGGCATTGTTTGCGCATCGCGGGCGGCGGGGAGGGGGGGAGGGGGGGGGCACTAGGAACACGGCCGTGGGAATCTGAACAGGTTATGATATTTTGTTTCAACAGCTCTCGGCTATTTGACTTCAAACCGCAATTTTGCCTATTCCGTCCGACCCTCCTCTTGTAATAAAATCTCAATACGCTGTTCAGAATATTTCGGAGCAGCTGGGTAGCCGCAGCATGTACCTACTTTAGGGGACGCAATAGCGACGGTTGATGTACGTATTGACGTGCACGCAGAAGCTGAGTGATATCAGTTACAAGAATCAGGATAACAACTCTCTAAATATATGGGAGTGATAGATTACGAATGAAGAAATTCATTCCAAAAAGATTTTTTTTACCGAGGGTTTGTCAGGAGATAATTATGTTACAGGGGTTGCAGCGTGCAGATTGAGGTTGTTGTGATATTATTTTAGTTGCACGTTTAAATTATTTATACGATAGCATCAAAATGCGTTCAAAAGATTAAACTAAGAGTTAAGTCTCGTTCTGCGCTAGTTCCGCATTCCGTTCCTAGGCAGATCGTCAACATGAGCGGCAGCTCGTACGATGCGAATGATCCTTTATTCCAAATTTGTAATAATTAGGAAATTATTGAGGCAGTTTCTGACTTACCCTCGAAGAACGAGACCGAGAAGACAAGGAGGAAACTGCTGAAGAGGGAGATATCGATCCTACACATTCTGAAGCACTTCAGTGCTTAGATGTTGCTGTGAGGTGGTAAGAGAGAGAGAGAGAGAGAGACAGGAAGAATTTGATTCTAGACAACTTGCGTGTCTCGAAAGTATACGTGATTTGGCAGCTTCGAAAAGGACAGCTGGTTTTAAACAAAAATGTATAATTTAATTTCTCAGAAAACTATAATTGTTTGTAGGCATATAATTACATATTATGTATAAATATGTAATGTAGATATATGAAGTTATATTTCAATAAAAATAATAATTGAAGTCATATTATTACCAAACATCCCATATTTATTATACAACCTATTCGAGTTAAATAAATTCGAAACCGACTTCGCGGTCTATTTTACAAATATGTATTATTTAGTGACGCAGCTGGTAGAGAAAACGTGAATCAATTTAAAAAAATGATTTAGTTTCAATTACCATTTTTATAATATATTACGTACCGTACATTTTTTATTTACACATGTTTATATATATTTTTAAAATATATACAAAAATGTTAACTCTGGTTTCGGTATGATACACGTGTCTCCGTCCTTTGATCTTTCGAGTTAAAACTGAATGTACATAATATTATATGGATATTTTTGCCGATTTGGAATTAGAAAAGATGAATCTTCGCCGTTGTCAAGATTGCAATAACCGGTGCCCACACCTGCACACTCTTCACGCTGGTTGACGAACACAATGTTCACCCGTTCCTGTACTTCATCGCCCTTCGAGGCCGTTCTGCAGCAACGTGCAATCGGCACAAGGGCCAGTCCTGTGATCAGTGGTAACTGTACTAGCGGGTTGTTAACACATCAAATTTACTATCAAAGCGCAGATGGAAATGTTTATAGGCGCGACAAATAATCATGAATATGCTTTATTTTATGCATTAGCGTTCGATATCTGTCACTTTGGTGGTGAAATTTGTTCGTATTATGTGTATTAATGTACATTAAACAACGAGATCATCATCGGACGAACTCCTCGTGAATGCCTCCCCATCATATACCTATTCATAATATTATTAGCCGGTACTCGCCTCCGGATCCGACAGTGATTTCTCTGGCATGCTAGATACATTTCTCAACTTTGCGTGAACAATTAACGCGCGGCTTCCTAGCAAACACCACGATGCAAGGAGCTAGTTGATTATTTAGCTTTCTACTCGCGTGACTTCTTTTTTCTCCTATTTTCTTAATGAGGTATTCGACTCGCACTCCGACGTCACGGAACCTTGTCTAAGCGAGGAGAGGAAAGCTGAACCGCCCTGCCGAGCGAAACGTCCTCACGCGAGATGCTGCGCTGCCTTGAATCGGTGCACCAAAAGCAAACACACTATGAATAGTCGTAAAAAAACTTGCCAGTTAAATATTACTACCATACAGCTTGCAGTAGGTATAGATTTAGGTTATGCTGTCACCGATGATATAATACATTCATATATCATATATGTACTTTCGTTTAACCAACGTCTTTAGACAAAATGAATCCGTCGTTTATACGGCCCTACCATGTGTTTATTTGTAATTTGAGAGTACTATTAATAGTGTTTTTAAAGTTTAAGTGTTAACGTAAAATATTACCATGTAAAAATCTATATAAAAAATGTATGGACATTTTTTAGAACACTTTTTATGACTGAACATGATTATTTTATTGTTTGAAAATCCTTCACGTGATAACCAAAGGAAATTATTATTAGTATTAAAGGTTAACGTAGGAAATAGTTCTGCCTATCGCCTTTTGTTTTTCCCAAATCAAAAACAAATTCATGCACCAAATGTACCTCGAACGCGAAGAACGACCATGAAATCAACACGTTGAAAATAGTAAAATTCTCGAATTAGTAAAAGAGGATGTAGACACTTCAATGATTTGCACGTAGGTGTAAGCCTTTCTAATGTTATTCTGTTTAAAAAAACAGCATAAATAACGACTCCGTACAAAACGGATCAACCAAAATGAATTTTCAATTCAGTAAATAGCCAATTGTATGACTTGAGTAATTCACTAGCTTAAAAGTAGACGATGGTAATGTGAATAGCTACAATGCATCGATTGTAACTACTAGCGCTACAAATGCAGCGGTGAGTTGTCGTGGAAGTTCTTAGCCATTAAAGTTTCTACTGGTACACAGATGGCGCTAATTGTAATAAGTTCGTAAATATGCGTTCACGGTCCATATTATAGATTATTTAATTATTATTTTTAGTAATGCACAATTTTTTGCTTGTATGCACTGAACGCCCCTGTACATTAAGTATTCTGGGTATTACTTAGGCCTCCTTCCTTATATTTTTGCGAGATTTGCAACGATCATTATTTGGATATTCACATAAATTATGAGCTCAAAGATTTATTAAGTAGGGTAGTATTATGTTCTTCGGTTACAATTTGTAAATTAGTTTGAAATATGAAATATTATTGTAATGAAATTGCAGTTTTTCAGAACATAATTCTGTGGTATTTTAATACAAATTAAATGTATACATTAGAAAGATATACAGGAAAATTCAATTTATCGATAAAATATTTTTGTTGCTAAAAAATGTTAAATATACAATTATTAGAAAATCGTGATAAGCTGTCCAATCTTATCACACCTTATATTAGGTAAAACGGAAAGAAATGACATTTTTTCTGGCGCGTCACTTTAAAATTAGTTTGTCAACGGTTGCCGTTGAGTTAGCACGTCGTGGTTGGTATCATTTTAAAGCTCTGTGTGTACTCTTTCCATTTCAAGATATTTTTTATTTTTTTTGCCGTTGTAGAAAAATGGAGAAGCCCGAGATTGAAGAAACACATTTGCGCTATTTTATGCTGTTTTTATTCGATAAAGGTTTAAAACCAAAAGAAGCTACGCAGACCATTTGTGAGATTTACGGTGACGTCTTGAAACTTCGAAAGTGCTTTAGATGGTTTCAAAAGTTCAAAAGTGGTGATAGGGAGTTAAAGGACAAACCAAAAACAGGAAGACCCCTCAAAATCGATGATGACGTCCTAAAATCATTGGTGGAAGCTGATCCTCGTAAAACAGTGAAGGAATTGTCACACGACCTTGGCTGTCCAATAACAACTGTGCAAGATCATCTGAAAAGGTTGGGAAAAAAACACAGGCAAGGAATTTGGGTGCCGCATGATCTCTCTCAAACGGCCTTGGAGCAACGCGTCACCATCTGTGCTTCCCTATTGTCCAGGCATGAAACGGATCCATTTCTCAGAAGGATAATTACCGGGGACGAGAAATGGGTCCTTTACAGTAATACCAGGAGAAAAAAACAATGGCTATCACCAAATCAAGTACCTGTGCCTACCCCTCGGCCAACATTGACGTTAAAAAAAGTTTTGTTGTGTATTTGGTGGGATGTTTCGGGGATAATACAATACAACGGCAAAAAAAATAAAAAATATCTTGAAATGGAAAGAGTACACACAGAGCTTTAAAATGATACCAACCACGACGTGCTAACTCAACGGCAACCGTTGACAAACTAATTTTAAAGTGACGCGCCAGAAAAAATGTCATTTCTTTCCGTTTTACCTAATATAAAAACATTCGTCAGTACGTCTGCAACAGCGATCTCTACGTAATTAATACACGACGTGCTCGTTAAGACTTAAGCTCGGTGATCTAGCGGTCGGAGTCCTATTTTCATAACATAAACTTTTGGCTTACTTTGAAAATAATAAGAATATTGATGTGTAACGTGAACATTACGCAGCATAATATTTGTTTAATTAAATTAGTACTTTAGTTAAACGTCGTTGTTTCTCTTAATTACACAAATGTGAAGGTGATGAGGATATTACTTATTACGATCACTCCACAATTTTCGTCTGCAAGTATTCGACTGCCGGCAATCGGAGCGCCGCACTCTTGCACACTCTTCGGTCGCTACTCGCTTTAGCGGTGTTTCTCCGTTCCTGTCGCTTTCGACACTCACCTCACATATGTATTTTATTTACCATCCTCTGATCGCTCGTGCGCTCCATCTCAGAAATCCTCATTCACTCTGATTTGTTCATTTTTTACTCTACGCTCACACTCTATGCTATACACATATGCTCCTAAGCGACCTCATTTCTATCGCATTCAGTCTATTTTCGTTTTTTGCAAATTTATTGCCAAATATTTATATTTCCAGTTGATTTATAATACTTTTCTTACCGTATCATTCTAGTGCTCTCGTTCTTTCGAGACAGGGTTCTAGATAGAATATAATGATTTTTCACATACTACAACCCTGGCGATTTATATATTTCCTAGTGATTTCTGCACGTGTTGTCGAGATTACAGTATTTCGGAAATATCAAAAAGAGTCAACTCTCGATATGAGCATCTCCTGTCCTCGTTAAAATGTAAAGACGTAATCGACGAATGTACAAGTGTGCGGAAGTCTGTTAAATATTTGTGCGGATGCTCGGTAATTGGAAAATTGCCATTGAAACGGTGCGAGACCTCGCGGAGTGGCGAGACGAGACGAGACGTTGGAAACTATCCTGACAGTCGACAAGCAATATACCGATTGTATAGTAAACGATCCAGTTACGAATTCAGGCAGGTATCTCGAGATAGTTGCATTATGCACAGGGTGCTCTCGAGCTGGATTGCCATTTATCTGCACTATGAAAAGAGACCATTATTATAGAAGTAGTGCATTCTGGAAGCACACTTCTCGGCCCCGGGTGCGGAGCGAGATCGATACATTTGTATATACCCGCGATTCCTCTTCTTCCACCGGAACTTTCCTCTTTGAAACTAAATAATTAACACATACTCTGCGGTGGTGGGTCAGATTTGATCCGGGTGTGTGTAAAAATATTCATTTAATGCTGTTTTCCGTCTAGCTAATCTTTTATTCAATATTTTCAAATAATTTGAGATACAAATAAATGTTATCGGACGAGATTCAAATGAGTTATTGATAAAAATGTGAAAAAATGCTCAAAAACTGACCTAAGACAGTCGGATTGAATCTCAACGCTTACGCCGAAACATATATTGTCAACATTTTGAGCGGATAGACAAAGGATACCAGGTATGCGTCCATGTATTTGTTTTGACTTATTTTCGTCTGGCGGGCCCTAGACAATGCCAGTAATATAATTATTTGAGGGGCGTTGCGCCTACCTGTAAGTTTTATGACACTCCCTGCTCGGGTTCCGACGAGAATATCACATGCTCAATGGATGTTTGTATTTTGGCCGTGTAGGGAGGGCGTCTGTTGATGCGTGAGAATATGTAATAATTCGTAATATTTTATAATTTTTAACTTTAATTTTTTAGCAAGAACATTACGGCACATCATGCCATGTCATTATATCATATTTAAAATGAAATATCTATAAAAAATCTCCCACAAAACGGTCGAAAAACCGAAAACTTGAGATGGTTCTAAAATGACCCACCATCGCCGGACGTGTTTTGTTTTGCCCACCGGGCTATAAGTGTTAAACGGTCGCACGTTCTCCGCAATTGTTGCCCCGAGGCTGTTCGGCTGAACCGCTCACCTGTTGCGACGGCGGATATGACGCAACCATTACGCTTTTGCCAAGCGACGTCTGCAAATGTCGTAACGGTGGCTTTCTCTAGTATTCGTAAAGAGAAAATATTTTCGGTACACCGTTACAAGACTGGACTCGTCAATTACTATTTACACGCATCCATTTTTTTCTTTAAACTTATTTTTCCTTGTTTAATAATTTAAACATTTAGTTGCAAATTTGTATTATTTATTGAGACCTTACGTACTATTCTAATAACCTGTTTCTTTTCGCCAGTCTTCCTCTACAATTTTTGACTCTGAAGCTGAAAACAAACATAAATTAAAAATTACATTATTGTTTGGATAAAGTTGTAGATATCATATCTACGGATCAAAAGTCACGTAATTGACGATAGATGCTGCTCGATATTTAATTCTTCTGTAATCTGTGCCAGCGTCACATTTCACTCCGGATACTGAGATGCCCCGAGAATCGAATCTAGAGTCTCGGAGAGATTTTCGAGGGAACTCCGGCCGGAACCACCGAGAATGCGGTGGGCGGGCACGGTGAACAAATATAAACATAGACTACAGGTTTCGGACTAGGCAGGGACAGGGACGGCAGTCGGCCTTGCACCTGAGTGCCCCGTAACATTGAAATTATCAGGCCTGCTTTGATGGCCTGAACCGCAGTGCACCACCTGCTAGAATTAATGTTTTTCACGGAGCTTCTCCATCGGGTTCTAATTAAAATCTAGTCAATTTGGTTTTTGTAAGTGTAAACTACCTTTCATTTATAAAGAACAGTCGTATTAGTGTGTGTAACAGCCTGTTTCAAAAACATGTACCTAATACTTTTTTAATATTTTTCGTCGTCGTGTATATGTGATAGAAATAGGGTTAAGTATATTTAAGTACGTAGAAAAAAATGGTTTATTGGAACGTATAATGCTTTTAGGAATATATATTTTTAATATATAGCTTTTATAGTGTCAGTACGCAGTTATATATTTATAACAATGGAATACCAACAAATGTATTTGACTAAGACAAATGTTGGTAATAATATCAAAATATAAAAATTAGCAGGTATAAACGTCAACTTTCCAAAATCAAAACATTCCGTACAGTTTTATTCGTGGATACCGTGTACCGTGTACCGTGTTTATAACTAATTTCAGACGACAACCCCGCCTACTAACCAATCAAAACGCTAGGCGGTGTGTGCGGGGTGCAGTGTTACAATGTGCATATTACGTTGGTATTACTCGCACTGATACAATTGTTCTTTCTAAATTAAATGATTTAATGTAGCGGGTTTATAATAGTAGATGACGAGCGAATCCTCGACTGCGAGTCCCGGCAAGGGTGGCGGGATTTCAAATACGCCATTTTAGCCATTTTAAAATTGAAAAAGTTTGCATTTTCTCGGTGTTAGAATTGTTATTTCAGAAGTTGGACTCGGGTATACATACTACCTAAGCAGTAGACCCAAACCCATGCGTGTCCGGTAACAGTCACACCTCGAGAATTGTGCGAGAACCGGAACGTTGGCTAAATATATGCATTTGGTCCACTTCTGTGCAGATTTGGCAGTATTAACCCGGCGAGCCGAGGAGATGGAATAATAAATTATAACTTGATGCTAGAACCGAGTTGACTTCCGTTTCACGATATTTCAATCGATAATGTAAAATTGTTATGCAAAACACACGCTGTGACACCCGAGCATGGGTGCGCGGGTGTGGCGCGCGGTGTCCGAACTCACGGTCTGCGAGAGAGTAAAGATAAGATTATCTCTGTTCTCGCGGACAGCGTTAAGAAGAGCTTCCGAAGATATAATATTATACAAGTGAGGAACTCCATAATTACCGCCATTTCCCATTCCCGGTGTAACCGAAAACAGACGTTTGTTACGATTTTAATGGACTTATTGTTAATATTTAACGCTAACTTTGCATTGCGGTTATTCATTTTATTATTGAATTATTTATTCACTTTATTTTTAAACCACTCTAATGAGTTGATTATACACCAAACAAATTCGGAAAAATACCTTTCCCTTCATCATTATCCTTTTCCCTTATCACATAAACATTCAGTTTTTTACTCAATGATACGCCGTCTTGTCACATTCTAATTTCAATACCGAATTAAATGTTATACAATAAAACAATTGCATTTAATAACGGGTACAATACATAAGATGATAAATGTAATAATTCCGGTGTTTGTAAACTTGCTGTAAATATTGTATCGCTTTCTACTCGTATATTGGAAAAACAGGTCGAAATTTTAGCATATAGTGTCAACGAGCATTTAAGACGTTTAAATATGAAAATGATAATACTTTTGATACAAATTTGGGATCGTCTGTTTTACATATTAACAATGTTGGTATTAAATTCAAATAAAGCGTGTAAAATAAACCAAAGCATTATAAATAACCGACTAAATTGAACCACAAATCATATCCTAAAAAAAGTCCAATTATTTTGTATAATGAAGTCAATTTCTACGCCTTTCATTATCGTGATTAGGTCTAGACTATTTTTTTATATTGAATTTGAAAACATTACAAAAATTTGACATAATTTATTTTATTTATAATTATAAATATGTGGTTTTAGTTGGGTTTTTTTGACAGCCTGATGAAGGAAAATGTATTTTTCCGAAATTGGTCGGTGTGTAATTGACTCATAAAAGTGGTTTAAAAACAAAGTTAATAAATAATTCAATATTTAAAGGACTCTTAGGAAGTTTATTTCTCTTCTCATAAACTCTATTTCGTTTATTTTACACGGTACCTGAGTACGTTCAGAGTCCAAAACTTTTATTTATTATTATATGTATTATTTACCTTACGGTTAGGTACTAACTTTTTTACATTTATTATAAACCAATTACAGGATTAATTTATCTCACGTCAACGTTCATTCAATTTACATAATAGCACATCAAAATGTATTATGATGAAAAATGATTTAAACAATTATTAAAAATATAACTTACGCTAAACCGACAATTAGTAATTAGTAAATGAATAATAGAATTAATAATATACATATGAAAGACAAGACACGCTACTGTCGACAATATAGACATGATCGAAATGGTTTTCGACACTAGCGATTACGCTCTCCTATAGTGAGAATGTGCCGAGCTTACGATGATTTGTTCACCGGCAGTCGGTAAATGATTTTTCCTCGCTTTTGTTCTTGTGTTCATATTTCTTTTACATACTCCCATGCTTTTATTGTGTCATTCTCTTGTCCATATGAAATGTCCAATGCCGTGTGTTATTTCCGCTAAATAAATAAATGAATTCTTATATTACCGGTAAAACCGAAACAAGATTTTAGTTAATTTAATGGAATCCGTAGTGATTACCACCCGACCGCAGTCTTGAAGAGTTTTATCCAAATATTTATGATAAGTTCGCTTTGCGTGCGTTCTTTTTATTTGAATGATCCGCGGAATTATTACCTGAACGCTGTCTGAATACTGACTACTGCGAGGATTGTGCTGTCTGTACAACCTTTAACCTTTCACACCGATCTAAACTAATTTTTGCTTTATTAGTCTTTAGGATCCCGCTCAGCGCCCGTCTCCTGTTAGACCCCCTCATTTTAAAATTTTTACGACTTTATATAATACATGAGTTATTTGAATCTGTTTCAAAACTAAAGTTACAGATTTTGTGAATCGCTTACCTCTCCAAAAAAGAGACTAGCTCTTGTGCTTGGAGAGGGACTTACACTATAATAATTTATATAGAGTTAGAAGTTATTTATTTGTAATCAATCATATTATTTATTATCTAATTGTGTGCTTCTGAAGTGTTAATTTAATTTATTTTTTAGTTCTTTTATATTCTTTATCTCTTTAATTTATGTTGGGAGGCTATTGAAGTTTTTTTATCTTTATTTATATTTTAAAAACTGGGAATTTTGGAAAAAGTGCTTGTACTGAAAAGTTGATCTTTTTTAATATTACTTTAATAATTGTTCTCTGTATTATTTTTACCGAGTTCATTATGTTATTGTATGCTCCTCCCCACCCAATCATTCCATACCGGAGTAGTGAGTGAACAATAGCAAAATATATATATTTAAAGTTATCGATACGTAAAATGTTTCTTAATACATTTTCTTATTCTCTTCACCAATTTGCTAATGTGGCTGTGCAGTGTCGTCGGCGTATGATATAATTTCTCCGGTCAATTTTAGTTTGAAAATGTCGTTGAGATAAATTATAAAAAGAAGTGGGCCCGAAGCTGTCCCTTGTGGTATACCAAATTCACTGATCAGGGGTTGGCTTAGAGTTTCGTTAATTTTTACGTTTTGCTGTCTTTCGTGAAGATAGCTTTGTATCCAGCTTAGTGCTTTGTCGTCTATACCGACGGATTTTAATTTTAATATTAGTTTGTTGCGGGGGATACTGTCGAAGACACAAAAATTCCAATACATTTAAGAGATTTGTCTAGAGGTTCTTGGATGATATTAGACAGTCTACCTATTGCGTCTTGTGTGCTTTTGTTTTCCATGAACCCAAAATGGTTTTCATCAATTACTCTGTTTATTTGATATTGATAAATTGAGACAATTTTTTTTTTCCATGATTTTTCCAAAGTTTGGTATTAAAGAAATTTGTAATTAGTAATTTCCTCGCGGTTATTTGATTTATATATGGAGGGAATGATGGCTCGTTTGTAACATGCTGGGAATATCCCTGTTTTTATGCTTAGGTTTATTATATACATTAGGGGTTTAGATGTTTGTTTTTTTTTATAAACTTTAAAGTGTCGACAGTATGTCCATCGTAACCTGGAGCTGTTCCCCCATTCATACTTTTTATGATTTGTTTAATTTCCTCAATTGTTGTAGGTTGAAAATTTTCTATTTTATTTCTTGTATATGTTGTATTATAAATAGCTACGTCAGTATTCCAGTTCTTTGTGATTTTACTAGCTAAGTTTTTACCGACGTTAGCAAAGAAATTATTTAAAATGTTTGCCGTTTCCTGGGGCTGGGGGTTTCCTGGTTTCTGTATTATATTAAAAGCCATCCCTTTCAAATTTTGCTTTTGCGCTTTAAAACCTTGTGGATAATATACTCTCCTCGCCCTACAAATTTTGCATGCATCGTTACTACCTATTAAGGGCCTGCGCAAAATGTAGGTACGCCATCCCCCTAACTCCCTCCCTGAATCCCGGCTACGGTTTACTAGTATCTATACGAATAAGCTCTCGGTGAACAGTTCCCGTTCCCGTTCCCAGTTCTATGCAATCTAGACCGAAGAGAAGCTACAATATATTAGAAATACGATTGTATTGAGTGTTGTCCGTGTTAAGGTGACCTGTCCGTATCATGATGGTCCCGTCCCACCCAGGGCGGGGTAGGTCAGGGTAGGTCAGGGTAGGGCGAGCGAGGCCTGATCTATCTGCGGCAATAACGCAACTCGCCCATACTAGATATTCAACTTGCTGAATCAATGACAGTGAACAAAAAACTACTTACTAAATTTAGCCTCGCATGAAGGACAAATAAATGTGTACACATTACTTATTTCTACTCCTGTTTGAGTTAATATTAATATTTAAATATCCGCGGCTGGTAAGCTGCTGGTAAGAGCGCCAACGCCACCGACTGCTCTAAGGCCTGGCTACACTCGTAGATGAAAGACTCGATCTAGTGTTGTATTATTAGCTAGTGAGTTTGCGTGCGAGTGTCTATTGTCTATTGTATATACTTAACAAGTTGTCCACGCTGCAATCAACGAAAGATGTGGCGAGTGTTGCCGGTTTCCACATCGCCTCGCGTGTCGCCTAATAAAACTCTGTACAAACACATAATCATATATCTCCTGTAGCCAATTGCACTTAATGGCGAGCGAAAGTGACAGAAAAAATGTTTTTAAATCTGTGAATACACAGCACCTCGCCATATTATGAGAATTACGGAAAAATTTCGGCCTGTCTGAATTCAGTAGCCCGCTCTTAATTAAAATGATGTTTATTTAATTGGTTTTCAGTCTTAATTAATATTAGAAACGTATTTGAATACAAATTATATTTAAAAAATCATTTTATTAGTTATAATAAGAACAGGGTGGCAAGTAGGACCTTGATTCTCCGTGGCGTATTTTAATGCAATTTTTTACTATAAGTGTTAGTTTCTCGTTAAAATCTATTACATTATTGCTAGTGCTTTTGGTCATTTCTTGCGTCGGTCGGAGCTCACATTGGTTGGCCAGGAATTGTATTTTTGTATGGGCTATGCTGTTCTGTGCCCCCTTCTCTCTGTCCTCTCACCCTCACAAACGGGCGCGGCTCCTGTGAAAGTAATGATTTAAAATATTTATTTTTTATTAATAAAATAATGTCCTTACTTCGCAATCTTGGTAAATGAGTTTTTAGGACATGTAGCATAGAAATAATAAGCATAATTGTAAGGAGAAAATTTCTAACCGATTACCATTATCACCCACTGGGCGGATTTACTTGACGTTCATCTTTAGTAAACAATACTCTTGTAGCCTTTTGTGCGTAGAATCAGTTATTATTGCATCCAAATATATATTATATATTTTTATATATATAATATATAAATATATAAAAATATATATTATTTGGAATCAATAAAATATTTCATTTAATCGATATAATCGCATATCTACGACTTTTTTTTAATGCTTTTATCTCTGACATGGTTGAGATTAGGCACATGCAGCTTGAACAATTTTGACTCAAATTTTAATATGTATCTATCCCTAAAATATTGTACACTAGATGTATACTATTACACCCAGTACATATAAATATGCATGCGGGGAATATACGTCACATCAATATTCTTACTATTTTCAAACTGAGTTAAGAGTGTCATGTATGTACCTACACTCTGAAGCCACTTCCCTATCTTTTAGTTTATCACCATAACCTTTTTTGATTTGAAGAAAGTTATGAGTTGAAACCATTATTTTAATAGTTTTGTCAAATCTTATTATTGTATGCTTTCTGTAAGCGGATATGTGCATTGAAACGATTATTTCATATCATCTAACTTATTACTTAGTTTACTCGGAACAGAACCCGGATTTAAATTATCTTCTATATTATTTAATGGGAGAAATATCTTTAGAATTATCTTTATAAACTATAACACAACCCTTCAGAGATCAGATCGTAGTGTATTCGTTTCAAAACATCTCCGTGAATTGGTTATTTGTACACTTAAAACTCAATAAACGTAATCACTTCAAACCACCGAGACTTCATATTCTTCCTTGATGGTACATAACAAAAATGGTGACTGCGGTGTGATTCACTTCAACTAACGTCAAGATAAAGGGAAAACTATCTACATTCGAGATTTTTTGATTTGCATCTCGTCACACAATCAAACTAGTTGAAGCCGGAAGAAATCCAATATCAAGACGGTTCATTCTTATGGTTTGAAACGAAGGAAGAATCCACTACCAAAGATTAGAGTTCAAGAAGGAGATGTCCGGAAAGAACCAAAGTCCTACAAAGAACGGTTGCAGTGAGAAGCAGCGAGAGCAGAGAGCAGCAACCAGCAACCAGTAACCTACAGCAATTAACTCATTCAACCACAAAGGTGAGCAGTTGCAGCTAGCAGGCAGCAGCAAGCCGATAACAAAAAGTATGAACTGTGAAGATAACATACCAGTATAACTATTCACGTATATTTTAAATTTTTGTTTGTATTATATTTAGTTTCCTCCTTTTTATATATTTGTATTATATTAATTATTAATTCAAATCCATGCCCGAACCTCTTGTTCTGTAAAATTCTTTACACCCACAGACAAAAAAAAATCTTAAATTTTAAAATGGATACCGACTACAATTATTCCCATTCTTATTCAGGTAGACCTACCACACTCGACCACTTTTTATGTCAGTGTTTTTTCAAAGAGTGACAAATGAAAACATCAAAATAATTTTAAATTTCGAATAAATAACTAGTAAACCAAACATTTACTCACAATATAATAATTATGAAGTAAAAATTGTATATGCTATAAAAAATCAGGACCTACTAAAATTAATTGTTCTAAAAATCTAAATCAGACAAATTGTTGTAAAGAACATTATCAAATATATTATTCCAAAAATTTAAATCAAACAAAATGTTATAAAAAACAGAATCAAACATATTGTTCTAAAAATATAAATCATATAAATTGTTATAAAAACATAATTAACTATACTATTTCAATATGAGAATTTTTGGAGATAAATTCAATGAAACAAAACATGATGGTTATACATCAAATATAAATTATTAAAATATACATTTTACCAAAAAAAAAACTTTTAGACTTTTTTAGAAAGTCCTTCGATTTTATACTTTTTTATAAAGTCCTTTTAAATTTTAGAATTAAGATTTTTATACTTTTTTTCAAAGTTAAATTTTTAGACTTTTTTATAAAGTGAATTTTTTTATAAAATCCGTAGCGTAGTTTTGATGACTCCTAGCAGAGGAGCTAATAAAATGTGTTAATTAAATATAGCACTGTGTCTAGAGACAGCAGTATTAAGCCCGCGATCAGTCATTTTTATTACTCCTAGCACAGGAGCATATATATATATATAATATATATACGTATAATTCAAATATAGCACTATGTCTAAAGACAGCGGTATTTAGCCCGAGATCAGTCATTTTTATTACTCCTAGCACAGAAGCGTGAATTGAAATCTTGAATTAAACAAAATATAAAATTTAGCGAATATTTGGTACAAACCCGAACCTAAATTGTAATAACTCCTAGATACGTAATAAGATATATAATAAGTCTTATTATATTCTGATACGTATTCACAATCTTCCTATATTTATTCTGATATTAATCTTTTTAATTTCACTTTAATAACGAAGGTTTTATTGTCGATGTTCGCACCTTTTAAGGAGTTCATACGCATGTGTCCCTAGTTCTGTCATAAATACTACCGAACGTCCGGTAGAAATAAAATAAATCTATTTTATATATATAACGAAAAAAATCGGTACTAAGCTTGTACGGTACTTGTAATCAATTTATGCATGTGGCATTCAAAATTATGGCTTTCTTAATCTTATGGAATATGTTATTCTAAAAATATACTAGAAACAAAACTCTAGATTTGTTCAATATTTAAAAAAAAAAATCTAATTACCATTATTTATGCTTTATTTAAAATACACTTTATATGGTGTACGTTATACATGACACTCGTAAGTAATATACAAAAAAAATTGGAAGAAATAAAAGTACAATAAATATATATGTAATAATTTCTCGTCTACTTCTAATATGTACTAAATCTATTTTAATTTATTATTCTTCTTCTATTATCCATTTATATGTATGATATTTAAAATGTTTTCTTTCATAATCTGTATGTATATTATTTCTAAAATGTGTCTAAATCTCAAAATAAACTCTTGATTTACAAGTCTAAACTATACATGTTAGAATAGCAAATCACATTTAAAAATATGTAATATATATTAACCATTATCTTTTAGGATTTGTTCAGTATTTCAAAATACCGTGACAATTTATTAAAACTCAATCTCTAACCTATGAATTTTTGTAAAATCAATCGATATTAAGAGGCAACTTTCATTTTTCCAGTTTGAATTTCGAGATATTTTTGAATTTTGCATACCCTTTCAAGATGAGACTAATAGTTAATTCTTTTACAATATCAACTAAACATAAAAGTGCGTTATTTTTTACGTAAATATTGCTAGAGTGAAAGGTATCAATAAAAAAGGACAAGTATACATATGTGTTGCCATTTGAAATTATCAAGCGAAAATTAAATAATTTGTTAAAGTTCTCACCTAAGAATTGTTATGCTTATGATAAAAACCATTGTTTGTGTCGATAAACATATGATTATAAAATATTACAATTTTGCCCCGATTTATAAGGAAAAAATTGACATAAATTCATACTGATAAATAATAATGATAACTTTTGAAGCAGCTGTATTTGTGAAGAGAAAACTATTTATGCTAATATTATATAATAATCATACTCCGGTTGTAATAAAAAAAACCTTTTTTTTTTAAATATTTATTTATTGTTTTAATAAATTACATATATATTTAATATAAAAATATAAATGAAAATATGACAAAAGTATTATTATTCACTGTTAAATAATTAGTTGTTCATCAAGCATATTATCGTTCTTCATAATTTCGTTGTTTTTTTCTTTATACGTATACAAAACAAAATTTGATCCACACATATTACACTTTAAACTGAATTTAGAAATAAAACCTTACGTTCTTTCACATATTCAATATTCGTTCCTGTGCACCCAAACATCGATTTGTGGGAGTATTTGATTAATTTGAGAAAAGAATTGGTGTGTGTCGACCACTCTTGTCATCCAATTTAGGAAGTTCACACGAGTCCACACATTCAATGCTCAGTTCGGGATCATCCTGAAAATAATTTATAATATTATTATTATTGGTATTTAGTTATCAGTATTTTTATGTCTAAAATATTAAAATACGTGTTTATTCATTTATCAGACAGGTCTGTCATGTATAATTCTTTTGATAAAATTATTTATCTTTATGTATTTCCAATAGAAAATAATTTTATCTGCACTACATAATATATGTACATTGAACTATGTAATTTATATTGTTAAATCAAATAGATAATTATTATAGGAATGGTAAAAATTATCAACTTACTTTGCGATTTTTTTTCCAAGAAGATAACCATTTAAAATTTTGTTGGATCATTTCCTAGAGCGTTTCAATGGATACTTTTTGACCTTAGGCATCTTGAGTCACAGGGGGCAGTAATTTCAGAACAATAATGTATTATTGTCTTTTAATGAGAACCAAATCCAAGTAAAAAAATCACGGGTTCGCAAATTTCACGTTGAATCTTGTGAATGAATGGATTTTATGCGCTGGCCGCCATGCGTTAGGCGCGCATGCGCCATCAGATTTTAAAATTCTCCGATCGGTTGACGCATGTTTTATGTTGAAATGTCAAAATTATAATCTGTTTTCGTATTAAAAAAACTCAAAACCATACAATTTACAAAAATAAGCAATTGGTATCGAGAATAAGTATAATATTTATTTATATTATCGTCAAAATTTGTATTAAACTGTGTTTTATAGTCAAATTTAATTAAAATCTAACAGTGTGAGATATAATTAATAATATCGTATTTCATAAGACTGGAAATATATTATTTAAAAAATGATTATTGTGTTTCTGATATTAAACTTAGTTTTAAGTTCAAAGCATGGGAGTAAATATAGTATATATTATTTAAAAACGTATGTTTTTACTAAAACAAAGTATTTTAAAAACGTCAAAAATTCATCAAATGTACTGCAAATTGAATGTCTTTATCTCTATTCATTTTTAACATTTTGCTAATTTGGTTTCCTACAGATTTTGAGCATAAACAAAATATATTTTCTTATAATTTTGAAGCCAAGATTACAGAGATTATTTCAAACTGCCAAGTGTTCATATTCTTCCTTGATGGTACATAACAAACTGGTCACAAATCCTACAACACCTTGATCAATAAGCATGCGTCATCCCGCTATATTATGTAAGCATGTTTTGATTAAATCTATAATCTTAAAAAATCTATAAAGAATAATAGGTATGTACTTGTTTTTTATTTTATTATTATACCCTTCGAATAATAATAAAAAATATATTATATGGAATAATTTTTATCTCCTAAATTAGTTTCCAAAGTTAAAAATCTTTCCAGCTTTTTGGTTAAAATAAAAATCAAATTAATAAAAAATTTGGATGAATTTTCTTTTAGGGGGAATATAAAAATGTGTTGAGAGATTTTGAATGTTTTTTCATCCCATCAGAAATTATATTAAAAAATAAAATTATGCTTACAATTTAATGTAGCTGTCTGGATAATCCTGGCTGTCTGAAAGTTTAAAATCCTAATAAAGTATGTAAGTAAGATTTTTTTAAAAGTATATGTATATTTAGTATATGTATACTTTTATATTAATAGCTAAAAGTTATTAATTAATTTTCAAATCAATTTCTGCCTAATAACCTCTAAAGATGATTCAGAACAATGAATGAAGACCATATTTTAGCTGTACAATTTTCACGGATTTAACGATTGCAGTATAAATGTGTATATTCCATAGTGAAGTGATTCAATACAATTCTATAACGTAAATGAGAAGTGGAAATATGGCTCTGTCTTATGAAAAACAATGCATTTATTTTTTATTATCTTTTATAAAACAATACTAAAGTGTTTAACCCGCAAAGCTTTTTTCCCAATGCTTGCCTGCAGGTTCCTAAATGCTTTATTTAAATATTTCTATTTTACACACACAAACTAAATATAAAATTAGTGTTCCGTGAAGCACGTGCATTGAAATGTCCTTCAATATGCTCGACACAGCTTGTTATCATTTGTTTTGTTTATGCCCAACACAACACAAATCACGATAATACATTAGTTCTCAAAGTCTGAAGGTGCACACACACCTTCAAACTTTGAAAGGAATTTAATTTTATTGCAAATTGGTTAATTTTAAGAAAATGTACATGTTTGCATGTATGTATCTTATCTGTTAATAGATAATAAATCTATGAAACAAATCTACTATCAGTCACACGTAGAGATTCCAACCTGAATATTTGATATTCTAATATGTCGGGCCTTTTTCTACTATTCAATACTCTAATATTTATGCAGCTATTTGAATAGTATTCGTACTAATTTCTAAGGATGGAATATTAAACAATTATAAGGATTCTTATTCGGACATGGAAGAGATACCTGTTGCAGGTTCCAAGGGTTCATCGACGTTCGAATACGGACTGAATTAAAAAGCACCATTTTATACCTCATAGAAACTACAAATGTTTGTTCAAATAATCTAAAAAAAGATTTTAGGTATTTGGACGATTTCAAAAAAAGGACAAAAACATTAGACCTACTAATCAAAATATTTTAACAGTTAAGCCGACGTCAACCGCTGCTGAGCGGGAATTTTCAACTGCAGCGACGATAAAAACGAAATTAAGAACAAATTTAAAATATGAAACATTCAATGCGTTGTTATTTTTAAAATATGTATTTTTAAAACTACAATAAATAAACAGTTTATGGTAAATTAGCTCATTTTCTTATAAATTTTGATGTACTTATGTATAATAGGATTTATTTGAAATATTAAAAATTAATTTCATACTGTTGTCATACTTTAGAAAGTACTTGAATATATTTGAATATTAAAATAGTTTTAGTTTTACTATTGATGATGTCCAAAAGTCGGAATCTGTAGTCATGCCCTCTCCTATAACAAAAAATATATTCCACTTCTATTGTATAAAACATGTTTGAATGCAAAATTCTTCTTGGTATACTAATATTAGATTCATTTATATGATTTCTTAATGAATTGAACTAAGCAAAATTTAATTTTATAATAAACAAATGAAAACACACATTGGTTTCTTTATGAATAAGTAAGATATTTATATTTAATGTTTGGATTGAGCTGACTTTGAATGTAACGCATGGAATAAGCCATGTTTGTATCTAATCTCTTTGGATGAAAACACTTTTGCAAGTAACTCTTAAACAAAACACGCCTGATGCCAATACACAAACGATTAAGGTCAGCTCTCATCGGCTAAAATGGAACAGATTTTGAAATTGGATTGAGCCACATTTAAAAATAACATAAGTTATTAATAATATTAGTGCGGTGGTATCAAGGTGGATTTAAAACTGTATTCTATCACTTTTTATAAACTTTTTGGTTATTTTTTAAAATGTGACATTACAATTTAATGAAGTGTATTGGAAGAAGGCACGTTTGCAAATAGCATCTTGTGTGATGTAAGCTCAACAATAATTAGTATTAAAATAATACAAATATCAATGCATAGTACAATACATTTCATTTATAAGTCCTAAAAAAAGGAAACAACTAAGCATAAAATATATACAGCTGTAGCGTTTATTACTATTATAATTGTATATCATTATCATTCAACACTGCATGTGAATAATGCTGTGTTAAGACTTTTAACCTATTAATTTTCTTATTTCTTTTTATCTGAATTTTCTAGCAGCAAAAAATGTGTGTATGTACTTATTATGGTTTATTGGCGTTTTTATTGAATAATAATGAATTGTTGTACTCGCCAATTTACTTCTTGGAAAATAATTTTATATTGATGGATATAAATAAGTGAATCTAGTGGAGTAGGACTAGCTAGTAAAGCTAGTAAAGCTAGTCTCCACATGATTTGCTTCTGTAGTTTTCTAATCTTAGGAATATATCCTAAATTTTTTTAACAATTGTATAATTTTGCAGTATCTATCTCGCCTGGGCCTGCCGCGGCACTCGGACAAGTTCTTGGCCGGAGCTGGGGCTGGCGTAACGGCCGTAGCCCTCACATACCCTCTGGACACTATCAGAGCTCGCCTAGCCTTCCAGGTGCTGGGAGACACCCGTTACACCGGCATCTCGCACGCTGCTATCACCATCTTCAGGACTGTGAGTCACATTATACGCAGCTTTTTATAGAATAGAAACATATAAACAGTGGCAAAACCTATATCATTTTTATTTTGTTAAACTGTGTTGTCTTGTGACCGCTTATTTAAAAATGTGCCATGCGATGGAGCCTTTATATCCAAAGTTCACTGTTATATTTTTTAAATAGCTAATGCAATTTTTAGGAGTTTTATGTTTCTTGCCTCATCTGTCTCAAAATTGAGCAAATTACCTGTAAATTTCAATTAAAGCTAATGTTTTACAAGTAAGTAATTGTTTTACAAATAAATCTATTTATTTTATTTACAAATTAAAAAAGTGAATATAATAGCCGTGTGCACATTAATACAAGCAAAAATTGACCTTGTGGACTCGCATAATACATTGTATAATGGGATGAAACCGCTATGTCATCTGTGTTCTTCTTATCTAGGATGTCAGAATGTACTCTTACATGATCATTTAATTTCAGGAGGGTGGTGTCCGCGCCCTGTATAGAGGCTTCATCCCCACGCTCATGGGGATGGTGCCGTATGCCGGACTCTCATTTTATTGTTTTGAGCACCTCAAGTATGTGTGTATGAAGTACATTCCGCAGTACGCTTGCACCAAGCTGGATAGGAACACAGGTGATAGCTTAGTTACAATGCATATTTGATACAACGCGTGTGGTAACTAAGCTCTGTTCTATTAATGCCCCCCCGAAAGTTGCTTTTAAATCAGTTTAATAAATTAATAATCAGTATATTAATTATAATTAATTTTATTGTTATATTTCTTTTTTCTCCGGTTAAAACTATCAAAGGAACAGATTATAAGAAAATAATGTTATAAAATTCCATATAAATAAAATACGTTCAAAAATATTTTTAATAAGACTGTTGTAAAAACTAATTTTCTTTGATTTGTTTTACACATTTTTTTGGTGGTGTCAATTTATGACTATATTTAAGCTCTTTTGTGGAACTTTTGCTGATACTAATATTTATGTAGATAATAAATTAATACGTTAGTATAATTTTTTTTCATATTTATAATCTTTTGTCTTTTAATATATATAACATATTTTTATATTTTGTTCATTGTATTTGCTTTTTGCGTACATTACCAATTTTGGTATAATTATATAATTCTAATATAATATGTAATATCATAATTGTAGAACTTAAAATTATTTTTTGTTTGCGTATCCATCATTGGAATCAAGTTTTATAGAATAAATACCATTTCAATTCATTCAAATCCGTGTGGATTACAGTGATAAACTTTTGGCTGGTCTAGAATTTATTAATAAAACTACTAGGTAGAACTCGCTGACTCAGGTTGGACCGGCCACAATATAATTTTTAGTCTCCATTAATCAGAAATCACGGATAGACAAAATGACATCTAGGGTGTGATAAATGAAAGAATCATACCTTGGGTCTTGTCATTCAAGTTTATCGCACTCTATAGCTATTGAGTGTACAAATTATAAAATAATTCACGGAATATTAAGTACACACTTTAGGAGAAAACTGTTGAAAGCATTTCTTGGCCAGCTACTCTAGCGCCGCATTCCTCTGTCGGCGGCTACCGCAAGCTTGCTCGTACTCGATCTGCGGCGAGCCAACGTGTTTCCGCGTACCCCCGTCAGGTGGCACTGTAAGTCCGCCTTAAGCTAAACCGTAATTGTGAGATTTGCATTTGATTACTACAATGATTGGCCATTCATTCATAATTTGGCGCGCGATCGCTGATACACTAGAACCTAAACTTCCAACAGTTAAATCTCATTGTTACAATCAAATACTAATCACACAATCAATAACATCAATTAGAATAGTGCGTACTAGACTTTTTGTCCTTATTGACCCACGTTTCATCTCCCCTCAACGGAAGATGTTCAAAGCTAGTATCTTTCCAAGCAACAAAACACCTCTTTCAGTAACATCAGACATACTCACAGTTTATTCAAAACGTATTTGCCAATTGATTGCAGGTAGACTCTGTGTACACCGACTTTCCTATGCATTATCATTAAGTTAATCAACCTTCTAACTTCTCGTAGAAAATATTGGTAGAAAACATAATCTCTTTGGTGAAAAGACAAAGAATCATGCCATAATGATACTTTGCAAAACAGATATCAACAAACAGGCTGCTCCCTCAATACTATCAATTGTTTAACCTTAACTCGGCGCTTCTTTGCCAGTGGCTGGACTTTTTGTTTGTTTTATCTTTACATTGTACTTTAGGGAACTGACTATAAGGGTCATTAAGGGACCGTTGATAATCTATTTCATTTTTATAAGTATTCATTTTAATAGAGGTAATACAGAATACATATTACATCAACATTCTAACTACAATGGTACCTCGGTATATGTCCTTAATTCGTTCCAGATTCTTGGACTTATACCAAACAAATTTTTCCCATAAGAAATAAAGGGAAAATGATTAATCCGTTCCCGTGAAAAAAAATCCTATTGTTATTGGCATATTATACGTTGATGTGGTTGTATAAAATATATTAAAAACCGCTTAATACTAAAATATATATGTAAATACAAAAGCAATTAAATTAAATAAATTAAGATTTCACAGGTTTGATGTTTAAGTACTAAAAATCTGTCCAAAGAAATTTGTTTCTGCCTTCTCCTCAGAATGTTTCGGAAATGTTATTGCAATATTGCAATTGTTATGTTGTGATAATTCTATTACGGCTTGTTTGCCCTTTGTTGGCTTCTCATTATCTTTCTTAAAACTCATGGTTAATGAATTTACAAAAAAACACATAATCACTTGAAATTCAGAGAGTTATAGCGCATATTGTTCACTGAATGATAGAAACAGTTGTACTGACACTCGAGGCAGAGATGCCCCCTCTCTAATAACCGAATTCAGCCCAACGAGACCGAAGACGTAAGCGCGCATCATTTGACGCACGTGAGTCGTCGCCAAATAATGGTTGTATACCAAACAAAGGTTGTATACCAAACAAAGGTTGTATACCAAACAAAGGTTGTATACCAAACAAAGGTTGTATGCCAAACGAAGGTCATATACCAAACGAAGGTTGTATATCAAACGAATATCGTATATCAAACAAAAAATTACGCGTTCAGACAAGACTTATACCAAGTTAGACCTATACCAATGAAGACGTGTATACCGAGGTACTATTATTTTTTTTTTCAAACTAAGCTACACGAAAATAGGACTAACTTCTTGGTCTCCTGGGATGAGTCTTGAACCCCCGATCACTAGAACAAGGTTTTATTTAATTAAGATATAATAAAAAATGAAACCTCAACCCTTGAACCTAGCAATGGAATACGCACGGCATAAAGCAACAACTGCGCAGTCAATAATAACTTTATAGTTAACTATTATGTCTTCTTAATTGATGATGAAATACTACATTAAGGTGGCCTCGTGCTGTCAGTGCCTGCAAAGTTGCTGTGCGGTGGAATGGCAGGAGCCGTAGCGCAGTCTGTCTCTTATCCACTGGATGTGACAAGAAGACGGATGCAACTCGCCCTCATGAGTCCGCATACTGAGAAGTTCGGGTGAGTCATCAATCTTTAGTTTTCCACTTACGTGCTTGACATTCTGGGAATGTTAACAATAGTATAAGTGTTCTTAGTAAAATCTCGCATAGTAATAGGTAATCGGTTCTTCCAATATCTCAAACTGTTTGAAACCAGACTAATCGAGGAACTAAATACATACAAAAAATTATAATTAGTTCCAAAAATTAAAATTTTACCCTGTTTTTCAAGAAATAAAATTCACTAACATAAATTCAAATACATTTTATTTATATTTTTATTTATTTTCTTTGTTTTATTAACCACTTAATTGAGTTTAAATATATAATTTATCAAATAGATGTATTTAAACTCAATTAAGTGGTTAATAAAACAAAGATAATAAATAAAAATATGAATTTTAACCACACAGTTAATATTGCTAATTTTAAAAGTACATTTTATTAATATAATTTTTTTAAATGCATGTTTTTGAAAAAACTTAATAATCAAAAAAAGGAAAGTGATCTATCACAGTTCAACCTAACTTTTACCAATTTACATAAACAAATACCCAATCAGACATATTGCTAAAATTATTTTAATACATTACTTATCATTTTGGCGGTAACGCAACACATGTCCACCACATTTCAATGCCAGGGACTATTTTAAATATAAACTGCCATAACAAAGATTTTTAAATATAACTGATATATTTTTAAGAACACATTTTTTTTTATATACCGGGTGGCAACAAAAATATTTTTTCAATAAATTAATTTTATCTGTATAATTAATGTAATGTATTAATTTTATCTGTCTAATTAATACATTTATAACTTTGACACACTGCTTCCAAATTCAATGTCTTGAACTGTACGGTGGTCTAAATTTGAGCAACGTTATTTCTTCACGGAATAGACTTTTAACTTTAGATCGGTGGCGTGTCTGCTGCATGTTGTAATGGTCACATACAACTTCAGAAATGTTTATGAATAATTATTTGTTTAATGTATAATTATTAAATTATTTTATAATGCTGATGGTTCAGCGCGTGAGTAAGGCCTCTGAAACTTCTACAAAGTAACCTCACTTCAACCACTTGTTGAAAAGCTATTGAATAAAATGTAATGTTTAATTTTTTCAAATCAAATTACTGAAACAATTTATAGAGATATTATTAATATAATATTTTATGTATTAATAATAATAATAATAATGGATAATTTGTATAGCGCCATTTTCGTAAAAACTTTCACCTCAAGGGCGCTTTACACATAATATGTTTTTTAAAATTAAAAAATCGTTTTGGTGTTTAATGGCATCATACATGTTACAAATAAAAACATGTATTTACGCATAACGTGTACATTATAAACATGTATTTACGCATAACGTATACATTATTAACATGTATTTATGCATAACGTGTACATTATAAACATGTATTTACACATAACATGTACATTATAAACATATATTTACGCATAACGTGTACATTATAAACATGTATTTACGCATAATGTGTACATTATAAACATGTATTTATGCATAACGTGTACATTATAAACATGTATTTACGCATAACGTGTACATTATAAATGTGTCTTCTATAATATAGCACATAATACTTAATTTATTTTAACATTGCTGAAAAGTGATACTAATATCTATCTCTTATGGTGACGGGAAGGTGTTATTCAATTTGATTTTCTTTTTCTTTTCATGTCTTCTTCTGGTAATCTCCTTTTTTCTCCTTACAGAAGGTTGGTAAAACATTGTGTACATAATATTACTGTTCCAGTTCACACATTCACTTCTCTATTTCTTGGCATTTCATGGATCCTATTTTCAGTAGCACTTCTTCCACGCCGTCCTTGCCTTTGGTATATTTTTGTGTCTGTCATTCATTTATTTCATACATACTTTTCTACTTCAAAACCTACAACAAAATTCAGGCTATACCTGTATTTATTTCACAGAAGCTTAGTATCTCAACAAGGCTGTAGTATAAATTGATTAATATTACCACATGCTTAAGGGATCATCATTTATAATTTATTGTAAATATAATTATAATAAGAGATCTTGTCAATATGTATCATTGATGAGTGCTATTTGTAAATGTTTACTTCTCTTGTCACTTGTCACATACGTGACAGTGTCAATATCAAGTCTACTAATTATTCAACAACGGTGTTTAATTCATTTCACTTTTGGCTTATTTCCTACCCAATGACAAATGACACACCGTAGTGGTTTACTTCTATAATGTTAGACATTCATGCAACCACATAATCAATCAACAACAGACAACACCTTACAAGATCAATAAAAGCACTTGAGCTCTTGAAATGTGATGGAGAGAGTGAAGGATGTGTCGAGTCAGAAATGTGTGGCTTTATTCTCTGTGCATGTATCGGTAACATCTGTGAATTAGCAAAACATCAATAATAATTATATAATGAATATAAGAAAAGGTAACATCATAAAACTAATGTTAATTTAATTATTAAAATTTCACTAATTTTTTATCAATTTTTGGGTTTTTTTCTGAATGATAGTCTGATTTGATAGAGCAACTACTTAATCACTTAACCATGGTTTCATTCTTCCAATGTTTCACCTTTATCTCGTCTCTCTGTTGTCCGTAATATTTGTGTATCTCAGTCCATCATAAAGTATGTATTGATTTAAAAATCAACAATATTGGTTCCAAGAAATGAAGAAAAAATGTACATATGTAGTTCTGTCTGTGAACACTGTTTTGTCGTGGAAATTGTTATTTTATGTAGATAGAACTAAACATTATCCACTTCTTAAAAACATCGACATTTCAGACAACTTAGATTTTTGTGTCGTATAATATATAAACATTAAAAATATAAAATTAAAAAAAGGATTAAAATATAATCGTGTCTAATATGAAATGATAATTAATGAACAGAGTTCAATAGACTGTCACTAATAGGTGTGGACGCTCTCCGCACTGTGATTTAATTTCCAGTAGTTCAGGTTTCTTGCCCGATTCTCTTCTTCAAAGACTCGGTGAATGATTCACTCATCAAATAAATTTATTTTGAAAATTTCTGATAAAATAAACATTTATAATTGTATAGCAACATGATTTTGCTTAATCGCTTAATAGATATAATAAAATGTGGGATACCATTATTGTTGTGTTCATTTCTAATGTCACCTTAATTTATAGATAAAATAATCACTTTTTCAGCATGGGCATGGTGCAAACTCTGGGCCTCATCTACAAGGAGAACGGAGTGGTCCAGGGGCTGTATCGAGGGATGAGCATCAACTATTTACGAGCCATACCCATGGTGGCTGTCTCCTTCTCCACGTATGAACTCATGAAGCAAGCCCTAGAGCTGGACACCGGCATGAAGATATGAAAACCGACATTCACTTCTTTTCCGCAATTTTTTTACGAGGTGGAAGTTGTTTGCTTTATAAAATGTATATATATATACGAAATATTATAACATGACTCTGACGCACCGTGAATTTGATTATTAGTCTCTGTTATGGTTATGTTTCATCATAATATTATTATCTTTATGAAATGTGGTTCGGTTAAAAGTTTAATCTGACAGTATTGATCAGTTTGTAAAACAGTCCTCATCATTGATAGAGTATCCGATGAGATTGCTTTAACAAAATTATACTACTCAAAATTTTTATTCAAATACTTATAAAATATGAAATAGCCTCCAAAGTTATACATTTAACATATATTAGTTGCAAATACTTCATTTTTATCATGTAAAATTAAAGTTATTTCACTATTCTCTCTCAACCAGCTTTCACACTGTGGTTACTTTTGAGAATATGTACTCTGACCCTTATAACATAATCATCATCGACAGTGAAAACATTTTTAGTCACTGCGTTTAACTGTAAAAAAATGCACATTTTTATCTTCCGTAACCAGACAACTTGCGGTGTATCCATTTATAGCTAGAAATTGATCAATTAAATTTATGTCAGTGATGATCGGTGAGATTATGACACTCACTGTAGGATATTTATTTTAATACACGATAGGGCACATTAAGTGACTGGTTGGTCATAGACTAGGCAGAAGCCTGCATTCCGTATTGCTTTGTGACCATGTTGAGTAACCGCATCTTAATATCAAGTCATTTTCTCTTCAGGTAATATAAATCACAGTGATGAATATTATAATAAAATGGTTTCATTGTGTCTCACCCTTGGATTAGTGTTCTAACATTTTATATTTGGGCTTATCAAAAATACAATTTAATTTGTATTTCCGCAGCGTGGATGATCTTTAGTGTTTTAAAATGTTATTGTGTTTGATTGGTAATTGAAATTTATTTACTGTTTCCGAGGTAAGTTTATAGAACTCCATAATCACATATGTGAAAATAAAACACTTGTTTTTTGATTCTACTCATTTAATTTCCTTAAGACGCGTTTCACCTTGCAAGGGCATTATCAATCCTCTAAATTTAACGAGTAGAATCAAAAAACAAGTGTTTTATTTTCACATATGTGAACTGAAATTTAACTGTTAGACATTTAATTTGTAATGTACCAGTAATTGTGCTAACAATTCCGAATTATCATTTACCAATCATTGTTACAATCTAACACGATCACAATACCGGTTTAACCATTACTAAATTCTTTACACTAACTTTGCTATCAGGAGAATTATTTTTAATTTTCTCGTTGACATTAAAAGCATGTACAGTATTTAGTGTGGCATATAACCTCAATGAAGTACAACAGAATCTACATTCTATTCAATCAGTTGCAGATGTTCTGTAGAACTAAAGCCAATTATTGGTCCAGTATTGTGTGTAGGTGGTAGTGCAAAATGAAATGAATTATCTACTGCCGAGTGCAAACATATTATAGTCGAGTTCAAAAACAAGCCATCAAAATTGCACTTTATATTCTCCTAATTTTGCTGATAATCATATTATTTTTTTAAATAAAGTATAAACTTTCTACTGCACGCACATTTGAGTTATATTTTTGTCATGATTATAATTTTGAGAGGTGCAGAAATGATAATTAATTTCATCAATAGGTAGGTATAAATGACAAATAAATTAAATACAGCCGGGTAGTGTATATATAGAGATGAAGTATTAGGGAAACTAATGTATCATAAAGCAAAAAATCATTAATAAATTTGTATATTTTATTTAAAAAAATGAAGAATCGTATTGCACCTCAAAATAACTGCTGTCTAGTTATATTGATCACAATTTCGTAAGTGCAATGTAAATATGTGTGCATTGATCTGATTTTCATTAGTTGGAAAGGATTTGTACATTTTTAATTAATTAGATCAGTATTTTATTAGAATAGTGAGGGAAGTGAAAAATGCCTTCTTAAATTTGCAATACTGTTCAGTCATTATTGGTGTTGCTCTAGAGTGGGCTGAAGGTGTGGAAGGGAGAAGCGAGCTAAACTATTTACTGTACCGCAGTTGTGGGTTCATATGAACTGTGAAATCTATTATATTTTAATTGGATATTTTTATATTGAAATACTTTAGGCATGTTCAACGTGATTATGTATTTTGTGGGCGGCAGAGCTCTCTTGTTCAATATAATGGGTAGTTAATAATGTAAGCTGCCTTCAGGTGTATCGAATTGAATTGTAATTATTTGCATTCCAAAATAAATTAAATATATAGTATATTAATTGATAAATATTGTTTGTTTATTTTTGTCTTTTTCTGTCACTTTCTTATCTTTTCTTGCTTTTTTGGAATGGATAGCAGAAAAATAGTCCGTTTGCCAAAAAAAGACTCAGTGTATTGGAAAAATGTTATTCATAACATAAGAGAATTATAATTTGTAATTCTCGTTCAAAAAAGAGCAGTTGTTACCGTTCCTTCTTTGTAACAGTTACCAACATTTTATCAATAATAATAATGTCATTTTGATAACATCATTGACATAGATGTTAATCTAATTAAATTGAAAAAATATTATTTTTCTATTAATTAGTTAAAATGTATGCACGTATTTTTAGAATTTAATAATATGTACTTGATATATTTTTATTTTTCGCATCTATTTAAAATAGACATACATTTAAATGACACTAAAAATAGCTGACAATCGTCTTTGTGTCTCGTAAATAAATATTACACGAATATATAAAAAGAATATTGTGTAGTTGTACTTGCACATTGATCATATTTATGACAATGATTTATTTATATTTAATACGCATTGTTTAAACACGTTTTTTTAAAATATAATCATTATACATTAATATTGTATTATTTAGGTGCACCACCGTGATCAGAGATATAACACATTATTTTCTTTAAAGTGTATTGTGTCATTGGGTACAATTATAAATGTATTTCACAGAACTTCCGAAAAATAGATAGATTTTTAAAATGAATAGTTGTCTAATAATTCATTTCTGGGGATTGGCATCATTTATGTTGCACTGGAAAGGAGCAGGAAGCGGTAAAGTAACTTCAGGGTGTTTCTTAAAGTTTAATTAGCCATGGATGAAGACCATTTGAAGAATTCCAGTACAGTTTGATACATTTCTGTCAACATATTAATTTTGTTAACTAGTTATAAGATTCCGAGCCATCTATCAATAAATACTATTTGCTATTCAAATGGAACAATGTATATAATTTTTAGCATGTCCGACCTGTATTATAAATAAAGTTATATAAACAAAAATTCATTCTTGATTCTCAAATATGTTTTCCTTCTTATTTTTTCAAGATTCTCAGCAGAACCTATTTAAAGACATTTCTAGAAAAATGTAGTCCTTTTTCAAAACAAGTTTTATCAATTCAAGAACTTGTTTTTGATTATTCAGCTGGTTGCCAAAAGCAATATTTTAGAAACACTGCACACAAGTTATTGCTGATAATATAAAAGGTGTTCCAAATTTGGTTATGGGTAAAAACAAAAATTCATATCATGCACATGTGGCTACATTTTTAAAAAAAAATAATTAATAAAATGAATAATTTTGTATGAGATGTGTTTTATTTGTATTATATCTTTAGTATTGCATTCTAGCAATGTTTATGGTGTGTCTTTCTTCTTGGTGATCTCCCGTTACGAGGATGACATCCAGGTTATATGGTAAGTAGAAGTGGAAACTTTCACTGCCGTCAGATAATAATGATGTTATCTATCTTCCGAGCTAATGTGCTGTGATTTTACGCGTAGCTAATGTTTCATGTAATACTTCAGTAGCCATAAAATAGTAATTGCAATTCACAACTCGCAATATAATAAAACAAATTATCAAAAATATGATACCGCCATTTTACTTTGCGAGTGTATATGATTATTTTAAAAACATACGCTGGATTTAATTTCTTTGGAAATAAAAATTCTGAAGTGTCAAAATATTATTGTACGTGATCAAATATCGTAATTACACAATTTCAGGGCTCACACAAACATAAATCTGGCCACCCCACATGTATATGATGTGAAAACTTCTCTTTTAGATTGTAATTTATTAAAAAAGAATGAATCAAACAGGTATAACTGAATTTACAAGTGATGTTACTTCTTGTGCTCAAATTTGCTATACCCTATTGAATCAAGTTTGATGAATGAGGCGGGAGAAAAGTAGTGGATCAGCAGCGCAGATTAGTCAATTCAAAATCAGAAACCGGTTACAAGTTAGAACTGATGAGCATTTGTACTATTTCAGTGGGAAAAACTTAGTGGATACTATAGCGTAAAGCACCAAAACGGCAATGCACATTTGCAAAAGTGTATTGTATTGACAATTGACAGTAACACTCATAAAAATATTTCCAATTTTGAAGCTGCCATTCCTTATATATTTATTATTATTCTATATTACATAGTTAATCACCAGAGTACAAATCCTTGACCTATAACATTGGTTGTACCCAATGGATTTCAAGCTTCAATCAGTTTTGGGCAGCCCACTCAGTATAGGACTAGCTATTATGCAGATAAGTTGGTACATATATCAAAGGCTTATCTTTACAATATTTTGAGTTTGTCCAAATCTTTGTAGGAACTAATTACTAGTATTTTATCCCCTGGGGGATTGTCATCAAGATATAGATGTCTCACAGAGACAAAGTTATTATTTTTACATGGGAAGTATGGAAGTCTTGGGCATTACAGGGCTTACGACCTGTCTACGTTCACCTATTTACCCATGCTACCACGTCTATCAAATTTTTGGAAGTCGTATATATGTTATCATGTTGGAACATTTTAATTATTTATTACCATCAAAAAAAGTCTCAGTTTCAGCGACATCTATACTGTCGCATGAGAATGAATATCAAAATTTTCAAAAAATCCATAGATGGCAACAGCATAGTTGGTAATAAATAATTGAAATATTCCAACACGATAACATATATACAACTTCCAAAAATTTAATAGACATGATAGCATGGGTAAATAGGTGAACGTTACATTGTGTAAAGTGATCACTTAAGCCAGCCGATGACAAGTCGTAAGCCCTGTAATACCCATAACTTCCATACTTCCCATATAAAAATAATAGCTTAATCTCTGTGAGACATCTAAGGCTTGTTTAATTCCTTAGTGTAATTTGTTTTTTTTAAAAGAAATGATCATGATACTGTTTTTTTCACTCTACTATGTCAGTTTTCATCCTTCTACACGATAGACATTGCCAGAAGAAAAACCAAAATATCAAATACTTTTAAAAGCGAGTTAGGGTCCTAAACCATTCGCCTTTTTCAAAAATATTTTCTAAACTCTTGTGCTTCCCGGATGGAGCTTTACTTAATAATCTAGAATGTTCACTAACTGCATCATACTTTTTATTTTAAAAATAAATAACTCTCCTGAGTCACTTGCTCCAATTTTGTCAAATGCAAGTCAATTTTTGAATTTGTTGGAAGAGAATGATACCGAAACTGAAATGATTGAATTGATTTGTGAACCAGCGAGGATATTTTTGTAAATTATCAGCAATGTGGCAGAAAATGCTCGGGTGAATAAATAAAATATAGAATCATCTGGATAATGTTATCTTTATTAATAATCATACACAATAAGTAAAACCTAGTTAATACATTCCCTAAAAATATTAGAAATATAATATATATGTTATATATATATATATATATATATATACTTAAATCTAAATAAAATAAGATAATACAGAAATAAAAACATATTTAAAAGATGGACCAAAGAATGCAACAATTGAAGATATATATACTAGGGTCGGAATGCTTTAACCAGGTTCTACTTTTAGGGAATTTGAAATTTATTCACTTTCCCTATTCTCTAAATTTTTTAATTCTCCGGGAATTCTGACCGAGCTATCGCCCGTACCCGGATGTTGCTTCATGTATCAAACGGTTGAAAAGGCATATTCGTCGCACTGCGTGACACCCTCTTGGCTATAAACATTCTATGTTCAAGAAATGAAATGGACTACAAAACAATCAACTAGAAAATGTTTTCAATTTTTAACTTATGAAGTATAGCCATACAGTGCCTTCAAAGTATAGGTTATGCGCACCGACAATATGTTCTGTACAGTCTGCGGTGAATTTTCAAAATGAAGATTATTTCACAAAAATGTGTAATTTAGGTTAATTTGGATGCCGACATCACTGAATTAAAGTTTAAACATTTTTCTTTTGACTTAAGCGTTATTTGATTAATTACTCCTTATATTAGACTGGATACTGATGCATCCATTTATGCAAAAGAATATTCTTAGAAAAGCATCTTCTAATCATTATGTGTATAAAAGATCACCTCTCTCATCAAACATCTCTAGAATTACCTTATATTATTTATTCCAAAGCACGGAAAAATGCTTCTTAAATCAACATCAATCTTCGTCCACAACTTCGAGACTCGCTTGACAAAAAGCCTAGAAATTAATAACAGTGGACTTCCAGTTTTGATATTGTAACAGTAATTATATAGATATAAGTTTAAACAATACATTCAATCTTCAACAATGCCCAGTGAACAGAGTTTATAAAACAACATACGGTGTTGCTATTGAGTTATCTTATTTTTGTTTAATTTCTCAATTTCCAGTATTAAACTACAGCTCAATTTTCATCTCATTTTGCATAAGTTTAAACCCTTCTTGAATACGGCAACTGCACTCAATTCTGGTTTACTGCGTTATTACACGCGTTGTATTCAACATGCGCGCGGCGGACAGATAACTATAGATATACATCCGTAAAAGTGATATTACGGAAAAAATCAGTCTGCATCAATGATCAGATATTAGTAAATCAGGTTTGACTTTAAAATAAGCTGCGAGTGCTGATGGGTGCGGCAAGCTGCAGCTAGCACTGCTCCGGAAGCCAACTGTGAGTCACATTAGAAAAACTGTGTCACACTTTAAAAACTGTTTCATCAATAGCAGTGGCTCTTATTTCAAGGATATTTCTTTCTACATACTTCTATGGCAAATAAAGTCTTTATCCCACCTTACCCCGCAAGAGTCGGGAGAGAGGATTCGTCATTCATATTATTGTACATTACTACTTACATCTTTACGCACCGCTTCATGAAGCCGCTGAAGCTCCGATATTAATGAAATTTGCGCTTACACAAGTAGGAAATGGCTGGATATTTGTGAAATATTCTATTTGAACAAAGTATTTTTAACAAGCGACATGAAATTGCACCTTGCGACTAAATGTTTTTGATTAAAGCAAACCAAAAAACTACACGCTCATATTCAATCATTTAAAAAGATAGTTTCATTTTGTAAAAGTATTATGAAATGAAAGGCTCCTTAAACAAACAGGCAGAATAATCAATTAAAAATGATGCACTCGTAAGATAACTTTTTATAGAAAAAATGTTTTCTTCATTATCCGAGAACCTGCTGAACGGCGGGTAACTTGGATGAGAATATAGCGCTCAAATAAGAACACTTCATACCTTCGTTTAAAAATAAATCATTTTTATGATGTATACAATTTATTAAAGAAATACTGTGGAAATATTATCATTTTAAATGCCTCCCTAAAGAAATAACTTATCATATTTGATTAATAGTATTTCCATATCTATCCTGTATATACAAAGAAAATTCCAACTAATGTAGTTACAGAGTGGGGTCGAGAGAGGCCGAGAAGTGGCGCCGGTAATTTTGAAGAAATAAAACAGACGGAAGGTATAAAAGGAAATACTAGGTATATTAAAAAATAATCAGACAACTGTAAATATAATAATTAAATGAAACTCGCACTTGTACACGTGAGACTTTACACATGATGGTGAAAAATGCAATAAAAATGGTCGTCGAGGCCAAATTAAGTTAGAATACTTTAGTCGACACTGGCCTACATCATGGTTCGACGCGGTCCAACCTCGCAATAGACATTTATAAAACTTTAAAACAATTTGGTGGGGCTCGGGTAGGTCGCACTCGTGGCGAGCGATGGTGTGGCGTAATAGTAGGATGCACAGTGCGGTGCACAGCAACTGTCTGCTTCATCAGTAGTAGGAGTGTGATGTGGTGGTGGCTATTCTGCCTTACAAGAAGTAGTCTGGAGTTCTTCTGGTGACGTGCGGCTCTCCGCGCCTCGGTGCCGGGTCAAACTGGAGGCTGAAAAATCCATATAATATTTTAGATTTAATAAATATCCAACCAGAATTGTTTGATCTCTGCCTCGTGTTATAAATTATTACATCTCTGCACTATTGTTATGCTTGTCACAGAAATTTCAGAGAATTACAATAATTGAGGCCCAATTAACTAATTCGATGTTTCATTTCATTTTAGAATATATTTCAAAATTCTATTAAAAACTGCAAAAAAATATATAACGCGGTACCGCGCTTATTAATCTCAAATATTAAAATACAATAATATTCTAGATAAATAAGCACGGCACTGCATCTAATATATGTCGCTGGCCATGGTGGAAAGCTCTCTGGATCTGATATATCAGTCGCTGGCCGTAGAGGGGTTAAAGCTAGCTCACTTTAATATAAATAAATTTGCAAAATAATAAAATCATTAATTCTTTATTAATACATACATCTGAACAAATGAAATCACGTCATCCCATTTACAAATACACCAAAGGAATATTTAATAGCTTTGTATTTTTGGAATTGAATGTGTGCCCAAGTTTTTCAAAAATGACAATGAGACAAAGGACAGATAAACAAAATTTAAGCTACCAAACCTTCTGAAAAAAAAATAGTGTCAATCATCTACGGCTGAACTTAAATGAGGGAACATCATTTTCAGATCACAAAAATGTATCAACCATTATGGAAGAGTTCGATTTTGAGGAAATTGATGATATTTTAATTTTCTTTCTATCACCGACTGTTGACATTAAAAATGTTAAGATCTAACCTCCAACTGGAATTATGAGTTTTGAAGATACATTTTTGACTGAATATCGTTCTATGTAGCTTCCGTTACTTTCCTTAAGTAAGTTCCTACATAGACCAATAGATGTCATTGCTATGCCACTTTACACAATTGGAATAGCCCAAATTTAGAGATGACTTTTATTGTCTCCTGTGAAGTTAAAAAACCACATAGACCGTTACTCGGCCGAACCCTTCAGTTAATGAAAACCAACAACTCATTAAAATAAAACAATAATTATAACTGATTGGTATCTAATTGTATTTTGCACATCTACCTTTTTCAATAAATCTTTAATTAAACAATAAACAACGTGAGCAAACACTACTCTTGACTCACTGGTGAGATTGTGATCGGTATTCGATAATATCAGTGACTGAAAACTATGATCAGTCTCATTACTAATGCACTTACGCCGCACAATATCATACTTCTTCATCACAAAGAAAATGAAAACAGTTTTTAAAAATATGCATTTATTTTTCGGATCAAGTTCTCAGCATATATGCATAAAACGTTCTGGGAAAGATTATTTAACAGTTATCGGCAAATTTTGCATAATAAACGCAGAGGTCAAACAAGGGACACTAGATTTTTATTTGCAATGCGGAACAAAATGAATGAATTATGTTATGTATGTCATTTTTTTGTTATTAATAATGTTCATTTTATTAATAAAGTGTTTTTTAGAATTTTACAATGATTTTTTTTGATCCCCCGTTGATCGCGAAATTTCGCTTATTGCGACCATGTCCAGAACGTATCCCTCGCAATCAACGGGGATTACCTGTGTATATGTATATGTATATATATATTCATGATATTCCCAGATATTCAATCACTGATAGTGAGTGTGACTCAAAGATATCAGTGATTGACTTACGGTTCGTGATTTTGAACTCATCACTAGTAGTAATGGTAAACCATTGTGTGATTGTGACGATGATTGATAACTGAGATTTAACTGTTGGGAGATTTACTTTCTAGTGTACCAGTCAAAGCATTACCGAACGTTGTCACAATGGAACTCAATCACAGTCCGATAACGATTGAACTATCACTACTTAGTAGGATTTGAGTATTTTGTAAATATTTTTGAAAATGTTTCATTGTCACACACACCATGTTATATTAAGTTACGGGACATTTCCAATGTAAAGTTTTCAAAAAGTGATAATCAGGCCTATTCTCAAAATTGCAATATTGAAATGAAGGTGATTGTTACACCAACCCTCAAAAATAGACAGATAGTTTTGACAGATTATGGTACATTTATCTCCCTCACTCTCTCTCATTCAAATATAACACTATTTTTGAGGGTTGGTGTAACAATCACCTTCATTTCAATATTGCAATTTTGAGAATAGGCCTGATTATTTGGTCACCAAGTTCTCGTTCTCTAAACTGTAAATAAGGGTGCATCAGTATTGAGACGAGGTGGGTCAACGGTAGATTAGGAAATAATTTTAATTTTCTCTCCTCTCTTTCAAATTAATTCCTCAGACAAATGTGATACAATCAAGGTAGAGACTGACTTGAATTAGTTTTGTTATCAGTAAATGGTTTAATTTGCAGAAAGTTACTTATTAATCAGTTCATGAAGATTTCTGACAAATCGAAAGTACACTTACAATGAGTATTTTAGCGCATCGTCCAGCTCCATGATGGCAGCCTGGTTACCGCAGCGGTAACAATAATTGGGGGCGCTGAAGATAGTCACCACGTTGCGATCGTGGCACCAATTATACCCCTCCATGACCAGCTGGTGGGCTCGCGAGACCAGCGTTAGCCCATTGCTGTGGTTGAAGGTCTCCGAGATGTCGTGGCCGAAAGTGTAGCCCGCCCCGCGCGGCGATATGCCCCATCCGCCCCTGTCATCAGGGTCAGACCAGAGCAGATCGCACATGGGACCCTCGTGGGGCACCTCCTGCAGGCGGTCCAGGGCGCGGATGTGGTCCAAGGTGTCAATGGAGGGGGACAGCCCTCCGTGCAGACAAAATATCTGCCCGTCTACCAGCGCCGTGAGCGGCAGGTAGTCAAACAGATCCGTGAAAAACTTCCACACGTTGGCATTGCCGTACTTGCGTAGGCACTCGTCGTAGAACCCGTACACTTGGGTGATCTGTCGGGACTCGTGATTGCCGCGGAGGATGGTTATTCTCTCCCGGTAGCGCACCTAAAAGAACCATATCTCTAGTGAGATCCTTAATATTTACAGTTTATATCCCATATTAGCAATGTTGGCAAAAAGATCGATAGATCATCTGGTCATCATTTTCACATGACATAACTAAACACTTTGTTATGCACTGGAGATGCAATAAACACACTGGGCCACTATTATACACATCCTGACAAGTCTAATTCGCTAATTCTCATTTATAAATGTGCAATTATTAATAGAACTGAGAGAATGATAGATTTTATGACCAAGCAAAGTTAGAATTCTCAAAATGTTACCTTTAAGCCATACATCAACCAGAATAAGCGATACGATAGGTGATTAAGATTCCACTACATCAAAAAAATGATCTGCCACACATCTTATCCGGTGAGCACTTGCACGAGTGTAGATTAACTATCAATTAAATAGAGACACTATAAATACCTTCAGTGCGACAAGGAGTGTGACAGTCTCCACGCTATAGTATCCCCTGTCCACATAATCTCCCATGAAGAGATAATTAGTGTCCGGAGAGCGCCCCCCGATGCGGAACAGCTCCATGAGATCGTGGAACTGTCCGTGAACATCTCCACACACTGTCACGGGACATTTCACTTCTTGAACGTTGGATTCTTTGGTCAGAATCTCCTTTGCCTGAGAAACAATTTAATTGCATATTTTATAATTGTCTCAATGTTAAAAAAAAACATACATAAAAGGTGTTCCAGGAAGAATGTTGGGGTATAGTATTTATATATAATGTACAGTTTCTGAAAAACAAAACATTAATGTTCAAAAGCAAAATTAACTTCTCAAATGAAAGGGTTATTTCCTGCTAACAACTCATTTTAGAGTTAGTGGGATCTCTGCAGATATTCTGTGAACTTAAATAAATAAAATAAAAAATAATTAAATAAGAGGGAATGTGGGATTTGTAAAGGTTTGTAAGAATAAAGGAAAGCAGCCAATATGTACATTTTATATGTAGGTTAGGTTAAGTACTGGTTCATTAAGTAATTCATCCTGGCTACATTATATTAATTGTGAAATTAATTTTTTTGCACAAACGCATAAAACTCAACCGTTGGCACCAGCATCTAGATAGTAGGAGCATCATCAGGACCTCCCAAATTATATTTACCTAAATAATCTACAGGCTGAAGCAACAATAATTATCAATGCCACAATTTATTTAGCTATTATTATTAAAAGTGTATTTATTTGTGATGAATTGTTTAACCCTAAAATATATATACAATAAAGACCCATTACGGCGGGGTTCTTGGGTGTCCAAAAAATATAATTGCAAAAAAAGCAGGATCGTATTCAATTTCATCGTTCACCGGCCTAAAACACATCCTAACATCCTAAAACACATCCTAACATCCTAAAACACATCCTAACATCCTAAAACACATCCTAACATCCTAAAACACATCCTAACATCCTAAAACACCCCAATTTTTACATGTTTGCCTTTTGAGAAATAAATCAATTTTAATTTAAAGAATTGTGCAAAATGATTAGAAGAAATTAAAACACAAATAATGTTTCTCCACGAAGGTCACAAAGGCAGACAGAGGAGATAGAATCCCATATCATCACATTCATACACTTCCAACAGAACTATCTTCCGGTATCCGGTTTACCTGGTCAAGCCGAGTCTTCCACGGTATCTTCTATTTTTGATGTCACCAACGCTCGCATCCCACATCGCTCTTCATTAATTTGTTCCACATGACACTTTTTTAATCCTATTCACTGTGTCAAGACCAATTTTACTTCCCTCCCTGACATGTTAATTTCTTCCTCTATAATAAACAGATTTGCCATACACATGCCTAAATGATCTCATGTCCACAACATTCAGTCTACCTTCATACCCCTCATACCAGCTCCAGGCTTCATCTCGGCACATCAGTGCCGGTAACAGGTCTCTAATGTGTACCGCTTTTCTCGGCTGTTTTCATTAGAAATGACCGCATCCAATCACCCTCCGTCTGATATCCTTCTCCTTCCCTTCTTTTAGTTTCTAACACACTTTGTTTATGCGTTTTTATACTTCGATAGGTAGGCCTGGTTATAGTTTTTATATGTGCATTCTATTTGTGTGGATTTAAAAACAGCAAACAAAAGCGAAACTGCTACTGGTGAGAGATAGTTTCGGAATTGGACAGATATATTTAACGGTGGTGATATAAAAACATTTTATCTATTATTTTTCGGTTATTAGTTATATAAAGTTTCAGAGGCTGATCAGCAGAATTTTAAGATTTAAGACTGCAAGGAGAGCAACCATCAACATCTAACAGCCCGGTTTCACAAAGGTGTATTTTTATTTGCATGGATTGAATTAATATATTCAACAATACGAATAGAAAACCCAGGACTAGCTATCAAAGGGTAATTATGGCAACACACTTTTCAAATACACACCCTCTTCTATTTATTTCAAACACTTATTACCTGCCAGTATTTCCCACACTGTCTTACATTTCTACTTCTCGAATACAGTCACTGTGGACTTGTTATCATGATCCGGTCACTTTCCTGCCATCCTACTTAGTTCCATTTTATTAAAGCTTTTTAATAAATAAAAACATTTTATTTTAATATATTAGAAAAATAATTTGTTTATTTCTTAGTTTTTATTTCTATTTCTTATAAGGTTTTATTTTGTTTTAAAAATATACATTTTTAAATAAAGGGCTCCAAAAAAACCGAGACATATTTTAACTTGGCTCCATGATATTTACAATTACACTAAGATGCCAAATAGAAGTTTAAATATCTTAGAAAATCAACAATTAGGTACTGAAATTATATTGAATACCTGAGTTGGCTTTATCGATAAATAAAGTGTCCACTCAATAAAAAGTAATCAATGAGATAGCCTTATCACTTTATGGACAGACAGACACACACACACAACTATTTATTTACCAAAAGAGAAAAGGATTTAACAATGTTTTATGCAATTTTTGACAGGTGTCAGTATACTCTTGATGAAATAATCATGAATTTGAAACGGTGAAGTATGAAATGATAAAATACATGTGCATAGTTATTTTAGAATGTATTCGCACAGGGAAGTGCAGAATCACTGCTGTGATGGCAAGCTGCAAAGAAATGAACTTGATTTATTGAATGGCCTTGTCTCGCTCCTCACTAACACAGTCTCATCCCCAATCAACATTAATGAGTTGCTTCAGATTTGCTCCGGCCCAAATCAATTGTGCAGTGTCTCGGTGGACCGTTTAATGTATCACTCAGGGCTTTGCAAATTATAACAATTATTACAACTTCAATTTAAAATACTTCATTTTTATGTTTTCTCATTTCCATATTATTACAATAAAATTTCTTCACTCGTATCTTAGCATTCTGCAATAATAAAGAAATAACTTCTGAGGATGATAACTCTAATGAATGAGATTACACATTGTGAAAAGAATAAACATTTTAAAGGCGCATCACAATATAATAGAATACTTGAAATGAAATGTCCATTTATAGAAGGATGTAAATCCCTTTTTTGTTAATCATCATATTCACTCCAAATACTAGTTTAATTTTTGGATACACAACCATATTCTGGAATAGTTCTATATTCAGGGTATAAGATATACTTTTTGGGGTAATTGAACAGCTCACAATGAAGATGCAATATAATTATACACAGGTTGAGCAACTCGAGCATCGTGGTTAATCATACAATGACACTTGTAATGAATCACTGGAGGTGAATGAATACGAGCACTAAATACCAATATATCTCTAATAAATATGATAAACTAATTATAAAGTACTTTATTTACCCAGCCTAATTAATGAAGCAAAACATATTAACCCAGACTGTATAAAAAATATGTGTTTATATTCTAATATTCAGAATGTCTAAACATTGTGTGAACATTTTTAAATGATTTAATAAATACTAGATGCGATAACTGACAATGTGATATGTAACACCACTGGAAAATATAATCGCTGTACCATGTCTCTACTGTCTACTCGATGGAGATGTCCTTTGTGCGACTAGGATACGAGACATGATGTAGTGTGTGAAGTGCAAAAACTGGTTTGATTACAGAAATGTTAGTAAAATATAAATATAGTATGACATTCAAAGTTAAGTATTTCGAGTAATAAGGTGGATGAAAGCTACAACAAAGAGAAATTAATGAATCACATGACCATTTATAAAAATGATTACTAAATTTTTAAAATTGTGACCTTGAATTAATTAAAGATTTTTTTATTGAACCGATTGATATTTCATTTAAAATCTTTGAATCTTTTACAAATTTATTTTTTTAAGCATTATTTTATGTTAATATAATGAAAAAAATAAAAATAAAATTATGAATGTCAATAAAACAAATTATTTAACAAAAATGATAGCTCAATTGAAATAAAAAATTACACGAAAGTTGAAAGAAACTATTGAAGAAGTAAAATCTCCTCAGGGTTGATTTTTGTTCAGATTTATTCGTATTACAGGTGAGTTTTGTTTACCAACTTCGAGTAAAATACATTTATAAAAAATTAAAACACAATTAGTGAGCTGCGGAATCTGATACAACACACTATTAAAACAAAAATATTCATTGAAGATATTCAATTTCGTCGGAAATCAGACGTGAGCATCCGACAAATAAATATTTAGAAAAATCTAAGACAGGGGTGTGGTGCGAGAAAATATAATTCCGTTAAGTAAATATAGGCACAAATGTGGAAATAGATAAATGGAAAATACGGGGAGATATCCCTGACTGTCAAACCGCCAAACCCCATAAATACTACATAACGCCTAGCAGGAAATAGCAATGAAGACGAGGTGACAATCAATCTAATCGGAAAAAGATGATTCACGCGCAAGGCAAAAGATTAACTTAAAAACACATAACTAAAGAAATAATGAAGATATAAAAACAATAAAGAAATAGATAATACTATGAGACTAAAGATACAAGCAAAATAATGAATTACCTTGTCGCATAACAATTTAACTTGGGTTTCTGTCAGTTGCTTGCATTCATTTAACTGCTCAATCCATTGCTCCAATTCCTTCAGGGAAGCCTTTTCCTCCATATTATGTGTCTAAGAAATTAACGTACGAGACGTTAATTGTTTTAAGGGGCTTTATGCTTTTTCACTACGAAAAACCATGCGAACTAAGAAATACAGACTAGCCGCAGCGAGTTTCGTCCGTAGCAGATACAAAATGGCGCAAATCCTATGTGACGTCATGCATGCTCAAACGACTGCAGCATCCTCTAGTGTTATATTTCCAAACGTCAATTAAATTTCAAATAAAGAATGTTATTTTCTCCTTATATCAAAGCGGTTAATTATTCTCAAGAATAAATTACAAAAGAGAATAAACTATATACCAGATTTGTATAATAATTCTTATAGTCGAAAGAGATAACAAAAACCCTATAAACTCCGATCTGAGAAGTGTATTTTATACTTCACCCTTCTTACACTTTTCCATAGATATACTCACTTTTCTATGTATTTTTTAATAGTATTATTCTGTGTATTAAAAAAATGCTCATGATTCTTGAGTTGCCAGTATAATTATTAAAAATTGAAAGTCGTCTCGCAGAGTAGGTGGGTAGTATTCTTTAAAACGTCTCCCACATGAGAATACATTAAAAATATAAATGCTTAAAATTAAGTAGAAGCCATGATAAAACCATATTTAATATTATTATCTGTGACATGTATTTTTTAAATTCCTTTATTTATTTTTTATCAATTCCTTAAAAAAACTCTGTAAAAACGTCTTGAAATTTTTAGCAGAATTCATCAAGGTTAAATATATTTGATATGTTACAGGCATTCAATTCTCTAAAGACTATTATGAAACACAAAAATTACTTCAATAACGCACATCTTGAGATATAAATTAAATTTTTAATTTACTTTAAATGTTTTCATAAATATCTGCGGTAGTATATTATATATAGACACTAACAGTAAAAATATGTAATTAACTTACCACTTAAAAGTAATTACTTGATTATACTAAAGATTTTATTGTGAAGCTTCAATGGATGTATCGATTTTCCGACTCACCTACTATACACTGAATTCAATGTGACTCAAATATACGATATCGACATAAAGTTAATATTTTGTAAATAAATATTTCAAACCTACAAAAAAGTAGTGAAATTTATTGTTACTGAATGCTTACCAGATGACCAATTTTTCAAAAGAAAATTCTCTACTTTTATTTAAATATTATAATTAAACAATGTAAACGATATCACTCTTTATTAACAAGATTTTATCTCGCCTGCCACAAATATGTAATTCATTTCAGTCTAATTTTAAATTCAATTCAATGTTTGTGTATTATATTTATAAATAAATAAAAAATATCAAACATTTCCTTTTTTCGAATCATATTCAAAATTGTTCTTTAATTTTGAACATTATTCTGCAATTCTTTTTTACTTTTAATTTTGAAACATATCTTAAATGATTTATTTTACTCATACTCTATACTTATATGAAAAAAACAGTGTTGAGCAAACACTAATTTATTAATTTTAAACAATACTTCACAAATTTCAGATTTTTATAGCAAAATTTAATATAACATTCGTACTTAATATAATTGTATAAGTATGTAGTGTGTTTTATTTACATTTACTTTATCAATTCATTTAGAGGCTTAACTATTTATTTAAGTTCATTGTATTCAATTCCGAATTATTATTTATTCATGCGGTAAACAGTTTAATAAACACAAAATAATTTTAAGTAATTTTATATTCAGAGAACGTGTATCTACAAATAAAAGTGAATTTAATTTCACTTACCGCCTGTGATCTTAAAACAATGTGTAATTTTATTAATATATATACTTTCATTAATACTCGTGAGTTTTATATATATTTGCATTTTGGCCAAATTGTTTATGATTTATGATGCGTTACATAGATTAGGTAAATATTTTTTATATACGTGAGAAATTCACAAAATATCATAGAATTCAAATAAATGAAATGTCATATTATAATTCAAATAAAAGAAATGTCATAAATATTATTGAAAAATTGGAATATCGGAAAGGAAGATAAGAAATTTTTCTGTATCATACCATTCTATCCCCTCATTAGTCATACTGACGCAATTCTCGTGAGGACAATATCGATTTAACAGACATTCAAATAAATATTTTTATTATAAATATAATTTTATATGGGTAAATCAAAACGTTTAAAATTAGATAAATAATTATCTTGTCAAAAGTAATTTTGTCATGTCGATAAGTTTTCCACGTGTTTAAAGAATCAAAACTAAGTATGAGTAATTTTATATCTTGTTCTAAATTATTAGTAAAATAATATTTTTTAAATAATATTAAAGACAACACTAAATACTATTTGGCGCACAATTGAGAATAATTTAATTTTTTTTTTTATACGGCTGTCGGCAAATTTTTTTAGTAGAAATGTTCCTTATAAAATATATACATTTTATCACTTTTGCAAGGATATTTATTACCGTAGTATAGACATTTAAAAAATCTTTATTTTATATAGAAGTATAAAATAATTTAAAAATAAACATATTTTGGTTAATTTGACAGTAAAAAACGTGAAAATATTTAATGTTAGTCAAATATTCTATAAATATTTTAACGTTCACATTCGTAAGATATATTAAAACGCAATTTCTTTCAAGTAGTAAGATGTTGTTCAATATTATTTTAACATTAGAAATGATACACCAAAAATTACAGAAATTTAACATACTTCACATTGATGCAATAACTGTACACTTACACTTGGTTTTATGTTGCTTCTTTATTTGTTGCTATGCGACAGCCGGTCACACGTAAGGAAATTATGTATGTATATATTTTAAAACAGTAGTATACTTTACTTTTATTTATTTCAGTGAAGCTCATAACAAGAAGCTAAAAATAATAAATTTAAGAATTTATCTCTTTTATGTTTTATGTTCGTACCAAGTAGGTACATAAATTTATTACTTGAACCACAAACATTTCATTACATATGATGTATTACGTGAAGATAGCTTTAAACATTATTTACCCAAAGCTTATTATAGCGTGTATAGTACCATATTTTATTTATACCATTATATTAACCCATAGATAATATTAATCAAAATGCTATGTAGTCATAGATAAACTATTATCTCGTCTATTCTCTGTGGCCGTTTCCTGTCTTTTTATTCTATTCTAGAGTAGTAGTCTTTAGCTTTCACCTTTGGTCTTTTTCTCTGCTGCCGCGGCTCTCGCCAGACGTGCTTTTACTGTGTGGAGGATTTATCCTTAAAAATGTCCGAAACTCTGCAGTTGAGAGGCAAATTGACCGGTCACAATGGCTGGGTCACGCAAATTGCGACAAATCCGAAGTATCCTGATATGATCTTGTCAGCTTCTCGAGGTACGTAAAGTTAGCGGAGATTTTTTAATTTTATTAAATCCATGTAATCCTCATATTTCGGTGATTGTATTTTGTTATGTGCTATATTATACATGATGTAATACAATAATTCAAGATCACTGTTGTACTATTTTTGACAATATGTACTTTTTATGGAATATTTATGATGATAAACAAACTTAACCACGTGAAAGCTATGATCGGTTAGCGGATATGGGACTGATGAATGCCTAAAAGTTCAGCAACCAGCTTTTGTTTATTTCTTGTCTGAGATCCTTTATTTGTTGTTTTCCAGACAAGACTTTGATCGTGTGGAAGCTCACGAGGAACGAGGTTAACTACGGAGTTCCCAGCAAGAGGCTGTACGGCCATTCCCATTTCATTTCCGACGTGGTGCTTTCGAGCGACGGCAACTACGCCCTGTCTGGCTCCTGGGACAAGACTCTTCGTTTGTGGGATTTGGGTGCTTGCAAAACAGCTCGCCGTTTCGAAGACCATACCAAGGTCTGAAAACACTTTCAATCTGGAAATTAATAGCGCCTTTCCGAGGCAGAAGATTCTTGCTTTAGTGATGTGTAAATAGAGTGTAAGAAGTGATAGTTTTGTCGCCCATGCGGGGCAGAAGAGGATGCCTTGATATCCTAAGCTTCTTGGGCGAGGATGAGTCTTGTCACAATATTCTGTAAGTAGCTACTGATATAGGTAGCCATTTTGATGTCTTGCTAACCTGGTTTTTTTTTACTACACAGTCTTCCAATGTTCGATTCTGAGGAATTTACATTATTTAACTTGCAAATAAAATGTCATGTTGCTCCCGTTCATTTCCCTTAACATACCAATATAAATAATATGGGATGTCATCAATTTTTTTATTATTTTTATATAGGATGTTCTGTCTGTGGCGTTCTCGGCTGATAACCGTCAGATCGTGTCTGGCTCCCGGGATAAGACCATCAAGCTGTGGAACACTTTGGCCGAGTGCAAATTCACCATCCAGGAGGAGGGTCACAGTGATTGGGTGTCGTGCGTCAGGTTTTCACCCAACCACACCAACCCCATCATCGTGTCTGCCGGTTGGGATAGGGCTGTGAAGGTAAGAGCAGATATTTGAATAATTGAAACTATTACTCAAACAACATGCTTATTATAGTTTCAAAAGCAGTATGCATATGCAAGATTAAGAGGCAACCGTAAATAATAAAAATATACAATAAAAAGCTTACATATTTTGAATTGCTGAATAAATTGCCCATAAACATAAACAAATACCTTCTTTACACTCTGTGGGATGTTCAGAAACACTGGCCATTTTTATTTTTTTTAAATATGTAAGAAATACTACTTGTCATGTATTTTTTCAGTGAGAATTATTTATCAAATACTGTATTATGTTATGTCTTACGTCATTTTCTTTTTAATATGGAAAACGTCTTGTGATTTATTTAATATTCATATTTCTCTTCGCAGGTGTGGAACTTGACTAACTGCAAGTTGAAAATTAACCACATTGGCCACACCGGCTATTTGAACACTGTGACTGTCTCCCCTGATGGTTCCCTGTGCGCTTCCGGTGGCAAGGACTGCAAGGCCATGCTGTGGGACCTCAATGAGGGCAAGCACCTGCATACCCTGGATCATAATGACATCATCCAGGCTCTCTGCTTCTCTCCCAATCGCTACTGGCTCTGTGCTGCATTTGGACCTTCTATCAAAATTTGGGTACGTTGAACCTTTGTTTTCAAGAAAGTGTAAAAAATGGTATGCGTGCTTGTTGCGTGAGAAGTAACTTGTGCTATAATCAGAGCTGACAACTAATTTTACACTTAGCGTAGGAGGCATTTGTTATTTGTAACAATTATGTGCAATGGTGTGAATAACTAAACATTTCTGTTCTGCACACTTTGCAGCAGACTGACATGACTTTTTTCTTGGAATTTTATTGAACGGCGCATAAATAAAAAACCTCAAGGCATAACCTGTATGGTGTTTTAACTGGCAAGTGGTATATTTAATTTATTTATTTTAGGATCTGGAGAGTAAGGAAATGGTAGATGAACTCCGCCCTGAGTTGGTGTCCCAGTCCTCCAAGGCTGTTCCCATCCAGTGCCTGTCCCTGGCCTGGTCTACCGATGGCCAGACATTGTTTGCAGGATACAGTGACAACACCATCAGAGTATGGCAGGTCTCTGTATCGGCACGATAGAACGTTGCTGATTTTATTTTGTAACATGTAAATTTGGAATGAAATAAATCTTATTTCTCAAAAATATTTATTTTTTATTTATATGTTATAAATAAAGTTCTTTTTCATAAACCTTTTTTTACCTATTCATTGATGATGGATATTTCATTATTCATAGCTCGCCATCGCACACTTTAATTTGGGTGCCTAGATTTTTACTGTGATGTGATGCTGTAAACAATCAGTATGCACAAGTTAAATGTCCGGGAGTCATGGATCGTATTAAATATTGCAGGGAGGGTGGAGCGATCTGATTCTTCATTACAATTCTTAATATTAAAGTGGCCTGTGTGCATTGTGACATCCAATGAGTCAATAAAGGTATCTACGAACTAATATGATGACATTTTGATTCGCGAGTGAAACTTGTGGTGATTCATAAGTCTCTTTTCATTGGGCTCTACTATGTACTCACTCGAATCTCTGAGAAATCTCATCCATTGACACAGGCGTATGATTGAAGAATCCAAAATAATAATATGCAAACAAAGTTTTGTCTTGACACGCTTCTGTATCTGAATGTTGGATAATTTTTGTGAAAAACTTCACCTTGAGGATGCTTTACACAAATTGTTAATTCCTACACTATATATTAAAAAGTGTTTTTTGAATTCATTGAAATGATTTTTTGAAAAGGTGTTTTTAGTCTCCTTTTAAATAAACTGATAAAGGTCAAAGAATTCCACACTTTTGGGCCTGCCGCTGCAAGCATCTAATCACTAAACTTAAACCTCTGGCAACGGCTGGTCTGTTTACAACATTTCCTGCGGCTGACCCGAGAGTTTGACGTCTGTCTACTATTCAGGTTTGTGATACAGAAGTGGCATGTAATGTCGCCTTGTACATCAACTGGGACAATTTAATTTCAACTCGGGGAAACAACCAATGTAATTCATTCTAAAATTAAGTATGAGAGAGAATTTAGAAGCTAGATCATCAGTGCTGCCGCATTTAGGTTGGTTTGTAATCTATCCAGCTGAAACATTGGCCGAATGTTGTTTCAATAGTCCAGATGTAACATCACAAATGTATTTATGAGTAGACAGGCTGCCTTAAGGGGACGATGTCTCTGAATACTTTTAGTCTGTCTTAGTTGATCAAAGTGTGCATTGACAATTTTGTTGATTTGTCTATTCATGGAAAGATCTGAATCATTAGATAATGCGAAAAAAGAAAACAAAGTACGTCGAACATGATAATAATAATAAATGTAATATTGCAACCTAAACAATGTCGGAATGTTTTTAATTCGTTTTTCGCTAATATCAGAAATAATCTAACGAAAATTCAGAATCGAGAAATATTATCTAATTTTGATACAACCACAGAAATTTTAAAAATAATAGAAAGCATGAAAGGAGGTTTGTCTCCAGGCTTGGATAATATTACAATACAAATACTAAAAACAAGTAAACATAAAAGTGCGTTATTTTTTACGTAAATATTGCTAGAGTGAAAGGTATCAGTAGAAAAGAACAAGTGTACAATTGCTGGTTTTCTTAAATTCCTATCAAAAAATAGCCATTTCTTCAACATTCATAATACATGTGTTGCCATTTGAAATTATCAAGCGAAAATGAAATAATTTGTTAAAGTTCTCACCTAAGAATTGTTATGTTTATACTATGAAGAATTATTATGTTTATGATAAAAACCATTGTTATGTCGATAAACATATGATTATAAAATATTACAATTTGGCCCCAATTTATAAGGAAAAAATTGACGTAAATTCATATTGATAAAAAATATTGGTAACTTTTGAAGCAACTGTATTTGTGAAGAGAAAACTATTTATTCTAATATTATATAATATAATAATTATACTCCGGTTGTAATAAAAAAACAGTTTTTTTTTAAATTAATTTATTGTTTTAATAAATTACATATATATTTAATATAAAAATATAAATGAAAATATGACAAAAGTATTATTATTCACTATTAAATAATTTGTTGTTCATCGAGCATATATCGTTCTTCAGAATTTCGCTGTTTTTTCTTTACACGTATTCAAAACAAAATTTGATCCACACACATTACACTGAAAACTAAATTTAGAAATAAAACCTTATGTGTTTTCACATATTCAATATTCATTCCTGTGCACCTAAACATCGATTTGTGAGAGTAAATTTGAGAAAAGAATTGGTGTATGTCAACCTTCTTTTGCCATCCAATTTAGGAAGTTCACACGAGTCCACATATTCAATGCTCAGTTCGGGTACATCCTGAAAATAATTTATAATATTTTTATGTCTAAAATATTAAAATGCGTGTTTATTCATTTATATGACTATAACAAATACATTTGTATCAATCAGACAGGTCTGTCGTGTATAATTCTTTTGATAAAATTATTTATCTTTAAGGATATGTATTTCCAATAGAAAATAATTTATCTGCACTACATAATATATGTGTAGCGATCGTAATTCGAATCCATCGCCATCTCAGTCGGCATCGACGCTAGCGACACCGTTGCCGGCTGCTGCTACAAGCCTGGCTTGAGAATTCACCACCAGGCAGTCTCTCGAGTTTCAGCGTTTCACAATGGCGGTCTTGCCGGCTCGCGCTTGCCGAGCAAGACTGCCAATTCATTTCATTTCCTACATCTTCATTCACTGTATTCATTTCTATCTGTCTTCATTGTTTTTATCATTTGTCATAATAAACCTCAACACACGCCAATCACATGTATTTCATTTAACCACCGTCCTAACCTCCAAATATGTATATTGAACAATGTAATTTATATTGTTAAATCAAATAGATAAATATTATAGGAATGGTATAAATTATCAACTTTGCGATTTTTTTTCCAAGAAGTTTATAACCATTTAAAATTTAATCGCTTCACAATCAGATTCTAAGTATTCAAGTTCTACATTATGAGTAACTTGGTTATTAATACAAATTTTATATGGATATACAAAGCATTTTATAAATTAGAAAGTAGTTACCCGTACACGCATTATGCAGAGGAAGTAAAGAAATTGATCATAAAAATTTGTTAACCCCAAGGCTAATATTTTTTCATTTTAAGCAGCACATTAAACACAATAATATTAATGAAATCTGATGTCGTTCTTCCAAAAAACAAATAATAATGTTCTAAATGTTATGGTCTGACAACATTATAAACTTTTATTTTTTCCATTATTCAACTTTTTTCATCTCAAAATTGTACGAAATTGCGGTCGATGGACGCTTATGATGAAATACTTCCTACTTTTTTTTTAGTTATACCAACGTTTTCATGGTTTTTTTATAAAAATAAATTCGAAAATGTTATGATGGATGGTGTGATGTTGAGATATTTTGAGCAGCTAACAGGTTAAAATGAAATTCGGAGTCACTAGGATCCAAACTTGTAATCCAAAAATCTAATTCAATTGTTTATTATATTCGCAAAGCCAATATCAAGTCAAATTGATATTACAATATAATAAGTATGCACTTTTTGCGGAAGCTATTTGGAACATGGTTCCAAATATAGATTTCTTGGAAGTCATAATAAATTAGTATTAAGTAAACAAATTAAGAATATTTAGCACTAAGCCCAATATTAAAATTTGCATGCATTAAACAAACAACGGCATATAGTACATGTAAAGTTTATTCTGTCTAGATCACGAGAACAGGACGAAAACCTTGAATATTTATTTAAATAATCACATGCTGTTATCAAATAATCACATTTCCTAGAGCGTGTCAATAGATACTTTTTGACCTTAGGCATCTTGAGTCACAGGAGGCAGTAATTTCAGAACAATAATGTATTATTGACTTTTAATCAGAACATAATCCAACAAAAAAAATCACGGGTTCGCATATTTCACGTTGAATCTTGTGAACGAATGAATTTAATGCGCTGGCCGTGCATGCGGTAGCCGCCATGCGTTAACCGCGCATGCGCTGTCAGATTCTAAAACGCTACGATCGATTGACGTATGTTTTATGTTTAAATATCAAAATTGTAATCTGTTTTCGTATAAAAACAGCCAAAAACCATAAAATTTACAAAAATAAGCAATTGGTATCGAGAATAAGTATAATATTCATTCATATTGTAGTCAAAATTTGTATCAATATGTGTTTTATAGGCAAATTTAATTAAAATCTAACGGAGCGCGGACCTCCTGACCACCTTGGCCGAGTAAAACGGCATAATGACACTGTGAGAGATAATTAATAATATCGTATTTCATAAGACTGGAAATATATTATTTAAAAAATGATTATTGTGTTTCTGATATTAAACTTAGTTTTAAGTTCAAAGCATGGGAGTAAATATAGTATATTATTTAAAAACGTTATGTTTTTACTAAAATAAAGTATTTTAAAAACGTCAAAAATTTATCAAATGTACTGCAAATTGAATGATTTATAAATCTATTCATTTTTAACATTTTGCTAATTTGGTTTCCTACAGATTTATCTCCGTAATCTTGGCTTCAAGATTATAAAAAAAAAATATTTCGTTTATGCATTAATTTAGCGTATTGACTCAATTTCATACCATGCCTAAAATGCATCTAATGGCCGCGGTCTTTCTTATAAAATTTGTATCATCTTAATTATAGAAAATAACATTCAGTTTATTAGTTTTATATTAATGTAAAGGTCCAATCTAAGTAATAGTTAAAAAAAGTCAAATCTATTGAATAACTTCTGATATAAATGAATAATAAAACCCACATTTTCGTAAAAAACGCGAAAATTAGAATTATTATTGGAAGTCGCGCCTTAACATATTTCATCAATCTAAGTTTACGAAAGGGATTGTTTTCATCGAACTACAAGAAAACAATCTCGGCTATTTTAAAATCTGGTAATCTATTAAGTCTCTAATTATAGACTTATCTCCCTTATTTCTAACATAATATTAGTGTGGGTATGATTAATAAGAACATTATGGATTTATTTTCAAGGCACGATCAGACTACGCACGGCACACACGGCAAAGGCGGTAAGAAGAGTGCTATGTCTCCGAAGTTAGTTGCGCGTAATTCCTTCTAGCGGCAATCTCTTGTAGTGGTTATCCTGGAATGCGGTCTGAGTATTTGGCGCGTAACACTAAGTAACATTTTTGAGAAAATTGTAAAAAGCAAATAGAATTTCTAGAAAATAATACAATATTACATAATAATCAGTACAGTTTCAGAAAATCACAGAAGATGCAATAGCCAATGTAATTTCAACCATATACGAGACACTAGACAAAGGGAAAAAATGTACGGGAATATTCATAAACCACGAAAAGGTGTTCAACAGTATTTCACATCAGAAACTATTGAAGAAATGAATTTTTTTTTTCAAAGAAAGCAAAAACGTGGCTTAATATTATAATTAAATAATATAATATTTAGTTTTAAACCACTTTTTCGATATTAATTTACTATCATTGAAAAAACCTTTGTTATTTTGTTAGTAATAAATGATTTTCCGAAAACATTTGAAATGAAATTCATTAACACTCCACAGAAATATATAACTCACAATCAAAATTTTTGTCTCTAACTGCTCAATTTTAAAAATAATAAATAAAATCAAAATTCTTGGAGTAATCATCAATAAAAATCTTAAATCGAAAAATCAAATTTGTCAGGTTGTTAAAAAGATTAGAAAATAAATATAAGATTCAGAACATTTTTATCGATAAAAAATTTGTACTTAGTATATTTTGCATTTATTCATTCCACATTACAATATGTCATCATTAGTTGGGGATCAGCCTGATTCCAGTAAAAAACTTATAAAAATAATATTATTACTGAAAATCGAAAATCGTACTAGGTTTAAATGTATATTTTCGTGTTTAAAAATCAATGTATCATTTGCACAACACCACTATACACACCTAGGAAAAAAAACATTTAACAGTTTACCCGAAAATATCAGGAAAATTAATGATAATAAAGAACTAATAAATGCTATTAAAAACACTTTAAAAAGAAACATGTACCCTTAAACTAATATTTTGATATCGCTAATGAAATTATTTTATTATATGCAAGTTATTGTGAACAATAATTTTTATTAATATACATTCCACTTCTCTACACAAGCATATGCTTTCAAGAGAAGTATAGCATAACAATTATTATTACTTTAATTAATTTATTGTACTTTGATCAAAAGTATCACATTAATAAATAAATATTAAAAAAAAACAAAAAATGTGCGCACTCAACTTGACTGCAGATTTAGCATTCACAGATATTGATCCTGGATTAAGTATTGCCTTCTACATGTCATTGTCCATAGTAGCATTGTTTTGGATGGATTCAATGTAAGTCTGTTTTGTGCCATCCGCTTGCCTATTTTCTTGACTATCCAGTTTACCATCACACTGTTTCTCTGCAGGGGTAGACAGAGAGGAGAGAACGCTGCACCCTTCTGTCCTGGCACACCACTCTTGCCTTGTTTACTTTCATACATCTTGTCATGTACTCTTCGGTTGTTGAAGCTTTTAATAGGGCCATCCTTTCATACTTAGGTTTTTTGCAGCCACCCTTGTAGAATTTTTTTTTCCATCCTCTCCTCGCTCACACGTTACACATGACTAAATCATCTCAGCGACCCTTTATTCTATCGATTACGCTACAAATTGCTCTACATTTGCTCCTAATTTGATCATTTTTCATTATCTAATAATGTTTGGGGGTTACGTCGGTGGTTAAATGAAAGAAAGATGATTGGCGTGTTGGTGTTTATTGAATCGGATAGAACAATAAAGATAGATGAGATTGAATACAATGAATGAGTGAAGATGCAGAAGGTGTGCGTGAATTCTGAAGTGAAGCGAGTCGTCGGTCTCGCTCGGCGTGCGTGGGCCGGCAAGACCGCTGTTATGAAGCGATGAGACCAGAGAGACTGCTTGGCGGTGAAGGATCGAGCCAGACCTGTAGCAGCAGCTGGCAGCGCTGTGGCTAACGTCGATGCCGCCGAGATGGCGATGGATTTGAATTCTGATCCCTACAAATGTATTGGAACTTTTGCTGATGCAATATGTTATGAAAAGTAATGCAATATGTTATGAAATTAATTTTCAATGCCCTAACTCTGTGGTAGTGAGTGGCATTCAGTCTTATCATATTCAATCTGGATATAAATAAAACAATGTTATAACTCTACTTGAGTTTCGAGAGAAACAGTAACTCTCATCGACAGGTAAAGTATTAAACCAAATACACACAAATGTAGGAGACAAGGCTTAGGTGGTAGACATACAAGTAATTAAGTACTGTCAGAAGGGCAGGGGGAGGGGGCAGAGTTACTTATGAAAGGTGGAGGAGTGGTTGTACTGGGAATATTGAGAGAATAGGAGATGAGTTAGAAAATGTAATAATATTGTTTAACAAATTAATACCCGAGTTCAAATTCCTTTTCATCTTTAAACTTTTAAAATATTCATTTTATTACATGTACACATGACACGATAGAGAAGTCAACTCAAATAGAGTTATAACATTGTTTTATTTATATCTATCAATCTATTCTATCAATTGACAAATTGTAGTAAATATTCCCTCTAAGTTTGAATTACTTACTGTGTGCACATATTTTTTCTCTTTATTTTACATATTTGGGGGTTAGGACGGTGGTTAAATTAAATAAATGTGATTGGCGTGTGTTGAGGTTTATAATGACAGTATGATAAAAACAATGAAGACAGATATAATTAAAGAATGAATGAAGATGTAGAAGGTGCACGTGTCTTATGAAATGAAATGAAGAGAGTTGGCGGTCTTGCTCGGCGAGCGCGAGCCGGCAAGACTGCCGTTGTGAAACAATGAAATTCGAGAGACTGCTTGGCGGTGAAAATGCTTGAGCCAGCCTTGTAGCAGCAGCCGGCAATGCTGTCGCTAGCGTTGATGCCGACTGAGATGGCTGTGGATATAAATTATGATCGCTACACATAATTATTTTTTTAAATCCTGAGTAATACATAGACACCCCCATCCCCCTTCTCCTTATATTTATGTGTATTATATAATATTGAATACTAATCATTTCAAATTTTACATAGTTACCTCTTTATGGCTCTGCACAAAACTTTGGCAACCTTTTTCTTTTCTTTGGTTACCCTACTCCTGCCCCCCAATATAAATATGTATTGAAAGCCATATTCAAATTTTGTTCAGTTGTCCTTTAGGATCATGAGGAAAATATTTTCACCCCATCTCAGTCCTCTGGATTGCATATGGCAAGATTTTCATACATAGTTATTATTTGAGTCGCACAGCAGAAAAGTGACCCAAATGAAAAATATACTAAAAGCTACGTGCCCACATGCACCGCATCTGCCCCGTACACGTGCACCCAAGGAGGCGGTTGGCGCGGGAACAATCTGCGCCCGGTACCTGAACCGATGAGACCGCGATACACATCCCGACTCTTTCCTTCCACTGACTGTGCATCGTTTTCACATTCTGTTTTTCATGTATTCTGTGTTGTTCTTGCTCTCGGTGTCTTCTCTCCGATGAGAATAAACAAATCTGTATAACAATGGTTTTTACTTGAATACAACCAACCTTCCCACAACTACTACTTATTATGACAGAGATTTTCTAGTTGTGATGCCGTAAATTTACTGTAGGTCTACATAAATATGTAAATAAAATTTTAACCAGAAATTTACCCTTTGGATGAAAAGAACAATGATTGTTGTTGAAAGCTTTTATTTTATATAGGTTAGGTTATTATTAGACAAGAGTTGATGCGTGCACTTTAAATCATGACTGGTGGGACGAATATCGACTTTACGGGAAAATATCAAATAAAAATGTTGATAAATAAACATCAACATGGATAAATATTGAAGGTCCACTGTATTTATTAATTGATGTTGACAAAGTGTGTAGATGGCAAGTCAAACAAGAACAGGGTCGGACTTAGTAGTGCTGTGGCTATCTCACTGAACATTTTGGGTGCCCCTTGTTTTGAGACATGCCCAGGTGTATTTACTAAAATAGATGATCAGTTTTATAGGCCCTACCTAAAATAAAGTGTGAATATAACATGATTTCAAACGGCTTTTAACTATAATATAACAATGACACGATTTATTATTTTCTTACAAACATAGGTATCTTATTTACATGTACTTCTTCCTGGCTTTAATATTACAAATGTATCTACGATTCGCGGGCCTCTTGCAATTTTGTAATTTTGCGCGACATTGTAAATCTGTCACTGGTCAAGAATATGTTTTTCTCACAATTTGCATTTATGTTGCTGTTTGAAAAATATCTAATTATTTAACTAACTTATCCCAGCCAAATCTAGAGTTCCATCAAAATTGGTACTAAAATGGCTTCTCACTGAAATGGCGTGCACCCTTGAGGATTCAAATACCAAAGTGCTTAAATCTGTCAAAGATTTCATCATAGTTTGACAGAGAAGTACAAGTACAAGTCTAGTATTCCAATAAATAGATCACTTGAGCAATCAATTTGATAGTAAATGACTTTTCAAAGTTGAATAAACATGCTCCTTAAAATTTTTCCTTATTTATTATATAACATGTTTTTAACAATCTACTGTAATATTTCTGATGAAATTTGATATAATTATGATAAAATTAGGAAATTTATATACATTTCACTATTTAAATAACAAATAATTTTATTAACGGCGTTTTCCATTTATGTTATGTTAAATCCCTTACTAGGAAGGATATAAAAAAAGTTTTTATAATAAAAATAACATGCCTTAGAAAAAAAAATTATGAACTATAATGTTTTTTAAGTTGCCCTTACTAGGAAGGAAATAAAAAATATATTTATAATATCGCTAAGGAGTCTTTTAGATTAAAATAATCATGCCTTAGGAATTTTAAAAATTTAATTTAATGAACAAAAATATGTTTTTTAAGTTTGCCGCTGTCTAACCAATAGAGAGAATAGAGGTACGGAAATGTGACAGTAGCGGGCATGTGAAGATTTTAAGTCGTAGTTAGATTCTTGATAGCAGTTTCCTGTTTTGCCGAATAGATACGAATTTCCACGCTAGATGGCCCTAGCGATGATCGAGTTGCCGAGAACGCTGCGATATTTCGGTTTTCGGTTAACGAAGCAAAGGCGGAGCTGTTTCGCTCGCCATTTTTGTGTGTTTGTGGGTGTAATCTTCGAAATTTTCAACAAATATATTTTTTATTGTTAAATTAGTGTGTGATTACTATCAGTGAATAGTTAGTGATACAAATTGGATAAATTCTCAACCCATAATCTTCAGGTAAGCTCATAATATTAATTTTATTGACTGTCGGTTCCGAAATTTTGCTATTTGACAACTGTGATTCTCGCGATTTCCTCAAGCGGCTGAGACATTATTTATTGTGTGACGGGATCAGTCATAGCTTTATTCGATTGTTAATTTTAAGTTTAGTCGTATTCCAACCATAAAACAGATATATTGGCTTCATTTCTCCTATCAATTGTATGCTTCATTGGACTACATTTTAGAAGGCGTTTACCACATACTCTTTAATGACTTAATCTTATCATTTCTAAAATGTGTCTCGCAGTGGCAAAACTGCCACCAGGTTAGCGACATAATTATTCTGTAAACTGCACTCTGATATTCGGAGAATTGATAAAGATTTAATAGATTTCACGTATTTCGGATTGTATAAATCTAACCTGTCTCTTTATTTTCTGTCTTGTGATTTTCTCACATGCCTCAAGGAGAGATACTTTTCTTACACCTGTAATTTTCACGTATGAATATTCTATTATGATTATTTTGATACTAAATTACATAATAATGAACTTCATTATTAACAGTTTTTTTGTGCCTTACATACCAATAATTAATTGTTATCTTACAACCGATCATTCTCATTAATATTCTTGTATATTGTATGTTGTGAAATTCAATTACATAGTCACTATATTCATTACAATATTTATTTCCAGTCTTCGATGACATAATTATACATCAAATTAATATTGTACTGATATTAGCTATTAATTATTAGTATTAATATAATCTAAGATGACCAATTGATTAAAACGCTTTCCACTAACAACCCATCACTCGGATGCTGCTATAATTCCATCACCCGCTTCCAGTTTGGTGATAGTTTTTTCACACTTGTTCTTAACTTAACTTATATACTACATTATGATGTCCGTTTTTAATGATAATAATAGATGCATTAAAGAGGTAAAGTTTACCGAAACTGTTTACCTGATCCACGATCCACATTTGACAGTATGAACAAAGGGTGTTTATGATTCCTCATAATGTTTACGATGATAATATTATAGTAAGTATAAGTGTTAGTGACGAGAGGCCCTGTTTTTAGTGTATTTTGAACTCTATTCTTTGTCAGCGTGTAAGAGGCAATTTATTCCACTCTAAAATATGAATGTTCTCTAAGTCTATTGGACCGGCCGCAGATTAACTGAGGTTCTCAAGCACCGAGATCTGCGGCATATCCTGATACGATCTTATATATTCTAAACAACAAATTTGAATCACTATTCTCCCTGTACAGCTTGACCAGTGTAACTAATTGTTCAGAAATGAAGTATTGATGTACTCGTTTGGTCTAGCAGTGAGACAGTTGCGCAGTGCTGAGTAGTTGCGGGGGGAGGGTTCGACTTGCAGGCTCGGGAGACCATCGAATTAGTTGTATTTTTGCTAAAATTTTGAGATTTTTTTATTATATTAAGTTACCGTAGGTTACTTTACTTAACCCTTGCGTAACCATGCAGTAACACAGATCTACTGCTCGAGCTGACGTCCGCATCGTTTGATTGCGTACGATGAGTGCTTCGTTATATTGTCATATCTTCAAATATTTAAAGTATGATAACAACTATTTTCCATCCATTAAAACCGGTGAAAATATTTTAAATGCTTAAAAATTACGCATTCCTCACGTAACACATGTTAACATTACGGCTGCGTACGGGTATTTTCTATCATGGTATGTTGAGAGTTAACCTAACACGGGACGATGAGAAAAACTTAAATGCGACAATAAGCAGAATATAAGGCTTCGAGTGACAGACAAATAATTAATGAGGAAAAATCAAATTAATGATCTAATGCGATGTAAGCTGGCGACGGTAGGGTGGGATGTTGATGGCTCGTTATTAATTATTGGTAAATTATTAATTTTTGTTTTCATCATTTTCAAAATAATGAATAGTCACATATTATCTGAATTTCATCACTTCAACGTAGGCTTCATCGTTTTATAATAAGTAATGGTAAACTGAGACTATTATTCAGGAAAAAAGCTAAATTACAAAATTTAATAATTTTTAGAGCAATGGGATAACAGGTGATATGTAAAAAGAAAAAATTCTATATTTTTTGTATTAATTGTTTTTAGGTAGTAATGTTTAAAACCCATCCTAGGACCGGGTGAGAATATATTACGGTTTTTGCGAATATGTAATAACCCTCATTTACATATACTGCTGTAGAAAATGCAAGTGACGATCCAGCATACGACACATTTGTATACTCATTATAAATAAGATATTTTCGACGCGTTTAGTATTGCCGGTCATAGCCGCGTGTGCTGAGACGCCAGATTCAGAAATCAGAATCGGATTTGGAGGCGCGGGTTCGAATCCCCGGCCGGGAAATCATAAGAATAAAATGTAGCTAAGAGACAATCTACTTCGAGCGAATTTTTTTTAGCGAAATCTGCCGCTAGATGGCGACGCAGTTTGTCGTGGTACGTTACGTATTTAAATAACTTTCAACATTGAAAAATAGGTTTTACGAAAGTACCCATTGGCCTTGCTAGATTGCCCTCTGCTGGTTTTAATTATTACCTACCAACATTACAACAATACGACGACAGTGTCGAAATTTAAAAATTTTAAGAAATAGAAATGGATTTACGTATTCGTTTTCTATTTGAAAATGTACATTTTGGATAAAAAAAGTCACATATCCACTTAATTCATGTACTTCAAAGGAAATCGACACTTCACTCCGATACCTGCAGGAGAGTAGCATTGCAGTTTCCACTGTTCATTCATTTCAAATATCTGAACTTTCCGTTTTCTATTTCAGAAATTGACCTCCGTAATAATTTACCCCCTACCACACACCCCCTTCAGCCCCTTCCCCATTCCCCATTCCGGTGACTCAGAAGGATATTGGTATAAGTATTATTGAAAATGCGTCGTTCCTTAGCATTTATCCCATCTTTCGCTAATATTATTATTAAACTCTGTCCGACGTCTTCCCGCGGTATCATCGTGCATCCGTTTCGAGCAAAACGGATGCTATTCGAGACACATAACCTAGATCTCGCTTCTTCCGGTCCCGGTCACCTCGCTCGCGGAGAAAGTGCCCGCCGCGGCGACCGTCGAGGGGCGAACATGCGACGGGTGAAGTCGGTAATCTTCCAAATATCTACTGATAAGCGCGCGGTCATTTTATCCTATATGTATTACCAATGTAATCTGTCGACAGGCGGCGTCTAGGTTGCGTTGCGTCATATTGCCGGAAAGGTAAATTACGCATTTAAATCAATTTAGGTATGTCTAATCGGGTACTTGCGCGAGGTAGACCACTTTTTAAATTTGTTTTATAAATTATAATTTATCAAAAATATATTTTACGGAAGCTCTGACATATCCAAAAAATACATATTATTTATTCACAAATGATCATCGCGAATAAAAAGTGTACTGATCGAATATTTGAAGATTAATAAGTCGGAAGGATACTACCGGTGCTACTACTGATACTGTACTGTACTGTACTGTACTGTACTGTACTGCACTGCACTGCACTGCACTGCACTGCACTGCACTCGTACTGTCCTCTCTTTACCCTAGTTTCGAGAGCAAACATTTATTCGCGTGCACCCGAGAATGAAACGATGCCATTCTTCACTTGGCTTTAGGGAAATGTGAATTTTATTATAGCCACCTATTATTATTGAATAAAATCCGTCGTCATCAGGTAGTTGTTTGAAATGCACACGGAGTGTCGGAAGTATGAGCTAAATGTTTATGTCCGTTGCGGGGCCGGAGAGGATGACCGAGCTGAGGGGGAGCGACAGTATCGATATCTGCCATCTGCCTCGGGTCCGGTTGCGTCATGTTCGGTAACTATAACCGAGATGTAATCCAGTTTGAATTGAAACTCGTTTATTTTTAAACGAGATTCAAATAATTTCACAGAAATCGCGTTGCGTGAACAGAGTTAATAGTTATCCAGTGCAGCAATTACATAGCCCCCCATAAAATATCATTTTCAAAAACAGATGCCCGCGTGAGTAATTTTGTTTATGGCAACACGCGTAGGACGCTTCATTTACTTGACGTTTACGTTAATTTGATGTGTTTACTTTCTCGAAATGAGCAGTTGACCGTTTTTGAACGATGCATGTCAATATAAAGTAAGTATTCTTGTATTTCAACTATATTTAAAAGTTTATGTTGTAAATTACGTATTAATAAACATTATTTTTAATATTTATTCAGAGAGTCCGAGACAATTTTTTCATCACGAGAGGTAAGCCTCTTAAAATCCCTCGCGAAGAAAAGAAAATATGTGTTATTGAACAAAAAAACAAATACGGTCCGCGTAAAGGAGAGGGTAGATTCGTGAATCAAGATGGATGAAGAATGGAGAAGCGAGAAACAGCAGAATGTACCTGTTAAAAATAAATAAATACAATGCACACCCCACTTGCAAGCAGATCAATTATACAAATGTAATATGTTTGTATGTTCACGGTTGGAAGATGTTGAGCGCAGGCCTGAATCCCGAATATCTTGGCGTTGCATTCAAATCATCAACAGCTCTAAAAAGTGAGTAGTATGATAATTCGCTATATAATTAATTCATTTTCTAGTGTATGCACACTTATATTAGATATTGATAATGCTTTTATGTAGTTTAATTATTTCATTTATAATATATACCCTTTCTTTGTTCGCAGATAAATCAAAATACAAAATGAATTCAACCATCCCAAATTAACAAATATACAATCAACAAGAACTGCATGCGCTAGAGATAAGTCATCGGCAAGAACTGCATGTTGTAATTTTAGTCAAACGTCAAGCTGAGAGGGATTTGACTCGACTAAATTTAAAATGAGCCAAAGAAAAAAAAAGTAATTAATTAAATAATTTACTTCTTTAATTTTATAAACATTAACAATTTCTCTATTATTAAATGTTTACTGCCTCGCTGTTTTCAGCTAAAGTGGTTTCACCCCATTTCATTTTAACGGTATTAACATTAACTGTGTTTCTATTTACTCAAATAATAACGTGTAGTTATGTCGTATGGCTTTACACTTTACACTTTATAATTATTGACTTTCATTTTACTTACTTGACTTTACTCTCTACAAATAAATGGTGGTAATTTCTGTATGTGATTTATGTTAAAAGGTATATATATATATATATAAATATAATAAAAGAGTTTTTACAGAGGAAGAATTGTTTTATTATAGATCCAATATTATTGTAAAATAAATGTGACAACAATTTAGGCTAAATCTCAGAAATAAATGATGTACAGAGTGATGAAGATCTTTAATGAAATGCCAGATGAAGATACTTCATAGATTCAAAATGAAGTTTCATACCTATTGCGGGGAAACGCCTTTTCCACACCCCAAATGTTCTTTCTACAACATTCCTAGTCCTGATCTGGCTCTCGTTATATAGTTTTTCAGCCACAGATATTGGATTCGTAAATGGAGTAAGTAAGTACGGTTTAAGTGGATAACCACGATCACCAATGAGATGTTTCAATTCAATTTAAGTATTTTGTAGTTAAAGTTAAAAGTGAGCCACAAAAATGAGATGACCCAACCGACGCGTTTTCGGATAAACTAAGTTTAAACGTAATGTTTATAGTTACCGACCGGGCCTTAGAGATTCAAAGCTGTAGACAGATGGCGCGAAATAGAGGGCGATGGAGGAAAATGTTTCACTTTCTACACCTTTAACCCTCATCCTTTCGGGTCGCACAGTTCGTGCGGAGCAAATTATGTTAGGCCATTTCTTGAAATGAAAAAATAGTGTTTGCCAAAATTAATTTGAAATTCCGCAATAAGCGATTTTTGGATTATCAGTGGTGGGAGTATGTTTACCGGTCGCGACATTTATTAAAATTATTTTCGAGCAGCGTGACAGAAGTAGGATCAAATAAAATTAATATTGTGCCGGACGTTTGAGAGTATCGAGCGGGCCCGGTATTAATTGTCGTATAGCGATATTTTAACCAAGAAATATACATTTTTTCTTATTCGCTTACCTTATAATGTATTTAGCAGAAAATGTAATCGTTATTTAAACGATGAAACTTAATTTTTCGCACAAAATTGAATTATTTATAATAGATGATGATTTTTTCCCAATATATCGATGTTTCAACGCTACGAGTGACGCGATCGAACAAAACAATGTATAATATGACCGGCAGTCTACTCGTGGGCGAGTTCCCCACTCGCGATGCCGCAGTGCAACACGCGAGTATCGAGTTCACCATCTTCATCAGAAGCTGCGCCTCGCGTATTGCGGAATCGTAAAGCGGCGCCAACAATAATAAGGAGTTGGGTGTTTCTGCGGAATGCGGAACGGTGGGCCGTATCCTTCGTCGTTCACGAAAGGTTCGGTAGAATGTTAAAAGTAAAGGTCGAGTGATGGTTCAGTTCGGTGGCGAGGCCCAGAGCCCAGAGCCCAGAGCGATTGTATCGTACCCGATTGGTTTTTACCGCTGCAATGGCGGCGACGGAACGCTGCGGTACGTGCGCGAATGTGCAGTGTGCGCAGTGTGCAGTGAGCAGCATTCGCCACTCAGTCGCGATACATCTCTGTCGTGAAGATACACGAGTACGCACGCGCTAATTACGAATCACGGTCGTCGCCCCTCCTTCATTATTCGGGATCCTCGTCACCTATTCGGGATCCTTCTCATCACCGAGGTCCGGTATCACGAAGGCGGAGACGGCTAACGCGTGACATGCGGGTGACGTTCGAATTTTGTTTGCAAAACGTATTTGAGTACAATTTTTTAAAATTAAAATGAAATATGAATAAGATCTCTCCTCTAGGTATTCTGCTCGCGGAACGTCGCGGACCTTTCGTGTGAAAATGTATAACGTACCGTAAGAGTATATACATTCTTTCATATTTAAGATGCGCGCTTCTGAAGTATGTTTCTTAATATTGGTGGTTAATAATAGTACGTAATCTCCATCCGCTGCACGATATTTGATGTACAGTGAGTAATATCCCGACTTGCGCGAACTCAGAGTTACGCGGTTCGTTTGGCGACACTGCCGCTAGACGTTGACCTTTGACAGCACTGCCGCTAGACTTTCTTACCGTGATACGCATCGGATGTGTTTCGCGAGCTATTGGATTCCCTTTGTCAGGAGCTAACAATCGATGAGCTCATAGAGCTGCGTAAGCAAAACGACAATGAAGACACTTCAGACCCAATTTCACCAGAAAAGCACATGACAATTGCAAGCTTAACAGGAGGTCTCAGCTCAATTGAAAATGGCTTAAAAATGTTATAAAACATAGATTCCAACGAAGAACGCGTCATAGCTACAAAACAAGGAATAAAATAAATATTAGCTCGCTACGAAGAAATTCTGCGTGAGAAAAAGAAGGCATTGTGTATTGTGTCGTCAGACGAATTTGTTATATTTTATGAAGCCATCGACATCGAAATGACTTTTTTTACGTAAATACATTTAACATTTTGTAATTAATATACTGCTTACAGAACATTCTCTGAGGAATTGAATGGGTGTATTCGTAGGAAGTATGATTTCGGAAATAAGGTGTTATGGCAATATACGAGTATATTATTTGTAATTCTACTTTTCTTCACATTCATCATTTCATTCATTTTAAAATTGGGTGGGTGGGTTAGAATTAAAACCGGCTCCGCTGCTCCGCTCCTGCACACGCCACTCGCCTGTTAACGTTTATAACAAAAATGTCTACGTTTCTGCATAATATTTTTGTATTGAATGAACAGAAATTGTAAAATTGTGTGCCACATTCCATAACTCTAAAGATTCTCATCTATCCGGGTCGCGGATCGGGGCGGTGAAGTTTATATTTTTTTAAAAGACAGTTGGACACATTATTTAAAATGTGAATGTAATTTCATTCAACTACTTAACATTATGCGAGGCGAGTCGGTGACTTCGCGAGATTGCGCTGACTGCTGACTTTGATACAAGGATCATTAACCGTTTCCTAATTCTTTAAAAATCGAAATGTTACCTTTTAGGATAGCTGATATGATAATCGGACGAGTAGATGGTGTTGCCAACCAAACGAAAGCGGTCGCCTCAAATTGCTTCCGCTAAGGGGCGAGTAGATTTCGCTAAACCGAATGGCTCGGCTGGTCTAACTCGCTCCAATTCGCCGGCGGTCGCAGTCAGAGAACGTCACGTCTCCACTGGACGACGAGGCTCCAAAGGAAGGGCGAGAAGAAAAACACTCGTTCAAGGTGCGATCGCGGCGCGCCGCAGACGAGAAGTCGCCCCCGCGCTGCAGCGGCGCGTTATTTATTTAATACCGGGCGAGCACGGGCGCTCGCAGCACCCGCACCCCCCGTTTTTGCCTCGCAGCCCTAGTCGCGCCCCGATCGACGCAGCGGCCGTCGCCGCCTGCCGGCCGAACCTGAAAGCTACGGCTCATTTTTCTTTCGCACGCTGGCAGGCGGCAGAAATGAAATTTCGGAACATTAACAATATTTAAAATTATAAATCATCTGATGCGGAATGGGATATCACGAGTAGGCGGATCGGTAGGCTATACCTTGATCCGTGATATCCCGTATCGATAAAGGCCGGGTCAGCGCTCCTTTGGATTATATTAGACGAAATTTATTCGCGGTGCCGACCGGGAAAATATCGGCATTCCTGAAAAGGCCGTTTTTGGCCGCCGTGCAGAAGGCTTTGTTGGCGTTTCGACAGGAGCGCTGGCCGGGTGGTAATAAAGCAAGTGCTCGGGGCGCCGCGGATTTTATTAATTTACTCTTTCCGCGGCACCCGTAGTATAAACATTTATTTAATTATTAGATAACGGGGTGCCGTGGACCATAACATTTGTTTAATCTACTATGTCCACGGCAAAAGTAGGGAAAATAAGTGGCGTACCGATGGGTGGGCAAGTGATTAATATTTTCCCAATCCCGCGGCACGTCACACAAAACGAGCAACATATATATATATATACAAAATTTTCATCTCTGTGTGCCATCCCAAACAGTGCTGTGATGCACTTACCCCAAATTTGGGGTAAGAGCATCTAATTGTATTATTACTGACAAATTGGAAAAATAATGAAAATGTCTTTACTGATCTGCTTAATAACAATATGAATTAGTTATTTTGGTCCAAAATTCCAAAAATATCTGGTAAAATTGTTTAGACGGGGGAGTGCGACATAAATAAAATAAATTATAAATCAAAATAAACTGTTATAAAATCATTTTACATTGTAATAATTGTTAAATTAAATAGATAATTAAATCAATTGAGCTACCTCCAAATATCGAATGTACAAGTATATAAAACAAAACGCAATTATAGATAGAGGTAAATTCAATTCGAAAAATAGTTTAGTGTTTTATAATTATTAATTTCCACAAAAAATTCCTGAAACTAGAAATGTATAATTATGCAGTGCAAGTATAAGTAAGAATGCACAATATTTTATTAATTTCAAGTATTAAAACAATTGTTGTCATAGACGTTGTTTCGTAAAAAAATATGTAAAACTTTAAAATTATATGTATATAATATTTTATATATGTATATTATAATATAACATAGCTCAACATTTTCGGGTCGTTTTGAAATAATCAATTAATTAACAATGTCATTTTTTATGTAAATGGGTGTTGAAATAAAAACGTAATGCCAGCATAAAAAATAAACATGTTTACAAAATATGGAAAGACCATTACAAAATGAACAATAACTAAATATAATGAAATAACTAAAAACATGAGAAGTAAATTCAAATCCACTTTTAATAAAAAAAAAACTTTTTTTTCTTGCTTAGTAAAAGTTGACATTCAAAACGTGTTTAGATATTCGGTCGAAGAAATCATTATATAGAACAAATATTTAATCGAATGTAAAAAATCAATTACGCAACTATCTATGTTTTATATATATATATATATATAAACATCTATTGATATAAATAAAACTAACTGTATTCTTGTATCCATTACGCCATTATACATATCAATAGTATTTGCGTAGAAACATTTCTAATTGTTGGGAGACGTCTTAATTGTTTATTTGTTGTCGGGGAAATAATAATTATTTTATTGCGTATTTGTTAAATTGAAAAGACAGCAATATTTCTTTATCAAACATTTTGAATTGAATATGAATGGCAAAATTTTGGTAAATTATTTATATAAATAATTGTAAATCGACCAATAAAATATAAAGTGTACATCGAGTAGAAGTGTATATCGTGTACATTGAACTTTCGGTCAGTGGAAATAATGAAAATGAGGTTATAAATCTGTTTCTAAGACTAGAACTCGTCAAATGAAATATTACATTTGTATTCTTTATTTTGATTTCAGAAAATATAAAAAAAAAAAAAGAAAACTAACCAATGTAAATATAGTAAATGATTGTGAGTCGCGTGAGTTTAACGGCGGCCGATGGGGGGCGCTGAACGGCCTCAATCTACCAAAATCAGTGAAGCTGGTGTAATGATTCTAGAATGATTGTTTGACATATTATTTGATTGAATCTTTGTTCGACAACTCACCATTAATGCGTTAAAACTATTTTATTCAAATCTCTTTATTTTTTAAATATTCCTCAACAATATTTAGAAAATAAAATGAAGTGCTCCAAATGTATAAAAATGTAATGGTTATTAGTTCGGTTAGAGTAGCCACATCCAATATTGACAATACCTCAAACGGCGCAGTGACTTTATCGGCAGGATTAGTTGTCAAATCAAAATTCAAATGACACGTGTTGCGTTGAATAATAAAAGTGGATTGCGATCCTTTTGCTCTCTCCCGTATAATCATTCAATTAGCCATCGAGCGACCCGTGGAATCACCGCGAGCAGCGACTTGCTTTAATCTCACCTCACACACATTCTATATTTTGATGAGTATCGACTTCGGGGTAGTGTTTTCCGACATAAATCATTACCAACTATTCTACTGCATTCACTGTTGTCAAAAACTTGTCCGTGCTGAGCACGCGAAGTATAATTTGAACAACTTCATTTAGCAAATTCGAGGTTCGCCTTTTTTAGTGTTTCCTCGCGTTGGCAGATTCTTCTTTTGCTATTTGTTATGTATATTTGAACCTAAAAATATTTGAACTAAAAATATAACTAATAACTATACCTACCTACTAATAAACCTACCAATAACATAAATATACTAATAATATTAATCATTAACAAAAACTGAGAAAAATCAGACTCCTTTTGTGCTGTGTGCTAAATAATTGAGTATTAAAATGTTAATATTTACATTTCCACTAGAATCAACGATTTCTCTACGTTCTCAATTTTCTAGATTTCCCGATGACTCCAATTTCTCATTTATTACATTTATAATCGTTTTCAAACTACTTTAAAAATCTTTAAAGCGTGTTCAATAAGAAAACATAAGTCGGTAATAATAATTTAGTTCAATTTATTTAATAGGTTCGAGAGTGGCGCGAACAGACAACCTCACTGCGCGGCTACCTGGAGCGTTCTGAAGGATATTTTTTCGATTTTGAGTTAAAATAGTTGAAATTGAGAGATCGGAATAATTTATAAATAAAAGTTGTGTTTGTTTTTAGAGAATAGGGTCCATTGTTTTGATTTGTTGATTTAAAAAGGTGTCAACCGCGTACAGAGTATTGAATATTTTATAGTAATTAAAGATAACAGTTTACTTAATAATTAATAATTAATATTATTGAACAAAATAATCATGTCACACGCTCATACAGCTAACGTTCGAAATGGAGCAATTTTCTAGTTTTCTAGTTCTAAAACAATGTCGGTTTGGTAATTTATTTATTTAATAAATCATTTATTTGGTGTGTTTTAAAATATATAAGTGTATTCCAAATATATGTAACTTAATGAATAAATTTTAATATGGTATCTTGCCATAGAAAAATATGATATAAAATGCAAGTGAAGTTATGAGAAAAAGTGCTCGTTGCCGTTGAATTTCGCTTGTATTTCCGACCGATCGCCTTAATGGAAAATCGTAACTTTTGATTTCTCCGTCACGGCCTGTAATGGTATCTTAATAAATATTATCGTGAGGTTAATAAGAGCTTAAGAAGTTAATAAGCTAATTTGGCATCTCGTGAGCGTTCGTATTCGATAAAGCCATCGGACTCAGTGATGAAGACTAAAGACTAAAGACGGCGACTTGTCGACAACCCTCTGTCGATAAACAATACGCAATCTGCGGAGCATCGACGAAAAGTGGACTCGCTTCATATATTTTCCAACGGTTATTTTAGTGGCTTCGAGGAGCTGCGTCACAAGTGCCGTCAGCTTTGGTAAGTGACGGAGAACAACGCCAAACATCCGTTTTTCGAATTAGTCATTCGGAACGATTTGCTGACTTTTGTGTTCCCTTTTTCTTGTGTCTTTTTAATACTTTTCCTCTTCACTTTCTGCCGCACGAACCTCCCAGCCCGCGGTCGCCTAACGGAGTAATCTCTTTCGCGGGAGTTTTATAAACATTCGAAAGAGCCAACATGTGAATTTGAAATATTACCTATATCTATATCAGAAGTCCGAACCTGCGCGTACTTATAATATATATATCTCGATTTCTTATTGATTAAAATTAACTTTGCGCCGTAGACCAGTTTCTGACGTAGCCGATGGTTCGGGCCACATCTCAGAGACTAACCTAGAAGATACCGCACCTAAGATACGACTCTAAATGTTTTCTTCTTGTCAAAAACGCACGACATCATCTTTCTCAGATGCTGTCTGAGCGTTTAGTAAAAAAAATTTATCTTTATACAGTCATTTATTTATTAACACTCGTTACATTTCCGAGATTCAGAATTTTATTTCAGTGTGCCAATCTGCGAGGGAGATGACTCAGCCGGCAGTCAGCAGTCAGCAGTCACAGAGCTGTCGTTATCTGCGTTGCCGGGTCTAGTCACCGTTTCCCCGCGATAGTCGATAGCCACGTCATCCTCGTGCAGGAAGCTTCTGAATAGGCTCGGTTCCGCGAGATGAATGATAATGATACGATCACATCCGTGAAAGTTGAACAATTCTCAACTCTTGCATTGTTCTATATGTGTATGGACGGACGAGCGTTCCACGAAGCTCCGGACACAGTGTGAGACATCTTTCGATAACGTCATTATTTCATTTCAATATCGTGGAACATTTTCCTACAGTTTTCACTCGGATGTCTTTAGCCTGAAGATGCCTTGCCTTATATATAATATCCCAATAACCTGTTCCAAGCGTAGGACATTTGAAAGTATCCATTTCCTTCGAACTGTGCGAATTATTATTTATTATTATTTTAGTTTTGAAGGAATAAAATTCAAGTAGAAAACGATAGGTCCACTTCCGTTGTCAGGAGTTTTAAAATTGGAATACTGTAATCTTTCGGTATGTAATTATGTCGTGTGGACGTAGATAGGTAATTATTAAAATCGTCGTATTTTTGTCATTTGGAGATTTTGTTCTGTTGTATAGGTGCAAGCCGACACTATTGTGGTCAGTATCTCCACGTTCCGCACTGCACAGTCCGCACTCTGCCGCTTCAGCTTCAGCTTCAGCTTCCTTGTATTAATTACGTCGCACTCTCATTATGAAAGAATGACGCTCGCCACCTTCGGAGTATAGAATAGTTAGCGGAAGCATGTTTGCACACTTCCCTTCTTTTTCTTCAATATTGTATAAGGGAAAAGATTAGGAACAAAAAATAGTGAGTTTATTTCATTTCTAATACTTAATTGTTAGAATTCTAAAATACTCGTAGAATACCGGTCACGCGGATAGTCGACATTCGTACAAACACTGCCCTAGATCGGTTTATAAGTTATGCGGCACGCAGTATATTCTTTAATATTTAACTTTAATCTTATATTCACAATAATTAGCAGCTCGAGCGCAGTACTTGTTTGTTATATTTAAAATATAGGCATTATTTGCCCACCACGCGGTCAAGTGAAACTTGTCTCTTTATCCGAGCGAACCGGCGCGCCGTGTGCCAAGCCGTGTCCAAAATTAAATCCATCGACGGTCAACTGTTCCCGCAAAGGTCACTTCGCCGTCCACCCCTGGGCTGGGCCCCGGTCAGGATGACCGGATCGAGCGGCAGCCGAAATTATTTGTCGCGTTCGGCGTTCGGCGTTCCCGCGCGTAGAAAGGAAGCGGCCGGTGACTTTCCGTCCCCCGATTTGTCCACATCGACAGTGTTCTATTTTACTCGGTATCCGATGAGTGTTGAACCCGTGTCATCAGTCATCAACACCTCACCCCACCCTCAGTACGCACTAGACATTATTTACCAAGCAAGTGCATTTCCAACGTTTCCGCTTTCATATTTTACGAGCTATTTTTAGTGTATCATTTATTACGCGAATTGAAATGTTGTATCGAAAGGCCTCTGGTTATGATTTATAAAAATAGTAATAAATGCACCTTTATTTACGTCGTTCCGTCTTTACTTTATTTGTGCTGTCGAGGACTGATACTGATACTGATACGGACTTTAGGGAAACGGCGACGGGACCGCGCTGCACTTCCTCTTCGACTGGAGTGCGTCAAGGGCTCGATGACCTCCGGACGTGTTTCGGTGATGCGGCTCGGTCGCCAGTCGAGATGTAGGTCGACCCTGTTCTGTCACTATTATCATCTGTAATTATTGACCTATGATTTTGATCACCGGTGTCGTATTCGACCTTAGGCGCATCTTTTCAATGCTATCAGTTTAAATGGGGATTTTCTAATATCGTTAAATTGTAAGTACCATATATAGTACATGAAATAATAGATTTAAAATAATGCATGTTTGTATTTGATTCCGATCAATTCCGCTGAGTTACGCCGTAAGGCTGCATGAAAAGACACGGACGGGAGTACACGGTTAGGTTAGGTTAGGTTAGGTTAGGTTGGATTTCGACAATCCGACCAGTTTGTGTCCTGTAACTTAATAATACGTACATGCATAATGTACGATTATTCGCGTTGGCAGAGTTTGAAGTCGGACATTCCAGAGCTAGAACGACTCTCGAATGCTCGGACGCGATAGTCACGCGGGAGAAACGCCGATTTATTCCGTCCCGCGATATGATCGATGCGAACGGTTCCGGGTTAGGAGAGATCCTCGGCGAAGCGGTCCATCTCACGCCGGAACGAGAAAATATTCAGAGTTGTGATGATCCGATGACGCGTGGTTCAGCGGCATTTATAAATGCGAAAATATATCTAAAAATTTCTCCGTTAGAATCTTATTTAGAGTTATTATACCGTGTGTCGGTTTACGTGTTCGTATAGAAGTTGACATTTCGATTCAGACTTGTGATATAGAGCATTTAGGGAGGTACATTTTGATATTTTCTTTTTCTTATAGACTGTAATCTAGTCGTAGTCTATAATCATTAGACTGATAAATAATGTAATAGTATTAAATTACTGAATTCCGAAACACACCTCAAATGTGTATCGCGGCCAAAACATCGGCTACAATATATGACACCTCAGAATAACAGCAGAAATTGTATTATCATCTGATATTTCGTTAATATTTGACTGATCGACCCTGAAAAAACGGATAATGAGGAAGTTGACGGTTGTCCATGATTTTTATCTGACCTACCGGATATATCGTTTATCGTATCGAAACATTCCGCGAACTAGCAACATTTCAGATAACTGCCATGCTGCATGATAACATACAAATGTACTACCATTTTTATATTAGGCGTTTTACATGATAGGCGCTACGGGCCGGGCGCGGGCAATCGGAACCTGGTGCGGTACGGTCGGTACGGTCGGTACGGTCGGTACGGTCGGCGCATAGCGGCAGTAGAGGCGCTTTCTCTGTTCACCTTACCGCACATTTTTAATGTTACCGCTCTGCCGTAATAAGTAGCGCCGGTGACCCTTCCGAAAGTCTACCGCAGCTCGAGAACGTGACAAATATAAAATTCAGGAACCGGATGTCGGGTATTTATTGTGTACCGGATTGCCAGCGGTCTGGGCGCCGCGTTTCTTATCGCTTCACCGGACCACACCCACGCTGTAGCGGGACTCGTTCACGATAAAGCCGGCCATCGTTGAATAGGTCGTTCCCTCGACAGCGATCCGCCGGGCGGGCCCGGGGACATTATTCGGAACCCTCACCGCCCTTCGGCCGAATCGCCCCCTCGTGCCGACCGCCGACCGCCGACCGCCGACCTCCGTTCGTCTCCGGGTTGCAGTTTCACTTTTGGACTTTGAGAAAAGAGAAACTGATGAAAAATGTCGACGAACGTATAGCGTAATATTATTAAGAAAAAGGAGAACGTCATGTGCAAAGAAATAGTGTGGCTAGTCTATTGTAAAGATTTTCCCGATCGCAGTAAACGGAGCGATGGTACAAGATAAGGCACTCGAAGAAAACAAAGAAGAAGCTTTCTCGCGCTTCCTTTTCTCATCATGAGTTTTGTAAATATGAAAAAAATACAGATAATATTCTGTGTGATCGCTAATGTTGTTCATTATTATAATACCGGATCCATATTTGAATAAATATTTTTCACAATTCATTTTTACTGCCGGTTTCGCGTTAAAAATGGAATTAACAACTTGCAAATAAATATGACATCTTCTAAAGTGTAATTGAAATCGGTAATATCGCTCACTTTACAACCTCGCGTCTGGAGCAATTCGTCCGACTGCATCTCGGCAGTTACGCCTTTGATCTTTGTAATTGACGTTTTGCTCGGAAGAATACTCGATTATCGTTGGGATTTCCTGATTAAACCAAAAGAATCATGATTCTGAACATTTGAGCATCAGATGTGCGCCGAGGAACAACAGGTGATTCACGTGTACAAAAACGATTGTGGATTTTGCTGCCAGCCTTTAACTTTAGAAACGTATACAGTTTAACCGATGATAAATCGCGGTCCCTCGCCCTCTCCCCCTCGAAGCGGGCGTCACGCGGTGAGTCCTTCAGCGGGGAAGGCTCGTGACGTCATTTCACCCCGCGGCTAATGCGATTCCCGCTATTTATATCTGCTCCCCGGGGAGCTCGCTAAAATGATATTACCATAATGTTATATAAAGTTGAACGGACATTTTAAAATCTAACTCGCTAATTGCCAATCAAAATTTTGTCACTCGCGATCTATTAATAAATGTTACAATGTGCTGTTTTATATCACACTATTGGGCTTGTTATTATTGTACTTGATTAGTATCTAGGGAGTGTAATCTCGGGATCCCGACCCAGTTTACAGTGTTTATAAATCCCGGGATTAGTATGTACTTACAATTCCCAAATTGTCGGGGTCGATCGATATCTTGGATTAATTTCCGAATACCAAAATTAGATTAATACTAAACGACGAAACGGTGCTTCGCTATTTCGTGGGGCATATAATATAATATTATAATACAAATATTTCACATTCAAAACATTTATTTGTCAATTTTGTATTATTATTTACGTCAATTTTTGTTTAAAGATTCCTCGCTTACTTAAATATAAATACAATATCTTACGTCAATTGTATTTATCTGTATTTTTTATAAATGTAATATTATTGAGAAAATTAACATTTTCTAATCCCGGGATCACTAAAATTGGATCCCGAAATCCACTGTTTGGTTCGGCATTAGATTCGTTACTTATGACCGTTTTTGAAGTGAAGCTTTATTAAAAGTTTACCTTAAAATTCGTTAATCGAGTCGAAAATGCTTCATTGAAGTTATTTAGTCGTCTGCTGGCTGTCAGTTTACTGAACTATGGTTGTCAGTCTACCCCGAGCGGTGCTAACTGGATCGCCCGGTGCCATCACCGCTAATGCCAATCTCGATTACTAACAAACCGATTTAGAAAAATGAAACGTAATGTTTAGTATAATATGTAAGATGAATATATATAGTGTCGAGAAGCTCGCCATCACAGCGAGGGTGGGAGGGTGGGTTAGCGTGAAGATCTGTCACAGTTTATCGACGGCGATACATCATTCGCATCGACGGTTTATTCAGCTTTCAATTGAGAAGCAGATTTCACCTGTAGAACGTGCTGGTGCAGATGCGAGCGCGATTCGGGAGGTTCTTTTCAAAAGTGGTCAACTCCGAATTACTTCACCTTACTACTGTGTGATTTTCAAATCTAGCTAAACTCAACGTCAAATCGGTTACAATACTTTTTTGATATAGTTTTAATTTTTAATAATGGAAAAATCTAGACGGGGTTATTTTCAAACACAGCCAAATTCATTTCAACCAATTAGAAAGATATACATAGAAAATCAATTTATCGAAAAAATATTTTTGTCGCTACCGGGATTCGAACCTGGATCTCTTTCTATCCGGGGAAATGCATTAATCGATTATGCTACATGTATTCATTTGTAACCTTCGCGAAAACAATTTGTGATGAATACTTGTCTGTTAATTTGGACGGTGAAACTATGAAGGTATTAGAGATAGTCTAGATTATCGGTTGCCGAGCGTTTAAAATCTGTCCTAGGACATGTTGAAGTGTTGCTTTTTGTGGATCTAAAGTGAAGTTTTGTTTTACTAATTAAGTCTGGACTCGCACGCCGTTTCCACGCGGGGTTAGGCGGTTAGGCGCAGAGGATGGGGCCACACTCTTCTGTCCCGACACAATTCCCGCCATATCCACATTCATACATCTTGTTATCGATTATTGAGGCTTCTTCATATTAACGAAACACCATAAACATACTTTTATAACCGATGTTTCGAAACGTTCAAAAATAGTTGGACGTTTTAACTTTGAGAACCATCGTTATGAACGCGAGGATATTTCTAAAATATACGCTCAATATCGTGTAGCTATTAAATGATAATTACCTACCGCGTACTATAACGCGCGTATCATAAATACTACTATTTTCATCCAACCAAATTTTCAAATTTCAGACGATAGATAAATGTTCCGTCATAACAATTCATCTAATTTGAAATATTCAAAAGAAATTTGACACATGTCTCTGTCTCTAATGTAATGTTGAATAAAGCATTGAGTTGTGTTGGATCCGGCTGGAAAAAGATAGCAAATAGATAAATAGATTTAATCTGTAATCTTAATGATTTTTTTATATCTTTCTAATTGATACATTTCATTTGTATTAAAAATATCGTCCAACTGTGTTCTGAAAAACTGCAACTATAATAATAACTCCCGACTCAGCCGATAATTAACAAGTTTGGAGATGTTGCATGGTGGCTTATTAAGATAGAAGTCATCATTTGAATTGAATGATAAACCGGTGAAAGTGACTTAATCACGACCATTTAATGACAACTGAAGCGAGCATTGAATCTTAACCCCAATCGCGGGACCTCGATGTGATGCGATTGTACCTAGAGCCGGTAGCTACCGCAGCAGTAACAGTCGCCCGCGCGATCCGACTACAGCGATACTGAATATTTCGTTCGTCTAGTGGCGACCTTGTAACATTGAACGTTAACCGATATTGTATTATTTTAAATAATGTCTTTAATAATTCTATTATTATTATTAATTTACTTTACTTACTTTACTTTGTTATTTGTATTTGTTAACTTTGTTTTATTACATCCAACGGTTTCGAAAAATACCATTTTCTTCAGGATGTCAATACTAATGACAATATGTTGTTTCTTTACCAGAATCTATTTTTAAAAAACAATAATTATTTAAAAAAATTATTTAGTACCTAACTAAAATTGTTACTTAATTCAAAATTACTCGAATAACTTTTAGGAAAAAAATTTAGAACGGGACTAGTAGTTAAATTTAATTGGCCGTTTATAATTTTTTGATTAGTTTTCCACGCTTTATTTATCTCCAACGATTCCAAATTATTTAATTTATGACCAACACCGTTTACATGCAAAATTGACAATCCCAATTTTTGTGCGCCGTCTTGTTGAAACCGCAGCTCTTCCGCACGAATGCCATTTAATTGGGGAACGAAAGAGTCGGTAATCGTGGATCTATCGCTGTGCACGACGGCGAATCGACTCGTTCGCGTCCTCCTCAATACTGCGCTCCGCTGCAGCGACAGTTTCTTCGGTGCGCACTGTACGACGTCTCTGCGGATGCGTATTATCAATTAGAGTATGCGTGGTGCGAAAACGATACACTGTTATTCGAATTACTTGCTCGGATGGACGATTATGTCGACCGTTAAATTGATATAGCGCACGGTAAGTTTCGCGAACTGAACCGCGATTAAATAAATAAATTTGCAAGCGTTGTTCTGGCGTAAATCTATTCACGGTGAAATGGCAAACCAAACTGAGCACAAACCAGCTGGCAGCCGTCAAATTGGCTGTCGCTGGAAAAAGTGTCGCCAATTGGAAAAACAAACCTCTAAAAAAACACATGTACAACTCGAGAGTCGGCTTTCATCAGTGGTCACATATTTATATAAGTTCGTGTCATTTTTTTGTAGACGAGTACATGCAGATTGATTATGTCTATCTGATAATAATCTATTTCGAAGTTCAATGATACGGCACATCATTTTGAATGCGTTGCGTGTGTTATCGCTTTGTAAATTATAAAATAAAATAAAAAGTCTTTATTAGTCTTCTCTGTGCGCCACGGTGCACCGGAGGTAAAAGTGTAATAATTTAAATAATTACCCACTAAAATATAGCAGCGTTACAATGTTCCAATTTTCGACTGTACACTTGTTCGTTTACTATTTGGAAAAAAATATCACATTTCAAATGAAATAAATGTATTCATTTCCATACACGTGATACAAATCATTGAGATTTTATATATCACAATTTTCCAAAGTACGGCCCCCGTTGCTTGGCATACTAATCCACATATACAGGATCGCGGGAGATACGCTCTGCACACGGCCGCGATAAGCGAAGCGATTTAACAAAAAAATCCTTTTAAGATTCTAAAAAACGTTTTATTTTCAAAATAACAATGTCAATATTCTGCTTTGGAAAAAAGTAGATTTCCTTGTTTGGTTTATTGTGTAAAATTAGTCTATAACCGTGAAATAATCCATTACAACCGCGCTTTACACCACTCATTCGCTCATAATTTTCGGCATTTTCTAACAACCGCATGCACTGATTGTGTAGAGAAAGGGCCTTTTCCATTATTTTAACACTTCATTTTCGCACGGGAACGGGTTCCGAGACGTCATTTTCTTGTGACATGGTATGACAGTCATTACTTCATCAGTCGAGGGTTCGCCGTGTGATTTTAACAATGGGATACAAATATGGAGCGTGCGCTCGACACTCGGCTGGGATTACACTCACCGGGAACCGGCGTACCAGCGTTACATATTTTGTCTCACTCGCGCTCGTGAATTTACGTATATGTACATGTGTATTATGTGAGTGAACGAAAAAGAAAGATAGCTCGTTCGTGCAACCGCACGAATTGACGATTTCTGGAATGTGTCGAGGCCGGACAAGTGTTGAGAAAAAAATCTTTTTTTTTAAATCCCGCATTATAACGAATCCGCACTCACCGGGGTCGCGACGGACGGTGGTTACTTGTAATGTGCGGGGAGGAGTGTACGGTATAATCTCATAGCCCTCCGCTCGAGTGAAGCTACGCATCGCGCGTTTGCGTACTGCAAATTATTCTGTGAGAAGCCAATGTTGCGGCCATACAGTTTATTGCCTGCTGTCACAAAACCGCCAAATCCGCTGATTCCGCCGCCCGCCAGAAGGAAGACGCCTCGTGTGCTCTCTCAACCTGCCGACTGCCGACTATATTTGAAATAGAAGACACCGCATAGGGTAAGACTACGATTTAAGGCTTTTGAATTATCTATCAAAGCTGGAACCTGTCGTCCACAGATGGCAAAATGATTTAAAATACGACTTTAATCCCTGCAAGATTGCAAGGTCCAAAAGTGCGTGTTAACACGCTTATAGCTTGGAGTAACATACAAAGTTTGGCGTGCTAACGCGCTCATCGCATTTGAAAGGTTAAGGGCGCACTTTTAAAAATAATTATATTTTCATGTTTATTTTTACGAAAATGTGGGTTTTTATTATTCATTTATATCAGAAGTAATACACTAGATTAGATTTTTTTAGAAATATTACTTAGATTGGACCTTTACACTAATATAAAACTAAAAAACTGAATGTTATTTGCCGTAATTAAGAAAATTCAATCATTAGAATACCAAGATAACCATTAAATACATTTTCCGCGTGCCGCAGAGTTGTCTTAATATGAAGAATTATTGCGTATACGAAATATATTTTCTTATAATATTGAAGCCAAGATTACGGAGACAAATCCCAATTGAGACAAATTAACAAAATGTTAAAAATTAATAGAGTTATAACAATTATGAACGTTTTTAAAATATTTTGTTTTAGTAAAAACATACGTTTTAAAATAATATATTGTAGTGATGAGAAAAAATGCTACTTTTGACTCACTGGTGTGATTGGTATTCGATAATATCAGTGATTGAAAACTGTGACTGTGATCACAGTTTCATTATTAATATGCATGCGCTTCACGATATCGCAATACACGAAATAAAAAAATAGCGTATTTTTTTATTATTATTAAAACTTTCTTTTGCGTAAAAAACATATTCTAGCATAAATATTAATATAAATCTAATTTAGTATCATCGCAAAGAGAACGAAAACGCTTTACAAATGTAAATTTATTTTTCGTTAAAATTCTCACCGTAAAATGTGCTGATCACGAGTTATAATCCATTCCTTCATAAATATTTTCGTCTCAAATGGGCATGCGTCAAATCACGATTCACATTCAAATATGAACTAGTAATATTGCAACTGATCACTGTTTATTTACGCATGCGCGGAATCACGTCTAAGAATCACTGATACATCAAATATCAGCGCGGCCGCAAAGCGTGAGTGTGATCACAATTTACAAAACCGGTGTAGATCACAGCAGTCACGGTTAACAATTACTGACATAATATCAACTATCGAAATATCAGCGCGCCCGCAGAGCGTGAGTCGTGAGTGTGATCACGATTTACAAAACCGATTTCGATCACGGATAGAATCACTGATATATCAAATATTAACGACAATATATAATACGATTATATATAAATTAATAAATAATTTATACAAAAATATAAATGATTTATAAAAATAAAAAAAGAACTTATAAAAATTAAAAAATAACTTATAACAAAAACCTTTAAAGAAACTTAAACACTTATAACAAATAACCCATAAATTGCTTGTTTAATAATGACATGACTCAGATAACAGAAAGTATGGCTCCATAAAGAAGGCTTTAACTTAATTATTATTATAATAATTATTTTGTAAAAAATTAAAAACAAAAATATTTAAAAAAAATTGGGGGTAGAAAATTGCTGCACATACACCTACAAAATGTAAAATGAAAATAATAACAAAATAAAATCAAGTTTTCAGCAAGTTAGGAAAAACATTATCAACAATAGATTCTAATAGATGGCGCTGATTCAAGCGATAATCGATTTGGACGGCGGCGTCAGAAAATCAGTTGAACATTTAACAAAAAAAAATGAATCACGAATCACGATATTACCAGATATTCAATCACTGATAGTGAGTGTGACTCAAAAATATCAGTGATTGACTCACAGTTCGTGATTTTGAGCTCATCACTAATATATTGTATTAACTCAGATGCTTTTGAGGCTTCAGCTACTATTTCAAATCAAGTTTGATATCAAAAACGCAATAATTTCTTACTAAATAATGTTTATATCGATCATAATGTGTATTTTTTATTTTCTTTATTAGCGTCAGATCGCCCATCGTCAGCGGCCGTAATGACGTCTAGTCCGCGCTCTCGTAATTTTTGTTAAAAATTTGCCTAAAATATATGTTTTCACGCATATTTTACCCACGGTATGAATTAATATTGAACTTATTCACAACATTAGTAACAAATTTCATAAATTATATGTTTTTTTTTTACACATTTTTATGTACGTTATTTTTATGCATGTAGCAATGAAATATTTCGTTTGTATATAACATTTGCATTTTAAACACTAGCTGTCTGTTTCATAAATAGTATGTATGAAACAGATATATCACCAAAACGCCAACGTTGCGTTTTAAATCGATCATATAAAACAAAATAATAAATTGAAGCTGTCATATAATAATTTTAAATTTAGATCATTGATTTTAGCGACCATCTAAATATATGTAGGTACTTTGTCTGATTTCAAAACATATTCATATATATGAATTAAGTACTCAATAAATTTTCTATTTTTCGATGGATCAATTCAAATTATACTACGTTTTTATTTTATTCCATATACCAATATGGAAAAGACTCCATATAAGAGTCGTTTTTGTATCGAATGCGAGAAAATCAACATTTTCATTGTCGTCTCTTTTTATTCAAACCTTCCTCTCTCGCATGGTTAACGTAACAAATAATGTCATTAATTATTTCTCTGAAACTTATAAGAATTTAACTATTAGCCTCATCTTGAAAGCATATATTTCGCGTAAAATTTATCGAATTTCAACCTGGAAAAATGGAAGCTCGCCCCTTAATCGCGTTAACTTAATAAGTGCAACATTTAATTGAACTATAGAATTGTAAAAGCATGCCACGACGGTAGATAGACGATACCTGCTTTGACGAACTCGAGCGTCTTCGTGCGGCGTTCTCCTCTCGCCTGCGGGGCGGTTGGACCAGGAGTGCAATTATGGAGTAGTCGCTCTTAATGAATGTCATTTCAAATGTAGGTTTATGACCTTTTTTAATTACAGTATAGTATATTCGAACGATCACAGATCACGCGGATTCGGAACGAAATGCATTCGGCACACACATTAAGAGAAGCAATCGTTATGTAATTAGTACATTTTCCGTATTTAGATGAAAATAATAAATATTTTCACGAATGTCTCGACGTTTATCGAATGTTCTCCCGCGTGTCATTGTGTTCCTTAATATCGTTATTCTAAATATATACCAACATCAAATGCACAGAGAATTAAGGCATATCGCCACAGATAACGTGCGAATGAATTACGTAAGGTAAAATAATAATAAAAGTTGTGCAGCGCGATGTGTTATAGAAAATAGACAAACAATCCTCACGGTTGCCATTTACCTAACGGAGGCATCAGCCCTATCAGAGAACCCGTTGAAATGCTCGGTATCGAATCCCGGTACCGGGGCCGGGGCCGGGGTGACATTAGCTCGGCGAAAGGGAGAGTGATTTATCGTATTTAACAATCCGCTATTGAAAGTAAACATGCTGAGCCCGGGGCCGGCTTCGGGGCGGGGCGGGGAGCACCGTGGCGGTGTACCTCCCTCAAAAAAAGGAGAACGGCGAAATTTGTTTAAACTTATTTTTATGCCTTTTAAGTTTATATTAATCTAAGCAAAAATGATTGTAAACGTAATTAAGATTTTTATTCAAATATTAGTGTTGCTTAGAGAAAAATCATGATTTCTCAAAGAGGAGGTAGTGTGTGTGTATGTGTGTGTGCGTGCGCGTGCGCGCGTGCGTGTGTTTGTTATATAATATTATTTTAACCTTCTCATCCGCCCGTAACTCGCTCCATTGTCCCACGCACATATATCTCGCGATTGACGAGGATACAAGTGCCAAAATTAGTAGTCACTCGTATCTGGGTATCTACGATAGATTTAACCTGGTTTTTTGACGGGTTCTCTAATTTTTTCCTCATAAATGTACACCCAGCTAAAATATTTCACTTTCAAACTGAGACAGACGATCCATCACTCAGGGTCACCTCGCCACTCTTCTCGGAGTAAAGTTAATTTTCTCCCCGGAGAGCAGCGCGAGGGATGGAGAAATTATTCTGTTGCTTTAATAACCGTAAGATGATGGCAGTGCGCATCGCGCTTCAAGCTTTTCCTAGGAACACACTCGGTCCATATTTGTGCGGCTTAATGAAGCATTGAGATCAAATATGAAAAAACTGGCAAATTATAAATGATTGTTCAGAAACAAAAAATGATAAAAGCTGTCTAATAAATGAAATAAATATAGGACATCTAACTGCTATGTCGGATGAACCAAAAAAAGTTGCAAATTATTTTAACGACTTTGTGGAGGTGGGAAAAGGATATACTCTAGATATTTTGAATAAAAATTCAGTATCTGAGGATTCTTTAGTGAGGGGTACAAATCGTCAAAATACGCCTGTTGCTTATTTTTATGTTACACCAACTTTGGAAAATGAGATAATAAATATTATAACCTCTCTTAAACCTGGCTCTTCTACAGGTGAAGACAAAATATCTGCAAATATTATGAAGAGTATAAAAACTTATGTTAGTAAACCTCTATCACACATAATAAATTTGTGTTTCTCCAAAGGAAAATATCCAAATGTTTTAAAGAACGCAATTGTTAGAACCATCTTTAAATCAGGAGAAAAAAAACAATGTGGGTAATTATCGGCCAATTTCTCTTTTGAGTACACTGTCTAAAATAATTGAAAAAGCTATAAAAACGCGGCTATATTCCTATCTAGAACAACAACACATGTTGTCAAAAAATCAGTTTGGCTTCAGAACAGGTAAAAGTACCCAAGATGCCTTAAACTCTTTAAATAAATATGTATGTGAATATATGGATGCTGGAGAAAGGGCATTAGCAATATTCTTAGATCTTGCTAAGGCTTTTGATACGGTGTCACATAAAATACTTCTGAGGAAAATGTTTTTATTAGGTATACGTGGTATGGTTCTTGAGTTCTTTAAAAGTTATTTGGATAAAAGAAAACAAACTACCAAAATTTGTAATTTGTTTTCAATTTCAATTTTTGTAATTTGTGTATTTAAATGCTTGTAAATATATAAATGGCTGTAATTGTCCTAGTATAGCAAGTTGTATATCAATAAAGTATTTGGGAATAGTTATTGATAGGCACATGAGATGGGATGTTCATTTAGATGGATTAGCTAAAAGATTGCAAAAATTAATCTATTAAGAATACTTAGAAATATTCTGAATAAAAATAAGATGAAAACTGTGTACTATGCATTGTACCAATCAATCTTGAGCTATGGTATCGATAGTTGGGGGAGAGTATCTGGTGTACATATACATCAAGTAAGCATTGCTCAGAAGGCTATACTCACAGTAATACACCGCCGTGACTTTTCCTATCCTTCAGAGCCACTTTTTAGGGAATTTCAGGTTTTGGATATAAGACAATTATACATGCAGAATATATTAACTAGCTTTCATAGAAAAATAAGCGCTCCATCTGTGAGGACTGAAAGATATTATCCCACAAGAGCAAACAAGCTTAAAATAGTTCCAATAATGAAAACTAGTTTTGGTCAAAGATTATTTACCTTTCAAGCTCCCAGAATATATAATCAAATTGAAAATAAAATTGGAAATTTAACTGACATTAAGACTTCTAAAAGGGATATTTCAAATTGGTTGTTGCAATTAGGAAGAGCAGATACAGAGAGTAAACTCTTTTATATAATGAAATAATTTTTATAACTACTTTTGTGCGTTTTGGTCTTGTACATTTCCACCTTTTATCTGCTTACATTATTGGTATTTTTTTTTTTTTTTCTTTCTCTTTTTTATTCTTTTTTTATATTTTATATATATATTTTCTTAAATATTTTCACATTATATGCTATGTATTCGATCTTACTGTATTTTGCCTTCGATGAGTTTTCGTTTTATAAAATATATTTGTTTATAAATTTGCCCTAAAACAGGCTCGCCTAGTTGTCAATGTATTTAAAATATGTGTGTAAATATGTTAAAAATTAATTTGGTGTCACAATTAATGTCAAAATTGAATTTAAAAAAATAAAAAAATGTGTATGTAAGAACAAATAATTGAATAGGAATGTCGTATTCCCCCATAATGAATATTAATGTGATATTATTGTAAACACACCCCTTTAAAGTAATGTATCTTGATTACTTTACTATTAACTGCCAGTATTTGTACATATGGTGCAAGCTATAACTAAATAGACACTTTATTTCGATGTTATAACTTTGTCTTTGTGGTTAGACATAATAAAGATAACATAAATGTGTAATATATGTCCTACATCTGTACCTTTCCCCCCACCCCCACTCCCACCCGCGCGATCGCGACCCCGTCTTCTCCATTGAAACTCTAGCTGTGTGTGGAGTAGCCCCGTCTTGCTGAAATTGTGTTCTGTTGAACCCGGGAAATGGCTGCAGTTGCGCTACCAAAAATTCGTCGATCATTCGGCAATACACGTCAGCAGTGACTTGTCTCTCACTGGTTATAAAAATAAGGGCCAATTGTCCCTCGGGCAGAAATTGTATACCACAATGTCGTTTTTAAACATTTTTGATGGCGTTCCCTCGGGTTATCTGGGCACCAGTATCTCATGTTCTGTTTATTAGCATAACTATTGATATGAAAATGTGTTTCTTCAGTAAACAATATGTTTCCGAGCGTTCGTGCTGTTCCAAAACAGTCCAGCATCGTTCTCGCTAAGGTTTCACGTAAAGAATGGTCATTTTCGTTGAGAAACTGCACAATGTGCGGTTTGTGTGGGTGACACTGTAGTTTCTTTTTCAAAATAACGTGCGCTGTTGATTTTTATTTCCAGTACAGGCTGCAATCTTCCTTATCGATTTACGCGGATTGCGCATAATTTCACGTCGGAACTCGAGCCACACGTTCTGGCGTCGCTGCTGACGTTGATGGTCCCGGAGGAGTTTGGTTAGCCATTGTCCCTTGTGAACTTTTGAACCCAACACCGGATAAGTTGCGTGCTCGGTCCATCACTTACTCGTCGAATATTAAAGTGAGTACAAAAAGCGCGACGCGCACGAACTGATAAAATCACCGCACTTTAAATATTGCTTAACCGCGAACGCGCGGTGCGCTACCGACCAGTGACCCATTGCGACTGGCATATCCGCAAATCACGCGCGTCGAACGATACCCCTCCCACTTACCTCACCTTGATGGTTTACGAGCAATTACAATTTAATCTCGAAATTTTTTCGTTGCAACGGTTCGGCGTGAGGTTGCCGATTCTAACCGGACGACCCAAAGGAGATATCGCTGGAACTGGCCACCTGTTACTGAAAGGTTCGAGGATATGTCATCTGCAATGAAAGACGCTCGTGTCAGGCTGATATGATAGACCGACCCCCGTCACACTGACTACCGAGGAAAAATGTTCGGAGGCTTACTCTATATGGATCTGCGACACGGATAATAAGATCTATACGGAAGGTAGACGCTCCAGAGATGTGTTTCTGGCGGCGAATAATCAGTTCCATGTAAAAATACGTGTTGTCTTTCCCTGCACCGGACTTTGGTTCCGTCACAATCGCAGGAGCACAGTCGCACAGTCACGACAGAGATATGCACGGTGGAGCCAAGAATCCTAAAGCGCACTTTTGAACACTGCAGTTTGCGTACTGGTGCTGGTAAATATTTGTCCGTCTCAGGTCCGCTGCCCGGCCACCTGTATACATCTCTTCTCCGTTAAGGGTGTACTTTCATTTTTACAGTTTCAAATTGGAGAAATTCTAAGCGAATTACATAGTCTTAAGGTACAGTGTCTGTTTTTCATTGATAATTCAAATTTTCGCTTTTATTAACGAAAATATAAGTTTATGTCAGAAGTAATACACTAGATTTGACTTTTTTTAAAAGTATTACTTAGATTGGACCTTATAAACTAATGAACTAAATGTTATTTCCACAATTAAGACGATACAAGCATTATAAGAAAGACCGCGACCGTTAGATGCATTTTCTGCGTGTTACAATATTATTTTAATATGGTATATTATTGACGATATATATTTTCTTATATTCTTGAAGCCACGATTACAGAGATAAATCTCAATTGAGACAAATTAAAGAAATGTTAAAAATTAATAGAGTTATAACCATTAAATTTGCAGGACATATCAATTTTCGACGTTTTTAAAATACTTTGTTTTAGCGAAAACATACGTTTTTAAATAATATGTTATATTTATTCACATGCTTTGAGGCTTCAGCTACTATTTGAAACTAATTTTATATCAAAAACACAATAATAAGTTTTTAAATAATATTATAAAGTAATATTATAAAAGACGATAATTTTAATAGTCCAACGAATATCAATACGCCGCTCGATCCGGCCGTGGCGGACATCGAATTTGCGCTGTCATAATTTTCGTATAACTCATATTTTATTCACAATTTGAATTAATATTGAACTTATTCACAACATTAGTAGCAAATTTCATAGATTAGATGTCTTTTTACTGATTTTAAGGGAAAACAACGTTTACTTGAACAATGTAAGCATTTTATGTACGTTATTTTTACATAAGTCAGAATTTAATATTTCGTTTATATATAACACTGTTGCACTTTAAACATAGCTGTTTGTTTCATAAATAGTATATAATTGTGAAACAGACATGTCACCAAAATGGCAATAATATTAAACAAAATAATTAATTGAATGTCATAATTTTTTAAAATTTAGAACATTGACTTAAGGCGCGTTTTTTACGAAAATGTGGGTTTTTATTATTCATTTATATCAGAAGTTATTCAATTAGACTTTTTTTTCAACTATTACTTAGATTGTACTTTTAGATTATTATAAAACTAATAAACAAAATGTTATTTGCCATAAATAAGACGATACAAATATTATAAGAAAGACTGCGACCATTAGATGCATTTTTAGGCATGGTATGAAATTGAGTCAATACGCTAAATTAATGCATAAACGAAATATATTTTTTTATAATTTTGAAGCCAAGATTACGGAGACAAATCTGTAGGAAACCAAATTAGCAAAATGTTAAAAATGAATAGAGTTATAAACCATTCAATTTGTAGTACATTTGATGAATTTTTTACGTTTTTAAAATACTTTGTTTTAGTAAAAACATACGTTTTTAAATAATATACTATATTTACTCCCAAGCTTTGAGGCTTCAACTACTATTTAAAACTATGTTTAATATCAGAAACACAATAATCATTTTTTAAATAATATATTTCCAGTCTTATGAAATACGATATTATTAATTATATCTCACACTGTTAGAATGACGTTCAAAACGGCCACGGCGGTTGTGAACTCCGCGTTCCGATAAATTTTAATTAAATTAGCCTGTAAAACACATTTTAATACAAATTTTGACTACAATATGATGAATATTATACTTATTCTCGATACTGTTTCCTGCCCATGAAAGTGATTTAGTATTGTATCTAGAATATTTGTGAAAATATATCTTATCGATGTATTTAACCAGAAATTAAAGTAGTGACAGCTTACAAGTCCCCTACAGCCGCATTGAGCGGTGGAATGGCTCTAATAAAGATAACAACGTACATAATATACATTAATAGGATTGATTCAAATATTATTTAGTAAGAAATTGTTGTATTTTTAATATTAAACTTTGTTTTAAATAGTAGCTGAAGCTACAAAGCAACTGAGTAAATACAATATATCCTTCATCTTGGTTTCAAGATTATAAGAAAATATATTTCGTATATGTAAGAATTTTCCATATTAAGGCAATTTTGTGGCACACGGAAAATAAATTTAATGGTCGCGGTCCTTCTTATAATGCTCGTATTGTCTTAATTGTTGCAAAAACATTCAGTTTATTAGTTTTAAATTAGTGTAAAGGTTCCATGGGTTTCAAAATAAGTCTACTCTAGTGTATAATTTCTGATATATGAATTATTATTGAAAGGGAAGGTTTAACTTGCGAGCGGATCGAGACGAGCGGGTTCCCGCGCTGCCGGTGCGGATTCACGGCTGGACCGTTGGAGTTTTCGCCAATAATGTTCGCGTTATTTATTTACTCAAGTGTGGACATGCTGACAATAATAGACAGCCGATCATGTCGAGGTTTCTAACTAAGCCTTTTCATAATATCTGGTACTCCTTGAGTCCTCGTTTCTGGTGTATAGTATTTTGTCTCGCATTCCTCACATGTATTTCCTCGTTCCACATGACCAAACTGTTTCTTAATTGCGGTCTTTGCAACAATTGTGGTGTCGCTTTGTATTGACTCTTAATTTGCTTATTTTATAAAACTATGTGCGTATGTTTTGATCGCTGGCCATGATGTATCCGTCACGGGCAGCCACTTTTACAAGTTTCCGATTTAATTTTGTGAATCGCTTGAATTAGGAATTAGGAGTATTTCGTTTCATGATTATCGCATGTCACGCAAATTACTTATTTTGCGATTCGTCTCCCGCCGCCCTGCGCCCTTAGATTGATGTTACACTTTACGCTTATTGAATAATATATACGCGCTTATGACAACACTGCTCTTGTTTATGGTCAAGTTGAATGTATTGCGAGGTGTTCACTTTTCAAGCATATCGGCCGCTTCAGCTATTATGGTAATATATTTATTATTATATTAAATGAGTTCACCCCTGCAGCAACACTGCATGAGGGCTGTATGATGTACCCGCGTTAAGGAAGGAAACTCATTTTAAAATGATTATTTTTATTTATTTCTCAACATAGTCTCCTTTCAGCTCGATACACTCAGTCCAGCGATATTCCGAATAGCCATTTAAAGCCTTCCAAGCCATGTTTTCATTTTTGAAAACAAAAATAAATCGCATGGGACCAAACCTGAAGAATTGGGTGGATGAGGCAGCAATTTGTAGTGTAATTCTATCAGTTTTGCTGAGGCGATTGCGGACGAGTGAGCCGGTGAGTAGTCTTGTAGTAGTTTTGTTCCACTGTGAGCAAACGCGGCACCTGTCTCGCCGATAGCTTTCTCATGTCTTTCGCGGTCACCTCGATCGGACGGCCTGGGCGTTCTTAATCAAAATAGGATGTTCGATAGTGCTTGAATTCGTCAAACCAATATTTGACGGTAGTCATGGAAGGTGCACGGTCCTAATAAAGAGCTTGCAACTTCACATTGATTTCCTCACACATCTTGCCATCCAAAGAAAGGAATCGAATCACCGACCGATATTGCTCTTTTTCATCAAAGCAAAACTACTCGATAAATCTGCGCCATCGGTCGTTGAACACGGGTACTTATACAGCCCTCATATAATGGTTTTAGGCAGTTCTGAGTTATGAATGCCGCAACATAATCTTCTTGGGAATGGAATGGTATATTAAACAACCATATAAAATATAAATAAATACTATTAAACACAGTTTGTAAGTGATCTTCCCTGCAAAAATAATGTATATCATCTAAGACGGCTTGTGCTCCATCCAGCTATCAACATTTGTAAAAACTGATATAGTGTTGTTGCAAATATCTCAAAAGGGGATAATTTTAAAAAATTGTCTACATTTTTAAAATGGATAAATTCACAATTTTGTTACAAATTAGGAGATAACACCAAATGAAAATCACCACGACCGTCAGTGACCATCGGTCCAACGCTTCACGGGCTCCATTACAATGTTTTACTGATGCATTTAATCACACTCGGTAAAGGGGCTCACAAACGAATGTCTTAAAAAAATAAAATAATGAATTTTTAAAGTTGAATCAATCACTGGACCCCCCGGGCGAACACTTGTACCGTATAATTCCCCCTTCCCACGGGGCTAGACAGAGAGGATGCAATGCCACCCTCTTTTGTTCTGCCGCGACTCGTCTCTCCGCCGTGCAAGCTCGTCGATTGTTGAGATTTGTATTGCGACCATCTTCCAGTATCTAGTTTTTCTGGTCACGCCGAGTCTTCTGTGGACGTCCTCTATTTCTGGCACTGTCAACACTTACGTCGTACATTTTTCTTACCAATCTAATCATTTACCCTTCCACACGCGATTACCTCCAATCCAAAGAGGTAAGTGTTCATCGCCGTGAGATCAGCCATTGGCAGAATATTAGTTTCTATTAGCTATCTGCTACTTAGTACACACATTAAAAATAGTAAATGTAAGCTATACATAGCTGTTACTACTATTCTGGTTTAATATAGCTCCTCGATGGTACCGTACAATTATTTTATATTTATGTTACACCTACTCCTTCATCCGTAATGAAGATTTTTAAACCTGTCGTCGACCTTCAACGATTGTGCACCACGAAGGCAGCTGATAAAAATAATTTTAAGCTTTACGCTTGTGGGGTTTACCCATGGCAAAAATATTAAAAAACATCTGAAATAGTAAAGCGACCACACTTAAGTGATTTCACATGCAATGACCCATTTGGAAATTCACAAAATAATATAATACGGTATTACTTACTGCGATAAAGTGTAATATTAAAAATAATAATTGTTAGTAGTAATTTATTAAGTAATTGTGCATGCACTTGTGATTTCACAACATTAAAATATATCACAATGCGGTTTGCGGATGTAATTTGTATTTGACAATAACTTTAGTCGCCGGAATATCATCCTAGTTGTATCTGAGGCATTGTCTTTTTAAATCTAAATATTAATAATAATCTTAAATTTTGTAAGTTGGCAGTTGAGGACGAGAGGGAGAAGTACTCGAGTTCTAGTACCGTATCGCTTAATAATTTTTTTGTTTCTCCGTACAGGTCTGGCGGCCTCGTGAGGCAGGAGAGGGTGGGGCGGGGGAGGGATGCCGCTGCCCAAGCGGGCCGTGGCCCCCGTGCACGTGGCCAGGGCGGTGCTGCCCGCTCACCTGCCCGTGCCCAGCGAGCTTGAGGCGGTCACTAATGGAACGCTCGCCAACACTGTCCGGTGAGCTCTTTTATTTTTATAATGGGAATAGTTACCGATTCAATGTCGAAGGCCGTAAACGCACAGGCGATATCTTACGCGTAAAGATTAATTTATGTTATGTATCGCCTTTAATACCCTGCGGACATTTGTTCTGATTTGATGTTGAAGGGCTACCCTGGATCCATACCTGTTTCAAATAGGGTGACCAGAGGTTGAGTTAGAAGTTTTTATTTATTTTTAAACAGCTAATGATTTATTTCTGTTTTCTTCCCTGGAAAGGTAATCAGTAGAATGAGTGAATTCACTGTTTTTATTCTCTCTTACATCAATCTGTTCTGACATTAATCACGTATCATAAGTAGCTTCTGCCGAGCTATAATTATTAGTATTTTTTCTTTGCCAATTATTTTATGTCTCGCAGATGTGTTGACATTTTACAGAATAAGGTTTTCAATCGTTAATTTTTTTCATAGTCGGTCGCCCTTCAATGATAAATAATAAAAATAACATCAGAATTATGATTTGATTTGAATTTGATTTCAGACAACTGTCCTCCCTATCTCGGCATGCGGAGGACTTGTTTGGAGAGCTGGCGCGGGAGGCTGGAGGGTTGGCAGGCCGAGCGCAGCTTCTGCAGGCTCGTCTGGATCGTCTCTCCACCAAGGTGACCAACCTGGATGCTAATGTTGAAGACGGTGAGTCAAGTTAATGCAGAGACTTTTATTCAATTTTGATGTTATAAGCAGACAACTTCATAACCCTGGCTCATATAATAGGGTGGAGCTTGCACCCCATAAATATAGCACAATACTGCTGGATGTCACCAGTTTATATTATGGGCAATATACGGAATATGCAAAGGTGTCTTACTATATCTTACTTATCTCGTTATTGATAAGATATCTAGTATCATATTATTAATACATTACTGCAAAATGTTAAGAATTAAAACAGAGTTCTCATTGTAGACATCCATATCAAACAACTTTGTTAAAAAATTGAAGATAAATAGTTTTGTTTCAAAGTCATCGGTTTTTTAAATTTTAATCAAAATCAAGCCCATTAATTTTGTTTTAGAGGGTGGACTATAAAGGGTTTTTCGTAGGATTAAAAATACAGAATTATTGCATTTTTTCAATGAGGACAAAATTAAAATTTTACGTAATTACTTGGCTAGAGTAGTGGTAGTAAAACCAATCAGCGTGTAATTTAAAAACAGTCCTAAACAGGTACAAGACGGAGGCACGCTTCATGCATTTATCTAAATTATATAATCAAATTTACAAAAAATAAAAATACATATAATATAATTTTTAAAAATTGTCAATCACTTTGTAATTTTAGCACAATCCTTCAAACGTTAGTATTCTAAATGTTAAGTTCAAATTTGATCAATTTTGTTTCTAGTGTTTTCTGGATTTTAATGTATCACAATAATATTACGTTTACCCATCTACATCTGTGACTTTCGGGATGCCGGCTTCGGCTTTGGTAGTGTTATTATGGCTGTTTAGTGCTTGAACGGCCAGGTCTGTGAGACATGACCATGGTTTTCTCTTTTATATATTCAATAACAGTACGTAAATATATATTCATTTTGAAATGAAGTGTACATTGTCTTTATTACGAGTAAGAAAAAGTATACATAACATCTGTCATCATTTTTTATTAATGCTGTCTATGGAATTATGAATTATGAATGGAATCATAGAATTATGTTTATCGTATATCATTTTGAATTAGCAAAATAACAATTTTTGCTTATGTTTTTCATCTGATTCCAAATAGCATTTTTCTGTTTATTATTGTTTATCCGGTAACAACGGTGGAGTGTGGTTTGTTTTGGGTAAAGCTCTATCATTGAAATATAGATTCTATCGAGACCTTGACCAAAGGCCGCGTAGCAGACATAATAGCCACATTAAAGGGTGGATTGCCTATTTAAAATAAGGGCCTATCAACAAACAAGCAATGGATGATAGCTGATGGGACCTTTATTAAACTACTACTAATAATTAGTTTATATCGAATTATTTATATTTATATCAAAGTGCCTAGTATAAGATTCCTCTTATTTGGGGGTGCATCAAATCTACATATTATTATGTTACTACAAGATTTGTGTGTGTTTAATTATGGAAATAAATACTATTACTTAAAGCAGACCCTGGTGGTAAAACTGCACTTAAACTTTTCCTCCTCACTTAAAGTGAAAATCAGAATAAGATAGTGAGATCTCTTTTTTATATCAATTTTGTTAATCACTTGGATGTATTTAATAAATAATATTTATATTTCATTTTGCTCGCTGTCCAATTTGAGAAAGGAAGGGAACGCTTGTTTCCTTCCGAACTCAGCTGTTTTGTTTGTTGTTTTATTGATTAGACAGGTTTAAAGTTTAGTTTTGAGCAAGAAAAGCTGTCTTTAGTTTCATAATTTTTCATAAAATTATTCATCTTCCGCAGTGACCATACAAGACATCCAGATGCGCAAGGCCTTCAAAAGCTCAACCCAGTTCGACCAGCAGATATTTTCTAGGGCTACCATGCCCACCGCCATGCTGGAAACCTACGCAGTGTGCGAGCGACCACCTCCGCTGGATAAGTTGAATCCGTACCGGGATGACGGGCGTGATGGACTAAAGTTCTACACGGATCCGGGCTACTTCTTCGAACTGTGGAGACAGGAGATGCTACAGGATACGGAGAGGATCCAGCACGACAGGGGGAAAAAGGTACGCTTTCACTGTTTGACTTGAGAACTCTTTATATGAATTATTGGGCGCGCCATCTTGTAGCAAATCATCACCTGATTCATCAATTCATTAATGCATTTGTATTATTCAAGTTGACAATGCTTTGATTATCTTATTTTCTATACTAGACTAGGTCATAGCAATTGCCGTCACCACTTGCACTCGCAAGCGAGTTGTCCACACTGATTAACAGTGATTAATGACAGAAACATCACCTAACAAACCTTCTCTCCTCGTTTATGCCATCCAGCAGGCTCAATCAGACGAGACTCGGTTTGTGCACCTCCACAACTCTCGGTCCCGTGTCGCTCTCACTCTGCTGCTCTTCAGCTAGAGACGATGCGTCTGTTCACTGCTGTGTTACTTTTCCCGGTTTCTATCAGTCCAAAGTCGCACCCGGGATAATCCCATTCATATGTCACTTTGACGCATAATGTGGCTGAAGAACAGCAATACATTTCCGAGGGGTCTATTTTGGATCGACATTGAATAATGGTACGGTGGTATTATTGAATGTAGGCGTGGCGAGATGTTGACGTATTACATGAGACATTTATTGTATGCGCAATTATCATATCTTATGAAGAGATTTGGTATTTCTTATTTCATTCGACCTTCATTTTTATAATAAAAAATCATTCACAATAAATAAATACTAATTCTACCGACAGCAAGATGGATTACCCAGATATGTTAATGTTTGACATACAAAATTATCCATTTCTAAGAGCATTCGTTCGCAATGTGTATGTAGTTACTGTATATAATATGCAATGTTGTGCAGATGCGTCCCCGTGGAGGTGGCAGCGGTGCCGATGCAGCGCGTCGCAAACAGCGGGTTCGCGCGCCGCCTTGCACCCGCGAAAAGCAGCGGCAGCGTGCCCTCACGCGCGGAGAGCACCTCATGCCTCAAGCGCCCGCACCGCACTACGGGGCGGGTGCGGGCGAACCCCAGCAGCAGTACGACACGAGCCAACACTACAACCATTCCCCAGGTAGGATATGGGTCTAGCGAGATATACTACACAGGTAGTTTGATTTGGCAATACAAAGTGTCATCAATATATTATTATTGTCACTAAACCTTGCAAAAGTGTTTGTCCACTAAAATCTGTGAAATATCATTTTATACCTGTCGCAGGTATGCTCATGGTGGACACCAGGGACGGTATGGCGGCGCGCCCCAACTCTATAGAGCTGTCCCACCCCTACCAACCGCACCAGGCCACGCCCACCAATCACAACTCTCACGGTAAATTATCACGCTTTCATTTAGTGTTGTAAAGTATCAACATTAGTAAAACCATCATCTGCATTCTCTTTGTGACCTGGTTCTGTGATGATCCTGAGATGCATCATATAATAATGTATCCTTTGCAACATTGGAACATTGGACAAAACCTGACCAAGTGCACTGTTGTCTTGTGATAGCATTGTGGAGCATTCTAGAAATTGATGTCAATAATAAACCTCGTTTAGCTGCTGTCTGACTATTTTGAAATTAACATAGAAAAGAAAACAGCAGCGTTAGTGAATTTGAAGTTTGTTTTCAATTTATCATCTAATATATTTTTAATGCTCTGAGATGGTAAATTTTTTAAGGTGCCACATTCAATGATAACTCAAATTTATGCATTTTTTTTTACGAAAATGTGGGTTTTTATTATTAATTTATATTTGAAGTTATACATTAGATTTCACTTTTTTAAAAAAATAATTACTCAGATAGGATCTTTACACTAATTTAAAACTGATAAACTGAATGTTATTTGCCATAATTAGAAAAATACAAGCATTATAAGAAAGACCGCGACCGTTAGGTGCATTTTTCGTGTGCCACAACATTATCTTAATATGGAAAATTATTGCATAAATGAAATATATTTTCTTATAATCTTGAAGCCAAGATTATGGAGACAGATCTGCATTAAACCAAATTAGCAAAATGTTAAAAATGAATAGAGTTATAAACCATTCAATTTGCAAGACATATTACCAATTTTCGACGTTTTTAAAATACTTTGTTTTAGTAAAAACGTATGTTTTTCAATAATATATTATATTTACTCGCATGCTTTGAGGCTCCACCTACTATTTAAAACTAAGTTCTATATCAAAAATACAATAATCATTTTTTAAATAATTTATTTTCAGTCTTTTGAAAGACGATAATTTTAATTGTCCAACGAATTTCAATACACCGCTCGATCCGGCTGTGACGGACGTTGAATTTTATTATTTTCGTTAAAAAATACCGAAAATATATGTTTTTACGAATATTTTATCCACAGTATGAATTAATATTGAACTTATTCACAACATTAGTAGCAAATTTCATAAATAATATTTTTTTTTTTAACTGATTTTAAGGGAAAACAATGTTTTCTTGAACAAAGTAAACATTTTATGTGTATTAATTTTATTGTAAGTCACATTTAAATATTTTGTTTATATATAACACTGCTGTCTTTTAAACACTAGCTAATTACATACCATTTATGAAACAGACATATCACCAAAATAGTTTGAAATTTGAGGAATTAGATATGCTTTCAAAATAAGGTTAATATATAAATTCACTGAAAACATTGTTTTCCCTTAAAATCAGTAATAAAAAAAAATATTTATGGAATTTGCTACCAATGTTGTGAATAATTTCAATATTAATTCATATTGTTGATAAAATATGGGTGAAAACATATATTTTTATTTATTGTTTTATAACGAAAATAATGACAGTGACAGTGAAAATAATTCAACATCCACCATTGCCAGATAGACCAGCATATTGAAGTTCGATGGACAATTAAAATTATCATCTTTTATAAGACTGAAAATATATTACAGTGAAATCTCGATCTATCGTTCCTCGAATAATCGTTTTCCCGCGTGTATCGTTTATTTCTTCCAGTCCCAAATTAATTTCATACAAAACACCCAAAAATAGACATGCATAATTTTACCGCATTAATCATTAATGCAGCATACTTCGTAGCTAAATGCTCGGTTTCGATTAACGACACTCGTAAACAATGAACAGAACATTCGAAAGAGAGAGAGAGCGAGGGAGAATGCTGCTACTGCCTGCCCCTCGACATTATACAATACAAAGTTTTTTTTTTTTTTTGTTTCTGTACAGCTTTCTTTATTTTATTTTTATTTAAACACATTCATTTACATGTGAAATATGTATCTTTTTTTAGAATATGTATTAAACACTTAAGTATGGAAAATGTAACTTTTTTCATATTATATTATATTTTCATATATTATATTATTGCATTCATTGTTTTCCCGCATTTGTAGTTTATTTCAATAAGGTCCCTTCAAAAATGATAGATAAGTGGTTTCACTGTATTTAAAAGTGTTCCCTGATCCGTATTCTAGTAGTCGATGATAACGGGAAATTACTATAAGGATGCTATTTTTTCTTTTTGCAATATTAGGCTTAGTTAACTCCAAACTAAGCTCTCTTTTTTTGGCGACTTCTATTATTTTCTTTCCATTCTGGATATTTTTTATTCATAAAAAAATATGCATTTAGCGCTGCTATATCTAACATGCTATATCCTGTGTCTGTTATATGATTGTTTATCTCGAAATCAAGCTGATTTGCTATCTCTTCATCTGTCATATTTTGAAAATATGATAATCATAATAATGATATGTAGCAAAGCTGTATAAAAAAGAAGATTTAAGATTTGAAATATTTATTACCGTAAATAATTATAACCCTGCAATTCGTAGTACTGCGCGGAGAAGTGGACTCGACTGAGAACGTATATATATCCACTTATTACTAACATATATATATATTCACTTGGCTCTGCGCGTACACATACATACACGTATTGACAAATTTATCTCAGGTTCTTTGAGAAAATATATTTTTTTGTTGCGTATGGTAAATACTTATAAATAGTAATTATTTTATTCAATAAATATATTACGGAGGAATACCAAAAATATAAAATCTGTATTTAGTATGTTTACAGAGATATTGACATAATTCAAGGCAATGTCAACTCAGTTTACATCACCGGAGAGGAAGGGTTAAAAATCAAAACCTTATGTTAAAGATACTGTTTTCAAGATTTCAATGTCTTTGTTGTAATAATAATAAACCCGGAATAAGAAAACTACACTCAATAATTATTGCAAGAAGCCCTGGATACAATTTAATTGATAACAACTATTCATACTGCTCTGAATAACAAACTAATAACCCTGTTGTGATCGTGGACTCGACAATTATGGACTTGAAATTGCCGCCGAGTTCATGTTTCACAAATGAGTTAAATCAAAAACTTGTTATTTATTTTGCCTAAAGAATGGTTTGTCTATCCTCAAATAGTTTAGGAATTTATTATAGTCAGTAATGGAGACTGCGTGGAAACACATACATGCCCAGACTCAAAATCTGTATACGTCATTCTGCATAGTAAATTATGAAGATGAAATTATTCCCAGGACAGATATCATAAGAAAAATCTCTTAATATTCTTCAAAATAATTTGAAGAATGCTGAATGTATATGACTTTGAATATCTCTTATATAAGTATTATGAAATAGATGTTGATCGAGAATGCATGAATGGGACAGCATACTGATGAATGATGAAGATGATTTCTTGTGTATGGGTCGAGGGAGTGATATTATTTTATCAAATAATTAAAAAGAACAAGTTTTTCATTTCTTCGAACCAGGTGTCAATCAGATGATTAAATATAGGAGAAGATTACCGAGTCATGACTTTTTTGTGTCTTTCATTTCAAAATGGTCCAATGTTACCCGGAATGACTCTAATTAATATAAAATAACTTTATAAATAACCACTCAGATTTTCGGATCGTCTGCCTTCAGAGCAGAGTAAACCTAAAGAAACAAACAGACCAGGTGACTTTAGATAGTATAACCTAAGTGGTTATTCACAAAGTTTATATTAATTATTAAATATACGTACACAAAGTATATTAAATAACTCTAAGAACATCTCAAAATTACAACATCGATCTGGCAAGATACCGCAATACTGATCATTTGTATCAGACTCAAATTCTAATGACTTACCTCACCAGACCGAGCAATTGTATAAACTATGTATGGGTAATTTTTGAATAGTCGTTGATGTTTCATGTACCCTCCTTAAGGTTCTTACAACAATAAAAAAAAACATTTTACGTATTATTCTTTGTGTACAGGCGAGGAACCGATGTATGGCACCGGACCTCTCTCCTCGGAGAGTCTGTACAGTGGCGGGGGAGGTACTCCTAGGCGCGGCCGTCCCTCGGTGCCCCCGCCTGCGCCTCCCGCTCCCTCCACTCCTTCTCGGCGTTCCGCCTCAGCAAGGGAGGCGCTGCCGCCGCCTCCGCCGCCGCCGGCCTCACCCCCCGCTGTGAGCGCGGCGCCTCCGCCACCTCCCCCGGCCTCCCCGCCGGCGATGGAGGGATCGGGGCCAGGAGATGCGGCGCCCCCGCCGCCGCCGCCGCCTCCTCCGCCCGAGGGGGCGCTGACCCCTCCGCCGCCGCCACCGCTGGCCAATGGGGACGTACGTTCTCCAGGCCTCCTAAAGCAGCCCCTGAAGGCTGCCCCTCCGCCCCCCGCACCACTGCCAGATCCTCGGGATGACCTGCTGAAGGCCATCAGAGACGGTAAGTGCTACATTCATTGAATTGGTATTGTTTAGATTTATTATAAATATTATTGACGGTTGCATAGTTTCTCTTATCCCGAGAATGACCTCTTTCATGTGAAGCATTGCAACCTAGCGGGAACAAAATCTCACAGTAGCCAGGCCAATGTGGTTTAATTGAACGTAGTATTATTCTTCTATTAATCACAAGCACTATTCAGATGACATTTTGTCAAACAGTATTTAAATTAGGTAACTTTTTATATTATTATTTTTAATGAACGTCATTGCAGCCTGGATCACCGGATGTATGACAAGATATATTTAATCATCTAAAATGAGATGTTTTATTTTACTGTTCTGCACTTTACAATTAGCTTAATGATAAGCATTATGTTTAATTTACCCACACACATTTGTTGGCATACTTATTACGTGAGTATTTTGTATGGTGGGATCTTTTTTCATATTATGTATGTATTTTACAGACGTAAAATATTTGGATTGAAAATTTACCATTCTGTTTAGTTTTGATCATGCAGGTAATATAGTTGTTAAATTGTCCACACTCCTGTAAGATGTGACCCCAAACACTTATATAGCTGTCCCCGCATACTAATGCATAAAATATATTTCCAGGGATAAAATTGCGTAAGGTGGAAAAGACAAACAGTACTCGAGGCAACGAGTCCGGGAGCATCAGCGGCAGTGCGGCCCTTCACGATGTGGCCTCCATTCTGGCACGGCGCGTGGCCGTAGAGTTCAGTGAATCAGATAGCGGGAGCGACTCTGACGCGGACTCAGACGGCTGGGCGGAGCCGCCGCCCGCGTGACACCACATCCTCCGCGGGGACGACCGACACCACCGGCCGGTCCCAGAGAACACCGCCCAGCCGGTTCCCCACCCCCCCCAGAGTACTCCCGAGGCGGCGGCATCCTCCGATCACATCGACCGCCCGGTGTCTATTCCCGTCCGAGAAAATTTTCAGGAAATTGTTCCCATTCAGACGATTCAATCACCCAGCATGACAGCAAAAACCGCTAAGACGTCAAAGACCGTCATTGGTAAACCTACATTCCGCATTGATCCCAGCTTGATCAGCGGTGTTAGATCAACTCCTAACGTCACATGCAATGTGTCTGATCACAGTGATGAAAATACCAGCACTTCCGATGCAGGCCATGTTAAAGTTAAAGCGGACAAAAGCTCAGAAGGTGGCAGTAATCCACCTTTGGTGCAAGCCTCAGATGGTGACGGCGACCGACAAAAACCTAGTAAGTTAGAGGATGCTCAAACTATTCATTCCAAGGAAGTCCTAAAATCTGAGGATAATCATGTCATAATAAGAAGAGATAGTGCAAATTCTGTAGGCTACAGTGATCGCAAACCTATGGTTAGTTTTGAGACCCCGATGCCTTCTGTAGAATTGTTGAGGAATAAGATTGATAAAGCCGAAATGAATCACATTATCGTCCCAATTGATAAAATTCCTGAAGCTCATGCCAAAAAGGTAAATTTTCAACCAAAAGTGAATGCACCCAATAAAAGTGAACCCAAGGTGAATACGCAAACCCCAGAGAGTCTGCAGAAAGAGTGTCGCACCAAAATGCCACCTTTAAATATTCCCCCCCATAAGGGTAATTGCTCGGTACCTTCAGAAACTAAACATAAAGAAAAAGAATTGTGGCAAAAAAATCTAAAGGATGATCCAGTGCAGCAGCCGATTGAGGCTCCGGAACAAAAGAACAAAAATTGCCAGCAGATAGACGAGGAGACAATAACAGTTTCTAACGTCATCAAACGTTTTAACGATAAGTGCGAGAGCCTCTCTAACAGTAAACCAGATCTCAATAAGTGTGGAAAGGTATTTCATAGCGTCCAATCTAACAAGGGCTACAATGCTCGACCTGTTTATGCCACCATGGACTGCAGAAGCAAGAGAAACAATCTCATGACTAGAGGGTATACGGTCACCGAGTATTCAATAAGGGCGGAGAGCTTCAGGAGGCAGGCATCTATGACGGGTGCGGTTACGAACGAGACAGATTACAAAAATCGCAGTAAAGGTCGGTCGGAGCAGGCGGCACACTGCGGCCACTGCGCCAAACCCGGGGGGCAGTGCAAAACAAGGTCTAAAAGCCAAAGTTCTGCGGAAGAAGACGTTTTCAGAAGGTCCGGTTACGACCACACACCGGTGGAATATCGTAGCAATATTTCTAATTACAGAGTTCGGTTCGACGAATCTTCTCTTCGCGGTCGCGACCAGCAGAAGCCTCAGTCTTCCGGTCACGTTCACAGGAGGACACGACCCGCTTCGGCCGGGAATTCTGACCAGGAATGTGATGACGATCTTTTTGAAAAGTACGAGACCCTCGTGTAGATATTTGCTGAAATATTTATTCCATATTATATTGAGTATTATTATTAATAGTATAATAGTTTGTTTCACACTACAAGCTGTTGTATTCCTAAATACTCACTCGTAATTATTATATTCACCCAAAGCATTTTACATGTTACACAGGTTCACTAGGCTAGGTTCCAGGATTATCCACACAAATGTGTTTATTGGAAAGCTTCATATACTCGTATACAGTGCTCATAGATGATGGAATTGTAACATTCTTTAACAACTATTTTATTATCATCATTATTTCATAATTGCATTCAACTTGTCTTCAAATTTCATTAAACTTATGCTATTATACACACACCTTGTCACTGTCTGTCTGGTCGTGCCTCTGTAGGTTTAGTAGAACCATAATATTTAACAAGCATGCTATCTTAATAAGTTATTTCATATTTCACTGTTGTAATAAGTGAATAGAAAATCTTTTCATACGTTAAAAGATAGCCATCTTCTAATCTAAAATACATTATTATTCTCGGTGGTCCTGTGCTAATATTATAAAAGCGGTATAGTGAAGTTTTGTGTTACGTTGTCCCCTTTGCCAAGTGAATTGATAGATCCTGACGAGGGTCTACAAATTATTTAACCATTTACTGCACTACCGTATTTATTCAATGGAATATTTAGAGCTATGTGTAAATAATAGCAATAAGCTTACAAATCTTTCATTACCAACATTTTTTTTGTGTAAAATTTATGACATTTTGTGATAATTTGTGCATTCTCTGAAAAATCTCAGCCCGACCTGTAGAACTGCTGATTTTATCTACAAACACCTACCGACAAAAATATCTACTCAGTAGGCTTTTGCAGTACGTCAGTTACTGATCTTATTTAGTAAGTTTGTCTGACTTCTCGCAGGCTGGATGTGTTTTTTCAGATTTATTTTGGTGCACGACGGCCTGATGCGGAATGGAATGGCTTTAGAGATTTCTCTGTTGTAAAATTTCAATCTTTTCAAGATGATTTTCATGAATTATTTTCCCACCCTCCTGCACAGGTGAACCCCTCCCCCAGATGAGACGGGTCACATGTACGGATATCGGTACCCAATTATTTGCTAAGAATTGTTTGTTTGCAATTTGTACGCACACATTTTATTTAATAACCTATTTTAGAGGTCTATTCAAATTGAAAAATTAAGCATACTATTTATTTGATATTATAAAAATGTAATAATAATAATAATATCAGCATTTTAATTATAGTACGCCAAATTTGTGTAGTGTTTAAGCATTAATAAGTAATTGATGTAGATATTTATACCTTTTTACGAGTACTGCAGAAATCTTTTGGTAATTGCTAATATTTTACTGTACAATATTCTGACTAATGCATTGCGTGTCATACATGACTCGACGAGGCTCTTCACGATTTCTGGATCGTTGTATCTCTAACATTGAGCATGCTATTTTGTGTTGTAAAAATCTAGACTAAAATAGAATCACAACTTGAAATATCTAGTTCAACGGTTGTATGCACTTGTTCCTCTATAGAGTTGAATGTTGCACTTGTGTCTGTTGATACAGTCTATATCTAAATCCAGTCAAATGCTTAATTAATTTATACAATCTCTAAGAACATTCTGCGTAATTTCAATATCCGACCCAAAGTCACAATATATCTGGGATATGTAAATAATAATTTTCACCCATCCTACTTGTCATATGCTGTAATGTATTTTTCAGAGCGTGAATGTTTTTAATCATTCATTAAATTGATTCGAGTGGTTTTAGTAGAAAATGGTAAATGAATATATTTTATGAGATATTTTTATAATAATGAGGGACAAATAAACGCTCGGATACCAGATGTAAGGTGGATTATATAATAGCATTCCTCAAAATGACAGCGAAGTGAGCGGGAAGCGCATGCAACGAATAGACTTTAAAACATTATAATATTTGGTAGGTTACGAAGAGGAAATGGGAGATGTTGTCGTCTACCATATTATTTGGCATTTATTTTTTGGAACTGTTAATTATTTATGAAAACCACTAAAGTTGTACAACCATTATATTTGGTATTATTATATTTGTAAGTATTTAAATAAATATATTGTTCAATTATACTGAGGTAGGACCTCTAAACTGTATTGATGTGTACAGAAGACTCTCGATTAGATCCGGGGTGACAGGGAAATAATTGATTAGATAAAAAATCATGGGTATTCCCCGCCAAAAACACACAAATAAATTAAAACACCGCACGCAGCTATGTGACATAAACATGCAAAATTGACAATATAAAATATGAGTACATATAAATCATTTAAAAAGTCAATGATGAATCAACCGCTTCGCACGCGTAATTTAAATTTGACAAGATGTGCCCGCCCGCTTGCGTCAGTATGAACACTGGATCTAAACGTGCCCAATTTTTTTTCTGTTACTTTGGTTTGTTTATTTTGATTATTTTAATTTTCTGGTACACATTATGTAGCCGAGAGAAAAATTATTTTTATATTTTAAATATTTCAATTTTTTTCTGCCCTAGTTAATCCGCAACCTGCGTATGTTAATACATATAATGGAGAGTCTATTGTATTTTTTTCCAGTAATAGTTATCTTTCGATTACCTTGTTTAATTACACATATGGCCATCATAAGTTATACATTTGACTCCGGAAATGGCTACAGCTAAAAAATGCACTGAATCATACAAAGGGTATAAAATATGTAAATCCACGTATCCAACTACATATTAACAATAAATTTTATTCACATTTCTGTGTGTCTGCATTTACTTAGACTTAGGTCCCCCCACGTGTGTTTTTGGTGTGGACGTAATAAAATGGTCAATCTGTACCTTCTCACATTCTCAACCCCCTAAATGTATTCCACAATTCACTAACTTCAGCTCGGATCGTCCCTCTCTTTGTACAGAAGAGTGATACTGGATTTGGGAACATTCTAGCTTATTGAGATTACTCTGTTTACTTTTGATGCCTGTTATGTATTTGTTTGTAATATTTTGATAATCTCAAGTAATCTTGAAAGCCAGAAGTGTTTCCGTGTCTTGGGCCTGAAGCGCACACAATGTTGGCGATACATTTGACAGAATTGTGAATAATTTTTTAATTGAATAACTTGATAATTTAAATACGTACGTATCTATCTCTGATTTATTCAAATTTAAGCCGCATGGTCCTTTTCATTTGTAATTAGCTGTTGGTTAACTTATCCTGTTGATTGACAATGGGATGATCAGCTACTGTATATGTACTGTTTAATGTGTAAGCTTACTCATAAGTGGAGAAAATATTATTTAATATAAGTAACATTTTTGTTACTTAGCCGTTGACCTGGCAAAATATTTTTTTTATATATAAAACATTACATTGGAAATCTGTTTTGAAACTTAGACATTTAAATAAATTTCATCACTCTATAAACATTGTTTTTATTGAATGTACCCGTGTCTAAGTGAGTTCTCTTAAATCATCTCCATGAGGTGGATAATTGGAGTAGAAGCTGTTTGAGGAATCAGCAGATGTTCACAGATCCAGGTTGAAGGTTTGATTTCTGCATCGAATAATATTAAAAAGTGTGTCATTTATTTGTTGGCGCTCATTTGCCTTTTACTTGAACAATATTAGTCCTGTGATTTTAATAAAATAACAATATTAGATATATAGATCAGTAGGTAAATAATATTACAGTATTTCATAAAAGGAAGTAGAATAACTGCTCATTAAAATCCATTCAGATTCATGCAACAAACGTTTTGATTCTTTCTGACTGTGCCGAGACTTACAAGGATCAGCAGTCAGCATGGAGCATGTGTAAAATAAAATTACTTTAATTATAATGTAATATCAAAATTCATTTCGTGAGTTAACCCCTAACTACTGATGTACGAGTATATCTTTCGTTTCATAACTGCTCATGTGTTCTCAAAATAAAGCGTTGTTTGTATTATAAATCAATAATTCAATCGCATATTAGTTAGTGCATTAGTAATTATTTAAATGTATTTTTTAACACAAATATAATTTAAAAATTCATTCATTACGTAATGGCATACAAAATACTCATTATATTTATTTTATCATATAAATATATGAGTGAAAAAAATTTATGCAATGTTTCAAGTACAATACATATTTAAAAAAAAATCATAATTTCAAATATATTTTTTGTGCAGTCTGGGAATACAGGATTTTTACACAGTTCACATCCATATGATATTTTCTTATTTTTTACAGGATAAAGGTCGCAAGTCTTTCTTTTTTCATTTTATTCTTTATTTGAATCATAATTCAATTGTTTCTCAGTACCTACTTTCTTTAGATATGGTGTTTTCTTGGATTTTTAAAAAAAATATTTTTTCCTATAGAATAGAGCGCCTTGATTTCAAGAATGAAAAAAAAAAGATTCACTCGAAAGTACCTATTTAAAAGTTATTAAGTAAAATCCCGTTTATTCGAAGTTGAGGGGACCGAATCAAGAAAAAAGTTCAAATAATCACTTGCGATAATGAAAATAAAAATTACAAAAATTCGATTTTTGTTTACATACTAACTTTTTTATTACAACTCGAAGTAATTATATATACCTATACCCACACATTTTAAAATAATAAAAAAGTGGTTAAAATACGGTGTAAACAAATCAATACAAATAGAAAATTACGATAAATAGTACTTTACCTTATTTTTACTTGGTCCATATAAAAAAAATATGTTAAATGGTCTTTACATAATCATATTACAACATAAATTTAAAAAACCCCGATTATAATGGCAATCTTTTCGTGCCATTTTAATAATCAAACTTTTTTGAAAATTTTCCAACGCTTTTAAAACTTTGTTTAGTGGTGGCCGCGGCATTTCGCACTAGTCTGTGTCGTCTTGTTCTTTATCTTCTTCACTCTCCGCTTCCTTAATCCTTTTCCCTCCGTAACATTTCTCGCCTTTCAACGCTAAAGTTCTATCTGTCATCATGTTTTTATCGTCGACAACATCATTAAGAAGCGACTTGCAATAATCATTCAAATTTTCACGTTTTTTACGAAAATATGGGTTTTTATTATTCATTTGTATCAGAAGTTATTCAATAGATTCGACTTTTTTTTAACTATTACTTAGATTGGATCTTTACATTAATATAAAACTAATAAACTGAACGTTATTTGCCATAATTAAGACGATACACACGTTTTAAAAAAGACCGCGACCATTCGATGCATTTTCCGCATGCTACGAAATTAAATTAATACGCTAAATACGAAATATACATAAACGAAATATATTTTCTTATAATCTTAATAGCAAGATTACGGAGACAAATCTATAGTAAACCAAATTAGCAAAATATTAAAAATGAATAGAGTTATAAACCATTCAATTTGCGGTACATTTGATCAATTTTTTACGTTTTTAAAATACTTTCTTTTAGTAAAAACATACGTTTTTAAATAATATACTATATTTACTCACATGATTTGAGGCTTCATCTACTATTTAAAACTAAGTTTAATATCAGAAACACAATAATCATTTTTTGAATAATATATTTCCAGTCTTATGAAAGCCATATGGGCGATATGGCTCAGATAACTGAGCCGGTTCACCCGCTCAATCATGCAAATTGAACCGGCTCATTGAGCCGGTTCAATTTGCATTTTAAATTAATATTTAAAAAAAACAACAAAGAAAATCTGTATTAATCAAAAATTAACATTCTTAAAAATAAATTTTTTTTGGAAGATTTAACAATAAAAATTACATAGTTCAATATACATATATTATGCAGTGCAGATAAATTATTTTCTATTGGAAATACATATCCTTAAAGATAAATAATTTAATAATATTTTAGACATAAAAATACTAATAACAATAATAATATTATAAATTATTTTCAGGATGTTCCCGAACTGAGCATTGAATGTGTGGACTCGTGTGAACTTCCTAAATTGGATGGCAAAAGAGTGGGTCGACATACACCAATTCTTTTCTCAAATTAATCAAATTTACTCCCACAAATCGATGTTTGGGTGCACAGGAACGAATATTGAATATGTGAAAGAACGTAAGGTTTTATTTCTAAATTTAGTTTAAAGTGTAATATGTGTGGACCAAATTTTGTTTTGAATACGTGTAAAGAAAAAAATAACGAAATTCTGAAGAACGATAATCTGCTCGATGAACAACTAATTATTTAACAGTGAATAATAATACTTTTGTCATATTTTCATTTATATTTGAATATTAAATATATATGTAATGTATTATGTGTATTAAAACAATAAATAAATATTTAAAAAAAACAGTTTTTTATTACATAATATAATATTGGCATAAATAGTTTTCTCTTCACAAATACAGCTGCTTCAAAAGTTATCAACATTATTTATCAGTATGAATTTACATCAATTTTTTCCCTATAAATCGGGGAAAAATTGTAATATTTTATAATCATATGTTTATCGACAGAAACAATGGTTTTTATCATAAACATAATAATTCTTCATAGTATAAACATAACAATTCTTAGGTCAGAACTTTAACAAATTATTTAATTTTCGCTTGATAATTTCAAATGGCTACACATATGTATTATGAATGCTGAAGAAATTGCTATTTTCTGATAGCTTATTACCTAGGAATTTAAGAAAACCAACAATTGTATACTTGTTCTTTTCTATTGATACCTTTCGCTCTAGCAATATTTACGTAAAAAATAACGCACTTTTATATTTACTTGAAATTGTAAAAGAATTAACTATTAGTCTCATCTTGAAAGGGTATGCAAAATGCAAAAATATCTCGAAATTCAAACTGGAAAAATGAAAGTTTCCCTTAATGGGGTCACGCATTTTGTTTTGAATATAAAATTATCTGTCAAAATCATAAAAATGTTTTAATTTAAATTTAATGAAATACGAAAAAGTCTGAGGAACATAAACCACGCATTCACGAATTTCAAAATGTCGAACGCGTAAATATTATAGAAATACATATAATTGTCTTTACACATAAAACAATGGCAATAAAATAATTAACAAGGTAGGTACGAGAAAATCTAAGATACGCCAACCACGCATTCTTTAAAATGCGTTTACACTAAATTTAAATAGGAAGAGCACGGAAAAGTCTGAGGAGCTCAACCGCGTACTAGCGTCTGTACAACAAAATATACAAACTCTACGTAAACACTTATTTGATAGCTGTGTTTGTTCGCCATATCATCATAGGATTATTGTGAACTAACCTGCCACAGTCAGCTCACCCACATCCTGATGTCTCTGCCGCGTAGATCTTAAATTGATTTTGATTCATTTTGAAAAACTACGTCCTCCACTTGCTCAGTTACAGGTAGCGTTAGTAAAATTAGCATAGCAATCCAAATATTCGAATATAAATCTTGTAATTTTACTTGAAAGAAAGGCTTTCATACTAATTAGTTCCGCGGGGGTAGGCAGAGAGGGTAGAGCGTCATACTCTTTTGTCCTGACACACAGTCCTCTTCTCATCCACATTCAAACATTTTCTCATACAAGCTATTCGATTATTGAGGCTTCTAACAGAACCATCCTCTAGTATCTGGTTAACCTGGTCGTGCCAAGTCTTCCGCGGACGTCCTCTATTTCTGGTGCTATCAACACTTGGGTCATATATCTTCCTTACCATGCTCTCCTCATTCATCCGTTCCATATGACCAAACCATCTTGGTGATCCTTTCTTAATCTTACTCACTATACTAAGATCAGCTTTACATTCTTTCCTTATTTATTAATTCTTTACTCTTGTCATAAATTGATCTTTGGGGGTTAGGTCGGTGGTTAAGTGAAAGAGTGATGATTGGCGTGTTGATGTTTATTGTGACGTATGATAAAAACTAGGAAGACAGATAGAATGAAGTAAGATGCAAAAGGTGCGCATGTATTATGAAGCGAGTCGGCGGTCTCGCTCGGTGCGCGTGGCCGGCAAGACCGCCTCTGTGGAGCGATAAAACAGGAAAGAGAGAACTTCGTTGAAGGATGGCAGCCGGCAGTGTTGTCGCTAGCATCGATGCCGGCCGAGATGTCTGCCACACATACGCCTAAGCGATCTCATTTCCACTGCATTCAGTCTACTTTCGTTCCTCTTCTGCCAGTTCCAGGTCTTACTTCTGTGGCGGCTCGCGCACATCGTCCAGATGTTCCTCGTACTGTCAATTTATGGTATTGCACCATCTCACGTGTACAAAGCGGAAACGTTCGAGGAAGGCCGGACTGCGCCGCCCAGCGGGCATGACACACGTGCACCACAGATGTGCACCAACACATGCAGCGGAAGAAGCGGTCGGCCAAACAATCGGCGCTGAGTACCCGAACCGATCGGACCGCAGATGCGCATCCCGACTCACCTTTCACTAACCGTACATCGTTTTTCCATCTGTGTTGTTTCTTGCACTCGGTAGCTTCTCCCCGATGAGAACAAACATGTGTGAATAAAAATGGTTTTCACCAGAACACGAACCAACCTTCCCACACTTCCATACATTAGTGTCGGTACCAGGACTCCATTGTGTACCTCTAGTTTTGCCTCGGTTGACAAGTTCCCATTAGCTATAATTCCAATCAATACGCCGTTCACTTTGTTTTCTGCAGTCACCCTCCTTTTCTCATCTTTCTCAGTCTTTCCGTTTTTATCAAACATACTTCCCAAATACATAAACTCATCTACTTGTTCCAAATATTCATTACCTACAAGTATTTTGCACGTTGTATTGCTTTCTTCCTTCTCGAATTCCATTACTTGCATATATTGTACATTTTACTCACTAGACACATCGGTATATATAAAAAAAAAATATATTTTTAAAAAATTGCAGAAACAGAAAATAAATTTGTGAAGTACATAATATTAATTTGAGTAGAAGTATACATACCTGTGAATAAGAAGAACAAAAAATAAAACAAATTAGGTTAAACACAGAATGGCTTAAATACCTTAATAAAAATTAAAGTAAAAAGGCTTAAATACCTTAATGAATATAAATAATTATACAAAAGAGATCGATTGAATTTTAGTATTTCAAAATTATTCATACATTTCGCATCATTTGTAAATATAAAAATGTTCTTAGGTTTTCACGGCCATTCACAGTCTTCTGTGCTAATCTGCCGTGTATATCTAACCTTTCTGGTCGACGTTTCGGCTCAGCCCTGATGTTGGACCCTGCAATGAGATCCGAAATGTCGGTCAGAAAGGTCAGATATACACGGCAGATTAGCCCAGAAAACTGTACACAGAAGATTTGTAAATATTTCTATGAAATCATATCAAATGTTAATAATTAAATATTATTCTACAGTGAAAACTCAATTCTTGGTTCGAGAAAAAAATTTATAGCAAGAAAATTTGATACAAGTTTTGGGTGGGTAGGTACTTCGTAATAGACGGCACTGGCTAGTTATTTATAAAATCACTTGAAAAAAATTAATGTTTACGTTTTTGACGTATGTGTTCTGTGCCATTTTGAATTTCGAAAGTGTATCGGTTTCTTAGATATAAAAGATATAATTATTGTTTTTTTATGACTCGTGTGTGCGTAGATATTTGGTAAGAAAGTGTGGTAAAAAATATTTCATTAATTTGATGCAAAATGACGTCAGCGTTGTATTTAGAGCACTATCTGGATAGCCTACAACATTTGCCTATAGAACTGCAAAGAAATTTCAAATTAATGCGCGATTTAGATGACAGAGCCCACAGCCTCATGAGGACGATCGATCTCATGGCAGACGAATTCCTTCCTAATGTTCCTAAAATGGATAACGAGGCCAGGTTGGAGAAAGTTAATGCCATCCAAGGCTTATTTAACAAAGCGAAAGAATATGGTGATGACAAAGTGCAGTTGGCTATTCAAACTTACGAGTTGGTGGATAAGCACATAAGAAGATTGGACTCAGACTTAGCCCGGTTCGAGGCTGAGATCCAGGATAAAGCGCTGAACTCCCGCGCGGCTCAGCAGGCGGCGGCGGAAGAGCGAGAAGCGAGTACGGTCAACCCAAAGAAAGGCAGAAAGAAGATCAAAGGAGCCGATAAAGCCGGCGCTGCGGCTCCAGGCAAGAAAAAGCGGTCTGGAGCTTCCAGTGAGGAGGAGGGCACTGCCACAGCGGGGGGACGAGGAGGAACTTCGGTCAAGAAAAAGCAGCAGCGTAAAGGGATCGGTACCGGAGTAGGAGCAGTTAAAGAAAATGACGACAGCGCCGACATGTCTTCCGGCATCGCCCATCCCAGTGACGTGTTGGATATGCCGGTAGACCCCAATGAGCCCACCTACTGCTTGTGCCATCAGGTATCATATGGTGAAATGATAGGCTGCGATAATCCCGACTGCCCTATTGAATGGTTCCACTTTGCCTGCGTGGGGCTGACCATCAAGCCCAAGGGGAAGTGGTACTGCCCCAAGTGTACTCAGGACAGGAAGAAAAAATAGTGGAGTAGGTGACTGAGATATTTTTGATTGTTAAATAAGTCTGACTTTTAATCATGCCATGAATTATTATTCTAATTAGTATGTTTTTTTACAAATGTATTTATGTTAGGTTTGCGCATTTATTTATGAGTTGATTTATTTGTTAAATATTTGGGGAGTGCAGATGAAAAATGGGGCATATCACATCGGAATTATTTAGCAGGATCTTATTTATTAACAAAAATACATTTTTAGGAATGAATATCTAAAATACTTTTTTAGTACTTGAAAATTAGTGAAAACACTACAGTGGAACATATTTGACATGAAACTATGAGGATAGAAATATTTTTTCGTGTTAAAATAATTTTATGTCAAACGAAGTAAACAAAGAAACTCGCTAATGTCTTTGATATTGTAATAAAAGTGTAAAGATAAAAAATTTATACAAGTTAACGCTTTATTCACTTTATTACGCTACACACAGGTTATTTTACAAATACAATTTACTAACACTTAACTTCTTCATTGGCTTTATCAAATAAAAAAGCAATTCTGAAATGAATAATTATTAAAATGTGAATTATTTTTTTGTAAAAAAATATATAGAGCATTCTGAAACCTAACTTGTTTGAACCGAGCAACCAATGCAGTTTCTGAATCTTGGTGTTAGGCTGTTCTCCTCTGTTTCCTATCCGGCTGGAATATGCTGCATTCAAACATTGCAATAGGTTGGTCTCTATTCATTATGATTGCAGCCAACATACAATGAATGATCTTAAACTTGATACATGTCTGTTTTGAAGAATCTCCTACATCTACAACTTTAAGCATTTCTATTTTATCTATAAGTGAAATATTACTTTGTTTTCACCCTGATTTTTCCATTGTACAATTGTGTGAGTGGGAATTTTTACTAAATATGAAATTTATCACTATACGTTCACTGTTAATGAATTGTTTAGTTCACCATGATCAGGGTAGTCTGCAGCAAGTTGGCCTAATTGGTAGACGGAAAATCGTGAAGTCAAACAATTTAATGTTAACGCAGTTGATGGGTAATTCGGGTATTGTTTAAAATGGTAAGTAATCCGGATAATGGTAATTATAGGATGTCGGCCTGCTCAATTCAATGTTGAATCATAAAACCATAAATATTAGACAGTTCGGTGATGACAAGTTCAGACAGTGCAGCCAACTATGTATTTAAAATGCTAAGGGAGTAAATATTAAATGTTTATCAGATGTTACCCATGGCAAGAGAAAGTTGAGTCATAAATTTGGTAACGATGCAGTCGCCGATATTTTTTTTTTGTGTTTTTGCGGCCGGTAGAAGGTGAAAGCTTTTTATACTTTTGAAATTAGCAAAATTAACTTTATGGTTCAAACTAATCAAAAAATTATAAACAACCAATTAAATTTAACTACGAGTCCCATTCTAAGAATTTCTCCTAAAAATTATTCGAGTAAATTTGTATTAAGTAACAATTTGAGTTAGGTACTAAATTTATTTTTTAAATTATTATTATTAATTATTGTTTTTTAAAAATAGATTCTGGTAAACAAACAACATATTTTGATTAGTATTGACATCCTAAAGAAGAAAATGGTATTTTTCGAAACCGGTAGATGTATTTAAACTCAATAAGTGGTTAATAAAACGAAGTTAACAAATAAAAATAAAAAAAAATTTCAAATTAAAGGTTTTTTGTTTCATGTTAAAATAAAATAAATGTATGAAATCACATTATTCATGTTAAACATGCTCCACTATATTTTTGATATAAATATTTAGGTCTGTGTTCATCACATGTTTTTTGTCCTACTCTCCAAGTATTCTCCCAGTAACACGTACAATTAGACTAAACAAGGATATCTTCTGTTTTTTGCACTCTTCATTTGTGAAAAAATTGTGTAAACTATTGTATTGAAAATAAAATGTTTGTGTACAGCGATACTATGATTTTTTCTATTCTTAATATGGATGCAGGCAATGAAATACCTATTTACGTCTTATAAAGTTACTTATTTTCATATTTTTTTTAGTGTTTGTACATAATGAACTTTAAATGAAGCATCTTATGTGATATTGTTCAGCCTATCTGTGTACCATTTATTATTATATTTCTTTAAATTCAGCTACAAATATTGACAGTACCGAGTAAGGAACTAAGCCAGTTACCATATTTTAGTGCGTCATCACAATAAAATATTCTACATGAGTTTGGCTGCTTGATTATAATTTTTTTTAAATAGTATACGGAATACATGTCAAGTCAATATTCTACTATTTTTAAACTAAACTAAAAGCTTGTGCTATGAAAATAGGATTAAGTTGATGGCCTCCTGGAACAAGGCTCGAACCCCCGACCACTAGATCACTACGCGAGTATTGTAATCACTAGACCACAAGCACGTTTTAACAAATCATTGCATATTGAGGATTGTTCTGTTTCCTTTTAAGAATTTATGAAGTAATAATGTGATTAATACTATAATAAAAAACTAAGTTGGACCAATGAAAGTCAGTTATCCCATAAATAATGCAGTTTTTTTATACTTCTTTTATTCTTCAAAATTAAAATAAACAGAATTCTTTTTAATTTAAAATATACTCTCCTTCATTTTGTACAGTGCTCTTTCATCTTTCTGGTAGTCTTGCAAGGCCCCTCTTCCAAAATATGCTTGTCCGTGGCGAAAAATACTCCTCCATTACTGTTCTGACCTCGTCTACAGAATTAATATATTTTCCATTGTATTGTAGAAAATGAAAGAGAGTATATTTTAGATTAAAAAGAACTTTGTTTTTCTTAATTTAGAAAAATAAAAGTATAAAAAAAATGATGATGTATATGGGATGACCTATTACTTTGGATAACAATCTCCAAATTTAGTGAATAACCTCGCACACGTGGTGTGATGAAATTTATTATTTATTTTAGCTTTACTTTAATTATGCCTCCACGGCCATCGTTAGAGAACGGGAAGGAGCAAAGTTGTCTCTGCAGATACTTTGTAGTAATTTATTCTCATTATCAATTATAAATTATTCTGCCGTATATGTATCAGAGAGGCTGGATACACAGCAGAATAGCCCAGAAAACTATACACTGAAGAAACTATGAACTTTGTCCACTTAAATTATGATATTAAAAAATATTTGATATATTTATTAGACCTAATGTTTCATAAGGGTTTTTGTTATAATTTTAAAAATCTGCATATCTAAAAAGATTAAATATCACGTCAAAACTATTAATTTTGATGAATTATTTTAGGTGATTTAAATGACATACATTTATTATGTTGAACAAGTATTATTTTAAACCGTCAGGGTGCGGTCCACCCTAACTTGAAGTCTCATGTATGGATCAACATTTAAAAAATATGAAATGTTGACTAGTCGCTCGGTATGGTTTTCGCAATTTGAATATTGAAAATTGTTGTTTATTAATTTAAAACATGATTGAATTGAATGATTTATGATTAATTTAAAATTATCATTTATGAAATTCGATTTGTGTAATAAAAATGATTTTAACACATTTCAAATCCAAAAACAAAAGCGCGTTGATTTACATTAAATTAGATAGGAAAATATTTACTTGTGAAATTTTTATGGGAAATTTTTTTAGGATTATAATTTTTTTTTTAAATTGACTAAAATATTTCGAGCTCTGCTTTGTACATTTTATTATAATATTTTCTGTAATAAATGTGTTTTTTTAAAATCTTATTTCAAAATGTGTTTACATTAATGTAATTGAGTATATTTATGATGTATTGATAAAATTGTAAATAGGTTTTATTTAATGATTTTTCTTATGAATTAGAAATCATATGTAATATGCAAATTCTTAAGGCCCATGTCCACAAATACATTGTTAAGAGATTTTTGACTCGAGACAATCTCTGAGATATGGATTTTGTGTTCATGAGATTCTTTGGAGACAATTCTCATCTTTCGTGCTCCCCGTGTACACAGCATATTTCAGAGATTCGCCGTCTCATGCTTGTCAAATGTCATTGTCGTTCATCAGTTGAGTGATTTTGAATCTCCCAACACCAGGCAGTTAAAACTGAATGTTAGAGTTTTTGTCTCTTTTACCAATCTCAACTAAATCTCTATGATTATCTCATTGTGTATACTTCACACTGAGTTTATATAATTATATCAGTTGATACAATGCACGACGGTTGAAATATTTCCCCATAATATTTATATAATTATGAAATATTGATCTGCTTTGTATATAAACATCAAATTAATTTATTTTAATTAATTTTTTTTTAATGTGAAAATAGTTTAACTTTCTTTTATTTTAAAATATGTATTGGGAAAAATCATAAATTAATGGTACAAGAAAAATATATATCTTAACCTTCTATAATGATTTGAATTAAGTGTATTTGAACCCCATATAGAACCTTTCAATTGTAGTAGAAACTCGACTATCAAGATTATGCATGGACGGATGAGAGTGAAAGCGGTAGGGATAATGAAAAATATGGATAATTGAGAGGAGGAAAGAAATATGTTTATTCATTTGTGATTTTCTTATGTTTTGATCTACAGATTTCTTGATCTAAATCTACAGATTTCAGATTTCACTGTTTTTTTTAAATATGTGAGTTTTAAATCTGGTATGCCGATGTCATATTTATTAGACAAAATTCATCCCATATCATCTCTGTTCAAGGCATTGATAATATTTAATTATATATCTGAAAATTTAAATTAATTAATTATTAAATTAATGTTTTTTAAAATCCAGATTATCGATGTTCTATTGTATTTGTAATTTTTGTTTTTGTAGAAGGCTAATGTCATCTGCTGGGTATTTTTTTTGATCAAAATCATAAATGTTGTATATAATTAGCTATACATATACTGATGAGTTATTATTATATTATTATTATAATGATGAATTATTGTTGTATAATGATGAATTATTAAACACATTTTTGTTGTGAAGTTTGAAGTTTTTTCGGAACATAGTTCTGTGGTATTTTTAATACAAATTAATACTTGTACAAAATGAGTAATATGGGGAAGAATGACGACATAACATCCTGATTTTTTTATTAAACCAAACTTTGTATTACACACGACTGAGTATTATTTTTATCACAAGTATAGTTTTGAGGTGCGGCCTCTCTAAGCTACAGCCGTGCAGTAATAAGTTTGGTTTATTTAAAAAATTAAAATAATTGTGTTGCACCACATTAATTAATGATATGACTATATGTACAAATTTGGGAATAAAACAAAACCAGACACAGTGTGGATGTTTTTGAATTTGTGTTGGCAAATGGTGTGGCATTTTTGTGCTTTGTCTTCATTTTAGTATTAACAATAATTTTTTAATATGATTTTTTAGTATTCATGAATCAGCATATAACTTTATTAATCATATGTTTTAAATAATACTCATGGTAAATTTAACTATTCTGGAACTTTTTTATTTTCTTGACATCTTTTATCTACATATGATTGGTAAATTTCACAATAAATAATAATTTGATGGTGCATGTGTCTGCTTTGCTTTATATTTTTATTGCAATAAAATGTTTAAATATTATTGTGGTTAGAAGTAAACAATATTGTCCAAGTGACATGGCAATATACTTAACTAGTGGTGTTATAGATTTTTAAGTTCTCGTGTACCACAGCGGGGGGGAATATTGGAAAGTTGGAATATCTTAAAGGTATGATGGAAAGGTATGCCTGGATAGTCGTACTGTCTTTAATTGTGCAAAAGCGTTGACTGTCGCCTCACACTACTCGCGTTGGCTACAACACCCTATGTATGCAGATGAATTTATCTATTTACATAATAATATTATATTTCATATTAACCGGTTGATTGCCCAAGGATGTATGTAAATATATATATTAAAAAAACTTATGTTTTCCGAGCCTGCATTATATTTAATGTTTTTTTAGATTTTTGGTATTATTTTTTTAACACTTTTATGGCCTTGGGGCGAATTAAACACATTTAAATCGGGCAGATAACTGGTTAAAACCAGTACAACCGGTTAAACCCAACAAATGAATCCGTATGTTACTTTATTTTTGTTTTTGTAATGTGAAAAACAACTGTCAATCACATTAGCATAACTATAAAGAATTGAATTAAGAACACAATTTCTACCACTCGCAGATGATGATGATGATGAGGGAGCAAGTACTTGTGTAGTGTTATCAATGTAATATGTAGTAAATCACACTTTACTTTTTTGTTGTTATTTTTTTTAAATTCACTAGGATTTCAAATTTTTAGAATAACAAATAGAAATTTTGTTTTAGTTATTACTTCATAATTTCACACGTGTATAGATGCATTAAAATTTGAAGTAGTAGGTATTTTGTATATGTATTGTAAAAATTTTTTTTAAGTTTAATACAAAGTAACATTGGCAAATTAAATTTGAAAATTCATTTTTCATTTTATATTTAAATACAAATTCACAGTGACAACTTTATACAATAATAACCATTAGAGTTAATATTTGTCATTTTTAACATCTAGAGTTGTTGGAATATAAGTGGAATGTTATTAAAAGCATTTCAAATTACATAAGTAGTTTTGCAAAGTATGTTATTTTACCAAACTGAATACTGAAGTATTTCATATTGTTCCTCATTTAATCACCATCTAATATGTATTTTTAATTTACAATTCTATACCATACTTATTGTTTGACATGGTAATACATTGGTTACCTAAGTATCAGCTATCCGTGTTCGATGCATCAGCTCGACTGATATTTAGTGAGTCAAAACATTGCCACATTCTTTTTCGAGTTCATCTTCACTGGCTTAGAATCCAAGACAGAACTGTGGTATTTACTGTGGTACGCTTGTGGTATTTAAAGCCTTTAATGAAATGAAACTACTATATATTTCAACGGAGAAATGATAATGGATAAGTAGCACACTCTGTAGTCTGCAGATACAGCAGTTAATAAATTGCTAGTGCCAATAAGGATAAACTTAGTTAGGTATTGTAATTGTGTGTTCAGTGTTGCAGGCCTGTTGCAATGGAATAAGTGCCCATTTGGAGTTTGAGCATTAAATTAGAAAATTTATAGCATTATTAAAAATTCAATATTTGAGGGCTACATATTTTTAAAAATCGCACCTGTGGTGATAATTTTTCATAAAAAGGCATTTAAAAATTATCAATTTATTATTATTGTCACAAATCGTCACCTATCTTTCAAAAAGGTGTATCTCTAATTTGTTGATTTTACAGCAAACGATATATTAACAAATTGTGTGAAATTTTTCACTGTTGAAAAATAATAAAATAACGATTTCTACGGATGTTTTTTGATTTAAACAGTCTGAGGTGTATTTATTCCATAAATATTACTTAATACTGTCATTTGTAATGACACATTGAATGTTTTTATGTAATATTACTTCATTGGAATAAAATTCAGATACGTCTGTTTGAATGGATTATGGACAAGCGTTTGGGCAATATGATTCCAGTAGTAACTCAATTTTAACAAAACGTGAGATACGCCTTTTTCAAAGATCCTGGACGATGAAATGTGCAAGTTTTTTATTTTAGAATCATATCGTGACTGATTCTGTACTGAACCTAGTTGGATCATTTACTAAAATTTGATGCAACTTGTTATTCTGGTTGCCGGGACCTGTCCGTGCCTGATAATGCACAAATCCAGTTATGCTAGTGAGTTACAGAGAATTAGTGTGCTATCAATTCATATTAAATATATTGAATATATTTTTGTTGTGTTCTAATAATCATAATTATTGTCTTTAAAGACTGAATCACTTAATTGATTATTATTGTATTTATGTCTATAGTACAATTATTTTAAATTAAGATTTTTTTACATTATTACCTTTACATTAAATAATATCAGTTTCTTAAACGATCTTTTATTTTAAATTGTATTATTTTGCTAAGATTTTATTAACCTGACCATACAAGTAAGTATCAAGTATCAGAAAACAAATGTATCTGGACAGGAAAAGATATTTCAAGGATAGTCTGATCTAAAGTGGTACTAGGAGCCAGTTCATTTTAAATAAACTAATAAACCCTACTGTCACTTAACTTAATATAATTTAGGTCATATGCATTTAGAATGAACAAAAAATATTTTTAAAAAAATGCATTAGTTTCCTGGAAAAGTGGTGTCCTATATATAGGTCAACGGGAAGTGCTGGATATTATGTCCATACAAAAAAATATATATTGAAAATTAAAGGTGCTTTATTACATCTCAAAACACACATAATTAGGTAAAAAAATAATAAACAGGAAAATGTATAAGAATAAAAAACATGTATTGTTGGTATGAGAGAGAACAAACCACTTGGCGTGCAAACCTAAATCACATTTTTTACATCTTGTTGTGCACTTATTGTGACAGTATACACATCGGGTTTGTTTTTCTTGAACTACTACTAAATGATCTAGCCTGTCGAACCGAATAGTTAATAGTAGCTTTTCCGGGCAAGCGTCCCCTTATAATATTTTTGTTCTCTTTAAAATGTCTTAGTATATTATTTACTAGTCTTCTACGGAATTCTGAATAACTACGGTTATTCTGAATAACTGCTGTGCATTTTGCTCGGATGTATCGATGAGGTAACTAATGATGGGAAAATACAATTAATATTATACAGACTGATATTTTGATCTGAACGATCAACACCACCCGTAAACTTACTGTAATGGTGGAAAGTTTGGTTGTTTAATCATTACAAATCTCTTCTCTTTTGAGAATATCGACTAATCAAATTTTCAGGTTGAGCGTTCAAATTATTAGTTGCTATTGTGACTGCACTGTTATCATTCCAGCTTATGGCATTCACTGTTTTATCAGAAGCACACATAGACTCATAATAACCTCTAGGAATTTTCATCATTTAATTTTTTTTTTAAAACAAGAGTTTGGAATTCTGTTTTTTCTAATGGTGCCGGTGCTTGTTCTGGAGCCCGGCTCTTAAACCTCTTTTGTGTCCCTTTCAAATGATATGATTATCGATAATCTCATCCTTTTTCCATTGCATGTTTTTTTCTTTTTTCTTTTGGAGGAATGTGTTTTTTTCGTGCAATTTCATTACTCTAATTTTTTTTAAAAACACTTAAAAAAGGCGGCTTCCCATTGACCTATATATAGTACAGCAATGTTTGAGAACATTTTATGTAAAGTAACAAATATAATTGAACATAATAATTCCTAAATAAATGGATGACACTAATGTTGACTTGGAAACATATTCAATGAAGATGGACAAGACGATGATGACATAGAACTACAGAGGAGACAGTTGAGCATTCATGCAAATATGCTGTTACGGTGTTTCTACTGATGCAGTAAGGAGGTGAAGAGGATCCTGTTTAAAACTTTCTTCACCAGCATGTATACCTGCGAGCTCTGGTCGAAATACAAGCAAGTAACGTACAACTGTCTCCAAATTCAGTACAACAACTTATACAGAATACTGTTCAGACTGGTGTGTTATTGCAGCGCATCTACAATGTTTGCCGAAGGCCGTATACATGGATTCGTTTCGCTTCTGAGGCATCGAGTTGCTGGTGTAAAGCTGCGGCTGGAGCTCAGCACCAACTATCTAGTGCAAGAGGTGCTCTCATGGAAAGCTGATACCCTGACCAAAGAATGGTAACGACTACAGAATAGCTACAGATGCAATAATGGCCATAACCAAAATGTAGTATCTACATTTTGTTTATTTTTATATATATGTATATGTGAACTTTTTATTTATTTATATTTGTTTGCTTTTCTTTTCACAACATAAATAATATTTCGTAACTTAAATATATGGCTAACTTATCTTTATGGCGAATCGGATCTTCATAAAAAAAAAACCTGATCATGCTGGAATAAACGCTTATTATTATATTATTTTCATAATTATTTTAATAAATATCTTAATCTAGACTAGAATCACTCATGGGGAATATTTTGGGGACCAAAAATTGCACCAACTTTACAGGATGAAGAATGACAACTAACTAATTTGTCATGTCAATTTTCACCTAAGATTATTGGATGATGTTTTTACCTAAGATAGTTCCATCGATTACGCAAAACAAAAAATATATTAGAACATCGAAAATTCCTGTAATTTATGAAAATATGAACCTAATTGAACTGTCCTACATGTAGGACGATGGGCATGTCTGGGTTAAGGACGACTAAATAGTCCCAGAAAGGGATTAGTGGGGCATAACAATCAGTTCTAAGTACGTCTCTATTGGAAATATATTTATATTTATACGTAAATCCAATTCCAAGAACAAAAATGGTGCTAAAACAAGAGATTTTTTCTTTTTCTAGTTATTGGTTTCATAAATAGAGTTGATTCTGCTTAATTGGGGCAGCTGTTTATTTGGCCAAATCTTAAGGAACGGAAACCAAACCAAGGAATTAAGTCATTTACATTGCTTAATTGGGGGAATAAATTTAAGATCGTAATACATATTATACACATAATTTCAATGTTTACCATCGCGTCAATGTGGCGGCGCGCCTACCAACCGTATCATATTCAGTTACCGCCTCGCAAATGCGACGGATCTTTTGGGCATTTTTATTCCTCACGTGTGCAACGAATTGAAGATATTTTATCGAGGAAAATTGGTTAATTACATGTTAGAATTCATTAACAAAAGATAGAGTATGCTTGATACATTCCTGCAGAATTAAATTGTATTTTTGAATTTTTTTATGTTTATATGTTTATTTGTTTATAATGTTTATATTATTTTCTTGTAATTTAAATTTTTGTTCAAGAATTTGTAACATTATGTAAATTTAAAGAAAAATATTAATCGTTTAATTTTACACTCGCTTCGGCTAATTGGGGCAGCCCACAGATCAGTAAATTAATAGACATGAAATAAAGTGTACATATAGGAGAGGAGTTTGGAACATTAGTTGCGGGACGAGGGGCATTCTACACACATTATTTGTGGAAACATAAATCCGATAGTTTATGACACATTTATGCAACAGTAAAAGTATAAACTCTTCGAAAATTAAACCTTCGTGGTAAACAAGACGAGAAGAATTTTCGTTCTAATCGAGTCATATATTTTAAAAAGTCTTAGAGCTATTTGATTGTGTAAGTGGTACCAAAATGATCACATGGGTAACACCAAAATTCAAATATTGAAACAAGGAATTTTCGTTAGTTCATGTCCTATGTATTTGATAGTCTGCGGGGCAGCCGCTTAATTGGGCCAAATGTCCTGGTGCTGATGTGTTCGAGTTTACTGTTCCGTTCCTTGAGAATTGGCTTAAATAAGTGGCTGCCCTAATTAACCGGAATCGACTATTTCAATATTACCACTGTCTTCATTTTCAAGATTTTGTTTTTGATGCACACTTTTGCTCTTGGGAATTAAAAACATGTTTTTTTAAAATGTCATATAAGTTTACTTCTGTCCTTAACCATCAACAAAATACTGCCGAGAGTATTTTGCTTTTTATTTGTGATATGTGTAATTCTCCAAAATACCGTTCATAGCATACTTAAAATGGTGATCTTAGAACTTTTTCTCAACAGTTTTCATTTGCATTGGCAGTAAGGATTCCATATGGACATTGTGTATTCCAGATACATAGTTGCGAACTAAAACCTTTACAACAATTTGTCAATATTCACTGCACAAATCTTGACCACAATCAGCGGTTTGAAAATTTTTCAAAATACTATGTTGTAATATTTTTAGCATGCTCTAAATTTGTTTATAAAAGTATGGATTGGATTGAAACAACATTTAAATATAATATTTATTGTATACATAAAATATAAAATGTTATCTGATAAATATGTATTTGAATTACTTAAGCGGTACATACATTTCATGTTATACAGTTGAATACACATTCATATTAATTGATTACAGCCAATAGCTTGCATTGCACCGCACCATGTGTAACATTCTTCCACCTTCAATTTTAAAATCCTGACTTATCGTATCATTTTCATCATATATTAGTTTCTATAAAATTAATTTAATGCTAAAATGTAAAACAAGACAGTGGCTAAACAATAACAAGAATATTAAATATAAACACTAACTAAAAACATAATTTTTATACATTATATATAATAAACAAAAAATGATTTTTCATAAAGCATTTGTTTCTTATATAAACAAGTATTATATCATCTTTGTAATTCTGGATTGGGCGAGCATAGAAAATTAAATAAATTTCATAAAATTCCACCATGAACAGGGTTTACAGATAAGTTCAAATTTTTAAACTTTCCTAAGTATATAAATCTTCCGTCAACCGCAAATAATCAAGTCATATAGGTAAATGAGGTTTTGCCAATCTAAAATGTTTCCAAAAATACCATTTTTTACTATAATCAAGTACTTGACTTTACAAAGATGATTTCGCGCACATGGAATTAATTAACCTCTTCACCTTTTTTAAAATTTCAATGTTTCGGGTACTCATCTTATCCTAAAAAGTTCAAAGAAAATGAGTGCCGGAAGAAGCACTAGTTAAAATAGTTAAGAAAGGGCAAAAATTTAAAAGTCCTTTATAGTCTGGCAAAAGAGAGCAGATATACCTACTTTATTTACCAGCTAGAATTAGCCAGAAAATATTTGATGTTAAAAATTTGAGATCAGGCCTAATCCGTAGCTCTGCTGTCCATTATATTAGTGAAAAAATGTTCTTCCCTACATATTAGAAATGAATTTGTATAATATATTCATAAATTATGTATATTTTTGCTTTATTCACCTAACTGTAAGTTTTCCCCTCTTTTATCATTTATTGACGTTTAAAATTTACAATGTGGAAAAAGTAAGTTTTTCTTTCAGATCCTTTGTTGACTCTAGTTTTGTGAAATTCTAGGATGCAGACCCCGCAGTCGGTGAGAGATTACCTATAAATAGGTACATACACTTTTGTATAATGTCATAAAATTTCATTGCTATTTAATAACTAAATCAAAAATTTTAATGGTCCGTTGTAATAAACTTTTTACTGGAGTAAATTTGGTAGTTTATTTATCAATTTCAGGTACCGGGGATTAAGATTTGATTTATCTCAGTATTGTATTGCGGTTAATAATACTAAACTACTTGTGCTATTTTAATAAAGAATAAGGATGGATGAATTTCTACACATCAGTATCCGTAAAGTGTACTTATGATCGTACAATACTGAGATGAAAAATACTAGTGCACACTGTGATAATTACTCTCCATTGGATGTGTGTACTGCAAAATGGATCAAAACCCTTGTTGCAGTACATAAACAATATAACATCTGTTAGGAATATATTAAACTATGTCATAATTTAGCCTCATGCAATAAGAATAGAATAAAGAGAAAATAAAATTTACTCTTACTTTAGTTGAAAACTTAACATGTTTAATACCATTGTAATGAAGATTAACTTTAAAAAAATAACAAATTAATATTTTTATGATGTAGGTACATTAAAATAGTCTTTATGAGGTTTAATGGTGCCCCTCAGAGAGCGACGGAAAAGTTTCATACATACACAAGTCAAGCAATTCATTTAAAAACATTTTGTATTGACAGGATACCAAACTGACTGACGGGAACAATCATTATTTCTACACATACACACTGAATCGACTAAAGAATGTGCAACTTGCAAAGTAAAGAAAAGTTCCCCAAGAAGTATTGATTAAGTTGTACTCTTATCATCTAAATTCAGCATTATTATCTATTTTCAATTTAAATGTGATTGTGATCAGTTGTTTCATAATAATTTATTGGACTACGAAAGTTACTGACTTATTTTTAAAGTCACTCGCGGACTATGCACGCAGCACATGTGAGCAATATGGAATCAATCTATTCAACAGCTGAATCTCAGTAAGTTCTGGTACACTAAGTGTTTTTGCTAACTTTTGGTGTTATTTTTTTGAATTTATTGCAAAAAAATGGCAGTCTATATAATTGATTTTGTTCAAATTGTAACAATTTTAATAATGGTTATTAATACCTAAAAATAACAAATCTGCAATTCCATACATTGCACAAATAGTGTCCTTTAGGAATTGTCAGATTAAAATATATAACTCTCCATAACTATGTAACTATGTAAAAACATTGATACAATTTTTTCTTATTTATCTATAATCTTATTTTATCTTTGTTTTTTTTCTTGGTCTACGCACATATGTCTTACCGATCGTATTTCCATAGAATTTGGTGTATTTGAAGCTTTTACAGATTTTCTTGTACTCAATATTTTGGTTTGCCTCTCTATGAATTTTTAAATCAGCTGGGACACCACAAAATATTATTTAAATACTCGTAGTTAACAAAATGGTAATTGGAAAAAAAATAATGTTATAAGTAAAAAAAAAAGTTTCCTTATAAATGATTTGGAACAATTGCCCAATTATTATGAAATTATCTGTTCAACGTTTACAAATGTGGAGGGTACAATGTGTGGTTCGAGTGAGGATTTATTTTCTTTAGCTGGGACCTGCAGGTACAAAAATATATTTGCTCCATTACAAACAAAATTTTTGATCACTTTTATGATTTAATTTAAGTTTGGGTGTAATTTTTGAATGGATACGACGATCTGTACAAACACTTCAAACCCTCTTATTTTTTTTTCCTGTCCTGTGTGCACTTGGGGCAATACCACTTCCCTTTCGGTTTGATAGTGAGCCCCACGCAGGCAAAGTGGAACCACTCGATAGGGCAGTCGGGATTATCACATCCGATCATCTCCCCGTACGACACCTGGTGGCACAGGCAGTAGGTAGGTTCGTTGGGGTCTACTGGCATATCCAATACATCGCTCGGGTGACCTATCCCGGAAGACAACTCATCATCGTCATCATCCTGACCCTTTACCCCTCCCACTCCGGTTCCAATCCCTTTACGTTGGTGCTTCTTTTTGTTAGAAGTTGTCGTTCGTCCGCTGTTTGTAGTTTCATCATCACTTGAAGCTCCCGATCGTTTCTTTTTTCCCTGTGTGACTGATCCGGATTTTCCTCCACCCCTTATTTTCTTTCTTCCTCTTTTGGTACCGACGGAGCAAGTTTCTTGGTCACCCGATAGTGCTTGTTGGGCAGCCCTCGAATTCAAAGCTTTGTCTTGAATCTCGGCATCAAATCGCGCTAAATCAGCGTCTAATCGCCTGATATGTTTGTCGACCAGCTCGTACGTTTGAATAGCGAGCTGTACCTTATCGTCACAGTACTCTTTAGCTTTATTAAAAAGTCCTTGTATAGAGTTGACTTTTTCTTTTCTGGTGCTATTATCCCCAGAAGGGATGTTCGGTAGCAGCTGATCCGCGGTAAGATCGATTGTCCGCATCAGGCCGTGTGCTCTCTCATCGAGGTCCCTCATCAATTTGAAATTTCTCTGCAATTCAATCGGCAGATGTTGCAAACTGTCCAGATAATGTTCCAAATACAGAGCTGACGTCATTATAAATAATTTATTCTACACTTTGTGTTTTATTTTTCATTTGTGATAACTAAAAAAGTGAAATGAAAATAAAAATAAAGCGTACAGCCCGTTCATTCCCGCCAGATTCCCACAAATAAAATGGAGAACGTCACAATTGTCAAAAACAGAACGTAAACATCAGTAATATTTTTAAATATTTTAATGTTGGTAGAAGAGCGCGCCGCCCACGGTGAAACTTGTGAGTACCAACCCAATGATATAATTATAGAATAGGGTACAATTGTTACATAATTTAACATCTTGTTCGTAGAAAGTAACGTATATTTCAGGTAAAATGTATATTTATTTTTATAATATAATATTATGCATATTGAAAATGAAATATTTTACATGGTAAAAATATTATTTTAATTATATTTTAGTAATCGTTCTTAAACATAATAAATACATTATTAGGAGAACACATTCTTATTGTGAAGTTGTAATTATTCAGAACGTAGGTCTGTGATATTTTAAATATGAATTAAATATATTAATTAGAAAGATGTACATATAAAATCAATTTTATCAAAAAATATTGTTGTTGCGCCACCGGGATTCGAACCTAGATCTCTTTTCTAACCGGGGAAGGTGCATTATCCAACTATGCTACAGCGACAATATTTTTAGCGACAATTTTTTAATAACAGTTGGATAATGCACCTTCCTCGGTTAGGAAAGAGATCCAGGTTCGAATTCCGGTGGCGTAACAACAATATTTTTCGATAAAATTGATTTTATACGTACATCTTTCTAATTAATATATTTAATTAATATTTATAATAAATACAGTGTAAATTTGAGTATGTATATATAATGATATTGATGAAAATTACAATAATGTAAAACTATTCTGACTGACCTCAAGTATTCTATATCTCCTCAAGTGGTCATGGCCTCCCATCTTCTTCACTGGTCGGTCTAAATCCATCACGCCATCTTTCGCCAAAGTGATGTCTCTTTGTCGCTATCCTGTCTCCTATTTTAGAAAAAATCATCGGGGAGTTCAAAATAGAAAAAATTGTACAATCTTCCACAAGTCATGGAAAATTGTGTCATACGAGGCAAATTTGCATATTAAATCTTCTTCTGTTTTTTTTATTTTTGGTCGGTTTAAGTTTATATTTTCGGACCTCAGCAAAATAATCAAAAAACATAGTTTTAAGATCGTATGAATAATATTTGAAGTTGATCTAGGGCAGTGGTCCGCAGACTGCGGCTCGCGGAGTCGCATGCTGCTCTTCTCATAAGCATTTGCGACTCTTCAACTCCAGCTCATATTTTCATCCTCAATCATATTTGATACATGGAATAGTTTAGCTGAAACATATGACACAAAAAATAACTATCATTCGTCAATCTTTGGCTGTACCTATTTTTCCGAACAAATATTCTCTTCCACGAATCAAATAAAACAAAAAGTTAAGAACCAAAATAAACTGACGAAAATGTATAATCTTGCCTAAAATTTAACAAGTAGTTATTTGGCAGACATAGCATGCAAGATCACCGTTCTAACTAATCAGCTTTGCCTAAAAAGTGTTTTATTAATGTTTAATTATTTAGTTTTCTTGTTTTATAAGTGCACTATGTTACTGAAGCTTGTAACTCTCACATATTATATATTTTTATTAGCTTACGACTGTATTGTGAAATTACGTTTTAAAATAATAAAAGTCTTGATTTTATCTCGTTTTTTTCGTCATTAAAATTTATATAGCCTACAGTGAAAATTTATGTCGCGGCTTTATGAAAATTTAGAAATTCTGTATATTTAATATTTGGCTCTTCTTTCTAGAAAATCTGCCGATCCCTGGTCTAGGGTGATCTCGTCACATGAAATTTTATTTCCACCTTAAGATTCAAACACTAGTTTTTAAAAGTTTGTTCAGTTATGGAATATTTGGCTGTTCGTATTTTATTGAATGTTGCAAAGAAGAGAGATTCACGATTTTGTCCGAAGCATTACCATAATTTTTTAAGCCAGGATGTCATTCTTCCGCCTGGCCCTCGTCCATTTATCTTGCCTTGCATGGCGAGGTGCAGTGTTTCATGTCTCAGGGGCTCACGACATGCCCAAAGTATATGTATCTTACCAAAGAGAGTAATCTCTTTTTCTTTCTTTACTCCCGTTAGTATGGTTTAATTTCTTACTCTCAGTTTAGATTATTATTAACGTTCATCTGTAGGTTTAAGTTTCTTTAAAATTATTTCAGTAAGCGTCTAACTGTCAACGTCATACTGTAAGATTGATAAAACATAAGATCTAATAAATATTATTGATTAGATCAATATCAATTCCGAGACTACGAAGGACACTTTTAATTCTAATGAATGCCACCCTGGTTAACCGAACATTTGGTCCCCCTGAAGCGGTCCGAACTCTCACGCTCCCTGATAAGTTATTTTTTAGTTTTGTATAACATTGTAAATTTTATCAAAACAAGTAAATCATTTTATTTATTTATTATGAATATACAGGTGACCCAAAAAAGTGAGAACATTTGGTAAAATGTGATATAATTACATCAAAATTAGTTTTGACTACATCAACAATAGCTTAAATAGTTTACTATATTACGTTTTATTTCGACAATTTCCGGGCGCCATCTCTGATTATTAATTTTCCCATTGTTTATATTTGGATTTTTCAAATTGTTGACAGAATGGCAAAAATCACTGCAGAAGACCATATTCTGATCAAAAATTTGCAAATTGTAAAACGTTGGGGTGCTAGGAAAATGATCAAAGAGTTTCAAAACAATGCCTGGAGTATATAGTTAGACATTACAGCAGGATGGAGTTCCATCTCACTCAGCCAGAAATACAATTAACTTTCTTCGTCGTGAGAATGTTAATTTCATCGAGCCAGGCATGTGGCCACCGAACAGCTCAGATTTAAACCCAGTAGATCATGCAATATGAGGTGTTTTGATGATTTATGATTAGCTAAATATTGTGCAAAAAAAATACATGAAGAATTATAATTAATTATATTTTGTTTTGAAATAACTTATGTGTTACGAGATGTTCTCACTTTTTTTGAGCCACCCTGTAGATATCGCATTAGTGATTTGTCTTCCACAGGCACATTGCTAATAATTTGAATTAAAAGAGCTAACCCGGTGTGTCCAAAATTTTGATAGTGTCATGTTTGGTAATTAAAACGGATAAAATCTTACATTTTTCACGGTACCGTGATCTTAAATGCGAAGTTACCTACTTTATTACAAATAAATTACCCTGCACCTACGATATCCGTAATACTAGGTTAGTGATTTGTTTTCCACGGGCGCATTCCTAGTAATTTGAATTAAAAGAGCTAACCCGTCGACGCAGTGTGTCCAAAATTTTCATAGATTCCACTGCCTATTTTTTTCTTCTTCTTTTTTAAAAATCTTTTTTGTATCACTTGCAGGGTACATTCGCTCCCGCAGGAGAGCATCGGGCAGGCTAGTTTTGAACGAAAGATGTAATCGTAACGCACATTTTTTCGGATCTCCCTTCTCTCCTTTAATTTTTGTTTTAAAATAAGTATTTTTTTATTCTTCGATTCGTTTCAGTATCTATTTCTATAATTTTTATATTTATACCAATCTTCCGATTTTTTAGTATTTTTTGCTATTTTAGACTGTCCCTTTCATATTGCATACTCTTTATATTTACATCTATTAATGTACTTGACGTTTGAGAGACTCTTGTAGAATATTGAATCATTTGTTAATCCCGTTGAATTCTATAATATTTCTCTGCTCTTTTTATGCTCGTGTCATCTTCGTTTTCTTTCTAACCCGAACCGCAAAAATTATATTTGATCTTTTTATGTCAACACAGGAATTTATATAATTTACTGCCTTTCTATGATATATTGCTCGGTGAATTTTTTTACAGATTATCATTTTCATTTACAAGTTGTCAATTAATACATAATATCAGATTAAATAAATATGTAGTTCTTTTTTAAAATGATAGAAATAGATATTCGGTTTTATAAAAGTTATTTCAGCTGTCCATCTATTCTATCTCTGAGATATTACGTGTCTCGGTGAGTGGTGAGTGGTGACTGGTGACTGGTGATTGGTGATTTCATTTGAAAGACACGACAGTGCACGCGGATTCGAAGAGTCGCGTGGAATTGAATTATTTTCATCTCTCATGTACCATTCCAATTCCACGGCGTGCCAATAGTGACGCTTATGTTACGTTACATTACGTCTGCGGTATCTGGGTATCTGGGTATCTGGGTATCTGGGTATCTGCATTATTATCCAGTCACTCGAGGCCCGGACGCTAGAGACCTAGTATTAATGTTATCTTTATTATCACTTTTGTTTCATCTATTATAACCTTTTAAAATTATTACACAAACCCTAAACTCCTCCAAAAGTTGAGGTGGGTACTTTTGTAATTAATAACGCTACTCTGTTTTATTTGACATTTGTCTGTTGAGACATCCTCTCACTGTAGAATTTAGCACTAAATTAACTACGACTAACTAATAAGTTTATTAAATCATAATATGAAACTAGGTAAGCGCAGCCCGGGCCGGCCCTGCGCGCGCGCCCTCGGGCCGTCGGGAGGCGGAGTGGAGTATCCGCGCTTCGGATTGACCTGCTTGGGTTTGTTGCTTGTCCAGTTCGGTCACACCCGGTCAGGGTGGTCAGGGCTGACATTCGTTTACCGCATACTTTTATTTAAAATTTATATTTGTATCGGTCTAAAGTAAAACAAAATCTTTATTAACATTCTATTTTCATTGTTATAATTTTCATGTTATAATTTTGACGTTATTAGTTTTCAATACTGGTCATTTTTACACGGTGTTGTGCAGCAATCTTACGGCACCTCGCTTATGGTACACAGATGAGACTCGTGTCGAAAGTTGTGCGGAGGTCTATCGCTCATCACCGCCGTGCGACAATAACGTGCACCCGCAACCGTCCGGATGATCCACCATCTAGATAACGTTTCCGGGAAATCCCGCGTGTAGACTTTTCATTGCGCGGTTATTGTGTATCTCTAAACTGTAACTGTAAACTCTAACAATAAACTCGTGTCAACCGTAAGTAATTTCTCTTCTCCGATCTGCTCTGGCCGCACACATTTATTCAACACACTACGCGATCTTCAAACGTGAGCGAACGGGTGGTTATTCATTCTACTCATCACTCACACCACAACGTATTCTTCTGATTCATCTCCCATATGCACACGCAAATATCAAACACTAATCCGCTAAACATTATTTACTAAATGCGCTCATTAATTGCACAGTTGCTAAGGACAGTACAGAGTTGAGCGCGAAGCGAGCTATGACTCTTAACCGATTGAATTTTGTACGCAGTATAGTGTAACGCAACTGATATTGAATTTCACTGATAAATCTCTGTGACGAGAGATCAAATACAAAGAGTAGGTGCATAAATAAGCCATCACTGAAATTAATTTCTGCCAATCGGACGGTGATAATAATACACGGCAACTGCGAGCGAAAATTCTACACATTCCCTCACTAATAATCGCAGCTAATCAAATCTATATATTTGTATTTCAAAGGTGGCTGCCTCCAAATGCTAACACCGTTAAATCTTTAATAAACCACCGATAGGTCTGAATGATCAAACAGAACGCACGCTATTCTCAAAACTGAGATATGCTGATGCAGCCTCATTTCATTTGTCAGTTTCTTCGAGATTGAGATGTGATCTTATCTAAGATTTCAAAATTAACATCTGATTGTTGAAATTAGCAATCTCGTATAGGAACGGTTTGTTGTAGAAATTCTAAAATGATATCAATCATTGAGATATGTTTCATGTTGAGTTTATTCTAGTTTGTTCCGCGCCATTCTTCACAATCTTCGATGTGATTGTTTCTATGAAATGTTATCGAGGCCCTGGGAAATGATAATAAATGAAAGTCTAGAACAATTTTTCTTAAACGAGTTGATTTAATTGCATTGCTGGGTTTATTCTAGTTAATTAAAATTTGAGTAAAGCTACATTCGAGTATTTTTTCTTGATCATTCGATGTGGAACTAAATTACCGTTTTCTTATTAATATTATACCTTCCTAATTAATATTACACAAATGTTGCATTCATTAAAATATTACTTTATATCATGGACCGATACATATATATGTGTAATGTTAAACACATTTTTTGTGAAGTTGCAATTTCAGAACGTGCTCGTAGTTCTGTGGTATTTTGGCAACCCATGATATTTTTTTGATATCTTCTTTTATGATTTCTGTATATCTTCCTAGAAGATTTATTTAATTTGTATTATAAAAATATCACCGAATCGATTATAATTTTTTAGGTAAAAGGTCTACTAATATTATATTTTACGTGCAGTATGCGAGCTGAGAGTTGTGACTCGTTCATAAAAATATCTCGACATTAAAATGCACACATGATGCAAAATTATTCATCATCATTCTGCATCACCCACCGCGATCATATTCAAGGGAGATAATTAAGAATTGAAAAATAATACCCGAGCACCCTTCTCGGGGGAGCACGCCATTGCGAGGAGGCTTGCATCAGCCGCAGTCTGAAGACGCGGGAGGAGAATCAATCATATGCGAGACAGTCAAAGAAAATGACTGCCGAAAAGGGTATTTAATATTAATTCAAAACATTTATTCAGCAGCTGATACAGTTCATCATTTATACGCAATGGTATTTTGCTTAGTTTTACTTTTGATTCTAGCGGACGGGACTGAACATTTGAGAGATAACGAGTATTTTGGGTCCGCTCTGTCAAAAGAAACAATTTAATCGAACATCATACAATAATATTAAGAAGTGTGTGCATTTCCTTTTTACTCGCTCTTTGTTTACTTGCGCGCGCATCTGGTAGCAGCGAGACGTGCACTTTTTATAGCGACGCGATTATTGAACTGACCGATCAGGTCGCCGGTCGCCGGTCGCCGGTCGGCGGTCAGCGGTGGCAGTAATGTGCCTTTGGAAAATTAAATAAATCAATTTTTTCAGATAAAATATAAATCACCACATCTGAAGTCATCAAACTTGATCTTCGTGCGATGAAAGAAAAGGCCCCGTGTCCGCGGATGGGATCTTAAGAGATATCCGACTCGAGACAATCTGAGATACGGATATTGCTTTGCATCGGCTTTCTTAATCCACGTGTACATCCCGTGTCGTAGAGATTTGCCATCTCACACCTCACTTCTTGCTTGTTGTATGCTTATTAATACCAATTGAATGATTGACATTTACGTATTCGTGAAGAGTGGAGTGGAGTGGAGTGGAGTGGAGTGGAGTGGAGTGGAGTGGAGTGGAGTGGAGTGGAGTGGAGTGGAGTGGAGTGGAGTGGAGTGGAGTGGAGTGGAGTGGAGTGGAGTGGAGTGGAGTGGAGTGGAGTGGAGTGGAGTGGAGTGGAGTGGAGTGGAGTGGAGTGGAGTGGAGTGGAGTGGAGTGGAGTGGAGTGGAGTGGAGTGGAGTGGAGTGGAGTGGAGTGGAGTGGAGTGGAGTGGAGTGGAGTGGAGTGGAGTGGAGTGGAGTGGAGTGGAGTGGAGTGGAGTGGAGTGGAGTGGAGTGGAGTGGAGTGGAGTGGAAAGATATTCATAATTATTTGTGATAACTGGCTGGTGAAATTACACTGGTGAGCATTTATACACAACTACTATATTTTCGTTCTATTTACATTAATACTTCTCTTTAAATGCAAGAGAAAAGGTAATGTTTATATCGTGTTTAGCTATTGTCAGTGCAGTGCATTAGCGAAGGCGAAATCGTGTTATTCATTCCTTCGATTAATTATTTTTATAAATAATTTCGGCGGTTATAGATAACAGTACGTAATCGGAACTAAGTATCGCTAAGTTCAACAAGTGGTCAAATGATGGACACTACAAATAGCATTTTCTTCTACCGTGCATGACAAGTAACTTATCCTGTTCACGTATATATTTATTTATAAATGAACAGTGCATTTTAGTTATTGTCTTTGTTTTATAATTTGATATTTTAGTATGGGGTTAAAAGTGCCGCGGTGGGGTTTCCTCCCCCACTCCCGGTACTATGGGTACACTCACATGCGTTTCTTCTTATTTGCAGCATCAGGACGTGCGAGAGAAAAACTGAGCGGGGAAAGACCTCCATTAGCGTTACGAAACAAGCTGCTGATTTGGCGATGAGAGAAAATAAGTATTTGCACGCTGTTTTAAACAATTCGATATTTGTAGAATGTCACTGAAGAGATTCATAAATCGGTTTTCAGAAAGTCCTGAGACCCGCTGGTACTCGTTACCCCTATCCCTACACCTGCAACTTTTAGCCGCACGGTGGGGTTAAAAGTTCCATCTGACTTATCTGATTGATTTTTAAATAAAAAGAAAATTAAATTGTTTTTGGTATGTTAAATGAGTCTCAGATATATTGAGTATTGTATAACATAAAAGTTCTATAGACACGTTATCCTGTCATTTGTAAAAAAGTGGCATCCCTAGCCGTGAAGTGTTATGTGAAGGGTGTCCGCTTGTCTCACAATGACTATAGTTTATTGTCTAAGAGTATTAAAATGTTGCTAATCAATAATGAATTGAACCCATTTTTGATGTCATCATGGCGTCCAGCAAAACATACAAAAATAGAAGAGACACAATAAAAGTAAATAATCTATCTTTAACAATATGCATGTACTAACCTGAGCTAACCCGAAATATAATAGGGACCGCGTCCACGGAACGAGACGCGTGTGAGATTTGGAAATTAGCTCGAGATTGGTATAAAAAGACAAAAACTCAAACCCGTGTACACGATGTTCAATTTGACAACGAGAATCGACACAAAATTCACCTAGAACCGTAGATACCCACAAGTATATATTTTGAAAAGTTGACATTTAGAAAGCATTAAATAACCGATTGAGATTCAAATTCATCCAACGAACGAAACTTTAACGGTCAGTGAAATTACATTTAACGTTTGACGTACAACAAGCGCAAAATGAGGAGCGAGATCTCTAAAACTTGACGTGCAAACGATAACTACGGTAGCCGAGAGTAGTCTCCGAAGAACCTGATGGGAGCATAATCCCCGCCTTAGAGATTATCTCGAGTCGAAAATCTCATAAAAGTCTCATCCGTGAACACTATGAGCAATATTGGAAACTCGAAAGCATTTTACTAGCTCGTCGCGCCGCTGTCCCTTCGCGCAGCCCAGACCTGCACCCTGCACCCTGCACCCTGCACCCTGCACCCCCTGCACCCCTCTGCTGGCCGCAGTCTGAGGAATATCAATGTGTACATAGATAATATATTACTTCAATATTTGTGGTCTCATTTTATATTAATAATTAGACCTGTTTAAACCGCTATTTATTGATTTTAAAAGTGTTAATAGCCAGCTAAATATTATAAATAACCAAATCCTTTTTGCAAATAGTCATCTTTTAAATTTGTTTTCATATTAGTTCTTACTTATCCACCACTTTATAGTTTTGTTTTTATCTATGCTTGTATTTTTTTAATTTCAGTATACATTGTTTCCTGAAGAAGATACCATAAGTATCTAAACATGTAGAATAATCAACAAATAGTGGTTTAAACAAAGTATTTTGTCTAATTATTAACATATATATTAAGTATTAAATAGTGACAAAAAATAAATTTAAATAAATAAAACTCAAAAAGTTTACTATCCACTGACAATAGAAATATAAATATCTGGGTTCTAGTCCCGGTGTTAACTATATATTATTTTAGATAGATAGGTAAACGTTTTTATCCGTAATACAAATAAATATTTTCTCAAGAGCTATAGGAACCAAAATAATTAAAAATGCAACTCACGAATTCAAAGATGAAAGTCACACCGGCTACATCGCGGTGGCGTACTACAGTTCAGTCTACTGAGAAGAGAAAATGCCAAGTTTGGTCTGCTTATTAATTTTAGTTAGTTAAAAATCAACCCTCAATCTTGAAACAAATGTGTTTTCTATCTTTGAAAAGTTAATAATTTATGGGGTTTTTGTGCCATGAAGCCAAACTTCTTCCATGCCAAACTTACTTCACGAATAAGTGATTTGACGAAAAATGTATTTTTTTATTTTTCTTTGATTACAATAATTGAATTAGCCGGCTGCTGACAATTGAATGTATGTCTTGCTGTCATGGCAACTCGCTACATTTAATGCCGCAGATAATCAGTTTTGTTTACTTCGAGTCGTGTATTTTTAGTTCGCAACACAGACAGAGATAATTTAAGTAAAACGCGTTCCTTAGCACTTTATTCAATTATTAGGAGCATATCAATATAAACCTATCAATGCTTTTAAAGATAAATTAGACATTTTATTTAAATAATGCAAAACTTAACGAACACCACAAGTCGACATAAATGATTTATTGCAAGAACTCGTGTAGGTAGGTTTCTACGACCCAACTCACCTGTGGACGGAGATAATACGAATGAAAAGTAGTCCAAAGGGAATATTTCTGAGATCGTATACTAAGTAACTGGACGAGGTGATGGCCGGTAGGGAGTACTGGAACCGTACTCGAGCAGAAGCATCACATTTGTAGGAGTACTGGAACCGTACTCGAGCAGAGGCATCACATTTGTAGGAGTACTGGAACCGTACTCGAGCAGAGGCATCACATTTGTAGGAGTACTGGAACCGTACTCGAGCAGAGGCATCACATTTGTAGGAGTACTGGAACCGTACTCGAGCAGAGGCATCACATTTGTAGAAGGACTGTTGGCCGTCCTCGAGCGATAGACGGATGAGAACCACCGAAGATAGACAATTTTCCATCCGGCACAGGCAGTGGTGATATAGAAGTAATGTACTTATACAAACTTTCCAGTAATGGCATATCCTTTTTCCGTAGTCACAGTTTACTGAGTCTAATCTAATCGTACTAATCTGACGACAGGACCACCTAAATTTATTCAGTGCATAGTCTAGATACATCGCTAGTGAAGTATTATATTAGTCAAGTTTTAAGTACTCAGGGGTGTTATAATACATACCGAGATGTTTTTGTCAAGTTTCATGTCGCGGAGTTTTGGAAGTAAGATATGCATCTTCGCATTGTGCATATAGCGAGACGCACCGCCGCGTAATATTCACAAAATATAACAATTTTTATTATATTTGGGAATTCGTTTCAGGCAGGGCGTCTGTGTTTTGCGCAGGGTCCTAAAGAGTATCTGTGCGAAATACGGAACGAATGGCATTCAATATAATATATATTTATATTTAGGGGAAGAGAAAGGAAACCACGAGAAGGGGGAGGGTGTCTGTGTTTTGCGCGGGGTCCTAAATAGTATCCGTGCGAGATATGGAACGGATGACATTTAATATAATATATTATACATTTGTATCCGAATTTTGAAACCAGATAGTGGATTAAGCTCGTAATAAACTTACCAAGTCAATATTTCAGAGAAGTTCGATCAAAATCTGATCTACGATAGTTATCGGGTTCACAAAAACTGTTATATCCCAAATATACGAATAAACTTTCTAACGGACTATTGATCATTTCTGTTATACGCGTTTCTGGGGTGACGGGAATTAGACGGGTGCAGACGTCATCGCTCCAGATCACGCGCCGACTGTTGACTGTAGAGGTAATCTCCCCCGATACGCGATGGGTGATCGCGGTGACAATATGTGACGGGGAGGTTCAGTCCGCAGCGGCAGTTCGCACATCGGTATCAGTCGGTCCAGGCTAGCATCCGATACGAGACGTCATCTCGGTCACCTGTCACACGCAGTTCAGTGGAGTGTTCGCTGTACGGCCGATCCCTTTTTATTACTGTCGTCGGAATTACTAAATTATAAAACAAAAACACATATTTAAAAATATATACTTTCACTTTTGAAACTTGCCGTGTTGACGTTATTAAATCAAATAAGTATTATGAAGTAATTAGCGACAACGGAAAATATTTTCGTATAGTTCGTCTGGAATATAATCTATAGTTATATTATAAATTGATCGCAAGACGGAAACGAGTGCAGCGAGATGTCTCCGCTGAAGAAATTCTGGAAAAACAATTCTAAACACAAAAGTAAGTACTCGTTTCATTGACGATAATTTATGAGAGTCGCCACTACTTTAATCTGTATCGTATCGTTCGACGTGGAGTGACATCTTTGATTTACCTTTGCTGGAAAACTGGAAATCTTGCGCTGTCTGGTCTAATTAAAGCTCTAGAAAACTTTCTGATTCACGTAATTGTATATCGCTTCTCGTAGAGAATTTCTTATTTTCGGAAACGAAACCAGAAGGGAGTAAACTTATATGTTATAAGATTTGATATTATTCTGTCGTCAAGAAATAAAAATGCATTGAAAAATTGAAAAATATTTTTGTTAGGTATCAAATGTTCGCGGTTGAAGAACACGATAGGTCTTCTCTCGTTTGTGGATACCATTTCTCATTTGGTAAAATATTCCGACGGTTTATAATATGCGGTACAATAATAGCATTATTTTATATTGACATAATATGGAGATAACTATTCATATACCACCTATACTGAACAGAAACATCATATTCTATACATTTGTTTGGAGTAAGTTCTTTATTGATTATCAGCCGAAAGCTAACCGAAGTTGCTGTGGCCAGGACGGCTGTCTTTACAATTAATCGAACACCAGTTTCACTTGCTGCGCTGACTGAGCCAAATATTTAATATTTTTTGTACATGTAATTTACAAATCAAAAAGATACACAGCGTCCCAAAAGTGAGTATGCGCATTACTCGTTTCGAGTATTTCCTTCAGCAGGATGTCGAATGTCAGAAACTCGCTGTGAAACTGATCTGATCTGTTCAATGTGGACGGGGATGGTCGCCTTTAACTCATTTATTCACTTCCTTTCCTTCCTATCCGACTCAGAGTACTCCCAGTATTCTGGCTGTTCTCTCGACACGACTCGACTCGAAAGATGGAACCGTGCCGTGCACACGGGAGACACTTTCGATATCTGCTGTAAAAAATGTTTCACTACACAGTAACTTGACTACACTTACCGGTAACTTATCACTACAGCAGTAAAAACTGAAGACATCATTATTATTATTTTTAAATGGAGGCTCGTCTTCGTCTTCGCTGGATTACAAATGTTTCTATCTGACTGAGGGTGAGGGCTTTATGACGAGGTTTGTTTGTTGTATGTACGTGCAGTATAATATTACACATACAATAAACTAATATTTTTACTACGAACGACGTGACGACAAATTCAGATATTTTCAGATGATTCATTTTTCTCATCTTTCACCGGTTCATTAATTTAATAATGCGTTATCACGGCGTCTAGCACGAACGCCCGGGGCTAAATCACAAGTCTGCTTTGTATTTATTTATTTAATAATAACACTTTATACAGTACAGTGACGGCGGGGAACTTTGCCTCGAACGGTGGCCCCAATCAAAACTCACACTATCCTAATATTATGATATTTTTATAATTCACTTCGTCGAGAGGACGAAAGGTTCTCTTCGCTAAGATTCATATCTAGCAGCTAGGGATTTATTTGGATCGAGTCTTAAGTAAGAGTACTAATAAATAAATTAAAGAATCGATCATTTCAGAAGAGCACAAGTTTTCAACGAGACAAAATTCGTAAAAAATATGGTTAACAGGTTTTTCTATACATAGATAATTTTCAAATGTTTTTTAATGAAAAACGACCACTTGACTTAGTTTTTAAAGTGAGTTGCCGAGTCTCTCTCCGAATCTTCTCAAACTGTGATTTTGATTCTACGTCTGCTTACGGCTTCAACGATATTAGCGCGTGTGGTAAACCTAATTACAATTTTACATAACTAAGATTTGATTATGTTGGATTGACAATACATAGCTCGTCGATTTATGCCGTGTAATTAACACGTATGTAATATAAACATTCTCAAACTATTTAATTTAATTTTAAACCTAAATTGAAAATAGCCCGGGAGATAAAATAATCTCAGTTATGCTACTTTTATAATTTATAATGTCCACTGTCTTTTACGTTGGGAAATGTCGGGCACATGCGGTGTCCCCTCCTCGCCCTCCGGTAACAACACGTCCAAAACCTATAAGATGTATGTATGTATAGTATGTGATATTAACACAAAGATTACATATTTTCAAATAAGTCGAAGTTTTAGTGTCATAAAAAGAGGTTCGTGCACGACCGCTAGTGGAAGCGAACTCACGAACTTTGGTGATATAAAATAGACTTGATTGCGAGATTATTTCACCCGATGATATTGATTGAAGTGAACTGGTGACAGGTGAGACTACAATCGATGCGTTCACGCCTCGTATAGGTGAGATACACAACTTACATCACGAGTAAAGCTCGATGTCGACACTTTACAATATCGTTGTAGACTTCCATAATCGACCAGTAGAGGCATTGGCGTAACGAGAAGTGGCCCTCGGGTAAGCAACAAGGTACTTTTGGCACGAACTTATTAGCGGAGACATATTTTTTCGCGGTTATACTCAATATTACTTGAGCGCGTGCGCTGTCTATTACATATCATGTATGTGTGTTATGTTAGCGTTCTATGTATAATATGTTACCCACTAATACCAAACTTCGTTATGTTATTTTTACAGTTCAGTTACTCGCGAGAACTCTCAGATTCATATGGGGTCAGGGATTTTATTGAATATTAAACTACAGGAAAATAATTTCCCTCCACAGAGAGAGAGATTTTCTTATTTCTATGCGATAAATTAATGTGTAATTAGGTGACGCGCTAACGAAAGGTATCTAGTTGATAAGTGCAGGTATAAATGTAAAAGAAATTGTAAAAAAGTACGAAAAGATCCCGCCTGTATATTTATTTGGATACATTCAGTAATAATTAGGAATCATTGTTTCAAAACGTGCAATGAATACATTATTTAAACATTTATTTTTTCAATCTCATTTCGTAAAAGTAATTCGCAGATGTTTTAATCTAAATATTTAAAAATATTTTTACGATCATATGTTAATGAAGATTTCGAGTACACGCTTCCCTCTCACCACACTCGGGAGTATTCTATCGGACGCTAATTGTTATTACACATCACTCGGCTACAAAACGTCCAAATACAAAAGAATACGAAACGTACATAACGCGAGTATTTGTCATATATAACTGAACCATGAAACGGTCGTCTTCTAACTTGCTTACTTTATTTAGAAAAGCATTAAATGTTAAACGCCAATGTTGCTTTAATGATTTGAATATATTTGATATATATGACGTAATACGGCAGTGCTGTAAGGGCACTATTATTAGTGTTAAAAATCCGTACACGGGACTGTTTCTGTGAAAATATGTAATCATTTAAATATGTTTCTACCTACAATACAGCGGCATTACAGAGTTCTCATTTTCTAATTTATTGTTTGTTTGTTGAAAAAAGGTTACATATTATATCCATCTAATTTGTATCTTTCAAAATAAATTGATACTTTACTACAATGTAATGTAGTAATATGAGTTTTCTTTCTAATTTCCCTACGCGTGACATACAGACATCGGGATAAGCAGAAGTAGTGAGTAATATAGTTGAGATTACAATTATAAAGTATCAGCAAGACTCGGTACACAATAAATAGTGTAGTGAGAAATTAATATTCTAATCGATAAAATGCCCCAATAAACGCACTGCCGAGAGTAGAGCGCGCGGCTGACGCAATCAGAAGGTAGTCGGCATAATAAGGGCTGACGCAATGCCGCGGGCTGTTGGCTGCTAACTGCTGACTGCTGGCTGCTGGCTGCGGCGAGGCCTGCGCTCTCTGTAATTATTCTCCCCATCATCCTGATTCCGCGCGCACACCTATTATACCTACACCTGCATGCGTGCTCGCACGCTGCACGCTGCACGCACGCTCAACATTGCACGGAGATGGTGGCTCCCACCGTAACCAGTCGATAATGCAGGGTCAGCTGAAATCGCCCAGTAAACTGATAGTCTTCCAAATTCCAAAGCTCGATGATTCCAGTCAACTTGGGATCCGTGAGACGTGCCGTCATACCTATCGGGTATATTTTTTGTACTTATTATTACAATACTTCATTTGAATTAGTGAAATGACCATGGACTTCTACTACTATAAATTCATTAGTATCGATATTTTATTTTAATCTTATATAGGTATATCTAATATATCAATGTTATTTTGTGTGTCACGCGTAAAGAAATTAAAAAAAAACAGGTACATTGCGTTGGAATGAAGTGCCAATTTCAATTTAAAATATACAAAATACATAGGTGGATATGGGACCTTTTTGTTCTAGTAATACATTTTAAAATTTCTATAGTTAAAATTAAAGCTTTAATATTTTTGATTCGTACACCGTGTAGGTCGGTATATTTAATGAATATTATTAATTATTAGGAGAACACATTCTTATTGTGAAGTTGTAATTATTCAGAACAGACGTTCGGTGACATTTTAAATATTAATTAGAAACATGTACATATAAAATCTATTTTATCGAAAAATATTGTTGTTACGCCACCGGGATTCGAACCTGGATCTCTTTCCAAACCGGGGAAGGTGCATTATACAACTATGTTACAGCGACGATATTTTTAGTAATATGTCCAAAATTTAATAAAAATGAATTGATAAATCTTGGGTCTGCTATCAGATTACTCAAAGGTATTTGAGATTCCGTAAAAATAAGGCTCTTTCAAATAATGGAACGATTAAATGTATTAATATCAAAAAAGGTAACATATAGATTCAAAAATTTGTGGCTAAAAATATCGTCGATGTAGCATAGTTGGATAATGCACCTTCCCCGGTTTGGAAAGAGATCCAGGTTCGAATCCCGGTGGCGCGACAACAATATTTTTCGATAAAATAGATTTTATATGTATATTTTTCTAATTAATGTATGTAATTAATACTTGCCCATCTACATGATTTTAAGCTTCTAATTTATAAATTTCCTTCTGTTTACAACGATCGCTTTAACGTTTGGACTTTAACTTTAACTATAGATTTTTGGATTTTTCTTTATTACATCTTTATTTATGTCGGGTGTTATTCTATTACAGGAGCCAGGCTTGGGAACTTTGAAAGGAAATTGATATATTATACTGCATTGAAGTGGGAAAAATTAAAATATATTTTATTTTGCGAAAGTTTGTAAAACAAATTTATAATCAAGTATTTACGCCTCGGGAGTGTTGTCTAAATTTGAAAAAAAAATGGCTTTTCGCTAATGAGATGGAATATTTGTAATATAGAATGTGTAATATTTAATAGGAATACTGATTTATCCAATTTTGTTTGTATTTATAAAACAGAGTAAAAATGTGTATTCATTTGTTTAATATAAAATTGTATAAACTCGTATTTAAGAGCATTTTCAAGAATTGAATCCAATACTTGTACAATATAATTTTGAACATATTCTTATTGTATAATTTAATATCCTTTTAAGCATATTATATTATATACATCCATCATCATAAAATGATAAACCGATAGGTAGGTCTATCCGATTTTTCAATCTGGACAATTATGTCAGTAAATATATGAATAATTTTCAATCGCAATAGTTTATAGCGATACAAATAATACTTTTGACTTATTTAAAAAATAGTAAGAATAATATAATGTGAATTATATTAATATAATGTTGTCTTTCATAATTACCGATTATATTTAGTCATTATAATCGGTACTTTTTTATTCCAATCAAAAATAATTTTGAGCTATCTTCCTCCGATCTGCTTATAATGATGTTATTATTTAGAATACTATTCATTATGAATGGGAAGATACCGCGATGAGGTATGAAGATTACGAATTGTTTCTGATCACGGGGTTTTTTAAATATCGCCGGCTGTGCCTCGCAGGGCCTGATGACCGCAAACATTTGTCCGATTAGTTTTGAAGTGCTGACGACCTAATAAAACAATGATTATGATTAGCTAATTACAGGTAGCACGATTGGTTTCGAGATAATCGACCGCCGACACATTAAAAGTCTTAGAATCTATAAAATCGCCAGCCAATTTAATGAATCGATTATATGTCGATGCATTAATTTGCAGTGCACGAGCTCGGGTAGCGGTATAAAATTGGCGTCAAGTACTAGAAAGTGTTATGGCGACCGTCATAGTAGGCAGGGGCACATCGTGGCGGGTTTTATAGCCGCCATCGCGGGGTTCTTCGGGTTTAGGCCGAGTTGCAACTCGCAATCGATCTCGCCTGGTTGGGGCAAATTACATCAAAATCAAATTTGCAACTGGCAAGCGAGAACTCCCTTCAACTGCTATATCTCAATATGGTCTTTATGGGAATAATCTCCAAGCCTAATCATAAATTATTCGCTAGCCAGGTTGTTGGATCCTGGATATTTTTTTATCATTATTATTAAATTTCTCGACGCGCTCGTTTTGTTCAGCGGTAAGATATTTGCCTAGAGGTCGCGAGGCCGGGGGGTTCGAGTCTCGTCCGGGGACCACCGAGGCAGTTCTATTTTTGCTTTGTTCAAAAAGTACTAATAATATTGATGTGACATTCCGCTTATCCATCTCCACTTTTTAAAATATATTAACTTAATTTGAGATAAATTCATGACAAATTGAATGTAATGTTTTGACCATAGGAATGGTCACTGGAGCCGGCCCTGTTGACTGTATACATAATGTGCATTAATCGAACTGCAGTGCAGACATGCGAATTAAAATCTTGACATTTTCTTTGTTTTGCAACTCACCGGACAGCTGAACAGTAATGAATTCCTGAATAACGGGATCTGCGACAACAATTTATGTAAACACGATAAAAAATGATAACTAACACAAATTACGTCTCCTTTTTTATTATTCGCTCCGCTGAACCGGGACCCGACCCGACCCGACCCGACCCGACCCGGCCACGCATCCGATTCGATTCCATTGATAAACCAATTCGTCACTTCTTCCGTCGAAATCATTGAGAAACTGAAAACATCATATTTCGACCGTCCTTGCCGGCAGCCAGACACCAGTCCACCCATTTCCAGACTTATTTGGATCCACGACGACTGCGCTTAATTGGCGTCAGAGGTCATCGCTATCATCGGAGATATTCAAATTAAAGCAGGCTAAACAAAGATAAGGCTCTTTCTGCAGAAGGAAGTTAGTTCTTTTCAATAACACTCTTACTCCAAATACACACCTACCTACCTACCTACCTATCTTATCTGTACGCAATATTATATGATTCGTTCCTAAAATAATAATTCTTTTCGTTTTACTCGCGTCATTTGCGGTGGAAATTATTTGTTGCCTCGACACTTGACTCTCTCAGGGCCGGTTGTTTCTTCAGTGGTACATTTTTACTATAGTAAGAAAATCAAAAACGAATTATTCGATCGTTGGTAAAAAATATTTACTCATCGAAAGTACATTCAACGGTAAACTAATTTCACCTTTTCAATATCGGATGGTAAAAACCGTAAATCGTTACTTAAGAATGTTTGTTACAGCTGTTTCAAAACTCATGGTACTTTTAATGTTCAATGAGTACTCAATACGCATTTGATTTCATTTGTGGAGTCACTCGAGTGACGGTTTGTAGGTTGAAGATGCACCGAGCTGCATTATATTGCATATGCTTTGCGGCGAGGCTGGGGGCCCCAAATATATATAAATACGTGAATGTGCGCGTGGTTGAGCTGCGACTAGAGCAGGTGTATTACATAAAACTTTATTGTAGGATGATGATGCACAAATGAATTTCCACAGGTTGAAGTTAAATTAAAAATTAAAGTTGACGACTGGTAGTGCTTCCTGGAGATGCGTCTGAGAAGGCAGCCGGTAGACATAAACGAATGAAGGAACAACCGTCAGATATACTTCTATGTCTTCACCGAATGATCTAAAAATTAATTAGTTCACCGTGACAGGTTCAATATTTATAAATTGCATTCATCGAGAATATCCTCTTGCATTTTTCAAATATACATCACTTTTGAGTAATTTCACGCTTTTGTTTCGACCGTCGGGCATCGTGTTCATCAATAGTCGAGGAAATTGGGTGCAATGGAACCCGATACATTTATATCGAACGGATATCCGCACTGATATCAACATTGCACGCGCGGTGTCCGTCAGGTGCTACAGCTACAGGTACAGACAGCTACAGCTACAGAGATACAGAGATACAGGATAAGCAGAGAGACGAGTGAGAAACAGACAGACAGCTCGGTGCTATTCTCACATTTCTACATTCCTCCGGTGATATTTCCGAGGCCGTTAAAGGTCTGACTAGTTCGTGATCGATGTTCAATTAAGTAAAGCTACTGCATAAACAAGGTAGACGTTGACCGCTGTCCGTTTCCAATTTCGAAATTGTAACAATGTTCTCGCTTGTTCGGTGCCGCCGGCCCGGTCAGTCCAGTCGAGTTTGTTCTAGTCTCGCCTCGCCTCGCCTCTACTCCGAGTGGTCGGCCACCTTTTGGTCTGGGCCCTATAAGGGGAGAGCCCGCGGTCAGTGGTCAGGCAGCCAGTCGAGTGCCGGCGCATGGTCCAACGGTACTTTTGCAAATAAAGTGTACCATGAGACTGAGACTTTTTACTAACACCATCGATTATACCTTAAATAGTGGCCAGAAAATGGTGGAAAATCTTTCGTGAGCTTTGCATTACAGCATTATGAGTACAAGTTACAAGTACTCGTTGAGTGAGATCGATATCGAGGTACATATTAGCGTTATAACAATTTGACAATAATTGATAAATTCTCTTGGGGAAACCAAAACAGATGTTTCGGCATGGTAACACATGCCATTGTCAAGGAGTTGTATTATTTCGTACAACAACCGTATTATTTCGCGGGAGATATAAATCTCCCACAGTCGAGGAAACCATCTGTAAAAACGCGATCTAACCTAGAAGAGTTGCCGGTTCCAAACACTAGTGCTCACAAATCTTCATATCGTGCCTTCCCTTTCACCAGCGAGACAGTGTAGAACATGAGATCCGCGGCTTCTTTTAGTTGAGCACACACACCCACCTCATTTTTGTCACATTCGGCCTTCATCCTAACCTGGGAAAAATTTATTATAATACCTGGAGGTATAAATAAAAGATGTTAGTCTTTAGTAAAAGTAAGACATCTAATCAAGAATAATAAAAGATTACAAGAAATAAAACAAATTTAGATTATAAATCCTCATCTCGTCGGGTTGGGCGCGAGCTCGACGTCCTTCTTGTATGGGACACATCACGTTTTGGCCCGCAGCATCCAGGCTGACGCGATTAGATTCGCAGACATGATTTGTTGTAAGTTATCATGATAAAATTAGTCGCCTTCAGTGAGGCGACTAACTTCGAGGTAATCCAAAGTTGAAACTGAAGTAAAAAAACAGAGGTATGCACCGGTGGCATAAACCAGAGGCAAAGCCCAAAGGTTAAATTCCAGAGGCAAAGTCCAGAGGTTAAGACCGGAGGTTAAGCCCAGAGGTTAAATTCCAGAGGCAAAGCCCAGAGGTTAAGCCCAGAGATAAAGCTCAGAGGGAATCGTCTTGTTTCCTGTAAAGATCATTTAGCATGCGATTAGATTAACAAGTTAACATTAAATTATGCACTAGTGATTAAATAATAAAAAAAATACTTACCCTCTAGGTAGAGTGAATCACATAAGGCTACATTTCAGTCTGACAGGTCTGGCGACGGTTTGAAAAAAAAACAAATTTCAACCGTTTTTATAAGCTCAGACACCGAATGTGATACCAACCTGAGGGTAACTATTTGTGAAATGTCAAAGTGCTTGACAAAAATAAGTAACGGGGCAATTGCGTACGCGACCTCCATTTATAACATCACAATATGTATATATGAAAATTTGATCAATGCAACCCACAATCCACAAAAACTCCTTGAACGTCTCGTACTCTTTCATTCATCATTGTCATTAGAATTCTTCCATAGATTTTGCCAAATGAGCTCGATATATGATATGTACTAATAAGCCTACAGTCTCACAACATAATATAGTATAATCACATCTTTCCTCTAATATAACGGAATGTGGCTCTCTTCAAAAACAATCAGTATTGTTAGTAGATATAGACTAACTCGGTATCTGACCGCTAGACCGAGCGACTCTGATCTCGCGAGTTAATCCAACGCGTGCACTTTATAAGTGAATGAGTACATTAAAAAATGATTACTTCCTAACGAAAGGTATTATTAATGTTGCGAATTGTATCGCCCTCGACACTAACAGATGTAGTGAGATAGTCCGGGTGATGAACATTATTTTATCTCAATAAACAGTATTCTCGTACCGAGGAACTGAGGCCAGGAAGGTGAAGGACAAAAACTTTAATATTTACATTTTTAATATTCTATCTCTGTCGTGATCCCCTCGGAAGGTCTTCCGGTTTCATTAATTAAAACGTTTTGTACATATTTCACGTGCAGAAATAATGAAACCTACCTAGTAATTAATCTGGATCCACCTTGGTCCGTCACCTCCTCGACACGCTCCTTGACTCTTGCAGGAGTCGAGAGAAAAACGGCTGATTATCGCGTGATAGTTTTTTCATCAAAGGAAATAGAGCTTATTGCGACGCGCTCGCGTTTTACTACTCGCCCAGTGATCTAGGTGTCGAGGGTTCGAGACTCGTCGCGGGGAGATCACCGACTCACTCTACTTTTCACGGCATCGTTTCGATCGGTTCGGAAATAGTGACAACATTGATGAGGTACCTACACGCATCTCTACTTTTTTAAGTATTTATAAAAGCAAATTAAATATCACATTAATCATATGTGCCGGTCTTCCGTGAAGAGGATCGAACGCCGGATCCCTCGGTCATTATGCGAGCGTCTTACTGTTTTTCTTAACTTCTAATTGTTAAAAAAGCAAACCTGTCATAGAAGGTTGATTATGTAATTATTTTTGAAATTGATAATTATTGTGATAAAATATTATTTTATCGCACTAAATAATAATAAGTGTGATGAGACGATCCGATGGACGAATCGGTCCATCAGAGCGAAAAGTGGCGCTGCGCGGTCTCGTCTCGCGAGGTCGGGGGCGACCCGCAACATGTCCCGACGTGCACACCGAGAGGACTCTGCTCTGGAGAGGCTGGTCCGTGCCTAAATCATTCAATGCGGAGATTAAACTACGCCAAGCGATCAGAATAGTTGAGCCTCAACAGACGAGAATGTACGCACGTAACTTTTCAAGAAATGAATTCAAATATACATTTTTAGTATGGCGTAACAGTTTGACGGTAAGGATATTTAAAATAAAATGAATGCTTAAATAAAGGAATTTAAATTGACTCGATAATAATATGAGCAATTATAATAGTTGACAATATGGTAGAATGAGCAAATACACTAGTATTGAATATTGCAGTCGTTATGATGAACGCCGCCACCCGCCACCCGCCACCCGAGCGCACCCGTCGGCGGCCGTCTCCGGCAGTCGTGGTCGCTAACAGGCGAGGGTCTTCCTCTATCCTTCCTTGCAAAAAGCTTGTCGCATTAAATCTAAAAAACTAGAGGATTTGTCTCAAACAGATATTTGGAATATTTTTAAAAATCTCAAACATTTTGAACGTCAATAAAAATACACGAATAATAACGATGGAGTACGGCTGGCGCTCCTGGGGAGGGGACCTCGTAGCTCAGTTCCGCACCATGTGACCGATTCAGTTGAAAGATTTAATTGGTCGTAAAAATAATATATTAAATATAACAATCGTAATATTTTCCTTCGAGTGACGAGACGGTCATCATCTACGTCTAATCTCATTTACGCATTACAACTCTAGCGAGATTATTTGTTAAAAATGAGTTATCTCGTACCAGGCACGGCCCGGCCCGGCCCGGCGCGGCCCGGCGCGGCCCGGCCCGATATCGCATCCGAATGTTTACAATGCCGGCGCCCTTATGTAAGAAAATGAATTGTGCTCCTCGTTTGTAGATATTATTATTGTATAAACAAAACAAACATCCAGACTAAAGATTATTGCGTAATGCGTAATGTAAATAAAGTTATCGATGCGAAATGATCTAAATACAGAAACGAAATAGCAACATTAATTGGGAACATTTTCAGCCGCACAGAAGATTAATTAGTTTTAATTTAAAGGGTGGATTGTTTCGAGCGAGCGATATTTTTTCACTGGGGTGAATAAAGGTCTATAAGGAGAATACTTTTGATTTGAAAAACTTGCCACGTATGCTGTGATTTACGTTTCTATTTATTTTATACTTCTGGTTAGATATGGTTAGGTTGCGTTATTTAGATTAGGTTAGTATCTGTGCACTGTCTCTTTCTTAGTCATCTCTCTTCTGAGGATCGTGACACCTTCGATCATCATCACAGTGTCCGGGGAATTGTGAGCATTCACAATTTTACACACATGTGTATAATAAACAAATTGAAAGCTAAATATAAAAATGAGTACAACAGTAATACCACAGAAACAAGATAAATATTTATTTGAAGGCGATGAAAACACTATTTTACCTTACGTTCTTAGATTTCATTCTGGGACTTGACAACGTACTGTTAAGGTATTATAATATAATATACTTTTTAGGGTTAATGAAAAAAGCTCTACCACTTAGCCAGCAGGTTGACATTTTCTTAATGCTAAACAGGCGACCGCGCAATGCCGCTGTACAGTTTACTGTACAATTAAACATATAACAAAATACAATCATTATTACATACAAACAAAATATCAAAATATACCTAAAACAATAGAAAAATGAAGAGACACAATCACACAGAAGCCGTGGAACCGGAGAGTAACACGAACACTCCCTCGCGGGAAACTATAGGATTGACTTGCTATCCGAGCACCACTGCCGGCAGATATTCTCCAGGAACAGCACGCCTAAGGGGTTCAACTGGCAAGCCAGTCAAACACCTTCCGCAACAGGTCTATCCAGGATTTTCCACCTAGAGTCCCACACTCTCACAAAATCCCCGAACAATTCCAGGTTCCTTCCAGGTCTAAGTAGGTCGCAGTCCCGTCAGGTCCTCAGTCATACTCTCCCTCGCATTATTCAGCAAAACACACGACTCGGATGTTTCTTAACCTATACCGTTGTTTAGAGTTGTGTGAGGACTGGAATGCCGTGGGGTCCCAGCTGTCCCTCGACCCCGACGGCAGCTGCCGCCGCTTCCTGCTGAAGTACGTGGGCGCCGCCCCGGCCGAGAGGGCGTGCTCCGCCCCCGCCATGGCGGCCGCCGTGGCGCAGGCCGTCAGCTACGCCAAAGGTTTTTATTTTATTTATTTATTTAGACACATATAATATATAAGTACAGCTAAAAAGATGACAGTTTGTAACATATATTTTACACAGATTTTAAAATGCATTGCCCAACTAGGCAAATCACAATTAAATATAAAATGAAACAAATATAAAATGAGAGAATAAAAATACTAATGTGCAATACAACATGTATAAATATAATGTAAGCACGTAGAAGGTAAAGGAAAATATGTAAGCTTAAAGTTATAATGCAGTTATAAGAATTATTTAATATTATAAAACAGTTTACTCTCAGTATCTGCTTTACATAATTTTAACAACCAATTTGAAACATCATTTTTAAAAGCTTTATGTCACTTAAAGTTTTAATATTATTTCCAATTTGTATATTCTGGGAGCTTGAAAAGTAAATAATCTTTGAATTTTAGTCCTCACAGATGGAGCGCATATTTTCCTATTAAAGCTAGTAAGTATATTCAGCACATATAATTGTATTATATCCAAAACCTGAAATTCCCTGAAAGTGGCTCTGAAAGATACGAAAAGTCACGGCGGTGTATTACTCTGATTAATTTTGGTAATCTTTTATCTAATCCTTCTAAATGAACACCCCATTTCATGTGCCTGTCAATAACTATTCTCAAATACTTTTTTGATTTACAACTTGACAATTACAACCATTTATATATTTACAAGCACTTAAGTGTAATTTAATATAATCTGTGATGGAGAAAGGTTGGTTTTGCTGCATTAAGCGTAATAGATTTTTATTGATAATATGTAAGTTTTTCCATGTTGTTCCCTTGAATATTAATACAGTGTCATCAGCAAAAGTTACGATTTTTCAATCAATTTTCAAATCACATATATCATTAATGTATATCAAAAAAGGTAATGGGCCCAGTGTACTTCCCTTTTTTGTCGCTTACTACATTTTCACAAATTTTGGTAGAATTATTTGGTTAAAATTTTTATCCAAATAACTTTTAATGAACTATATTTTAATGAGCCATACCGCGAATACCTAATCAAAACATTTTCCTCAGAAGTAGTTTGTGACACCGAATCAAAAGCCTTAGCGAGATCTAAAAATATTGCAAATGCCTTATCTCTAGCATCCACAGATTCACATATACATTTATTTAAAGACTTTAAGGTGTCGTGGGTACTTTTACCTATTATGAAGCCAAACTGATTTTTTGACAACATACTTTGTTGTTCTAGATAGGAATATAGACGCTTTTTCAATTATTTTAGACAGGTATTCAAAAGAGAAATTGGCCGATAATTACCCACATTGTGTTTTACTCCTGATTTAAAGATGGGTCTAACAATTGCGGTTTTTAGAACATTTGGAAATTTTCCTTTGGAGAAACACAAATTTATTATGTGTGATAGAGGTTTACTAACATAAGTTTTTATACTCTTCATAATATTTGCAGATATTTTGTGTTCACCTGTAGAAGAGCCAGGTTTAAGAGAGGTTATAATATTTATTATCTCATTTTCCAAAGTTGTTGTAACATAAAAAGAAGCAACAGGTGTATTTTGACGATTCGTACCCCTCACTAAAGAATCCTCAGATACTGAAATTTTATTCAAAATATCTAGAACATATCCTTTTCCCACCTCCATAAAGAAGTCGTTAAAATAATTTACAACCTTTTTTGGTTCATCCGACATAGCAGTTGGATGTCCTTCTATATTTATTTAATTTATTAGACAGCTTTTGTCATTTTTTGTTTCTGAACAATCATTTATAATTTGCCACAGTTTTTTCATATCAAATCCCGCGTTTTCAACTTTTTTGCCGTAGTAGAGATTCTTAGCTGTTATTATTAACTTTCCGTATAAATTTCGATAGTCTATATATTTTGATTTAATCTCCATATTAAGTGGATACTTTTTTATTTTTTGGCGTAATTTATTCCGTGCTCGAATTGATTTTATTAGACCGGAAGTAATCCACGGATTTAGATTTTTGTTTGTATTTTTCACTTTCTTTATTTGAGTGCTATTTTTTATTAAAGGTTGATTCTTCATTTCACTTCACGGTGAAATATGGTTTACCAACTTCCTCTGGCATAGCAGATGATGATGATGATAATAATACCAAATATAAAAGTGTATAATAATAATAATAAAATAACCTTGGCGTGCCTTTTATCGGCTACCTTTCTTATTTCTTTTTGATATAAGTTTTACAGTCTTTGTTTACTATTTTAAATAATGTAAGCTAAGCGTTGTAGATAGCCACAAATAGAACTTACTCGGTGGTTTCTCGGGATGAGCGTCGAAAGCGTGTCTTACAAATATTATTTAAAATATCTGAATTTCCATGTAAAGATGAAAATGGATAAATATTTTTCAGTGATAAATCATTAAATAGTTATCAAAAATAATAATGTTGCAGAACCTTGTTGCGGTGTAGATGCGAATCGTGCTATGTAGATTGCATAGAGTATTATTTGTAAGGTGTTAAGGTGGATGTTACATGATTGCAATTTTTGTGGGCTTAAGTTGGCAAGCAACATTTCAAGTGAAATACTTGACCTTCAGTACCGGGATGTTAGCGGGAGACCGAGTTGGAGTTAACCGTTTACAGTTAACATTACAGGCTCCGGGAAGAAGTTGCGGAGAGTGGCCGTCACGGTGTCTCCCAAGGGAATAGCGGTGGAAGATGCAGCCACCTCAGAAAGGATCCTCGATGTCTCCATTTACAGGCAAGAACATTCTTTTCACATATAATTCATCATCTTCATTATAGCCTTTCCCGAGTGTCTCTCATTGTTGTCCGCTGCCACGTATTCCGCAGATCTTGATGATCTTCAGTGTGATGGGCTTCTTGACTCCTCTCTGATGATACTGGGGGAATCTAGGAAGGTTGAAAAAACAGATTATTCAGCTCTGCTCACTAAACATAGCAAATTGATTATCAAACTTTGAGCAAGGAAATGAAGTGTAAGCGATGAATTTGTAAGTTTCCAGTATCCACACGTATCCACATGTATTCAGGATGGTCTGACAACCGAGAACACAGCCGGGTGAAGGTGAAATATCTGACAGCCATATCGCGGTGTGCAGGCGGGCAGGCAGTGGCGTAACTACGCCAATGCAGCCAATGCAGCCAATGCGGTGCATCGGATCCCACGTTAGACAGGGGCCTTTTTAGCCTTCAGGGGATTTTTACGACTACCGATACTTTTCCTAGCGTTAATATGGAGTGATAATTTTTAAAATTGACCAAAGCATGAAATGGAATAATACAATTTTATAAATCGTTACTCACGTGTTTTACGAAAATATTATCAATGTATAGTAGCAATACCCTGGTCGAAAATTATAGGAGACTAATTTTGTTTTTACTATTTAATACATAAAACTTGTTTTGAATACATATAATTGTTAATTTCAGGATATCATATTGTTCAGCCGATGCAAACCATAGCCACGTATTCGCCTTCATAGCTCAGGGAGCGGGAGACTCCCTGGAGTGCCACGCGTTCCTCTGCCCCAAGACCAAGGTGGCGAGGTCCGTCAGTCTCTCCGCTGCGCAGAGCTTCAACACAGCCTTTCAGGTCAATATAAGTCACTACCCTCGATGTTAAATCCGAGAAACCTGATAGTAACGTCAAATTGATCAGCTACTAGATGGTTTGGCGGTAAAACATTCACCTGGTGATGAATTTTCCGTCACTATCTACAAATAATGTCTTCGTGGAAAATGTACACTTATCATGACTCACGAATGACAAGGTATCATCTGACATCTACATCAAAGTAAGATATCGAGCTTTAGAGTTTTTAATGTTAATTATTCGACGGTATTTATAATAATTAAAATCTACTTATTCTAAAAAATATTACCAGTGTTACTAACGGCATTGTTTTCTTCTTATGTTTGTAACACATTTTGAAAGAGAAAATTATTGTAAGAGTTGTGATACAAGAAAGGCAATTTTTAACCAAATTTCCTTGTCGTTATGCATATTTAGTTTTTTTTTTTTTTTTTCGATAAAATTGATTTTATATGTGTATCTTTATAATTAATATATTTAATTCATATTTTAAATATCACAGACCTATGTTCTGAATAATTACAACTTCACAATAAGAATGTGTTCTCCTAAAAAATAATAAAGTTGTATCAATGTGTCCAAAATTTAATAAAAATGAATTGATAATTCTGGCGTCTACTATCAGATTTACTTAAAGGTATTTGAGGTTCTGTAAAAATAAGGTAGATGGCTCTATCAAATGATGGAACGATTAAATGTATTGATTTCAAAAAAAGTAACATATAAGGTCGAAAAATTGTCGCTAAAAATAATGCCGCTGTAGCTTAGTTGGATAAAGCACCTCCCCCGGTTAGGGAAGAGATCCAGGTTCGAATCCCGGTAGCGCAACAACAATATTTTTCGATAAAATTGATTTTATATGTGTATCTTTATAATTAATATATTTAATTCATATTTAAAATATTTAGTCATTTTCAAAAACATTACATTTTAAATAAGAAAATATTTTTAAAATATTTTAGGCGTGGCAGGGGAACCGAGAAAAGAGGACGACGTCAGAGAAGAGCGTCAAGAATATGAAGAGGTGCCACGATGGGTTTCTGTCTCCGAATCCTATCCAGAACGACCTCCTGATAGACCTGTGCTCCACTGACGGCTCCACCACGAGCCCTTGGGTAATATAATATTACATTATACATACCTACTAAATATTTCACTTTACGGTTACAACATTATAATATATATTCAATAAACAAATGAATACACAATCTTTAATTAGGAAGCTGCTACAATATAAATATAAGAAATTTCACTAATCAGCCTTTTGAGTTTTTTTTTTGAGACAAAGGGTTATTTTAATTTTTGATAAATTTTGTCGCAGTCTCACGCTCGGTCGTGCCGCCTATCCTCTGGTTGAAACGATCAATAAATACTCGAGACTCACATCCCGAGAAAATAAAGTTACGGTTGAAACGGGAGGATTATGCAAGTTGACGGATGAGAATTGTCCTCGTCGACTCGAGACAATCTCCGAGATTCTCCCACGATATTCTTCGGGGGCGACTCTCGGCTTTCGCACTTCCCGTGTACTCACCGTGTCTCAGAGATTCGACGTCTGACGTTTCACTTCACGTTCGTAGTACGTCAAACATCATTGTCGTTCGTCGTACTTAACATCGTATATTAATGTTTAATGACTTATATCTAACTTTCAGTGGTTTTAGGTGACGTTTGTGTGCACGTGTCGAATCTCGCCGTCAGATCGAACGTCGTGTACACTGTTCTACCAATATCAACCAGATGTTTGAGTATTAAAATGTATCTCAACTAAATACTAATATTCATGTGGCTATTGGCAATCTACCGACATTGGAGAATAGGAATAGGATATCTATTTCTTGACGGCGTCTCTTCAATCTTTCAGTAGTCCATCTCGTAACTATCCACCAAATAAATGTACGCTTAAAATTATCTGATTTATATCTCTTTTAATAATTTGTGATGGATATCGAAGGTTTCATTTGACGAAGGCGGTTCCTGCGACCTCTGGGACGACGGGCTGGCTGCGCGACTCCTCAACTCCGACCGGGTCCTCAGCTAATCGGTCGATAACGATGCAGATCATGAACAAACTTAATTAGATAAAAATAATGTAATAATGGTCCAAAATACATTGAAACCTTTTTGTAATCATCGACATTGAGAGTGAGATATGATTTATATTATATAATACTGAATTTTAGTAAATTGAGAGGCTCGGGATGTACAAAATTATTTTATATTTCTATTTAATTTACACTACGAAAATATTTTTCTACGATAAATGTAAGATTGCTTCATTTATTTTCTTTCATATTCAGTTATATTATATATTTAAAAAAGCAACTGTACATATTTACATAAATTTAGATTTCATATCGGTTAGTACCGACGATCGTTCAGTTTTCACCGCAACAAAATAATACTACCTGTTCGTTTCCTTCAATTCATTTTGATTTTTAATTAGATCTTATATTAGAGTTGCTAAACAATGGCGGCGAGTAGAAAATAACAATATTAAGTAATAATAATATGCATTACATTTACTAAGCTAAACACTGGAATGAAATTTATATTGAATTTTTACAAAATTCTTTTTTGTATATTTAGTTTATATTTTAAATGTATGTTTAACATCGTTAATTTGTAGAAAAAAATACATTGATATTGTAATGCACACATGTATATAAATTTGACGAAATAAAATGCTAAAATATACGTGTATTATTTATAATTAAAACATATTTTTGTTGTAAATTTGCAATTTATAAACATAGTTTTGTGGTATTTTTAAAACAAATAAAATTAATCAATTATAAAGATATACAGAAAAGTGTATTTATCGAAAAAATATTTGGTTGCGTCGGTTTTCGGATAGTCATCATATTTGTAAATATTATTAATAATAATAATGCAAAAATTATTTACATATGTATAATTAAATGTGTACATATATAAGAAATATATACACAATAAATGCTGCTAACGTGCAATAGTTTGAGTTTACTATTTATTATATGTGACTGGAGAACATCAATGGGCTGAGGGTTCGATGAAATGTCGCGAACAGCTCGATATGATTGAGTGACGGCCCGCATTGAGCTTTTCAATTGTTTAAATACATAGACACAGATTAGAGATGTCGACATTTGCCAGATTTGTCAGTAAGAAAAGGTAAAGTGACACACACGCTCACTGGTCGACATATGTTACGGTGGCGAGATTGTAAGCTTACTCTGAAGGTGTAGCAGTAAGACACTCGCCCAGTGATGAAATGGTCGGAGGGTATGAACCTTGTCCTGGAAACCAGCGAGTTAGTCCTATTTTCACAGCTTTGTTCATTAGACTATACTATTTAGCAAACATATGTAAAAAGAGTGTATTTCATTCAGCACTCTGTCAAGAAAATATCTATAATTTTCAAACATAAAAAAATACTTTATCTTTCTTTGATCTGAGTAACTACTACTATATAAATAATTACATTACTCTTTGTTGTGAAGTTGCATTTCCAAAACATACTTCTGTGCTATTTATAATAAGTATTAGATTAATCAACTAGAACGAAAAAATCTATTTATCGAAAAAATATTTAATTGCTACCGAGATTCGAATCTTGACGAATTCGAACCTATCCTTAAAAATATATAAGTTGTATCAAAGTTTATCCAAATTTAATAAAATGGATTATTTAATTCAATTCTGGCGCCTCCCATCGTGATTCACTCAAAGATATTTGAGATTCAATGCAATATGATTTTCCTCGTATAAGAAGAGGTCCAAATTCGAATCCCAGTAGCAACTAAATATTTTTTCGATAAATAGATTTTTTCCGTATATATTTCTAGTTTATTAATTTAATTTGAATTAATTATATTAGTAGTGTTTGAAACCCGCCCTAGGAAGAACTTGAAAAATCTTGTATCTTCAGAATAAAAAGGTTTCACATTTCAAAGGATATTAACACTTTACTCAAATGAAATGAATAAATTTCCCTAGAGGTGACACAAAGAAAGACATTGGGATTTCATAAATAGTATAAGAGTTTTACCTACCATTAAAACTCTTATTATGTTGCCTTCCTTATCCAAAATATTAATTTGAGATAGTATCTCTTTTTCGACCGCGTCTTCACTGTGCGTAGGTATTTTTCCCTCCCTTTTTATCTAATTGGTAACCCTGCTTCGTCCGTCGCGTCCTTGCCATCAAGTAGGTGGAATCCATTTTGTTTCTATATTCTGGATAAGGAAGGCAACATAATAAGAGTTTTTATGGTAGGTAAAACTCCTATTGCCGTTCCTTATTCAGAATATAAATTTTAAAAGTGTTTGTTATCGCATGGTGATAGGACGATGTTAATTGTGATTAATCTACTGGTTTGAAAAGACCTGCTAGGGAAAAAGAACTGCTTGTCGGAGTTGAAGGACCTTTTATCTCCTTTCTATAGTATAGAAGATGTTTTCACATTGGCAATTTCCTCTCTCTCTAAAATGTCTTGCACTGAGTAGTTTTCAATATAGCTCAATGATGCTACTGCAGATCTAGTACTGCTTGCTAACCCATCCTAACCTAACCTAACCTAACCCATCCTGCAATGATTGTGTATGATGTTGGTTTCGCAGGGCCACATGTAGTTATGAAGAGGTTTGAGCTGTTGCCTGCTTCTATTTTACGCTCTTTTGATAATTCACAGACTTTTTTCACCCAATATACTGGATCCAATGCTACCTTTGGAGATTTGGAGAGATTCTAACCTGACTGTCTATGTGACGTAGAGTCAGTTTTAGAACCAAAAACTGGCCAGAGAGTAATGAAGTTCCTGGTATCCACCAAATGACCCTGGGAACATCATGTGAGAGTGAAATCATGAACCCTTCGCCCCGAGGCCAGCAGCAGTATGGTAGCACAACGTCTCGAAGCTTTGAATAATGTTATCGATTTTGGCAAGTTATCCGTTAGCCAGGTGCTTACTATGCGAGGATCCCAAGTGGGGGGTTTTGGAGGTTTGTTAGTCGTATTTGCAATCCCTTTCATTATCTGCTTTACCAGTGCATGACTACTTAAAGCTCTCTATTAGCTGTATTACAAGACAGATATAGCTGACTAGTGCAGGGCAATCGCACTAGGCGCTAGTCCTACGATTTTCAAGTGTGCTAGGAAACGAGCAAGTTGAATCGCTGAAGGATTTTTGGGATCGACTTTCTCTGTTGTTGTCCAGGTGTTCCATATTTTTCAGGCTTGCTTATACGTGTTATGGGTAGATTTTCTCCAGCTCGCACTTAAATTTTTTTCCTCTAGGGACCAATCTTTTATGGATTTTTCCCACCCCCAATTAACCACACATCGAGATACATGTCCCAAATCCAGGGAGGGTAACAACCTGTTGCTGTGTCGGTTAGGGTGTTTAGATGTTCGGGAGGCGCAATGGCTCGTGCTCTCACATCTGGTAACCAAAACACCTTGGGCCATCTGGAGGTCACTAGCATGTACATTCCTGAACACTTCAACATGTTTTCAACATGTGAACAGGAAGGATGAGACACGGTGGCGGAAAAACCCACGCCAGTGGGAAATACCATGTTCTGCTGAATACGTTGAGAAACATATTGTTCTTCACTACATGAGCTGTCCGAAATCCATAATTGGAACTCCCCATATTTTGAAGATGTTCTCTGTGGCAAGGGGGAGCAGATGCCACTCTGGAAATTTTGAGCCTCTCGACAGATGATCCGCTAGATCGTTGTAACGGCCGGGAAGGAACACTCTCTATGACTGTTATGCTGGTCTAACTAGCATCCTCATTATCTGAAATATAAGGTGTAACATGGCCACCGATCCGGTTCCTCCCTCGTTGCGGAGGTATGCCAAAATATTCTGGTTGTCCGAAAGAATGAGTACTGAAGAGTTCCTCAAACTCTCATTTAGCCACTTTAAAATTGCAATAATTTATTTTTGATTGCCTTGCCATAATGCTTGCTCCTCTGTCCAGCGACCTGATATATGATGATCGTCCATCTGAACTCGCCAACCTGTGCCCGCTGCGTTTATAGACATGAAATGTGCGGTTGGAGGATTGTGAATCGGAGAACTCAGCACCAAAGCAAATTTTCCTGTATCTGGAGGTTCATTTGAACTACCTTGTTGGGGAGACATTTTCGCATGGCATTCGACTGCAATTGCGCGTGATGACAGTGAAGGCGCCCCTTGGATATCACGAAACTGGCAAAATTTAATGATGGTTTGAGCCCGTCTCAGGGACCAAGACTTCTGTCTTCGAAGCGCAATCTGGATCTTCTGGCATTTGTTCCGAGACAAGCGTTTCATGTCGTATTTGGTGTCCTATGCTATTCCTAGGTATTCCTCCGTCTCGAGCCGACGCTTGGGTTTAGAGCCTCCGCGGAACTCCGATACACCGCGGCTCTCTGATCGCGTTCGGTTATCGTCAATATCGTGATTCGACATTATTTTTTAATTAACGCATAAAAATAATTCACAAGATTTCCATTACGTGGTCGAGTGACGAAATATCAATGTCAATTAAATCAAAATGACTTCCGCCTGCCTGATGACATGGATGCGCCGGACGAAGCGGGACTACTGATTGGATAAAAAAGGAGGGAAAAATACAGTGAAGACGCAGCCGAAAAAGAGATGCTATCTCAAATTTATCTTCTAGATAAGGAACGGCACTACATAATAATATTTTTTTAAAACAGACAAAATGGTGTTATACAGGTTGCGTAGAAATTGAATTAGGGTTTTATTATAACTCTTATGGAGTGTTAGCATGTATTATTTGAATCACATTTTGATTTACAACTTTTTGCAGCCCAACTTATTGAATTAGTGTGGGCCCTTCATTAACCGCGCACATAGCGTGTAGTGTAGAATTTTCAGATCTTTTCTCCCGTGTGAATAATAATAAATAATGAATCAATCGGCATTATGCAGCGGTTGATTTATTATTGAATTTTTATTACATACCTCGAATTTAGTATTTTCGTGTCCAGCTGTGTGCGCTAATATGTAGCATAATTTTTAATTTTGTTTAATTTTATGCATTTTTTTGGCGGAGTTTATTCAATTTTTTTTATACCGATCGATCGGATCAATGACGCTTCTTCTGTTTCTTCATCATGCTCTCGATGAGGGCAGCCGTGGAAAACGGCTAATTATTGTGGAAGACGGATGACGGCACGGCTACTACTGCAACGGCATCTGAACTGCTGGCTGTAGAGAAATGTGGGGAAGAATCGTCAAGGACACCGACAGATCACAATCCGGGGACTGACTGCGTGTGACTGGAAGAAGAAGACTCGGTCCATTTACTCAAAATGTGAATGTTGAATGGTTCGGATCTTTGGGATGGGGGTCGACCATATTAAAAACTATTTAAATTAATTAACTTTATTGCGATATCACATGTTTGTCTTTCAGTAAAAAATAGTAAACAAAAATCTATGCTTACAAGGAAAACAATTTGTTAATATTTACTAAAATATTAAACGTATATATTATTGTATATGTTTCCACATATATATAGGTACCTTAAAAAAGCTTCCACATAAAACGTATATTTTGTTTTTACTCCGCAAATTATAAAATTAAATTTGCGTGTATTTTTGATATCAAATGCGTAGTAATTTATTTAATAACTTAATACATATGAATAATTATAAAATAAGCCTTTAAACTGCCTATTAACAAGTTTATTATAGCATAATTTAGTATTTTAATAGAAATTTGTGTATAAATTCCAAAAATCAGTAAGATAAATGAGGTGTTTGCATATCTAATAATAAAATGTTAACCGAGTATCGAAAAATATGAAATTGTTGATAAAGATTATTGTTTCAGTAGGAAGTAGACATTTAGAGGTGTGGGTGTTTTGGCAGAATGGGCTCCTCTCGGAGGATCGGAGGGGCGGGGGAGCGGGGGAGCGGGCGAGGAGCTCAGCCCTGGCGGCTCTCCACAGCCGCGATGCACGCCATGAACTTGCTGGAGTAGTCGTAGGGCAGTTCCCCTTGGCAGCCGTAACCGCCCTTCTTGTGGATGGCCATGTGGTCGTAGCAGTTGATGGTGCCGTCATTGTTGCAATCCTAAACGATAAGTGATATTATTGGAGTGATTACGGTTTTGCAGGAAGGACCTTGAAAATGTTTTAACTGAACTTATATTTTAATCCATGATTTCTTTGACGAAATAGAAATATGATGAAACAAACGAACTTGTTAATTCAAATGAAATGAATCAAATAAAATGAATATTATATATGGTGTTCCACAAAGCAGTACCTACCTACTCACGGTCCAATGCCATTTCTCGCACATACACGTGAGTTAATTGACCTTTATAAACTTATAGTATAGGTTTATCTATATTTGACTATTTGTGGTCGTGGAATGCGGTTTAATGCAGAATGCAGTAGATATAAGAATAAAGGAAGGATAAGCCGTGAATAATGGTTACCTGTCCGAATTTGGCCATGTAGCCCTGCACGGCTCGGGCGGCGCACCTCGGCTCGGTCACGCAGTTGGAGTAGGCTGCAAATAGAATTGCATTATACATATGTCGCGTAATCGGAGAGGTGGACTGGGAATAAATAACACATGCTCGTAGTTTAAAAGATGACGAGTGTATCAAATCAAAAAGTCGAGGAATCTTCAAGAGAACGATGATCTTCGTGATGTTATTCTCGATCCAAGTCTGAATGTTGAACACTAGAAGATACTCGAGACACGTTCGGCAGGTTCCCATTTCATTATTCGAGCATCAGTCGAGGAACGCACTTTCAGTTTAACGGTCAGTACAGACCTAACGGATCTTTCATTAGGAAGACAGACAGACAGTTTATCTGCGAAAACAAAATTCATCATGAAAGTGATGTTTTCTCTGAAAATTCACTATACTAAGTGAGGCCAATTTGAAAAGGATTATAGTGTACTTACTCCTCTAGAGCAGAAAAAAGTGAGAGAAAAAGTTGAAAAAGGAATATAAAAATATAAACAGGAGAAATAAAAAAAAACAAAAAATATTCCAGGGGAAAGGATGGGTGAGGGGAAAGGAAAAGGAATATGGAATAGGGAATAAAATCTGTGTGATAAAAATAAAATGAAGGTCAGGTTTATAAGTATTGAATTTACATTTAATTGAGGTAACTGGAGTATTGAAAATGTCTTGTTCGTCTAAGTGTGCGTTGAAATAAAAGGGGGATGGGTAGAAAAATGGGTTCTGTTTGGCAGTTGGTGTTGGTGTTGCAATGTGGAAGGTTAAATGTGATACATGTTTTTACTGATGTATTTTGTAGACTGATCTGAGAGGTTTGATCGTGAGGTTACCCAGAAGCCTGGTCCGGTCTGATTTGAACGTTCACTGGGTTTGGTGCTCGAGAATCAGAGCGGGTGTATGACAATACCGTTTGTGTCATCGGGAGCCTGGTTTCCATTGGTCGGTTTCCCGGCATCGGACCAGTACGCCCAGGTGATGCGGAACAGGCCGCAGGTGTCCCCGTCGCACTTGAGGGTGACGTTGCAGTTGGATACGGCTTCGCAGATGCAACCCAGGCACACGTCCGTCACGGGCGGGAGACCATCGGCTGGAAATAACCAAATTTGGGTTACAGTAACTCGTCAGTAAATACTGATAATCATCTAATTTTAAACCATATACAAATTATTTTGCATTCATTTTCTAATGACACCATTAAGAAAGATGGTTTCAAAATAAGAAAATTCCCTAAAGGAAATTCAATTGACATGATTGAACAACCAACATTGCTTGTAAACTGTTGGAATAAATATAAGTAAATCTGCCGCCCACCTCCCAGCTCCAGCTCCAGCTCCAGCTCCTCCAATGAACCACTAGCCCGCCCGTTGCTCCTCTGCAAGTTTAGTTTATTCTAAAACTGCTAGTGTTAGTAGATTGCGAATCAAATATACTTTATTCATTAAATCGACTTTTCTACATAAAGAAGACGAAGACGATGTGATAAAGAAGACTTGTTTTTATTCAAATGCTTTAAAAAATAAATCAACAAATTGGCTTCAAAGTCTGCCATTAACTGTTATTTTTTACTAATGTACTTCAAATCATTTTTAAACTGTATATTTTCTGTTATAACGTATAAATGATAGAAATTAAAAAATATTATTAGATGAAGGTAAGGTGAGGTTAAATTTGTCGTCCGTCAAACCATTAAAATAATAAATGACTGTAAACTGGACAATATTAAAAAAAGTTTTATCGGCGACCTATCCCAATCCTGTACTGGCTGCGTTGTGACTGGAAAAGCAAGTTGTCGCAGGGGTCTAACGAGGAAATCCAATCCAGGCTGCTGCTGCCGTGCGAGGCTCCCATTAGCCGGTCCCGCAATCCTCGGTCGGACCGTTCGGAACAATGTGTCAATACGCACTCGAGTATTGCAGATGTTGTTCAAATAGTACAACAGAAAACAGACTGAGCGCATTATATTTATTTAGAATACTTTTAACTTGCACAAAATGCGGATTTTCCCAGGCATAGATAAACAATTTATATAAGTGATCAATTCTACAATTCGCTCACAGATTGTTTCCAACTCTCATGACTCGTGGCGATCTCTGGGACTCGTGAGAGAATGGGAGACAACCTTCGGTCTTCGTAGTTCATCGTGTACACACCGAGTTCGGAAGGATCGCCGTCTCGCGCCTCAATTCACGCTTCGTCCAATGTTAGTCCATTGACCGTCGATGATCTATCCAGCAGCAGTTGAAACGGAAAAATGCACGTTATTTAGTGCCATCTGTCTGTCGAGCTTTAATAAACAGTTCTGTTCACTGTTCACTGTTCACTGTTCACTGTACACGGATGAAATATGTGCGCAGAGTAGCAGTCAAAGACAGGAGGTACAGAATTCGTTCATTTAAATGTTCCGTATTGCATTTTGTATGGAGAGCGGACTGAACAAAAGTGTATACTTCATTTAATTTCATTCTATCCACAGACGCGAGTCTCATATACTAAGGTACACATTTAATACACCATTAAACCTATCTACTTAAATGGTAACGGAATGGTATCATCGTTTTGCTAGGTACGTCATCGTAAGTGTTGTGACGTCACTCCGTCGGATAAACACGGATGTCGATATTCACGGGTACCGCTGCACACTGCGCGGTCTGCGACCCCTCATCGTGTACTCACCGCAAGCAGCCTCGCCTCTTTCTATTACGGTCACACGCAATTCAGAGCTATCCAGTTTTGCGCTTGACCCGGCGTCGAGTATTTCTGCTCGGGAACATTTGCTTACTTCCTCACCCTGATACTCCGAGTACTCGGCGCGCGGCCACAGGGTACACCGCCTGTTTACTGCTACTCATAGCGTCATTAGTAACCCACGAGTCGGGACCTTTGAGCGAAGTGGCTGCGGGGAGCGCCCTGCAGGAGCGGAAGGTGCGGCCACCCCGGGCGAGGTCGTTCCTCCGGACGCTTTAATATGTGTAGCGGTCAGAAGAGATGCAACCGAAAACGGTGCAGGGAATTTCGGTTGAAAATGTTACTTCGCGGTAGGACATTTTAAAGATAAAATAATAATTGGTTTTTAAATAGTGTTTTTGTATGAAATGGGTCGGACAGTTTAAGATAAAAGAAAGAACCGAAGCAAACACTCACTCTCTATTCTCTAATATACGTTATATCTCTAATAAACATTTTAATCTCATTCATGTTTCTTTCAATAATATGCTTTATATGTAAATAGTGATTCTGCCATACGCACTCACCCTTCTATACAAATATGCATCATTCAATTACCCAATTAGAAACTGACTTAACCGTGACCGAGTGCCGAGTGCCGAGTGCCGAGTGCCGAGTGCCGAGCCCCACCCGGTGTCGGGACTGTCGTGTGGACATCCTAAGGTTAAGCTCATTATATATACCTATAGGAGATGTTCGTGAAGGTCACCCTACATCTCCGCGGCGGCGGGAACAGCCCGACACACATTATTGAATATTGACGTAATCGACAATTGATGAAATCACCGCGCTTCTGGTGGATTCCGCCGAGGAGTGACCCACTACCGGCCGCGTGCCGCGCGGGTCCAAAACTAGATTGGCGAGCTCCGGTGCAAAAAATCTCTCGTTTGGGTCGTGAACCTAACGGCGCGATCCGAGCTGCGAGGTGCGAGCTGCGGCGGACTCTCGCCGCCGGTCTCCTCTTACCGATACCTCTTATCCTCGTAAAATATTAAATAACAACATTATGAAGCTAATGTAATCTTCACGCACTTTCACATTAATACTATTTCAATTGTAATTAAGACACAAAATAGAATTCTATCAAGTTAGCTACGTTTTATACAGAGGACCATCTTCTTCAATAAACCACTTTATGGAGTTACTTTGTGTTTCAACTGGATGTTTTAACATCAATAACAGTTGACCAAAACACGTCCTACACACTCAACCGAGTATTATTTTTATCGCGTCTATAGTTTCGAGAGGTCTTGCGACAGCTGCTATTTACACTCGTCGATGAGAGGAACTGCACCTACTGTGTTTGATATCCATCTTTATTTCAAAAACATTTTGAGGGCATCGAGAGTCGATTTACCATCATAACCACTCGTCTACCAGGTTGTGGTGTCAAATTGTCATTATAATGCCGATGTTTTGTGTTAGAACTTACTGTATTGATTTATATTTTCCAAATATCAAATTTTATTACTTTATTAAAAAAGAATAGTTAGCCCTGTTGAACTTTGTATGGATCCACTATTAATAAAGAGTTAAAGATATTTAACCGCTGTTTTCACATATCGCTTGTCACGCGGGAGACCGTGTCTCAGTTTAGAGTAGAGTAGAGTTTTCTTTTATTTAATTTATTGAATTTAATTAATATTTTTAGTATTCGTGTCCCGAGAATGATCCCACCGTCCAATTGTAGATGCGAATGGAAACAGTACTCACTATGAGAGTGCAATCCGAGGAATACAACATGACACAATGGGTGAGAATAATGGTCGTCACTTCACTCGCATCACCAGCAGATTCACAATCCTAGTGCTAGACTAGTGTGCAGTTGTTAGGTAAGTGGGTATGGAAACCGACAAACCTTGGACCTGCGTTTCCAGGTCAGGTGAAAAAAATAAGGAAATAATAATATGAAACTAATGTGTAAATGAGAATATAAACTAACGCATAAGTCTTCTTCTTCTTTTTTTATATTCAACGCGAACGAATATGCTCATTTTAATTTTACATGTCTTCAGGCACACATCTATCATTGTCGCCTTAGATATAACATCATTTGTGTACCTATGAACAGTGTAGGTAAATAAGGTTTCTTCATTTTATACGAGAAACAGGAAGTATTTTTTTAAATAAAGGGTGTTTTATTAAAGGTTTGTTTTTCGAATTGACTACACTTTTTCCAGCGACAGCCAATTTGACAGCTGACAACTGATTTGTGCTCAGTTTAGTTTGCCATTTCACCATGAACAGACTTTCGCCAGAACGACGCTCGCAAATTCTACAAATTTATTTCGGTTCAGTTCGCGAAACTTACCGTGCGCTACGTCCATTTTACGGTAGACATAATCGTCCATCAGAGCAAGTAATTCGAATAACCGTTGATTGTTTTCGCACCACGCATACTCTAATTGATAATACGCATCCGCAGAGACGTCGTACAGTGCGCACCGAAGAAGCTGTCGCTGCAGTGAAGCGTAGTATTAAGGACCCGAACGAGTCACTGTATGGTGTGCTTCACGGGCTGATGGAATCATCGGTCCATACTGCTGCAAAAATGATGCCGACCAGAACGTTACAGTCAATGGAGAGCGCTATAGATTCACGATTACTGAATTTTTCGTTCCCTAATTGAATGGCATTAATGTGAAAAAGCTGCGGTTCCAACAAGACGGCGCAACACGCCGCACAGCGCGCGCCACAATCAATTTATTAAAGGAAACATTCGAAGAGCGCATAATTTCTCGTGTGATTTTAACACCTTTGAATTATTTTCTGTGGAGATATGTGAAGTCGCTAGTTTACGCCGATGAACCAGAGACGATAGGGGACTCGGAAGCTAACATTCGTCGCTTTATTGCCGATATACGGACGGCCCCAGATGCTCCAAAAAGTGGTCGAAAATTGGACTTCCAGATTGCGCTTTATTCGAGTCAGCCGCGGCGCCCACAAGCGTCACTGATGGCATCAAATGATATTTCCAATAAAGCCAATACCATTTTTGTGTTTTATTTCATTTTAAAGTTCTATAGCTCGAGAAACCCCATTCTTTAGTGTAATACTTCGTGCAACTTACTGTAACGTCAGATGTTCCATTTCGGCTGAGAGAATATTAGCGAGGTGTGACGTCACAACTTCAGGCGACGCCGCAAGGTGACCGACGTGTTCGTGTTAATATAATATAATCAAAACATATTATTTATGCAATACTAGCGGAACTTAACCGACTTCGTCTATTGTCCCAGCTGCACCCTTCGGCAGTTTATGCAGTTATTTTGTAATTGCAACCAGGAGTTCGCGAGGGATTCTCATCGTGCAGATTTATAGGGTGGGCTGTCTGAAAAGCTACGCATAAATCATTTACCTCAGAAAGAATGAGGGTGTATAATACATTTTGCGAGTATATAACCTGCTTATTGAAATTATTCGACGTTATCATATGTTTGATATATTATCTCTATCGACTATCTTGAATGTAACACGATTTTAATACCACTAACACGCTGTTATTTTTCTCTTTCTGAACAATTTGGTTTATGTGAAAACATATTCTGGAGAATTTGTTATTAGTTTTGTTTGAGGAACGGCGCTATGTTTTCAATATGCACCTAATTGACTGATAAATAATATTGATGTATAGGTATCCACCCACACACCCACACACCCACACACCCACAAAAACAGACGATTCCTCTCATCACCCACATTCATGACTCAGCAGTATTCAAATGAAGTTCTCGCTAAATGCGATATTTCACGAATCGTTATGGTAAACACGATCTATTGTCGAAGTCCGTGTTAACATTTTTTGATAATAATTTGTCGACAGAACTACCTCGGGTGACGGCTACAGGTCCCCGAGGCGTTCTGATATTGTCAACAAAAATTCTTTCAACTTTTTAGTTTATTTAGTTGACGCGTCAGTCGTTTGTTCGTGTTTCATATTTAGAGGATAAAACCGAGTTTGGAGGACGAAGGACATCTGAGAATTTGTCGAGTGTTGTGCCCTAATGATTAGCCGAGTACATATTGACCGCGCCATGGTAACGCCGACACAAACGAAGAGACTCCTACCCGACCACCCGACCGGGGCAGTGCCAACAGTGGGAACATTGACGATGACGACACGGATATCTGCGCGCTGTGATAATTGAACTAATATTCTAGATTACGTTTAGTGTACGTATTCATGTTTAATTGTTCACGAAGGTTTCCAACATAACATTCGCGGTTGAGATTTCCCTCGGAGATTCGACTCGAGTGCGCATAAAGAATCTAATCTGATCTGATCTGAAGATCTATGAATCGCTACCCAATGCGTATTGCTCGCGAATTAAAATGACGCATCCGGTACACGAGTATCTTTAACGACTCTCGCAGGCAAAGTGGGCCTAGTTGAAAATATTTAAACCTACCGACGTAATAAAATGAAGAACATACCGCGTTCATATTTTGGCCATTTTCAAAGTATAATAAATATTGAGCTAATTTGGAGTCATCTCCGATTGATGTCCCGATCGGCCTAATGAAACACGCTCAGTGCTCGAAATACCTCAACAGCCGACGACCGACTCCGTCACCTTGACATTAATTAAGTGTCTATCAAACAAAATGAGTAATCGGCAGACGAGGAAAAAAAGGAATCCGGAACTTCTTTCGGAATAATTAATACAATTCATGGGAACAGCGTCAGTCAGTAATAACCCAATGGCCGCCGAGCGCCCCCGGCGCGCAGCGTGGGAGAGAGGAGGAGCCGCCTCGTCGCTCACATCCGGAATGGGAAAACCAAACAGCTATGATCTTGAATGCATCGCATACACATCACGATGCGGGTCATACGACAGTCATCTTACAATCTAAAAGTGTAATATAATCCTTGATATGATCATTAATATAATAAGACAAGATAAAACCTGTTTTGCAAAAGCCATTATTCAGTTATATTGATTAGTTCGATTATTCCAATTCTCCGCAGCATCCTAGTACAGCGCAGTTATCAAAAATTATCATATATTTATAGACGGTAAGTAAAAAGGTGTTTCTTTGGTTTCAGTCAATATAAAATTACAATGGAAATACACAAAACAATATAAAATTGCGGTTTACGTCTGACAGATTGACATTTCATCCACGGAAAGTATAATATATTTGTATTGACGGTACACTTCGGGAAATCTTGGTAGCGGATTGTAACAGATTTAAACGAGAGCGGCACGTTTTTAAACTATTACAAACCGCATTATCTACATCTTCTTTTGTATTGAGTTTTTCATAATTAATAATAATCTTCACCCTTCTCGTGATATTGTCAAACCCCGCATTAATAAGTAGGAAAGAGCCTGCAGGTGGATTCTTAAATCTTTTTTAAAAATATTTATTACAAACTTTAGATTGTGGTTATTCAGCTTAATTATTTATAACTTTGTTTTTAACCACTTTTATTAGTTAAATTTAATACACCAACCGGTTTCGGAAAATAAAATAATAAAGTTTATTTCACATCCTGATGAAGAAAATGGTGTTTTACGAACTGCATTGGCTACACAAATAAGTAATAATAATGAGACACCGGTGAGAGTGAGAGTGAGAGTGGCTATAATAATATATAGTACTACTAGTAGAAATGTTAGTGGTAGTCGAGTAGAAATCAACTTGTGTTTCCGCATCCAAATCCAAGGTCAAGGTAAAGATAGGGTAGTAGTCAGATACCGAAGAAGATCATAAATGTTGAATGCTGCCAGTTTTAGTTATAAATAATAATAATAATAATAATGGTTAGTTTGTGAAAGAATGAAGACACCACAAGTCACAAAAGTAGAAAGTATTCGAGTATAGTATTATATGTGCGAGACGCATTCGGCCGATTCGGTCTTCCACGGTCTGTCCATTTCCAGAGATGTGACGTCATTTTAATAAGCAAATAAATAAACCATTTTAAAAATGCCTTAATACGTGTTTCAGACACGTGTATCACACCACCCTAGCATAGAATATGTTTTTCCTACTCCACTCGGTGTACCCGTGTCACACTGGTACACCGCAGTCAAATAAAACGAGAAGAGCGATGGAGACGGCGCCTACCGACAACACCCACATTCGTCGGCAGCGATGATCACACGACACCAGCGGGCGAACAGTGTGAAAACATAACAAAACAAACAGTAAATGTCACGGTAATCCATTACCGCCATTACCGAGCACATCGCAGCTTATGATAATTGGCGGGAAGCAGAAATGGTATCGAAGAAAATACCGGTTATAAATCACGAAAATACTTTGGATTTTGCAGAAGAAGTCATTATTTTACTCGATAATAATAAATCAATTTTTCCAGATTTTCAAATAAAAATGGAAATAGAAAGAGTAACGTTTAATTCTGTCCCGAATAGTCTCTGACCTTTAATTGACTTATCGCTATCGCTGCGCCTCGCTTCTCCTACCTGTCACTAACGTGTGTAATTTGAAGCATTTAACTTCCGGTAAATTGTCTAGAGGGTTTTTTATCTGAATTTTTTACCCTTCCAATTCATGTATTAATATAAAACACATATGATGTTTATTACAATGACGCAGTTAGTAAAAGTGTCAAAGCGACTAGCGCTGATGCACTTGTAGCGGTAGATTAGGCGGTCTGGCCGCACGTAGAGTACTAGACTCTAAGGAATTGGAAAAAAAAAAGAAAGCATATAACGTCAAGTCGCTCGCGAGTGCGATTCTAGCTCCAGTTTTCTATTTGCTACCGAAATATGAGATCTAATGTTGAGTGTGTTTTAAAAATGTTACCGCCTACAATTTCGAAAATGACAAACTCTAACCGAGCGTATCGCGTATAGCTTCAAAGCCACTGAAGAAGCCGCTCATGTCTAGAAAATAAATCATTTTAAAAAATAGAGGATTTGTTGTCCAAGTCGAGGTTATTTTCACACACAATAAGGCATACTTTGTGCGCACCGGGACAGATGCTTTTAAAGCTGTTTGTTAAGTTCTGATGGTAAATATATAATTCGATTAAAATCACCATTAATTAATCACAGATGCAAGGTTGTACGTACATTCGGTGGCCACAGTCCCTTTCTGCATTTTGTAGCGATACTTGTTAATATTGCCAACAATCATAAAGCTGTCAATACGATAACCGAAAGATAGGGTCGATGGGCTTAAAATAGGATAGAACATTGATGACAAGGCCACGCGTCCCATAGAATGATCAAAAGTGGGTCCGAGTGATGACGTACACAATGATGAAGAAATAGTTAATAATGATATCTCTTTCCGACTTCTATCTCGGTACAGAACATTGTGTATCTACGGAGGACGCGAGAATCTTTTTAACGTTCAACCGAGTTCCGAAAATACTTAAAAGGTTATATAGGACGCACGAGGATCTGCCACGGCCGGTGGCTTGTGCATACAGAAGCGGACCAAATAATCATTATGCGACTTGAATCAACAATTAACACGAAACGACGCATCGGGATAAGCAGACACGTTCTGTACCATGTTTTATATTCATACAGAGAAAATTATTTGCGTTCATATAATATATCGAGTTTGTTTTAATATATTTTCATCGCCTTTTTCCCGCCGAATTCTGAAAGCTGTCACCGTTACAGTCAATATCACCGTTTCGTCTCTTCCGACAGATTTCCGATCTTCTGTAATACCGGAAGACCGACGCCAGATACGGGGAATTGAATTAGTGAGACATTTTATCCGTAAATACTCGCACGAAAACGCACCGACAGATGTCACCAGAGAAATGAAGTGTGCGGATTTTTTCTGAATGTTTTTATTTCATTGATAATTGTTCGCCTCTAATATCGGGATTCCGGTATTCGTAAAATTTCAATATCGAAAATACGGTTTTGGTAAAAGGGGCCGGTATGGCGACTCCGACTGCATACATACATACATACATACTAGTGGTTAGCACGCACGCTTACATGCCGTTCTAATCTGAATATCGCACGTCTCATAGTGACACCGCTCCTAAATCGAATGTATGATATGGGAGCCAGATGATAGGTATTATATTATACGAGCATGCAAGAGGGGGAAGATAAAGATGAAAAGTTAGCGATCTTCGTAAAAGATATAAAAGGGCCGCCAAGTAAGGAAGAAAGAAGCGCCAGATGCAGGAACATTGCGAAATGACCAGTCATCACATCGTGTTGTATTCAGCTTATTATGTTATAACTGATTTATTGACACCGATTAATGGAAATTCTATTCAAATTGAATCGTAGTGTAGATTTGAACCAAAATGCATGAATTTATACAAATAGTATTTGCATAATCAGCGATGGAATGTCGTAACCATATACGGGGTGTCCTGTAAATAGAAGTCCAAACGAAAACCGTCGATAGCCGAGACCGTGCCCTGTAGGGCATAATAATCCACGATAGGTTTAATGAACGTGACACAGTTTTCGAGATATTTAAACTTTAATGAATTTTTGAATAATTGGTATCATCTTTATTAACTTGAAACATTCTCCGGGCTCAGTATTGATTTTAATATTCCGGTATTTAACATTTTCATAAAAATGTACTCGATATACACATGTATACGTGTTTTCATATAAATGTTTATGTGCTAATAAATGTATTTTCGAACATCCTATAAATGTATGTTCTCAACGAGTACTCACTTTACAGTAGGTATACAAGAATCTTAATATTTGATTTATTTAGGCATTATTTGGAAACCTGACAAAAAGCGACCATCGATCGGTGTGCAATAAAATATCGCGATGCACGGTGACCACGAATGCTATGCTATGGGATGGGATGGGATGGGATGGGACTACAATTGACATCATTCGTTTTATTTGGGCGAAAATTAACTTTTCAAATTTCATTCATTAAAACGTCTTATTAATATATTGATTCAATTTAGAAATTTCCAGCTATTATATAAGTAAGATACGAGTATTAAGGTTTTTTATAAACTTTTATTTGTGATATTACTAACCCACCATAGTGGTAATTGCCCTAAAAAATAGAAGATACCTTTTTTATTTTTGTAATACAGACGGCATTCATTTTATAGAACTGCATTGTTAATCAACACGATCAAACGATATTTTTTTGGTTCTATTTTTAAGCACAGCAAGTACGTAAAAATAAATATATTCATTATTTACAAATATTAACTTCGAGACAGTTATACAATTAAAATAAAAAAATATCCAATAAATGATCAAATTAGTAGGCGTAACAAATGTGCAATTATTAAAAAATAAAGTAACATTCTCGAATGCAATTGACGGAAAGATTGAAGGAGGAACACAAAGGGGAGGGGCAGGACGGAGACCCGTGACGAGCATTAAAGAAAAAGAAAATAAAGGAATATAAGGCATTCGTGATCATTTAAAACCAATGCTCTATACATTTCTCAAATCGGTTCAGAAGATCTCGACTTATACATAAATGGGGCTCGGAAGGCTAGTCACTCCGCACGGAGGCAGTACTAGGCGGAAATTTTTCTGCCGAAACGGCGGTGGGGAGAGGGGACTTTCGATTTTGTGACGTACTTTACCGCTTGCCAATGTTTTACATTAGAGAGTAGGAATACGATAGCGATATAATATATGTATTCATCGTTTGCATAAAGGTCACATTTGTCTGCAAACACTCATGTAACAGAGGCGCAGACCGATCTGACCTTGACCTCGGTAAGAGCCGGGGCTGGGACACCTCGGGGGAGATGCTGTTAATACCACTGCCATCTTTATCCGACAACTTTATTGAACCGAGTCCTGCTTGCATCCGCTACCTACGCTACCTACGCTGTTTACAGTACACGAAAGATGAAAGAAACATGTTGGTGTTAAATATTTGTATATGTAAATATATGTTTCACTTCAAACACAACAATATTGATTTAACCTTCAATTATTTGATTTCGCTAATATTACAAAAAATAATTTTGAGCAGTGAGCAGAGGTTGGCGCTAACTGAAGATCACAATATATATATTTTAAATTTCTTATTTTGTCACTAACTGCGAGTATTAATAATAATTACAATATATATATAAAATTACAATATATATATTAAAAATAAAAATTTGTTTACGAAATATTGTAAAACGTTTTAATGTTATTTTGAAGCGTATTAAAATATCACCTTTCGCATTATTTATTAATAATATTAAATAATTATTTGGTTAATTTAAAAATTAAATCATATTTTATTCGTAAAGTTGCAGTCTTCCAAATAACTCAAATATACAACATATATTTAAAGTAACGTGTCGGTGTGTTTAACGTCAATAAAATAAGTTTATACATATTATATGTGGGCAACTCAATTATATAAATAATACAGTTAAATAAATGAATAATTAATGATTAAATATGTCATGAAAATTCTAAATTTGTCCGAATAAATTATCTGATAAACAATCACCAAGGTAGGTAGTATTATATAATATAATATTTTTGCTATATTATATAGAAACAACAGTACTTCTCTATATTATGATATTCTAGTTTATTTTGTAAATAACAATATTGATCTTTAGCGATGACGTGAATTTGTTTATGTTTGAGTATTTTGAAATAATCTCTCTATCAGAGATAAAGCTATGTTTTATTATATTTAATGGAAAATATATGGAAGTATAGGGTAATTACAGGGCTTACGACCTGTCTTCGGCTGACTTTATATATATATATATATATAACGTTCACCAATTTTCACCCCTCAATCTCCATATTTTATCATTTTTTTATAAAATATGTGTTCTTGGATATATTCAAATATTGCTAATCAATAATTGTATCGCCACGGCGACTATATTGATTCCAACACTATTAAACGTGAGTACACCACAATTTACGAAACGTTCAATGTCATATAATGGGTCGTTAATATACCGCAAGCGTATATTGAGATGATTATTTGTATAAAAAATGAGCGTATAACCGGTGTAATTGTACGAATGATAATATGTCCAAAAATATTTTAAATTATTCATTGTGTACATGCACTTAAGTTGTATCGACAAAAATATTTTTTTACTTTCTGGTCGTTTTCGATTTGAAATTTATTTTTTATTTTATACATACCACCGTATATTACAGATGTGTATTTTTTAGATCCAACAGTATCATTAATTAAAAAAAAACAGAAATGTAATATCTACAAATATACAATAATGTTCTAAAATACCATCATACAAGAGATAGGAACACAAATTTGGAATTATTTATAATTTAACAAATAAAGAAAAATGTCTACGTTAATATTATGTAAATTTACGGATGCAAGAAGACAGAAAGAAATCTTCCGCAGTGAAGAAAGGGAGACATAAGCTAAGAACCCGCCGGAAGGGCGGTAGGTGGTGCTGGTCGGAGATGCTGCTGAAGACTGATAACGTTATTAAATCGCGCCAGTGAAGAGGCGACTGAACGAATAGCTTAACTAAAACCAGCAAGCGGCTCACCGAAAGGTCACCAATCGTCATGCTGGAAGATAAGAAGCGCTCCTACTATATTATATATATTATTATACGGTGAGGTCAATACATTCACGGATGCTTAGTAGCTCACTTTGTCCAAATACGTCGTTTATTTATATTAGGAAAGGTCCGTATTGTATTACCCGACGAATACAGAATGAAAAGTGAACTCTTACTAATATCTTTTTGATATTTTAATATTAAATTCTGACGCGATGACATCATTCTCTTGTCGCGTGTGCAAAGTTCTCATTATCTTCATTTTTTATTTAAAAATGGACACTCGGCAACAAAATGGAATTATTAGCGGAAAATGCCTCTATCGGTGGTTTCCTACCTGTGGCTGAACTGAAGAAGGCCATAGCGACCAGGAGCACCGCTGCCCCGCACTTGCTGAACTCCATATCGCTCGGGGTGAACTGTCACTGCAGGGGGTGGGGGATGGGATGCGAAGAGCGATAGGACTCGGCGGGCCGCGACTGGCCGTGCGGAGCGCCGAGCGCGCTATAAGTAGTCTGTCCGCGACCCGCGCCCCGCGCCCCGCGACCAGCAGCTCGACCGGTGGATCGAGATCGAGGTCGCCACCGAGTCGTAAGTGAAGATCGTCGTCATGTCGCATCAAAAACGTGTGCACCGAATGCTTTTTCCCTTTACAAATGTCGAATCGATGTCTCCGGGTCCATCGATGCGCGAGTTCAATAATGGATTCTCGGAGATTACAAAAAGAAAGATGATTAGTTTGAGTGATACTCGCTGTCGCAGTATATATATATATATATAGTATATATAATATGACTAAAGTCATTACCGCTTATTCATACTTATTGAATACCGCTTATTGATTTCTTATCGTCTCGATAAGGACATCACAAAATAAATTAAAAACAAATTACACTTGTTCCGAGAGCTATTCGGAATGTCATCTCCGGTGATGGGAAATTCAATCGCTATTTCCACAATCTCTACGCGACGGTTTAATACACTAAAATGTGCTTCGGGAGCAACTGGGATTGAGAAGGTCTGGGCTGTGAATATATTTACCGATAAACTCTTTTACAAAACCTAAACAGGTTGCTGAATATTGAGGTAAAAATGATGTCACGGTGGCTCGCACTCGGGGCCCGAGAAGTGGAAAACCATCGGAATCACCGGGTGCGGGTGCGGGTGCGGGTGCGCACATTTGGGCTTACGGTGTGGGTATTAAAGTAACTTTGGAAAAAAAGGAAATCATAATAACTTCGTTTTTTCATAGCGGGAGCTGAATGCCGAGCAAAACTTTGTAGTGAGTACAAAAAATGATGAACCCTTATTTGAGAAGCTGTGAACATATCCACTTACATCCATATTGATCTTCTGACTTGGTAATTACATTTTTATGTCCATCAAGTTTCGACCTCCCGATTCCGTCGCATCGCATGATGTAATTACCTTAAAACGACTTCAAATTAAAAAGAGTAATATTTTTATCCTAGTCAGAAGTCTGATTATTTCTAACCCCGCCTATAGTCGCTGGCTCTAAAGTTTTCGAAGAAATTAATATATCGTGTTTCAACCCGCCATCGTGAGGTTAACATCATTTCAATTTAAAAAATTCTCTCTCTAGAATATTTTTAACATCAAAAAAATATTTTTATTTATTATCTTTGTTTTATTAACCACTTAATTGATAAATAAAAATATGAATTTTAAACACAAAGTTAATATTGCTAATTTTAAAAGTCAAATAAATAGTTGCGAAATATAATAAAGTTTTTTTTTCTGTGTACAGTTTTCCGAGCTAATCTGTCATGCGTATCTGACCTTTCTGGCCGACGTATCGAATCCTATATCTGGGTCCATCATCAGGATATACAGACAAGATGTTGAAAAGATGGAAGACTATTAGAAAGTAAAATAAATGCTTTTGATTTGATCACTTTTTTGAAACAGATTTGTACTTTACACTGTTTACAATACAAAGGGGGAATGGGAAAATTGTTAATGGTGCCTCTTTCAGGCACCGTATTCAGCGCTTATCGATTGCCAATCTTCGTTATAATCAGTCACGATAGCGCTTTAAATAGTAATAATCGTGTACCAAATTATTATTGTTATCGGTCTTTTCGCTTATTATATAAATATGAACATGTTTTCTTACTAACGTCCCTAAATTATACAGACAAGTTAGGCCCGGAAAATAAACTGAAATAATGCATGAAAAAACCTGTAACTAATTTCCGAGGCCTGAAAATGGCTGCTCATTTTGCATATTATCACAAATTAAAAATTATTTAAGGAACATCGCCTGACGAATAGATTAAGTTCAATCGCTCTGATGTCAACGGACTCTGAAATATTAGATTTTGATGAAGTAATAAGTGATTATGCGAACATAAAATTATGAAAAGTATATTTTTTAAATGACTTAATAATTGTTAATAAGTTGTTTTCTCTGGGTCCTCAATATGGTCAGAGCCCCGCCCCTTTAAGCGTAAATCGTCAGCGACAACACAATTTGTGAATAATTTATGGCTTTATTGGAATATTATAATATGTGTTAATTTCAAAATTAGATATATGTTTCGTGAATTTAGGTTAGTCGATTTTGGAAGGATATTGTATATATATATAGTATTGTGGAACAAAAGACGGCGACAATAGTGTAAGATGGCTCCGACCCGACTGATCTCTCGATCTGTTCTGCGAAGCGACAGCGACGCCTCGAGGCGGCGATAATCCCCAGACCCATGCCGCGCCCGCTATTCAACATTACCTCAACCCTGAACCGACAGATTAGAGCAATGCGATACCTCTCGCGGTAGCGGCGTGAGCTAGAACTCCTAGGTATGTCCGCTAATATAATAATTGACTATTTTAACTGATCCAAATAGCATCGTTTGATTCGGTGTGAAAACATACTTAACGTAGACGAAATGGAGAGGTTAAAGATAAGGCCGCACAAAATATGGAAACAGTTAAATACGAACATTAATTCCTCTTATTATTATCTTGCCATAAAAACTTCTACAAACGGCTGGTAACAATATTTATATATATTTTTGATAACAAAAATAATAATCAGCATTTGCCAAACTCCAAAATAGTCGATAATAACGCGTGTAATAATTACGTATGCTGTAAAAACATTAATTTTTACGTTTGTAAAACTATGACATACTATGTCGCACGTTGAAAACAAAAGGGCTATACGAAATTAGTTACTTTTCTGTTGTGATTAGAATACATCTAGCGAGAAATTAGTAACTGCGCGCTATGCATAATGATTATAATGATATATAAAATGATTCTACTCATTTTATACCGATTTTTGTCAAACAACATTTTATAAATCTTTAAATGCTCCTTTTATTTTCAAGGTCCGATGCGATGTGTTACAATATGGACAAAATTACACCTCGAGACATTTTGGGTACGGGGAATCGTGCGGTCGGGTAACATTGAGATAACAATAATGGATATTGCCCATTTTTCCGCTGAAGGATATGCGCACGCTGCTCAGACCGAACAATGCTATGACGTCACTGACGTAGCCGGCAGCTATCAGCTGATCGCCTTCGCCGTAACCCGCAGGCGGCGCGGGCGGCACCGGAGGCCCCGAGGTGATGAGGCGCGCGCCGCCCGGCTGCGATCTGTGCTCTCGCGCCTCTGCTGTGTAAAAGTTGTACAAACTATTGCGCATATATTCATATTTTATGCGCCCTACAATACCTACAGACCGGCGCCGGCGTTACGCTCAGGCGGAGCAGGCGCATGTCTGTGGCGACCAAATCAAGGAGACGATCGAAAAATATATAAAACTTAAAAAACAAAATCCCAAGTTGCAAGACGATAATAGTGTGTACTAAAATAATCCACACAATAATACACAATCCAATAAATAATATTATAGTTATTTCCTAATAAAGCAGACATTTGTAGTCAACACCGGTGTCCAGAACGTCTTTTGGTAAAATGCCGCTCTTGGGCAAGTTTCAAAATGCCGGCCTAACAAAATACCGCCCCTAACGTGCGAGGCACACGGGTGGCCAATTTACGGGGATGGTTTTACAAAAATTGAAAACATCAATTTCGCTTAAGTTTAGTAAGGCGGAAATAAACAATCTCGGCTGTGGCGACAAAAAGTAGCGTAACTATAAAAAATATTCCATTATGTAGGTACGAATTGTATATAAGAACTACGAATATTAATAATAATAATATGAATATATGTATATATGTTTACAGTAGGGCCACGCTATTATATATGTCGCTTTAGGGATAGACTGTAAAACCATTGACGCAAGGCAAAAATCACCATAAAGCGAAGCGAGGATTTTTATCAGTTGCGAATGCATTTAAAAATACACTTTTTTCGTGAAACTGTGAATGATAAAGGCCGTGTGTGAACGCGGAAAGAAGAAGACATGATGAGATAATCTCCGAGATTTAGTTGAGATAACAGATGTTCGATCTGACAGCGAGATTTGATACGTGCACACAAACGTCACCTAAAATCACCACAGGTCCCTACAACTCTAACATCCATTGTGTAACACAGACATAAGTCATTCGATAGTATCGTTACAATAAGGCCTTAAATTACATGGGCCCGAAACGGCGAATCTCCGAGACACGATGTGTTTCATACTAAAAGTAGACTAGTGATTACTGATTGCAATCCGGATAATACGGTATTTTTACAGTGGAATCAGTATTCACATTTTTAAATATGAAATCCATAGTATCCGAATTTTAAATTTAAAAAAGCAACGCGAGCGAAGCAACGTCCTACGAAATGAATATGCACCCGTTATTCGATGATTCCAGTAGTGGTGACGCGGACTCGCCTGCGAGCGGGACAGGGCTAGAGCCGGACCTAGAGGAGCGAGCGAGGCAGTTCCGTAGATAAGAGATAAACGGCAGCTCTGCCTATCGCGCGTCGCCATGATATTCATTCCCTTCTTGTAACCTGTTAGCTGCCTAGAAAAAGCCCTGGGTGAAACAGCATCATACCACTAGTTAGCGGCATAATTCGTAAAATTAAAAATTAGCTAGCTTTTTTAGAATTTTATTTTTACGAAAAAAACACGAAAACGTTGGCGTAACTAAAAAAAACAACAAACATGGGGTGGGGCTTCTATTTTATTATAAGCGTCCATCGACCGAGATTTCGTACGGTTTTAAGATGAAAAAAATGAATAAATAAAAGTTTACAGTGTTGCCAGACCTTAACGTTCAGGATAAGAAATTATTATTTATTTGGAAGAACGACTTCAGATTCTATGTATATTTGGAACGAAACAATTATCTATCTCTCATTTAAATACTGGCCTAAACCCTGCACTTGTTGATGGCTGGTTTTCATCAACAGTATTGTCAAGGTCTTCTTCATCATAAATGTGAACCACAAAATAATTATCCTCGACGTCGTTCTCATCACCCAACTCATCATCGGACTTTGCGGTAGTAACGAGCATATCGGAAATTTCTGGGAAGTTCGCAATATCTCCATCAGCGAAAAAGTACCACTCCGCCATTTTGTAAAAAAAAATTCAAAAAAGTTTTCAAAAATTCGATAACTGTAAACGAAAAAATATATATTAGCACTTCACATCACACATCGGACTTGTGATATAGCACTAACACTAACACGCATGAAATGCCGTTCGCGCCAATGGCCAATATGATATATAACGAAGCAATCACTGTATTTTTATAGTAAAATGCGCTTAACAACAAAAAAATAATATCTTATTCACTTTAATTACAAACAAATAAGTATCACGAAATAAAGGTACAATTGTAAATACCTATATGTGTATTGCGGGATAAATCCTGATAATACTCTGCACCGGCTGGAATCAAAATGTAACCGACAAGTAATTTCCATTTAGAAAGTTCTGGTATTTTAGAAGTGCGTAATTAGCACGTGCAATATTCAAATATTATACTGAAAATCCTGTCATTTGAATAAAGAAGAAATCTGGCAACAAAATTACCGACATCTGCGCGCGCTGCATCGCGGTGTCACGTGGTGTGACGTTTCTTGTCTATGGTATTTTGACGTTTATCAGTATATCTCTTATCTATGCGTTTATCGCGCTATCCGTCTCTCGAACGGCGATAGTCGTCCTGGGCCTTCTTGGGGTTAAATACGCGTTTAGTTCAAACAATGAGACAGAATATCTACCCTTTCTTATGTGTGCTGAATTTAAGTTCGTGTTTTTATATAATACAGAAAAAGCAACCGGTTTTAACTGGTTGCTGTCGCTAGACCCTGCGGGAGGGTATTTTGTGACAGTCGCGACCAATACCTTTGGAATTGATAAAACAGTAAAGTGAGAAATCTGCATTGTGTCCTGCACTCCTTGAGCAAGATCCCGTGAAAATTTTGTGATAAAGCTTACAAATAATACTAAAAAATGTTGCAAATTTTACGTTTATTTAAAATTTAAATCTGACGAGCTCTGTGTGACATATAATGAATCACTTTGTTGACGTATGCTCACTGTATTTATTATGTAATGTTAATGTTAATATTAGGCACTAAACAGAGGATTTGAGTGATCATCCAATGTTTGTATAACCTTCCATTTTGATATAATTTTATATTACATGTATATCCTTCGTTTCACACTGGTACACTTAATACAAACAATGTTGAAAGAAAATGTCCGCTTTATTTCATCTGTAAACTTACTGAAGGCTTACACTTCCGTTGCTCGCGCATAATGAGCGAATGGCGGCTTGGATTTAAAATTTTCGATCAAAACCGATTATATAATAATAAATAATACGGGAGCACATCTTCAAAAGGTTACAGTTTTTAAGTAAAAAATATAGATGGTGATAATATTCCTACAGAAATACACATACAAATGATTATATTGTATTATTGGTAAATTGTCTTCTTGTAACTCAGGGATGTACAGAGTGAATATTATGTTCCAGATCGATATTGTTTTCAAATAAATAGGAAATAAAACGCAATTTTTTCATTTGGTTTTTATTTATCAATTATTGTGTTTATTACAATTATGTAAGAAATATGACATTGGCCAAGTGGCCGCCACTGGCAGCGGCACAAATGTGTGCTCTTTTAAGCATATTTTTTATAAAATTCTCGTACACTTGGCGTGTTATTTCAGCAATTTCATTTCGAATAGTGTCCTCTAGCATCGGAATTGTTGGCTTATTAGTGTAGATCTTTATTTTCAAGTATCGCTACAGAAAATAGTCGGAGCCGTCAAATCAGGTGATCAAGGAGGCTAGTCTATATCACCATTTTTTGACATTATGCGGCCGGGAAAAATTTAATTCGGGTAGCTCGGACTGTGTAAGGTGGCACCGAACTGTTAAAATGATGTGTTGCAGGACCAATCGACCCAATTTTGCCACCAATAAGTTTCCCAACATGTGACGATAGTGATCACCATTGCCTCTTGCATTCTGAAAGAAATAGGCACATGCACATACGCCACAGTCACTCTGCGTGGGTGTACAAGTCGTTGCTGTATCAATTGAGGATTTTCAGTGGCCCAATAACGACTGTTTTGTTTATTAACAAAACCCGCCAAATCGAAATGAGCTTCGTCGCCCATGATAAAGTTGGGGTCATCAATATTGAGCTGTAAAATATGCGCCCTCCAATTTTGTCGGCGTTAGATGCTTCATAATAAATTGTAATCAACGACTCTCCACGACTACTAAATGCGAACTGACAATATGTGTGGCAAACCAAAATGCCTGGAGCATAATATTCAGTTTGTAGATAGATACGTCAAATTATAATATATCACATTTGTTCACCTTAATTTAGTTTCGGTTTATCTGTATTTAATTTACGTTGCAACAATTAATTTTATGGCCGTCTGCATATTACATTCATATAATTAACACGTTTCAAAGCTGTAACTACTTCTTGAAAGAACATACAATAATTTTTGTTTAATAATAGGTACCTACTAAGCTATCATCAGTATTGAGATGTGCGATACCTCGCATCAGTTATCAGTATATTTAACTAGACATCTAGGATGAGGACCTTGTTCGGACAGTTTTCATTTTGAAAAAAATTATAAATTTCGCCTTTATTTATTCCGGAGAAATGCGTTTTGTATTAATTAGTAATTAAAAATATCACAGAGCTATTTTCTAAATAATAACAACTTCTCAAGGATGCGTTCCCTTAATATAATATATATATATATTTTTAAAAAGGCACGGTTCGAACACTTATAGTCTTATTTCTATTAACATCATTTTTTTATTATCATGTTGATTCATGTTCAATAATTATGTTTAAATTGCCAGAGGAAAACAATAATATATATTTATAAAGTTCGATAAAACCTTTCCCTAAATCTACATTCGCATGCGGAAATTTAATATAGATATCTACTGAAAAATTCTCATAAACATCGTCATTGAAAAACAGGCGCCAGCTATGAATAAAAGTAATCTGAGGTACGAGAGTATCATGTGCGTAACATGTGCGTAACACACACAGTCCATTGTGCCGCGCACATTATTCGCTCTTCGACTCCTAAAATGTGGGCACGATTTCTGTCGTCATCACATTTTATCATTATGTTTATCATATACGTACGAGTATGTCTTCAAAAGGATATTAAATCCATCAGCATACAATTAATTAGAAGATATTTTATTCCTTTAAATTCAACAACAAATCTTTTCCTTGTAATATATTAATTATTGTATTATTAGAACAAAAAAAAACGGTAAAATTTCATATTTCAAAATATTTATTGAATGCAGCATCACAAAAAACTTCTTGAGGGGAGGCGCACTTTTCTTTAATCCTTTAGCATACCGATAGATTAACTAATTGTCTGCCCGGAACAACAATTTTTAACTCTCCTTAAGGTTAAAACTTGTCGGTAAAATGTTTTTAGATATAACAAATATAAACGTTCTTGAGCGGTCAAGCAGTTAAAAGATTCCCAACTCCAGAACACGGTGATCTATTAGTCTTTCAAATTATACGCCCTTACCACATTTTATTGTAGTTAAAACGTGATATAAATTGGATACGACGTTGTGCACCATGTGATGTAACTTTAAAATATGAATTAAATATATTCATTAGAAAGATTTACATATAAAATCCATTTTATCGAAAAATATTGTTGTCGCGCCACCGGAATTCGAACCTGGATCTCTTTCCAAACCGGGGAAGGTGCATTATCCAACTATGCTACAGCGACGATATTTTTAGCCACAAATTTTTGAACCTATATGTTACCTTTTTTGATATTAATACATTTAATCGTTCCATTATTTGAAAGAGCCATCTATCTTATTTTTACGGAATCTCAAATACTTTTGAGTAATCTATAGCGGGCGCCAGAATTATCAATTCATTTTTATTAAATTTTGGACACATTGATACAACTTTATTATTAGGAGAACACATTCTTATTGTGAAGTTGTAATTATTCAGAACATACTGTCTGTGACATTTTAAATATGAATTAAATATATTAATTAGAAAGATATACATATAAAATCAATTTATCGAAAAATTCCTACGTTCCGCCTACTTTATTCATGATTAGTTACATTTAATTGCACTATTTATTCGTGTCCGCCAAATCACATCAAGTCATTTAATCTTCGAGTTCATCTCACCCATAGGTATAAACACTTAACATTGTCCTGTCAATTAAACTTTCAGCCAAATAACTTCATTACCGCTATTAATTATTCTCATATCAAATTATGACTAAATTTATCCCTATAGTAGTTTTACATAGTATGTTGATTTTTCTTTTTGCTACAACATTAGGTACATATGGGATCTGGTCTTTTCTTTATTCAGCCTTACATTACACACACTTAAACCTATTACATATTTTTCCTACCCGCCCAGTTACATTCTAATCTCCTTGCCCGTCTTCATTCTCATTATTCAAATTGATTAGTGGAGAGTAGATTACCGCGGAAGTGCCGCTACATCGGCACACTTTGATTAGATCTAAATTCGCGATTTATCAGACTCGTTCAGATTATTTTGCCGTATGGGACGAACATTTTCTGATGGCATAGTCCGATTTACGCACCACATAAGGTGCATGAAGGTGGGAGGTGTAAATCCGAGTACATCAACTTGTGGGTATTCGCTCTATTCTCTCTGCCTACCCATACAGCAAAGACGCGATAGTCAGTCTCTGCTCTTGGTGGGCAGTGCATATGGGCTCCGGCCTGAGTTCAACAAAAGCTACTTTATTACCCAGGAGTTAATAATCCTAGGGGCGACAATAGGGTTCGCAACTTAATGGCTTTTCATTTGTGCGATGTACTCAATGTCTCGGCCGGCGAGGATGCATTGTTTTGCCATTAACCGCTCCCGAACAATTTACTCCTTAGACAAAAGGCGACCGCTTGACTCGATTTTGGGAGCTCTCCCGGCTATTATGTCTGTCGCCCGAACATAACCTATTGCGTAACGCGTGTGGTCGATCTTCGTAAATACGGAAGAGATAAATCTCCCCGATGAATGGCCGAGAAAAAAAAAGGATGGCTTTTTAGAAAGCCATTCACCATTAGTGGTGGAAGAAAAGGTTTCCGTGCGACGCGGGTCCCTGCGAAATACACTTCCACGAAAAATCAAGTATTCGCGGGTGACAAATTATGAAAGGACGGTCCGAATCAAAATCAACTCGCGACACGAATTACCGTTCAGGCGTATCAAACGGATTAGAAAGTAATGTTGAATTAGACATTTTAGCTTCAGGAATCTTTGATTACTCAACATATTTAATAAAATGTAGTGAAAATATTTTATTATATATATAAACAAGTGATAGATATTCTTTGACGACGGATGAAAAATGTTTCTCCGGCTTCGATCGATTAGTATAATGTTGCCTGTCATGTTTTCTAGCCGCTGGTGTCATTTGTCATAGAAACAGCTTATTGTCATTCTTTCGCTGTCGCGCCTGAATTTAATTTTTTATATTTGCGTCTCGCGTTGACAGTTATTATTAATACTATTAAAAGTATTATTGCAGTTCTTACACTCAGTTTAGTAAAAGTAATTAAATATAACGATTGTAAAGAATAAAGTTCACAGTCGACATAATAAGTGTAGTCCACATACGTTCAATTTGGGATTCTACTGTTGTTTAGACCAGACCGTAAAATACTACAATGTTGAAAATTGTCAATCCTAAGGTGAAATACACCGATGATCACATGCTGGCGGAATATGTATATTCGAATTCAATTGTCAAAAAGAATGATCAGAATTTAGAGGTACGTAACTGTAGCGTAATCTTCCCGGTAAAAACGCTGTTTATTTTTCCCTTTATAGTATTATTACATAAAAATACCTTTGATATTATATTAGGTAAGCATGACGAAAATGTCATAAATGTACTTGATTTATGTGGCAAGTTGCCGCGATGTTGTGTCGTTAGGTGTTAATTGATTTTAGTTGACATTGATTTATAGTATATTTATACTACTCAAGTTTTCGCGACCGAAGTACGCATTGATTCAATAAATGTAAAGCTTGTTAGGCATTCCCGCTTGTTACATATTATTGATTGTCCGTGACCTTCAATTCAACGGGTTTCATTGCAAATCTTTTTGCATTCTGCATTGGATTATTTATTAACCTTTTAAATTCTAAGCTTCTCATTCCACGCATGTCTCTGGTGTTAATTTGGTTTCAAAATAAGAAAAAGGATCGGGAATACAGAAATACGGAAATTTTTCATTTGTGTCCAATTTTTTTTGCATTTAAAAATAATATTTATTTATATGTTATATGTACTCTATTACAGAGGTAGGACAACCCAATTTAAATTATTAAATTACACTTAAGTGCTTGTAAATATATAAATGGCTGTAATTGTCCTAGTATAGTAAGTTATAAATCAATAAAGTATTTGGGAATAGTTATTGATAGGCACATGAGATGGGATGTTCATTTAGATGGATTAGCTAAAAGATTGCAAAAATTAATCTATTTATTTAGAATACATAGAAATATTCTGAATAAAAGGAAGATGAAAACTGTGTTCTATGCATTGTGCCAATCAATCTTGAGCTATGGTATTGATAGTTGGGGGAGTGCATCTGGTGTACATATATATCAAGTAAGCATTGCTCAGAAGGCTATACTCACAGTAATACACCGCCGTGACTTTTCGTATCCTTCAGAGCCACTTTTTAGGGAATTTCAGGTTTTGGATATAAGACAATTATATGTGCAGAATATATTAACTAGCATTCATATGAAAATCAGCGCTCCATCTGTGAGGACTGAAAGATATTATCCCACAAGAGCAAACAAGCTTAAAATAGTTCCAAGAATGAAAACTAGTTTTGGTCAAAGATTATTTACCTTTCAAGCTCCCAGAATATATAATCAAATTGAAAATAAAATTGGAAATTTAACTGACATTAAGACTTTTAAAAGGGATATTTCAAATTGATTGTTGCAATTAGGAAGAGCAGATACAGAGAGTAAACTCTTTTATATAATGAAATAATTAGTATAACTACTTTTGTGCATTTTGGTCTTGTATATTTCCATCTACCTTATATCTGCTTACATTATTGGTATTGTTATTAATTTTTTTTTCTCTCTTTTTTATTCTTTTTTTTATATTTTATATATATATTTATTTTTTTCTTAAATATTTTCACATTATATGCTATGTGTGTATTCGATCTTACTGTGTTTTGCCTTCGATGATTTTTGGTTTTATAAAATATATTTGTTTATCAATTTTCCCTAAAACAGGCTTGCCTAGTTGGGCAATGTATTTAAAATGTGTGTAAAAATATGTTACAAACTGTCTTTTTTTTTCCTTTCTGCAGCTGTACAAATTCGAAGTAGAATTTGTCATCAATATTAATTTCTTATATTTTATTGTATTATAAGCTAGTTATTGTAAACAACAATTATTAATATGTTCTCTTCTCTGCACAAGTGTATGCTTTTTAGAGAAGTTGTAGAACAAAAAAAAAAAAATTATTGTCTTGTATCATTGTAATTATAACAGATTAATAAAAAATAAAAACTTGTACATCTAGGTATTATAATATCTGCATCACTGCATGCTGAGGCAAATATTTGATATAGTTACTAAATAATCAGCAAATATGTACACATTTTACACAGTTATTAATAATAATCAGTGATATATGTAATAGGCAAATATAGTATGGCAGGTACAATAAGAAACAAAAATCAATTTGTAGCCACAATTCAACCATAGAATGGTACATCTTGAAACAGTTGCTAGTTCACATTTAATAATGCAGAGGAACCCTTTGCATGATCTATGCGTACGCAGTCTTTGTGCATTTTGGCAAATCTTTCTCCTTAGCATCCAGATTTCCTCAATTTTCCCTGCTTGTATTTTCCCACACAAACAGGTTCTCCTGGTCGCTCAGGTGTGTGAGTAGTCAATATCAATATATTAGGAATCTTGGCTTCAAATCTGACTTCTTTAACATTCATTCTCTAGCCTAGTGCATTACTGCAACAATTCACAATTTTTTTTTGGCTCTGTAGATCGCTTCAGTACAGTTTTTGACTTTGGCATAATAAGGGAGAGCGAAATAATAAAAATTATACAGTTAATTATTTCACACAATAATGCACTCACAATATTTTCAGAATGTATAATCAACAGACGCTCGCTTCAGTCAAACGATATATGTGTGACACAGAGCTCGGGCACAAATAAGTCTGGCCCCCGAGGCATATCCCTTATCTCACACTCACGGTGACAGGGTTTGGCGAGAAAAAAGTATATCTTCATTCACGGTCCGTAGGATAATGCTGAGGCTGGTAAACCGGCTATTCGGATATAGGCATCGTTTATTCAGGCCAGTTTACCGACCTAGAAAGTTCAAAAAGTTAAAATAATACCTCATTATTGTGTTACAAACGGAAGTAAAATTTATAATAAAATATTATTTAAACACCTATATTTTCAATTGCATGCTGAAGATGGCCGCTAGTGTGACATATTTGCATTATCGAACTTCAAAAACTCATTAATATGTTTGCTGCAAACAAAAATTTTCTTGAGTACACGCCCTGCCCAAAAAAGGTCTATTTAGTATGGGACGGTCCTCATGCTAACATTAGTCTGAAACCCGTCCCAGGAATCCCGACAGTCTTACCAGAATTATAATTACACAGTAGAGATTATGAAGTGTATTCTGTTGTTGATTTTTTTTATCCTCTTAAAGTAAAACCCATAAAAAGTAATGTCTTTAATAATAAATTTTTAATGGTGCTGTTGGAAGTTGCTATAAAACATTTGTAATGACTTGTTTTGTTAGAATTCAATGCTGAGAAGTACATTTCTGAGAATAGATTGTTAATCTCCAAGTGAAGGAGTAAACTGAGAAGTGAGTTACATCCATTCAGATGGCATAGTAATTTATACAGAGTGTTTATATTTTACAGTCAGTAGTCGATTCCACTTATTTGGTCAAATCTAACTAATAGTAATTTACATTGCTTAATTGAAACGTAGATTTAAGATTACAATACATATTATACACATAACTTGAGTGTTTACTGTCACGTCGTTCCTACTAGTATAATATAAAAGTATTTACAGTATATGTGCGAGTCGATATTGAAAAAAGAACACGACAATACATTTAGATATATTTTAAAAACTTGATCTACAACTACAATAGTGCTTATTGTTACAGGTGAGCGAGCGCAAAGTAGAACTGCAGATACAGACCGGACTCCGGCCAGCGCGGACGGGGGTGATGCTGGTAGGATGGGGCGGGAACAACGGGTCCACCTTCACAGCCGCCGTGCTCGCCAACCGGCTGCAGCTCTCCTGGCAACACAAGAATGGATTGAGGAAGGCCAATTGGTGAGTATATGAATTGTAAAGTCTGTTGCCCCATATTCTGTACTTAATAATAATGATAATTAGTTAATAAATCCATTGCTTCTATATTTTCAATTAATTCTCAATATTACAAAATAAATGTTAGTATACCTATCTACCTTATGGACCCCTATGGAAAAGTGTACACAAAGCAGACACAGTGACTTTTGACACTTGAAGCAGACCTCACCAGCAGAATTAGTACGATCAGTTAACAAAAATGCTCTTATTTTCTTTACCTCAATTCCTGCGAGCGTTCATTTTCAATAACAATTTGGAGTTTTTTTAACTATCCTGAAAAATGTGTGTCCATAGAAGTTGTCATTATTTTATAAATGTTGATTCCTTTCCGACAGGCATTATAACAGTTCAACTTATACAGTAGAACCGCATTAATTCAAAGATCAAGGGAGTTTTTTCCAAAAAAAATAATTTTTTATTTTTATTTTAATATTAGAAGATATAATACATTTTAAAAATAATCAGTAGGATATATATATATTTCTTTTAACATCTATTTCTTCTCTATGAAAGTAAGACTCCTGTATATATGACTTTAGATTTTTTATTTGATAAATAGAAAATAATATGGCCAAACTCTTTTCTCTTATCTATTGGGATGACATTTGTGTAGGTATTTTATTTTTTAGTATAGTTAATTTTACACTGTTTAAAAGTTATAAGAACTTTACTGTATTTTTGTCCAAAGGTACAACGGGCGTGCTTACCTTTGGACACTAATTAATTTATGACTATAATATTATGTAAGAGTAAGATTTAAGTTACAAATATACGTTGATTGTTTTTAAAAACGTTTAATATATTTCGTTATAATCTTCTGAATAACATGGAATAACAGTACTTAAAAAGGGCTATCAAAAAATATAGCGAGAGAGCTTGATAAAAAATATGATGTAACTAAATTTCTTAGTTATGTTTGTTTTTTAAATAAATATTGTACAGCTCTTCTGAATCCACAGAATTATTTGTATCGGATTCTTCTGATAGAATAAAACAATTCTGGCGTAGGAAATTATATAATTTCTTTGTGTCATTTTGGTATGCACCCTATATGAAAATTATTCTCGCATGTGTCACAGGTGAGTGAATTTTCTCCATTGACCAAAATATTGCATATATAACATGTTACAACTATCCATAAGGATCTTCATTTCTGTAACTTTCTTTTTTTCATTATTTGTTAAATTTTCCATTATTTAATTTTTTTCCAGTGTCTGTAAGAATTCTTGATTTTCCTTTCTTTCTACCTCCTTGATTTTTTGTTTTTCTTTTACCTGCCTTTGGTAATAATCATTTCATAGGTTGTATTGTATGTAATATATATCCAAAGAGGTTGATGGAATAGGATTTTCTGTGAAAAAAAATTCTTATAAATTTTCTTCAGTATATGGAATGGCCGAGGCCGTTTTTTTTTTATTGGATCCTGCTTTGGAAGCTAGTTCCAAGTTCAGAATTTCAGAATTGGATGGTTTCACATTTAGAATATCTCTGACGAGTGAGCTGTACTTACTTAAGCTTTGCCTAAAGTAGCATGCTTCTTCACATAGTTAAACAGTGAAGACTTAGTAAGTTTCCATTTTGCAGCAGTCGTGCCAATACTTTTTCATTGGATCACCTTTTCAACAGCTTTCTTCAAGTCTTCAATATTAAAAATCTATCTCTTATGTCCCAATTTACTTTTCGGCACTATTAAAAAAAAGGTTTTATTAGCCACAAACCTCTTGGCAAATATACTCCACTGCGTTTGTACAGTTGTCCAAAGGTACGACAAGCGCACAAAATTAAAACATTATAAATTGTAGAAATTTTAGGTTAGAAATATACAAAATTGAATCAAATAGGCTTATTCTTGGTTTACTAATATGCAATTAACTAATATAACAAATAGTCATTAAAAATACTTCATCAAAGGTAAAAAACTTACTTTTTGTACAATTTTTTTTCAAATTTATAAAACAAAAACACTATTAACAAAATGAAAGATTTGACACAATAGTGTTGCTAGCTGACGAAAATAGAATACTCGTATATTTTTAGGGAATTTTTATGTTGAATATTGCCAGAGATATTAACGTTTTCCAAAGGTAGAGCACTTGCCCCTATATACTAAAGTGCATAATTTATGTTTCAGTTAGTCTGTGTACATATTTTTTGACTTCAGTTACAAATTTATAGTAGTCTAATTTTTCTAATTGTGATGGGGAGATTGTTACAAAATTTGATGTCTTGATAAATATAGTGTTTTTGGATTGCGCTATACTTTAGTTTTGGAATATCATTTTGGTCTCTAAATCTTGTAAATCGGAATTCGCTTCTAATATTTAATTTAAAAATTTTTGTATGTCTATTATTTTTGGTACTTTGAAATCTGTGAAGAGTTGGATACTTGGATAGTCATTTGTTTGATTTAGAATAATTATTATCATAATTTTTTGAGTAATTTCTAATTGTGATATTGAAGTTTTATATACTCTTCCCCATCCAATAATACCGTATTACAAATGTACTGTAATGTAAATATTACGTACTGTACAAACGCGTATTATATTATTTTCAGATTTGTAAATGATAAGATGTTTCTGGGTCTTAAAAATATGTAGGCAATTTTCCTTAATATTGCGTAAAATATCGCATAAGTCATGAAAAAAGCCACTAATTTTGTGAAAAGCATATATATTTTGGCATATTTGGCGAAATCATCTGGAAAACGTAATATTTATTATTATACTAATACAAAATCCTCATGTAATTAAACTAATTAGGGTGTATATCAGATCTATTTCTCCTAATAAGTAAAGATCCTACCTTCAAATGTTCTTAGGAAATTAAATAAAATAACAAATTTAAACAATTGTCAGGCATGTTTCGGCTTCAAAAAATCGTCAATTTTTCCTTGTCTCATTATTTGACACTTCCGCGATACAAATTTTACCAACGCATCAAATGAGCATATACTTCTGCCGGTGTCTTGAGATCACTTGAAAAATTTAACGAGAAATAATAAGATAAGTTAACAATAATGTCATAGCTATTAAAAATACAGTCGTTCTTAAATACGTGAAATAATACGAAAAGTTAATTTTTCAAAAATAACATTTTAACAACACAAACACAGTTATCAGTATAAAGAATCGAAAGGGGATTTTAGAATAAACGAAAAACAATCCCAATCCCGTCCAAGTAAAAGCGATTAGCGCAAACAATATTTCTATTCTACGGCGCACAATGCAGCCAGTTGAAGAAAGTGTGTATGGAATTCCCCAATTTTATCGTGACATAATATATATATATATATATAGAGGAAGTTTCACACAAAGTAGACTCAGACGCGCGTTGTGTCGGCAGGTATCACGAAAGACAAAGAACGCTTCACACGGGTGCGGGCAGTTTCTTGACCACGCAAAATTTTCAAATTAAGTGTCGTATAAATGTATTGATTATTTAAAAGTATTACATGTTAACGGGGTTTTCATTTTTTTGGGTCTGAAGTGTTCAAATTAATGGGGTTTTACTGTAATATATTATACGTTTGCTTAATTATGTGTATTTATTGTGGTAAAGATGTATGTACCGACTACTGCAGGTACGGATCCATCACCCAGGCCAGCACGGTGAGGTTAGGGATGGACGAGCGAGGTGGCGATGTGTACGTCCCCATGTCACACATGCTGCCTATGGTGAACCCTAATGACCTAGGTCAGTTTAGTTTACTTCTACTACACTAGTTCTATTTTATTTTAATTCTTGCAATAGAATAGATGAGATACCAAACTCTAATGTAGATTTTGAATCTGTCTCTGTATAAATATTTTCATAAACAGCGTTAACAGATTACCTATACATATTACATATACAATCTGTTTTGTCAACACTTTAATAAATAAACAAAACTTGTGTTTGCACTGTAAAAATGATTCGTACTGTGATTTAGACGACTGCTAACTGCTAGTGGAATTAGAAGGACCGAGTTTTATCTTTGAAGCTGGACATTTCGTAAACTAACTCACTCGATACAAGCCAGACCCGGGAATATTTGTTATTTTTTTGACCTGGTAAATGAATAATTTTTATCTGTGTTATGACAGTCGTCTATAGTAATGAATGTATCTCTAAGCAGTAATTGACGGCTGGGATATCAGTCCTCTAAACTTAGCGGAGTCCATGGGTCGTGCAGAGGTCCTCGACTATGAGCTGCAGCAGATACTTCACAAGGAGATGTCGTCACTCGTTCCTCGCCCGGGGATATACGACCCTGATTTCATTGCCGCTAACCAGGTAAAATATATAAGACTTTTTTTTAAAATTTAATATTAAAATGTAATACATTTAATAATAATAATCAATAGGATATATATATACACATATATATTTCTTTTAACATTTGTTTCTTTTCTATGAGAGTAGACTCGTGTATAGATAAGGAGTATATATGAGATAATTTATGTTTCAGATAGTCTGTGTACATATTTTTTTTTACTTCAGATATAAATTTATAGTATTTTGTAATTGTTCTAATTGTGATGGGGAGATCGTTAAAAAATTTGATGCCTTGATAAATATAGTGATTTTGGGTTGCAGTATATTTTAGTTTTGGGATATTAATTTGGTTTCTAAATCTTGTAGATCGGAATTCACTTCTAAAATTAATTGATTTTTATTTTGAAAATTTGGATTATAATTTTTTTTTTTATATGTATTTATTAATTATTTTAGGTACTTTGAAATCTGTGAAGAGTTGTATACTTGGTTGTAACTCTGTAACTCTTGGTTGTTTGAGGGTTAGGACGGTGGTTAAATGAAAGAAATGTGGTTTGCGTGTTGAGGTGTTTATTATGATGGATATAACAATGAAGACAGATAGAATTAAAGGAATGAATAAAGATGTAGAAGGTGGCTGCCCACGCGCGCCAAGCAAGACCGCCAACTCGCTTCATTTCAGTTCACAATACACGCACGCCTTCGCGTTGTGAAACGATGAAAACTGGAGAGACTGCTTGGCGGTGAATGCTTGAACCAGACTTGTAGCAGCAGCCGGCAGAGCTGTCGCTAGCGTCAATGCTGACTGAGATGGCGGTGAATATGAATTCTGGTCGCTACAGTTGTAACTGTAAGAGTTGTAACTCTTCACAGAATTCATGGTCTTTTTTTTTTTAGAATAATTTTTATTATCATTTTTTGAGTGATTTCTAATTATGACATTGAAGTTTTATATGCTCCTCCCCATCCAATAATACCGTATTGCAAATGTACCGTACAAACGCGTAATACAGTGGCACCTCGGTTTTCGTCGATAATTTGTCCGAAAACAATTCTTGAAATCCGAAACCGACGAAAACCGAGAAAATTATTTTCATATGAATCAATGTAAATCAATTTAATTTGTTCTAGACACTCTAAAATCAAAAACACATTTTATAGAGAATAAATATGCAGGTGAGAATGTTGAAATGTTTATTCCAGAACTCTTTTAAGGACAATTCTGTATCTGATGTCACCTCAAAGCACTTTTGAAACATTGCTTTTATGTACAATTTCTTGAAATTAGAAATTACATTCTGGTCCATGGGCTGGATGAGTGGTGTGGTATTAGGGGGCAAGAACTTCACTGTGATAAAACTGAACTCTTCCAACAATGTGTCTTCCATACTTGGAGGATGTGCAGGAGCATTGTCACCAACTGATTATCCTGGAGGCTCACACAACGAGAAACAACACAAACCGAGACAAATTTTTCGCGGAAAAAATCGCCAATAACCGAAGTACCACTGTATATTATTTTCAGATTTGTAAGTGATAAGATGTTTCCGAGTCTTAAAAATATGTAGGCAGTTTTCCTTATTTTGTTTGTAAGATTAGTAATATGTTCTTTCCATTTGTTATCAATTATGATTCCCAGGTACTTGATACAGTCTTTTTCTTCAATTGATGAACATTGGTCACAGGAGTCTGAATTTTAATATTAATTTGAGTGTTATCTTTTTGTTGAATAGCAAATCGTAGAAAGTATGTTTTATCAGTATTAATTGATAGTAAATTATCATCCGTCCACTTTTTTATGGTATATCCTCATTTGCAGATATATTAGCGTCAGTCCAGGTTTCTTCATTAATTATTAGTACTGTATCGTCTGCATAAGATATTATTTTACCATGTAAATACGTTTCGTTCCACTGGATAATTTGTTTTTCAATTGTTCTGTGTTAATAATATTATATGTCATTTTAATGTTTATTTTTTCTGTGACTTTATTTGGGGTGATGTTATATATTAGTATACACATGTAGTGGTCAGTTATATTTGTTTTCCAAATTATCGCTGTCAGTTTTTTTATGTTATTTATGTTTGTTCACATATGGTCAAGGCAAGATGGACGTTGACCTTCCATGCATCGAGTATAGTTATTTATGCATGCCTTATAATTATGTTATTAGGTTCATATATTCGTCTTTATCTATGCCAGTATGGGTCGAAGCAATGTTTATGATTCCAGCATTCTGGATATTAAGCCCCTTCCCTCTCTGAGGTTACTCCGTGATAACTTGCTTTTCTATCTTCCTATACTTGTTATTAGTTCCCTCAACTTATTCAGTGGTCAGGTTAGCCCGGGATCTGATCTTCAGTGGACATCCATAGAGCTACATCGGATGCCTTTCCAGGCAGATTAAAGATGTCAGCGAAGTGTTAATTTAAATAGTCATTAATACATATTTTAGGGTTCATTTAAATCCAATGGGAGTTCCACAAAGAATATCATTTATATTTAGTAAATTTATGCTGATTCATAATATTGTACTAAAACATTTGTTTTGTTCTGAAATGTTTTAGTGTAGATACACTTCTGACACATTTTTAATGGTTTTAGAATTATAAAAAGATATACATTTGTTATGTTTATACGTACATTCTGAGAAAATGTAGTGCTATCCAAACTGGTCAACATTCAATTAATCTAACTGCTTTACATTAAGTTTCTTACTCTAAATTTATTTTTTCATTATTACAAGTATTTTAAAACTAATTATTATTAAAACTCATCATATTTATTAATTGAATTTGATGACCGACTTTGCATGGCTTTGTTTTTCTACAAATGTCATTTACACATGTTTTTAATCAATCATCGTGCAAGCAATTTCAATTTGTGAAATGTAAATCAATAATGATTTATTATAAATATAAACTTTTTTAAATTCTTAAAATAATACAATGTTAGCGTATTCGTGTCTAGTCACAGAATACAATTTTGATAAACCTTCGTAGCCTTCCTTCCTGGAAGATAGTGCAACAAATTCATAAAAATGATGTTTTCATAAAAAAAATTATCCTAAGGAGATTTTCAAGTGTTGACATTCAATTGCTATCAAAGCTATATCACAAATGTCACTTGTGTGGCCTAATGTCACTATGAGGCCTTAATACAGAATAAGTGAAATAAAATGTTGAGTTTTCTGGTCTATTCTGCAATGTGTCTTGGACCTCTCTGACCGATGCATTGAACTATCACCAGGGGTGATGTCAAGGCTGGTATCGGCCAGGGAGGGCGGAGACATCCGGCAGAATAACCCATAAAATTGTACACTGACGACGAGCACGAAAACCTGAAAACATTTGAACATATAATACAGAGGGATAATGTTGCAGGCAGACCGTGCCACCAGCACCATCCAGGGTACTAGGATGCAGCAATATTCCCAGGTCCGTGAGGATATTTGCGACTTTAGAACTAGCCACGACTTGGAGCAAGTAGTTGTGCTGTGGACAGCCAACACTGAAAGGTCAGATTATAGTCCTGGTAGTGAATAGCTTTTTGTGTAATTAATATAATATTTTGCTAATTCAATACTCTATTCAATATTCTCTACGTTCCCTAGAAAATGACAAGATTGAACTCATTTTCATATAGGTATGTGAAATAATTGTGTAAAATCTTTGTGGGAGGTAAAAGATCTTTATGTAAAGTTGTATGATAAAGTAAAGAATTGTAAAAATAAATGTTACATCGCAATTTTGAATTCTATTTTGTCTGTCTGCCCTTAAGAGATTATTAATATTATATCACTTTGATTTTCATATTTTAGATTTTGTGATGTGATTCCCGGAGTCCATGACACGGCGGAAAACCTGAAGAAGGCTCTGTCTAAAAATGAAAAGGAGATATCTCCATCCACACTATTTGCCATGGCCGCTATTGATGAAAAGGTATTTTGTTAAAAGATTTTTGTCAGCAACGTGTGAAAATTATGAATGACACCTGTTGAACAAAAAACATTAATATCTAATATCAACTGTGTATGTAGCTAGGTAGAAGGTTCCGTTCCACAATTACAACATTTTGAAAAAGAGAAATAGAACGTCCGTATATTTTCTAGTATTGTATTAAAATAACTCATATTTACATATACAAGTCAATAAAGAGTATGTTAACACTAGATTTATGGAATCCAGCAATTTGTTATTGATATAATGATATGAATATTATTAAGAACACATTCTTATTGTGAAGTTGTAATTATTCAGAACAGACGGTCTGTGATGTTTTAAATACTAATTTAATGTATTAATTATAAATATATACATATAAAATCTATTTTGTCAAAAAATATTGTTTTTGCGCTACCGGGATTCGAACCGGGATCTCTATTTCCAATCTGGGGAAGTACACTACCAATTGAGTTATGCGCCAGTATTTTTCATGACAAATTTTCAAACCTATATGTTACACTTTTTTCAAATTAATACATCTGTCGTTCCATTATTTGAAAGCCATCCATATTGTTTTTATGGAATCTCAAATACCTTTGTGTAAACCAACTGTAGACGCCAGAATTATCAATTCGTTTTTATTAAATTTTGGACACATTGATACAAATTGCATTATTAAGGTCCGGTTGCGTCATCCTCGGTAACTATAACTGAGATTCAAACTCGTTTACATTCAAACTCGTTTACTTTTAAACGAGATTCAAATAATTTGACAGAAATCGAGTTGCGTCAACAAAGTTTATAGTTATCCAGTGTAGCAATTACATAGGCCTCTTAAAATCTCATTTTCAAAAACAAATGCCGCGCGAGTAATTTTGCTTATGGCAACACGTGTAGAACGCTTCATTTGACATTTGACGTTTACGTTAAATTGGTGTGTTTGCCTTTCCGAAATGAGCAATTGACCGTTTTTGAACGATGAATGTCAATATAAAGTAAGTATTCTTGTATTTTAACTATATTTAAAAGTTTATGTTGTAAATTACGTATTAGTAAACATTATTTTTAATATTTATTCAGAGAATCCAAGACGAAGCAAGAAACAGCAGAATGGATACGAGGTATGATGCAGATGTGAATGGATAGCGGGTTTCGGTATTTGATGATGATACAGATTCTAACTGTAAGTACTCTGCAAGGCCTTGCAATGCAAATCTTATCACTCATTTTGCATTTAATATGCTACCTTTTAAAAACAAATAAATAATGCACACCCCAATTGTAAGCAGATCAATTATACAAATGTAATATGTTTGTATGTTCATAGGTGGAAGATGTTGAGCACAGGCCTCAAGTCTAAATATCTTGGCATTGCATTCAAATACCAACTCATGGCATCACCTCAAAAAAATGAACAGAATGATAATTCACAATATAATTAATTAATTTTCTGGTGTATGCACACTTACATAATGTAAAAAAATATAAATATTAGATATCGATAATGCTTTTATTTAGTTTAATTATTTCATTTATAATATATACCCTTTCTTTGTTCGCAGATAAATCAAAACGCAAAATGAATTCAATCACCCCAAATGAACAAATAGACAATACACAAGAACTGCATGTTGTAATTTTAGTCAGACGTCAAGCTGAGAGATATTTGGCCCAACTAAATTTTAAATTAGTCAAAGAAAAAAATAATATGTAATTAATTAAATAATTTATTTCTTTAATTTTATAAACATTAACAATTTCTCTATTTTTAAATGTTTACTGCCTCGCTGTATTTAGCTAATGTGGTTTCACCCCCTTTCATTTTAAGGTATTAACATAAACCGTTTTTCTATTTACTAAAATAATAATGTGTAGTTATGTTGTATGGCTTTACAGTTTCTAATTATTGACTTTAATTTTACTTACTTGACTTTACTCAATTTATGATGGTAATTTCTGTATGTGATTTATGTTAAAAGGTATATATATAAATATAATAAAAGAGTTTTTACAGAGGAAGAATTGTTTTATTATAGATCCAATATTATTGTAAAATAAATGTGACAACAATTTAGGCTAAATCTCAGAAATGAATGATGTACAGAGCGATGAAGATCTTTAATGAAATGCCAGATGAAGATACTTCATAGATTCAAAATGAAACTAAGCCAATATGTGTAAGATAAGTTTGATCTTATTTATATTAGAACATATATATTTACATTTGTACGCACAATATTAAGAATAAATAAATGAAATGCTATGGCTGGTTTAATAATTGGGAAAAATAGCCATTTATTAGATCTCGTCTTACATTATTTCCATCCTGTGCAGGTTCAGAGTCAATTTCATATAATATTGTCACAAAGTCTGGTGACTCGGTAACATTATGCAGCACTGCTGTGGCTATAATGACTGCTTCCACTCTTTCAATACTCCGCCTGAGTTTCATACCTATTGCAGGGAAACGCCTTTTCCACACCCCAAATGTTCTTTCTACAACATTCCCAGTCCTGATTTGGCTCTCGTTATATAGTTTTTCTGCCACAGATATTGGATTTGTAAATGGAGTAAGTATGGTTTAAGTAGATAACCACGGTCACCAATGAGATGTTTCTCATTAAAAATACCATCATCTAGTTGCCCTTTTAATCTAGAATGACTAGAATACTATCGTGTGTTGAGCCTGGCTACCTTGCAACAACATTTGTGTATTTCATTGTGGCATCTATTACTGCCTGCACATTAATGGAGAAGTAATCCTTTATATTTTGATAGTATTTCGCATTATTTCCTCCTGGAAATAGGATTTCCACATGAGTGCAATCTATTGCACCGATCGTGTTTGGAAATTTTATAATGTTGAAGAATTGATTCAGATATTGCTGAATTTCTTTGGTAGATACAGGTATACATAAATTGTGATCTGAGAGCGGCTATTACTCTGCTCACTTTATTCGCAATCCGTGAAATAGTGCTCTTGTGTACACCAGATATATCACCCGTGCATCTTTGCATTGATCCTGTGGCATAGAAATGCAAAGTTATCGAGACCTGGTTTACAGGACGAACTGCGTGATTTCTGATCTTTAGCAAAAATATTATTATATACCTATGAAGTAGATAACTTTAGATGACATTATATTGTCTGAAATAAGCAAGACCAGTTACCTAACCATAATTTTGGACAGGCGGAATCTTACAATAAAATCTATATCTTCCCATATAAAATGATCACTTTGTGGCCTAAAAGATTTTGCTCTTCTTGTTAAGGATGTATTGAACAATTATTTGATCGTCAGAAGAATCGGTATCAGTGCTATCTGACATAATAATGTTCATTTCAATAATACGACGTCGAAAAATTTAAAAGAATGCTTTTAATGACGGATGTCAAGTGGATGCGCATAATGCAAATGTGCCCTAGATGACAAATCCAGTGGATGCAATCCGTTATCGGAAAAAGATTTTTTAAAACCCATTTCTTCCCGCAAAAAATTATGTGCCGAGGTCCAAGTTTTACTTTTCCTATTAAAAATATACTGTTTAATTAGTTTGTCATCAAAAAAGTCTGTGATATCACTGCTATCCGACATAATATTGTACATTTCGACACTACAGTGTCAAAAATTGAAAAATACTCGATTTCGGTGACATCTGTCAGTGGCTCGCGCGCAGTGCGCATGTGCATTAGTAAAGTTTACATTTAAGCGGAGATTTTCGGCGGTTTATAGTTAAAGTTAAAAGTAAGCGACAAAAATGAGATGACTTCGGATAAACTAGGTTTAAAAGTAAAGTTTATGGTTACCGAGGATGACGCAACCGGACCTAAGGAGAACACATTCTATATTGTGAACCTATGTTCTGAATAATTACAACTTCACACACTCTTCCTAATTGCAACAGCCAATTTGAAATATCTCTTTTAAAAGTCTTAATGTCAGTTAAATTTCCAATTTTATTTTCAATTTGATTATATATTCTGGGAGCTTGAAAGGTAAATAATCTTTGACCAAAACTAGTTTTCATTCTTGGAACTATTTTAAGCTTGTTTGCTCTTGTGGGATAATATCTTTCAGTCCTCACAGATGGAGCGCTTATTTTCCTATGAAAGCTAGTTAATATATTCTACACATATAATTGTCTTATATCCAAAACCTGAAATTCCCTAAAAAGTGGCTCTGAAGGATAGGAAAAGTCACGGCAGTGTATTACTGAGAGTATAGCCTTCTGAGCAATGCTTACTTGATATATATGTACACCAGATGCTCTCCCCCAACTATCAATACCATAGCTCAAGATTGATTGGCACAATGCATAGTACACAGTTTTCATCTTCTTTTTATTCAGAATATTTCTAAGTATTCTAAATACATATATAGATTAATTTTTGCAATCTTTTAGCTAATCCATCTAAATGAACATCCCATCTCATGTGCCTAACAATAACTATTCCCATATACTTTATTGATATACAACTTGCTATACTAGGACAATTACAGCCATATATATATTTACAAGAACTTAAGTGTAATTTAATATAATTTAAATGTTTGGGTTGTCCTACCACTGTAATGGAGAACAGTATAAATTTTGTTTTTGCTGCATTAAGCGTTAATAGATTTTCATCCAACCAAATATTGATAATACATATGTAGGTTTTTTTCAGCAATATGATTAACAGTTTCCATGTTGTTCCTTTGAATATTAATACAGTGTCATCAGCAAAAGTTATGATTTTACCCTCAATTTTCAAATCACATAGATCATTGATGTATATCAATAAAAGCTGTGGGACTCCATATTCGATCTCTTTTTTGTCGCTTACTACATTTTCACAAATTTTGGTAGTTTGTTTTGTTTTATCCAAATAACTTTTAAAGAACTCAAGAGCCATACCACGTATACCTAATAAAAACATTTTCCTCAAAAGTATTTTATGTGAAACCGTATCAAAAGCCTTAGCAAGATCTAAGAATATTGCTAATGCCCTTTCTCCAGCATCCATAGATTCACATACATATTTATTTAAAGAGTTTAAGGCATTTTGGGTACTTTTACCTGTTCTGAAGCCAAACTGATTTTTTGACAACATATGTTGTTGTTCTAGATAGGAATATAGCCGCGATTTCATAGCTTTTCAATTATTTTAGACAGTGTACTTAAAAGAGAAATCAGCCGATAATTACCCACATTGTTTTTTCTCCTGATTTAAAGATGGGCTTTATTTGGAAATTTTTCTTTGGAGAAACACAAATTTATTACGTGTGATAGAGGTTTACTAACATAAGTTTTTATACTCTTCATAATATTTGCAGATATTTTGTCTTCACCTGCAGAAGAGCCAGGTTTAAGAGAGTTTATAATATTTATTATCTCATTTTCCAAAGTTGGTGTAACATAAAAAGAAGCAACAGGTGTATTTTGACGATTCGTACCCCTCACTAAAGAATCCTCAGATACTGAATTTTTATTAAAAATATCTAGAGTATATCCTTTTCCCACCTCCACAAAGAAGTCGTTAAAATAATTTGCAACCTTTTTTGGTTCATCCGACATAACAATTAGATGTCCTTCTATATTTATTTCATTTATTAGACAGCTTTTGTCATTTTTTGTTTCTGAACAATCATTTATAATTTGCCACAGTTTTTTCATATTTGATCCCGCATTTTCAACTTTTTTGCCGTAGTAGAGATTCTTAGCTGTTATTATTAACTTTCCGCATAGATTTCAATAGTCTATATATTTTGATTTAATTTCCATATTAAGTGGATACTTTTTTACTTTTTAGTGTAATTTATTTCGTGCTTGAATTGATTTTATTAGACCGGAAGTAATCCATGGTTTTAGATTTTTGTTTTTGTTTTTTATTTTCCTTATTTGAGTGCTATTTTTTATTATCATTGTTATCCTATCTATAAAATACAAAAGTGCCGCTTCAGGATCATCCAAATTTAATACGACAGTCCAAGTTTCTCAACTCTGGTTTCATCAACTGTGGAAAACTCACAAGTTAGCCATGAGTTACAACTATTTTTTATTTTATTTAATAACCCAAAGATAATCATACAATGATCTGTAACTGTGCACTCATATATAACAGTTTTAAATGATGAACACTCTTTTATGATGTGATCTAAGCAAGTCTGTGTGGCTGGTCTTGTTATAGAATTTATGACTGAAGTAAACCCAAAAGAATGTAAAAGAGTTAAGTTCTTAGCACCCTGTAAATAAGGTTTTAATATATCTATGTTTACATCTCCCATCAAGGCTACATGTTTATTTTGTTGTATTCCAGTGAGCAAATGCTTCAACGAGTTCAGAAAAGTATCTAAATTGTTAAAACAGGGAGGACGATATATAGCTAACAGACATTAAGAGGATGATATGTTTATTTGAAGACAATTTGCCTCCATTAATGAAGGTTCCATACAACTCACATTTATTTCGTGCCTAACATAAACTACCAGACCATCATTTTGATATAAATTTACATTGGTATGATATTCAGTATAACCCTCCAATACTTTTGAACATACAAATCGTTTAACCAACATTCAGACAATATTAAGATATCAAATTGAATACATATTTAAATTTTCCAATTCTATTAAAAGATAATCAATTTTATTTTTAACACTGTATATTAAGGTGTATAATTTTCAATGAACTATGATCTAGAATCTCCTTGTAGTCACTTGCCTCAGTGAAAATCCTAGTATCAGTTGCGTTGAAATCATCCAACCCTGTAAAAATATCATCTCTTTCTTCAGCGAGATTATTAGCCATAGTTATTGTTTTTAATCATTAGCTCAATAGTCGCCTTGTATGCTGGACGCTCTCTGTCTCTGGTCGGAAGGTCCGCCTGTTTTTTAAATTGTGTACACGTTGCGCACTTTGCAGGTGCAGCCTTATTCGGACATACGTCATCCAAATGGCCATCAGTCGCACAGTGTCTACAAGTAGATACCTATTGTTGGCATCCATTACTCAAGTGTCCATACAGATGACACTTAAAACACCTGGTTTTACCTACATAGTCACGCACTCGGCAGGCATTCCACCCTACGAAACAAAGACCACTATCAATGAGAGATTTTCTCGCCTCAGGCTGGATTGTGTAGACACAGTTTACTGTTTGACATTGAGATTCTCTTAGTCGCCTTGGGAAAATCCTCAAAAGTTATCGACGATTTGCCAGAGATGTTTAAATCATATATAGATTTTATTAGGGCCTGTTCTTCTAGGTTTCTCAGCACATTATATATAACTACTTTAGGTAGATGTCTTATAGCTTTATAGCCTTTAGCTTATAATGCGCTGCTTTCACACATTGTATGCCTTCTTTGGAAGAAGTTTCCAGGACTCCGGCACCTCGAACTCGTTTAAGTTTCACAGGCTGGAAGCCATCAAGTTTTGGATTTAGCGTAGACATTACGGTATCCTTTGTCCCGTCCTCAGTAGCTCCTTCTGGTTTCGCCGGGTAGATCAGAACTGTTGGGCAGGGGGGTCCTACAGGCCGCTCTGTGCCATTTATGGAGACAGACGCACTTGCAGCTACTACATAACTCATACCCAAGGTTGAAGTTGGGACTGTTTGTGTTGGCATTTCTTTGATATTACTGTTAATCTCCTGTAAGGAATCCATGATAGACTTATTATTAATAAAATTAGCCTTTTTTAGACAGCTCACCTCAGTTCTTAATTCTGAACATTCTGCCTTGATATTACTAACCAGAGCTAGAATATCGAGGTGTAAGCCAGTCGTTCTAGCCTTCTGGTCAGAGTTAAGCCTTGATTTTTCACCCTGAGCAATGTTTTCTAAAAACTGTAGTATTTCCTTAACCTTCGGGACAGGGTCATCTGTAGCTAGTTCAGCACTCGGTAGAGTGGGAAAGCGGAAATTCTCGCCACGATTCCTCTTATGGCGCTTTCCTTTGTGGTTGTTTCCATCCTGGTTTGCAAGAGCGGTAGACTCCATCGGGTCCAGTGCCCTCGGAGATACATCCGGCATAGAGCTTGCTAGAAAACCCTGGGAGTGGAGTGCGCGAAAGTGATGAGCGAGTACTGAAAATCTCCGCTTCAGTACCCGGAGTATCCTTGCACCTCTCGGACATTTTGTCCGATTAGCTCTCACAGTGGTAGCAGGCAATAATAAATACTCAAAAAAAAAACCATAAAAATACAACATTGTCTTGATTAATTATATTCAATATTGATTGAACACCCCCCGATTTCATAGAAATTGGAATCGTCCGACCCACCTCAATCCAAAGCAATGTACCGTAAGTACTTATGCGGACAGCAACATACACCTTAATTCACTCAATTAATAATAATTCGGCAACTATTTGTCACACAGAGCTCAAATAACGATTAATTCATAGTTGGCAACGTTCTCCACCTTAATGTGTAAACAGAAATATAGAAATGTTAATGGAACACTGTGAACACTGACAAATTTACTGTCAATCACTGAAATATATGTTTTTAAAATTTTAATTGCTACCCCTAATTAAGTATTAAGGGTAAAGCAACCAAATAAAAAGCACCAAGTAGTAAAGAGGCAAGCGCACCCAATGGTCTACACTTAAAGTTAATAAACAGCAAAGTTATGAGATATGCAAAATGTCTCACAGTAATAAGAGAAATTTGAAATGTCAAATAAATCACAAAAATTACTCCCCCGACATAAACTTCGGGACTAGATGTCAATCGATTGTACTAATTATGATGCACAAAACAATACTAATTACACTTTTATAAATGGACTGGCATTATCAATTTTTCAAAACAGACACACTGTACAATACCCGCGCAGTGCTCAGTAGCGGTTGAAAAGGCTATTATTGCTATATTGTTCTTTTTTAAAATTTATCTACCCGTGTAATTATGAATGGTGATGACAATTTAAATTCAGTTGCTATGGCCTAATTTCTCTCGAGTGATTTTCAAATATATATAGGTAACTTTTTAAGATTAAATTGTTTTTTTAATATTTTTTTTATAAATATTCTTAGTTATCATAATATAAGTGTAATGTTAGTCAAAATACAATATTAGATGTTATGTTCAAATAAATCATGGCAAAATTGAAATCAATGTTAATACGTTTTCCTGTTAAAGAAAAACAAAATGTGATCTTATTAGGTGGGAAAACCTATTAAAGGGGAACTTATTAAGAGAGGTTCACTGTAATGTATAAATAGTATTTATTGTTTACTTATTCCCAAAGCCGTTATTATTACATTATTTTGTATTTTAATTGTCACAAAAAAGTAAAATAAAAGCTATAAAGAGTTAAATATTGTCTTTGTGTGACCATGGTCCACCACGGTCGTTCACCACGACACAGTCACCGCATATCTGTTGAAAGTTAAAGTTACGCCCTTCCTGTATTCTACATAATGATAACTTTAATAATTTATTTACCAGATTAAAACTAGAGTATGAAATCTTTCTCATTTATTATTTTGTTGTACGCACGAAAAGCAGATGAAATGATATTAGAAAACAGTAAAGGATTCCGTATCTGAATCCTACAAATATAGAAAAAACTATCGGTTTTCATACTGAGAGCAGACTTATCTTCCACCAATAACAGGACAACAGATGATCGGTTTGTTTGGGTGATCCGTAACAGTCACATATTCTCGCCTGAATTTTATTTAATGTGAAGCCAAAATGTATGAACCGCAGAACCAAAAACTCGGTCAGTGCGACCGATTTAAATAATAATTTTACAATGTTTGTTTACTTTTCAGTGCTGCTATATAAATGGTTCGCCCCAGAACACTCTGGTGCCGGGCGTACTGCAGATGGCCGAGGAAGCCGGCGTGTTTGTAGGAGGAGACGACTTCAAGTCGGGCCAAACCAAGCTCAAGTCTGTGCTGGTGGATTTCCTCGTGAGTGCCGGTCAGTTAAATCTTATCCTGCAAACTAATAAACTAATAAGATAGGGTTTTTTTTATTACATATACATACTATCTATATTCACAACATTCTCAATGACTCGGTAGCTTTCAATATTCGTTAAAAATGTCAGATTGGGTGTAAAAAACACGGGATATGTATATGTAGACCGGAACGAGAATATGTGCTACTAAACCCTACAGTGAAACTGCAGAAGTAGAATTGCGAGAACTGGGTCGTGACTGGATGTCTAGAAATAATATTTAGTATTTTTAATCATAGATGTCAAAGTTTTCACTTATGATGGAATTTACGCATACTTTTACACATTTCAGGAATTAAACCTGTATCAATAGTCAGCTACAATCACCTCGGTAACAATGATGGGAAGAATCTCTCCGCCCCTGAGCAATTTCGATCCAAAGAGGTAAAATATACAGTAAATTCCCGTTTATTCGAAGTTGAGGGGACCGAAAATCAAGAAAAAAGTTCAAATAACGATTTAGGAATATAAAAATTTCAAAAATTCGATTCTTTTTTACATACTAACTTTTTTCATAGCAACTCGAAGTAATTATATACACTTAAAATTAACAAACAAGTTGTCAAAATACAGTGTAAACAAATCACAATATTATTTTTTAAAAAACCACTGTTATAATGGACTATCTTTTTGCGCATCATTTTTAATAACGACATAATAGTCGAACTTGTCAACCCGCCATTTCTCCGCTGAAGTTAGCGACAAAAGTTTCCAGCGCTTTCAAAACATTTGTTTTGTGGTGGTCGCGGCGACATTTGGCACTCGTCTTTCAACGTTCTTTCTGTCATGTTTAATATTGTGGACAACCTCATAAATGGGGTCGCGTATTTTTCTGTTAATTTTGTTTTGGATAATATTTTTTGTTAATCTCTTGTATTAATTTTATCTTTAGCACTGTCGGCGTTTTGTACGAGTTTCGCATTAATGTTATTATCGAGAATATAAAATTATCAGTCAAAATTATAAAAATGTTTTAATTTAAATTTAATGAAATACGGAAAAATCTAAGAAACGCAAACCATGCATTCGCGAATTTCAAAATGTCTTAACACGTAAATATTAGAGAAAAACAAATAATGTTCTTTACATATAAAACAATGGCAATAAAATAATTAACAAGATACGAGAAAATCTGAGAATCGCTAACTACACATTCTTTAAAATGTCTTGACACTATACTTTAATAGAAAGAGAAATGTTTGTATTTAAATTAATACAAATTAAATAATTTATAAAACACGGAAAAGTCTGAGGAACTTAACTGAGTACTAACGTTTGTACAACAAAATATACAAACGCTACGTAAACAAAAATAATGATGGTAATAATACGGAACAGAAGATTGGCAAGCACTGACATTTCATCTGATAGGGTCCAAAAATAGCTTTGAATAATGATATTCGATTTATAAGTACAATTTAGTATGAAAACTTTTCAGAGGGACCACATTCTGCTCTAAAACTTCGACTTGCGGCGAATTTCGAATAAACTTTCTTTGAATAAACGGGGTTTTACTGTATATGAAATAATTTATAAAATAACATTGCACTATGGCACTAGAAAAGTAATGAAAAACTTTTTCTCAGATTTCCAAAAGCAATGTAGTGGATGACATGGTGGAGTCCAATTCCATTCTGTACGCTGAAGGGGAGAAGCCAGATCACAGCGTGGTCATCAAGTACGTGCCGTACGTGCGTGAGTGCCTCCATAACTGTGATTCATTCTATTTAACATCTTTATTAAACTTTGATTGACATCAAAGACATTAAAAATACTCAGTTACCTGTTTTATTCTTAAGCCTAGTTTTTGAGATAATTGTCCTATAATTTGAAGAAAAAACAATCTCTTTTCTATACAATAAGTTCTCAACTTTCTGATATTCATTTATTATATTATAATTATATTGGCTCGTTGTCGTGTTTACGAGTCTTAAAGAAGTCTTCCTACGCTCGCTTCAATTAATATGTAATTACAATAAACTTTTGTATTTGTATACAATATTTCTTTTTATGTACTATCAAGGTGATTCCAAAAGAGCGATGGATGAATACACTTCAGAAATACTCCTGGGCGGACACAACACTATCGCAGTTCACAACACGTGCGAGGACTCCCTTCTGGCTGTTCCCATCATCCTGGATCTGGTCCTTCTCACGGAGCTCTTCTGCCGTATCGAGTTCCGGGGCCCCCACGGTCCCGCCGGCCCCCTGCACAGCGTGCTGGCTCCTCTGTCCTACTTACTGAAGGCCCCTCTGGTGCCCCGGGGAACTCCGGTGGTAAACGCACTCTTCAAGCAGCGTGCGTGCATCGAGAACATTCTCCGGGCCTGCTTGGGCCTAGCACCGGAGAACCACATGCTTCTGGAACACAAGATCCCGTTTCTGATGAAGAAGAATGCAGAGGAAACCGAGAATGTGAATGGAAAACTCCATCACATTCCTGTCAAGAAAGCTAAACATTAATTAGATTTTTCCTTTTGCCTCGTTTAAAATGCAAGTACCTCAGTTTTGCAAAAGTTTTAATTATATTTATCCCTATAAGTCTATTATCATTATCGAACGTGTGCAATTTCTCAACTGATATTTTCTATTATTTTTTGGATTCCACAATTAATTTTGGATTTTTTTTTTTTATATCTCAAAAGTACAATTTTGTTTTTATAAATTAAGAGCGTGAATGCAAAAAATAATGCATCTATATTTTTGAGAAACTAATGCGAGTTCATTATTTTCTAATGTGTAATATGTATTTTATGTCTTAATGTTAATAAGACATTTTTAATTTCTAGTAGTTTGTGATTAATCTTTTTTCAAAATTGGTGCCAATTATTTGAAAGCATTCTGACATCATTTTTTTTGTCTGAATGCTCTTCACGTGTGTGTGTGTGTCTGGCTACGTACTGCATATTATAGTGCATATTATAGTACATATTATAATACATATTATAATATTTTTATATAAGGTGATATTTTACAAAATGTTTATATATAAAGTATTATTTTTTTATGAGAAATCTTGAGCAATGAGACTGTACTTGAAGTCAAGTAATATAGTAAAATTAAACCTCGCAAAAGTACACTTTTGCTCGAGTTATGGAGTCAGAAGAAAAGCGGTTTGGAAAAACACGGCTTATCGGTATATGGAAGAGTTACGAGGAGTGTCGGATACCGGCTACGTACATTGAAGGTTCCCGCATTATTTCAGATCATCTGAGTCGAGGGACTACACCCGGTCACCTGTATGGGTTTATTATATTTGATCTTCTTCCGAACAATTCAGTTAATGACATCATTGTGTGTTTTAATTATACGCATCATTGAAGCCCATTACGCTCGTGTCCATTAGAATTTGGTCACCAGCGTTCTGATCTCTGTTTTCCTGCTTATTCTTGAATTAATAAAATGGATGACATTAAGCAATAAGGGACCGAATGCATTTACAAATTATAAACATTGTTATAAAAAATAAACCCAGTAGAGAATTTGTAAATTTTAGATGGTGGAATTAGAATTAGAAGGTAGAATCAATATCCATATGAAAATTTGATAATGATTCAATAATCAATATTAGTTGATTTCTTATTGTTTAACGCTGACCAAATGAGGACGAGGCAACGTTTTGAGATGTCGCATCTGGCTCCATATTGTAATTAGCAAAATATTAAAAAATATTTAATAATGTAAATTGAGATATTACGGGCATAAATATTTATTTATTCTTAGTACTGTTTTAGGTTTCATCGTAAAGGAAGATTAAACAGTGCAATAATACAGTAAAACCCCGTTAAAACGAACCCCGTTATAATGAAAAATGACGTATATCGAATTTTTTTTCAAAATTAATTCCCTACAATCAATTGTTCATACAAAAATGAATTTATATAACGAAATTTCGTTAATATGTATAACGAAATTATTTTTGTTCCGTACGAAAAAATACCAATCATTTACTTAAATATATAACGAAAAAAAAAAAATTTTACAAGGAAAATAATTCAAAATATATTTCGACCGTTTACGATCATGTTTGTCAATTGTTTTATTGCTTTGGCGCAGCGGGCCGCTGCGCCCTTGTAAAACTTTTTCTTTGGATCATAGTAGGCCCTTATAAAGCCATTTGGCATAATCTCCACTTGTCCAAGGTTAGATTTATTGCCCATTGTCAAAATAGGTTAGAATGGCACCCATCCCACGCTTTGAAGCGCACACGTGTTCACGCCTCTAAAAACGGGTCTTATCTAGAGCAGCTGGAGAAAATAAAAACCCCCGAAATCGAAACCGAAGTCACACTTTAGCTCAGCTTTGTGTATGGTATCGCCCGCAATGTTCGAGATGCCTAGCCTATAATTCTGCGCATTATTATCTTTGATCTTCGTTTTTTATCTTCATTATCATCGTCAACTTATGTCACTTTTTATATAATAACTGAACATTTACATCGATTCCAATGAACGGTAATATTACGTACGATATTTTCGTTAATGTGTTTATTTGACAATTGTTTTCGTGTGTTTGTTTACTGACATTTATATGTACTAGTATTCCGTAATTTATTCTTTAAAATACATTTTTTAATATTTTGTAGAACCTTAAAATGGCTTCAGGTCGTGATAATTCCTGCAAAATTTTAACCTTCGACAAAAAACTATGATTCCGAATTCATCTCTACGATTTAAAGAAATATGAAGATCGATTGTCCGATGCGAAACTCTCAATGGTTGTAGCGGCTCTACAATTAAACACAGTTAACATTTAATGTTGTTTTATATTTACATGACTTTTTGGAATTTCCAAAAATACGCCAAATTTTATGTTATCTTATATTGTTTGGTGAAATGTTTTTAATTTCATTTCTTAATTATTATCAATTTGCTTATCTGTTGAAACAAAACTAAATAGATTATTCAGAGTTTACTTTATACAGAAAATCTTCACTTGTTTGCAGAATGCCTTGTTATGTTATATCCCATATTAAACTGACAATGAGTGTCTTGTTTGCGGAACTTACAAACTTTTTTAAAGCCGCGCTACATTTATTTCTACGGCGTACGTGGAATATTCATATATTGGGAAATTTTTATTTTTTTTCGATATATGTGGGAATTCGTTACGAATTTTTATTTTTTGGTCCCTTGAATTTCGTAATAACGAGGTTTTACTGTATGTGATATTTTTTGTATATGTACTTGACTCGTGTCTGTTGGACAATTTATGCTGCATAGTACAGAAGTCAAATAAACATGGTCATGTATTCAAGCTCACGCCTCTATCTCATGTGGTAATGCTACCAAAGTGTTTTCACGAGACAACTTGTTTTAAATGCACTCAGATATTTCATCCTTTTGGCCAGAATGTGATTATATTGGGACCCTGATTTTACACTTTTCTGGGGATCGGTTGTAAAAGAGGGGAATGAGGATAATTGTACTTCTATTATGAAGCTCAATAAAAAACAATAGTAAAATTAAAATAAAAGTACAACTATCCTAATAAGATCTGCGGCAGGCAAAATTATTTTTAAAATGCACTCTTAAGTGAAGGAGCGATAATTTGAAATATTTCAAAACCCAATTTGACAATTTTGTACTGAAGGCTACATTCATTAGAAATCCCCGGTTAAGAATTTCTTATTTGAGATAATCGTAAGCCCTGATTATATTAGTTGATACATTTTTAAGTCACATAATTTGAAAATTTAGGAATGCAAAATTGAGATTTACAACATGTAATTTATTCCCGCATATTCAGAGCTACTATCATTGCCAATTGTCATTGGAAAATTGGGGCATACCTCGCTAATTAACAAGATTCGGCAAAAATTTAGCAAATAGGCAAGATTTGACAAATTACAGTAAAACCGCGATATAACGAAATCCAAGGGCCCAAAAAATAAAAATTCGTAATAACGAATTCCCACATATAACGAAATAAATAAAAAAATCCTACTATATATTACGCGCCGTCGCAAAAAAATGTTGCGCGGCTTCAAAAAAGATCGCAAATTCTGCAAACAAAGGAGGAGGAAGGCCATAGGGAACTGAATATCTACAGATTTTTAGTAGTTTTGTTATTAAAACAGATAAGCAAATGGATAATCAAAGGAATTAAATTAAGAACAGAACCTATTCAACACCAATTGGAATATATTTTTGTAAATTCCAGAATATTGCAAACACAAAACAATATTTTAATTGTGTTTAAATGTAGAGCCGCTTCAAACATAGTTTTGGGCATGAAACATAAAAAATAATTCAAAAATAAAAATTTGACAGTTGAATCGCGGCATTTTTATAAAATGAGTCGTATATAAATGACGAAGGTACTTACCGGTAACGGCGGCAACCACTTCAAAATATGATACTATGAACCCAGGAAGAAGTTTGAATTGTTTTACTACCTTGTCGGCAGACCGCCGCGCACGGCCTTTTCGGCGGTGCGCGGCGTTTCCGTTCGCATACGGCAGATGCAGCGGCGCGGCTTTGTAAGTGCGAAATAATATTTTCATATTTAAAATTTTTTTTATTTCGTTATAAATTTACGTAAATGTATTGGAATTTTTTGTACGGGACAAAAATGATTTTGTTATAAATATTAACGGGATTTCGTTATATAAATGCATTTTTGTATGAAAAATTGGTTTTAGGGACTAAATTTCGATTTTTTTTTCGATATACGTCATTTTTCGCTATATCAGGTTTCGTTATATCGCGGTTTTACTGTAATAAGAATTTACTAGATATGGCTATAGGCTGTAATGAAGGACATTGAACTTTGACCTGTGTGAATATAATCACCCTCGATCCACGTAAATCTGTCTGTATCCGCTTGCGGAACATATTCTTTTATCTATGAATTTTAAAAATATTTTTACATTCGAAGACCAAAAACAAGTCAACTATTTATTCTTTGAGTAATTTGTACATTTATTGATCTTTTTTTATACCTTGTGACTTTTTTTGCATTTGGCAAATTTTTTATTTTTTACAATTAGCTTGCACCATTTTGTTTTGAACATTGTTGCTAATTTTTATACTTCATATGAAATCTTAGTTTGTTGATTGTGTTCATACCGATTTCATCTTCATAGATTTTAAAAGTTTTTGCTTCGTTAACAAAGAATATGAAATATTTGAACACTTCGCGAAAGTGTTGTAGTAGATTTTAGAACCTTTTTATGTTTGTTTTCAGTATTACCATCTTAAATTAATGAACATAGCAGAAATAAATAATGCAGTATTTTTATACTTCTTTTATTTTTCAAAATTAAGACAAGAGTTCTTTTTTAATCTAAAATATACCCTCCTTCATTTTCTACAATACTCTTCCATCTTTCAGGTAAACTTACAAGGCCCCTCTTCCAAAATTCACTCATCCGTGATGAAAAATACTTCTACAGTACTGTTCTGACCTCGTTTACAGAATTAATATTTTTACTGTCTAAATAATTTGAAGACTGCAGAATAAATGATAATTAGATAGGGCAATGTCCGACGAATATGGTGGTCGGGGCATCGTTTCCAAAAAAAGGTTCATTCCTGAGACATGACAGCAAAGAAGAGCGCACATTCACTCTTTGCACGCGATTAGACTCTGAAAGTTTGTGAGAAACCCTTTGACCCAATTTGCTGACTTTTCCGATGGCACGCAGGTGTTGATGAATGGTTGAATGAGTCTGTAGTTTCCGGCTCGGAATTCCTAGAACCACCTGTGATACTGGCTTATGCTTATTATCCGATCCCCATATACTGCATTAATATTCCTCACACTTTCCTTTGCGTCATTGCCTTTATTGAACTCATAAAGTAAAATATACCGAATATAAAATTACTACTTTCCTTTATAGCAGGTAGTAATTTTATCTGATGCAGGTAGTTTATCCCCCCCCCCCCCACCGACGTTTAGTTCATAGAGTAGCTCAATGTAGTGGTTAAAACCCTGGCCTAGTGATCGCCTCGTTCCTGGACACCAGCATGTTAGTATTATTTTCATAGTACAAGCGTTTAGTTTAGTTTGAAAATAATAAGAATATTTATGTGACATGTATTCCATGTACGCATCTCTATTTAAAAAAAATGCAATTGAAAAAAGCGTATTATTTACGGGACGACCCGATACTTCTAACAGTTTAATATTTCATCTGCGAAATGTGTGTAAATTGCAGGGACAACACACAATGTGTTGTAACAGAATGTTGGTAATTTTAGAACCAGATTGTATTAAACTGAAACGGGACCAGTAAGATTTAGATGGGAAATCTGAGTTCCACTGTAATCGCTACTCTTCTATTACTGGTATTTTTGTTTGATATAAAAATAATAAATAATTTTGACTGATATCATGTAATATGTTAGAGATTGAGGAAAGATGTTGGTTCTTTGCACTTAGAAACCTGGGGTGGGTAATGGCTGCCAGTAAAATTCTTCTTCACCCATTCCTGTCCAACACGGTTGATTGTCCCCGAGTTAGCGAAGATCACTTCTACATTGTCCTGCCAGCGCAGTTTCAGTCTCCCTCTTCTCCTAAAGAGTTGCTAAAGAAAACTTTTGATCTTCCACGCGCCGTACATGACGTAACTAGTGCAATATGTCTACTTGATTGATCGGACAACGCGTGTAGCTCTGCGTAATAACTGCATACTTGTAGAATATAGTTTATTTGTGATTAAAGCAATCATACCATTACATAGCACAGTAGCTTTTGAAAACCACACATTGTTAACTTTGCAATGAGTTGGTAAATTTATGTCTTGTGTTTTTTGATTTCTATTAAAAATATAGAAAGTAAATGATCATTTGAGGTTTTAACAAATGGCAGATTTTATCCTAAATTTTCTATTTTTATGATTGAGGCAAGAAACGAGCACTTTCTTATGTGCCACATGTATTTTGTTATATATTTTTCTTTCTACAATTTTCATATATAAGTAGTTATTATATGCATTGTCAAATGAATTGAATGTCATTGAGTGAATCTCATTGATTAGTTTTCAACTGTTTTGGATTTTCTGTATAGTGCACGCTGCGGGTACGAAATTAGTTTTATTAAATTGGGAAAATAAAAGATGTAAACGTATTGTTTTAATTGTTTTAAAACTAAACCTGTGGCCTGTGTAAGGAAACCAGAAAAGAACCACTTTCCCACGTTTGTATGCGTCGCTTGGACAAGTCAAACTGGAAGTTTAATATGAAATATCTGTGTTCTAATAAAAGGATGGTAAGCTGAACAACTTATGGAGTTTATCTGGAATCAATGTTTTAATGAAACCCAACAGTTTTAAATTTCCAGTCCAACATGACGTGGATTTTATTTAAAGTGGTATGTGTAAACTGGTACTGTACATCTTCTGTGTTTTTACATCATGGACTAAGCACACTGTGTTGCAGACTGAAGAGTTTTACCTTATATTGTGAGACCGCAAGCAAAGCAGGAGCTGTGAAGAAAACAGTTATATATATCTCCAATCTACTTTATAAATATGTACTTTTTTTTGCATATAAAAGGTGAAATTTGTTGTTTTTCATTATAACCCGGCGTTTAATATGGAAATATTTAATTTATTATTTAGTTTTCAGAATTTTTACTTGCATTACATATTGAAATTCACAAGCATTGTTTGCTGAGGTTTTGGTAACAGAGTAAAACATTTAATTCGGTGCCCTACCTGCTACGTTAGTATTATAGCAGACAATAATATTGTGTAATAAGTCAGAAGTCCGGTGCTACCCGGGAAACCGGGGAGGATAAAATTCTATTTGTGTAAAATATGAACTTTTTTAGGGATTAGTTAAATTTTGGAGATAACACAATGCTACATCCCTTGCATGTACTCAGTACTATGCGCAGAGAGGTATGCGAGAGCGGGCTAGGATAAAGTGGGGCAGCAATCGCGGGATTGCAGTGTAGTCAGTTGTATGGATTCCGTTGGATATCGCGGACGCCTAGCGTGATCTGTGTGGTGGTGTGTTTTTTTGATATTCCGCCATGTAAATTAACTCTAAAATGTCCGGTAGCACAGAAATTACGAAACATAAAAGAAAATCAATTTCATTGGAGATTAAGATTAAATTTTTAGATTGTCTTATAAGTGGACAAGGTTCAACATCTGCGGCTAAGGACTTTGGTTTGAATTAAGCAACAGTGAGAACCATTAAAAAGAGTAAAGTTGCTATAAGACCATCGGTATCTTCTAGATCAAAAGTGAGTGCAAAATCATCATACACAAGAGATATTATAGAAAAAATACAAAAGGCTCTAGTAATATGGATAGAAGATAATACGCAAAAAAGAATACCCATAGATGGCAATGTTCTCAAGCAGATGGGTTTAAGATTTTATAAGAAGATTAAAGAACGGTAATCGGGTGATGTTGTGGAGATTTTGTTTGAAAAATAAGATGAATTTTCTATAAGCACAGGGTGGCGTTCTGATTTCTCAAAAGCCATGCGATGTATAACATTAAAATAAAAGGTGAAATCGCTCAAGACCAAATTTTCAACGCAGATGAAACAGGCCTATTTTGGAAAAAATGCCGGAAAGAACATATGTAGCGAAGATAGATAAAACTGCTAGGGTTTTAAAGCTGCCAAGGATCGTATTACATTATTAATGTGTAGCAATGCTTCGGGAGATGGTCTTATGAAACCTTTACTTGTTAATCGAGCAAATCGTCCACGTGCGATGACAAGTGTGGACATAAATAATTTACCGTACATTAGAAGTCAAACAAAAAAGCACGGATGACAGCTTTGACAGTAATTTACAGATTGTCTTTGAAGCACGAACACCAAGATCACGGGATTATTGCGACATTAAAAGAACATTCCAATATATCCTGGATAAACTTGATAACGATTAAAAACTTACAATCATGAATACGTAGAAAAATGTTCAATTATGGACTGCGTAAAATATGTTTGTATGGCGTTATCGAAATTAAAGCCATCAACTCTGAATGCATGTTGGAGACCAATCTGGTCAGAATGTATTAAAACCAACCATATTAGCCCAAGCACAACTGAACTGCATTCAGATATCATAACTGGCACATGCAATTGGTCGAAAAGGTTTTAAAGAGCTTACGATTGAACATATCGCTGAATTGACTGCTGATGAAGTTCTCAATGACGAAGAAATACTAAAAATTGTTTTAGAGGAACATACCAGCCCCGAAGAAAGTAGTGACAATGACGAAGGAGGCCCAATAACAGCGTATTCAATCCTTTAACTGGCTAATATGAATATTCAATCCTTCAATCCTTGAACTGGCTAATAAACTTGGAAATCATTTTATAACAAATAATCACAACGTAGAACAAGATCTACAATTTCAATGTGTTTTGACCGCTTGTATGGCTCGTTACCAAGAGTCTATGAACTTGCAAAAAAACAGTCACAGCGATCAAAAACAGAATTTTTGTTTAAACCATGTAAACCCGAAAATTTGGAAAGAAATATTACACAGGCTCTGGATATCTCAAGTGATGAAAGCGATATCGTACCAAATGTGCGTAAACGGGTTTGTCTATTGTCTGATAGTGAATAATCTTTGTTACGATTTTTTAAAATGAAATTACGATACAATAAACAATAATGAATTTTATTTTTTAATATCCTGAATTGATTTTTATACTTTTTACACGGTATTGTGTGGAACGTATCCACCATGTAATTATTGTAACCAATTTCAAATGTTATCAATAACATTTTTTTCAATATCTTCGATAATCCACATCCAAATGTGAAAAGTAACTATTTTTAATTGGGTTCAAAAAGGACATCCCTAAGGTTCTTTTAGGTGAAATGTTATCCTATGTAGAACAAAGCTCTTAAGATAATTCCAAATAATTAAATAAAAGTGAAATTTTTTGAACTTTAAAAATTAACCCCTTGTGACAGAGATGGCACGAGAACCGTAAGAATTTAAGTTGGCTATCGTGAGTATAGCAGACATCTACGTGACAGTCCATAGTGTCTATTTCTCATGGAAAATAACCATCGAGTAACGCATGATATCACCGGCGCCGTGGATCGAATCTTTAACTAAATTATTATTTCCTGTAGTGGCATTGTACGGCACGGCACCCCATAGAAATCTGTTTCAACTCAAGACATCACGAATCACGTGTAAAAATCGTCATTTTTCCTCCATACAAAATTGACAGTTGGCGCTCATTTTTGCATTGCCAGATCGTAATTTCATTAAATTTGAGAATTTAACACATATACTCTCATGTCGACGTCAAAGTGCTTATATTTTTACAGTTATCGAATTTTCGAAAACTTTTTTGATTTTATTTTTACTTTACAAAATGGCAGAGGGTGAATTATTTTGTTAGTGTAGACTGCTGACTTTTTAGACATTCCCGATATGCTCGTCACTACCACAGAGTCCGATGATGAGAAGGATGCGATAAGTCGGAAAGTATCTGGAACGTTCCAATTTGAGTAAATTGTCAGTTAGATTATGATATACGTTCGTGAATAAGATATTATTTTTTACTATTTATATTTAATAATTTAATATACAAGCAATTTTACTATAAATACAGTGAGTGCGCCGTTAGGCAGCATTGGCCATTGGCGCGGCCGGCAGCATCATTTTATGCGTGTTGTTAGTGCTATATAAGTGCGATATGTAATGTGATAAGTGCTAATATATTTTTGCTTTAAGCATCACATTAAACACAATAATTTTTTCATCTCAAAACCGTACGGAATTGCGGTCAATGGGCGCTTATGATGAAATAGTACCCACGTTTTATTTCTCATGGTTTTTTGTAAAAATAAAATTCGGAAAAAGCTGTCTGTGAATTTAGAATTTTGGGGCAATATGGTGGTATGATGCTGTTTCACCTACGATTTTTCTGGGCAGCTAACAGGTTAAAAATAAATCTGAAGCTCAATACTGTTTGTTTATGGAGAAATGGAACGTCTTTATTATTTTCTTTGCTAAGACGCTGGTGAAGCAAAATAATTCATATTCTTAGGCAAATTAAAACGTTTATCTTGATAAAAGAAAATTCACAACAGTTTGTTGTTTATTCAAGCATTTGTGAATACAATTATAATTTAAACACTTTATACAATGTGTAGTTATTTATAATGTACTTGAACGTTACACAGTGCGGGTTAGGTTAACAATGGACAAAGGCATTTGACAATGTCATTAGCAAAACTCTAGTAGTACTGTGATGAACTTAAAAATAACAATCAAAATTTGTATGACACAAAACAGTTATACATTTATAATTTGGCAAATGTTTTTGACTATAATATGTAATAGGTTTATTACTTAATTCTTAAATATTGCTCTATTACATTCATTTCTTGTATTTTTCCCCCGCCACTCCCTCATTTCATTCCGGTTCACGAGTCATACATTGATCCCTCTCTGGAAGAAGCTCTAAGCCTAACTAATGTATAATTATCAAAAACTCTATAAAATGAGTTAAAAGACATTCGGAAACATGTTGAATTGAATTTAGTATTAGGAATACTATAATTTATTCATTTAAATTTAGTAAATTTAGTGCAATGATAAAGGTATAACTGTTGAAAGGTTTTTTGTGAAACTTTGTGGAATTCCATGATTATTTTGTAAATTGAGTTGAAACACTCTGTTTTATTCCACTATATTTTATTATATTCAATGTTAGAACGTTATTGGGAACATCTTCCCTTTATCAATAATACAATTCAACTAAAATTAAAATATTTTTTACTGGGAACTGCACTTCTCGAAACTAGTAGTGACAATAACCCTACGTGTGTGTAATGCAAAGTTTAGTAGTGAAAATTAAAATAATCATGTCACATCACAAAGTAACTGCCATGTCAATTAATGATATTAAAACAAAGTGTTTCAACTCAATTTACAAGATAAAGATATATTATTTAGGCATTTGATATTGCACACACAAAGTGAGAACTGTCCAACACTGACGAGCCTGTAAGATAAGTATACATATAAGGTACATCCATATGAAAGGAGTGAAATGTGGCACTTTATCTTCTGCGTGTTGGACCGCACGGTTGTATATATATATATATATATATACAAACATATTAGTGTTAGTAATTTTGTCTATTTTACAATAGACTCCACTCTCTTACAGCTAACTTTGGAATAATATTAATAGTCAACACGTTACAATTTTCAATACCTGCAACTTAAAATACTATTCATTTTGAGATTATAAAGACATCAATTTATTAATGAACAATCTCCAGAGAAGGCGCTCATTGTAATTTTTAATATTAATAGTTATTTAATTATCTCTTTGCTAGCAATAGAAATATGAAAAGATGTCACATTATAAATCTTTAAAATTACAGGCAAATTGTTAATGGCACTGATTGGCGATATTTGTGACAATTTTAGGTACAATTTGGAATTAGTGCAATCTGAAAATTCACACTACACAAGACTTTAAAAATGCACGGTTCCGAGTACTTTTAAAAATGTTGATTTCTCGGTTGACTGTAAAAGGTACAGGCTGTTACTGATCTAACTAACCTGGTCGGTAACAATTTATGTACCTTGCTCCTACATGATTAACGAGCACGATCCCTGTTAAACTTAAAATAACAGAGATACACAGTTATTGTTTTGACTTCAATGTCATTTTCATTTTTTAATTATTTTTAATGTCATATATTTTGTGACACCTAAATAATATATATACACTTTTAATATAACCCCATTAGTCTGTTAGTATTGCTATTTGACTTGAGTGATTTTTTGCAGAACAAATACAGCTGATTCCGAATATGTATACATTTTTATTTTGTTATTAATGTTTAAAGTGCACAGTCCAAAATTTAAAAGTCACTAAACGGCAGTGAAATTTAGCCGTCCACCAGATGGACCACCCTGTAGTAGGGAGCTGTCCACGAATACACTGCACAAGCGGCCTCGTATGCAGAACTATGAAAAAATGTTTTTTAAACCTGGACCGTGCTTTCGTAAAGGATTCATTTCTGTCAATTGACTCCTCGGAGTAAAGCGAAGCCAAATAATTTAACTACATTTACCCAATTGCTTGCCTGGAACCGATGTTTTTGATTTGCACCGACGCCAAAATATTAAAAAATCTAAAATTTTGGAATTTTGTGGTTAACAGGTTAAGAAGTCCCGCAATTGGGCATTGTATACAATGTGTCAAACTTAATGATTAGTATTTAAGGCCACTTTCTTCATGGGGAAAGTTAAATCATCTAAAAGAACGAACAGTTAATGAATGGGATCAATATTAGCGTTGCGTGCACCATTCAAATCAATTAACTTTGGGGTTGCGCCCTTTTCTATCTATTACTGGTTAATTTTTTATTTTAAAATCTTTACTTAGGTAAATAGACAGATGTCTTGTTTGATTTTTTGCTTTTAAATTGTACCACTATTTCTGCATGTAAAGTTATTAGTGTTACTGTATGTAAAATTTCCTCATGTCTATGTGCGCTTTGAGCGCAAAATTTGGTTAATATAAAGAAAATATTACCTTTACATTAAAATTATATTTTTTTTTTTCCTTTTGGAGTACATATTTACTTGATTTCTAAATTTAATTGCCGATAAATCGGTGTTTATTAGTAAAAATAACATTATTTTGAAGCTTGTGTCAATATAAACATTTTTTACAATTAATACACCAGCAAATAAAGTAAGTATTAAATATTGTTTATAAGCGAGCCTGCTAGCCGCTTCCTACCTCGCTAGGTGCATATAAAATACCCGTTCTGAGGTAGGTAGTTAATTAGCTATTAGTCTTGTTTTTAATATTCCTGAAAACTGCTATATGTATAAGTAAGAAGTAAGGTAGGACTAATTTAAACAAAGTAAATAGTATAAAACAGAAAAATCAAAAAAGAGACAAATAAGACATGTAAGAAGCGAGGAGCAGAACACATTAAAGAATAATAACACTAATAGGGAAATATTTAAAATGTATTCAGTTTCCAGCAAATAAAACTTTAAAGGATAACCGAATCATATTTTACCAACAGGGTTCATCATCTTGAGGAAAAATATTAAATATAAGTTTTAATAAATACAATTTTCAATGTTATTATTTTTGATCCACCTAGTACCTCACCACACTCGACAGAATCTTTTTAAAATGATTCAGCTGTGCCTGTGTTAAGAATACATTAAAACATTGGAATGCGACAAATTTGAATAGTTGGGATTGGATAGATGTAATATAATGGATTTGTTATGCGGTGGGAAATCAATGAAATATGAGTTGATTAAGTAAAATTTTATTTATGAAAGCAATTCTTATACACAATGGTTGAGGATTTGCAACACAAAAAGTGATCCACCCGACTGACGGATGGTTGATAAGATAAAATATATCTATAATAAAAATAAAACATGCACGATGCGCCGAGTAGACACCATAAATTAAATCTATGCGGAGGTAAATAAATTAAAAATAAGGATACCTTCCTTTACATCTTCAGCAATAAATTGTTCCAAGACATTAATGCGCATGTTTAAAACGGTCAAATCTGACTGAAGAGGTTCAATATGCATGGCTATTGTGCCGGAATCAGGAAACTCCAAACAATTGGGTGATTTGAAGTGATTATTTTCTTAAATTTTGAGACGGAAGTCCTTATCACGTTTAATTGGAACGCATATCAGAAAAAATATTCTTTTTAGTCATTCGATAGAAAATTATATTACCCTATAAAGAGAAATGTATGTATAATACAGTTTTTAATTTTAATTTGATAATAAAATTACTCGAACATTCAATACATTCACAACCTGTCCTGACCACACTCGTCGGAGAATTAAATACAAATTATAATTTTGATAAAATATGGTGATGAACTCCGTCTATAGCAGCCGCATTATGTTTCCCTCTCTGAGTGGACTTTGGATCCACGTGCAAATTAATATCATAAATAATCTATTAGATAATTAGAATCTTCAGTACGCTTAAGGTCCACGAGTATTAACCCTTTCATTCCAGATACCAACTGGGATTTACATATTTTTGAATCTTTTTAAGGGTTTCCAATAAATAAGTAAAATTGCGATGCTGCCGCAAACTGGTGAAGTGTTATTATCCAGTTTAATTATTATTGATCTGGTGCAGGCAAACAGAAATCATTTGTACAGATCATCTGTTAACGGTTGTCTTCATTAAAAACATCCTCATTGTTGGTAAAAAAATATCTATTTTAAACAAACTATTTATTGAAAATACTAAATAAAGTTTGAATAGATAACAATTTCTCATTTGCTATATAAAAAAATGTTTTGTTAATTGTAAATACCTAGAAAATAATAGATTTCAATGTCTACTGGAGTTTACATACAGCAGCAATGGAGGTAAATGTTGTATAAATGTAATATTTCAAAATTGTTTGGATTTTTAAAAACAATGTTGAAAAGAAACCCATTTGTTGACAGTGCCGAAGTAGAGAATCACCTTTGGATATGGAGGATGTGGCTTATGAGACTTTTGGTCAAAGTTAATCACCTGATTGATGAATCCTCATTGTTCAGAATTTATCTACTGTCTGAATGCTGCAGTTAAAAATGGATAACTATTTTGTACAAGACATTAGAAACCAAAAATAGGAATACTAAAAAGTAAGACGTGTGAGTTGTGACGATTTGCTAAAAATTCCAATTCGTTTATGTCTCACGGTCAACAAAAATAACTTCACAATATTCTGTGGTATTCCATTTTACCCATTTTAAGGACTTAACATAACTAAATAAATGTTTATAATTTAACTGTACTATATCACACTCATACTGTAGATGTAATTATATTAACTGGAAATAGAAATATAACCTGATTTTATATTTAGTTATTGCTTATTATTAAACTACTACATACACTTCCTTATACTCAAATGTAAATAAAAGATATTCTTTTGGATTTATCTTATGTTGTTGATTTCATTAAATCCAAAATATGTATATACAGTAAAACTCCATTAATTTGTAATTCACGGGACCGAAATTTAAAAAAAAAACCCGAATTACGAATAATGAGAACAATTTTTTTTAAGGTAACTTGTCAGTTTACGCTTCCGCATTTTTGCGCGCGCTGCCGCTGTCAACAATGTGATTTTCATACTGAAAAACATGGCGATTGTCGTATTATTTCAGCTTTTTATGTGTCGAAATGTTTATCAAATAATTAATTTATCCTGAATAATGAAGGTGTTTGGCGAGTCCAATATTAAAAACAGGTTACTTCAAACAATTCACCAGTGCTTGACGCAACAAAACTATGGACATTTTAATTTGATTAGCGGTCGAACTTGCCTTTTCCATCAAAATTGGGCAAGAAATTGGAATATTAAAAAACCCGTGAAAAATAATGAAAAACTTTTAAATCTTCATACTTCGTTGAAGCTTATTATTTTTCTGCGATTTTTCAAGTTTGAATTTAGAAAGGTATTCAGGATTGAAATTTTTCAGCTGATTTTATCATTGACATCAATTTTATAAGTTCCATATTTTCAAATGGTCAAGGATTTACACGAATTACGAGATGTTCGTGCTATTTTACAAAACGAAACATGAAAAAATTTATTATCAAATAGGTTGTGTATTTAAATACAAAAATTTCAGTTTCTTTATTACATTGAACAAATCGCAACATTTCATAAACAAAAAACTGGATATAAAATCAATAGAACTGTTGCACACAATTAATTTATAAAGAGATTCAATAAAAATTGTTCAAATTATTTTTGTTAGGGGTTACAAGGGTGAGTAGAAATATATAATTCGCAACGCGCTGACAATTATTGTCAAAATAACAACAAAGACAGAATTTGGTATACATAAATATGGTATCACTCAGTTCAGCCGCGATCTTGCGAGTTGCGAGCTCTAAGCGCACCGATCTATTGCTATAAGGAACAGCGCCGTGAGCTAGCTACAGATGTTTATGAAGGGATGATGAATGCATAGTCACTCGAGTTTGGATTTAAAAACACGCGAATATACGAATTACGTGAACAAATTATTTACTTTTGGAATAAAAAATGCATACGAACTACGAATAATAAGGTTTTACAAATTATCGGTAGAAATTAGTATGAAATGCTATTTTCAGGGCTAAAATTTTTGAAAAAAGTGTGAATTTTGTGAAAATACAAAATATGAGTACATAAATTAATGGAGTTTTACTGTATATATATGAATGAAAGGGTTACTTAACTTCATTCGGTGATGAGCCTCCTTTTCTCATGTCCTCACCACACCATCAGCCTAATTCTCAAAAGTCACAATTCCAGATTATAAAACTGGTTCTTTTCTGGTGTCGACCAAATGCATATATGTATCTTCTTCCCACATCGAATGAATGAAATAATTGTATACAGCAGTTTGTGGCATTTCTTATGAATATGCATTATATTTTAGATCTATCGATATCAAACAAAAATATATTTTGATCATTGATCATGATCACGAAACGTGTCAATGTGGACCAAATTTATTGTGAGGGTTGATGATCTAATATAAATTTGCAGTTCTACATTATATACACATATTTATGTTTATTAAATTTCAATTTAAAAGTTTAGCAACAATATTACTGGTACGTGTATAGTTTCATTCGGACATATTCATACATTGCATCCTTTCAAACTGAGCTTAAGTAAATTGTAAGTATGGACTTATGATTCCAACCCTAACATTTGAATTTTGTTTCCAATCCAGTTTAAGCATTGTTTTATTTTATAATTTCACAAATGACAATACAATTTATTTATTAATACAAAAAATTTTGAAGTGGGGGAGGGGCACCCAGAAATAAAAAGAATCAAGTAAATAATAAAAAAGTTTTAGAAATGAGCAAGTGAGTTAATGATTAGAGAAAAATAATCCAATCATTCTGCGGTAAGTCTCATAGAAGGTAAGCTTAATCTAACAGACAATGGAAGATTAAATTCAATTTAATATATATTCTAAATAATAATAATAATAATAAGATTTAAAATATCCTCATAAAATTAATGTCTAACAGATTTTTAAAACTAGATAGATACATTTCAATAGAATTGATGTAACTCTAAATTAAGTATTTTTTGTTGATAAAAGGCCCATCTTCAGCACTGGACTGAAGTATCGGTAATATTGATAAGGGGAAGAGGAGATGATTACATCACGTTTAGCTCGACTAGTATAACTTGATCACCGACAACTGGGAACCATCGTTACCCCGTCATCAGACAGTTACCGACTAAAAGCGACGCTTGTATAATTTGCAAGATTTAAGCTTTAAAAGTTTTTCAAAAACACTCGCAAGAGTTGTGCATCGTGATAGAAGAAAAGCATTTAAACTTCTCGAAACGAGATACACTAAGTACATCCGGGCGATGATCAAGTTATGCATCAGGCTGAAATAGTCCTATATATAATTCCTAAAGCGACGACTACAGAAAGTACTGACTAAACAATATGTAACAGGAAACGAGAAAAGAAATAGATGTACACACTAAGGTGATAGTTGAATACTGTTCATTGTTCAGTCACAATTATCTTAAATTAAAGAAGTTGTGTAATATATTGATGAGCTCGTGGCGTAATATTATTCACGGTAAGACACGGTGCCAAAGTAACTAATTTGCTTAAGGCGGAGATATTCAGCGCACATTCAAGGTTTATGGTAATATATTTTTTTCTATTTAACTGTAACAACTTTAGTCTACTGTCAATACTGATCAAAATGGAAGGACAAGTTATATTAAAAAGTTGAGATGAATATTCATACTGATGCTCTCACTAGTTGAGCTTACTCTCGGGAAAAAGCATTATTACTATAGGATAATTTGTAAGAAAGAGGAGAATTGATGAAACTTGAAAATGCATCTAATTAATACGGGTTGTCATAGTAACTGCAGTTTTGTGTGGAAAATATAATAAAACTTTAAAAGAATGTAATATTTTAGGGAATGTCAGTATATGTACACACATTGTTATATAATATATTATACAGTGTATAATTCCAAACAAACACAGTACTACAAATATTTTGGAACAGACAACAGCACCAACAACAATGTGGAATATGATTCTCAGACATCTGGGAGACTTCAAATAACAGGTATTTCAACAAAGAGTTGACTATTCTTACTTTGCTTTATAAGCAGTTTCCAGTGGATTATAAGTGTTCCAACAGAGAGAATGTAAATGAAAAATAATGAAGTAGTTTGTGCGTCTCCATTAAATAAATTATTTCAACGCCGCATTAATCATCTTCTCAATTCAACCAAACTAGGGTTTTACAATTTTGGTAAAAAGAAGAATTGTCTTGTGGGTGGCAATGTTACAAGTAGTTGTACACGAACTGGCGATAAGTAGGATTGCACAGGGGCGAGCAGATGGGAAGGGGGAGAAGCCAGAAGCGCAGTATGTACATTGTGAGGGGAGGAACAGTAGTCAATTGAGCGGGAGACAGAACATGTGTTGCAGAAGGGAGCGCTGCGGGGGGCGGGGCTGCAGCTGCGAACTGAAGTCCTCCAAAACGTCATCGTAGTCTGCCTCGGAAGATGAGTCGCACGGGGGCCCCACCGGGTGGTATACTCCGTACGCCTGCACAAAATAATATCAATATTACTTACGTACTAAAATGCTAACTTTACAAATATGCATTTACTTTGACTAAATATTAACTAAGCTCAAGTTGGTTGGGAAATGGATTGAGGATTAACATTCTGTCGCCGCCACCGAGATCCGTATCCCTAAATTTATCAAATTCAGTAAATTTTTATAATTTAATGAATAATCCTCTCGTAGCACTGGGTGGTGGGGATGTTTCTCTAGATCTCTTATGACATCAAAACAAATTATTATTATTTTAACAATTAATTAAGTAAAAGTTTTATAATGTCTGGGTATGTTGCGTACGAGGAATTTAAAGTGTTTGACATTTTTTAATAAAATCTTAATATGTATTTAAGCAAACGTAGTGCTTCCCCGTGATAACTGTACTGTAATAATTTACAATGTGATTTATATTTATAGTGATCATGTCCGTTTTAATATCACTTTTTTAAGAATATTGTCTGTCTACTAAAAAAGTATTGAAGTGAAGTATTGAGGAAGATATCTTTCATCCTGTATTGCACAGTAGTCCGTAACCTGGCGATGTCACCGTGTATTATGACGCCTCGTCTGTTGCTCAGTCTCTGTCCTTCCATCTGTTCACAATAAACGTGAGTAATGTTTTAGCTCAAAATAAATTACTTCTCAAATATCCCCATCAAATGAACAACTATTTTTGGTGCAGTCCGCTCTTCGGTATTGACTTTTGTTTTGAATCTATCCATTGTCTTTTAGCATTAGGAACCCTTTATTTATCACCCATTACAATATGATCCATCAATAGGGCTGATGATGGTCACTACAATGGAATCGTCAGACAGAGAGCAGAACAGTCCCAAAAACTATGCAGAAAATTAAATTTTAAAGTTCTTCAACATTCTATTGGCCGTTCAGAACGCTCATCAGTTGAAAGGCTACAGATAACATTTTGGAAAACACGCTAAGGTGGTTCTCGCACTCGCTAAACTATTGTGAAACAGTTCACAAACACTTCTCGCCACAATTGTTGCTTTTCATTTCATTAGAAATTTATAAAGTATTCTATGGCTAATTTTTTTCAGTTTTCCCTTTTAAAAAATATTTCGTAACAATATTTTAATTTATTGTTAACCCTTCATAAGGGCAAATTATATATAAATAATTTTGAAATAAAAATAATTATTTTTTAATTACTGCTAGTCGATACATTGATACGGCCATGTTGCGCGCCCCAATGCCAATATAGTGATCATATTAATTAAGTATGTAATATTATTCGACTCGACTGACTGGATGGTCCGACCGCATCTGCCGCACGGCAGATATTATTACATTTACAATAAATGAAAAACTGACATTCAAAGCGAGATGGTTCGTTTTCTTTTATCATACTTAAGGCATTGTTTAAGATAATTTATCCGAGCGAGGGAGCCAAGTGTGAACCCACAAAATAACTCGCCGGCTGTACGAGGCGTCGATACATCACTCTCAAAGTTCACTTGTATACGGAGATTGGCCGCTTCCTGGTCCTGTTTCTCAAGAAGAATAAGGGAGGTAAACTACAATAGTCTGAAATATTACCGAAGTCTGAAATCAATTTTAGTTAGTCGTTAACCTAAGAGACACGTCTCGATCACTGTAAAGGCAAAAAAATCTCGTGCTGAGAAATCACACCTTAATATATGTTAAATTGACCTAATTTAGATAAAGATAAAATAAAGGTTTAGGAATAAAGTAGGCTCTGCCTTGATAGACTACTAATATTAGATAAGGGCAGGCTAGCGACATGGCCAATATAGTTTTGTAAAGTATGTGTGATTTCAATGTAAATACATTTTATGTCAATTAATTGTACAGTAAAATTCCGTTCATTTGAGATTCGTCGTTAGTCAAAGTTTTCGAGACGAATTTGATCCCTCTGGAAAGTTTTCATACTAAATTGTATTTATAAATCGAATATCGTTATTCAAAACTATTTTTGGACTCTATCAGATTAATTTGTTGATCTATTTTTCACCTAATTCGATTTTTTTTCTCAAATGTCCATAATCTGCAAAATACGCATTACAAATTAACAAGGTAGGCAGCTGACTGACAAAAGTACATACACGTGCGTTCTGCGATGTGCCTGTTAAAGTCCATCCAAATCTTTATCTTCCTTACAGCGACGCATTAACTTAGCTCACATGTTTTTTTCTCCCGCTCGTTTTCTATATATAGAAAAAGATACCAAATATTATCTTTGCACCCTTATAGGTCACGTGATTCTCCCAGTTTCTGTAAATGTCGGCACTTGCCAATCTACTGTTTCGTACTATAACCGTCATTATTTTTGTTTACATAGTATTTGTATATTTTGATGTACAAACGCTAGTAGTACGCGGTTGAGTTCCTTAGGTCCGGTTGCGTCATCTTCGGTAACCATAACTGAGATGTAATCGAGTTTGAATTGAAACTCGTTTACTTTTGAACAAAGTTCAAATAATTTGACAGAAATCGCGTTGCGTGAACAGAGTTTATAGTTATCCAGTGTAGGAATTACATAAGCCTCTTAAAACCTAATTTTCAAAAACAAATGCCCGCGCGAGAAATTTTTCTTATGGCAACACGTGTAGGACGCTTCATTTGACATTTGACGTTTATGTTAATTTGATGTGTTTACTTTCCCGAAATGAGTAACTGACCGTTTTTAAACAATACATGTCAATATAAAGTAAGTATTCTTGTATTTCAACTATATTTAAAAGTTTATGTTGTAATTACGTATTAATAAACATTATTTTTAATATTTATTCAGAGAATCCAAGACGAAGCAAGAAACAGCAGAATAGGTACGAGGTGTGATGCAGATGTCAATGGATAGCGGGTTTCGGTATTTGATAATGATACAGATTCTAACTGAAAGTATTCTGCAAGGCCTTGCAATGCGAATCTTATCACTTTAATTTAGAAAACTTTTTTATCACTCATTTTGCATTTAATACGGTACCTTTAAAAAAAAAAAAATACAATGCACACCCCAGTTGTAAGCAGATCAATTATACAAATGTAATATGTTTGTATGTTCATAGGTGAAAGATGTTGAGCACAGGCCTGAATCCTGAATATCTTGGCGTTGCATTTAAATGTCAACTGATGGAATCACCTCTAAAAAGTGAGTAGAATGATAATTTACAATATAATTAACTAATTTTTTGGTGTATGCACACTTATATAATGTAAAAAAATATAAATATTAGATATCGATAATGCTTTTATTTAGTTTAATTATTTCATTTATAATATATACCCTTTCATTGTTTGCAGATAAATCAAAACGCAAAATGGATTCAACCACCCCAAATGAACAAATAGACAATACACAATAACTGCGTGCACTAGAGATAAGTCATCAGCAAGAACTGCATGTTGTAATTTTAGTCAAACGTCAAGCTGAGAGAGATTTGGCCCAACTAAATTTAAAATGAGCCAAAGAAAAAATAATATGTAATTAATTTAATAATTTACTTCTTTAATTTTATAAACATTAACAATTTCTCTATTTTTAAATGTTGCCTCGCTGTTTTTAGCTAATGTGTTTTCACCCCCTTTTATTTAACGGTATTAACATAATCCTTTTTTCTATTTACTAAAATAATAACGTATAGTTATGTCGTATGGCTTTACAGTTTCTAATTATTGACTTTAATTTTACTTACTTGACTTTACTCTCTACAAATGAATGATGGTAATTTCTGTATGTGATTTATGTTAAAAGGTACATATATAAATAATAAAAGAGTTTTTACAGAGGAAGAATTGTTTTATTATAGATCCAATATTATTGTAAAATAAATGTGACAACAATTTAGGCTAAATCTCAGAAATAAATGATGTACAGAGTGATGAAGATCTTTAATGAAATGCCAGATGAAGATACTTCATAGATTCAAAATGAAGTTTCATACCTATTGCGGGGAAACACCTTTTCTACACCCCAAATGTTCTTTCTACAACATTCCTAGTCCTGATCTGGCTCTTATTATATAGTTTTTCAGATATTGGATTTGTAAATGGAGTAAGTAAGTATGATTTGAGTAGATAGCCACGGTCACCAATGAGATGTTTCTCATTAAAAATACCATCATCTAGTTGCCCTTTTAATCTAGAATGACTGAAAATAGTACTGTCATGTGTTGAGCCTGGCCACCTTGCAAAAACATTTGTGTATTTCATTGTGGCATCTATTACTGCCGCACATTAATGGAGAAGTAATCTTTCCTATTTTGATAATTATCAGCATTATTTCCTCCTGGAGATAGGATTCCCCCATGAGTGCAATCTATTGCACCAATCGTGTTTGGAAATTTTGAAATATTGTAGAATTGATTCAGATATTGCTGAATTTCTTCGGTAGATTCAGGTAAACATAAATTGTGAACTGAGAGCGGCTGTTGCTCTGATCACTTTGTTCACAATCTATGAAATAGTGCTCTTGTGTACACCAAATATATCACCCGTGCATCTTTGCAATGATCCTATGGCATAGAAATGCAAAGTTATCGAGACCTGGTTCACATGACTAACTGCGTGATTTCTGATCTTTATCGAAAATATTATTATATACCTATGAAGTAGATAACTTTAGATGACGTTATTTTGTCTGAAATAAGCAAGACCAGTTGCCTAACCATACTTTTGGACAGGCGGAATCTTGCAATAAAATCTAATTCTTCCCATATAAAATGATCGGTTTGTGGCCTAAAAGATTTGCTCTTCTTGTTAAGGATGTATTGAACAATTATTTGATCGTCAGAAGAATTGGTATCAGTGCTATCTGACATAATAATGTTCATTTCAATAATACAACGTCGAAAAATTTAAAAGAATGCTTTTAATGACGGATGTCAACAATGCGCACAATGTAACAGATGCGCACAATGCAAATGTGCCCTAGATGACAAATCCAGTGGATGCAATCCGTTATCGGAAAAAGATTTTTTAAAACCCATTTCTTCCTGCAATAAAGAATGTGCTGAGGTCCGAGTTATACTTTTCCTGTTAAGAATATACTGTATAATTAGTTTATCATCAAAAAAGTCTGCAATATCACTGATATCCGACATAATTTTGTACATTTCGACACTACAGTGTTAAAAATTGAAAAATACTCGATTTCAATGATATCTGTCAGGCGACTCTCGCGCAGTGCGCATCTGCATTAGTAAAGTTTACATGCGGAGATTTTTGGCAGTTTATGGTTAAAAGTAAGTAAGCGACCAAAATGAGATGACCCAACGCGTTTTCGGATAAACTAAGTTTAAAAGTAAAGTTTATAGTTACCGAAGATGACGCAACCGGACTTATCCGTGTTTTATAAATAATTTAATTTCTCTTTCTATTTAAGTTTAGTTTAAGTTTTTAATGAATGTGTGTTTTTATCTTGTTAATTATTTTATTGCCATTGTTTTATATGTAAAAACAATTATTTGTATTTCTCTAATATTTATGTGTTAGACATTTTGAAATTCACGAATGCACGGTTTACGTTCCTCAGATTTTTTCATATTTCATTAAATTAAAATTAAAACATTTAAATGATTTTAACTTATAATTCTATATTCTCTAAAATAGCTCCAATGCAAAACTCGCGCATGACGCCAACAGTGGATAAAAATCGAATCGAGTAATACTCGACGATTGATACTTAATAATAATTAAAGATTGACAAAAAATATTATCTTAAACAAAAAGAACAGAAGAATACGCGACTCCATTAATGATGTTGTCGAAAATATTAAACATGCGACAGAATAAAAGGAGTAAGGAAGCGGCGAGTGAAGAAGGCGAGTGCGAAATGTCACCGCGACCGTCACAAAACGTTTTAAAAGTATCCGAAACTTTTGTCGCTAACTTCAATACAGGGGAGAAATGACAGTGTTGATAAGTTTGACAATTATGTTATTAGAATTGGGGCAAAAAAATAGGCCATTATAATGGGTTTTTAAAATAAATTATTTGCTTAAATTTGTGCTGTAATCATGATTAAGTGGAAACAATCCACGTGACCAAGTGGAAATAAGGTTAAATACTATTTATCGTAATTTTCTATTTTTATTGATTTGTTTGTGCTGTATTTTGACAACTTGTTATTTTAAAATGTGTGTATATAGGTATATATAATTACTTCGAGTTATAATTAAAAAAGTTATGTAAAAAAAAACTAATTTTTGTATTTTTTATTTTCATTACTGTAAGTCGTTATTGGAACTTTTTTTTTGATTTTCGGTCACCTCAATTTCAATAAATGGAATTTTACTATATATAAACATAAGAAATAATAATTTTATTGCAATTAAATAATGTATATATGCATGTGAACGAGTCGAGTCCGGTGAAGTGAAGCGCACCTGTAGTCACTGAGCAGATTGAACGGAAGAAAGTATCAAATTCAAGATGCGTGACAGAGGAACCGAGGCCAGCAGAACGAGCGGAGACGCAGACAGCTGGTAGTCAGTCAGCCAGCACCGCAACCTGGGAGTCCAGAAGTGCGCCAACAGGAGTGGCTGCACGAAAGTCCAGCCAGACGGACTACAGGGTGGCAAAGGAAGAGCAGAGGTACACAGAGAACAACGCCATCCTTCATCCAGCCGAGAATGATTATTGTGTCATCTGCGTTTCCATCGATCGACCTGTTCTTCAATATCGGTGTGATGTACCGGAAGTTAAATCGCGAAGCTCGTGTTCATCACAAATTTGTCTCATCAATCGTTTAGAACATTTTTTGAAAATTGATTTATTTTAAATAAATGAAATGTCCGCGCACGGAGAACGCTGTTCGCAAACGCGCGCTGATTTTTTGAATTATGGCAAAAGAAATTCATATTAATAGTTATTTTATCAACTAAAGATCGTTCTCGAGAATGTTTTGCGTAATTAAGGTTAACAATTAGTTTTTAACTGGTTTTAGGCTTACGCCCTATAATGGTTAATGAAAGGATTGTGACGACGTGTGTTAACACTAAAACACCTAAATCAGAATTAATTAAGTGTAAAAAGGAATCGAAATGTTGCATACTACTCATTAAAAAAAACAACTAATGAACCTAACTACATACTTACTAGAAAGTAATTTTTAATTTTAGCTATCTGATGTAATAAACAAAATGGTGTGAAAAGTGAAGTCTGATTGGTCACAAAATAGGCAATTTAACTAAAACATTGTTTATCAAAATAAAACATGGTTAGTATTCTGATTCTCTAAGTTAAATTGATTTTAGAAAATGTACAGTACCTGTGAGAAGGGATCATTGTAGGGATGCAACAGACAGGCGTGGCGTCACACGCAATCCTCTAGAGACATCAACAGCGGGTTCACATACTCAAAACCTTCAAACTCAGATTGGTCGATTTCCTCAATCACGCGGCTGAAAATAAATATTATAAAAATAAGAACAGATTCGGTTATGGTAATTTAATTAATAAAGTAGATGAGGACAATTTTTCAGGACAATTATTGTCGCCAACAATATAATATGAATCAACATTGTATTATAAAAAGATTGAAAGTTAATGAAAATGAATGACACATTTTTGTGTAATAAAGACGCAATTTGGTTTTTGCAATGTCGGCAAATACATCCCTAAATATTCTGGCAATAACAAACTTCACAAAATGTGATTATATAAAATCTTTCTTAAAACCTTTATGAAGTTGAAAATGGTGAAACAATGAAAATATTTATGTACCAAAAAATAATTCACAACTTTACAATACTAGCAATAAATTATAACTATTAACTTTTATTTATTATCGGTTTCAAATTATGCAAAGCTAAAACTTAAGTAAAGCGAGTGATAAAATAACTATCTACTGTTAAATAATAGGCAGTATGTAATTTGGGATGAAAGCACTTAGCACTGTTATGCAATCATTAAAATACTCTGCGGAACCACCGAGCATTCGAGTAGGAACCGGCATTACCGAGGTTGCAGCGAGAAAGACCTAATTGAATTCCAATCGGTGCGTATGGAAGGTATAAAGGTGTACAAGTACAAAGCTGACTAGTCTGTAACATCATGCGCCACTTATCTTGCGCCGGAAGCGGCCTCGGACATCTCGGCGGGGGTGCCGCGCACTCAGACAACACTCAGACAATACGGTTCAAGTACTCACTCATCATCGGGTGTCAGGTGGACCGGCTCGTCGGTGAACTCCGGAGGGAAGTTAGCCAAGTCTCGGTCCGAGTCCAACCGGGGCTTAAAGGGGGGCTGCACTTGTTTCTGCTCAAGCTACAAAAAAAACAAAAAGAAGAAAAGAAGCACAAAACAAAATGGAGCTGACAACCTGTCTACTTCCACTGCTGGTCATGCGGATGGGACAACCCAGAGGTGTGCGACAATAATTTGTGAAATTATTATTTAACATTTACCTGGAAAGTAAACTAATATACATTACGCACTATTGCCAAATGTGTTTAGTTCCCTGGGTATGGGGAAGGGTCAATAACAAGGAAAATGAAAAGAAAACTAAACAAACAATCTATGTAGAAATACAACAGATTTGTACAAACTAGGAATGTGTCTATGCTTAAGTGTCAACTTCCTTTTAAGCGCAGAATGCTACAGTTTAGTACAAATGGAGAAATGTCCACCGACTTCCCGCATCCCTCGAGCGTACCGACAAATCTGAGAGTTTGATCAGGCAACACATTTATTGTAAATAAGCAGTATGGGTGTACATTTCACCATAGCAAACTATTTACAAGATGAAGCGTTCCATGCGCTGCCAAGTGAAGTATCCCGAGAGCACGAGGGAACCGGGGAACGGGGCATCCGGGAGGTGACCGACACTCACTCGTCATCGGGCGTCAGCAGGGCGGGCTCGCTAGTGAACTGGCGGTCGAAGTTATCCAAGCACTGCAGCAGGCAAAGGTGGCGCCTCTCAGGGTCCCCCGCTCCCTGACCCCCGGGAGAGCCGTCCTCGACCGGGCGGGGATCCCCCGATTCGGGGAAGTGGACGAGGCTGCAGGGGGAAGGAGTGCAGGGAACAAAGGGGGGCCGGACCTTCTTGGCCGACAGCTGCCATACAGGGGTCTGTGTTACAGTCGGTAGTATTTTCTGATTTTCATACAAAGCCATTATCACGATAACATAAATCTAAGTTCTAACAATAATAATTCTAGTCATGGCTCTACTCGTGCTTGCCGGTTCGCCATCCGGATTGCTTATCGGCCGTCCCGTAACTTTATCATTTTGATGGAATGGAAAACTCCATTCTTCTTTCGAACTGAGTCGCAATCCTAATGATGTAATATTTTACAACCACTATTGTATACATATTGCTAATGAAAAACTAGTACCGAGCTTCTCATGAAACAAATCACAAACTGGCTAATTTGCTCTAAAACAGACCTGGCAATCATTGAAAAGAGCGAATTAAGGTTTTGTATTTATGGTGCAAATCTGTAAAAGATAGAAGACGATCTTAGTCAGTTATCACCGTTGTTTGCTCTACATTCACTTTAGTTAGGTCTGTTTGTTAGGAAGAAGTCACAATATTTTTATCCAGTGAGAGAGCAACCCGATGACAGTATGGCAACAAGACATGAATTAAGGAAGGATGGATGTGCACAGTCGGTAACTGTACACCGTATTGACACGCACTTCATTTAAACTGTATATAGAATGACCGATCTCCGTCCCTTGCCTGCACTGCCTCGGCAGCTCTCTCACCAAACAAAGCTGCTGAAAGTATATCATATTTGAAGTGACACTAATACTTTCCACTAGATGAACCGTGAACCACTATCAGCCACTATCGAGGAAGGCAGGAAAGAATCACCAGGTTCACTTTGCTCATTAAAAGCCATCGCAGGGCGTGACCTGGGCTCGGTGACTGTTCGCGTTTCATAAAAATATCATTATGTATTCTGGAAATATATCCATGCATTGCGTAAACCTCGATTTAAAAATTTTTTCAGCTAAATCAAGATAAATATTCCCAAGAGTTTGAATAAGAACTTACCATTTCCCAATCGATAGACTTGAAGAAGGGGTGCTCCGCAATGTCCACGAAGGCACTCTCCCGGTGGCAGCCGAGGCGCTCCTGAGGATTCTTGTTGAGGAACCCTTTGAGAACCGACCCGGCCTTCACACTCAGCGAACGAGGGATGCGGATGGTCTTCTCGAGGATCACTTGGAAGAGGTAATCTTCAGTATTTTGATCAGGGTTCTCCGAAGCGCCCGCTATGTCGAACGGAGATCTTCCAGCTAACATTTCATACAGCAGCACTCCGAGTGCCCACCAGTCGACGCTGAAACCGTACTCCTCTCCCCGCAAGATCTCCGGAGCGATATAGTTGGGAGTGCCGCAGAAGGTGGACGTGGTGTCTCCGGGCCGTATCCCTTCCTTGCACATACCGTAGTCCGTCAGTTTAATGTGACCTTCGTGATCTAGCAGAACGTTATCCAGTTTCAGATCCCTGTATATGATCCCCTTGTCGTGAAGGAAGTTCAGCGCCAAACTGATCTCGGCCGCGTAGAAGCGGGCGTGCTCCTCGGGCAACCGTCTCTGACGCTGCATGTGGAACATGAGGTCGCCCCCGCGGACGAACTCTATGACGAAGAACAGCCTGCTGGGTGTCTGGAAGCAAGAGTGCAGGCCCACGAGGAACGGATGGTTGGAGGCCGTTTCGAATACGTGTTTCTCCGTTTGCACCCAATCTATGTCTTCATCGTCGGTCACGAGAGCTTTTTTGATAACCTTCATGGCATAAATTCTTCTGGTTTTCTTCAATTCAACCATCAGGACCTTAGCGTAACTGCCTCTTCCGATAACTCTGATGAGTTCGAAGTCATTGAGCGAGTATTGCCGCTGCGTGCCCGGCTCCAGCAACTCTTCGGCTCCTTTGCCCGCCTCCTCCACCGGCACGGAGCCCGCGAGGTCCGGCGGGGGCTCCGGGAAGTCCTCGCGCTCCGCCCCTCCCGGGCCGCGCTCGGACACCGGCGTGTGCAGAGCCCCGTTGGGTTCCTCCTTGACGATGGGCTCCACGTGCTCGCTGGAGCAGGGTTTCTGCACCAGCTTGTGGCACTTCTTGTGCACCAGCAGCTTGCACTGTATGCACTTGAAGCCCTGACGGCCCAGGCCCCAGATGCGGTCCTGGCAGAAGGCGCAGAACGCGCGCTAGAAAAGATAGATACGCACATGAGCGGTCGTATAAATAAATAAAACGCAGATAGAATAAAAATATTATTAATAAATGTAATAGAATATTACAATGGAATAACTCGCGCGCGCGCAGATGGACGGGTTTAAAATCAAACAAGACAACAAAACAGTCATTTCGGCAATAGGTCTGGACGCGTACTGAAGCTCCCGAAGAGGAGAAACTCCCGACCCGACCGCGGCGAGCGGCCGGGGTTAAAGGTACTCGCCAATCAGCACTCGGTGCAACCCTCTGGCTCGACAGACAATTTTACAATTATCGTCGCCGGGACAGAAGATAACGCGTTTGTTTACTCTTTGCTTAGCAATCGATCAATTCCAAGAAATGCATCGGTGGACTCACCCTGTTGAAGCGCTTGGCCTGGAAGATGTGGCCGTTGACTCGGTACAGCTTCCGCCACCTGCGCGCTCCCCGCCGGTAGATGCTCCCTGCAAATCATCACAACTTCACGAGAGGAACAGAAGATGAACACGGATCATTTTAAAAATCATCTTAATATTCTCAGAGTAGTAAAGGCACAATTCAGATTATTTGAATTTTTATAAGTATTTAACAATAGTTATTACAGTCGGTACACGGATACACGCGCGCGAGACGCGATGTTGAAGGCGACAAAAATAGAGAACGTCGATTAAAATGGGTCAACCAGACGGCCCTGTTGAAGCCTAAAACAATCGACAAGGATGGGCGACGCTATCCACTAGTCGCATAAAAAGTAGCAATTCAATATGGCGTCAACATTTTAATACTATCCAGTCTCTCATTACCTTTAATTAACATTAAGTTTGACTTGAGTTCCTTCATTAATGGAACGGGTTATGTAGTATATATAATAGTATAGTATTGTAGTCTCGGGAAGAGGTCAATACTCGTGCACAGGATGGTTTGAACAAGGCGAAAAAATGGTTTGATACGAGCCTCCTATCGCTTAACACAAACAAATCTAAATATGTATGTTTCTGTATTAAGGAAAGAACAACACCGCACAAAGTCCTACGCTCATCGTACACGACTGCAAAACAAACGAGAACGCGGCTTCCTCGTGCCGATGTGAAAAATTGACACGAGTTAAAATTATTCGACATCTGGGAGTACTGATCGACGATCATGTTAATTGGAAAGAACACATATCGAACCTAGCTAAACGCATAACGAAACTAATTTACTTTTTTAAAGGAATACGATGTATAGTTGACTACAAACTCTTAAGATCGACGAACTCTGCACTCTGCTACTCCTTAATTAATTATGCTATTTTAGTTTGGGGAGGAGCAGCAAAACAATATTGGAGTCGGCTAAAAAAGCACAAATCTTTATGTTGAGACTCGTTTAATATTTCCATGCTAACGACAACTCACCCCGAGCAATAAATCACGGACACCACACAAGACAAACAACGAACATCTACCCGCCAGTTCCGAGAGCAACGACGACATTTTATCAAAGATTCTACATGTTCTTAGCTCCGAAACTATACAACACACTCAGTGCCGACTGGAAATCGTTTAATTCCAATAAGATTACACAAATATGGACCCAATATATGATCCAATCAGGTTGAGATGAATCAGAAGCGTGGCTATCCAACATTCTAACATAATTTATACAATACTTAGACTAATAATTCACTAGTCCTACAACACTCCCGCAACATATTTTTTTATTCCTATCGATGATTTAAATAACACCACAACAGCACGAAAAAAAAACTGGCTACTTTAACACAGACTTCAGTCTAGCAAAGTAGCCAGGACAACGCTGTCAGAGGTTTCAGAGGTGAAGTCTACTCCATCCCACACAATAAAGTAGGAGTATTAATTGTGTCTTATGTCATAATATATTCACCTCTGTTAGAACAAAACTATGTATGTCATCTAATAAATAAATAAATGAAGGTAGATTAGATGAAGAACTTGTAAATATGTATATAATGATCCAGCCCCGCGTCCTTCTCGGTGACTGACGTTATATCAAATTCATTAACACCGATAGAACAATATCTTTTAGACGAACTTTGGTAGGTTTGAAATATCGGATGAGGCAGGAATAAGGCACTCGGTACTGGTAGACTATCAACATTAGTAGATAAAGAATGCAATACTCACGGTCCTCCCCCATGCACGGCATCCCCGGCGCCGCGGGAACATTCGGGAAAACTGTAACACACAAGATTACACCGATCAGTCGGGTCAGGTTACAGGTTGCGACTGCAGACTGCGATCGGTGAAGCGGCATCTCGCTCTCGGCTCGCCGCGATGCGGGCCAAATGCTAAATAGGATCGAATGTTCGAATTGCAGAGACGCCGCGCTGGAAGGATGAGGGTTGTGAGTGTTTCAGATTTTAGGCTCCACCTCCGGAACGAAATGCTGCTGCACACTGCACGCTTCTCAGTCTTCAGTCAAATCGACAGCGTTATCATCAAATTATACTGATGTATAGAAATAATCTAACGAGACTAATAAAATTGGTATATTTCGGCAGGAAAAGCAATCATCTACCGGTGACGGCTGTTAGTAGCATATTTCTTATTTACATTTCTTCGTTTTATTTATTAAAAACCTAATTAAAATATGTTTTTTTTAAAATTATTATGAAAATGAATCTTAAGGCTTCCCTTTCAAAAACATTACTTAGATATGACCTTCACACTAATGTAAAACTAATAAACTGAATGGTATTTTCTATAATTAAGAAAATACAAGCATCATAAGAAAGACCGTGGCCATTCATTTTTTTTCTGCGTGCCACAAAATTGCCTTAATCTAGAAAGTTCTTGTTTATACGACATATATTTTCTTATAATCGTGAAACCAAGATTACGGAGACAAATCTGCATTGAACTAAATGAGCAAAATGTTAATAATGAATAGTGTTATAGACCACTCAATTTGCAGTTACCAATTTTATACGTTTTTATAATGCTTTTTAGAACGTTCTACATATGGAAATTTTGTGGCACGCGGAAAAAAAATTTAATGGCCACGGTCTTTCTTATAATGCTTATATTTTCTTAATTATGGAAAATAACATTCAGTTTATTAGTAAAAGTCATATTTATGTAATAGTTTAAAAAAAGTCTAATCTAGTTTATAACTTCTGATATAAATGAATAATAAAAACCCACATTTTCGTAAAAAACTCGAAAATATGAATTATTTTTGAAACCGCGCCCAAGAGGATTTATTTTTTTTAATGTTATAATTTATTTAATAGCTACTTTTAAGACAAATATGTTTTTATGAAATTACTTTGTCAATAAAGTGTTTTTTTATTAAATAAAAGTACATAAAAATTAATATGTAATGTGTCATTGTATCTATTATGAGAGTTAGAAGCTGTCGGGATTTAGGCGTATGCCTAGTCTGGCAGCAAATAATGTGGCGTATTTAAAAGATGTAATTTTCAAATAATTCACAGTTATACTTTTTGTTAAAAGCAGTTTCCGAGCGCAGTACTGTGTACTACTATAGTAGCTCGTTTTAACGGAATTAAAGAAGGATATTTTAAAGCTACATTCAACAAAATAAGTCGGGTTTAAGCTAAACATTGAAATACATCTTAGTTAGAGGAGATTCCAATTATCCACCCCGACGAAAAAGCGTATTAATCTCCCGGATTTAGTTCGGGAAAACTGTACCGTCCAAAATTGAGAAACAAAAGTAAAAGAAGCTGGTGGAGAAAAACAGCATTTAACACTTACAGCCCGGTGGGTCAAAACAAAACACGTCCGGCGGCGGTGGGTCATTTTAGACCCACCTCAAATTTTAGGTTTTTCAACCGTTTTGTGGGAGATTTTTTATAGATATTTCATTTTAAATATGATTTAATGTCATTGCATGTGCCGCAATGTTTTTGCTAAAATATTACGAATAATGTACATATTCTCACGCATCAACAGACGCCCTACACAGCCAAAATACAAACATCCACTGAGCATATGATCTTCTCGTCTGAACCCGAGCAGGTAGTGTCATAAAACTTAGAGGTAGGCGCAACGCCCCTCAAATAATTATATTACTGGCATTGTCTAGGGACCGCCAGATGAAAATAAGTGAAAACAAATACATGGTATGCGTTCATACCTGGTATCTTTTGTCTACCCGCTCAAAATGTTGACAATATATGTTTCGGCGTAAGCGCTGAAATTCAATCCGACTGTTTTAGGTCAGTTTTTGAAAGTTTTTTCGTATTTTTATCAATAACTCATTTGAATCTCATCCGATAACGTTTATTTGTATCTCAAATTATTTGAAAATATTTAATAAAAGATTAGCTAAAAGGAAAACAGCATTAACCGAATATTTGTAATTCATATTTTTACAAACACCCGGGTTATATTCAAACTCCAGACCGTTTTGTTCGTGTAGCGTAGCGTCCCCAATAGTCCGTGCATTTCGGTACTTCATATCACGATCATATATATAATAAACCAGAAACCAGTTATTCTGCGTATGGAATTTTGAAAGGAAATTGATACATTACATTGGATTGAATTAAAAACGAACTACTCCATTTCTATTGTTATTTGTCATTTAAAAATGGTAAAAGTGTGGAAAGCTGCCTCCCGGTAGGAAGTAGGGTAGAGTAGGTATACCTACACCTAACATCTCCTTATCTACTTTTTTCCCCCTAATATTATTTTTATTTAGAAAAAAAATGTTTAACTAGGTAAAAGGCAATCTTTGCCGTAAATCTGCCATGCAGTAAAGTAAAGTGAATATTGTGCCCTTTGCAAGTATGTCGTGCCTCCTTTAACGGATACTAATAACTTTATAAGTAAATCATTTCAAATACTAATTAAATGTATTAATTAGAAAGATATTCATATAAAATCTATTTTATCGAAAAATATTATTGTCGCTACCGGGATTCGAACTTGGATCTCTTCCAATCCTATTATTATCCGATTACGCTATACCGACACAGAGGATTGACGACAAATTTTTGAACCTGTATGTTACACTTTCCAAATTAATACATCGATCGTTCCATTATCTGAAAGCCATCTACTTTGTTTTATCAGAGATATATTCTGAACAATTACAACTTCACAATAAAAATGTGTTCTCCTAAATAAATCATTTCAATTATCGTCGAGATTACAATTAAATACTTTTCTTTTAAAACTCTGTTTATTATCTGTCGAGTAAATTTAGTGTCAAGTTTTCCAATATATTAGCAAAAACTACAGCAATATTCGCTTTTAATCAATTTTATTATGAAAGATGAAAGTATTTCTTTAAAAAAGAATTTTGAAATTGTAATTATCACCAAAGAAAGACATATAATGCCGGAACCCTATTAAATCTTTTTCGCAATAGAGTTGTCTATCGTACAACGAATCTAGATATATTTACATAAACACCATACATTCCATACATCCAAAGCTTCAAACGGTAATTATTGCCTTGCACAAATAAATATTTTTGTATTGTTATTAATATTATTTTCAAAAAAGTTAAAAATTCACGTTCCGTTCACTTATATTGCAATATCCAAAAAGAAAATGAAAACATTAAACTATTTAATTAAATATATATATATTACTAACTAATTTACCATTATTAAGGAGAACACATTCTGATTGTGAAGTCGTAATTATTCAGAACATAGGTATGTGATGTTTTAAATACTAATTTAATGTATTAATTATAAATAATAATTACAACTTCATAATCAGAATGTGTTCTCCTTAATAATATAAGTTGTATCAATGTGTCCAAAATTTTATAAAAATGAATTGATAATTCTGGCGTCTGCAGTCGGTTTACTTAAAGGTATTTGAGATTCCGTAAAAACAATGTAGATGGCTTTCAAATAATGGAACGACAGATGTATTAATTTGAAAAAGTGTAACATATAAGTTCGAAAATTTGTCATGAAAAATATTGGCGCTATAACACAATTGGTAGTGTACTTCCCCGGATTAGAAATAGAGATCCAGGTTCAAATCCCGGTAGCGCAAAAACAATATTTTTCGACAAAATTGATTTTATATGTATAAAGTTCACACATATAAATATTACAAATATAACTACTTCAGTCACAGCCATTATATATGTGGCTATTCTGTAGGCGTTGCCGTTCTCTGGTCAGGGAATCAGCTTTCCATGAGAGCGCCGCTTGCATCAGAGTTGGTGCTGAGCTCCAGCCGCAGCTTTACGCCAGCAACTCGATGTCTCAGAAGCGGAACAAATCCATATATACGGCCTTCGGTAAACATTGTAGATGCGCTGCAATAACGCGCCAATCTGAACAGTATTCTGTATGAGTTGTTGTACTGAATTCGGAAACGGTTATACGTCACTTGCTTGTATTTCGACCAGAGCTCGCAGGTATACATGCTGGTGAAGAACAATTTAAACAGGATGCTCTTCACCTCCTTACTGCATCGGTAGAAACGCCGTGACAGCATATTTGCACGAACGCTCAACTGTCTCTTCTGCCGTTCTATATCATCACCGTCTTGTCCATCTTCATTGAATATATGGCCAAGGTATTTGACCTTATTTTGAACGCTCAATTTCATCCCGTCCAGCCACACGGGAGGGATATTATCTGGCCCTTTTCCATATTTGAACGCCACTATGGCCACTATTTGCTGGCATTGTATGAAATATTGTGTTCACTGGCATATATTTCACATATCTGTAAAAGCTTTCTTATCCTTTTATAGATGGCGCTAGTATAACCATATCATCGGCATAACTAATGTGGTTCACATTTGTCTCGCCCATGTGGCAGCAAATTTTTGCATCAGATAGTCGTTCGCTCAATTCGTCCATGTACATATTGAAGAGGATTGGCGACATGCATCCGCCCTGCCTCACCCCAGTGCGCAGGTAAAATGGCTCGGAGTCGGCGCCTTCCCACCGCACTGAGTTCTCTCGCTGCCTGTGCCACCTGTCAAGTATATCTATAACCGGTTGGGAAACGTTTCGGAAACGAAAACGGTTGGGAAATGTGAAAATAAAACAATTTACTTGAGACGCGATTCGCTTTGCAATTTACTTTGCAAGACCTAACGCGTCTCAAATTTAAACGAGTGGAATCAATTGTATGGGAATTGTATTGGAATGAGCATTCCAATTGTAAAGTAAGTGACTATCGTGTATGACTGGAATTTATCGTATTATTCTGTATCTACAATAGTGAAATGGCCCACACATGGATATTTGTATATACACTATTCACAGCGTATGATATATGAGACGGGTCAGAGTCAGGGACACCGGTGAAACGAGAAAGGAGGCGAATAAACTATTTCCGACCGTTTTCTCGCCTCATCACGCATCACTGCCAGACTAGCTGACCAGCTGACCAGCTGACTAGCTGCTCGCACTTGATTAACGAATGCCAGGAATGTTAGTGATGGTCAAATTGTTGGTGCGACTGGATCGTTTTCGATTATAACGATGATTGGTGACTGATTATTCGCAATTCTTCGAGCGATCGCAGGATAACTCAATAACGGTTTACCGTCAATACTAAAAATAGAATAAAGGTTGTCCAACGGAAAATTTTCATGTTTGATATTAAATTTAAAAAAACTACAATGTTATTCTCATATTTTATTTATACAAAATGGAGTTTGATGATGCGGATTTTACGTTTTATAAACAATGCCGTCCATTTCTCTCAAGACGCTCTTGCAATCGGACTCATAAATTTGCGAACACGCGAGAGCAAAGCGTCGGTTTAACGGCAGCAACTTTACGGCGGATATTTTCTTGTAGGGCCTGAATTGTTTCGAGGATTGTCGCTGTAACCTTCGACTTAAGGTAGCCCTACAAAAAAAAGTCACACGGTGTAAGGTCCGGTAACCGAGGTGCCCAGGGTATGTCTCCGTACTTGCTAATTAATTCATTGGGTAAAATTCCCTTCAGCTTCTTTGTTGAAACTGTAGCTGTGTGGCTTGCCGAAATTGTATTGTTGTTGAATCTGGGAAACAGCTGCAGTTGCGGTACCAAAAACTCGTCGATCATTCGCCAATACGCGTCAGCAGTGACTATCTCTCGCTGGTTAAAAAAATAAGGGGCAATTATCCCTCGGGCAGAAATTATACGCCACACTGTTGTTTTTGGACAATGCAAACGTTTTTGATGGCGTTTCCTCGAGTTGTCTGGGCACCAGTATCTCATGTTCTGTTTATTAGCATAGCCATCGATATGAAAATGTGCTACGTCAGTAAAACATATGTTTCCGAGCGTTCGTGCTGTTCCAAAACAGTCCAGCATCGTTCTCGCTAAGGTTTCACGTAAAGAATGGTCATTTTCGTTAAGAAACAGCACGATTTGCAGTTTGTATGGGTGAAACTGTAGTTTATTTTTCAAAATAACGTACACTGTTGATATTTTTTATTCCAGTAAAGGTTGCAATTTTACTTATCGATTTACGTGGATTGCGCATAATAAGTGCATTTCCATGGAAGAATGATTCATGATTCTACCTCTTGTCTCGATTCTAGTCAAATTTGGGATTCGGATGAGGGCTTTGTATATAAGGAGTCTGTTGGTGCGGGAGAGGGGGCTGAAGGAGTTTACGAGTTGGTTTAGGGCGCCGAAGACATTGCTAGCCCTGTTGCCCATTGTTACCCGCGAGTTGCTTATTATTGCTTTGAAAGGTTACACCGAGGTATTTGACCGTTTTGCGTCAGGAGATTGGGTGGTTGTTGAGGGTGCTGTTTTTTGAAAAAAGGATTGATACTGATTTGGAGGGATTTAGGTCGCAACCACACGTAACTCATCGCGCGGGTTATATTGACATCTGACATCATAGTGTCCGGCGCTGTATTTTTGAATCGCGACCGTTCAATATTTGACCAGCCAAACTGGGGTAATATTATATTATTATCAGCGGCAATAAATAAAATGGAAAGTAATAAATAGTATAAACGCCTAGTAACAAAATATGTCTCGCGGAATGGAAAAACGTAATTTCGCTCTGACACTAATTTGATAACCATTAGTGTGTATGGGAGTTGAAAATGAGCGAAATGTTTCATTTTTAAACAGAGACGAATAGGCTTGTGCATGGACAGAAGGAAGTGGACGGTCGGACCCTTCGTTTCGCAGGCGAGTCGCAGACCCTAATCGCATAACTCGAAGCAATTATCTGCGATGCGAGAAGTGGATGTAAAAAACGAACTAAATTATTTCTCATCTACCTTTCCCATAAACGTAACCTGAAGGACATTTCACTCTATTTTGATCTACAATTGCCTAAAATATCTAGGTACAAAATACTAACGAAATATCATTTTTTAATATATTAATCATTATCATAATTACTTTTAATCAATATTTTCAAACATTTTAGGGAAAATATAAAAAGAATTCAAACTATATTAACGAAATTACCCTTTTTTATACAAAAGTTAGGAAAGAGAAATATAGGAATAAAATGGTTGGTTTTCTGACATTCGAGACAAGTTATAAGAATAAACACCTTTCTAGTGCTTTTATCGTAGCTATTATATATGTGGAACATAATATATATATCGCTATAAGAATATCTACCTTCGGCTGGTGTAGTGCTTTAATTTTGTCTACGTATGTAAATATTTTAGTGTAGTCGTAATTGTAATGTTAATTCACATAATAATTTTCTAATGTCGAAAGCATCTATGGTGCTCCGCGGCCTCCGAAATCTGGACAAATAAAAATCGCTCGATCAAATCACAAGGAACAAGGAACGGGTGAACCGAATGGCGGGGTCGACTGCAGACTGCCTCCTCTGTCATCGCGCTCGTCCAGGGCTCGGGTGCGTGAACTCCGAATCGCCAACCGCGAGCTCGACGCTGGCGCGGCGTCACGGCGTCACGTCTCCGTCCTGAATCATCAGAGTTGTGGTGATTTTCCAATATTGTACTACTCTAAAGTGAACCGAACGACGGGGAAACAATTTGAAGATCCGCTATACCTAAATCATTCAGCAGGTATTATTCTATAATATTATATTGAAGCGCGGAATAAGCTCACTTCACACACAAATATACAAATATACATATATACTGGAATAATATTACGAAAGAGGCATACAGCACAGCCGCTGTACACGATCAGCTGCAACAGCGAGGATAACCATAACTGCAGACAGAAGTTTGATCTGATTTAGTCATTCATATTTCCAAGTGCATTATCCAAATGCATCTCGCGGGAGAAGTGTTTCACTCCGCTCCGTCAGCACTGTCAGGAGCCATCCGAGACCCGACAAGTCGCACTTGTACCGGCGCGATGAATCATTAAAATGATATATTATTGTTCGAAGGCCGGATATTCTACGCTCGAGGCAATCTTCCAAGTTTTCCATTTGCGGACAAGATAACATTACTACAGGAGCCATTTTCGGCAAAATAATTCTCTTCCCTCCCTTCCGAGCGGCTTCCCGGAGGGTGCGAGGCTCTTCTCTTCCGCAATAATGATGAAAAATAGGTTAACGGGCGCGGCGGGGGCGGGGGCGGGGGGATGGCCGCCGGGGGGCCTCGGGGATCGGCGAGTCCCGGTTCCGTTCCGCTCGGTTCTGGATCTCGAGACGAGAACTGATTTATATTTGAAACATTTCAAAATGAATAGATCACGAGAAGTATGTCCGCTGGAATGATAATAATAATGAGGTGTCGGACTGCACCCCACCCCCACCTGGCGAGGTTCCCCGCTGTCCGAGTCGGCCGGGAGAGCTTTAATCGCCGAATTGAGCGCGTCACCGGCGTGCGCAGTGGACATTTACCGAAACATTTACGGGCCATAGTGAAAAAAGCACAAGCCTCGGGACGATCACAGTGCGGGACATAGTGAGGAGACTGACTGCGATCCAAGATGAGCGGCGGGGCCGTGAGCATCTCCACCGGCAGGGCGGGGTAGGAGTACAGCACCAGCGCGTCGCAGAAGTCCGCCCACAGGCTCTTGGGCCGCTCGCACATGGCGCCGCTGCACCGACACACCGGCCCTGGCGCCGCTCTGCTCTCGCTCGTCACTCTGTCCGCTCTTCCGGTCACTTTGAAAATCACAAGTATTCATTAAAATGAAAGAGGAATATTTTTGACCCGGTGCCTATTCGAATTGACTCGCCCTCTCGGTAGGGTAGGGCGATCTATAGTATTTTCTGACCCCCATTTGTTCAGAGCGGAGGGAAGCGGGGGTAAGCGGGGGTAAGCGGGGGGAAGAGCTACGTGAAGCGAGTTGTTACAAAGACGACCGTTTACGGGGGATATTTTTAGGATTTTATTAGTGAGCATAAAAGAAGTCTCATTAGATATTTAAAGGTGCCCGAGATAAACCTATTACGTAATGGCAGCAGTCCACTCTCGCCGAGGCATGGCGAGAGGAGCCGAGCACGAGAATGTACTGCGGCTCTCGGCTTGCATCGGTTATTCTCGTGTCGACTCGTGCCGTCTGCTCTCGCCGCGAGTATACTGCCAGCCCTCGGTTTCTCTCGCTCCGTCTCCGCGCCCCGTTCTGGTCGGAGCGTGGACGAGAAGAGGCGAGGTGAGGAACCTTGGCGGGAGCGTACTTTGTACCGCTGGGTCTCAGCACCTCGGCAAATGCCTCGTCCGAGGCGCCTCGGCGAGAATGTACTGCTGGCATAACGTTAATTTTAAATGTCTATTTCACCGAGTGACAATATTTGAAACCGCCAACAATGATAAAATTGCTAATAAAACTATTTTCAGTGGTTGTTTATAAAATATTTAATTTATTAACCCATCCGCGTATCAATATTAGAGACAAATAGAAAACATGAGCTTCATCTCCCGCGGCGTGGGCACCTGCGCCCGCTAGAAACACCCCAATCTGTATATTCTATTACGGAGACGTCCGACCGTATCAGAATCGGACTGTATCACCTTAACAATGGTCCTCCTCAGGACCGACAGATAACCGAGAAACTTCCTTTCTAACATTACGCTCGACCCGTAAGGACATGTTTAAATATGTGTGCGCCATTCAAATGTTGTTCAGTTGCACTCTAGGATTCTTAGAAAAATGGAGTCACTCCGCCATCCTGGATATCTTACCCTCCCCTGCCCCTGCCTGGACCAAATTGAGCATAAATCGTTATTATTTAGGATATCACGAGGAAAGTGAAAGCGAAGAGGGTGCAGACGGACGGATGGCGCTCGGCCGGACGAATAGAGTTATAATTACGGGGCCGGGTGTGATAGTTGATGAGTTCGGTGAAAGTTTCATCACTACAATCGACAACACATACTTTACACGAAAGATAAGCAATCAATTTGCAAATACACCGAAAGATACCACGCGCGCGCACACACACGGCTAATTCTCCATTTCACAATTATGTGGGTTCGGCGATATCCCGAAACCGATAAATATCTCGCTTCTTGAATTGAAGATATCAAAACATTACACATACGGGTACAAGAAATAAAAGTGTAGTGTAGTTGTGAATGTTTCAAGTAAACGTAAGATTTGCATTCTGCTGATTTTCTATTATCAGTCATATTGATATTGTGCGCCTCTACAATGTCAATATCGCTGATCAGAATATCGGTCGTGTCCTTTGTGACGCTACTTCACGCAAATAATGGTTTTGTTCAATAAAATCGTGAGCTATACAGATTCAGAGTTTCATTCACTCACTATCTAATGTTTAAAACTGAAACGTTAAATGTTCCGTTATATATATATATATATGTGCCGTCGTTTCTGATATACCTTTATTTTAAATTAATAAACTAGGATAGGAAGATATATAGAAAAAATCTATTTATCGGAAAAATATTTTAGTTGCTACCGGGATATTAATACTTAACATATATTTTAGATAAATAGATTATTTCTAGTTGATTAATTTAATTTGTATTAAATACCACAGAACTGTTCTGAAATTGCAACTTCGCAACAAAAATTTGTCCATCTTATAATACAATTATGTTAAGATTTATACCAATATCATTTTTCACCCATCTTTTAGATTAGAAATAGAACTTTATTGGAAATAAGGCAACCGAGTGATAGATTTTACACCGGCGATGCAGGCATTCATCAATTAAGTTAAGATATGGTCATAATGTGGAACATGCTTAACGCGATAATTGAATACATGATGTTGCATGAAAAATTTCTCAACTAATGTCCAAGTCACTAGTAGTCGAGTCGAAAAAATACTGAAAATCAACCCTAATTAATTTAAGAAAAACGAACTTCAGATTATGAGAACTGTCTGAATTATAGCACGAATGAGAAAAACAGATCAATACAAAATTGCCGCTTTTATTCTATTCGGTTCAACATTTTGAAGCCGAGATGCATTTAAGAAAAAATAAAATAAAATTTTTAACGAGAATTCTGACAAGTGCTAATGATCAATTAAAATAATGATCATTCAGAATATACAAAATCAAGGCTTTCGATACGGCTTTGTAGCCGCCCAGCGGTCTGGGAAAGTGATTTGGAAGAAGAGTACTGAGTCTGTATCGTGAGCGCTCTGCTCTCAACGGTCCCAACAAATGGCGCATTCGTGGAAATAACGCTGGCTGTTGGAAAAATTTGAAGGCGCAGCACAGCGGTCACGTGACGCTTCGAGGACTGAAATAAGTATCGGTACCTACGGTGGATTTAAAGGCGAAACAACTGGAGAAGGGCATCAGGTATCAGGACAGACACGAGAGAGTCCACGCTGCGGGGCCGCCGGCTCTCGAGGCCGAGAACGATACGCGATCACCACTTTTGATAAATTAACTAGCGGGAGACGATACCTGGTCAGAGTAATACTTCAGACGACAGCAGTCTGATAACATCATTTGCGTTTTGATAAAGCGACACCAACATAAAAACTGGCTTAATGTGCGATTGAGCAATCGGAGAATGTATCGGCGGAGCTTATCAGCGGAGATAACGATTTAAACATGGCTGAACCGAACGGCAGAGTCGGGCCGGGGCCGGCGCGCTCGCCGCTGACTCCCGGAGACTGAGGACTGAGGACTGAGGACTGTCGGGATCTGTGCACGGTGCCGTGTAGAGAGCACACAGTCGCAGGATAACACTTTACATTGCGCGCGTGCCCGTATCAAATATGCCTATAATTCACTGAATATACCCAGCGCAACAAAAATAGCCGCACCCCCTAATTGGGTGTAAAAATTCCCACGAAGTGTTAATAAAACTCAAAGTAGGTAACGGGAGAAAGCAATCCGCTTCCAGGAAGGGTAATTTGCTTATCAGGTACCTGAAAAAGCCTACATTTCTTCACTGTAGTGCCCGTTTTTGCAGTAAGTGGTCGTTTTATTAGTTTTACCGAATCGCAATGTCTACGAGAATTCAACTAAGTGAGCAAAAAAAGCAAAGACACCACCAGTGCTAGTGTTTCCGAGCAAGAAAACCTCTATTACCGAGGAAATAAAGAAAAAAACCACTGCAATGGGCCAAAGAAAACGAAAATTGGTCTGCGAGTGACGGGAGAGGGTTGTTTGTATGCCGAAACAAAATTTAACTAGATTAGTCCACACGGTTTGCAGACAGTGCGTCGGAGATCCGAAGAGAGGTACAGCGATGAATGCATCGCACCCGCAGTGAAACATTCTCCATATGTCACGGTGTAGAAATGCATCACATCACTCGGTGTTGGCAATCTTATTATGCTACAAGGATCAGTGAATGGCGAGAAATAAAATAATAAATTCTTGAAGGTGTTTTGCCGATAGTTAAGAATTTGACTCGAAAAATGAATGATCCAGTATTTCAGGACGATTCTGCGCCTCGCTATCGTGCCCGCTAAAGAAGTTAATCTCTAAAAATTTTTACTCGGTGAACATTCTCAACACTAAATTCCTTTAAATTTTTTCACGGGTATCACAGTTCAAAGAATTGTTGGGATTGAAATTACTTTCATGGCCAAAAAATAGTCTCGATTAAAATATTATTGAAAATCTGTAATGAGTAAAAATATTTATTAAAGAATTAAAAACATTGTAGAATGCGTGTGGTATGAAGAAATGACAGTGGAATACGGAATACATACACAATGTATATAAATCAATGCCGAGACTATCCGTTCCGACGGGGGTCAAACAAAATATTGATTTCATATTTAAAATAATAAAATCCTTCTAATTAAGTTTTTAGTCACATCGATATAGAAACAACATAGAAATCATTTTGAATTAAGAAGAGATATTTATGGAAGTTTTCCTAATAAATATTAAAGGCTCGATGCTATAAAATGTATATTTATTAAAACTTAAGTATGTACAAAACACAGGTGATAAAGTGATCAAAACTGCCGAAATAATATTTGCAATGGGTGCGGCTATTATTATTGCGCTGGGTCTGGGTGTACACGAGACGTCTCGTACATTTATATATTTTTTAACGTTAATACTTGCGAATGTTCTGTTGTATCCAAAAAACGTAAATACAATGAATTATTAGGTACGTCAAGTGAATAAACACGAATAATTCAATATTTTGGGATAATCTCCTATCAACAAAACAGTTTGCAACTTGCAACATGAAAAACTGTTCAGAGAAGTCATTTCGTTTGTTAGTCTTAGAGGAACATTATGTCAGTAGAAAAGTAGTGATATTAAAAATGTTTAAAAAAAGATATTTTTTTTACTAACCTGATTACATACCTATGTTTAATATAATAATGCTAATATTTACATTATCTTTGTGTTTTCACGTACAGCAATGTAATGTAAAGGTGTCCCTTTTAATGAAACACATTATTTATTCGAAAAATGATAATATTTTTATTTCGTTATAAAGTACAAATGATAATAATTGAGGTTATTGTTGCAATAACACTGGTGTCTGCTCTCTGATTGTTTATGGCTTATCGGCATGGCATATACATGTAATTTCAAAAATCCCCGAATAAAAAAGTCGCATGACGTCAAATCACAATCTTGGTGTTTTAAGCCAAATTTGCATTAATTTGTCAACCAATTAACTAATTCTCGCGTCAATCGGATCTTGCAGGCATGCAGGCATGCAGCTTCAGCAGCTTCAGCAGCTGGCTGTAATGTGCTTCTTGAAGTGCCTTAACTCTGGAGAACGATTGATCGAATGATGTCCTCGGGTTTTCAGTAACACTTCTCTCACTGCGGCTGTTGTCGAAAGACCGCCCACTATTATGACGCACGAGTATTGTCCGCAATCGAACTAGTTTCCTCAAATTGTTGAATGAATCTTCTAATTGATGGCTTTCTTGGAACATAATTTCGTAATGAGTTTTAATAATATCGAGTTGTTCCTTCGTGTATCGCTTTCCATATTTACTAATCGCAAGGTTGACAGATGAAAAATATTACATTTTGTTGAATGGTCTACTTTGTAAAAAAAAACTGCGAGAATTTAAAAAAAGCGCTCTTATTGGGACACCTTTATAATAATACAGATTTTTTAAGGATGGGTTGACCGACCACCTACATTTACTCTACCCTGAAGAATACGCGGATGCTCGGAAATGGGTAGGCGTTAAATAATAAAAACCAAGAGGTTATAATATATAAAGTTATTTTAGATTTACTTAAAAAACTTAAAAGATATCTTGAAGTACAAAAAGATAAGATCTCAATTTCGTAAATATGAATTAGACTTAATAATAATTAATAATTAATAATAATTAATTGATGACTTTCGGGTGCAGGGATCAAACCCTCAAACTACGCACCAGACATTTAACGGGTTAGATGTGTCTAAAAAGTTTTCTCCGCCCGCCTCCCAGTGTTGTCTAAAAAACAAAAATTACATTTTTATAGACAAATACAAATATCTCTGATCGTACGAGTATGTACAATATATAGGCACAAGCGTGTATATAACTTAAAACAAAGATGTGTTTACAAATAATGAGTGAAATTGCATAGTAATTTGTACACTACACATAGCATATTCTAATATAATATAGCAGCGTATTATCGCTAAATTAGTTTCACTGAATGGTTCAGTATGGCAACCAGTTTATGATGCAGAATCAAGTGATGTGTATGCGTATCCGTGACTTGTCTGATCTAACTTTATTTTCTAATTATTCATGTACTGTATATGTTTCGTTTTCTATTTCACATTCAACATTTCAAACGGTCGAAATGCTAAACGGAGATGGGTAAGTAAAATGAAAAGGTGTGTTCACAGTTCACAGTTCACATTGCGACATGTGAAGTTAGCCAAGGGAGACTCGACGGTCGGGCGAGGGCGAGGGCGAGGGCGAGGTGCGCCTCCGCTCTTCGCACTCTCCGCAGTCTCTCCACTCTCGGCGAGCGCTTCGCCTTCGAGAGACGCGGCCGCAAATAAATTGAAGGGGTCCGCGCCGAGGTCGATATTTTGCGCAATAAATTAAGTTGCGATTTCAACTCGTTCGGAAAGGAATAAATAAGCGAGGACGCGGAGATAAAAGATAATTCTCCTTCCTAAGCCGAAACATTTATTTTAGTTTCTTAATCCCAAAATTTATAACATTTAAAATTGAATAATAAGCTAATTTAAATCATTATCATGGCTAAATGTTAAAAGTCAGCATTTAACGCAGAAAATCTTTAAGAAAATGATAAAAATACATTTAAAATTCCTTCAACTTCTTCACATTTGTCATTATAGTAAATGATACTATATATTTTAATATATATGATGGTATAAGATTACATAACCAGTATTTATCTTGTTCCACACAGCTACAGGCCCGTAGGGCGACAATCGCGGCCCGGGAAAAGACTTTATGCGAATCCAATCTTTTCCACGTCAGGGACACTTTTCGGCCGTCACCCCGCGCCGCTGAAAACTCGGCGCCCTTACGCTCGGCGGCGGAGACAGATTAGAATATAGTTTTTTTTGCCATAACTAGTTTAATATGCCATGTACAAATGTTTTTGTAATGCAGATAAAGAGAGCTCGAAAGGGGCGATCGCCCTGAGATAATATTACGCACCTTAGACATCATTTAAAGGAAGAAAAGGGAGTTTCTAAGTTTAAGGTGCAGTATGAAATTCCCGGGCCGTCGCCCCAGCTTGAAATGTATCAGGCATCGCGGGGTAGATTAAGATCTGTAAAATAAAATAATCGCGATGCCTGTAGAATAATTGGAATAAAATTGGAGTTAGCATAAAGAGAAAACACGGATAAACTCCAGATCAGCCGGCCCGGATGGGACGGCAGAATAATGAGCGAGAGTTGTGGACTCTCGCCGCCAGGGGGTGGCTGCGCTGGACCGAATCGGGGTATTTCATTTATCTCCACCTCGTTTGACCCTGCTATTTTCACTGGACTTTCTTGGATTTAACCTCTCGGCAACGACATTGGAGTGCATCTGGAATTTCCTTGACTTTGGCTGCTACACTGGACCACTGCTCGCCGCTGCAGATATCGCATCCGAGATACCAGAGTGAACCTGTGAATCACCCCTTCAATACAGTTTTAACACATCCATAATAATACTAGGTTCCCCCGTCTATTTGTAGAGCTTTCTGGACGTCTCGGACGCAATGTACAGTGGCATTATGGCTGTATAGTGCTCGATGATTTACGCCCTGCCGGATCTGCGAGACGCGAGCAAACGTCGACAAAGACGAACGCGTTATTAATATCTCCAGGTTAAGATTACTTAAATGTTTTCTCTTTCATATATTCAAATGACAGTTCGTTTGTTCGTTGACGAATGTTCGTTTCGGGGAAAGCTGTAAGACCCTGAGGTCATCGACGGCCCGGCACCGACAGCCGATGAGGTGGTGACCGCACTTGGCAATGTTTACCTGCTAGTTTCCCAATAATGCCACTGGATGAATGCTAAATGTATAAACTTAAACTTAATTAGCGCTCGCGGTTCCTCGAATAATCAGACAAAGCTTAACTCTAAATACCGAGGTTTGCGATACATAAACTTTTTACTATTTTATGATGAAAGATAAGTCATTTGCCCAGATCATAATCCAGAATTACGGTGAGAGCGTGTAGGTGAATGTTAGGTAATTAAAGTGATATCGCTATTGTAACACGAATTGTTACCTACCATTCCCTCACTCACTCCGAGGAAGCGTATTTTCCATAACACGCGCGTTTCATTTCGGAATCAAATAACATAGGTACTTTAAAGTTTTTCAATGTAATATATATTTAAATTAACGTTTCATCTCTCAATATATAATATACACTCCACTTCATTTACCGCAGTGAAAAAAAATGCATAATATAAATGAAATGATTGTACATAACATACGTAAAATAAATAATTGTAGTAAATCAGATTTGAATATCTATTACAGGAATATTATCGTCAAGTTTCCTAATAAAATAACACGCTATCCTCACCGAGCACCAGAGCAGCGGAAGACTCACCGCGGCCTGCAAGGTCACGTCACAGTCGTTCCACTGCCGCGACCCGCGACCCTGACAGTCGGCGCCATTCTCGCAAAATACGATGTAGGTATATCGTATATATACATTTTTGGTATCGTAACCTATTCCCGATACGCGTAATATGTACACACGTTATATGGTGCAGTTGTAGAGTCTCAAGGCGGACGATGATGACACGACAAACATAATCGTTAATTACAACAAAACGGGTAAGCGGCTATTTCGTGCAGTCGGGCAGACATCGGTCCCATCGAGAGTTAACAAGCAGCATTGGATCAATTCAAAGGAGGCTGCATTTGAATGCTCAGACAACGCAACGATAATTATATTTCATCAGTCGGAGCGGTGAATAGCATCGCGCGTGCAGCTTCCACTGAATCAGACAACCCTTCAACTCAAATGTTTTAATGTCCAAACCGCTCTCTTCGTCGTTACTTTTTTATTTGTTATCTCATTATCAAGATACATTTTTTCAGAACATACATCCGTGATATTTTTCATAAAAATTAAATATATTAATAGTAGCAAAACAAACAAAAATATATTTTCGATCAATTGATTTGATATGTATATCTTCCTAATTAATTTGTATTAAATATATATATATTATAATAATATGTCGGTTTGCTCCAATCTCGCTAGAATACATTTTAGGAATTAGGAATATTACCTAAATGCGGATTTCATAAAATACAAACAATGATAAAAGATACATTTTTGTAAATTTACCTCAGAATACACAATTCCTCCGAGGTATTAATCTCACACTAAGAATAGTAAATTTAACCGGAGTTTGAAATTAAAAACAGGAATTTTAAAATATATTCGACGTTACCTCTAGACTTTGCGGGGCTTAAATCAGAGTGATTACAAGTTGACGACTCGACTCGACGATTGTCGAGTGTCGAGTGTCGAGTGTCGGCCGAGGCTGACGGAACAACGCAGAGAAGGCACATCATTATTTAGTAAGATTAATTTACCTCCCTGACGATGTACCCGTAACGAATGCCCGCGCAATGTCGCAACGCCCCGGGCTTCATGAATAAAATGTGCGTAATGGCGTAACCTCGGTGATGGCTGCCTGATGGCTGCCTGATGGCTGCCGAGTGCCTCTGTTCGGCGTATTTTTAATAAGATGAATTTAATTTCTCAGCAGCGTCCATCGAGGGCATATTTGAAAATGGCCGTTAGTAGCCGAAACAATCACCACCGCTCGAGCAATAAACGGCTTTGCACCTTGCACCTTGCACCTTGCACCTTGCACCGGGAGGAACCGGACGGAACTCGGCTTCCGAAAAGTTCTCTCCCCGGCTCGGACCGACGACGAGTGTATATTTGCCGTTGTGTCGTGTTATACCAATTTGGAAATCACACAACGTCGGTACACTTTTGGGACTTCGACTGTGCGGGATCGATGGCGAAAAATAACCAGTACAAGTGCAGAACGAGATGTGCCGCAGACCATTCTTTAATCGTTAAAAAATGTTTAATAAATATAATTCATTGTTATCACGCGTATTCTACTACGTGAGCTCGCGAGTTTAAAATTTGACATCGTCAACTAACGTGAAATCGACTGGCAAAACGAAATTAAGTACCTCGATCTCCGACCGGGGATTGCATACGAAATTTCGAAATTCGTTCTCATAAATATAATTTCCAACATTTCATAGCGATTTCCGAATTATAAATATATAAAATAAAATATTGTTACGATCGCAGACTACAGGGGTGTTCCTAGAAATGCTTGAGATTTAACCAGCTAAAAAAGTGGTCGATTAACAAGATTATTTCTGCTCTACTTCCGGTGGTGCATTCTTCGCTGTCGACGCCCTTTGCCCTTTGCCCTTTGACGAGAGAATGTAAATCTTGTTTCAGCTGATGCGGCATTGTCTTTAATGCTTGAGAATTTGGAGTCTGCTCTGACTCAAGTTGAAGAGCAATTGAGAAGATCGAATAAGCCAAAGATGAACAAATGTATCTTCAGTATTTACACAACGCTGGAAAAATTGAAATTCAAAAATCTTTCAATAGACTGACGAAAAATACACTAGCCAAAGTTATCAAAAGCTTTGCACAAAGATTGATATTCAACAGAAATATGGAAGCTTCCGTAGCTTGTTACATAATACACAAATTGTTACATAATACAAATTTTAGAATGGGACTCGTAGTTAAATTTAGTTGGTTGTTTATAATTTATTTTTTTTGATTAGTTTTACACGCTTTATTTATCTCCAACGATTCCTAATATTTTAATTTGTGACCAACACCGTTTATATGCAAAATTGACAATCCCAATTTTTTATCAAAACCATGACCATTTTCTATCAAATGATTAGTAAATTCTGAAAACCCACTATTGTTCAAACATCTCAAATTCTCCCTTACTCTTATATTAAAATTTCTACCCGTTTTACCAATATAAAATGCAGCACAATCCTTGCAACTAAGTTTATAGACACCAGAATTGTTAAATTTATCATCTTTGTCTTTAGAATTTATGAGTAAATTTTCTATACTATTATTTGTATAAAATGTCGGTTTAATGTTTCGTGGTAGGTGTATAGATATTTGATTCGAAAAGTTATTTATGTATAAAATCATACGCCAATACTTCATTATGTTTCATCTGTGATTTATATAAAAATTGATTATTATATTCTTTTAATTTATTTTTTAAATGTCAACATCCAATTTCAATATCGAATTGAATACAATTAAAAAAAATAGCAGTTAATAACGGGTATAATACAGGTTTGATAGACAATATTTAATTTTTTATAAACTCAATTAGGTGGTTCATAAAACAAAGATAATAAATAAAAATATTTATTAAACTGTTTTTTATACTTGTTTGCTCCTTTAATAATAACTACTGTGTAGCGTATAAATAAATAAATTGTTATTTTAAAATGTATGTAACGTATTATGTTATAAAGTATTAGATCTTTCATAAGTTTTACTTTTAATTTTTGAAATAAACATAATAATACATTATTTAATTATCGTTTCTATTTGAACCCCAACACTAGCGATAAGTATGTCGCACTTCCTCCGTCTAATCAATTTTATTTTTGGAATTAATTTTTTTTGGAACCTTTACCCGTCATCAACGCCCAAAATAACTCATTAAGCAGATCAGAAAAGACATTTTCATTATTTTAACAATTTGTCAAAAGTAATACAATTAGATGGTCTTACCCCAAACTCGCCCAATTTTTATAAAATCCCATAAATATCCGCCATCCTGAAAGATCACATTCCGATTTTTAAAGACTTAAATTAGGAAATAGTTAATGATGCTTTTATCAATGTTTCAAAGTTTATGTCGATGATTTATATGTCACACTTACCCCGATTCGCCCAACTGATTTATAACATTATACATGATTTATAAGATACATTAGGGATCCTGGGTCAATACCGAGTATAGATATAGATATGTGCTGCATTAGAATTTATCCGTAAAATTTTGTTATCTTCATATTTGAAGAAAACAAAGCTACCAACTTGAAGACGCGTTAGTGAAGAGACATTATCTATGGATTAGGCCAGAATAAATAGTTAGAAACTTCTTTTCTGCCAATGTCAAATGTCTCTTCCTAAACTTTCGACTATCAACTCATTTTCTATTCGAACTGCTACATTTACATTTTCATCTATTGAAATCTCTCAATTGAATTCGACAAGGAATTTTTTGTTAAATCCTTTTTCACGTTGCGCCAAACGATAAGGGTTGTATTTTTCAGACATTTTAAAGTATGTGTTGGTATTCTTGATTCTACTCTTTCAAAAGGTCTTTTAGTGTATCTTGACTGCAACTAATCTCTATTTTTTGAAGATGCAGATGATCGGGAGGCTGATTCTCGAAATTAATTTTGGACCCGTCAAATGAAAGAGCTACTGTACTAGCATATTTTTACTTATTATTATTAAGATTCGCAGTTGGTCCTTTTTTACATACTTCGGGGTATTTGCCTAAAATTTTACATTGAATCATAGAACGTGGACTATCAACATTTTGCTTACTTTTGATCAGGACATCCCTCTTTATACAGGTTCTAATGACTTTCTCATGTTATTAGAACCTAGGATTCACAGTTTATTTATCCAGTAATAGCATAAGCAATACCTGACGAATGACTATAAATAAACTATAAACAGTAAATATGTGTTGATTGAAGTGAAACTTAAAAGGAAGCAAGAGTAAATCACAACAACAAATTATCCGTGAATAACTTAGTAAAAGGGTAAAATACCAATACCTGGCAGGGGTGCCAGCTAACTGGCACCCCCATAACTTCAAAATTAAAACATGTATTTAAGATTTCGATACCGAAAAAGGTTAATTTAAGAAACAAATAATTAAATAAATATATATATCTTAAAAAGAATAAAAACATTATTTGTTAAGATTTGGAAAAGATTTGACTAAAACACGTTCACTCTTTTACAAACTGCCATATTGAATTTACCGCTTGGACTATGTTAACTTGTGTATGTAATATGGTGCCACAAGGTCCAATTTACAAATTAGGACAGTATTATGAAACAAATTGTAATATGGAGGCTTATTAGACGGTTTTATAGATGTCCTGCCACATATTGGGGCCCTTCCAGGTATTGATTGGGTCCTTCACCATATATGAAAATATTTTGAAATCAGTCAAAGTACCTACATATATTTAAATGGTCGCTTAAAACAATTTTCTAAATTTAAAATTATTATGTCAGATGCATTTTATGGTTTTGTTTAATATTATCGATTTAAAACACCACGTTGCCGTTTTGCGAGCTGATTGTTTCATAATTACGTAGAATTTTTTTATGTTTATAAGACAAAGGTATTACATATACATATACGGAATATTCAATTGAAACTTACATACAAAATAACGTACACAAAATGTTTACTTTGTTCATCAACAATTCTAGACAATAGGTTTTTGAATAGTGGAATGAAAATGTGAAGACACTTACCTTTCAGTAGATAGATACCTAGTCGTAATTAGAGGGGTGAACCACCCAAGCATAGCAAATCTGCATCATTGTAACGATAGTATTCCAAACGTAGATCGGTAGGACAAAGCGAGTAGTGAACACGGTCGGGTGTAGCGGCAGCCGTGGCGAGGGTGCCGGGTCAGGGTGCGCCTCGCGGAACAAACGATCGGCGTATCCTGGCGTGACCGAGACTAAACTGTCGTATTAACTAAATAAACTAGTATTATATTCAAAACTGGATTGCGCTATATAAATAGACCTGAAAGGTGGGCTACAGCCGATATGTACTACAGAGGATTCATTGATCCTTCGCCGCGCGCCCTCTAGAATGCCGTACATAATGAGAAGTAATAAGAAGACACATTTCAATTATTTAATACTTTTGATTATTCCAAATGCATTCTGTACGGTGAGCTTTGTGATGCGAAACAAGACACGAGTGGGCGGGAAGAGTACACAAAGCAAAGAAACACACGATAATGAACCTATGAAGACGGACCTGTACGGACTTCATTAGTTCACTTTGGTACTGCGGGAATTGCGGTGGCTGTCCTCGTATTGAAATTTACAACCCGAGCGAGTGAACCCGGGCGCCGCAGCTGCAGCTGCATCTCGCATAGATGGAAGGAGGCAATTATGTATTAATGTAATGCCGTGTAGATCATTCTTTAGCTTTCAATGAAATGAAATATAGACTAAAATAAAAGTGTGCAGCAGGTGAAAGTAGTAAACTATTCATATTTTTGGCGTTTTACTAGAAAACGAGCATTATGACGAAAATTAATATTCATGACTAAAAATGTTCCGTGAAGAGTTTTCTGGGCTAATCTGCGGTGCATATCTGACCTTTCTGGCCGACGTCCATCATCGGGGCTGATGATACATACATAATAACAATTAATACATTATACAGAGTGGGCCAACTTGAACTGACTGATGTAAAATGCATATAACTTTTGTAATTTTAATATTTATTAAAAAAATATTATTTCATGAAAATGTACTTTGTTAACTTTTTTCAAATCTATGTGTGGAAAATAACACCTTTTAAATGACCTGTATTTTCTTGTTGAAGAATAATTGCTTTTTCTAAAGTATTTTGCATTGCATTACGCGACGTTTCTGTCTTCAAATTTGTTAATTCTGCACGAATATTTTGTTCAAGCCCCTGAATTGTTGGCGGTTTGTTCATGTAAATTCGGCCTTTTAAGTAGCCCTACAAAAAGAAATCAGGCACAGTCAAATCTGGGGAACGGGGAGGCTGAGCAAACTCTGCATTTTTTTAAATTAGCCGGTCACCGAAAGTAGATCGTCGCGAAACATAATAAAAATCAATAATTTTTCCGCGCTCTTCCGCGGTAGTCGATTTGTTTAATCGAGAACCTCCGAAACGACTAAAGCATAATTTATTTTTTAAATATTATATATATTTTCTTCTCGACTTCTTAGAGGAAGTTACGAGTAGACCTGTACGAGAAGAGAAGTGAGAAATGAATACCAAAGTTATGAAAGATTTCGTTTTACCGGGCAGGGAACAACCGCGACGATAATTTAAGTAGACAAATCTGAAACTACCCTGGCGAGTGGAAAATGTTAATATTTATAACATGTCAATTTAAAAAATAATAAAAGACAATAATTATATTATTGAGGAGGACACATTCTTATTGTGAAGTTGCAATTATTCAGAACAGACGCTCTGTGATATTTTAAATATTAATTAAATGCATCAATTACAAGGTAGATGTAGATGGCTTTCAAATAATGGAACGATACATATATTCATTTGAACAGTGTAACATACAGGTTCGAAAATTTGTCGTCAATCCACTGTGTATAGCATAATCTGATAATGCACCTTCCCCGGATTGGAAGAGATTCAGGTTCGAATCCCGGTAGGAAAAGCAATATCTTTCGAATTAATACATTTAATTAGTATTAAAAAAGATAATATTGCCAGTAATTAATTATGCACACAATTATATGTTGTATTTATCATTATAAAACATAAAGGTAATTTGTGCAAAATGTGTGGTCAGTGAAGGTGCACTTAGTAATATGTTAATAAACGTTGTTCGCAACATTATTCCAAATAGTGAGTAAATAATACACAAATACTTAAGACATCATTTAAAAAACAAAATTAAATATTACATTTTTCGTATCGCATTAAAGAAAAGTTTCAAATTTTCAAACGCGTAAAAAAGTATTTTAAAAATAAAACGTACGTATTTAATGTAAACGTTACCAGATGATATAGAATTTCAACTTCAAGTTAGTAGATGCTATAGAACTTCAAATTCAAGTTAATAGATGATATAGAACTTCAACATCAAGTTAGTAGATGATATAGAACTTCAAGACATGTTTTACGGTTATTCACTTTTATCGATAATAAGAAATTTGCTTCACTCATAGAAAAACTTTAAGTACTATTTTATATAACATTTCGATATTTCAACCATCCACCTTCAAATTACGTATGTTACAATTTTAAAACTTTTTCTTGAGAGTTTTATAAATTTACACATGTGATAACTCCCATACCAAAATATAAGAAAATGATCTATTCGATAGTAATTGCGGTGTCTAATAATAGTAGGGGGGTGCCCTATTGCTGCGAGGTCGACAAACTACGGCCCGCGGGTTGATATTGTTTTCTACATAAATACGGTCAATTAAAATCATATGCACGGGGATTTATATTTGTATTTGGCAGTACTTACCAATGTGAAAGAACATTTGGGAAAATTAAGTATGTAAAATCGCAATACAGATCATTATTAACAGATTACTATTTGCAAACAACTTTAATGATAGGAAGTACTAACCTCGAAGGTGATGAAATATTATATCAGAAAAAACAATTACATTTTTTTAAAGCTATATACGTATATTTTATCAATTTCTATTGTTATATATATATATTGTATCAATTTCCATTTTAATATATATATTCCACGCTATTTGTGTAGCTCGTGTGTTTTTTAATCCAAACCAACTTTGTAAAAGCCCATAAATGTGTGCATTCCATTTGTGTAAATTTAAAACAGAAAACAACCGTAATATATTTATGGCGGCGATATAAAAACATTTCGTGTATTGTATTTTTTGGTAATCGGTCGTGCTCGAGTTTTCGGAGGCTGGCCAGCCGAGTTTCAGAACATTCAAGACTGCGGGGAGAGCGACCATCGGTAGATCGGCGAGTAACAGCCCAGTTTCGCTAAAGTTGGTTTCTTTGCATTTACGTGGATTGAATGAATATAATCAAAAATTAATAGAAAACCCAGGATTAGCTATTACGGTAACGCATCGCATACGTACAAAATTTAACCAGTTCTATAATACGTCTATCAGAAGAATATTTTATGGTAATTGAATATCCACGCACATTGTTTATATTGCGTTTTATCAAGTGGGTATTTTTAATTAAATAAATATGTAACCGTTATTTGAAAGTGAAAAGTACGTAAATACAATTTACAATAAAGCGTAATATTTATCAGAGAATACTTGAATCCCTTTATTAACTTGTTTAAAGTATTATATAATTTTATAACATTGCCTATTGTGTCTGCCGTTACAACAAAATATCTTCAGATAAACCAAATATTATCCAATTAGTTTTTACAATTCTTTTAATATTTATTATGTCTACTTACGTTTGATCATTTATGTACCCGTCCCATGACATTTCAGACAAACGTGGATAAAACCCCCCCACGGTGGTCTCGCTATACAACTTTTAAATAAGCATATTAATTTAGAGCGATCAGAGCCAGATTAATTTTCATAAAGCCTCGGAAACCTTTTATTTATCATATCTATTTATTTATCAGTTTAGTACTTTGGTCTAATAGAAATGTTATTTGTTGAAAATGAATAATACACGTAAATTATAGTGGACAGCTTTTTCAACCTAGTTAGTGGGAAATACTCGATAATAATAATACACTGACCTGCTATTGTAACAGCATCTATGCTGGCCTGCAATGTTTCAACTGGATAGATTACGATCCATTCTAAATGCGGCAGCGCGGATAATATACGGTGTTTCCAAATTCTCTCATATAACATCCCTTTTACATCACCTACATTGGCTCCGATTCCCTCAAAGAGTTGAATTTATTTTGTGCCGGTTGATGTACAAGGGACACACAGCACGATGCCTCTGTATCTTTAAGAACTTTGTATTCCGTGCAATTTGAATGGTAGACGTCAAACTCTCAGGTCAGCCCCTACTTCAGCCGGAAGAAGGGTTGTGGAACCGATCAACCGTTACCGGAAGTCTAAGTTTAGCGAACGGGCATTTGCGATGGCAGGCCCGAAAGCGTGAAACAGTGCATCAGAGACTTTATTTAAAAATAAACTAAACCTTTTCAAAAAGTTATTTCCACAAGTGAAAATAACAATTTTTAATCTTAAAAACAAAGACAATTGTAGGACTGTAAACAGTTTGTGTAAAGCGCCAAGTACGAAAATGGCGCTATACAAATTAGCCAATATTATTATTATTATTATTATTATTAACGTAACATAACAGATCACTGAAATTCTTTAAGTTTTTAAAAGATTTATACAATTGCTTATTAGTCGGGAGAATCGTCTTAAAACATCTCGTACATTTCACACCTCACCATCAATTTTATTTTTTTACTTACTTACTTACTTACTTACTTACTTACCATCACGCCGTTTCCCCGCGGGGGTAGACAGAGAGGATAGAGCTGACACACAATTATCGACTCATCCACATTCATACAAGCTCGACGATTATTGAGGCTTCTAACAGGACCACCATCCAATATCTGGTTTACCTGGTCGTGCCAAGTCCCCCGCGAATGTCTTCTACATCTGCTGCCATCGACACTTGCGTCATATATCTTTCTTACCGACCTCTCCTCATTCATCCGTTCCATACGACCAAAACACCTAAGTGACCTTTTTCTTAATCTTACTCACTATACTAAGATTAGCTTTACATTCTTTCCTTATTTCTTCATTCTTTACTCTGTCATAAATGGATCTGCCATATATACGTTTAAATGATCTCATTTCCACTGCATTCAGTCTACTTTCGTTCTTCTCCTGCCAGCTCCAGGCCTCACTTCCATACATCAGTGTCTGTATCAGGACTCCATTGTGAACCGCTAGTCTCGCTTCAGTTGACAAGTTCTCATTAGCTATAATTCCAGTTAAAGCGCCGTTTACTTTTATTTCCAGCAGTCACCCTCTCTGTCTTTCCGTTTTTATCGAACATACTTCCCAAATACACAAACGACATCGACTTATTCCAAACATTACCCTCACTTTTAACTTTTTGACATTAATAATACGGTCGCTTTCCTTGCACACATCGTACATTCTAATCGCTAGCCTCTGTAATTCTTATTCATTATTCGCATCATTAATACTGCATCATCGGCGTACAACAACCAGTATATAATCAAATCGCCCAATTTGTGGAGGTAATCGAGACAAAAATATATTTAGTTAAATATGGAATGGTTTCGGAAGTAAAACTACATCAAATCGTGGAGACGAAAGCGTTTGACGACTTTCTTCAGCGACTGGTTGTGATTCGACCCTCGCGCCTGCTTGTCCCGCTCCTGGCCGCCTGTAGCCACTGAAGGACGCGACGCTTCGTACTTCGATTTCTGTTATTTTTCTTTCTTCGTGAACAACAAAATAGGCATATAGGTAAATCACTTCAATTATCATCAATTTTAAGATGTTCTCTTCATAAATTTAAATTTGTAAAATTTCGTGCTCGGCGCACACTATCAGTATCACGTTTTCGATCATTTTTGAATCCTGCCTTCCGAACATTCATGTTTCTTCTGGAAGGACTAAATGTTAAGATCTTAGAGTCGGTGTGTGTAATAAGGTATTCGGCTATTATCATAATTAGGATCCCGCACGATGGTCCCCCGCCCCCGTCAAGGCGGGCGGTGCGGCAGAGAGTAATTATCCAGACACGTCAGCATCATCCGAGATGAAGAGTTCCGCGCGCCGCGCGCCGTGCACCGCGCACCGTGCACCGTGCACCGTGCACCGTGCACTCTGCAAGCGGAGGAGGCGCGAGATGCGCACTTAGAGTAATGACAGTTAGTCTCGCGGGGAGCGCTAATGAAAAGTCTCCCAAGTGAAAATACATTATATGGGTCGGGGCAAAAATAATGTGCCGGTGTGTGTGTGAATCGAAACTGCGTTTCTACAAATAGCCAAGCCGAAATCCAAGCTAAATCATTGTAAAGATACCCTTATATATGGTATGGTAGAGAAATGGTAATTTATTTGACATAAAATATTTCTCCTCGAGACTCACCACTCCACTGGAGGTGATATGATTAGTTTAGCTCGATCACAAAATAAATATATTCAACAATATGGAAAAACTATCCCCCGAATTTTCAGTTTCTACTTGCTACAAAATATTGAAATGTTTCATAAAGCCAGCCTACCTACACAAGGAAAAGGGCGACAAATGATGAACTTACATTGCGTGCATCATATTTATTACTAAAATTACAGTTAACGTTACGTAAGAACGAAAAACCAATCACGATATAAAATTAAGGTTGTGTGAAAATCCAAAGGAATTTTGATTATTTTAAGCTAGTAGTATTCTAGACGCCGTAAGTAAAGCCCAAAAAATGATTTTGAGACTTATTCATAAGAAACCCTTTCGCTATCCTTCAAATGAAATCTTCAAAGAATGTCACGTCCTAGACATCCGTCAAATGTATATTCTTGGTATACTGAAATACTTTTACCGGCATAAACAATATTACCGGTAAATTGCGCACCCTTACTTAACAAGGACACAGGCCAACTGTCACTATCTTGTGCCAAAATTAAACTAAACTTTTGCACAAAGATTCCATTTGTTTCTAGCACCAAAAATATACAACAGTCTAAATGCAAACGTGAAAAATTGCAACCATAGTCTTCCATATTTCACGAAAAGTGCAGTTCTGGCTCCACGAAATGGGGAGAAATTACGCCCAAGAATTTTTAAAGGTCCAAACTTAAGATTAAAACTGCTACAACAGTATATTGAATTACCTAATTGCATCTTGTTTTACTCTTTATATATCTTTTTTATATTCTATCTAATTGTATCTTGTTCTACTCTATATATATATATGTATTTATTTTTTTTTTTTCTTTTTTTTCTTTTCTTATACATTGAACATTGGACTTACTTTAAGTTTTACGTTTTAATTATGTTATTTAATTGCATCTTGCTTTACTATTTACATATGCCATATATTATATCTTATATATTGAACAATGCATTTACGTTAAGTTTTATAAAGTATTTACCTGATCTTATGACATTCTTTATATATATAATTTAGTACATTGATGATTGCACTTTGTTTCCTACTATACCGGAAGGCCACTGTCTGCTATAATACAGTGTGCTCCTAGTGTAGCAGGCAGGGCACCCAAATTATGTCTTACTTTGCTCAAATGTTTATCCGATTATAATATAACACACTGCACTAAGAATCAAATAAATAAATTATATACTTTTAAAATCAGCAATATTATCTTTGTGGTTAAGATTCATATTTTTATTTATTATCTTTGTTTTATTAACCACTAAAATGAGTTTAAATACATCTACCGGTTTCGAAAAATACCATTTTCTTCTTCAGGATGTCATAACTAACTAAAACATATATTTTTTCTTTGACAGAATTTATTTTTTTAGTATCTACTCAAATCATTACTTAATACAAATTTACTCGAATAATTTTTAGGAAAAAATTTTTAGAATGGAACTCGTAGTATGAAAAAAAATAGATTCTGTCAAAGAAACAATATATGTTTTAGTTAGTTATGACATCCTGAAGAAGAAAATGGTATTTTTCGAAACCGGTAGATGTATTAAACTCATTTTAGTGGTTAATAAAACAAAGATAATAAATAAAAAAATTATAAATTATTATTATTATTTTTTATAAACAACTTTCCGAAAATTGTCCATCTAATTGTAAGGATGTATATTTATTTAATTCGGACGCTCTATGCATATGACACAATATAACGATTGGATTTTCTCGTTATGACAGCCAGGTCACACGTACGGCAATACCAAGTGTTCTTGCTCACGTGACATCGGGCGAATGTTACTTGACCAGAAAATAGGGCGTCCTCGAAGGATTTCTGCTAGGATTAACGCTATAATTAATCAGAAAACCGGCATCTTTGCAAATGAAAGATCAATTATTCTCACTGATTTTGGGTCAAATCTGATCACTCGTAAATAAAGCATTCAAACAATTGGAGCAACTTTGTAAAACGTATGCATGTGAACCGTGTGTATGTATTTAGTATTTGAAAAACCGCGTGTCACCTGACTCTATACAATTGGACCAATTAATAAAATATTCTACCATCGATGTGTGGATCATATTTGCATCGGAGTTTTAACATCAACAAATATTAATAAAACGACTTTATCGTGTGTGTGAATTTTTTGTTTGAAGGAATTTCCATAAAAATTATTATGAAAAGAGGGTTTCCTACTCAAATATATTCCTTCGAAGCAAAATGACATCAGCAAAACAAAATAAGAATTTGAAATGATAATCAGTTAATAAACTGCCTGAAACAGAGTAGGTACCAAAAATCCCTCGAAATAATATACTTTTTAAAACATAATAATATTACGGTTCCGCTTTGAATTTTTTTAATTGCGTCAGACACAGATGGCGTTGATAAAATGATTTATTTCGACAGTATAACGAAGATCGAGACGTGCACGAAGCCTGGTAAATATTATTAGATTGTAAAGGTGGCAAATATAATTTGAAAGAAAAAAGAATTTAAAAACAACCATTCTGAAGTAATGTAACCAAAGTGAGTTTATTATTGGAAGTTTCGTAACGAATTAAAATCATAATGGGCTTCGTTAGTGCGATATGAAATTAAAAATAATTAGGTAAATATTTCTACATGGAAACGTGGTATAATTATCATGATACTCGAGCTTCTCGCGGTGATGAAGGTGTTACCACTGCGTGTCGTCAGGCAGCTAGTTGATGGTGATACAATACAATACAATACAAGTACATCGATTGATTTCACTATCTCTTCTAGAACTAGATGCGCGGTGTAATATTATTATTTTTAATTTCACTCACTACACATACAATTTAAAAATAAAATATTTCTCATGACTAGTTTCGGGAAGAGCAGTCCTTCTCATCTAGAGGTGTAAATGGAACTAAAATGGCTTTATTGTTTCTAGGAAACATGAATGAACAATATGACATCACTGTTTCCGGATAAGAGACCTACTTAATCCTGCACAAGTATAATTTAAAAATAACTGTTCAATAGAGCCTTTAAAGTAGGCACGGCACACCCTCCATTTCCGAGTGGATAGAAATACATTTTTCTCACCTTTTAGAATATATAGTGTATGTATAATTTAGTGCGATATATGATACGATTAAATATAGAAGTAAAAGTGAAAAAGTGCGGTCAAGATCACCCCCTGGCCGCGGTATGAGAGTCGCACTACACGTGTATTGCGAGATGTAATATTGAAGAGAAGGGATGTGGGACTATAAGGTTAGTGACTTTTTCGGCGGATTGAAGTAAAGTTAGACGAGCACGTCCAGGCAGTCGGAAACATAAAACGTACGATTTCGATATTTTATTAAGGCGAGTGCGAGTCTCCTAATTGGTATCTTTACTTCGAGTTATACTTAGTGATGCATACATTAGCTTTGTGATTATTTCCGCGGATTACGATTTATAAGACCAGCTACGCTTAGCCCGTCTATTTTACACCGCGGCGCTTCCGCCTGCATCTACTCGGTGGTCGGTACGGTACAAATATATTTTTGTACGGAAACCATTAATTTCAACCAATTTCAAAAACAATCACTACGATATGTCGCACACCCCCCGTCTAAGCAATTTTACTAGACTTTTTTGTAACTTAGCATTAAGGACCAAAATAACTAATTCATATTGTCACTAAGCAGATCATTTTCATTATTTTGACAGTTTGTCATAAATAATTCAACTAGATGGTCTTACCCTAAATTTGGGGTAAGTGCTCGTCCAATTTTTATAAAATCCTATAAATATCCGCTATCCTAAAAGAGTACATTCCGATTTTTAAAGACTTAAATTAGGAAATGGTTAAGCTATCTAAACTATCAAAGTTTGAAAGCCATAGCATAGATTTATGAGGTTAGAGAACGGTTGAAAGTTGATGTCGATTCACCTTATTAAATAATAATTTAGAAACGTTATTTATTATTAACTAACACGGGTTAACTCGGGAGACAAAGCTTTATTACACACCTGTGCATATTTTAATCCTACATTACATTATAAGCAAATAATACACAGTAAAACAAAACACATTTATATATTTAAATCTTTACAAATTTTCCAATTAATTCTTAATTGTACTATTCCTGACTGAGAGTTTAATTGAAAAACATCTAAAACTTCTCTGCTGTGAAGTGCGCGTTTTGGAAATTACTAAAACGAATTTCACGAATAGATCTATATTTATTATGCACACTACCAGCCATAAGTATTTGCCCACTTACAAAATACGTTTTATATCGACCGAAACTATTTGCTCGCGTAAAAATTTTGGAATACTGTATTTGAAATTAGTATCTGTATAATACATACTAACAGTTGTTACCCAAATTCATCATTTTTGTGGAGAATTAGATTGTTTGGACTTGGGTCATAAAAATACCAGGTAAAAGGTGGGTAAGGACCCTGAGGGACATTGGACATTGTAAAATTCCGAGAAGTTATTTTGATAATTTATTTTGTTATATCAGATCGTTTATTTTACATATACTTACCTCCTTTTAAATATTTTACACCGTCTATGTTTAGTTCACTCCCAGATTTTGCGGTGAAAACATCTTTTTATCTTTACAGTGATATTCGAGTGCTCTTAAAAATGTTATATTTATTATTAAAGAACTTTCTACTGAAATTCGTTGCTCGATTAATATCTTATCATCAAATTGGAAAATCAAATACACATATTGCACGGGAATTAAAAATATGAAGGCGGTCGGTCGACCTAAAAATTACCACTTTGGCGGAAGATCGGAGCAGAGTGATTATAAGCGAGCATATAATAAATATGGACCGGCCCAAACTTATTAGTCTAACAACAGTGAAACGGAGGCTTCAGAGTGCAGGCCTGCACGGCCGTTTAGTTATCAAGAAACCGCGCATTCGGCCCGCAGATAAAAATAAGAGGCTACAATGGACACAACAGTATAAAAAATAGAGTGAAGAATCCAAATTTTGAAGTATTTGGTTCTAGGCGAAGAGTTTTCATTCGGAGGTCTGAGGGGGAGCGCCTTCGGTAAAACATGGTGGGGATTCTGTTATGGTATGGCGTTATTTTGGTGGATCGCGTATCGGGGATATTGTCAAGATTGAGGGAATTCTTAACGAAGAAAATTATAAAAATATTTGGAAAGAAATATGTCGCCATCGGGAACTCGCATACTCTTTTAGGGTCGCGGGTTCATTTTCCAACAGGATAATGATTCTAAATCCAAAATATGAAAAGCTTATTTGAAACAAATTGAAGATACAAATAAATGTTCCGTGATGTGTCGGCCTCAGAACTCTCGCGGGAAGACTGGATAACTGGACAGCAGGATCCGACAAGCCTATCCCACATCGAGACGCCGCTTGTGGGAATTATTGCAAGAATTAAATAAGATATCCTCTCGAGGCTTTATATAAACTTATCGATGGATTGCCAAAATTGTGTGAAGCAGTTATAAAAAAAACTGTGAACATATCGATGAATCGGAAATATAGTGTTTTTCTACATTTTTCATTTCTTTTGATGATTATAATTTCTTATTTGATAAATGTATTTGAACAAAATTCATTTTAAGTTTGTTTCGTCACATTAAAAGCATATTTCGTAAGTGAGCCAATACTTATGGCCGGTAGTGTATATATTTTTTTGTGCTTGTAGAGGTGAGTGATAAAAGTTTTTAGCGTAAATCTATCGTACATATAATGGTACAAAATTGTTAAATATTTCTTCAGTACAACTTAATAATAAAACTTTTAGACTAATTTTAATTACAGTTTTACTGGCCCTATTTCAATCTCGATCTTCGATGATATAATTAGTGTCTAGAGTATTATATTTGTAACGAAATATATAATATGGAAAATAAAATGATAAAGTAAAGAAACAACAAGCGCCAAATGCAAAAATGAACTTCAACAACTGAATCCTTCCACCGTATCCAGTCAGCAGTCAGCAGTCAGCAGTCAGCAGTCAGCAGTCAGCAGTCAGGCCGAGAGTTTCCAGTGGTGCGCAATAAAATGCACGTTGTGAATATGTACTTTAAATACATTATTTAACGTTCAACATAAATTCTTAAACGAGTGGATAAATATTAAAGTTGGTAGCACGTCTGAAATATGCCCCGCGAGTCGGGGCGGGACGCTTAAAGCACAACTGTCATACATTAACGGGCCGTACCGAGTTTCACTTTATTACTCATCTCATACCCAACGCGACTCATCCGAAACACGGATCAAATAATGTCACTCGATCGGATATATATATATATATATGATATGCTTTATATGCTAATAAAACAAACGTGCGCTCGTCGATCGTCCGAGCTTCCGACAGGGCTGAACTTTAATATCCGGTCTACCCGATCGTGCCAGATTCATATTCTACTAATTTGTTATCCTAAGTACGATGAAACGTCACGTCATGTAACGTCAGTCTACTGCAGTACATTAGTGTTAACACTATTTGCGATAGATACGTTCAGAACACCGTTCATTTTATTTCCCGCAATCACCCTCATTCGACACCTTTTTCAACCTTAACGTCTCTAGACTGCTCAACGTTGCCAGTTGCCAAGTACACTGATTATTCATTATTACTACAGTATGGAAGTCCTCGGCTTGCTTAAGTGATCACTTTACACATGTAACGTTCACCAATTCTACCCACGGGCGACTGCCACACCTGTTAAATTTTTGGAAGTTGTATATGTTTTTACCATGTAGAAACCTTTTAAGTATTTCTCACAACTACGCTGTCGCCATCTATGGTTTGAAATTTGATATTCATTCCCCTGAAAAAGCATAGATGTCTCTAATGAGAATATTTATTTTATCGAAGTGTGAGAGCTATATTCTTTTTCTATATATATGACGAATGATTAACATATATATATATATATATATACATTTACTAGAATACGTCTTAAAGTCAATTTTTAATATTTTATACTTCTTATTTAGACCAGTGTATTTTTTATATTCACAATATTTGGAGTATGTCGAATTTTTGTAAGAACACAATTACTGGATTGTCATCAATACATATTATAGATGTCTCATAGAGATGAAACCTTTTTTTATATGCGGATAAAATCTAGTAATTGTCTTCTTACAAAAATTTGAATACTGAATATTCCTTTTAAAATTAGCAATATTAACTTTGTGCTTAAAATTCATATTATTATTTATTATCTTTGTTTTATTAAAGAAAATGGTATTTTTCGAAACCGCTATATGTATTTAAACTCAACTAAGTGGTTAATAAAACAAAGATAATAAATAAAAATACTGAATATTCATTATTACATTAGTCGCACTTTCATCTCTCGCGAACACCATCCCTTTGATTGCTAACATTCATTCACTAAAAGTCCACTATCCTAGACGCCTAGTGTTGCAGAGCAGCTTCGCTAATAGCATCGTTGCACCTTTTTTTAAATTTCTCACACTACGGTACTGTACACGCGATTTACTTCCCATTTATAATAATAAACTAATTTATCTCTCTCTGATAAATGCTATACAGCATACGAATAAAATGAACGGTAATCCAAATATAATGATACTATCTTGCACACCGCGGTGCACATTATAAAGAAAAGGTTTTAAAAGTCCGAGTGTTGCATAGCATCATTATTATGATACCGATTATATTACAAGTATAATGAGTAAAGCAAAAAGGGATCCATTTAGAGTATCGAAACCAAAACTATCTAATCTATTTTCATTATTATTTCCTTCATCGGGTTAAATTAAAGTCACGGGTTTACTTTGCGAGTGCAACCGATACGGGAGTTGAACGACTCTCAAAACCGTAAGCGTTCCTTTCTGCCTTCTTGGTTATTTTTAATATACACCTGATTTACTGCAATAGGTGTCAGTATACATGAATTACAAGGATAAAAGATCTAATGACGACACGACAATGTCCCCCTCATTGTTGCTTCATCATCATCGCATCTTCAGTTTCGTCCCCTTATCCTGGAGGGTCTTCCCGGCCTTGCGCCGCTCGGTTGAGGGGTTATCTCGGAAAGTGACACTCGATGAATGCGGTTGAATTGCGGCTGATCTGACGTCCGCGCACACGATGCGGCGCTCACCTTCTCGCTCATTTACGGTTCAATACTCTAACAATAAAGAGAGTGGATGAAAAGTACATTCGGATGCCAGTTGCCACCCGATAACCGAACTTTTGTAACTGCATGACAGACCTGCGACAGGTCGGAGGTCGGACTAGACGGTAGACGGTGAGCGTGCGGGAGACGCCCCGACAAGCCCGTAAACATGCTTCCTCCGCAGTGCAGAGATACTTCAGCTGCATGTATTACGGAAGAGAATTGCGTCCTGCCCGAGAAAATAAATCTGTTTATCTCGGGACGCGAGGTGGACGGAGTCGGAATCTCCCGACAATCGACAAATAAATAAATATCTCGTTTAGAATTCATCACTGATACGGACAAAATTAAATTAACTGACAAATAAGTGGAAGATTGCTGGAAAACCACATACAAATATACATATATATGCACATATAAAGGCTGTTTTTTAAGAGGTTTATTTTTCGAATTAGCAACATTTTTTCCAACGACAGCTAATATGACAGTTGATTTGTGCTTAGTTTGGTTTGCCATTTCACCATTAATAGACTTACGCCGGAACAACGCTCTCAAATTGTGCAAATTTATTTCGAAAATCGTGGTTTAGTTCGCGAAACTTACCGTGAGCTACGTCCATTTTACGGTCGACATAATCGTACATGCGAGCGAGTAATTCCAATAACCGTGGATCGTTTTTGCACCACGCATACTCTAATTGATAATGCCCATCCGTAGAGACGTCGCACAGTGCGCACCGAAGAAGCCGCGTTGCAGTGGAGGACCTGAATGAGTCTTCTGAGCAATCGTTCTATGCCCGTTTGCATTTTTTCTGGGGATGGGATTTGTGTGTATTAGCGGTGAAATAAACCGTTTATTCTGTATTGCAAAAAAAAGTATAAATTAAAATAATGCTACAATTAGTTAGAAACTTTGGAATCATCTCATTAAGGGAGTATACATGTGACGTAAGAATGAATAAGGTAACTTAATTCATGTCCGAAACATGCTGCTGCAGTTACATTTTAGTTAGGCACGTAGTAAAGCTACGATTGTAAAAACAGTACAAGTACAATACAAACGGGCTACTGTGAGCCGGGACCGAGAGAGTGCGGCCTGCAGCTGTTGCGGTTCGGGTGCCACGTCGCACATCTTCGCCTATACCCACTACAAACACTGCACACATCATTCCGTCTAAACTGTAATGCTCGATTATCTAATTATAAAAATAAGATGTGCAATGCTGCACTCGAGTATATTCTTTTTCCATTCGAGTGCTGGGTATGCCGTATGGTTTGCGCAGAAAAGCGAGAACGAGAGACGGGGTGAGACTGGGACGACAGACCAGCGGGTCGGGTCGAGCGAGAAAATATTAATTAGAGCCGGAATGTTCTTTCTCTACACTGTTGATGACAGTTTAATGTACCCGCGGTATCTATCCCATTCTTAGATTACAACCCACCGTAAGCCTCCAAATTAGCGACCACGATGGAAGCGCTTCACTAATTAGATTAGTCAGCTTCGCGTTCATTCCGCCAGTCTTAGAAAACTACTCAAAGTTCGCCAGTCTGAAATTAAGACATAAACTTTAAACCGGTCTCTAACTTCACAAGATTAGATTGACAGAAGAACCATCTCCTAATTGAAGTCTTTAAAAATCGGAAAGCAACCTTTTATTGCTATTGATATATTGCTGATATTGAAAGTATTTTATGAAAATTGGACGAGCAGATGCACTTAACCCAAATTTGGGGTAAGAGTTGACAAATTGTTAAAATAATACAACTAGATGCTTTACTGATCTGCTTAATGACAATAAGAATTAATTATGTTGGTCCTTAATGACGGGTAAAACGTACTAAGTTCCAAAAAATCTAGTAAAATTGCGACATATCATAGTGATTGTTTTTGAAATTGATTAATTATTTTTGAAAAAATGGAACTGTCTACACATCACTAATCGGGAAGAACCCAGACCGGTGTGAAGATCTCGAGCGTGAGACGATCTCAGCGAGCGGACAGGGTGAAAGTATCGAAGAGGTGTTCAATTCATCGTGTAGCGGGTCGTTCTAAAGAGAGTAGGTGAAAACTTTTCCAGTCTCTTATGGTCCGTATGCTTTTATACAGAATTTGATATCAGTAGCAGAGTTCGTCTTTACTATAGAAGGCCACTATGGAAGTAGCCAATTATATTAGGAATGCATTAAACATGCAGATATTCGTGGACTAAAGATTAGGCCTAATATAACATTATTAGAAACGTGATCACAATAACAGGCGCTCGCGTAACGATATGATACGATGTCAACGGTAAGCGTGGTGAAAATAAGGCTTAGTTTTTATCGATAAATCAAGTTATCGGTAAACGGATCTGCACCGTGATCCCGCGCCGGGTAGGGGAGGAGCGCCACCTACCGAGGAGGCTGCGAAGGGAGGGGCGCGGGAGGGTGACGGGATCGATACCCCCACTCCCCGCGCCCGCCCCCGACGGCACACGCCCCCGACGGAAGAAACACACCGTATTGAACAAACGAATTGCAGACTTGGAAAGTTCCAGAAGCGATGTGTCGAGTATTTCAGTGCATCTAATTTAATAAACACAAATTGAGAGCACGGTTCTCACAGCACGGAAGTCAGCAGGACGCGCAGCCTCGGTGAGCGCACTCGCGCAACGCTTCGTCCCCTACTGGAACTATCGCGGACGTCATTATTGTCAATCGTTCTAAATTGGAAATAACTGGCATACTGGCATACTGGCATACTGGCATCGCCTCCGTACCGGCAGAACTCTACCGGAAAAATAATTCACTCCGCTGCCGGACGCGACAAGGCGACAAGGCGACAAGGCGACAAGGCGACAAGGGCTACATCGACAGAACCTTCTGTTTGGGGGAAATCGTCAAGAAGAGAGGGGTATTTATTATAAATCGCGTGGGGCCGAGCTATTTGAAGAGCCTTTTCATCTCATGACGGTAATATTACAAACAAATTAATGTAACATAGGAAACTTCAACCTGCTAAGAACCAATGGCTTGTGCAGAATGCAGAAATATGCATGAATTAGTTCATTTTACCTAATAACGCAGCCTAAATGTTTCACGTACTGGAAAGGGAATTGAGGACGCTGTGAACAATAATCCGCTTTCATTACCAACTCGCCTGTTTCGAAGCGGACTGCATATATATTAAAAATTCCATTAAATAAGAAGCCGATGAAATTAAAGGCAACGGATGAGGTCTTAATAAGTCCTATACAAAATAAAATAAATGGCGCTAAATAATTAGTACTGCGAGGCTGGCCTGGGTGACTGCTCCGAAAAGACAAGAGCATAATGAAGAAAAGAAGAAATTTCTAATTGCGCAATACAAAATTCTAATATATTATTTTCTTCTGTTCAATTCTATTTCAAATGTATATTTTTGGACCTGATATTTTAAAATGTTATAAAAATATAGCACGTTATAAAAGTGCCGCGTTTACTGTGTCGAGAGTTCGATTACTCGATCAATGTGAAACTTTACTTTTCCTACCCTCAAATGTGGAGAAGACTATTCGGGTGCTACGCTACGGAACCGTAACAAACCGGCAAACCGTAACAAACCGGCGAATATTTTACAGTGTAGACAATGAAGTATACGGGGGTGCATTTCTAGCACAGGAGTCGGGGATGCACAGTGTATAGTGTGTGCAGTGATATTACACAACAATGCTCTACTGTATGTGGCGCTAAATGTATTCCGTATGTAGGGAAATTCAAAGGAAACTAATACATTACACGTAGGGAAGTGTCAATTCATTTGAAGTATATGAAGTAGGTGGATTTTTTGTTCTGAAGTTTTACATTATTAAATTACTATTGGCAGAAAATTGAAAATTGGAAAACAATAATATTTCTGAAAGTTACGTAGGTACCATAGGTAATACATACACATATATGCTTTTAAGCTTCTTTTAGAAATGTCATTCTACATCGTTTGGAGAAACGACCGTTTTTCCAAACTAAAACATTTTTAATCAAAATAAATTGTGTTGTTCAAATAAAGGTCCGATCATCATCATCATCAAAGTATCGTATTCACGAATAAGTGATGTGTACGAAGAAGTACGAAATGCCACTGTAGCAACAGTGTCACAATATGTACTGTATTGATTAAAATTGGCGTTTAGTTGACGCAACCCGAATTACATTTAGAAAGGAATAACGGCAGGTGGATCTGGCCTACCTCGATCCCAGTCCTGGGTTGGACATCAATTTTCACCTCCACCTGACTCGCACTTTTGTAGTGAAGAACAGAGATATCACTGCACTTCTATCAACACTGCTTCTTTTTCGTGGTCCGGATTTTACGCATGGCGTTACTCTCGACCGTTAAAAGTACTCGACTTGCGTCAATAACCTCCATACCCAGAAAATGATGCGAAGCCCACGCAAGTAATAAGAAAAATCTATTTATTTTTCCGCTTTTATAATGATCATATTAATTATGTTTTTAATATATTTAGTAAATATTCTATTATACATATAGCATTTTAGTATTAAATAAAAAATGTTTGTATGGGGCAACCGTCCACCGAAGGTAATTATTTTGTGTATTGAAATTTCGGACGGTCGCCCGCACTTGTAATCTGTTCTCTATTTTGTGATGTGGTCTGGTATGGTGCGGGTTGGTCTTGATAATAAATGTTAAATAATAACCACATTGAATTTCTTCTCCTTTTTCGTTTGGTAATTTATTTATTTATTTTATTAGTAACTATAAAATACTATGTACAAATCAATTTGGACTGTGCCCATCTATCTCACTAGAGAAATTCTGTGTCGCGACAGAGATTGTAAAAATGTAATTGAATTAAAGTCGCGTATTTATTAGTTTTGATCAGTGGGACCGACAAGGAAGCCCTGGCTTCTAAACCGGTCCCGGGGAAGGTAGGTCCCCCCCTCCACAAAGGCAACTAAGACTTCACTCCAATGAAGTGTATCAATTTAACTACATGACGTACACAGAGACATTGGGATTTAATAATTGAAGTCGCTAATACAAAGATTTTAAAATATTCTACATTCGTTCTGTCAAAGAAACATTACGCAATGCAGATGATTCTAGTTTAGAGGGACGGCCGCAGTGAGCAAAGTAACGATAGGCAAAGTCCGTCGAACGAGTGAGGCACAAGAAGAAGAAGAATGAAATAATACTCGTTTCGGCGCTACAATAAAATACAAAGAATTGAAAGCACAAAGCGCCTAGAAGATCTACTCATATGTATTACATGGCATCATACGTTATACAGTTTTGGGACGCTGCTATCTCGTTCATATCAAGTCTTGGATCATTCCCAAAAATTAAAACCTTGACACGGTCAGCGCCCGCCCATACCGGGTAGCGACTTCTATTAGAAGACTACTTTAGCAAAGTGGGAAAATATAATTAGTCGGATAGTCTGTGCTCGGTTTCCCCATCACAGTAAATCCTTTATCACTTGTTTACTGCGAGCGCCGCAGGACGCGCCGCAGGACGCGCCGCAGGACGCGCCGCAGGACGCGCCGCAGGACGCGCGGCAGGGCGCGCGAGGCGCATCGATATTCATTTAGCTACAATCTAAAAACTGCCTATTCGGGTTGCCAATAGAAGTTATTAATATTATAATCTAGGAGCGCGGTTTTAGGTCACAGGCCAAAATGTGAGTCAAAGTTCAGTTTATTCATTTTTGAAAAGTAAATACCTCAATCCATATTTACTCCTGAAAATTGTGTACTGTACATTATTTTGCAGTTTATTATAATATATTATATTTATAAAACTTCCCCGAACGAAAAATAACTAGCGCAGATGTGACATTTTCAGAGCTATTTCTAAAGATAGAAAAAAACACAATTACCGACATCAAAAATAATTCTTAATTGAATTTTAATTAATTATTCACATTTATACAGAATATTTGAAAATAATTACTTTGTATATTATTGTTAAATTATAAAAAAAGTTTACAACTATTAAATGTAGGTATAATAAGGGGTTTCTCGGAGTTTAGTTCTCGTATCATCGCATACTCAATGATGGATGATACTTCCTTCTCGCAGTTCGCACATGATAAAATGTATATAACGTCACGTCACGTCACGTCACGTCACGTCACGTCACGTCACGTCACGTCACGTCAACTCCCATCCCCACCCCTACCCCCGCATACAGATACAGACTGGTCGTTCAGGAGGACACCGCATTCTATTACTTAGTGCTTCCAAGTCAATACTTCATTATTTGTTCAGAATGAGTGAATAACCAAACATCATGTGCTTCCTTTAATCCTCGGCCTTCCCTACCTGCACCTACATGGTTTTCAAAATATACACATCTGTAATCGATGAATCAGAGAGCCAATCCCCACACTGTACTTTGTAATTTGTACTAGGTACGTGTGTGCAAAGATTGAGACAAAATTCTAATTACGAAATTTAGTTCAATTTTAATTAAATTGTAAACCAAAGTAAAAATATCACTGAAAATATACAAAGGACAAAATCTATCTTTCGGAAAAAAAAAACAGGACTCGAATTCTGGACCTTTATGTAGCCGGTAGATTTTAAATGTTTGAGATATCAAAAATAAAAAACTATCGATGCAGTTTTGTGCAAAAGTAAATAAATAAGCAAACATAGCTAAAACATACGTTTAAAACTGATCATTGGGAAATACCTAAAATAGCAAAATAAAAAAAATGAAAACACGCTACGGCATTATTAATTCGACCTGCAACTTCGACACTACTATAATGATGTACCCAAAATGCAGATTTTCCGCATCCGCCATTTTCAAAATTGAAAATAAAAAAGCAACATACGAAATGGATGCAGCCTAGTGCATACCGCGTACGCAGGGCCAGTCGCTCGGCCTACGCTCTGCATAAAAGGATATTTTCAGTTTTAATTAAATTTCATTTAAAACTTTATCGACCAGGTACGGAAACCTCGGCTGTATATTACCTGTAGCTAAAGCGAGCGGCCATTAAACGGGAGGTAGGAAACGCTGACGGCAGCGCAGGGATGGCCAATACCGCAGCGGAATTCGGTTGGCACGCTATTTCTTCGTTCGGAACAAAATGTACCCGAAGCCTGTAGTTGCACGAACCGTGTTAGTTTATTCTTGGGCCATTCAATTGTCATCGTAAATTATGTTAAAAGAACCCAAAAAACGTATGGATAGGTTTTAAAAATACAAGCAAATATGTAGAAGATGGGTTTACTAAACTTGAAAATATCTATTTCCGATTAATAGTTTGGGGCCCTGCAGCATACTCGGATGAATGAATTATTATAATCTGGTATGAACCAAATGACATTCGACATTGACTCGACTGTATTACTCGTTAATGCGTGTCGTGTGACAGGCGGAACTTTTGTAATGTAAGATGGAGCATGTATTCAAATGATATCTAGATGCCACTTTGGAGAAAATGCCTATTTGATGACTAAATTAAAAACTTAATACGTACATTTCAAAATGTTAAGTTTTTGTCGAATTATCAACTATAATATATTTATTGAAGTATAAAATAATACGATCCAAAGTATGTGCTATCGAGTAATATTGAAATATAAAAAACAAATAATTTGTATAAAATATCGTAAAGTCAATATATTTAACCCTAATTAGGGCAACCTGGGCCCTTATAGCCGTGCAGTAAATCCATATATGGCCAGCGTCACGGATAATATGCACATAAATACTAATATTAAAGAGTGTAATTTCATTGCTTTTCTATTTACGACATGCGAAATACATAGTTACGTTTATTTAAACTCGGCGCGCTAGTTGCGACCCACTCGCCTCGCCTAACTACACGCGAACTCTGCTGCACGAGCGGCGTTGTTACATTTTTGGTGAGTCGTCTTGAAGCAGGTGTAACAATATCATTATCAAAGAAATAACAAATAAAAATGGGTATTTCTCCAAAAGGCTTCCGACACAAAGAAGATCTGAAATGACCACATTGCGAGTTGAGGAGTTCTCGCCGAGCCGCCGCCTGGAATAATCAGCTACAGGGTGGGGGTTTCAGAAGGCTCTACACTAACTAACTGGTACTTTTGGGAATCTATAACTATACACAGGCTTTCTGCTTTTTAGCTAAACATTCCGGTGAATGCAATCTCTATATATTAAACAATATTAATGAGTTCATTATCAATTTGTTAATTCAATGAACGCACATTTCATTCTAATAATTCGTTCCACTTGACGAGGTTCAATAATTGCGGAACAATCGGCGACCACAAATCTAGAACAAAAGTTATTTTCACTCCATTTGGAGATTTTCTTCCAAAGGGAAGAGCCGAGAATAACTCTGTTTGTTTAGTGAAATTAAATTTGAAATGCAAAAGACAAGGAGAGAAGATGATCCACTAAAGGGGCGCACTAATTGCATCAGACGAGAGGTTCTTTTCTTCAACAACGTTCGTGACAAAGTTTGTTAAACAGGCTCGTTTTGAATCTTGTATGAATACGCATGGATAATAATTTTGTATAATTTTGTCATCCTTTAGGGCAACGGTCGCAAAAGTCTGTGTATGAAAAGAAAGCATATTGCACTTTTTATAGTATCCTGTGAAACAAGATGACAGATCAGGCCGGCTAACGAACTTAGCCGAGATATTTAGGTCAATTTATCAGAAAAATTTAGTCGAAGTGTGATAATAACTACGGGGTTATCTATGGAGGAAACTATATATAAAAATAGATAAATTTGTAACGGTGAAGGTGATATCGGGATATCCTGGTCATGAGAACTTCTATAGTACGTAGTGTTTCTATTGAAAAATAAAGTGTTTCCAGCGGAAAAATTTCAAGATTAAATTGTAATTGCTAGTAAACTATCAGAGTGAGGTAAGTAGGAGCGGCATTGTTCGACACGCGTGATTTGCGGATTTACCAGTCACAATGAGTCACTGGTCGGGAACGCACCGCGCGTTCGCGGTTGAGCAATATTTAAAGTGCGGTGATTCATCGATTCGTGCGCGTCGCGCTTTTTGTACTCACTTTAATATTCGACGAGTAAGTGACGGGCCGAGCACGCAACTTATCCGGTGTTGGGTTCAAAAGTTCAGACAAGAAGTTCGTTTATTGTCACACCTACTCTGCCCCTGTCTCTGTACCTGTCTCCGAATGTTACCGATAAAATAGAGCTGCGAGTATCGAGCTCTTTATTTGGTAGCGTCATACGCCTGTCTTCGGACTCAGTTGTAGGAAAGAATCCACGATCTTTGACGATATTAGTTTCCGCGGATGTCATTTGAAAAATAATTCTTTCAATATATATTTTATTAAAGTTAACCAAACTCCTCCGGGACCATCAACGTCAGCAGCGACGCCAGAACGTGTGGCTCGAGTTCGACGTGAAATTATGCGCAATCCGCGTAAATCGATAAGGAAGATTGCAGCCTGTACTGGAATAAAAAAATCAACAGTGCACGTTATTTTGAAAAATAAACGACAGTTTCACCCATAAAAACTGGAAATTGTGCAGTTTCTCAACGAAAATTACTATTCTTTACGTGAAACCTTAGCGAGAACGATTCTGGAACGTTTTGGCACGAACGCTCGGAAAAATATTGTGCGACTTTTTTTTGTGGAGATACCTTAAGTCGAGAGTTTACAGTGACAATCCTTGAACAATTCAGGCCCTACAAGAAAATATCCGCCGTGAAGTTGCTGCCGTTGAACCGACGCTTTGCTCTCGCGTGTTCGCAAATTTAAGAGTCCGATTGCAAGAGTCTCGAGAGAAATGGACGGCATTTAGACGATGTCGTTTATAAATAATAAATAATAAAAATCTGCATTGTTAAACTCCATTTTGTATAAATAAAATATGAGAATAACATTGTAGTTTTTTTTAAAATTTAATATTAAACTTGACAATTTTCCGCTGGACACCCTTTACCTAAAAAACGACAGCATTATGCAATTTTTTATATTTATTTGTCAGAAAAACTTACTTTGTGAAGTAAAGAAAAATCAATAAATATCATCTAAAACCTGGTGCAAATCAAAACGATGTATAATACTCGTATATTTGTGGAGTAAAGAAAAGAGTGGGACATGCTATAATTGCATGGAGCGAGGGAAGCGCGAATTGATCTGGGGTGATTTCAAGTTACAAATATACAACACGAGAATAAAAAAATATAATATAACTGGACACCAGCCAGCATCCTTCTGTTTTCGAGCTCTGGACAGGCTCCTAGTTTATGATAAACGAGCAGCGTCAAGCTATCGCACTAAACCGTCGCCTGACGCCTTCCCGGAGTGTGCGGCGGACTCTCATCGCGTCTCTCACGGTCGCGTGATCCTTCGATTGGCAGAGAACTAATAATAAGGCGGCGATGTACATCGGTACCGTACGAGTACACTATGGTACGGTATTCAAAGCGGACAGAATGTCTACGGAAATAAATGGTAGAGAAAAAGTTGATCAAGTTGTTTAACAATATACATACTTTATTTTCTTCGCCACAAGGTAAGCGTAATCAGTCAATCGATGATTTTGTTATTTCTGCAGCTGTGTAATTTCTAATACTTATTCACAATATTTTAGCGTGTTTTCCCGCTTTCTGAATTTATTCTTTGCAATACTCGTTCCATGTCAATTTCATAATATAGTTGCAAATGCATGCTGCAACAGTAAAAGTTGTATGCATTTGGTTTTACTTGTACGCGAATTTAACTCTCTCTCTTTTAATGAAGTTTACAATGGCGGTGAAGTTAGTTTCTCGATGCGTGCAAGCATAACAAATGTTTCGAGGTTTCTGGGCTAGTGTACGGTGTTTCACTTAATATTATTGTAATCCTATCTTGCTGATGTTGGACAGTTAAGCTCGTTCCGAAAGTACCATAGCCACGGTGTTAATGTTGGTTTTTATCATAACAGATAATATATTTGATATAATATTAAGGTTGACACTATTTCGTTTTAAGTCAGCAGCTTAAAGATTTACCTTATTTAAACGAAAAAGGCGTAATACGTTCGAATATAAGACCATTTCGATTTAACAATTTCCATTAAAATAAGTAAACGACCGAGATCGCGTGGCAACTTAGAAATCCTCAAATTGAAAACTGCTGCTTCTCAACACCACCGCGTCTATCGAGGTATCAAATTTTTTAATGCCCTTCCATATAGAAACAAAACAGAAAAAAATTATAAAGCCTTCAAATCGCAAATCAAATAAATATAAGAAAATTCCGACAGCAATTACAAATTTTAATTGATTATGTTTATGTATATGTATGTAATAATTCAATTCTATATTTATATCTTACCTTTACATTATTTTAAAACTTAAATACTCCCCAATTCAAACGTGAGAATTGATTTCTCTATTGTTTTATAATTAATTAAGTTATGTATATACAATACATGTATAATTAAATAAGTGTAAAATAAAACAAAAAATTTTAAAATATATATTTTAAGAATTATTGTTCAAATGACATTCGCGGAAACTAATATCGTCAAAGATCGTGGATTCTTTCCTACAACTGAGTCCGAAGACAGGCGTATGACGCTACCAACTAAAGAGCTCGATACTCGCAGCTCTATTTTATCGGTAACATTCAGAGACAGAGACAGAGATAATAAGAGACAATAAACGATCTTCATAAAGTGATCTCATACTGAAGCTGCAAAAAATGTACATTCGAGGAATAGCTACGTCGAATATATTATAAGTGCCCTACTCCGCAATTTAGTCATCGATGCTGAAAAGTGCACTCGAGACCCAGCTCCGTTTAATCGAAACAAAAATTTGTCCTCTGCACTTTTTCAGTGACATATTTAGTTTGTTTTCAATATTGACGGTAAAAGAGCCGAAGATGCATTATTACATATCTTTCAAATAAAATCGTGACATAAATGTACGGACATATTAAAAATCATCATATCTTCATACCATAATATATTTCCACATTTTTTAATTGTCCAACATAATAAGTAATGAATAAACAAACGAACGTCATCCCATAATGATATGTAGATGAATAATAGTAATTGTTTCTTCCGATGAAAACATTATGAGTGAAAAGTATTTTTGAAAAAAAAGGATAAAATTGTTTAGGACTGTCACAAAAACAATACAATTTATTTATCGATTCTGCATTACAAAAAATATTTTTAAAACGCCTGGAGCTCGCAATAACAGGAGCTACTGAAAAGTATTTTAATACTTAAGAAATAAAGTCTATATTTGATTTTGTAAAAAATGAATTAAGTATTATACATAAATCATAAAATGACCTTCATTGATATATTATATTTCTGTATTTCCTGCTTTCAAAATATGATAACATTATAAAGTGCGGAGTATATGTAGTGTTCTTGGCCAACTCTTTGTAACATTTAGTGAGATATCTAATCTCGTGCTGTAAAACGACATCGGTAACCGCGGGGACAAGAGCGAAACAAATATTGACGATCTACCACACGAGACGAATATATAGTTTTTTCTCGACCTAACCTACAAGTAGCGATACTAGGCGCAGAAAACTATTTATATCCAATTGTATCGATGAACACCAGCCGTGCGCAAATAAATCTAATTAGTAGATTAGTCCTACCGAGTAGTAACTAGATTAGATTAGGTTTCATTTAATGTTCATTACTTCTTCGATATTAGCAAAATTACTTTATATAATGTACTACTAAGTGTTTTGTCCTATTACTTATACTTGGCACGAGCTGTGCTGAGACGAATGCCGTAAACATTTATATTTTTGTAATATTTTCACCTCAGTATCTGATAATAATAATTGCAATTAGAATAAACCGCCACAGAGCCTACTTTGTATCACAGAGCATTGCGGGTATGAAATGCAATCGCTATACTAAACTCGATTCAGTATCGGATAATGAGCAAATTGTTCGTATTTTCTAACTACGTCAAGAAAGAAGTTAGCCATTATAAAATACTTTGCGCTTTTTTGGTTCCGAAATTCTCGCGATTCATAATACGATCTGAAGAATATGTGAGCAAAATGTGCGGACACTGGATTGTGCGCGCCCATTCTTAGCATCGCCGTCGTGTGCGCGTACAGTACATCGCGTAATAGGTGCTCTGCCAGTCCGAGATGTCGGGAGGCGACATACCTGACACCTGACACCTGACACCTGACTGCCGCGATGTTAACGAGAGATGAGCGGTTACTGATACGTCCGTAACGAAATACAAAATATTTATCACACGAAGTTCCTTCGAAACAAAGAATACCCCGTTTATGGTGCGCTGAATGTGTGCAGTGAAAATGCAAATTCTTTCAGGTAAATATGTAAATTTAAATCCACAATCTCGCTTCAGGTAAAAGAGGCTAGCGCAACGAGGCTTCCTCCAGGATGGGAGTCAGCTGAGGCGTACGGGACGTCGCAGAAGACCGATCCGGATGAAACTACATTTAATCATAATTCTGAGATACACACACGTCTCTCGTGCAAGAGAAATATACCAATCCAAAAGAGAAACAGACTAATGTAGACACTAGAAGATGAAATTATTTTGTTTAAAGTGCCAAATAGTTGTAACACGTGCACAAAGCTTTTCGGATCTAGAGTAGTGGTCAGTCTTTGGATGCCCGTCCCGGAATATATGAATATAGTTCTTGTTTTGCTCGAATGTGACGTGATTCATGTAATTTGATAAGAGACTCGAAACAGGGGTAAGACGTTTTTATATAATAACAAGAACCGATACCCACCATTAACCATTAACCGGCCACTGGCCTGCGAATGCACTCATTCAGGTATGGCCTGGAAAAATCCGGTATCTGAATACGTTTCATTCGAACCTCGTCTAAAGAAGATTTATGTTCGCTGTGTATGGACTTTAAAATACCTTTCGCGTCAGAAAAAACAGTCGACGAGTTAAGGAAATTATTGAGCGAAGTAATAAAAAACAGAAAAGAAAACATTTCTACTACTACGAAATCACAAGCAAAACAAGCACAATATCTGTCCAAGATGTCGACACATTCGAGATTCAGCTACAATGTCTCGTCACATTGAACGAGATACCGGAGGATAAACGAGTACCATTACCGATTACGAAATTAACCTCGAAAACCCTGGAATGTATTCTCGTGCAAACAAAACCGATCAGTAAAACATTTGACGAGCTAATGAAGATTCTGGAGAACCGCTATGCGAAATCGACGCCAGTGGCGCTAGATCGAGCTGAATTTCGGAAATGCAATCAGGATAAAGAAGAAAATATTCAAGATTACTTAACGTTAAGTTCGAGGACTTTGAAGACCGAGTAAAAGAAAATCTGATCGATGAAGTTTCCCAAACTTTAATTAAATTCGAGTTGCTAAAAAAAGAAAATTTATTTGGTCGGAAAGTCGAGGAATTGCCAAAAAGCATTTAACTCGGTAAAACATAAGCCAGCTTCTGTTAAAAGCCTAACTCATTATACCCGCGATGCGTCAGTTGTAATTTCTAACAGAGGTCCCGATGGTACTATCGGACTATTAAAAAGTTGAGTGACAGAGAACAACATATGGGAGACCGTTCGAGCTGGAAGCTGACGCGCAGCTCACCCGCCACCTACACTACACAAAATGGGTGGCCGATGATCATGAAATAAAACCATTTGTTATGAGGAGACGTGAAATTAGTTTACACAGCTGCATCATGCTGGGCGGGGACATAGAATTGTCATATACCTACTCGTATTCTAACAGATATACTTTTATAATATTTATAGTTTTCTATTAAATATTATTTATTTTATCACTCGTTATTATTGTAAACCGTACTGTCACCAGTCGGTTAAGTTATTATTGTCCAGGTGATTTTTAAAGTGGCTCCATGACAAAAACGTGGATTTGGCTTTAGAAAACCAGATTTCGATAAATACTCGAAATGGAAATAAAAATTGGGTAAGTATCATTTTTATCAATAGCATTTGATGTAACAATTATTGTTAAGTTTTATCATTTCAGAACTAAGTACCTACACTTATAAATAAGTATTCAAGTGTAGATCAACAAAAAAGTTCCACGAACGCACACAAATTACCGGGATCAAGGTAGCAACAAAAATATATTTTCGATAAATTGATTTTATATGTATATCTTTCTAATTTATACATTTAAATTGTATTAAAAATATGACAGACTAGTTGTAAACAATTTAATAATTTATTTGTAAATTAATTATTTGGAAATGTAACTAACTTACCGTCACGCTGTTTCCCCGCAGGTGTAGGCAGAAAGGATAGAGTGCCACACTTTTCTATCCTGACACAATTCACGCTCCATCCACATTGATACATCTTCTCATACAAGCTGGCTTCTGACGGGACCGTTCTCCAGTATTCGGGTTACCCGGTCATGCCGAGTCTTCCGTGGACGTCCTCTATTTCTATTTCTGGTGGCATCGACACTTGCGTCATATATCTTATTTACCATTCTCTACTCGTTCATCCGTTAAGTGATATTTCACTTACCACACTAACATCAGCTTTACATTCTTCATTCTTAACCCTGTCATAAATGGATCTGACGCACATACGCCAGAGCGATTTCATTTCCACTGCATTGTCTACTTTCGTTCCTCTTCTGCCAGCTCCAGGCCTCACTTCTATACACCGGTATCGGTAACAGGACTCCATTGTGTACCGCTAGTCTTGCCTCGGTTGATAAATTCCCGTTAGATAAGTTCCCGTTCACTTTATTCCCCGCAGTCACCCACATTTCCATTTCTATGAAACATACTTCTCAAATGCACCAAGTCTACTTGTTCCAAACATTCATCACCTACAAGTATTTAGCTTTCCTCCTTCTCAAAAACCAGCACTTTCGGCTTGTTGACATTCATAATAAGGTCCCTTTCGTTGCATTCTACTAGTGAGTAGAATTTGTGTAATTCTTGTAACTCTGTATTTCTGATTAATGTTAACAAACATATAAGTAAAGGAATATAAATAGTGTAGGATTATCCGAATCATATCTGAATGTACTGTACTGTACTGTACTGCTGATATCCAGATACCCCTCCCCTGGCTGCCTCGATTGATTGATCAGCGAGAGCAGTGGAAGCTTTTCCTTATAAACATGTTAAACCAATTTTGTTTGTATACTTTGTCGTTTCTTTTCATTATTCATTATCTGGCTCCATATATATATATATATATATGGAGCCAGATATAGTTTTTAGGTGGTTCTTCGTGTTAAGTGAGTTCTTCTAGCTCCATTATATTTTTAATATGAATTAAATATATTAATTAGAAAGATATACATATAAAATCAATTTCATCGAAAAATATTGTTGTTGCGCCACCGGGATTCGAACCTGGATCTCTTTCCTAACCGGGGAAGGTGCATCATCCAACTATGCTACAGCGACAATATTTTTAGCGACAATTTTCGAACCTATATGTTACATTTTTGATATTAATACATTTAATCGTTCCATTATTTGAAAGAGCCATCTACCTTATTTTTACAGAATCTCAAATACCTTTGAGTAAACTGATAGCAGAGGCCAGAATTATCAATTCATTTTTATTAAATTTTGGACACATTGATACAACTTTACTATTCACCTTGTAATTAGAGAGTACCTTTCTCTTATAACTCTATCAAATACCTTTTGCTGATCTACAAAAGCACAACTAAGTTTTTGGTTTATCGCTAAAAACTTTTCCGTCATCGCGCATAGAGAAAAGATATTTTAAAATATTGGAATTAATGTAATTGATATTATAAAAGCATACCCTACTTAAAATAAGAAGTGAGATTTTCTAAATACATAATAAAATCAAAAAGATGATAAAGAGTATCGAGTAGACAAACCCTTCAGGGTGTTGAAGATCATATATTTATCAGCAACATACATCGTACATGTAGTACGAAATGTGAGAAATAGAGTAAATCTTTATTCTTATTTAGAATAGCTCAATTATTGGTATTATCTTCCGTAACGTAGCACCTTAACTTCGCAATCCATCGTGTAATATCTGATACTATCCACTAGTCGGCAGTCGGCAGTCGGCATCCGACCAAATAAATATGTCAAGATATATCTATAAAAATAACAGTCAGAACATTGATAAAACCAGATTTTTTGGGAAACAAAAGAAATTGACTATTTTTCTGATAGATTATCATGATATATTAAAATCTAAATAAAATACAATAAGAGTATTAACCATATACATATTTTATTTCGAATAATTTCTCAGAAATAATAGGTAAGTTCAGCTTGTTTCAAAGCACTGACTGCACGCCGCTAAAAATAGTTAAAACTCTATTCGGACAATAGGAAAAAAATAATGAGTATGTGTAAATGCTCGTAGCATCCTCCCTCGTGGTAAAAGTTGACCTGGGCTGAATCTAGTAGGAGAGGAGAGGAGAACAGAGCACGCTCTGATTAATGTACCATCGCACGGCGGTCGGTACAACTCGGTGACGCTCAACTCAAGTACTTGTACTGATACTGGAGATATTTCTCTGGTAACGTGTGTTTGTTCTTCTTAATATTCATTCATTATTATTCATTCAAATTATGAACACGTGATTTGAGCTGCCTTTTCCCACGGTGGACACACGATTATTGAGATTTACAACGAGGGAGAGATATTATTTTTTCTTTGGGAATTTAAAAATCGTGGACCAATAAAAAAATATATATTATAACATTATATCTGGTACTTACCGATCACGAAATGTTATTTGTGTTGACATTTACCAAATGGCAACATTGCACCGTGGATAGAAATTTCTCTATGCTATTTTTCGGTTGACGGATGGAGAGCGCGAAAGCAGCTGCTCGTGATACTGTTATCGAGGAGATGTGATTTCATATTTAAACAAGGAAGGGTGAGAATAATCAAATATATTGGGCATCTGTGTTATCATGCATCATGTTAGTTGAGAGTTTTTACTATTTCACTTGTATATTTGCAGGATGTGAAGCATCCCTTCCTTATTTGACGGAAGAGAGGTATGATGTAGAGGACAATACTATTTCCTCGTGAAGGATTTCTCACGAACTAAGCAAGACGGGGACACGATTAGGTCCCATCTGCTCAATTTACTCTCCAACTTAAACCTATTTTACAACAAAAGAGGACGCAAGGGATCTACGCGACTTCATAAGGAGGCAGATGACCCAGCCTTCTTGACGTTTTATCATGGGAGGAGACCAAGTATTCTATGGGTGCCTCGGAATAACAAAACTAGACGAAAACGGTGGATTGCTCCTGAAAAGCGAAAATTCTGGTGTTTGAATTGTTGTAAAGTAATTTTTGATGTGAAATTTTGAGGATCTAGTGTATCATAAAGTTTATTCTCACATTTAATTCTAAATGCTAATTTTGGTATTGACGATTTAATAAAAATCTATTATTTTATTGAAGAAAGATTTGTCAAAAATCTTTATTTATAATCACATTTAAGTGATATGTTTTTCTACTATATTTTACCTGGTAAACTCATACGTTTTCAAATCTTAACATGCTCAACTTTTGTAAGCAAAACTATTAAATTATAATATTGTAAATTTTAAAACCCATTTTATCATTTTTCCCTGAGAATGATTGCTGATGTGGTGGGAGACGAATTGGACATGGAACTCTGTGCATCAGAACCACGCATATCATGCTTTACACTGAGCGAGCCGGAAGATGAGTAAAATACGACGTCACAATATGTTCATAATTCTTTTCCAATCATTCACAAGATAAGATTTTATTCTATGAAATAAATTGGATTCAGATAGATTACCGCTAAGAACTGATATATATACATATAAACAACATATTGAAAATGTTACATTTAAAAAAAATTCAGACCTAAGCTAAATGCTTTCGTCACCAAAATAGGACTAACTTGGTAATTCTGTGAGTTTTACCGCTAAGCCGAACGACAATCTCGTTTAATTTGACCATTTAAACCGTCATTTCATAAGATAATGAAAATTTTAAACATTGATTTTTAGTTTATTTATTAAGATCGATATAAACTTTTTCATTCTTGTATTAGTGATTCTCTTCGAAGAAACTGATACCAAGCTGTTACCACGCTATGTTATTATTTAATTAAACACTTAAATTAAATACAACTACCGGTTTCGAAAAATATTATTTTCTTCTTCATGGTGTCATTAACTAATCAAAAACCTATGTTATATTGTTTCTTTAACAGAATCTATTTAAAAAAAATAATAATTAAAAATAAATATGTTGTTGACAATCCACGAGGAAAGTGGGGGTGGTCAGGAACAGGAAACTGGCCAACTGCGATAAGAGGTGCCATAATCATGAAAAGCTTTTATCTAAGGCGGCTACAAAACCTCATTTTCATTGTTCCGTACATATAATGACTACTGATAATTAATCTTATGTTTCTCTGACAATTTTCTATAAAATTTAGCGATTTTTTTAGCAAACTACACAATATAATATCATATACCAGTTTACTAACGTAATATAAGGTCGCACCATATTAGTAATATTAGGGAGGTTGAAACTATTGTTGCGGTAACGAGAGAACATTGAAAATGTAGTGGTTCATAAAATAACTATTTTAGCATAGTAAGGCTGATGTTGAAAAAGTCCATTTCTGTTAACTTCTCATTGTGGTATGAATGAGTATTGTGCGCAAGATGTTCTACTTGCAGGAGTGTGGAAGAGTGCGGACTGCCTGGTCGATCTAGATGGTGTGTGATATTAGTTCTAATTGGATGGGCCAGTCAATATGGCCTTGCAGTAGTGCACGCGATCTTCGATATTCTAAGGTTTTTATATTGTGGAAGTTTGCTGCATTTGATGCAAATAGGAGTTGAATGATAGATTAGATCTAATATTAAGATGTCGAAGAAACCTATTTTGTATTCGTTCTAATCTCACAATGTATGTAATCTGCCATTGGTTCCAGATTTGAGATGCATACTCTTAAGTGACTGCGAACGAATGTGTAAGTACAGTATTTTGAAGCAATATGGATTTTGACGCGTTTGCAGGTGCGAAGTATGAATCCTAGCGTTCTACAGGCGAGGTAATATGGTCAATGTGATTCTTGAAAAGAAGTTTAGTATCGAGGATTATTCTTAGGTCTTTAACATCGCGTTTATTTTCTAGCCGAGTGCTATCTATTGTGTAAGTAAAATTAATATTGAATTTTCTTGAAAATGTTATTTGAAAATATTTTTTAGCTTCCAGGAGGAGTTTGTTCATTTTGCAATAAGCTGTAACACGGGTGATATCTTGGATTTTAAGCCAGTCATCTAGGGAGCTCACGTTGGAAAAGATTTTCATATTATCTGCGTAAAGATGAATGTTTGCAAATTGAAAGCACGTATGTATATCGTTAAATACAGATTATGAATAATAGTGGACCTGGCAAACTCCCTGGAGGAACTCCGGAGGAGATGCGCGTTTTGGAAACAAACCATTCTTTTGACATTAACGAGAGTTTAGAAATTATATATACAAATACTAAGGATTTACAGTTAGATTTAAAGTCAAATTAAGTCAAGTTAAATTTGAAATTTTAGAATTAAGAAAAAGTGCTAATAGTAGTTCCTACTTAGTTACCCATCACTTATATTTTTATAGTTTAGTTTTTATCTATGCTTGTATTTTTAATTTTAGTATATAAATTGTTTCCTGAAGAAGATACCATAGGTATCGAAACATCTTGATTTATCAATAAATAGCGGTTTAAACAAAAATCTTATTATTATGTAATATGTGACCACAAAGTAATTTAGCTAATATTAAAGAAATAAAATGTGGTAGCAATTATATTAGATTTGTTAGATATTTCAGATCATCTTCCGGGCTGCATCCAACCTCCTCCGGGCTAAATAGTGTCACGGAATTTTCTCGGATTCTTCCCAATCTTCACATCTTACGTTTTTGCGCTCCGTTTTCAATCTGCGGGAGGATCCCCAGTAGAGCAGCACTGCCAGGGTCAGGTCAAGAGGATTACCAGATAATGACACGGGGTGCTCCGGAGTGCTACGAGTTCCGGATCGACATGAAAATACTCAACGTGGAGGATATTTTATTAGTTAAGAGCAATTATTTCATTTATTTTGTTTTAATATAATTCTAATGGTCACACTAACTCCTCGATTTCTCTCAACCGCGCGTTCCTGTTAGTAATAGCAGTCTGATAATTATTTAATCAATTGTTAAATTGCGATATCTCAGAATGGAAGCAACCACGCCCGAATTTATTAGTAAAATTAATGAAGTCTCATGTTGGTTCATGTCTCATGCTGAAATCTAACCGGTGAGATGTATGAAAATATAGGTGCCTCATCAGGAGGTCATCGTGTTAAATTAGGTACAATTAATTATCCTTTGTTTTAGAGTAACATTCCAGGTTAACATTTAAACCCACTTGAAACCCCGAGGGTTGGTGTTTATGTTAACTAGCCGGGTCAATGAACTCATTAAAACTATTTAAAAAATCTTCCCTTAAAACAAAGAATGTTTATATTAACCGAGAACAAAGAATGAAGACTATAAAAGGGCCGAAGCTAGAGGTAAGGCTAGAGCACCCCCGTGTTTTGGCTATTGGTCTACTTGTCCTTTAAATGCGAGACTGCGCCGGTGTGAGAAATATAATTAGCGGGTTGACACTCTATCCGTCCTGTCTATTTTCTCTATATCGCAATATATATTGTGACATTATAAAATAAGATCACGTTCGAAATTGCCCCGTCTCTTGTTTTATTCCCAGGTACCTCTAAATCACAAATAATCGCCCTTAAGTTGGTATCGCAATCTGTTTTGAAAGTTATTAAAACTGTCACCATCTAGGGTCAGATTAGCGCGGGTCATTGCTACGGCCAGCGGTTATAAAATGTGACTATGTGAAACTAGATGTTTCCCTTTGGTTTCTGCCATCGGTTTCTTCACTTTTGATTTATTCGCCTCACTGTAGGCTACATGTGATCATCTACAATTCCGCATACGGGTCCCAGTCCCGTTGCTAAGGATAGGCCGGGGAGGTGGAGTGGTGGAGGTGGATGGCGTGAACCGGAGTGACGTGCCCGACCCAACGATATGAGGATTAGTTAAAGCGTTTAGTTGCTTTTCTGATTAGAAGCCATTTTCATAATGATTGATATCTTTTTATTTATCACCTCCAGGTGTTACACATTTTTACCAGTTTAGGATGAAGGCAGAACGTGACAAGGGTACGAGTCGGCGAGGGGAAGAACCCGCGATGCTCGTCACTGACTCACTGACTAGCCGGTGAATGCCGCGATACACAGGCGGACAATTTGAATGGTCAGCCGCAGGAAGTGTTGTAGAACCGACTGACCGTTGACAGAAGTCTAAATTTAGCGAACGGGCATTTGCGATGGCAGGCCCAAAAGCGTGGAACTCTTTGCCCACCGTTTTATTAAGAAGAAACTAAAAACGCACCTTTTCAAAAAGTAATTTCCATAAGTGAAAATAACAATTTTTAATTTTAAAAAACAAAGATAATTGTACAACTATAAACAGTTGATGTGTAAAGCGCCCTTGAGGTGAAAGTTTTTACGAAAATGGCGCTATACAAATTATCAAATAATATATATTCAGGATTATATTAAGCACATCGTAAAATCTAACGATAGATTGAATAAAATGTATTTGTCAGCATCAAAGGAATCATTATGGAATTAAATCCCTCTTTGAACGTCAGCTAAGACAATAAACCCGTTTTTGTTGGAGCACAGAGTTTACATGGCAAACTTGGCCTAAACGGAGAGTTCGTATTATTACGAGAGTTTAGCACGAAGACCCGTGACATTTGTGTTTAGGCCGAGATGTAATTCCAAATATTTTGTGTGAATTGTGATCGCCAACGATTTTGCCAAATTTACATTTGTAGATAAGAGATGAGAGATTCATTCCGTTAACAATAGTACGAAGCGTATAGACATTCTTTAAACAATGAAAAGAAACACAAATGTGACACAGAAAATGTTGTATTTTTTAATTTATTAACCGTGAAAAGCTAGGTTTTGCAGCACGGTTTCGGAAGCGAGGAACAATAATTAGCAATCACTGTTAGTTAGTATCACTGCTCGTGATACTAACTAACTGCAGCGTCCCCTACAAAAACAAGCATCAATGCAGCCATCGATGGTTCCAAGGGTATGAGGGTGCGAGAAGTCCTTTGAGATGTTTTATTATAAATAAAACAGGCATTATATTGGACAGAAAAGAAAAAATGATACTTTTTAGAAATCGTACAATCGGTATGAAGACAGATTATGTCTTGATTGGTCACCGAGTTAAGACTGGGAAAGATCCCATTTCCCAGTTTGAAAACGGTGGTAAAATCATAATCGGATACCTAGTTTCAGTTCAAAAGACGTCTACTATATACACATTCAAATTGGTATTTGGAATTCTACCATAACAGATTACTTTAAAGATTTTACTGATTCCTTAATTTTAATTAACTTTAACATTTCAAAATTAAAATTCAAAAAATAATAAACCTTTGTAAAATTACTTTGTGGCCTTATTTTATATTAATAATTATACAAAATACTTTGTTTAAATCACTATTTATTAATTATTCTACGTTTCGATACCTATGGTATCTTCTTCAAGAAACAAAGTATACTGAAATTAAAAAATACAAGCATAGATAAAAACAAAACTATAAAATAGAGAATAAGTAAGAACTAATATGAAAATAAATTTAAAAGGTGATTATTTGCAAAGAGGATTTGGTTATTTATAATACTAAGCTCGCTATTAAAACTTTTTTTTATTTCTAAAATTTCAAATTTATCTAACTGTAAACTACTAGTATTTGTGTGTAAAATTTCTAATCCCTTATTAATATCAAAGGAATGGTTTGTTTTCAAAAGATGATTGGAAAATTCTGAATAGTTACTGTTATTTAGGCTGCTCCTTAATTCTAATATCCAAATTTTTGCAAGTTTTACCTATATAAAAATAAATAAACATGTAGAATAATTAACAAATAGCGGTTTAAACAAAGTATTTTGTATAATTATTAAAATAATAAACCCGCCTATATTTACCTCCTCGTGCCAAAATGACTACACTGATAATTAATTTCGAATTTTCTTTTATACAAAAAAAGTTGTTCTTCCTAGTAAAAGGGCGGACGAATAAAAGAATACAATACCGTAAGTACAAAATGATCTTAAATATGATTGAAAAGCAAATAGAAATATCAATGGGTTTAAAGAGAAAAGGAACAGGAGAGATACACGAATGAAAGGAAGCGAAGCGCGCACAGACAACCGATCTGACGACAGAACAGCTCTAAATATCCCTAACAAAAAGGTACAAATGTATTTAAGGATAAATATAACATTTCATTATAAACCGTAGTGTAAAATAAAAGATGCGGAGGCAATGGCTACGATAAACCTGATACCGAAACCGTTATATTAGCTCACTACATGTTCTCAATTATTATAAAGATTAAACCGACTTTAAATAATAATGTGTATTTTAAATGATTTCAGGGAATTGCGGAAACAACAATTAAGTCAGACGGAATAGAATCAGCCAGCTTAATCGTCCATTAGGCCCCGCGAGAGACCTTCGCTAGATTTTTATTTTCCGGGTCGTGTCCTTCGGCCGATGTCACAAAATCGGTTCATTGTATCCGAGTCGAGGTTGACAAGTATATATTCATATAACAATAACGATGCTCGAGATAATGTAGCAATGTAGCGCAACTCGACTGTTAGAAGTTATTCATTTTGCTCATTTACTTTTTGATCAAACATCGCTAAGTGCGGGGGCACTTTCGGCATGAAGGCGCACAGCCGCGCTCGGGGGTTACTCGATAAGCCGCATGATCGGGGGCATTTTTAGAATCTCTCTATTGCTCTCTAACGCATTTCACCCTAAACTACTGGAAAATATCTCACTCATTTATTGAACAATTTATACAGTACCCTAGGACTGGCATTCATAATTACATTATAGAAAATACTCGCTAACATAAATAAATCGTAAGACAGGACGGTAAAACGAGTTATAGCTATCTTAACGCGCTTCAATCGAGTTACTCGCGGCGCTCTGTACGGCCGGCCGAATCACCAGTTCCGTCCTCTGATTGAGTCATGCATTCTTATCACCGAGGTAGACGAGGACGTACAGTCACGCGACCCTCGGGTTCGACTCGCACCCTCGAAGCCCGTCCTTCAAAAGATAAATACAAACCGCACTCGGATAAAACGTCAAGTAATTCATCATTCCGATTATTTAAACAGTTGGGCGATATTTATTTTTGATTTGTCTTTAAAATGTGCGAGAAATAAAAATAAAATACCTTCCAGTTTTATCGCAATCGAACTTGTAGCGAAATCTACCGCATTCATTTTTGAGTAAAATATTGCCACATAATTATAACATTTCTGATTTTTGGACATGCACGCGATGAACGCTCGGTTCGTGTCTTTGAACCGATCTGCCGGTTTCATATGAATACGGCAGAAAAGAATAGTTGGAAAAGTAGACTCAGAAATGTAGCAGTGAAAAAAGTGCGACAAATTATGATACGGTATAAATGAAGACGTTTCAAAAAATGTTCTTATCTAAGTAACGCGAGTGTAATAAAAACAAACAACACTAAACCTTGACACTTGATCGAAACCCCACGCTACATTTAGAAACAGATATGCATATCATCGAGAGCAGAAAGGCAGTCCCCGCGTGCGCAGGGGTAATAGTAATAGTCCACACCTACAGCAACCCTGAACCCCGGATTGGTATTCACAGAGGGACGAGACACTCGCGCAGGAGAATAGGAATGTGACAAGTGCGGCTCACTAAACATTAAAATATAAATTAAAAGTACCAAAGTGACACACAAAGACAGAATAAGCGTTGATAAAACATACACATGCAGCCGAACCGCCGTTTCTGGGGAGCCCTGGGCCCATTCGGCAGAAGATGTGAGATTGGGGATACCACCACAAAATAATACAACGATTACATTACAAAAAATCTGTAAAAACACTTCACATCAACAGACGATATTTTGTTATTTGGATTATATTAGATGTGATTTGAAAAATGATTCAATAACTAACGTTTCTTAACTTTGTATGTAATGAAGTTAGTTATTCGCTTACCGGGATGTGAAAATAATATTTTAATTTTCGAGCGTGCTTTGCGGAAAAGAGAAACAGAGGAAATATTGGAGTGGAAACGACAAAATTAACACATTTTAGAAATTCACACGAAAATTATTAATTTTATTGTATTTTAGTAAATTTTAAGTCACAGCCTTATATCGTTATGTAATAAAGTTCATCTCGACTGCGTTATCTGTGATACGGTGAACATTTGTGTCTAGGTAAATCTTCAATCGGTATATAAAGATGGTATTTACCGATTGGAAAGATTGTTTCCTCACATTTTTAGTATAATAAAATAAAATTAGTATATTGTGGCTAATTTTCTAAGAATTATTAATAATAAAACTGAATGCTAGGCATAAAGATGGACATATTTTATAAACCGTCAAATCCGTCAGTAATTTGTATAGTCGTCGTAGCAGACACTTGTGAGCGGTACGGCTGCAGACAAAATGTGGAATACCACATGAAATTCGTCCAGAGCACCAGACCAGCACCAGAGCGGTCGGAATGAAACAGAGCGAAAGAAAGCTCGCGAGGATCGTATAGTCGGAATTGTAACTATAGTTATGAACCGCAGAATGTACATGAAATGATGGACAGATGGACAGACCTGTGGCGTACGTGGGCTCCGGCTCGTCCTCGGGCGGGGTGTGGGCGTGCAGGCGGTGCGGCACGTAGCGCGCGTGGTGCGGGCATACCAGCAGGGGCGGCGGGAAGTCGGCCGGCGAGTCGGGCCGGCTGAGCGCCTCGGGGAACATGGCCTGCGCCAGCGAGGGCGGCGGGGAGGACCCTCCCAGCGAGCAGGCGGGCAGCTCCTGCGCGGGCGGGGACGGGGGCGGCGGCGGAGCGGGCGCGGCGGCCCGGCGCGGGCTGCGCCCCCGGTCCGGCAGCACGGAGGACGCGCTCCAGTAGCCCCACGCCATCTCGCGCCTCTCGCCTCGCGCCTCGCGCCTCGCGTCTCGCGGCTCGCGGCTCGCGCCTCGCGCCTCGCACCTCGCGCTGATTCGCTTCACTTCTAGCAGCCTGGCGTTACCATCACAATTATTATTCCATATGACTATGTAGTATTATGTATTTAATATTATCGCGATAATTGCGTTCGACGAAATTTAAAAAGCTTTTAGAAATATTATTAATATTTTAACTAATTTGTTTTAACGTTAATTTAGAATTCACACTATCACTTCAGGTTAAAGATAAATTTGATTTGTCACAAAACTTAGCAATTCTTGTAATTGTACCGCCGAACCTCGACATAGAAAACAGAAGGTTCGGTAAATCTCGCGCGGCCCTGTCTAGTGTCCGAACCCTGTTTAGACGATTAAGATGAAAGCGCGCGGTGATCTTTGTAGATACCTACGTAGTTCCTAATTCAATCTGCGATTCGAGCCTGCCTGCATGTATTAATGACTAAAAACAAATTATGTGTAAATATGTATTAAGTACTTGTAAAACGAAACCATATAAATAACATTCAAAGTAGTTGACAAAACGCAAACATAAATTGAACATTTGTACAAGTTGCGATACCATCTCGGTAGCGCAGTCGGCTTCCACTCACCATTCACCGTTCACCATTCACATCGCGGCTAATTTGTGACGGTTATAATGAATTGTCAATTTGCACGAACCACGCGTATAATACGAATAAACTATGTAATCAAATCTTTTAAAAGCCGAAGCCTATTTAAATACAATTATTTAGATTTTATGACTGCACCCCGAAAGAAAAGTAATTTGTATTCTAAAATGGCAATTTGTTACTAATAGAAATATTATTGTAGAAAAACACTAAAAATGCATCGATAAACTTTTATCCGATGAATTGACTAATGAAAATATAGTAATTAGGAACACCTTCTCTAGTATCATTTACTTCTCAGTATCCACACTCGAAGGTGACTATTATTTGTATCATTAAATGGTATATAGCTGATGGTATAATATATGACGACCAAATGAATGATGTTTCAGGTTAAGTCGCGCGGCACGTATTCGACGGTCTGGAGAGTATTGGGTCGATCGAGAGTTTAAAAACGGAACACGGTGCTAACCGTTAGGTAACAATACAAAGGCCATATATCAATTTCAATAAAAACTTGGTCCGAGATCTGATTCCGCCCTTATATTGTTCCAATTATTTCAGTTTGCACCATTTATCAAACACCGGGTAGTCAGATTACTCCCAGATAGGGAGGTAACGATCGTGATTGTTTTCAGTATGAAGTTTCCTTTCATAAACATGAAAATAAATGAGTTTAAAAAATAAATATACACGCACACGCAGACAATAAATATGATGACAAAAACCATTAATTTCAACAATATTGTAAGTTTGTACTTCAGACTGAACGCGCCCCCTCCCGCTTTTCCGCTCTTTAGGATTAGATCGTGTTAAGGTTCGACACGGCACATTTACGCTTGTACACGGCTTGTATTGCGGCTAGCATCGGCGGCACATTTTGTCACAGACGGTTTAAAGATGATCCAAAGAGATAAAAAATATGTCAGTTTGTACTTCAGACTGAACGCGCCCCCTCCCGCTTTTCCGCTCTTTAGGATTAGATCGTGTTAAGGTTCGACACGGCACATTTACGCTTGTACACGGCTTGTATTGCGGCTAGCATCGGCGGCACATTTTGTCACAGACGGTTTAAAGATGATCCAAAGAGATAAAAAATATGTCAGTTTGTACTTCAGACTGAACGCGCCCCCTCCCGCTTTTCCGCTCTTTAGGATTAGATCGTGTTAAGGTTCGACACGGCACATTTACGCTTGTACACGGCTTGTATTGCGGCTAGCATCGGCGGCACATTTTGTCACAGACGGTTTAAAGATGATCCAAAGAGATAAAAAATATGTCAGTTTGTACTTCAGACTGAACGCGCCCCCTCCCGCTTTTCCGCTCTTTAGGATTAGATCGTGTTAAGGTTCGACACGGCACATTTACGCTTGTACACGGCTTGTATTGCGGCTAGCATCGGCGGCACATTTTGTCACAGACGGTTTAAAGATGATCCAAAGAGATAAAAAATATGTCAGTTTGTTCACTTTAATTATATTTCTACTTTACAAGTCATACAAATGTATGAAAATAATGCCACTTGAAATTTAATATAGTTAGTTTAATCAGTTGTAACGAGCCCCAGAAGACTCGGTCCCAGGTTTTGCATAATCTGTGCATTCATTGTTGGAAGTATGCCGTTGAAGTTGAATTAAGGTACACTCATTGTAGAATTAACGTAAATTGGAAGAATACTCGGAAACAGGCCAACGGTTCCATTTTCGAAATACAACATGCAGTATAATATTAATGATTGTAAACCGTGATAAAAGGGGTGAGGGGGGGGCTGTATCGTGTCCTTAATTATAATATTGGTCAAAATGAGATAGTGACATAAGAATCGTCATTTCATCATAGTAACAATTTATGTTAGGTACTATATTTATTTAGACAAATGTGGTATTAATTAGTTAATTTGACATCCCGATGAAGGAAATGGTATTTTCCGAAACCGGTTGGTTAATAAAGTGGTTAAAAACACAATTAAATAATCTATATTAAAATGAAATTAGTATCTTTTGTTTCAATTGGTTATCTAAAAATTCGATTTTAAATAAATAATTATGTTATATCTTGTATGTCAGTATGTTGGTTCCAACCAACTAAGGAATATATTAATTATTAAAGTTATTGAACTTTAGATATTTCCAATACTTTAATGGCGGCACAATATGATACACGACACAGTTCGAAATCATTTAACATTACAAAAGCGATAATACACATATTCAGGAATGGGAATGAATGAAAATATGGCGACGAAGAAGATGAACTTGCGTGTCGGTGTCGTCAGCCTATAATGTACGCAAATGTCACAAAAAACTAACTTTTATATTTGTGTAGATTCATTTAAATTTTACAAACGTAGTGAAACTTCACTTAACTAAAATTCAAAGAATTTTATAAATATGTACTTTATTCTTTCAGGTGTAGCATTTGACGAGTGCGATCAAAAAATGATGTTTTTACACATTCGACGATAACTTAAAATTGGCTTCATATTCGACCCGATATCAAACTATTCATTATTTCAAGTACAAAGGTCGCCTTAAAAGCGATACTTGAATACTATATCATATTATAATATTGTCAACGTCTCTTTTAAATAGATAACTCATTTAATCTATATGTTGTTACGCTATGAACCTTAGGGAAATAATATACGGGATACATTTTTTCTGCATATGTAATCACCGAATACTAAATTTTAGTTTACGCCTGTAAAGCAGCGGGCGGACGTGAAGAGAGGGTCACTTCTCCCGCGCCAGACGGCATTCACGCCGGCCACTCGGCTGTAGCGTGCGATTATTTAAAAGCTGTCCGATACTCGTTGTCGAGTCAGTCTTGCGAGATAGTTAGGCTACATGGCGCTACATTAGGTTTGCGGAACATCGGATTAGTGTCTGCCGGGGTCTTTTGCACATTTGGGTGGGTGTCGAGTCCCGTAATTTGGATATCGTCTGGCCGGGCAGACGAATCGGTCCTGCCTGGCAAACATTGGATATTTTCTGGCTGACAGAGGAGTTTGGTCCTGCCAGGCTCTAAACTTGGAATGGGACGCACCGTACCGAGTTCTGTATCTCGGTGCGACATTTGATGATATGGAACGTAAGGTCTGCTGGTCTGTAAATAATGTTGTTTGTGTTTAATTTATGTAAAAACTATCGTACATATAATTTATCGATATGAAATTGTTCCCGATTTCATTCTTGTCACAGCTGAGATAAATTTGTATCGTATTAAACTTGTTTATTTAACAATCAAGTTCCTCATATGTTGTTATTTTGAATTATTATTGGACCGTTGGCAGGTAATAAATTGTGATAGATTTTGATCTCATTAGAACTCACATCTCTCATGCACACACTATAATATTATGTAGTATTCCTATAAGAAGTAATAAATGATGATGTAGCATATGAATTTGCGCCAAATAAATGATGTATCTGCAATATAAATATTTAGTCGAGCAAAATATGAACGTACGGCTAATTTGAATGTGCTGTGCTGACTGCGCGCGCCCCCTCAATACTCGGCGAATGATAATTCACAAAAAGGGAAAACACTTCATCTTAATGTGAAGAACACGGTGTGGCCTGTTATACATTGAAACGAAACAATATAAATGCTAACAACACATTTTTGTTGTAAAGTTCACATTTTCAGAAAATAATTCTTATTAAGTTGATTGCTTTTAAAAATGGAATAATAGATGTATCAATTGGAAAGATAACAAAATATAAGTTCAAACTTTGTCAAAAATGGTAAATGAACTTCCCCGGATAGAAAGAGGTCCAGGTTCGAATCCCGGTAGCAACAAAATATTTTTCGATAATTATATATTTTTGTAGTCCATTCGTGAAAGTACTTTGATTAAATAGTAATGCAGTATCAATGGTGCGGCGGTGCAGATTCTGCGGAGAGGAAAGCCGGCAGCGACGACGGTCCTGCAATATCGGCATCAGCACCGAGCGTAATGCAGTGAAATGAACCGGATTAAGTGTAAAATACACACTAAGTGCCTCCCTGCGCGACATCTGCGTTACTATAAGACGACTGCTGAAATAACAATAATTCAACAGTGGATATGACGGCACCCACACCTGCATAGAACGGGGCTGGTGTACCTACTGTAGCTCTAGTCCGACCCGATACAGATTTACTCTAAAAATTACAAAACACAAACAAATTACGCGTAACGGACATTTTTCTCTTAGTACATTTTCTTACTGGTAGAACTGTGAACAGAGGAGAGGAGGTAGAATGGTAGTGACGATATGAACACGATTCTAAACTGCTGTACCCGCTTTTTTCGAGAGAAACCGACTGGCCCGACTGATAGTAGGCAGATGATAATAGTCCCTGCAGAGCGCAGCGTTAGATACATTCAAAATATTAATACGAGTAGGTGCACCCGGGATATCGGCCTGTATGCGCCGACACTCCCAACTTGGAGAGCTTTATTAATTAATTGCTTTTGTGACGCCAAAACGAACCTAGTCTCCGGAACCGATAAATAATACTAAGTATATTTTAACCCACCCAATCCAACAGATCACAAGAGTCAACACGATCCTCCACGATATGGTTCACTTCAGCAGTGGATACTGCACACCGGCTTGCCTCGACGAAGCGAAAAATTTTGATGTGTAAAAACATCTTATCTCGCACTCCTACATATTTTATTCAGGGCCCATAAATGTAAAACTTACGTTTTGACACTTCTTAGAAATTCACAAGTTGTAAAATCTAAAAATGAGATAAACATATTCTTTGTGAATTCAGTACCTACCTAAAAATATAATTTAAAAAATAATGCATACCTAGTACCTACCTACACAAGGAACAATACAATGCTAAGCAACCGTTATCTGACAAAATTAAATGCATTAAATTGTATTCCTTCCTTCCCGTGAACTGTACACGCGACGAACTGTACGCGACGTTTGCGCAGGCATGAAGGTTCTAATTGAACTCATTGGAGATATTGTATTTAACTTCTCGCGTAAAAACGTTCAAATATTTTTGCAGCTAGTGGCACATTGGTAACATTCGCGCATTATTTCTTTAGTGACAAATTCCGAATGATAACAAAATTGGATTAAATAACGAGTAAGCCGAGACTTTTCACGGAACATCATTTAGTGATGTGCCAATTTAGACAAGTTGCGATGAATGTACATGAAATGGGTGGAGAAACAATTAAATTGTGGCTGAACAACCTTCACGACAATATACAGCGAATGGGGAATTCGCAGGGGTGCCGCCGTGCACCGTAACCGTACCCGGCGGGCGAGCGGCGAGCGGCGAGCGGCCCGGATCGAGAGGAGGTACTCCGTCTTCATTAAGATAAGAGTACTTTGCTACGGAACCGTGCGGAAGTAAACAGCCCCGTATATCGGGAACGTCCATTTATTTTTCTACATGTAAAGTCCTGTTATTTTAGTTTAATCGTTAGAAAATGCACTCTGAATGCTTGCGGTAGATTACATTTTACGGAGACTTAATGATCGTATAAGAAATGAAGATATATGTAAGTGAAGAATTATATAAACATTCCGGTATAGGACCATTGTTCGCCCATCATTTTACGCCTGGAAAATTATTCGCCGCGCATATTGAAAAATAAATACTTCTATATCTATGTATATGAATTTATAAAAAGAGTAGTATCACGATACGGTGTACGAAATAAAAGTCAGCCTAACCTGACCATTACAGCCATTACGGCAAATAATGTTCCGGACCCCGCGGGTAAACATAACGACTCGCGAGGCAAGGTCGAACATTCGATGACCGCATTCTAAATAAGGATATATCAGAAAGAGACTGAGGTGCCGAGAAGCTAATGCAATGCGTGCAGTCGTAGGAAAGGGAAGAATGCGTGCGGCATTATCTTTATTGCGATAGGGCGGAATGACAAAATAATCTAGACACTTCGGCGAGTCGTGCGCGGCGGAATCTGACATCTGTTTTCGGTTTGTGTATTTGACTCGTAGCTTCCGTTCGACGAAAGTACGATATGAATGTTCAAAAATTGACTGGCGGCCGTGTCTAACGAGCAAAGAAAATCTTATTTAAATATAATGTGGCCAGCGTCAATTAGTAATGTTACAGCACTGTTACCGAAGCACTCGGTAAAACTATTAAACGTTTTAAATATTTAATCATTTATTTACATATTTAGTAGAGTTATTTGTAATAATCTCCAAAAACCTAAATCTATATAAAAGGATGCGAATTTTTGGAGAACCGTCATATTTAGTGATGCATCTAGATGTGAAATACGATAAGTACTATTAATACAGAATATTGCGTAATTTAAAATAAATTTGCTTGCAAAACAGTTTCGAAACGTTTAAAAAGAATGAATGTTGAAATCATCAAATAATATGAATAATAGGAATACCGTTCACGTTCCAGCATGACAGTGAGCCCACCAAACATACGGCAAGGATAACGAAACCTAAGAAGATGTCTCCGCGTCCTGACCCCATTCCCATTGAGCATACACGAGGCGAGATCGAATGACAAATTTATAACAAATGTGGGAAAAGTCTTAAAAGAAAGAATAATGGACACTCGGGAGGATGCGGATCCCGCGGTACACTATTAACAATAGGAGAGGTCACACCGAACCTTACTTTATTTGTAGTATTTTCGATATAGTTTTCTTTTCTCAGCATAAAACTTTTTAGAAAAAATATGTATATATATGTGTGTAAATTTATTATGTTGATATTTCTTTAAAATAAATAGTTCAATTAATTTAAAAAATACTAATCCCTAAAATATATATCCATAATAATATTCTATATATTATTTGGCATCACAACAAAATAAAAACAGATGGTAGATCTAAGCCATATTTCTCTCTCTCTCTAAATGGTAAAAGCCGATGTCGCTGTAAAATGGAAAAATAAGGTGTCGACTTGTTATTTATTATATTTCTCCGGTGACATATTTACTTTGGTTTAATTATGTATCAAGCGACGATATGTTCACCAATAAAACGTTAAGTTATCATTCAATTATTATATTCATTTAAATAACACACGAAGGTTGACGTACATTTTTTCTCAATAATGCTAATCAAACTCATTCCAATAATCTCACTCGCGCTACTTCATTTATGATTTATTTATTTTAAATATCTATTTAATATATTAATTAGAAAGATAGATAATATATTTAATTCATGTTTAAAATATCACAGACCTACGTTCTGAATAATTACAACTTCACAATAAGAATGTGTTCGCCTAATAATTTATTTATTTGTTTGCTTGTTATGTATGTTTTAACAAATATTTTATAATGCATTTCAAACAAGTGAAATTAAATGTTTTTTAAAAATATTTATAAATCAATGAAATACCGGTAAAATTAGCTGGAACGTACAACAAATAAATCAAAATGATATCAATATTAGAATATAATATTGGATAACTGTTATGCTGGGAAGAAATGAAATAATAATCTATCGTTAATAAAAAGTACCTTAAAACGTTTGTTAATAGAATAATGAAGTTTTAGTGTTATAATATGTAATTATTCACGGACATAATTATATACGGGGCAAAGTGCACACACTGGGTGTAGGGTCCTCGTCGTGGCGAGTCACACCCACAACCTTCATCCGCCGTGTGGGAGGACAGCGGTGTCCTTGAAATGACACGCTGATAAACTGGAGAAAAAGGTGTGACTGTTCCACCAGGCCCGCCATGTCTCGCGGCCGCAGCACATTCAATCTTCATACGTACGTACGCTTAAATAGAATAGTAAATATAAAGTTCAAGTAGACACGACAACAATATAAATAAAGATTGTATAATTCATAAAGGATCGAAGAGTACAAATGTCACAGAGTAAATTAGCCTAAATTTAATGAAATTATGAAAGTCAACGACGCGAGGAAATCAGTCAGGCAGATGTTATATTAAACAGAGTTCGGCGGCGGGCGGGCGGGCGATCGCGATACCGACCTTTGCGCGCATTGAGGTTAGGAAAAGTGGGTTGAGCACTTTCTCGTCAGCGGCTCGAGGCTGGGGACGATCTGACCGGAGACTGTCAGCCTACCGTTACAACTACCTTCCGGCGAGTGGCGGCGGCGGCGGCGGCGGCGGCGGCGGAGGCGGGCGGGCGGGCGGGCGGGCGGGCGGGCGGGCGGGCAGGCGGGCGAGCGGACGAGCTGAGGGGAGCGGCGCGGCCTACCCGCTCTGAAGGCTGCCGGGCACTGTGGGGGATGGTGGGACGCGCCGGCCCGCGGGCGCCGCGACGAGAAAGGGCTCGACCCAGCGGCGGGCGCCCGGCTCCGGCCGCGCGCCTGGCTGGCCCCGTTCGACTCGACGCGCAAACTTTTCCGCTTCGAGAGGGGCGGTTACGCTCGGTATTCGCCGCGACTAGCGACGTCAATATGCGACAGGCAAATACACGGCTGGAAAATAGCAAAATGTCAACCTGCGCACACCGACCGCTTTTGTAAATCGAGCGACTGACGAGACCTTTTTAATAAAGTGCAGCCGTACAACATTGTGGGGAGGAATTTCAAGTTTTTTCAGTGTGTTCTCTAGGTACAGGGTCGTCAGAAAAGTGAATTAATAAACACGATGAAAATGAGATATTTTTATAAAATCACATATCTATTTTAGGATATAAACCTGATAATAAATAATATCAAAAAAGTAATTAGTTTGAGAAGAGTCACATTTCCTATGGTAAGTAAGAATGAGAACTCTGATATGAGAATAAGGGATAACATTTTATACCACTTCAAATCACATATACTCTTATCGCCTTCACAGCGACAAGAACGCGCAAATATGTATAATTCGTAGCGAGAAAGACCTGGTCCGCCATATAAATACATATAAAACAAAAGATACAAAAGAAGAGAATAAAGATATAATTAAATATACAAACATGATTTCAAAGCACTAAAACATACATAATTACATTTGTGATTCAGATTGAGTTGAGGCGAACGTATCTGTTAAGCGGACCTCACACGCTCATTTAGTATGACATTCACTAGTGATATTGATGTTCGGACTGACGGCGTATGGTAATGATTGAAGGAATAACGACCAAGAATGACTAATATCTATATATTTTGAGGGACTGTCAGTCGGAATGATCGTGTAGTGGTGCGCGTCAATTCACTTTTCAGTCTTGTGTCAACTTGCAATGATGGACGACGGTGAAAGCTTTGACATTAACAATTCTACAAATGTATTAAGATGTATGTGTTAAAACAGTTTATTGCACTATAAGAAACTTTGCCCTGCAGGCTATGTTGCTAGTTATAACATAACCGGTTACTTGTTAGTTAGTTGGTTAGTGTGAGGTAAACTGATCTAAAAAAATAGCATTCGGAAAGAATAAAGAAGATTCCTCGTCATTCCAAGGCAGAATGTCATTATGAATGATAGTGTGAGGTACGTTTTACTATTCTGCAGTCGATGCCATTCTTCAGTTAGGGATCTAGAAAACGCACCTTGTACTAAAAAGTTAACGCTATGTTCCAGCCGCAGCTAAACACCAATGAAACGAAAATGGTAGGTGTACGCTGTGGCCGTTATTCTTTTTGCAAAATCCAGTGGCAAATAAAAACAAAGTAATCCAAAATAACCATCGAATTACACATTAATATGTTATACGTTTGAATGTAATAATAAACTAAATATATTTTTCAGTGTTGTAAACATAATTATCAAACGATGAAAAGTGGTCTAACACACTAAAACCTAATTCGACCAATAAACGCAAACATACAAAAATATGTACTCGTTAAGTACCCACGGTCGCTAACACACGACCGTGCAGCGCGTCTCGGTCGAGTGTCGAGTGGCTCTAATTCACCGCAGCGGTCATTTTGAGGAACTGCTTGTTACTGCGGATATCGTAGTGAATTAATGATGTACATTATCGATATCGTGCCTCGCAAAACTATTTCAGCGGAACATCGAGGTATAAAACATAGATAATCTGATCAAATAAAATGTCATTTTATGGGAGCTACGCTTTCCTGATGCGTCTGTACCGGCAATTGAGTATGTGTGTCAGCGAGGCCGGCGGAGGTCGGAAGAGAGGGGAGCGGTCCCCTCTCTTCCGACCTCCGCCGGGGGAGGGGAGCGCTACGCAGGGTTGCCTCAGTCTCGGTACAGCGGCGATACAAACATCGGGTGCAGACCGCTCGAACGGTAGCTACGCCAGTGCCGCTATTAAAATGCTACATTTTGTTTGCGCAATTTCAAACTGTTTAAAAATTGGCCTATAGAATTCACGTTCTAGAATTGTTTATTGAATGTACGTGTCATGAATGGCATTTTTTAACTAACTCCTTTGTTTATCTTCGACTAGGAGTAGAGCGATATATTCCAATTCTAACAAGCAGCGACACAGTCACCGTTATATTGTCACAAATAAAGTTTCGGTTCCGCAACCCTGCCGACTGCCGGCCGCGACTGCGACTCGTCTCGGAGGCGTCCGGAAAACCGGGCTGAGGACGCACGCGCACAGCCTCACCCCTCCGTCAGTCGAGCGACAATTTGAGGCCGCTAAGTAAAATCGAGCTCCTCGCGCGCGAGACACAGAGGCCTTCCTAGCCGTACTGTACGCTGATCGCATCCTCGCTCTTCCAAGTTTGGCGCTGAAACCGGGCAAGGCAAAAATAAAAAAGAGCACAGCCGTGGAAAATACGGACTTCAATTATTCTGTTCTATATTTATGAATCTCATTCGTGATATCGACTTTTACATTTACTTTATGACTGTTTATCGCAATATTCAATTACGTTATATATATAATATATAGTACAATCAGCAATATTTCATAAATAATAGAGCGCACGAAGCTAAATAATGAATAGGATTGACTCGCTCCACTAAGCTCGACTAGCCGTGACACACCGCCCGAGCTGGTCGGTCCGACGAACTAGTTTTTAATTCAATTTCTATAATCGTCAAATCCACTTGTGGAAATACTTAAAGATATTAAATTCGAGTAAAACAAAATTATTATTTTGTAAACCGTTTGATCCCAAAATAAATAAATAGTTTATTTGAAGCTCCCGTAAGCGTTTACACATCCAAAGGTCATTCGTGTATCGGATGCCAAAACTTTGGACCCGCGTTATCCTTAATAGGCGGGCCTTAAATTTGAATGTCCCTGACTTGCGCTATCTTTAATATTTATTCACATTTTCCCTAACCCGCTATTGTAAATGCCGTAGTACATTCAGAATTTAACCATTTCGAGCTTTGGCACCGTCATATGACTGATTTAAAAAAATGAACATTTAAGCGAGTTTATACTCCATAAAGTATAATCAAGTTTACATGAATAATTGTATCCATCAAAGGAAGAGCGAAATGACTAGGTAGGTGTAGGTACACAAACACTAAGCACATATCGCGGTGCGTATGTTTATATTTGAACCCTAATTTGGGAGAAAATCATTATCAACATTAATCCTTATTTTTACAGAATTACACAACGACGTGCGTAACTTGTAACCAATTTTATGTTATACCGGCGGTCGTTTAGTTTCAAATCTACAATTTATAGAGAACAGGCAGACATTCAATTTTATATATTATAACGTTATATCTGGTACCCACCGCGCACGAGATGTGATGGGAGTTGACATTTACCAAATGGCAACATTGCACCGCGTAAGGAAAATTTCTTTGTGGTATTTTGTTTTTTTGACAACTTGCGAGCGCGAAGGAGCTACTCCCGATACTATAATCACGAAAATGTGATTTCATATTGAATTAAGGAAGGGTGAGAATGATTAAATATATTGGGCATGTGTGTTATCCTGCACCATGTTAGTGCGATATTTTATTTGCTATTTCACTAGTATGCTTTCAGGATGTGAAGCATCCCTTCTTCACATGACGGCAGAGAGATGTTATGTAGATGACAATACTATTTCTCCGTGAAGGATTACTCACGAACAAAGCAGGGCGGGGATACGATTCGGTCTCCTCTGCTTCTTTTATTCTCAATTCGACTTATTTTACAACAAAAGACGACTTAAGGATTCTTTGTGACTTCAAAAGGAAGCTGACGACCCACCCTTCTTGACGTTTTGACAAGTAAGGAGACGCGAGTATTTCACGGGTGCCTCGGAACCTAAAGACCAAACGAAAACGGTGGATTGCTCATGAAGAACGAAGACATCTGGTGGTCAAATTGTTGTAAAGTAAACTTCGATGTGAATTTTTAATATCTAATGTAACGTAATGTTTATTCTCACCTTTTAACTTGCTGGTTTTGTTAAAGACGTTTTGATGAAAGTTCATTATTCTGCTAAAGAAAGTTTAGTGAATCAATCTTTATTTATGATCACATTTATGTGACATGATTTTTGCTATATTTTACCTGACAAACTCATCAGGTGTTTAAATTGTTGTAATATCATTTCTGAGGTGAAGATATCTAGTGTATCATAGTGTTTTATCTCACCATTCATTCTGAAGGATAACTTGCTAACTTTGATATTGACACGTTGATAAGAACTTTATTATTTAGTTTATTTGAAAGATTTTCCAGTCAATATTTATTTGTAATTACATTCAGTGACATAATTTCTTACTATATTCTACCTTGTAAATTCACATGTTTTCATATCTGTGCAAAACCATTAAATTATGATGTTATAAATTTTGAAACTAATTTTATTATTTTCCCTTCTATTCTTCTTTTCCATTCTAAATATCATTTAAAATAGGGGGTTTTGAGGAGGGGGACGCGGGGTGCCTATGTTTCACGCAGGGTTCTAAAGAGTAACATGCAAAATTTAGTTAAGATCCGTCAAAGGATGTATGATTGTAAAGAAAATGATTATTAGTGTTGTAATGAGTGTCAAAATTATAGATCAAAGTGTTATGATGAATTTCACACAGTGTAGGTACATATACGGCAATGTTTATCAGGGGGTTAAGAAAAGACCGTCACTCCACACTTTTCTATATTTCTTTTTGGGTATCGATCAATTTCATTAATTCGTTATTCGGCGCTAGGAGCTCTATTTGCACTGGACGGGTGCGAGTCGAGCAGTTCGGCAACTCAGTGGGAGTGAAAGGAAAGCTGACAGTTGCGTGAAATATGATGTCTCGAGTTGGCGTCTGTGATGTTATCACTGCATAATTATGTGGGTATCTGTAAATACCGAATTCGAGGGGTTTGATTTACGATTTTAATTTCTGAGTCGAGGAAGTTAAATTGTTCCTTCCCTATTTTCATCGTACATTGTATCGTTGGCGACTGATAGAATTTAGTTATTTAAAGAATATACATATACAGATGCAATATGCCGCACAAAAAATATGCAATTGCCGTACAATATTCGAATTTATTAATAATAATAATTTAGTAGTAGATTTAAAATCCGATTGCACTTTGATCATAAAATGTAGAACAATAGTTAGCAGTAGCAGTAGCAGTAGCAGTAGGGTCGTCTCGCATTACACACATTTATAGCACAAGTACACAAACGATAAGCGCCTCCAATTTTCATCACATTATATATGATAGGTAAATAATTTCTAATTACTAGCACAAGTACGTCACAACTTTTAATAATAATAATAAAGTAAAAACTTTCACCTCAAGGGCGCTTTACACATCAACTGTTTATAGTTATACAATTATCTTTGTTTTTTAAAATTAAAAATTGTTATTTTCACTTATGGAAATTACTTTTTGAAAAGGTGCGTTTTTAGTTTCTTCTTAAATAAAGTCTCTGATGCATTCATCGTTTGTTCCTTGTGACGAAGGGCAAAGAGTTCCACTCTTTTGGGCCTGCCACCGCAAATGCCCGTTCACTAAATTTAGACTTCTGGCCAACGGTCGGTCGGTTCTACAATACTTCTTGCGGCTGAAGTAGAGCTGACCTGAGAGTTTGACGTCTACCATTCAAATTGTCTGGGATACAAAGTTCTCGAAGATGCAGAGGCGCCATGTTGTGTATCGCCTTGTACATCGACCAGCCGAATTTAAATTCAACTCATTCAGGGAATCGGAGTCAATGTAGCTGACTTAAAAGGGATGTTATATGAGAGAATTTGGAAACTCCATATATTATCCGTGCAGCTGTATTTAGAATAGATTGTAATCTATCCAGCTGAAAAATTGGCAGGCCAGCATAGGTGCTGTTACAATAGTCCACACGTGACACCGCAATGAGCAGACGGGCTGCCTCGAGAGGAAGATGTCTCCGAATACTTTTAATCTGTCTCGGTTGATGTCAGCATCACTGACAGTTTTACTGATTTGTGTATTCATTGAAAGATCTGAATCAATGTGCACGCCCAACAACTTAACTGCAGATTTAGCATTGTAAGTCTATTTTGTGCCATCCACTCGCCTATTTTATTTACGCATCTTGCAATTTATCTTTTTAATACCTCTGACTCACCCGGCTTACAGAAAAATACATTTGCGTATCGTCTGCACAACAGTTGGGCCATAATCCTGACGATGTTATTATTATTATATTTCGTTTTCTTACCGCGACTTTAATTTACCTTTCTTATCAATGTAGACTAAATATTGCAATATCATCGAGACACGAGCCGAGTGCCATGAATTATATTGATGATTTGTAATGATGAATATGTGATATGATTGGTGGTGATCGGCAGTGGTGGAGAGGGGTGTCCGACGTGTATTGTAGAAGGAAGCGCCGGGCGCGGCCTCTTTTATATATTTCCTTCGGCACCACTCTCGTAGCTCAAGTCAGTCTTGATTATATTATCATCACTGCTAATAAATTATTTTCATAATGACGAATTATTACTTCTCGAAGTGCCTCGAAGTGCAGAGACATATGAAAGATTCTGTCAAAATTAGAAATATCTTTATTAGTGTTCCGAAATCCTCCGTGTATTGGGTATAATTTCTTTATTGAGCATTGAGCTGTAATGACTTAATAATCCTGCGTTATTTTTAATAATTTAATTTTCACGATTCGCTGTTTGTTCGCCGAAGACGAATTATATTAAGAACAGATTTGTATATACCTAGCGACTATTGGTCACTACCGAATTGTTAATTACTTCGTGAAATGAACCGCGACCGCCGGATTCACGTAATAACATAACATCGGAATGTTCTTCGGTCTATAATACTACATGTTATCATTATGTAAGTAGCTAATGAAAAATGACTTTATTTGAGATGTCTTAGTTTTGATCTAGGTGTGCTAACTACACATCACTAAACCAAAACAAAGTTCGATTCAAGATTCGAGACACCTACCCGATTACCCTATTTTGGTTGTTTAATAACATGCTGCAATTTGCTTTATATCGTTATTAAAATATAATGTACAAATACATTACATTTTAAAAGGTTTATTTGTTTAAAATAACTTTAGTATACAAACATTGATTGAACTTGTGAATCTTATTATACAATACAATATATATTGTGCTACACTTGTATAAAAAGCATACACTGTGCAGAGAAGACGAGTATATATTAATAATTATTGATTACAATAGCTAGCTTATAATAAAATAAAATATTATAAATTAATAGCAATGACTGGGGCAGCAAAGTATCGGGGTACATGTTTATCTTTAAACTGTTTTTTGATAGCATTGATTAATTCTTTATTATCTTTAATCTTCCTGATGTTTTCGGGTAGGCTGTTAAATATTTTTTTCCTCAATGATGTGTTTTTTTTAACACTAAAATATAAATTTGAACCTAGTACGATTTTCAGTAATAAAATGATATTTTTATTTTTCTTTAATGTTTGAAGAATAAAATTTGGTACCTCGAATTCTTTAAAAAGTAATTTAGTCGGATAATCTTTTGGTTTTTTTAATATTACTTTTATTAGACTAGTATTATAAGTTGAACCCCAACTAATGATGGCATATTGCAATATGGATTGAATAAATGCATAGTATACCGAGAACAAAAATGTTCTGATTCTTAAAAATATGTAAATTAATTTTCTAATCTTTTGAACAACTTGACAACTTTGATGTTTCCATTTAAGATTTTTATCGATAATTACCCCGAGATATTTGATTTTATTTATCGTTTTTAAAATTGAGCACTTAGAGAAACGATAATTTTGATTGCGAGTTGTACTTTGTGTGGAGTGTTTTATTGCAAACGGAATAACGAAGGTTTTTTTCACTATTTATGTTCTCAATCGTGTGTATATCTACAGTGGCTCGATTAATTGGACTCATTATTAGGACCGTGTCGTCAACATATGATGTAATTGATAAACAGCACTAATTTTCCGTTTTTAGTTCACAGAAGGTATTATTAATGTTTACGAGTTGGGGGCGGTTTTTAGATATACACTAAATATTTTTAGATCCATTTTTAGAGTATCTTTTAAACCAATATTATTTAATTTCTTCAATAGTTTCTGATGTGAAATAGGTCAATGAATATTCCGGCGCATTTCCTCCCTTTGTCTAGTGTTCTGTATATGGTTGAAGTTTCACTGGCTAGTGCATCTCGTCTGATTGCATCGTAGTGATTTTCTGAATCCGAATGGATTTTTATCTGATATTTTATTATTTTATAGAAATTCTACTATTTGCTTTTATACAATTTTCTCAATTTTTTTTACCTATATTATAAATAAGGGAAATAGGCCTATCTATAATTAGAGACTTTTAATGGGTTACCAGATTTAAAAATAGGGCAGATTATTGTTTTCTTGTAGTTCGATGGGAACAGTCCCTTTCGCAAACTTAGATTGTTCATATATGTTAGAGATTTAATCAGCTAAAGTAACTAAAATTGTAATATTATCCAAGCCCGGACCTCCTCCTCCTTTCCTCCTTTCTATTGTTTTCAGAATTTCAACTTCTGTATTTTATGTGTATAGTAGTTAATCTGCCGTGTATATCAATTTCTCTGGTTGTATCAAAATTAGATTATATTTTTTGATTCTGAATATTTGTCGCTAGATTATTCAGCAGATAGCATTTTATGATTGAAATAAATTTGTTAACTTCTTTAATGGAGGTGTTGATGTGTCCTGCTAATACATCTATCACCGTTACCGCTTTTTACAACAATACAGCGTGCCAGTGTTCGTGTTGAAATGTTTCTTCTAGCCTGCTCATAGTTGCGGTTGTTTGCTGGTTACCGATTCCTTATCTTTGTTATCACGCAGAAGCGTGTGGTACAGCGTGCGGTGTGATGTGGTCATCGGTTATATTCCTTTCACTTTTGGTACATATGATCTAAACAAGAAGGGGTTTGACCGTTCATCTCTCCAGTATTGTTATTTATGCAAGATGTGAAGTTTATTCACTTTTAACATTATTTTCTATGTTTTCATTCATGTTTATATTAAAGTCATTAATGTCTCCCGCAATTATACACAATTTGTTTTTTAACACTGACAGAACAGATTGGAATTCATTAATAAATTAATAAATATTTGGGTTCTATAAATTTCTAGTAGGTAATAACATCCTTTCCTCATGTTTGAATTGAATTTTAATGCAGTTTGTGAGATTTAGTTGATGCTCAATAATGTTAACAATACTAAATTCATTACGAATAAAGATTACGATTCCACTATTTTTATTTATATCTATTTTGTTGTAATATAATTATATTCCGGTAATTGGTATTGTGGCGATTCGTTATTTGTGAACGTTTCCGTTAACACTATGCAGTCCGGCTTTATAATGAAGTTATTTATAGTTGGAATAAATTTTTTAATAATGCGTAAATACCATCAACATTTTTAGAAACTATTTCATTACATATATCGGTATCTCTTCGCACACGTATTCTTGAATTATGTAGTTATTTTCTAGTTGGTTGGATAGAAAATCATCCATTTGTTATTTGGAAGCATACGCGACAATATATTATTGTTCCGCTGTTTTAGTTTATTTTACGTGTCGTTGCAATGTATTGTAGTCGGGAACAGCGCACGGAATGCCTCTAACACACGCGTATGCGTTTCGGTTAACACTATAAATCTCAGTACCGATTATATTCTTTAATTTCATATTTTCATATCATCAAAGTGTGTTAATTGAGTAGTCGGTACATATATTACATTTACTATTTGAGTCAGAACAGGACACGCGCCCGGTCCGTCAGCATTCTGGGCACGCGGCGATATTGTTTTCTTGTCAACGGAGAATTAATCACGACATCTGTTGATAAAAGCGGGAAATAACAATATATTAAAGAAAAGATCGGTGGCAATAAATCTAAAGGCAATTAGTGTAATAATTAATAACCCGATCGAGCGAGACGACGCGCGGCGTCTCAGTTTTTCTCATTTCCCCGCATTCGGCGCCTGACGAGCGCCATCGCTCACCTCCCGCCTCCCGCCTCCCGCTTCCCCACGACAGCAGGCGTCCCGCTCCCGCGAGAGGCGCAGGGCGCTAATACGTCCCCGAGAGGACGATACCAAACTGCGAATAACACTTTCTTATTAAAACCCTGAGGCTCATCTCGCTCTCGAACTCTACATATGACTGATTTATTTTGAACCGATAAAGTGACTATTTTTCAATTTTTGACTTAACTGTCTCACCTCTACACCTATGCAGCTGTGCACAATCTGATCGGATGCTGGGTGGCTTATAACTGATGCCACACGGCAACTCTCAGTCGCGGTGGAGCGAGTCTACACTCAGACTATTGTTTACTTTTAAAAATGAGCAGACCGGAAATTAATTTATTTTCCGTGTATTGAATAATAATCATATATTTTGTATACCGCCATTTTTGTAAAAACTTTCACCTCAAGGGCGCTTGAACAATTTGTTTGAAATATAATTTCCGACACAAATGTACAAAATCTCCGCTTATATTTCATTCGACTTCCTTGAAATTCTGGAACATGGCGAAATCCGATACGTTAAAAACTGTTAAAGAACTCGGCCCCGACAATCTCGCTCGTTGTCAGTACACCAGCATGCTCCGGGTGAGCTTTATAAAAGAATAAGAGAAATGAATATAAGCCTATGTATAATTGTTAGATTGTAACTATATTAATAATCGAGTGAAAAGTTCCAAGCGAGCGAGGCGAGTGAAGCTGAACTCACCTCACTGCATGTGATGTAACCGACCAATGAAGCACTCAGTTTTATTATGGCAGTGTCCCTTTTGACGTGGCCGTTGTTAGTATCACAGTAGTTTTCATATTATATTCTCAACCTTCTCGTCTGAAAGAGTTCAACACCAAATAGTACGACTACTTTAAAAGTAAATAAACATGTTGTACATTTGATTCGTTCTTCGTCTTTTACCAACTTCGACCAACATTTGCGATCGCCACCGTACTATCCTTTATCAATTTTTATGTTCCTGTTTAGGCACCGTTTAGAACCGTTGGACATTTTAGATTTATTCATCCCTATGGATCTCCTTGAAGGCCGCCCTCTTCTCCACTTTTCTAGGCATGCGGTTTCTCCATATTCTGTTACGTCTGGACTCTGGACATAGAACTTAGGCTATGCTTAATTTCTTGCTCGCAGCTACCGTCGTCGGTAATTATGGACCCGAGATATATTACACTTTACATTCATATCATTTTTCTATATAATTGGAAATTGGAACGGATCCTATGGAATTTGTACGGGTTTGTGTCAAAATAAATTATTCGTTATACGGTATTTCGCTTTACGGCCGACATTCTCGGAACGTATCTAGGCCGTAAAACGAGGAATTGGCGTAGTGCAGTATCCCATTATCGTATAATAAAATATTATTACATAATATTATAAATCGTTATAATAATACCATCACGCCGTATTAGATGAAGAACGCTAAAATTCTCGTATAAAGGAATTAATTTTTCCATGATCTTAAAGAATCGTGTGACGCTTTAGAAGAGTGTGGCGCTCTATCCTCTCTGCTTATCCCCGCAGAGAAACGGCACGAAGGTAAGTAAGTATCTCAAAGTTCACACGAACTAACGCCAAAATTAAAGACCCCGCATAAACGTTAACATATTAATTACTTAAAAAATATATACTATTTGTACATCGGATGCCACACGATGTTGTTAATATTTATGAAGCTAAAGAATCGTGTTATGATACAGAATTAACCCGGGAACGCCATCTATCCGCGTCCTCTAGGACCCAACGATTGAAGATTGATTACCCCTACAGTACCAGGGGCGTGCACTGCATACAAACAAAAAAGGTGTGCATTAAAGTGTGTTGTGTAAAGGTGTTGTATGAACCTGTTTTTTTTTTCAATCCTCATAATAATATCACTGAACTAAATATTTTCTTACTGAATCGATGTTGGTATCTTTACGTCTGCCAATTTTCTGAACTTTTCAAACAATTTGTGCTTAATTCTGTTGTCTTCGAGAGGGAATAATCCTTACTGAAAACTGCTTACAATGACACTTTTACATATTATTTTTTTTGGCAGACAAAATTTTTTTGTTTTCATGGTGTATTCCAACCAATGATTCCATAGTCATTCCGTATTTTGGTGTTTGCGTAGATAAAAAGTTATAGGTTATAGTTTATTATCTGTCAAGCGCGCGAGTTTGCATTTTTCGGGATATCATTAAGTTAGATTATTACTAATATTAAAATAAATGATAAAATAAAATAATTAAATTTTGTTTGAAGAGTTTATTCAACGTACATTTGTTACATATTTTGTATCAAATACGCTACCGATTTCAACACGTCCGTGTCATTTACAAGCGTTCTTTATCTAACTTAAAATATGCAAGTGTGGTGGTAGTGTGGGAGATTTGGGAGGAGGGTCTAAATAAGGGAACATCGTTAGTAAAAGTGATTTACAGGATTTTGTTGACAATATTAATTATGATTTTAATTTAAACACACTGATGTTAACAACTTTTTCTATTTGTCCGCTTTAGGAACATTAGAATTTAAAAAAAATCAAAGTTAATATTGTCAACAAAATAAAAGCACCCCTTTACTAATGATGTTCCCTTATTTTTATTCTCCCACCCCCCTCCCAGTAATTCCCCAGTAATTAAGTTTAAACAGGGAGGTGTCGAAACAGGTAGCGTATTTGTTACAAAATAAGTAACAAATGTACATTTGATCAAACTGTCTAGAAATTGTTACATAGGTAATGCCCAAGAAATACAAAAAAATATTTATGTTATCTAATCTGTAAAGCTAGTTTTTTATAAAATATTATAAGGGGTTACAACACCCTAGACTTTACAAAAAAAAATATTGCACTTTACAAAAGTTCAATATTTTTACTTTAACGAAAGCATACTCGCTTGGAAAAATTCCAAAAATTGATCGAGATATGAAGGACCAAAGACGGCAAAGGTAGGTGTTCGGCCGCGCTCGTGTAAGGTCGGGTTGCGTCATCCTCGGTAACTATAACTGAGATTCAAACTCGTTTACTTTTAAACGAGATTCAAATAATTTGACAGAAATCGAGTTGCGTCAACAAAGTTTATAGTTATCCAGTGTAGCAATTACATAGGCCTCTTAAAATCTCATTTTCAAAAACAAATGCCGCGCGAGTAATTTTGCTTATGGCAACACGTACACGACGCTTTCGTTTCTTCAATCGCTTGACGGTTTGATGTTGGCTTTGTTGTGTTTACATTCCTGATGTTAACAATTCGACGTTTGAAACGATGGATGTGGATATAAAGTAAGTATTCTTGTATTTTAAGTATTTTTGAGAGTTTATGTTGTAAATTATGTATTAATAAACACGATTTTAAATATTTATTCAGAGAACCCAAGACAAATTTTACTCCACAAGAGGTAAGTCTCTTGAAATCCCTTGTGGAGAAAAGAAAAGACATTTTATTGAATAAAAAAACAAATGCGGTCCACGTGAAGGAAAGGGAAGATTCGTGGATCGCATTATGCAGCGATTTTAACGCGTCATGCCCACAAAATAAACCGAGAAGTATGAAACAGCTTCGAAATAAGTTCGAAAACATGAAGAAATGCGCTAGAAAGGTTTGTAAAGATTAATGAGAAATAGATGTGTTTCCATAAAGTGTTTGTGGGTACTTTGTCAACATAATATGTTTTTAGGAATCATCCCGTTTCATTCGAGAAGTTCGTAGAACTGGTGGGGGACCTCCACCTGCAAAGGTGGATGGAACAACTGAATGGATGCGAGGTGTAATGCAGATATCAATGGAAGGGCGGGTTTCGGAATTTGATGATGACGCAGATTCTAATTGTAAGTACTCTGCAATGCCTTGCAAACTTATTATTTAATATACGGGAGAACAGAATATCGTCAGTTTTTGGAAAAAGTCAACATTTAAACTATATTTGTCTATATGATGGTGCATGCTTATGTTTTAGATATTGCTTCTGGGAGCAGCAACCAGAGCCAACGTTTAACCGCCAACCAACGGCATCACCTCTAAAAAGTGAGTACAGTGAGAATTCACAATATAATTAATTAATTTTTCCGAGTATGCACACTCACATAACGTGAAAACAATCTATATTGGATATTAATAATGTTTTAATCTAGTTCAATTATATCATTTATAATATATATTCTCTCTTCGTTCGCAGATAAATCAAAACGCTAAATTAATGGAACTACCCCAAATGAGGTCCGCAAAATATTATTATTACATATTACATTACTATATTAAGAATAAATAAATGAAATTCTACGACTGGTTTAATAATTGTGAAAAATAACCATTTATTAGAACTCTTCTTATATTATTTCCTTCCTGTGTGTGCGCTGCAGGTTCAGAGTTAATTTCATCTAATATTGTTAGAAAGTCTGGTGGCTCGGTAACATTATTTAGCTGACATATATTATGTAGCACCGCTGTGGCTATAATGACTGCTTCCACTCTTTTAATATTCAGCCTGAGTTTCATACCTACTGCGGGAAAACGCCTTTTCCACACTCCAAATGTTCTTTCTACAACATTCCTAGTCCTGATTTGGCTCTCGTTATACAGTTTTTCAGCCTCAGATATTGGATTTGTAAGTGGAGTAAGTAAGTATGGTTTGAGTGGATAACCACGGTCACCAATGAGATGCTTCCCATTAAAAATACCATCATCTAGTTGCCCTTTTAATCTAGAGTGACTGAAAATAGTACTGTCGTGTGTTGAGCCTGGCCACCTTGCAACAACATTTGTGAATTTCATTGTGGCATCTACTACTGCCTGCACATTAATGGAGAAGTAATCCTTCCTATTTCGATAATATTCCGCATTATTTCCTCCTGGAGATAGGATTCCAACATGAGTACAATCTATTGCACCAATCGTGTTTGGAAATTTAGCAATGTTGTAGAACTGGTTCACACATTTCTGAATTTCTTCAGTAGATTCAGGTAAACGTATGAATTGTGATCTGAGAGCGGCTATTGCTCTGCTCACTTTGTTCACAATCCGTGAAACAGTACTCTTGTGTACACCAGATATATCTCCCGTGCATCTTTGCATTGATCCTGTGGCATAGAAATGCAAAGTTATCAAGACCTGGTTCACAGGACTAACTGCGTGATTTCTGAAAAAACAATAAATTTAGGCATTTATAAATTACTGTATCTTTATCAAAAATATTATTATATACCTATAAAGTAGATTACTTTAACTTACTTATTTGTAGATGACATCAGATTGTCTGAAATAAGCAAGACCAGTTGCCTAACCATACTTTTGGACAGGCGGAATCTTCCAATAAAATCTATTTCTTCCCATATAAAATGATCGGTTTGTGGCCTAAAAGATTTGCTCTTCTTGTTAAGGATGTATTGAACAATTATTTGATCGTCAGAAGAATCGGTATCAGTGCTATCTGACATAATAATGTTCATTTCAATAATACGATGTCGAAAAAATTAAAAGAATGCTTTTAATGACGGTTGTCAAGTGAATGCGCACAATGCAAATGTGCCCTAGATGACAAATCCAGTGGATGCAATCCGTTATCGGAAAAAGACTTTTTTTAAAACCTATTTCTTCCCGCAAAAAATAATGTGCCGAGGTCCGAGTTTTACTTTTCCTGTTAAGAATATACTGTATAATTAGTTTATCATCAAAAAAGTCTGCGATATCACTGCTATCCGACATAATATTGTACATTTCGATACTACAGTGTCTAAAATTGAAAAATACTCGATTTCGGTGACATCTGTCAGTGGCTCGCGCGCAGTGCGCATGTGCATTAGTAAAGCTTACATTTAAGCGGAGATTTTCGGCGGTTTATAGTTAAAGTTAAAAGTAAGCGACAAAAATGAGATGACGCAACGCGTTTTCGGATAAACTAAGTTTATGGTTACCGAGGATGACGCAACCGGGCCTAAGTCACATTTTTTATTCTATCGCGAAACTATGTTTTTCATACTGACCTGTAGCTTTGCAGAGACAATTTAGAAATTTTTTACAGATATTTTAGATAATACTATCTACAATATAGCATACGGATTTTTTAATCCGATAAACCATTTGTTAAAAACAATCATTTAAAAGAAAAATTAGGCATTTTTTTTTTCAAACTGCTTCCAATTTAAAAACAGTTTTTTTCAATATGCTTTATATGCAATATATTTTCCGATATGCTACATATTCGATATTTCATTTCTGAATAAGTACACGATCTTTTCTGCTTCAAAAAAACGTGCACCGGGGATAGTTGCAGGCCAGTCACGCGCACAACAACGGAAGAGTTCCATTATTATTATGTATATTCTAAATTTAAATTAATAGAATCGTTCTCAAAATTAGAAAAACAACTTTTTTTTGATAGCTTGTATAGTTAGCATCGTCGGTAACAAAATATATAATACAAGTTTGTGCCTACTGCACGCCACTAAGTAATACTAATAAATTCAAGTAGTTTTGCTGATTATATTCCGATATCAATAATGTAATTACCTGTAAATTTGAAACAAATGAGTTAGTTTATTCTCCCACTATAACTTGGAAATTGTGATAATTTAAAACGAAGAAATGGCTCTTTATTTCGAAAGAAGCAATTTATTCCTAACTGATTATACTTATACTCGGAAAACAAAGTTACACATTATAACACTTTAATATTAGATTAGACAGTTTACTTTATCACGTTATCTTTAACGAAGGAACTGTCAGATCATAGCACATATCATATCAAATCATATGTGCGCGGGTAATAAGATATTACGTGTTGCCAAGTACGAGAAAACTGATCCGCGGGTACCTGTCAAAGTTTAAAAAAAAACAAAAAATATCTTGTGAAAAAAACGTCGGTGAGTGGGGTGGCGGAAAGGGGCGAGAAGAGGGGGTGAATAGGGTTATATTTCCCAAACCGCACGACGCTAAGGGATAATAGTGTATAAGAGGGGAAAATACCATGGAAAATATAATAAGGTAAGAACTGGTTTGGGCCACTCGACATCGTCACGGATGGTCCCGAGCTTGCGTCGACCGCCGGCCGGCCCCCACTCACCGTTCACCGCTCACCGTTCACCGCTCACCGTTCACCGTTCACCGTGTTGCGCTCGACGCTACGCGGAACGAATGCGAAACTTACCTGCAACATACAAAATACATTCAATTAATCGGGTGCTACTAAATATGTATAAACAAAATAAACTTACAATATAGAAAATAATGTAAAATAAAGTGTCATTTTAAATCTAATTTAGTTTCTAAAATAAATATCACTCGAAATTGAATCGCTTCGAGCGAGAAAAACAGCCTAACCTAACCAACCTAGAGCATCCAAATACATTACCCGGTTCGGTTCCGACACTGGGCAGAGTTTAGATTCATATTATATATGTATGTATAATATATAGTAAAATGTTTGATTTCAGTATTGCATTAACATAATATTTAATGAAATAAATAAAAAATGTTTAAACAAATTAAGACAGATTTGCGCACTGTAACTTGAAGTGTGTACAAAAATATCTCCTATATTTATATTAAACGTGTGCGATTATTGAAGACCTTCATGGAAACGATTCCCTTTAAAAACTTGTACAATGTCGGCATTATTAACTTTCAAAAATAAATAGAATCAGAGCCCATTCCGAAAAGTTTCGCGGTTACAGGAATACTTAATCCCTGTAATTTACTTGTATTGTTGTAAAGCTGACGCGACCGACGAGAAACTACAGACTGTTTGAAAACCTACCTATTCATTTAAATAAATACAATTCTTATTAGTTGCTAACACATATCGTAATTAATATTGTAATTAATTCCAAACGAAAAATAAAATTATTACTTTTGAATGGTGGATTGCCTGTTTAAAAGAAAAAAAATATGTCACATTGTTCCTCAATAAGCCAGCATACGATATCCTCGTCTAGATTAGGTAAATATCGCAATATAATGAACAGTGTGTGTTTACGCGCCTTGTTACTTCGATCGGCACCACTAGGTTTCCTGGCTTATATGTGAGTATGTGAATATTGTCGCCTTTTTTCATAGAGACAAGGAGACGGTAAACGACAGACGGTTCATTTACATCCCGCGCTTCGACCAGTGCAGAGGTCCAAATAAACCGCCAGTGCGCTCTTCGGTCGGTCGAAATTTACCCAGCTAAAAGAATAAGAACATCGGACCAGAAGAACAGCAAATACAAAAAAGGTTAGTGCGGTTCATATATCATACGTGTCCTTATGTGTCAATCGGAAAGCTGGGCATAAACGGTATGCATCGGTTTCTCACAATCGACTTGCGAGGTGAGGGTCGAATGTCTACTGAGGGTGGACTTGCGAGTGAAATGGTTAAAAGCAATATGCCCGCAGTGCTGATAGATTATGTTTCAGTCGCATTATGATAACGTTTTCTATACTTTCATACATGAACACCACGAAAATAATAATATATTAGTGTGACAAAAGATGTTTAAATTGTAAAAATTGAAAGAAAATAACCGGGTACGCGTTGAAAATTACCCGGTTCCGGTTCTACCCGGTTCGGAAGCCTAACATATAACAAAAGTGTACTACACAAGCCGCGCACCTACAGAATTATTTACATTGAACGTTAGAAAAGTGGCAAGTCGGTTATTTAGTATATTAATTTAACCCTCACGTGTAAAAGTACTTCAAATAATGTTTTTTAACTTCCCATTACGCAGAATTCAAAAGTTAATTTCCTCTTATTGAAAAGACATTAACCTTAAGTTATAATTAATTGCCTGATTAAATCTACCGTGCGAACACTTGGTATTACAAAAATTAAAATTTTAGAAGCTGTGAAAATTCGCCATCTTTAAAACTTCGTGAATATTCAAATTTTTCCTCGGTCCAGCGATCGAATAAATTTAAAAAAATAATTAAATTATAAAGAGAGAAAACCTTTGGCTTTAAGAAACAAAACATACCCGAGCTTCTAGCACAACTGCTATGGTTCAACCGATTACAATTATATAATACGCGTAACTATAGTTTCAATAACACGACTCGTACGCAAACTCTTATCGTGTGAAGCACAACCTACTCTTGAAAATTCCCGTTTCAGGATATCTGCCCATCTGCATAGGTTACTATTACTAAGAGAAATAGATTACAGCCATGTTGAGCCTACCTACCATTTGGGTTCTAGGACACTAACCCCCGGACAATAAGTCCCCGTCAAGTATAAAAATAATACAGATATTACTTGACTCGTTTCGTGACGCTCTATTATACTTAATAAAACATATAATAACGCCATTACCGAAGTTTAGCTGTATCTAGCCCAGAGGTCGGCAAAGTGCGGCTCCGGAGCCGCGTGCCTCAAGTGCGGCTCTGGCACAAATGTCCGCGGTGTCGGTCGGGCGCCGACTACGGGGTGCGCGGCGCGGGGGAGATTCACGCGTTTCAACGAGTCCGGCTGGCGTTGGCGTCGGCCAGCGGTCGCCGTGCCAGTCGCATTGCGAACAGTTTTGCAGTGTCTGCAAGGTACCTTCTTGAAGAATAAAGTTATTGTATTTTTACATCCAGCTGCACATCCTACAGATATTTTTGTCATCAATTTAATATGATAATAATTTTATATCGGTGGCTGTTGAAAAAATTACATTTTGAAATATTTTTATAGGTGCCCTATTTGACATGGCTACCAAAAAGAAGCAAAGAAAAACGGAAGATGAAAACCGTAAATTTAGAGTTGAGTGGACCGAAACTTTCGCGTTTATTCAAAACTTGCCATCCGACATGTCCGACGTGTAAGGAAAAATTCGCGCATAACAACAAGACAAATTTGGAGAGACACTTTACAAATAAACATGCGTCATTTAGCACTAAATATCCTGTCGGTGATGCGAGAAAGAAAGCAGTTGAGGAACTTCAGAAGAGTCAAGAGACATCAACTATATACAAGAGCTATTTCGGGATTTTAAGAACAAAGCAGATATTCTAAAAAAAGAAAAGAGTTACCATTGTCTGCCAAAACAATGAAAGATAGAACAAATGTCTTCGAATATAACCATCCAGCAAATGGAAGATATGAAATTGGTTTCGGCTCTATCGTTCATCAAGAAGCGCTGTGCGCAGACATTTCCAGAAGAAATTTGGAAACTAATGGAATCGGCGATTACGGTTATCAACTTAATCATCGCCAATTCAAAGAATTTGTAGTCCAAATGGAGATGATCGATGATACGATGATCTTCTGCTTCATAACAAGGTACGTCGGTTATCAAGAGGGAACGTTTTAAAACGTCTCGAATCCCTGTTACCAGAAATCAAAGCATTTCTCCTCGAGAAGGGTGTTCACTATCCAGAACTAACGAGACGATCAGTACATTCCAAATTTTTATTTCACGGTAGACGTTACGTCTCATCTAAATCAGCTTAATCATAAACTGCAAGGGAAAGCAAACACAATTTTTTCGATGTTAGAAAAAGTCATTTTATTCGAAAACAAATTATCCTTTTTTGCTCAAGATTTTGAAAGGGAAACGTCGTTTCCCTTTCCGAGTCTGCTGAAGCATCGCCAAGAAAATAATTCCTCTATTGACAAACACTATTTCAAAACAACCATTTTAAATATGAGGGAATCATTTCTCAGCAGGTTTCAGGAATTCAAAAACATCAGAGCGACCTTTGCATTCGTCAAACACCCTCCCTCTTAATGCTACGATAACAGATTAGAAATTTTCTCCTTTTGGCATTAATATTGGTAACTTTGAAATACAATTGCTGGATTTAAAAAACAAAGAAATATGGAGCTCTAAATTTGAACGTCTTTGTGTTGATTTGGAAATATTGGAGAAAAACAAATGTGAGCTTAGTTCACAACACAAGTGGTCTGGAGAAGGAAAACATGATCATCTTCAACGCCTGGAATAGTATTCCTGACTCTTATGATCAGCTGACTGTTCTTTCCCTTTTCGGTTCTACATATTCATGCGAACGATCTTTTTCAAGCATGAACTTTATCAAGAGTAAACTGAGAGGTCGTCTTATTGATGAGAACCTGGAATCGTGCCTAAAATTAGGAATAACAACATACAAACCTGACTTACTCAAACTTTCCAAGGAGATGCAAGGACATTGTTCGCATTAAGTGTTTGTCAGTCATTGTCATGATTTCAATTTATGGATTCCTTAATTACATATTATTTTTTATCAATGACTAAAATCTTTATTAAGTATGAAATCAAGTTTTATTCAGTGTACCCGAAATTTAATGAAGTGCTAAAATTATAATAAAGGTTTGCTAAATCAATAAACAGATTTGGCTCTCAATTTTTTTTTTTAATCGTCATAACATTTGACTCTTTGGCTAATAAGTTTGCCGACCACTGATCTAGCCTAAAGAGAGCCAAATGAAATATTTTTATTTTTTTTAAACTGTTTATAACAATTTTGCTGGCGCCGGTCGTCACTGGTACACAATACACAATACGTATCTTATCTCCAAATTTTATTGTACTAAAGCAACATGAAGTGTACTTTGTTTACATAATATTTACTATTCTCCTTTTGAATGGCAATAGATAAGTCATATCCTTCGTTAAAAAAGACAAAGAAATCAAAAAAATAATAGGTAATAAATACTCTCAGGATACAAGGAAGTAAACCTTCAATTCTGAACCCCAGATCCATACCATCCATGACAAATTATTATTGTGAAGACGACTACGTGTAACTAATCCAGTGGAATCCAACGAATGGGTACAGTGATGTAATAAATAAAATATATTTATGAATCAACTTCTGGAAAGCAACAGACATAAAACAACCCTTATTTTTTCTAGATTCGTAAAAAATATTTTTTATAAAAAGCATTTAGCTGGACAAGCGTGTATTATATAGTTGCCAAAGGATGGACTTGTTACGAGTACAATAGAATAAATACCCAAAAATATGCAGGACACTTACTACGACTATTATAACAAGATTGACATGACGAATTTGTAATAAGAAAAAAGCACTCAAATTATTTTTTTCTCCAGGGTTTTATTATACTTTTTGGTTTTGTTCACGCCCACGAACCAATGAGCGTTATTGTTTTTCAAAAACGAGCTTAATACGAATTCATTATAAATGATATGGTCAAAGAAAACCACCAATATATAAAGGGGTACACTTGAAAACATTTCATTACTTTGATACATACAGCATTCAGGGGTATTTCTTAATACACTCATACGCACACTTTTGTTTCTGGTTCATATATTTATTTATATATACATATATATTATTTTCAGACTATCCATGACGGAATTTGTAAAATCGAAAAAAGGAAAAGAGATGAAAAGTGATTTTTGAAGGTTATGTGTATGTGAAACAGAAAAAATAACAAATAGTGTTGTGTCATTTGAGTGTGATAAAAGGCGTAGTAACAAGTTCGAATGTAAGGCTAAAATTAAACTTCGCGGAGAAGAGCTGGTGGGCCGGTTAAACCATCGTTCTCATGGTCCAAGATCCAGCAAGAAGAAAAGTTCTCAGAGTAGTTCAGGAAATAAAAAGATTGGCAGAAGAAGTGAAGAAACACCGCAACAAATTATTAGTCGATCTGTTTCATGGACAAGTGAGGATCATCTAACAGTTCATCACCATCTATCTCCCGTTCCGTTGAATATGAGTGATGTCGATATTCCAGATCATTACAAAGTTACACATGATGGTCAAAATTTGGATGGGACTTTCAAAACTGCTCCTGCGTTATTTTTTCTATTATATACGATTCATGGACGAGTCATTTCGTGTGTTTATGTTTTACTGCAAGACAAAAACAGGCTACTGTTTGAGACATTAACTATGTTGAATCCGACCAGCGTCATGGTCAACTTTGAATTGGCAGTTATATACTCAAAACTATCAAAACTGTCAAAACATCTATCGGGATGCAACAACGTTACCGAAAAGATTCCGACTTTGCACTGAAAGTACGAATGGTACCGGCTCTCTCATTTGTTCCGACAGATGAAGTCGCTGGTGCTTTTGAGGTAGTATGTGATTTTCTACCTCGAGAAAGCTCAGCAGTCGCAGATTATTACATGGGAAGACCGCAACGTCGTGGACGACGGCATCCAACTTATGCCATCAATATGTGTAATATGTATCGACGATGCGAAGATGAATTCCAAGAACAAATAATGCTGTAGAAGAAGGATGGCACAGAAGTGTCCAGTCCGACGTCGGAAGCTTCAATGAGAACAAGCATTAGAACAAGTTCGCTGCACTCAAACGTTAGCCGGTCAACTGATTGAAACGCACGGATTGTTGCCACAGTTCGCCACTATCGTGATAGTAACATGATAGCGTGATAACGTGAAATAGCACACGATCTTTCTTTCTAGCGTAACTTACAATTTATACATATAATTAATTATTCTCTCTCTCTTTCTGAAATGTGTTAGTTCTATTGATATTTTAAAGATTCTGTATTTTGCTGAGTGAAATAAATTAGTATTGATACTGGCCATTTGTATTAACACTATTTTATTTAAATACTGACCCTTTATTATAAATACTAACAACTTATATAAAATACTTATCTTTATACGTGGCGGGGGTTAATTGTCAGGGGGTTATTTGCACGGGGGGTTAATGTCCAGGGAGGTTTTGGCGGGGGGTTATTGTCCGGGGGGTATATGTCCAGGGAGTATTTGTGTCGCTTCAGCACGATTTGGATTCAGGTAACGAACGAGCGATAAGTACAATATATGTATAATAAAAAGCGAAATATACAAGTCAACAATCCTAAACCCAAAAACTGCTCAATCTTCCATTTTATTAAGAGTACATATAGACACAAACGGCGGCGTGATACAGAGATACGGGTGGCACTGGTGGTCTGCGAGCGCATTCCCGGGGTTCAGCAATCGCCGCGTCTTCTTTTCACGGAACAATTGTACAACTTGTTAATTATTGTGTTCATACTCAATTATTGTCTATCAACAAATAAATACACAAGAGATCAGCCGGTGGCCTGTGATGTGTAGAACTGTACAAACAAAACTCTCCTTGTGTCGTCATATTTTACATTGACGATTCACCGGTACGAGGTCCAGTCCAGGATGTAATCCAGGATTATAATCACATTGTTATTGTGAAGTTGCAGTTTTTCTAGAACGTAATTCAGTGGTATTTTAATACTACTTAAATGGATCAATCAGAAAAATATACCGGGATCCCGGTAGCGAGCAAAATATATTTTCGATAAATTCATTTTATCTGTATTATAATTATTTTCTTTGAACATAGAACATTTTTGCGTAAAAAGTAAAAAAACCCCACAAAATGAATAAATATACTTCCACATGTGGAATCACAGAAGCGTGGAAACGGGGACGGGACGAATTATCTTTTCTTTAATTCAGGACAACTCCACACGGTGACTTCTAAATTATTACAGCTCTAACGGTTAATAGCGGTAACTGATGGACAAACGAAATGATCTATCTCCATCGAAATAGGTTAGACGTTAAGTTGTCTCACAAACTGAACGGATTTCAGCGCAGGTGCAATGAGCGCACTGCCCCCGGCACGAATTATGGCACGGCCGGGAAAAGCGCTATCGCCAATTAGGTAACGAGTCTGCGACGAGCAAATTAGGCTCATTGAACATTAATACATATTTGTGAAATGCACCGGGATTTAGAATTACGGCAACATTCATCATCCCGCCGAATGTCATACTATCCCCCCGGGACGTTTTATAAGAGTAATATTAATGTGTAGTTTCGTAACTAGTATCAAAATACCACAATTATCATTTTTGTGAAAAAACAATATATCTAATAGTCCGCTGTTCACCGTCTGCAGTAGTGAATGCGTATTTGTTCAGCGATCGGTGTCTCGCCACGAGTAGCGGTGCTGCGCGATATTGCGCGATATTGCGCAGCGGCCGGTCTGACTGCAGCCTGGAACGGAAACACCCCACCGTTCCATTCCGGGTTCGTAACGAGAGGCCGCTAAAAGTCAGCGGCAGAACAGGATTGCCGGCGTTATGGAGAACCCACCTCGAACAATTCGCTAATTACGCGTACCGACGACGGTAAATAATATCCGTAGCGGGATACGCTATCGCGATGTTCCGGAGGCGTATCCGAAGAAATTCGCAAAACAATGCTGACTAAGAGGGCATTCGGACGTTTCAATATGAACGTGATCTTCCGCTCGCGTGTGGCCGCCAAATACAGGTCATATCAGCGACAGAGAGCGACAGAGGCACACGAGCGCGCGGAGACGGAAGACAGAATGCGCGGCAGCGAACGACGACGAGCGGAGAAGAGATGGGAGACTCGCCGCAGCGGATAGAAGGCGGCAGATAGTGAGACGATGACGATTGTGATTGTGATCGATGATGATTGACGATTGAAAATATCACAATATTTAAGGGAGGTATTTTTTTAAATTATCGCAACACAGAATGCAATACACAAAATACGATAAAAGGTCTTAAAAATATACTTTTCCTTTAGAGTGCTCATTTGAACAGTACCGAAATTGTAAAATTAGATTTGCAATTTTCGTTTTCCACTGAGCTATACTTCGCGCTGCAGACGCGTTGAGTTATTTCATCACTACTATACTATCAGGTGTAATTGTCGACTAATCTAAATCCGATAGTTGGTTTTCGTAAACTCGAGTGGGTATACAATACAATGCGCGAGCGAGTACTGTTCATTTATCATTTTCCTAGCGACAGCATTACGCCGTGAAAAAGTACACCAATTATAATTTCTATTTCAGCCGCTTTACAGGGATCTAATCAGTATTCCTTGTGCAGAGTGTGGACGGCGGTGCACTGGACGATACGTCCGAGAAAAGCTAGTGTGATGATGCAATAGATTCAACAGTGTAAACATAAAAGACAGGGATCGTCATGTACTATTGGAAATTACTCAACAATTGTAAAGATACAGATAATGTGCAATAGTTAGCAAATGGAGTGGACGAAATCATCGTTTTATTACCCAGCATTTTATTATGCCATTCATTCTAAACTTGTGAACGACATCTCTCTGTACAGGAGTAATACGTCGCTAAATGTCACTCGGGATGCGATGCTGTTTTGAATATATTATTATATTATTGAATATATGATACAGGAGTTATGACGTCGGACCGGTCGAGGTGCCAAATGATAATTATAATTTTCGCATTTATATCTGAAGTTATACACTAGACCTGACATTTTTTATAAGTTTCGAGCATTATAAGAAAGACCGTGACCATTGTGACTTGCATAAAAATTACACATAAAATGTTTACTTTGTTCAAGAAAACGTTTTTTTCCATTAAAATCAGTAAAAAACATTTAATTTATAAAATTGTCTGCTAATGTTGTAAATAAATTCACTATTAATTCATATTGTGGATAAAATATGCCTGTCAACATATATTTCCAGCATTTTTAACGAAAATGATGACAGCGTGGATTCGACGTCCGTCATGGCCAGATAGACCGGCGCATTGAAATTCGATGAACAATTAAAATTATCGTCTTTTATAAGACTGAAAATATATTATTGTGTTTTTGATATAAAACTTAATTTTAAATAGTAACTGAAGCTTCAAAGCATGTGAGTAAATAGAATATATTATTTAAAATCGTATATTTTCACTAAAATAATGTACATATTTTAAAAACGTCGAAAATTGCTAATATGGTTTATAACACTATTAATTTTCAACATTTTGTTAATTTGTCTCAATTGAGGCTCGTCTCCGTAATCTTGGCTTCAAGATTATAAGAAAATATATTTCGTTTATGCAATAATTGACCAAAATTAAGATAATTTTGTAGAACCCGTGATTTTTTTTGTTGGATTTGGTTCTCATTAAAAGTCAATAATATATTATTATATACATAATTGTTCTAAAACTATTGCCTCCTGTGACTCAAAATGCCTAAGGTCAACAGATAGCGCCACGCATTCTTCTTTTCTCTCACAAATTCCGTTATGCCATCGTCCCACCATGCATCACCTTTCTTCCTTCCTTGGGTAGCTATGCCACAGGTTTCGCATAAAGTAACCTTAATGTATTCCCATGCATTGTCAATTTTTCACACACTTTCCTTTCAAATTTTTCTCTGACATTCCTTTGCAGATTCTCAATTTTGACTCTAGATGGCGCCGATACTGTTTTTTTAATGGACCGCCATCCTTGGAATAAAAGTATTCTTGAAACAACGAGGAAATGGTCAGTTTCCGTCTCGGCACCCCGAAACACTCGAGTATCAACAGTAGCGGATCTCAGTCTAGAGTCAACCACCACAAAATCAATCCCCGACCTTTCATTTCCTCTCTCCCATGTGTACTGATGGATTCCATTGTGATCAAAAAAGGTGTTTGAGATAAAAAAAAGTTCCATTCCAAGCATACCTCAAGTAGACTTTTTCCATTTCGATTCATCCTTGTCACCGTACACACCAATGGTTGACTCGAAACCATCCCTCCGAGTCCGCACCCATCCGTTTTACTTTCATTACATCCCTTACATTCGTCCAAAATTCATATTTCACTTCATCATTTTCTGAGTTTACGGGAGTTTACCTACGACTAAAAATACACTTGTAATTCCAATTTAAAACGGATCCACATGAGCCTGGCATTAACAAGCTCATATTCTCTCATACATTCTATCATTCTTTTCGAGAGCAACGCTGCAACACCCTGACACGCCCGGTCTTCCTCTGGGACCCCAGACCATAGCACCAGCGTGTCATTGTGCTCCATTTTTCCTTTTCCTTTCTTCATGCTCTCACTAATGCACAAAATATCGAGGTTCTTTTCATTCATACTATCACACAGTTCATTAATCTTTCTGTCCATTCCTCCTCTAATATTCCACACACCTACTCTGCACGCCACCACGGGAACCGCGGCATAATGGAGGGCGAGCCTCGTTGATACCTATCGGCATCTTTCAATATTATCCTTTCATTCGATCCACAAGATAATTACGAAAACTTAATTATAACAATAAGTCTAAACAATTAACACTAGCTTAACATAAAATATCACGTAGCTAAAAATACACTAAACGGTTATGGTTTGCACAAACAGCACGTCCTTTGATCAGTTTAGGCCAGGCAGATTAACTGAGGTTTTGGTGATATTGTAGACACTGTTTAGTTTAAAGATTGCCGCACAGTTGCGCACTGCGCACTGCGCAAATACGTTGAGATCTCTTTTTGGTTATGGCGGAGTGCTGAGGAACTTACGGTGCTTGTTATAAAAATACTGATAACTAAATACCAATAACAATAATAATATTATTAATTATTTTCAGGATGTTCCCAAACTGAGCATTGAATGTGTGGACTCGCGTGAACTTCCTAAATTGGATGGCAAAAGAGTGGTCGACATACACCAATTCTTTTCTCAAATTAATCAAATTTACTCCCACAAATCGATGTTTGGAAGAACGATAATCTGCTCGATGAACAACTAATTATTTAACAGTGAATAATAATACTTTTGTCATATTTTCATTTATATTTTTATATTAAATATATATGTAATTTATTAAAACAATAAATAAAAAAAAATTTAAAAAAAGTTTTTTTTATTACAACCGGGGTATGATTATTATATAATATGTATAATATTAGCATAAATAGTTTTCTCTTCGCAAATACAGCTGCTTCAAAAGTTATCAATATTATTTATCAGTATGAATTTACATCAATTCTTTCCTTATAAATCGGGGCAAAATTGTAATATTTTATAATCATATGTTTATCGACACAAACAATGGTTTTTATCATAAACATAACAATTCTTAGGTGAGAACTTTAACAAATTATTTAATTTTCGCTTGATAATTTCAAATGGCGACACATATGTATTATGAATGTTGAAGAAATGGCTATTTTCTGATAGCTTATTACCTAGGAATTTAAGAAAACCAACAATTGTATACTTGACCTTTCTATTGATACCTTTCACTCCAGCAATTTTTACGTAAAAAATAACGCACTTTTATGTTTACTTGATATTGTAAAAGAATTAACTATCAGTCTCATCTTGAAAGGGTATGCAAAATGCAAAAATATCTCGAAATTCAAGCTGGAAAAATGAAAGTTGCCCCTTAATACACAAAAAGCAGCGATGTCGATCACAAAAGAGCACGCCTGCTTATTACTTTTTGAAAAGCGTTCGGCAAGGTTCGACATATTGTTGTCCAATCCCGGGCGTTTCTCCGCTATTGCCTCCTTTAATCGGTCCAAAAGTTACGCATAGTATTTTCCGGTAATGGTTTTCCCCTTTTAGAGGTAGTCAATTAGGAGAATTATTTTTGCGTCCCAAAAAACCCATCACCTTTCCAGCGTTTCGTCCATTTTCACAAAACGATGCAAAAACTCCTACTGGATTCTTCTCAAACACTTGCAAACTGTCGACAGATGATATTCGCTTTTGCTCTGTGCGGCGCGGTTTTTTCATGTGCTACTCATTATGCAAGATGAAGTGAACCCGCTCAGTTGAGATGGCCGCGGCTTCTGCTAACTCGCGCACTTTGGCTAAAACCAAATCACTGACTTGATCGATGATTTCGGGGCTCCAGGATGTGGTGCATCTTTAGCGCTCGTTCTGTCGCGCTTCAATTATTTTGCCCAAAGTCGAACGGTTTCATAGGAAGGTAAGGATGTGACTCAATGTAGGTAAAATTGTCAGCGAACTAAGTTACTCATCGAAGCACCCTCATGAAATGTTCTTATTGAGCTGATATCGTGCGTGCGCATCAGTATATCGTCACTTGCAAGAGTGCGTTCAAGAACTCGACAAGTGCAGGAGAACAATCAAGTCTGCCCTATGTTTAATCTTCAGACACATCGCATGACGCAGGCAGGTGATGAATCGGTAGCTATATATCTAGATGACTGCTCTGTTGATTTAACAAACAGTCGTGTAACAAAAGCAGTCATGTTCCAGTCATGCACTGGAAATATGTTATCTCCACATTATCTTCCGAGTATTCCATAATCCGATCCTCGGGAGTTAAATATTTCATTATCAAGAATTCGGCTAAAAACATCATTTACTTGGCTATTCCGTATTGGTTGATCCGTGATGATCGATGGTTAAAAATCGATGATCAATAGTATAATTTTTCGAAAAAGTGTTGTTCTATAGTTAGTTTGTATGTACAAATTATTATATGTTATCAAAATGGTTAAAATTACTACTGCATCGAAAAATAAAAATTGTCAATTGAACTACCAGCAGAACGGCGATGTCTTTCAGAAAAAAAAATTGGTAAAGAACTGCGCTCGGATTATTAGCTAGTATCTTGATATAAAATATCATTTTAGTGCATTTCATTCTCACTGGCACGCGTCACACGAGTACACGTGGCTGGTACGAGTGGTGGGGAGGAGACGAGGAGACGAGGAGGCGAGGAGGCGAGGAGGGACAGGTGAGGAAGCTAATGGACGACGAGATTAAGTTGATGGGTGGCTAAACGAGCATCCGGTCATTTCTAGGGGGAGTTTACCATTTTTTAAATATTATCTTTATTAAGCGTTTCATATTTATGAGTGATGAAATATTAGAAGAACATGTTTTAGCAAAATAAAGTATACGGAGTCGCGTCTCGAGTATAGAAAGCATTTCCTAATAAAAAAGAATTTAAATTGTGGAAGAAAACTGAAACATCGAGATTATTTATCTTTAGTATATTATAAAGTTTATTTAATAAATATTGTATATCTGTGAACTGAGATAAGAACAATTACATTCGGTGTGTACTGTTACAAAATATAAATTGGTTATTACATCTTGTATTCTGTTTTATATATTTGTATTTCATCAAAAGACATAATATTTTTTACTAGAAACTACAATGATCTGTTATGAGATTGTAGCTTTCATCGAATCATGTGTAGCATTATCAGATTAATCTATTCAATACACCAATTATATTTGTATTTATGTGCATTAATTGTAATTGCATCTTGCTTTACTCTTCTTTATTACATATGTAGGGTGGCCAGCGGAAAAATTTCAACATTCAATTGTAATTGCTAGGAAACCATCAGGGTGAGGTAAGTGGGAGGGGTATTTTCGACGCGCGTGATTTGCGGATTTGCCAGTCGCAATGAGTCACTTGTCGGGAGCGAACCGCGCGTTCGCGGTTGAGCAATATTTAAAATGAGGTGATTCATCGATTCGTGCGCGTCGCGCTTTTTGTACTCACTTTAATATTCGACGAGTAAGTGACGGGCCGAGCACGCAACTTATCCGGTGTTGGGTTCAAAAGTTCAAACAAGAAAGGACAATGGTTAACCAAACTCCTCCGGGACCATCAACGACAGCAGCGACGCTAGAACATGTGGCTCGAGTTCGACGTGAAATTATGCGCAATTCGCGTAAATCGATAAGGAAGATTGTATCCTGTACTGGAATAAAAAAAAAAGTGGACATTATTTTAATAAAGAAAACTCATACAAACTGCAAATCGGGTAGTTTCTCAATGAAAATGACTATTCTTTACGTGAAACCTTAGCGAGAACGATGCTGGAACGTTTTGGAACAGCACGAACGCTTGGAAACATTGTTTACTGACAAAGCATATTTTCATATCGATGGCTATGTAAATAAATAAAACACGAGATACTGGTGCCCCGACAACCCGAGGGAACGCCATCAAAAACGTTTGCATTGTCCAAAAACGACAGTGTGGTGTGCAATTTCTGCCCGAGGGATAGTTAGCCCTTATTTTTTTAACCAGCGAGAGACAGTCACTACTGACGTGTATTGCCGACTGATCGACGAGTTTTTAGTACCGCAACTGCGGCTGTTTCCCGAGTTCAACAACAGAACACAATTTCAGTACGACGGGGCCACTCCACACACAGCTAGAGTTTTAATGGAAAAACTGAGTGGAATTTTTCCCAATAAATTAATTAGCAAGTACGGAGACATACCCTGGGCACATCGGTCACCGGACCTTACACCGTGCGACTTTTTTTTGTGGGGATACCTTAAGTCGAGTGTTTACAGCGACAATCCTCAAACAATTCAGGCCCTACAAAAAAATATCCACCGTGAAGTTGCTGCCGTTGAACCGACGCTTTGTTCTCGCGTGTTCGCAAATTTAAAAGTCCGATTGCAAGTGTCTTGAGAGAAATGGACGGTATTTAGACGATATTGTTTATAAAACGTAAAATTTGCAAAGATGAAAAAGTCAATTTTGTAAATATGAGAATAACATTGTAGTTTTTTTTTAAATTGAATATTAAACTTGAAAATTTTCCGCCGGACATTTTCCGCACCGAAATACATGTCTTAATTTGCTGCAGTGTTTTACTATATTGTAACAACAACACTGCACTACTTATTAGTATTTTGGCTGCTCTAAACTAAGTTTAATTTTCCGCGGGTTCCAGTGTCAACTGTCTCCACCCCCGTCGAGTATTTAATTCGCCCGATCGTAGGCAATCTGAAAGACTAATATAAAAGGCGCGTAGCACTGCACTGTTCTACACTGCCTACTATCTAAGCAGATATTTATTGTAAAGAATCCAGAACACAAAAAAGGCACGCAGGAAGTATGACCCATTTAATGTTTTACGAGATAATATATAATTATAAATTTTGGACACTTGTAATATAATATATACTATTTTAGATGAATTCTCAAAGATAATAAGATCGGTGGTCGCACGGTCGACGGACTAGATCGCAATTAAGCAATAATAACACTTAATAAGTAACGTCCGAAGAAATGTCGACGGTATAACAAAAATGAAGTATACCAGCGCGGTATAGTTATACTATCGGCGCGGAGGAAAATGAATCAGTTTTTATGAGGATTAATGTGGAACACGAAATACATCTCGGGACTAGTTTCCATTCGACCGCATATTATCATCGGGGTCCATTAACGTCACAAGACTCGGGGACGAAGCGAGAAGCTCGCTCGTCTTACTAATTCGCGATATTTGCATTATTTGAAGCAATCGGGATATGGAGCTAATTAATACAACATAACTTTGTACATTACCATTAGAGATTTGGAACGACTTCAGGCCAGTATCAAAATAATAATAACGACATTTCTTCATTGTCCCAAAACCGTTCAATAATAATACTCGACTGTATAATATGTATATTATATTAAAATTGTATTTATATTTAACTTTCTTTAATCCAATGTATTGTTTTTGCGTCAACCGGTTTCGATACTGAAGTATCTTCTGGAGGACTGGCGTACAACTGTACAATACGGGTTTAAATGATGTCTAATCACAAAGTGAACGCTACAAACACCGACATATATTATTATATTATATTAATTATCAAGTTTACTCGGAGGAGTATATGCTATAATATGCTAACACTTTTTAAAAAATGTGAAGCCACGATGGAGCGCTCGGCACCATACCGCACGGGGCAGAAGTGTGCTTCAGGGCGAACAAGTTCTTTCTCGACTTAGGGAAGTAAACTTGAGCTAATTTATCATATTCGGGAGTCGACACCCAAATTCCGTTTAGGCTCCGACATTATTTATTTAAACTTCGGAACGCGAAATGAAAAGGCGTAAGGGTCTGAAGCGGTCGCCTTTGATGATAAATCTACAAAATAATGTTTTCCTTCTTTTTCAGAACCGGTTTCTAATAGAAAAAAAACAAATTTTGCTAAGTATGTTTAAAGTCCACAGATCGCGGTCTTTCTAAAATCTTAGTCTAGTTTTTGTCATTAATAATTTTCACATATAATTTTTGCTCACTAAAAATGTATGTATTATCTCTATATCGAATATAATCCGATAGGTTTCATTCTTCTTCAGTAGTGGTATTCTTCTTTTTGATGCTGAAGCGTCCGCGTGTCCGTGACTCGGTGCACAATACGTCTCCTTTCCTTCCGGTCCTGAGCCACGTACGATATATACGGTCGGTCGCGGAGCATTCCCCCGACTGTCCGCGTGATCTCGAGCTTTACCGAAAGGTGTTCTATTATGTAATATGAAGATGTAAGAAGGGATGAGGTCACCTGTGTGACGACGGCGTTGTGTTACTAAGGCACCCGCACTTGAGAGAAAGTACAATTATACAATCACTATTTGCTCGACATTATTTTATATTTTTAAATTGTTTTGATAAGACCTCATTCTGGGTAACATTGACGAGTCTAAAGTCAGCGGAAAACTTACCATTTTTTGCTTATTCAGGGTATGTTTAGTTTTTACAATTATAGTTATTTATCATTCGAGAATAACATAAACTCTCAAGTCTTTTAAAAATCAGAAGCTCATGTTAAAAATTGTGTTTCTGAGATTTCAATATGCTGAGAAATTCTCGTTATCTCTACCCAGAACAAGAAAATATAATATTAAAAAACAACTACACTTGATAATCATTGCAAGAAGCCCCTGACACATCCACATTGGCCTGTTGTGATCATGGACTCGAAAATTGTTGAAACCGCCTGAAGAATGGTTTGACCATCCTGAATTTAGCCTGAAGAAATTCGATTGTAGTCAGCAATCAGCAGTCAAAACACAGGACAGACATCCTCTAAAGGAATTGTGAGAATTCTGGATGGGTGGGGATGAACAGTCAAGTTAAAGGAGACACCGGACCAGTATTAATATTATTATATTATTATTATATTATAAATGCGAATGTTGACCGAGCAGCACCGAGGGTGGGCCGGCGAATCTCACTGAACTTGATTTCTTGTTACCTACGTGTATTTTTTATAATAAGATTTAATGCGGGAGAAGGGTACGGGTACCAGTAACGAGTCATGACTTTTTAAATTTCTCCATCGGAGGAATCTTTTATAACAAAAAAGGACATTTCAATATTACTCAGAAAGATGATATAATAAAGGAATTTAGTAATCAAAACTATTAAAGTCAATATAACACTGGACCACCCACATAAACAGGGTTTTAGTTATATTTTCCGGTATTTTCGTACATTCTGTGGACAAAATTAATTAAATCAAGTTGTAAGAACACCTAATAATCTAATTAGCCGTAGCTGACTGTTTCCGAAAACAAAAATATCAAAGTGGTCCAATGTTACCTGTAATGACTGTACTGTATTAAATAAATTATTTTTATTATTCTTTACTTTATTTATTTTATTTCATTTGGAATTCCTAAAGAACAGAATTAAAAATTTTAAAGGAAGAAAATAGTTTTGTGGAAGTCTAGCGCCTCCAGTCATCATCACCGCCGACGACCCCTAAAAATATGGCCGGTACCGACGCTACGATAACCGACGTGAGCTCCACTCCTCTCGCTGCCATTTTCCAGATACCATATCCGGGAAACGCTCCTCCGTGTAGTCATTTCATTACTTTAGTATATTTCTAATTTGTAACTGTGCTCAGCAATAAGCTCGCGTCAACAGTGAGTAGTTTAATGTAGAGTGGGTGGTTATTAAGTACTCAGCAATAAGCTCGCGTCAACAGTAAGTAGTTTAATGTAGAGTGGGTGGTTATTAAGTACTCAGCAATAAGCTCGCGTCAACAGTAAGTAGTTTAATGTAGAGTGGGTGGTTATTAAGTACTCAGCAATAAGCTCGCGTCAACAGTAAGTAGTTTAATGTAGAGTGGGTGGTTATTAAGTACTCAGCAATAAGCTCGCGTCAACAGTAAGTAGTTTAATGTAGAGTGGGTGGTTATTAAGTACTCAGCAATAAGCTCGCGTCAACAGTAAGTAGTTTAATGTAGAGTGGGTGGTTATTAAGTACTCAGCAATAAGCTCGCGTCAACAGTAAGTAGTTTAATGTAGAGTGGGTGGTTATTAAGTACTCAGCAATAAGCTCGCGTCAACAGTAAGTAGTTTAATGTAGAGTGGGTGGTTATTAAGTACTCAGCACTCACACCGCAACATATCCTTCTGAGTCATCTGCCAAACCCGCACACGTGCATTCATCTACATAAACCAACATGCATGCTCCACAATGTCAATACACACGTCGATATCCCCAAATATATCTTTTATAACGTCGCAATCCCGCCATAGTTTCGTGTTATTAATTACATTATTCACTATAATAACGATATCGTCTGTGCGCGTGCGCACACCCCATCCAGAAGTCGGGATCTAGGATACATTCGATCGATACTCCGAGTGTCGGCGTCCAGAACCCGTTCTAAATACTGAACTTGGTGTTTCTCGACTCAATCTGAAATGACATAATACTCCATTCTCTCAGTACGAATTCAACCGCACCAGCCACAAAAGTGGACCCGATCGATATCAAAGATGCGGCAAAAATGTTCACTTCCATTTGTATCCATTGTATTTGCAAAATAGACTTGCACTTAATTAAACAAGTCTAGGTTGAATCGTAGAGCATTTAAGTTCTACCGCTAAATGTGTATCGTAGTACAATTAGCCGGTTCTCGAAGGAGTCCACTGTATTATAGTTAGTAATTATACCCCTTTGCTGCGTAAAGAGGCATCGGGCCGAGTCTCAACCGTCTTGATGAACCAGCGATGATACAACTGAAACTCTTCTCGCAAATAGACTAATAATTATTATTAATATCATAACTTGAGTTTCGTTAGATCGGCGAAAGTGCAGGGCGCGCACAGCGAAAGTGCAGGGCGCGCACAGCGAAAGTGCAGGGCGCGCACAGCGAAAGTGCAGGGCGCGCGCACAGCGATAGTGCAGGGCGCGCGCACAGCGAAAGAGGTGGACGCCGTAATAACTTGTCAATTTTGTCTGTGTGAAGGAATTGTATGCGGTTGCCAGCAAATAAGCTTCACTTCGCAGTAGACACTTGCGGAAGACGGGATTCGTGACGGATGATTTTTCGGAGACTATGTTCTATGCTCGCGGTACCAATTTATTTTCTACGGGGCATTCATTGACATGAAACGAGAAAAAGTTGAAAATTAACGTTATACAGTATAATTTTAATATACATACTTTGATTTGATCTTCACATCTCACGTGGGTACTGAAACCATTAATGACAATTATAGAATCCGTTAAGAACATTCATAATATTATGTACTTCAATCGCACGCGTTGACGCAAGTTGAATACTCCCTGTGCATTCCGTCTTTCCAATAAACATCCCCCTCTGGCCGACCGTTCACTTAGGGATTTCGCCGACGCGGGAACAGATTGCATTTCGATGCCGAGCCGAAAGTGTCGCCGTGCGTAACAATCCGGACTACGAAAAGAGCGGTTATCTACACCGTCCGGAAGTGCGGTAAGATCTCCGTTCCACATTACAAAAGTGTGAATCGAGTGGAGGTGAAAATTGTCGTCCAACCCGGGACTCGGATCAAGGTAGACCAGATCCATCTGCCATTATTCCTTTCCGAATCCAATTCGGGTCTTAAACCATAATTTTAATCTATATCTCACCAGTACGAAAATTTATTTTATCATACGCACCTATAAATAATTTAAGAGAATTAATTAAGTGGTTAACTTCAAATTAGATTTTTATTTTTTTTACTGTCTAGAGAATGCTTGACATTTTGTGATTTTCTAAATTAGCTAAATTCAACGATAACTTTCTCAATATAGGACTAATTTTCAATAGTAGACAAATCTAGGCATGTTTATTTTCAAATAGCGTCAAATCCAATTCGACCAATCACAGCATCGTCATCGCAAAGGCAATTTCAATGCTTCGATTTCACAAGGTTTACACTTGTAAGTGGTTGAAGTTCTTATTGAGAAATAACACAGTACAGACACGTGCGAGGTGTAATACCATCTCCTCGAACCGGCGCTGTGTTTTGTCACGTGGGCCGCTTTGAAATAATCTCTCCAGGCCCTCTGGGGTGATAATACCCTTATCAAATGCTGGAACATAACGGGACGTTGGCTATCATCACTCTGTTTACTGGGGCCCGGAAAAGCTCTAGAGTAGCTCTAGAGCAGTATTCGCAGTAGTATCTTTAATGAGCGGTGGCGTCACACGCAAACGCTGAAACCCGAACCATTCCGCATACTTTTTATGTGACGTGCGTGTTTAAATGTAGACATTTTAAAGTCCGCGGCGATGAGTGAAATTGTGGAGACCGGGGCCGAAGTATTCATACCGCATCAAATAATATGAACTGAAACATTTACTTTTCCAACCTCACCTCCTCACCTCCTCACCGTCTCACCGTCTCACCCGGCCAGATATTTGTCTAGTAAAAATGAAATATTATTCGTATTAATATTTTGCGGGTTAAAAATCCCTCCGATAGAAGAAACGGGCCACCCTGTCGCCCGGGCCCATCCATCATTTCCGGTGCGATGGCTCCGCAGATAGTCCCCGCGCGCCGCTCCGCCCTCCGGACCGCGAACAAATGACACCCGCTGAGAAATTTGGTACTGTTCAAAATTGAAACTAAATTTTAACGCGGATTACTTCCGACCGAATGTTTTGATATTTGCCTACATGCGATGCATACAATATACAGTAGCTATCGCATATAAATAAAGGCCCATTTCTTTTTGTAGCCAAATTGAAAGGACACGGATGGATATATGAAATGTTTACTCTGAAGGTACCTTGGATTTGATGAAGATATTTGTACCGACCGACTCGATTACATTCCGCGTGCACTGTGAGAAAAGGGTAAGCACATGTACCTACCTGCCTATGCTGTGAAAGCTAAATCAACGCTGTATTACTATTATACCTGGACCTCTTCCTATCCGGGGAAACGCGTTCACCGTTTCGCTATAGCCATCGAATACATTTTTTCGTATATCTTTATAGTTGATTAATGTGTTCTCCTTAAAAAAAATACCCATCGAGTATTATTTTTTTAATCACCGAAAACTAACAAATGGCAAATTACGCAGATTTTAGGGTTTTCTAACATTCTATAATATTATAATGTTTAATTTAAATGAAAGATTCCATAAATCGCGTACGCGCGTCCGGCTCGAGTCGTTTATTTTATTTTGGGCTATAAAATTCAATTTTTCGAGAGGGTTTTCCTGCACAAAGCGCATATTACAATACGCCAAAATTGCAGCTGAAAATAAATCCGCCGCAGGAGGCAGCGGCAGTGCGGGCAGCCAATACGCCGCGCTCAAAGCTCGCCATATTTCCGGGAATGGGGTCATTTGAATAGTCTCCCGACTGCGGGCACGGCCGGTCGCTAATGTTTGGGGACAATTTTACCGGCGGCACTCCGTCACGTGTTCTGTCCCGCAGTCTGCCAGTTGATCACTCAATCGGTTAAACAGTATATCTGACATCCTGAACAAGGAAAGGATGTTTTAAATGCCTCATTAAGTGGTTTTAATAAACAAACAATGTATAAAAATGACCATAATAAACCACAAAGCACAATTTGCAAATAATATACTATTATTGAGATGGACTGCACCGGTGGCAGTGTGTGCAATGCAAAGTGTACGTTATGGTTAGTTTTAAAAACACCTAAGCATTAACTATTTTGTATATCCAATATACTGTTTGTCATACACGGACACGGACACGGACGAGGGCGCTTACATTTTTTAGAAAAATAATCATATCGATGTGACCAACCTATGTTCTGTATTTTAAAAACGAATGGAGTTTAAATGATGAATTATTAAAGATTTACAAATTGTATATCAGCACCTAATCTAAAAACGAGAAATATTTCAGCGACGCCTTTTAGCAACGCTTCCGAAGCAATAATTCTTCCATTTCTGAGCTATTTGAAAAGACCTAAATCGATGAAGCGACACCTCACGATTACCTTCGCCACACTCGGCAAATCGATCGTCGCTCAAGTGGTTGTACAACTAAACAGTTGAAACTATTTTTGAGCTTGGCACGGATAAAGGGTGCGGGCGGGGAGAACGTACTACAATCGGTTAGTAAGTAATGTTTCGTTATCAAAGGAAAATCGTCCGCAATATCTCCATTACCGAAAAAGTCACCCTCCGCCATTTTGTAAAAAAAATGGTAGTAAATCTAAAAAAATTTTTTTTTTTCAAAATTCGATAACTGTAAACGAAAAAAGATATATTAGCACTTCACACCGCGCATCGGACTTGTGATACAGCGCTAGCACTGACACGCATGAACGGCCAATATGGTATATAACGAAGCACTCACTAAAAAATAATATCACTTTAATTACTCACTTACAAACAAATAAGGGTACAATTGTAAATATATGTGTATTGCAGGATAAATCCTGACAACACCCCGCACCGGCTGAAATCAAAATGTAACTGACAAGTACTTTCCTTTCAGGTGTTTCAGTCAAGTGCGTAATTAGCACGCGCAATGCGTTTGTCGTCGATATATGATTATATATTAGGTCGGTACATAATTATTGAGGCTTTTTCTCGCGACATGTTTTTCTTTTAAAATTACAGTTGTTCATAAATTTTTTCATCAAAATATTCTCCTCTTTTGAGATAATGAAAATGCGTGTCGAAAATCATATCCATATTGGCCACGGTCACCACTCTCCGCCGCTTCGAGAAAGGTCATTCGGGAAGTCAGCACACTCATTTCGCTACCTCGACCGACTTTTTGGCAAAGGAACAATCAGCGGTCGTAGAAGTTTAGATCGGGCTATACAAACCTGGCAGATGAAGAGGGAAGTGGTCGACCATCAAATTTCGACGACCTGACACTTTTGGCAGCCGTGGAAGAGGACGAAAGCTCGTCAACGAGAATGTCGAACAATGTGGATCATTCGACCATCGTTCGCCGTCTCAAAAAGCTCGGAAAAGTATGGAAATTGGCCGGACGGGTCCCGATTTGCTGCACCGTTCCTGAAGAATCTCGTCACTGGGGATGAATCGTGGCTATCGCCGATGAGGGCCGGGAACTGCTTCCTCATCCGCCATATTCTCCCACAGAAGCGCCTTAAAGTTGACGACGATTTGGATGACTCGGTGGCCGACGTCAAAGAGTGGATTACCTCTAAGAACAGCAACTTCTTCGCGGGAAGCAGCCATTCGAGTAGATGGTGAATATGCTCCGGAATAATCATTTAAATATATTTTTGTTAAATGTTATTGTTTTTGTTGAATAAAATTTATTGAAAAAAAGCCTCAATAATTATGCACCAATCCAATATAATATTACTGAAAATCCTGTCATTTGGATAAAGCAGAAATCTGGCAATACAAAATTACCGGCAACTGCGCGCGCTGTCACGCGGTGCCGTCTTTCTTGTCTACGGTTTAGCGCTAAATATTCTGACGTTTATCGCTGTCCCTTTCTCGGACGGCGATAGTCGACGCGGGCCTTCTTGGGGTTAAATTTGTTACGCTCGGTCGCACTTGCGTCTCGATTGGTGCAAATCCAAATAAAAATGGATGTAATATATTAAGAATTTTTTTTTTGTAAATTGAGTCAAAACTCTGTTTAATTCCACTTCACTTTTCATTGTGTTATATGATATATAACGATTTGGGGAATATCTTCCCATTATCAATATTATAGATCAAGTAATGGGAAGATGTTACCGAAAATGTTATATCATTTAACACAGTGAAAAGTGTAGTGGAATAACACAGAGTTTTGATTCAATTTACATAATAATCATGAAATTCCACAAAGTTTCACCAAAAACCTTTCAACAGTTATTAAGAAAATGTTTGGCTGTTTGAAAGATAGAATATTTAAAAAGTATGAAAATGGTGAAATTTAGTGGCATTATTTATTGAACTGTTAGCGTTGATTTATTAAACAATAATATACATTACAAAAGAAATTGCAAGTTAATGTTTTTTGGCACAGAAAGCCATTTTATATTTCCAGTAATACTTACATTACTTAAGTAATATCATCATTCAGGCAAACCGACATACCTACTTAATTTATCTATTTAATAAACTAAACAATCCAAATAATATTCATCCGACACAGAAGGTAACATCATCAGCAGCAGCAGCATCGCTACAATTCATGGCCAGTGTTGGCTGCCTGCAGGACCGGTCGCTATTCCTCCAGAGCGCGACGGTCCACACCAGAATTAATGTACGCGTGCACGAACACAGGTCTCGCGAGCAATGGATCTCTAATGTTGTATTCAATTTCAAGGGCCGATGCTATTATTCGTGCGCTGGGGAAGAAAACAAGAAAAACATTCCCTCACCGGTGTGAGGTATAAGGCTCGCGGCTCCCTCAGAGAGCTGAACACTTCCACTCCGAGGTTCACCGCATTACTAATGAACACGTATTGAGATGCACAAACGAGTCGGGAGAACCGATAACAACTATCGGGGAAAGCTGGACCATTCAGACACATTGTCCGCATCCAAAAATACTACATTTTACAAAGAATTTATCTTGGCTGTGTAATCTCAGAAAGCGGTTCAATGTCCAAAATGTCGGTGATCTTATGCAGGATCAATCAACACAGAAGGCGGCACACGGAGAAGGAGTCTTGTTAAAAATTGCGTGCACTGTGATGCCGAATCGTGTGCGCGCGCACACCCGCTCACCTCAGGGGAAACTTTGCTCACTCCCGGTACGGGGATCGTACAGTATCGTAAATAGCGTAAAGTATGCAGATAGCGGGCAAACGTTCCCCGGGCGGCACGACGATTCCACGTTTTACGAGCAAACAGGTCCTACACTGTTTCTGTCCGAGCACTACTCGGTTCCGGCGACCGGTGAGAGGAACGTGAAATTCTAATCTGATTTTCTACAAATATTAATAAAAATTTGGTAAATGAAGTTACCAAATGTTTATTATCCAGTCTACACGAGCGGTCAATTGAATGTCAAGAGGTTAATTACCATAAAACTAATTTATAAAATGGGCGGTGGACATCTGATTCGACCGGAATTATCCCACTAGAGTAGGAGTAGGAAGACATGCATATTCAGATTTGAGGACAGCGTAGGAGAACAATGTAATTATTCGGAACAAGAATTGTATGAAATAACGAAGAGCTAAAACGCTTTACTCGGCGTGATCAACACTTTATTAATATTTTATGTCAGACTGTCCTGCTCTACAATAACGGAACGCTTCAAAACCAGATTACTCATTAATGAAAAGATCCATCAAAAAAATGTGTCACCCAAAAGGTAGGCATTGTTTTTAAGTCTGAAAAGAGCCGTGGGAGCGGGGACTCCCCAAAACCGAATTCAGGAGAGAAAAGAAGCCGCCCGCCTTTCTCCTCAAACTAAATTCAGATGACGAAACGTCTAATTTAAAAGAACGCCGTCACTAGTGATCAAATGCAGAAATAATGACGACCAAAGTTTGTTTGCAGCAATTGAGACATTACGTTCACCGGCGAGAGATCTCGAGAGATCGGGCACTTGGGCGTGAGGGGGTTCGAGAAAATTAAAGATAATTGGCCCAATCCAGTGCGAATCTGGTCTCGAGATGGAACTCCGATAACGAGCGGAGCTTCCTTTCATCAGAACAAACATTTAACGATCACATCTCTCGGAAGGATTTTCGCAATGTGGGAAAGTACAAATTCACATTTATTATTTCGAAATTTTTACAATTTAATATAATATATAAGTTACTTGAATCCGTTACAAAAGTAAAGTTACATGTTTATGTGAATCGCTGTACCTCTCCAAAAAGAGTCCAGCTCTTGCGCTCGGAGAGTGGAGAGTGGAGAGGGGAGAGGGGACCCGACCCGCACTGTAGTCATTTGATAGAGTTACAAGTTTTATATTTCACTTGAATAAAACACGCGGCTACTGTTGTCTGTAAAACGGTGATCGAGCGTTAGTCTTCTCTTTTCGATTAAATATGTAAATCATATCATTATTTGTTTCAATACTGAATCATCACAGACGCCGAGATGGCCGCCGCTCCGCCTGTACAGTGTTGCGGGGGTAGACGCACGGCACAGGTGGGTGATCAAATAAAATCGCACCGCACCGCACCTATTTGATACGCCCAAAAAATTTCAATTATGTTTTTACTTTTTCATTACATTAACGTCGTCTTAGACGAGTTACATTTTCCGAAAAGAATTTCTATGCGCGAATAGAGATAATCTGTACGAGTACGGTATATCTATTATACAGCTTTATTAAAAAGAGGAATAGACTTCCGGTGGAGACGCTATCGGAAGTCAGTCGCGAAAAATTTAAACCAAAAGCACAGCTCATCCCGACCGATCGCTAAAGATAACAAAGAAAATGAAGAATGTAATTATCGGGGATGGAGTGAATCCGGAACACCGGAATCGAATCCCGTCATGGGATGCGGTTGGCGGTCAGCACACTGTCTGCACCTACCTTTTCTCCGCCTGTCATTTTTTTAAATAAATAACGTGAATAAAAAATCATTAATCCGAAACTAAAAAGAATTGAACAGGAAATTTGGCGCTGTTTATTTATTTAGTAATTTAGAAACGTAAGGCATACCGCAAACCTCCCCCGGGACGCTGAATACCTATGGACGAGATACCTATACTCTATATTGGAAATGTGTGAGTTCAGCGACGATGAATGAAGAAGTGAGGAGTGAAAAAGTGCGCTCGAGGCTATCGAGACAAGATGACTGATGTAATGAACGTGGTCGGAAATAATAATAATATAAGATATCGGGGAAATTGTACTTTCTGCGGGAAAACACTCGCTTCGCAATTGAAATATGTTTCATAGTGTGAAAGCACGCAAGTTTCGCGTGGGCATATTGTCAGCGAAGCCACCGACATAAGATAACACTCCTCGAATATTATTTACAATCCATCACCGCACAAAAAATATGTTTAATGTTTCCAAATGCAGAAGAAAGTTATCTATTTTCTCTCAGCCTTTGATCCGATCAGGTTCGCCGTAATCACTCCCCTCAATACTATTACTGCCAGCACACACAATGAAGTACACTGATGATTTCTCGACCTACCTACCTACCTACCTACCTACTCGATATCATATCTGACAGCGGGTTTCTTTTTCAAAGCCGAGAAATATACATAATTTCAAAGATATATAATATTTTCATTTCTTTATCTCATTACTTTCAAAGAATATCACTTAAAAATGGGATGCGAGAATCTAATTCTCCGGCTTCCTCCTCCGACTCCGAGTCAACAAATTACCAAAAACTCAAAATGTTGCAGTCCGGTTGTGTATCCACCTTCGCGTTATGTTTCTAATCACTCGTCATTATTTACCGCCGTCATTAGCGGGCCGAGCAGTGACCGGTAGACGTAATGATAAAAGCACAAATCCCTCGTAGTGACCGGTAGACGTAATGATAAAAGCACAAATCCCTCGTAGTGACCGGTAGATGTAATGATAAAAGCACTAATCTCTCGTAGTGACCAGTAGACGTAATGATAAAAGCACAAATCCCTCGTAATGACCGGTAGACGTAATGATAAAAGCACAAATCCCTCGCAGTGAGCGATAAACGTAATGATAAAAGCACAAATCCCTGGCAGTGGTAGACTAGCGCGATTGATTATTTTAACGTGAACAATTACAATGGGCGAACGGCTAACTCAAATAGACTAAAAGTATTATTTAATAATTATCGTGTGTTTATCAATTTAAAATAATAAAAATGAGATTAAATTCGAAAGCTCTATTTTACCGATAGATTTTAAATGTCTCGGTACTTAATCCGAATGACGCGTTATTACGAGATAGCCTTAACCGGCGAAATAGCGGCTATGAAATGAGAATTAACCAGAAATGGGTTCTTAAAGTATTAGCCCTTAAATATTTCAATCGAATAATTTATAAAATAGAAATAATAAAATGATTTTCGGACTATTTGTATTTTTAAATTGTTCGCTGAATATGTTTGTATATTAGATATACATGTATGTTTTGACCGACCCGAATACTTGTATTCGTTATGGTGTAATGGAAGCGAAGCCAGGAATTGTAGACACGCGTGATGGTAAATTCAACGCGAAATACCTCTCAGCATTACATTGCTCCAACAATTACTCAAAAAAATTAATACAATATTAATACCGTCATTTAATATATAGAATAGACACAAAACGATAACAAACCGCATCGCATTACAGTCACACTTGGGAATGTGTTTAAATATTTAAACCACGACAATTTAGGTGAAATCCTAAAACTAATATTCACTATAATTGACACTCAACTCGAGCAATATACAATATTTTAAAACGTTCGAGCGACGGAATTCGACCGGACGGAAATGAGCGGACTACTCTTCTGACATGTCACCGCTAATAATTACTATTAGTTAGTTAGTTCCAGCCATGAGCCGCCCTACAGAGGCCTTCGCGTTATCGGTCGAGAGATAGCAACCGAGATGTGGATAAAGTCAGAATCTCAATCAAACCGTGCACTTTAAGCTATAATTAGAAAAATATTTATATTGGTTACAACACAAAAATAGATTTTAACCTAATTAAAATTTACAGTTACTCTTTAAATTGATTTACTTTTTTCTCGATGCCTATGTATAAACTAGAAGAAAGATCTAATAATGGTTTTACTAGATAGTGTAGTGGTCGCGTCGTAGCCAATATTGGTAAGGTGGTCTTGCTAGACCAGTATAACCAAATTAACGCAAATCAATTTTATTCGACGTTTTGGTATAACATTGGGCCAATTCGTTAAGAGTCGACTCGAAGCAATAAAATAAGCAAATACAGTGGAACCTCGATTTACCGACGACTCTGTTTACCGACAATTCGGTTTATGAACAAAAATCCTTAGGAAAAGATACAAACAGAATTTCGGTTTACGAACAGGCAGGCAGTCTCAGAACTCACTACGGAAGAACTGGAACAGCTTCTCGATAAGCAGCGAAAGACGGTGACAGAGGAAATATTATGTTTAGAGACTGATGAACGAATGGAACTCTTTTAAAACTGTTACATCTGAAAATTAAATGAAAAGTTTCATTACAAAATACACATCTTCGAGTGAAATCGTTACCCGATACGTGAAATACCGTTTTGGGAGACCTTCTATTAGGTATTCCCTGCTGATTATAAGTTGAATTGTTTACAATTGTTACATAATCGAAAGCCTTGCACTGATTTTCCAAAAAACATGAAATTCCTTTTGTGTATTTTGTATTTCAAAACTTGTACGTAAATCGACAGTTAATTTTCGTATAATTATATGCACCAAAATAAAATCCCAATGCTGGATGGGCAGATTCAAAGAGCCTTGAATATTTTCCTTCAAGAAGTCGACGAATTCTCCTACTTCTCGGATGTTAACTATCGGACGTAGTGACAAGTCTAGTATTGTGAAAACGTTCACATATAAAATTGTATGCCACATAGTAGTTAGATTATGTTATCGAAAAATGTTTAATGATTTTCAAGGCGTCAGTTTCTAGACATGAGAATAGATATTGAAGTTTTTCTATTTCACTTAACGAGTTATTCTCGTGAATACATTTACGGAAAATGTTGAAATCTTTAGAACACCCAGTTTCTAACGCGATGTGAGAATCAACAAATACAGATTTTATTGACTCGATATCTGAATAGCGAGCTTCAAAATTAAATTTAGTTTTAGTATCACCATCTCTGGCTAGATTGGCGATCTGGAGAAGATTGTTCGCCGACAGCATCGACAGATTATACCGCACTAATTTCGACATGATTCATTCCGTGATTTAAAAGTACTAAACAACTTTAAAATTATAGGATATTTTCATAATGTAACATCTGCCGCGCGCGATGTTAATATCCGCGCGGTTAAATATTGTATTACCCACTAAATCTGATTTTTTATAAACCGAGTGACAAAAATAACGATAATATAATATATAAATATAATAATAATCATAGAAATACCCTTGAACGAAAATAATGACGACGTGACACCTCATATCGTGTCTATTCATTTACCGGTCTGTGGATATGACGCTTTTTCTTTTCAGCCTACCGGCACAGAAGCGGCGCACGTGAAGCTGAAATTCTCAATTGCTGCAAGACACGAAACACCTTTCTCTTTCTGTGCACTTTGATTTTTTGTACCGAGAGAATATCCCTCGCGCCCGTGGGCAAGCGATGCGGTGCCTAAGGGCGGAATATAAATATTAGATCTAATATAAATATGTAATAGAATCAAACCGCGTAGTATAAAAAAACAAAATTAAATAATATAAAGGGCGCTTTGAGAGTCCATTTCTCATAACTGTGTGAAATGAAATGGCCGGTAGTCACGAATGACTAAGTTTCCAGGAGAGCGCAGCATGTATAGGATTAGGTAATCTCTCATACGGTAGAAGTGGTATTGTCATATTTTTAAGTAGATCATTTTTTTAATATAAAAATTGTACTTTCATCTTTTTACTGGAGGGATTTTTTCAATGAAAAGCATTACTTTGTATGGACTTCCATTCGTTTAGCATAATAAATTACAGTAAAAAAACACTGTTACTTGTGGTTTTAATGTACTATAGAAACATTGTTTTTACATAATTAGTATTAAACTGGCAATAGAAGTTATTGTTTTGTTTCTCTTCGTGATCTACAACTAGGAATATTCTTATAAAATTAATGGTGAACTGAATTTATCCATTTTAATAAATCGTAGTATTTAGACCTTCCAATAGATCGCAGAGTCGTCCGTATCGCTGGAATAATAAGGCAGCGAAATTGTTTTTTGGGTAGGTATACCGTTTGACAGACAATTGTTCTTCAAAAGATGGGGTTCAACAAAATTATTATTTTTGTAATACAAAACTCCCAGGTGACTCTTTCTCACAACTTTTGAAATTTGAAAGAGATCTCCGTCTCGGTTTTTCTTTCTTATAATAAACGGACTAAAATTAGAAGTGAGTCTTCCATTTTATGGACAATCGAAGGTTTGTCGAATTTGCAGTTTGATTCTTAAATATTTGGATCAAATCATTTATTGTTCATTTTTGTACATCTTTTACTTCGTCCTCCGCCATGCACGTCCACAACTCTAAAATAAACTGTTCTTCAATATTGGAAGATTTTTGTACTTTAACCGTTACCGTTACCGTTTGCCGCGGTGACAGGTTTCTACCCTTCCGGGTGTGTGAAGCGATTACAAATATTAATATACAGGGTGTAACGGACCTAGTCCACAATACCTTAGGAGGTTATACCTCATACAAATATGAGTCGAAAATGTTCAAGCGACCGTGACCTATTCTCAACCATTTCAAAAATAATCCAAATTTAATTTTCGATTTTTTTTTTACAGTTTTCGACTTCCATCGCATCGAATATCGTGTACGATATATTACTTATTAAATTAAATCAAATAAAGCGAGAATCGGTAAAAAGCCTCAAATGAATTTATATTGCAATTTAATTATTCTCCACTGGAAGATTGTCTCAGATACATGCCATTAAACGTTATCTCGTGGAAACTCAAAATAACCCAAATGACGAAAATGACGACATTTCACGTTTAACATACGAGTGCGAAGTGAGGCGCGAGACACGGGTGTGCAGAGTCGACAACTGTTTCCGAAGTATCCCGCGGCAGTAAATACTGATTATTAAATATTATTAATTGTGCTCTTTTCCAATCGACGGAATTGCATTTATACTCTTTTAACGGTCACTGCTGTAAACTGACGAGGTGTGTGTGTAAAGTGAAATTAAGTTAATTATGTGATGTGTGATCATATCAAATAATTCCTTTTTCATCGTTGAATTTGGTAACTTATTCGTATGATTTTATTACAAACGTATTAATAATTGCAAAGATAATATTATTTTGAGAGATACATCAGATGCGTTGTCTTCGTACGAATAACGCAGGAACCGATGCGCAGTCGGATAAATGGTTATCAATTGTTATCTATTCTCATTTTTTACTTCAATAAAAGCGACATAACAGTATTGTACTATATTTGAAAAGAAAATAATTATTCGGTAAGTGCAACATTTGAGAATCGTGACTCGCGTGTCGTCCCCTCGGCTCTAAACTGAGAGACTAAAGAGCGCTGATGGAACTAAAAGAATACTGATGTAAGTCTAAAAATATTCATTATTATAATTGGACGTAATTTATTATTTTTAGTTGCATATGTTTTTACTTATTATTAATTTTTAACTTTTTCTCATTTCAATCATTTTGTTTAGTGTATCCATATGAATGTGGATGAAATTTCGCGGTATGCGAGTGCTCGATTTATATCAGTCAGTTTCGTCTGATTTCTACAAATTACGAATTCTGCGCTATGCTGAGAAAAATTCTGGCATCAAACTTTTACTTTTGTCAGCATCGGAAAAACTGTAACAAAAATATCATTATTATAAAAAAAAAGTAAAGATACAAATTGAAGTAGTAAATTACTAAAAAGATAACATTTTAAAGGTACGCTGATAATCCGTATGCACGCAGAGTGCGAATTCTATACTACACCACCACCTTTACAGCTACGATCTCGAGCGAAGAAATTCCATACGAAACGGTACTTATTCCATCGTCATTTTATCCATTTTCACCTAGATCATATTTACATGGACACAGTGATACATTACTAGGTCTGTACAGGGGTACAGGGGTACAGGGGTACAGGGTGTACCTGTGTAAGTAACTTCGATTCATTTCAAGGTGAACATTTGTATGTTTAAGCACAATGAGCTAATAAAATAAATATTAACTTTAAAGTGAAAACAACTATACATACGTCCGAGTGAACCCGAGTTAATATTTTACCTATAAAAATGAGGAAGCGCTTATAAAAAATACGCAAAGATTCAAGTGAGAAACCGAAACCGTATCACGTATACGAACAATTATAATAATAACGGTTCTAATTATTATTTTATTAAGCTGAGCCTCGACAGCGAATGACATTGTTAAAAATTACAGAAGTAACCTAACGGGTTACAGCCGAAATGAAAATAACAAAAACATATTATAAGCACGCTGAGAAATGGTGAAAGAGGAATAATTCTGTGTACTGTTTTTAATAAATAATGAAATGATCGAATATTACACCCCAGACGGAGGGATTACATCTAGAAATGGTTGTAATCATAACATTAAACCTAAACATCAAATTATTAACGATATTAATCATCCGAAGCACGCGTTTAGTAAAACGACCAACCTAAGTATCGCTAATGATAGAAACCACATTGAAAATGTCAAAAATTAGATTAATAAAAAAGATACGTATGTACCACCTACGTTGTCCACCTGACATAGGGTGGCTCGTCCGCGGGCAGGCGACCGGGTACGGTACTGGGTAGTACAAATCAGAAACAATACCGCTGTTCACTTCTCCGAAACTGTACGTGCATCCTTGTAAAGCATCATCTGCGGTGGTGGGTCAGATCTGACCCGGGTGTTTGTAAAAATATTAATTACGCCACAAATGTTCGTTTAATGTTGTTTTTCTTCTAGCTTAACTTTTATTAAATATTTCCAAATAATTTGAGATACAAATAAATGTTTATTGAATCTATGCGCTTACGCCGAAATATATATTGTCAATATTTTGAGCATATTTTTTACGGCGGGTAGACAAAGGATACTAGGTATACGTCCATGAATTGTGAGCCAGTCCAATTATTGTACAAATTTATATTGTTATTTGTTTTGACTTATTTTCACCTGGCGGCACCTAGACAATGCCGGTAATATAACTATTTAAGGGGCGTTACGCATACCTGTAAGTTTTATGACCCTACCTGGTCGGGTTTTTAATATTGTTGTTGCCAATTATAAATGACAAAAGGCAGTGCCGACACAGTTAAGAAGCGTGTCGGCCATGGGGCAATTGTTATTTATATTTTTAACAATTATATTCTGACAATAACAAACAATTTACTGACCCGAATTCACAGAACACAATCAATATTATATCTATTTTGAGTTGTCTATTGTTATACTTATTTTTTTAAATTATGTTAATTACATTTGCTTTTACTTATAATTTTTTTCATTGCGTTTCGTATAAAAAGGATGTTTTATTTTTATTATTTTATTTATAATATATTATGATGTTATATCTGGTATCTTGGTATATATGGTGACTTGACATTTACAAAATGGCAACACTGCACCGCGTAAGAAAAAGATTTTTTGTGGCATTTCTTGTTCTTTTTAACGGCTGACGCGCACAAAATAGCTACTACTGCTACCATCAAGAAAATGTGATTTCATATTGGATTATGGAAGAGTGAGAATGATCAAATATATTGGGCACCTGTGTTATCCTGCACCATATTGTGAGATTTGTTTGCTATTTTACTTGTATGTTTGCAGAATGTGAAGCATACCTTCCTTACATGACAGCAGAGAGGTCATGTAGATGACGATACTTTTTTTCTTCATGAAGGATTTCTCATATGAATAAAGCAGGACGGGGATACGATTTAGTCTCACGATACGATTTCACAACTGAACTTGTTTTACAACAGAAGAGGACACAAGGATTCCATGCGAGTTCAAATGGAAGAAGATGATCCAGCCGTTCCGACGTTCGTAAGGAGATACAAGTATTTACGGGTGCCTCGGAACGTCAACTCTGAACGAAGAATGTGGATCGCTGCCGAAGAACGAAGACACCTCGCGTTTAAATGGTTTTAAAACGAATTTCGATGTAAATTATTAATATTTGAAGTATCGTAGTCTTTATTCTCACCCTTTTAATTTAAAATAATGACTTGCTAATCTTGTTAATCACAATTGGACGAAAGTCCATTCTTTTACTTAAGAAAGCATACTAAATCAATCTTTATTTGTGATCACATGTATTTGATACGATTTTTGCTATATTTGACCTGACAAACTCATCAGGGGATTCAAATTGTTGTAATATAATTTCCGAGGTGAAGATTTTAATATCCAATGAATCTAAGTGTTTTATCTCACCATTGATTTTAGATGATAACTTGTTGATTTAGATATTCACACGTTGATAAGAACTCTATTATTTTATTAAGGCAAGACTTGCCAGTCAACCTTTCTATATAATCACATTCAAGTGACAGGATTCTTACTAATTCATATGTTTTCGTATCTGAGTAAACCATTCAATTATGTTGTTATAAAAACTTGAAACTAATTTTATTTTCCCTGAGAATGACAGCTGATTTGAATGGGAGGCGGCATGGTGAATTTTTTGCATCAGAACCACGCGCCTCATGCTATACCCTGAGCGAGCCGGAGGACGGATGAAATACGTCACAATATTTATTTCACTTCCATAAATATTTTGTTTAAATTATTTTCATCCGGTTTACGTGTAAAAAATACTAATATATATAAAAATAAACATTAATTGTTTACAACTACTGTTACACACTAGCAGGTAAAAACAAGAGCCAACCGACAAGAAGATCACATGATCAGTGGATGTTTGTATTTTGGCTGTGTAGGGCCTGTGTAGGGTTTGGTTGATGCGTGAGAATACACGTACATTATTCGTAATATTTTTAAATTTTTAACTTAACAGCAGAAACATTACGGCACATCATGTCATTTTATTAAATCATATTTAAAATGAAATATCTATAAAAAATCTTCCACAAAACGGTTGAAAAATCGAAAACTTGAGGTGGGTCTAAAATAACCCACCACCGACGGACGTGTTTTATTTTGACCCACCGGGCAGTTAAGTGTTAAATTCGTATTCAAACTGGTACTTTACTTTTTAACAAACAACCTCCTAATAGTGGTCTAGTGGTTACGATACTCGCCTAGTAATCTAGTAGTCCTACTTTGATTGCACAAGTGTTTAGCTTACTAGAATGTCGATGTACGCATTTTTAAATTGAATGATATGTTTTAAAACAATCGCCAAAATGCAGTTCCGGATTGCGATAATAAGTATTTAATATGTGTTTAACTACATTTACTTCTAACTAAATAACTTACGCGGGGGTAGGCAGAGAGGATAGAGCGCCACACTCTTCTATACTGACATACACTCGTCGATTACTGAAGCTTTTAACAGGACCATCTGGTTGACCTGGTCATGCCAAGTCTTCTGCGGACGTCCTCTATTTCTGGTGGCATCTTTTTTACCATTCTCTCGTAATTCATCCGTTCCATATGACCAAACCACCTAAGTGATCCTTTCTTAGCCTTACTCACTATGTCAATATCTCATTTCCACTACATTCTCTCATTGAATTAGTCTAGGCAAGCAAAATGATTTATATTATCTTTTCTACTTTGCCTAAGTGTTATAATTATTTTGCTAAACCATTACTTGTAGTATGTACAGTAAAACGATAACAACCTAAATATACCATAATAAACAGAATTACAGCCCAAACAGTCTAACGGTTACCGTAATTTTAAATTGTTTTATTATCTTACCTGGTTATTGTTATCCCGTCGTCCGTCGAATAATTGGGGTGTTTGAAATTCATACATTTAACGTAAATAAAAATTATTAAAATTTCTGACACAAATCGATACATTCTATTAAAATTCTAATTTAAGACGATACTTTCGATGATAATTCTAATTTTCGCGTTTTTTACGAAAATGTGGGTTTTTATTATTAATTTATATCGGAAGTTATACATTAGATACTATCTTAATTTTGGTAAATTATTGCATAAACGAAATATATTTTCTTACAATTTTGAAGGCAAGATTACGGAGACAAATCTGCATTGAACCAAATTAGCAAACTGTTAAAAATGAATAGTGTTATAAACCATTCAATTTGCAGGACATATTACCAATTATCGACGTTTTTAAAATACTTTGATTTAGTGAAAACATACGTTTTTAAATAATATATTCTATTTATGAGACCCAGTACTCTGTTGTCAATCTTCTCCAGATTAAAAAAAAAATCGCTAACACACTTTGATAAAACCATTAAAAGTGTTTTGATAGAAAAATAAGAAGAAGAAGAGTGAAAGATATAAATATATATGCGTTACACGTTTATCTATCACCAGAACTTTTAAATTTAAATATTTAGCTTAGAAAAGCTACAAAAACAAATGTGATGTGAGACAAACCATTTTCCTGTAAAGAATAAAGTTATTTGTAAATTCAAAGACGCATTTAAAAATAAACATATTGTGTCATTCTGGACACATTTGTAATTCCCGTTTTGATGCTGAATACTATGTAAACAAACTCACAGCCTGCCCACTACACCATTTAGTACAACCTAACCTAATATTAACTTTATGTAACCTAATACAAAAAGTGATGTGACAGGAAAAGAAGAAGAAGAAGTAGTATAGAGAAAGATAAAAAGGTATACGCGTTACACGTGTATCTATCACCAGAATTTTTAAATTTGCAAAACGCGCCAAAATTATCTATAAGAAACGCCATTTTATATAGTTGCACAGCGACTAAATTAAAAAAACACCTTACTTACATAGTTACCGCTTAAAAGTCGATAAAAGGCACGAAGTCGGCTCTTATAATTTAGTAATAAACAATTTGTCATTTTAAGTTTTAAAATCTCGTAACTGCCATTTTATCAAATATGTCATGGCCTTTCGACATCGTACTGCCATCTATGGTTTTTGTCTCGTTCTTCAGAAATAAACAATAAAAATGGCCGATCTAGAGGTGACCATTTTTGTTTTAAATCGATGTCTCTGATCTACCATGTAAGCTGCCATTAAATAATGTATTATCATAGATATGCATTTCTTCATCTTACTGCCATCTTTTGTCGTAATTTAAAACTAAACAACAATGGCCGCATGATATGTTTGTTGATTCCGCCATGTTGTTCTGATCATGTGAACTAAATTCAAGCGAATAAAAATTTAGTTTCTTTAGGTTCAAATTACGAAATATAAAATATTGTAACATTTTTCAATGGTTACGTCCCTGCTCATTGTTTAATATAACCACGAATACCCTTAAATCAATTACCCGTAAAAAATCAATTCATATTATTTACTAAACAAACTTTATTACAAAGTCGAGAAACATAGTGTCATTTTCTTTCAAATCCGCCATGTTTATGATCATGTGGACAAATGTTTTTGTCGGCCATTTTATTTTCGTGACGAATTAAAGCGAAAGGAAGATTAAAAGAATAACAGGGCTACGTTCACTTCCGAAATATATACTATATGTAAACTAAAATACATCGCAAATGAAAACTCATTTTGAAAATTGGCTTTTTTATTCTTTCAGTTTTTCAAAATGTATAAACGTCATTCTGTTCTATATATAGTAAAAAACATATTTCAGAAGTAAAATCATCTCAAACATTTTATTTTTTACCACATTATCGAAATAATAATACCGCATTTAAAAATAAATATATTGTGTCATTCTGGACACATTTGTAATTCCCGTGAATACTATTTAAACAAACTCACAGCATGAATCTATCTACATGTATCAAATGTCTGTGCTTACATTATTTCAAATTTTGCGCGAAAAACTTATGTTTTGGAAATAAACCGCGAAATAATGAAAGTTAAAAAGCTTGATGAAACATGTGTTTACCACATATCTCAATGTGGAAGATGACTGTTCTTTGTAAACATTGATTCGAAAACAAAATGGTGTCCATAACACTTCTGTGGGATCACCATAAAAAAAGTGTCTAGACCATCTGTAAGAATATTAACATCACGAGTTTCTATTTCGGTGGGAACTCCGATTATACAGCATAGTAAATATGTACACTTATCGGTTCAATTTCACACTGTAAATGAGATGTCCGTTCATACTATAATCTAAAAATATTTGGTTATTTCCCAAAAGATTCGCTAGACATTTTCTAAACAATATAAAACGTCAAAAATTGCCGATAAAACAGCTAGCTTTTTTAACTCTATAAAAAATTGTTGGGTTGGGTTAATATATTCTTCAAGAAATCGAGTTTTTTCTACATTTAATTTGTATATAGGTAGGTTACATGGATTTTTCAATTATTTTTTTTCGCGTTTTTAACATTTAATTGATGCAATTGAAATGATAGAAGTTTACAAACACCAGAATAAATTCTGGGCTATTGCTACCTGTCACGTGAATTATAAAAATTTGAATTTGGTCGTAAACTCGCAGAGAAAAGCTCAAAAATACGAAATTTCACTAAATCAGGATTCACAAAAAAATTAGAAATTTTTAAAAAAAAGTGTGTAACGATACTGTCTATCGGTGGCAATCGCCAAAAAATTAAAAAAAGATTTTTGCTCTCAAATTCGCAGAGTTATAAGCGAGGAAATAAAAAGTTAGGTTAACTAAAAAGTATAAATTTTCAAAAAATCACCAAACTAAAAGAGTTGTAACAAATAGAGGAGAAGAAGAATGAAAAGAAAATAATGTAAAGATACAGTCAACCTTCACACACCTGTAAAAAATGTCAGAATGCAGAAAACACGCAGAATCGTTGAGTAATTAACAGATTTATGTGCGACAGAAAAACTTACATTGTTACATACAAACATATAACATGGCAAAATACACCTTGTTTTTTTAATATATAGAGAAGAGATGACAGCTTCAATTTATTATTTTGTTTAATGCTATTAATTTAAAACGCCACGTTGGCGTTTTAGTGATATGCCTGTTTCACAATTACATACTATTTATGAAACGGACAGCTTGTGTTTAAAATGCAACAGTGTTATATATAAACGTTGTTGTTATTAAATATTATATATAAACGTTGTTATTATTAAATATTATATATAAACATTGTTATTATTAAATATTACATATAAACGTCTGATTTCAAAACATAATCATATATATGAATTAAGTACTCAATAAATTATTTAATTTTCGATGGAATAAGTCAAATGATAACACACATTTTTATGTCATTCCATATATCAATATGAAAACTGACTCCAGATACAAGATATTTTCGATACTTGTATCGAATGTGAGAAAATCAACATTTTTATTGTCGTCTCTTTCTATTCAAACCTTCATCTATCGTATGATTTTCGTAACAAATAACGTCATTAATTATTTTTCTGATACTTATACGAATTTAGCTATTAACCTCATCTTGAAAGCATATCATATTTTTTTACACCAAGCTCCGCAAAATATGTTTACAAACATGATACTATAAACTATGCAAAACTATACTCCGCGATCTATCGAACTGAGTTAATAAATTAGGCTGCACGCAAGCTAGTATTACTGATGAAGAAATCATTAGAAAAATAACAAAAGTTTATTTCTAAGATTCTGTTATGTTTTATTTACGACTATAAAGACTATTTTAGCTTTTTTCTGAGTGATCTGTAACGCGTGAGTGTGTAACACAACATGGAGTGATCAATATTTGTAACAAATTCGAGGAGCCCGAGCGCACACTGATGACAAAACAGTCGCACGTCAGTTTGGTGTGCACCAATGTTCCCTCTGATTTTGGACCACAGTGTGCGTGCGCTCATATTTTTAGTGAGGCGCCCAACACACGATATATATCCTATATTGTATCATTTTGGAAGATAACAACACACTTCAAAGTCAGTTGTTCCATCAACTGTCAAATTGCTAACACCTAGGCTAAAATACTGCAGATTATCAACAGTCAAGAAATACAGTACGCAACAAGTCCCTCAGTGCTTATTCGCTGAACAGATTTATATTAGAATAACTTATTATATATAGAAAGTAATTCGTATAGATAGAACTTATTGTTAGTGCGTTATCGTAGATTGTAGAGTTATTTCAATCAACTACGAGTACTGACTCGAGAAACTAAACAAGATGGACACTATGCGTCGGCCACGTGGAGAAGATGTACGTGCAAAGTGCGAGCTGCACAACGACCAGACTTCGATTGGCAGCGTGGCTTCATTGATCTAACTGTTAAAAAATGGCCAACATCTTATGATGCAGTAGTTATATGCACATATTTTTAAAAAAATGTATTTTGTTTCCTCAAAAATGACAAATCGGAATTTTGGCCATGTTCTTGCATACATCCTTCGATCCTTCGTGCCTCTGGAGGCTGTTCGGGTGCATTACCAACAATGTTCCCTTGCTTGTTCACACGCTTTGGCATCATAGCGCACACAAAAAAAAAAGACTTCTTCATGTGAAGTTGACGACCATGTTGTGTGTTGATATATCCTGTATATGATGATCGCCAACATTTTGGACATTAAACCACTTTTCTACGTACTCTTCCGCTGTTCTGCTGCCTTCTATCTTCCCCTGCAGAGTGACATCATAATAACATAATTACGGAGAAATATCTCCAAAGTACTACAGCATTCCTCGATAGTCAGGCCCTACAAGTAGCCTTATACTGGTATGGTAATGTTTTTACCGACTGTTCTATCATTTGAACATTTAGATGTCAATATGCACACTGCTATAGTCCTCATAGAACACAGAATTTATGATCAGTACATTGATAATCTAAACAGCATGACAGACTTACCGTGGATGGTGAGTTCCGTGTCCCGATTGAGTTCGTAGAGTCGCAGAGCCTCGTCCAGCTCCAGTTGGGTGGAGATAGTACAGGGATCCCCTTCCTCATCCACCCACTTCATCGTGAACACCTGCAATTATCGCACTTTATTTTAAGCATTGTATTTAAATTCAACGATTTATACTAGGTAATTTATTTGATTTGTTGACCCTAAAGTTCACAAAGACATATTAAAGTATAAAGTATAATATGCTTTTGGTAAAAGTCTTATATAACATACAAAAGTTTTCAAGAGAAGATTGTTTCAATTGTAAAAGTTGCCAAATAATCAATTTAAACGTGTCACCCTCTATGTTCATCAATTGATTCAATCAATCCAATAAATATTCTGTATGGATATATATAAATAATATTTTTGTTACTCTTTCCATGCTGTTTTGGTAAGCAGTGAGCAAATTATATTTCCCGCACCAGCACCTTTGTACACTTTGCAAGAGAAATTCATGAATTTATTTAAGAAGAACTTCCCATGACCAATACCCAAAACGCAGTGATCTGCCAGCTACGGCTTCGGGCCTCTCATAATCTATAATCCTTTGTTCTCGGTTAATATAAACATTTTTTGTTTTAAGGGAAGATTTTAGACCCAACAGTTTTTTTTGAACCCGCCAGTTAACCTAAACACCAACCCTCAGAATCTCGAGTGAGCTTCTAAGTAACCGCGTCCGTTGGCCTGACATGTTATTCAAAGTAGAAAACAGAAAATAATATATAGGCATGAATTTAACTTGTATAAATTGCATAAATTGTAGTAATAGGAATATAATTCTTAATACTAATAGTAATCTAAGTAATAGTATGAAGTAAGAAGTATAAGAAAGTAGGTAGCCGGAATATAACAAGCAGACAATTATGAAAAGAATATTTTTCGGTTGTTTATTTAATTCACACAAGTCGAGAATATAATATTTTCTAGAATAATCAAAAACAAAGCAGGGTTTATGGAGTTCAAATTCGGAGGCCCGGATTTTATTTGTATGTGGCAGGTTTAAAACAACATAAATGTTAGGCCTACCGAAAACTTGTGAATTCCAAGTAAATTATAATTATAAAATATAATCTCTCATTATATTGCCCTAATAATGCATATAGTAGTGTACTTTGTCTTTATTGTCAGTAAGCAAAAATATCAAAATAACAGAATAGTATCGTAATCCTACTGGCAAGTACATATATTGACCATCTGTTATTAAATTTTAATAAGTATATCCAACACGTTTTTAATATCTCTAGAATAAGATTAGTTAAATGTTTTCTTTTATATATAATCAAATATATACATTCAAGTAGCCGGAAAGCAAAAGCAAATAATTATTTGTCGCTAGGCACTGCGGGTGGCTATGGTGGGCCAGGGTTTCCGTAGAATCTATTTTTCAATGCGGAAGACTTAATTTTGTAACATAAATTTTTTTGTCTTACCAGCAATAAAAACAAAATACACGACTTGATGCATTATTAAAGCAATATAATAAAGGATGTTTTCTGCATCAAAACAATCGAAACATAGATTCTACAGAAACCTCGTGCGACAGCCATTACTGACCATGTAGCGGTCACCATAACCGCCCGTACAGCCCAGCAGCAAGAAATAGCCAACTGCTTTTTTGCTAATTACGACAATTATTTTATTTCCGCATAATCCGATAGTGTAAAACCTAATCATCTGTCACATAAATAATATAAATAGAAAAATAATATACATATATATTTTTAAAATAAGAAGAAATAAAACATATATATACAGGAAGATGTTTCATACATAATAAGAGAAGTTACAGGGTTATTAAACAATGTGTATCTATAACCATTCTGCAACGGTTAAGTATCCAGATCTTCAAAAAAATACAGAATTCAGTCAGTATAAAATTGCTGCCATAACTTACACCTCCAACACAATGTCACAAGACAGGAATGAACCCATCCCGACCCAACTTGTATTGTTATAATATTGTACTGAACTCGTAGACGGTTGTGCACCACATCAGGAGCTTGCAGGTACATGTGCTGGTAAAGAATGACCTAAAAGGACTTCGCCGGTAGAAACAATGTAACAGCATATTCAAACAAATGCTTAATAATATAAGAAATAACAAAAAGTTGTTGAAAATTGACATACTTCATATAAATAACCATAACTAATACACAATTACAATTTTTTTCATCCTCTCATTTAAACCGCTAAAATCACAAATTCACAACGGAACCGAGATGATGTTCTGACTAGGGAAGTGAGACCTCATGTTTGAATAAGTGAAAAAAGCTGCGGAACTGATTTTCAAGTCTTATTCCATAACACTGTGAGGGATCTGCCCATGTATGGTACTAATGTAGGCTGTGGGCAGATTAAGCTTTTCGGATTTTAAAAATGAAATATGTTTAAATTACCTGATCTGGGGGAAATCGACATATTGCTATCATTTCTTGGCACAGATTCTGAAGAGATATATTTTGATTTATGTATGTTATCATAATCTCTCCATTGTACGCAGTCTTCACTCTAATGTCGTTTGTATTATTGTCTTGATTCACGAGTTGCGTAGGCATCTTGTTCACAGTTTAATTCAGCTCAAATTTACGTCGTAAATAGCTGCAGATTTTGGCTTCTTTTAAACATCTAAATTCTGCACAACGTCTGTGATGTCTGAAAAGAATAATAAAACACATACAAAACAAAAGACATTTGATTTTATAAACACATTCAAAATTGAAAAATGCATCTGACTTGATCCACATCTTAGAGATAAAAACCTTTTCTAAAATTGTCGAAGCCGTATGTGAAAACTCTCAACCGTTTTTAAAGCATTCTATTTAGTTACTGACATTCAAGATTATGAATGATTTGTATGGTGGGGAAGTAACTGCAAAGCCAGGAGGGGGATTTTTAACCATAAAATGCAGATTGAGAACCCAAAAATCAAATTATCAAAATGTAAATATAAAATACATATAAATAATAATACTTTTTCTTTATTGTTCGCTGCATCAATTATTTCATAAAAATGTTAAAGTTTTAACACTACGGTCTCCACTGGCATTAGAAACTCGGAGCCCCTACCGATATGGGGGCCCCGGGCTGTAGTCGCTTTAGCCGTTCAGTAAATGCAGGTTTGATTATGAATTGTAATATTGAGAGTGGATCAAAATGGACTTATTAGAAAGTGAATATTACAACCAATTGACACTACTCAAGTATTGACATGTGAGAATATGTCACACAGATGATTGCCCGGTGCAGACGTGAAGGACTTCATCCTTTCTGACTGTCCCTATAGAGTGAGATGACAATCATCACAATCAGCAAAATTAATGATGCATTTAGAATGTAAATAATTGAGATATTAATTTTGCACACAACACAAAGGAGCCTGCCTCGAAGATTTACCATTTGCCTTCAATGTTTTAAGGTAAATAAAAAAGTGAAACATTTTCCTGGAGATATTGTCACTATGATCATATATATTATATATTATACAGTATTAGTGTAAAACCATTAAAACTATGAAAATTGCGGTTTTTTAATGTTTTGTAATATTACTAATTCTCTACATCCCTAATATAAACAATTTCATGCAAGTATCAGATTATATACAATATACACTGAACTCTTCACATTATGGAACTCGAAAACAAATCAAGTTCTGAAAAATAATCTTGAAAACGAGTAGTGTTAATCCATTTTTGAAAAATTAATAAGTGTGTTTTCGAAACCTGTTATTTATAAAAAACAAAGTTGGGAAACAGAAACGGGGTGATCTGATTTTTAAAAACAATAAAATAGCTATGAATGTATTGAAAATCCATAACCTTAATTGGTCTAAAAAGGTAGTAACGGATCGTGAATCATAATGCACAGAAACCACCTGAAGACATTCCAATGTTTGTGATGACAGTTAAAAGTTATTTAGTCAACCTTCTCATTAAAAATATATGGAGTATTGTATATTTGTCAAAGAAATAAAGTTTATTTTGAACCCACCGACAATTTACTCCGCAAAATCTAATTGTGTGTATATTTACAACAATGTCAATAGAACATAAAACAAACTAATTTTGACGTAAAGAACGAGTGGCAAACCGCACACACGTACACATATATCATAGAAAAAATTATATTGCTTTACGAGAGGCTACAATTTTGCTACCTTTGATATTTAGTAGCGAATAATCGGAAAATGAAGAATGAAGCAAACAATACATACAAATATTTTATAAGCTGTTACTTTTATGGTATATTTATCTTATAATAAATAAATTTAATAAAATTGAAATTAAGGATCACGTCCATTGTTTTACGTCTGATTATTTATTATTTTGCTAATGGCATTCGCAACGCAATATACAGTAACGATTAGTATATGTAGTACATGGATAAGAAAATAATATGTGGTGTTGAGAAATGGTTGAGAACATAGATAAGTTGAGAATAATTAATTGAACCATTTGGAGAAATATTACCACATAGCCAGTGCAAAATACCTAATTCATACCTTAATTCTAATAACACGTAAGTCTTTTTTTTTTAGAAATAAAGATTACGATCGATTCGTGTAGTGCTCGTCGAAATATATTCGCCTCATTCTTCAGAGAATGTATCTAACGAGAGCAAGTGGCGCATAATAATAATTTATAGGAACGAATTGTTCCAATGCAATATATATTAATGAACTTAAGAATCAATAACAAATTTGTTTAATCTGTTTATCAAAAATATTTAGGTATTGTGTATAAGTTGAACGTACGTAAATATATAACATTGACACGGTATGTAAAAAATCTCACGAATTCGGTCGACCCAACTCTATGATTTGACATTAGCGAATGCTATTATAAACTAAATCCAATCAGGATATTATGACAAATTTGGATTGCAGGCAAATTTTAGGCCCAGGATAATATAGGAAGCAACCGAACCCGGCAAACCTTGCTTGTGTTTTTTCTCCGCTTCCCCCAATATTATTATGTTCGTCGAGTTCAATCAAACTTATTTAATAAATCTGTTAGAAGCATTGCATAACAGTTATTGATTATTATTGTTTTTCTTCGGGAAACCAATATTATGATTGTACGATTGTTTGAAAGAGGTGACGATTCTTCTATTAATACCAAATTTTCTTATCTATGTACCAAATATTTTTCCGTTGAATATATGTTGTCTGCCATCAATTTCCTGTGACTTATATAACCCCGGAGTGTCTGTAATAAAAAAAAAAATCAATATCGTAATAAGAATACCGAGTTACGCATATTATCACTACACTCAGATACAACAGAATGTGTTAACGCTCTGCTCATTGCAAATCTTAATATTATGTAACTTCGGTCATCATGTCTGTAAAAACCTTTATAAAATAAAATTATATATTTTAGGACGACACATGTTGTAAAGTTGCATTTTCAGAACATAGTTCTGTGATATTTTTAAAACAAATTAAATGAATCAACTAGAAAGATATACAGTCAAAATCTAGTTATCGAAAAAATATTTAGTTGTTATCAGGATTTAACTAAATAATATTTTTTTTATATATCTTTCTAGTTGATTAATTTAGTTTCAATTAAAAGTAATATCTCTAACTTTCCAATTTCTCCAATATAATAAGGTTCGTTAATACAACTAAACAAAAAAAAAGAGTACTTATTCATTCAGATCACTTATGTGAATAAAAGTAATATTTTTCCTGGATCGGAATTTGCTTTAAAAAAATTGGGTCGTGATCGTCATATTTATAGCCTTCCGCATAAAAAATCTTTCATCTCATTTACTCATGTTCCACACATAGCGTCGTGAAAGAATTGGCAATACCGGTTTGATATAAAGTATTTTTCCGGAAATATGTCGGTCCAATTATTATTATTCGTATAATTTTCAAGTGAATATTTTATACTTGAGTTCATTAGATTATTGAAAAGTTTATGTATATTTGAGGAAGCCGTACGGGTTAACTGCATCAAATAATTTTCGTTTTAATAGAAGATGGTGTGAAGTGGGTAATTCTGTATGGCCGCGACCGGAAGCTGTCACCAATAATTTTAGTTCATTTTATGCTGGCTCCTATCTTGCCCAGCCCACTTTTAGAAAAAAATATATGAAAATTGTCCATTGTGATCATCCAAAATGGTAAGTTAAATCATATTTTAGGTATATTAATTATTTGGCACGAAATGTTTGGTTTACTGTTATTCGAGATGTCGAATTACTATTTTTGACAGATTAGTACCACCTAAATATTTGTTTTGAATTTATCCTCGAATATTTTTATGCATGTTTCCTTTTTCCTGGTATTAAAAAAAATCTGTTCTTAAAATTTTCAGACGGATGCTCAAATGGATTGTGCACTCGATCTTATGAGGCGGTTGCCTCCCCAACAAATAGAAAAGAATTTGAGTGATCTAATAGACTTAGTTCCCAGTCTGTGCGAAGACCTCCTATCATCGGTGGACCAGCCACTGAAGATTGCGAAAGACAGGAGTAATGGCAAAGACTACTTGTTATGTGATTACAACAGAGATGGTGACTCATACCGCTCCCCGTGGTCTAACTCTTACGATCCTCCATTGGAAGATGGTTCTATGCCTTCTGAGAAATTAAGGAAATTAGAGATTGATGCAAATCATGCATTTGATCAGTATAGAGAAATGTATTTTGAAGGTGGTGTTTCCTCTGTGTATTTGTGGGACTTGGACCATGGATTTGCAGGTTAGTGACAATCAATGTTAATCATTTTAAAACCAAAAACGTTTTTTTTAAATATGAATGACAATAATTTACCAATATGTTTGTAGACTTTTTGTCCTAGAACCATACTTTTTTAATATTTTTTTTTTTTTTTTTACGAATTACTCTGCTTCTGGGTTCATTTCGATTCATGTCTCAGTAGTAACCGTGACCCTGAAGACTTACATGATCAAAAATGAAGTGATAAGCTGCAACCTGGCAGTGCTTTATCGCTGCGTTCAGGTGCATTATGTGATACATCGCACACCTAGATGAAAACTAAGACTAAGGTCATTTTTCAGTAGACAAATATAACATTTTTCTCCATTTTTTGTTAGTAAAGTTATGAAACTAAATAACATTTTAGGTCATAAATGTATCCTAAAATGACACTATTCGTGAACTGGGGCTAATGATCAATCATTTTCACCACAATTCTATTTTTTTGAGTTGTCATGCTTTATGACGGAGACTTTTTACATAAAATAAAATTTTATTGGATCATTTTCAGTTGAACTTATATTAAAATTTTAAAATGTTGGGTAAATATTCAAAGAAAACCGTTTCTTAAGAGTGAAATCGTGAAAAATCTATAATTTAAGGAAAAATTATAACAATCACAGATAGTACCTAGACTGTATACAAAACATAAATAATACACCTTTATTAAATCAAAATACTAATTTCTTTATTAATCAAAAATCAGTCTCAAAATCAATATACTTACAGTAAAGGAACATTATTATGGCAATAGAAATATGCAAGATATCACTAGAAAAGAGAAAAATCTTCTTCAAACGAGATCAATAATACCTAACATTTTGAACATAAGTATGTAGTTATTATAAATTAGGTTCTTGACAAAGATTGATAGGCTTTACCAGAATTCCTCAGAACTTTTCCAACATTTATTTTCCACATTTGTTTTTTCCTTAACTTCTTTTTTCCTCAACTTCTTTTTTCCTCTTCATTAGATTTATAATTGCAATCTTCAGCCACAATATTTTGACCTTGAGGGTGCATAGCATTCGTAATAAGATAGTCAGCTATGGTTTCATCTTCAGTATTAGAACTACTGCTAGAACTTGAAGTACTAGGCGAACTACTAGAGCTACTATTGGAACTTGAAGATGAAGAAGAACTAATTATCTTAGGGGGCAATTTCCTTTTATTTTTTATCCGAGTGATGAAATTCAGATCAGCGTCGGAGTCGTCAATGAAACTTGCAACGCTTGGTGAAATATAGAAATCATTTTCGTTCTGCTCAGCCAACTGCATTTTGGAAGTGTTCGGTATGGTAATATTTTCCTTGTTCGTTGGCGATGGATGCGCCATTTGTTTTAATTCTACTGTAGACATTGCTGACTCTTCGTTTACAGTTAGATGGTTTTCTTTATCTCTTTCTTGTATAATATTCACAAGAAAACATCCTCGCTTATACGTTTTCCTGTAAAAACAGATTTTTTTTAGTCATTTTCACATAACCATCAAAAGTAAGTTAACTCAATACAACTCTCATAAAAACAAGATAGTAGATAGCATGATTAAAATAAGTATGTAACTAAAATATACCCTATAAAACCCTACGTGATCTTTTAAACAAAACATGTAAAATTTTACATTTTGTATTGAATAACATTAAAATAAATTCTAACCAACAAAAGAAAGTTAACTAGGAATATATCAACCAAAACAAAGTCAAGTCAAAATAGGAAAAAAATATTTGCGTACCCCATAAATCAAAACTTCAATAAATATTTCAAAGTTAATTCACCTACACTGTAACAACTCAAATAATTTACGTAATATGATAATTTAATAATACGATAATAACTCAAAATTCGTAGTTTTTGAATTGTCTTAGTTTTGATCTAGGTATGCGATTTTATTAGTTAACAATATCAAGTAAACATAAAAGTGCGTTATTTTTTACGTAAATATTGCTAGAGTGAAAGGTATCAATAGAAAAGGACAAGTATACAATTGTTGGTTTTCTTAAATTCCTAGGTAATAAAGCTATCAGAAAATAGCCATTTATGCTAGAATAAGGCGGCACTGTACATAAAGTGTCACGCCTAATTAATTTGAAATACTTAACTTCCAGTAAATTGTTTAGAGGGTTTTTTATCAGTAATTTTTTACCCTTCCAATTCATGTATTAATATAAAACACTTAAGATGTTTATAATAATAAGGTAGTTTGTAAAAGTGTCAAAGTGATTAGCGCTGACGCAGTTGTAGTCTGTAGATTAGGCTAGCCGCATGTAGAGTACTCAGAGTATCGTAGACTCTAAGGAATTGGAAAAAAAAAAAAAGCCATTTCTTCAACATTCATAATACATATATGTTGCCATTTGAAATTATCAAGCGAAAATGAAATAATTTGTTAAAGTTCTCTCACGTAAGAATTGTTATGTTTATGATAAAAACCATTGTTTGTGTCAATAAACATATGATTATAAAATATTATAAGGAAAAAATTGACATAACTTCATACTGATAAATAATATTAAAAGTAATAAAAAAAACAGTTTTTTTAAAAAATATTTATTTATTGTTTTAATAAATTACATATATATTTAGTATTAAAATATAAATGAAAATATGACAAAAGTATTATTATTCACTGTTAAATAATTGGTTGTTCATCGAGCATATTATCGTTCTTCAGAATTTCGTTGTTTTTTTCTTTACACGTATTCAAAACAAAATTTGATCCACACATATTACACTTTAAACTGAATTTAGAAATAAAATTTTATGTTCTTTCACATATTCAATATTCGTTCCTGTGCACCCAAACATCGATTTGTGGGAGAATTGGTGTATGTCGACCACCCTTTTGCCATCCAATTTAGGAAGTTCACACGAGTCCACACATTCAATGCACAGTTCGGGAACATCCTGAAAATAATTTATAATATTATTGTTATTTAGTTATCAGTGTTTTTATGTCTAAAATATTAAAATATGTGTTTATTCATTTATATGACTATAACAAATACATTTGTATCAATCAGACAGGTCTGTCATATATAATTCTTTTGATATAATTATTTATCTTTAAGGATATGTATTTCCAATAAAAAATAATTTATCTGCACTACATAATATATGTATATTGAACTATGTAATTTATATTGTTAAATCAAATAGATAATTGTTATAGAAATGGTAAAAATTATCAACTTACGTTGCGATTTTTTTTCCAAGAAGATAACCATTTAAAATTTTGTTGGAACATTTCCTAGAGCGTATCAATGGATACTTTTTGACCTTAGGCATCTTGAGTCACAGGAGGCAGTAATTTCAGAACAATAATGTATTATTGACTTTTAATGAGAACCAAATCCAACAAAAAAATCACTGGTTCGCAAATTTCACGTTGAATCTTGTGAATGAATGAATTTCATGCGCTGGTCGCGCATGCGCTATCAGTTTCTAAAATTCTCCGATCGGTTGATGCATGTTTTATGTTGAAATGTCAAAATTATAATCTGTTTTCGTATAAAAACAACTCAAAACCATACAATTTACAAAAATAAGCAATTGGTATCGAGAATAAGTATAATATTCATTCATTTTGTCATCAAAATTTGTATTAAAATGTGTTTTATAGTCAAATTTAATTAAAATCTAACAGAGTGCGGATTTCACGACTGCCGTCGCCGTTTTGAACTCCATACGTGTGAGATATAATTAATAATATCGTATTTCATAAGACTGGAAATATATTATTTTCAAAAATGATTATTGTGTTTCTGATATTAAACTTAGTTTTAAATAGTAGTTGAAGCCACAAAGCATGTGAGTAAATATAGTATGTTATTTAAAAACGAATGTTTTTATTAAAACAAAGTATTTTATAAACGTCAAAAATTCATCAAATGTACTGCAAATTAAATGATTTATAACTCTATTCATTTTTAACATTTTGCTAATTTGGTTTCTTTCTGATTTGTCTCAGTAATCTTGGCTTCAAGATTATAAGAAAATATATTTCGTTTATGCATTAATTTAGCACATATTGACTCAATTTCGTACCATGCCCAAAATGCATCTAATGGTCGCGGTCTTTCTTATAATATTTGTATCGTCTTAATTATGGCAAATAACATTCAGTTTATTAGTTTTATATTAAGTTGGAAGTATTTATATATTCATGTTATTCAATTTTTTATTTTCAATTGGTGCATTCGTGTGCCCCGGAGCTGAAAGGATATTTTTCAATAATGTTGTGATTTCTCAAATCATTTGTTTTCGTTCTCCATAATTCAACATTATCTATTGAACGGTTGCAGGTGTGATACTGATAAAGAAGGCAGGTGACGGTTCTCAGAAGATAAAGGGCTGTTGGGATTCCATCCACGTGGTGGAAGTCCAGGAGAAAAGCTCGGGAAGGAGTGCTCATTACAAGCTCACCTCCACGGCAATGCTGTGGCTGCAGACACACAAGGAAGGCTCGGGCACAATGAATCTCGGTGGCAGCCTCACCAGACAGGTAGATATACACAGCTGTAATGCTACAACACTTTCCTTGCCAAGGCCCCTCCATTATTGCTGGTAATATTAATATTTTTATTTTTTATTAGGAAGTTTGCAATCTTTTCCAGACTGTTGTTTTTCCAGAATAAAAACATGAGTATTTTTATAGAGAATTAAAACTTTCACATTCACTTGAGCTATTTTACATTACACAGATGCTGAATTAGCATCAGGTCTTGTCGAAGATTTGAACAGACAGTTTTTGTTATTTTCTTTTGTAACATCTGATTACAATTTGGTTACAGGCTGAGCAAGATGCTACCGTGTCCGATGCTAGTCCACACATTGCCAATATCGGCCGAATGGTTGAAGATATGGAGAACAAGATTAGGAACACTCTCAACGAGATATACTTTGGTATGTTCATATTCCTGAGATCCGTATGTGGAAACAAGTCATTCTTTATTGAAATAATATACATGTCTCGTGCTTATCTGTAGATAAAACGTGCTGACCAGAAGTTACCCCATTTTATTAGCCAAGACCAAATAGATATGTCCATATATAATAATCATCATCTTTGCCTCCCTCCTCCCTCTCTGTCACTATCGACAACTTGGCACAACTATATTCAATTTTGAAGGTAGGGTAATGTCTTGAAAACTATCAAACAAATGTGAGGTGGTGAGAGATATCAGGATAGCGCATGCGATGCTCCATTTTCACTGTCTGTTGTAACTTGAAATAGATCGAGAGCACTTTGTTCTGTTGCAGGCAAGACAAAGGACATAGTGAACGGTCTGCGTTCAGCTGTGGCCCTAGGAGAGCAGCGGCGCCAGGCGGAGCTGCGCCAGGACCTGGCGGCTGCCTTGCAGCGCCGGCACGCTGCCCGCCCGGCTGACTGATTCCTCCTCTACATTTGCCACCGCCGCCCTCCTATCATCCTATACATTTCTAATACACACTATATACTTGACTGCAATCCGACTATTTTCAAAATATGTTATCATTTTCTAATTTGATAGGAGTAATACAGTACATCAGCAATATCTGTCTTTAGTCTTTTCAGATGACTTATTTCTTACAAATATAATATTGCGAAAGATCGTGTTTCTTACGTGTACATAATATTTTGTAGACATGACGTTACTTGCTTTTGTTATGTAGACATATTAAAAATCCCTTTTGTTAAGCAGATCTAACATTATAAATGATTCCTCTCTTAATTCCTACCGAGCAGAACAGTATTAAAAGTTTTAAGAAATATTCCTGCGGTAACCCAAAAATGTTTCATTAAAAAATATATAAATTTAATAATAAAAAATTTATAAATTATTTTATAAAAATATAAATATTGTAAGTTTGAAAAATTTGTCAACGCTCTGGTAATGATACGAGCATCTGTCAGGAAAATTAGAAAACGCTAACTTGCGGTTGCCACTGATGCAATGTTTAAAGTATGTAGAAAAGCAGGGACCGCGATAGCTGGGTTGGAAGTGTAGCACCGAGACAGTATAAAAAACATATGAAAATAAAAACACTTGTTTTTTTATATGTGTGATTATTGAGTTCTACAAATTTACCTCCGAAACAATAAATCAGTATAAAAGTCAAATTTTCATCTGTACACCCATTGAATTTCAGAAATATATGCTTGAATTTTTCAAATATGTCATTTTTACTGTGAATTTGTTTAATTAAGTAAAATTCAAATGTAAATTTTTCCTAAATATTATAATTTTTATTGTTGCAAAATCAATTTCGGTCAGCAATCAGGCAAGAAGCAGATTTAAAACATGCACTAAGGATCCTGAATTTTTACTTTTGCAACTTTACCAGAGTGTTTCCTTCTAACTTTTAAGATTTTGAAACAATTTATGGAATTATTATTACATTCGAAAATTCAACATGTTTTTTTAAAATTATACATTTATTGCATTAAAATAAAATTAGTCACATGACCCCACCCCTGAGTCCTCCTAAAAGAAGCAATTTTCAGACTTACATAAATTATAATTTTGTTCATAAAATGACAAATACTTGTATAAATAGTGCTTGAATATGTGAGATATGAACGTTGCATTTATCTTTAAGGAGTGCCACATGCCACACAAACAACTATAGAATGGCATTTAATGTTGTCATCTACCAGTATGTACTTACCTATCTTTTATTAACATTTTAATTGAGGCACTTTTAATTTTGATAATAATAAATCTACATACAATTTAGATGTTGACATTTTTGTGTATGAATATTTTTTTAATCCCTCTAACACAAAATGCTAGTTGCAATAATTTTCATAGCTATAACATATTGGGGAAATGAAAAATTATCAATTTTTGTGCATATATTTGGTTTGAAGGTTTTGAATTAGACCGATGTTGTATTATTGCGACTTATCGTGGTTCATAAATACTGTTCTTAAAATTATATTTATTTTGCGATTATGCCTAAAATATTATATGTTCCGATCAATTTCATAACTATATGACTGGATGTCCGGATCATCAGCTGGAGAAGTACTTTCAACACAAATAGTCTCAGTGAGAGAAAATATGATGTAGATTCTCACTGACAGAAGTTTCAATGTTGTGCTGTCAGCTGTCCACAGGACTCTGCTCACTGCAGAGTTAATTTTAGATTAAAAAGTAACTTTTTTGTTGGATTTTCAATTGATTTTGGAATAAAATGTATAATTCAACATCTATTTGGAATGTACACTGATTTTACACCTCAACTTTGCCTTTTTGTTATGAGTGTGTGAATCAACAACAGCACATTTAAAATAAAGCTAATGGCAAACATTTAGATTTCCTTATTTTGCTATGGATTTTGGCATGAACATTGAATATGAATAGCACTTAATGTTTACAGTTTTAGATTGGTATTTTTCTTTCAATAGTGACAACGATATCATGAACTGGAGTCAGCAAAATCATTCAAATGTGACATGGGTCTATGGATAAGAAGAATATTTTAAAAATAATAATTAACAACTCTTCTGATGGGATTCTCGCCGAATTAAATTATAGGTCCTATTAAATTTAAAAAATATATGAAGGCCAAATGAATCTTTTAAGACTGACGCTCTCTCGTTACAATCACTAAATGGAAACTTACATATACATATTGTACTGAAATGCTAGGTTTACGGTTTAATATTGTAGGCAGGTGATTATATGTTTCCTTGCCGAGTTATTCCATGATCAGTCTTTATTCATGACACCAATGTAGCCTTTATCCGTGACTTGTGCAATATTGTCTCAATACTTGGTCAACATTCATGTCCTCAATGTATTGTTCATATTCAATTATGTATTATTTTTTATTATCTAACTATTTTTTAAGCTTTTATAATGTAATCCTTAATTTCATTTTAAACCAAGCCCATATTTTCTAGTTATGTTTCTAAACATCTTAATTATTTTTTTATATTTGCTGATAATTTTCACTAAGGCAAAAGTAGTTCAATGACGAAATAAATATTTTAAAATATTGCATAACTTTATAGAAAATATTATTTATAATATTGTTTTTAGCAGCAGCACTACATAAACTTATTTTAACTGTGAGCAGTTGTACATTTTATAATTTATTTGGCGCACATATTTTTTGGAGTGCCTACTATGATTTATACTATAATTCTAAACTGCAACAAAAAAGTGTTTAATCCTTGCATAATATTCTTCAGTTTTCAAGATAACTTTACAGCATACATTGTTTTTAGGTGCAAAATGAGTTCCAGGACTTCCTTAATGTTTGTAAGATGTTGTGAATAATTATTAATAGAGTGTATTATAAGTATAAAGATAATATACTCTAATATATATTTATTACAATAATGTTCTTAATAACATAAATCAAAAGATTTTGATTTGCACCGCTAGCAATGTTCTTTCTGTTCCTTCACCAGGATATGTCCACAAATATCCCATCTTCCTCACAAATATGGAAACTCACTACATACTGTAGTTGAGCACGTTGTGTGGAAATTACGCAACGTAGCTCATTACAACAGTGCGGCAAATATTAGTTTCAGTCTGGACACTGAGCATTTGTGGCCATTTGTGTAAAGCGTCCATTGGATTTTCAGTTTTGTTAATATTGAGTGTATACATAGATTTAATATTACATAGTTAGGTTATTTTTAAGTTACAGTTATTGCGCGCAAAAGTATTCATTGTAAAGAATTACACATTATAAAACTTCGCATCTTAACATTTTCTTATTTAACCTGATTCCTAAAAACATTAATTATATTATTAGGAGAACACATTCTCATTGCGAAGTTGTAATTAGGTCTGTGATGTTTAAAATACTAATTAAATGTATTAATTAGAAAGATATACATATAATATCAATTTTATCCAAAATTATTATTTTTAGGAGAACACATTCTTATTGTGAAGTTGTAATTATTCAGAACATAGTTCTGTGATATTTTAAATATGAATTAAATATATTAATTATAAAGATATACATATAAAATCAATTTCATCGAAAAATAAAAACATTGTTGTTGCGCTACCGGGATTCGAACCTGGATCTCTTCCCTAACCGGGGGAGGTGCTTTATCCAACTAAGCTACAGCGGCACTATTTTTATCGACAATTTTTCGACCTTATATGTTACCTTTTTGATATCAATACATTTAATCTTTACTATCAGATTCACTCAAAGGTATTTGAGATTCTGTAAAAATAAGGTAGATGGCTCTGTCAAATGATGGAAAGATTAAATGTATTGATATCAAAAAGGTAACATATAAGGTCGAAAAATTGCTGATAAAAATAGTGCCGCTGTAGCTTAGTTGGATAAAGCACCTCCCCCGGTTAGGGAAGAGATCCAGGTTCGAATCCCGGTAGCGCAACAACAATGTTTTTATTTTTCGATGAAATTGATTTTATATGTACATCTTTATAATTAATATATTTAATTCATATTTAAAATTATTATTGTTGCCATCTACTTTGTTGGTTTATTGAAAGGTATTTAAGATTCCGTAAAAACAAAGTAGATGGCTTTCAAATAATGGAACGATAGGTGTATTCATTTGAAAAGTGTAACATATAGGTTTCGAAAATTTGTTGTTAATCCACTGTGTTGGTGTAGTATAATCAGATAATGCACGTTCCCCGGATTGGAAGAGATCCAGGTTCGAATTCCGGTAGCAACAACAATATTTTTCGATAAAATTGATTTTATATGTATATCTTTCTAATTAATATTTAACATTAATTGTAGTTTCTTAGTACCATTGGATTCTTCATTATCTCCTCTTTATTTTATGATAAACCCGTTTGCCTAACCAGCTTATATACAGTAAAACCGCGATATAACGAAATCCAAGGGACCAAAAAATAAAAATTCGTTATAACGAATTCCCACATATAACGAAATAAAAAAAAAAAAAAAAAAAAAAAAAAAAAATATCCTACTACATATATGTTACGCGCCGTCGCAAAAAAATGTTGCGCGGCTTCAAAAAAGATCGCAAATTCTGCAAACAAAGGAGGAGGAAGGCCATAGGGAACTGAATACATACATATTTTTAGTTGTTTGGTTAAATATTTTAATTGTGTTTAAATGTAGAGCCGCTTCAAACATAGTTTTGGGCATGAAACATAAAAAATAATTCAAAAATAAAAATTTTACAGTTGAATCGTGGCATTTTTATAAAATGAGTCGTATATAAATTACGAAGGTACTTACCGGTAACGGCTGCAACCACTTCAAAATATAATCGATAAAATTGTTCACTTAAAAATGATCTTTAACATTGTTCACTTAAAATAATCGTTTATTTTCCCTTGTTTAGTTTTAACATTTCTTTCACTGTCTCGTATAATTATTTTAGCCAATGCATCGCAGTGGGAAAATGCATCCACCGGTAATTCTGGTCTTCCCGATACGTATCGTTGGAGAACATCTAAGGCATGAAAAACTTCGGAAGTTGACGGTAACGAAGCAAATGAGATTTCATTGCTTTCCTCATTCAATGTGTCATTTTTGTCCTCATCACTCGTCTCAGATACCGTAATGCGAGGCGCGGGAACATACAAAGCAGACGTTATCACTTCATGGTCGTAAGAAATAAAATCATCGTAACTTGTAGATCTCAACAAAATTCTTTCACCCGTTGTTAAACTCGCTTGAGGGGCGTCAATTTCATCTACGGGCAGCGAAGAAAACCCGCACTTTTTAAAACAATTCGCGATTGTTGTAGATGTTACCGATTGCCATGCTATACTCATAGCTCGACATGCATCCAATACCGTCCATTTTCTTAAGTTTTCTACAGAACAGCCATTGTTTACCTGTATAATACAGGAATGCAATAAACTTTTTCTGTAATGGCTTTTGAAGTTCTGTATTATTCCCTAATCTAGCGGTTGGAGAGCACTCGTAGTATTAGGAGGTAGGAACAGAAATTCTATATTTGGCGCAACAATTTCCGGTGCGTAATGTGCTGAACAATTATCCAAAATCATCAATATTTTACGATCTTGTGCTGCCATTTTTCTCTGCATCGTAATAGCAAAGCTCTTAAATATTTCCCGCGTCATCCACGCTTTTTTATTATGGCAATAAGTAACAGCGGGAAAACTGCTAAAAGTAAGGCCTCTAAAGCATCGTGGTTTTTTATATTTTCCGATGACTGTGATCTTTACTTTATCGGATCCGTCCATATTTGTACATAACGCGGCCGTCAGGCGTTCCTTACTACGTTTTCCTCCATGACATCTCTCTCCTTTAAGAGCTAGTGTCCGATCTGGCATCATGTTATAAAACACACCAGTTTCATCTATGTTATAAACATTTTTTGCGTCGTATTTCTCCCAAATATGCCGATTGTTTGTTATCCAGCTCGAAACTTCTTCTTCATCAACTTTTTGGGAATCGCCACAAACCGCGAGGCAAACAATGTTGTGTCGCTTTTTAAAGCGATCTAACCACCCATTAGATGCCTTAAAATCAATTCCCATCTGATGAGCCAACGACTTTGCTTTCTCAATAAGCATTAAACCAGAAGTAGATATATTCGCTGATCGGATTTGGGAGAAATACTCGAACAGTTTTTCTTCCAATTCTTCATATTTGGCAGGCCGTACACGCTGTTGGGAACCGCTCGCCTTACATCTATCAAACGCATCTTCAATCTTCTTCCGATTTTTTAAAATTGTGGAGAGAGACGAAACCGGAATACCATATTTTACGGCTATCTTGCCTTTACTGTCCACTTTGTTGTCGATGTCTTTCAATATCATTATTTTTTGTGCCATGGTTAAAGTTTTGCGGGAATTATCACGTACTGAAGCCATTTTAAGGTTTCACAAAATATTATGAAATGTACTTTAAATAATAAATTACACTACACTAGTATGCATAGCAGTAAACACACGAAAACAATAGTTAATAGAAACACAAAAAATAGTCCATAAAGTATTTTAAAGAATTATTTGTATTATTGACGAGTTCACACGAAAACAATTGTCAAACGAAAATGAATTTATGTAAATATTCAGTTCGGTCATGCAATAATCGCGTTAAAAACGGAACAAACTTAACTCTACAGACCTTACACTGAGACTGATATTCCCAATAAGTACATACTGCAACATTCTGCGTATTCCTGTTAATTTTTGTATTTTCCAGCTGTCTGGGTCTGGGATTGCAATACATATTAGAGGCGTATGCGTACGTAAAACATGTCCAAGTGAACGCCGCAAGAATTATGTCAAATGGTTTTATGGGACTATGAACCTACTATGAACCCAAGAAAAAGTTTGAATTGCCAAAATTTGACGCCAAAAAGGCCATTAAACCGTTCGCATACGGCAGATGCAGCGGCGCGGCTTTGTAAGTGCGAAATAATATTTTCATCTTTTATCATTTTTTTATTTCGTTATAAATTTACGTAAATGTATTGGCATTTTTTCGTACGGGACAAAAATGATTTCGTTATAAATATTAACGGGATTTCGTTATATATATGCATTTTTGTATGAAAAATTGGTTTTAGGGACTAAATTTCGATTTTTTTTTCGATATACGTCATTTTTCGCTATATCGGGGTTTGTTATATCGCGGTTTTACTGTATACCCTATATTTAGGCCTGTTTTTTGAAAGATTTTTCTCTTGAGGCGAATTTGAAATCAATTCCTGTTAATTCAGCTATAAAAAATGACCCTGTTTTCTTAATATGTATATGTATTTGCATCACAAATGGTAGAAAACACTTTTATGGTGCCAAATCAGTACAACAAAAATAAATTACACTATACAGGTGTAACGGACCTAGTCCACAATATTTTATGGGTGGATATCTGACTAAATTACCATTATTTCAATTAAATGAAATATTTTATTAATTTCAAATTATAAATTGAACACATAAATTAAAAGTCATGGAATTTCAAGCGGGCTCTGTTTTTTGTTAGATGGTTTAGAGCCTGAAGCAAAGATATAAAATTTTGCAAATATTTATTTCGAAGTACGTCAGACCTAAAGTTATTGTGGACTAGGTCTGTTACCCGGTAGCTGTATAAATATAGACTATTCAGGTGAGAAGTAGCTATTTTTTTTGTTAAAAACAAAAAGAGCATTTTTTCTACAATTACACTGGGCAACACACATTTTGATGCCAGCGATTATTTAACTGTTTCTAGGTAATTTTAGGGTACAGAATCCAAAATAGCCATCAGATGTAGTTTTTGAGATACGCTATATTGGCTTCTTTTAGAAAAAAAATCATCTTATTTTTAACTTATGTATATTTCACTTTATTACTATTTGTTCTAACTGCTAGTTAAAAAAACAAAAATACAAAGTAAGGTATTTATTACACACAGTAGATAAATATACTTACATCACATTTCACTTACAATTTTTCTTTTATACAACTTTCTAGCGTGGAGTTTACCGGGACATCCCATCTTTCTTGATGTCGATCTTCCATAGTTTTAATGTCCTGATGGAATCTTTCCCCCTGTTCTTCATTAAAATCACCTAGGTTTTCTGGAAACCGATCTAAATGGTCGTGGAGGTAGTGAAATTTTATACTCATGTTACAACCAAGAATATTAAAGTTGGAAAGCATATTTTCTACTAATTCTATGTAATTTTCTGCTTTATAATAAAAATTTTGACTACTCAAACAAATGCACACCGAGCATTTGATTCAATCTCGTTCATTAATGCGGTAAATTGTGGACCTTTGATTAGCTGCCTTATCTGAGGACCATCAAATATTCCGGCTTTCATTTTATGTGTCAAGTAGCCGTCACAAATTGCTTCATAAGCCCGAACTTGATATGTGTGGATGGAAACATGATTTTCTCTCTCGCAACCAAAGGCCAATTTCTGTTGTGTCCAGTGCTGTGATCCTTAAGCTATCTATATATCTGCTGTCCCAAAGACAAAAAACAAGGATATTTTGTATATCCACTTTGTTGTCCGTGGAGGAAGTTTATCATTTTTAGATTGACACAAATCACCCATTGATGTTTTTCATACTTAATTTTTTTCAGGCCTAGTGATATTGTCTCATATACCTCTTTCACTTCCACTTTTGAATTGTTCACTGTTGCAAATGTTTAATGTATGCTTTACATATGAAATGTGGAGCCCGAGATTTATCCTGGTCTCTCAAGCAGATAGGCCAGATAAGCTCTTTTTAGTCAGAAATAGGTTTTCTACATTCTTTCAAAATGTATTTGCCACATACTTAACAAAAAACGTGTAGATGTTTCACACAGTTACGTATGCTAGTGCATGCCATGGTTTTAATTGAATGTTTTATTACACAACACGCTGAAACTTTACACAAAATGATAGCACAACTTCACCTATGAAAACTCAATAGAGAACTGAACTGGGTAAAAAAACAGGTAATATGAGGGAGTTAATAATTAGTTCATCACGGGTAATACAGAGTAATTGAAACTGAATAATTTGATTTTAATTTTGGTCTCTCAAGATATTATTTTTGCCTTTTATTAGAACTAAAATCAATTAGCCTGTATCTCAAAAACGAGCTGATATGAAAGAAGCCAGGTATTTTTGGAATCAGCATATTAAAAATATCTAAAATCGGTTCTTACTTTTCCGGTACTAAAAAAAAAATTTATTTTGTTGCCCAGTGTTATCTATGCGTAGTTGTTATTATTACCAGTAGAAGGCAATCCATAAGATAAAAAGGTAGTGGCCGCTTCATGGCCATAGCTAGTGTTAGCGTGTCAATCGCTTTTGCTATGTAGTGTAGTGTTGTGTTAATTGGTTAAGTTAGGTTGTACTGTGGTAGACCACTAGTAATAAATAATATTTTCAGCATTGAAAAATAAAATTTATAAGTGAAATTCCTATTTTTGGAGAGAATAAAAAAAAAACACCGGCAAAAAGATGTGCAGTCGAGCTGGCAACCGAGTCACAACTATCTGGTAAAAAAATGCTCTTTTCTTGGGCACCCTCTAATATATTCTTATTTGCATAACTTAAAATTGATGTACGGCCCGGTGACAGATTATATTAAACTGGATTTTGTGATAATTATTGTCAATAGATCTAAAAGGTTTAATTTTTTGAAGGCATCTGAAAAGGTTGATGTCAGGCCTGTTGAATGTCTTCTTCAATTTCCACCAAAATGGCGCAGTTGTCAGCGTAGTCTAACTCTGTTATGGATGCAACTGTCGTTTTAGTTTTTGAGCGCAATCGGTTGAGATTAAAGGGACCTCCGTCCATCCTGTACTGTATGATGATCAGGGGCATGCACTGCGTACTAGCAAAAAAGCTGTGCATTACTAAAAATTCTAGGAAATAAATTCAATTATCTTTTAAAATTCTAGCCGTTATTACCCAAATTAGTATAACCTTATTTATATGACCTAACCCGCGACTTTTGTCTAGCCATTATTTAGAAAAATTGTAACTTTATGTGCATTCGGTAAATTGATAGCACATAGGTATTATATGAACCTAACTTGTTTTTTCAATCCCCATAATAATCGTCTGCGTATTTTCTGCATTTTTCAAACAATTTGTCTTCAAAAGAGAATAATCCTTACTGAAAACTGCATGAAATAACACTTCTACATATTTATTTTGCTTGACAGACTGAACGTTTTGTTTTCAGTGTATTCCAACATCATTCCGTATTGTGGTGTTTGAATAGATGAAAGTTATAAGTTATAATTTATTATCTGTCAAGCAAGCGAGTTTGCATTTTTCGGGATATTATTAAATTAGATTATTACTAATATTAAATTAAATGTTAAAATAAAATTATTTCGGCGATGCTAATTTGTAAAAATAGTTATTTAAATAAATGTTTTGAACGCTGTTAACAAAACATTTTTAAATCCGTTGTCCGAAGTAAAAATCATAGAAAATATTTTAAGCGAAATTGAAAGCAGACTATGGTACCGAGCAATAAAAGAATTTGCAATTTTTAAAATAATAAATTTACAATTGTATTCTAAATTTAAATTGTTCTCAATATTAGAAAAAAATTCTAACATTTTTTTTGATACCTAGTATACCTATTGTATACATAGTTAGCATCGTCGGTAATAGCATAACCTAAGTTTGTATCTGCTACTACTACTGAATAGAGACCCCTGGGGGCATATTATTTTCAACTATATACAAGAGTGTCGGGGCAATGACGCAGCCTTGTCTGATGCCCGTCTTTATTTTAAAATTTTCAGATTGATCACCGTCGCATCATGCAGCAGGTGAAGTATTTTTATAAATTTGTCTGGTCATCTAAATCTAGCCAGTACTTTCCAGAGAGCATCGTGGTTTATTGAGTTCAACGCCTTGCAGAGATCCATAAAGCCAATGTTTCGCTCTTGGCATTTTTCTTGTCTTGCCTGATTACAAATATCACGTCGTCCCTTTACCAGGCCTCACTGCTACACTGGAAGAACACTTTCAGCTAATGGGAGTAGCCGATTAGTAGTTTACCAGCAGATAACAATGCAATACCGCAATGATTACTCCAGGAAAATTTCTCACCCTTTTAGAAAATGGTTACAATATTAGCATTTTTCCAGTCATTAGACGTCTCTTCAGTTTCTCATATTTGCTTCATCATATTGAAGAGCGTGAGCTGCCAGGCATGCTCCCTATATTTTATTATTTCAGCAGGAATGTTATCAGGTTCAGTTGCTTTGTGATTTTTGGTCCTTTTTATAGCTGCTTTCAACTCTTCAAAATTTAGAGCTTTCTCCCACCTACCACTTGTTCTTCATCTGCCTGATCCTCGTTTGAAGTGTGGCTTTTTTTAATAGATTTCTTTCTCAGTGACGTTTAATTTATTAGCCCCTTGCCGAGTGTGAAAGGCTCTTTTTTTTCCCACTGAATAACTCTAGTATTTATTATTAGTATCATTTGCATTTTTTTATTTTTACTCATTGATTTAAGGGTATATATCTACATTGAAATTTTTCCACATTGATTTTCGATTTATTATGTGTTTTTTGCTAGGGCAATATTGTAGCATAGTTTTAACAAGGATATCTGTCTAACAATCTTCGCTTCCATGGGTAGCTGTACTCATTACATTTTTCCTTTTTTGACTACGACAATTACGTAGTCTATAAGATGCCAGTGTTTCCATTTCCTTCTGTAGTTCTGCCAGAAAACTGTAATTGTCACGACACCTAACACAAGATATCTGAATACAGCATGTATATATATATTTTTAAAATGTGTAAATGCAGGTTCCTCTTGAAAATATTAACATTTGTAGTGATCTCCAAGCCTCGCCTGAGGGTAATTGATTCCCAGCTTCTACAATGTTCTGAACCGACGCAGTCAGTTTGAGTACTTGCGAGCTAACTGAGCAGTCTCCTAACAGGGCGGTAATATGAAAAGTTTTCAAGTAAACTGAATCAAGATACATTTTCTTTTGACTTTTTTCACTATCACTCTTCCACACGAATGATTAATATGCTCGCAACAAAGCCATCGGACTCTTAAAATTGGATATGTACAGAGTGGTCAGTAAAGCTATGTAAGGTACAATTTATTTACAGAATTGTCTACCAAGGTCAGGATGTAATTGTGTGAATAAGTTGATATATTTTCAGATGGCTATACCATTTGAGAATGCCAATTTATTCACACAAAACCACTTTTTAAACAAATTAAGTTATCACTTGGAAAAATACAAAAAAAAGTAACTACCGAATCTGGTAGATCGCTTTATCAATTATTAATCAAGAAACGTTCTGATAATCGCAATTTCACAAATAAAATGTGATTTCGTTTAACAAAATATTTTTTTACATTATTTTGTTCCCATTCGCCTTCCAATGAAACACTCCCATTTCGGAAGATTTAGTTTGGCCTATTGCAAAGATATACATTTATCTACTGTGCCTTCGGCCAAATTCTAATATTATTTTGATATTTAAAAAAGAAAACAATATCGCATTGGTGAAGCATTTTGTGGATATGTACTTAGCAGTATTAAAATCTTGGGCAACATTTTACTATTAGAAATGTACCTATTTATTGATGAAGCAAAGTTTCACTCATTTGGCTTAAAAAAGTAAAATATGAAAGCAGTTCCGAATCAAAGTTGAATCTAAACTCCTCTTTTCTTACACAGGAAATGCCATCTCCCGTGGTCGAGCATCTCGATAAATCTATTTCTCTTATTACTGTATTGCATAGGTGAAGGGAACAGGGCAGGATATGGGAAAGGCGTTTGAATAGTGTTATGTATTTCAACTCAACTCAATTTCTTTATAACTCTTTATTAATAGCTTTAGTCTTAATATTGTTTTGGCTCTACTAAAACTCAAGAAAAATCCCACAAATATGAAGAGTACTGACAGATTCATATTTTCAAGACTCGTGTGAGGTTTCATTTTCCATTCAGAGTACTATCTAACGCTCGATGTGGAAAATAATAAAACACAATAATAATTACATAGCTTCATTTCAATACAAAATAGTATGTACCGTGGCGATACAGAGTTCTGCCTATCTATTCCAATGAATGCTTCAATTTCAGGCATGCATCCAAATGCAAGAACTATTTAAATGTCTATGCCGATAATGCCTCTAATTTTGGATCACGGCGTGCACGCAAAAAATCTTTTGTGCAATTTTAAGAACCGATGGTATTATTTGCGCGCTGGGGGAAAAAATAAAAAAAAACAGCAAACCAGCAGGAATAATAAAAATGGTGCGCAGTATGATGCCAAACCGTGTGCTGATAAGATCGGTCTACACATATAAGTAGAAGTTGCATTTAGTTCCAGCGTCTCCAACATCAGCTGTTCAATATTATTTATTGAACCCATTAGGAGGTACGTACGACGCAGAACACGTGCCGAGGCTTCATTTCAATTTTTCCATTGGGCTATGGATACCAGAATTAAAAAATAAAATTTGCAACTTCATTTCCATTGATGACAAATTTTCAAATAAATTTTGAATCAATAAATGAGTAATGCCGATTGTCAAAATGAGGTTAATACACAAGAACTTGCACAATGTCTGTGGAATCCGGATAATGTTATCATAATCAGTCGGTCCCTAAACCCAGTATATAAAATTTCTTTAAAATAATGTGCGTATTATAATCAACCACAGCTTTTGCTATCAATACGTGGATACAAAACATTTCGTTTTTTAGAACATTTTTACAAGGTTATCTTATTTTTGGAAACTTTCTAAACATAAATGCCTGACAATAATTCTTAGAAAATAGTTAGGTACGTAAATGGATTCTTACCTGAAGCATAATAATCGTAACATGTGTCAATAAGTTCAGCGCATAATTGTTTTTTGACAATGAAGGACTTATTGATGGGTGATTTCAAAGTGATCAACGTGCACCCTGTTACAATTTCTCTACTTAATTGTGTTATTTTTTAAAAATTATGTTCAATAGTTATATTTTTTATCTTCTGCTTAATGTTATCAACCGGCTATTGTTATCAAAAGTTACAGGTCCCGCAGCGATCACAATAAGCGGATTCCACTGTATTTTTAAATGATTGCTAGAAAGATCGTATGAGGCAGTTATCGGGCAAGTTTTAGTGAATTTTTTTTTTAAATGTGAGCACAAACTCAAATTTTTTCAAGCCGAGCGCTAAATGTGAGATATGGAAAGTATTATACAACTAGGATGAGTGCTGGCAAGTTTAGCCGATCTCAAAACTGACCACTCAACTGCACAAGCCGGTCTAAACTTTATTATTATATGTATATATCAAATCGACTAATAAAAAATATTTTTACATTTTTATGGCAGAAATAACTTAAATGCCAAAACAGTCAAAATACTTTTTAAATTTAATTTTAGTCTCTAAAATGATAAAATTAGATTAAAATACTTCTAGTTCTCCTGGATTTTGAAAGCACTAAAATTACCAATCTGCGGGTGCAGTGTTAGTAACTGATGTCCCTCGTACTCTTGCAGTTTCAAAATAAGTTTACTATTTTCCACCCGGCATATTAATGAGGCGATTACATAAAACGTTTTGAATACTGTTATTAAAGAGGCATACATATACGGTTTGTGATTATTTTGACTCGGAACCAGCAAAACGACACATCCATAAAATTATTAAAATAACATATTCAAGAAAATATTTCTTCTATGTTCAAAGTTTCCTCTTTTCTTCCAGCTTCGGATCGACGCAACGCAATGACTAATTTTCAGTTATATAATTTAGTCTAGCGTATGCGGCAATGCAATGTGTGATAAATATTTTTTCGGGGTTATCATCGGAGCGAGTGCCCCTTCAGGACCAGTCGAATTAGAGCATTGTAAACATTTTTAGTGGTTAAAGAAATATTTTTTATTTTGCATTAGATTAGCAAAGGCATTGTTTATTTATGGAATAATACATCAGTTTGTCGGGATAATAATATTACGTCACACAATACGCGGGTCAGCCCACGATTCTAAACGGCAGCAAACTCCATATATTGCTTTTCAACACCAATGCTATCACTAATCACGCACATTAGTGTAAAGGTGTAATTAGTATTCTATGTGCCTTATAAATTAAAGATTTTGGTATGCTACGCCAAAATCATTAAAATAATTGCCCTAAGTAAAAACCAGTGTTTATCACCTTTCTATATATATATATAATCATATTAATAATAATTAAATAAACATCATTTCAACATTTTCAAATTAAGCTAAACCACCTGTACTATGAAAATAACGAGGATGGCCGCTCGTGAGATCGAAACTCCGGTCGTGGATATCAAAGGCCGGAGTCCTGACTGCTCAATTCTATAACTATAAACTTAGCATAATGCAGGAATGACAGATTTATTATTGTAGACATATTTGTTTAACATGATTCGCATAAAAGATTTAAGCAGGCAGATGTGCGGAAGAAAGGGATTTATCAACCTGAGTTTGAAGAGATCCGGGCAGCCCGATTAAGATATATATAATTTTTAATTTGAAACGATCCACAATAATCAGCAAATTTTGTTGAAGGGAATATATTTCACTCGGTTTACAACTAGAATTTTAAATAAATAAAATTGAATTCTTATCACTTTTAACCGCAAGGTTCTATATTACATTTAGTGTTAATAGCAAAACCCATCAAGATTAGCGATGTATCCACATATATATTTACAAAAATATAATAGTAGTATTTCAATTATAAAAGTGCAGTGTTTAAGTACTTGAATCATGCTGCATCGTATCTCCACCTCACACGAGGCAGAATAAACTGTAATAAATGCGTTGAGCGGCCGGTGTGCGTACTTTCTTTCATGTCATGCCTTTCCTAAAGGTACAAATGGATACGCACTATTATTAAGTCAAATATCCAAAAGATTTAGCGAAAATATAAATAGGGCCATATAGCGTAAATAATAAAATGATTACTATATAGTTAAAAACAAATAATCATACATATGTGTTATTGTTTGTGAATAAACATTAAATCAAATAAGGGGCACATTTAGGATGCATCCAGGGTTACAATTTAAAATAAAAATAGACAAATGTTGTGGCACTGCACTGTATTCTTTTGCCAATTATTATGACTGATGAACTATCCCAGTTAAATAAAGGAATCGAGTTACACAAGCGATTTTAGCAGTTGGATTTCTCTTTCCTTGTGCCTGACCTCATCCGTGCAAGGAATGCATTCAGATCTGCATATGTGTGATGTGTCACCTGACTCGTGCGTGCGGACTTTAGCATTGTCACGAGCCAATCTGTACTTGTTTAATTAGAAATTCAAGACAATATTTATCACAATATATGTGAGACTAAAATACATTCCCGACTCTTTCATTTTTATCTTATATAACTCGATCTGGCAAAAGAAGAGACCGAGATTGTCATTGGATGCATCATCTAATAGCATTCCTAGAATGGGTAAATGATTCACAACCTGGTTATCAAAGTGGACCGAAGAAAGATGAAATGCTCGAGTGTACCGTATAGTAAAAAACATAACGTCGATGTCTATTTTAGTAGAGACTTCCCTGACCGTGCAGCGTGGCGTACCCGACAGCAGCAGTCGCACAATTGAACTACATTGGCCGCGCGCCCATCCAGCGCAGGGGGATGAACCTGGCAGGAATGTTAGCTACGAGTTGAAGGTGATCACCATACTTAAATAAATGTTCAGATATTTTTCCACAGAGGATTTTATTTTATTGGTAAAATAATTGCAGAAAATGATAATAAACACCATCCGGCAGCTCCTCATTACTCGCACGATAATGTGCAACACTCCTACTCTTCTCCAATATCAGTTCATAATATATGTACACTCAATTGGCTCCAATAATAACTTCTCTACTCATCTCGTGTTAACAATAATATTCTACAAGATAATTTAGTGTAAAGTATAGGGCGATACGGCCCTTAATGCACAACATGAGATCACCAAATTATAATCGTAGAAGCCCAAGACGCGGCGGATCCCTCTCGAGTCCTCGGTCACTGGCAACGTGAAACAGATAAGGGGATGTTAATTAAGCACACTGTACAGACACCGATCTGGAAAGATCTAGGAAAACCAAAATGCTTTAATTCATTTCTCAGTATGATATTAGCACAAAACAGTAAAAAAAAAAAAAAAAAATTGGCAGAAAAATATTAACGCTCCATATTGTTTTTTTTTTAAATTTAATTTTATTTATAAACTTTCAATAACCGTCATTCAAATATCATATCCTGATAATTAACAAACACACCGTTGCCAGTATGGTATGCAAACTGCGGAGTGACAGACGGGCGGTGAAGCGCTCGCGCGCAGGCTACGGCACCGGGATCCTCGCTGCGCCGATGTAGATGAACTGAACTTCTAGTCCTACCGCACTTCTCCAACTGTATATTATATACTATATTACAATTACGATCATTAATTAATTCTGGTATTTTCAATGGAAAGCGACCCAAGCATATTGACGAATAAATGCAAACTGTTCCGACGGATTACGCATCGACACTGATCTTTATCTTTCTCTACGCGAGTATAATATTATGTACAAGGCAAAATAAAAACATTTATTATATCCAAAACGCTATTTTTAAATTGGCAGGATCATTTAAAAATGACGTCCTTTTATTGTTAAAACAGAAATGTCATATAAATAGAATAACAAAATGGCGTACAGTGAACACGGACGTCGCCCAGAAGTTGGCAGACTGCGGTAGTCACTAGAGCATGTAGTGCGGGCAGTGAAGGGGCAGGGGGGCGGGGAGGGGCAAACGACATTGATGATTAGAAAACACAAACGGCTTCGGCCGAATCACTTCCGCACACAAAACTTCCGTCTTCTTTTGTCATTATTTATATATATTTTTTATAAAAGACCAGTCCATGTATTATGTTTAAATGTATCATTACAATAATGAGAGTGTTGTTAGGATGACGCAGAAGGGAGCCGGCACCCGTCTATTTGTCCAGAGCCGTGTTGGCCTTGATGGCAATTACGCACTCTTCTCCGCAGGACTTCAGCACGGTGCACTGCAACAGGAGAAACCGGCCATTACTTTTATAAATATTACTATTACACTTCTGCATTATCCACTACTATTCCTCTCCCACTGACAACTCACCAGCAGCTCCTTGCCCACTTCAAAATCTGCGCGTAGCTGCGTGCCCAGGTCTCCGTCCGGAATCTTTAAGTCCTCGCGCAGATCTCCGTTGTCTGCCATGAGCGTCAGGTAGCCATCATCGATATCTGTTAGCTGATAGTCCTCGCGCTTCACATGTGGCACGTCCATGTTGTGAGTAGAGGGACAAATATCTTCATACCTAGTGGGACATGATGTCTGATTTAATAAACAAAATTACAAACTGGCAAAAACATCAGTTTCTGGAAAGCGGAAGGAACACCAATAATGATAGGTATCATAAAATGAATAACACTTTTATAGATCTGAAGGAGAGGACGGAGATAAACATTTTGAAACGTGACCTAAACATAGGGTTTGTCCAAATGTAAAATACATTTATATTGATTGAATTTTCTCTGAAAATGGCAATCGGTTACCACATGAAGTTACCTAATTCTTTTGAAATTTTAATTGATATTTAAAATAGAACACTAACTTTTATAAGAAGAATTGGGTTTCATATTTCATAAAAGACTTATGTAATAAAATGGTCTGGTTGATGGAAGAAACTACTCACTTCCTACGTGTTATGTAACACACTCCTGAATTATTAATCTTTCAAACATAAAAACAATAGGGGCTGCTTCGCCACCTCTGATTAGTATTTCTATAAAATTAATAATGCGCTTCACTAATATACTATTTATGAACATTGGTGAGATAAAATATTAATTATATTGAGATATCTCGCTGAACGAATCAATTTGAATAAAATGTTTAACCTGAGAATATTGCCATTATTTATAAGGCACTGTTAACTATTTTGTGCGCTTGCGTATATGCCGAACTCGTAATCTCCGCTTAATCCTTTCAACAATAAATAATTGTACGTAGGCCACGACAGGTTTCTTAGTAATCTGTGTGTTCCAATTTCACAACAAAACGAGTGATATTTTATGTTGAAATCAATATTAATATGTAGTACATTTAATTACCATACTTCCTTCCATTATAAGATGCATGTTTTTACCTATTTCAGTGTCTCTGAATTCGGGGTGCGTCTTATAATCGATGGGTGTCTTACAATTGCTGTAAAATTATGCAGTCGTGATGGATCATCACTGATTACTAGTAGAACCGAGTCTAAAGGTGATCGAACACTGAATCTGAAGAATTTTCAGACTGATGGTGATAGGACATAAATAATATTTATTGTGATTGTATGACTTTATCTGTTATAATAAAGTTTACATAATGTTTTTATTTTTTATTATTGGTATATAAAAATAAGGGTGTCTTATAATTTGGGAAATACGGCATATCTTTTGAATCTCCTGTTTACGTATAATTTTGTATACAATATATATTGTAATTTGTACACGTACACAGCTGATCGGGTATTGCACACAATCCAGCATACTAATTATATATTATTGCGATCAGAAGGGAAAAAGTGAAATGTGTTTTCCCCCCATGAAAACATGAAGTTTGGCTTCAATTTATAATACCACAAGGATTATGTTATCACCAAGCTCGCAGATAGACTGAGGAGATAATAATTATTGATTTCTTAATGAATATTATAAAATCTTATATATTTCTTGTATCCGTGCGATTGGAAAAATACATCTGACATTTGGTGACATTCTAATCACACTACAGAATTTACGTTGGCAAAAGGTGATAAAAATGATAAGAAACATTTATGTGAAACAAATTACATTATAAAAGTGTGACTGAAATAATTGCTTCTCAGTGTAGATGAGTTTTAAAAAAATGTGCTAAAAGAAAAATTAATATCAAACAAATAGTGCATATTATTCCAATCACCTCTTTTTTCAATGATCTTAAAGTTGCCAGTCAATAATAGCAAAAGTACTAACCTTGAACAAAGCAATCACTCACCTTGATATCCACCACTTGCTAAAAACCTATATTTATGATGATTTAATGTTTTCATCCTTTATTAGACACTTTCACCTGCCCTACACTCCCTGTTATTACAAATCTGCGCCAGTGGATCGTTTACATACGTTATTGACCCTGAGGCAGAGGATGAAAACACATTTTCATTATGAGACTGCAATTGATGGGAATCGAACCCGAGTCCTCAGAATCAACGCGAGAACAGATTGTGAGTACCTGGATTTGCAAATCCAGAATATAACCGGCAATAAGATGCGAGGAATAATATAAAAACAGAAGAAGGTTCTCACTTTTTGCCATTGAATATGTCGATGCCGACCATGTGCACCTTGGCGTGACCGTGTTTTCCAGTCTTGGATGTGGACATCTCCACAATCTTGCAGGGCCGACCCTTGAGCATGACGAAGCCGTTCTTGCGGAGAGCGCTGCACTGCATGGGGAAGGTGGCCGAGGCGCCCGAATCTCCCGTCTCGAAGTGGGTATCCTCCATGTCGGACATGTTGGCTAAAGGTAGTGCTCGACTGGCTGGCTGAACAAACTGGGGTGGAGGATCGCACGTTCTGCGAATGTGCGATGTCTCTGAAGACAAAATGCCACATTAGTTAAACATGTTGAATTCTAAAAATGTACAGTTGAATATGTCAATCTTCGAGCTGGTATTTTTCGCAACTTCGTACAAATTTCACTCTCTTGTAATTCTTCGGCAAATACTGCATTGCGATTCAAAAAGCAACTAAGAAAAATAAACAAATTGTTAGACTTTCACACAAAACGTGAACAACCCGCAATATTACAGATGCATTATATATTTTGCATGCCAATGAGGTTATTTTTTACGTACGATTATGTCGCAGCCGATACGGACGTTGGCGTCGGAAAGAGACGGGAATGGAAACTAAAAGTTGCAGTTTTTGTACATTGCAAATGTTATTATTTATGAACGAAAATTTGTGCAAATTGTGAATAAATTTGACAAAAAGCCGCAACTAAGGTAAAATATTGACCTCTAGTGGTACCATGATGTAGACATGTGGCTCTATATGTATCGCGAAGTAGACGTTTTAGAGAATGGGAAGTTACCGAAAATTATCGAGTCGATAATACCGCAGAGTGATGAGAGGTCGCAAAAGTGAAATTCAGCATCGAATTTTATTTTGCAATATTGCACGCGAAAATTAACTGAAAGCAGACAAAAAGACGTGGTTTGTCAAGTCAAACCAGCCGGTCAAAACGGTCAACAAAAACATTTCACTGCGATGGGTAATCACTACGAGGCCTTCAATATAGATGGAATATATGAACACAACCGGAAAATACTTACAAAAATCAATTAGCACGAGTAAGTACACACAAAACGACAGCAAAGTGGAAATATTTATCGATACTCACATGTGACTAAGATGGGTTCTTCAACCGAAAGACCCTGTTGCGCCTGCGTAGCAGATTTAAGACTCATTTCCTGCGACGGGGACGACAAGAACGGTTTCAGAGAAACTACTATTAGCGGTAATTTCGAAAATTTAAAAAAAACATTGGATTTTTTAAGCAATATATTACGGCGAAAACAATTATTTTAGTTATTTTATTTTTCTAAATGTACTGAAGCAAAAAGCTCCATATAAATGAAATACTTTACATTAATATAGACAATTTTTCAAGTTTATAGTTAGGAATGATAAAAATCTCTGTTTTATCTTGTGTACGAAGTAGATTAAGTTTCTAAAAATAGCCAATAGATGTCGCTAACAAGGCTAAAATTTGTTAATTTTTACACGTCAGCTTTGACGTTTTGTATTTGTATCATTTTGGCGGGACATGTTTATAGTGTCATCGAAATTAATGCAAATATAATATTTATTTCTACTTTTTTGAAATAAAATTATTTCGGATCAAGAATATCGATAAGTTTTTTTTTGCTTCATAACTTTCTCGTTTACTCGTAAAAGAGAAAAAATACTAAAAAACTCATAGTTCTTAAACATGTATTGTACTTTATTATTTGTACATTATTATGCTTGTCGGCTGGGGCGTAACTAAACAAAATTAAAGGTTATACGATATAAGAATATTATAACTACATTAAAAACAAAATTGGTCTCTTGTTTCCTTTAATATTCACAGTGTGTTTTTAGGCATTTTAAATGAAATTGCAACAGAAAAATCCTGGTGGATGCAGCAGAGCAGCAGGATAGCGGTGCACTAGCACTATGCGAGAATCAGCACGCGGGGTAGGACCGAACCTCACGATGACAGTTTAAAACCACTGGCCATAATTTTCGCGTACTCACCAAAAAATATAATAATAATAAATCATACTGTTAAGTTAATTTATAAAAAATGCAAGATTACCTTAAATCTCAAATTTTACAAAGTGGGTGTAATACGATAATATCGTTCGAGGTGCGAAAGTTATTTTTAATTTTTTGGTAGAGAATTAACAAAAAAATATTAAAAAATACAATAAATTAAAAATAATATCTGTCTATAATATTGAACATAATTGTGTATTCTCGTGAATTTTCAAGTGTGTCAAGATGAACCAATTAACCAATTGTAATTATTACTTCAAGTGAAAAGATTGTCAACTGTCACACCGTTTTCGCAGGGGTAAGCGGAGATGAAGGAGCGCTCCATTCTTCTGTTTCGATACACAGCTCTCGTCTTCCACATTCATACATCTAACAGATGATTCATTCGCTTCCCCTGATATTCTAAACTTTTATTAATAAAAATGATTAATCGTCATGGAAGTAATGTACTTTGAAAAAATGCAATAAATTACGATACATTGTATCTACTAGGTGCACACGTGTCAAGTTATTTGTTGTCACTGATGTAGTTTCAGGAGGTGTAGTCCCTCCCAAGAGAGGGGGCAGAGCTTGACATATGAGCTGAGGTATTAGGGAACGTGATGTTATTAATTTGTATTTAATATAATGAAAAACAAACGGTACTCATACGTTTAATGTCAGCCACCGCCGCGCATGCACACATACAATGAAACAATTGACGTGCGTAGGCCCCAGGCAGTGCCTACTGGATAAGATGGCCCTGCACTTCTTCCCAGAAGAGAATACATCCTTATTTTAACCCAGAGACTGCCATATTGACGTATTTCAAAGATTACGTGCAAAATGTTATATTTAAAATATTATTTCTCCCATGTTAAACATAAAATGATCTCACTTATTTAATTAATTGATCGGTGTCCACTTCTCGTCCATTCCACATTGTCTCCGCTAATAATACTTTTCTTGAATTAGGTCCCTCCCTCTAATTACGAAATATTTTGTTTGCACAATTTTCATCAAAGTAGCAAAATGCCGACATTCGGTTGACGGTGTTCATCCCTTGTGGGGATCGAACCCACGACCTTTGGATTAGAAGTCCAACGCGCTATCCTCTGCGCCAAAGGGACACGGAGCGGAGCGTCTCTAAATTCCATATTTATCACGAGGCATCGCTCAATTCTTAGATAAAAACCTATTCGCAGATAAAAACTACATTAAAATAGCCGATAGAGGCGCTATTTTGTATAATATATATTTATTACAGCAACAACGGTCATACATCATGTTTACACATTTAACAATATAGTGAGGAAACAAACCATTTTATTGAATGGCAACAGTAAACATAGGTGGCGTATGACGTTGGGAGATACGTCTGAGGAAGAATGTAATGGCTATGATCCGCGTATTAGATTGCCCCAACACGTTGTTAACCTGTTAGATATCGCAAGTGAAACAGCATCATGCGCGCCACATTGGCGCCAAAATTCTTAAAATTCACAACATTTCCCGAAAAAACATGAAAAAGTTGGTATAACTAAAATAAAACGTAGGTACTAAAGCGTCCATCGACCGCGATTCGTACGGTTTGAGATGAAAAATGGGAAAAAAAAGTTTTGTGTTGTTGTTTAGGAAATTATTATTTATTTTATATTTGTTTTTTGGAAGGACAACATCTCATTAAAAATATAATGTGATACTAAAAACGAAAAAATATTAGTACTCACGTCACAAGTACGCACACAATACACATCGCACTTATATAGCACTGACAGCACGCGCGAGATGATGGCCAATGCTGCCTGTATTTATAGTAAAACTAATAACTAAAAAATAATATCCTATTCACTTGAATTACTTTGCAACAAAAACGAGAAATATCGCGAACGTACGTCAAAATCCAACTGACAATTTACTCAAATTGGAACGTTCCAGATACTTTCCAACTTATTGCGTCGTTCCCACCATCAAACTCATTATCGGACTCCGCGGTAGTAACGAGCATATCGGGAATGTCTAAAAAGTCGGCAATATCTCCGCTAACGAAAAAGTCACCCTCCGCCATTTTGATATCAATAATAAGAAGCATAAAAATGAAATTACATATCGTCTACTTATAAATGCATCTGTGGTGTCACGCGTGGACTATTGTAACAGCATCCAATGTTTCAACTGGATAGATTACAATCTATTCTAAATGCAGCAGCACGGATAATATATGGAGTTTCCAAATTCTCTCATATAACATCTCTCAAATATTAATTTTAAAATAAAATAATAGTAATGATAAAACATTTTCTGTATGATTAAATCGCGCAAACTAGAGATACATATTTAAGGAAGTATGAAGTTTTAGCATCGTTTTTGTTTTTTGTATAATTATGACGTTCGTTTTTAATTGAAAGAATTCCACTTTCTCACTGTAATTTTTGTATTTCGGATCGAATTTGTTTTGATCGGTAACTTATTTTTAGTAATCTGCGAAAAGCTATATCCACATTTCAGTCATCCCTCGAATCATCGATTTCTTGAAAGCTTCCTTAAAAAAATCATTTTGAAATTTTGTTTGTGGCCATTATGTCGTTGGATCTAATTCGCATGGATCTTTTGTCGTGGACGTTTTGTCGTTGGGCTAAAAGTCCGCGGAAATTTTGTCGCGGAACCGTTTACTTGACATCCTGATGAATTAAAAGGTATTTTCTGAAACCGGTTGGTGTATTAAATAAATTTACTCATATTAGTGGTTAAAACCAAAGTAATAAATAATTATACAATTCAAACAGTGCTGCAGCAGCGGTGGGCTATATATTCTTAAAATTCCATATTCTTCATGAAAGGAATAGATATTATTCACTTACCGTAGATCATTGAATTATTTTAAAGAAAAAAACAGTAAAGTACATAATATTTTATATATATATTATATTTAAAAATAAAACCGGTGTAGTTTCTTCGGAGATGGACAAAATAACTGAAAAAAAGACTTCGAGCATGCACGAATATAAATACAAACTATCAAGAATAAACAAATATATAAACAGTGCAAAAAGTGGAAAAGGAAGATTCACTACCTAATGTTAATATATCAATGATAGTTTCTTATGACTAGTGACAATATGAATAATGCACAAGCCAAAGATTCATTAAATGTATTTTTATTACCGCAGTGAAAAGTAAAAAGCAAAAACATTAATATACATTATATGTAATATGAAAGATTTGTCAACACTCTGATTTTCAGCTAGTCGAGTTCAAAGTCTCATTTTCATTGCATTCAGTTAGTTTTTACGAGCACATCATTCCACTTCCATACACCGGGGCTGCTCTCAGAGAATTCCATACGTACAGTGCAGCGGTGCCGACACTCATTGGCGATAACTTTCTTTTCCAATTCCTCAGTCTACTAATCTACTACTGAAGGGTGTCCAGCGGAAACATTTCAGGATTCAATTGTAATTGTTCGTAAACCATCAGTTAAAGTTATCGTTGAACTATATTTAAAGTGCGGTGATTCATCGGTCCGCGCGCGTCGCGCTTTTTGTACTCACTTTAATATTCGACGAGTAACTGGCGGGCCGAGCACGCAACTTATCCGGTGTTGGGTTCAAAAGTTCAGACAAGAAGGGACAATGGTTAACCAAACTCCTCCGGGACCATCAACGTCAGCAGCGACGCCAGAACGTGTAGCTCGAGTTCGACGTGAAATTATGCGCAATCCGCGTAAATCGATAAGGAAGATTGCAGCCTGTACCAGTACAGGTTATTTTGAAAAAGAAACTACAGTTTGTACCGGAATAAAAAAATCAACAGTGCACGTTATTTTGAAAAATAAACTACAGTTTGACCCATACAAACTGCGAATCGTGCAGTTTCTCAACGAAAATGACTATTCTTTACGTGAAACCTTAGCGAGAACGATGTTGGAACGTTTTGGAACAGCACGAACGCTCGGAAACATATTGTTTATTGACGAAGCACATTTTCATATCGATGGCTATGTTAATAAACAGAACATGAGATACTGGTGCCCCGATAACCCGAGGGAACGCCATCAATAACGTTTGCATTGTCCAAAAACGATAGTGTGGTGTGCAATTTCTGCCCGAGGGATTTTTTTAACCAGCGAGAGATTGCGGCTGTTTCCCGGGTTCAATAACAGAACACAATTTCAGCAAGACGGGGCCACTCCACACGCAGCTAGACTTTCAACGGAGAAGCTGAGGGGAATTTTCTCCAATAAATTAATCAGCAAGTACGGAGACATACCCTGGCCACCTCGGTCCGACTTTTTGTTGTGGGGATACCTTAAATCGAGAGTTTACTACAGCAACAATCCTCGAACAATTCAGGCCCTACAAGAAAATATCCGCCGTGAAGTTGCTTCCTTTGAACGGACGCTTTGCTTTCACGTGTTCGCAAATTTAAGAGTCCGATTGGAAGAGTGTCTTGAGAGAAATGGACGGCATTTAGACGATGTTGTTTATAAAACGTAAAATCTGCATTGTTAAACTCCATTTTGTGTAAATAAAATATGAGAATAACATTATATTTTTTTATTTAATTAAATATTAAACTTGAAAATTTTCCGCTTTACACACCCTCTACAAGTGCATCAGCGGTGATCGCTTTGACACTTTTTCTAACTACCTTAAAGTAATAAACATCATAAGTGTTTTATATGAATACATGAATTGGAAGGGTACAAAATTCTGATAAAAAACCTTCTAAACAATTGATTGAAAGGTAAGTGCTTCTAACTAATCAGGCGCGACACTCGATTATTATACTACTACTGTCTGTCCGCTTAGTCCGGAGGATCGAGCGCGTTGTTTCGCTTCAGGAAGTAATGCCTGGCCAGTCTATGTTTGTATGAGACTGATATCGTGCTCACGCGAGCCAAGATCTCGGATGATAGGATTATCTCGAGAAGAACGGGTGCGAGATTTGCGGAAGTTTGCCGATCATTTCCCAAAGCATCGTGTTCACCGTGTGCTGGTGGTGTAGTCGAGATAAATCTCTTCTGGGGGAGGTGTTGTATATGATTTTAAGTGCTTCAGTTTGTATAACTTGAAGCTGTATATATTTCGTTTTGCGTATGCTGCGCTGGCAGGTGACAGTAGGTAGAACCGTAGTGTGGATAGCGGGCCTGCTGGGCCTGCTCTGTTGGGTAGGAGGCGGAGCGCGCCGGTTGCTCGGTTCGCTTTCAGGCGCGTGTTCGTCACATGACGTGTCCAATTCGAGCGCCGGTCGAGTGTCAGACCGAGGTATTGACTAAAATGTTGTCTCGCGGTGAATAGAATTGTCTCGGTTTTATCTTCGTGCAGTTTCAACTTCCACGGCGGTAGTATGCCATCTGGATGTTGCAAAAAGTACGGTGACATCTGCGAAGACGATGCGCGAGCAGTTCTGTAATGTAGGAGTATCAAAAGTTATGTTATACAAATGGGAACCGAGTATACTGTCGCGGGTATGTCTCGGTCGGATGAAAATTCTCCTCTCGCCGAGACTGTGAAGGTCCCGCCAATCAGATATGAATTTATGATCTCGATCTAAATCGGAACCGGTCGCCGGGAATAGTGCCTTTGCGCAATGTGATTGCCACCAAACGGGTGAGAATAATTTGTTCTAGGATTTTACTGAAAGTCGTGAGGAGGCTGATCCGTCGATAGCTGAGAGGGCGAGAGCGGTCCTTTCTTGCTTTGAGGACGTTGGCCTTTTTTTGGCCTTTTGTGCGCGCCGCGTGCCTCGGAGGCGAGGCCGGCTGGCTATTACGGGATGCCGCTGTCGGTGGCTCGCTCTCGTCTCACAGGAACAAGTAGCAGTTCAGGGTCGTAGGTGGGGAAGCGGGGTTTGGGCGTATTTTTGGGTGTTTCTCAAGGTCTGCCTCGAAACCACGTCGGTTCGAAGCTCGAAAATCAAAGACGGGACGCCAGATTAAAGTTTTTTGTCGAGATACTTTCACAAGAGGGTGATGCTGGTCGTTTCGAACGACAACAGAGTCGCGGCGGGTGTGATGGTGATATGCTTACCGAATGTTGTGCTCCAATCACTATCACTGATTTGAAAAAGTTAGTTTTTTAAATGTTGGAAAGAATTTTGCAAAAAAACGCACGGCACTAAAAAAAGTTGAGCCGCAGGAATGTGGCGAACGGTATCGCGAGTGGCGCTCGGCGCAGTCACAAGTGGTGCACGGTATCGCACAGGAGAGACTTGCAAACTGAACCGCACGAGCGATGACGCTAGCAGCCTCCTACTTTATAGTACCTACGTCCCGGGTATATATTATCTAATCTAAACTTAAATAATAGCTGTAGCATTGACGTGTTCTAAATATTGTCGCAGTAGAACTCCGCTCAAGTAATCTGACCGTTTGATGATGTTTCGCATAATTTGATTTTGTTACGTCACCAATGTTCTTAAAACCATTTCATTCGACACGATTCACCTGTCAAAACTATCGTCAAAGTCAAACTACACGGTCGACGCGATATCTGTATCTAGCAGTCGGTGATGGGTGGTAGGGGTGGCAGGGTGGTAGGGTGGTAGGGTGGTAGGGCGGTAGGGCGGTTGGGCGGTAGGGCGGTAGCCACGTCGAGTTGGGGAGCTCGAGCTGGCTATAAAACAATAAAGTGTATCGCTCAGTGGAAGTAAGAGGGTCCTCCCGGCACCGGTTCGTTAGTTATGCAGCCGGAGAGGGCGGAGGGGTGCAGCCTTTGATCCCAGATTGATTCCTAAAGGGTCCTTGTCCTTAAATGTGATCTGCTGGAAACCAGATCACCAGGAGGGGTCTAACGTGAAATATTGTAATAAAAATCTCATCACTTATTCAGCAATCTTTCAATTTTCCCTTTCTTTTGATATGGACCCATCAACATGAAAGTAAGGCGAGAGTCAACAATGTACTTTCCACTAAAACAAGCTGAAATGTTGTCACGGCTGTTCAGAATGTTCCGCGGCACGTTCAGCCAGAACACTCCCTAGGCATTTGTTTGATTGAACCAAGCGGTAAATACTCAAATGAACACGGAGACGACGTCAGTCACCGGAACGACAGAATGTCCAGATTTTACACAACGGTGGAGCACTAGCACTGGCACTGGCACTGGCACTGGCACTAGCACTGGCGCTGGCACTGGCACTAGCACTGGCACTGGCACTGGCACTGGCACTGGCACTAGCACTACGCACAACCAAACAAATTGGGCTAAATTTCTTATAAGATAAGTACGCGGTGTATCGATTAAGTAGGAAAATATAATTGTTTCCTCTAATATTCACACTGTTAATATGTTTTTAAAGAAATAAATTGTTGCCTCACTTTATGGTGATTTCCTGGTCCTAACCCAAAATATTAGCGGGAACTACGTTACGAAATGACACTGCTGAGGTAAATTAAAAACAAATATGAGTCTACATTAGCGCTGGAGAAAGTAATACTCGTAAAAGTATCAATACCAAATGTTTTGTATGTCTAAAGGAGAAAAATAGAACACGTTTTATGAGCAGGTTCTATTTTGATTTACGCGTCTTATAGAACCTCATCATACGAGTTGAATGCGGCTAATTTGGTCCAAATCGGGCCGCAGCCGCGACGGTATTGAGGACCTTTGGTCGGACCGTACCTTTCTATTTTAGTCTATTTAAATCATTTAAAAAAAGTAAGAGGGGATCTCATTCACTGTCAATGGATTATGAGGATTTATTTTTCAACGCCCCTGGAAAATGTGCGGTGGGAGGTGGGAGGTGGGAGCGATCGGTCTGAAATAAACATTACACGAAATGAACATCCCCATTAATTGAAAACGTATCTTTATTAAATATCTCCGAAATGCATATTTTTTGTGATTTACAAAAATGAAATTCCAACCTCACTCGTGTAAAAAGATTTAGAAATCCTTTCCGCGAGACAAAATCCCCTCGTTACTCTGTAATAAAGACTAATTTAGCCGTTTTCCGAAAAGTTAGCAGTAGCTACTCGGAGCGATCAAATCTGAGACACGCTCGCGTTCACAGCGCGGTGATATTTAGTGTCAATTAATGGTAACGCGTTCCCGAGTATTGAATCAGCCGAGCTGCGGCCTACATAATGAACTACTTTCGGCGCAGAACCAATTAGTGAAGCGGGCGAAGGAAACCCGACCAGGTTCGCTCGAACGGGCGTAACAAACGCAATCCAATCAGGGAGTAAATAAAAAGGACGTGCCCCGGCAGCCGGAAGGAGACGGAGGATCGAACCGAGCCGGGAAGAAAAGAGACGGAACGGGAATGCCCGTCGAAAGCAACCGACCGCTACCATCTGTGCTCCTAATCAAATAATTCTCTTTAGCCTCCGGCGATAAGTTTTCCACACTTTTTCTGTTCCGGTGATAACATTTTCGGAAGGAGAGGGGGCTGTCTCCTTTTTGATCGTACATTTATTTTCTGTTTTGTTTCGGAGGTCATTTGGGTAGCTAAACGAGCGGGCTCGTTTCCAAAATGACATTATACAACATTCCGGCACACGGCGAGCGGCTGACGATTGCGCTACAAGGCAGAGCGCCGACTCGCGCAGTGCCGAGAACCAAACACCGCGCGTTCCATGCATTAAGTAATGGTGATGATATTTTCGGAAGGAGAGGGGGCTGTCTCCTTTTTGATCGTACATTTATTTTCTATTTTGTTTCGGAGGTCATTTGGGTAGCTAAACGAGCGGGCTCGTTTCCAAAATGACATTATACAACATTCCGGCACACGGCGAGCGGCTGACGATTGCGCTACAAGGCAGAGCGCCGACTCGCGCAGTGCCGAGAACCAAACACCGCGCGTTCCATGCATTAAGTAATGGTGATGATATTTTCGGAAGGAGAGGGGGCTGTCTCCTTTTTGATCGTACATTTATTTTCTATTTTGTTTCGGAGGTCATTTGGGTAGCTAAACGAGCGGGCTCGTTTCCAAAATGACATTATACAACATTCCGGCACACGGCGAGCGGCTGACGATTGCGCTACAAGGCAGAGCGCCGACTCGCGCAGTGCCGAGAACCAAACACCGCGCGTTCCATGCATTAAGTAATGGTGATGATATTTTCGGAAGGAGAGGGGGCTGTCTCCTTTTTGATCGTACATTTATTTTCTATTTTGTTTCGGAGGTCATTTGGGTAGCTAAACGAGCGGGCTCGTTTCCAAAATGACATTATACAACATTCCGGCACACGGCGAGCGGCTGACGATTGCGCTACAAGGCAGAGCGCCGACTCGCGCAGTGCCGAGAACCAAACACCGCGCGTTCCATGCATTAAGTAATGGTGATGATATTTTCGGAAGGAGAGGGGGCTGTCTCCTTTTTGATCGTACATTTATTTTCTATTTTGTTTCGGAGGTCATTTGGGTAGCTAAACGAGCGGGCTCGTTTCCAAAATGACATTATACAACATTCCGGCACACGGCGAGCGGCTGACGATTGCGCTACAAGGCAGAGCGCCGACTCGCGCAGTGCCGAGAACCAAACACCGCGCGTTCCATGCATTAAGTAATGGTGATGATATTTTCGGAAGGAGAGGGGGCTGTCTCCTTTTTGATCGTACATTTATTTTCTATTTTGTTTCGGAGGTCATTTGGGTAGCTAAACGAGCGGGCTCGTTTCCAAAATGACATTATACAACATTCCGGCACACGGCGAGCGGCTGACGATTGCGCTACAAGGCAGAGCGCCGACTCGCGCAGTGCCGAGAACCAAACACCGCGCGTTCCATGCATTAAGTAATGGTGATGATATTTTCGGAAGGAGAGGGGGCTGTCTCCTTTTTGATCGTACATTTATTTTCTATTTTGTTTCGGAGGTCATTTGGGTAGCTAAACGAGCGGGCTCGTTTCCAAAATGACATTATACAACATTCCGGCACACGGCGAGCGGCTGACGATTGCGCTACAAGGCAGAGCGCCGACTCGCGCAGTGCCGAGAACCAAACACCGCGCGTTCCATGCATTAAGTAATGGTGATGATATTTTCGGAAGGAGAGGGGGCTGTCTCCTTTTTGATCGTACATTTATTTTCTATTTTGTTTCGGAGGTCATTTGGGTAGCTAAACGAGCGGGCTCGTTTCCAAAATGACATTATACAACATTCCGGCACACGGCGAGCGGCTGACGATTGCGCTACAAGGCAGAGCGCCGACTCGCGCAGTGCCGAGAACCAAACACCGCGCGTTCCATGCATTAAGTAATGGTGATGATATTTTCGGAAGGAGAGGGGGCTGTCTCCTTTTTGATCGTACATTTATTTTCTATTTTGTTTCGGAGGTCATTTGGGTAGCTAAACGAGCGGGCTCGTTTCCAAAATGACATTATACAACATTCCGGCACACGGCGAGCGGCTGACGATTGCGCTACAAGGCAGAGCGCCGACTCGCGCAGTGCCGAGAACCAAACACCGCGCGTTCCATGCATTAAGTAATGGTGATGATATTTTCGGAAGGAGAGGGGGCTGTCTCCTTTTTGATCGTACATTTATTTTCTATTTTGTTTCGGAGGTCATTTGGGTAGCTAAACGAGCGGGCTCGTTTCCAAAATGACATTATACAACATTCCGGCACACGGCGAGCGGCTGACGATTGCGCTACAAGGCAGAGCGCCGACTCGCGCAGTGCCGAGAACCAAACACCGCGCGTTCCATGCATTAAGTAATGGTGATGATATTTTCGGAAGGAGAGGGGGCTGTCTCCTTTTTGATCGTACATTTATTTTCTGTTTTGTTTCGGAGGTCATTTGGGTAGCTAAACGAGCGGGCTCGTTTCCAAAATGACATTATACAACATTCCGGCACACGGCGAGCGGCTGACGATTGCGCTACAAGGCAGAGCGCCGACTCGCGCAGTGCCGAGAACCAAACACCGCGCGTTCCATGCATTAAGTAATGGTGATGATATTTTCGGAAGGAGAGGGGGCTGTCTCCTTTTTGATCGTACATTTATTTTCTGTTTTGTTTCGGAGGTCATTTGGGTAGCTAAACGAGCGGGCTCGTTTCCAAAATGACATTATACAACATTCCGGCACACGGCGAGCGGCTGACGATTGCGCTACAAGGCAGAGCGCCGACTCGCGCAGTGCCGAGAACCAAACACCGCGCGTTCCATGCATTAAGTAATGGTGATGATATTTTTTAATAATAACTTGAAATTAAGCTTAATATTTCGCTCGCGTTAGGTAAATTCGGGTACGTCACACAAAGTATTCAACGGCGAGACGTTTTGGACTTTAATGTGCAGGTGTGCAGGTATACTGTTTGCATTAAAATGTATATCGGAGCGCGTAACGCGCAACGTTCAATCATATTTAGAAATGTTATTAAAAGTAGTGTAATTTTACCTGGTAGATGCCCACACTGCACCAGAGCCACAATAACCTATTAGCCTACAGCCGATATCGAATACTTCGACTCGAAGTATTGAATATCTGCCGGCCCTCGCCCTCAGCTCAGCCTGCGCATTTCTCGTTTATATTATAATACTATATTTGCCGTGCCGTGCAAAAATACTTTTCAGTAGGCCTTCACACTCACTTCACTCACAGACCGATGCCGACTTTTCACTCCGAGTTGAGTCAAGACTGACAGATGAGGAATAATCTCGTATCGGGAAGGAGGGGAAGGGGGCGGCGGAAGTTAGCGCGGACGAGCCGAGAGTCGGCTGAACCGATTGACCGGCAGTAGGGTGCAGCGCGCGACCTCTCCGAGGAGCGGCTGCAATTTGTATCGTCTGGTCTGGTCAACTAGACTAATGTCTAGGTAGACAGGTAAACGGCGAACAGGTGTGCACGGGCACCGTGCGATGAGGGAAGACATTCATACTTTAGTACGATCGGTTAATCTAATCGTACCGAGTGGGAATTCAAATATTATTTACCAATGTTACACTCGTACAAATAATTTTAATATCGATTAGAATCCTCTCTAATCATCGGTTTAAAAAATGTACCATTTTGTGTATGCGTCTCTCCGACATTCGAATAATATCAAAAGTATAAATTATCATTTTAATGTGTGGCAATCCCTCCAACTTAAATATATGTACAAATTGTGTTAGACAACATACAAATAACGCGCTAGATGTCACGCTGCGCCGTACATCGGAAATAAAGCGAAAAAACGGATGTCAGGTACGTTTTCACAATATTCAGTGTTTTGTAATCGATGCGATGCGATGTGTAATGATACGTATAGTGTAAATCAAAGCAGGGAGCGTCCACCGGCCCGGCACCGGCACCGGCACCGGCACCGGCACCCCATTCTGTAAGAGTGCGCCTATGCGCAGAGAATCTGATTTATCATCACGAGACCTGCTTTTACTCGAGCCTCTCACTTTTAACTGAACGTATTATTGTTTTTAGAATGTCTCGATGTGTCCGCGAGCAGTCTCGGATGAAGATCGGCGAGGACGAAAGTAAGATAAGTGAATGGCAGAGCGAGTAAAGGCGATTGGTCGGAAATTCAAGTGAAATTCAGCTGCGATGGCACTTTTTCTCGCAACTTCTCTCGCATTTTATATCAAATTTTTCTATGGAAAATTATCAAATTATAATTCAAAAAATAAATTACCAAACCGACATTGTTTTAGAACTAAAAAAAAAAATTTCTACTTTGTAAGCTTCACTTAGCTGTATGAAGATGTGGGATGATTTTATTTTTCATTTACATTATAAAGTTAACTATTGTCATTATTATATATACAGATTATATAAATTTATATTCTAAAGAGACTGTTCTCAAAAATAATAAACTTGTAATTTTCAACAACTTTTTAACATCGACAAATGAAAAATGAACGAAAGTGGAAACTAAAAAGTACTCGGATCCCTCGACTTCAGCTAAGCTCCAAACTGAGCTCTGTCTAAAGATCCGCCAGCGAGCAGTGAGGACGCGTGTTCGCGGCCCTCTTGTGCATTTTTCATTTCATACATTCTATTTCATTATCCAGTGCAGTACACTCTACAAAGTAATAAATAAATAATTATTACAAACTTACGATGTCATTTTGAACACGTTTTAAAGATTTTTGTATCGATTCATAATATTTACTCACTCGATGGATTTGCAAACGATTATACATATGATAGATGGGCAGTCGGAGTCATCGCGTACGGAGTAGGGAATGGAGAACGTAGACAAATCGTTATTCAAAAGTATAATTTCTTTATTGACTTTGTACACAATTTTGGATTTAATATCACCACTAGTTTCGAGAAGAGCAGTCCATGTGTGCACCATATGCAGGTGTACATTGAACTAAATTAAATACTTTTATTTTATTTTAAAGAGAACGCATTATTATTTGCGAAGGTGTAGTTTTTTCAGAACACAGTTCTGTGATAATTTAATTCAAATTTAATACATTAGAAAGAAATACAGTAATACAAATAAAGTCAATTTATCGAAAAAATATTTTAGATGACATCGGGATCTCTTCCTATCCGGGGAAGTGCGCTAACCGATTACACTACGTCAGCCTTCAGAACGTCTCTTCAACTTCTCTCGCATGTCGTATCACATTTTTCTATGGAAAGTTATCAAATTTAAATTTATTCAATAAGTTCCATATATTTTAAATGCGAGTATATTTTTTAAAATAAACGAAACTAAATAAATTACGAAACCAAACCAGGATATGAAAAGTTATTAAAAGAAAAAAAAAATTTTTTTTTTGGAAATGGACTATTAATCGATGAACGTAATTTCTTATAAGTAATTTAGTCATACTCTAGATCTCTCAAAGTTAGTCAATTACTAACTTCAGGATTAGGTTAGATCCGTTAATGTCTCTATTTAAATGAGTATTTCTTAATTTAAAAGTAAGTAGGAATTCTATCATTATTGTTATTTGATACAAATTGTTAATAAAACATGATCAAGTTAAGCAGGTCGCAAACATGATTAATTATTAAGAGTACTCTCAGAAAAGAACTCGTCTACCTAATTTTGAATACACCGATTCTATAAAAAGGTATTTAAAACTTATTATGAAGGAGCTTTAATTTTTATTGAAAATTTGTTTTAAGAATATTAGTGACCTCGATGTTGGGCTAAATTATATGAGTAGACTTTAAATATTATATGAATTGCATGAAGTTTTCTATACATGTGTACTTCATTTAAGGTTTCTGCGTCTCTTGTGGGTTAGATTGCATTCTTTGTATATATATATTGTAAGCGTTTTTTGTAGACGCCTTCCTTTAGGAAAGCTAGGCAAACGGTTTGGCTCGGTGACACGAGCCGCTGTCGAGGCCTCGCTCGCTCATTTATATCTCTTGCTATATAAATATAAATCTCACGTAGTCAAGTATCATACAGCATTATTTTTAGCCAACGCCTTGAAAATGGCACGTATTACCATGCCGAAACTACAGGAAACCATCTAGAAAAAACGTGATTTGACGTAAAAGAGAACCCAGTATAGAGGAACCTTATATACTATATATATGCACATATGTAGTGTACACCTCCCAAACAATAAGAAACAGTGCATGCGGAATGCTTATTTCATGTTTTCAAATGTTTCTTAACCTTCTACTGTTTGCATTTTCTTATTAATTTATCTTCATTTTTTTAATCAATATTAAACCAATTTATACAAATTTAATAACCTGTAGAATGTTTTATCTTTTTCAACTCTACATAAGTTTAATCTAGCAAAACAAAAATGAAAAATGTAATTCAATTTGTAAGGATGCAATAAAAATTGTAATATACTATATTTTTGTGGTTTCCACGCACCGCCCGTTGAACGGAATTGTTCTGCCAGGCCTCTCATCAGAAATTGAACTAAATTCCCGCGTCCCGTAAAGCGTACCCTTCACCTCGCCAAAAAACTACGTGAAATTCTTCCGAAATCGCCGACGATCGCCTTGAGAGAGGTACCGTATCCGCGAAGCTTGACAATACGACCTAACTTTATCCAAGGAGATGGAAGCCAAATTCTCTAACCATATTTATCACACATGACGATTCAAAAATAAATTGCTCAGAAAAGCCCCAGGAAACAGCGAACATTTTTAATAATTTCTTTGTTAACGTCGGTAAAAACTTGGCTAGTAAAATCACAAAGAACTAGAATACTGACGTAGCTACTTCTAGTACAGTATATACAGGAAATGAAATATAAATTTTCCAACCCACAACAATGAACGAAATTGAACAAATCATAACATGTATGAAGGGGGAACAGCACCCGGTCATGATGAACAAACTGTCAATACATTCAAATTTATAAAAAAACAAATATCCAAACCCCTAAAGCATGTAATAAACCTAAGTTTAAAAACAGGAGTATTCCCGACATGCTACAAACGAGCCATCATTCCCCCCATATATAAATCAAATAACCCTGAGGAAATAACCAATTACAGACCAATCTCTCTTTTGTCAAACTTTGGAAAAAAATTTTAAAAAAAGGTTGTCTCAATTTATTAAAATAAACAAAGTAATAGATGAAAACCAGTTTAGGTTCATGGAAAATAAAAGTACACAAGACGCAATAGGTAGACTATCTTAATATCATCCAAGAATCTCTACACAAATCTCTTAAATGTATTGGAATTTTTGAGGACTTGAGAAAAGTCTTCGACAGTATCTCCCGCAACAGACTAATATTAAAATTAAAATCTGTCGGTATAGACGACAAAGCACCAAGCTATCTCTTCAAAGTTATCTTCACAAATTACCGCAAAACGTAAAAATTAATAAAACTCTAAGCCAACCCCTAATCAGTGAATTTGGTATACCACAGGGGACAGTTTTGGGCCCACTTATTTTTATATTTTATGTCAATGACATTTTAAACTAAAAATGACCGAAAAAATTATATCATACGCTGACGACATTACTATCATTGTTGACGGACAAGACTGGAACACTACAAACGGACATGCAAATAACGTCATGAACGCATTCAAACCCTGGTTGGATAGTAATTTACTTTCTATAAACTGCGAAAAAACCTATTACATTCCATTTTCAATCAAAAGTCTTAAAACACTAATTACTATCCATAACGACAACTGTAACAAAATTACCTGTAACGACTCATGTACAAACTCAAGCCCAAAAAATAAATCAAATATCTCGGTGTAATTATTGATCAACACTTAAAATGGCACAGTCACATTAGCGAATTAGTGAAAAGAATAAGAAAATGTATTTATATATTCATAAGATTAAGAAACATTTTAAGTATAAATAATTTAAAAAAGGTATATTTTGCAATTGTTCACTCACTACTCCAGTATGGAGTAATTGGGTGAGAAGGAGCATACAATAATATAATGAACTCGGTAAATAAATACAGAGAACAATCATCAAAGTAATATTAAAATAAAGATCAACTTTTTTAACACAAACACTTTTTGCAAAATTCCCAGTTCCCAAAATAGAAAACATTTACAAAAAAATCTTAATTAATTAAAGAAAATAACACTGTAAAATTTGAAACAAGCACATCATTAAGGTTTAAAAATAACTTTATAATCCCTAAATGTAACACCAAACACTATCATCAAAATTTTGTATACTTAGGGATAAAAATTTCAATAGCCTCCCTACACAAATTAAAGAAATCTCTGTGCCCGGTGTCGCACTAACCGAAGAGTGCGCAAATTACTATTTTTCACATTGAATGATTTTAATCGTAAAGTGTCTTCTTACAGTAATGTCAGTAAGAGACGGTAAATAAAGTTAATTTTTGTAACAATATTAGTTTTATTGTTTTCATAAGAAATGCCTCAAGTGCGCACACTTGGAGCGCGAGCACCCTATTTACGATATAATATTCCCTTGTGTTTCATTCTCCCCTTACCGACACCGGTAACCCCGGCACGTCTCGCATCTCGGCTGCTCCTCCAGCACACTGCGGTGCAAAGTTGCAAATAGTTCTGATATCAGGACACGTCAGTCGAGCTCGTGGCTTCTACCAAATGGCGTCGATTGACGAACCAGCGTGCATATTGTACACGATGTATTCTAATTTCGTCAAGTAAAAAAAATAGGCATATCAAATCACTTTGTTTTTGGTATCACCGACCGGTTTCGGAACCACCGCTCTTTCTTCAGGGTAAACTAGATACTAACTTAACATTACAAAATATGGGCAATCATAAATTAGTGTCAGATATTAAAGAGGGGTGGGCGGGTGACCGGGGGGAGGAAGTAATAAATGGTGGAGGAAAGGAAAGTGACAGACGATATGCACCTATTTTTTTGCTTAACTTATAAAAATTATCTTTGTCAATAATTTATCCATCTTTTTCTTATTCAAATATATAGGTACTTGTACTCGTTAATATTATGTACTTCTACAAATATAAATATTTTTGTTTCTATCAATTTTTAAAACTAATTTCCTTTTTAAATTATTTTGTACGAGCTGCACATGACTCTATTAGTACTTTTGTAAAAGCCCATACAGGCGTATATATTAAATAAATATTACTACTTATTGGCTCTCCTCCTCTCCTCCTCTTCTCCTCTCCTCCTCTCCTCTCCACCGCGCCGCTCGCCGCATGATCCGACTGCCGAAGTCTTTCTATTTTAATAAATTTCGAGACGTTTGTCTCTTCAGTATTTAGCTAATTGTTGTAGCGGTATACCAAAATTCATTTTCTACCTGTACGAAGATACGCATCCACATATGCACATCCAGTATATGCTCATTCTTCTTAATCAGTACCTGTATACTAGCTACTGTAATACTAGCTTCTGTATCTAACCATTGGTCTGATGAGAGGAATAAGGATTAATGAGGATTAGGATTAATTAGGATTCGGTCTGATACTGGTTACTGTAAACTATGCCCGTCTCGAGACAGATGTTTCTGGTGAGACGGGCACAGTTCAAACGCAATTATATATTGTAGATAAGTACATTTTATCACTATGGCACATTTCTGTATCCTATCATTGCGCAGTTGAAACTTCCATTTTAAATTGTTTCAATGAGCCACATGCGAAATGAATAAAAATACCTTTTCTTCTAAAATATTACCACTACCATCTGTTGTTAGATCCATTGATTGCGAAGCCGATACGTTCGCCATTGCGGGGACAATTTGTCACTTTGAGAAGACGTCTCACTTTTGTTGGTGAAGTTCATTAAATTCTTGTGAATATCATATCATACTTAAGGAGATAAGATTTTTGTCACGCGCTATTTGAATCCCGATACGTGGGTATCTGTATTTTTATATTGAATATGAATTCAATACTAATCACTTTTTGTCAAATACTAGGGGTGTCAATGTCAAAAACTGATGCATTAGTATTTTTTTTCCTGTGACGTTTCTATGATTTGCTTGCTCTCGCATGCGGCTATCTGCGACTGTAGTCAAAACTTGTTGAACATTATTCGGTCTAGTAGTTGACACCGTATGTCAACAATTAAAACATTACACGTCAATTACTAGAAGGCATCAAATTATGTATGAAACACGAAAAGAAGGCGATATTACATATTGAAAAAGAAACATTGGCAAAAATGGATTTAATCCAGAGAATTCAATCCGTGACAGGTATTATTGGAATTGCGGCTTGGACAAACAATCACAATATTCAGAGAAAGAAGCACTCGCACAAAGAGCATCAAGAAATTGCTAAAAACCATAAGCTGTGAGATTTAATTGAAACGTCTCACAGTGATGATGATGACTGACAACAGCGTTGAATTGCTACAGCAATATTGGCTAAAGATACGAATATTATGCTGCATCACTAAAATATTGAAAAACACTTTCACGACACGACCGTTCAAAATGAACCCAGTTAGCGAAGCCTCTGCAATCATACCTCAGTTTATAATATTTTCTTGCGATAATATCTCCATCGGCTCAAAGAGCAAAGAGATAGTGGAGACTGGAGAGCCACCCGGGCTCCATAATTGGGTAATCCCCACAGTCCGCCGCTTTGAAGATCCTAAAAATAAAGTAAACTGATTATTAAATACTTCGATCCGTGTACCCAAAAATAGATACATCTGGCTGTGGAAAATACAATAAGTCAAATTGAACCATGAGTGGTGAGCCGTGATGTCAAAAATCGTAAATCTTTGTAAGTGCCGAGTGCGATACACACTTCCGCTCGCACTCGTCGCGCGCACACGCGCACACGCACACGCGCGCACACGCACACACGCACACACGCACACGCAGCCACCGAGCGGCTGACGGCAGTCGACTAGCTCGGTCGAACATTGACGAACACGTTCGGGCTATTTCCGATTGATTTCATCCTTAGCGAGTACATATTCTGAAGTGTCAAGTACTGAAACACCACTACTAACTATAATACTAACTACTGTTATTCATTTATTATTATTACAAAAGAATGGTGTCTATAGGTTGGCAATTACATTATTTAATGTGAAACAAGATAAAATAAATGACTTCAAATTATTATATTGACGACATCCGTCAAAAAGCAGTTAGCTATAATTAAGCAAACACTTATGAAACAATTACAGCACATACTTTCAACTATTAAAGAGAATCGTTTTTCTGAGATTACTTATTTGTACTATTAATCAGCCTTGTAACAATAACAACAGTCGGATTTTTTTTATCACTCACTTCTACTTGATCATACTTTCTGTTTCACCTAGATCACTAGAGTAAATATTCATACTTGGGATCAGAGCTACAATCTTATTTTGTTTTCTCTCTTGTTACTTTGTTGTTCGTATGTCGGTGTCTTTTTTGGTTAACGCGGCATTTATTGTGCACATATCTTTTGCAATGAGCGCAAAGACTCGTACCTCACATTTCATATTTTTTACACAGGAAACAATATCAGTATTCATCTCGTTCTATTTTCTTAGTCCGCGGTCTGTCAGAATGTCTGCAGTCTCTGCGTGAGGAATCGGAATCTCTTCTCCTCGCTTGCTGTCACGTCTCTAGATCAGTCAGAACTTTTCGGTTTCTATTTATGTCTTATTCACGTTTATTATTTTTCTGGTCTAGTTCTTCCGGTATCTGCCGCGTCCTGTTGATTTCTCAGCTGAAGCTTTGCGGAGAGGCTCGAAAGAAGAAAGGCTCGCAATCTCGAGGGCTCGAGGGAAGTGGGACAGACGAGACGGCCGAAGCCCCGTAACGATCATTTTCGCTGACATTTATTTATCAAAATGTGTCGCTCTTTGAAAGCATTTCTCTTAGTGGCGCTTTTCTCAGTCTAAAAATGTGTAAGGAAAAAATATTATTTAATTGACGAAAATATAAATATTCGACATGCACGCTAGCGTCTAGCGGGAGTCTCTCATCATTGCAGATCAGATCTGATCGGATCTCTGTTCAAATCTCCCACCGAGCCATTTTCACTTTGAACATATACAGCAAAAAAAGGAAAACAAATATTATAAAGCCGCTAATTTAACCGGAAACTATACAGATTTAAAAAACAAATAAAGTTTTAATATTGTATATACCTCACAATTTGAAGAAGCGACGTGTCGTGTTTCTCTCGATTGTAACCGAATGGTAATGGAAGAATAAACGTTCTGGCACGTTCTGAGCGGTCACATTCTTGCAATATGCACACTCGCACTTCCTTCACTGGACAGATTTGTATCACTCTGCGGCGATGGTCTGGTCCACTCTTTACATCGCTAATGCTTTCCAAATACAACTGACATATCGATGGCCTATAATGTAAAATTGTAAACTCCATTTTTGGTCAAAAATTACTTTTAACGCCATTTTGATACATATGCTATGAAATCTGTCATTAAAAAAATCATCAAATTATTTCAAAAAAGCGTCTCAAGAAAATTTGCTCAAAAAAAATCCCGGGTCGCTAAATGTAACACTGCAAAACTCCCCATTCCGTTCGCGAACTTGTCAGAACTTGCACGCGTGTCGTCAGATCTTCCAGTAATTCATTTACAAAGTGACTTTAATTGCAAATAACGAAAAAGCAATTGAATCGAGTTTGATCTTAATAGTTCTTAAAAAAAATTCCTCGATGTTAGGATACGTATTTACCAGTGGCGTGCAGTAGGCTTAAACTTAGGTTATGCTGTTACCGACAACGTTTACGTAACTATACCGAAACCGGATGCGGTTGTCTCGATTGCATATATATACAACCGATATATGCAACCGAGACCGAGAGATATAGTATGCGCGTGGGTTTTTAGAGCAGAAGAAAACTCTCTTAGCCGCCCCAGATATATCAAAACTGAATAATATAAATGACATCCAGCTTATGAATATCCGTTTGATAAATATTAAGGGAAAAATGTCTAATATATTTCAAAGACGGTTTATTTATAATTAAATCGGGAATTGGACGACCAATATCAATTATACGTTACTTTTTACTATACGACAATCAAATATTTTGTAACATCGTCAATATTGCTGAGCAATTCCATGTTTGTTTGCCGCGGTGTTTTACAAAGATATGGTCTGAAACTTAACTGAAAACTAATTCATAAAATTATTCTTACTAATAAATCATAATTCATACTGACGTATTAACTCAAAGTAATGATCAACTTGAATATGTATTACACTATCTCACACTCCACAGATGATTGAAAATTAAACTTGTCCGTTGAAATATACTGTGGAAAAGAGTTTAGTTAGCGAAGTAAATATGTAAAAGTGTTTTCACACGGAGTTTTCAGTATGGGTTAATCCCTTTCGAATTCTGCTCAAATTGTTCGAATAAAAGGTAAATTTTGGCACCCTTGCAAATAGGTTGAGTAATAAAATATGTATATAGTTTAGTACGTTTCTCATAGGAATTGAACAAACAAGTTAGACGCAATCGACGCGTGCGTTCTAGCAAAATGCGGAAACGAATGGCAACGAAGGTGACACAAATGATTCGCAATTTTTCATACTGTCGACGGCTAGACAAAAATATAGCGGGTAAAAGCGGCTAGAATTTTATAGGGTCTTTTCATAAGATAAATATTTATTTTTATTGTCCAGAATCTTTGGTAATGCACAGCTGAATGCAGTGCACGCCCCTGGTATTTACGTACAGAATGACATACCATTTTAAGAAATACTTTCATCAATTTTAAACCATGGGAGTCTCGGTTAAAATGGCTGAGCTGTTTTAAGCGAGCACACGTTTCCTAATAATCTAAGTAATTTATTTAGTTTTTTATTATGTCCTTCTGTCTATACGGTTGGACAAAATTAATAATTCCCTCATCGTCTAAAAGAACATGAAAAGTTTTGTCAGTAGTTTAAAGAAATTTGAATTGATTAATTTCGATGGATAATGAACTAGAAGATGACTTATTTTGTTTAAAATAGGTTTTAAATAAAGATTTATGACTGATTGTGCAGAGGGTATGTCATTTTGTACGTACTTTTTTCTTTTTTAATTAGTTTTTTTTATCATGAAAAGTGAGTAGTATGACTCGTCACTTTGATGGATTTGAACATTTTTAACGCTAAAGTATGAAGAGATATTAAAAGCTTAGCAAGGCGCGGACCTTCGTGGGCCCCAATGTACCGCATCGAAGTCGGTACCTACCCATGTAATTAATATTTTGCATTACGTGGTACTTCTCGCGACAACAATTATTAATTATCTTTTAAATCCAGCTATCAAATATGTACCTGCTTAATTAACATCACATGAAAATGTATTTTTTTAAATATTGCACTGAAAATGAAGAACCTGAGATGAGTATTATATTTTCAAATAATAATAAAAAAATAATTGTTTTAACAATGAAACATTTTTGATTGGATGGCACTCGGGGCAGCATTTGTACAATTAATTCGATTCGGGTAAGAATGTAGGTATTGATTCATGAAATATGTACTTTAGAGAAGAGCCCCCCTAGCGGTCGGGAGTATAAACTGTGCAATAAAAGTCCAGTGGCTGGCTATAAAAGAAATGCACCGTAACGCGATAAGGGGCGGAGCCGCGGCGGGGCCGGCCCCGGGGGCGGGGCGAGCGCGGGGGCCGGGGGGGGATGTTTTCCTCGGCCGAGAGCCGAGAGGGAATGTTTAATTCCCAATTAAAGCGAGAATAGCTCGGGAAGGGGAAAGTCATTTACGCTGTTTATGTTTCATGAATTTAAAAATAGCTCATTTTCCTTCCACATTGTTTCTTGCGGCGCGGCTCCTCTTTCAATAATGTTTTAAAAATATTTCTCTTTTAATTTAGCAGTCAGGTACACCACTGCCGGTGTCTCCGCCGACCCTACTGATGTGTCTATACACAGAACAATGTCTAAATCTTACTGTTCGATTTGCTGATGTTTGGATGCAATATCACAACTAGATATGATCTTGCAGGAGGATCGCATATTACATTACAAATGTAAAATTGGCGCTTTCAGAACAGGGGTAAAATCTAAGCATTTTAATTGATGACTTCCAAACTAACCGACTCGGGTACATTCCCTATAGCTAGCTTTTTCTAAAATATATACTTATATATTTGAGAACGGCTCGCATCAAAATGTAATTAGTAATTAAACCAATTACACCATTAATCTGATATTTATTTGGTTGGATCACCAGGCGAGTGTCTTACCGCTAGACCGACAAGCGCGTCAAACAGTATTATAATAATATTCTGTTTACGTAGGTAAAGTATTTAACATTACTACTTTTATTCATTTAATTTATTTCAGTTGTCACTTTTATAAAATTTTCGCATTCGATTACGATTTTGTAACGACCTTTTCAAATATTCGAATTTTGTTCTCTATAGTGACTGAAAAAAAGAGATGGTAGACGGAAGGTGCAATACTTGGAATATGGACGATGCAACAACGTCTTCAAGTGAGTTCATCCATCTGTTCACAATAAATAATGGCACACAAAGAATCTGGCAGCTCGAAATGATCAATCCTCGAATGGCCCATAAAATGTTTAGTTTTCGCTCTGGTTTAGAAGAATCTAGTTATTGTATTTTATTCACGTTAGTGTTCATTTTACTTCAATCGTTGCAATGCGATTCAGATATAGATATTTTTTCCAAAGAAGTATCTACATGCAGGTACACGCAAAGCTGCGTGAAGGTTGTGTTCCGAGAGCAGGTAGATAGGTAAGTACGTTGGCGTAATTCTCACTCCCCGTACATTGAAATGTTTAAACAAAAACAAATAGCGATTGGACTATTTGCAATTCTCTGCTATTTCTAGACTTAAGCGTGGATAAATCGAGGTTTTGATGTTTTGCCACGACGAATTGTCGAGAACCATCTTAGAAATTTTCTCGCACTCGCTAAATATTATTTGCACAAATGTTTTCTCACATATCACATTTACTTTCGGCAATTGTTTAACGAAATAGTGAAATAACGTAGGCAAGGATCGCGAGGACGCATTATCGACTAACTAATATGTAACGCTTATTAGCTACTACCTTAACGGGTCGGTCTACTGTATCGGTCTGCCTAATTTAACCATACAATTATTAAACACAATTAAAGTGACGTTCTCATCGAACGGTGTAACAAATAATACAGGTATAGATAGCGAGTAAAACTGATGATATTTGACAAATTCGTGGGGTATTCCAGTAACCCCCCGGTACTGGTACCTCGGTGCGCAGGAGGTTAGGGACGAACGAGGAGGCAATGAGGAAGAATGAGGAGGCGGTTTGTCCAAAGCTGTCTTGCTCAATAATAAGAATTAAATAAAGTTGATAATATATTCGCCAATTGTGTCAGAAGCCCCTCCAGTAAGCACCTCGACGCATGTATGTTTTTGAAATGGAAAAGCCCGATGGGTTTTCAGCCAAACGCGTGTTTTTTTTTATAACCAGTTCGCAAAAGATGTTACCTACCGATACTAATAATTACACAGGTGTTTGCCCGGGGCGCTCTGCGCAGGGGGCGTTGTCGACTAATGGTGTTGTAAAAAATAATACGCACGCATTACGAGAAAAAAACATACACCACGAAGAGATGTCACATACAAACCTCATTTTGTCCATTCTTAAACCACTTTGCCTATTAAAACTTTGGACATACCATCAAATATACTAAATCTATACATATTATAATAATCGTCATAAAAAAGGGTAATATACCACATTCGATTTAACTAAAACATCTCTCGTTAATCGACCTCCGCCTCCGGTTAGCCATATTTATCCGCTAAATTAATAATACAATTTAGTTCAAAAATAAAATTCGGTTGATAAACAAGTAAACGATAAAAGTGGCGCCCTAAATGGCGTCAGTTTCCGAGAAAATGAGATCTTCAAAACACAACTGTCCCCACCCCCCTCCGCGCCGCCGACGCGCCCCCGCCGCGCCACCCTCCGCGGAGCAAACGAGATTTGTAAAGGATCTCTTCAGCCTGCGGTCGGCGGACGGGGAGTCCGCCGCCCTCGCGCCGTCCCCCTCGCGCCCGCGCTCGACCCGCGGGTGCGAGAGGGAGCCCGGGCGGCAGCCGCGGTCGCTGTGAAAATAGAGAATCCGCGATTGCACGGTTGATAATAAATCAAGTGTCGGGGCGCAGAGGCCGGGTCGGCCGCCACGCCGAACCGGTCCCTGCGCGCGGGGGCGCAAGGGCGAGCATGCCAGATGCGGCGCGAGCTCCGTTCGGCCGTTCGGTTCTCGCGCTCCGGAAGCGGAGAGGTGCGCGCCAATACAGGCCTTGGGTGCGGGGGCGCTGGGGCCGTTTCGGCGCGCGCGGGGCGCCCCCTCCCTCGGCGGCCGCGTGGCGCGAGCGCGCCCGCCAGAGCTCGCGCACGCCGCGGCGCGACCACTCGCCGTCTGCAAGCCGGGCGCTCGTCGCTCGCGGGATACGCTCTCGGCACACCGTCCGCAAGCTGCGCGCTCTCCGCGGCTCTCCACCGCTGTCCACCGCTCTCCACCGCTCTCCGCGCGAGGACGGTCCTCCCAAGTGACGGATCAAAGTTCTTTCTATCGTCTCTATGAATAGTTAAAGATTGTAAAAGTTGTCAAAAGTGTCAAGGAGCGTGAGTGCAGCGCGGGATGAGTCGGCCCTAGTCCGGGCCAGCAGCTCCGGCACCGGCACCGGCGCCAGCACCGGCGCCAGCAGCGGCGCCAGCAGCGGCGCCAGCAGCGGCCGTCACCATATTTTCCGACGGAAACAAAGTGAGTACCTACCGGGTTGTCCCGACCTCTCCAGAAGGAAATCTGCGCTGGAAATATTTACGAATACAAAATTATACTAAAGAGAACATATTTTGTTTAGTAGTTGCAATTTGAGCACATAGTTCTGCGGTAACTAGAACAAAATCTATCGAAAATACACTGAATTACTCTACCGGGATTCGAAACTGGAACTATTCCTATCAGGGAAGCGCGTTCTTCATTTTAGATAGAACTTTTCTGTATACTACCGGATATCTTTCTAGTTGATTCATTTAATTTCTATTAAAATAGTACAGAAATATGTTCTAAAAATGCAACTTCACAACAAAATTGTGTTCTCATATAGGCATAAGTTGTATTAAAGTTTAATCAAATTTAAAAAAATGAATTCATTAATTTAATTAATTCTGGCGTTTCCTATCGGGTTTTACTCAAAAATATTTGCGCTTCACCGTAAATAAAATTGATTGCTTTAAAAATGGAAAAGTTGATGTATCAATCGGAAATACTTTTGAAATTAGCTTTGTGGTTAAAATTCATTAGTTTTATTTTTTAACCACTTGTTAAGTGGTTAAAAATAAGGAAATATTACAGAATATAAGTTCTAAATTTGTCAAAAATGTATTCGATCGCTTTAGCGAATATGTAGAACGCGCTTTCCCGGATAGAAAGAGGTCCAGGTTCGAATCCCGATAGCTACTAAATATTATATATAATATCTATAGGTATATCTTTCTAGTTGATTAATTTAATTTGTATTATAATATGACCCGCCTAGATATAATATAGGTGCACATAATATAAATGAATAGAGTAGGTACTCGGTATGTTATTTATGAAACAAGATGAAACGGTAGGTATCGTCTGTGAACAGGAAACGCTACAAGATATATATTTTAAATAGTGATGTTAGTCAAATGTGCGAATCTTTCTTTCTTATTCCGCTTCCTGGGGCTCCAATCAGATCCTCATCTTGAAATGTTGGGACCCGTTATTGATGAATTATCACATTTGAATGTTGTAAAGTGTCGAAAAGTGCGAGCGTCACGTGAGCTCCTTAATCTTGAATACCGAGTGCCCGTGACTCGTGCGGAATCCTTTTGTTCCGGTGCTCGAAAACCTGGCGGGGTGCGATGGATGGATGCAACCGTGCAGTGGCGCGCCCGTCGGGCAGGACTGTCTGTTCGCGGTTCTCAAATGTGCAGGTAGGTACTACCGGGACGTGGAAGGAATTAAGTCACAAATAATGTAGAAAAAGTGTCAAAATGTAAGTTTGACCTTTATGGGTAGGCACGGAATGTATTCCCTGTGATTACGAGAATAACGTATTTATTAGGTCAGTATATTTCTGATGGGTTCGCTCGCGCTAATGTTTGCCCATCGAGAACTCGGTGTGCTTACAATTGGTGAACAATACCCGTAAGAGTTTGAGTAGATTTGCTGCAGATGTTCCCTCGAACACCAGTTTAGTTCGGCAGTCGCGAGCTGATCGCGCCTGCCGGCAGCGGCAGCGCTTCTCATCAACTGGTCTGTTTTCTTCCAGCGTGACGGGATGTTAGTGCGAGGCCCGATTCGCCAGATAAACAATACATACAACACATTTAAGTAACAAAATAATATTGTCTCGCAGATCTACAATTTTTTATATCATTTACCCGTTTATAAGCAAATGCTCCTATATGGTCCTACTTATTCGCCGCCAGGTTGGCATTTCTTCTCGCACATAGTGACAAGTAGTAGTAGTAGATGAAGAAACAAATCAAATAAAATGTAGCTTTAGTCGGGGAGACGAGGAAAGAAAGAACGAGCCCCTAAAAAAGGGAAAAGGACAATACAAGATGAACAATAAAGTGACCGCTCATCAGAGCGCCATCCCAATGACACGAGAGAACCTAGATACAATACAATACAATACAAGAAAATGATGTACAATCAACGGAAACTATTTTAGTCATTCCCGCCATTGTGATCTTACAAATTTCTCCAATACTATACATACTTTTTACATAAACGTGCTAAGACTATTATTATGTACTGCAGATCGCAGTTTTTCATTTGTTAAAAAGCACGTGTCACCCAATGGCGTAGCGATAAGTTGCAGGGCCCCCCCCCACGGCCGTTCAGAATCTTCCGACTGCAGACTGATGTTTCAGTAGACTTTCAACGGAGAAGCTGAGGGGAATTTTTCCCAATAAATTAATCAGCAAGTACGGAGACATACCCTGGCCACCTCGGTCCGACTTTTTATTGTGGGGATACCTTAAGTCGAGAGTTTACTACAGCAACAATCCTCGAACAATTCAGGCCCTACAAGAAAATATTCGCCGTGAAGTTGCTGCGATTGAACCGACGCTTTGCTCTCGCGTGTTCGCAAATTTGGATTGGATTCCGATTGGAAGAAGAGTGTCTTGAGAGAAATGGCTGACATTTAGACGATGTTGTTTATAAAACCTAAAATCCGCATCGTTAAACTCCATTTCGTATAAATAAAATTGTAGTTTTTATTTTTATTTAATATTAAATTTTTCCGCTGGACATCCTTTATGAGGCTCCCGTTGAAGGCGACGGGAGCAGAGTCGGGTATTGAAGACGTAGAATAGAATAGACGTGGAAATAGATTGTAATAGGCGCTAGGAATAAGTCGTACAGCACGACATTCATTTTAGCTGACAACTGTAACGGGTTATATTTATTATTCGGTGTAGGTGAGTACATCATACCAATTAACATCACGGCGGTATCTGCTTGTCTTTTATGTTCTACCTATCTACAATCTTACAATCGTTGGAACATATATTGATAAAGGTACTACACGGAGGTGATATGAGAGGTGACATGTAACGGGTTTTTATGTAAATGTAATATAATAATAGGTATATATTTTAAATAAATAATACATAATATATTAAAAAGTAACCGCTTTCCTGCAAAATTATTACTTTCATCTCAAAAATTTAATATCTTTTTCCGATATCTTTCAGTATCATATTAATTTAATATTTATGCAATCGGGTACGTGTTAGAATTCAATTAGAAATAACTTTACTACATACGTGAGTATATAGTTAAATATAATTATTTGACGTTTAGGTGTTTTTCATTACCCTGATAAAAGAAAAGGATTTGTCGCTTTTTAATATAAAACTTGCTACTTTATATACGATTACAGAGTTTATAAATGACTAATTGCGATGTGTTAGCAGGTTTTAATGTCAGATTCAGTAATAAAAGACATACTGATCCAAGATAAACGCACACAGAGCGCAGAGTAGGTACGAACAGGGACAACTTTTTATCGGTGCCTACCTACACATACATAAATAATTTTACACATTTTCTGACATTTTCATATATCTTTTTCTATTTGCGAACATTTTCGTGCAATTTTCATGTCGCGTGATGAATGATTCTGCCTCGCAGGGTGTTTTGGCTGGTCACGGCTGGTCACGGCTCGGCCGGTGCGGCACGCGCGAGGGACCGCCGAAGTATCTTCATTGCGCCCAAAGTGCCTGCTCCATTTTCACAATAATTCCGATGCTGCTTCCGCATTTCACAATATTATCAAAATCATTTTTAATTCTATCTTGTCGAGATAGACTTACTTTAAAAACGGACAAAACTAGACCGCTTCACCGAAACTGTTGTCGTATCATTGATCCTCAGAATAGAAGCGATACGATAGAATAGAAGCGATTATAATTATCGAGTTGACATGTTTGGGATGCGACCTGACGCGCCCGTCGGTCTAGCGGCTCGTCGCTCGGTGATCCGGCTGATCGCGCTTCACAGCCGCAGCTCACTCTCGAGGCAGTGACAATATTAACGCGGCGCGTGTTTCTAGTCAAACGACGCTTCAGCTACTAATTATTATAATGCACGAAGACTTCACAGGCTCGGGAACCATTTTGGTCTACGATGTTCAATACTATAATAGTCATTTAATCAGTTCTCTGTTCAATCTAAATATTTATTTTTAGCTTTATAAAAATCTTTTTTTTTTTTTTGTTTTCTTGGTGAATAAATGTTAAATATAATATGTATTGTATACGCTATTCATATTGTAATAGTCCATAAATAAATAGTTTAACGTCCCATTTTGCCGCTGAGGCGCTCAATAGCCGAGGCGGACTATGGTCGTATCCGAGTTACACAGCAAAAACGATTCTACGGATTAATTAGACCGATACAAATGTGACGTTATAGCCGAATCGACGTTATTTTCATAACCGCCTTAACCGGGTTTCAATTTATTTATTATTTACTCTTATCGAATTACATCGGTTTGAAAGTTTTCGCTACTAACTAATCCAATAAAACCATAACTTGAGATGAATTTAACTTCTAGGAACAGTAAATACTAAAATGCGTCTTTCCCAGATTATCTGAAAAAAAGTCTGAATTATATTTTTATAAATTGCTGACTAAAAAATGTATGTAACAATAATATGAGTAAATTCAACCAATTACATGTTTTCTCTGAATTATTAAATACGATAACACGACACAGGGTGCGAGCGGTAACAGAGGTCACTGTTCAGCAGCCTAGAAGAGAATAAAAGAGTGGCGGCAAGCTCTTCTATTGATGAAGTAAGAAAATTAACTAATGAAAAGTTTCATTTTGAGATAGGCATGTAATTAATTCGAAATATTGTAAAAATTATACAACGAATGATTTCACTCGGACACGATCGACATTTATTATTAATTATAATATTTATATTATTTTATGAATCTACTAAAAATAAATTTAATTGTAGCTTGGGTCTTCTAGGTTAGGTCGCAGTTTTGGTCTACGGTTTCCTCACCCGGGCCGACTATGGGAGATTCGTATATATATATTTATATTTATACTACACTACACTATACAGGATGTAACAGACCTAGTCCACAATACTTTAGGAGGTTATACCTTATAAAAATATGAATCGAAAATATTCAAGCTACCGTGTCGTATTCTCAACCATTTCAGAGATATAAGCTGTGAGGGTAAAGACCGGTGTTCTATCCTCCCCACCGGCCAGTCAGAGGAGAACTTGTTCCACACCTCAGAGACGCGATCCCACCTTGATCTGTCGCATTCTGCCTTCGTCCTAAATGGGAGAATTTAAAGATGTTTTCGGTATAAACAGAGAATCTATTCGACAATCAAAGTTAGTACAATAATTAGCGGATAATCGACCGACATACTACATCGATAACTATTGAAATATAATTTACCAATAAACCGTGGATAACCTGAAATAGGTTACCACAAAAAATAACTCTTTGAAAATACAACATTATTATTTCCGCAGCAAACATTTTAAATTAGAACCGTGAAATACAGATACGAGTAAGATGACTTCTTCCAGCACAGGCTTGCGACAACATACAACATGACATGAGATAATCATTTTGGTCCGATTTGCAATCTTCCGTCCGTCGCACCCGAGATCCACCCTACGATCATCTGTCGCCGTGAAATGATGAGGCAGGAAACGTGCTCTATCTCTATCGTCATATTTCCATTACCCGAGCGGGAAAAGGAAGCATCTCATCTCATCTCTTCTGGAAAGGTTGTTCATCACGCTATTATAAGAATACAGTACACTAACGATCGAGTATTTACCCTTGTCACTTTTTAATTTCCATACCGGGCCGCTCGCCCGCGGGCGGCGACCTAAGCCTGTGCCACCAGGCACAGCTGTCGAGAGAGATCTCCCGACCATCGTCACCACCCTCCATCGTCACCAGCCGCCATCGGCGCCTCGACTTGCTCGCTACAATTTTTAAAATATTATATTTATATAGAATTTACATAATGCCTCACTAGGCGCCAGAATGAACCTATTTTACTCCCCGGACTCATAAAGCGAACCGACTCACTTGGCGCTCTCTTTTCATATTATTTAAAGTTTGAATTGGGCGGCGCTTCCGTGAAATAAGCAAATAGTACCTACCGAATATCTTGAAAAATAATCATTTCCGATTGAAATCTTTGACGGCAAGCAAAAATGTATTCAATTACAACTCCGCTCACTATTTCAATACTATACAGAGTGTAACAGATATGACTAAATTGCGAATCTAAAATCTTCAAAGAATATGTGCAAATTCTGTACCGTTTCGAAAAATATCATTAATACTAATTAAATGTATCAATTAGAAAGATAAACGTATTTTTAATATATGAAAATTGTAATTTGTGGTTTATTATGTTCTTTTTTTATAGATTATTTAACTTTGTTTGTTTTAAATAACTCATTAATTGCTTTTAATAAACAAAGTTAAATAATCTATAAAAAAATATTATTTTTGTAGCTGCCGGGATCGTCAAAAATATTTGTTCGATACATTTATTTTCCCTGTATATCTCTTTAATTGATATTTGTATTAAAATACCACAAAACTATGTTCTGAAAAAATTGCAACTTAATGTGTTTCCCTTAAAAATATTATTAAAATTTTTATAAAATCATGTTACGCACTTCGAAATAAATATTCACGAAATGCATCTATTATCAATGTATATTATTGCTTCAAGCCCTAAATCCCCTTATCTAACAAAAAATAGTCTGGCCGCTCGAAATTTGACAATCTTTAATATTTTGTTATTCAATATATAATTTGAAATCAATAAAATATTTCAATTACGATTGTTTTGACATGGTTGAGATTAGGCACACTTTCCTTGTGCATTTTCGACTCGCAATTTAGTTAGGTAAATATTGCGAAGTAGGTCTGTTACACCTATCGCCGGATTGAGACGACGCCAAAGTGCCGCCAATAAAGTGATGTGACATGGACACGAGGCAATTATTAGTCATTTAAAAATCTAAATACGACGATTCATCAGCAGGCGCCGACAATGACCGATAATTAAAAACCAAACGTAAAACAGTAAAAGCCGAACAAAGATTGTCATTATTGCCCAATTGAAAAAAAATGAATGAATAAATGTATTGTTTGTAACTGAACGTACACTTGACTGTGGTCAGCAACTCATTATCGATTCTCTCGCCACAGTGTCTGGTGCATTTTCCTAGTGAAAGGACTTTCTTCTCTAAGACTCGCTGTCACCTGACTACTAACTTTGGAGACTTGCATTCTGCTTGTAACGCGCCAGCGATGCAAGCGATATTTTTACTTCCGGGTTATGTGTTTTATTTTTCTGCTTTTTTGCAAGCTTTTTTTATTTTGTCTCCAAACATGCGGCTACATGATTGTTATTTTCATCTGCAGGAAAGGTTTCTTTTAAAAATATATTCTCTCATTATCATTTTCATCTGTACTCTGTAAGTTAAGTTTTGTTTCCCCGCTAAAGCTTTCTTTCATTTTACAATATATTGTTTTGCGGTTTAAAATACTTTTTTTTGTTATTTTTTTTTCAATATATTCTTTCGCGTTTGATCTCGAGGTCCTCCACGCGGCTACGCGATTATTGTTTTCATCTGTATGCTAGTTTTCTAAATACGGCGAATTTTAATCGTGACATAATTTTAACAGACCTTTGTAATAGTCGATTGAGTCTATATGTGATTTTTTAAAATTATTTTCTTCATCCATAATGTCCGAGAAAAATTGGAACGTCAAAAAAAGCCACCTTACGATACGAATATAAAAAACGAAAGGCTGAATAAGAGCTATAGTTTGATCAAAATAAAAAGTTAATGAGCATTACAAAATACATAATACAAGAAAAGCTCTCGCTATATAGATATATATCCACAAGAGCCATCTGCTTCTCGCATCATCACATTTGTGATGACAAGTGTTGCCCTGGAGAATGGCAGCTAATTGTTCAGTATCACAATAGTTACAGCTTACGGGGTGCCGTTAAAAAAGACTGACCGAAAAACTCACCTGGGCTGTAATTTTAATAATTACTGGGAAATGAGCTAAGAAATCAATGAAGATTCGGAAACTGGAATATTTTGCCTATGCGAAGCGAAACATGAGAGATATGTATAATACAACACTCTCAGTGCAAGATTGAATCACGAAAAAGAGGGTCTAGTCGCAAGAGAACATTGTAGTTGCGGAATTGAAGAGATTGGAAGAACAGAAAAATTTCGTCCAAGGGCGCCACCGAGGCAGAGGCACGGGCCGGCAGTGTACCTAACCTAACCTGACCACTGTGAAGATCGCGCGTATTGCAACACGTACTGTACTTCATAACAGCAACGTCGTTGGCATACAATAATTTAACGGGGTAATTTAGAACGTGGCATTAGTTTTGTATAAATCATAGTCACTGGAGGGTTTTGATTCATTTAAAGTAATATTTTAGAGATTTCAAACGATATATTGAAAACCAAAATAAAAATACTGCCAACAGCTCTACTATTTTTTCTTATATGATTTATAGCCACCATGTTAAGACAGGTGCACGATTATAATGGGTCAATTCCGTAAATATTGTTTTATATTTAAAGTTTATAATGATTTTGTAAAATACTCACACTACATTTTACAATAGATTTCAACAATTGCTTCAATAAATCTGATTTATTCTCAAACTATTTTTACTTGGCATTTTCATCTGTGAATTTTATGTAAAAACAGTCAACTTTCTAGTTCCATATGCAGAACAAATCTATACTATCGAAAAAATATTTTGTTGCTACTAATAAATGTATGTTAAAACATTAAATGCAAATAAGAATAATTTTTTGCGATGAGTTGTACAGAGACTCACTCGCCTACGTTCTATTAACATAAACGTGTGTAATAGTATGCTATAAAGTCAAAGTTAAATATAACATACCAGTTGAATTAGGAAAAAACAAATCAGAACCATGTAAATTTTTATTTTAAAAAGAATATCTCTCACGAAATATGTACACGGAAATCACAATAAAAATTTTCATGTTGTCATCTTAGTTTTGATAACCATCAGAGTATGTCTTCAGAGGCCATCAATTTTTAGGTCAACAACAAAATACAAGAATGTAGGTACTCCACGTAAAAAGGACAAAGCTAGACTTTAAAATAAAACTTTAAATTAATTTCAAGGTATATATTTAGAATCGTGGGTCAAATAACTTATAACTATTTGAAAATTGCGTTTCTCTTTTTCTCTTTGTTTATTTTGCAGTTTGTGCAAGAGGAAGTCAGACAGACCTGAAGGAGGAGGTCTGACCTCTGAGTGGGGAACGATTAAATAGCGATACAGATTCAATGGTGGTTTTTTAGCAATTTTCGCTTCATTTGCATGGCGATTTAATTACATTTTCATTATATAAGTAATGTGTCGTACACGATATTCGAAAAGTGTATTAAAAAAATGTAAAATAGAATTTCGATTATCTCTGAAATTGTCGAGAATAAGACGCGGTAGCTTGAACATTTTGGACTTGTATTGTATTGCGGACTAGGTCTGCTACACCTGTATATATTACATCAGAATTGATCACACAGTAAGGTGCCGTTATCAGCGATTATTAGTTAGCCTTCATATTAGTAATTAATTATTTCTTAATTAGGTTCTGTGTCCCGTGGACGCCGAGTCGCTCCTGAGGGAAGAGCCTTTCGTCTGTTGGAATTCCAGAAGATTAAATCGCGGTACACATCGATCGTAATGTAAACCGAGTTATAATAATTCGGTTCTCCGCACGCGCGCGTACCAAGGAGGAAAGGGCTAACCTAAATTCCGTTTCAAAAATATCAACAACAGCTAAATTACAAAATTATTATAAAAATTAAATATAGTGGTGAGTAAAGTTCGTGATATGATTCGATTTCCCGTAGAATCCTATAAAGATAAATTAAATGGTATCGAAACATTCACATGCACACATTATTTATTCTTCTTTATATTATGTGTAAATATTACATTGAAGAATGTATCCGGTGTTTGTCGCTTTTCTCTCTTTTTAAGGAGGCTTCTGAAGTAGTGAAGCGCTATGTCTCTACACTACACTGTCTATTCTGTTCACTTCAGCATTGGACCATTGGTGATATTTTCCTCTTTTTCCACCTCTGAGGAAACCTTTTTTCCCGTTACCCTAACCTCATGTTTACGGAGCTCTTTCAGTATTTTCACTTCCGAGTCCAGGTCCTCAGCTGCTGCCACAGTGTCCTTCATGACTCGGGATACATTATCTTCTCGAACGCTGGCTGGTCACGGGCAGAACCCGGATTCATCGTATGAAAAGTTCGTCCTGTGGGAACACCTGTCCGGCGTACCTGGCCCCGCTGTATTATAATGCCTATAATATACACCGTGCGGTAGATGATCATCGTCAATCAGAATGATTTTCGATTAGAATACTTGCGATCGCAGTTGAGATACATATAATAATAAATATCACTTGCAATAGGAAACAAGTCTTGAGACACTCGACTATGGCTCAAATATGATGTATTTTTAAGAACTTTTTCCCAAAACATCACACCCGCGACACAATTTAGATGTAATTGCGTCAAGTGAAGTGGTCAGGTTAATCGTCCCGGTTCTAGATACGCCGACAAGTGATAAAAATGTATTAATAATATTTTGAGAAATAGGATTAGTATTATTTATAATCGTTGACAAACAATTGATTAAAAAGCCTCAACACGGGGTGCAATATTGCTGATCATTTGTTTCTGCACAAGAGTGTTAATAATCTGGTGGACACCACTGATCTCTCTCTGAAGTCAAGTTTCCCACCACTACCGGATAAGATGAAGGTAGCGTATAGCAATATAACGTTCTTCAGGTAATCCGATTTCACGAATTTGTAGATTGTATAATGACTTTCTAATTTATCATTACTGAGCTACAAAAAACCTTGAAACTATGCTTGTACGGGTACCATGTATGTCGGTGCTAAATATTTGATTATAATTACTTTATGTCGCTATGTTATTTTGTTATGTTATGTTATGATCTCATGTATTTTTATTGTGATTTGTTCAAACGTACCGAACCATCTAATTTTATATATATTAGGTATATTAATACCTCAGTAGTCAGTAGTCAGTAGTCACATTGTGTGTATTTTAAGAGGCTCAATAGTAATAGTTTGAGTGCAGCTCATTATTCTCACCAACAAACAGAACATCGCAATTTGAACAGACTTCATCTATCACTCGCAGAATAAATATAGCGTATGTAACAATTATGTAAGAAATATGTCAAAGCGCGGAGATATTCATCTCTTCCGTCCGAGAGGTCCGTCAAACATTCAAGAGGATCACCCTAAGTATCACCGTCGGTTCAGTAAAGAGTCCGAGGCCGGAGAACGATACGCACGGAGAGGAGCGGAGAGGAGACAGAGCCCGGAATGAGCTCACTAGAGCTAGAGCCGGGCTCGGATGAAACGAGGCACGCCACGCCAATTGCCTCGATTGTTTCTAATGTCCGCCGAGGGGCGACCGATTGGTTCCCGACTTGTGCATTTTGTCAATAAATCTTGTCAGATGCTAATGTTGAATTTGACCCAGAGTAGACCGGCAGGAGTAGGCAGGTGGATAATTAGTACCGATTTCATACATTTTCCAATAGCCTATCATCATATATATGATTATTATTATTATTAAAGTAACATTTAAATAATTACCTACCTACTACCAAATGTCTAACAAAAGAAATAGAAAAACGTCCATTTCCTTCCCACTTTCCCTTTCCCTACTGTGATTCTAGATGTAATATTTAATGTCCCAAATCGCAGCAGCTATGGTTAATATAATGCACTGTTTACGCAGTAAGACGGGAAGTGCAGCGGGCAGCGGGCGCGCGCACTCGCAGCAGATACAGATTCAATAAACTGACATGATCGGCTAAAAACTAACTTTCATTTTTCTAAATAACTTCGGTCATAAATTTTGGTGAGATGTCGTCGCCAATATTTGATGTAGCTGCTGGCCGAGATAATTCAGGGGATAGAACGATTACCCTAAATTAAAATAATGACTAAACTTGACATTATCGGAATTTGTCAGCGAAAGTAAGTAGCTACACCAACACCAACACCGGTGCAGCCGAAACGATGCACCAGGGCGCTGCAAAACATTAAAAAGTACAGTATCTCCGAGTAGTACCATCAGCAGACCATAAAAACATATTTGCACTACACTAGTGTTGATAAATGTGCTATTGCGGTAAGCCATTCAAATCGTACAATTAAAAATCCTAAGTTGTTTTGCGGCCGGGAGTACATTTATCCACCTTTTTCCCAAAGTTGAGCCATTGACCCTGGTGATCTTAAGAAATGCAGTCCGCAGTCAGTACGTAAAACTACAAAATCATTATTCATTCATTTTTGAAGAAATAATGGTTGCTATAATATGATATTTAGCAATATATAGGTTGTCCAGCGGAAAAATTTCAAGATTAAATTGTAATTGTTCGTAAACCATCAGAGTGAGGTAAGTGGGAGGCGTATCGTTCGACGCGCGTGATTTGTTGATTTGCCAGTCGCAATGAGTCACTAGTCGGGAGCGCATCGCGCGTTCGCGGTTGAGTAATATTTAAAGTGCGGTGATTCATCGGTTCGTGCGCGTCGCGCTTTTTGTACTCACTTTAATATTTCAACAATTTCAGTAAGATGGGGACACTCCACACATAGCTAGAGTTTCAACGGAGAAGCTGAGGGGAACTTTTCCCAATAAATTAATCAGCAAGTACGGAGACATACCCTGGCCACCTCGGCCACCGGACCTTACACCGTGTGTCTTTTTTTGTGGGGATACCTTAAGTCGAGAGTTTACAACAACAATCCAGGCTCTACAAGAAAATATTCGTCGTGAAGACGCTTCGCTCTCGCGTGTTTGCAAATTTAAGAGTCCGATTGCGAGAATGTCTCGAGAGAAATAGACGGCATTGCTTATAAAACGTAAAATCCGCATCGCTAAATTCCATTTTGTATAAATAAAATATGAGTTGTAGTTTTTTTTAAATTTAATATTAAACTTGAATATTTTCCGTTGGACACTCTTTATATTGCTATAGATGAGTAAATACGTTTTAGCATGTTTGCAAAATTCTCGGGAGCTGTTGGAGGTCTCGAAGTTAAGAATATTTGTTAACAGGGCGGAAAAACTAATAAAAATGCAATAACTTTTGGCCCGTCCCGCGAATTAAATTTAAATTGACATTATTTTGTCAGTATATTACCATTAGGACAACGGCTTGATTCTCTCGCGCCGAGCTCGTTACCACTGCTTGCGTACTTACTCAGTTGGCCGCTGACAAGGATTCCTGATGCGATTTAATACATCACATATTCAATAATAGATATGTTAGATACCCACCTATTCAGGCCCGGCTGCACCGACGCGTAGTGCCAAACATGAGTGCAAGATGAGTGCGACGGAGACGGGAGACGAGAGATGGCAGATGCGGGCGTCTAGATGGATGGAGACATAACCGTTCGGTTATGGATCAATTGATTTGATTATTAGTTTATTGGCTGCAGCGAGGATGTCGCCAGTCACATCATGTCATGCGATATAAATATACCGATCGCGCACTGCAGCACACACTTCCGCGCTGCTGAGGAATGTCTGGACAAAACACTTTTTCACTTATATTTGGAATGTTTCATCTTTATTTATATCATTATTGGCCTAAATTAAATCTAATTAGTTAGCGAGTGATTTAATAAAATAAAATTACAAATAAACACTCACTAGATAAAAAATAAACTAAATTTTAGATTGTGATATTGATAATATTGACTTGACCGTTGAGTTCTACTGAAGTTTCACCACTGACGTCTTCAGTACTCGTCTGTTAGTGAGCAGTTTAACAGTTATATATATATATATACAGGCAAGGGAAGAAGCCCCAGCTGTGAACAGGAATGACAATCGGCAAATAGACATTTCGCGTTCAACCAGACCATTCGGCTCGAAGTGCAATCTGCCGAACCCGGCAATATCGGTAAGTGATTGTTATCCAAACATTGGAATATGTCGAAACAAACCTTCGTCCGTCCATTGTCCATATTTAGAACCCTGCAAGATCGGTTGGCGCTATTTGAGAATAGACGCTGCAGCCCGAGCCGACAGCTGAGAGCTGACAAGTCGGACTTGTGGTAGATATACACCATTTCACTAATAAAAAGAAATGCCGTCGGAACGATTCTGCTAACGTCACGATTGCATTATTTCACAGGCGGGAGGAACGTCGCCGCTCATTCCCTCGCCACTCCGCTCGTTACGACATCCCACGCCGAATCAGTCTCGACACATTCCCTGTCCATTGAAGCGTTCAATTTCATTATCTGCCGTAATAATTTACTCAGCAGATCTGGGCTAACGGAGAACGGTCGTCGCATGATATCGGCCACTTCGCGGATGCACCGGAGGCTGGACACCGATCCCGCTCGTCTCGCTCCCGGTCAGATGCGCGCTCGCTCCGAGTGAATCCGTTCGGAGCGAATACGTCAACAATAGATAAAAACTATTTTTAAAAGAGAAAGATGCACGGATTGACAATGGAAGTTTCAAGACCTAATAGAGTGTAATACATATTGTATTTTACATTCGTCGAGGAACAGACTCATCTCAGCCCGGTCCGCCTGCGGATGATCACTGTAACTGAAACATAGTAATAGGAGAATTAATAATCCCGACCGAGAACGTTCATATTTATGCATTGTTAATTTTGAGGAGCGTGAACGGCGGGGCGGGTGGACGGGGGAACATAATAAGCCTAACATTCTGCAGCCCCGCAGGGGGCTTCGGCAATTAGAAGCAAAAACTGCTCTCTAATGCACGGGACGAGGGGAGAGGCGCCGTCCTTTGTGCACTCGCACTTTGCAACTCGTAATACATATCCCGTTATTGTAATAGGTGTAGACAGATTACACCATTTGTGTGCAGTGCACCGAGTACCGCTAATATTTACATTGCACGTCGCCAACTGGGGACGGAATATTTGAAACGCGTCACTAGAGAGCGAATCATTGCCGACCTATTACTAAACCGACATGTATTCCATTTACAGTAAAACTAAAGAACGACGCGCCTCAATCCCGCAAAACATTCAACTGCAACAAGACTCTGTAGCGGTGAACTCACGGTGTGATTATGGTTCGAGTGACGGCCTAGAAGATGACATTGTCCCTCCCGACCGGAGGACGGTAGGTGCCTTATGGTATAGGTGCGGGCTGGAGAGACTTGCGGAGGACGGAACCGCTACTCACTAGGACCTCGAGCAAAAGCTTTGTTCAACGGGTAGACACAGTTTGTTCAACGGGTGTACACAATTTGTTCAACGGGTATACACAGTTTAAAGTTAATAAACCTTCACAACTGATGTTAAGCCATTTTAATTCATGTTCTTTATAGAATGCAGACCAAATTGTGAGTTATATTCTAAATTTCTACGATCTTTAAGAGATTTAAGTGAATTGATATCTTTCACCGTTCTTCAAAACCAAGACATGATACAATATAATAATTTTTTAAGAGTAACGCTGTTTATATTGTAATGATATATTGTATTCAATGGATTTTTTGATTCTGCTAGACGTTATGATTAGCATTTATCAATATTTAAAAAATGTTTTTAGTGTGTATACCATTCGTGTAATTCGTTAAGGTTAGATTTTAGATTAGGCAAACGATAAACAAAATAACCGAAAATACTATTATCAACGCTGATTTAGAAGCCACTAAATGTGTTAATATCTTTAATAATTGCTATTCAAATGTGATGCCGAAACACTAACCGCACCACCAAACTGCACCCGGGAATATCTCATTGGACGGATGATAACCTGCTATCCATTAATACTGATAAAACATACTTTCGACGATTTGCTATTCAACAAAAAGATAACACTCAAATTAATATTGACATTCACACCGAAGCCTCCTGTGACCAATGTTCATCAATTGAAGACAAATACTGTATCAAGTACCTAGAAATCATAATAGAACATATTACTAATCTTACAAACAAAATAAGGAAAACTGCCTACATATTTTTAAGACTCAAGACTAAGTTTGTACAGTCACATTTGCAATACGGTATTATTGGATGGGGAGGAGCATATAAAACTTTAATATCACAATTAGAAATCACTCAAAAACGATAATAAACATTATTCTAAAAAAAAAAAACTATCCAAGTATACAACTTTTCAGATTTCAAAGTATCAAAAATAATAGACATACAAAAAAAATTCAATAATCCATATTTTCAAAATTAAAAATCAATTAAATATTAGAAGCGAATACCGATCTATAAGGTTTAGAGACTAAATTGAAATTCCAAAACTAAAATATACCGCAACCTAAAATCACTATTTTACCAAGGCATCAATTTTTATAACAATCTCCCCATCACAATTAGAAAAATTACAGACTACTATCAATTTGTATCTGAAGTAAAAAAATATGTACACAGACTAACAGAAACATAAACTCTCGTATATAATCCTATACAATGAGTACACGAGTCTTATTCTCATAGAAAATAAATAAATGTTAAAATAAATTATATATATATATATATCCTACTGATTTATTTTAAAAAGTATTATATTTTCTAATATTAAAAAAAAATTACTGTATTATTTATACATTTCTTGGATCTAATTTTAACATTGAATTAAATTTATTTAAAAAATAGCAATGGTTAAAGTCCTCGCCTGTCACGAGGGCAACCGGAGTTCGGTTCTCTCTGCCAGGGAGATTTTTATTTTTATTTAACTAAATTTATGAATATTTAGTTTATTCGAACCATAAAAACATATTCTATGCAGGGGAGGTTTGATACTCGTAACTGAGACATGTAACAAGTTTTTGTAGAAGTAATTCCTGTGGACCTTAAGGTAGCCGCTTTAAACGCGCGGGTTAAATTGTTATATAGTTAAATAAAGTAATATTTCCGTAAGCTGTGATGCGTGACGGTCAGTAAGATAATATTTGGGTAATTCCGTAGATCAGCAGGCTACTACTATATCAGATTCTCACTATGGAGAGATATTTATTGATTTAAAACAATATTTTATAATTAATAATTATACAAAATACTTTATTTAGTCCACTATTTATTAATTATTCTACATGTTTCGATACCTATGGTATCTTCTTCGGGAAACAATATACATACACTGAAATTAAAAATACAAGCATAGATAATAACAAAACTATAAAATGGTGAATAAGTAAAAACTAACATGAAAACAAATTTAAAAGGTGACTATTTGCAAAGAGGATTTAGTTCTTTATTATATTTAACTTGCTTTTAACACTTTTTCTTATTTCTAAAATTTCAAATTTATCTAACTGTAAACCCCTAGTATTTGTATGTATAATTTCTAAACTCATATTAATATCAAAGGTAAGGCAATTTCCAAAAGTTGATTGGAAAATTCTGATTGTTATTTAGGCATCTCAAATGATCCTTAATTCTAATATCAAAATTTCTGCAAGTTTTACCTATATAAAAATAATTGCAATCAATGCAAATTAATTTGTAGACCCCCATTATTTTAAAATATCGCCCTTATCCTTGTTATTTAATATTAAATTGTTTAATTAGTGTAAAAATTATTATATGCCATTTGTTTAATAATATTGAATTGTATGTTGAAGTTATTTGTGGATAAAAGAACATTAACTGATCTGTGGAAGTGTGGAATGAAAAAGGGTTATAATTGTTGAGAGAACGGATGATCAGAAGTATGATGTATTACTATGTCAGTGTAAGTATCTTTACGGAAAATGTTCAATTCTACTTTATTTTTAATTATACAAATGTTCTTTTTAAGAGCTATTTTTATTGAAAATTAACACACAAAGAAATAGTACTTAACGATACTGTTAATTTACATTCGTTTGTGTTTCTAACATTTTCAAGATACAGACTCGAATAGACTCGTTAACTACGTTAATACGCGGACAGGAGCTGCGGGCGAACAAATAATGCGGTAATACAGTTTCCAAGAGAGCTGAAACGGTTATATTATATAACGTGATCCGACGAGAAACGGAATAATGGTCTAAAGATTGAGGGCAAATCGAATGGGGCGCGCGCGGTGGTGTGTCGGCGGCGTATCGGCGGTGAGGCGGCTCTCGGAGAGAGGAACTCAATGGTGCTCGAGAGACGGGGTGATTGATGAACTAGTTCCGCGGCAGGGAGCCCTATGGATGGAAAATAAAATGATGATTCGCGTATTTATATGTTAATGCATTTGTAAACGCTGTACTGGGAGCCGGCGGAAGGGGAAGCCATCAGGGAGGGAGGATGAGAGCGATCACTTCCGCGCAACGATGTACTTTCGAGTCATTAATATAATAAATTATACTCCACTACCACTACCGACATTACAGCTCTGTCTTCTGCTCTCTGAAAAGCCACATCACATATATCTAAACAGAGAAAGTTCGCTCAGCTTGTCGACCGCGCTCTCATTACTCTCGCACCATCTTTAAGCTGACACTTTTCTGATTGCCGAGTACAGTACTGCCGAGTACAGTACTGCTGAGTACAGTAACTTATTAATTTGGAAACAATTATAACAATATCCAATATGACCAACTATTTTAATAATTCGGTGCTGAACATACCGAAGTAAAGAGCAATATGTCCGCCCGGAGGTTTGGAAAGCAGTCGAATGGGTTTCAGATGTTTCTCCTTCCGACCGAGTTTCCGCCTTACCGAATCGCATCTGACAAATTATGCAATTGATCCACTAATGCCTCGACACTGCAGGCTCAGGTCCCACTCTGGAGACTTGCGGCGAGTCCAATGAACATGCAGTTCTAAATGTCACACTTCTCCTAGTCATTCTGACAATAAAAATAATTATTTCACAAAAATAGCATCAACATATTTCCTTTTCAAGTTATTGCAGTAATATGGGAAGGTTTAGTTCGTAAGGCGTATTTCATCAGTATTTCTTCTGATGAATTCCTCTGGTTCGTCAGGTCAGGTAAATTTCTTTCTTCGCTCAGCCTCACGATAAAACACCCCGAGGTTCGGGCTGATTCCATTTGATCGATTGCACGTATCGCCCTGTATACAATTTAAAATGGCGGAGAGAACTGAGAACTTCCATTCCATCCATATCCGGGATTATCGTCTTCCTACCGATAATTCCACTTTATTCCGCCACACTTTTGTAAAACTTTTAAAAATAATTCAGATTTTGTTAGAAATTTCAATACTCATATAAGATGCAGCTACTGACCGTTTGAAAAAGAGAATTGCGGTAAAAATAAAGATCGCATTCCATATTCTTACGGCTGGTCCAAAATACTGTTATACCACCTTGCCGCCTACATTTTTGAATGATTTTTTAAGATGACAATGCGTACTTTATTTCGCTCAATTCGTGTCCGTTAATCGTAGTGTGTCAATATGAAAAGTAAACTCGGCTTCCGCGCTCACAATTAATTAGGATCATAATTAACCTCGAGTGGTTAACGCGAGGGGATTTCACGATTACTCGGCGAACAGATTCTGAACAAGAAGTGAATGCATTCTAATCGAAGCGCGGTGTTCCGCTCAGCGCTAGCCGGTCACCTGCACCGCCACCTCCGACCTGAAGTCCACTCGAGACGCGGCGGAGGTCCTTTGTACCTCCGAATGCATTATGCCTAATAATTGATAGAGATCTTCTACCTCGGTCTGTTCCAGGTGCGCCTTTGACTAATTGAAAGGCCTTCTCTTTAGATTCAATATATTGAATTAAAAATGTTGTACGAGAATTATCTCTATTTAAAAAATCTAAAGTCTCGAATGAACGCGTACACCGAGTGCGCGTCTTGTTTTCATTCCTAAAGAAAGCGCTGACTAACTACCGACGCCTGGTGTTTCGCGCTGTCAACCCGCTAGGTTGACGAACTAAAATTACATTATTTTGTCAAGCGTAATATTATATCGTACGAACTATCCGTCATCTGCAATTCGAAGGCTGCTTTACGGTCAGTTGGTGCTCGCGCGAGGGATGGGCGGATTAGCATAGCGTTACGGAAGGAGCATCGAGAAGTCATTTATCAATGACCGGTGTAATATTATTGAATTCGAAACAAATTGCCGCGTAAAACATACTATGTTAACAAATTGTGTGGAGGTGAATTGTTATGTACGAATAAATAAGACGCCCCATTTCTATCTCCGGAACGAACTTCAGCACTGACAGCGACCTGTCAGCGGATAGTGGATTTGTTGAGTGTTCTCGCAATCTCCCTTTTGCGCGTAATACGGAACAAACAGCTGGATTCGATAACTTGGAATATTGAAATACCCGACCAGTTAAAATAAATGGAAGAATTTATGGATAATGAATAAATAATGGGGGCACATATAATCACACGGAACATAGTGGCGACATTGTACCATTAAGCGAAAGTTCTCAGATTGGGTCACGAATTGAGTATTTGAGATAATTTACACATTTGTGGATGTATCTGATAACTTTGTCGGTAATATGCTATTTTTTGATACCCTCGAATAGTTTTACTGAAGTCGAATAGCAATCGAACGCAAATGTGAATTCTCCAACCGGTAACATATTAATCACGCTAGAGTTAGAAATGCCCATTTCGTTCAGTTATCTGGCGCGAGAAGGGAAGGGAAACTCGGGGGACCCGGACTGGACCGGGAAATTCTGGACCGAGCGAGCGACGTTTCCACTCTTCGTCCTCTCGGTGCAAACATTTCAAGGATGGCGGGTCAGCAAAGTGGAGGAAATATAATAGGCGTTTTGTGGTGGTTCAAAAAAAAGCATATCTGATTTGTAACGGCAAAATCAACGATCTGAAATGAAGTTATCTCTGTCTCGGAACGGAAGTCGTGCGCTCCGGCTCTGACCGCCCATCTGGCCGGGCTGCGGTAGTTACGGCCTAACTCTGTTAAGCGCTAAACTCCCGCAACTCCGCTAACTCAACTAACCGATACAACTAACTACACAACGATCTGAAATGAAGTTATCTCTGTCTCGGAACGGAAGTCGTGCGCTCCGGCTCTGACCGCCCATCTGGCCGGGCTGCGGTAGTTACGGCCTAACTCTGTTAAGCGCTAAACTCCCGCAACTCCGCTAACTCAACTAACCGATACAACTAACTACACAACGATCTGAAATGAAGTTATCTCTGTCTCGGAACGGAAGTCGTGCGCTCCGGCTCTGACCGCCCATCTGGCCGGGCTGCGGTAGTTACGGCCTAACTCTGTTAAGCGCTAAACTCCCGCAACTCCGCTAACTCAACTAACCGATACAACTAACTACACAACGATCTGAAATGAAGTTATCTCTGTCTCGGAACGGAAGTCGTGCGCTCCGGCTCTGACCGCCCATCTGGCCGGGCTGCGGTAGTTACGGCCTAACTCTGTTAAGCGCTAAACTCCCGCAACTCCGCTAACTCAACTAACCGATACAACTAACTACACAACGATCTGAAATGAAGTTATCTCTGTCTCGGAACGGAAGTCGTGCGCTCCGGCTCTGACCGCCCATCTGGCCGGGCTGCGGTAGTTACGGCCTAACTCTGTTAAGCGCTAAACTCCCGCAACTCCGCTAACTCAACTAACCGATACAACTAACTACACAACGATCTGAAATGAAGTTATCTCTGTCTCGGAACGGAAGTCGTGCGCTCCGGCTCTGACCGCCCATCTGGCCGGGCTGCGGTAGTTACGGCCTAACTCTGTTAAGCGCTAAACTCCCGCAACTCCGCTAACTCAACTAACCGATACAACTAACTACACACCCCGCCCTGCGCCCGCCTGACGTACCCCCCCCCCCCCCCACCGCCCGCGAGACGTGTTTACATACAAAAGTTGACAAACTTGGAAATGTATTAATACGGTTAGTCGATTGACTTTGAACTATTAATTCGACACCTCTGTTGGATGTTTGAAAGGCTGCCTCGCATTTCTCTGCTACGAGTACATCTCGCGCGTTTATTAGTGTTTTCGCATTATTTTTATCATTCATTCACAGAATTCTACATGAACAGTGATGTATGGAAATGAAGACCGGGGCTGGCAAAATAAGAATTAATGAGATTGTGCGAGGCAAGACCGCCTGCGATACAATGGAGAATTCATAAATTAGATCTGGGTGCAGTGGATGGATCAGTGGGGCTGCGAACCGGATAGAGAGAGTCGCTTCGCCATTCGGAACAGTGCAGAGTTGGGTACGATGACACGTGACATCCGCCAAATATCGCGAGACGAGAGATGTTACACGTGCACGAGCGTCATAACAAACTAATTGAAAGAGTGTCCGCGACCAGGGCTATCCGCTACACAACGGTGGAGAGCGCGCTCGGACCGCTCGGACCGCTCGGACCGCTCGGACCGCTCGGACAGCTCGGACCCGCAATAATATGGAAGTTTTCGGATTATTATTGTTTTAAATATTTATTCACCCGAACCGTAACACCATCTTTGGTAACTATCCATCCAGCTGATTTCGGGCATTCTTCTCAGATACTTGGAGTCGCCTTATCGTTTCTTCGGTAAGTGTTATATATTACCGAGAACATTCAACATATAGAATGAAATGATGCGACGTTCTCCGGTCACTCGGCACTCAGTAGCCTAGAAGTAGATACCAGACCGGCCTCAGCCGGGAGGCTCGGGTTCGATTCCCGGTACCGGAATATGTTTTTAATCTTATACATATATTTTTAAAAACTCATAAAAGATAAATGCGGGGATGTTATTAATTTATGTTAATAAAAATATTATTAAATTTTTGGAAAGAATTTGGAGAATTTATTATCAGTTTGAATTTGGCGTTCTCTGCGAGATCTGATTGGATACAATTTAAAAACTATTTTTAAACATTCTTGTTAGGTTACGACAGAAATACTACCTATTGCAGAGGATCTCGTGACGCAATTTTTGAGAAATTTTAATGCATTTTCTTTTGATCAGGAGACCTCGAAACCACCCTCCGTTAAAATTTTTGTGTATATCTATATATATAAAGAAGAGTGTCCGTTGGTTTGTTTTTTATACAAATCTACAGTTTTATTCCGAGCTTGATAAAACTTTGCACACTTGACATTCAAAACAAGAGGAAGGTCACTGTCTACGTGAGATTTTGAAAAACCACCCCCATCCCTCTTTTCCAACCTTTAAAGCAGTATTTTTGGTACTTAATTATGAAATTTAGTTCACTCGACATTTAAAATAAGAGAATATTACTGACGATGTTCCACATTCAAAATGTTTGTGGCCATATTGTTGTTGTATCGACATGTATCGACATGTATCGCATGTATCGACATGTACGGACGCGAAATATATTTATATAAAAAATAGTGTCTGTGGGTGTGTTTGTTTATTAAAACGTTCTAACTGTAAAATAAATAAATTGTTACTAAAAGCGCCGTGTTCATTTACTATTTAGAACAGTGTAGAACCTTCCAGAACAGTGTTAACGACGTAACCGATAACAAAGCAAAACTGAACTCTTCGAGACAACAAATAATCGATCGACGGATAGATATTAATTCATATCCGCCGAAGAAAAGAACGAGTATTGGTCGCAAAAACCCTGCAGCTAAAAACAAAAAGCTATTCGGGCGTCAGAAATAACTGAACAACTGGAGCTTCGTCTACACCAGAAGCGTACGAGAGCTTCTACGTCTAGGGTCAAGGGAAACTTCGGAGGACAGAGTGCTGCGGGTGTTGTACAGATCGACGTAGAAAGGAATAATCAAGAATTGTGAATCGACGGTCAGAGGGACGGATGGATGTTGTCTGTAAACATTGTCATGCAAAGTAATAAAATGCGACCAGCGGGAATGTGTCTGGAGCCACTGCTATCTTACAAAATAAGAGGAAAACTACTGTCTACATCTGATTTCTAAATAAAAACTACCCCTATCGCACTAAATGAAGTCTCTTCATTCTGCGTAAAGTTCGGACTGCGCCAAAAGTGTATTTAGAATACACTTAAAGTATATTTATCTTTTTTTATATTGCCGAAAGGTGGAGGGTTAGAGTTCTATATATTCCTCAGGGTCCTAGAATTCAATTGGACAAAATAATTTTGAATGGAGTTCCCGTTACACGAGGAATGGGATTAGCAGAGGAAGGAAAGTGAGAGGGGAGAGAGAGTGCGGTGCTAGGGAAGTGAGAAGGGGAGTGAGAGGGGGGTAAGAGGGAAGAGTAAGAGGAGTGGGTGGGGGTCGGAGGGGAATAGAGATTTGGTCAGAATGTCTCGCGAATTGTTCCTAAACTTAAAAGTAATAAGAGGAAGATCACTGTCTACATGAGATTTCAAAAAACCACCCCGATTCCTCCTTTCCCACCCCTAAAGCTAAATTTTGGTACTCCTTGATGAAATTTTGCACGCTTGATGTACAAATTAAGAGGAAAATTACTGTCTACATCTAATTTCGAAAAAAAAACTACCCCCGTCCCCCTAAATTAAACCTCTTCATTCTGCGTAAAGCCCGAGCGACTCCGGGTGCTTCAGCCGGTCGTATAATGATAACTGTCGTTCTTATCTTCGTTCAATTCGATATTTTTACGATAAATTGATCTGCTAGAGACTTCGGCTCTAGCCTGGCCAAAACTATGGTCGTTCGATACTTAAAAAATTCATAACTCGTTCATTTTTAACCAGGAAACAAATAAAAAAAAATGAAAATATCAATAACATTTTTATTGCGCAGTTGCGATTTAATTTCACACACAAAGGAATTCTACTTGATTCAACAATATAATTACAAATAGTATATGTAGTTGTCGTGTTTGACCACACGCAGTGATCGCCCTTGCGCTTGCTCTCGGTGAAAGCGTGCGAAAGTGAGTATCCAAGTTTGACCCTGGATGGCCGGTGCCAGATGTGTCAGGCGTGTCAGGCGTGTCGGGTGTGTCGGGTGTCGGACGGTCTATGTAAAATAGTTTTCCGAGCCCCCGCGCTCAATGGAATCAATCGGCCGGTATCGGATCGCCGCTGTCCTTAAACTCGAACCGAGATCCGGTTAGTAATAAGGAGCTTACGGACTTCACACCCGACAGGAACGTATTATACACAGCCGAGTGGCACGTATCTAGATCTAGCTACCGCTCTGTCTTCGAATTTAATAGGTCGATTTATAATTTTGTTATTCAAATTTTATTAGTCGAATTAGAATTAATTTAAAAAATAGTTACGCATTAGAACTTTGCAAAGTTAAAGATTTGAAATATTGAACGATATTCCGAGTATTTGTACTTAAGTTAAACATCACATCGAAGATAGTCTCTCGTTGCATTTGTGACAATTGTATTAATTAGTAGCATCGAGTATTATATTAACTTATATATTCAGTAGACTACTAGTAGTTACTTTTGATGGAATAACATCAATTATCGCAATTGACTGATTTCGGTTCACACCGATCTTCATTAATCACATCAATTAAATGGATTCACTTATTAAGGCCACTTTTCAACTTTCCGCAGATACTGACAATTATAATCGGTATCATTCCGGTCTCATAAATCACAGATGATTTAACCTTAACGCTGATTAACGTTAATGAAATGCCGAAAGTTAACTCGTGTCGGCGGTCGGGAGTGGGGGTGGGGGTGGGGCGGAAGCGCCGAACATTGGCAAATTAATTAAAATCCGCCCAGAATAAAGTTCCGTTCGGAGTCTCGCTTATTGGATTAAACTGAATGATATGCTTGGCGGGGAATGTAAATAATTAATCGCTCGCTACACCGAACGGCTCCTCCGTTCTGCAGTACAATTTTCCCGCCGGAAACGGCACTTTCCGTTTAATTATTCCCGGTAAACGTGTCACGATCTGTCGCACGCAAATCTCACAAATTATTGATATTTTTATCTTAATACTGAATACCTAGCGGCGGTCGACATTTGCGTCTCGGTGATTTTTAACCTGTTACCGCCGAGTCACCGGAACGCCCGGTTATTTTATAAATGACGTGGCTGTGCGATCAGCTCAATTAATCAAAATTGAAAATCGATACCATAAAACTGCGAGCGGCCGACAGGTCTCGCTCGCGAGCTTGTATATATCAATATCGCGGTGTGTTTCGAAAATATTTATACCGAAGTACGCAAATTTAAAGTTTGATATGATTTTGTTATACCCCGTTCTGAGAGAAAAGGCGGAGGAAGGACGCGAAAGGAGGAATGCGGGAAAAGGAATGCATCAAAGATATTATAAAATTGTTGAAAAAAGATTGTCTCAATTTATTAAAATAAAGAAAGTAATTGATGAAAACCAGTTTGGGTTCGTGGAAAACAAAAGTACACAAGACGCAATAGGTAGACTATCTTAATATCATCCAAGAATCTCTAGACAAATCTCTTAAATGTATTGGAATTTTCGAGGACTTGAGAAAAGTCTTCGACAGTATCTCCCGCAACAGACTAATATTAAAATTAAAATCTGTCGGTATAGACGACAAAGCACCAAGCTATCTCTTCAAAGTTATCTTCACAAATTACCGCAAAACGTAAAAATTAACGAAACTCTAAGCCAACCCCTAATCAGTGAATTTGGTATACCACAGGGGACAGTTTTGGGCCCACTTCTTTTTATAATTTATGTTAATGACATTTTCAAACTAAAATTGACCGGAAAAACTATATCATACGCCGACGACACTACTATCATTGTTGACGAACAAGACTGGAACACTACAAACGAACATGCAAATAACGTCATAAACACACTCAAATCCTGGTTCGATAGTAATTTACTTTCTTTAAACTCCGAAAAAACCTATTACATTCCCTTTTCAACCGAAAGTCTTAAAACACCGCCCCATATAAAAATTACTATCCATAACGACAACTGTAACAAAATTACCTGTAACATGAGTATGTACAAACTTAAACCCAAAAAAAGAAATCAAATATCTCGGTGTAATTATTGATAAACATTCAAAATGGCACAGTTTAAGTATAAATAATTTGCTATTGTTCACTCACTACTCCAGTATGGAGTAATTGGGTGAGAAGGAGCATACAATAATATAATGAACTCGGTAAAAATAATACAGAGAACAATCATCAAAGTAATATTAAAATAAAGATCAACTTTTTCAACACAAACACTTTTTGCAAAATTCCCAGTTCCCAAAATAAAAAACATTAACAAAAAAATCTCAATTAATCAATTAATTAAAGAAAATAACACTGTAAATTTGAAACAAGCACATTATTAAGGTTTAAAAATAACTTTAAAATCCTTAAGTGTAACACCAAACACTATCAGCAAAATTTTATATATTTATGGATAAAAAATTTCAATAGCCTCCCTACACAAAGATAGAGTTAAAGGATATAAAAGAATTTAAAAAGAAATTAAGTGAACACATAATTGGAAAATAAACAATATTAGAAAACACTTCAAAAGCACACAAATGGACAATGAATAGAATATGTAAGGTATTATTATATATAATTATTGTAGTGCAACTCCCTCTCCGAGCACAAGAGCTGGTCTCTTTTTGGAGAGGTAAGTGAAAGAAAGACCATTTAATTTAAAAAATGTAAAACACTTAATTCATGTTATAAAAAGTTGTAAAAATGTCAAATAAATAAAAAAGTATATATATTTACAGAAACTCAGTAGAAACAAAATAATGACCGGATTGAGAGTATGTAAAAATGTTTCCACATATATAGAGCGTGGATCAGCCACGATACATTATGAAACATTAGTTTAACTTATTGAAACATTTTTATGACATGAAATATAAACATTCTGAATAGATATTTTTTTCTGTAAATTTGTAATTGAAATGCAGCGTTTAGGAGTACCGTGGGAAGATATAATAATACCGTTTAATTTATTCGCTCGAGAAATGGACGGACATAAAGGTCGAGGGTTCGATATCCGAATCCTGACGCTTCGACGTTTGAAAATAGACATAATAATATGATTGTCTAAAACGATATGCATATTTATCGGATACGTCTCGCGAATACAGAGGGACGACTACCGAGATGTATCTTGTCGGCACGGCGCCCCGGCCTAAGTGGGAGTGGACGGACACAGGTCGGAGCTCGGTCTGTCGACAGGCGCATAATGCCTAATATCGATTATAGTCGAGATGAACCGTAGCTTCATATGTACAGCGGGGTTTGTGTAACCGGTGAGATGACATTCATTGAAAGTCGCTGTAACACATCGCTCGGAGAATGGACACATTGGCGAGTGAGTGTAAGGGGGGGGGGGGGCCCCGCGCGGTATCGCGCGTTCACTTCACTCGCCGCCGAAACAGAACTAATCCAACTTCACTTTATAATAATCTCTCGAAAGGCTTTGAAAATTTACTTACTAGATTTGCTGAGTGCACATCACATTCGGGGTTTCCTTCGTTGAGCCGCATTGCACGACCCACGAGCCATATTCTCTACTCGTGACATATTGTTGATCGTACGAGATGAAGCCGCAAAGCGAGCATCTTGCAGAAGTCACGAATCGAAAACTTCACGGTCGAGAGCTTATTGTCCGCTAATAGAAGCCGCGGATCGAAAATTTACTGTTCGAGAATTAACATTACTTCATTTATTGTGCACAAGTGCATTCCTCATGCCGGCCAAACCGGGTTCTACCCGTGTTCGGACAAACCATTTATTCTATAGCTACTTTATATATTAAAAGATGATATGATAGTACATTCTTGTAAAGCCAGCTCGCAACTTTTCAGTTACCCTGTGCGGTCTCTCAGCACGGAGCGGCCCGGCGTCCATCGGGGGTTATTGCGTTAAGTGAAGGGTGTGGGCTGTGGCCACCGGGGCCGGAGCCGGAGCCGGAGCCGGAGCCGGAGCCGGAGCCGGAGCAGACAGCCCTCCGCGGCTCGGAACTTCTGCAGCATCGCGCTTTAATGGAATAACCACGAATAGAGCCATTGCGGTATCACTTCAGATGGAACTTTGAAGACTATTATCATACCTAATATAATGGATAATATATTATTAATGTGGGAGCGAAAATGGGCGATTTGATTGTATGCTGTTTATTAGACGATGCAGTATTAATGGCGAATAATGAACAATAATTAGAGTCTAGTGAGTAGAATGTACGATGTGTGCGAGGAAAGCGACCTTATTATGAATGTCAAAAGTGATGGCATTCGAAACGGAGGAAAGCGAGACAACGTGCTAAATACTTGTAGGTAATGAATGTTTGGAACAAGTAGATGAATTTGTGTATTCGGGAAGTATGTTTGATAGAAACGGAAAGACTGAGAAAGACATCGAAAGGATGATGAGTGTAGGGAATAAAGTGAACGGCGCTTTGAATGGAATTATAGCTAATGGGAACTTGTCAACCGAGGCAAGACTGGCGGTTCACAATGGAATCCTGTTACCGACACTGATGACTGAATGCAGTGGAAATGAGAACACTTAGGCGTATATGTGACAAACACATTTATAACAGAGTAAAGAATGAAGAAATAAGGAAAGAACGTAAATCTGATCTCAGTATAGTGAGTAGAATTATGATAGGATCACTCGGATGGTATCGGATCGGACGCCGTCTAATACAGAGGTGACGCTGCGAGCTTAGTGTCGATAGTGTATACCGACGGCAACGCCGCGCAACTGCAGCATTACAGTATCTAACGTGGACGAAACACTGTATCTAACACCTTACGGACCGACATAGAAAAATTCATAAGCGTATCAACAAAAAAAACCAAAGGACAGAAAGACTTTAGGTACAACGCAATTGAAAAATGTGTCTCGAATTTGGAAGAAACTAATTAATTCATTAATAATAAAAGAAAATTACATCAATGATAACTAATAATAGAACTACAGAAAAAAATAGTATCGAAAGAAGAAGAAAAACCATACCTTCAAGACCAAATAATAAATCTGCAAACAACCCTTATCAACAAAAACATGGATTATATAAATAAAATTGACAAATTCAGAGTGAAAGTGAAAACAAAAACATAATTTATGCGAATATAACAAAGTAAAGAACTACAATATCACAAATTACCGAACAAATAATATCCAACAAAAAGGATATTACAAGCGAAAAGCTACAAAACTCGTACAGAAGAACATTAAAATAAGCAAACTGGGATTTGGTGTAAACGGGATAAAAAAACAAAATAAAATTATAATAACTTGCCACAAAAAAGAAACACGCGGAAATACTCACGGTAGAAATAAATCTAATTAAAACCGATTTTGAAATATCCGCACGAGAATTACAAATAAAAACCATGCGTTATTTTGAAAGGCTTACATACTAACTAAAAATGATATTCTACTTCAAAACGATGACATTAACCAATTATTCACCACAAATACAGATATAAAAAAATTATAAATCAAAAGAATAACAAAAAATCAAAGAATATTCATTTATGCAAGTACATAGTGAGGCGAAATGAGAAAATGATTATTACTGAAAGGAAGAATAAATGTCGGTCTTCTTACAATTCACGTCGAAGATTGCAACCCACTCATGCAATGTTACCATGCTTATGCTGTAAAACTGTTCCAACTGTATAAAACGCAACGTGGAAAATAACACGAACGATATGCACAGGTGCGGCTAGTGACATAAACTGCCCAATTCTAATTCTTAAACTATAATGGAAGACACTACGTTTGAAGATTTACAAAACCATTACCAAAACCGATGTTGATGCACGCAACAATATATTCAAACCTAAAAATGCTTTATCTATTCTACAAATGAATATTAGAAGCATAAATAAATGTTTTGCCGAATTTTTAATAACATTGAATACATTGAACAATTTACTGGGATTCATAGTGTTAACAGAAACGCATACATGCGATACAGATATTCCGTATAATATTCCCGGCTACAAGAACATTGTAACGATACATAAAATAAACCAAAACAGTGGAAATAACTGATACCTAAGAAATCTTTTTAGAAAATACAAACTGTTTGAAATTAGAAATGAAAATACAAAAAAAAAAACCATAATATAAATACTGTATACAGAATATCTAATTCGAATGTATCCATATTTAACTGTATATAAGTAACAAGTAACAAATCAAATATAATAGTGGGTGATATAAACATTGCTTCGACACATATTGGCTTAGATAAAGACGAGTATATGAACCTATTGATTCAACATAATTATAAAGCAAGCATTAATAAATATACTCGATGCATGGAAGGTCAACGTCCATCTTGCCTTGACCATATGTGGACAAACATAAACAACATAAAACAATTGACAGCAATAATTTGGAAAACAAATATAACTGACCACTACATACATATATATAATTGTAGAACTATAAACAGTTTATGTGTAAAGCGCCCTTGAGGTGAAAGTTTTTACGAAAATGGCGCTATACAAATTATCCATTATTATTATTATTATTATTATATTAATATATAACATCACCCCAAATAAGTCAGAAAAAATATAAATTAAAACTACATTTAATATAAGAAAAAGTGAAAAACAAATTATCCAGAGAAACGTAGAACGAAACGCTTGAAGCAAAAGAGGCTGAATTAAGTATAACAAATTTTGAAAAAATACTTGCAAAACATATAAATGATACACTAACAGAAATTTTAAAAAACAACCCTCAAAATACCGTAAAATAAAACTATGGATTACACATAGTCTGGTAACGTCCATTAGAAAAAAACAACAAATATTCCTACAAACAAAGAAATATAGATATAACGAATATCTAAAAACGCACCGGAGCAGATATTGAAACAATTTACTATCTCTCATCAGGCAAACTAAAAACAAATAGAACACGCAAAAACGAGTAAAAATATTTGGCAAACGATAATTAAAATAACCGAAACGACAAAACAGAATATTAAATGTAAAGGAAATTAATAATGAAAATACTATCATCAACGCTGATTTAGAAGTCTCTAAATGTGGTAATATCTTTAATAATTATATAGTTTTCAAATATCACCGAATTATGATGCCGAAATACTAACCGGACCACCAAACTGAACCCGTAAATATCTGTGTTAATTCCAAACCATAACTGAACATTATATTTAAAAGATCATAAAAAATGATACAACTCCTGGCTACAGCTATTAACTCTTACCAAACCTACAACACATATTATAAATACTAGCCTTCAAAATGGAGAATTCCCATCTAACTATAAACAAAGTTTTATCACACCAATATTTCAAACAGAAAATATAAATTACCGCCCCATATCAATTATCTCCAACATAGCCAAAATCACCGAAAAGATAAAAATACAGCTCATATCATATATCCGTAGCATAATAAGAATCAATTTGGATTTATGGAAAAAATTAGCACACAAGATACTATTGCAAAAATAAGTTCAATAATAAACAATTATATAGATGACAGTGACAAATGCATTGGTAATAAAAGCCTTTGATAGCATATTACACAAGAAACTACATAATAAACATAAATATTGGCCTCGATAGCCATGTTTTATCATGCTTAATAAGTTATGTAACATACCGAAAACAAAAAGTTAAAATAAATGGACACAATAGCACATCTGAAACCATTGACTTTGGCATACCACAAGGCACGGTACTTGGACCATTGTTATTTATTTTATACTCTTAATGATATATTTAAACTCAAATTACATGGTAAAATAATATCTTATGCAGACGATACAGTACTAATAATTAATGAAAAAACTTGGACTGACGCAAATGAGAATGTTAATACCATAAAAAAGTGGACGAATGATAACAATTAATACCGATAAAACATCTTTCTACGATTTGCTATTCAACAAAAAGATAACACTGAAATTAATATTAAAATTCGCACCAAAGCCTGTACTTGCGACCGATGTTTACCAATTGATGAAAAATACTGTATCAAGTACACCTAGCAATCATAATAGATGACAAACTCTAATGGTAAGAACATATTACTAATCTTACAAACAAAATAAAGAAATCTGCCTACATATTTTTAAGACTCAGAAACATCTTATCACTTATACATCTGAAAATAATATCAGTACAGTCAGAATTACAATACGGTATTATTGGATGAGGAGGAGCATATACAACTTCAATATCATAATTAGAAATCACTCAAAAAATGATGATAAAAATTATTCTATAAATAAATAAATTATTATCCAAGTTTCCAACTCTTCACAGATTTCAAAACACCTAAAATAATAGACATATACAAACAAATTTCAATTATCGCCAACCCAAAATCACTATATTTATTAAGGCATCAAATTTTTTAACAATCTCCCCATCACAATTAGAAAAATTACAAACTACTATAAATTGGTATCTGAAGTTAAACAATATGTACACAGACTAACTGAAACATAAATTATTCACTCTCGTATGTACTCCTTCTCTATATACGAGTCTTACTCTCATAGAGAAGAATGTAAAAAGTTAAAAGTGAGTAGAGAATGGTAAGAAAGATATATAGGTAAGATGGCACCAGAAGTAGTGGACGTCTGCGGAAGACTCGTCACGACCAGGTAAATTAGATACCGGAGGATGGTCCTGTTAGAAGCCTCAATCGGCGAGCTTGTATGAGAAGATGTATTAATGTAGATGAGATGAGGCGAGAATTGTGTGTCAGGACAGAAGAGCGTATCGTTATGTGGGCGCGATGGTAAGTAAGTAATATATATCGTAATCGAAGAGAATGATAAAATACAAAATTTAAAATAGTTCACAAAAAGGGTCCAATAAAACATTTATTTAATTTAAAAGTAGTTAGCAAGAGAACAGATAAACGCACCCGAAGAACCTGTACAGAACCCGCACGTCCTGTGCGAACACCGATGCAATGATTTGTTTGTGCGGCTGTAGGACCCTATATGTGTATGCCTTATGCCTCGATGATACTTTTACACAAAAATCTGTAATCTTTTTATTTTAACTACAAACCAAAATAACATTTTTTGTAATTATATTTTATTTTAAAAACGAAAATATTATTGCAAAATATTTCATTTTGAAGCGATAACAGATAACAGCATACTTGTCTGGAGAGAATTGACACAGATCTGAAAATCCTTTCGTATGTCGTAGAAGAGACAGGAATGATGTGATGGATGTACTCTACCTTTGAAGAATATTTCAGTTGCACTGCGCGGTACCTCGGCAGGCGGAACGGTAGGCGTTGTTACAATAGGCCATCTTCAGTTTTCCCTCGGCTGACCGCACAGTGGGCAGTTGGTTGGAAATACAAACGAAATTCAACGGCGACGAATACTTTTGCTCACAACTTCGTATTATTGTATGGAAAGGTACCATATTAACATTTATTCATTAAGTTTTATATGTTTAGAATACGTGTATATTTTTTAAATCACACCAAATAAATTATTTATTCAATAAATAAATTACCAAACCAACAATGTTTTAGAACTAAAGAAAATTGCTCCACTTTGAGGGCTTTATTTAGCTGTATGAGCGTGTGACATGATTTTTTTTTTTCAATAATATCAAAAAGTAAACTATTGAATTTAATCACTATAAAATATTTTAAAATCGGTTATGCACTTTTCTTTCAATTTATATTCTAAAAGTGGCTGTTTTAAAAAAACCAATTGTCATTTTCAATACATTTTACGGTTGACAGCTTTTTAACATCAACAAATCAAAAGAAACACAAAAAAAACTCTAAAAATTATTACGATCTCTCGATTTCAGCTATTTGAAGTCAAAATCGAAAAAATATCCCTTAGAATGCTACAGAGCCGAGCAGTTCGGACTTGTTTCCGCACCGCTCTTTCGCATATTATATTTCATTAATATTTTTGCTTGTCACTCTACAAAGTAATAAATAAATTGAACTAAATTATTATTATCAACTTATTGAACACGTTTTAAAGGTTTTTTTACTGATACTTGAAATTTATCAAAGAAGTAGGCGGTGAATAATATTTCGTGACGTCATATTTCATCCGTCCTTCGCCTCGCTCAGGGTACAGCACGGGGGGCGTGGTTCTGATGCACAGAATTCACCATGTCGCCTGCCACTCACATTACCCACCATTCTCAGGGAAAATAATAAAATTAGTTTCAAAATGTATAACATTATAATTAACTATTTTTGCACAGATATGAAAACATGTGAATTTACAATGTAGAATACAGTACGAAATTATGTTACTGGATGTGATTACCAATAAAGGTTGACTGGCAAATCTTTCCGTAACAAAATAACAGAGGTTTTATCAACATGTCAATATCAAAATTTGTAAGTTATCCTTTGGAATGAATGGTGAGATACAACACTATGATCCACTAGATATAATCCAATAATTCAAACGGTCAGGTAAAATATAGCAAGATTTATGTCTGGTTGACTAATCTTTCTCTAGCAGAATAATGGACTTTCATCAAATCGTCCTTAACACAACTAGCAAGATCGCATTTGAAATTAAAAGGTGACAATTAACACTACGTTACATTAAATATTTAAATTACAACAATTTGACCACCGCGTCTTCGTTCTTCTCGAGGTTCCGGGGCACCTGTAAATACTTGCGTCTCCTTACTTGTCAAAACGTCAGGAAGGCTAGGTCGTCGGCTTCCTTTTTAGTCACAAAGAATTCTCTGGAGTCATCTTTGTTGCAAAATAAGCGAGATGGAAAATAAAAGAAGCAGAGGAGACCAAATCGTATCCCCACTCTACTTTGCTCGTGAGTAATCCTTCACGAAAAAATGCTATTGTCATCTACCCAACACTTTTATGCCGTCATGTAGGGAAGGGATGTTTCACATCCTGCAAATATACAAGTGAAATTGCAAACAAAGAATCTCACTAACATGGTGCAGGATAACACAGATGCCCAATATTATTTAATGATTCTCACCCTTCTTTAATCCAATACGAAATCACACCTTCGTGATTGTAGTATCGGGACAAGTTCTTCGTGCTCGCGAGCTGTCAAAAGAAAGGAATACAGATAAACAAATTTCTTACGCGGTGCAATGTTGCCATTTGTTAAATGTCAACTCCCAGCACGTCTCGTGCGCGGTAGGTACCAAATATAACGTTATAATTTACTAACATTTTTCAGATTATAATGGATTTGCAAACGATTATAAATTTGATAGATGGGAAATTGGAGTCATCAAGAGATCTAGAGAACGTATGAGATCCTAGTGACAATGTCAATTTTAACATTTTTATGCTCAATTTCTAGCACACGGCATTAAGGTAGGTGCCTGTGATTTTTCTCAGTTCTTTTTAATGATTTATGTTATTAGTATATTTATGTTATTGGTAGGTGGGTACAGTTATTAGTTATATTTTTAGTTGATATATTCTCAGGTTCAAATACACATAACAAATAGGAAAAGAAAAATTCTTAAAAAAGTCGCCAACGCGAGGAAATATATACTTTAAAAAAGGCGAACCTCGAATTTGCTAAATGAAGTTGTTCAAATTATACTTCGCGTGCTCAGCACGGACAAGTTTTTGACAACAGTGAATGCAGTAGAATAGTTGGTAATGATTTATGTCGGAAAACACTACCCCGAAGTCGATACTCATCAAAATATAGAATGTGTGTGAGGTGAGATTAAAGCAAGTCGCTGCTCGCGGTGATTCCACGGGTCGCTCGATGGCTAATTGAATGATTATACGGGAGAGAGCAAAAGGATCGCAATCCACTTTTATTATTCAACGCAACACGTGTCATTTGAATTTTGATTTGACAACTAATCCTGCCGATAAAGTCACTGCGCCGTTTGAGGTATTGTCAATATTGGATGTGGCTACTCTAACCGAACTAATAACCATTACATTTTTATACATTTGGAGCACTTCATTTTATTTTCTAAATATTGTTGAGGAATATTTAAAAAATAAAGAGATTTGAATAAAATAGTTTTAACGCATTAATGGTGAGTTGTCGAACAAACAATCATTCTAGAATCATTACACCAGCTTCACTGATTTTGGTAGATTGAGGCCGTTCAGCGCCCCCCATCGGCCGCCGTTAAACTCACGCGACTCACAATCATTTACTATATTTACATTGGTTAGTTTTCTGAAATCAAAATAAAGAATACAAATGTAATATTTCATTTGACGAGTTCTAGTCTTAGAAACAGATTTATAACCTCATTTTCATTATTTCCACTGCCCGAAAGTTTAATGTACACGATATACACTTCTACTCGATGTACACTTTATATTTATTTGTCGATTTACATTAATTTATATAAATAATTTAGAAATATTTTGGCTATAATATATTCAAAATATTTGATAAATAAATATTGCTGTCTTTTCAATTTAATAAATACGCACTACAATAATTATTTATCTTAACGTCTCCCTACAATTATTTTTTTTTCTATACAAATATTATTGATACGTATAAGGGTGTTATCGATACCACAGGTCCATTTCGTACAAAAATACAGTTAGTTTTTTTTATATAGATAGATATTTTACTGCATACCAGCAAAAAAACTGTGCATTACTAAAGATTCTGGACGATAAAAATAAATTTTTAATTTATGAAAAGACCCTATAAAATTCTAGCCATTATTACCCAGATTAGCGTAACCCATGGCTATATTTTTGTTTAGCCATCAACAGTACGAAAAATTGCGACTCATTTGTATTCAACTTCATTGTAATTCGTCACCGCACTTTGCTAGAAGGCACGCGTCAGTCGTGTTTACTTGTTTGTTCAATTCCTATGAGAAACGTACTAAACTATATATTTTCTTACTCAACCTATTTGCAAGGCGGCCAAAATTTACCTTTTATTCGAATAATTTGTGCAGAATTCGAAAGGGATTAACTCATACTGAAAACTCCGTGTGAAAACACTTTTACATATTTACTTCTCTAACTAAACTCTTTTCCACAGTATATTTCAACGGACAAGTTTTATTTTCAATCATCTGTGGAGTGTGAGATAGTGTAATACATATTCAAGTTGATCATTACTTTGAGTTAATACGTCAGTATGAATTATGATTTATTAGTAAGAATAATTTTATGAATTAGTTTTCAGTTAAGTTTCAGACAATATCTTTGTAAAACACCGCGGCAAACAAACATGGAATTGCTCAGCAATATTGACGATGTTATAAAATATTTGATTGTCGTATAGTAAAAAGTAACGTATAATTGATATTGGTCGACCAATTCCCGATTTAATTATAAATAAACCGTCTTTGAAATATATTAGACATTTTTCCCTTACTATTTATCAAACTGTTTGGATTACAGGATCAGCTAATTTGATGTTTTGTTAGCCGTGTTTATTATTTTCAAATAAAAGTAGTATTTGGAAATCTGGATACGATGACTTGAACAATATTTGTACAGCTAAAAAAGTTCACGAGCAAACCCAAAGTCATTATCAGTCGGCTATTACGTTGCATAATTTAGGATTCGACCAGCGGCGTATAGAAACGTCCTTATCAAATGAAAGTAGAAATATAATTATTCATCATAATATAAAAGTAGATAGAAACCGTAATATTTTTCAACGTCCAATTGATATAACTTGTTTTCTTGCAATTCAGGAACTTTTTTCATACGATCAGATCTATAGGAAACTTTTTTCAAACTACTAGTAAGCGGTCAGAATTCTACAATCGATTTTGTGAACGGCGATTTCCGCGGGTTATTATTACACGCTGGGGGTATCAATCGCGTACAGTTCATGTTATTTACAAAGATAGAATAAATCTTATAAACATCTTTAAAGAAATTATCCATAATTCCCAAGATTGGGACGGAGAAACATTCAACTTATCTGCTACATTTTAAAATTCATTAAGAGATTTCGAATTTATGTTTTTCTTAGTAATTTTAGAAAATATATTTGCTCAGTCTGATATTTTATTTAAGATAATTCAAAAAACCACTTTTGATATCGGATATTGCGTATCAAAAATTAAGCAATTTGAAACTTTTCTAAATGATCTTCCCGTCGATGATATGTATGATAAAGCGCTTTCATTGACGAAACAGCCGAAAAGAAAGAGAAATGTCGCTGATGTTACAATACATTTAATCGCGTTTCCAGATAAATCGTAGATAATATTTTAAGCGTAAGGGAACTTACCTTTTTTGAATTGATGAATTCTAAATTATTTTCTACATTTAAGATAGAATTTCCAATATAATTGTTTTCAAAATTAGAATAATTTTATTTACAGTTATTCGATTTTGATCGCTTTAAGAATGAATTAAAATTTGTATATAGTTATTCAGAATTTCAAGAAAAAAACGTTTTAGAAATTTTAGAAAATTACTTTGAAAAAAATTTACAAGTTTTTTCGTAATTAATTAGCCGTTTTAATTAGCACAATTCCTTAGCTGAACGGTCGTCTTCGTCACTAAAACGAATTCATACTTATTTACGGAATACTCAAAATCAGGCACGAATTTCGGATCTTTCCATGATTTCTATTGAAAAAGAATTGGTTTTAGAATTAAAAAGATCGGGAACTTTTTATAACGATGTTATCGGCGAATTTACGAAAAAACAGAGACGGATTGAATAATTTTCTTTAGTATTTAACATTACACTCACGTCGCAGCAAATGATTGCCGCCCCGGGTATTCATAAGGATGTCATTTATATTATTCAGTTTTGATATATCTGGGGCGGCTAAGAGAGTTTTCTTCTGCTCTAAAAACCCACGCGCATACTATATCTCTCGGTCTCGGTTGCATATATCGGTTGTATATGTATATATACATGCAATCGAGACAACCGCATCCGGTTTCGGTATAGTTACGTAAACGTCGTCGGTAACAGCATAACCTAAGTTTAAGCCTACTGCACGCCACTGTTATTGATATGTACTTTTATTTATATATAAAAGATACTTGCACAATTGAATATTTCTCCAGTGTTTACCAAGAAATGCCTTCACACCGTTGGCGAAGAAATATTTGTTCTATATTATGACCTCTTCGACCAAATATCTAAACGACACGTTGTGAATATCAACTTTTACTATGATGCAGGAAAAAAAAAATCTTTTTATTAAAAGTGGATTTTGAATTTACTTTTCGTGTTTTTTTAAGTTATTTAATTATATTTAGTTATTGTTTATTTTGTAGTGGACTTTCTATTTTTAATTTTAAGTAAAAATGATGATTTTAATGCTATCATTGCGTTTTTATTTGAACACCTATTTACATAAAAAACAACATTGTTATTTAATTGATTATTTCAAAACGACCCGTAAATTGGAATTATGTTTGTTATATAATAATATACATATGTACAATATTATATATAATTAAAAAGTTTGACATTATTATTTAACAGTTGAAATGAATAAAAGACAGTGGAACCTCTCATAAGAGCATGACTCGTTCCAGAATCTTACTCGAAATGTGAAACACTGCAAACATGTCAAATAAGATAATGCGTTCCATGCCGTAAAAAATACTCCATTTTTTTATTTCTAACGTTTATTCAAGAAAGCTACTTTACTTTACGTTTACTAGAAAGCTGTTTGGTTGCAACCGGGATACCTACATTTTTCTTGTTTATCTTTATAATTAATTAATATAATTTTTTATTAATTCGTTTATAGATTATCGAAAATATTTTTTGTATTTTTGCCTCTAGTTTTGAATAAATTGTTATATTATATAGTGTACGTTTGCTCTTTTAAATATTCACTGCACATTATAAAATGGCCTCTTTTCCAGAATATGTAAACGTGCCTTTGAAAGAGAATAGTAGTATAGTACGGTATAGTGGCGATTGTCGATCGTAATGTTTGCGGAAGCCTTCGATCTATTAACTATTTCTAAATTAGAATATTACGACCATTTAGAATATTTACTTACATTTCACACAATGCTCCGACAAGAAACTAATACACTGATCAAAATGATAAATGAGAAAAACTAATTTATTTGTGTCCAGATTGTTGTGCCGAATCTGTTCATCAATGTCCATTTGAAATAATGCGAGTTGAAAGTTTAGACGGTCAGAATCGCCAAGAATATGATATAAACCGACAGTTAAAATTCATGTTTATTGTATTAACATATCCGGGCAGCGAGCAGTACGCAGAGACCGAAATGAACATTGCCTTAATATCCTCATCCTCGTGCAGTTTGCGTTTCTGCATCAATTTGTCCTCGGGTCGCTCTAGATACGATCCGGCCGTATCGCGGAGGTGGCGGCGGCGGTCATCGGGGCCTCTTTTCTTCTGTGCGGGGTCATTTGCATACATCTCTATCGGTCCTTTAGTTCGAGGGGTACAAAATCATCGAGACAAATATTTATTTGAAAAATAAATTGAAAACAACCGGATTTGAATCCGGGATCTTTCTATAATCGGTGCGTATGATTTATTATTATTATCAAAAGCCTCGGCAACCCGGCAATGTGTGTATGTTTACGTTCAATTGTATAGTGAGATATAATTGAAGTAATAAATAAATTAATTAACCGATTAACCACATGTAAACAGTAAAACGTACAATCCCGATAAAAGTTAGATCATTTTCTACCGAATGATGGAAAAATGGTGTCAAGGCACCTATTTTTCTAATATAAAAAGCGGTGCAATCTTTACAGCAAAGTTTATAAACACCGGAATTATGAAATGTATCATCTCGCTGTCAGTGGTGTGTCTAAAATATGTATTAGCGTGGCGCGATATGTATTACGCGTTACGGTAAGTATATACCTATGGAGAATTATGAAGAGTTTACGGCGGTGCATGTCTGGAGCGGCACAAGGTCCCAGCTCGCAGCCGGTGTCACATTAGCGCCCACCGCCGCCGCTAAACTAAACGAATTAGTGACAATTTAGCACTCACAACTCGTCAGCGACCAACACACTCTCATCCGCTAACTTTTTAAAGCGTTCAGCGCGCCGAGTCCGCACCCGCTGCGCGCTCGGATTACCCGAAGCGCGACTGCGAATACATTCATTAAAGAATATCGTTACTGTCTTCTAGTCACCTTCTTCTTCTTCGTGTGTACAATCCGGAAACGTTTATATTTTTAATTTTCTGTCAGTAGAAATTAAGTTATTCGTTTCAAACTAAATTGACTCTTCAAATTTACAAATGTGTTACACATCGCGGGTTGATCGCAACCTTATACCGTTTCAAGTGTAGCTGCTAGCGGACGACGCTAATAAGGCACTCTCTTACTTTCTTTTTCGGTGCAAACGAGTGCTAGGGCTTATTTTCGGGGGATGTTTTACTTTTCAAGTACAATAAGTAAATTTATTGTCGTACAAAAATTAAAATTTATTTGTATATAAGAATTTTAATTTATATAGGTACATATATTTATATGTATTTAAATTCGAATACGGTCGTGTCATCTTCTTGTGGAACATCGTCATAACTTATCAAATTCTGAATTCCCTGCAAATTCATTTCCTGTCGAATCATGGATCATGTCCTGCAATAAAGCTATCCTTAAATGAGTACTTCTCACCTAAGTAGCCAACTCGCAATTCATCGGAAACAAAACTGTCACTTAGTGAATTCTTCACTCACTTCACTAAATTTCCTCGCTGATCTCTCTCCGTTCTATTTCAACGTAATGATTGATTTTCATGCGCAAATGATCCTCGAATGGCTTGTGTATTGCAATATCAAGTGTCTGGAGACGGAGATAGGCTGGCATTTTTCCGGGAATCATTATTTGATCAATCCTCTCAGTGAGGAAGTTTATCATGTCTTCAGCGCGGTGAGGCTGAATCCCAAATTAGCATACCTCTTTGGCGACTGCGCAAAATAGGTGGCAGTTTAAAATCAATCCCTTTTCTTATAACTGCTCGTGTGCACCAGATTTTTTCGCTTACGAGGTTGTCAATTTCTGAAAGACGTTCAATGTTGTGTTTCTTACCCTCAGTGATGATCAGAGAGAGGCTTTCTCGCCATCCAGATGAATTGCTAAAATACAGGAAACACGTGCACTTCCGTAGTGCACGCAGTGGAAGGAATGATAGTCGTTTTAGGTACTTGGCCCAGGATTCCTGCAGTTTTATTCGTAGCAATTTTGAAAAGTCGATGTCATCAACAAAAAACTAACTTAAATACAAGTGCACGTTTAATAACTTCATTAGCTTCCAGCTTAAACATTGTCGGTGATCTTCTTAGAGACAGCTCATGTCGCTGAAGGAAGTTATCCAGCCATTATGTTGAAGCCTTCAATTATTCTGGTTCTTCTAAAATTTTAATGCCATCGTAAGGGCAGTTTTGGAAATGAGCCCTGCGCACAACCAAAGCCATCGCTCTCCTGTCAGCAATCAATTCCCAGATGATATCTTCCAGCTCAGGAAATAACTGTTACCGACCTGATCCAACCTTGCGCTTCTTCTCATTTCCCTGGTCTATCTGTTGACAAAGGTTATAGTCATTTTCGAACCATTCGGATATCCAACATCTTCTCTTTACAAGAAAGTCACAAGATTGACGTCCCAAGAGTCCTTCACGATTCCTTTCTTGTACTGGACGGAATAGTTTTTTCTTTTTGCACTAATTTTATCTGGTGTTACGTGTTAAGAAGTTAATAATTAATATAAAAATCTTGAAAATCACGCTAGGGCTTAGTTTCGGAGAAACGCGGTAGACAATAAGGAGTGAGGAGTGCAATCAAGCAGTAGAGTATGAAAAGGGTGAATCGTGAAGGGCGTCGGCCGGAGAATACTATGTTTATTCAGCTAGTCCCCCAATCAAATATGTCGCAAAAACTGCTTTAGAAATAGCATGTTAGAAAATTTCGTATTTTTATATAACACCTAATCCATAATATTTTACTTATTGTTTGAAATTTTTACAATTTTTTTATTTATGAAAGCTTCAAGTCTATGTACTTTGAAATAAATATATCCATTATTAATCTACTTAGCTATATCTTTACTTCAAGCCCTACCATGTAACAACAATAGTCTGGACCTTTCACTTTTTGCATTCAATATATCATTTGGAATTCATCAAATATTTCAATCAATACCCCTGTTAAACTTTGTAAGTAGCCAGTATTAATAAAGAGTTTAAGATATACGTAGAACGCTATTTTCAAGTCTCGCTTGTTTTCTCGGCGTTGTAGTGGTTAGTATCCCCGCCTGTCACGCGTGAGACCGAGGGAGATTTTTTGAAACTAGAAATACATATTCTGTACACGTATTTTATAACTTTAGCACCTTTTAACCCATTATTTGAAATATATTTCGTAGTATTTGTAGTTGAGTGGGAATAGATGGGTTCCTGGAGAACAGTGCTAGAACGCAGTCTCTACCGTATTCATCTGATGTTGTCCTTTTTACACATCGATATATTCATATCTTTATATATTTATTAAGGTTAAACAATGTAAAATCTCGGTAATCAAACATTACCTAGAAAATGCTAGCTCCGTTCACGCTCAGTGAGATGAACAATTACATTTATTTGATATATTTCAATAATAAATGATATATATATTATGCCCTCATACGTCCGAGACACCGCATTCTACACTTCCGATTGATTCCTACGTGCAATCTGAAAGTGCTCGGAATCTCTCTCGATCTCCCTCAATTGAAAACGCACTTTCCAAATACAAACCATTCAGCAAAATGAGAGACAATATCCAGATTATAGCACAATATTTAGAAAGTAAAAAAACCCGAGTAAAGCCCGAAAGGTGTGGCTGTTTAAGCCCCCCCCCCGGTACCGTACCGCGCACACACTCCTCACCTGACGCCCCCAAATCTGATAAATCTCCGGCTTAAGGGGGCGCCGAGGGGGGCAGCCCCGGGCGGGGGCAAGCGAGGCGCCAGAGACCACATTACTTCACATTTCCAGGCCATATCTGGGAAAATAGGATTGTTATTACATTTGCAATGTGCCGAATAAAAAGGAAGGAAAATCCGTGTAATAAAGATTGTTACTTTTCTCCTTTATTTTCCAATTTCGGTGTCAACCTAATACATGATTTACCATTCCTCTTTCTCGGCGACGATTGTGCAATATATCGTTATCCTGTACCCTGTATTGATTGGGAAGTAAGTTGAATAAGTGAAATGTCTCCTGACTCGGCTGGGATATCACCTCGCACTCTATTACGGTGTCAACTATTCAATATGACTATTCATATCAAACTAAATTTGCTTATTTATTGAGTAATTAGTGATTTTCTCAAAAACTACGTATTGAAATATTTTTTTATTTAACATTTTTGATATTTTGATAAATCCGAGTTGAGAGTTTAACATAGCGTCATTTTGAACTCGGATGATGTACGAGAGCGTGCGACTGAAGGCCGACGGTACACCCATACATTGCTACTACAGTATGCTGGATGCGGACGTGCAGTGAGTGAGTAGACGGCGAATTCGGTTACTGATTGAGAAATATCGATGTGATCTACCTTTGCGCTGATCAATCTACTGATCTCAGTAGAAGGGAATCGATTAATACATCGGCTGCTAGACTAGACTAGAAGTAGAAGAGAGGATTCCGAAGCTAATGACTCGGCTGCAGCCGCGCCGAGCGCGTGTCTCGAGACAGGAAGGGGAAATCGCCTCTCTGCCGACCTGCGGTAGCTTCCGAGCTCCGGCAAGCGATACATTATGTAAATGAATATCGCCCGAGCGTAATTTAGTTAACTCGCCTATCGAAAGATGAGACGGTCCCGGGCAGGTCGGCCGGGTAAGGTGCGAACAGCCAACTGCGTGATTGGGTCCTTCCTGATTGACCTCGCGGTCTGTTCCTGCCGCCGCTCATCACTGCATTATCTGCATTACCCGGCGGATGGCCGTCATTGTGACTACAGCAAGGTTGTTAAACAAATATATTGTTGTTTAGAAATAGCAATAATGAATAGTATTATAGATGAAAGTGACGACCCTAGATGGGTATAATGGTAAAACGGTCCATTAGTGCGCGCGATGGTAGGCAGTCGAGTCAAGGCGCTCGGAGGTTTTTAGGATATTGACAACTCGGTTCCTCTGCACCTTTATTCCTAACCTGACCCGACGAGGTATCGCAGCTGAGGCAGAGTACCGTCCGATTAGTATTCGCTGTTTCATTTTCGACTAACGTTGTGCACTTGGAGAAAACGGAAAATCAAATGCATTCTCAGCCACCCCGATTCGGCAAGTAGGAAAATTAGTGACTTTTTATTTGACTATTAAAGTTTTATTTTATTTTAATAATACTACAATCACTTTGAAGATTTATGGAAGAAAAAAATCGTATTATAAACGACTAAAAAAACAATTAAAAATGTCGATTAAAGAAAAAAACTTACATGAAAAAGCATATTATTTTTTGAAGACAGGTGCTACGTAAACATTGCAAACAATCACGAGTGATGGAATTGAACAAGTATAAAAGCAAAATAGTTAAATTAATTATTGAAACAACTCAGATAAGCCAAGAAAAACGTCAAATAATGCCGCTTCTCGGTATGAACTAATTTAAATATGGTATATTGTATCTTTAGCAGGTAAGAAACAAACATTATTATTACATTTCATTTAATTCAACCAATCTTCGAATTAAACTGCATCGCTTTTAAAAATAATGTCATCTTTTCAATTGACAAGAAACAGAATATAATATACAATATATAAAAACAAAAATTATTTGACGGTGTTGCATATATCTGATATTTTACATAAAATATACTTAATAACCGCACGTCTTACTTCAATACTTCAACAAACAATTTGTCACAATAATTTCAAATATCAATCTTCGACAGCACACTCAGCACACCCATCAAAATTCATAGACGGAAGTGTAATAGGAGATAAATGAATAAACGACAGTACAAGCCTACGGACTTCACCACGTAGTCTATAGGTGGTCTGTACCTACAGAATATGCACATTCTAATTGGTATTATGATGCGGAATATTACATATATTCATCCAATGACGACACAGCTGTGTGATATTTTTAATACTAATTAAAGGGATGATTAGATTCACTATGTATGATAGCATCTGTATAAGTTGGTTTACTACATTTTTTATTTTGATTAGTATTGACATCCTGAAGAAGAAATTGATATTTTTCGAAACCGGTAGATGTATTTAAACTCAATAAGCGGTTAATATTACAATGTTAACAAATAAAAATAATGAATTTTAACCACAAAGTTAATTAAGTACAAATTAAATGATTCATCGCAAGATAAAGTTGATTGCTTTTAAAAACGGAATAAAAGATGTATCAATAATAAAAAAATACAGAAATAAACGTAATCGATTGCTGTAGTGGAACGTTTTCTCGGATAGGAAGAGGTCCAATCCCGGTAGCAATAAAATAATACGACGAAACACTTCGTTGAAATCACTATTTAATGATAAATCAACATGTTTCATCATCCGTTTTCTCAAACATTATTGACTTACATTAGTCAACATATAATTAAATATTATTAAACAAATTATAAACAATTACAAAAAGTATAAGAAAATGTCGATTAGATGATATGTTTACCCACCAACAGTTGATAGTGGGAAGCAGTGCAGAAAAATCATGTTATTAAATAATCATACTTCAAATTCTATTTTAAAAATTATCCTCAATTCTATACAACTAATAACAATTTAAACAATTATATATTAAATAACAAGGATAACGATATTTTAAAATACAAAAATAATTTGCAATGATTGTAATCGTTTTTATATAGGTAAAACTCGCAGAAACGTTGATATTAGAATTAAGGAGCACTCGAGATGCCTAAATAGCAACAACTATTCTGAATTCGCTAATCATCTTTTGACATTAAGAGTTTATAAATTATACATACAAGTACTAGGGGTTTACAATTAGATAAAGTGTTAGCAAGCTAAATATTATAAATAACCAAATCCTTTTTGTGAATAGTCACCTTTTAAATTTGTTTTCATAGTAGTTCTTACTTAGTTATCCACCACTTATACATTATAGTTTTCTTTTTATCTATACTTGTATTATCAATTTTAGTATACATTGTTTCCTGAAGAAGATACCACAGGTAACCATGGTGATTTATCAATAAATAAGTTATTTTAACAAAGTGTTTTGTCTTATTATTTATATAAGATGTGGCCGCAAAGTAATTTTGATAATATTGAAGAAATATTCATTGAGTACTGCCGCTTGTCCGAGATGGCTGTAGTAGTGTGCGTGTTCTTGTTGCAGGTGAGCGGGGCGGGCGGGCGAGGCATGTTCTGCTACCACTGCCCCCCGTCCATGCCGCCGCACCAGCACCGCCTGCCGCAGATCGAGTACCCCTTCACGCCCACGCACCCCTGTGAGTATTCGAGCCGAAGAACATCGAGGTTCTGAAATGATGATAAAATGCAACTCAGCAAGACATTTCTAATGATAAAAAATACACCAACACGCTGATAGCACTATCGAGACAGCAGCACTCTGCTGGCGCGATATGTCAAACCGAAACATCGCGATTCAAAAATCAACGTAAAGCAGTACAAGTGTATATATGTATATATGTAGTGTGCATTCATATTCCAAAACCACATATTATAGGAGGATTGATAATCGAGATGTATAATAATTAATCTGGTAATTGGACGATTGTCGGGTATCACTGGTTCACCAATGGTACAGAAATACTACAATCGGTTATTGGTGTTGATTTGGAATAAATATATGAACAGTTTATCCGTGTTAAAGCGGCTGTCGGATGTAATTTGGCGGAAGTAACCTCATCAACAGTAACAATCGCTCCATTTGTCGGATTAGGAACCAAACTCTCTCCTCCCATGTGGCGCGGGCCGTAAATCGTCGGTTTCAACTACCGACGTGTGTTATTCTACCTTTCGTAAATTAATGCATCATTTATTTTGTCTACTAGAATGTTGTCCATCAGTTAAAAGACCTGAGAATATGGAAGAAGGTCTCTTAGCTCGGAAAGATAAATGTAATAAATTAACACTGGTTTATCATTATTATTTCACGCCGAGGCTTCGCTCCTAAACATTACCTAGGTACCTTTTTACATCCACCTTTAGTGAAAATTTAGAATCGACAGTTACAATGGCCCCAATTAGTATCTGTCAGGTTTACAAGTATGTCTGATCAAGTTCGATCCCTCTAGCGTTAGCTATCTAGCATCCGAGATAGTCCTATTTTCACTTTGGTTTATTTATTTATTTCCTTCAACGCCCTTGTGGGCTTTTACATAAGAATACATTTTTATTTAATTTAAAATATAACAGTACATTTTTAATTGACATTTCAATATAACGGTTTAAATATAACAGCTTAAATATAACAGTTTAAATATAACGGCATAAATATAACATAAAAAAATAAAAACTAAGTATAATTTACATACAAATGTTTCATCAGCTCGCGTATGCTCCTGTAACGAAAAATATCAACGAAACTCAACTCGTTACTGAGCCGATGCATCCGCGATATTGGCGAGTTACCGGCATAATTATTTCTATGTGAACCTACAAAGAACACTTCATGTTGTCTTGTTTGAGTAGGTACTTTATACGAAACCATTTATATCAACTCAGGGCTGTCCAACATGCTATTGATCATTTTATATACACAGTGGGTCAACTTGGACTAACTGATATAAAATGCATATAACTTTTTAATTTTATTATTTATTAAAATAAATATTATTACACGAAAGTGTATTTTGTTAACTTTTAAAAGACCTCAATTTTCTTGTTGGCAAATAATTACTCTTTCTAAAGTATTTTAAATTACATTACGCAATATTTCCGTCTCCAAATTTGTTATTTCTGCACGAATATTTTGTTTAAGCTCCTGAATTGTTACCGGTTTGTTCATGTAAACTCGGTCTTTTAAGTAGCCCCACAAAAATAAATCAGGCGCCGTCAAATCTGGGGAACGGGGAGGCCGAGTAAACTGCATTTTTTGAAATTAGCCGGTCACCGAAAATAGATCGTCGCGAAACATAATAAAAATCAATAATTTTAACGCGCTCTTGCACTGGATATGTAGCCATTATAAACATTTATAAATTCTTTATTATCTGCAAAAAAATGTATATTAAAAATAAACCCCACCAAGGTTATACATTTTTAAAAACAGTCAGCCCAAGTTGACCCACCCTTTAGATATACTATATAGCTCACATCCCTTCTCCGGGTTGATTTTTTCAAATGAAGAAGACTCATTAAATAATCGTTATTTATATTCATCAGCCGTTAGACCATTAATCTGCACTAGTCAGTTGTGAGGCGAATAAATTATGATCACTTTAATGTAATATTTAATAATATACAATGTTTATTAAAAATTACATTTTTTCTTTTAATATTGTGCAAATGTTAATTAATTCTGGTAAAACTTGTTTTTAATGTTTGTTTTTACCATTAACCAAATCGATTATCTTCCTATTAATTTGTAATGTTGGCGCGACAATGACTCGCATTGAGATTTGCTGCAAATCGCCAAAAATGGTCCCAATCAAGGAATTTCAATAATGTCTTCTTCATATCATATCATCATCACCTGCTACCCGAGGCAGTTTTGCCGATCCTAATTTGAGAAGCCAATTATTGTGCTCACTCCGCATGTTTGTTCGAAGAGTTGGCTGTTTAGAATCATTCCATAGTGGAGTCGATCGGATGCAGCATTCAATGATCTCTGTACGTGTGCCTCTGGGTCTGTCGAAAATCTCCACCTTTGCCTCCAAAAGGTTGTCGATGTCGATGTCGATGCAACGTAATCCGTTTTTCGGCAACATCGTGATTTCGTCAATTTAAATGAGAGAAGCGTTTCGCAAATTATCAGCTTCAGGTGAATTAAGTCGCATAGATGAGAGTGATGTATCAAGCGATGGAACTGGAAGTTTGAAAGTTCCTCCTTCGAGTAATGTTGATGCAATCCCAGTTGTGGCAAGTGCCGATGCTATTTCTCCTCGACCTCGAATGAATGCTAAAAGTGTCTCGCAGGAAAAAGTTTTTCCAGAGCTGCCTGGAGTTAAAAATATCGAGTTCTTAAATTTGGATTGTGAATTGCTCTGATGATTCATTTAGTTTCGTGATCATCGTCGACGAGAGCATTTCCTATCGGGACTGGTAAGCTAAGATTTCCACCTTACAGTATGGAGAGCTTCGTTGATCGCCACATTTTCTAGATCATTTTTCAAGTAGTCGAGTGTAAAATCAGCGACGTGATTCTCCCTTCGTGACACATCATGCACATCACGGCAATTGTTCGGGTATCATTTCATGAGAGGCAGCATCATCATCTAAGGCACCAATTTTCGCACGCGATTCCTGACTTCGATTTGCCAAGCGACGCTTTCTAGAAGCAGGATCTTCGTCCTCGTTCATTATAACTGAGAACATCAAAATTGCATATAAATGTCATACCAACCAAAAAGGAGAGACCATTCAAACACAGAATCTGTCAAATTTTTCTTACGTTATTTTATAGCAATGGCAATCGCTCTTTTATTTGATGCTAATGAATCCTTTTTTAAATTGATTTTCAGCGATAAATTGAATATTTACTTACTTTGCGAAGTTAATTAATGATTGTAAGCTTTCATTTAACTTCTAGCGCCATCTTTTGGTGAAAAATTAAAATGCGCTTCATAGCACATATTGAATGAATGTATGTGTGCATGTAAAATGTATGCGATGCTACAGCGTTACAGAGTCAGTGAGTCAGTGATCAGCGTAACTCTATAAATATGATTTTTGTTCCAAATTTCTGAGAACGTACAGTTCGTTTGCGGTTTTATTATACAGTTTGTTCAAAGTTGTTAATGCAATACAATGATATTGTTTTATTTGTTATTGAATCGCTCTGTTAAGGATTCTGTAAAATAGACCAATTAATTGATTGATATCAATGCATGTCTGTAAAAAAGTTAAGAAAATCCCAATTAGCACATGATAGGAAATCATTGACTTTGGATCAGTCCGCCTTATGGAAAATTAATACAATATTTGAAGAATTAAAGTGGTTGATTTGAACACCATGATATTTATCAGCCATCAAGATATTATCATGGGCTTGCAGAACTGTAACATTTTCAGAGATTGTCAGTACAAGGTCAAGGAGACGACCATATAATTTACCTAGCGAAGATTTAAAAGACAGGATATCTCAAATACTGTCGTTCGCGACACTGGTAAACGTGTTATCATTGTTAATATCCCATTCATTCAGTCATCGGTGAATTATAGTCTCCAGTAAGAATAATTGTTGTCTATATATATGTGAGTCAGAAAGTGGTGGTATATATGTACATCCAATTATAATTTTATCTTTTTTAGATAATACCAAGACGAACAGTTTGTATGCGTCAAAAAGATCATCTTCTAATACCAAAAATTTTAATTCTTACAGAACTTAGAATAAGTTCATATTGGAAAAATAAAAATCTCCCGCTGTTGACCCAATAGTTTCAAGTCTTTTCAGACGTATTATAACAAAATTTTAAGACAAATCCTTCTTCCCTACATGCCTCACATTTCCAAACCCATACATTCACCCCAAAAATACTACTATCATTCGGAATCCAGAATAACCACCGAGCCAAAAGAGACTTCATCAATATTATCAGATCAAAGAGGCTGGGCTGGAAACTTTTCTTTACGTATGGCTCCAAAATAGATTTAACTAGTCACACTGGGGCAGCAACATTCTGTGATTCAGAAAACCTGGCACAGAAATATCGATTACCAAAAGAAACCTCAATATTTACTGCTGAGGCTATTGCAATCCTCGAGACATTAAAATATATTATGAAAAATCTACCCATTTGCAATAGAAGCCTGATCCTGTCAGATTCTCTCAGCGTCCTACAAAAATTAAAATCTTGTCCCTTTTCATACGCCGAAGACGAGCAGTGTATCCAAATACGAGAATAAATGTTTAGTATGAAACAAAAAGACAAGGATATTGCTTTAGCTTGAATTCCCAGTTATTGTGGAATAAAGGGAAATGAAAAAGCCGATGCCTAAGCAAATATTTTGTCTTGTCTTGGCTTGTCAATAAATGTCTTGTCTCTTTACATAATCATGTGACAATATCTGATACACTTCCCATTCTCAAAGAGAAAATGATCTGCATTTGGAGAGATCGATGGGAGACTTCTAAACTTTTAAAAGGTAAATTCAGCCAGAGATTCCTACCAGACCCTGGTTTTCCAAAACGAAATTAAATAAGTTTGAAACTTCCTCGATCTGCCGAATGAGGATCGGCCATTGTCGTATCAATTCTCACTTGTTTAAAATCCGCATTCGGGACTCTACTATGTGTGAATGTCAACTAGAAGAGGAAAATTTCAATCATGTATTTTTAGGATGCCCCCTATCAATGACCATTATCCAAATTTAATCCGAGATCTTTCTAACAACAGAATTATATTCCCCAACAACATCCCAACTTTGTTATCATCTAACGATCAAACCATTTTTAAAATGTTAACTAGGTTCCTAAACGCCAATGAAATAAACCTGTAAAAATGAAATGTATCCAAAAGAAACTCCATATTAAATAAAATTACTCGGTAATGGCTTGCTTGAACACTCCATAGGGGTGAAACACCAATAAATAAAATTTAAAAAAGACAAACAGTCGTTCTATATTGGTATTTATACATTTTAATTTCTTCGACGATAGCTTAGCGCTGACAGATATCAACGCTCCGCATCCTCTTAATTTCTAGTTGGTCACATCTGTGAATATGACGTGAATAGAAGCCTGATTCCTCATTTCTAATATCCGGGTTTAACCATGTAACCATCAGTAAAGCAATATATAGCATCTTCTAAAGACAATCTAATTTGGTTCTTAGACCTGTAACATTTTGATATTAAATGATCAGATTAGTTTAGACCAAACCGAAATAGCCATATAACACGAGTTTGACGAGTTATCTTTTTAACTAGCATGCGTGCGTACTATTGAAAGGATAACTAGGGCTCGTAACGAGCCATCCGTAATAAACGATTTCCTCTCGATATAAGCTGAGGTTGAAATCCGCTTTTATAGAGAATATAATCTAGGTGTATCAGGTAATGAGTGAGTGTAATGGAGGGGATGACGATTGGTTTATTCAGCTGATTCGGACGTTTTCCTCTGTACTGGCATGTCCCCAGTGGCGTGTGTCGATTGAAAATGAGAAAGTTAGTACCTGCTCGATTTTTGAAATATCTTCGCAGGCTCCTGCATAAAATTCTTACAGGATTAAAACAAAGAAGCCTTGCGCAAATTCTTCCATCGTTCTAACGCCTGTACTAGTCCGTATCAGACCGCGCATCGCGAAGGTGTGATGTCACAGTCTGTGATGCGTAGTGTGCCAACACAGAATCGCCAATAACATAACATAAACAAAGCCAATAATCTGTTTCCGCACTTCGAGTAGCGCTCGTCGTCTCTGCAGCCGTCCGCCTGTTCTTTTTGTATTTCCTCCAGATTTGTCTGCAATAAACGGCTAATGTCTAAATGAATGATTTAGAAAGAGTCAGCCCGAGCGTGAGATCACTCAAATAAACAGGGATAACCGAATCGAAATGATGTACTCGAGCGGCGAACTAAATCGAACATATTTATTATACTTCGGAGGAACAGTTACTGAAAACTCAATTACCGGTTGTATTTTCAATCACCACGGCAGCTCTGAGTTTCCACACTCCCGTAATCATCTTCTTCAGCTTCCACAATCAATCACAAATATACACAAATGGTATTTGATCGCGGGGCGACCTGCGCGAGGGAGGGTATTTAGTTAGGAGGTCTAAAATCAATTTGTCGCCCAATTTGGCAGTCCTCTCCCGCCGCGCCCCGCCGCGACCGCTCCGCGCGCGGTAACGAGCCAGTGTTGCCGACTAATTGCCCGGATGACAAATTCACCCCTCACAATGGTCGAATGGTAGTCACCTACCTAATCAATTATTGTTTACTTTTACACTTTGCAGCCAGCGAGCGCGATCTGGCGGGGAGCACTCCCCTCAGTGTAATAATAATACTATGTATAATGTGCGTTCTTTTAATATTGTTTATTCTATTTGGAAGTCGCGGGAACGTGTTAGCAATCATATTCAGTCCATTGAACATCGATGATCCGTTTGTCAGTTGGGTGAATTTGAATATACCCACCAGTAGTAAAAAATATCAAGTCAGTCTACGTTTTCGGAATAAATAGTTGTAGGTGACGTTTGTGCACACGTGTCGACTCTTTGTACTTTGTAATTATACAGAACTGATCTCTGAGCTTTCATCGGATCAAAGTGTCAACACGTGTAAGTACACGGTATTGAGATGTATCTCAACCAAATCTCTGACATTCATCACATCTGTCTCATTTCGCACTTAGCACATTTCAAACGGGACATTACCGCGAGATGCACGCCAGCTAAATATTATTGTAAGTTTCTATACACTGATAGTACTCGAGGAATGATTCGAGACCGGAGGACTTTTAGAGTACCGGAATAATTGTTCATATTCATAAGTTTCATACCCGGCTCTCACCCAGGAGGCTCGGGTTCAATTCCCGGTACCGGAATAAATTTGATGGAATTTTGACGAAACTAATTCATAATTTTTAATGGATATCGTTAGGTATATTTTTTTGAATTTTCCATTATATAAATAATGTTAATAAAAATAACCTCCATTTATAATATTAGTAAATTGTTTATTATTCATTTAGATTATTTTTAATCAGTAGGATTTTGTATTTTGATGTCGACCGGTTTCAGAGCGATCGTTCTATCTTCAGCAGTATCTATAATATATGCAGTTTAAACAATGTGATGGTACAATACCAGTGGTGGCAGTGCAGGCACGAGAAGCAAGGCTGTGCTATTTAAAGGTACCTAATTTACCGCGCTGATGTTAAGGAACGGAAAATTATTTTAATTAATCAGTCAGAAAAATTTATTTATCGAACAAATATTTATCCTATATCAAATATTTAATCTTGATCGGACAAATATTTAACCTTGATCTTTTCCTATCCGGTGAAACGCGTTAACCAATTCGCTAATCTTAACGAGCAATTACGTTTTCGACTAATTTTTAAATTTATATTATGTACCTAGTTTAAATTGATACGTCTATTATTTCATTTTGGATCTATTCAAAATATCACGGAAAATTTTTTTAAATTGCAACAATACAACAAAAATGTGTTTTTATAAAAAAAATATTTCACGTTAATTATGATTAGGCAAGCGAATAACAGTTATACTGAAAGTATATATTTTTTATTGCCCACTTCCCTCGTACAACGGTATGCCATGCTCTATCGAGTCCATATTGTAAGGCTCCATCAGCGCTTTCAAGTACGTTATCCAGATTAATTGAAAAGTGACGTCGGAAGCTCTCACAGAGAAAGTTGCCTTCTGATAATATTATTTTTGTTAAAATGTCTTTTTATATTTACTGAATCATTTCGATTTTGAATGGGAGTTGGAATAATATTTATAGATAAATTTTTATAATACTTGATGAAAAATGCTTTCCTTTGAAATGCACCTGAATTAAATCGCCATTAAAAATATTGTTGCGAGCACCTCGCCGACGACATCTTTTTAACATTGAAAGTAGAGCTAAAGCGTCATGAAAACTTTTGCAAACTAATATTACAATTGTTAGGTCGCATTGCAAACTAATATTACAATTGTTAGGCCGCATTGCAAACTAATATTACAATTGTAAGGGCGCATTGCAAACTAATATTACAATTGTTAGGCCGCATTGCAAACTAATATTACAATTGTTAGGCCGCATTGCAAACTAATATTACAATTGTTAGGTCGCTTTGCAAACTCACAATTCAATCATTTATAACGGGACCAATGTGAAGGAGCAGGCCCGAATTCGAGCTCTATCTATCTAGTAGGGTCTATCGCGACAGAATAATATTAGATATACGAGTATAATAAACGGTGAAACAATCTTAATTGGAAACGAATTGAATGCTAGAAGGTTGAAGATAAAGAAGTATCTAACTACTGCCTGGAAAACCTTCGGTAGCGGTTCCATAAGAGTGCCTGCTGTCTGCTGTCTGCTACAATACAAATATAACAGCGAACAGGAAGAAACAGTTGTTGTCGGTTGTGATAAAATGAAATAAAATGAATTCACGAAAAGAAAGAAGAAAGGTAGAACAGATGCATATCGACCGAGAAGAGAGCCCTCGGCCTTGACCGACAGCTGACGTTAGAGCATCGCGCTAATGTACATCAGTACTCCGTAGTATTAAATGCTAAAAGAGAAAATGCGTCCCTCGCCTTGTGTATTATTTCACAGAGATGTGTGTTTTTAGAAATGAAAAAGTGAAAAAATCGTGGATTCGCTTTTCGGCAATAGTTAACTTTTACTTTTCTACAATTTAAAATAGATTATTCATATTAGAGAAAAATTAGGAATAATATCTACAATTTGAAATGTATTATAGGGCGCTGACCTTTTGAGCCCCTGCATTGGCGCAGCTACGTCATAGATTAGAAATAAAATATCGTATAGGCGGTTGTCCATGCTCATTTAAAACTCCCAAAGAAGCGGTTTAAACTTGCCTGGATACAAAATTGACAAAAATACCATTTAAAGGGATGAGTATATGAGGGATGATAATGGAGTCGGTCGCAAAATTGCCGACGGTCGATTCTAGAAATAAAGTGGTGAACTGCGCGTAATCGGTTCAATCCACCGGCGGGAGAAACCCCTCCGCCCCGCCCCGCCCCGCGCCCCCCGCGTGTTAGTTAATCAATTTCACTTTTATTCCACCTGCTCCGCGATGTTTCATCAGTGTTTTACTCCCCACTAAGCTGCACCGCAGTATTAATAACCTGTTGTGTGACACGCCGGATCCCGCGCCGAGGGGCGAAATCCTCCCCTGATTTCATTTGAGGACTTGATCCCTTTCCCCCGCGCCCGCCCCTCGACAGATGTAATCCCGCTAATTCTCAGCGAGGGAGTGAGGGAGCGGGGGAGCGAGGGGAGCGAGGGGAGCGAGGGGGCGCGCCCGGTAATGCCGTCCCTGCTAAATATGATTATCGAGTGCAGAAGACTGGTCTTCCCTTCAGTGGGGCAATAACGGTCAAATAATTAGTATGTGTAACGTTTTTAATAAACAATATTTCGATACTTCAGACAATCTAATAATAATTCCACTGGATGTATAACAGATTGATATTTATAATTTCACTAAATACTAACCACTGCACTGCCGACGGGAAGTAGACCTTAAGTTGTAAATTGGATATATTAGTATTACGATTTGATGTTAACAGAATATAAAATATTCTAACACAGTTAACACAGACAACGACATTTTACAAAAGTGTGCCACACTTGGCCCCGCTCGCGCGTGAAGTCGGAGACCCGATCGACGAGGAGATGGAAAGTTAAAGCTACTCAGCTCCGCTGACGACTGTGAAATTCATTATTACCGTGACCTTGGGAAACTATTTATTATAGCATTCGTTCTAATTCTAAATGAGTGTTTTTAACATTCGTATATAATTAACATGTGTACTTTTGTTAATACGATGAAAGCTCGGATTGCGAACTCGATTCGCTCCGTGAACTGTTCGTGACTCGAGCTGTCGGTGCACCGAAACAATTGCTCTCATAACAAACGATCGATAGGAAATTCATTAATCCGTCCAGACCTGAATCCTATACAAACAAATCTTAACTGAAAATGAATGGGAAGTAATCAAAAATAAATAAACGTACAAAAAACTTTATTTCAACTTATCTTACAAATATAAAGTCTGTTCGTAAACCGAGGCATCCTTTGGCGGGGATTTTGTTAGTCACCCGAGGTCCACTGTATAGAACAAAACGAAGCTGAAAAAAGTAGTATAATTAGTTTCTTCAGTAACGAGCCTCACAAAAGGCTTTCATTATAAAATGTGTGCAATTATTTCAATAATTCAAATCACAACCCGCGTAAAAAGAATCATCTGATTATTTAAAGACTAAATGAGTTGTATCATCTCTGCCTACCTCCGTGTAATGCAGGATGTGAGCGGTTTCTAGTGGGTATTTAAATAAAATCACTAAGTCTCTCGTATAGAGGAAATTTCACCTCAAATTTGACGGCCGGCCCTGCTGGACCCCGAGCTATATACTAGAATGACTGTGTAACGTTCTCTTCTGTCACTCGATTACCCTAACTAACACGATTACCGTCGAGCTGGTGACTTAATGCCGGTTAACTAAATAATCGATTAATTGACTTTGGAGAGTCCAGAAAATGTTGTGACAGAGTCCTCCCAGAGAGAGATGGCGCCATCATATAGAGATACCATTTAACCATCTCCGATGATTCTCTTATTATGTACAATCGTTCACCTCTCGTAATTTAATATATTCATCATTTATATACAATTTGGATTCATACATCGATCATATTATTGAGGTTGGTCACGATAAGTGTGAAGCTATATTAATACTTATTAGGCAGGATATGATGCATCTAGATAGATATGCAGAAAGTGAAGTTGCGGTTTTATAACAGATTTTCTACTATATAATACGTCGCACGATGTTTACTTTAGTTTTGCTATTCACAGATGTCTAACTCTTCATATGCAGGGCCCAATTCCAAAACACCGTAAAACAGATTTCGGATAATTTGAGTTAAATATCAGCTACATGCATATGCATAACACATTGCTTCTCGCAAAACCCACTTCAATCCTTTGATATTGCATGTTAAAAATCAGGGTTACTTCCAAAATACCTCAAAACATAAGTTGATATTGTACCTAAAATGAAATGAACCAATCATGACGCTCGTTGATGATCACGCGATGTAAAATCCAGTACGATATACATAGGAAACAACATTATATTACAGAATTGTCTCTTTCAAAAATGGTGATTTTGTATATTCGCTTTCAAAATATACCTTTTCATCCATAACTCTAAAGTCTAAAGTAGGGGGTTTAGGAATTAGGCGTCACACATCTTTAAGTCAGCTAGGAGAAGAATAACACTAGTCCAGTCCGAGCTGTGCCATTCTTTCTCCTATATTTCAAAGTCTTCTTACACATGAATCTTATTAAATGATCAGAAAACATATTTCTGAACGCCGCGCATAACACATAGCGCGCTTGCCGCGCTCGAATTGGTCAAGTCAATTTCACCTCTGACTAGAATATGGCTGCAGGGCTAAATTTACAGTTAATTTCTCGAGTACCTCACATTTCATTTACCGCATCCCTTGACCCTTGACCCTTACTGATCTGGAGAATTGTAATTTGAGATTTTTTTAGTTTCTTCTTCTATACCAGACTGTAGTTTCGACTACACCATACTGAGAAGAAATTGTGGGTGAAAATTTATTGTATGTAGTTATCGTCCAACTTAATTTTTATCGCATAATAATGTGTAACAATATGACATAACAATGCTCACGTGCGGTTTATTTTCTTTGACCAAATTAGCGGACAGCGTTGCGTTGAACTATTCCGTAATTATAATTGGTTTAAGTGTATGTGTGGTCTCCTTGTGTACCATACGATCGTGCATCCTTCCACCGGACTCGGCAACATCAGTAGGGAGTGACACAAGAATAATTCAGATTTTTCATTTATTTACGGTACAATTTCAATTAAAGTGCTCTTTCAATAATAATTCATCATTTTGCGTTTTAAACCGACCCAGTGAGTTTTTATGATTCATTTACATCAGAAGTTATATCTTTACAATAATTTAAAACAAATAAACTAAATATCAGTTGCCATAATTGAGACGATAAAAGCTTTATAAGTGAATCAGGGAATCGGCAAATCAGCGAAGGAAAGAGGAAGAAAGAAAGGCGATGCACGGTGAGACGATAGAATACAGGAACTTGTGAAAGAAAAGAAGAATGCGTGGCGTCATCTTTTGCAAAATATCTGTACAATGCTTGTAAGAAAAATGCCAAATCTGGCGTGAAAGATAGGAAAGAGCCGCTAAAAAGAGAGGAAGGGGTGAAAATGACTGAGAATTTTCAGGATAATATAACATTTTTCTGGAAGGCATTCAAAAAATCCATATGTGGTGCTGAAGGCGGTAGTATGAAAAGTATTTAGTCAGTTAACGGAGAGATGTTAAATAAATGAGGATGAAATATTTCCATGAAACGTACGAGAGTGAAGAGAATGCAATAAGAATGGAAGAAATAAAATGTGTAATAAAGCATATGAAGAATGATAAGGCTTTGTGGTATGATAACGTCGTCTCCGAGTATATCGAGGCTGGTGGCCCATTAGTTGTCTCGTCACTTCACGCGCTCTTCAATCAGCGTTTGCAGGAGAGCCGCACCCCGTTAGATATGAAGAGGACTGTTATTATGCCTATAGGGCAATTAGTCTACCGGGCTCGGTTGGCAAACTGTATGGAAGGATTTTAATAGAAACAGCAAGAACGGTGACGAATCAAGAAGTTTGGGACGTGCAGGGGACCTTTGCGGGTGGAAGAGGATGCACGGATCTAATCTTTTCTCTACGAGTGATGACGGAAAAGTTTTTGGCGAAGAACCAAAAACTTATTTGTGCCTTTGTAGATCTGCAAAAGGCGTATTATAGAGTTATAAGAGAAATGTTATGGAATTTACTCTCCGAGTACGGGATGAATAGCAATCGCATCCCTATATGAAGGAAGTTCTGCGTGTGTAAGGATCAATGGATTATTTACACCGTGATTTGACATTACAGAGGGTGTAATGTCCGCGACTGTTCAAGAACTGTAATGTATGAATGTGGGAGTGAAAATGGGCGATTTGACTGTTGTATGCTGTTTATTATTGTACGGCGACGATGCACTATTAATGGCGAATAATGAACAAGAATTCCAGAGTCTAGTGAGTAGAATGTACGATGTGTGCAAGGAAATGTCAACATGTCGACAGCGATGGTATTCGAGGAAGAAAGCGAGACGCCGTGCTAAATAATTGTAGGTAATGAATATTTGGAACAAGTAGATGAGTATCTGTATTTGGGAAGTACATATGTTTGGTAGAAACGGAAAGATATCGAAAGGAGGGTTGACTGCAGGAAAGAAAGTGAACGGCGCTTTGAATGGAATTATATCTAATGGGAACTTTTAACCGAGGCAAAACTAGCGGTACACAACGGAGTCCTGGTACCCACACTTATATATGGAAGTGAGACCTGGAGCTGGCAGAAGAGGAACGAAAGTAGACTGAATGCACTGAAAATGAGATCGCTCAGGCGTATGTGTGGCCGATCCATTTATGACAGAGTAAAGAATAAAAAAATAAGGAAAGAATGTAAATCTGATATTAGTATAGTGAGTAAGAATCATTAGGTTGTTTGGTCATATGGAACGAATGAATGAATTATACTGTATTTACTCACACGCTTTGAGTTATCAACTAATTTTAAAAACTGAGTTTTGTATCAATAACAATATTTTTTTATTAAATAATATTTATATCGATCCTATTAATGTGTATTTTTTGTTATTTTTTTCGCCGCTCAATTCGTCAGTAGCGGGCGTGGAATTTGTCGTTCCCTTAGTTTTTGGTTAAATACACGGATGAGATATACATATGTACATATTTTAGCTGAAATATGAATTAATATTGCAAATTTGGTTATTATATGGTTTTCCACAAATAACGTTGTCACCATTGAATACTCCGCACAGATTACATGCAACACCGTTGGTTGACTTTTACACAGCTAAATAAAACTAACAACTCACAAAACGGCAACCTAGTGTTTATATTCAATATTTTTAATGTAGAACATTGTGAAATCAATCTAAATATTGGGTGTCCAGCGGAACATTATCAAGTTTAATATTAAATTAAATAAAAACTACAATGTTATTCTCATATTTTATTTATACGATATGGATTTTACGTTTTATAAACAGTATCTTGCAATCGTACTCGTAATTTTGCGAAAACGCGAGAGCAAAGCGTCGGTTCAATGGCAGCAACTTCACGGAGGATATTTTCTTGTAGGGCCTGAATTGTTCGAAGATTGTTGCTATAGTAACTCACAATAAAAAGTCGGACGGTGTAAAGTCTGGTGACCGAGGTGGCCAGGGTCTGTCTCCGTACTTGCTGATTAATTTATTGGAGAAAATTCCCCTCAGCTTCTCCGTTGAAACTCTAGCTGTGTGTGGAGTGGCCCCGTCTTGCTGAAATTGTGTTCAGTTGTTGAACGATCATTTGGCAATACACATCAGCAGTTACCAGTCGGGGCACCAGTATCTCACGTTCTGTTTATTAATATAGGCATCGATATGAAAATGTGTTTGTGGTTGTGAAACAATGTTTCCAAAGGTTCGTGCTGTTCCAGCATCGTTCTCGCTAAGGTTTCACGTAAAGAATAGTCATTTTCGTTGAGAAACTGCACGATTCGCAGTTTGTATGGGTCAAACTGTAGTTTCTTTTTCTAAATAACCTGTACTGGTACAGGCTGCAATCTTCCTTATCGATGTACGTGCATCGGGCATAATTTCACGTCGAACTCGAGCCACACGTTCTGGCGTCGCTGCTGACGTTGATGGTCCCGGAGGAGTTTGGTTAACCTCTTCTTGTCCCTTCTTGTCTGAACTTTTGAACCCAACACCGGATAAGTTGCGTGCTCGGCCCGTCACTTACTCGTCGAATATTAAAGTGATTACAAATAAGCGCGACGCGCACGAATCAATGAATCACCGAACGTTAAATATTGCAAAACCGCGAACGCTCGGTGCGCTCCAGACCAGCGACTCATTGTGACTGGCAAATCCGCAAATCACGCGCGTCGAACAATACCCCTCCCGCTTACCTCACTCTGATGGCTTACGAGCAATTACAATTTAATCTTGAAATTTTTCCGCTGGACACCCATATCAGCTAGGTACTTCGATAAATTATTTAACTCTCGATCGATTAATTCAAATGACAACAAACATTTTATTTCATTCCATAATACTGACATGAAAAAACGAGACTTTAGATACGAGTTTTTTTACACTTGTCTCGAATGCGAGAAAATCAACAATTTAATTGTCATCTCTTTCGATCAAAACTCTCCTCTCTTGTAAGATTTACGTAAGAAATAATGTCATTTAGTATTTAGGTGACACTTATAAGAAGTTCTCCGGAAAAATGAAAGTACACTCTTAAGAGGCAAAGTTTAGTATGAGGGATATAAAATAAATGAACACTTCTCTGTTTTTTGTGAACTTGTCAAAAGTATCATAAAGGAAGATTGACGTTTAAGAGTAGTGAGTCAATTGTGTATTTGTCACATATTTTTAAAACGAACTTTAGGGGGGAGGGCGAAGCAATATGTCAAAAATGTTTTAATATACAGAATTAACTGAACTAATATTAAAGTTGTAAATGTTACCAATGTTATCGATTCCGCAGCCTGCGAGAGGAAGTCCAGTGGTACATTAACACAACTGCCACCTGTATCTCTCTGTCCAGTTTTTGAAGGAATACATCGATACATCATTAAATTAAATAATTGTCAATAAAATACAAATAATAAATAGAAATAATAAAACAAGCTTTATTTGAGTATCACAGAGCAGTCGGGTAAATGATCAGGTGGTTAGATTTCCTAATAGGTGTATAGAACTATCAGAAAAGGCGATTTGCACCACATTTGTATGGTATAAATGTGAAATAGATTTAGTCTGGTGCGGTGTAGGCTATATAGATCTAATTGCGCGACTGATTCCATAATACGATCAGCCCGGCCGGAGCGGGCCAGAGTGGGGCAGCTGCACTCATTTCCGTAATTAAAGTCAATTAAAATGTGACCAATTAAAATATTAACGCGGGCTCATATTGCTCTACGTTCATCTGCGTGCGGAGTCAGCGCCGCCGCGTTGCCGCGTGTTACCCGTGGGTAAGCGGAGAGACGAAACACTAAATTGCATGTCGACAGGCGCGTTCCTTAATATTGAATAGATAAAGATTTATAAGATATAAGTAAAGCGAAGCATGTTCTGCTCAAACAGCAGGCGCAGAATGTCTCGCGGCGCTCTTCCTCTTTCTAGCGCTCGCGGCACACCGCTCGTAGTGAAATTTGTACAAGTGCTTCTTCATCGCTCTCCGCCACGGATACTACTTGTCTATTAACTCATTTAACTGAATCGATCATATTTAACCGATGAATTTAGACTTTACGTCTAGTATTTTCAGGCGAGACATCAATTATATGAATTCTTCCAATGAATTATTTAATATGATAAAATGTGTTGTCATTGAAATACATAATACCCAATATGATAAATGGAATGGACAAGTGGTACCTTCATCTATATGATAGTATATTGAACCTACCATTTGATTATCGAGGAGCAATATGCTCCATCAAAAGGGCGGCGACTCTAGAGGACATTATTTCCATGTGGAGCGGTTCGCCGTGTCGCCGCGCTAATTGTGTTTGTGTATCGTCATTTATTAAGTGGACTAAATTGGCCGTCCGCGTGAGCTCGGCTGGACGGACGCCGTAACCGTAACCGTTACCGTTACCGTTACCGTTACCTAGGTCGGCTGCCGGCGGACTGAGATTGACGAGCCCAACTTGATGAGCCCCTTTAAGTTACGTTAATTGTTACCCGGTTTCCAATGATATGAATAAAAAATCCCAAAATGAAATAAAAACCCCAATTTCCTCATAATATTTGAGATACAATCGGTAGATATGTAATGAAACATTTGCTACTATTAGACGAGCAGCTCCGAGGCTCAGTCACGTTCAAACATCGTGATCGTGATCGTAATTGTAGAAAACGTAAGACAGTCAGAAGGTTTCCGTTCAATTCATTCAATATTTCATTATCATTTTTCCAATTTTTAATATTGTCCAAATAAGTTGTTAATATTTGTGATTTTTAAATTAGTCGAATTGATTAAAAACGATGAATCTAAAATTGAAGAGTATTTTAAAAAGTTAGAGGAAATAATTTTTGTAAAATTCTTTTAAAAGTGCCGCCTCCCCGACGCGTGACGGTGCGGAATAATCGCCTTAGAAACGTCGTCGTTAATCTGCTCCCGCTGGACCAGAATCTCCCAAGCCCGAATCTGCTGGAACATCAATTCTAGAAACTGATTATAATACATATGGTTAACAATTATAACGTTACAATATGTCGCTTGATTAATTATGTTTCTAATTAATTGACGAAATTAGTCATTAATTAACTAATAACGAAGTAATTAAATAAAGGTTTTTATAATATTTTCTCAAGTAAATATTTGTAATGATCATATTATAGTGTACTCACTTTGGGGTTAGAAATTAATTCATTAAATATAGGTATAAAACATTTTTATTACGGTTTCGTTAGCATATTATGTCTTCAATTGATTTTCGGATTTCCTTTTTGATACCGCTGTATCCGCCCTGACGAAGTAAAGTTCAGATATAATGTATGCATAGTCAGGACAGACGAAGATACAATAGTCTCTAAACCGGTCGACGTGAAAATAGGTTTTCAAGATGATAAATTGAAAATAAGTAGCTAAATATTAAAATATGAACGAAACATTAATCCGCGAATGAGGCTGCGCGATTCGCTGACTGCATTTCATCTAATAGAGAATATATGACTAACTCTCCCAGAAGTTAACAATAGATATATAAATAGTAATTTAACATTTTGATTATTCTGTAAAAAATCTTTACAACTCGTGCGCGCCAACAAATGTAATAATAGCTGCCTCCCTTATTCTCTGTGTGCATTAGCTGGCGGGGCAGGGCGGATACCTCCGGGAGCTGTGCGGATTAAATAACACAATTACACACTCGTCAATCCCATCACACATCGCGCGCCGGTCAGGGCCGCACTCGCGCGGTCTTGTCTGAAACCACGTTATTTACATTTTAAAGGAAACTTACAATTATCATTGGAACATTTTTATCTTGAAATGATAGAAATCCAGAAAAATTTGAATTCGGAGAAAACAATATCACATTTTCAAATCGTTCGCCGCTATTATCGATGTTTCCTAGAAACAATAACGCCACTTCCACCGTATTTCATCTTAGTCTAATTTACACCTCAAGATGGTAAGAACTGTTCTTCCCGAAACTATTCGTGGATACATTACCGAACTTACTACCCCGATTTTAATGTCGTATTTTCTGGGCAATTTACGACCTTGGACAGTATTTAGGTGAGCTCATTTCATTTTAGAGGGAAAAGTTAACAAAAGAGGAAAATAGCATTTTATGGCTATAATATAGATTTTTAGATTTTCAACTCGAGATAATCTCTGAGGTACGTCTATCGTTCCCATTACATTATTGGTAACTATACTCGTAATTCGCGTAAATACACCATGTTTCAGAGATTCACCGTCTTGTAGCCCACTTGGCGCTTGTTATACGCCAAATGTCAGTTAAATGAATTTGAATCTCCCCAGCAGCAGTATTATTTAACGCTATTGCTTACCTAACTTTCAGAATACGCAGTCGTAGGTATTTATGATTTTAGGTTTTACACGTACACTCGTTGTCAAATCGAACTTCATGTGTGTGCACTCGAGCTCGAGTTCTCGTTTCTTTCTACCGATCTCGATACGTGTACTGAGTACTATATATATACATGTCTCATTCTTTAAAGGCCAGTACATACAGTAGATACAACTTCCAGTAAGGTCAGTCAGTATCCATAATTATATTACGATTTGTTTGGGGAAAGCTCTATCATTGAAATATAGATTCTATTGAGACCCTGGCCACTTTTGGGCGCGAAGCCGATTGCTTATCTACTAGTCTAAATGTTTACATTCGCTTCTTCTTCTAAAATATAACAGGCGGAGCACACTGATCGTCTAACCCGCGGTCACATAACTATCAGTTATGTATTACACTTGTTAAATCGTCATCCATTGCAGTCCCCCGGTTCCCGGTCTTCCTCTATGCGGCAGACGGACCCTCAGGACAACAGCTTATAGTGATTAAACGGATATACGCGCACAGATACATCAATCTCAGAAGAGCTAACGTAATAAGTTACATCATATATCATTTATAATGGATAAATGCATATAAAAAGTATAAAATGGATATTATTCCTTTTCGCAGTTCTAGGGCCATTCCAGAAGGCCATCAAGTTAGTCCTACTTATGAAAGCTATGAAGCTTTGTTTGAAAATAATGATAATATTGATAAGACACGTAGGTACCCCGTGTAAGCACATCTATTTAAAAAAAATTTATACACGCCCTATTCAGGCATTAACATAATTTGTAAAATAAGAGAAAATTACAACAGAAGTGCAATACATAAAAAAAAAATACATAGTGTCATCATGTTATTACATAATTAAAAATAAATATAAAATGTAAAGTAGTAATTTATCCCTCACCATTGAGTTGAGACACAAAAAATTGTAAAAGTGTAGTCCTATAAAGAATTAAATTAACAGCAAAAATGTCGACTACCTCCGCATATTCATTCCCCAAATAATGCATTCTGGGGACTGCGGAGGTATCTAGTGCATGAGTTCTGACAGCACCACTGTAATAAAACAATGAATTGTGTCTCGATGACCTCAATGATGCGTGAAAATCAAGCAGATCGACAATCTGAGGGCAGTCTATCATACTATTGATGATCCTGTATATAAATATGAGGTCGGCGATCATACGTCTCACTGATAAGTTTAACAATTTCAGACGGCTAAGCGGATAATCATAATTGATATCCTCAGAGCGTATATTTAATTTACAATTAATAAATCTTAGAAACTTTCTCTGGATTCTTTCAATTGCCGTCGAGTGTATAATGAAGTGTGGACATCATATGACTGAATTATATTCTACCTGAGGTCTGACCAGAGAAGTGTAGAGAACTTTATAAGTGCGCAGGTCTAAAAAGTTTTTTGCAGTCCGCAAAATAAATCCTAACATTTTGAGACCTTTATTAGATATCGAATCAATGTGGGGAATGAATGATAATTTACTGTCAAATATTATACCCAGATCATTGATCTCCATAACTGATACCGAGTCAACATCGCTGATAGAGTACGAAAATTTCACAGGATATTTTTTTTGTAAAACTAATAGATCGGCACTTGGAGATATTAAGACGTAGGTGATTATTGGAACACCATTTAAATAAGGAATTCAAATTATTTTGTATTATCATGCAATCAGACACACTTATTGACAGACATCAGACAGACTGATCTGAATATCTTCAAGTCGTCAGCAAAAATTTAAATTTGTACATCATCAAAAACATCGGCAATATCATAAAAAAAGAATAAACAATATAGGTCCACGATGGGAACCCTGTGGAACACCACTCAAAGCAATGAATTCCTCAGATAATGAGGAATTAATCTTTGCCGAAAGTCTTCTGTTAAATAGATAATAGTAGCGGTTGACCTTCCCGAGAGAAAACCACGTCGGAACGGTGAGATTGATGGCTTATCAGGGACATCATCTTATTCAATAAAAGTTTTTCAAAGAGTTCCGGTATTGAAGATTGTATATAGACAGGTTTATAATTTTTGATGTCGCTTTTTTCACCCTTTTTAAAAATCGGCGTCAAAAAGCTGTACCTAATGATAAGTGAAATAAAAGATATAACGGATAGGCGAGATGTTCAACACAATTGATTAAGAATAAAGGTGGTATCCTATCTGGGCCAGCACTCTTATCTCGATTCAGTCGGCAACCTCAAAACTCGGTACATACAAGTCAGTTTAAGTGTGTCGCTCTTCCGATGGACCAACTTTATGCGAGTAGCTAGCGGTTGAACCTTTCCGAATATTAGGCCCGCGCTAAGTCCGCCACTGCCCTCGCGCGAGGCGGGACAAGAGGTCTGCGCGCCTTGCCGGAGATTATGTTGCGCTTAATGTACGAAGATAGCTAAACTGAATATTATAATACTAGTGGCCCGGTGGTGCACTTTATTGGGGGGTATTAACAGATTGCACGCCGAGCCATTACATTCGATCGTATTCGTGCGAATTTTAAACTGATGGAAAAATAATCATTTTAAATGCATAATTAATGAGCACTTTAGAGCGGTTCCCATTGGCGGGTCGGCCGCCCCCGCCCCCGCCCCCTCCCCCTCCCCCGCCGGCGATAGTACTTCCGAGTAGAAGCCTTATCATATTTTTACAAGTAAGAAATCAATAAGTTCACCCAGCTGAGCCACAGTGCAGTGCGTGTAGTGGTGGGGGTGGGGGTGCGGCTCTCGGCTGGCGGATGGCGGAGCATCAGCTTTTCTGACTAAGATGGTGCCGTTGCGGTTCACCCCCGAGACTATTCGCTATTGATGATGATGAGATGCAACTCGGTCATATTAAAATGTGTATATTCTAATGGTGACAGTCAAACCAGTTCACGCTGTCCCGGGCGGTGAGCGAGTCCGAACTGTACCCCTCGAAAGTCCTTCAATTCGTCAGAACGAAACATTAAAATCTACATTTTCACTAAGGACACTTGTGCTCGAAATGCATCTTATTTTATTCACTGAACGTGAATTTTGCACGAACTCCTGCCCTCGTTGTGCTTCTCCACTTGTATCGGTATCCCCACCGTCACCTTGGCTACCTTTTCCACTCCTCTTCGTCTTCGACCGCAACAAGCTTCTCCGAGCAATTTTCCTTTCTCGCATGGTGCCCAAAATATGTCTCGTAACAAACGATTATTGTTGTTCAGCTTCTGCAGAGTGGAGCTGGCGAACGGCAGGGATAGGTTTATAATAATATGCCCCTCAGGGGGAATCGTGTAACTAGAGTACGCAGAGTTAGTGACCGAGGTAGGAGAATTTAGTTGAAGGTCACGGACTAGTCGGGACTGGCGTTGACTGGCTGACTGAAGCGTTTCCCTCCCGGATTTCTTTTACCGATGAATAAATATAATTTTGTAGGTGACGGATAATTTTTTTATTAATTGCGCATACGACAATACAATTTTCCAAAAAACATGCCAAAAAGAAAATTGATGACAGATTTTATAAATGGACTGCCAAACCTAACCTGCCCCAACCGGGCAAACCTGTTTTATTAACTAATATAAATCATTGAATACAACATGCAAGGATAAAATGCAATATAAAATGTTAAAATATAACATTAGTGTTAAATCAGAGAAAAAATATAACACGTACCTATAAATATTCTGTTTTGGTATACCGATAGGTTAGCGGATGGGAACAGAACCACCGACGAGTGTGTGTATTTCCGTGACAAATTGAAATATCTATGATAGGGTTTCAGTGCTTAATACAGAGAAACACCTAGTAACATTTATATATAATACAAGATGAAATGTAGAATTTTAATTTGATCTAACTTAACCGATCCGACTATAGGGTGTGCAAATGTTTACTAAACTTTTTCATTTCCGCTCCCGCCTAGAACGGAACGTTTGTGTGAATTTTTAACGGTGGATTAAGAACATAAATTTAATGGAAAAGTGAAAAATTCATCCGCCAGCCCCCCCCGTGCGCCGCCGCGCTCCCGCGGGTCCCGGGGTGAGGGAGACGAAAAGATTGGAAATGTTAAATAACATTTTAATTTGTCGGGAGGCCGACATCACAATTAGCGGGGTCCATTTAATTCCACTAAGTACTTATGTATGAAAGCTTCGTACTTTTAGGGATGCCGGGTGTTTGCAATTTGATTCACCGAGTATTATTCAAAGCGTTCAAAGAATGTCTTCTAATCCCTAAGATATCCCAGGGCAGTTTCTGGTCAGAAATGTAAATTGTCCACTTTGATCGGTGTAAAGAAACTGTCACGTGTGTCTGCTCGTATTACAGGATGGCAATTTGTATTTCTGTAATGGCCGTATGAGCCGTTGAGCCGTGAGAATTGGTCGTTAATAAAAATCAATTCACGAGCGGCAATACCGATACCGATACGGTATGATAATACACTTGTATAATACTTCAGTTTATTAACGAATCGAGGTAATATTCAGTTCGTTTATTGTTCTACACCCATTCCCTATGTTTGACGATAAAATGAGCTTGGACAGACTTCCCCGCTTCACACTCGATACAGAATACATCGCCGGGATCAGTACGGTGACTTTAGTCTGATGCGGATTGTTCGCGGACATTATTCCAAATTCCCCGATTAAAGTTTCGCCTGTCTCTTCACTAACTTTTTATCGGCCTCATTACATTTTATAGAAACATCAAATTCGTCGAATTTGACGTACTAGTAGTCGAGGGTTCGCGCCTCGTTCCAGAAGACCGCCAAGTTAGTCCTATTTTTACAGCACGAGCGTATTTCGTGTACGTATCTTTTTTAAATGTAATTGTTTGATGTTATTTTGTAAGATTTCAAATATCATCGGCGCTCGGCACGGCGTTGATTTACACAGAGGGGAATCCTAAACCTTGTTGTGAGAGACCGAACTGGCGAGGAGCGCACGCAGGGTCGGGTGCGGAGTCAGTCGGGGCAGTCGGGGCAGTCGGGGCAGTCGCGTTACGCGCCGGTTCGAACCGACTAATTATTTCAATGGATAGGATCCAAATAATAGTCGATTGTATCAGATCGTTCAGGGGGAACAGACGCGGATCATCGACAATGTCGTTTCATTAAAACATCAAGTTAAAATATACGCGTCACGTGTGTCGTACCACTCCTGCGTCCAATGTGCTTTTCTGGTTCGAAACATATTCATAAATAGTTAAATAAATAAAATAAATATATAAATCTACCCGGCGGAGAACCGAACTGCGGACCCCTGCGTGACGAGCGGCGCACTGACCACCGCGCTGCCGACGGATACGAATGAGACGTGAAAAGAGACGTTTATATCTCGAGCTCTTTAATCACTAATCGCTCGTTACAATGTTCACCAGGTATGACAATTTGTCAAACAAAATGTAATATTAGTATCAGGTTTGGATGTTTTTTTAATAAATACTAGCCTGCCCGCACAGCTACCGCACGGTAGCAGACGTATCCTGCAGAGACGCAGTACTCTGTTGTCAATCTTCTCCAGATTAAAAAAAAAAAATCGCTAACACGGTTTGATAAAACCATTAAAAGTGTTTTGATAGAAAAATAAGAAGAAGAAGAACAGTGAAAGATATAAATATATATGCGTTACACGTTTATCTATCACCAGAAATTTTATAAATATTGAACTATTAATGGCTGAGAAAAGCTACAAAAACAAATGTGATGAAACGTCATTTTATATAGTTGCACAGCGACTAAATTAAAAAAACACCTTACTTACCTAGTTACCGCTTAAAAGTCGATAAAAGGCACGAAGTCGGCTCTTATAATTTAGTAATAAATAATTTGTCATTTTAAGTTTTAAAATCTCGTAACTGCCATTTCATCAAATATGTCATGGCCTTTCGACATCGTACTGCCATCTATGGTTTTTGTCTCGTTCTTCAGAAATAAACAATAAAAATGGCCGATCTAGAGGTGACCATTTTTGTTTTAAATCGATGTCTCTAATCTACCATGTAAGCGGCCATTAAATAATGTATTAACATAGATATGCATTTCTTCATCTTACTGCCATCTTTTGTCGTAATTTAAAACTAAACAACAATGGCCGCATGATATGTTTGTTGATTCCGCCATGTTGTTCTGATCATGTGGACAAATGTTTTTGTCGGCCATTTTATTTTCGTGACGAATGAAAGCGAAAGGAAGATTAAAAGAATAACAGGGCTTACGTTCACTTCCGAAATATATACTATATGTAAACTAAAATACATCGCAAATGAAAACTCATTTTGAAAATTGGCTTTTTTATTCTTTCAGTTTTTCAAAATGTATAAACGTCATTCTGTTCTATATATAGTAAAAAACATATTTCAGAAGTAAAATCATCTCAAACATTTTATTTTTTACCACATTATCGAAATAATAATACCGCATTTAAAAATAAATATATTGTGTCATTCTGGACACATTTGTAATTCCCGTGAATACTATTTAAACAAACTCACAGCATGAATCTATCTACATGTATCAAATGTCTGTGCTTACATTATTTCAAATTTTGCGCGAAAAACTTATGTTTTGGAAATAAACCGCGAAATAATGAAAGTTAAAAAGCTTGATGAAACATGTGTTTACCACATATCTCAATGTGGAAGATGACTGTTCTTTGTAAACATTGATTCGAAAACAAAATGGTGTCCATAACACTTCTGTGGGATCAACATAAAAAAATTTCTAGACCATCTGTAAGAATATTAACATCATGAGTTTTTATTTCGGTGGGAACTCCGATTATACAACATAGTGGATATGCACACTTGTCGGTTCAATTGCACACTATAAATGAGATGTCCGTTCATACTATAATCTAAAAATATTTGGTTATTTCCCAAAAGATTCGCTTGACATTTTCTGAACAATATAAAATGTCAAAAATTGCCGATAAAACAGCTAGCTTTTTTAACTCTATAAAAAATAGTTGTGTTGGGTTAATATATTCTTCAAGAAATCGAGTTTTTTCTACATTTAATTTGTATGTAGGTAGGTTACATGGATTTTTCAATTTTTTTTTTCGCGTTTTTAACATTTAATTGATGCAATTAAAATGATGGAAGTTTACAAACACCAGAATAAATTCTGGGCTATTGCTACCTGTCACGTGAATTATAAAAATTATAATTTGGTCGTAAACTCGCAGAGAAAAGCTCAAAAATACGAAATTTTACTAAATCAAGCTTCACAAAGAAATTAGAAGAATTAAAAAAAAAGTGTGTAACGATACTGTCCATCGGTAGCAATCGCCAAAAAATTTAAAAAAGATTTTTGTTCTCAAATTCGCAGAGCTATAAGCTAGGAAATAAAAAGTTAGGCTAATTAAAAAGTATAAATTTTTAAATAATCACCAAACTAAAAGAGTTGTAACAAATAGAGGAGAAGAAGAAGAAGAATATAAAGATACAGTCAACTTTCACACACCTGCGAAAAATATCAGAATGCAGAAAACACGCAGAATCGTTGAGTAATTAACAGATTTATGTGCGACAGAAAAACTTACACTGTTACATATAAACATATAACACGGCAAAATACACCTTGTTTTTTAATATATAGAGATATTAAAACTTGATGTAAATAATGTATACATGATTAGGTATATCCGAATATAAATGAATACCTTAGATTCTAACGCACAAAGTATAATTGGATGATAGAAAATGAATGAAACGCCGAGCCATTCCGTACGAATGAAACATATGAAATGGCTCGGCGCGCGGTGGATTAGTGGACACTGGACATCATCACTAACCATAGCAGATGTCCCGTCTCCGTCACAACTGACAAGAGAGTAAGAGAGTAAGTAGAGTGCAGAGATAGCGCGGGGTACCTGGTACCTGCACGAGACGAGTACGATACACAACCTTCACAAATAGCGAGCGGAATACATATGCACCCCGGCCGGTACAGGGCCTGATTACAGGGCGGCGCCGCGACACCTATTATCGTCGGTACCGTAAGTGCACAGGCCACACTCGGAACACACAGATCACAACCACGCATTGATATGCGAAACAGATCACGCGATGATAGAAATCGAATAAATATGGCTCTTGTCAGATGTGGCGGTGCCGAACTCCGCCGCGATAATCGGTCTCTTCTCGAAATCGCATTACTTCTACGAAAACAATTACGCTGCACGCGCAACTGTCGACTATTTGCATCGATGGAGATGGAGCGCGTACGGTACGACTCCCTTGTCTCTGGCGCGAGTCGGGAAACTCTTCCGACAAACTGAGAGACTCGGAAGCGGCGAGGCGCGCCAAGATCGACCCGACCTGTGACCCGCAATCATCACCGCATTCGGGCATCACTCGAGGACGATTACGGTTCATTATCGGATAATAAAAAGAGTGCGAACCCGCAATCTCGCCGGTGACACGACCGCCGAGACCCGAGCTCTGTAATCGCCCGCGACGAATGCCGAACCGGCCATTCTATTGTTATCGGACGTTTATTCGAACCCACAATCGTCGGCATTATTTCATTTGCACGGCTGAGTAAATTAATACATTCCACGCGGCGAGCTGCAATCCCGAGTCGGGGTTCGATTCCGCGCTCGACGAAAGACTCGAACAATTACGGAGACAGAGTTTGGCCCCCGCGGTCCGGAGATCGATTTGAATAAATCCTCGGGTGTATTCTACTCGATTTAAGAATTTCCATTAAAAGTTAGTAACGAGATAACGTTGTTTCGGCTCCAGACGCGAACCGCACTCTTTTGTTGCCGAATTCAATAACCGCCATTAAAGTAATCGAATGTAAAGTTAAGATCGACCGATAACCGGTCTCCGAAGTTAAGCCAATAATAGTAGGTACCCCGCAGTCCTCGCTCGGGAGCAAATCTCATTAAGTATTTATTTCGGTAACACTGTTATTAAAGATCAAAGGGTGTGTCCATTAAGGTACAATCTAGTTAGCATTACCCCCTCCCGCTCCGCAACTGTCGGTCCGGTCCCCCGGGAGGCGGCCCGGTCCGCCGCCCGCAGCCCGCGCCCCGGTAGCGTCCCTCAGTAACGGTGTGACCATGTTTTGTTGCAGACACGTCGTACTCCTACCATCCCGCCATCCACGACGACACTTTCGTCAGGAGAAAGCAGCGCAGGAACCGGACCACCTTCACCCTTCAGCAGGTATCGCTCTTTGCTCTCAGACATCATAAACAGGAATCATTATATTTGTGTAATATATTTGCGATAACAATGCGGTCATGTCCCACAGCTGGAGGAGCTGGAGACGGCCTTCGCGCAGACCCACTATCCCGACGTGTTCACCAGAGAAGACCTCGCCATGAAGATAAACCTCACCGAAGCGAGAGTCCAGGTCAGTACGGTGCGCTTCTCGGATGACGGCCACGGTTTGTATTAGATTTTAGAAAGATTTATATTATTATATGAAATGACTCCATGAATGTGCTCGATAGACTGAAGGCGAACCTACAAATCGGGCGGGTGTCGGTCGGGCCGGGGGGGTCGGGAGGGGTCGGGAGGGGGCGGGAGGGGGCTCTCAGTCGGAACATTTCGAGGAATGTCTTGTTTAATAAAAGTGCTGAGGTGTACCGTAAAATATGGTTACGGCGATACAGAAACTTATCGGGTAAATACATTTATGTGGAATGTTCGCCGAACGTGCTGGAGCTGAAGCGGGAGCTCATCTCTTTAGGGTGAAATAATCCTCTTCCGAGTAGGACTGACAGATCGTTCGGGACATAAATATAGTTCAGGTACAGGTGAGAGATTGTTACGATTGAAGATGAAAGCCATTTATTATAAAGGTTACTTTACTTTTCATTCATTTAAGTAAAGTAGGTTCGTTATTTTATTGCCACGGGTTTGTAATACACATCTGAGTTTCAGCTAGCACCGATCTCTAATGGCGAGACTACAGACTAAACTTTTAAGCGGTTTATACACGTGATCAATTATTTTTAATTACCATTTCTTTCTGCGGTGGATTTTAAAACGTCTAAACGTCGTCATAATATATACGTGATTCTAATCAAGGCGCAAACAACAACTGTCAGGCATGACTAGGGATTCTGTATTTTCGACTAATTTCAATTCTCTATATCAATATCAAATATTCAATAATAATAATAATAAAGTTTTCAAATTATTTCATCCCATACAAAAACAGATGACACCCATTGATCCTAATGATAAAAGATCACATTTGAGAACGCAACCTCAATCGCCTGTTTGAGCAAACCGACCAAATCATCTACTTCACTTTTTTGTTTTTAGTAGTAAAAATATCTTTGGAGTGATTTCTCCTCGATGTAAATCTTTATGGCTCACCATATAACCTACGGAAACTTTAAATTATTTTGCGCCGATCGTCGCTCGGTCACCACCTGGCGTATGACAATAGTCAAATGGGATTGACTCAACTTGTTTAAAATCAATAATAACAAGAAAAATTAGGTCTCGAGTTTTTTTTTAAAACCGTGGGATTCCAGGGTTGTCTCGACACAGAATCCCTAATCATAACTCACTCCGCGCTCATCTCTGTACTGTCTTTTCAACATTTTCGAGACGAATCTCCGAAAGAAGGTCAAGGAAGCTACTTTAATCTTGCGAAACAATTTTTATCTTAATTTATATTCCATAACAATAATTTTGATCACTTTATTAAATGGAAAAAAAGATAGGAAAGGGATTTAATGATTTTCTTTCGAATTCTTTCGAAACCAAATTCAAATGTTTTCTAAACTTCAATAATGAATTTTTAAAGACGTTTAGCGATACGCAAAAACATAATGGATGGAATTAGACCATTAGAATTGAGATAAATAGCGGAAGAATTGAAGAAAATAGTGCGAGGCCGAGATGGCGTAATAGTGGCATTGATCTTGTATTGTATTATTGGACGGTTCGGATACACACACGCACGAGGGTCACTTCTCTCGGGCCTGGCTCGCCGAGACTCTCCGACTCCGTTGCGCTCTCGCTAGTCGCGAAGTTCAGAAGGAAACTGGTCGACCTACCGGGATATGATGATTAAATACAATCCCTTCTGTATGGAATGCGTAAAATAAAGTGCTCTTACCTGCCGAGCGGACGTGGGTGCGCGATGTCGTCCACCGAGAGAATACACCGCGCCGTATATCGTACAAGTGAAGTAGAATTTAATAATTTTCTCCGCAAAAACTACACAAGGCGATAGTCGGTTTTAATAAATAGATACGTGCGGGGCGGGGGGCGGGAGGGAGGGTGACAGGGTTGTTTGTATCGCCGGTGATGGAACATGACGGCGCAGGGGCGCAGGGGTCCCGCGGGAGCAGCACACTTGGTGGGGAGGGAGGGGGTCCGTGATATAATACGGTGAAGCTGTACCGTTGTATGATTTACCTTCGCAACTGTAATCCTCGCGGCAGGGACAGAACGGAGTATCGTAAAACGAACCGAATAGTAATTACATGTTACAATTCGTTTTTAATTTCACCGCTCTCAAACTTGGCCGTAGTATTCACGTTCATTACAATTTTCTTACTAACAACGAATGTCAAAGTCAAAAGTGAGTGTTCAGTGGATTCATTGGAGCGACGTGATGTGTCCTGAAACAATCAGTAGGCTGTACCATCTATTGGGTAAATTAATAATATTCCAACGATCGGTGCAACGAATAACGATAACGAATTCGAACGATAAATGATAAATAATACAAAGGAAATGTAAGAAAAGAGGTCCCTAATAAAAACCATCAAAATTTTCCTTTTGAATATTTAACTCTTGATACTGCGAATTGTTTCTTGTAATGCGCATTTTAAATTTTGGTTCAACATTAGGAAGCGTCGCAGAGTTTATTTTGCGAGAGTAAAATATCTTTTGCGCAGCCGGTGCACACCGTTCTTCAAAATAATTATCAGCGGTAATGGGAAATAACGATTTTACTATTTATTCGTAAATATTTAATTGAAATTGTTCAGACGGGGAGCAATTTGTGTTGAAAACGATACAGCTAAATGTGGACCGACGCTGGGGCGTCCGGGCGGAGATATTGAATTTGTCCGCGGCTGCCCGCGTCATACAGAACGGCGAAAAATTGAAAAAAGAAAATATAAATTGAAATAAATAGAATGGGATGGCGCGTGTTAGTCCTCCTGACGGTTCCCAGCAGGCCCCGGGGAGGGGGCGGAGGGTGGGGACGGACGGTGTCAAATTGCAATCCATTTTCACAAAATGTTTCTCTCCCCCGCGCGCCCCGCCTTCGCGGCAAGACGCTGCCCTCTGCCGGTGGCAGGGGCGCACCCTTCCCCGCCGCCGAACCGACTCGTACCATTACAACTATGTATAGAAAATGTATCGATAAAAGCATTGCGTCTATCGACACCGAGGCCGCATAACTCTCGGTACAAAATCTCTCACCCTTATTCGCCATAAGATCTCGTTCTCTTTCCATCATAATTTGACTTACATTTGTTGGAACTGTGAAACATTCCTAATTTTGAAATTCGTCTGAACTCAGCGCTGATGTGCGCACCTGCACCCGGTAGAAGACATGCTAATGCACCTTCCCCGGTTAGGAAAGAGACCCTTCGTCTGAACTCAGCGCTGATGTGCGCACCTGCACCCGGTAGAAGACATGCTAATGCACCTTCCCCGGTTAGGAAAGAGACCCTTCGTCTGAACTCAGCGCTGATGTGCGCACCTGCACCCGGTAGAAGATATGCTAATGCACCTTCCCCGGTTAGGAAAGAGACCCTTCGTCTGAACTCAGCGCTGAAGTGCGCACCTGCACCCGGTAGAAGACATGCTGATGCAACTTCCCCGGTTAGGAAAGAGACCCAGGCGCGAATCCCGTGGCGCAACAATATTTTTCGATAAAATTGATTTTATATGTATATCTTTCTAATTCATATATTTAATTCGTACGAAGATATTTATTTATTCTTAATATAGTGCATCCATAAGTATATGCTTTAATATAAACAAGATCAAAATTGTTCCTTTTTACTACAACTTATCTTTCACATATTTACTTAGTTTCATATTGCATCTTTGTAGTTTCTCCTTCTTTCTTATGCCTTCTGACATTTCATTGAAATTTTTCATCGCACTGTACATCATCGACTTATAGAATTTAGCCTTCTTCCTGAATGGCAGTCTCAGTCTATCTTTACAATTTCCTTCCGAAATAGATGTGGCCAATATTTACGATAAATTGAATAACTATTTTGTAAGAAGCGCGGAAGAGATTAATGAGAGTAGAGTATTTGAACAATGATGAAAATATAGAAGAGATACCCAACATTAATTAAAAAGTTAATCGAAGAATCTTTACCGGTCATCGGAGAATACTTCTTAAACATCATAATTAATCAGGACATTTGGAACATATCCTAATTAAAAAACCAATATCAGTGGCGTACAGTAGGCACAAACTTAGGTTATGCTGCAACCGATGGTGCTTTACTAACTTTGGGTACTAACTTTTGTAGGTGTCAAAAAAAATGTTTGAAAAATTATTCAAATTTTCAGAACAACTCTATCAATTTAAATTTAGAATATTATTGTGAATTTATTACTTTAAAAAAGGTAAATTCTTTTATTGCTCGGTACCGTATTCTCTCCTTTCTATTTCTCCTTCCGACAGCGGACTTAAGATGTTTAATTAACAAAACATAAAACTCATAACAGAAATAATTTTATTTCATTAAATAATCTATATGAAAACCATGAAAACAAAACTGCAGTTTGCGAATCAAATATGAAAATATGTAGAAAGTATTATTAGATGCAGTTTTCAGTGAGGATTAATTGGGGATTGCAATTTTGACGAAATAAATAAATTCCGAATTCGAAATTCGAATAAAAAAAATTCGGTCAAATTTTGATTTTTTAAAATTAGTTTTTGGTCAATACTAACAATAACAGCTTATTTATGATAATAAATGAATTATTATTTATTGAATTCTTTTTCCAACTAAAAAATAGCTGTTTTTTCTTGAGGATTAATTTGAATGGAAAACCAGATACATACGTCAATATAACCATTTTCATATGCATTAAGGTCATTTGTTAAGGATATGAGTTTAACAAGTCCCGCCTTTATGTGTTATACTATCCGTACTACCCATGGTCCCAATTATTCCGGGTAATCGAGGACTTACTCTAGGTATATATCAAATAACGGTAATAAATTAAAACTGCTCCAATATCTGATCCAATATCGATCATTTAACAGAGCACAAAGGAAGAATAACTAAATACACACTACACACCGCACTCGATAAAACAAATCTCAATACTGATCCGCCAGTTTTCGGACATCTTATTTTTGGTCTGTTTAAGTACCGGTCGAGTGCATCTGTTCCTTTCATGGAGGCGTTATTTCTATTCGTCACTTTCTAGGAACGATCTCTTCGGAACACCCATATTGTACTCATTGTGTAGCCGTTAGTCTGTGTTCGTAACAATATTTTATTTTTATATATTTCAAATTCGGAATTCTAAATTATATTTATGAGAACGAATTTCAGAATTTCCAAATTTTGTATACAATTAATTTAAATCAATATAAATGATTCGCAATTTTTCTGAATAACCCACGGCTAGACAAAAGTCGTGGGTTACGCCATAGATGCTAATCCGTGTAATAACGACTAGAATTTTACAGGATCTTATCATGAAATAAGGATTATTTAATTTATTTTTATTTCCAAGATTTTTCAGTAGTGCACAGATTTTTTGCTAGTATGCAGTGTACGCCCCTGATCATTGCAGTTTTCCTGAATTTTAAGAGATTTTGAAACCATCGATAGAGATATAATAATAACAAAACTTTGGAAACTCGGAATAAGGGAAACGCTTTTGAAATGGCTTAAGGAATACATAAGTAATACATACCAAACCACTGAAGTAGGTGACTTAAATCTGTATCTGACCCCCTCCTAACTTCATTCGGAGTAGTGCAAGGGTCACTTCTTGGATTTATTTATATCATTATATAAACAACATCGTAAAAATGGTAAAACATTGCAAAATTAGATTATTTGCAGACGATGCACATCGCGAGAAATAATTATGCAGATATACTGAATAAATTAAACAATATTGCAATATGGCAGAACAAAAATAACATTACAAATAAAAGAATACCAATTACACCAGCAATTATCATAGACGTCTGAAGAAATGGACTAAAATAAAATAATTATTTGGGAGATTCAAAATTGAACTTTTTGCAAAGTACAAGACACGCGACTAAAAAGGTTGTTGAAACAAATCTCACTTCTGTGAAGAATCGGAAGATTTATTAGTACTGAGTCTTGTCAAATACTATACAACTCTGTTATTTTATTTTTGGCTAATGATGAAGAAATGCAACAATTACCAGTACTGCAAAATAAAACTGAAAATTATACTAAAAAATAGAAATAGATACTCGGATCAGTACAATGTTGAAAGATGATGATGACCATGAAACAGGAAATATATTTCAATGTTATTTGAATTCATTTTTAAAATCATCAATAGTACGATTCTACATCTCGATGTAATTCAAGAAAAAATCATTATGTGGATGCTGATCGTGGACCACGAATCGCAGCCTGAGCTGTGGGCAACTCGAGGAATTGCACAAGGTACACGTTGTCAAACGTCATTTACTGGGATCAGCTCAAAACACACGAATTTAATTGTTTTAGAATACATCTTCATAAATAATAAACAAACTTGATAGTTGATATGTACGCTCAATTAAACTATCAAAAATATCCATTAAGAATTTGAAAGCGTTTATTGTCTAAATTTATTATGAAGCTTCTGCTATAATATTAAAGTTCATCGACAAGAAGGTAGGTTCACAAAGGCTAATTCGAAAATACAATAATTATAATGTCATTTTCTGTAATCGGGACTGCAGAAAGAAAGTGCGGGAGTGTGTTCTGGAGTTTTCGATGGTCTTCGCGTTGGGTAATAATTCAGTTAGAAAGTTTTGTGAATCAACTCTCCCAGTCGCGGAAGGACGGCGCGCCCGACAATATTTCTCCATTTCCGCCGTGCGCTAAAATAATTGCATAATCGGGTTTCGAATTTTTGACACGGGCAACACAATTAAATTGATTCGTAACACAAATGCGATAATTCCCATCGAATTTGCGACTGTGCCATTTTATTTTTGACAGCGCGCCGCGGCCGATTATCGGATTACGTCCGGCGCGCTGCGGTAGTGGTGCCGGCTGAAGCGCGCACACTCGCACACATACCGAGCACGTGAATGTGAAAAGAAAAAACCTCTTAAAACGATCATTTTGTTATCTCTAAGTATGTAACCAGGGAAATACCTCTCACTGTCAGAGTAATAATATCATATTTCTCGTTTCACTGAAAAATAATATTTTTAATATTTAACGCAAACTTTACGTTGTGGTTATTCATTTTAATGTTTAATTATTTATTCACTCGCCGTAACAATTGAAGTTAGGTATTAAATTAATTTAAATATTTAAAAAAATATTAAATTGAATACATTGGAACTACAAATAGTTCCTAAACATACGATTTTAGTTAGTTATTTTTGATCGTGACGAAGAAAAAGGTAAAGAGATGTTAATTTCTAGTTATACCTCTCTCTATACTCATTCTGTGAAGGTCTTTTTTCGTTTTATTAATTCTGGATACACGCGCCGCAGCGACGCAGCGCACACCGTCGACCGCGAAGCTACGGCGAGCGATCGGCGTTATCTGATCTCTTTCTGCTACTAAAAAGTTAAAAATAATTCCTTTCTGGAGGAACATTTTCCCAATTAGGGAAATTTACATATATCATTTCAGATTTCCAATTATTATATTTCCTTTCAGTATTGTGTCAATTAAAATGTGTATGTGACCATTTTGGTCTGAAGGTATATTTTTTAAAATAATAATAAAAAAAAGTGTGTAAAATTTGAACACCGCAATGCCGTTCTAGTAGATAAGGAGATGTTCAAAATAACAGATAATTGTGTAGGTAGTGGGTAACTAGTATTTCATAACGAGTATCTTTCTTGACGTTTCGAGACATTGTTTAGGGTGTTTCCTTTACCGCGATGTAGAATAACAATATCTACATATTGTACAAATCAGTCACCGGCTCGTTTAGTCACTCCAAGATAAATATCGGCACTAGGGATAGGGTTCGATAGATAGATAGATAGGTTAAAGGTGAAAGGAATAAACGTCTACTCATAAGGTCTACACATTTCATAAATGGACCGTCATTGGAGAACATTTTGATAAATAACCCGCATTACCGGCGCCGCTGCTCTGACGGCTTTAATTCGTGATGTTATTATATCCTTTACATCGAGTGTTGGCGATGCTCCAATTAAATCAAATGACGATCGATTCAAGCAAAACGATTCAATTGGTCAAAAGTTGTTTCGACGGCGGCGGCGGTGGCGCGGGGGATCCTTTTCTTAATCATCGAATACCTGTACCGACAGACTGTCTGTAACAGACCTACTCCACTATATTTTATAGTGACTAAATTACCAGTCGGAAATGTTCAGGAATATGGGCCTAATCTTAAATATGTCAGAGATATAAGCGTTTCAAAAAAATTCTAATTGAAATATTTCATTGATTTCAAATTATATATTGAAAACAAAAAATTAAAGATCATCGAAATTCGGCCTGAAGCAAAGATATACATTAGCATAATTAAATACTAAATTAATGTATTAATTATAAATATATACATATAAAATCAATTTTGTCGAATCCCGGTAGCGCAAAAACAATATTTTTCGACAAAATTGATTTTATATGTATATATTTATAATTAATACATTAAATTAGTATTTAAAACATCACAGACCTATGTTCTGAATAATTACAACTTCACAATATGAATGTGTTCTCCTTAATAATTAACATAATTGATAATTTTCGCAAATATTTATTTCAAAGTACGTAGACTTGAATCAAACTACTAACTTTAATGTAATATTTAATAATATACATAATTCTGGTAAAACTTGTTTTTAATGTTTGTTTTTACCATTAACCAAATCGATTATCTTCCTATTCATTTGTAATGTTGGCGCGACAATGACTCGCATTGAGATTTGCTGCAAATCGCCAAAAATGGTCCCAATCAAGGAATTTCAATAATGTCTTCTTCATATCATATCATCATCATCTGCTACCCGAGGCAGTTTTGCCGATCCTAATTTGAGAAGCCAATTATTGTGCTAATCTTGGACCCTCACTCCGCATTTCTCTCAATTAGAACAATCAATATAACATAACAGACCAAAAAGCAAAAAATAACTAAAATTAACATAACTATTTTCAAAGTTAAAAAAATACAATTCTTTTAATTGTAATATAATAATATTAATTAGCATCAATACGATATTGTGAAGGTATGAAATTATACATTCACAACATTATTAATCATAAAATAATATTTATAATATATTAACAAATTATAAAAAATAAATTTAAATGAATACATAAAAACCACCAAAAAACGTAATAAATAAAAACATAAACAAAATATTCAGCATTTGCAATTGAGATTTCCTTATTTTAAGATAATCAAGAAAATTGTGAGGATATACAAATTATACGTTCACATTTCTCTTAATATGAAACAACCAACAAAATAAAGCATTACAATAAATTTATTGATATTTACATTATTTAAAATATATTTAAAAATACAAAAAAAGATTTATAACATTAAGTTTTAAATATTTACATAAAGATAATATGATTTTTTTGTGCATAAAGGACAGACTGTATGTTTAATGGTAAAGATGCAAATTGTTTGATAAGATTTGTCATTAAATTTTCCCTATCGACCATTATTGGGCATTCAAATAATATGCGATGGAGGTCTCCGACACTTATACCACACCGCACCACACTCGCATATCGGTAAATTATTACAATTTATTTTAAAGAGGTGAGCTGTAGAAGAACAGTGATTAGATCTTAGGCGACATATAGTCACAATCTTATCCCCACTTAAAAGCGAACCTACATACCGTGGCTTAGATAGAATATTTGGATGAATATGGCCAAAAAATGTATCTTTAACTATCTAACTGGATTCATTCCACTGAGAACTCCAAGTTTCCCGACTTTTTATTTTTAAAACTGTAATCATATTTGACGCAATTAATCGATCACGTTTAAGATTCCCTACTCTACAAGCTTCTTTTGTCAGAGAATCGGCGGTTTCATTCCATACAGACATGACTGGGAATCCACCCTAAAATAATATTCGAATTTTTGAAAAGCAATTTTATTTTGGCGAAAATATATGTTTGATTTATTTAAGATAACTGAGTGAATCTGTAAAAATGGTTACTTTATAAAGCCCACGTAAGGCGACAAACTGAAGAGCTTCAAGAATTGCTTTCGATTCAGCAGCAAAACTAGACGTATCATCTGGGAGTTTAAAGATGCTGCTCCAGCCGAAACAGGAGACTGAGTTTTAGAACCATCTGTATAAATATAAGAAAATCCACGTCATCGTGAGCTATTCGACTAAATTCATTTGCGAACAATTGAAGCATTTTGTGATGAACAAAATTGTTTTATTAAACCCAAATCGAGACAGATATTATTTTCTAAAATAATACTTTCAAAAGGAATCACGTACAGTGATACATTCATACATGACGTCGATACATTTTTAGGGCATAGTAAGATAACGAACGGTAACTCGTCACAAGTGAGGGATGTTTTGAGGGATGTTTTGTTTCGCCAAAAGGGTTTGTTGTGACAGTAACTAACGCAAAAGTTGTAATTTTGGTGTTAATGGATGAGAAAGCATACTAAGACGGTTGACAAAAAATTATCAGACTGAAGTTGGCGTCTTATTTCTAAACGTGGTTCGACATTTTATACCTAAAGAACGTTAATTGGTGTCGATTTCATGCATCCAGAAGAAAAGAGGCGTTATCAAGATGAGATCTGACAAGTGCATTGTACACGACTCTTAGAACTGTTGGATAAGAACCCCACCAAATTCCCGCTGTTTATTTGATAACATTATATCCAAGCCATAAGCCTAAATCATTCAGGGCTTTCTCAATTTGAATTAAAGCCAAAGAAATTGTTTTTCCTGAAATATAAATAGTTATATCATCTGCAAACGAAATAATTCTAGTGTTTGGTAATACAGGTTCTAAATCTAATATATACAAATTGAAAAGTATGGGACTTAAGATTGATCCTTGTCCGAGACCTTTCCGGAATAATATATTGAGATTCCAACTGTCAGGGATCAAACCCGTGGAAAAAGTTTCATTGAAAATATTATAATAAATACGGAATGTCATCCGGTCCAGGAGAGGAATCAATCAAAATTGACGATGGACAAAAAGAGGGAGCTAATTTGTTCATGAAATTATTCAACCAGAAAGTGGGAGCAAGTCGGATAGGAAGATTATATGAGGCTCTATATCTTCCAATCATTTTACAAACAGTAGTTAAAGTAGTATCTGGAGATAAGGCCTCACAAAACGAAGCCCTTCCTGCCCTTTTTTTATTTCTTAGAAGCTGTCCGGTTTGAGCAGAGATTTTTTTGAATTCAAGGTAATTTTGTAGTTATATTTTTACAGTGAATTTTAGTAGCTTTTTTCCTTTTTCCTACAGCGAGAGTACAATCGAGATCCCACCAAGGGGCAGGATGAGGTTTATGTAAATTGGAAATAGTAAAAGGGATACGTTTTTGAGATATATTTTTAAGAATGTCTATCATTTTATTATAATATTGAATGCAATCATCTGACGAACGAAAGGAAGAAGACAGCACTATCAAGTTCTATCGCGTAGCTGAGTATGTCAGCTTTTTTAGATTGCATTCGCGCAACAATGTCCCGCGAAAGCGACGATGCTACATTACTAGAACACAAGAGAGGTCAACTGAACTAGGATTTTGAAAGGGGAGCTGTACTCTCGCGGGAGAGCCATCATTAAGTAAACGTACATTTGTAGAATCTAATAAGTTTATTATTCGTTGACCAGATTTATCATCAGAATAACAACTCCAAATGGTAGAATGTGCATTGAAGTCACCCATTATCGGTGAAGGTAGAGAAGATATAAAGTTATTCCACCAATTAAGATTAAAAACAGAAGTTGGATTACAATATGTGGAAACTATCGTAATATTGTCATAACGTATTGCACATATTTGTTATATGATCTATGATCCGGAGGAGAAACGGGAATTGATTGAAATGGGATACTATTTTTGATTAGGACGGCAGAACCTCCTCCTCCATCTGACCTAAACATTAGATTACTAACATAACCTAACCAGACGGCTTAAACCATGTCTCTGAGATGGAAGCAGTACAAATGGAGTAATTTTGTGATATGATATTAATTACAAGAGTTTTAATAATATCAGAAGAATTATTATTATTAAAAGAAAGAGAATCATTATCTGAAAGGAAAGCAACTCCATCGGAGTTACCCTCAGATTGGGAATTACCACTGGGAGAAATATATATAGAATTTAATGTGTATTGGTCATTTGAAAGATAAGAAAGCTGATATGTTTTTGGGGTACAGAAAGTGAAACTAGTTTTTTTTCGTGAAGACGGTTTCACAGAGACGTGGTTATTTTTTTCCGCAAGTACTTGCGAGAAGAGAGGAGATGTAGAAAAATTAGTCGGAAATGACGTAGAAGTTTTTTCCGCAAAGGAAGATTTTGCAGGAGAAAAGGATTTTGATACCTCAAAATAGGAAAGGTTTTCGGACGCCATAATATGCTTAATGTTTTTTTGTCTGGTAAATTCGGGACAGATGATGTTAATGGCATTGTGATGACCAAAACAATCGAGGCAAGAAGGCATAATGTATATTTTGGGACACTCTTCGCCCAGGTGTGCATCGCCGCACTCGAAACGACGGGGATTGGATCTGCATGCAGTTTTTGTGTGACCAAATCTGCAGCATCGGAAACATTGAATTGTAGGAAAAACATACTGTTCCACGGGAAGAGAATCATAATGTAAATAAACATATTTTGGAAGATTTTGTCCTTCAAATGTAATCACGACCGATTGTGATGGAAGCTACTGAACAGTGCCGCCAGATGTAGTGTCTTTATTATTTAGTCGTCGGACTTTACTCGGTTTTCCGAAATGATCTGGAACATTGATCTGTTCGATGATGTCATTATTTGACATATCGACTGAAATACCCTTAACCAGACCCATGCGAGTAACCTGGTGAGCCGGGATTACTGCTGAGTATTAATTAATGGTCAAAGAGGAGTAACAAAATTCATTTGCTGATTTGTAGTCTTTAAATTGAACCGACACTTTGAATTTTCCAAGATTTGACCCCCCCGGGAGAAATATTTTAAATTTTGTTTCGGAACAAAATGTATGGGATGGATGGATGAGGATTTGTCATCTCCGCTAATGTTTTGAACATGAACTGTATGTGGACCACAGTCAGTAGATTTATAAGAAGTCATTACAGACTCTGGTTTGTCGTATAACCCGGACACGCATCTCTCCGTTTTCTAGGATCGGATATGTCAGTCGGAGCCGGGGACGCTCCCATTCCGTTGTCGGTGGTTTCTAAGGTAAATAACAATAAAAAACTCTAGTGAAAAAAATTTCGTCTAAAACAGAATAAAAAGAAAAGATATTTAAAAAATAATTACCACAAATGGTACAGATAATGAAAGGAAGAAAAAACCATGTTTTTATAATTATATAAACAGAAAAACGAAATAAATCTATTTAAACGAACTCCAAGCCGATGAAGCTCATTACGCTAAAACGGTTGCCAAGATGTAGTGTCTACTTTGCGAAGTTAATTAATGATTCTAAGCTAATAGCAGCACATATTTTATGAAAGTATGTGTGCATGTAAAATTACAGCGTTACAGAGTCAGTGAGTTAGTCAGTGAGTCAGTGTAACTATACATATGTTGATTATTATATAATATTTTCCATAACGGTGTAGAATTTTCACATATTCCTCGGAGCGTACAGCCACAAGTAAACAATGGTAGTTCGCAGATCTACGCTTCTCTTAACTGGCGATGATGATGATGAGGTTAGAAGAAATGAAACAGGGACACTGCGGTGTAAGAAACGAGAATGCATTACCGCCCGCACTGTACTTCGTTTTATTTCAGTTACAAACAATATACTCAATTCATTTATGTTTTTCCATAAGGCATTATCATATATTCTTCCCAACATTTCGGCGAGGTTCTTAAACAGGCGCCACCAAGACATCATTTGATGATTTACCGTTTTTATATTACTCTGTAATAATTGCCTCGTGTCCTTATCACATTACTTTATTGGCGTCACTTCGGCGACCTCTCAATCCTGTGTAATCTCAGTCAGGTATCCATCCACCCATAAATTATTGTGCTATAAGTCTGTTACACCCTGTATAATTTAGGTACGTACTCGTAGTGTGATATTATGCCAGTTAAATTTCTATAACGGAAATAATAGATATTAAATGTTGTGTTTTTGATATTAAACCTTTTGATAAAAGCGATTATATTCAGGTTCTTTCATATTTTTTCCCATTTTTTAAAACATGTTCATAGTGAGCATTTGAAAAAAACACACACGAAAAATAAACACAAAATGAAATGAGATTAACTGGAATGTCGTTCATAGCAGCAATTTAAAAAATATTTTTGATGTTCAGGCCGCAATTTAGATCAAAGAAACAAAATTTTTGAGTTTTTATTGTATTCGGGTACTATGTCATACATGTAACTAATTTGGCCCCAGTTCTCCAATAGTGTCATTTTAGAATACACTTATGACCTAAAATGTTATTTAGTTTCATAACTTTTGTAACAAAAAATGGAAAAAATGTTTTTATTTTTCTGTCTACTGAAAAATTACTTTTTAAATTATGTTAGTTTTGATCTAGGTGTGCGATATTTGTATAACTAACAAAGTTTTTATACCATTTTGATTAACGTCGACCGACACTAATGTCACTACGTTAGGACGAACTCGTACTAAGTTACAGTCGAATCGGAATAGTAAAAGTGATTTAATAGAAAATTAGTTTAGAAAAATGAATAATTTTAAGAATCTTTAATAATCGTGCAGCGTGAGAACAGTAACATTAACATATGTTTTAGATTTAGACAGTTTGTTATTTCAAGCGTTGCAATTTTGAAAATAATGATATAAAAAATATTTCAGCCATTTAGTTTGTTTACTTGTCTTGTGAATAATCTCGGACGAGCTATATTTTATTAAGGAGAAAGCTATATCTACTTAAAATAAATGTGATTTCTCCGAGTATAATATATGAATGCAATCCGCCCATTAGATCCCACCCCCGCGCTAATGTAACGTAATGTGTGACGAGAGAATCCGAGAAAAGTTGCTCAACATTTTAATGTATTAGGCGGGCTTCCCGATCGGCTTTCACGGAGAAACACATTCTACCGTGACTGAATACCGTGCCGCGAACCTATTATTATATTACCATTTTGTTCCTGTTTCTATTTCTATTTCTGGTTATGAATTTGGGTAAAATACTGATTTGCGGTCGTCTGCAGTATTTCTCGGACCTGCCCTGTACGGCGACAAGCGACGCTCGTCCTAGAGTTTAGTGGTGTACGAGAACTGATTATGATCTCTCAGCCGCTTTTACGAAACCATCAAAGTAGATGATGCCCGCCCGTTATTATCTTTGATCTAACCGATCCTGTTACAATACCATTGGCGACATCGACCGCATTCAATTACGATACCGTGCATTTCTTGACACATTTTGTGGACACAAAGTTTGTTGTAATTTTTGATGAAGAGATGACGAATACAAATTGCACACCGATCGTAAAGAATTAAAGCGCACTTTTCCGCCACTCTGGCGTGTCAGTGCGCTGTCTGGGCTGTCTGGGCTGTGATCACCCTTTGATCGGTTGCTCTATTACATTCTTTACTAAATAAAGGATAAATTAAGTGGTGAATTATTCTTTGAGAAACAAACGCTGAAGGTAACACATCTACGCATCCAATCCACACTACGGGCGAGTCGAAAATGTTAAAACTCCGTATAGATGATTCCGGAATATTAGTATATTAATGATTAATTTTAAAGTTTATAAACAAAGATAATGTATGTCTAGAAACAGTCGGTGTGTAAAGCGCCCTCGAAGTGAAAGTTTTTACGAAAATGGCGCTATACAAATCATACAATATTATTATTATCATATCTTATTTGACGGTTGAAACGGTTCCAGCTCGGTCCCCGCAGGAGTGTAGGTCAGACTGAGAGGAAGAAAGAAAAGGCAGCAAAGTCCTCACGCTGCCCGAAATAGGGTCGAATGAAGAAGACCGATGGGGTGGATTCGCAACGGCAGAGGGTCACGATCCGCGGTAATGAGGTATCGACTCTGACAAATATAATTTACAATGTATATTTAGCCAATACACAAACCGAATTGCGTGTCGCATACGCATATATCTGATTTGTTTGCGTCAATTGTTTAAATTAGGTTGAACTGACCGCACACCGATAAAAATAGGAAACACCGTCATGTCTATCGTGATCATCATATATTTATTATTAAGGTTTCATATGACTTATTAGTCCGACGAGGGAAAGTGTTCAGTGCGGTTTACCACTTTGCCACCGGGCACCGACCGCCTCGCCGACGTTTTCCGCCGCTTAGCGACACGCGTGACGCGCGGCGGAGTTATGATGTATCAAATTCGTTTACAGCCAAGAAAGTTTGCTAAGAAGTTAATGGCTCCTCCCTCGGTGGGGTGCGGGTGCGGGTGCGGGTGCGGGTGCGGGTGACTCATGTGCGGGCTCGAGACGTTATTTAATATGTTTTTGCGATATATTGCGGGAATTAAATTTCATGCATGGCTTGTTTATGATAACCTCCTTCTCCTTCGGCAGGATGGAGGCAATCCCATTTAGTGACAAGTTAAGGTTGTTTTGGCATTTAGCGCCGTGGTATTCATATCTGTATACATATTCGGTAGGTATACCTACCAAATTATTATATAATATATAAAGATGGTTATTTCGTTAACCTCACCGTTGAAACATGTCGATCTATCTATAAATAGTGGTTTTATAATATGTTGCTTTATGCTATATGTTTTGCAAATATTGAAGAAGTATAATTTTTCATGTATTATTTAACTATTTTAGTAAGAAAATATGTAAAAATATTTGAGAAGTGAAAAACTATAGGTTCTGTCTGCATGTTAAAATCGGATATAAATGGAAGGAAAATACCAAAATTGAAACTCGGGGCAGACTGACTGGAAGTGTATAATCATATTACAAACAGGAGCCGCGAAACGTCAAGAATCTATACTGTAAGTATGGGGGTTCGAGCCTCGTTGCAGAAATCGAGTGCATCATATGCACACAGTATACCTATATTGATTGACACGTTCGGGTGCGTCGCCGCTCTCCAGGCAATAAAATAACTTCTATTCTGACATTCGAGAATGAGCTAATAATTGGGATTAATAATGTTCAACTATCGTAGCTGATCAAATAAATCATTATTGTATGTTTCAAAATAAATTAATGAAATACTTTTAAAATAATACTGTGGTTAAAATGAATATTTTTATTTGCTATCAGCTTAAACAAATGAAACAATAATTGATGAATGTTAGGCAGTAGAGAAAGTATTGATGATAAATATATATCAATATGAGTTGTGAGTTATCACATAGTTATCATAGGAAAGTATGAATGATACTGTTTTAGTTGGAATCGTGATGATTTGATGCGGTTTCGAGTAGTTTGCTGCTGAAGGGTCTGACAAAGTGGGCGCCGGTGGCCGGTGCCGGTAACGGCAGAGAAGATCTTGTGACAGATTCCGAGCCTAATTGCATTTTCTTTGTAGCGCTCCACTTCCAACTCTCGAGACCCCCTCTCTCCTGTCCGCTGTGGTTGTTCAAGTGTACACAATTGCGCATCCTTCGTCTTCCATCCCACAATCACTGGTGTTCTTCACTTTAACACGTTCCTTGCTATAATGCTCGTATATCGCCTGACAGAAGACACATTCCATTCCTGTTATGAATGCATTCACTACAGCTGTGATACCATTTATTTAAGCCCTTTTCAAATAGAATTTCGTGCAATATCAAAGTCCATTTAAATTAGAATGAATTCTATCTGAGATAAGGTTTGACGGTAAATAATATATGTACGCATACGTGAAGAACACAACGATTCGTCTATCCGAGTCGCATTAGCGACATATTTATATTGAAAGCTTTCCGCGTCGATGAGATCTATTGTATTGTATGATATTACATGACATTAGTTTTTTGTTACGTTCAGATTTTAAGCCGCTTTAATAATTCCGGTAAATCGGTGGTCGGTGGGATATTTTTCAGACTCGGCGTATCGCACGATGCCAAGTACCCACTTACGCGAGAATTCATAATATTAGGTTTCTAATCAATTTAGTTGTAATTATAGCGGCTCGAATAAAGCGGGCGATACCGTGCAGAAGCCACCCTCCCGTGCGGTTGAAGGGCATGTGGCTTTATTGAGTTTTTAAGCAGAACGGGCTTCGCATGATTGTTGGCGCCCGCGGCGGGGCGGTAATGGCGGACACTCCCCACGCCCTCGGCTGCCCCGGGGCGGGCCGTACCGCCGCCCATTACGCGAAGAGAGGCATAATCATTTGTCATATTGGATAATGACGGTTTTCTTCCTTCTTATTAGCGTCCGCTCCTGGGGGGCGCCGATGTCGTCAGTCGGATATTGATAACATTATTCCAACATCAAAATACAATTAGTGGATGGACTTCACGAATATCGCTTTTCTAATTATAGATGCATACATTCATATCATGAATATCCGTTGTGTAGGTACTGTACACATGCGTTCATATTGCACGTGTGTTGCGTGTGATTTGTTACGTGGAAGACGAGACATGGAAAATCAGGAATCCACGATTTAGACTGTACCTGCACAATTTGACATGGTCCTTACGTTCACCGCTTGGCGGCGCGTAGTGTTAGTTTAGTAGATACTCGCCATTCATGAATGACTCCTAAAGTCATTTCAGGGGAAAAAATGATATATTTTCGCCGGGTGCACCATCAATATATTCGTTTTCGTGGTGTACTTGGGACTGATAATTGTCAAATATCCTACTAAACCAGAGACCGAAGACGAGGACCCGGCACCGAAAGAGCCGACCTCGGCGGTTTGTGCGCCACGGAGGCCCCCGCGAGCGTTACTTAAACAAATTTGTTTCTTGAACCCTTCGAGTTTACGGCGGGGGTTTAAAATTGCCACCCCTGCCGGCAACCCCGGGGTGGGGTTTGCACTGCGGTTAGGATTTACGATGATCAGGGCCCAATTTGCCGCCCCATCGGTGGGGGCGACCCGGCCCCGGCTCGGGACAATAGCGCCAGGCCCGCACTAGACCTGGACACTTTTAGTTAGTTAATTTGACATCCCGATGAAGGAAATGGTATTTTCCGAAGCCGGTTGGTGTATTCAATATAACTCACGAAGTGGTAAAAAACAAAGTTTTAAATAATCTATATTAAAATTAATAAAAATTTGCTACAAATATTAAAAATAGAATTTCCGTTTTTAAATATATTTCATACCGAAATATTCCTCTATATTTCTAATTTCCCACTGGCTATACTGGAATACCAGTTTTCGTGACGTGATAACTAAAAATAAATTTAAAAAGTACGTTGTCAACAATAAGTGAACGTATACGTGTATTATATCTTCCAACACACAAACCTAATATACATAATCAAAAATATTTAGAATGCTCGATTGTAATATTTGTCGGAGTCGGTTTTGATTCTTTACTTTTGAATGGTCAGTATCGTATTTTTGGTTGTCGATGGCGCCTGTGCCTGCAGTGGTGCGATGTACTAAAATGTGTTGTCATATATAAGGAATATTTCCCACCCTAATGATTGAACTCCGCTGAAAAGATAAAGGGGTAACATAAATGATGAACGGGGTAAGGCATCGATGATGTTGATACCGTACTACGATATATAGTGACGACGAAATGGGGGATATGAAAATAGTCTACACTATAGGTATAGGTCTCGTGATATTAATGTGTGTCTCTCATCAACAAAAAATGACGATGATCCCAAAATTAGTGTTGTAAGTTGGAAATATTGCGAGAACAGGTGGACCGAACGTATTATCAAATGGTACTCTCGACCTCGGTCGTCGGTGGGGGCTGGGAGAATAGCACCATAGGGTTGAGGAGATTCGAAAGTCAGTCGGCAGAGAGGTGTGTCTGATTATTCTAGTTAAACGCACGCAACGACGGGTAACAATTGAACTAGAATATAATATGATGTCACAGCCGCAGTCTTTAAACTGATAGCTCAGCCTCTCGTCTTCTATAGCTAAATGCTTTTTATAAATATATTCAGACCGTTGCAGAAATATTCCATAACGTTGTACATGTAACGGGCATATCCTGACGCCTCTTTTCACATTTCCCTGTATCTGATTTGTAATACTGATACAGAGAAATAAAATAATACGTTTATGTAAGGAAAATTCACTGTGTCCTATTGCGTCATCTCTTTTTCTCAAAGCTAGAGTAATTCGATGATGATTGTGTGATTATCCCAGTAGAATATTAAGATAATAACGTGATTTGCAATTATACAATAAAAACTTGTTGCGCCCGATTTCATATCGTAATTTACATTTACGGTAGCTTAAACGAAGAAATCGTCGACAACAATATTTACAGACCAAATGCTCTTCCGTAGTATTTCGCATTATTCCTTCATCATCCGAGGCCGCACAGAGATACAGAACTCGGTGCGCCAGACTCCGATCACAGTAGTGACATCAGGGTGCAGTATCCTAGTGCGGTTCCGCCCCAAATAGAGCTCGACAGGGGCGAATCCTCCTCCATCCAGAAACATCAGGGTCTTGCCGGGCGGGACGAAAACTCTCTGCCCGGCCGAACGATAATCCAATTTGGATCACGCGCCCATCCCGAGGCGAAGAAGACCCTGACAGGAATCAATCTTCTGTCGGGATCGACCATAGATAAACCCGTCGTGTCGCGATATTGCGTTAGCTCCGCTCACCGGCTCGGGAACAATTCTATCTTCGTGCGACGGACTCTTCTCAAATTTAAAATATTCTCGCCCCGATCGACGTCTGACGGCAGCGCTCTACCTTCCCGCCGCCCGGGCGGGCAGGCGTAGATTTTTAATTTTATACACTGGTTATCACCATTGCAGAATAACAATTTCCTACATGAATTTAATTATCGGGCCGAACCGAACCCTGGTATTTTGCATGACAGGCGGGGATGCCAACCACTACGCTACCAAAGGATTAATAAACAATAAGGAAATAGGAGTTATCAAATATCTTCTTTAAATGCTACTTAAAAGTTCAACAGGGGATGACAATTTTAACAAATAAACTAAAATGTACAGTCCAGTACAGTGCTCCAGATGAATGATTATGATGTATGGACTCGATTAAGTGTGATTAACCGTAAAGTCCAAAGGTCGAGTCGAGTCGAAGAGCGCTAACGCAATGTGCGCGTCGTGCGGTTTGCTATAAGCGAATGAAAGCTCCGTAATGTTTCATTAATGCCGAGTAGCTCCGAGAGTTTACAACATGACGTAATCGCATTACGGAGAATAAAGGGAATGCAGATCGGCGGCGAGGGGCGGCCTCGAAGCGGCCTTTCGCGAAGATACGTTTTTAAAGTCCTCATGAAAAATTCACCTCCCGGCATCGCTGCTAATATTTTTATATCCCCCGCCACATTTTTCATCCCTCCCCCCGCAGCGTTTCGGAGCGGCGCGTCTCGGTAAAGGCCAACTATCGGCTCGAGGGTGGAATTCATTTTGTGCTCTGCCCCGGCTGCGGCGCTCCTTTAAATAGTGAAGTCCTCGCATCGAAAGACAACACGATCATTCAAATACAGGCCGTCGCATTCGAATGTCATTCCGCTGCACGCGAGGAACACCGGTTCTACCGCAGGACGAGGGGCTCTGTCTGTCCATGTTCTGCAACACGCGGTACATTCGGAGATTAAAGATCTCATTAAATGAAATCAGTTCACTGTTACAGAATGCAACGAGTATAATCTCGGATTTCTTTAATCCGTATTGAAGTGAATCGACTAATATTGTTAGTTGCTGCCGAGTTACCGACCCTCATCCTCTTCCTATCCGAAGAAGCGGGCTAACCGTTTGCACTATAGAATCCAATCAATTTTGACTAATTTTCAACTTATATTCTGTAATCTTTCCAATCGATACGCGTATTATTCCATTTTTAAATATACGCCAGAACTATGTTCTGAAAATGTAACTTCCGACAAATATGTGTTCTCCTTCAAAATATATTTAATCTTTTAAACATACATTGTGCAAAGCAGGCCGAATTATGTTATCTGATGTCACGACTGATCGGAGGAGTGTTTGTGATTGTCGAGTTTCAATTTCATTTTAGTATTCAAAATTAAGGACGTTTCTTTATTAACTCAATTTGTTAAAAATATCAACTAAATATAAAATAATATTGAAGAGAGTTATTTTTTACGTAAATATTGCCGGCAGAAACATAGAATAGGGTCGAGCATAAAATCCTCACATTTTTTACATTCGAGACGCACTGTCAGAAAATACAAATTTCTGTAGCTGTAATCGTAACAATATCTTGTGGAACATGATGATAAAGGGTGTCCAGCGGAAAAAAATCAAGATTAAATGGTAATTACTCGTAAACCATCTAGGTGAGGTAAGTGGGAAGGCTATTATTCGACGCGCGTGATTTGTGGATTTGCCAGTCGCAATGAGTCGCCGGTCGGGAGCGCACCGCGCGTTCGCGGTTGAGCAATATTTAAAATGTGGCGTTTCATTGGTTCGTGCGCGTCGCGCTTTTTGTACTCACCTTAATATTTGACGAGTAAGTGACTTATCCGGTGTTGGGTTCAAAAGTTCAGACAAGAAGGGACAATGGTTATTCTTTACGTGAAACCTTAGCGAGAATGATACTGGAACGTTTTGGAACAGCACGTGTTTAGTGATGAAGCACATTTTAATATCGATGGCTATGTTAATAAACAGAACAAGACATATTGGTGCCCCGACAACTCGAGGGAATGCCATCAAAAACGTTTGCATTGCGCAATTTCTACTCGAGGGATAATTGACCCTTATTTTTTTAACCGGCGAGAGACAGTCACTGCTGACGCGTATTGCCAAATGATCGACGAGTTTTTGGTACCGCAACTGCGACTGTTTTCCCAGGTTCAACGACAGAACACAATTTCAGCAAAACGGGGCCACTTCACACACAACTAGAGTTTCAACGGAGAAGCTGAGGGGAATTTTTCCCGATAAATTAAACAGTAAGTACGGAGGCATACCCTGGCCACCTCGGTCACCGGACCTTACACCGTGCGACTTTTTTTAATGGGGACACCTTAAATCAAGAGTTTACAGCGACAATCCTTAAACAATTCAGGCCCTACAAGAAAATATCCAACTGTAATATAAGAAAATATCCAAATAGCAAACTGAGTCACCTTTTCTTATCTATGCTAATTATTCGCTTACAATGGAATGCAGCACTTTCTTAGTCCCAATGTCAATACGACGGTTTTTGGTTCTGTTTGCGACTTAGGATTTGTCAAAATCTGCCGAGAATCTGTTGCAGGTGAGATCAAATGGTATATCAGTTTAATATAGATCTGCCTAGATCTGCGCAGATTTGCCCAAAAACGATTTACGGTGTTGTTGCAGGGGTGGTCCCAATTATAGGAGCGATAAAAATATTTTTAGTGACTAATGTTTGTGTTTCGGTTTTGGATACATGACTTAGTTATACGCAGTAGTTGAAGCCCTAAAGTGGTAACTACATACAATACATTTAATATAATCAGCTGTTTATATTGGAATCATTTTAGAAATATCAAAATAAATAACAATGTGCAAATTTAATTTATTTATAATTCAGATTAAATAAAATACAATCACTTTGTACGAAACCAAGAATCTTATTACACGCCAACCGGTTTCGCTTATTTATTTACGCGTATTTAAATACGTCCTGACGAAGCTCGAGCTGAGCGAAATCGGTTGGCGTGTAATAAAATTAGTGGTTTCATACAAAGTGACTGTATTTTATTTAATCTAACATGTAAAACCACAAAGTGATTGCTTTCTAGGAAAATATGTATAATTCAATTGATTTTGAATGTTGAATTAGTATTGAATGTTTGGAATGTTCGCACTGGTGATTCAAAAATCGCGGTACTGCGATTCTTCTTTTTTTTTACTGTGAACATTTGACGACACCATTTTCTACTACTTCCTATTACTATTCTCATGTCGCTGTATATTTAACTGCATTTGGGCATTTAGTTACGGGTTTTTCTCTAAACAAATACAGACAAAAACATTTATTAATCAATTTTTAATTTTGAAAATTACCATTATTGTTAAATATTAGAAATATGTTGTTTAGTTTAGATTTAGTTAAATAATTGTCTTTGTTAAAATTTTACCTCACTATATTTTTCTCACTTCTGACTTTCGTTTTCACAGCCTCAAAAAATAATTTACGTACTGCTCAAAATAATGAACCCGCCACATCCTCCAAAACAGTGCGCTTCGGTGCTGCGCCCGCTCGCACTCGTATGTCACGATTTTATTAAGAACAATGAACCGTCGGGTGGTGTTCGTTAGACGAAATACAAGATCCATTCTGTAATCACTCCCAACCCCTTCGCGGGCCGCGATTAGAACGGGAGGGGTGGAGAGGAATCGGACAAACAATAATTACCCCGACTCTCGACACAGATGCTCGGAGGGCGTCGCGACATGTTCATTATCCCGCAGATGGCAGGCCGCTTTCTTGTGAACTATTTTGTATGAATAGATCACAAACGCTATACTGTACTGGGTACTGCGGCCGGCCACACTCGGGGGCGACCGCGGCAGTTTGCACAGCTAAACTCGCGATTAAACAATGGCCGATGTGCAAACAGCGCGCTGCACCCCCGGGCTATAATAGCAAACCGCCGAACAATCATCGCCGATAGTTTGTTACACAACGTAACAATGCCAGCCCTCTCGGGGCACTTTTCGCCGCGTCGAGTGCGCCGCCAGGGGTGCACGCGGGGGCGAGGGCGCGCGCTGTCGAGAGGTCATCGAGAGATGTAAACACGAAAGAATAACGGTTCCGTAATGAGTGAGGGGTCGCGAAGTGTACGAGCAATATTCCGCGTTGTTTGGCGATATTGCCCATTACCGAAAGGACACTCCGACTAAACTGTTTATTGCGAACGATATTGTCAAATTGTGTGCCGAGTATCAGAGCTCGTATAAATAAGCACTCATCTCGCGAAGCACTCGATAGAAAATGTTCAATGGTGTAATTGTAAATGTATAATTTTACAAAATGTGACCCTCGTAAATCCAGTTCAAAAGTTTGAGAGATTTTGTTTTAGATCTGTCTTATAAACAACAAACAATAAACTACAAGAATTGGAGCATTTATTGTTACGCCACTATTTTTATTGTTGCGTTTTAACGAAATTGCCAAATTTATTTCTTCCGTTGCAACGTCATACCGATCCTGCGAGATAATTAATTTGTTTGATTGAATAACAATCTTTTTGAACTCAATGTCTTCTTACCGAAGCTGTGTTACAATAGCGCTAATTTTCTGCAGTTCACAAACACTTTTGTCTTACTGTACTTCTTTTAGAAAGATATCATCTTGAGTGAAAACTGCATGCAACGGTACCTTTAACTGATTCTATCGATTGTCGATTTGTATGGTAATCAAGTGAGCGAGTTCGCATATTTGAGTCGATTGTCAACAATAGTTTTAAAATATGGTTTATTCTGTTAAGTGAGTTTCGATAATGGTAATTTGTAATGCTAGTTATTTAAATATAAGTTTTGACCTCTATCTTACTGAAACGTTGTCCGAGGGAATAATCGTAGACAATATTTTAAGCTAAATCCAAAACAGAGAACGTTTTCTTCTATTTCACAATTATTTCAAAAGTATTAAGTGATAGAACTCTTCTTGAAATGAATATAATTTGTCCCATATTTTTATTGATGTCTAGTAGATATACCTACTAATAATAATAACTTAAGTTTATGCCTAGTATACGCCACTGGCCACTGTATGTAGGTGCTGCTACCTAACAAGAAAAATAAAATACTTATAAATCTTCGAACACAATTGTGATTACTGCAATCCAAAACGTGTATAGAGTAAATTCTGTTCCTGCAGACGTGAGCCACTAGTTATTCGATATGCGGTATGCATCCCGAACGCGGCTCCCCTGGCTCTCGAGCAGACTCCACTTTAACACGTTTTAATAAAGGAAAAACAAAATAATGCACTTGACAAAGCTTTCCCCAAAACTTCCCCTGAATATTGGGCAGTAGGTACAATATTTTCACAGCCCTCCGGGCAGATTTGGGTTGAAGCTTCGGCTGAGAGATAACAATAAATATACACAAATTAAACTCTTTTAATGTGACGATTCGCAACCGATCGGTTTCGGCGACGGTGGAGGAAGGAGTGCATTCGACGGCCGGCGGTGGGGGTGCACTGTGCACTCGGGTTTAAAGTAATGTAATCCGTTAAGCCTATTTCCCTCACCGGCAATGATAATAGTAAAGCCAGCCGCGCCCCGGGACGGGAGAGGGAGCGCAGCCGCGATACGAACCTAAATTCAGCTTACATTTGTAAACAATATAAGTAGCTTTCGTAAATGTGTCCTTCTCGGGTTGCAGGTTTGGTTCCAGAACAGGAGGGCCAAGTGGAGGAAGGCGGAGAGACTAAAAGAGGAACAAAGAAAGAGGGATGGACACGACGTCACGGGGAAGCGAGACGACATCAAGGAAGATAAGGTGAGACAGTCGAAGAGAAAAATGATATTGTTTCCGACAATAAATATTTCAAACAAAGGTTAACGTATAACAAGACGGATAGAAGAAACAGTCATAGAGAAGTTCCACTCATCGAGCAATGTCCTTCTGAATTGTGTATTTTCATTTTGTTTCTATAAATCTTTCACATCACATCGCGTCAGGAACTCCCAGATTTTGAAGAAAACAAAACTACGAGTATATATATATATATTATCGCATTTGGAGTAAATCATGTCAGTTCCTCAACCGAAGATCTTAATATTTGTAGTAAGATTCCTCATAGAAGACGCCATCTGTGCATCCCCAACATCCCCGCCCGCTGGCGGCGACTCTATTCCGAGCCAAAGTAACACTAATCGTGATGAACTTATAATCATTTAATTAAATGTTCTATCAAAAAACCAAATTGGATAACGTTTCGCAGACGGACGACGGCCGGCTGACGTCCTCCCCGGAGGTGTCCGCCATAGACGACGACCGGGACCAGGAGCAGGAGCAGGAGCAGGACGGGGAGGGCGATGGCGAGGGGGGGCGCTCCAGCCCGGGCGGGGCGGGCCGGGCCCCGGGGGCGCCCCCCAGAGGCAGCGATCCAGGGGACACGCCGTCACCGGTGTCCAGGTACGTACAATTTCTGCACAGGTCACGATAGGTCGAGGTCTTCTATTGTCGACTTTCGCCTACCCATAACGCACGACAGTGAACCACCAAAATACGCGATATACGGTGGACAGGTCAAATATCCGAGATATGAGCAGATACTAGTTTGCGGTGGAACGGTTTACCATTATTGAACCGGCTAAAAGAGCACAAAATATGATTATATAATTAATATAATAGCCACCTACATGTACAGAATATAACGTTCTAGATGTGAGACAGATCTACATGCCGAGACACCGATATCGAGTCGAGAGCGACGAAGTTCACAGCGACCTTAACAGTGATCGGAATTGTGGGTGCACAGTTTCAAGAAAAGGCCTAACAGGCAAAGAAGACCTACCGGAAGCCCAGGATCAGGATGGAGGTGAATTATGAGGCGCGTCTCATCTGATCGAGGCCAGAATGTTGATAATTTAATAACTGCCGCTGCACAGGGGAACAGTTATATTGCATGTATGATATTAGAAACTTTGTTGCAGGAGCATGAGCAGGCCGCCCTCCCCGCCCGCCGCGCTCCCGCGCCACGCCCTGCCGCCCTTCCCGGCGCACATGTTCTCCGGGTTCGCCGACAGGTGAGTCACCTGACATCCTGTCTATCGAGAGCCGTCGGCCAGGCCACCCCGCCCCGCCCCGGCGGGTATGGTGATTTTTGAAATCCCAATCTGGCGCGCTCTATGATCATCCCAGAAACCATTATCAACGTCAAATCTGACTCTTTCATTACACTATTTGACTATTTGACAGCGGAGAAGGTTTCCAATGTCCTCCGTGCGTGCAAGTCGTGCATTCAAACTAGCAGTAGACAACTGAATTTGCTTGTGCTTTAATCGATTAATTTATTTGATAATATTCAATGAATGGTTTATTTTAATTGATCGTTTGGATGTGCCTCGTGTCCTCCATATCCTAATTGAGTATTACATACAATCGTCACATACCATAATGATATAATAATACCGCAGATAAATGCAGTGCAAGTTCCGGTGCTAACATACTCGCCCACACGAGACACTGACATTCTGACGCGGCCACCTCGACGTCGCGACAACCGACAAAACGGTATGATTTTTAGTGTGAACGTTTTCACGCGCACACAGTGAAGCATCACCCGCCTCCCGCCTCCCGCCTCCCATCAACTCTGAAGCGGAGAACAGACTTTGCCTCAATAACTCAATAACAATAACAAATTATTCAAATCAAACAAATACCATTATCGAATAAGCGCGGAATCGTCTCGTCTCTACGGTATCCGCAGCTGGTAGGCGATTGCGGTGTGTGCAAGTGGAGAACCGTGACGTCACCGCTGTCGCTGGGGGTCAAAATAATAGTCGGGTAATTGATATTAATAATATTGAATAAGGCAATAAGAATAATTGATGTGGCAGCTCTGCCGTTCGCTTCTCTCGCTCGGCGGACTCTCGCAATTCCATCACGACATCCCGACATTACGACGTCTGTACCGTCCGCAATCACGCTGTGTTCAGTTTATAAAATTTATTTTTTCCGCGGTACCAAACCCTTTTTTTTAAGGCGTGCTTTCATTTTTCCAGTTTGTAATTCGAGAAATTCTATCCGATTTACATATGCTTTCAATCTATCTATTAGCCTCATCTGAGGCTAATAGTATCAGATAAAATAATTAATGACGTTATTTGTTACGTAAATCATGCGAGAGAAGAAGGTTTGAATAGAAAGAGACGATAATATAATTGTTATTTCTCGCATGCGATACAAGTGCCAAAAATAACTCGTGTCTAGAGGTATATCCAAGTTTTTCATATTAAATGAGTGTTGTCATTTAAATTAATCCATCGAAAATAAAATAATTTATTGAATAATATAATCATATTTAAAAATTAATTCACATGTATGAATATGTTTGGAAATCAGATAAAGTACCAATATATATCTATAGATTTTTTATGACTGCTTCAATTAATTATTTTGTTTAATATTATCGATTTAAAACGCCATTTCGCCGTTTTGGTGATATGTCTGTTTCATAATTATATACTATTTATGAAACAGACAGCTAGTGTTTAAAGGACAACAGTGTTATATATAAACGAAATATATAATTACGACTTACATAAAAATACCGCACATAAAATGTTTACTTTGTTCAAGAAAACGTAATTTTCCTTTACAATCAGTAAAAAACATCTAATTTATGAAATTTGCTACTAATGTTGTGAATAAGTTAAATATTAATTCGTATTATGGATAAAATATGCGTGAAAACATGTATTTTCTAAATTTTTTAACGAAGATAATGACAATAACACAACAATGACATAAAATACATTAAACTTTTTTTTAAATTGTAGTTGAAGCCTCAAAGCATGTGAGTAAATAAAATATATTATTTAAAAACGTATATTTTCACTAAAATAAAGTATTTTAGGAACGTCGAAAACTGATAATAGGTCCTGCAAATTAAATGGTTATAATACTTTTGAAATTAGCAAAATTAACTTTGTGGTTAAAATTAATATTTTTATTTGTTAACTTTGTTTTATTAACCACTTAATTGAGTTTAAATACATCTACCGGTTTCGAAAAATACCATTTTCTTCTTCAGGATGTCAATACTAACTAAAAACATATATTATTTTTTCTTTACCGGAACCTATTTTTAGAGAAACAATTATCTAATAAATAAATTTAGTACCTAACACAAGTTGTTACTTAATACAAATTTACTCGAATAATTTTTAGGAAAAAAATTTAGAATGGGACTCGTAGTTAAATTTAGTTGGTTGTTTATAATTTTTTGATTAGTTTTACACGCTTTATTTATCTGCAACGATACCAAATTATTTAATTTGTGACCAACACCGTTTATATGCAAAATTGATAATACTAATTTTTTATCAAAACCATGACCATTTTCTATCAAATGATTAGAAAAATCTGAAAACCCACTATTGTTCAAACTTATTTTTACTCTTATATTAAAATTTCTACCAGTTTTACCAATATAAAATGCAGCACAATCCTTGTAACTAAGTTAATAGACACCAGAATTGTTAAATTTATCAACTTTGTCTTTAGACCTTATGAGTAAATTTACTATATTATTATTTGTAGTTTCATACTGTAATGCTCCAACTTTTAAATTATGTTCCTTTATTACAAAAACTATAAATAGACTAAATATTTTACACTATATAAAAAATTCGTTGCAATTAGTGGATATGTTAAAGGATATGGATCTTCCCAACAATGTTAAACTTGTTTCTTTTGATATCGTTAATTTGTTTACTAATGTACCTATTAATGAAAGTAACATTTTAATTTCTGATTTACTAAATTCATCTAATTTACCTAATAATTTGGTAAAAGATCTATGTCGTTAGTTAAATCTTTGTATGAACCAAAATTATTTTCAATTTAATAATATAATGTATAATCAAACATAGGGTCTTCCTATGGGAGCACCCACAAATCCACTAATAGCAGATCTTTTTGGAGAGGAATATTTTTGATTGTGTTTCTCCTTTATTAAAAAATGTTTTGTTGTGGAAAAGGTATGTGGATAATATATTATGTATTTGGTCAGGTTCACAACGTCAACTAACCACATTTTAAAATTTCATTAATTCATTTAATAATATAATAAAATTTACATTAGAAATGGAAAATAATTCGACCCTAAAGTTTTTGGATCTAACATTGATTAAAAATAATAATAAAATTGTATTCAAAATTTTTAGAAAACCAACTTTTACAGATATTATCATACATAATGAATCGAATCATCCATTATCACACAAACATTCATGATAAATCGTTTAGTCAATATTCCTATGTCAACATCCAATTTCAATATTGAATACAATAAAAAAAAGCAGTTAATAACGGGTATAATACAGGTTTGATAGACAGTATTTAAAAAAATAAATTAAAAGAATAAAATAATCAATTTTTATATAAAACATAATGATAATAATGATTATTGGCGTAGGATTTTATACATAAATAACTTTTCGAATCAAATATCTTAAACACCTACCACGAAACATTAGACCGACATTTTATACAAATAATAATGTAGGAAATTTACTCATAAATTCTAAAGACAAAGATAATACATTTAACAATTCTGGTGTCTATTAACTTAGTTACAAGGATTGTGCTGCATTTTATATTGGTAAAACTGGTAGAAATTTTAATATAAGAGTAAACAATTTTCTCTAAAAACAGCTTCTGGTAAAGAAAAAATAATTATGTTTTTAGTTAGTATTGACATCCTGAAGAAGAAAATGGTATTTTTCGAAACCGGTAGATGTATTTAAACACAATTAAGTGGTTAATAAAACAAAGTTAACAAATAAAAATATGAGTGGTTATAACTTGTTTCCATAATCTTGGCTTCAAGATTATAAGAAAGAATATTTCGTTTATGCGAGAATCTTACATATTTACACATTCTATTTTGTGGCATGCGGAAAATGTATCTAATGGTCGCGATCTTTCTTATAATGCTTGTACTGTTTTAATTATGGCAAATAACATTCAATTTATTAATTTTAAATGAGTGTAAAGGTACTATCTAAATAATAGTTTAAAAATGGTCAAACATAATGGTGCAAAATTTCTGGTATAAATTAATAATAAAATTTGAATTATTGTTGCAAGTCGCGCCTTAAGATGAAAACGAAGAGTCTTATGGCATTGTCTAACCTCAGAGTGGCGTTTGGTGAAATATATTCAAGGCTGTTCAAATATAGTACTGTGGGTGTACATGTTCCGATGTTCCGATCGGTGCAGTTTCATCACCATCTCGCTGAGGATCTACCTCGCGGAAATTACCTTTATCCTGTGGATCGTCTGAGAAACTCGTATCGTGGGTAACGTGGGGAACGTTAATAGGTAGTAGCATATTTTTTCATAGTTCCCTAAAAGTAAAATGTCTAAGTTTTGCTGCAGACATGAAGAATGTGACGTCATGAAGAATGGAATGGTAATATCCATCGTCCAACGACAACACGAGATTATCACTAATTATAATAATATCAGCCGGTTGTGTGATCACCAGTAAAATTGGAGTTCGAAATCTGTCACTTTGGTGGTGACATTTTTTCGTACTATGTGTTAATTTATATTAAACAACGAGATAATCATCGGACGAACTCTCATCACTAAAATAACGGGATATTGTATTATTAATTACGGTATACTGCTACTTTCCAAGTATCTATGTGTCGAATGACTTTTGGAACAGCTGTGAAAAGTCCGCCATATTTAACTTATCGGATATCAGAGAGTAAAATGAGTTTACTACGGGTGTACTTTCGAGAAGTAAATATTTTTTAACTAATGATCAAACAACCCGTTTCCGCAATGTTTTTTTCCTTAGTAACTTTTTTAACTATAGTAAAAAGTTAGTACTGATCACACGACCGGCCGTGAGTTGTCTCGTAGCGTTTCAATAAAGGCTTTCAAATGTACTATGACGGTGTTGATTTTCTTGCAACTCATATTCACAGCTACGTAGTCTGCTTTTTACGGAGTTTATTTCTCAAATTGCGAAACTAAAATGATTGAGGTTCGTCTCGGAGCCTCGTTCATTATTATTATCACCATTAGCGCCAAATCTCGCGAGACGAGATGTCTGACTGATATTCGATGCGCGTTTAATGAGTATAATTTCTATCTATCTCGTATCGTATCTCGCGTGCGTACAAATGTATTTTATCGTCTATACGATGCGTCAGAAGCTCAACTATTATTAGAGATTCGTTAATATTGTCTCCGTGTAAATGATATATAATCGCGCAAACAAATCAAGTTGTTAAACTTCCTTCCCGATGACGTGAAAGCTCCCCCGCACGTGACTCATGACGTCACTTCCTCATCGGAAGAAAGGGCCATTATATCCCTACAAGCTGCTCCACTCTCTAATGGGCCGGGCCATTCTGGCGACTCCCTGCGTCGTGCGGCGCTGTTCGAGTGCTCTCGTCGTGTTAAAACAGTATTGGGGAGAATCGTCAACATTCCATCGATCGGTTCAGTGTCATCAAACTAGAATTGATGTTTGATGACGTTTTATGGCGCGATACAATAATGAAAGGGTTGCGATCGGCCACACCTGCATACATATGGAAAACCGGCATTCCAGCGAATTATCGATATTCAATCAAAAACGAATAAACACCAATCAGACGACAGACGACAGACGACAGAATAGATAGAGAAAGCGAAAGGGCCGATCGTCACGCGCGCCCAATTGCCCGGGCCTGGGAACAAGTGTTGGCATTTTGTATCGTTTGTTTAATTCAAAGGGTTAAATTAATCGTACCGAATTGAGTTTCGGCCGTCATTGTTGGCAAACAGCGCCAGCACAAACCCTGGCGCGCGAGTCGTTCCATTGTCCGCTGTGGCGTTTCGTGATTTATTACTATTCAACCTTTATAATCGCATCATTCTTATTGAGGAAATTCTTTTACTTTTTATTCCTTTTAATAATAATAATAATTGACTATTCAAAACTATTCAATACTATTTTGATGTCATCGTTCCCGTTTCCGACGCGATTCCCCGGAATAAAGGAAAAAGGGTGGGTTCCTCGATAGAGCTAGGATTCCCATTGCACAACGACACCGTCGAGTTTTACGATGAGTATAATTCCACATGAGGCCGAAACTCATCAAAGTTTTAAGGGAAGGTGACAATAATAAATTCGCGCATACTCACTTGCGATACGATAGTTCAACAGTTCTTGAAAATATTTCAAAATAATTATTTTTCTACAAAAATCGTTATTTTTTGGAGCTCCATCTCATCGACTCTCTAATGCGAGCGGCGCCCGGAAGCCACGGAAGCCTGGCTCCCTGACCGGAGAACGGCATCGACTGCAGAGTAGCTGCAGATATGGTAATAGAAATGGATTATTCATATTTTATTTATTTATATGAGTATCCGCGAATTGGGTTTGCACCGATGGAATAAAAATATTATTATTATAAGTGTAGTCTCGATGGTTGAATTTCGCTTTTTCCACACATTATTTTACCAGCGCACCGAGCGCTTCCCCGCCAGGCGGCCTTCTTCTAGCACCTTATCGCATCAAAATCCCGATTACCATTGTGAACGCGAGCCGAGAGACTCGATCCCCGGCGAGACTGAAGACTAGCGGTGGAGGGTCGAAGAGGGCGACGAGCGATGTGACGATGCGGGCCGCGGCTCGGCGAGGGGTACGTCATATTCGGAGTAAACTTATTAATGTCGCGCTGACTAAATAAATTTGATAAATCAATTAGTTGAAAGATTTTTTTATTGGGCAATTACGTTTAATCTACATCTGGGTGTAGCAAACGCAACGATAAGTCCATTGAACAACTCATTTAAAATCACCAACAAAAGGATTGTGTATACATAACCGAGCATTCATTATTTTGAATTAACATTGCTTCTGATCAACCGTACATAGAAATGAAATGAGCAGGCGCAGATAGAAGATAGAAAAGTGGGAACTGCTAACGATCAATTACTAATAAATAATAATGAACACATAGGGACGAATTGCAGGAGTAAGATCTGCATTATGGGGATATGTGAGGAAGGTGAGGCTGGCGAATGAAAGAATACATTACAATACCGGTAAACCGAAATATCTGTACACGATGCTATTTTCCGGCTATACTATGCAGCGCCGGTATTTTAGTATTTTAACAAATTATTCAAATTTATTTGGTTCTCTGATTCTGCGTTACTAAAGTTGACTTTCAATTTGGACACGCGTTAACCGCAGAGCGAAGTCCGCCCGCTCGAACCGCCCGGCTGCTGTCGGCGCTATTAGCTAGATTCTTTATTTTAGGCAATGAAAATGTTTATTTTATTACTTGTACAGTATACAGCGCAGATCGTCACATAATAATTTAAGATTGTCCATCAATCTTTTGTAATTGTAATCATATTTAAAATATCTGTGATCGGCGACACAAGACACTAATCTACCGCGACGAGTACATGCTAGACCGCCTAATCTACTACTACAAGTGCATCAGCGCTGATCACTTTGACACTTTTACAAACTACCTTATTATTATAAACATCATATGTGTTTTATATTAATACATGAATTGGAAGGGTAAAAAATTACTGATAAAAAACCCTCTAAACAATTTACTGGAAGTTAAGTATTTCAAATTAATTAGGCGCGACACTTTATGTACAGCGCCGCCTTATTCTAACATAATCCTTAAATATTTAAACTAAAATAAATACTACTAAACTTAAGACGAGTACGACCCGAGGTTTAGCGGAGCGGAATACCGTGCCGGGACGCGAGACGGCTTCCGACCTCCGACGGGGGACGCTGACGACCTTCAGGGCGGGTGCGGGTAATATCCCGATCCCCGCACGGCCGCACAATGCCGGCGCGTGGCGCGCACGCCGGAAGCGCGCTCTCGTGCGACGTCTCTGCAGGAATTGCATTAAACAAGCGCAATATGGACGTTTCTGGGGTAATTGTTTAGAAAGAGGTGAGGGGTCGGCATTATTCTCCGCTGACAGGACCCGTCCCCCGTCCCCCGTCCCCCGTCCGCCCATTATAAACCATTATTCGGATATCCTCTCTGTGCAGCGCGACGCGCGCGCGCGGACAGTTCGCCGTTGTGGCGTTCGGCAATGTCAATTGCGCGCGATGAATGTCGCTTGAAGAACGATCTTCTCAGCGCTGACAGACGCGTCAGCTCTGCGGAGGGACAGAGTTCGTACGGGGGGACGCGAGTGGGGCGTTTGTGCTTTTATTCTAAAATGATAGAGATGCGTACGTGACATCACTCCAATATCTAGATTCTCACTATTCTCAAACTGGGCCAAACGCTTGTGCCGTGAAAAGAGGTCTAACTTGCCGGTTTCCCGGAATGAGGATCGAACCCCCGACCGCTCGATCACCAGGCGAGTGTTTTAACTGCGGGACCGACGAGCGCGTCAAAATACATCGCGATAAAAATATGAAATTACTAAAAATGTGACCGACTAACTTACCATCACGCTGTTTCTCCGCAGAGGTAGGCAGAGAGGATAGAGCGCCACACTCTTCTGTCCTGACACAATTCTCGCCTCGACCACATTCATACATCTTCTCATACAATCTCGCTGATTATCGAGGTCTCTAACAGGAACATGTTCCAGTATCTGGTTGACCCGGTCATGGCGAGTCTTCCGCGGACGTCCTCTATTTCTGGTGCCATCAACACTCGCGTCAAATCTTTTTCTTACAATTCTCTCCTCATTCATTCGTTCCTTACGACCGACCCGCCTGAGTGATCCTTTCTTAATATAACTCACTATGCCAATATCAGCTTCACAATCTCGTTATTTGTCCATTATTTACTATGTAATAAATGGATCTGCCATACATGCGCCTGAGAGATCTCACGTCTTCTCATTACCTTCAGTATAGTTCTGCCAGCTCCGAGCCTCAGTGTACATTATGTTTTATAAACTAATGTTTGAAAATGAAAAAAAGTATAATAAAGATGACATTCCTAAAATTGAAGGTGCACACTTATCGCACTCTGTGATTGGAATAAACTATCTAAATAATATTATTCGTTATATTAATATTGAAAACACAAGTGTTCAGCTTTGATACCCGATACGATATTGTATTCTATGAACGGTGGAAAACAATGATGACGTGTCAGCAACAGTGACGCGGCACGGTACCGACCAGAGACACGATCTTGCTTTATGGTACATTCATTGGTAAACAAATAAGATCAACGTGAACGTGTTCGTTTTGAGCTATTTATTAGAATGTGTATATACTAATAAACAGTATTGTCCAGCGATATGTTTGTGCTTAGATATTAATTCGCTTTCTCTCGTATTACTCTCATTACAACGGAGTAAAGCTTCAATTTACATTAGAAGAGATAGATAGATAAGAATCGGATTTTGGTTTTTAGACTTCATATAATTATATATTTTAATACATTCAATATTATAAGATCCTCATTTTATTACAAAACTTTTCTTATTGCGCATTATTCTAAAATATAAATGTTTTATTCGTCTTCTTTAGTCGCTCCCTTTCGACAACTTCCCCTCATCCCTCATCATATCAATTATATATATAAATAACAAAGTTTGATTCTACTGTACGTGGTCCGTTTACGATCGAATTTGAGCACTGTCCTAAGTAGCTATAAAAAAGATCAGTGTCCGCATCCTTCCTAACGAAGATACAGCGGCACGTGAATTCATTATTCAAGTTACGAATTGATATAAATATAAATTCTGTTTGATGTAGTTTATTGAAAATGTGTCCCGGGCCGAGCCGAGCGGTAGCGCCGAACTGCGCTCCGTTACACATGTAGGAGGAAATTAGTTTAAGTTGAAACATGACATCATTCGGGTCTAATAATTGTAGGCGAGAATAGCTGATGGATCGTGTTGGCGCGGTAGCGGCGCGGCGCGTTACTCCAATAATGGCAGCTTTCCCCGCACGCGTCCTCAGCTAACCTAACACAGTACTGTAATACATTTTACAGTATATGATCACACCGCACTGGACTCACTGGACGAAAAGTACCATTTTGTACTGACATCGTTGACAATGATTCGACAATAGTGTACCGCCCTATCGAACTATTATGTATTTATTGAACCTATTATGTATTTATTGACATACATTTATATATAAAGAATATTCAAGCTCCGAGCTACTGAAGGAGAAATTCATTTATGTCTTCAAGTTTAGAAATAAATAATTATTACTTTATTATGCACATATAGTAATATAATACTATCGGTTGTATTGCACTGTTGACGTAGCATGGGCCCGGATCGCTTCACCTCGCTAATGACAAATTATATTCCAGATATTGCCAGTCTTCGCTAATTCTGTATTTAAACAATAGAAAATAAACAGCGAATTTAATTGCACCCCCTCCCGCATGTCTCACACGCGGGGATGGTTCGAGCCGTTGTGAGAGTTTCACGAAGAAAATTAATTAAACTTACAGAGATTACCGGTTACCGGTTACCTCCGTCGAGCTGGAGCTGGAGCTGGAGGGGGTACCGCGCCAGCGCCGGCGTGTAGGGCCTCGCTGCTAATTACTGTTTAATTAACACAGAAATTGGTTTGAATTAAGCGCACATAGCCCCGGCCACACGGTGGTTCGACAAATACACACTTGCTATTTATATCAGGACAAAAGTTATCTTAATTATGAATTTAGCCCTAAAAATAATTACTCGCGAAAACACTTTATTTCATTTCCTCCCGCACTAGGAAAGCACTCGCCGTATTGCGTCACAAAGACTCGTTAAAGTTGGTTAAGTTTTATATAAATATGAATTAAATATATTAATTAGAAAGATATTCATATAAAATCAATTTTATCGAAAAATATTGTTGTTGCGCCACCGGGATTCGAACCTGGATCTCTTTCCTAACTTAACCTAATCGCAGACCGTCTGTTCTGAATAATTACAACTTCACAATAAGAATGTGTTCTCCTAATAAGTTTTATATATTTAACATTTCTGATTTCATTACAACTTTTTGGTACAAATGTCGCGTGTAAGGTGTTTTTCTTTAAAGAGAATTAAAAAATATGCAAAACTAAAACGTGAAAAGTAGTCTTCGAAATTAAAAGAAGATTCATGAAAGTCATCTATATCCATCTCATAGTTGTGTTACGAGAGCAAACAAAAATAGGCTCACCGTGAAGCCTAAAATGAAAACAAGCTTTGGTCTATTCTTCCATACGTTTCTGGCCTCCAAAGCCTATAACATTTTGCCGAGCAGTATGAAACAATTCTCGATGGACAATCTCAAACACCATCTCAGGAGCTGGTTATTGGGTGTCGGCAGAAAGGAAACTGAGCAAAGATTCATGGAAATGATCACATGAACATTAAGTAATTTCTCTATATTCATTTTTCCTTTTGCATAGTGTTTTAATCATGGGTATTTTTGTTTGACATAAAAATAAAAAAATAATAATTTCATATTCGTATGAAGCTGTCTCCTTTAGACTTCGGTCTAGTTAAGGAGACAGTGAACATCACTTACATTATGAAGATTGTTCACCTTTTTTTTAAGATACTTTAAAAAAGCTAATCACCTGCATGACATTTTAAAGTACTCGAGTACTTAAATATATTACGTAGACATCTTGGACAAAAGTCACTTATCGGATCAGCATTCAGCGGGTACATTGACACGATAAGATGTGCTCGCAGGGTGATAAATATATATTTTTCTGAAATTTGAAACGGTAACATTGTATCGAACTAAAATAATAGTTTGTATTTAACCCTCGATCCGTGTCCGAGGGTCCAGTGCAGATGTTGAATGTGCACCGCGGGATGATTACATAGACGAGGCTAATTTTCTGAAATTTTCCGCTCTGAAATTAGCCGAAATCAAAAAATAACACCCGAACGGTTAAATACTTCCATTTTGACAAATTTCCTTCAATTTAAATAAATGATTGGATACTTTTGATTGATAAATGAACACATAAACAAATTTCAAATAGGAACTGACCGTCGGTGAAATCATTTCGATCATTCTAGTGTAGTGTAATGCGGTAGTAAAGGATCGGTTACACGTGTTCCTACATGCGTACATGAGTAGAAGAGTTAGGCGTGCGAACCGAATAATGTGTTCAGTCTGATTATTATATTCATCGGACACACTCTTCGACAGTACTAAACGCTGCATGACATTTTAAAATAAACAATTTATCAAACGGAGTAACATAACGATGTATTCAAATACGCGGGCCACCCGGTACCCGGATAGGTTACTCACACAAACCCATTTCCATATCAAACAGACTCGGATTAATCAAATTGCTGTATTATTTGACGACTGTTATTTTAATAATTCACCCAACTAGGAGCGTAATGGATTATGGCGGCGCACCAAGACGCGGCCGCGAGGGCCGCGGGGGCCGCGGGGGCCACGGGGGCCGCGAGGGCCGGCGCGAATACTCCTATTATAATGTTCATTTTAATTAAAATATTGGTATTTCGATCGTCGATCTTGATAATTACAAATATTTAGGTACACGTTTGGTTTTTCTGAAAGATTCATTATTGCGGGACTCGTCTTCCTAAAGACACACCGAGAAAACAAAATAATAAGGGTATTGCAATTCGATGAGCCCGTTGACTGCTCACATTTGAACGTCTAATAAAGTGGACACAGAAGCGGTTAACACCGCACTAAAGAAGATGAACAATGCCGCTCCGAGACGTCAGCTGACAGCGCATTTGTCAGGGCTACACCATAGGTATGGTATACAAAGCTAAATTATTTCAATTTCATTACTCCACTATTTTATTTACCATTCCGCAGTGAAAATAATGCGACAACATTCAGTTCAGTTCATTTTTAATATTAATAGTGATGTTACAATACGCATTAGACGGTTCGTTGCGTAATGTTGAATAACGGTTGAGTCGACGCCGCCTGGCGACAGATGACAGTAATGCAGTAAAGCTTAATACAGTTGAGTATTGGCTGCATATTATACTAACATGCACCGTCGATCTGTCATATCAATGTACTCTATATATTAGAAAACTCGCGCCCTCGCGAGCTGATTGATCTCTCCGTGAGAAGCCGAAGCGCATAAATCTCGGAACAATTCGGATACAGCCTCCGAGCCCCGCCGTCCGCCGCCCGCCGCCCGCCGCCCCCCTCCGACGGATGTATTAATTACTGAAACAGAATATATAAATTATTCTCAGTCGTAGGATCTGGTGCGGCTGATGTCATTAAGCGGTAATTATAAAATGGCGGAGTCCGCGCCGTCACACGGGAACGGGAACGGGAACGAGAGCGGCAGTGATGCAAATCAGGCGCATTTCATTAGGAAAACAGACTAATGAGCTATCCGATGCCGAGCTCGCTCCTTGTTTACAAACGTCATCGTATTTTGAGACAGAATAGAACGCCACGTGCAGTTATCGCTCTCTCTCTCGCACCAGAATCTCGTAATACAACATTTGACAATCATTAGATTCGTTAAAAAGTATATCACAAACTCCCCGGGGATAAACTGATGTGCCCGGTGTAAGAAACGGATGGACGGCGGACCAGAGCAGCAGAGCAGCAGAGCAGCAGAGCAGCAGAGCAGCAGAACAGCAGAACAGCAGAACAGCAGAACTGCCGCTTGATATTATTGTGGCATATCGTCCGGTGTCAGTACCGGGAGTGTTTACGGCTGTGAGGCGCGATTATTTTGTACAAGTACTAAAGTACTAAATAAACCAAAATATATTCAAACCCAATTTAGCTAAAAACCATCACATTATTATTCAAAGGATTTAAAACTTATTTAACGGTATAAATAGAAGATTGAACATTGAGCTTGTATTGAAGTTATAAGTCACAATAATTGAACACCGAATTAGAAGCCCCTTATCAGTCGATTACGAATTTAGAAACAAGTTATTTATATGGATGAATCGATGCGATGCTATGGCGACCTGAGTGAACAAATTAAAACCGTCTCGGATCTACACTAACGATATAATATTCAAACTTTAAAGTTCAGACATTTTATCTAAATAATTTGTGAGAAGAGCGATGTTTCCAATGAACTACAGTGACTTTAGTTTCGTGAAAAACCAAAATATAATAATAGCAATACCGTACCCCATAATGAAAACAATCGTGTATCATCGGATCGTAAAATTAAACTGACTGACTGACCTCACCGAACTAGCAAATTGAACCAAAATTATGTTTTCAATTCGTCATGTTTGGTGAAAATTGTATAAATTGAAGATCAAGTAGAATGAAAACTCCTACACAATCTGTAGATGAGTAAGTACGGCACATGTTAACATACAAGAGAAATTAGTTTCATCTGTCATCTGGCAGCTCGTCTGTGTCTACCTCTATGTATGAAATATGCACGGAACAGGAATAAATCACAACGATTACAAACTGACCACAACTATATCGGCCCACACTGTAGACTTCAATAAAAAGCGGTGCAGGGTAATCGGAGCTTCATTTTCTTAGTAATTCGGAATGCTGTTTCAAGAATTACCAATTAAATGGTGAACTGAATTAGAGGCCGTCTCTCTCTCGCTCCCCGCGTTCGGAAGTTCGCTCAACTCTTTTGATATTTCATTTTGGAATTCGCAATAGAATTTTTCCCCCGGAATGAGACGGGCCGGGCCGGGCCGCCTGTGTAGGTAAAACAGGCCGCCGTAATAGATTCTAACCTCGTTTGCCGTTGACGTTCAAATTTCCCACCACGTCTAGAAAAATGGCGGACAATTCTCTTTGATGCGAACTCGCGTTCCTTTTAAGGTTCAAATGATGTTTATCGCTTTATTCCCTTACGAAATTCGGGCGAAAAAACTAACTTTTCTCGCCGCGAAGTTTCAAATTGTTATTAACGACACAGAAAGTCTTACGCGAGATTACAACTCGGATAAATAAACATTTTCACCTTTCTTACGTACCCTTTTACCCGGAGGCGTATTTCAGGGAGTTTTTGGTGGAATAATTTAATATTCTTATCAGTGTGTCGTGTCAGATTCTAATAAATTCACCCGAACACTTTGTCTTCTGAAAGCTGTCCGCTAATTAAATACGACTATAATAGAGACTCTTCTCAGAAGCGGCCGTCAATCGTCTAATTAAAATAGAAGTTCGGGGAGGTCAATTAAAATGGAGCATGAAAATTAAAAAAGGCAACAAAACGCCAGCAATTGAGTTTGTCCCGGTTGTAATATGAATTAGTTGCGTGTCGTGTGTCGTGTGTCGTGTCGCGGCACCGTCCACAATCCGACAGATTTGGCATGTACGACAATATAATAACACAAAAATATCATTTAATACAGAATCGTGCATTTTTGGATTCAGCGGAGGATATATTTCCCATTAAATGAAATCCGACGTACCCCGTGTTACCACCTTGTACCATCCTTTGGGGAAAAAACCAAAAATATAAATCCATCAGACATTATAGCCCGCAAAAAGAGAATGAACGCGCCGAGTGCGGGCGGGGCGCGCCGCTAATGGCGGAGGCTCAGCCCGATCCTTTCAAACGGCTTATTGGATCGCGGCGGCCGCTGCATCGCGGGAGCTTCTATTGTAGCATTTTGTTAACGTCCGTTCGTCTACTGTCCTGCTACCTGCTACTTTCCTCCTCTAGTGTGAGCTGTGACTCACTTTGCTCGACAAGATTCGACCCGTGAATAAATTAAATACTAACTAAACAAACACACCGGTGCATTTAGTTCGGTTCGTCCACTCTACTCAAATGAATATGTTTTGAAATGTGGGATGTCTATAAACGATATTCCACATTTCAATAAATAAACCGCGAGTCAGTTTGATATTGACCCTACTTCGATGTTGTTAAGAGACATCGACGCCACTAACTAACGACAGCGACAAAACAAATGATACAATTAGGAAGACTCGGCACGCAGAGTTAGTTACCCGGCCCAGTGTACAGTGCCAGTCTGAATAGATAACGATTTGGCCGATATTAAATTAAAAAGTGGAGTCGGCCGCTCGCCGCGGAGGATAACGGGTAATCCTGTTTGCTCAAAATACGTCCATTAAAATCATGACAGATAACGTGGGGGGGAGAAAGGGAGAAACAAAAAAATAAATCGCGAGAGCTCCTCGCACCCCCACCCCACCTCTGGGGGCAGGAATCAATAAGCGGAATGAAATTTCCCATTTTAATACACTTTCTTTATACCAATATCGAATATAGCCACAGCAAACTGAATCAAGGCTCGGGGAAAAGTGAAAATACACAAAGCTCCTTAAGGGAAAAGGAAATGTCAGTCAATATGAAATTTTACGTCAATTTTTCATAAGTTGGATTGTACCTGCGAGTAGGTACCGACTGCGAGTATAATACTACGCCTCTTTACCTTTCGGCGGTAAAGTACGCCCAGTGTAAGTTTGCGCGTGAGATTTCGGCCACACGCATCTATACGAAGAGATCAGAAAACTTGGGGAAAATGGCGCACATGGCGAATGCTGACAGTAGGTAAACCGAAAAGCGATCTTCTCAATTTAATTGACTTAAATTTGGGCATTATTGAAAGATACATAAAACAAAAAATCAGTTTCATTTGATAATCAATTCGGCCGTAGATAATCTTTGTTGAAATTATTTACATCTGTCACCGGGAATTTTTTTCTTTTTTTTCCAGATGTAGAAAATAAAGTATTCGCTTCAGAAGTCGTGTCCATTGTCCGTTTTTCCTTTAATTTTTTTTGCAATACCGCACTATAATTCCAGTAGCTTCCGCAACATTTATTATGTAAATATATATATATGTAAAAAACACCATTGGCAGCTTCGTTAGACGTGAACTTGTGTACGTTGAATAATATTTCACGCAATTGCCTTCGCAGTGCTCGTCCGCGTCCCGAAGAAGATTATGAAGACATGTAAATATTAAAAATTCAGTAACTATCGATCAGGTCGAGCGTGCATGTACTTAAAAGCGATCGGAAACGTTCAGCGCACACTGACCGCTCGAAGGACAAGCGGTGACTAGTTAAAATTTTTTGAACCGCAACGTTAGGCTAACCGCACTCTACCGATGGTCCAAGGGAAGCGGCACCGATGGCTTGTCCGGCGGTCGGTGTCGATAGTATTTGTTACGAACTCGATAGCAAATTTATTCAAAGTCAATTACGAAAAGTCAAAGATGACAGCCTTTATTCGATATATCGAACATTACATTACATACACATGTAGTTTTTGTTGCGGAATTAAATAATATTATACAATTATGGAAACCCTGCGCTGCAACCCTCCCCCTTAACCCCCCTGCCCCGCCGCGCCGCGCCACCCGAGCTTTAGCGTTGCAGAGTAAATTAATTCAATTTCTGGTTTTCTTTGCGAAGAGGATAAATTTTGCTTTTTGAATTTCAAATTTTATTTCGAGTATTCGAGTAAGTAGCGCGGCATCACTCTTCTAACCCTTTGAGGTCGGCAGGGAAAAAATTAATCCGTAATTTTTTTCGTAACTTGTTTAAAAACTAAATGAACACATTATCCGACAGAGGTACGGCAGACCTACGATTACCGGGATACGCATTAAACGGCATCAAAACATAACAATAAATGATGAAACAATATGCGGCCGATCTAAGAGGTGATCATTCCAGTAATGACATTAAATAATAGTGACCAGGAGAACTGGGAGATCAAATTTTTCTGAATCTTCGGTGCTCTCGGCGTGACGCTTGCGGGTGTTATTCAACAATCGTTTTATTTAATAATTAGATAAAACTACCGTACCGCTATTATTTGTACCGGTCATTGTTTTCGTTGGTCACCTTTTAGGCTGGCGCTCGGTAACCCACCGACCACTCAAATAAAGTAAGCGCTAACCTAAGTTATTACAATTATTAGATTTAATAGTATTATATCCCCTGTTATCTCGAGGGAGGTTATGTTATTCTTTTTTGGTCCACCCGATACCATTGAACTCGACAGAATCTCTTAAAAATGATTTAATCGTACATCTAAAGGTATGATAGATGATGCCAACTTGTCCTAACTGTACGATTTGATTTGAACCAATAATGTGGAGATTCTGCTCGACTAACGGGGCTGGAAAACACAACTCAATGGATACATCGACAGCTGACGGTATCTGTTACAGATCTTTACCGCCGTTCATGACAATACTAATTGGATGAATTCACGGTTATAACTGACATCCGACTGCATTCTCCGCTGGCGGCTCCTCGCTCCCGCGTGAGGCTACACCCGCAACTGTTCTTCAAATAAATGAACGGCCGACAAACGGGAGTTCTCCGTTTCTAATATCGCAGTCGAAGTCGAATTGATTTGACTAATTTTTAATTTAAGATTTGCAAATTTGGTTCACACAAAATTGTCGTTCGCTACTCGCTACTCGCTAATCGGGAGGTGGCCGGAATCCGCCGCCCGCTTCGGGTGACGTGGCGCCATATCGAGTTGCGTTCGAGTCTGTCGAGATTAATCAAATAGATTTTCCCTTTCGGACGAATTACGCCTTAACGGAGTTGTGTCCTTCCGACTCCGGGGCGCGGCGCGCCCGAGGAAATTATAATAAATATGTTTTTGCCGACAATTACCCCCAAACTCCGGTCGACAGTCGGAATTCTGACGCTCTGTAGCGGAAATCTTGAAACCTAATAAAGAGCGACGGGAAGTCGGAATCAATATTCTTTGGATAGCTCTATCGATGATAAGATCGCGTCACTCGGTGAGACGATTCACCACTAGATGTCGTACGTTCTCGCTAATTCCGCGCGCGCGCTCGATACACCGCTCGGAGCGTACCGATTTTGAAGGCGGCTGGAAAGTTTCACTCCACAGAGAAAAATCAGGCATACCGACAATATCGGCTAAAGGATACTCGACCACCAATCTGACCATCTAATATACGGTTATAATAATATAAGAATATGCCGGCGAATGGGTTACTTCTCTAAAAGTTAGATTTCCCTCTCCCGGGGGTCGGTCGGGGGCAGACCGATAAGCCGAAGAAAAATAGGTTAATGTATCCTTAATCTCTCCGCTCGCCCTCCGCCGCGCACTCGGGAACAGAAATATATCAATAGCGCTCAATTCGAGGAGAAACGGATCGTGGGCCGATGTTTAATATTTACATTTACATTGTCGCTGTCGAGTATCATTCCGAAACTACGACCACTCGAGCACGGGTGGATGGATGGACTTCATATTACCGAAGCAGGCTAGATCAACATTGTGCAAAATACAATCGAAAGACTGTATAAATATTAATAAGTAATAGAATTAAAGAATGAATAAACAAATAAAACATGACAGGCTCTGCAGGCGGTGTCCGTACTATTTATATATCAATGCGGACACCTTTATTATATTCCTTATAATGCTATATACATATACACAACTAGAGCTATCTTCAGTTGATGTGATATGTTATTAAAAGCACAAAAACGAAGGATATGATACGGTGAACTTCAGGAAACGAAATAACATTGTCAGGTAAAACAACATTAACTTAAAATCTCAAGTGAATACGATATTTCGCCGTATACGAAGCCGTTTTGAATTGCAATGCTAAATTATATCCAAGAATTATTCACAGCTGTTTTTGACAAATATTAGACATCAGTGACATATTGCACGACAGATTGTAAAATAACATTAATATTAATTCTTTTTTTACTAATCTGTACTGCCATCTAACGGATTTCCTTACCAAAACTGGCAATGTCACTAACAATGGTCTTCTCCACCGGCTAGTCAGGGAAGAATACTCATACTCACCTCGATCTGTCGCATTCTGCCTTCGTCCTAAATGGGAGAATTTAAAGATGTTTTCGGTATAAACAGAGAATCTATTCGACAATCAAAGTTAGTACAATAATTAGCGGATAATCGACCGACATACTACATCGATAACTATTGAAATATAATTTACCAATAAACCGTGGATAACCTGAAATAGGTTACCACAAAAAATAACTCTTTGAAAATACAACATTATTATTTCCGCAGCAAAGATTTTAAATTAGAACCGTGAAATACAGATACGAGTAAGATGACTTCTTCCAGCACAGGCTTGCGACAACATACAACATGACATGAGATAATCATTTTGGTCCGATTTGCAATCTTCCGTCCGTCGCACCCGAGATCCACCCTACGATCATCTGTCGCCGTGAAATGATGAGGCAGGAAACGTGCTCTATCTCTATCGTCATATTTCCATTACCCGAGCGGGAAAAGGAAGCATCTCATCTCATCTCTTCTGGAAAGGTTGTTCATCACGCTATTATAAGAATACAGTACACTAACGATCGAGTATTTACCCTTGTCACCTTTTGATTTCCCAACCACTGCGAAGATCGCGCGTATTGCAAAAGGTACTGTTGTCCATGACCGACGTCGTTGGCAACGATAATCTGACGGGGTCATGTAGAACGTGTTGCAATCTCCACAATACACATATATGTTATATTTAAGGTTTTCGCGAGTAAGAGATAATGGATTATTTTCTGGGGGAACTCGCGTCAAATAGTCCTGAGGTCTATAAGAGGCCCTCGAGAATGAGTAATCGAAGAAGATTTTTAAATAAACGCAAGCACTGTAAATCAGTCAAAATAATTTAAAAAAACAAACGAATCAAGTATTCAACGGAAAGCAAAACAAAAAATGTAAATAGCTCGCCCACTAATCGAAAATCCTAACCTTGTACCTTGCAGTATTCAGAAATCGAACGGAAGAATGTCGCGATATTCAGAAATGAAAACAACATAGAAATGTCGCACGAAATACTAACGCTATAAACACATCAAAGTGCAAGAAAAATGATGTTCACACAAAAGTCCCACGAAAATATATTTTATACAAAATAACGCACTGGTTTTGTGTTTTTATGCTTAAAAACACGGTTGACTTCATTTACATAAATCTACATTTACCACTAGAGGCATTTCGTGGGGTGAGCACACTCTTGTTATTACAGCGCTCTATCGATATTTTGTAATCGTATATAATCGACATTTTGGGGATGTAATTTTATTCTATCGAGAGCATAATTTAAAAAATATAATTTATTACAACAAAACTGTTCAACCGCAAGTCAGAAGTCAGTCAGAACAATGAAGGGTGTGACAGTACTCCTCGACGCAGACACGTCGGTTATGTTTGGTTCAATTTTTACTAAATATTACAAAAAGGTGTACTGTCAGTATTAGGAATGTTTTATCACATTACCGATGTAGGCAGTGAACCGTCATTATTTCTGATCTAATCTACCTCCAGGTATTCACAGAATGGAGCTCATTTGAGGATTTATAAACAATTAGTGCGGTGACTACAGCGAAACAAAAATATGAAGACATTATGTCGGAAAATAGAGGGAAATAGTAGAATGAAAGGTAAAAGTCGCGTGAAAACAATAAAAAATTACGAAGAAAAATATATATTCAAATTTATACCTACAATGTATACTGCTAAAATAATGAAAGAAGAAAGACACGATATTTGGTGTCGAGAATACTGAAAATATGAGGAAACCAAATTTTATATTATTGATATGTGTGGCACAATAAGATAGGAGCACACTCGATACGAGTGAATGAACAAAATTAATATTTTTATTTAATTTATTATACACAGTTGTAAATGTAAGTATATCATAAAAGAATGAGAGAATGCAACTTCTGCAAGTAGTCACGGCACCACGTTCGATTATTTATTGTAAGACACTGCATAAAATGAACGCACAAAACGCCTCTATGACCAGTGAAATTCCCGTGAAAGACGAGTTTCCGGAAAGCTTTATTTCGGTATATTGCGGTTCTAAATAAAATGCCAAAAGTCAATTAATCAAGTAACGGTCACTTTTCCACAAAAAGTATTTATAATCAAAATTCCTACAAATAAGATACGATGGCTTTTATTCGAAAGAGTAATCGTTTTGGAGACACGACACATTATGTTTCTCATGAAACACCAGTATAAGGTGTCATACATTCGTTCATATTCTTCTTCACACTCTATTTCAATTTTCATGAAAGGAACGCTATCATCTTTTCTGTCGTCTCCTGTATTTCCATACATTAAGTCAGGAAACAAGATGGATTTATATTTGCCGCGAACGCCTCGACAATGGCACGCCTTGCCGTGGCTTAGGTTAATCTTGCCAAATACAAAAATGTACATATTTTAACCGTGCGTTATTCATTATAGCTTCAATTATAGCTTCTTCAAGCCGGGGCCGGGGCTTTGAATCGTTCTTTTTTCATTTCGCTTTTAGTTCCGGAATAAATAATGTTTTCATTCGTATTCAATATGTATTTTCTACCATAACTTAGAACATTTTAGTGCTTCTTTTGTAATAAGCATACTACATGAATTGATACAATAATAATAAATTAAAGGTATAATAATTACAACTATATTTATTGAACGAAACAAATTCGTACATTCACGGTTGAAGTATAAGGATTCTCGGCTACGAATAGTTGAAAGTTACTTCTAATTATTAAAATATCTTCCAATGTATTTTCATTGAAACCATTTGCATTGTCTCGTAGAATAATAAATATCCGAAGCTGAGACTGAGATTGTGTTAACGCGCGTATTTGAACATGCACCGAACCTAAATAAACTGGGTTTTTTTTTGGTGCAGCTCCGGCTTTCGTTCCGACAAAAATGACGTTTTTTTCCGATTTTCGGTTCAGTTCCGGTTCGAACCTCTGCTTCGATCTATGTCCTCGCGTAGATCTTTAGGGCCGTGTAATGTAATTTAAATATTTTGAAACAAACAGTTTTCTGTCGATTGTTAATATGTTGCGGGGGTAAGATTAGCTTCAACACTGTCACATCTGATTCTACGAAACATATAACAGTGTTCAAAACATGGTTGTTGAAAAGACTGACTTAAACGATAAGTAATATTAAATTGGTATTCTTGAATTACAAAGAAATAAAAATAATAAAACAGACATCAAAGTTTACGCAGCCGCGGATGTGATGAGACACATTGCTCGCGCAAGATGCTACTCTAACTGCATCAGCGTCAGCAGTCAGCACACGCGGATCTCGGGGTCACTCATCATCAGTACACTATACCCGTTGTAAAACGTACAGATATGTCCATTGTCGGCACCACCGCTGACGCGGGCAACAATATAAACAATATAAACAATCGGACGGGCGGACGGGCGGACGGGCGGACGGGCGGACGGGCGGAGGGGGCAGCCGCGGCGACGTGTCCTTCGGATGTTTTATTCAAGGCGCTGTGAAGTGAGTCGAGGCATCTCCGTTCGGGGGTCGGGCTGAAGTTAACAAAGCCTGCAATAAACTTGTTCTGACATTTTTATATTATTTTATACATTACCCCCGCGGCCCTAATCCCCTCCCCCCGCCGTCCGCGGGGTGGCGCCGACGGCGGAAGCGCGGGGTTAGAAAGAACAGCTCCGGGTACGATAATAATTTGAGTAGACAAATAAAGGAAATCCACCGAATCGATATCCGAGATTCGCGAACCCGGCCGACGGGCTGACGCAGTTTTTCCGTACACTTTGATGGAAAATAAATAAAGTTGTGCCATACGAGTTAGGAGAATCTCATCAGATTGGTCGAGATGATTGAGCCGAAAAGTAGACAAGGATAAGCTACTTCAATGTTGGTTTTGCGGTCGGTAACTCTGTGATAATCTATGATTCTTCCGATTAATTTACTCACTCGCACATAGTAATAAGCCGGAGCCGGAGCCGCACAGCAGCCGTCACGAAAACCCTCATCGGCCCCGATCCATTGAATATTTATCTATTGAAAGTTATAGAAGCATAAACGGAGATAACGGAGATTTTTTTGGCACCAACTGGACGATATAGATCTTGAACAAATATGGTTTTGGCAGCACGGCGCCACCCGCCATACGACTTGAGCGACCGTTAATTTACTGCACCATACTGACAGCAATTGGCCAGCAAGATCTTGTGATGTAATACCGTGCAACTTCTTTTGGCGGGGTATTTGAAATCCAAGGTCAACGCCGGCAATCCACAAACAGTTGACGACATCAAAACCGAAATTCGACGTTAATCGATACATTAAATTGATTAGAGATTGTGCGAAATTGTAATGGAAAATGTTGTGAAAAGAACCAAGATTTTCAGCCGAAGCCGGGGTGGCCATTTGTCCGATATAATGCACTCACATACTCAATAAAAATTCAATAAAAACGTAAATTTGGATCACCTTTGTAATGGAATAGATCCATTGTCGCTGACCAATTTTTTCACTAGGTCGAGGTCCGTACAGAGGTGGCACTCGGATCGGGCCCCGCATAAGTAGGTTTCGAAAGAGAGTTCGCGGGCTCGCGCGGTAAAGTAAAACTAAATACCGAAATATTCGCACACGCACAGAAGAGTCACCCGGTAGCGGCGGACGGGTGGGCGGTTGTCGAGGCCGCGGAGGGAGGTTGGAGGTGTTCCATCTTATTATTTTTTACCTGCTTCCGAGTTTTTAATTTATAAAACCGGCTTATTTTTCTTTTGTCTGAAGCGGAAATTTTCCGAATTAACTATTTAAAAGCGGCCCTGTCCCCTCCCCTTCAATTGTATTATTAATGTTCACCGAAACTGATTGGAGTTCTCGGAGATGGAACATTTCTCATTATTTGAAAAAAGATTATCAAATTGAAATACTTTAATTACTCAGAATTTGCCGTAAAAACGCGATATCATTTTTTGGAGTGAACTGAAACAAATTTCTCGGATTCCCTTCTTCGTAGAGAATAGTTCAGAGTCCAGCTGCGGCGGGTCATCGTCGATCGGTGACAATGTTAAGGTATCATATCAGCCGAAGTAGAAGTGCGAGGACAAGTTCAGGGGGCGGGCTCCGGCACCGGGACGGCGGACGCCGAGGAAGCATTTCGGAGGATGTAGTCAATAATTCAGGTCGTCAGGACGTTGACGCGTAAAGGTGGGTCGGGGACGGGGGGATAATAAAAAGAAACAATCTCCGCGCGGCGCGGGGGTCGAGGGGTAATGCCGACCTAAATAGTGAATGAGCCGCCATCTTGCCGCGGAAAACGTATTTTTTAAAAGAAAACGAATGCGGTTAGCGCGGGCGGGCGGACGCGGTGATCGTTATATTTCCCCGCCGGTGAGGTGAGGTGCGGCCAAATCGTTGCGAAGTTGCATTGCAAATTGTCATTAACTTGTATATTCAAAATAATCACTTTTTACCTTTTTAATTTAAATTTAATGTTTTCTCTTTTACATATTAAATAGCATTTTTACAGTAAGTTAATGTATATATTAAATTGAAATGAAATGTTTTCTTCAACGTAGCAATTTATGGCAAGTATTATTGTCTAATGTAAATTGCAATTGTAAATGTCATCCATGTTATCTGCGGTCATCTCATGTATCATCGCCGCCAAAGACGCGTGTTTAATAATCATTTCATCATTTGAATAGGATCTCAGTTTTGGTAAGAATATGGTCGCGCTGTCGACTGCGAGGCGAGATGCTAAACGTTCTCCCTTCTATAATGCATTACATTCCAGTTTGTGTGTTGGTTATGATTCATCCCAACCTGCCTGATGGCAGTAACGTAGCCCGCTGGTTACATTCATGAACGTGATTGAGCACAATACCCCTAAACAGTTTGAAGATACTCTGCGCACTCTGCGCACTCTGCCGGAGGGGTACGCCCGGTCGACTGTCCCCGTTCATAATTAATGGTTCCACTCTGTTACCGAATTTGCCGTTGTCATATTTAATCTGTCATATCTTAGCGGATTATTAAAACTAATTGTTATTGCATAATGTATAAGGAGCATCAGCTGGCGAGGAGGATGCGGGGGAAGGGGGGGGGGGGGGAGGCGAAGAGCGGCTGTGTCTTGTCATCCTAATGAAAATTTACCGAATTCCCTTATTTAATAATTAAAGCTCTGTTAAATGAATATTTGATTTCGATCCGAGCCGAGCCGAGGCGAGCTCCCGCTCAAAGGAGCGACTCGCGTAGCGCGGCCGCGGAGATTTCACGCCGCCTACTCGGGATGCTCATCGAATTACCTCTGCCGTCACACCGACCGCGGAGAGCGCTACTCCGGCCGGGCGCGATGACGCATCTCGATACGGTAGACGTTGCTGCCAAACGAACACCGATAACTTGTATATCATATAGAAACTAGGAATAATCCAGAATGTTGTTTCTCGCTATGCGCTATGTTGGATGCGCGCGCTTCTGCTTGGCGATGTTGGCTATTTCCTGATAAATAAACACATATTCTCATTCGATTGATTCAATAGAAATATAAAAGGGAAAGTTATCGAGAGATCCGAATATATACACATTTCGCACTATCATACGTTATATAAAGTAACTAATTGAATGTCGATGAAAGTAGCGATGCATGAGAATGAAGTAGAAAACGTTTTAACGGATCGCAGTGGTATGTATATTATAGGTAACACATAGGATTGATCATTGGCTATTTGGAAATACTGAACATAGAACCTTTCACACAATTATACAATACTGCGGTGGGACTATTCCATTGATTCTTACACATGCAGTACTTCCTTCGTTTAGGCATACGATTGCATATATTTTGTTGACAAATTTTACCGTTTTAAGTGAGAGGCGACTGCAATAACAATAAAGTGATCAAATAACATTATGTATTAGAAATTAATTACCATTTTATATTATAATATACATATTAATCGCGTGGGCTGCAGCAGGTATTAACTTTGATAAAACTAATTTACGAAATCACTATTGGCAACCGACCGGCCCGGTAGAGCTCGGTAAGCCGATTGGTAAACTGTATGGAAGAATTGTAATACAGAGAGCGAGAGCGGTGATGAAACAAAAAGGTGGAAGAGGATGCACAGATCAGATCTTTTCTCTACGAGTGATGACGGAAAAGGTTTTATGAAATGTACTCTCTGATTACAGAGTGAATATATAATACTTATACACGCAATCGCATCCCTGTATGAAGGAAGTTCTGCATGTGTGAGAATCAATGGAACATTCACACCACGGTTTGACATTACAAAGGGTCGTGTAATGTCTCCATGGCTGTTACACTGGTATATGGATAATAGTGTGAAAGAACTGGAATGTATGAATGTAGGAACGAAAATGGGCGATTTGATTGTACGCTGTTTATTGTATATCGATGATGCTGTATTAATGACGAATAGTGATCAAGAAGAAGCGGACTCTAGTGAGTAGAAGGCACGATGTATGCAAGGAAAGCGACCTTATTATGAATGTAAACAAGTGGAAAGTGATGGCACTCGAGAAGGAGGACAGCGAGACACCGCGGTAAATACTTGTAGGTTTGGAACGAGTACACGAGTTTATGTACTTGGGAAGCATGTTTGATAGAAACGGAAAGGAGGGTGACTGCAGGGAATAAAGTGAACGGCGCTTTGAATGGAATTATATCTACCTTGTCAACCGAGACAAGACTGGTCGTGCACAACGGAGGTAGGTGGTATCGACACTGATGTATGAAAGTGAAGCCTGGAACTGGCAGAAGAGGAACGAAAGTAGACTGAATGCAGAGGAAGTGAGATCACTTAGGCGTATATGTGGCAAATCTATTTATGACAGAGTAAAGAATGAAGAAATAAGGAAGTAATGTAAAGCTGATTAAGAAAGGATCACTGATCACAGGATGACTAAGATTAAGAAAGGATCACTCGGGTGGTATGGTCATATAAAACGGATGAATGGTAAGAAAGATATATGACGCAAGTGTTGATGGCATCATAAATAAAGGACGTCCGCGGAAGACTTGTACTAGAGGATGGTTCTGTTAGAAGCCTCAACGATCGGCGAGCTTGTATGAGAAGATGTATGAATGTGGATAAGGACGAGAATTGCGTATCAGGTCAGAAGAGTTAGCGCTCTATCCTCTCTGCCTACCCCCACAGTGGAACGGCGTGATGGTAAGTTAGTTAGTTAATCACTTTCAGCTGTCTTTTATTGGGATTTATAGGGCACCCGTAGAGCACCTACAGAGTGCCATACAGACGATCTCTGAAGAGAGATTTAGATAGAACATGGACATAAAGATGGGTTTCGCTCAGCACGATCACGACCTAAAATTAAAATATTGTTTAGACTGAGACGACAGTGAGAGGCAGCAATATGGTTTGGTTCTTCCCATCTACCTTCCTAGCATTCCCCAGCGGGTCAACCGTGTCCTGATAAAATTCATAAAATGTCCGATGTAGTAGGTCGCCATAGCCAGTCCATCCATCAGTCATAGACTCGCGTGCGTCACGCATAATATATGCTCCGGCGCAGACACACCGCGGTTCACGAATAAGACCAAAGTCATGCTTTTCTTTTTAACAGCCACACTGCTAATTATGAATATTATATTGTTTGTTCCAGCGGAGGATTCCGCCCTCTGGAGGGGGCCCGCCCCGCGCCGCCCCTCTTCTTCCCCCCGCACCTGTCCGGCCTGCCCCACTTCAGCCAGCCGCTCTTCCCGCCGCTGAAGGGTGAGTCCCGTCGCGCGACCGCGGTAACCAGATCGACATTTTAGAATACACAAAGCAATGCCATTTAATTATTTATTTGGCGGGAAGGAAAACGATGACCACGAATAGAGTGAAAGAGACAGATACACTAGTCCCAGATGCGCGGGAGGATAAAGTACGATCGGGTAAGACGTTGGCAGAGCTGGAGAATCGAGAAGAGTTTATTAGACGATTGCCTCAAATCAATCGGCGATATTAGAAGCACCTTCTACTGGCGTACTGGCTGTTATTGCCATTATTTATTTATTACGTTTATACAGCTCGAATGTAAATAAAGAATAAAATAAATTAGTGGGGTATAATTTTCAGTAACACTTTACACTTACTTTTGAACTGCCTCTGGACTGTTTTAATTTTGTTTTTGTCTTCTTTTCCTCATCCTGCCTATTAGTATTAAATGAGTAGGACCGTATGGAAGCTTTTGCTTATAAACGATCCTGGGTAAACGACTCACAGTGAAGTATAATGAAATCATAAAATTAGTTTTCGAACATGAGCAGATCGCGAACTAAGCGTAGTTCGATGGCGCTCAACTCAATCCATCAGCTTTGTACGAATGTTTGAAGATATTTAGAATATTATTTCAACGTACACCGTTTTGTACTACTAGTACTGTAGCTATACTGAAATCTAAATATTAGTTAATAAGGTATTTTCGAAACAAAACGTTTTAGAATCATTCCTGTGAGCATCATTGTTGATGTTGGGAAATCAGTTGTGTACTTTTCTTAAACTAATTGTCAGGCGTTTTGTGTTTTCTACAATTCGAGTGATTACGTTTTCATAATTAATCAATAAAATATCTAACCGCAAAGTTATCACAACCATGATTGTCAGTTCCCGCGTTTTACCTTCAAATGAGGTACTTTCACTTTGGAGTCTCCGTCTTAAGATAGTGTAGTGTGGAACATTCTCGGCTTCACAGTAACTCTGATTCTGCTTTTCTCAAGTAATATTAGGCGGAACAGGCTATTACCAGTCTGAGATTCGTTTTTAGCAGACATTTATTTTGCTTTCATAAAATAATAAAATGACGTGACCTTCTCTCCCGTCTCACTCTGGCAGCTTATCAAATTTGTCGGGATTGGAAGACATTTTCGACAGCTCGATTGACAGCAGTCTATCGGAGCAAGGTCCGGGGAGTAGGTATCAGGTGGATGCGCTGGTCGCCGATCGCACCATACACGTAATTAAATCTTCTTTCCGTGGATATTTGCTTTTGGACATTATTGGGTTATTAATATTTTTTCAGTTATAGCCGTAGCACTATTGCCTTCTTTGAATTTCCTCAAACATCACATCACGAATATGCACATTTTGGCTGTTAATGACTTCAATGTAACACATGCACCACACAAAACAGTTGTCAAAAGACTGACCGAACCCTCATCTATTTATCCATGACTCATAGTGGGTAAATACAAGCAATAGATTGTGGCAGGAACTGATGTGTGTAACTAACGGTGTGTCGACAGGATTCCCCGGGCTGTGTTCGTGCTGCCCCATGAAGCCGCTGTCGCTGTTGCCGTCTCCGCCGCCCGGCCACGGCGCGGAGCAGCGCTCGTCCAGCGTGGCGGAGCTGAGGAGGCGCGCGCGGGAGCACTCGGCGGCCTTGCTGCACGGGCTGCGCGGCCTGCGAGGCCTGCACGACCTGCACGGGCTGCCGCTGCTGCCGCCCCTCGCCCTGCACGCGCTGCACCGCCCGCCTACCCCCTCGCCGCCCGCGCCCTCCCCCGGCAGCAAGGAAGAGGACTGAGCGCCCCCTCCCAATCCTGCCGCAACAGTCGTCCCCGAAGGCGTCCCAGCAACCCGGGAATCCGGCAGTTTAGACACACTTTTTCAAAATTTGGGTCCAAAATGCTTAAGCTGTGTGCAAAATCTCCACCGTTTCAGAAATATCCGTATTTTATTCACGTCCCCGACATTTGAACGGTTTCAAATGAAGTACTGAATGCGGAAAGTAATTTGTTACCGAGCTGTTATAAATCCAAACGTAATTCTATTTGGTACATAATTGATATATTATGTTTCGGCGGAACTTTGTCATCGATATATCCAGAACGTGAAATACACATTAGTACTGTAATAGATAATAAAAATGTATTTCTATTATCTCTGTGACGATAGAGAATTTTCACACACAGCTTATACATCGGATACCCATTCAGCCGAGTAGGGTATCCCCCCGTCGACTATTGTGATTCGGACTCGGTCCGCGATCGGTGTACGAGTGATGTGTTCTGCTTAAATCGATATAAGCCATCAAATGTAAAGTTCTTTCACTTAGCCGATCAGAGAAACGGGGACATCCCGAAAGCCATTATTAATGAATTTATCTGTAAATAACTATATTAGGTACTAATGGATTAGTAGTTTAAACAGTAAGAATTTACACACATTTTTATGTAAGTCATCATACAGTTTTGAAGTCTCTCGGCATCCGTCTACGTCTAGTTCAGCGATGCCGCTCTGCGCCAGCATTCTTCCTCTCTTCTTTCTGGCGATAGCGTTCGTACCGGGGACACGTCTCGAGGTTACGGCTCCGTTAATATTGGACGCTCGCTAACTAGACCTCGAATGATCAATTCACATAATTAACTTTCGGCGTGTCCGTACGCACGCGTGTGGCACACGAGCGTCGGTCACTAAGCGCGCAGCATGCCGAGATTCAACTGTACAGAAACCGACAGATTACAGAACGTACTAATTAATGACTATCGTCGATTCTGTAAGGTCCTTTATCGCCAGCGTCAGCGTGCTCGCATCGTAATAGAAGTTAAAAACTAGTTTATCGAGAGTTTATAATTTTAAAAATAAATTCTATAATTGGGTCGATACAATATTAAAGATGTAATCGAGTAATAAAAAGCTTTCAACTATAATAGTGTCACCTGTCTTCGCTATTATTGCAGGGCTGGACCCAGGTGACGGAAGACTAGGCCGATAGATATTTGTGATATAAATATCTCGGGTAACAAACCTAGTACCCGCACCGATCTTAGTATTTCTATTTCAAGAACGTACTTAACAGTAATGAGGAACTATTATTAAATAGAGAATAGAAAGTTAAATGTAAATAAATGACAGTAAATCTATATAAAGTTTTGATGATGAATCTATTAAGCGCAGTGTAATTGTAAGACATGGCGGCTCTTGTGCTAATATAACTGTTGGTTGTGCAATGAGCAGAGTGCGCGAGAGGAACTGAAATCATCATTATTACAATTGTTCAAAACGAATGACACGATGCGATGCGAGTCTATTGTTAATACAAAGCAACTAGTGCTCCCATATCGCGAGGCGTCTTCGATAATCACGCCGCCCCGACACAATTCTCGCCTCATCCACATTCATACAAGCTCGCCGATTATCTTCATTATCAGGATCATCCTCCAATATCTGGATTACCTGGTCTTCCACTACTTCTGGTGCCATCAACACTTGCGTCATATATCTTTCTTGCCATTCTCTCCTCTTTCATCCGTTCCATATTACCAAACCACCTAAGTGATCCTTTCTTAATCTTATTCACTATGCTAAGATCAGCATTACGTTGATTTTTATTTATACTGTCATAAATAGATCTGCCACACATACGCCTAAGTGATCTCATTGCCATTGCATTCAGTCTACTTTCGTTCCTCTTCTGCCACTTCCATACATCAGTGTCGGTACCAGGACTCCATTGTGTACCGCTAGTATTACCTCGGTTGATAAGTTCCCATTAGATATTTCAATCAAAGCGCCGTTCCCTTTGTTCCCTGCATGCATCATCTTTTTGATATCTTTCTCAATGTTTCTGTTTCTATCAAACATACTTCCCAAATACACAAACTCCTCTACTCGTTCCAAACGTTCATTACCTACAAGTATTTTGCACGTAGTCTTGCTATCCTCCTTCTCGAATACCATCACTCTCGACTTGTTGACATTCATAATAAAGTCGCCACATCGTACCTTCTACTCACTAGAGTCCTCTTCTTCTTGATCACTATTCGTCATTAATACAGCATCATCGATATACAATAAACAACATGCAATCAAATCGCCCATTTTCGTTCCTACATTCATACATTCCAGTTCTTTCACACTATTATCCATATACAAGTGTAACAGCCATGGAGACATTACACATCCCTGCTTGACACCCTTTGTAATATCAAACCATGGTGTGAGTGATCCATTGATCCTTACATACGCAGAACTTCCTTCATGTAGGAATGCGATTGAGTGTACTTACTATTCACCCTGTAATCAGAGAATACCTTCCATAACCTTTCTCTTATATAACTCTATCTTCTTCGCCAAAAACTTTTCCGTCATCACTCGTAGAGAAAAGATCTGATCCATACATCCTCTTTCACCTACAAAGGCCCCTGCACGTCCCAAACTTTTTCTTTCGTCACCGTTCTTGCTCTTTCTATTAAAATCTTTCCATATAGTTTGCCAACCGAGCTTGGTAAACTAATTGCCCTATAGTTGCCACATTCCATTCGCGACCCTTTGCCTTTGTAGAGGAGGCATAATAACAGTCCTCCTCATATCTAACGGGGCGTGGCTCTTCTCTAAACATTGATTGAAGAGCGCATGAAGTCACAAGAGAACTAATGGGCCACCAGTCTTGATATACTCCGGAGGCAACGTTATCATACCCTTTTCTTACCTTGCCTTACCATTCTTCATATGCTTTATTGCACATTTTATATCTTTCATATCTTTCGTCTTCATACTTACCCGAGAGAGCCTCTCGAGGGATTCCTAATTTACATTCTCTTAACTCTCATACGTTTTCTGGAAGTATTTCATCCTCATTCATTAACATTTCTCCGATTACTGACTAAATAGCTTTCATACTACTGCTTTCAGCACCACATCGGGAGTTTTTGACTGTTTTGACACCAGAAGAATTTTATATTATAAAATCACTCCTCGACCTTTCATTTCCTCTCTCCCGTGTGTATGAAATGTATTTGAAACAAAAAGGTTCCATTCCAGGTATACCTCGAGTAGACTATTTACTTCGGAAACAATAAATATACTATTTCCATTCCTATTCATCAATATCCTATTTTGTCACCGTACACATTAATGGTTGACCCCGAAACCATCCATCGATCCATTCAAATCTCCGCATACTCCATATGGTGATATTCATATAAAGTGGAGTTCAGTCATTGTGGTTATTAACCAGAAGGAGGTGAATTAAATAGATATTTATGCAAAATTACGGCAAAACACGACTTGACTGCAAGTTAAAAGTTAATATTTTCATGATCTAATTTTGATTGTTTCAAAAAGGCAACAAATTTCACGACTTATACAATGTGGTAAATGAAACTGATAATGATCTGGCAACACTCGCCTGTCACAGGGAACGGAAGGAGAAACTCAAATTCCGCTAAGCATTGCCAACGAAGCAACTCGGGAGAAAAGGTTTTTAAACTTGGCACCAGTCGATAACTGTTCGGAGCGCGGATCGCGCAACGTAACAACGTTCAAATGTTCAGTTAGTCCGCGATCCCTCCGATGTCCGAATGTCAGTCCATTTACCTCTCCTACCGAGTGTGCTCGGATCTGACGGTAATCGATCTTCGGTTTCCTTCAGACTCGGATGTGTCGGAGTGACTCTCGACGAACAGTCGGCGAGGTGTCTGCGAGAAATTTTCATCTGTGATACGCGCGATGAGCAAATGGCTACGGTTATTAGAAAAATGTTTGAGGTATTCTGGATGTATATATAATATAATATCACACTGAACGCTAAATGTATAATGTGTGCAATGGGAGTACAGAAGTAATGTAAAAACAAGTGTTCTTCATTTTGTCAATATTACTAATTATTAAGCCATCGTCGGAGAGTTGGGTAGCTTTAATAAGGTACTGTAGATTAATGTAATTACACAAATAAACACATAAACAAAGATCTGTCTCATTTTTTCCAAGTTTCCAACATTTCAGCCTCCCGATTTCATCCCCAGTCCGGTCCAGCGGCAGGGTAGACACGGCGGATCAAATATTCCATTTTGCACCGAATCCAGCCGACTCGCAAGTATCGCAGAATTGCGAATTATACAATGATCTTATGAATTACACACCCTGCGAATCATCGACCGACCGCAGAATGATAAATGAAATGTGCACACGTTGCGTTATATAACGACAGCTTCATACATATGAGCCTCGATACTGTTAATTAGGGGTTACGATACTGTTAATTGCTCCCTCATCAGATATACTTGTGACGTGTGCGGATTCTTACAATGTTTATATTTAATACATTCATAACATTTCTCAATGAACAAAACGGTTCGCGGAACCCTATCGTGTGCCGCTAATCAGATGACGTGATGATCAAAACGCGTCTCGAAGAATAGTGAAGATGACGGACAACATCAACATACCCTGGCGCTGACTATCGACAACTTTATGGTGAACGTTTCCTGTGAAGACCTTTGTTCTGAGCGGAATTTGTAATATGGTAGTATATCCATTTGTTTTAAACATCGATACAAAGGAATTTAGTGATTACTAAAATTAAAAATTAAAGAATTAATTTATTGAAAATAGGTAGAAAATAAATGGTGACAAATAACTGATATCCTAACATATTTCACATGGACAAAAAAAGGACACGAAAAAATCGAAAAATATTGTTAATTAGCTTATTAATGAATCAGAAAATATATCAATGTCAGTAAACAAATCTTTGTAAGCTCGGCACATTCTCACTATAGGAGAGCGTAATCCAGAATCGGTTCGACTTGTGAAGGTGAATGAGACATGGACAATAAAAGTAGTTTCGACAGATTTCACACGAGTCCAAAGAATCGAATACAATATATACACCTTTCAAGATTCATCACATTCTTTAATATCATTTTTACTTTATTTGTACAATCATTATCGCGTTTCTTTACTTTTTTATGTGTCGGAAGCTGTCGGGATACAGGTGTACGCCTAGTCTGTCAGCGAAAATTAATAATGAAAGGAAATAGATGTTTCGACTGGCTCATTTTCCGCACGCAGGCGGTGGAGAGGGGTCACGCGGGGTGAGGGGCGCGAAATAAAAATGATTGGCCAAAATTGGATTACCCCCTCTCCCGCCGGGAGCCAATGGGAGTCGTCCCCCGCTGCAGCGGAAGCTCTACCCGAGGTGACGGCTCCGGAACCGAGACGAGGAAGGAGGCGCTGCGAGGAGCTCGGAGCGCTACGCGAACTGATGTCGCCCGCGGCTAAATACTTTTAGCTATAATAACTATCAACAAAAATATATTTTAGAAAAGCTGTCAACGATGCACCGTGGGGGAATTAACCGTTTTTAAAGTGAAATAATATCATCAATAACTCATTATTTGTCTTCACAATCTAATCCAAATTGAATATTGCAATGGTCAGGGGCGTGCACTGCATTACTGAAAATTTTGGTAAATAAAAATAAATTAAATAATCCTTATTTTATAAAATATAATATAATTTTGTAAAATTCTAGTCGTTCTTACACGGATTAGTATCTATGGCGTAACCCACGACTTTTGTCTAGCCGTGGGTTATTCAGTAAAATTGCGAATCATTTATGAACAACTTCATGTTGATGCTGGTAGGCAATTAGCCAGCACGTAAGATCGTTATCCATTTAAGTTGTCTGTTCAATCCGTATGACAATCGTACTGAACTAAATATTTTCTTACCGAACATGTATTGTCAATTTTCTGCGTTTTTCAAACAATTTGTGCTTAATTCTGTTGTTTTCGAAAGGGATTAATCCTCACTGAAAACTGAGTGCAATGATACCTTCTACATATTTCCATATTTGATTTGAAAAAAGACTAAAAGTTTCGTTTTCACGGTGCATTCCAACCAAGTCCACGTCGCGTTAACGTGTTAGCATAGATAAAAGTTCTTATCACGACAAAAGCTCGGCGAACTTTTGGCCCGACGACTATACGTCCGCGACTAAAGCTCCAGCCAATTATCGATCCGTGCGGCATTTATGATTTTTGAAAGAAAGTGCTTTCAAGAAATCGATGAATCGAGGGGTGACTCAAATATGGCTGTAACCTTTAGGACATTGCTAAAAATAATCACAACTAGTACGATGCAAAAACACAATACAACTTTATACTTCCTTAAAATGGATCTCCATATTAGTAGACTAATAAGTCTGTATACTTAGCAAGCATCGTCGGTACTGCACGCCACTGCCATGTAGTATAAGTATATGATATTGTCGAAAAACAGTTAATACAAAATATAAGGATAAACGTTAGATAATAATACTGTTTACACTAAAAACCGACCTAACAAAGAAACAAGAAATTTTTTCTTCAAATTGATTTTTATTTTTCTACATAGTCTCCTTGCAAGTTTATACACTTCTCCCAGCGATGCTCCCGTCCCGTTAACCCGACCAAATAGTACTTGGAGTCTTTCTCTGCAAAATAGTTATTGACCTCCTCATTTGACGAAAATCTGTCCTCCGAGTGCAACTTTTAGCTTAGGGAACAAAAAAAGTCGCATGGGGCTAGATCTGATGAGTAAGGAGTGCGGTCAAGCTGTTCAAACTGCAATTCGTAGATTGTCGCCAGGGCAACCGCCGAGGTGTGAGACGGCGCATTGTCTTGGTGAAACAATTGTTTTCTTCTGTAAATGTTGCCGTTTTTCCGCAATTTCTGCCTTCAGTCTATCAAGAAATGATTCATAGTATTCTTCTGTAATGGTTTTTCCCTTTTCAAGATAATCGATTAAGACAACTCCATGGCTATACCAGAAAACAGTCGCCATCACTTTCCCAGCTTTATTGAGCCAATTCTCCCTTTGCAGTTCACTGTTTTGACTGTGTTTTTGTTTCTGGAGTATAATGGTGTATCCAAGATTCATCTACAGTAATTAATCGGCGCCAAAACTCTGTTCATAGCCTCTGCTATCTCTATTACCTTAATTCGACGGTCGTCCAGCATCATTTGATAAACTTGAGCGATTTTTTGTAGCATAAATAGTACATATGAAAAAATAAAGGTAATTACTTTACTAGACGTGGTCTGTTCTAAAGCCTGTACAGTTTTTAAAAGTAGTAATTGTTTAGAGGTAAGTAAGTATAATGTTAAGTAAGTTATAAAATATTATTGTCTGTAATATACAATATTTGGAGACAAAAATGTGTAGGTTAGCACAAATGACGAATTAGATTCATTTTGCTTTCTACCCCATCAAGCAACCGCTTTATTATTTTTGGACCAGATTATGGAAGTACATTTTTTTTTAAAATAGTTTTAAGATTGCTCAGTTGTCTTATATCCAAAACTTGGAAGGATTTAAAGAGTTCTTCAGAGTTATGACTAAATGGCCACATATTTATTACTCTGGTGACACATTTCTGAGCCTTAATTGAAGTAACAGCTGCACCGCCTAATGCACATATTGCGTAACCGATGAGTGAACCGATGAGTGAACCGATGAAGTATATAGTGAATAATAAAGTAATATTCACGAAAGTGCGTAAAATGTAAATTGATCGATAGGAGGAACTTAATCAATCGTTAATCTCTCTCGGTTGTCCACCGATGTCACAGTTACATATTTCATTTGAATCCGAAATGCATGTATTCTAATAGTATTGGAAACGACATGGTTCTCTTTTCTGCAGTGGCTAATTCTGCCCTTTTAAATGTTTTATCCCACGTATCATCAGAGCATAACTCATTTTAATTCCATTTTCTTAAGTTTTATTTAAAAATTCATCGATATATATTATAAAGAGTATCGGACCGAGTGTGCTACCTTAAGGCACTCCACATTTAATGTACATTGGATCACTGCGGGTGCCATTAATTTCTACAGTTTGTTTCTTATTTTCAAGATAATTTTTGAACCAATTCAAGCGACTGCCTATGACCAATATTATTGAGCTTATTTAAAAGCAACGAGTGTGATAAAGTATCAAAAGTCTTCGATAAGCCTAGAAAGATGCCTAGTACTTTGCGTCCCTTATCCATATTTGTGGTAGTGTGTTCAACTAGTTTTGCAATAGCATCTTCAGTTCCCATATTGGCTTTGAAACCATATTGATTTTCAGATAAAATTTTATTTGTCTCAAGATATTCCATGAGTCTTTTTTTTACTGATTTTTACGGTAGTTTCGTAAAACAGCTAAGCAGAGAAATCGATCTGTAGTGGATTATCTTTGTTTTATCTCCTCTCTTGTAAATATGTTTGATAACCGTTTCTTTTAAATGTGATGGTACTATTCCTGTTTCTAAGCTAAGGTTAAATATATGTAACAGGTTTCACTGTGAAACTGGATATCCTATCGTGTCCCACTGCACAGTTTGTACATAGAGATGAAATTAGGGTGGACAATTCACTTGAAGAGGTAAAATTGAAAGGTAAGGTTGAAGGGTAAAATTTAAAACTATGCGGTGTAGGTTGAAAAGTTATATTTCCAGTTAGGTATGTTTTATCAAAGTTTTTGGATTTAAGAATGCTTAAGAATAGATAACTAGTCTGCAATACGTTAACGATTCTCTTTTACAGGTAGCAAGTTGTCCTGGACTTCAATATTGGCTATGGCCGAATAATTGTATTTATTTTTAAGCGTGGAGTCATTGATGATCTGCCATATTTTTTTGGAATCAATTTTTTTTCGTAATAAGCTTCTTTTGTGATCTTGAGTAAAAGTTTACATTTATTTCTGAACTTTTTGTAAGCATTTATGAGATTTATGTCATTTGGGTATTTTTTAACTTTCATATGCATTTTGTTTCGTTTTTGGATACTATTTATAAGACCTGGAGTTATCCAATCTTTAAGATTATTACATCTATGGCGCGTATTATGCTGTATATATTTAAATTCAGTATTGTTAGTAAGATAAGTGTTTTGTAAACTTTTCCATAGATCTTCTTTTAGTTTGTTATAGTTGATTACTTTCTTGAAATGTCCAGTTGGGCCAGGAGTTCAATTTAAGGTTTTCAGTTTATTGTCTTTGAGTTTTAGGTTTATAAGCGATGGGTAATGATCAATTATTGTGGAGAGTAAAAGAATTGTCTCAAAAAGATTTATAGTCTTGATGAATATGTGATCAAAACAGGTTTTGGAAGAGTTGGTATCTCTAGTAGTTGAACACAGCTGTGTTGATGCTGGAGACGTAGTCAAATGATGCTAACATAGATAAGTGGTCGTCAGCCCGTGGATGTATGTTGTATTTTTCGAAGTTTCGAGGATTGTAGAAATACATGCCAAAAAAGGTGTAATGTTGTATTCAGCTGGAGATCTATAGATTCGAAGGATGCAATGTTGTTTGTTTAGAATTGCTAGTAGACAATTAGTTTGTTTAACGTGTACTTCATCTACGGTGTGATTTATATCATCATTAATATACATTATAACACCATCATTTTGTTTATTATTAATTTTGGTATAATACAGTTTATAACTTTCGATTTCGTGAAAAAGCGAATTTTTGTTCATAGTATTCAGTTAATATAATTACGTCAAACTTAATTTTTAAGCCATTCAGGACAATTATAAGTTCATCAAAATATTTTTGGTAGCTTCTGATATTTAGGTTCAAAATTTTTAAGCCAGACGATAGAGAATCATAGTTGAACTTACTGTCAACTGTTTTGGTTGAAACCGTGTCATGATAGTTATCAATGTCGATTTCTAAAGCCATTTAGAATCTTTATTGGACAGATTGACCATTTAAGGTAGGAGCTTTGATTCATACCTTGCTTTAGGATATTATTCTCTATATCATCTTCGGTTCTAATAAATATAGTTTTGCGAGGATTTTTCCATTTTTATGCCACACATATTTAAAGGCGTGATTTTTGGCAGCAGTTTTGGCTCTCCAAATCAATGGCAATCTTTTGAAAAGGGGAACATACATATTAATATATATTCTGTTTTCTCCATGGCCTACTATTTCCGATGATGTGATTATCTTCTTTCTATTACAAATGATTTGATCTCGTTTGTGTGGGTCTCTCAATCTAACTGAGATTATCGGTATGCCACTTTGTCGTTTAGTGGGAATTCTTTTTACAGTTTGAATTTCGTGTAATTGCAGAGGGATATCAAGTTTCTCGTCAACTTTTAAAACTATGTTTTCAATTTTTTATTCATTTATTCCAGTTCTGAAAGTCTAACACTTAAATTCCTTATTAAAATATCTTAGTAGTTCTTGTTTAAGACTCTCCACTTCATTACCGAGTTTCGACAGTGAAGTCAGTTTTTGCAGTATTTCATCGTATTTTTGAGATACTAAGTTTTGCGCTTTGATCACTTCTGCGATCTCCGATTCCAGTTTCTTAAACATCTCGGTTTTAAGTTGTTCTATTTCTTTAAAAACTTTTTGTGATTTTTGGTAAATTTCAAAAACTTTAGTTTATTTTAGAACACGCACTTTAGTCTTAAAGGATTAGGAGAGCACAGAGTGACAGGTGTGAACACATTCGACGCCGACTTCATGCCCGCGATTGACCTTATCGATTACCGTCAGTGGTTGCAGTTTTTGGCCTTCTCGAACGTTCATCGTCACCCGAGCTGGTACGGCCACGTGTAAATTCAGCTGCCCAAACTTTCAGCGTGGTAAACGATGGTGCAGTCCCCAGTACACAGCGTCCACCTCGTCTTTAATTTGTGTAGGCGTATTGCCTTTCAAAAACAAATACAAATAGATACAATAAGAATGTGTTCTCCTAATAATCAAGTTGTATCAATGTGTCCAAAATTTAATAAAAAATTAATTGATAATTCTGGCGTCTGCTATCAGATTACTCAAAGGTATTTAAGATTCCGTAAAAATAAGGTAGATTGCTCTTTCAAATAAAGAAACGATAAAATGTATTAATATCAAAAAGGTAACATATAAGTTTGAAAATTTGTCGCTAAAATATTGTCGCTTTAGCATAGTTGGATAATGCACCTTTCTCGGTTAGAAAAGAGATCCAGGTTCGAATCCCAGTGGCGCAACAACAATATTTTTCGATAAAATTGATTTTATATGGTATATCTTTCTAATTAATATATTTAATTAATATTGAAATAAAATCACTTAAAACACAACAATTATTCGGTGTATGTTCTAATAACAAAAATAAAGACCATAAAGCTTCATATAATTGTTACGATCAGCGTACCGCGGCAGCAAGCATCGGAAAGATACTTCAACACTAAAACTGGAAAATACGTTGACGACCGACTAGGATTCATGGGTGGTCAGATGTAGATGATGGTAGATGGTCACCTCCCACTCGTCATAATATCTAAAGTTTGAGTCAACAATGGCGAAATCATTTTCCTGTCTGGAGCGACATGATCCTGAAAGTACCGTACGGTGTCCCCGGGGGAGGTTCACTTTACCAACCTTCGTCTCAATAGGCGAGACATTAAATAAATAGGTAGAGTTGAATAGCAGTCGAGTGTAATATAGACTTATTAACTTTGGAGAAAACCATCATCATAACAAGTGACGTGTTCACAATGGGCAACTTGGATTTTCGCAACTAAACAACTATTTGTATGAACAACTAATAAAATGGTAAAAACTGAATGCTGTACCGAAGCAGACACGAGAGTGTTTTCACAAATAAGAAACTAAAAACCCAGAAACTAATCAAGATAATTTATTTTGTACTTGTTTTCATCGCTCAGCAAACTGAGCAAAATGCAGAGTTCGCCCAGCTAAATGGAATCTTTAAACTGTCAATAATGACATGTTAATTAAAACATTAAAATAACTAGTGTTTCAATTCCGATTATGTATATATACATAGGAGGATTTTGTATTAAAGTAATTGTAAATATATTTGCTAGATCCTTCGATATGAGCACAAATTTTCTCTCTTCCCTAACTTGTCGATGTCGACAACTGACACCTACAGTGACACCTACCTGTTACAGTGGAACTGTTTTCCATGCACGTTGCGAAAGGATTGGATTCATATGAATAACAACAGATATAGTCACAATTCTACACTAAAATTTGAAGCAGTTTATTTCAACGTTGTGCACTCGAACACTTTGAATAAAGTGGGAACTCAGCCTCTAGTAGACAATTTATTTACAGGTACTCTTTGAAAATTACATTTTTGGGGAACTTTTCATTTGCTCGACAGTGTGAAGAACATTCCTTCATAAAGACTTTGAACAAAGTGATAATTTGTATGTATGCGAAGCGACAAAAAACAAAGAAAGAAGAGTCAATGCAAATGTGAGATAGATATTATTTCCTGTCGGTCGATCTACCTCGATTCAAAAAATGGTAATACGGGATAGGAAATCCACACATGATTCAGATTAAACCGCGTCGGGAGCTTCCGACGTCCATTACAGGGATCTTTCTGTTCTTCGCTTTGAAGAATCAAAGGTGATGCGTCGTCGTTGATCAATTGCACCGGGTCATCCGCCAAGTATCTTATCGCTTCAGGAGCCACTACATATCTGCCACTACATTTGAGTACCAAAAACTAAAAGCGGAACACTATCAAATGTGTCTGAAATTCTAAGGTTTCAAAATATTATTAATAAATCGAGACGGTCAGCTCATTGTCGCTCTCGTCGGACTCGTCGGTCTCAACCTCTACAGCTTTCCTTCGTTTATGATGGGATTGGACTAATTTCCTATTCTATTCCTAGTGGCTATCCACTTGAAGTGCGACAAGTGGCATCGCGCGCAATCTGATATTCTCGACATTACCGGCCGGTTCTCGAGATCGACATTCCGACAGGTGACCTGGCGTGTTACTCTAACACGGAGGAATATAACACGTCCGCTTTAACTTCTGAAACTGAACCTGACCTATCTCTACATTGTAATTTGGAAAATGCATATATTTAACAAATAACAATTATTTAAGACGATATCGGCGTCGAGCGGGAGTGGTACCTGCGGAAGTCGCATCGCAGACGCAGGTGTACTCCAAAAAGTTTCTTTATTCAAATCTCCTTCCCGAAAATTCCCGCCCAGAAGGACATCATTTAGAAAAGTAAAATTTACGATCGCTTTACAAACTTTACAGCCGGCGCGCTCTGCTTTGCGCGTACATTTACAATGACTCGCATCTTCACGTAATCGCGATGTTTCCAAACATACTGCGGGGCGGGGGTGGTTCGCCGGGAACGCGATCACTTCTAATGACCGACTCAATTTGGCGACCGGCGCGAGGGAGACCGAGACGGCGGCGGGAAACCTTTCGCCCCGACCGGCCAGACAGGGAAGGGAACAGTCTCCGCGCTCCGGGCGCGCGAGGGTCGGGTCGCTCCCGCGAGGGAGAGGCGCCGGCGCGGCTCCCGTCAGGATGCCGTTTGTCACGCGGAGTTCAGCCAGGAAGCGGGTGCAATAAAGACTGCCAGAAAGAGAGGGTAGATCCTTCAATTATTGATACGTGAAAATTCGGTTTGCGCCACCGAGTTTCCGCGCGCCCCGGGGGAGTGCGAGGAAGACGGCGATATTTCCCGGCGGACGAGATTGATATTGAGTGGAATGTCTCTGCATATGAAATTGTTTGAGCCGAATTGGAGATTTCATTTCGCAGATTCTCCAATTTTCCGATTGCGTCCCCCTGCGGGCGGTGCACGGCGAGGCGGGACGGGGGGGCGGGGGGGGCGGCGCGGCGGGGGCGGGGGGAGGGGGGAAGGACACCTGCAACGCGCGATAAATTAACAACTCGGCAGGCAGATTAACGCCCGACCGAGAAGTCGGAGATTTATGACGGCTCTATTCATTTTCCTCGTCTTGCGCGCCGGCCCGGACTAGAACCGGATCGGCATAACGCCATAACGATAAGCTGCGATAATTGAAAACCCTACCTACGGCGCTTCCTCCCGAAGGCCGGGTCATGCTGCTGCTGTCGCCTGCCGCATCCCGTACCGAAAATAATTTGTCACTTAAAATGTATTTGTAAAGGTCGGCCGCGTGATCAGCGGCTACTTTTTACTCAGTAAATAATTATTATAAAAATATGTCGGCACTCGTCGAAAGTACATTCGGTAGTAAATTAATTTGACTCTCTCACTACCGGTGCGATACCGTACGGTTGGACCACGAATCCGATGAGGATGGTTTTTGTGCAGCAAAGTGTACAAGTATGTGATCAACTCGCACACGGGCACTGAGCTCGGTCGTCAATAAAGCTTCAGTTGTCCAGTTGTCCAGTTGTCGGGAGGACGGACACTCGCGGCACAAACGGTCGTCTTCCGAGTCCGCAACTCGAGTTCCGCTCGTTCCGTGAAGTGGCATCGCTCGGAGCGCCCCTTCCTCGCGCCGCGTGATGTATGCGCGGGCCCATTTGCGGAGAAACTTCGAGATTGCGATAAATTAGCCGGGGATAATTTACGGCGCAAAGCGAGACAGGTCCGCGGACAGAAGTCTGCTCGGCGCCGATCACAACTCGGAAAGGGAACATTGTACATGAAACACATTTCACGAAAAATATACATTTATCACATATTCATTTCATTTTATTAACACTTCGTCTAACAATAATTGTATATAGATTGAAGAATGATAATAACTAATATTATTAGCATAGCATAGCATAGAAATAGTTTAGCTGATTATGGTTTAATTTCTAAATTGAGATCGGACATGTATTGGAGCTCAAGTAGATAGTATATACAAACACCGCCAGTATATGATATTCACTTTTGAGACGATGTTTTGCACAATGGTATCGCAGACAGGTATTCCGGTGAAAAAGCTCCATAACTTACTTCTCACATTTCGGAGTGCATCCGTCTCAGTCCAAGAGACAATTATGATAAGGTCTCATTAAAGCAGGTCGCCGATCTTCACGTCTCTCCTGACGGCGTTGTTGAAACCTTCCTTGTAGTGGTACCACACGGGACTCCTCACGATGTCGTCTGTCTTCCCAACTGAAACGCGAGCGTGCGCTCAATGAGTGTGTTGTATTGCCACGGTGTGATAACTGTACAATATGTTGACAATGACATAATTCGTGCATAGAGTGCTATAAATGTATGTGTTTGTATACAACTTTGATCGTTCATCGAGTCGAGTCAAGTCGCATTGAAGAAGAAAGTAGATCATTGATAGTAGGGCTCGAGATAGACAAGGGAAAAACAAAGCTAACGATTGTCGAGGTTTTCAACTATCTCGGGTCCATAATTCAATGTCAATACGACTGAAATTAAACGACAAGATTAGAGTAGAGTAAAAAGAAGAACAGGATTAGAATAGAAGCAAGGGGAGAGCGAACGAAACGTGATAAGGACGAGGTAGGATATAAGGACAAAAAGAAAATACACAGAACGAGTAATGATCTCTTCCAGCTGACTTGTACCAATTTCGAAAAGCCATTTCTTTACGAGCACGCAGAATTTAGGATGCGATATAGTTGCCATCTATTGTGTGAACGATCTTTCTTATTTGGTGCCCCGCGAATCCGTACTGTGTGATTAATGAATTTAAACCAAAACCAACAAAGTGACTGCTCGCTGCGGGTAGAAAACAAAATTGTTTGTGTTAATCTAGCTACCTACACACGTTTGTATAATTTATGATTTGACATACAACTTGAAAAAACTGTACAGGTAATTGCTTTGGAACAGATTTATCTCTTAAAGCAATTACCTTTATCTTAAGTATTTGGTAGCTTATTATATATCTAATATATCCGCGGTAAGTAAAATACCTTTGAGCAAATGAGGTTTCCATTTTTCCAGTTTGAAATTCGAGTAATTCTACGCGAATTAACCCGAACTGTTTCGAGCCGGAACTTATACCTCGATACTAAAATACGTTATTTAAATCTCGCTAGAGGAATATTATTATAGAAAGAGACGACAATAAAATTGTTGATTTTCTCGCATCCAAACATAACTCGTGTCTAGAGGCTTATCCAAGTTTAATATTATAATATTATGGAATGAGAGTTGTCATTTTAATGAACGTATCAATAATCAAACAATTTTTCCAAGTACCTAATTCATTCATATCTGAATATGTTTTGAAATCAGACAAAGAACCTGCATATATTTAAATGATCAATGTTCTAAATTGAATAGTATTACGACAGCTTCAACTTATTATTATTATCGATTTAAAACGCCCCGTTGCTGTTTTGGTGATATGTCTGTTTCACAATTATATAAATTTACTATTTATGAAACAAACAGCTTGTGTTACATATAAACTAAATATTGTATTGCGACATCCATAAAAATTACGTATGTTTACTATGTTAAAAAAAACATCTAACTTATGAAATTTGCTACTGATGTTGTGAATAAGTTCAATATTATTTCATACCGTAGGTAAAATATGTGTGAAAAAATATTTTTTCGGCACATTTAAGCGAAAATAATGATAGAGCAGATTCCACTGGACACTTAAAATCATCGTATTTTATAAGACTGAAAGTATATTAAATAATTATATACTGAAAACTGATTATTGTGTTTATGATATAAAACTTAGTTTTAAATAGAAGCTGAAGCCTCACAGCAGGTGAGTAAATGTAATATATTATTTAAAAACGTATGTTTTCACTAAAACACAAAGTATTTTAAAAACGACGAAAATTGGTAATATGTCCTGCAGATTGAATGGTTTATAACATTCTGTGAGTTTGTCTCAATTTAGATTTGTTTCCGTAATCTTGGCTTCAAGATTATAAGAAAATATATTTCGTTTGTGTAATAATTGACCAAAATTAAGATAATTTTGTAGCACGCGGAAAATGCATCTAATGGTCGCGGTCTTTCTTATATTGCTTGTATTGTCTTAATTATGGCAAATAAAAGTCAGTTTATTAATTTTAAATGAGTATAAAGGTCCTATCTAAGTAATGATTTTTAAAAACGTCAAATTTAGTGTATAACTTCAGATATAAATGAATAATAAAAACCCACATTTTCGTAAAAAACGCGAAAATTTGAATTAGCACTGAAAGTAGCGCATTAAAGTATGTACCTAATTAATATCTATATGTAAATGTTTTGAGATCAGTCAAAAGGACCTACATTCCGAATTTAAAAATATTGTGACAGCTTCAATTTATTATTTTGTTTATAGAGATCGACTTAGATATACTATATTGCCGTTTTGTGATCTGTTTGTTTAATAATTACCTAGTATTTTTCCTTGTTTAAAAGACTAGTTTTGTTTAAATGTTTAGAAGATTATAACATCAGGATGTGGAAGACATCAAAGGTAGACGATGATGTTTCTGGCTGCTGAAATAAAAAGCAAATTATACCAGAACCATCATCTAACCGAAACACTAAACTACTCCTATTTGTATATGTACCGTTGTCAGTGCAAAGACATATTAAAAAGATTGGGAAGACCAGGTGACAAGGTGTATGTGCAAAATTAACAAAAAACGAAAACTTTGAATAAAAGCTTACAACATTTTATAATCAGCTTTAAAATTAACACAGATGTAAGAAAAGGTTATATCCTTAAATGGAAATTATAGTTTGGATTTTTAAAATAAAAATAAACATCTCAAAATATTTTTATTTTTTATTAAAAAATGATATTCATTTCGGATACACCATTATATAATTAATGTCCTGTAAATTGAACGGTTTATAGCTCTATCAATTTTTAAAATTTGTTTTAGTTCATATTTATCTTCGTAATCTTGGCTTCAAGATTATAAGAAAATATATTTCGTATATGCGAGAAGTTTCCATATTAAGGAAATTTGGTGGCACATGGAAAATGAATTTAATGGTCGTGGTCATTCTTATAGTGCTTGAATTGTCTTAATTATGACAGAGTATTCAGTTTATTAGTTTTGAATTAGTGTAAAGATCCTTTCCAAGTAATGGATTTAAAATAAGTCTAATCTACTGTATAACTTCTGATATAAATTAATAATAAAAATCCACGGCTTCTACTTTAGGTTTTTGTCCAAATACATACACTCGGAATGTAAGAGTGTAAGCGCAGGGTTCTGTTTTCATGTAAGTTTTTCAGCAGCGTCTTTATGAACAATTGCCTGGTATTTAGCACTTGGAGCTTTTAGAATAGCGGCTCTGATTCACGCTGAAAGGATTTATTGGGAATTATTCTAATTATGTCTTTGTGCATTTTAATCAGTGGTCGAATATTGTGATGGCGGCTCCACCCCAACTCACTACACCATATCTAATGATGCTCTGATAGAGTGCGAAATGGACATTTCACATTTATTTCAGGTTCAGCACGCTCCTTAAAATCTTGAAGCGGTACATAAGCTTCTCAGTTTACATGTCGATGTGAGGTTCCTACCGGAGTTCATTATTCGAGTAATTCGATTAAAAAGTGAGTTTAATTGCTACAAATAAGGAAAAAGTAATTGAATTGAGTACTTTTTAAATGAAGATTTTCCGATTCCTGGACAGCGTTACCACAAAGAAAAAACAACAATCACTACGTCAGACACGATTGAGAATATCTTCACGCAAATGTGCAGACTTACAAGAGTTAAAAATAATCAGGCCAATAGATGACCATGAATTTTATCTCAATTTTCTCCATGAATAGTATAAAATTTCTTTATGTTTTTTAATATTAATCTTTTTTCTGTATGTTTTCTTCTCTGCGAGTAGTTTTTGTGAATTTTTATGTTTCGTTATTAATTTATAACCTGAAATGTAAATTATTATTTAAGGCCGATGAAAATGACGCGAATGTTATTCTTCATGAATAATATATTGAGGACGTTCTCTTGCAATGTACAAATCAGAGAAAGAACATAACTTAAATTAATTAAAAAAAACTACACACTAAAATTGAGAAATAAGGAGTTTTACACTTTAGGGTTCATCGATATGTTATTTGTATCACATGTGTGTATGGGTATGTTAGGATACAAATAGGGCTGGCCTGCTTTAATTGTGCTAAGAATTTAGTTTTCCTTGTATTTGTTTTGCTGGTTAAGTTATTTATGTAAATTAGAAGAAACTATTTGACTGAAGTGCTACTGTATTACGCAGTTTTTTCAATACAGCTTTCGGAATAAAATAGCACGCGAAATAGTGTCCAAAGATTTGGGTAAATCCATAAATAAGCATTTTATTTCCATTACCAGACCAGATATCGCATTACGTTATTAAAAATTATTTTTATAACTTGCGTGAAAATACCTAATCTTTATGCATTTTGCAGAGGTAAATTCAAATTCAGATTTTTCAGTTACGGATATATATATTGTTTAAAAATATAGGTAATTTTTAATTTCCGCACCGATCGTGCATTTTTTTTATTAACTATTTTACTTGTGCGGGCGACACTGCTGTTAATTAAATGTTTAAAAATGTAATTTTTTACTAACGATACTCTACGTAGGAGGAGTCGACGCGTATCTGGCAAAAAGAGAAATAATAAAATGCATATTTTCAGTAGTCGGGGTGCCATGGTTCCTCATTTTTGCTGCACATCTTGTAAGGTAAACCTAACTCGGCGGTTACACGGAAAAGGAAGAACTATGTGAATGTGCGGAGGGAACCGCCAGATCGTTGATCAGAGACAGATTGCCACATCCGCCTGCGAAAATACCAGTTTTACATATTACTATTCCATATATAAATATCATCACCACAGCGACAATCTGACTTTCAAGAGAAACTAGGATTAGAACATAACCATTTATTTGGACATATGTGGATTATTCCGAGAAATGAACGAAGATCACGACACGACATGTTTTGCTCCACAATGGTAATAAAAAACCGTCGATTCCAATACTTCATGCATAACAGAATACAATGATTTCCAATGGAAAGTTATTGCCTTATTGCTAGGTTTGCAAGGAAGATTAAGAAAAATTTCGCGACAGCGTTAGACAAGGATGGCTCTGGATTTCAACATCTCACGATACAATGAAAGAAGGACAAACACGCGAAATATGACAGGACGAGAAGTTGGAAAACCATCTCACTACCGTCACTCAAGATTAATTTTCTCCATTCGCATGTTGATTTCTTTCCGGAAAATGTGGGGGCAATAATGAACATATTTGTAATCGTTTTTAATATAAAGTAGTAAATGTACGATTATAATTATCTTTAATTTCTTAAACAAAGACATTCTAAACATTTCCCACGCAAACAATAATATTATTATATCATATATACATTAAAACTGGAAATATGTATGATAAACTTTGTCCAAAAACTTAATAATGCGATGATTAGCTGCATTCTCAATAATTTTGTGATACACTCTTCTCTCGTCTAGAGCGAACGGTCGCTTCTTTTCTGGGAAAATACCTCTCGGACCGGTTCTATCGAGCAATTGGATCTCCAGAAAGTGTATGTGTAAACAATATAGATAATTAAAATTTAACTGTCGGTAGACCTTCGCTTCTAGTTTAGGTGGCGGCTTTATCATTTCATATTCTGTAGAGTATTTTTGTATGAAAAGTGACGAGCAATACTTCACCCAGCGTTTTAGTTCAGCGCGCTTTCAAATATAATTCATATTTTTGCGTTTTTAACGAATTTTTTTTTACTTAAATTGAACCTTTACACTACTATAAAACTAAAAAATTGGATGTCATTTGCCACAATTAATAAAATACAACCATTATAAAAAAGACGATGAACATGAAAGACATTTTCCGGGTGCCGCAGAATTACCTAAATATGGAAAATGATTGCGTATACGAAACATATTTTCTTTTATATTATTATTGAAGCCGAGATTACGGAGACAAATTAACAAAATGCTAAACCATTCACTATTTGCAGGACAGGACATATTATCAATTTTCGACATTTAGTGAAAACGAACGTTTCTAAATAATATATAGTTCACTATCACTACAAAACAAATTACTCCTGTACAAAGCAGCAATCATACATCCTATACTCACATACGCGAGCCCCATCTGGGGAATCCAAACAAAACTACATCATTTGTTTGTCAGAAACACAATCATTGGCAGACACTCAAACGACACACACACGATTTATCGTCTAAATTTTATTCTAAATTAATCTTCACCCCATTTCACTTCTTTTCACCCTGTTCTTGACCCTATTGAACAAAATTTATAAAAAGATTCTATAAAAACTTTCACTAAATATATAAAAAATCGTAAAAAATTCAACGAAATCAAAAAAAAAGAAATAACAAAATATAAAATATCCATTTTTGCTACTACTTTATACAATTATACACAAAGATAAAATTACCTGATATTAAAAAAAAACAATTTCACCAAGTTCCCCGAGTAGGGTCCCCTTACGCCATTGTTGTTACATATCCCTCACCACTTTAACAATCGAATCAGACAAATAATATATTGATATACTCACACGCTTTGAGACTTCAGGTATTTAAAATGAAGTTTGATATAAAAACGCAATAACTTCTTAATAAATAATATTTATATCGATCATAATAATGTGTATATTTTATTTACTTTATTAGCGTCAGATCGCCGATCGTCAGCGGCCGTAATGACGTCTAGTCCGCGCTCGTAATTTTCGTTAAAAAATGCCGATAATACATATTTTCACGCACATTTTACCCACGGTATGAATTAATACTGAACTTATTCACAACATTAGCACCAAATTTCATAAATTATATGATTTTTTACTGATTTTAAGGAAAAACAACGTTTTCTTGAAGAAAGTAAACATTTTATTTACGTTATTTTATGTATGTCGCAATTAAATATTTAATTTATATATAACACTGTTGCATTTGAAACACTAGCTATTTGTTTCATAAATAGTATGTAATTATGAAACAGATACATCACATCAGCGAAAGAAACCTGTGGCATAGCTACCCAAGGAAGGAAAAAAGGTGATGCATGGTGGGAAGATGGCATAACGGAACTTGTGAAAGAAAAGAAGAATGCGAGGCGCTATATCAGGCAAAAGACCTGTACAATGCCTATAAGAAAAAAGTTAAATCTGGTGTGAAAGAAAGGAAAGAGCGGCTGAAAAGATAAGGGGTGAAAATGACTGAGAATTTTCAGGATAATATAAAATTCTTCTGGAAGGCGGTCAAAAAATCCCGATGTGGTGCTGAAAGCAGTAGAATAAAAGCTATTAAGTCAGTAAATGGAGAGATGTTAACGAATGAGGATGAAATAAAAGATAGATGGATGAAATATTTCCAGGAAACGAATGAGTGTAGAGAATGCAAATGAGGAAGCACCTGAGAGACTCTGGGGTAAGTATGAATGAGGAAAACGATATAAATGCAATAAATAAGGAAGAAATAAAGTGTGCAATAAAACATATGAAGAATGGTAAGGCTGTGGGGGTATGATAACGTTACTGCAGAGTATATCAAGGCTGGTGACCCATTAGTTATCTTGTGGCTTCATACGCTCTTCAATCAATGTTTGGAAGAAAGCCACACACCGTTAGATTGGAGGAGGGCTGTCATTATGCCTCTTTGCAAAGACAAAGGATCGAAAATGGAATGTGGTAACTATAGGGCTATTAGTCTACTAAGCTCTGTCGGTAAACTGTATGGAAGAATTTTAATAGAAAGAGCAAGAATGATGACGATGTATGCAAGGAAAGCAACCTCATGATGAATGTTAACAAGTCGAAAGTGATGGTATTCGAGAAGGAGGAAAGCAAGACACCGTGCAAAATACTTGTAGGTAATGAATGTTTGGAACAAGTACACGAGTTTGTATATTTGGGAAGTACGTTTGATAGAAACGGAAAGGCTGAGAATGATATCGAAAAGAGGGTGATTGCAGGAAATAAAGTAAACGGCACTTTGAATGGAATTATATCTAACGGAAATTTGTCAACGGAGGCAAGACTAGCGGTGCACAATGGAATCCTGGTACCGACAATGATGTATGGAAGTGGAAAAGAAACGAAAGTAGACTGAATGCAGTGGACAGAGTAAGGAATGAAGAAATAAGGAAAAAATGTAAAGCTGATGTTAGTATAGTGAGTAAGATTAAGAAAGGATCACTTAGGTGGTTTGGTCATATGGAACGGATGAATGAGGAGAGAATGGTAAGAAAAATATATGACGCAAGTGAACCAGAAATAGAGGACGTCTGCGGAAGACTTGGCACGACCATGTAAATCAGATAATGGAGGATGGTTCTGTTAAAAGCCTCAACAATCGGCGAGCTTGTATGAGAAGATGTATGAATGGATGAGGCGAGAATTGTGTGTCAGGACAGAAGAGTGTGGCGCTCTATCCGCTCTGCCGATGGCAAGTAAGTAAGTAAGTACATCCCCAAAACGCTAACGTGGCGTTTTAAATCGATAATACTAAACAAAATAATAAATTGAAGCTGTCGTAATAATTTTAAATTTAGAACATTGATTTTAGCGACCATCTAAATATATGTAGGTTATTTGTCTGATTTCAAAACATTCAGTCAATTAATTATATAATTTTCGATGGGTTAATTTAAATGACATGACAAAATGGAAAATACTCCAGATACGAATTGTTTTTGATACTTGTATCGAATGCGAGAAAATCAACATTTTTATTGTCATCTCTGATACTTATAAGAATTTGACACATTGAAAGCATACTAATTCGTGTATAATTTTATGCTTATTTATATTACACAACACAATGATAAAAAATGTATTAAGTCTACTAGATTTATAATTTATTTCGACAAATAAATGTCGCGTGCAGCTTTCAAGGTTAAATTGACAAAACAAACCTTAGCGGAATACAGTCGAACGTCGTAGCAATTGTTACAATTTGCATCATATTTATAATTTAAAACAATACAATATGACGTGAAATCATAAACTGGTTTTTTCAATTTCTTCACTTAGACCACTTTCACACACATTTGGGCGGGTGAAATGAATGTATGAGTAAATACATAAATAGTATTACAAATGCTATTTAAGTTAACTATTGAACGTAAATCCACTCAGCGCGGTGTAATTATTGTTCGGGATGTAATGTTAAACGGATTGTATTACAACTCCGAGCGGTGGCAACCCTGGGGGGGAAGGTAAATATCCCCTCCAGGGGGTCGGGGCGAACGCGAACACAAGACAAATTTGTTCAGAGTAATTGGTCCAACAATTGCCATCACCCGACTGCGGCGCCCGCGGAGGATCGCTCGCTCTGATTAAGGGAATTATAATGCTCAACGTTGTTCAACGTCGCTCAGCGTCGCTCAGCGTCGCTCGACGTCGCTCGACGTCGCTCGACGTCGCTCAATATTGTAATTGTAGAAAAAATAAATAAAACGTCTCGCGCGCAGTGGCGAGTCAGTTTTTCATAGAATTGAACATTTGAATGCAGTCGTGTCGAGAAAACAATGTAGACAATAATTAGTCACGGCCCGAGGTGAAAGATGAAGATCTGCCAGTTAAAAAACACAACTTCAAGTGACGCGCAATACGCGATGGTCCGCACAGTTTCCGGCAACTTTCAAAACTGGTCCGATTACAACTATGCCACTTTTCACAACTCTCCGTGCATATTATTATTTTGTTCTATTCTACAATAATTGTATGATATAATATAACTAGTATCTTTATATTATAAATACTCGTCAAAAGAACAGACTCGATGCACTCTGTAATTGAGCGAATGTTGTAATATTATTTTGTTAACATTATTATCATTACAACCCACTACTTGGGTCTTTTATTTATTTATATTATTTTAAATATAAAAATTTAGAAAAGTTATGATTATTCAGAACAGACGCTCTGTGGTATTATTAATACTAATTAAATGTATTAATTACAAAGATATACATATAAAATCAATTTTATCGAAAAATATTTTTGTTGCTACCGATTATGCTATACCGACACAGTGCTTTGACGACAAATTTTCGAACCTATATTTTTCAAATTAATACATATATCGTTCCATTATCTTCCTTATTTTTGCAAAAATTTATAAAATTTGTCGTCAAAGTGATGTGTCGGTATAGCATAATCGGTTAATGCACGTTCCCCGGATTGGAAGAGATCCAGGTACGAATCCCGGTAGCGACAACAATAAAATTGATTTTATGTTTAATTGAATAATCAAAAAATGTTTTTAAATTGTTCTTACAATAATATAAATAACATTACTAATATTAGTAAAAATGCTCACGGCATCGTCCCTTGCAGGAACTGGGTTCATGGGATGAGCGGACATTTATTTTAAAAAGTTTTCGTTCGCACGACTATCTACTATTTCATCAATTTCCACTACGTCCGATGTTATTTCGTTGAAGTCAACGTCTAACCTCGCAAGGGTTATTCATAAATCTTGTACGCAATTTTGCTGTTGATTCCAGTTTGTAAAAAAACAATAAAAAAAACGAAACGTAAAACTACGTAGGTATGAGAATGAAAAATGCGTATAAACGACATGCAAACGACCAACACGCTCGCAAGAACTGGCCGAACAATTTGTAATGTACTAAAATGACACGGGGCTGCAGAAATAACAAGCAAATGGAGGGAAAACGTGAATTCCGGCCATGTAAAATCGAGGTTCCGCTGTATATCTTTCTAATTACTACATTGAATTAGTATTAAAGCTCTAATGAAGATACCGTCCAAGTGTCTATTGACCGCGAGTCCTTCGATAGATATAACAATTCAATTTATACAAAATAAAATCATTATTAATTCATTATTAAAGAAATAACATTTCCTGTAAAAATATTTGCATGCATATTAAATTGGTATCTAATCTAGAATATTTTATTTGACCCCTGAATGAACTAGGAATGTTTTACAAGTAATTTACAAGTATACATTAAATCACAATCAACCGTCGGAATCAGAATCGTATCATCGTACACAAAATGCAATACAAGTATATATTTTGGATTTAGCCAAAGCTTTTGACACTATTTTATTTAAAAAGCTTACAAATATTGGTATTAATAGAAGAACACTCCGATGGTTTCAATGCTATATGGAACAAAGAGCACACACTGCCAAACTGTGTAATACAGTTAGTGATCCGGAATACATCAAATTTGGTTACCACAAGACAGCACTTTAGGTCCGATACTTTTTATAATTTATCTAGCACTGACGAAAGTGTGAGTCTTCAGGACGCGGCTGAAACTATTCGGAATCTAGGGACCACTATTGACGATGAACTTGATGCGAGGGCTCATATCGACACGTTAACTGGTAAACTTAAGAAACATATGTACTGCTTTAAGATTTTAAGGAACGCGCACAACCTGAAATAAATGCGTAATGTAGATTTCGCACTCTGTCAGAGCATCGCAGGATATGGTATAGTGGGCTGGGGTGAAGTGAAGCAGCCATCACAATACTCGACCCACTGATTAAAAAGCAAAAATACATAATAATTCTCAATAAATAAATACTCATACGCTCTTCAATTGATGTTTGGAGGAGATCCACACCTCGTTAGATTGGAGGAGGGCTGTCATTATATCTCTCTACAAAGGCAAAGGGTCGAAAATGGAATGTGGTAACCATAGGGCTATTAGTCTACTGAGCTCGGTTAATAAACTTTATGGAAGAATTTTAATAGAAAGAACAAGAGCAGTGACGAAAGAAAGAGTATGGGACGTGCAAGGGACCTTTGCGGGTGGAAGAGGATGCATGGATCAGATCTTTTCTCTACGAGTGATGACGGAAAAGTTTTTAGCGAAAAACCAAAAACTTTTTTGTGTCCTTGTAGATCTACAGAAGGCATATGATAGAATTATAAGAGAAACGTTATGGAATGTACTCTCTGATTACAGGGTGAATAGCAAATTTATAGACGCAATCGCATTTTTATATGAATGAAGTTCTGCGTGTTTAAGAATCAATGGAACATTCGGACCATGGTTTAATGTAACAAAAGGTGTCAAGCAGGGTTGTGTAATGTCTCCATGGCTGTTAAACTTGTATATGGATAATTGTGTGACAGAACTTGAATGTATGAATGTAGGAACGAAATTCGGGCAATTTGATTGTATGTTGATTATTGTATATCATGGTGCAGTATTAATGGCGAATAGTGATCAAGAATTACACACTCCAGTGAGTAGAAAGCACGATGCATGCAAGGAAGGCGACTTTATTATACTTATTATATTACAAGTCGAAAGTGATGATATTCGAGAAGGAAAGCAAGACACCGTGCAAAATACTTGTTGGTAATGAATGTTCGGAACAAGTAGATGAGTTTGTGTATTTGGGAAATATGTTTGATAGAAACTGAAAGGCTGAGAATGATATAGAAAGGGGGGTGACTGCAGGGAATAAAGTGAACGGCGCTTTTAATAGAATTATATCTAACGGGAACGTGTCAATCGAGGCAAGACTAGCTGTGCACAATGGAGTCCCGGTATCGACACTAATGTATGGAAGTGAGGCAAGTAAATAATGTAAAGGCGATGTTAGTATAATGAGTAAGATTAATAAAGGATCACTAAGGTGGGCTGGTCATATGGAATGGATGAATGTGGAGAGAATGGTAGGAAAGATATATGACGCAAGTGTTGATGGCATCAGAAATAGAGGACGTCCGCGGAAGACTTGGCACGACCAGGTAAACCAAACACTGGAGGATAGTTCTGTTAGAAGTCTCAACGATCGGCGAGCTTGTATGAGAAGAATGTATGAATGTGGTTGAGGCGAGAATTGTGTCATGGACCGTCATCCTTGGAATAAAATTATTCTCGAAACAACGAGGAAATGGTCAGTTTCCATCTCGGCACCCCGAAACACTCGAGTATCAACAGTAGCGGATCTCAGTCTAGACTCTAGAGTCAACCACAACAAAATCAATCCTCGACCTTTCATTTCCTCTCTCCCATGTGTACTGATGGATTCCTTAGTGATCAAAAAAGGTGTTTGAGACAAAAAGGTTCCATTCCAAGCATACCTCAAGTAAACTTTTTCCATTCCCATTCATCCTTTTGTCACCGTACACACCAATGGCTGACTCGAAACCATCCCTCCGAGTCCGCACCCATCCATTCAAATCGCCTGCTAAAATTATTATTTCATTATACCGTTTAACATTCATTGCATCCCTTACATTCGTCCAAAATTCATCTTTCACTTCATCATTTTCTGAGTTTACGGGAGCATAACCCATGACTAAAAATACACTTTTAATTCCAATTTTAAAACGGATCCACACGTGCCTGGCACTGACAAGCTCATATTCTCTCATTCTTTTCGAGAGCAACGCTGCAACACTCTGATACGCCCGGTCTTCCTCTGGGACCCCAGACCATAGCACCGGCGTGTCATTGTGCTCCATCTCTCCTTTTCCTTTCTTCATGCTCTCACTAATGCACAATATATCTAGATTCTTTTCATTCATACTATCACACAGTTCATTAATCTTTCTGTCCATTCCTCCTCTAATATTCCACACACCTACTCTGCACGCCACCACGGGAACCGCGGCATAATGGGGGGCGAGCCTCGTTGATACCTATCGGCATGTCCCCGCGACCTTACACTAATTTAGAATAATATTATCAGTCATTTTTCAACATTATCCTTTCATTCGATACACTAGATAATTACGAAAACTTAATTATAACATAAAATATAACAATAAGTCTAAACAATTAACACTAGCTTAACATGAAATATCACGTAGTTAAAAATACACTAAATGGTTATGGTTTGTATGGATATTCTAAAAGCAGCACGTCTCTTGATCAGTTTAGGCCAGGTAGATTTGATGTTTTTAACTGAGGTTTGGTGATATTGTAGACACTGTTTAGTTTAAAGATGGCCGCACAGTTGCGCACTGCGCACTGCGCAAATATAATACGTCGAGTCTCTTTTCGGTTATGGAACTTACGGTGCTTGCGTACAGTAGTGTAATAGTTGTTTTGAAGGATAATCGGTTGAAATTCATTTATTCAATTGGTAACCCCTGTCAAGGGTCACTATATTTATACGTACACCCATTCACAAGCTTGGTATAATCAATTGATTTTAATAAAAGTTCAATAATTAATATTTAGCCCGCAAACAGGTAAAGTAGTTCCAAAAAATGTTGTTTCCTAATTCATAATTTTTGAAAAAACCTTCAGATAGAGCAGAGCGTTCTCTATCTGGATGTATACGACTCTTTAGCACAAAGTATATAATAGTCTAGAAAATACGGTTTAGAAAATTTAATGGAAAAGTCACTAGCAAAACAAAAATTGTCATATCCCTGCACTTATTCGACTTACAGTTTCCCTGTACACATCACACGATAGCCCGTAGGCTGACACACACACTTGTAGATATATATAGTTCATAAATATTTTTTATTATCCTCAATTCTGTGCGCATATAAAGGAATGGTTTTTCAAAATTGGAAGAAATCAGCAAGAAGAGATCTTTTCTGTCCTCACATCCTACCTCGTAATTAACATGTTTTTGTTAGCTCCCCGCTTGTTTCTTTTCTAATTCTGCTTTTTACTCTGATATTTGTACCTATGCTTTCATACTTGTTTCTCAGGTCTACTTATTCTAACCTGTTATCATTGTTTACTCCGTTTCTAATATGCTCTTAATTTAATGTTCTTCATACTCTGATCCGTACTTCTTTCATGTCTTTACTTTGTTCATTTTACATATCTCCTTTTCGATTTTTCTGATTTTTACTCTTTAACCTTTTATCTTCTCTTCTCTTTCTCTTTTACCTCACTTCCTACTTATAATCTAACTAATGAAGCCTAATGGCTATCTACTTTAGAATAGGTACTTTATTTGTACCTAGCGAGGTAGGAAGCGGCCAACAAGCTTGCATGTAAATGAAATGTAGTATAAATACTTGTACTTGCTGGCGTATTGGTTACTTAAAGGATTTTTACATTGATGCAAGCTTTAAAATAATGTTCTTTTGAAAATAAACGCCGATTTATGGAACACTGAACAAAAAAAAAAATAATAATGCATAATCTCTCACCTTTCCGTGCAGCCGTGGCTGGAGAACACGCGATGGAGCGCCCGAAGAAGTCCTTCATCACCTGAGAAACGAAATATATCATATTTGTAGTGTTTGTGATTTTCTACTATTTGCAATATTTTATAAATGTTCAGGACTACTGATGCCATGATGACTGCTGATGATAGAATGGAACTCACGCCTCGTTGCGTATTAGCTTCTCCTAATCTCTGTAGTCCCCAAAACTTATTAGTACAAATTTCCAAATCCCTAAATAAATACGACAATTGGATTTACGCAAAAAATATCATAATTAATAAAAATTATTAAAACAATAAGATTTTCTAAAAAAAACTTGCATTCGTATTAAACGTTCTGCCTCGGAACATTTTTGTAATTTACACATAGAATATTCTAAATAGTTATAGTGAGACATTTATTATTTGCTAATAAACCCTATACCCTAAACTAGAAATATATACAGAATTTTTGTATCGAAAAAATAGTTCGGTCGTCGCTGGGATTCGAACCAGGTCCCTTTCCTATCCAGGGAAACGCGTAGGTTGACGACAAAATATTGAACTCGTACGCTGTTGTAGCTCTTCCAAATTGACACATCTGTTTTTCCATTTCACAACGCGACAAAAAAAAATGATGTCCTGAATCTGATAGATAATTTTGATTAGCTCTAGTTGCGGAGAGACACTAGTTATTTTATATAGTATATGCACTGCTACAATGGAAATTAAATTAATTTTAGGCTGATAGGTGGAAATAAGAGTTATCTATGTGATTTGTCGGCTCTCTCCAAATCATAGAAGGCTTGAACGTCCGTTTTTATGGATACATGCACGCAGATCCACAGAACGTGCCGATCCTCTAATGTCAGTGATAAGACCGAAATTGACGTTTCTTATGACGGAGAGCAAAGAGTTATTTAGACTTCTGGCGACGGTCGGACGGTACGGCGCTACAACCGTTCGAGTTGTCTAAGATACAGAGGCGCCGTGTTGTGTGTCGCCTTGTACATAAACCGGCACAATTAAAAGCCAATGTAGGTGATGTAAAAGGGATGTTATGCGAGAGAATTTGGAAACTCCATATATTATCCGTGCAGCCGCATTTAGAATAGATTGTGATGTATCCAGCTGAAACATCGGATGCTGTTACAATAGTCCACACCGCACGTGACGCCGCAATGAGCAGACTCGGTCGACATGAAGTTATTTGTGTATAATAAGAAAGTGAAAGTATTTTATTGCACCGATATCTACTCGCTTACTGCTTCAAATAATTGATCGGATCATCTGATCAGAAAAACGCTAGTTTCCAAGTAGCTGCGAGAGTTACCCCGACCCGGTGCACACTGGACGGAGAGTGCGGCGCTAACCGAGAAAGCTGTGTGAAGTTGATTCGAGTTTGTCTCGCCTTTGCCGGGAGCCGCACACGATATTGTCGGAGTAAAGTAGCGGGGCGGCCGGGGGCGGATTACGTACCGTACGTATGAAAAATGACCGCAAAGAAATTGGTTGGATTTATTCCGGAAGGGGTTCAATTGTTTTACCCGCTCACCGGAGCTACTTATATCCCTCATTACCGAGGATCGGCAGCCCCTCAGACGGGAGCCCCGAAAGGTTCCACCGCTCGTCCCCCACCGGCGGTGCGGGGCGCGGGTGTCGCCCAGAAGTTGATATTGGAAAAGTCGGAATGGAAATAAAATTGTGTTTCCACTCCGGCGGAGATTATCGGATGCCAAATAACAATCTGTTTTCTGCGCGGCGCTCGCCTGGGGAAATATTTGTTTCGGGCGCCCGCGCCCCGTCTCTTCCGGCGGCTATCGACTTTACACTTCACTCGCGGGCTAGATTCGTCTGTTGTTTCACTTCCACTAGTAATAATAGTACACGAGGTGGTAACCGCATTATCTACTTGATAATACGCGGAAAACCGAACGAAGAAAGCCGGTAGCGCGAGATTATTACAATTATAAACGATTTGTCTTATTTGTGAACAGAAACAGGGGATTTTGTAATTCATTTACATGAGAAGATATATATTCGGTTAACTCTTTGAAAAACACAAATCTACAAGAGGCAAATAAAACCTCTTACTATTACCGGTATAGTATACCGGTAATACTTTTTTAATCGTTACGACAAAATGTACAACTTAAAGGCGACATCACGATTCTCGCTACAGACCGCGGAAGGAGAGCGCGCGGGGCGGAGAACCAAACTGGTAACTGGAACTTCAATTAGCTAAAAAGATAGAAAGAAGAAAATCTGTTTATCCAAATTATATTGAATTTGTATTTAAACTTTGTATAAACCTGTCCTGACGAACATACGTCAATATCGAAACTGGTTGACGTAAAAATAACTCGCAGTAGTTTATATAATGTTGTAATTATGTCTAACCGCAAAGTTAACGCTGCAAACGTTAAGAAATAATATTTAGTCGCTTTATATTTTTTCTCTCTATATCTTTCTAGTTGATTAATTTAATTTTTATTTTTTATCTTTGTTTTATTAACCACTAAAATGAGTTTAAATACATCTACCGGTTTCGAAAAATACCATTTTCTTCTTCAGGATGTCATAACTAACTAAAACATATATTGTTTCTTTGACAGAATCTATTTTTTTTAAATCTATTTTTAAAAAAAAAAAAAAATTTTTTTTTTTTTAGTACCTAACTCAAATCATTACTTAATACAAATTTACTCGAATAATTTTTAGGAAAAATTTTTAGAATGGGACTCGTAGTTAAATTTAGTCGGTTGTTTATAATTTTTTGATTAGTTTTACACGCTTTATTTATCTCCAACGATTCCAAATTATTTAATTTGTGACCAACACCGTTTATATGCAAAATTAAATTTATATCAAATGATTTTGATAAAAAATTGGGATTAATAAAACGAAGATAAAAAATAAAAATATGAATCTTAACCACAAAGATAACATTGCTGATTTTAAAAGTATGATTAATTTAATTTCTATCAAAAATAGCGCAAAACTATGTTCTGGAAATGCAACATCAGAACAAAAATAAATGTCTTCTCCTTGGAAATATACTAAAGAAAAGTAAAAATAATAATAATATAATTGAAAATCGTTAATCGTTTGTATCGGTATAGACGACAATTTTTAAGGAATATATTTTAATCGGTTAATAATATTTTATTTTTTTAGGAGAACACATTCTTATTGTGAAGTTGTAATTATTCAGAACATAGGTCTGTGATATTTTAAATATGAATTAAATATATTAATTATAATAATTATAATAATATTATTAGTTAGGGAAGAGATCGAGGTTCGAATCCCGGTAGCGCAACAACAATATTTTTCGATAAAAATGATTTTATATGTATATCTTTATAATTAATATATTTAATTCATATTTTAATAATATTTTAATTCTAGCGAGAATATATATTAATAATCATTCTTTCGGGTTTCGTCTAATCCAATATTAAGAAACTTATTCTGTAAAGTGAAAACACAAATATCACCGAGCTATGTTCGCAATAAGAATGTCTAAGGTGTATCAATGTGTGCAAAGTTAATACAGATGAATTGTTAACTCTGGCTTGCGCTACCGGTTTACTCCAAGGTATTTGAGATTCCGTAAAAACAATGTAGATGGCTTTCAAATAATGGAACGACAGATGTATTCATTTGAAAAAGTGTAACATATAGGTTCCAAAATTTGTCGTCAAAAGTACTGTCGCTGTAGCATAGACGGTAATGCACCTTCCCCGGATTGGAAAAGAGATCCAGGTTCGAATCCCGGTAGTGCAACAATATTTTTCGATAAAATTGATTTTATATGTATATCTTTCTATTTAATTTGTATCTAAAATAATATCCCTTCAAAATAAACTCCATACAAAATCGATCACTAGTTTTCAATTCGAAAGAAAAATGGTATTAGAAGAAAAATATGTAATACTTTATTTTTAAAATAATAATAACGGTGCCGGCAAACTCGTGGGAAATGGAACGCACGACAGAGCTCGAATTTTCATATAGGTACACCATTCTTTTTGCGATACATATTTTATGTGTTCCGTCGCCATGCATATGCGTGTGATAGAAATAGGGTTAAATATATTTAAGTACGTATAAAAAAATGCTTTAATAATGATTTTAGGAATATTGATTTTTAATATATGGCTTTTATAGTGTCAGTACGTAGATATATATTTATAAGAATGGAAAACCAACAAATGTATTCGACTAAGAAAATACAACAAATACATTTAAAAAATCCTAATTTACAAAGTCCAAACTAAAATGGAACTAATTTCAATAACTCCGGCCGCTGATCGATACCGTGCGCGAGTGCACCGTCACAATATGCATATTACATACATTCATACCGATACTATCGTTCTTTCTAAATGGAAAGCGGTGTTCATTGGATGACTTTCAACTCATTATTGTTTGATACTGACACTCGGGAATAATGAAACATCCGATACGGCACCGCAGCGCACCGAGTGAGGAAGGCGCCGTGACAGAGGTAGGCAATATCGAGAATGGAGACGAGCGCGCCACTCCACTTCAGGGTCGGCTGAGATCTCGTTAAAAGGAACGCTTCCTCGGCGCTAATGAGCTAACAGCCAACAGCCAACAGCCAGCCTCACCGGCGAGATCATTACACGGCCGCGCGGCGAGCCGAGATAGCGTTACAATAACGCGGGACGCCTCGGGCGGGGGGGAACCGCCCCTCCCGCGCACTGTAAACAGCGAGCCTGATGGAAAATAAATCTCCGATACTGGAAGCAATCTGTTCGGCAAATAATATCCCGCTTCGCCCCGTCGAATGTTAATCCGACTACGGGCGATGTTCGGCTAGCCGACGACGGGGTCGCCAGGAGCGGATCGCGGATCGCGGATCGCCGATCGCCGATCGCCGATCGCACATCGCGCATCGCACATCGCGGATAAATAAATAGAGAACGTCTCGCATCTTTTTAGATCGAAAACAGAATCGCGCGAAAAATGTGAAGGAAGCGGGAAGAGGAAGAGGAAGCATCCATTAGGAGAGGCTCCGCCCCTTCTGCCCCGTCCGGAAGGAAGACAGCTATTACTGAAGAGTGTTCCCGACGCCTTCGCGCTTCTCTGGAGGTGGTCGGCGCTAACCGCATTCCCTGTGCGAGCATTTAATAACGGCAGATATCATTTTTATTATAACATGACGTCATCGAGGCGTGACTTGTCGCTTTCGATTTGTGATTTTTGTTAAGTGTGGCGACCATTTTCTGTCAAATCTTAATTATGTGTAGCTACCGACGCCACCGGCGGCGATGCGACAGTGTGGCACCTTTCCGCAATCGCTAAGGTACACCACTTTTATCACTATCTTCTATCACTATGCAAATAATATATATGATCTCTGACCTCGCTCGCCGCATTCACATTATGGTATTTCAATCTTCTGTAACGACTCGAACATACGGGGAGTATTCTCAATTCCTTCCATTTGTGGTAAGTTACCATTGACCATTACCAGTGGAAGTATCGAGTACGTGCGGAGAATTATCGCGATACGCGAGATTACCGATTATACGAGTTTGGAGCGCGTTTCGGGAAGTCGGGACTCGAGTATCAGTCGTGGATGATTATTTATCACCCTCGGTACACCAGCTCGCGAGAGGGAGGAAGTGTTTAACATACAGCGCCGAGGAGCCGCCCCCCCCGGCCCCCCGCCGCGGGCTGCGGTCGTGATTTATATCGTATTTATACTGCACACTCGGGCAGTTCTCGGCCGAGGAGATTTATTCACTTCGGCAACCCACTCCGCTGTGACTCGCACATCCGCCGTCCGCCATCCGCCGTCCGACCGTCCGACCGACTTCCAGCGAATCCTCGCGAGTGTGGAATTCCACACTTGAACGACCGTCATTAAAACCGAGCTCGAGTACCCGTCAATTTGGAGATAGGGTGGGTGTCCGCTTTGCCGCACACTTTTCATTTGAAATCCATCCCGAGTCACAGCTCAAAAGTCGTATTCGTTTTGTAGAAATATCAGTTTGGTTTCAAAAATCGGTGCCACTCTAGGAATGACTTTTTTTTGTAAAATCGAAAGTCTGGAAAATAACAGAGACGGCTTGTCTGAAAACTGATACCCTCGACCCTCAACATCAGCCAGATAATACAAAAATGAAGAGTTTCAAGTACCGCTGCTATGTTTCATCGACATTAAGTCGTTTGACTGTCAAATGGATCAGACAAGTCGGCAATGCGGCAAGTCGTGCATAAAATGGGAGTTCCTACTGATGTAAAACCTATATGTGCACAATACCGCGACCGCGAGGAATAATAACTTCTCATCGCAATCCGCCAACCGCCGCCGAGCTGCGGATTGTCTGACGTGGAATGTATCACGAGGAGGGCGAGAGCGTATCGGCCCGCATTCACTTCAGCTTCAGGTTAAGTTTTCGGTACTCTCCATCCGACCCCAAACATTTGAATATTGGATAAATCTGTCGTAAATAAATACGACCCTAACACTCTGACGACGAGCGACCCCCCCGCCGCTCGCTGTTCCGCCGCGCGAGTTACAGAATACAAACATCGGGATAATGGTTTCACGGCGCGAGCCGCGAGTTCGGCGGCGGCGCCGGCGGCGTTCAGCCCCGGCCCCCGCCGGGCCGAGCTCGCCATTCGCGCATCGGGACAAAACAACCTAGATTGAATGCTGCACCACCCTAAGATCGTGTCGCGCCACACGCGGCTTCATTTACTTCCGCTCGATCGATAGGGGCATCGGGGATCGGTTGTTAAGTGTCGTGAATCGAGTCTCAGTATGCTGATTGTATTCGCAATATTCGTATCATGCGACTGTAAGCCACACTCAGATACGGGGATAATTAGAAGAGCGACGGGAGCGAAGATTGTACGTACGATTTGAATGATCGTGAATCCTTACAGCAGAAATAACCCCATTTTGGTTAATTGAGAGCGTTGCGTGAAATATAACCGGCATAATTCTGCGAGGAAACGTTAAAAGATTGTAAGGGTAATAGAGCCCTCACTAAATCACGTGATAATAGCTCGTATCCATCTCTAGCCAGCCGCCAGGGCAGCTACATTTCCTTTCAACTATATTATTTCTCAGCACGGAAAATATCTAAATCCTGAGAATATTGCACTTTTTCACCCCAAAAAGAATTGAATACATATCAGACCTGTAGGATAACTTAAACATACGAACAAAAATGAAACTCACATCGAAGGAGAACGAAGAGTTCGGAACGTTCCAGCGGAATTGCTCGCACTGAAATGTAACTGTGATCTAACTAGAGCGTTCACATTTCCAGTTTGAAATTCGAGAAATTCTACATGAATTTGATACGATTTCAAGACGAGGTTAATAGTTGAATTCGTATATGTTCCAGAGAATTAGTAATGACGTTATATGTTACGTAAATCATGCGAGAGTGGAAGGTTTGAATAAAAAGAGACGACAGTAAAATTGTTGATTTTCTCGCATTCAAACATAATGCGTGTCTAGAGGCTTATCCGTGACTTAACCAAGTTTTTCTTATTAATATTATGGAATGAGTGTTGTCGTTTGAATTAATCTATCGAAAATTAAACAATTTTTTGAAGTACCTAATTCGTATAAATGAATGTGTTTTGAAATCAGAAAAAGTACCTACATGTATTTAGATGATCGCTTAAATCAATGTTCTAAATTTAAAATTATTATGACAATTTATTATTGTGTTTAATATTATCGATTTAAAACACCACGTTGTCGTTTTGGTGATATGTCTGTTTCATAATTATATACTATTTATGAAACAGACAGATTTGTTTAAAATGCAACAGTGTTATATATAAAGGAAATATTTAATTCTGACTTGCATAAAAATTACGTAGATAAAATGTTTACTTTGTTCAAGAAAACGTTGTTTTTTCTTAAAATCAGTAAAAATACATCTAATTTGTGAATAAGTTCAATATTAATTAATGCGTGCGTAAAATATTCGTGAAAACACATATTTTCGGCATTTATAAATGAAAATTATGACCGCGCGGATTCCACGACCGCCGCGGTCGGATTGAGCGGCATATTGAAATTCCGTTGGACAATTAAAATTATCGTATTTTATAAGACTGAAAAAGTATTATTTAAAGACTGACAACGTTTTTGATATAAAACTTAATTTTAAAAACGTAGGTTTTCACTAAAATAAAGTATTTTAAAAACGTCGTAAATTGGTAATAGGTCCTGCAAATTGAATGGTTTGTACACTATTCATTTTTAACATTCTGTTCATTTGTCTCAATTGAGATTTCTCTCCGTAATCTTGGCTTCAATATTATAAAAATATATATTTCGATTATGCAATAATTTACTAAAATTAACACAATTTTGTAGCACCCAGAAAATGCATCTAATAGTTGCGGTCTTAATTATGGCAAATAACATTCAGTTTATTAGTTTTAAATGAGTATAAAGTAATACTTTATACTAAGTCTAAGTAATACTTTTTAAAAAAAGTCAAATCTAGTGTATAACTTCTGATAGAAATGAATAATAAAAACCTACATTTTCGTAAAAAAAAACGCGAAAATTGTAATTGTTATTGAAAGTAGCCTCTTGAGAAGAAAGAACACAGATAAAGTGTTTAGAAAGCCGACCCACACCGCGTGCTGGGTGCGCAGAATGTGTGCGCGTGAGACCCGGGACTCTCCGAGACCCCTCGGAAACAGACGGTGTTTATAGGCTCGATTGCCGAGACTGCGAGAAAGAATACGTCGGACAAACGGCGCGCACGATTCCGAAAAGGATTACCGCGAGCCGGTATCAAATAACAACACCGACACCCGCACACCACCTTGCAATGGGACCCGAAAGGTCAGATATACACGGAAGATCATACCACTGTTTGTGGATTGGTATCGGCGGTGGACTAAATGCTGAAGACTATGTCACGGTATTATACTGTGATGGATGCGGGTGACAACGTCGAAATGCAACGTTGTCGAGTCTTACTAAAACTATACATTTAAAAAAAATGTTGGATTCACTCAAATGGAAGTAACTCCGTGCAAGCTACGATTGAGAAAGTGCCCACTGAATACTGAATACTGAGAACGGTTGATACCAGGACCGGGACCTTATGATATTTCGTACAATCGAGTACACAGCATCTATTCAATTACTTGACACTGTACAATTTTACAATGTCAAATGATCTAAAGATAGTTAAGAAACAATAAAATCTCGAAAAATTAAAGTAGACTAAAAGGTACTGTCTCATCTTATATGTATTCATTTTTTTATCATTAGATATAATACAATTCTCAATTTTTAAAATTTATTTTTGTAAAAGTTTAATAAAACAATGGCGACCTTTTCAAATTACTGCACATTTTAGCATTATATCAAGTTTGGACCGGAAGCACGGCCTGCAATTAAAAAAAAGATTACCTTGAATTTTTTCACATAATGCCCCTTTCGGCATTAAAATAGCAATAACTTTTTTTAAGTAGAAATAGTAATTTTTTTCATGTTCCTAAATTGGTATTACACGTACAAGTTTCCAAGCTAACGTGCACTCGGGTCATGCTTTAAACTTTGTTGGCAATATTGTTTCTGTTGTGACACATTTCACAGGAAAACTTATCATAAACAATAATCAACAAACGAGCGACATATATATATTTTTGGAAATGATATAGAAAAACAACAAAGGGTGGGCACGGTCTCGGCTATCGAGGAACTGGGGTGTCAGTAATGCTAAGATGGCTTGACGCGCGCTGTCGCCCCGTGTAACGATACACAACGACCGAATGGTGTTCGGTGACGCATCGCCCGCGCGACTAAATTAATTAGCACCGTGACTCGCTTCGCTCGGCAACCTCCCGAACCTGAATCTGAATCCGAAGCTGAATCAGCGCGGGCCGCGGCCGCCGGTTGGGAACGCTCGGCCAGAGCGAAGGCGGCCGACAAGGAGAGGGAAGAAACTCTAAAAGCTTCCGGCTATTTAGGCCATTTGGAGCCTTTTCCCCCGTGACGTCATTACATTTATTTATTTTATTTACTAAACTCCAATTTTCGCATTTCTCCAACTGCGTACCGGATACGGCCGCCGCCGCCGCCGCCGCCGAGTGCGCCCCGACTCGTCTCCCTTCTGACAACCTCAACCCCGGCGCAGTGGACGAACCTCGCTCGGCCGAAAGTGTGAAATGTGGCGCTGATAGGAGATAATCATCGTGGTCATGTTCACCGTTCCTCTCTCCGCGAGCCGCGCCGAACAATGTAATAAATTCTTCAACGGGGGTTAGCCGAGCGGGCCCCGCCCCCGTATTCTCCCCGAGATGTATGGCCCGCTCGAGTTAACTTCTCACTCCCGACACTAAATCTGCCGAGCGATTATGGCTCTAACCGCTTACCGCGCCGAGTAATAACGCTAACATGTTTCCCCGCTTCATTAGGAAATTGTTCGCGTGGCGCGCTGCACCCGCCGGCGCGGGACGTTCTTTCTCTTACAGAGTGACACCAAATTACTAACTATTTCTGATAAACACACTTCAATTCTATTTATTTATTTGAGAAGAACTTCCTATGATCAAACTGCGGCCTTTTATTAACTATGTATTCGTTCTATGCTGGGATTTGGGATTGAATGTAAACAAACCGCCATGTAACTTTAAAACGCAATAATAACTAGTTCGATAAGCCCAGTATAACATGCACACGCTTCGACGATCTAATCGTTTGGATCGCGTAGCGCGCGTACGCGTTGATGGAACTGGGGCCCTATATCTCCCGGTTGCCCAGTGTGAGGAATACGTGCGATGGCGGACATGGCAGGGCAGGTCGCGAGAAGCTAAACTACAGGGTCTTTCAATAAGGACGCTCGATTTTAAAATGTAAATAAAACAAGTTGTGTGTGAGATATCTACTCAAATTATTTTCATTCGAAAGTATATTTGATGGCATTAAGTGTGAAATATATAACGTCGTTCTAATATCCGCCGCGGCTTTGCTCGGTGGCACGTATTCGGGAGGTCCAATTGTTAACGACTGTCGCATAAATCTGTCTGAATTTGCTGGATGGCGATTGTAATGTCGACGTTGAGGGCGTCAATTGTTTGCGGTTTATTGGCAAACACTAGCGATTAAAGATAGCCCCAAAGGAAGAAGTCTAAAGGCGTCAAATCGCACGATCTCGGTGGCCGGTTCACGTCGCCGCCGCGCGAGATAGCCATGCCCTCGAACCGCTCGTGCAGAATGTCTATGTGCAGTGTGGCACGTAGCGCCGACCCGTTTGTGACTTTCTCTGGATGCATTTCATGCTGGTGTATCTCGTGTGGATTGGTATCGCCCCAAATCTGACAATTTTGCTGGTTCACATATCCATTCATCCAAAAATGTGCCTCGTCGCTAAAGATGATTTTTTTGGCGAAAATTGGCTCCAGAGGCCAATCAGCGAATACACGGCATTGTCTATGGTCGTTTACATTAAGTTCTCGGGTTTGTTGGATTTTATACATGCAAAATTCGCCATGTTGAAGTCACAGAAAGGCTAAATTCTTGTGAAGAACGAAAAATGTACTACCTTGGGTTTTTCCGTACTTTCTCACACACAGCAGCAATGTTTTGACGTACTGGTGTTGGCCGATTATTTACCGAACCGGTTGTGGCGAGGATAAAAGTCACGCGTTGCGCGGAACGGTTTCTCGAGCGGAGTGGCGTGTAATATTTTGGCCGCCGCCCAGTCGTAAGGTATCTTCCGTGAGGTATTTCAGTCTTCACAGTTTGACAGAATCGAATGTATCATAGATAGTAGACATACATAAAGTATTGTTATCGGAAAACTAATTAAAAATGCCGATGTTCATAATAGCACGCGTGCAGTCAGGGGGGTTCCGGCCGGAGAGGGGGGGAGTTTATTTGCTCCGTAAATCATTCTCCTCCCGGTCCGCACCCCTCGCCCGCAGCGCCGCCAGGGCAGGCAGTGATTAACGGCGGGGGCAGACAGACGCGCACCGAGAGATTTCGCAGAATGAAATCCATTTAATAAGTATGTGGCAGGTGGCAACATTACAATTTAGTTAAAATGTTAGCATTTTAGGTAACCTCAGACAGTTGTCTGTGAAGCAATGTTACGAAGAGCGATGTCACCTCGAAAGAAGGGACAGAGTCGAGCTAGCGGCGAAAAAACGGAATAAACTCCTTTCTCGAGCTCGCACAGTCGAATATTGCAGACGACAATAGACGACTGTTTGACAATAGCTGATGTTTGAAGCGATGCCAGTTTATATCCTTATATGAGGAAAATAATGTTTATTCACACCTTAACTCTACAAGCAGGTCATGTTTCTCATTCATTTGCTTATTCTGTCGGGCAAGCCCGCTTTTTGGCTCGGTCTTCTAGGATGAGACTCGTCCAGTCGGGCTCTATCTCCGCAGAAGAAGTGAGAACTGCCGTCTTCTCTTCTCGGCATCTCCCGCAAACGGCAGCGCAGGCGGCGGCAGTTATATATTCGTTCTCCGGTGATACGATTTTACTAAATAATCTTTTCCAGTCGCCAGTCGCCTCATTAAAACCCGTCGCCCGAGCTGAAATGCTAATTGCGGCAACTTCATATCGTTAAGATACGACACCGACTCTCGTTCCTGTTCCTGTTTCCCGCCAAATATAGCTTTAAATTTGTCGGATCGCTCTCATCTCTACGCCAAAACAATCATCTGACGCTCTTTTGTAGCCCATTTATCACAGCCTAATGCTAATGCTAATTCCACCTGATTCCATCTGAAATAAAATCAATGAATACTCGCGTACATCTATCTACTAGGGGTGACATTGTACTAAACGCTCTGCGCTATGGAAATACAGGAACCGATTAACAAAGAAGACACTTCTTCTGTGTTGAATTGAATTGAAACGCGAAGAACGCGCGCTAGTGATTTGTCTTCCGCAGGCGCTTCGCTGGCATCGTGTAGGGCTTTATTCGATAAATGTTAAGGCGCGATTTTCATTTTTCCACATTCTATTTAAAATATATTTTTGCATTTTGCATACCCTTTTAAGATGAGACTAATAGTTGATTCTTTTACAATATCTTACATACCATCACGCCGTTTCCCCGCGGGGGTAGGCAGAGAGGATAGAGCGCCACACTCTTCTGTCCTGACACACAATTCTCGCCTCATCCACATTCATACAAGCTTGCCGATAGTCGAGGCATCTAACAGAACCATCCTCCATTATCTGGTTTACCTGGTCGTGCCGAGTCTTCCGCGGACGTCCTCTATTTCTGGTGCCAGCGACACTTGCGTCATATATCTTTCTTACCATTCTCTCCTCATTCATCCGTTCCATATGACCAAACCAAATCACTATACTAATATCCAATTTAGGAAGTTCACACGAGTCCACACATGCAATGCTCAGTGCGGGAACATAATTAGTTATGTAGTTGCCACCGCTGGTCGGATACGGAGACCTCGTCTATTAACACAGCACATCCAATAACACTGTACAATGCTAGATTCGTTATCGTGATATTATATAAAGAGATAAGTATTTTTATGTCTAAAATATTAAAATACGTGTTTATTCATTTATATAACTATAACAAATACATTTGTATCAGACAGGTCTGTCATGTATAATTCGTTTGATAAAATTATTTATCTTTAAGGATATGTATTTCCGATAGAAAATAATTTATCTGCTTTACATAATATATGTATATTGTTAAATCAAATAGATAATTGTTGTAGGAATGGTAAAAATTATCAACTTACGTTGCGATTTTTTTTCCAAGTTTATAACCATTTAAAATTTAGTTGGAACATTTCCTAGAGCGTGTCGATGGATCCTTTTTAACCTTAGGCATCTTGAGTCATTTGAGGAGGCGGTAATTTCAGAACAATAATGTATATAATAATATATTATTGACTTTTGATGAGAACCAAACTAAATTATAATCTGTTTTCGTATAAAGACAGCTCAAAACCATACAATTTACAAAAATAAGCGAGTGGTATCGAGAATATATTCATTCATATTGTAGTCAAAATTTGTATTAAAATGTGTTTTATAGGCTAATTTAATTCAACTCTGTCGGAGTACACATTTCACTGTGAGAACTTTATTGAGAGAAACATTTTGCTAATTTGGTTTCCTACAGATTTGTTTCCTTAATCTTGGCTTCAAGAATATAACAAAATATATTTCGTTTATGCATTAATTTAGCGTATTGACTCAATTTCGTAGCACGCGGAAAATGCATCTAACGGTCGCGGTCTTTCTTATAATGTCTGTATCGTCTTAATTATATCAAATAACATTCGATTTATTAGTTTTATATTATGTAAAGGTCCAATCTAAGTAATAGTTGAAAAAAAGTCTAATCTATTGAATAACTTCTGATATAAATGAATAATAAAAACCCACGACTATTAAGGAGAACACATTCTCATTGTGAAGTTGTAATTATCCAGAACGTAGCTCTGCGATATTTGAAATACTGTTTATGAATCTGTTGTAATTAGAATGAAACGATAGTTTTAGTTGTGCAACTTATCTAAAGAGCGTAGAGAAGGGGATTACATATTAATAATGGTCGTTTACAGTGACTAGCTCATAATAAAATAAAATACTATTAGCTTTTAAGTATTTTTTATCATTTAAACCTAGTACGATTTTCATTAATAAATTGATCTTTTTCTTCTAATATTTCAATAATAGGTTTTTTTAAGTAGATATAGGTACTTGGAATTCTTCGAAAAGTAATTTAGTCGGATAATCTTTTGGTTTTTTTATATTATTTTTATGATAAGTTTCTGTACGTTTTTTACCGGAATCAGGCTAGTGTCTGATCTAACAGCCGATCCCCAACTGATGATGGTATATCGTAATATGGATTGAATAAATGCATACTGAGTACAGATTTTTTATAGATGAAAATGTTCAGATTCTTAAAAATATGTTTGTTAATTTTCTAATCTTTGTGACGACTTGACAAATTTGATCTTCCATTTAAGATTTTTATCGACGATTACTCCGAGATATTAGATTTTATTTATTGTTTTTAAAATTGAGCGGTCAGAGAGACGATAACTTTGATGGCGAGTTGTATTTTGTGCGGAGTGTTTTTTCTCGGAAAATCGTTTGATTTTATTGCAAACGGAACGGAACGAAGGTTTCTTCACTATTTAATGATAGTTAAACAATGTCGAAAAAGTTATTAATCGTGTTTATATCTTTAGTGCGCGGTTGGAAATAAAAGTGTCCTCGGGGGACGTACGCATACACAATAAAACAAAGGATTTATAATTATACTCGATTGGCAATCTCGATGCGGTCGCGCGAGTCAAACAAAATAGAGATGCACGCGGAATACACGCGTCGCATCAACAATGGTACTAAACCGAGCTAGACGCGTCTCGTATTATAGCAGGATTAGCGGTTAGGTGGAAAATGATGTCGACTTACCGACGGGATGACGGAGCGCACCTTCCGGGGTTCCGGCGCGGGCGCGGGCGCGGCCTCGGAGGCGAGCGCGCCCCCTCCCTCGGCTCGGCTCATCTCCTCCAGGTCCACTTGGCGGGCGATCGTCTGCTTCACGGCGTACGTCAGATTACGAACGACAGCCGTCTTTTCATCTGAACAAAGAAAACGACGAACATACAATCGTTTGCGGATCTAGGAGTGTCCAGTCCGGACATGTATAAAAATGTTCTATTATTCACGAATCCGACACAGACTCAATTAACTTGTACATTTGTATGGAACAATGGCTCATGATGATTCATCCTCACAAGTCATATCGACTAGAAGTGGACAATCAACTACACTACCGTTCATTTAACTAAAATCCTCCTCACTGAAGATAATTCAGATTCGCGAGTTGCGAGGATTCACTCTCCACATCCGAATCGTTCTCTGCCCGTTCCATATTTACCGAATATTCCCACAGCGGATATGTCGGGGTCCAAGACGTAGCGGCAGTCGCCGTCCGGCTGTCGCCGCTGGACGTACCGCAGGTTGTAATCCAGCATCACTCCCACCAGCGAGGACAGGCAGCGGCGCTCTCTCTCGGTGTACAGCTGGAACAGAAAGGAAGGTGAGCAGTGTGTCGGTACGAGACGTGCGGCGAGCGAGACGCGCGGGCGGCGACGGGCGGACTCACCTGAACGTCGACGGGCCGCAGCGCGGGGCTGACGATGTGGGGCAGCAGAGGCAGCAGGTCGAGCAGGAGACTGCGGCCGGAGCAGTAGGGCTTCACCCGCGCGCAGACCCCTCGCCGAATCCCCGACGTCACTCCCGACAGAAGAGTCTGCCTCTGATACATCTGATACACAAGAGCGATAGTACTGTATAGCGGTATTGTCTCCTCACTGTGACCGAACGGAGAGTACGATTGGAGGAAACTTCATTAGGGATTCTCGAAAGGAAGGATTCGACTATTTGTCGCACTCTGCAGGTAATGAATATGCTACATATAACCCGGTGGATGTGACATTCATTAAAATTTGTTTCAGGATTTAAAAACTTTCATTTAGTATAATTATTATTGTCACAGATTAGAGATAAATTTAAGCCACTACATATTATTTATTTATGTAACTCTTAACATAGTGCATACATGAGCACTCCTTATATATGCTCTAATATAAACAAGATTTAAGTATTTTCTTTTATTAAAACTTATCTTTTATATATTTAGTCAGTTTCATTTTAAATGTATTTCATTAAATAATTTCATCGCACTATACATCATCGATTTCTGAGATTTGGCCTTCCTCCTGAATGGCAGTCTCAGTCTACCCCTTCCCCTTGTACGATGCTCGTGCTCATGTTGATTTGCATCAATTTTTCATGTGAATTCCGCTGATATATTTTGATTGATGATTTAGTATATTCTCCGCTTAAAGGTCATCATATTCAGATGTTTGATGTGGTGTTATCAGAAAGTATGGTAGTGAGATAATGAGTTAAAGAGAAAAGCGAATACCTCGAATCCCCGCTTGGGGTACTTGACGGTCACCCGGGAGAGGCGAGCGAAGAGGAAGTGCCAACACAAGAAGGAGTAGGACAAGTACGGGTACATGGAGTAGTTCTGGGTGCGGCCGATGTGGCTGGAGAACCGGTCGCCGGCCGCGAACCAGTCCAGAGCCTGGCACACCGCGCCCAGGCCGCCGCCGCGCTCCAGATAGTTCTCGAAAACTCCCTGCGCCAGTCTGCACAAACCTCAATATTTCACTATTCCGGTGTCTATGTTCAAAATGCGTCTTACATTCGCCGCGTATAATATTATATTTATTCGTTTCTAGCTTAGGGAACGGAGGGTGCAGCTCACCTCTCGTAATCTCCGGCAGAGCACACGGTGCGCAGCAACTTCCTGGCGCGACCTTTCACGCCGGTCCCGTCACTCTCTGCCGAGGCTTCTATCTGGAATACTTCCTTCCACACTCGGAAGAGACTTTTCGTCACGTCTTTGAGTCCAATATTTAACTTGTCGATGTCGGCCAGTTTCAACTAAAATTATTCCAATATTTTACATGAATAACTTTTTTAAATAATCTAAAATGTCCGCGTTTTAATCTCGGTAAAATGTATTCTATAAGTGACGACTTCGTAATGAGACTTCTAGAAAAGTAATGTAAGATACGGGTGACTGCAGGTTTGTCATTTATTTTAAAATAATTACAAAATCTTGTACGCGCGTGTATATTTTAAAAAATTAACACAATATACTTCATCAAAAATGCCATCGACGATTTGACCCACGCAATTGCGGGGCTTCTCTCTCGGCATAGCGCATAGCTGCTATAACCTAACAAATTTCGAGCGTCCGTACTGAAAGACCCTTTATAAGCATATTGCTAATGATAATATTAATAGGTGTTAGCTGTCTTTTGGCTTCAATTGTCAAATATACCATTGTCGTCTGTCATCATTTTTATCGCCGCTCCTGTCTCGTAAGTCTTCAATTGATTAGATTTAAAGGAAAATATATTTTGACCCCCGGGTGAGATGACCTATTCCGTCGAGCAGAGCACGAGAAAGGAATTGTAGAAGACATCAGAGGCAAAAACCTCTCTGCTGCCTTCCGCTGGAGTGTGCACGCGTTACCTGTATTTTGGCAATTCGTCTAGATTCATTCTCTTGTCATTTTCCCGAGGGCAAGAAAGATTAGATGAACGTGTTTCTGGCATTATTTAGTCCTGACTGCGTGTAATTATACAATGTGTACTAGTAAGTGTATTTAAAGAAATGTCTAGACTCCGTACGCTTCGTGCTTAGAACCGGAGAGTCGTACAAGAAACACGATTACCGTTTTCCCCTTAGTCTTGCAGAAGTGAAGCACCGTGATGCAAGCGCGGATGTCGCCGTCGGTCCGCCGGGCCAGGGCCGCCAGCAGGGGCGCGTCGGGCGCGAGCAGCCCCTCCCGCTCCGCCACCTCCGCCAGCCGCTCCGCCAGGCGCGGCAGGCCCGCGGGAGGCACCGCCAGAACCAGCGCCACCTGCCTGCGCACCGTCACACTCTAATATTAACTATCTGAGATATCATATCATATTATTCTTTAGATTAGTATTTAAGACACGATCGGATCGATGCAGTGCCACCTCGCCTATCGTCTCACAGAAAAATGTAATACATCTCGGGTCCACAATTCCCGACGACGGTAGCCGCGAGCCAAAATTAAACGATGATAGAGTTCTACGGCCTGACTTGACAAAATATGGAAAGAGCGCGGTATTTCCGATACAACATAGAGAAGGTCAGTCTACATTTTTGTGCGGTGCGGAATCGCGGACCCCGAAGGCGAGAGAAAGAAGACGGGCCGATTCGAGATGCGGTGCTGGAGATGCACGTCGCGCATACCGCGGACGGTAAAACGTCTCCATTCTGTAGGAACTGAACATCCGAAACGGACATCTCGCGAGCAGGGAAGATAGCTCGGAGAAGCTCGTCGCGATGAGCCACGTCGAAGGACCGCGAAGAACAGGAAGAGGCGACGGGACTGGCAGGTGAGCGCAGTCAGAGTGCACGGAGATCGCGATCGTCGGTTGTGAGTCGGATGTGAAAGAATAAATTTTAAAATATCTATAAGTATACATACGTAATAATATACTAGATTACCCGATGCAACCGCACGGTTGTAAACGTACCAGACAGAGACGCCGTACTCTGTTGTCACAGTCAACCTTCAGACGTCTGCGAAAAATGTCAGAATGCTGATAGAACGCCTAATCGCTGAGCAATTAACAAAAATATGTGTGACAAAATCGGTTACATATAAACTTCGCAAAATAGGCCTTATCATTTAAATATATACTAGCCTGCCCGCACAGCTACCGCACGGTAGCAGACGTATCCTGCAGAGACGCAGTACTCTGTTGTCAATCTACTGCAGATTAAAAAAAAAACGCTAATTCACTTTGATAAAAGCATTAAAAGTGTATGGATAGAAAAATAAGAAGAAGAAAAATAGTGAAATCGTTACACGTTTATCTATCACCAGAACTTTAAAATTGAAATATTGAGCTATTAATGGCTGAGAAAAGCTACAAAAACAAATGTGATGGGAGACGAGCCATTTTCCTGTAAAGAATAAAGTTATTTGTAAATTCAAAGCCGCATTTAAAAATAAACATATTGTGTTATTTTGGACACATTTGTAATTCCCGCGTTGATGCTGAATACTATGTAAACCAACTCACAGCCCGCCCGCTACACCATTTAGTAGAACCTAACCTAACATTAACTTTATGTAACCTAATCCAACTTAACCTAACCTAGTCTCCAGGTTTTAAAATAACAAATATTTTGTTAATACTCCATGTCAAAAGCATAAAAAGTGATGTGACAGGAAAAAAAGAAGAAGTACAGAGAAAGATAAAAATGTATATGCGTTACACGTGTATCTATCACCAGAACTTTTAAATTTGCAAAACGCGCCAAAATGATCGATAAGAAACACCATTTTATATAGTTGCACAGCGACTAAATTAACAAAACACCTTGCTTACCTAGTTACCGCTTAAAAGTCGATAAAAGGCACGAAGTCGGCTCTTATAATTTAGTAGTAAACAATCTGTCATTTTAAGTTTTAAAGTCTTGTAACTGCCATTTTATCAAATATGTCATGACCTTTCGACATCGTACTGCCATCTATGGTTTTTGTCTCGTACTTCAGAAATAAACAACGAAAATGGCCGATCTAGAGGTGACCATTGTTGTTTTAAATCGATGTCTTTAATCTACCATGTAAGCGGCCATTAAATAATGTATTAACATAGATATGCATTTCTTCATCTTACTGCCATCTTTTGTCGTAATTTAAAACTAAACAACAATGGCCGCCTGGTATGTTTGTTGATTCCGCCATGTTGTTCTGAATCATGTGAACTCACTTCAAGCGAATAAATTTTTTGTTTCTTTAGCTTCAAACTACGAAATATAAAATGTAACATTTTTCAATGGATACGTCCCTGTTCATTGTTTAATATAACCACAAATGTCCCTAGATTCGTGTTTACGTACTTTACGTTACTAATTAAACTTAATTACAAAGTTGAGAAACATAGTGTCATTTTCTTTTAAATCCGCCATATTTATTATCTGTCATGTGAATTATTGTTTATGATCATATGGACAAATGTTTTTGTCAGCCATTTTATTTTGTTGACCAATTAAACGAAAGACAGCCATTAGTTACTGATTAAAAGAATAACAGGGCTACGTTCACTTCTGAAACACATTTTGAAAATTGGCTTTTTTATTCTTTCAGGTTTTCAAAATATATAAACGCCATTCTGTTCTATATATAGTAAAAAAAACATATTTCAGAAGTAAAATCATCTCAAACATTTTATTTTTTATCACATTACCGAAATAATAATACCGCATTTGAAAAAATATATATTGTGTCATTCTGGACACATTTGTAATTCCCGTGTTAAAGCTGAATACTATTTAAATAAACTCACAGGATGAATCATCTATATGTATCAAATGTCTGTGCTTACATTATTTCAAATTTTGCGCGAAAACATAAGTATGTTTTGGAAATAAATCGCGAAATAATGACAGTTAAAAAGCTTGAAACATGTGTTTACCACATATATCAACGTACAAGATGGCTGTTCTTCGTAAACATTGATTCAAAAACAAAATGGTGTCCATAACACTTCTGTGGGATTACGATAAAAAAATGTCTAGACCGTCTGTAAGAATATTAACATCACTAGTTTTTATTTCAGTGGGAACTCCGATTATAAAGCATAGTGGATATGCACACTTGTCGTTTCAATTTCACACTATAAATGAGATGTCCATTTTTTCTACATTTAATTTGTATGTAGGTAGGTTACATCAATTTTTTCAATTTTTTTTTCGTGTTTTTAACATTTAAAAAATGAAATTAAAATGATGGGAGTTTAAACACCAGAATAAATTCTGGGCTATTTCTATCTAACACTGGAATTATAAAAATTAGAATTTGGTCGTAAACTCGCACAGAAAAGCTCAAAAACACGAAATTTCACTAAATCAGGCACAAAGATTAGAAGAGAAGAATTTAAAAAAATTTTTTTTTAACGATACTGTCCATCGGTGGCAATCGCCAAAAAAATTTAAAAAGGTTTTTTCTCTCAAATTCGCAGAGTTATAAGCGAGGAAAAGAAAAGTTAAGCTAATTAAAAAGTATAATTTTTAAGAGAAGAAGAAGAATGAAAAGAAAAGATTGTAAAGACACAGTCAACCTTCAGACGTCTGCGAAAAATGTCAAAATGCGGATAGAAGGCATAATCGCTGAGCAATTAACAAAACTGTGTTTGTTTTTGGACAAAATATAGTTTTCTATAAAAAAAAGGTGAGATTTTAAAAACTAAAAAAACTCACTCCTAGCCTACACTTTTATTCCCAAAAACCCACTCGTTGAGAGGTTAAAGTAATATTTTTTTAAATATCAACTTTTTCGACACAAGCACTTTTTGCAAAATTCCCAGTTCCTCAAATAGAAAACATTTACAAAAAAATCTCAATGAACCAATTACTCAAAGAAAATAATACTGTATAATAAAATTGAAACGAGTACATCATTAAGATTTAAAAATAATTTTAAAATCCCTAAATGTAACACCAAACACTATCAGAAAAATTTCATATAAAAAACGTCAATAGCCTCCCAACAGAAATTAAAGAGATAGAGGATATAAAAGAACTAAAAAAGAAATTAAATTAACACTTTAGAAGCACACAATTAAATCATAAATAATATTATAGATTACAAATGTATAACTTCTAACTCTATATAAATTATTACAGTGCAAGTCCCTCTCCAAGCACAAGAGCTTGGTCTCTTTTTTGGAGAGGTAAGCAATTCACACAAATATATTACTTTAGTTTTGTAACAGACTAAAGTAACTCATATACATATTATATAAAATTGAAAATTTTAAAAATAATAAAAAAATCAGAAGTTACATATTTGATTAAACACCTTTTAAACTATTACTTAGATAGGACTTTTGCACTTATTTAAAACTAATAAACTGAATGTTATTTGTCATAATTAAGACAATACAAGCATTATATAAGAAAGACTGCGACCAATAAATACATTTTCCGCGTGCCTTAATTTGGAAAATTCTTACATATATAAAATATATTTTCTATATATAATACCATTGTCTTTTAAACACTAGCTTTTTGTTTCATAATTACGTATACTAAATATGAAACAAACAGCTCTTAGAGGACACCATCGTGTTTTAAATTGATAAGATAAACAAAATCACAAAATGCATCTGACATAATAATTTTAAATTTAGAACATTGATTTATGTGTACTTTTGTTATGTACATAGGTACTTTTGACTAATTTCATGTAAATCAATTAGGTATTTCAATAAATTATTTAATTTTCGATGGATCAATTCAAATGACAACACATATTATTTCAATCCATAATATTAATATGAAAAAACGTGGAAAAGAGTCTAGATACGAGTTATTTTTGACACTCGTATCGAATGCAAGAAAATCAACATTTTTATGTAGTCTCCTTGTATTCAAAACCTTCTCTTCTCTCGCATGATTTGCGTAGCAAATAACTTCATTAAGTATTTCTGATGGAGATTAACTATTAGCCACATCTTAAAAGCGTATGTCTCCCTTAATGTAATGAATCATGGTTCTGCAAAAGTACACCAGACACATCAACTGAGATTATAAAATAATGAGAATTATACCTCAGAGGGCGGAGCGACGGGGCGTAGAGATCATTACAGATGCAGATAATGGGCCGGCGAACGATGTGCACCTTACTCTTCTGTCCCTTCTTGCCTTTACCGCTGGGAGCGCCCGACACAAACTTCACCAGGTACTCGATGGCGGGTGACGGTGCCCCATCAATTTCATCTATAAAACAATTGTACGCGGAATAAATATGGATTAATAATACATCTACAGCAAATACTTGTCGGAACAACCGAGAGTCGGTATTATTGTTTGCGTAATAGCGTTACAGTTGATGACAGAGCTTATTAGATTATCTCAAAGACCTGTAAAATCATTTCCCGTATTCGGTTATTTTCATGTATCAGGCTGTACTGATTGATCGACACCATTCACAATGAGAATGATTCTCAGCGCAGTTGGAACTATATTTATCATCAAAAACATACATTCATATTTCCCAGAAATGTATCAATTTTGTCATCTGGTGGATGGCTACTAATAGTTAATTGCAATTTTGCGAGATTTACTGTTGCCAAAATAATCAGTGGAGATTATGTTGTTGATATGTGTATACCTAGCACGAGACAATTGGGTCGCTTTTCACTATCCAACACTGATTTCATTTGGGTGGCATTCTCCAGGGCGGACTTGAAGGCATCTACGTTTCTGTCATCTGAAGCATTCACTTCGACAACCTTGTAACCTGAAAAGTGACAATATTATTAGTTCACATTTTAATGTGTTAGACGATTTGCAATAACAAGTGCAGATTGCAATGCAATAATCGGTACTAATCCTGGATCAAAATGACAATACTATTATTTCATTGTTTTTAACAAAAAAATTTAATGCGTACACAGTTTCCAGCCGAGCGTTTGCGCTATGAAAGTAAGACTAACTTGCTGGTATTCCAGAACGAGGCTCGAACTCCCGACCGCTCCGTTACTACGCAAGTGTCTTATCACTAGACCAAACGAGCGTACCCCGAGCACCGGGGTCGTGCACTACACGCAAGCAAGAAAGCTGCGCAGAACTAAATATTCTAAAAATTAAATTAAATAATCCTTATCTTATGAAAATACCTGTAAGATTTGTGTTCCGCTGTGTTTTCCAATTTTATCCATATTTTAAGCAGAGAATAATCTGATAACCGTGTTTATTTTTATTACCGACCACTTTTGATAATCAAAAGTCTACGGAATGAAAAGAAATTAATTAAAATTTTGTCCTATTTCTCAAAAGTATCGAGCAAATTACGATTCCATGTAAATTTTGACAGGAAATAGGCTCATGAAGTAAAACAAAATTGTACCTGCGTGACGAGCCAGCAAGTGAGCCAAAGTGGTCTTGCCGCAGCCGGGGGGACCGCACAGGAGGGCCACGGTTCGCGAGGGGCGCCCGTGTGCATCCAGAGTCGGCTCTCCCTCTCCTTCCCCCGCATCCCGGCCACTGCGACCAAACTCAAATTTCCCAGAGCGCTTGTTGAAAGTGCTCTTCATTTCTGATTTCTTGATTTTTACTTCCCGGTTGAATACCACCTGTAAGTATAGAATTTGTATCAAGTTGCTGACTGACTACAAACTGTTAATGTGATTTTCTTGTGGTCAAAACAGTGGCCTAGCAAGCATTCTACTAATATTAATAATGCGTGCTTTGTCCATTCAATAGTACAGTAAAATTCCATTTATTCCAAGTCGAGGGGACCGAAAATCAAGAAAAAAATTCCAATAATGATTTACGATAATGAAAATGAAAATTCTTTTTTTTTTACATTCTAACTTTTTTCATAGCAACTTAAAGTAATTCTATACACCTATATCCACCCATTTAAAATTAACAAACAAGTTGTCAAAATACAGTGTAAACAAATCACAATGTTATTTTTTTAAAACACGATTATAATAATGAATATGTAATGAGAAATGGACTTACTACGCTTAAAGGTTTTTTATGAACCACCACAATCTCAATTTTGGTCAATCATTCTATCTATAAACACATCTTGCTCTCCTTTTACCGCAACAATAGTTGAAACCTCCCCCCCCTCACACACCCTTTCACCCTTATTTTTCTTTTTATTTATCTTCTGCACCTAAACATCCTTATGTACCTAAACATTTCTGTGGATTTTCATAAATAGTATCACATGTTAAATATTTATTATGTTATCCCTCAATAAAATAAAATAATGGACTATCTTTTCGTGCCATTTTTAATAACGACATAATAGTTGAACTTGTCAACCTGCCATTTCTCCGCTGAAGTTAACAACAAAAGTTTCCAGTGCTTTAAAAATTGTTTTGTGGTGGTAGCAGTGACATTTCGCACTCGCCTGTGACGTCTTGTTCTTCATCTTCTTCACTCTCCGCTTTCTTACTCCTTTCCCCTCCATGACATTTCTCGCATTTCAACACTAAAGTTCTTTCTGTCATGTTTAATATTGTCGACAAGCTCATTAATGAGGTTGTGTATTTTTCTGTTAATTTTGTTTTGGATAATATTTTTGTCAATCTCTTGTATTAATTTGATTTTTTAGCAATTGTTGGCGTTTTGTACGAGTTTCGAAATCATAAAAATGTTTTCATTTAAATTTAATGAAATACGGAACAGTCTAAGGAACGCAAACCACGCATTCGCGAATTTCAAAATATCTAACATGTAAATGTTAGAGAAAAACAAATACTTTTCTTTACATATAAAACAATGGCAAAAAAATAATTAACAAGATACGAGAAAATCTGAGAAACACTAACTACACATTCTTTAAAATGCCTCGACACTAAACTTAAATAGAAAGAGAAATGTCTGTATTAAAATTAATATAAATTAAATAATTTATAAAGCACGGAAAAGTCTGAGGAACTCAACCGCATACAAGCGTCTGTACAACAAAATATACAAATGCTACGTAAACAAACATAATTATGGTAATAATACGGAACAGAAAATTGACAAGCACAGACATTCGCAGCTAGCAACTGGGAGAACTCAGAACTGCGTTACCTATAAGGGCGCAAAGATAATATTTGCTATCTTTTTCTAATGTAAAGAAAATGAGCGAGAAAAAACCGCATGCGACCTTAAGTTAATGTGTCGTGTAATTTGCGATCTTCTCTAATATACTGAGAGTGAGTGAAAAAACAAACAATGCGAATTAACTTAATGCGTTGTGAATCGGTATTGGTGCGGAACTACCCATTTGGATAGTCTTGGAATTTGGGGACAAGCACATCGTGTAACGCATGTGTATTTTCCAGATTACGGATATTTGAACAAAAAAAATCAAATTAGGCGAAAAATAGATTGACAAATTTATCTGATAAGATCCAAAAATAGCTTTGAATATTCGATTTATAAGTACAATTTACGATGAAAACTTTCCAGAGGGACCACATTCTGCTCTAAAACGGGATTTTACTGTAACAACAAATTAGTCTCTTGTCTCATATAATATTCCCGCTCTCACTTGCAATTTAAAAAATACTTCCTTCGTTTTAAGATCTGGTCCCTAACGTGATAATGTTTTTACATGTTTTCGTAATGCATGTGAAAGGTATTAATATTGGTAGAAATATCAATGCCAAATGGATCAAATGGTTGGCCAACCTCTTGGGACTCTATCTAACTATCTATCAATGCACTGCATGGCATAGTTACGCACCGGGTAAAAGTACAAAACACCATTTGACTGTTGAAGAATTTGCTTCTTCCACCGATGTCCATAAATTTGTATTATTTTTGAACCTGTTTCAAGTGCACAAATGTTTCAAGTCAAAACATACCTGTAGGCCCAATTTTTTATGCTTAAAAAAACTATCCAAACGTAGGTATAATTAAAAACTACACTCCCTACTTTATCATGAACTGCAATCTGTAATTCTCAAATAAACATTTTATTAAAACTGCACTATTTGTTTTATTCAATATGATTCTTATATTCTTATAAATCCTTTTCAGTATGGTATATATCGTTGCATGGCACTACACCCAAAGGAAGATCACACTGCTCGTACATATATCATGTTACCTTACAAATTTTTCACGCGACACGCAAAGTGCTCGCCTATCGGATTTTAGTAATAATAATAATGGATAATTTGTATAGCGCCATTTTCGTAAAAACTTTCACCTCAAGGGCGCTTTACACATAAACTGTTTATAGTTCTACAATTATCTTTGTTTTTAAGATTAAAAATGGTTATTTTCACTTATGGAAATGACTTTTTGAAAAGGTGTTATTTTAGTTTTTCTTAAATAAAGTCTCTGATGCATTCATTGTTCCTTGTGACGGAGGTCAAATGCCCGTTCACTAAATTTAGACTTCTGGCAACGGTCGGTCGGTTCTACAATCCTTCTTGCGGCTGAAGTAGAGCTGACCTGAGAATATGATGTCTACCATTCAAATTGTCTGGGATACAAAGTTCTCGAAGATGCAGAGGCGCCATGTTGTGTATCGCCTTGTACATTGACCAGCACAATTTAAATTCAACTCTTTCAGGGAATCGGAATCAATGTAACTGACTTAAAAGGGATGTTATATGAGAGAATTTGGAAACTCCATATATTATCCGTGCAGCTGCATTTAGAATTGTAATCTATCTAGCTGAAAAATTGGCAGGCCAGCATAGGTGCTGTTACAATAGTCGACACGCGACACCGCAATGAGTAGACGGGCTGCCTCAAGAGGAAGATGTCTCTGAATACTTTTAATCTGTCTCCGTTGATGTCAGCATGCACTGACAGTTTTACTGATTTGTGTATTCATTCAAAGATCTGAATTAATGTGCACGCCCAACAACTTAACTGCAGATTTAGCATTCGCAGACATTGAGTCCTGTATGAAGTTTTGCCTTCTAGGTGTTACTGTCCATAGTAGTTCTGTTTTGGATGGATTCAATGTAAGTCTATTTTGTGCCATCCACTCACCCATTTTATATATAGTAATAATGTAGTAATGTTATAATTTTATAAAAATTAAAAAATGATACAAATAAAAACAGACGATTTGCGGTAAAACAAAAATACAAAACATATGCAATTAACACCACATTTTTTTAAAATATATATAAACGTGACATAAATTGCTTTAATTAAAAATACATTGTAAAACCACCATAAACACGAATCTTCATTTTTTCATAATTATTTTTTAAAGTAAACCGTACGTTGATTATAGAGAAAGAAAAAATTGAAGCAAGAAGAAATTTATTTATGCAAACTGCGTAGTTGCCTGCACGTGTGTGTATCACGTTCTCATTACGTTTTGGTTCACGTGATCAATCCGCGAACAATTTTCTACTTGTCGCGCGATCAATCTGTATGTGTGTGTGGGTGTGTAGAAATGTTTGGCTGTGTAATTTTTCAGCATACAAAGATTTTTGTTATATTGTAAATTCTGATATTCTTATACCGGGTGTCTCATAGCTAGTAGCAAAAACTTCTGGGGAGCGTTCTTCATTCAATTTTGAACAGAAAATATTATTTACAGTTAAGTAAAACATTTACAGATTAGGAGTTATGAGACATCAAAACTTGCATTTTTTTTTTCAATATTTCTTACTTATATCTTGTAAAACGTTGGACTACCATTAAAGTAATTAATATCAAATGTTATAAAACATTTATCTGTGATAAAAATCAAATAAAAAGATTTAAAAATTCTGGATAACATTCTATTCTTACCACCGCATTGAAATTTTAAAACAGCTAACTGTAGCTATATACGCACATGAATATTGTACATAATATACATACGTACCGACCGATACTCGCTAAGAGTCCCGTTGAACTTAGAACTGTGGTGCGCTGTTTCACTCGGCACAAAACACAAATACTGAATAAACTTTATTTAAATATTGCGTATGCGTATATATGCGTATTAATTTTTAAATAAACGCAAGCACTGTAAATTACCAAAAATAATTTAAAAAACAAAACAAACAAATGTAAATAGCTTACCTACTAATCAAAAATATAGATAGGTATGTTTACCAAAAATAATTTAAAAAACAAAACAAACAAATGTAAATAGCTTACCTACTAATCAAAAATATAGATAGGTATGTATATCAACTCCTAATCTTGTAATATTCAAAAATCGAAAGAACAGAAATGGCGCACGGAATATAATACTAATGTTATAAACACATCAAAATGAAAAATGATGTTTACACAAAAATCCCTCGTAAATATCTTTTATGCAAAATTATGCACAATCTGTGCGTGATTTTATAAAACCATAATTTATTTAAATAAAACGATTTGGAATATAATTTAATGTGGAATTAATAATTCTATATTTTAAGTTAATTATATTAAAATACAAATAAGATTAAAATTAAAAACTGAACTAAATTGTTAAAACAATAAATTTAAAATGGTTTATCACAATTCGTAAAAGTAATAATATTTAACATAAATATGATTTATTGTAAATTTGAAAACATTGTATGCCATTTATTAAAATGTATGTTAAAATACATAAATGAGGACTTACGCGCCTCCATATTTTAGAATCATTGTTAGATATGTGTGAACGTTAGCGCAAAATGACTTTGCGCTTAGTAACGGATGTTCTTTATCGTAAGTGACCTGACGGCATTCATGACGGTGATAAGCAATCTTGGTCCTTTTTTACTTCGCGTATTAAAATTATATGGCGGATAGTAATATTGGATGGATGTTTATATTTTACAACGTATGTAGGTAAGTATTGTAAACATTTTTATTTATATTTTTAAATATCTGTAGAACTAAAAATATTTTAATGAATAAAAAATATTATAATTTAAGTAGGTCCATTTACTAGAATGAGATATTGTATTTTATATTAAGGTTAAAGGAATGCTCATATGGCAAATAATGGGGGGTTAAAAATATTAGCAAATTTTTATTTATTACGTCATACATAAAAATCTCCTTGAGACTTACGGAATTCATTTTTCAGATGCTGTGTCATTGAATCGAAGGATAAAGATTCTTACTTCGGAAAAAAAGAATGTTTTCGCACATCTGTGTAATTCAATTTCCGATATAATTTTTTTTTAATTTAGTGAATATTATTTTAATTTCAACAACTACATAGGTACTTATTTATTTTCTAAAAACGAAAAGATGCACTTTTAAATTTAAAAAAACTACCGTGTCGTCGATATCAGCACGTGGTAAAAGTTTCCTGTACTAGAAAGATTCTTTCAGATACAAATTCATGTTAGTTTGCGCTGTGCGGTAAGCGGTACTGACTCAACTCTCGTTTATTTACAATAAAAAAAAATTTATTTGATTAAAGATCTTGTGTTTTTGTAATATTGCATAAAATGCCATACAAGTATAGTAATTCGGAGTACGTAGATATGATTCTGATTTTGGGGGAAGCTACAATTTAAGAATACCTTATATTTAGTTTCATATTGACTGACATTTCTTTATCAAAGCATATTTTAATTAGGTATTTATTTAAAATGTGCTCTGAATAATTTTTAAAATGGCTCCCGATTTGACAACACAAATTAAATAACCGTCTGACAGTAACTATATACGTAATTTGTAAGCTAATGAGCATAATTAATACTTTTAACAAATTTCTGATGATCCTTTTCACAATCAAAGCTTGACGCAGAAAAATTTACATCTTTTTTATTTAATTTCACATTTTTACATCTTTTTTATTCAATGAGCGCAAGATAATAATTGAAAAAAAAAAAAAACAATTTTTCATTACGTGTTAAATTTTTTTTTAAAATGTCAATCTCGGCATTTTTATCTTATATTTTTTCCACCCTGCAAATTCTAGGTCAGTGGGTCAGTACACATTGAGGTCATCGAACTCTCATATATGGAATGTATGACATAATACTTAACCTTTTGAATGCGAATTTTGAAAAATAGAAAGTTGATAATTCGCCAGGCAGGGGGAACATCGACAAATTATCAAGAATATTTTTCATTCCAAATTACTTGATTTACCTATTCTTCAAGTTTGGACAACTAGCTACGAAACACCTGTATATGTTAGTATTTATTTATTTGCATTTACGAAAAAAATTCAATCTGGTAGCATTACCAGCCGGTATCCCTACTTTTGTATGGAGGAAAAATGTCAGTAAAAGAATCCATTTTTAGCTAAACTGTTTTTATGGGTTGCTTGTGAATCTCACGACTCAAATAAAATAATATTTTCACAATTCACATGTGATTTTACATGATAAAAATCATATGCAAATTCTGAGCATTTTCATATGTGCCATTTGTCATGAGCTTTTAACTAGTTAATGATCTGTATATTCTAAGGGCTGGTTGTGTGATCAGTGGTAAGTTTTTACTTACGGTTGTTCGATCGTTGGTAAAAAATATTTACTTCTCGAAAGTACATCCTATATCCGAATTAAACTGTCAATCGTCAGGTAAAAATTCCTGACTCTTCACAGCTGTTTCAAAAGTCATTTGTCACATTGATACTTTGAAAGTTGTAGTAATGAATCAATGTACAATGAATCATAATATCGCGCTGTTTTAGTGATGAGAGTTTGTCCGATAATAATTTCGCTGTTTAATTTCTATTATCGAAGATTTTACAGCAGCAAAGAAACAGATTTCGAATGCAAGGGTAAATAAAGCCATAGGGGTCATTCCATATGAAATGGTTCAGAAATTAAATAAATATATTGTAACGTTATAAATACCTTAGTATAATTTAATTATTTAAAATAATCTAAATAAATTTGATTGGGAAGAAATTTTTAAATAATGGCAACACTCCCGCGTGTCCGCAATCGTCTGCATCAATTTTCTATTTGCAGTTTGCAATTTGGATTGTATTCATCTCTTCTGCAGAAATAGTTTATTTCCCCCTCGGATGCAGAATGAAGAACTCTATAACTGATGTTAGACAATATCGCAAGCGAGATGTGGATGGGTGTTCGTTCACTGGACACAATGTACCGATAAGGGTAACGGATGACCCAGGTTTATGAGCCAATTCTTTATAAACCGGTATGCGGCGACAAAGAGTTACATATAAGGAGTTCAAAACGTGGAGGAAGCGCATCCAGAGTCCGAGGTCACGTATTATTGATTCATATTTCTGCCTGCGCTGGATTACGCAAATATACCGCGATGGCGGTTCCCTATCTTCAACTTTGGATATTCTGGATATTATTGTTTTTTAATTACACTAGGTTGTACTTGTAATGATCGCTTTCTGTTTCTCTCATAATAAACTAATGTAGTTAATTGTGACTTCTTTCAATAATGTAAATTAAATTACTGTCCATCCGAATTACACTACTGAAGAGAAAAGTCGTCAGCGAAGTGAGTTCTGAGTTCCGTACTCACATGCCATGTTTCTCCACTGATCTACCCGGTAAGTGTAAACGAGATTCGGGTTACGTACATCACAATATAGTCGCTTGACCATTTTTAAAAAGATCTCATATTTTTTGTGCAATCACCCTAACTTATCGGCAGTTCAAAATGACCATTATTTTAATTTGATTGTTTTTGGTTTTTCCGTGGTAGCCATATTTGTTTTACGGGGAGTAGCATATTTTGCAATTTAAAGAGTCTGCGGAAACTGAAATATCTCAACTCCTATTTGTCCTATCGACATGGGGTTGAAAAGCAATTTGTTCAGAAAGAAACGGGCTATAAGATTGCTTTTACATATTTTCACCTACACGCATCCCCACAGTGTGAAATTTCAACATTTATTCTTGCAGGTTTCGTTTTAAAAAAGTCCCATCTTCACGGAGATGTTTTTGAAGAAGGGGTTAGAGTCTATATGTCAAAAGTATTTTTACAAGGAGGTGAAAACTAGTCATGTTCATACACCGTGAACTCTGACACTTTTGAAATTTCAGCCCAAACAGTATATATTACGCTAAAAATTTGAAGTCTGAGATTTTGATTTGTTTAAAAAAGTAGAGAATAATTTGGCTCCGTGCAAGGCACAATGTCTCACCATATCCCACATCTTGAGCCAGCGTAGCAGCGTTCGGTTGGTGGCCTCGTCGGAGAGTAGGTCGCAGTAACTGCGCGGGCGGTAGCGCTCCACCCACAGGTCCCCCTCCTCCGATATCACATTCTCCTCCAAAGCCGACGTAGGCTTCAGTGGCAGCTTATTTTCTAGCTGAAATGTAATTCTTCGTATTATGGTGGAATGAATACAATGAAGATATACCGTTGGCAGAATGAAGATATCGGTGGTGGTATAAATGAAGAGTCAGTCATTGTTAAAGCTAAAGATGCACTTCTTATATTCAAATTTAAAACTAAAGCTGGTGATACATGAATGCGACCAATTTTACAAAATAGATGAAAAACTAATAGTCGCCGATAATGCCATAATGCCACCATTCCCTGTAGGTGGACAGAGCTCCGACTCAAATGATTTCAACAAAATTAAAGATTGTAATAATAAAATGAGTTGTGGCCGAAAGTGATGGCACAGTTTAAAAACTACCACTTTACCACTACTATTGTGATCTGTACCTCGTGGAACTTATTAAGAGTATGGTCAAAAGACAGGCAAGAAAAAAAATGTGACGTGATGAAATGCAGCAGTGATAGTTAATCAGACTCAAGTAAAATGATAGGGGTTCAATATTTGCATTCTGAATGACTAATATTTCAAATATCACAGACCTATGTTCTGAATAATTACAACTTTACAATAAGAATGTGTTCTCCTTAATAATATGTAAATTGTATTAATGTGTCCAAAATTTAATAAAAATTCATTCTTGCGTCTCTTATCAGTTTACTCAAAGGTATTTGAGATTCCGTAGATGGCTTTCAAATAATGGAACAATAGATGTATTAATTTGAAAAGTGTAACATACAGGTTCGAAAATTTGTCATCAATCCACTGTGTCGGTATAACATAATCAGTCAGTGCACGTTCCCCGGATCGGATTCGAATCCCAGTAGTAACCACAATATTTTTGAGTAAAATTGACATTATATGTATGTATATTTTTCTAATTAATACATTTAATTTGTATTTAAAGGGAAAAGTGTTTAGTGCACGATAAAACAACAATCCGAGAATACTATTTGATAAATTAAATTAAGATTTGTAATTTCGTTACGCTTGTACAAAGTAAGGAGTCCGCAAATCATTGTCAGATTGAAAATTATGCAATGTTATTAACATGATAAGACAGTACTCTATATACATTGTGTGTGCGTGTGCATAGTTGTTATTGCTAACCTGACATATCACTTCCTGGAGAATGCTCGTAGATCATTCACAATAATAATCTTAAATTTCCCATAAACGTTTCCAGCTAATGGGCACGTTGTACCTACGGTTCTCTATGACGCTACGTCTCTACTAGATGAAAAGCGTTACTAAGGTATTTGGATAGATAACCCAGGCAGAAATTTGTCAATCATAAAATTCGGATTATTATTTTTTTAATTGAGAGATATTCTTACTACTTTCAAACTGAGCTCGCTTGTGCTGTGAAAATAAGACTAACTTGATGACCTCCTGGAACGAGGTTCGAACCACCGACCGCTAAATCACTAGGCGAGTATCGTAACCGCTAGACCACGAGCGCATATTTGGACGCAATACGATACGCAAAGTCGAAACAGCAATCTATTTGTCGAAAGACATAAATATCATGTACAAAGCTTGTGCAACTTTTCTAGACGAAAATGGCATTTTGTCGATACTGTTGAATATCCACTGCAGGATAGTTGGACGCATATACAATACATAAATGCGGACAGTAAAAGAAGTCAGAGGCGACTGCTCAGAACGAAGTACCTAATTGCTGTGCATGTCTTATTATTAACAATTATTATCCATTATTTGAAAGCCATCTTCTTTATTTTTACGGAATCTTAAATACCTTACCGACGATGTTAACAGAATAAAAAATAAATTATATAATTGTGTATTAAAATTAACATCCTGGCAACATCTGTTGAAGTTACAGTCACCCTCTGCTATTGGCCAATTTACATTGGTCGAGCTATAGTATGTATTGGAAGGACATAACTCGCATGTACACAACAGTTAGCAAACATACTTACTTACCATCACGTCGTTCCCGCGGGGGTAGGCAGAGAGGATAGAGCGCCACACTCTTCTGTCCTGACACACAATTCTAGCCTCATCCGCATACATACATCTTCTCATACAAGCTCGCCGATTGTTGGGGCTTCTAACAGAACCATTCTCCATTAACTGGTTTACCTGGTCGTGCTAAATTTTCCACGGACGCCCTCTATTTCTGTTGCCATCAACACTTGCGTCATATATATTTCTTACCATTCTCTCCTCATTCATCCGTTCCATATGACCAAACCACCTAAGTGATCCTTTCTTAATCTTACTCACTATACTAACATCAGCTTTACATTTTTTCCTTATTTCTTCATTCTTTACTCTGTCATAAATAGATTTGTGACATATACACCTAAGTGATCTCATTTTCACTGCATTCAGTCTACTTCTGTTCCTTTTCTGCCAGCTCCAGGCCTCACTTCCATACATTAGTGTCGGTACCAGGATTCCATTGCACACCGCTAGTCTTGCCTCAGTTGACAAATTCCATTCAAAGCACCTTTCACTTTATTTCCTTTAGTCACCTTCCTTTCGATATCATTCTCAGCCTTTCTGTTTCTATCAAACATACTTCCCAAATACACAAACTCATCTACTTGTTCCAAGCATTCATTACTTGCAAGTATTTTGCACGGTGTCTTGCTTTCCTCCTTCTCAAATACCGTCACTTTCGACTTGTTAACATTCATCATGAGGTCGCTTTCCTTGCATACATCGTACATTCTACTCACCAGATTCTGTAGTTCTTGTTCATTATTCGCCATTAGTAGTGCATCATCGGCGTACAATAAACAGCATACAATCAAATCGCCCATTTTTGCTCCTATATTCATACACTCACTTACTTGAATTTAGTTTCGAGTGCAATACATAAAAGGTACAATTCCTGTTAATACTGAGATGACAAAGAAAGTACTCACATACAGTGTGGCTTCCTCCCAGACAGATTTGAAGCTATTTCCCAATAGATTTGTAATTCCACCACTACATTTAGTTAAATCATCTATTTCTCGCTCCATGAAATCTTCATTATGTATTCGAATGTAGACTTTCTCACCGTCGCTGCGGGTCAAAGGCAAGAAGGGCCACCTGCAAGCAACGGTCAACTATCATCGACTGGATCAGCTAAAGGATCAAACGTTAATGGCAGTTGCTGGATGTGTGAAGATTACTAGAGTTCCACATACCCTTGCCCTCAATAGCACAATCAAGTGTCATTTCTCATTTCAGATATAATATAATCAAAAATAGGAATAACTTTATTTTGTAATTTATATTATAATTTTTTTGCTGTAAATCTGTTAAAAATGAATAGTTACTTTATTAATTTATTAACACCGTTATGGGCTTTTCAAAATAGCTTTGGTATAAAACATAACAAAAAAACACATGAGCAGCTACCACAAGTAGCATGGAAAATATATATATAAATAGAATAGAAAAAATAAAAATTAAAAAAGAAGCAAAACAAACTATAAAAAATAAAGGTTCAAGACAGAAAAAATAATAAAGATTTATGTTTGACACAGAATGGCTAAGTATCAAAATCAGTAGTATTTTTGACTCAGAACAGCACCAAAAACATCACTCTTATATTTGAACATAGAATATCTGAATATATCTACAAGACCAAAATCGTTCCCATGCCCGTGAAGTCTTTGTGTGGGTGCATTCGTTAATAAACCTTAAAAATTTATGCTGAACCCTTTCTAATTTTAATTTGTGCACTTTATAGAATGGAGACCAAATAGTTGAGTTGAATTCTAAATTGCTACGAACTACAGCTGTGTATAAATTAAACGTTAAGTGAATTGATATCTTTCACCATTCTACAAAACCAAGACATTTCATAGCTTTATTGGTGATTTCATTAATGTGTGGAACGAATGATAGTTTTCCATCAAATAATATGTCAAGATCTTTAATTTGAGAAAAAATTTTAAGAGTAACGCTGTTTATGCTGCATGGAAAAACAATGGGTTTTTGATTCTGCAAAACGTATAGATTGGCATTTATCAATATTTAAAAAAAGTTTGTTGTGTGTACATCATTCATGTCATTTGTTAAGGGGCAGCTTTCATTTTTCCAGTTTGAATTTCGAGATATTTTTGCATTTTGCATACCCTTTCAAGATGAGACTAATAGTTAATTCTTTTACAATATTAAGTAAACATAAAAGTGCATTATTTTTTACGTAAATATTGCTAGAGTGAAAGGTATCAATAGAAAAGGACAAGTATACAATTGTTGGTTTTCTTAAATTCCTAGGTATTAGTATCAGTAAATATCAGAAAATAGTCATTATTTCAACATTCATAATACAAATGTGTTGCCATTTGAAATTATCAAGCGAAAATTAAATAATTTGTTAAAGTTCTCACCTAAGAATTGTTATGTTTACACTATGAAGAATTATCATGTTTATGATAAAAACCATTGTTTGTGTTGATAAACATATGATTATAAAATATTACAATTTTGCCCCGATTTATAAGGAAAAAATTTATGTAAATTCATACTGATAAATAATGTTGATAACTTTTGAAGCAGCTGTATTTGTGAAGAGAAAATAATTTATGCTAATATTATATTATGTAATAAAAAAAACATTTTTTTTAAAAATATATATTTATTGTTTTAATACACATAATACATTACATATATATTTAATATTAAAATATAAATGAAAATATGACAAAAGTATTATAATTCACTGTTAATTAGTTGTTCATCGAGCATATTATCGTTCTTCAGAATTTCGTTGTTTTTTCTTTACACATATTCAAAACAAAATTTGATCCACACATATTACACTTTAAATTGAATTTAGAAATAAAACCATACGTTCTTTCACATATTCAATATTCGTTCCTGTGCACCCAAACATCGATTTGTGGGAATAAATTTGATTAATTTGAGAAAAAAATTGATGTATGTCGACCACTCTTTTGCCATCCAATTTAGGAAGTTCACACGAGTCCACACATTGGATGCTCAGTTCGGGATCATCCTGAAAATAATTTATAATATTATTTTTATTGTTATTAAATTATGTTATGTACTTTAATAATATACCATATTCTAAAATTGAAATAAGGGTTTGATTAATAATAATTAATAAATAATATAAGATGCCACCACTGGTTAGATATGGAGACCTTGTCTATTAACATAGCATATCCAATAGCATTTTACAATGCAAGATTCATTATCAAGATATTATATAAAGAGATAAGTATTTTTATGTCTAAAATATTAAAATACGTGTTTATTCATTTATATACTATAACAAATACATTTGTATCAGACAGGTCTGTCATGTATAATTCTTTTGATAAAATTATTTATCTTTAAGGATATGTATTTCCAATAGAAAATAATTTATCTACACTATATAATATATGTATATTGAACTATGTAATTTATATTGTTAAATCAAATAGATAATTGTTATAGGAATGGTAAAAATTATCAACTTACGTTGCGATTTTTTTTCCAAGAAGTTCATAACCATTTAAAATTTTGTTGGAACATTTCTTAGAGTGTGTCAATGGATACTTTTTGACCTTAGGCATCTTGAGTCACAGGAGGCAGTAATTTCAGAACAATAATGTATATAATAATATATTATTGACTTTTAATGAGAACCAAATCCAACAAAAAAATCACAGATTCGCAAATTTCATGTTGAATCTTGTGAACGAATGGATTTCATGCACTGGCTGCGCATGCACTAGCCGCCATGCGTTAGCTGCGCATGTGCTGTCAGATTCTAAAATGCTCCGATCGGTGACATGAGGTTTGACGTATGTTTAAATATTTAAATGTCAAAATTATAATCTGTTTTCAAAAATAAGTATAATATTCATTCATATTGTAGTGAAAATTTGTATTAAAATGTGTTTTATAGGCAAATTTAATTAAAATCTATCGGAGCACAGATTTCACAACCGCCGTGGCCGTATTGAACGGCACCACTAACAGTGTGAGATATAATTAATAATATCGTATTTCATAAGACTGAAAATATATTATTTAAAAAATTATTATTGTGTTTCTGATATTAAACTTAGTTTTAAATAGTAGTTAAAGCATCAAAGCATGTGAGTAAATATAGTATATTATTTAAAAACGTATGTTTTTACTAGAACAAAGTATTTTAAAAACGTCAAAAACTCATCAAATGTACTGTAAATTGAATGATTTATAACTCTATTCATTTTTAACTTAAATTAATTTGGTTTCCTACAGATTTGTCTCCGTAATCTTGGCTTCAAGATTATAAGAAAATATAATTCATTAATGCATTAATTTAGCTTATAGACTCAATTTCGTAGCATGCATCTAATGGTCGCAGTCTTTCTTATAATATTTGTATCATCTTAATTATGGTAAATAACATTCAGTTTATTAGTTTTATATTAATGTAAAGGTCCAATCTAAGTAATAGTTGAAAAAAAAGTCAAATCTATTGAATAACTTCTGATATAAATGAATAATAAAAACCCACATTTTCGTAAAAAACGCGAAAATTTGAATTATTATTGTCGAGATATTTATTTACCCCGATGTTAAATGCGAGAACTGAACCTGAGGAAAGGTACAACAGATCGCAAATAGCCACACGTAACGTGATGGAAAGGCTGAAAAGGAAAGGTGGAAAAGGAGATTTCCTTGCCTCAAGAGAAAACTTCATAATAATCTACTAAATACAACCAATATTGTAGTTGCATGTGCTGTTCTACACAATATATGCATTGCATCGAGGGACCCACATTTTATTTTGCCTTCTGGTGTACACAGGCAACCAAGAATGCCTGGATATCAGCCATTACACAATGTATCAGGCAGGCTGATAAAAGTAGCTTTTATTGCGAGGCATTTTACCTAATTTTGTTTAATTTTTAAATCAATTTATTTTCATTCACTTTCATGTCGCATCAGAATATTAATATTTCATATGCAATTCATAAGACTAGTATATATAAACTTCATTCTAACGCCTGTGTAATAAATATGTTTTTTAAAGGATTCTTCTTTATTAATCTGTTATGATATTTATCTTATCCTGTTATATATGTATAACATTAATCCGTTACTATATAACTGAAAATAATTGTACTAGTCAATTATCTTCAAACACTTTCACAAAACACAAAAAATTGGTTAAATTGTTCTATTTTGGTAACAATTTGGCTTGATCTCAGGTACAGCGTTACATTTCTGAGTTTTTATTGTTAGGCGATACCTACAAATGTTCAGATAAATTTCATTTTAAGAAGTAATGTTTTATTTTAACTTTCTTAAAGCTTGTAAGTTAATTTTCTATCAAATTTGCTAACCGAATATCAATCTGTTATTTTATTTTGTTGCTTTTTTGAATATCCCTTGTTTTTGCATTTTCTTATTTGTTAATAAAAGACATGTAAACTCAAAACAATTTTAATTATATACTAAATAATGAATGTATTAAACCTCCTTGATCCTAGCGTCTCCTGTGGGAGAGATAAAATAGTAATCTGTACTATATACCAATCTGTTATTTCATTTTGTTGCTTTTTTAAATATCCCTTGTTTTTGCATTTTCTTATTTGTTAATAAAAGCCATTAAAAAAAATACAATTTTAATTATATATAATTTAAAATAATGAATGTATTAAACCTCCCCGATCCTAGCGTCTCCTATAGGAGACATAAAATAGTATCAGAAAATTAAAAAGTATTTAATATAAAAATAAATTACTTCCCTCGGCCATTTATGAAGTCTATAATGTATAGAAGTCGATTTAACTTTATTTTTAAAATTGTTAGGCTTAAAGTCATCTATTGTCTAATTATAACAATTATTTGCTAAAAGATTTATAGAAGATGGAAACTGAATATTTTTGATTTTCTGATACTATTCTGATATCTGTCTCCTATAGGAGATGCTAAGACCAAGGAGTATAAGCAAGCTCGAACTGCATTCTTTCACCGATGAAAGCATTATGCACTTACATAAATGGCTTCTAATTGAAACAGTACAAAAGCAACACGAGTATTTGAGATGTGGATCATCTAAAGGCGACTACTAAAAGTTAGCCGGGTTTATGGTCACTGATGGTAATGCATTGATTGGATGCGAAAAGACAAAGAACCTCATACTAACAAAAAAAATACAGATATAAATACATACAAGACATTATATTGTAGAATGATTACACAACATAGTAAAACAACTTTTTTTTTATGTACATATATTTTATTACAAAACATGCATATAATTATAATAAAGTAAAGTTTAATAAAAAGTAATAATAATAAACCTTTATCTGCACGAAGAAAAAGTTCTGCAGTCATGATATCAACCTTAGATCACGAATGAGAATGGTTAGATACTATGTGTTCTCGATTTTATTTTATGGAATGGAAGCATGGACACTCACCAAAGAAACGATAAGGCAATTTGAAGCTTTTGAGATGTGGATCTACAAAATAATGCTTAAAATAAGCTGGATGGATAGTTACGAATGAAGTTGTTGTGGTTCAGATGAATAAAGAAAAATAAGTAAATTAAAAGAATAAAAATGCAAATACTTTAATCTCTCGGACATGTAATGAGACATCCGAGAAGTATGAAATCTTGCACCTCATAATGCAGGGAAAGATTGCTGAAAGTAAAAGTAAAGTAGAAGAAAATCATGGCTAATGGCAAGAAGAATAAAAAGATAATAAAGTAAATCGAATTGAAGACAAATAATTATAAAAAAATATTTTTTCATTAGAGTTTAAGCAGGAGATATTAAAATTATTTTTTCATTTTGTTCATTGATCGGTTACGCCAGCCATTTTCAAGGCATACTTTTATTCAATAAGGGCGGTTTCCGTCTGCAAAGTGGCCGCTTTCTCTAGCTATACGGATGTTTCCAGTTGGTGCCTGTTTCCATTTTTAATAAATGCAATTCTTGATTATATTGGATCAAACGATTATTGCGGTCCACCCTTCAATGAGCTTCATCTTCGATGGTCCGCAAATGAGGGTTCCTCATACCTATGTGAAAAATTATGTATAAGATTACTAATATACATGAGCGGAATACACACTAATGTCCATCTATATTGTTTAAATTAATCGCTAATGCCATAATTAAAAATATATAATTAATTGATGCAGCATACAGTGAGCACTGCACTACTACTCTACTGTGAACGTATTTAGTACACTTCCCTGCTGCAATTGTGCTGAGGTCTATTAATTTAGTTACTGAGATCTCTAGAGAAGTATGAAATGATTCACACATTTGTTTATTTGTGCGCCTAAGATCCAACTAATATTAAATCATTATAGTTAAAATCGAAAATTCTGTCAATGTGAAGATATTGTTTTATAAACTCACCATAAATCAGAAATTCTTTCAGCGCTCGTCGAGGGTTGCAGAGCTAACTCCAGACCGTCACTGTCATTGACCCCTGATTTCTACGTTGAGGCTCATATTTAGCATGGAGTCGATATGATCATCTTACGGGGCCGGAGACATTGGCCCTCCTCTAGTTCTCATCATTTTTCCTTTAGCGAGAGAATGATGTTTCTTCCTTGTCATCATTGTCTTTTCATTTCATTGTCCTGCATTGTTCTCTGGAAAATATGAATATTGTTATTTGTTCGAAAGATCATTCATATTTTTGGCTTAAGTAATGTTTATCTGTTTCGTGAAAATGATATTTTGATATGTACTTACAGTCTGGTTGCCTTCGACAGAATTAATCTCTAAACAAGTCTGACCGCGCACTTTGATTCTATCCGAGTTGATAATAATCGGTAGCGAGAATAGTCATAGTGGGATACCGATTGAGAATATCTAATAAACAAGCTCTTTCCCTGGACGTAAACATTTTTCGGAATCGCTATAACATAACCTTAAATGCGATAACTGTCATGTAGTACCACCGAACCATAGATAAGCACCAAACACAGCGCAAAATTATAGAATATCTCTAGATTCGTGGACGGCTACATCCTTAACCAGGACGTGGAATTTATGAACATACAAAATTTAAAGAAGGTACATACCTTTGTCAAGGAATACACTCTGAATAGAAATTTCATGGAACGGCCGATGAGAGGTGCGCTCTTTCCCTCAACGAGTATAAGGTCCGCACCTCGAAACAGTCATTTTGAAGCTTGATTCTGAATACAGGCCTATGACAGTCATTTATCAACTCAATTGTCCTAGATATCGTAAGGTCATCAGCAAACTTCATCATCAGCATATGTCGACTTTATCAAATGTAGCAACAATATCGTTAATAAATAATAAAAATAAAACTGGTCCTATGTGTGAGCCTTGAGGTACACCATTAGAAGCCTCATATTGAGTCGATGTATAACCAAAGATTTCACACATAGTATCCTGGACGATAGGTAACTTTCAAACCATTTTAAAATATTCCCAGTGAAACCCGAGGCTTTTAATTTATGGATGAGTATAATACGAGAAACCTTGTCGAATGCTTTGCTACAATCTGTGTACACAGTATTAGTCTGAAGATTATTATTAATAGTTTCAACTAGTCGATGCTGATGTATCATAAGATTAGTAAGAGTTGATCTACCAGAAATGAATCCACGCTGAGCCGGTGAAATAACTTTCGTTATTTCGGTGTCAAGTTTAGTTAGTAACATTGATTCAAATAATTTTGGTATGGCTGATTGTAAACAAATTGGCCTATAGTTGGGAAAAATCGGGAAAAGTTCCAGATCTCAGTGAGAGGTTAAAAAGTTTTGTTAATGTGATTGACAATACCGAGATACATTCTATGAGAAAAATTGTGGGCACATTACCTGGTCCAATAGATTTATTTGAATCCAGATATTTGATCTTATTTTTGATATCACCCTCGCTAAATGTATGATTATCAAATTCAACCTGAATGTTATAATCGGTTCCAGTATCATAGACTTCAGAAAAGCATTCGGCAAACAAATTTACAACATCTTGAGGGTCATCAGCCATTCTATGATTATAATACATTGTTGAGAGAATTCCAGTATCCTAATTATTAAGCGTATTTGAAAATTTAAAAATATGTATAATACAGTTTTTATAACATATTTTAACTAAGTTTTTTGATCTAAGTCTTAGTTCACTAAATTTTATAGTCAATTATATCCCTAGTTAGTTTATATCTTTTATGGGAAATTTTTTGTGGTGAATGACCTCAATAAGTTCCTTACTAAACCATTTAGGAAAGTCACTAACGATACCGGAACAAATGATTCAATAACATTGTTAACGACAGAATAAAATAAATCAATCACAAAGTTAATATTATCGGTTGAGTTTAAAAAATTCCAATCAACTGTCGATAAATAATTATTCATTTTTACACAGGCAGCTTTAAAAAAATTTGATATATAGTTGTAACTCTAGATTTCTTACTAAATGAACATTTACATGTAATTTCAAGAAGAGGGTGATGAATGTCAACATTCATCAGCTTGCAAAACTTTAACACTATCAGAGTTGGAGAATACAAGGTCCAGAAGGCGGGAATTCACATTGTACACATAATTCAATGGGCACAAATTGAGAAAGTTTGACATTTTTATCATTTCGTGGGAACCATGGTCAATATTGTCACTGGTAGATGTATTACTGTAGTCAATGTCCCAACTTACATTCGGTAAATTGTAGTCACCTGTCAATATAATGCTGGCGTCCTAATACTTCCTTCGTAAGGTCTCTATTTCTTGGTGATGGTCTTTATAAATTTGTAGGTCTGACGAAGGGGGTATGTATATGCAACCTACTATTATCTTCATCATCTTCGACGAAACCATAACAAAAAGTTATTCCAAATTATTTTTTAAACATTCCATTTTTTTGATGATATCTCTGATTTAACCAAGATTAAAACTCTTCCTCTAGATTTTATATTGGTAATTAAATTTCTATCGCTTCTATATATTGCGTGATTGGTAAAGTCTAATTCAGTATTGTTTATGTCCAAATTAAGCCATGTTTCAGAAAAACAGTATATGTCATAATCCATCATTGGTAAAGTGGATTTGAGTTTGTTTAACTTTCTTCTCATTCCTCTTACATTTTGGCAGTAAACACTTATAGTCTGGCTTATTTTTTGGTGCAAGGTTTACTATTTGGGATTATTATTAAAATATTTAATAGAAATATCTAGGTCACCATTACTTTTCCACGTTTCAAGTTCTGCCGTCAAATCACGTAGTTGCTTTCGTTGCATGAAGGAGAGGTCATTATAGAATCTATAGTTATTTTTAAGTAGGTGCTTTTTATTTATTAATTTATTACCCATTTAGATTCTGAGAATTTTATTTTGATCCTCTAGGTTTATCCCCTGTTATCTTCTCTATTCTGAAGATTTTCATATCTTCGTTACTGATTGAGTTGTCCAAATACGACAATATATTTTTCACTCTAGTGACGTCATCACTAATGATACTGACTTGTGATCAAGAAGTACTCTCAGGTAAATGATGAAGAATGATATTATGCTCTCTGTAGCACCTTTGGTTAATTTCGGACACAGTATCACACATATTGTGAACATCAATACCCAATGTAACAGGGATAGTACCTGTATTTAGCGATCAATTTTTGTATGCTGCAAGTTCACCCTTGAGAGATGCCATTTTTGCTGCCATTTGACTGATAGTACATAAAATACCGTTAATCGCAGGAACGATTTTGGAGATATGATCTTTATTAAATTTATTAATCGGGTTCATAATTAAGGTAGTTAAAAAGTTCACAGCATCTTTCGCTTGAATGAAGAATCCATTTTTATTTGTTTGATATATTTTATTTAAATTATCTATTAATTAATTTTAAAAATATTTAAAACAAATTGTGTCTTGATGCGACAGCCTGAATTTCGCCATGATAGTATATGTATCCGAGCGTAGTGGTACCTGTCACTGTCTAACTGGTTGACAATATTTTTAATATTATGCACAATCTTTAATGATGTTTAAAGGATTATAGAAATGATTTCTTTGATTATTCCACTGCACAAAAATATTGAAAGAACGTTAGGAACACAGGATAATACTAAAATAACACTTCAATACTGTAAAAATCGAAATGAGAGTTAAATTTATTACATAGAAAGTAATACGTGTGCACACTGATCGAATGGTAATGTTGCAATCCTATGCAAACGTGGATGAAAGACACAATCCTTAATATGCGAATGTGGATGAAAGACAGGAAATTGATTGAGGGAGAATAATGTATGGTGCATAAGTATTTGTGTTAAACATTAATTATTCAAAATAAAGATCATCTTCTACTTTCCTAAATTAAATAAGTAGGTAGCTCTCGGTTTATGACGGTTCTGATTCACAATAATGCCGCACACCCACGTGCTGGGATTCTCTGGTCTGATTCTGGGAAACAAAATGTCTTCCAGCTTTTATACGCGACCTCCGAGAATTAGAGAACAGGCTTGCACGAGAGGTGAGAATTAACAATGTTACAACTGATAATTTTACACAAGTTTTAGAGAGCCACAATCAATCACTTTCTAATGAAGACCTAAAATGAATTAGTATTCAACTTTAATTGAGCCGTCAACATTCAGAAGAGGAGGAAGTAAACGAAGAAGAACCTCAACCATAGAGATCTCGAGTGATGAACTCTGTGAGATTGACCGTAATCGGAAACAAAGTACGGAGATAAAACATGGAGTGTAATAGCATCCATCGGAAGAAAAGGGGATTTTTTCAAAAAAAAAAGAGGGATCTGAAACCAGGAACTTCAATACAGAAATAATAGCACATAGAATTTTCACATTTTTGTGTTCAATTTTGTTCTATTTTTGGTACTAAGAATTATGTTTACAAGTATGAAAAATGATTCTCAATAATAATAAACTAGACAAAATTGTTAGAAATGCATATAACCTAAAAATATAACTCACCTGGGTACGCTGAAGGATAGATTGTCTGCGGCAGGACACGAGGAGGGCAGGGGGCCGGAGCTCAGCAGAGCCCCCAGCCCTTCCGAGCGTCGCACACGCCGAAGTTCCACTATTCTTTCCGTGAGTAGGCGATCACGCCGTTCTTCGCAGGCCTCACCCTCACCTCGGTGTCGTTTGCTTTCTCGTTTAGCGCCCTCATCTTCTTCCAGGTCATCTATCTCCCCGAACAGATCCTCCAGGTTCCTTTTTTGACAGATTGTGGTCGTTGAATCTCTCAGTTTTCGTACGTCACTTTGGTTTAGAGGTGTCTCTTTGAGGATGTGCGAGTCCCGCGAGAGAGAATTTGCTTCCGGGCCTCTGGGTTGCCGGCACGGTGATCGGTCACCCTGCACGGAAGCGCCGGCATCGAGAGATACGACCTCGTTGAATGCTCCAAATGTTTTACGAATTGCTGGACTGGAAAAGTCTAGAGACCTTCTACTCTTCGTGTTGTTTTCTAACTCTGGGCACAATTCTGTAAAGTACAATTACTATTATTTCAAGAATTTTTTAGCAGAAAATCTAGAAAGATGGCTTGTGTGTTTCCTTTCCTAATGCAGCTGTCATATATATTTGAGAGAAAGTGAAATTAAGTTTTTAGAGTTTCAAGGTACAATTAGAAATCAAATTGATATTAAAAATAATGTTTCTGTACTTTATTAACAACACATATATGTATGTTTATGAAAGGATCATTTTGTTTTTGGTGTTTACGATAATGAATTTTGCCCGTCGTAAACAAGTTTGTTTGACGTTGGACTCCTACCATTGATTTCCATGAATCTCTACATGTTCTACTATCAATCAATGACATTATTTAAAATTATGGTAAAACATGACGCACGGCAGATTTTACAACTCGACTATGTACTATTTATTATTTCTAAACAGCGACAAAGTTTTCAATTGAAATCAAACCAAATTGCAAAGCGAAAGGCTTAAATTAATAATTGTCCACTATATACATTTCAAGAGGAGTTCGGCCACACTGATTTTACTTTTTATTCTGACGCAGGCTTCATTGTACCGTAGAAACCATCTTAACCCAACTGATCGGAACCAGGTGTTGCGCAGTTTATAAAAAAATTGGTCTTATCTATCCGTTGAATGGACGTTGGCTATCATCATATTGCTAACTGCGGCCCCTCTACAGTAGACTGACCAAACTGTCACCTCAGGAGCCCGACTTCCAGCAATATGATGTGGAAGATCTCGTATTTCTACAGATGTCTCATTACATGTCTGAGATATTGAAGTTTTCGGATTTTGATTGTTTTAAATATTCATTTTTCTGTATTCAACATTTTCATTCGTAACACTATCCACTCAGCTTATTTTGAGCATTCTTCTGTAATTGTCCATGCTTTCATTCCATAAAATATTACCGAGAACATTAAAGATAGCATCTGACCATTCTCATTCGTAATATAAGATTAAGATTATGATTTTCATGCGGAAAAAGGTTGCACGCGCTTGCTCAATGCGGCATTCGATCTTTCATTTATTGGGTTATCGGAAAAGACATGTCGCAGTTTGGCAGCAGATGGAGCTAGTTCATTTTTGAGGTACTATTTGCATCTATGTTATTGCTGTCATTTGTCAGCTGACAGTTTAGCTTCATTTTTAAAAAAAAACATTTGGTTGAGTTTTGGAGATTTTACAGCATTTTCTCTGCATTTTTACTGTTTTACTTTCGTAAAGGGAAGAACGCGCATCAAGCTTGTGCTAAGTTGCATAAAGTTAACGGTGACAATGATCTCTACAAGAACGTCAGTGCCAACGATGGTTCACAAAATTTAGTGTTTGTGATTTTGAGGCCCATGGAGGTTAATGACAACAAAATCAAGGCATTAATCGAGTCAAAACCACATTATATGACACAAACATTCAACATCTATCATTCAAGCGTTCACAACTACTTGAAGAAGCCAGGATACTTAAGCAAGCTCGATATTTGGGTTCCTCGTGAACTCAAAGAAGTTCATTTGACGGTATGTATAAATATTTGCGATATGCTCGTTAAACGTGAAGAAAATTATCCTTTTTTGAAGTGACTAATAACTGGTGAGAAATGGATCGTTTACAACAATGTGGTGCGCAAACGGTCTCGTTCTCGATGTGATGGTTCGCCTCGGATGACATCGAAAGCAGATATTCATCAGAGGAAGGTTTATGCTCTCAGTGTAGTAACCAAACAATTAATTCAAATGTGTACTGTAGGTAGCTGGACAGTTTGAACCAATCCATCATTCGGAAAAGTCCAGAGTTTCTTAGTCGTAAAGGAGTGGTGTTTCATCACAACAACGCGAGACCACACACAAGTTTGATCACCAGTCAAAAATTGTTGGAGCTTGAATGGAATGCGTTGCCACACCCACCATACTCATCTGACCTTGCGCCATCAGACTTCAGCTCCAACAATTCCGCAAAACTCCTTACATAGTATAATGTTCAATCCGATGAGGCCGTAAATCAGCACCTTGTTCAGTTTTTCACCAATAAAGAAAGGTTTTATGAATGAGGAATTATGAAGCTCAATGAAAAATGGCAAAAGATTATCGAACAAAACGGGCATTACTTTTTTTATTGGTGTTTCACCCCTATGGAGTGTTCTTGTCATTACCGAGTAATTTTAATTTATACAGATTTATTTCATTGGCGTTTAGGAACCTCGTTAATATTTTTAAAAATGGTTTGATTGTTAGATGATAACAAAGTTGGGATGTTGATGAGGAATGGAATTTGGTTGTTGGTAATTGATAGGGCACCCTAAAAAAACACAATTTAAACTTTCCTCTTCTAGTTGACATTCACACATAGGAGTCCCGAATGTGGACTTAAAATAAGTGAGAATTGATACACCAACGGCCGATCCAAGAAGCTCAAACGTATCGGTTCCATAATGAAAGATATCTTTCATTGCTGTTTCAGGCTGTTCGACATTATTTAAAACCTGGTCTAAATAATGTTTACTACATATCCAATTTTAGGCTTTTGGACATTTGCTTTATCATTCTTTCCTTTTAAATAAAAATACAAATTGCAGTCAGCCGCTTATGCGGTTGTATGTAGCGCGACAAATAATAGGGTTCTACTGCTACTAACAGTCCCGAATCGAGCCCTGGTTACCTAATACGGAGCCGGACTAGTAGTACACTTAATGTAGTTTTCCTGCCGTGGATTACTTTCATCCTTGCAGTTGCCTCATCACTGAAAATGACTATACATGTTCGCGGTAAGCGGGAGTCAGTGCCATGTACATAATATCTACATTCACCACTGCTATATAGCGTAGTAGAGTCCAAGTGCCAGAGGGCAACCTGAAACACTGCATCTCGGGGGCTTTATCTGTCATGCAGAAAACAATGAACAAACTCATTGAAAGGAGATTGAAGCTCATGTAAGAACTCGAGGGAGTGCAGCGCGGGAGGTCAACAACAGTGAACAGAATAGTTCAACAATGTATCACATTTCTCTTGTTTGAACTCTCGAGGAAAAAGGAAAATATTTCAAGCGTACCTTCGTGTTCTCGTAAAGCCTCCAGGTCGTCGCCGTACATCAGCTCGTACTCCTCGTCCGGGTCCGGGTAGTCACCCATGCTTATTGTTTATACAAAAATCTACAAACTTATATACGTTCAACAAATATATCCTCTTAAATGCAGTTACGATGACAATCCTGTACACGTAAAATTAAATTCACCGCCACGAGGTAGTACAGAATTCAATGTGTGGAATCAAAAATAATTTAATTATAATTAGGAAATTAACGATGATAGTTCTCAGAGCAAACATTAAACCAATTTAGATAGAAACAGAATCAGTTCGTTTTTGACAGAATGAAATGGCGGGTTTTTTAAATTATGTATGTTGGTAATGGTAACAAAAAGTAAGTAGCCATGGTGGCCAATTTCTGCGAAAATAATTATGATCATATAAACAGGTACTCACTCTGACTCCGGAGAAAATACGGTGGGCGATTATATGATTACTCTCACATTGAAATTAACTCGTTTTATCAGCTATCGTTTTATCGTTTTATTCAAAATGTTGTCTTATTTTGATGGAACATAGAAATAACAATAATATAGTAAGGATGCACATGTGGTGAGCGGCAATCGTCATAGAAGGGAAATCATTTATACATCTAAGCGATCGGAATGTGGCGAAAAAAATATACTGATGAGTTCTATTCATGAGCTTAAAACACGCAGAAACGTTGAAAGAATGTCTTTGTTGCTCTCGGAACTGGTGTGTAGAAGTACATTTGTTGTATTGTGTTGTGATCATGATTTATTGCTAGGGATGAGTTATTGTTTAAATGGAAATATTGTGCGAGTATCAATATATAAATTTGTCTTACATCTAGAACATTGTACTCTTTAAATATAAGATCTGATAGATATCTAAAAAAACGACAATTTATTACCCTAAGAATTGTCTTTAGTGCTCTTTTAACCGACTCTAATATTGTTTTTGCTGCTCCTCCCCAAACTAAAATCGCATAATTAATATTTTCTTGTGCGTTCAATATATGTTCTTTCCAGTTAGGATGATTATCAATCAGTACTCCCAGATGTTGAATAATTTCGACTCGTTAATTTTTCACATTGGTAGCCATGTTCTCGTTTATTTTGCAGTCGTGTACGATGAGTGTGGGATTTTAATGTGACGATGTTCTTTCGTTAATACAAAAACATACATATTTTGATTTTTTTTGTGTTAAGTGATAGTAGATTAGTATCAAATCATTTTTTCGCCTTGTCCAACCCTTCCCGTGCATGAATATTGACCTCTTCCCAGGACTTATCCTCAAAGCAAAGCACTGTATCATCCGTGAAAGTGATTATTTTTCCATTATTTCATTATTTAAAGTCGCATTACAGAAGTCGTCAATATATACCAGAATAAATATAGGGCATAAAATACTTCCCTATGGAACACCGTATGTTAGCAATGATAGATTGCTGTATTTTTTATTGTTTCGGACAATTTGACGTCTATTTGTTAAGTAATCCTTAAACCACTTATACGCTGTACCCCTCATTCTTATTTTTTCAAGTTTTTTTTAGCAATAGTATTTTATTATTTGTAACTATATAATATAATGTAAATAATATGTTTGAACTGTGCTTCTCTCACTAGAGAAATTTTGTGCCGAGACGAGCATAATTTAAAAGCAATTGTACAATGAATTAATATTTCAAGTAGTAGATATAATTAACATTTATTACTTTGTATATAGGTGTATATGAAAAACAATTTTAATGTGGGCTTTAAATTATTTTGAAAAAATTTGTGGCAATAATTAATAAAAGTATGAGTCAATATCATAGATAAGAGTCAATATGTTTGTGCACCAATACTGGATCTACCCATATTACGAACCAAGTTTTAATTCTTAGTTTCATGTTAGTGGGACAATTCAATTGGTTTAAATCTTTCAGCATTCTATTAAATAGTTTAGGTTCAAAATATTTGTATTTCCTTTGGCCATATGTTGTATGTGCTCTTGGGGTTCGTAGGTAGTGTATTTGTCCGTGTGGAAATTATATTTTGAGTTGTTTTAAAATTTGTCTGTTTGTATTTATATATGTTTGGGGGTTAGGACGGTGGTTAAATGAAATACAGGTGATTGACAAATGATAAAAACAATGAAGATAGATAGAAATGAATGCAGTGAATGAAGATGTAGGAAATTATGAAATGAAATGAATTGGCAGTCTTGCTCGGCAAAGGCGAGCCGGCAAGACCGCCATTGTGAAACGCTGAAACTGGAGAGACTGGCGGTGAATTGAGCCAGACTTGTGGCAGCAGCCGGCAGCGCTGTCGCTAGCGTCGATGCCGATTGAGATGGCGGTAGATTTGAATTATGGTCGCTACATATGTATTTAAGAATAGTATTAGCATATATTTGTCTTATATCAAAGACATCGAATTTATTAAAAATTTCACCCGTGCTAGTTGTGATTGAGGTTTTGAGGATAACTTTTGAAATAATTTTCTGAGCTGCTATTATTGGATTAATTGCAGACATAGTCGCTCCACCACAAGCAATTATACCATGCTCTATGATTGATTGAGTAGATGTGGTACAGTGTCAAATGATTTTGCAAGATCAAGAAAAATCCTTACGCATTTATTTCCCTTATCTAGGTTCGAGGCGATATATTCCACGAGAGATATGAGGGCATCTTTTGTATTGCGTCTTGATCGGAAACCAAATTGTTGATTGGAGAGAATATTATTTACATTTAGGAATTTGAGGAACCTCCGTTTAACATTTTGTAGAATTTTTGAAAAAACACTTGAATATATCACTAGAGTATCCGCTTTTATAAATCGGGCATAACACCGAATCTTTTAGCGTGGTTGAAAACACTCCAATTTTTAGACTCAGGTTAGTTATAAATGCAAACGATTCGATTACTAATTTATTTTACAAGCTTGGTTGTAATACTATCTTTACCCGAAGCACTATTAATTTTGTGGTGTAGTCGGGCTTAAAAATATTGAGTTCGATGTTTGTGAATTTCCGCGAACATCATTACAGCAGGTGAGCGGAGAGAACACTCGCCCCTCAAGTTGCAATTCTCTAATTGTCTAATTATACCTTCCACCAACAACTGAGATATTTTATATATATTTTTTATGTTGGCTTTTGGAAAGATCGCCTAGAGGTTAATAAAGGAATAAAACGTATTTAGATGTAAAGATATGCCATGCGTTTTACTTAGGCGAGTTAAAGAGAACGTGTCAATGAATTGAATCAACATGCAATATAATAATGGTCAACAGAAAGTAAGAATACAAATAAATAAGTAAAGGTATTAGTCATATAAGCACCTCCAATACCTTTGATCATGATAAGAGAGAAGAGAGAGAAGAAAAAACTTTTGGGAGTGATAGTGGTGGACAGTCAGAGAGAATTTTCCGGGAGTGACAATAGTAGACATTTTGGGATAACAGTCGAAGTACAATGAGTTGATATAGTTGAAGTTGAAGTAGTCCGGAAGTCCAGTTGGAGATTGGGAGTTTTTTTCGAGGTCCAAATCACAAATAGTCGGAGTTGGAGCGGAAGCCCGAGATTCGGAGTGGTTAAATTGCTATGTTGAAGAAGGCGAGGAAGAGAAGAAGAGCTGAATTCGAAGGTATTCAATCCAGATCTAGTCTAAGGCCACTAGTTACCAGTGATGCAGCCGCCCAAGAGGAACGGGCACTGGCGATCGCGACGACGAACCGGACAAGCCGGATATTTTGTAATCATATATAACTCTGCCCTCTCCTTAGTGACCGTCGCTGTAGAAATGTTGATTGCACTTTAGAAAGGGCACTCTTCCTCCGATACTCAAGTGCATATCAATACTTTAGGTGACTAAATCATTTCAATCAGGGTGCAGCAGCTCACGCGGCCGTTTGCAGCCGTCTCTCCGTATGTTGTCGTCATCGATACATTTTTCTCTATGGTTCTCCACTGCCTGACGCTTATCTATGGCCTGACGTCTCCACAGAATAAGTATTATTTTGAAGTTACCCTAACGCGGAACGTTAATTAAAAGCACGGAACTGTAGTCAAGCATGAACCAGGATTTTCCGGTGAAACAATTCTTTATTGCAAATGTAACAATGGAGTTTACTCCCCGCGATTTCCTCACGACTCTGGCGTGAGAAGTGAGGAAGGTTGTCGAGACTTTCAAAATGCCTATGTTAAAATAGAAAATGATCTTACCATTACGCGTCTATCTCTATCTGTCGTCAAGTCTGAATTAACAGAATACGCCGTTGAAAATGAAGGCGGCGGAGGCTTGTGTTCTAATATAGATATATCACTCCCCGATATCAAGCAGAAATGCTCGCAAGGCCGACCACCACATCGGTAGGGAGTTAGTGTTTGGATTATTAAATCGTCCATTAAAATACACGCTCCTAATATGACCAATACTAGGTGAATCTTATCTGTGATCGCGTCCGTCTGTCTATTGTCTTGTTCGGTATGCCGGTAAGACGCCCGCCTAGTAATTACGCGGTCGGGCGTTACACTCTATTAACAAAGGTGAGTTCAATCAGTACTCTCAAGGTTATGTGTAAAGATGAGCCCGCGCATGCGTGAATGTGTATGTTATGTGTACAGTTCACTAGGAAAGAATTAATTAATTTTTATTTCTTTTTTGACATCTTATAATTTCATTTATTGTCAAAAAAACATCTGAATATGGCTTCTTAACATTGTACTTTGTATTATTTTATGAATTAATATTTTTTAATGGGTTCCGTGCAGTTAAGTTCTGTACCGGTAAGACGTCCAAGTATTTTAATTTTTGAACTTGTGAATTTCTAAAAAGTGTCATAAAGTACTTTATTTGACTTTACGGGAACTGAATTAAATATACATATAACCACAGTGATAACAAATATTATGACGTATGATCACGTTATCATCACCTATTTTTCTAAGATTACTCTGGTACGAAATTTTTTGTTGTCTATCTTTAGATATTTAGTTTGGAACATAAAATTGGATACTGATTTTTAATAGAACAGGTTATAAAAATTTAATTTGTGGCTGTTGTGGCGCGAGATCTCGCTGAGCTGACATAAAACTCACCTCCTGATGAAGTGAGATTGTGTGTTAAGGCTAGAGTGTGGCGCTTTATCCTCTCTGGCTATCTCCGCGGTTAAATATAATTCACGCGAGCATTTTTCTGATGTTGGTTTTCAGAGAACATTTAACTGATGATGACTCATTAGTTGTTCTAGGTCAACCATTATGATGACAATTTTTGTTTTAGATGGGCTTAGATGCTTTTATAATTAGTGTTAGTTAGTTGAAAACGTTTCTATTTATACTGTATTTATTTAACCCTATAAAATATTGTATTTTGTTTTAGTTATCCAATGGTTAAATGAGTAGATCTTCAAGTACAAATGTTGGATCGTTATCTAGTACTGTGTAGATGCTTGCAAAATTTAAATCTAATAACCAACAGATTACAATTATTTTTTTTACAGGTCTCTCGAATCAACAAAATGGTGTTTCGGGAAACCCGAGTATGCCTGAAATTGCTTCTGGAAGGGAGCCAGATTTGGAAATCACATGCACAGCCATAAACACGTCAAAAAGCCGTAGGACTATTTTCACTGAAATGGAATCGTTTTCTTGTTCACGCTGCACTTATACATGTAAAGCCAAAAGAAGCCACTCACAATGCAAATAAACTGTTTTCATGTTCGGAGTGCACATATACGTGTAAAAGAAATGGGGATTTAAGTGTCCGTGAATTTACTCACACCGGAGATAAACCGTTTTCATGTTCGGAGTGCACATATACGTGTAAAAGATAAACCGTTTTCATGTTCTCAGTGCACTTATATGTGTAATCGGAAAAGCAACTTAAGAATGCACACGGTTTCTCACATTGGAGAGAAACATTTTTCCTATTTACAGTGCACTTATGCGTGTAATCTGAAAAGTAGCGAGGATGCACGTGATCTCTCACACCGGGGAACAATTATTTTCGTGTTTGCAGTGTACTTATACGTGCAATCGGAAAACCAACTTAAAACACCATTTGCTTACTCATTCTGGGGAGAAACCGTTGTCATGCTCTCAATGCACCTATACATGTGTTGAGAAAAGCAGTTTAAGAAGGCATATACTCATTCATACTATTGAGAAACCGTTTTCATGTCCAGAGTGCACATATGCATGTAAAAGGAAACGACATTTAAGCACGCATGAACTTACTCACACTGGAAAGAAACTATTTCCATGTTCACTGTGCTCTTATACATGTAATTATAAAAGGAGCTTAAGAACCCGATGCTCAATCACCCCCGAGAGAAACCGTTTTCATGTTCACTGTGCTCTTATACATGTAATTATAAAAGGAGCTTAAGAACCCGATGCTCAATCACCCCCGAGAGAAACTATTTCCATGTTCACTGTGCTCTTATACATGTAATTATAAAAGGAGCTTAAGAACCCGATGCTCAATCACCCCCGAGAGAAACCGTTTTCATGTTCACTGTGCGCTTATGCGAGTAGTGACAAAAGCGTCTTGAAAGGGAAGGAGATATTATCTAAATAATAATGACGATCACTATCGTCGCATGTTAGAAAACATATTGGTGGCCGAATTGGGTCGATTGGGCCTGCAACGCATGCGGTGCCACCTCTCACACAGCCCGAGCGACCTGATTAGACGGCTCCCGACTATTATCTGTGGGAGTAATTGAAAGGAAAGGTCTACGCCAATAAGCCAATAACAAAATGAAATAACACGCCAAGTGTGCGAGAATGTTATGAAATATAAGGTTAAAAGAGCACGCAATTGTAATAAACCAAATAATCTAAAAATAAAAAATTGTGTTTCATTTCTTAGTTATTCAAAAATAACATCGGCCTGGAAAATAATATTCACCCTGTAAATGAACCCGATATAAAATTTTTTCACTATATTAAGGATCACAAAAATAATTAAATAATGTATCCACAAATTAAATAATTAGGGACTACAAAAAACGTACTCACGAGAAGAGGCCACCTGAGAACTACTTGAAGTTTAGGTCATGGTACCGAGAGCATTTTATGCGTCTCTTGGTACTTATATGCACGATAGAATTGTCTGTATTTCGGCCGGACTGGCGGAAAATACTTCGCTATCTATGAGATGACATTCCGAATAGTCAATGAATAGAGACTCGGACTAAATATCGTGCACGTAGTATTTAGAATAGAAGAATCTTTATTTGTTAAATATAATACTGCAGTTGAGGCATGTTCTGAGAATGTAGATATATGAAATGATACCGAAAATGACTTGACTGACCATGCGAAATCATGTCCAAGAAAACCTTGAATATGATTTAATTGCACGCTGATGATGCAGTATTTACAGGTGCCTCGGAACATCAAATCTGGACGGAGACTGGAGATCACTGCTGTATGAACGGAATTAGCTCACGCTTCAATGGTTGTAAAACAAATTTAGATGTGAATTGTTAATATTTGAAATATTGTCTTGTTTTTTTTCTCATCTTTTAAATTTTAATTAATAACGTGCTAATCTTGTTAATCACATTTATTTAATATGATTTTTTTGCTACAATTTAACCTTACAGACTCATCAGGTAATTCAAAATTGTTGTATGTAATAGGTGAAAATTTTCACATTCGGTGAATCAAAGTGTCGTATCTCACTATTACTTTTTAAATAATATATTGATTTTGATGTTCACACGGTAATAAGAAATTCCAATATTGTATTAAGACAAAATTGTCAATGAATCTTTGCTCGTAATCACATTTAAATGATAAGTTTCTTATTACATTTTACTTTACTATTCATGTGTTTTCATATCTGAGAGATTAATAAATTTTGTTATTATAAAAACTTGGACAAATCTTATTATTTTCCCTGAGTATGCTAGCTGACGTGAGTGGCAGGTGATATGGTGAATTCTGTGCATCAAAACCATGCACTTCATGCCATACCCTGAGCGAGTCGGTAGACGTGTAAAAAAACGACGTCACAGTAGATTATTATGGTTCTTTTACAGCAGCGGTACCACTACAAAATTTCACTGTCCGCAGAGAAATGTGGACACTATTAGCATTTTTTAAATCCATGGTCATATGTGGATAATAGATCCGGTTGCAGCGAATATTCGAGATAGTAATTGAAGCAGGAATCTAAAAGAAAGCCTCATCGACGTATCGTCTGACGACACTCTCAAAGCTACATCCTTATCAAGATCTCAGTTTTTATTCTTTGCTCAGTGAGAAGGCAATAAAAATTGTGATTCAATTCTCCACAACTTATTTATGCGAATAGGCCTTTTCATCTGTCACAGCAATCAAAACACTGTAGCGATTTCGGTTTGAAATAAATGCAGTTCTCCGTCTAGCAGTAACATCATCGAAGCCAAATATCCATAATCTTATTAAGTCGATACATTTATTTATTTAATGACATACATGTTTTTGTTGTAGTGGGTGAATATAAAATATTATAATATTACATGATAAACTTATTACAATTATTTAAGTATAATAAATTATGCCATAAATACGGTTCGGACTGCATCACGGAAGAACTAGCCACAGTTTGACAGAATCCAGGAGTTGGTCCAGAGGTCTGGAGAACCAGCCACATAGAAAAAACCCGGACACCGAGCCAGCTCGAAAACCCAGCCACCTGTCGTAAGCAGCCGCCCAATGAGCTGTCGAAGCGCCGCCGAGCATTAGTCGGCCGCTACGGCCGGCCATCATAAAAGAGATTTCGAGCACCGCCGAGAACAATATAAAATAGATTAATTTTAGTCTCAGTTAGAGTTGATAATAATGTATACCCATCCATAATAGATAAATAAATATATAATTAATGTGCGTACTGTTTCTCTTTTCTCTTCTTGTTTCTATAATCTATAATCATAGTATACGTGATGAATGAAACTCGAAGCGGGACATTTGATCAGAGAAAGGAGGTTACTCGAACGATAAACCAAGAGCATAATTAATAAACAATAAGATAGATTCATTTAGGGTTAAGCTAGTACCTATACAATCGTACACCTGTCCATGACGCGTGTACAAAAGAGAAATAATTTGATATTTGTTTTCATGTCTCCTGTCTGTATTTTTTTCATTTAACCTATCCCACCTCAATGTGTGACCTCTGCCGACCGTAGATTTGTTCGGCAACACAAGCCAGAGGCCGTTTCTCTCGTATGACGACAAAATTAAGTGTGATAGGAGGGGTTAGGAAATGATTATTATCCTCCTAATCAGATGCTCTTATTTACCTTATTAGAGCGGCCCCGCACACTGCTAATCAGACCTATTCTCAAAATTTCAATATTGAAATGAAGGTGATTGTTACACCTACCCTCAAAAATAGACAGTACGTAAATTAACGTCCGTGTTATATTTGAATGAGAGAGAGGGAGAGAGAGTGAGGGAGATAAACGTACCATAATCTGTCAAAACAAAAATGACAACAAGATTGGCCGTGATTCTTCTCTACGACACTGCGGATGAGGAAATCAATAGGTAATTTATGAACAAACCTTTTTCTGTGAACTTTGAATACTGTATTAGTACTTATTTTAACTAAAAACTTATATTTTTAGTCGAAACTCGAGAATGGAAAGACGTCGTTTGCGTGATTTGTGAAACCCGATGGAAATTCCAAATGGACAATTTTTACTATACCGCCTTGATAACGACACCGTTATATATTTATTTGAAGTATTAACTCCCTTTTTAAGAGTTTCAAGGTATTCAGGATCTATAACACCACAAAAAAAGGTAAATGTTTTGAAGTTTGTTCACTATTTTTTAGGTTATTTTTCGTATTTTTTTTATTGTATTTTACAACATTTTGATAATTAAAGTGTATTATTGCACAAGAATGACACTAAATATCGATTTTTAATTGCCATGTTTATACTGAAAGTAAATTGATAATTTGAATTCTAGGTGATAACAGCATTAAATTTTTACTCGCACGGGTCTTATCAACCCAAGGCAACCACTGCCTTGGCTTGTCACAATCTTCTGTTAGCAGGTGCTTGAATGAAGTGACTGAGGTAATTTGTGAACACTTGCTAACAGAATGGGTTGTTTTCCCGACAAATGATGAGGACATTTCCACAGCGCAATTGCAGTAAGCACACTATTTCCATATGGCCGGATATGATTCCTTCTTTATTCTCTTTAAGACATGAATCTTTTCCCATGTAAAGTTGCTGTCAAAAAGTTATATAAAAGATTAATAAACTTATTTGATTAATTATTTAGTATTTTTAAACGTGTTAACGCTAATTTTTTTAGATTTTTTGAAAAATTCAACTTCCTCAGTATAGTTGGATGTATTGATGGAACTCATAATCAAACCCTCCTACAGAAATAATAGACAAGCCTATTTTAATAGAAAAGGGTATTACAGTATTAACGCACAAATTGTAAATATATATGGAATATTGGGGAATTATATTATATCACAAAGTTATTAAATTAACTTTTTAATAATTATTTTGTTCCAGATATGTGGAGCAGATGTTAAGATTTTGTCAGTTAATGCATTGTATCCCGGGTGCACTCACGATGCAGCAATATGGCATACATCACAGATTAGAAGATTTTTGGAAAATTGAAATGCTAGAGGTTGGTGGTTACTGGGTAATTTTTTTTTATAATTTCATAGTGAAAATATACAAATCGTATTACATTATTTGGGCATAACGATGACGTATTGCTGAATTTTCAGGTGATTCTGGATATCCATCAGAATCCTGGCTTCTCACACCTTACGAAAATTCAGGACTTAATACACCAGAATCCAGATTCAATAAAGCCCCCATTAAAACAAGAAATGCTGTGGAAAGGTGCATAGGACTTTTAAAATCAAGATTTCGTTGCATTCTGAAGCACAGAGTTCTAAACTATAGTCCGACTGTTGCAGGGCAAATATTTTATTCATGTGCTGTACTGCATAATATATGTATCTCCAGAAATGTCCCACTACATGATGTTGCTGGTGATGGGTGCATATTTAACAGTATGTTATGATTTACTTTAATTAGTTTAACGATAAACACAACACTATAATTCTTTTTAAAATATTTTTATTTATTTACAGATGTCATTGGACCAATTAATAATCATGCAACAAGCATTCCAATTCGACGGCGGCAAGTCAGGAATGAAGTCATACAAGAATATTTTAGTTGAATTTTTTTTTCCTTACATTTATAAATTTGACTTTTATACATTCAGTAACTTTACCCAACCTCTAAAGTATTATTACATTTTTATCTTGTAAACAAACCATTTGTGAATATATAACCATGTCAGTTTTCTTTCCTGATTCTTTCTGACAGATGTAATAGAATCAGGGGATATTCCTTACCTATACATATTATTAAATTCATTATGTGCAACTCATATTTTTATTTAATTTCCCTTATTTTTAGAATATTGTAAATAAAGGGATAACAGATATCCTTCTCATACTTTTTATTTGGAAAGAGGTTTTATATATATTGTATACGTATACACAATTAAAACACAGGTTTAATGTTATGTTTTTATATAATCTTACAAATATTATTTCACATTTAACTGTAGTAATAATAAACAAATTTGTCTGCATACATTAATAAAACATTATAGATCTATCAAAACAGTAACTATTTGATTAATAACATAAAATAAATATTAAAGTGGAAAGTAGTAAAATCTTTTTCACCTTATCTGTAGAAATAAAAAACAATCAGTCATTACTATAGGAATATAAAACTTATCAGTCAAGATGTGTACATAAAATAAATAAAAGCGTTAACTAAGTCAGGCGAACCAGGTCACCTTCGCCCACCTTGGCAATAATTAACCATTTCTTAATGTAAACTATACTTGATACAAAGTTGACTATTATTGCGTTTAGAAGTGCAGCGCGGCTTTCCATTTTCTCAGCATGATATGATGCTTGCATCTGCATAGCTCTTTCTGCCATGCAGCTTCTTGTCGTGTAAGCCCGTGGTTGTGGGCGTGAGCGCAGAGATGGCCTCGGTTATTGAACTGAGCTACGTGAGGATGCTGTCAGAATATTGGGTGTTGCAGAACTATATGGCGATGACGTTGCAGAAATATCTGGCGATGGTGAAATGGATGCCCTGCTTTCTCCTTGTATATTCTCTGGTAGGCTAATATCTGGAGAAATTCCAATCTCTTTTAGCTTTGGATTTCCAGTGATTCCTAGCATCCTTTCGACTGCTAGAAATCTCTCGTCCTCTTCTGAGAGACGTAATGTGGGTGGTCCCCCTACCGTCTTCCTGGAAGTGATTTCTTGCTCTTAACGTTTGCGCGTAATTCTATAAAAGACTGAAAATGTGCTATATGAGATAAAATAATTAAATGATAAACCACATAATCCGGGAATAAAAGCATTAACTGTTTGATCTGAGGGATAAATTTGATTCTAAATAAATGTGAAATAAAAAGTGATTACATACACTAATTCAGTAAAAATAATCAATTTTATGTAAAAATACAAAGTGTTTTCATTAAAAATCTTGACTTGGTTTTAGAATCATACAAATCAATTTCATTAAAAAAAAAAAAAATTAAGAAAATGAAACTAACCTTCCATTTATCTGGCGTTTTAGTGCACCCATCATTACAATTATTTAATATTTGGGCCAGTTCTTCCCACTTCCTCTTAAGTGTGGCTCAAAGCTTGGGTGAGGATATTTCACTACAAAATTCAAGCAACATATGAAAATGAAGTAGTATGAAAGTAAATAAATATTAATTTTAAAAATAAATAATAATTTTATCACTCACTTCCTTTCAATACCACATTGTTCTTTGAAATTTCAATCCAGTCCACCATCAGGCTTCTCCGTGCCGACGACATTTTAATTTCGCGGTGTGCCGACATATCTATTTTCTAATGCAAAATATTTATTTTCGTAAAACAAAATATATGTTTTCCTCTGTTTATGTTTTGAAGTAATAACCGTAGAAAATATTAGAATTAGGGATGTCAACAAAGAATCGATTTCGCAAAAATACCGACTTTCTTGTTCTATGAGAAGTATTGTTTTCAAATTCCATGCAGGATCCATGACAAGTAGATTAACACTTCAAATATAACCATTTTGCTCTTGTTAGGGTAATTTATTCGATAACATCGAATTCGTTATAGAAAAAATAATGGTTTCACAAGAAACGCCTGCTGTTCTGACTTCTGTATATATACCGCTGCACTAAATTATGCCACAGTGGCGGAATGGGAGATTCCTGACTGAACGTTACTTAGTAAAGAAATATCTAGCATTGCAGGAATGGACGCGTGGATTTCTCCTTGTACCTGGTAAGATAATAGTCAACTTTGTATCAAGTGTAGTCTACATTAAGAAATGGTTAATTATTGCCAAGGTGGGCGAAAGTGACCTGGTTCGCCTGACTTAGTTAACGCTTTTATTTATTTTATGTACACATCTTGACTGATAAGTTTTATATTCCTATAGTAATGACTGATTGTTTTTTATTTCTACAGATAAGGTGAAAAAATTTTTACTACTTTCCACTTTAATATTTATTTTATGTTATTAATCGAATAGTTACTGTTTTAATAGATCTATAATGTTTTATTAATGTATGCAGACATATTAAACACATAAAAAGGATTTATTGATTATATCTGTCTAATGCAATTTCGATGTGTTTTTCTTTCTGTGTACTATATGCGGAATAATAATATTGGTTATTTTACGGTAAAATTAAATTTTTCATATATTTTTAGAAAAAAAATTGTGTTCTGAATGGGCGTGCATAGATTTTTCACCATATTCAATGTTTAAATAAAATTCGTACGATTGACCGATGATTATTTATAATGAAAGCATAAATATAAATGGGAACTATTTAATAACGATACGTATTAGAAAGTACAGAGGTGAAAACTGTTCCTTTATTTAATCGCGCATTGTCCCGCATCGGATCGGAATCTAAAAAAATATGTTGATTAACTAAAGACGCTGGATCGTTAAATACCGTTTTATTTTATTTTTGTAAAGTGCCCTTCGTAAAAACAAATTAGCGAATCAACAAATTATATCAGTTGCTAAACCAAAAAGTTTGAAACATGGTATAAATCAATGAAAATACTTATTAATCATGCGTTTCAGAGAGACAGCTTACTTATTTTAGTAAATCATTAATTCTTGTATATTTATAAGAATATGTATATAAGACATTTAAAAAATTATAATCCGTGTTTATTTTTCTAACAGAATAAATAAAATCATGTACTGATGTCGATGCTTGCGAATACACAACCCTTTTTCATGTCTATTTGGTTATCGACCAATCAGAAGCCGACTACACCATAAATAAAATATACAAGTATAGACAACAAACATTAGCAATATTCGCATAACCAATCGTTGAAATTGAACCTTTGGTTTCACGTCACTCAATCGTAGAATACGTCAAAATTGACGAAGTATACAATGTTATACAATAACGGAGTAGATCATGGTTATTGAAATTGATTTGAAATTGAGAATAGACCTGAATATCGATTATTTCCAGGTTAATTGTACTATGATTATAAGAATTATTGGACAGGTGGATAACAAATACACACGAAACACAGATTATTAAACATTTATTTATCTGTACGGGTGGGCAAATGTACATTATTCTTTATCGTAACATAACGATACAACGGGTTCTATTTTAATAGCTCTCTAAACCTTGGGTTTATCTGTCGGCAAGGTGCATCCTTCCGAAACAATTCGCGCCCTTACGATTTATGACCGCTTCTCGAAAGACCTTCATCATATTCCTGTTATCTTTGTTATTCCGTCTCAATGTATTTTTCGCCGGAGATCAGGACGACCGTTATTCGTTTTGAACGAGCCGCTGGTTTTTTGTTAAGACGACCGGTCCCGTTTATATGGGCCTGTTGGCAGCGACTTGCATGTACTTGCGAGACGCAATTTCGTACCTTCATTTTATTTCTTGATTCCACGGCTAATTAATGTGATAGCTTCGCGTCACTTCACGCCGAGGTATATCATTAGTATTGTTCGTAGGACTAACGACCTGTCGGAATGTTAAAAAGTATTTACATTTGTCTATGATATCCGTGTCTGCGTCGTCTATAGGAGTACATATTTTATCTATGTGTATAGGTCATTCGTTATTTGACAGTTGAAATATCTTGGGGTTTTTTGGAGATACTCCATCTAAATAAAATCCACTGTCTAGGCAACGCCGTTTTATTCAGAGTTCATTGTGTCGTCTCCAATCTAGCCGGGATTTAGTAGCGTATTCCCCGCTGCTGCTAGCGAAGAAATATCTATTATATGTAGCAAGGCTCGGGAAACACTTGATTACAATAATGTCGCTACACTTTATTTTGGTTACGGTTCTTTTCGCCAAAGTGTAAACTGCGTATGTGAATACAATTTTTTATTGAATGAAGCAAAGATAGCCACAGAATACAGCCATCATCGGAACTCTAGAGCCTATTGTATATAGATTACATATTTACTATAATATCACAGTATTCAATAATTACTAAACCATTTGTGTATTGTATTCCAGAGACGTTATTTACTGCGCTGAAAAATGGATCCTAACTCGGATATTTTTGTCAAGCCTGAACATGCTGAAGTGTCTCCCACTGGGAATTACGATGAAACATTTTTCTCCGAAACAAACGTAGTGACAGAGACTACATCGGATTCTATAATACAGATAGAGATTTCTTTCCCAGATTTGCCTATTGAGTTTGAACCAACAGTTGATCTTAGGCGAGGTTTTCAGTACTCGGGCGGAGTTGATGATTGTACTGAAATGCATTTAGAAGCGGAAAAAGATTTGTCTAACCCGCATACCTGTAACTTCAAGTCTGAACCGGCCTCTCCGGCACCGTTATCGAGCGGTGCTGAAGATACTGATATGGATATATCGTTCTCCGATGTAAAACAGGAATGCATCGAGTACTCCAGGAACGCCGACCTATGCTCCGGTAAGTAGATTATGGTTGTCTGTGATTAATTACAATCTAAAATAATTTACAAAATGCGTCACACTAAATAGTAAGGTGACCAAACGTACTCCTTTTTCGCTAACTGTACTCCTTTTGAAACCTGTACTCCCAAAATACTGTATGGTTTGTACTACCAAATTATTTAAAAACATTCATAATGCATTCGTACTCCTTTTGTACCGTAATAGTTTAATAAAAAGTCTGGTATTTTCTTAGATTACTAGCGGCGATCGTAGTCATCCGGTTGATGAGGCATATAGAGTATACGACTTCGTGATACTATGAATCACTCAACCATTCGTCTAAAAGTTGCGACGAACATTATGGTGGAACCTGCCATGTTTTCATGGTTAATAGCTGTTTTTTGCAGAATTATGAGTTGATAATCCATTGTTTCGTTTTCATAGTGGAAATTGATCTCATAATGCCCTGTCAGCGTACTTTTCTTCAGTCGGGTTCTCTATAAGCGCACAGATTGATTATGATACCCAACCACTTAGCAACTGGCTGCTAGCTAAACAAATTGTACTCATGCAATGCTTTCTTCTAGTTGCTTATATTTGTTATTTTCATTCTAGGTTCAAGAATACAAGATTACATTTTTTCTGATGTGTCTTTAATTTTACCCAGAAGATCGCCCGAATTCAACACTGCAGGCACTGCAAAAGAAAAGTCAAGAAAATGTGTATTCACGCACATTCGAGAGAATCCATATAATGAAAAAGAACAGAAGGAAGAAGATAAAGGACTTACTCAGAGTGGAAAGAAACCGTTCTCATGTCCACAGTGCACTCACATTTGTAAGCGGAAATGTGATTTAAGAAGTCATATGCTGACTCACACCGGAGAGAAACTATTCTCATGTTCACACTGCAGTTACACATGTTACCGAAAGGGAGATTTAAATAGGCACGTCCTTACTCACACTGGGGAGAAACCCGTCTCTTGTCCACAGTGCAGTTACATTTGTAAGCGGAAATGTGATTTAAGAAGACATATGCTTATTCACACCGGAGATAAACTGTTTTCATGTTCACATTGCTCTTATAAGTGTAATCGGACAGGACAATTAAAAATACATCTGCTCTCTCACACTGGAGAGAAACAGTTTTCATGTTCATATTGCATTTACACTTGTAATGAGAAAGGAACCTTAAAACGACATATGCTCACCCACACTGGAATCAAACCGTTCTCATGTTCACTCTGCAATTACACATGCATTGAGAAGAGATGTTTAAGAAGACATGTGCTAACTCACTCTCATTAAAAAGTTAACATTGGAAATCAAGTAACCAATAACATGATATTGCGCTGGGCGCAAGGCTATTGTTGGGGATATTCTGACATCGAATTACAGGAGCCTCTCTTATCTTCACTGTATGCTCGACTTTGGCGCTACTGTGCTCGGATCGAGAAATCACCACTGGCTGGAAATATGTTTTGAACATTGAACCCGTAACGAAGTGCTGACTAATGCACTAGGTATCTAATGTACAAGATGGAGGGGGGGTGTTTCTCCAATCTATCTTTTCCCAAAACACGCCACACGTAATTTAAATTTTAACAAACACATCCGCAGTGACGTAGTCACAGTACTATAAGTTTTAAGAGAATTAAAAAATCTTTTCTATGTGGAATATCTCTTATTAAGACTATTGGGTTTTAAAAATCGCCTACAGGAATATTTCTAACATATTCACTACTCAAACATGTCTATTCTCAAGATAACGATAATGGTGATCGTCACCCTCGAAAATTAACGAGACGTACATATTTATGTCTATAAGAAATATGAAGACGTCTGCCAAACGTCAATATTTTTATTAATTAAATATTTCGACACTTTGCATAATTAATTCAAAGCAAACTGATTTCTACCATCTTTTAATATAATATAATTGATACAAAAACTTGTATTTTAGCCAGAACTCCAGATTGCGATATCTGGTTTGCATGATGTAGAAATCCGTCTCGCTTCGACCCTTAATAAATAGGTATTTTTTTGAGAAAAGGACATAAATTGTGCTTCTTCTGCTTTTAATTTTCTGGATTTTTAATAACAAGTGTGTGGGAAGGTTGGTTCGTGTTCTGGTGAAAACCATTTTTATTCACACATGTTTGCTCTCATCGGGGAGAAGCTACCGAGTGCAAGAAACAACACAGATGGAAAAACGATGTACGGTTAGTGAAAGGTGAGTCGGGATGCGCATCTGCGGTCCGATCGGTACGGGTACTCAGCGCCGATTGTTTGGCCGACCGCTTCTTCCGCTCCATGTGTTGGTGCACATCTGTGGTGCACGTGTGTCATGCCCGCCGGGCGGCGCAGTCCGGCCTTCCTCGAACGTTTCCGCTTTGTACACGTGAGATGGTGCAATACCACGAATTGACAGTACGAGGAACATCTGGACGATGCGCGCGAGCCGCCACAAGTGTTTATAAATTTCTTCACATTCCCCTCAACAGATGAATTTGACCGTATTGATCTCGGTCTGCTTCCCAAAGGTCTCATCTAAAAATACAATTGTTATACATTGTTAATATTATTAAACGTTTGACTAATATTAATTGCGAAGCTTAATTTTCCTGCAGCAATAGAACGCGCCATCCTATACAATAATCATTCTCATAGGGTTTCTCGGGCTTCTTCAACCTCACGTATTGTATTCCGGAGGGTCAACAATCTGCATCGTACTATTTAGAATTTTTAAGAATAATTGCATTCAAAACATGCACAAACAACAAACAAACAAGCTTACAAGTTATATCTAGTCTGACTGAGTGTGTCTATTGTTTTATTTATTTATTCATACTTTACTTCCATTTAGAACATTCGTACATCTTATCTGCCTCGGTATGTCTATTTTATGAATATATTAAATGATGCCAACAGTTCTTTACGTATGTGAGAAAATATATGACGTTTTAATAATGTTTTCAGACTACATGAATAAGTGCAATATTTAGGTTTATTGAGGATTAAGGAATCCTCTCTTCTCTTAATCGCTACTTGTATATACTTCCCATTACATATATTTGCGCTGTGATAATAATTAAGGTTTTTTTGCTAACCACTTGAAAACTCACACCGATAAAAACTTTATAGTTATGCAGAAGATTATTATAAATTGTTTTGTCAGAGGGGTGACTTGTTGACAAACACACAGCGGAAGGTTTCTGCCTGTAAAGAATGTAAAAAAGCATTCAGTCAAAAGGATTACTTGTCGAGTCACTTTAACCCTTCCTCTCCGGTGATGTAAACTAAGTTGACATTGCCTTGAATTGTGTGAATATTTGTAACTATACTAAATATAGAGTACATATTTTAGGTATTCCTCTATAATATATTTATGTATTGGATAAAATAATTACAATAAATAAGTATTTACTATGCGTATGCGCAACAAAAAAATGTTTTCTCGAAGAACCTGAGATAAATTTGTCAATATGTGTCTGTGTGTGTACATGCGGAGCCAAGTGGGTATATATATTCTCAACTGAGTCCATTTCTGCGCGCGATACTACGAATTACAAGATATAATACATTTGTTTTTTTATTTTAATTTTATTTACTCTGTTCATGTTCTTAATTATGAACATTCTTATAAATATAAAAAAAAGGCGAACAAGCTTCATAATGTAATAGATGTTCACTGTCTCCTTAACTAGACCGAAGTCCGTTATTATTATTCTTTTTTTTATCTAAAGCATAATATTAGGAATGAGGTAACCAGGGTTTTAAAAGAATTATAATAACACAATAAATAAGTAAAATACTCTGGCTATCCCATAATTGAAACACTGCAAAACAGAAAAATGAATATCATGAAATGGTGTTCTGTTCGTGTGATCATTTCCATAATTCTTTGCTCAGTTTCCTTTCTGCCAACACCAAGAATGCCAATGTGAGAAGATTATTTTCAAGTCACGATTTGACCTTTTGTAATCCAATACCAGCTTATCCGTAAACTTCGTCTCGTGTTTTTCCACAGAACAAAGTAGTACTCTACATGCGGCTAGACCGCCAAATCTACTACTACAGGTGCCTCAGCGCTAGTCGCTTTGACACTTTTACTAACTACCTTATTGTAATAAACATCATATGTGTTTTATATTAATACATGAATTGGAAGGGTAAAAAATTCTGATAAAAAAACCCTCTAGACAATTGACTGGAAGTTAAGTGCTTCAAATGAACTAGGCGCGACATTTGATGCGCCGTGCAGTGCCGCCTTATTCTAACATACTTATAAGGTAACTAAAATAAATTACAATAACACTTAAGAATATTGTTTTATTGTTACAGAGTCATTTATTGGAGAGTTCAGTCGACGCTGTCCGCTTCTGTCAGTCCGGGGGACCTCAGTCCAGAGGATCGAGCGCGTTACTTTGTTTCAGGAAATATTATTATTATATATAAAATTTTATTATTTATTAACGATATTGTTGCTACATTTGATAAAGTCGACATATGCTGATGATGAAGTTTGCTGATGACCTTACGATATCTAGGACAATTGAGTTGATAAATGACTGTCATAGGCCTGTATTCAGAATCAAGCTTCAAAATGACTGTTTCGAGGTGCGGACCTTATACTCGTTGAGGGAAAGAGCGCACCTCTCATCGGCCGTTCCATGAAATTTCTATTCAGAGTGTATTCCTTGACAAAGGTATGTACCTTCTTTAAATTTTGTATGTTCATAAATTCCACGTCCTGGTTAAGGATGTAGCCGTCCACGAATCTAGAGATATTCTATAATTTTGCGCTGTGTTTGGTGCTTATCTATGGTTCGGTGGTACTACATGACAGTTATCGCATTTAAGGTTATGTTATAGCGATTCCGAAAAATGTTTACGTCCAGGGAAAGAGCTTGTTTATTAGATATTCTCAATCGGTATCCCACTATGACTATTCTCGCTACCGATTATTATCAACTCGGATAGAATCAAAGTGCGCGGTCAGACTTGTTTAGAGATTAATTCTGTCGAAGGCAACCAGACTGTAAGTACATATCAAAATATCATTTTCACGAAACAGATAAACATTACTTAAGCCAAAAATATGAATGATCTTTCGAACAAATAACAATATTCATATTTTCCAGAGAACAATGCAGGACAATGAAATGAAAAGACAATGATGACAAGGAAGAAACATCATTCTCTCGCTAAAGGAAAAATGATGAGAACTAGAGGAGGGCCAATGTCTCCGGCCCCGTAAGATGATCATATCGACTCCATGCTAAATATGAGCCTCAACGTAGAAATCAGGGGTCAATGACAGTGACGGTCTGGAGTTAGCTCTGCAACCCTCGACGAGCGCTGAAAGAATTTCTGATTTATGGTGAGTTTATAAAACAATATCTTCACATTGACAGAATTTTCGATTTTAACTATAATGATTTAATATTAGTTGGATCTTAGGCGCACAAATAAACAAATGTGTGAATCATTTCATACTTCTCTAGAGATCTCAGTAACTAAATTAATAGACCTCAGCACAATTGCAGCAGGGAAGTGTACTAAATACGTTCACAGTAGAGTAGTAGTGCAGTGCCCATACATCACTGTATGCTGCATCAATTAATTATATATTTTTAATTATGGCATTAGCGATTAATTTAAACAATATAGATGGACATTAGTGTGTATTCCGCTCATGTATATTAGTAATCTTATACATAATTTTTCACATAGGTATGAGGAACCCTCATTTGCGGACCATCGAAGATGAAGCTCATTGAAGGGTGGACCGCAATAATCGTTTGATCCAATATAATCAAGAATTGCATTTATTAAAAATGGAAACAGGCACCAACTGGAAACATCCGTATAGCTAGAGAAAGCGGCCACTTTGCAGACGGAAACCGCCCTTATTGAATAAAAGTATGCCTTGAAAATGGCTGGCGTAACCGATCAATGAACAAAATGAAAAAATAATTTTAATATCTCCTGCTTAAACTCTAATGAAAAAATATTTTTTTATAATTATTTGTCTTCAATTCGATTTACTTTATTATCTTTTTATTCTTCTTGCCATTAGCCATGATTTTCTTCTACTTTACTTTTACTTTCAGCAATCTTTCCCTGCATTATGAGGTGCAAGATTTCATACTTCTCGGATGTCTCATTACATGTCCGAGAGATTAAAGTATTTGGATTTTTATTCTTTTAATTTACTTATTTTTCTTTATTCATCTGAACCACAACAACTTCATTCGTAACTATCCATCCAGCTTATTTTAAGCATTATTTTGTAGATCCACATCTCAAAAGCTTCAAATTGCCTTATCGTTTCTTTGGTGAGTGTCCATGCTTCCATTCCATAAAATAAAATCGAGAACACATAGTATCTAACCATTCTCATTCGTGATCTAAGGTTGATATCATGACTGCAGAACTTTTTCTTCGTGCAGATAAAGGTTTATTATTATTACTTTTTATTAAACTTTACTTTATTATAATTATATGCATGTTTTGTAATAAAATATATGTACATAAAAAAAAAGTTGTTTTACTATGTTGTGTAATCATTCTACAATATAATGTCTTGTATGTATTTATATCTGTATTTTTTTTGTTAGTATGAGGTTCTTTGTCTTTTCGCATCCAATCAATGCATTACCATCAGTGACCATAAACCCGGCTAACTTTTAGTAGTCGCCTTTAGATGATCCACATCTCAAATACTCGTGTTGCTTTTGTACTGTTTCAATTAGAAGCCATTTATGTAAGTGCATAATGCTTTCATCGGTGAAAGAATGCAGTTCGAGCTTGCTTATACTCCTTGGTCTTAGCATCTCCTATAGGAGACAGATATCAGAATAGTATCAGAAAATCAAAAATATTCAGTTTCCATCTTCTATAAATCTTTTAGCAAATAATTGTTATAATTAGACAATAGATGACTTTAAGCCTAACAATTTTAAAAATAAAGTTAAATCGACTTCTATACATTATAGACTTCATAAATGGCCGAGGGAAGTAATTTATTTTTATATTAAATACTTTTTAATTTTCTGATACTATTTTATGTCTCCTATAGGAGACGCTAGGATCGGGGAGGTTTAATACATTCATTATTTTAAATTATATATAATTAAAATTGTATTTTTTTTTAATGGCTTTTATTAACAAATAAGAAAATGCAAAAACAAGGGATATTTAAAAAAGCAACAAAATGAAATAATAGATTGGTATATAGTACAGATTACTATTTTATCTCTCCTACAGGAGACGCTAGGATCAAGGAGGTTTAATACATTCATTATTTAGTATATAATTAAAATTGTTTTGAGTTTACATGTCTTTTATTAACAAATAAGAAAATGCAAAAACAAGGGATATTCAAAAAAGCAACAAAATAAAATAACAGATTGATATTCGGTTAGCAAATTTGATAGAAAATTAACTTACAAGCTTTAAGAAAGTTAAAATAAAACATTACTTCTTAAAATGAAATTTATCTGAACATTTGTAGGTATCGCCTAACAATAAAAACTCAGAAATGTAACGCTGTACCTGAGATCAAGCCAAATTGTTACCAAAATAGAACAATTTAACCAATTTTTTGTGTTTTGTGAAAGTGTTTGAAGATAATTGACTAGTACAATTATTTTCAGTTATATAGTAACGGATTAATGTTATACATATATAACAGGATAAGATAAATATCATAACAGATTAATAAAGAAGAATCCTTTAAAAAACATATTTATTACACAGGCGTTAGAATGAAGTTTATATATACTAGTCTTATGAACTGCATATGAAATATTAATATTCTGATGCGACATGAAAGTGAATGAAAATAAATTGATTTAAAAATTAAACAAAATTAGGTAAAATGCCTCGCAATAAAAGCTACTTTTATCAGCCTGCCTGATACATTGTGTAATGGCTGATATCCAGGCATTCTTGGTTGCCTGTGTACACCAGAAGGCAAAATAAAATGTGGGTCCCTCGATGCAATGCATATATTGTGTAGAACAGCACATGCAACTACAATATTGGTTGTATTTAGTAGATTATTATGAAGTTTTCTCTTGAGGCAAGGAAATCTCTGACAGGTCTGGCGACAATTTGAAAACAAACCATATATTTCAACCGTTTTTATAAGCCGTATTTACACCGAATGTGATACCAACCTGAGGGTAAATTTTTTTGAAATGTCAAGTTGCTTGATAAAAATAAATGACGGGGCAATTTTGTACGTGACCCCCATTTATAATGTCACAATATATATATTTATTTATTTATATAGATTTTTTCAAATTTCTTTTTTATCTTTAATCTAATCATTAAAACTAAACATACATTATTTTTCCTTTTAAGCGTTTATTTATACAGGGTGTCCCGTAGGTAGTTGTCCAAACTTCAAGAATAGGTAAATCAAATAATTTAGAACGAAAAATATTCTTGAAAATTTGTCGATTTTCCTCCTCCCTGGCGAATTATCAACTTTCAATTTTTTATTTTTCAAAATTCGCATTTAAAATGTTAAGTATTATGTCATACATTCCATTTATGAGAGTTCGATGACCTCAATATATACTAACCCACTGACCTAGAATTTGCAGGGTGGAAAAAGTATAAGATAAAAAATGCCGAGATTAACAACATTTAAAAAAAATTGTAACACGTAATGAAAGATCGTTTATTTTTTTCAATTATTACTGTGCGATCTCATTGCTTACAATAACATATGTAAAAACGTAAAATGAAATAAAAAAGACATTAATTTTTCTGCGTTCTTTGATTGTGAAAAGGATTATCTGAAATTTGTGAAAGTATTATTACGTCTATAGTCACTGTCTTCGGACGGTTGTTTAATTTGTGTTGTCAAATCGGTAGCAATTTTAAGTACCTATTTAAAATATGCTAATACTAAATAATAATACTACTCCAACATTGAGGGAAAATCGTACTGTAAGAAAAAATGGGCCAATTATTTGATCATCTAATATGCCAGCCCATACATTCACCGACCATCTATATTGAAAATACTAGGAGCGCACAGCACGAACATTATCTGGGACCAATAATGACTATTTCGCGAGTTGAAGAGGCCAAATCGCGGAAAAGTGCATTCATCAGTCCATAAACTTTTCTTACGAACTGATTATTTGCGGCTTCCAAATAATATTCACTCGATTTAAAAATTTTAATAACAGAAATTGAATTTTTCAGATGTTCTAAAACAGACTTCTTTTCCCAAGTAAATACATTTTCAAATTAAAAATCTTTATCTTTCGATTCAATGACACAACATCTGACAAATGAATTACTTAATCCTCGAGGAGATTTTTATTCACGTCGGAATAAATAAAAATTTGCTAATATTTTTAACCTCCCATTACAAAATAAGCTAACCTTAATGTAAAATACAATATCTCATTCTGGTAAATGGACCTATTTTAATAATATTTTTTTATATTCATTTAAAATATTTTCCGTTCCACGGATATTTAAAAATAAAAATGTTTACTATACCATCTACATGTTTATGGACATCGTTCATCCAATATTTACGTTTGCCATATAATTTTGAGGCGCGAAGTAAAAGGGCACATGAATTGGTTATTGTTGTACTTGAATAATTTGTCACTTACGACGAAGATGTGCGTTACTAAGTTCAATGCGTTTTCGAGCTACCGACGGGTTTTACAATGATTCTAAAAAAATGAGGCGCCTATGTTTCCCCGTATTTTAAAATAGTATTTATGTTAAATATTATTACATTTACGAATTGTGATAAACCATTTTAAATTTATTGTTTTAACATTTTAGTTCAGTTTTTAATTTGAATCTTAACTGCATTTTAATATAATATAGAATTATTAATTCCATATAAAATTATATTTTTAATCGTTTAATTTAAATAACTGATTGTTTTATAATTATTTACACGCATAGATCTCTCTCTCCAGGTTTTTATAAATTCTTTGTATAGTTTCAAGTTGTGCCCATTCTTAATCAGGTCCTCATTTACCGGAGGCCAGCGATGGACATCAATTAGGCCTTCTGTCATTCTAGCAGAGAGAGCGGTACCACCGATCTTCGGTCGACCCTTGAGGGCTTTGCACAGCGCCTCGTCCCTTTGAAGGTGACTAGTGGAGACACTGACCATCACCGCCTAGTGCGATCTCTGACCCGTGTCCCCACTACAACCATGCTCCGGGGGGATGTGGATCCACCTTCGATAACGGTAGCCGAACTAGACCTTATTTTTAAGGCTTGATAGCTAAGTTTGTCTGGTTTTTGCAAAGGACGAATGTGTTTTTACTTTTAACATGTGACTTCTGCATAGAGTGTTTTCTAAAGAATGGAAGATTGGGCTGCTCAGTGTGATACCCAAGGTCAATAAAAACCGAGATATGATGAAGGAGAGGCTGAGTACAGAGAGGAACCCAATGATACGTATGAACGACGCGTTAGTGAGATTTGAGAGCCATGTCAAATATTTAGGAGTGACTCTGGATTCTTCGGGTTCCTTTCTTGCTCACATCAAAACAGTTTCAGAGAGAGCCTCGGCCTTTTTCATGTCCACGGCGAAATGGTGTGTGAAGTCGGTGGCAATGCGTCGAATCTATGATGCAACATATGTTACGCAAGTTACATATGCTGTGGAGGTTTGGGCGCACAGATTGTCGAACTTCACAATCTCATCCGCCCTGAATAGAGGATAGAGGATGCTCCTGTTGGCTCTGCTAGGTGTCTGGTGTGGCCCTGCCGGTGCTAGCAGGGGCGCTCCCTGCAGACCTCCTTGTTCTGGAGGTAAGGGTCTGGAAGTGTGTCATCTGGGACACACCTTTAGACCCTCGGACGTAGAATACGGGTTGTTGCGCTCATGTATAAGACCAGTGTAACAGCGGCAGCTGATCCCATGCTATCCAGCGCTGCCGGTTGGAAGAGGTCCTCTGCTGGGCTCCATGGAGAGAATCTTCTTTCTTCTTGTAGGTCTTGAGATTTTCTTTCTTCTGGTGCGAGCTGGATCTTCAGAAATCTCTCGTAATTTCTTAAGAATTTTCTCTATATATAGCAAAGGGGCACAACGGTGCCAGGGCAACAGGTTGCAGTAGGCGCGGCGGCGCGGTTTAGGACGGCTCCAACACTAGGCGAACTCCCGACCAGCAGGTCCCAGACTATCCAGTGCTAGTGGTCGGAAGGGGTCTTCTGCTGGGCTCCAGGGAGAGTCTTTTTTCTTCAGGTGTTGAGCGCAGGCAGGATCTTCAGAAATCTCTCTCGATCAAGTAAAAAACGCGTCTTATATCTCCGGTGGTGCAATCCCTTCTGCGGGAGCGCGCGCGGTCAGAGCTCATCTCATTGGTTAATTAATTTGCAAGGGCGTTAATGGTAATAAACAAATAAATTTCTTGTGTGTTTCCATTCTTTTATTGTGATTTGTGATCCATTACTTCCACGCCTTGTTACTTACTTGTTCATAAAAATATGAAACGAAGTACCGTTAGGAACTCCGATCTACTCAAACGTGGCAGGAATTTGGAGTTGTTTAGAGCCTTTGGGCCTTTGTTTGAGTGTGGAGTACTTTAAACTAATGTAGTTTTTTTTTTACTATAGCATTACTAATCTAACATTAATTAACTTGTATAGTCTAACTAATCTAAGTTGTGATACAATGTGTACTGCTTCCGAGGATTAAATCTGCCGGCTGTGGTGCGTGCGGTGAGTCCCCTTTCCTTACTTGTGTAGCGATCGGAATTCAAATCTACCGCCATCTCAGTCGGCATCGACGCTAGCGACAGCGCTGCCGGCTGTTGCTACAAGTCGGGCTCAAGCATTCATCGCCAAGCAGTCTCTCCAGTTTCATTGTTTCACAACGGCGGTCTCGACGAGCAAGACTGCCAATTCGCTTCATTTCATAAGACACGTGCACCTTCTATATCTTCATTCATTCACTGTATTCATTCTATGTCTTCCTTGTTATTATCATACAGACAATAAACCTTCAACACTCCAAACAACATTTATTTCATTTAACCACCGTCCTAACCCCCAAACTTGTATTTCTTTTTGTGCCGTATTTTTTCCCGGAAGGGAATGTCTCCCGACGTATCTCCTGCTCTCCGGTCATGTGGTTTGTAGATTACAATAATTTTATTATTATTTGTCTGATCTTATTTGTATAATGTTACTCGTATGTTGCATTTATATATTATTTCAATAAATATAAAACAAAGGTCGGATACAATGAAAGCAAATTTGACATAGGAGATTGCGCGGTATCGCCCTATCACTGTGTGCGGAGCATTATCGAACAGCCGCCTTTGTAGCAATAAAAAATGTCAACCAGGCGGCTTAAGAGTAGGACCGAAATGGGCGTCTCGAGTTTATTAAATCGGTCGTAGGAATGTGATGGGTCTGCTCTCATTGCCCATATTAAAAGAACACTAGAGTTTGGTCGGAAACAATTGAAATTTCTCAATATGATGTTGAAGTAGAATGGTCTTTTCCCTGTTTTACGAAGATTTGTCAAGGTCTGTCGATTGCAGCATTGTTCGAGTCAAATTCTTTCCCTCCGATATGTATGAAGAATATAAATATAAATATGAATCGATGTACTGCCACTTGCATCAGACCTTTTGTCTGCATCGCGGGCCATGCCATCATTTGGCCTCTCTGTTTCTTGTCTAGTCAGTAGTGCTAGATCCAGGTTTCATCCATAGTTACAAATTGTGCCAACATTTATTAAGGTTATTGATTAAAATGTTTAAATTATCGATAACAATTCTAAATATACCGGCTAGTGTGTTTTTTCAAAGTTCATACATTTTAGCCTATCCTTGAATAATTTTTTTTCATCATCATCTAGATCTAGAAGTTGTTAAACTTGTTGTTTTGACCTGTTACGAGTAACGAAAACTGTAATTACTGGGGTTTCTGCTTCCGAGGACGATGATGATAAGTAGATGCTCGGCGATAGTTCCAGAGAGAGGTCCGCAATCGATAATCGTAATAGTCAGAAAAACTCTTATTTTCGGTTCATTCTGTAATTTGCCAACCTGAATAAGATATGTATTTTACCTCCTCGGTAGAGGCATTACTAAAAATGTTGGGCCCCAATGCAAAATAGAAATAAAGGCTATATGTATTGGAACCCCTATAAATAAGATACTTGCAGTACTAACTTAGGTTAGCCTAACCTGTATAATTCAGTTTTAGTGACACAACTGTCATCGTATTTAATATCTAAATTAACAAAACTCACTTTTCATTAATCTAAACTATGTACTACACGCACGTTAGAACTGTAGTTCGAAGAGGTGCCTCTCACCGGCGAATCTGATGACGAGAGGACTGTTTAGTGTCTGCTTGGTGTTACAACCTAATCAAACGATAAATCCACAAATATTATCTACTACTATCGGCATTCAAAAGCTGTGTCAGTAAAAATGATTCTTACTGTTCACGAGTCGTCGCGTAATATCTTATCAATGCCCAAACAATTGTTTGGGAAGCGATGATTTCATCAATGATAATAATAGAAGCCGTTCGAAGAACTGGTGCTTCCGGTGATGTCAAACTCCTTGACAGATGTTCCTAAAGTGCTACTGCTAGTTTAAAACCGCTGTACATTGTTCAGTCACCTTTTTGCAATGTTGCAACAATTCCCGTTGTAGCTAACAACAGTAGGCACAACTTGTCATCGACCTCAAATTAATGACTATTATGATTTGTATAAGAATGTTTTTGCTGAACCACCGGAACATTGAGACAGAAGCTGAAGCGTAGACTAGACTAGACTGCAGCATCCACAGCCGATAATGTTGCCATCACGTCGCTTGTTATTCAGCATTTCAATTTTTTGAACAGCTTTATGTTCTGCTTGAACTTGGTAATAAAGTTGAATTTCTGGTGCACTAAAGATTTTGTGAAATTCTTTTGTCATTTACTGTCTTCCATTCGAGGTACAAGTTGGTTCTGGATACCGAAAATGAGAGTAAAGACCGGCGTTCTATCCTCATCACCGGCTAGTCAGTGGAGAACATAAGAACGGCGAGTTCTTCACCTCAGAAGCACACACCACATTCTGCCTTCGTACTAAACTGGGAAAATTAATTGTTAATACCCCGGAGTGATAGATAAAAATATGTTTTCAGTATAAACAGAGAATCTTTAACGTTTTAGTATAAATTAACACAAAATAATTATACTTTTAAAATCAGCAATGTTATCTATGTGGTTAAGATTCATATTTTTATTTATTATCTTTGTTTTATTTTTTAGTGGTTAATAAAACAAAGATAATAAATAAAAATACAAAATAATTAGTTTCATCCTGATAAAAGATGATACAACGATGCAGAGTTAAAATAATATAGATTCAAATCGATCGAGAGATCGGTTCTATCCAGCCATTTCCGTACACCAAAGTGACAATTTATTTATTATTAGATGTCATTATCTCTCAACACGTTTAGTTCCCAGATATTGAAACTGTTTAGTTTAATTTTTAACTTAGATTGGTTGTGTTATGTATTCATGAAGAAAAAAAAAAACTTACTCGATGTACGTATATAACAAAGTCACGTCATAAACGTATCGCATCCTGTTGCTTTAAAAATATTCAAGGAAACTTAAAATTAATTCCGTTAATTACTTTACATATGCAAATACAAATCTTCCATTCTAGTAACTAAATTGAAACTTTATATTTTTTTCTTCAGATTGCTCAATGTAATTTTAGTCAGACGTCAAGCTGAGAGCTAAATTTTAAATAAGTCAAACAAAAAAATAATATGTAATTAATTTAATAATTTACTTTTTTAATTTTATAAACATTAACAATTTCTCTATTTTTAAATGTTTACCGTCTCGCTGTTTTTAGCTAATGTGGTTTCACCCCCTTTCATTTTAACGGTATTAACATAAACCGTTTTTCTATTTACTAAAATAATAATGTGTAGTTATGTCGTATGGCTTTACAGTTTCTAATTATTGACTTTAATTTTACTTATTTGACTTTACTCTACAAATAAATTATGGTAATTTCTGTATGTGATTTATGTTAAAAGAAGATAAAATAATAAAAGGGTTTTTACAGAGGAAGAATTGTTTTATTATAGATCCAATATTATTGTAAAATAAATGTGACAACAATTTAGGCTAAATCTCAGAAATGAATGATGTACAGAGCGATGAAGATCTTTAATGAAATACCAGATGAAGATACTTCATAGATTCAAAATGAAACTAAGCTATGTGTAAGATAAGTTTGATCTTATTTATATTAGAACATATATATTTACATTTGTACGCACAATATTAAGAATAAATAAATTAAATGCTATGGCTGGTTTAATAATTGGGAAAAATAGCCATTTATTAGATCTCGTCTTATATTATTTCCATCCTATGCAGGTTCAGAGTCAATTTCATATAATATTGTCACAAAGTCTGGTGGCTCGGTAACATTATGCAACACCACCGTGGCTATAATGACTGCTTCCACTCTTTCATTACTCAGCCTGAGTTTCATACCTATTGCGGGAAAACACCTTTACCACACCCCAAATGTTTTTTTTACGACATTCCTAGTCCTGATTTGGTTCTCGTTATATAGTTTTTCAGTCACAGATATTGGATTCGTAAATGGAGTAAGTAAGTATGGTTTGAGTAGGTAAACACGGTCACCAATGAGATGTTTCTCATTAAAAATACCATCATCTAGTTGCCCTTTTAATCTAGAATGACTAAAATACTGTCGTGTGTTGAGCCTGGCTACCTTGCAACAACATTTGTGTATTTCACTGTGGCATCTATTACTGCTTGCACATTAATGGAGAAGTAATCCTTCATATTTTGATAATATTCCACATTATTTCCTCCTGGAGATAGGATTTCCACATGAGTGCAATCTATTTCACCAATCATGTTTGGAAATTTTGAAATGTTGTAGAATTGATTCAGATATTGCTGAATTTCTTCAGCAGATTCAGGTAAACATAAATTGTGATCTGAGAGCGGCTATTGTTCTGCTCACTTTGTTCACAATCTGTGAAACAGTGCTCTTGTGTACACCAGATATATCACCCGTGCATCTTCTTTGCATTGATCCTGTGGCATAGAAATGTAAAGTTATCGAGACTTGGTTCACAGGACGAACTGCGTGATTTCTGATCATTATCAAAAAAAATATTATATACCTTTGAAGTAAGATATCTTTAGATGACATTATATTGTCTGAAATAAGCAAGACCAGTTGCCTAACCATAATTTTGGACAGGCGGAATCTTGCAATAAAATCTATTTCTTCCCATATAAAATGATCAGTTTGTGGTCTAAAAGATTTGCTCTCCTTTAAAGAATGTATTGATTATTTGATCGTCAGAAGAATTGGTATCTGTGCCATCTGACATATTATACGACGTCGAAAAATTTAAAAGAATGCTTTTAATGACGGATGTCAACACTGCGCACAATGCGAATGTGCCCTAGATGTGTATAGATCCAGTGGATGTAATCCGTTATCGGAAAAAGATTTTTTAAAACCCATTTCTTCCCGCAAAAAATAATGTGCCGAGTTCCGAGTATTACTTTTCCTGTTAAGAATATACTGTTTATCATTAAAAAAAGTCTGCAATATCACTGCTATCCGACATAATATTGTACATTTCGATACTACAGTGTCAAAAATTGAAAAATACTCGATTTCGGTGACATCTGTCAGTGGCTCGCGCGCAGTGCGCATGTGCATTAGTAAAGTTTATATTTAAGCGGAGATTTTCGGCGGTTTATATAGTTAAAGTTAAAAGTAAGCGACAAAAATGAGATGACACAACGCGTTTTCGGATAAACTAAGTTTAAAAGTAAAGTTTATGGTTACCGAAGATCACCCCCCATTGCCCACCTCATCGGCATATCCCACCCCTGCCGAGGGCAACATTTTGACAAACAAATGATTTAGTTATGTAGTAATAGTACGAAGGGCAAGTAAAAAATAAGGTTCCTACATTTTTTTCAGGTATAAGGTATTTTTTATTGCAATAAATAAGTAAACCATCTGAAAGCTTGTACTTTATTCTATTTTTCTACATAGTCTCCTGATTTTTCTATGCATTTTTCCTGACGAGTTATCCACTTCTGAAAACCCGCTTCGAAGAATTCCGCCGCTAGGCCGCCGATGAACTTGGTGACCGCTTCTTTCACCTCTTCATCTGTATTGAAGCGTTGTCCACCCAAGTGTTGCTTCAATTTCGGAAACAAGTGGAAGTCGCTGGGAGCAAGATCAGGGCTGTAGGGGGCATGGTCAAGCAATTTCCAGCCGAATTTGTCCAGTAGGGCGGTGGTCTGTCGAGAGACATGCGGGCGAGCGTTGTCGTGGTGCAGCCTAACGCCTTTGGTCAGCCTTCCTCTCCGGCGATTTTGGATGGCTCTTTTGAGTTTTGTCAATGTCTCGCAGTACCTGTCCGAATTGATGGTGGTCCCTTTAGGCATAAACTCGGTCAGCAAGACGCCTTTTCGGTCCCAAAACACCGTAGCCATCACTTTCCCTGCGGAAAGCGTCTGCTTAAACTTTTTCGGCCTAGGCGATTCAGGATGGCGCCATTGTTTGGACTGTTCTTTTGTTTCTGGAGTGACGTAGTGACACCACGTTTCATCTCCCGTAATAATGGAGTCCAAGAATTCTTCGGTATTCTCGGCGCATTCTCGAAGAAACCCCTCGGCACACTTGACACGATTGTCTTTGTGGGTTTCTGAAAGCATGTGTGGGACCCACCGCGCGCACACCTTGCGATAACCAAGTTTATCGGTCAAAATGTTGTCGATGGTTTTTTCACAAACCTCAGGAACCTGGACAGCAAGCTCCCGAAGCGTTACTCTCCGATCTTCGAGGAGAATGCGCTCAATCTTCGCCACGACTTCGTCCGACACCGATGGCCTCCCACTCCTTTGCTCGTCGTGGACGTCTGTGCGTCCTTCGGAGAAATCCCTGCACCATTTGCGGACGTGTTGGACGCTGATGCAAGCTGTGCCATAAACTTCTTCCAACTGTCGATGAATTTCAACAGGTTTAAGCTTCTTCGCGTTTAAAAATCGAATCACCGAACGGATTTCACACCTGGCGGTAACGGCGATGGCGGGTTCCATAGCGGATGGCTGTCAGGCCTTTACTGAGCGTCGCAGCGTTTGCTCCCGGTAGTGGGGATGTAGTTAAGGGACCAACAATCAAGGCGGTGTTGCCGGATTTCGCCTAGCATCTCGCGTGGCGAGTGTACAGCGTAAGGAACCTTATTTTTTACTTGGCCCTCGTATAAACAAATTAATACATTTTTATGCTCTGTGTAGTTGTTTAGGAATAAAGAATTGTATTAATATGTACCTAGCGAGGTAGATGGTGGTCTGATGGGCTGATAGGCTGATAGACTTGCAAACATCAATAAATTGGAGATATATTTTGCTGATAAGAAAACCAACAATTACATCCCATCGTCTACGGTCGTAAACTATAGTCCGGTTGATAATTAGTTTTTTGTAATTCTAATTTAATATTAATAATACTTCAATTAATTTATTCCGAACGGAATACACAATTAGTAATGTCTACTGAGAGCAGCCCGCATCGACGATCTCTCAATGAGACTTTGGTCTCTAACAGTCGCTGAAAGTGCATATCGACCCCTCCTACGAGAGGAGAGCCATTTTAAGTTTCTCCATGTTGCTATAATTTCAAATAAAGACCGATGTTATACTAATGTTAAACATATATTTAAATTGTATGTAATATTTTATAGAAGGTGTACCACATTATACGTTGGAAAGAAATTGAAGGTAAACATCGCACGTATCACATACGACCATTTACACTGGAGTTCATTCTACGTTTTTTGTTGCATGTCTTAGCTAGCATTGTTTACGTGGGGTTGGCTCATCTTTTCTATCGTTATACTTTGGGAAGTTCAAGTGATTTTTAAACGTAAATTTTTTCACGTTAGCTAGAACTGCAATTTTGGCTTTAATTTCTTTACCTAAAATAAATGCACCAAATATTATGTTATTAATCAAATTTATTTATTAAACCCTTTAATTCAAAATTAAAACAAAATAATCAAACACCATTCTGCTTGCGATGACTTAACACTAAAATTATTAAATATGAATTGTTTTTGGAATATCTTTGGAAACTTATATTATTAATATGAACAAACGACATTAGATATTTTTAGATTTAATAATTACCAAATATAAAATATTTATTTCTTATTATAGCATTTCAAGTAAATAATAAAATATCTTAAACGTAATAAAATTTTTGATATCGATGAATAAAAAATAAACATAATATAATATAAAAAAATAAGATTACCAAATCCTATTTTTTAAGGTATTACGAATAGAAATGTACATTATTTTTTGCTTAGACTCAGAATCAGTATTATTTTTATCGGAAAAATGGTAAGAACTAGGATTAATTCCACTATTACACATCTGTATTAAGTCGTAAACCTTTTGCGAAAAGTGAAGTAATAACAGAAAAAGGAGCAGCTTTTTGTCGGCCGCGAGTGTTGATCTCCTGCCACTCCTGAGTGACGAGTGAAATAGTTATTTGTAATTTACTTTGAACAAGTTGCACTTTGCTTCTTTTCTACTACATTATATGGTTTACAATCCTGTTTAGCCCACCGATACAATACGACGATCTTTCGATTAACGCATGCACCATACACTGCCTTCCTCGCTGTTTCTTACCAATACATATAGAGGACATACACGACACGGTTCCGACAGTTGTCAAACAGAAAGCCAAATTTATTAACTCCCTTTTCGCATCGTTTTGATATCGAATCCTCATTTGCACCGCGTTTAGCTTCACCTCGTTCTACATGTAACAGGTAGCTTCCTTTTCGGCCAGATCGAAAATGGTCAAATTAAATGCGGATCTCTCACGTTTATAATAAAACGCACTCAATTGACCGCGAGGTGTCTTGAGCACTTTTTGAAAATCAAACGTAGCACTTATAACTTTGCCATGTGAAAATTTTGCTACCTGTTTATCCGACGCCTTCGACTGGCAAGCTAGAGTCTTATTTTCCATATGTTCTTCTTGGCTTTTGCATTATTCAGTTGAAGAATTTGCCAAATTTTAAAAAATGTGACATTTAGTGAGTAAATGTTGAAATCGTCAAATGGCCATCCAAATGTAGTTTGTCTCGAGTAGTGTGATTCAACGGGTTGTTTGATGCGATCCTCGCTGATCCCGATCAGTGATGTTATCGACCCATACTCGAGGCAGTGTACACTGACTGTTCACTGACTGAACATATTTTTGCAAACACCGTGAGCTCTCGGTCCACCGTATTATCATATATTCTGCGTTCCTTCCGTTTACTGGCCGATGTTGCCACACATTCTCCACTGCTCATTTCGATCACCTAAGCCCCAAAATTGATCAAAAATGGTTTCCAACTTCCGACAAGTTTCCAAACACTTCATCCGACTCTTTCTCATCAATTTTCAGTACTGGGGTATATTATGTTGAACGACTGACAAGACAGAGGGACGGTTGGAGGATGTGCAGTCATCATCAATCATCGTCATTATCTATGATCGCACATCATTATAAGTATTTAGAATTTCCTAACTAAAACATTGCACTTATGCTTCGCGTCATTCTTTTGATACAGTTCTCATTTCCATCGGTTAGCGAATTTTTGAAGAAGGTATTGTATCAATAATTATAACTTTAAATAAGTTGATAATATTAGTTATAAAATAAAATTCTTTATATCTTTATACGTATTGTTTGGAATGAGTGACGGTGGTATCGTATATTATTTACATTGTTAAGTGGTGTTACCTTTATACAGTCACTGAGGCGATGACACATCGTCAGTGCTATTTTCATCGGATAATAGTTCTACCTTCTTGCACTTATTTCCTTCAAATTTGTTTCTTCGAGTGTGAGCAAAAATGTTTATATTAAATTTAAACTATCTTTTCAGTAGTAAAGAGTATCGTAAGTAAAATTGTCTGACGACGTATATTGTCGTAAGAATCACATAATATATATTATTAGTTCTATTTTCTAACGTAGAATATCGTAAGTATCATTAACAGAATTACAAAAACGACGTAAATATACTTAGTATATTTTACGTCGTCTTTATATATAAAATAATAATAGAAAACAAAATATTACCTCGTATTTTGTATGAATTATTACGGTCGAAATTTTGAAAATTGAATTCCCGAAATTAGTGCTGGTTGACTGATTCCGTATCCCGTACTAAATCACACGTGTGCTGTGCTTCGGATAGCTGCATTACTTTATTTTTTGGGTAATTGCCACTTTTGTGGGTTACGATAGTTAGGATATAGTAGGAAGGGACGACGCCTGCACTGGATCGTTCTAATAGGAAAACAGAATATATGAGATGATGATTCACACGCTGCGTACTGAATACTGAGTTCTGTACTGAATACTGAGTTCTGTACTGAATACTGAGTTCCGTACTGAATACTGAGTTCTGTACTGAATACGGGCCGCTGCAAGTGCGAATGGTTAAAGCGTATTTAGAGTGTTCATATAATACATATTACTCAATTTTAATATAAAAATATCACAATCACTGAAGGTGACGTTTACAGCCAAGTAATACAATAAATAAGGTACCATTGCAATTGTATCGTCACACTGAACATTCATAAATTCTAGGTAGAGATGACATGCATAGTCACATTGTGTTATGCAATCTATGTCGGGGTGATACTCGCCGCCGGGAGGGGTGGGTCTCCGCCCCGGGGGCGCCTCCCCGCACCCCCTCCTCCGGCGGGGGTCACGTGACGCGCGGAGTATCGATCCGAGCGCGGGGGCATGCGCCGACCCATCGACCGTCCGCCAGTTCTGCGAGTACTCCGCGCCGCGGAGCCAAACAAGGGATTCTGGCCGTGTTGTGATCTGTCCGTGCGGCCGCCCCCATGGCCGCTGAGCTTCCTCGGCTCCTCAGCTCTGCGTGACCCCCGGGGCGCTCTCGGCCCACCCCCATGGATCGCGACTCTCGCGGTGTCGCGCGGGACTAGTGCACTCTCTCATCGGTGTCGGCTGGCGCCAGCGAGCTGCGGTGCGGCGGTGTCGTGGCCGGTGGCAGCGGGATGCCGCAGCCGCTGTAGGGCATGGGCACCGTGCTGAGCTTCAGCCCGCGGGAGCGGAGGCCCGGAGGCCCCGCCCCGCCCGACTTCAGCCTGGACAGCTTCTCGTACGAGCAGCTGAACAATGCCAAGAACCGCGAGAACAAGGCGCTGGGCGGCGCGCTGGCCGCGTCGCGGGACAGCCTGCCGCCGCTGCCGCACTGCCCGGCGCTCGCGCTCAACCACGCTCGGAGCAACGACAGCGCCAAGATTATTTCGGAGAAGAACGCGCTGGAAAAAAATCTCAAAAAGCATTCGCTGTTCATCAACGCGCTGTCGTGGAAGAGGTTTTCCACGGCAAACAACAATAAAAAGAAATTGGACAGCAAAAACAAAAACCTCGCCGTGTTCAGGCAGCCCCTGTCGGACAACAACCACCCCGTCATCTCGGACAAGAACAAGAACGTAGAGCGAGCGGCGCCGCCTCCGCGCGCGGCCCCGTGCTACTTCCCGGCCGAGGCCCTGCGCGCCCCGCCGGCCTCCGCCCCGCCGACCTCCGCGCCCCCTCGGGCGGCGCCCGCGCCCCGCAAGACCGTGATCCAAGCCTCCACCTCGGAGCTGCTGCGCTGCCTGGGCCTGTTCTTGCACGAGCGCTGCCACCGCCTGCGCGACTTCCAGGCCGGAGACGCCGTCATGTGGCTGCGGACCGTGGACCGCAGTCTGCTGCTGCAGGGCTGGCAGGTACCGTCCCCTCTGCAATGTGCATTATGCTATACCGCTTGCATACTATTAAGCGCACCCTACACGCGCGCTGCACCCTTAACCCCTCGACGAGAAACTTCCTAGAAATAATATCAATTTTTCCAGTGTACGGATATTTGATGTATAATACGATACTGAGCCGGCGGCGGTGCTTCCCGGTTTAGCTTGCTTCGGAAAATATCTATAATGCATTACGCTTCCATATTGTTGTGACGTTTATTTCCCCAGTTAATATCATTCGTTCATACTAAGGACAATGACAAATTGATATTATTCATATAATGTCCTACAGTACGCTATAATATGGGATGCATGGTTCAAACCACATTTACGACGATTTTGCTTCTTCAACGTATATATTTAAACAATTCATTCAAGTCCCGTTATCTTCACGAACACTTACAATCGCACCTTGCCATTAAATGTCATTATTATCTTAATTGTAATTTGAAGTAGTGCAAGGAAGTTGCACGGTTTCCGGCGAACACTATTGGTAGATGATAATTGTATTATCATAATCCGTTATCCAATTATCAATCTGTTCCATCAGAGTCCGCGCGCGCGGCGATCGTAAAATAAAGAATTCACCACGACGCCGTACAAGTGGAAATGTCTGAATGTTGCTCAGCGCCAGTCAGTGTCAGTGTCAGTGTCAGTGGGTGTCAACTTATACTAAAATCGAAATCGTCAAGTTTTCAGTATGAAATTGTATATTATAATAATTGGACCATCTGACCGGTCTGGTGTCTAGTAGATTCGACATTATAGGGTATACTAGGTAGAGACTAGTCTCGCGCCGATCGATCTAATTCTAATTCGAAATTATGCTCATGCTCCCGTGAGATTGTCGGCTTTCGTAATTCACGGCGCACACACCATCACCAGTCACTGCCGTAAGAGTTTGGCGGCATGTTACTTCCGGGCAAAAATTACTTTTGTTGCGTCTCCTCTAAACTTTTAAAATATATAGAGTTGTAGAGTTTTCATGGCTGTTCGGCTGTCTGTATGTCTCCAGCCTCTCTGCCAATATATTATTTGGTCGTTTCATACGCACAAATTTTATTAAAAGTGCTTGCGACAGGCGTCGCCCTATTCTTGAATGGAGAAACATTTGTGACCAAACAAATGGGACATATCCTCTTTCGCGAATCAGACAGATGCACGCATCAGATGATAGATCAGATCCAATCAGTGATCAAACGATTACTTTTAATTTCAGTTTCTGGACTTCTAGTAGATGATTGTGATGTTATTTGAGAAACATTTCGCTTTTCTATTGAGCGTTACCCTAATTCTGCACCAAAAGTTATTTCCGATACCTTCTCAATTTTGTTTTCGTAATTACTCGCAGAAAATCTTTTTGTAGGCTGACCGATAGCTATAGGTGCTGCCAGAAAGTTTCCAGCGACAATTGCGTATCAAAAATAACACAGATTTTTTCTTCTACTTAATTCAGAGATATTTTCAAACTTTCATTTATTCGCAACGTTAAAACAAAACAAAGTTACTCGAGTATCCTTTTAAACACTTCCAGAAGGTCGAGCTATACCTACCTACTTTGCAAACTATAGTTAGTTTATACATAACATATATGTTTGCACCGAAGAGAGTTATTGCAGCCGTGAGCTCGCCATGCTAAGAAAGTACACCTGTGTATACTTTCATTTTACTACTTTTAAATTCGAGATATTCTACATTAAAGATGAGGCTAATAGTTAAACTTCTCGTGTCCTTGCTTAAGTGTCACCTAAATACTAAATGACGTTATGCGATAGAGGAAGGTTTGAATAGAAAGAGACGACAATTAAATCGTTGATTTTCTTACATTCTCACATATTATGAAATATATTATGAAATAATATGTGAGAATGTAATTTGAGTTAATGGATTATTGAATTAATGGTTTAATAATTATGAAATAAAAAGATCACACGTAGTAATTATGAAACAAACAGCAACAACAGTATTACATACAGACGAAATATTTAATTGCGACTTACATACAAAATAACGCACATAAAATGTTTACTTTGTTCAAGAAAATGCTGTTTTTCCTTAAAATCAGTAAAAAACATATAGTTTATTAAATTGACTACCTAATGCTGTGAATAAGTTCAATATTAGTTCATATTGTGTTTAAAATATACGCGAAAACTTATATTTTCGGATTTTTGAACTAAAATTACGAGAGAACGAATTTGACGTCCACCACGTCATGTACCACGTCAAATCGGCGATATGAAATGAAAACACACATCAATAGGATCGATACAAATATAGTTAATATATAATAGCCTCGAAGTTCAATATTAGTTCATATTGTGTTTAAAATATACGCGAAAACTTATATTTTCGGATTTTTGAACTAAAATTACGAGAGAACGAATTTGACGTCCACCACGTCATGTACCACGTCAAATCGGCGATATGAAATGAAAACACACATCAATAGGATCGATACAAATATAGTTAATATATAATAGCCTCGAAGTTCAATATTAGTTCATATTGTGTTTAAAATATACGCGAAAACTTATATTTTCGGATTTTTGAACTAAAATTACGAGAGAACGAATTTGACGTCCACCACGTCATGTACCACGTCAAATCGGCGATATGAAATGAAAACACACATCAATAGGATCGATACAAATATAGTTAATATATAATAGCATCGAAGTTCAATATTAATTCATATTGTGTTTAAAATATACGCGAAAACTTATATTTTCGGATTTTTGAACTAAAATTACGAGAGAACGAATTTGACGTCCACCACGTCATGTACCACGTCAAATCGGCGATATGAAATGAAAACACACATCAATAGGATCGATACAAATATAGTTAATATATAATAGCATCGAAGTTCAATATTAATTCATATTGTGTTTAAAATATACGCGAAAACTTATATTTTCGGATTTTTGAACTAAAATTACGAGAGAACGAATTTGACGTCCACCACGTCATGTACCACGTCAAATCGGCGATATGAAATGAAAACACACATCAATAGGATCGATACAAATATAGTTAATATATAATAGCATCGAAGTTCAATATTAATTCATATTGTGTTTAAAATATACGCGAAAACTTATATTTTCGGATTTTTGAACTAAAATTACGAGAGAACGAATTTGACGTCCACCACGTCATGTACCACGTCAAATCGGCGATATGAAATGAAAACACACATCAATAGGATCGATACAAATATAGTTAATATATAATAGCATCGAAGTTCAATATTAATTCATATTGTGTTTAAAATATACGCGAAAACTTATATTTTCGGATTTTTGAACTAAAATTACGAGAGAACGAATTTGACGTCCACCACGTCATGTACCACGTCAAATCGGCGATATGAAATGAAAACACACATCAATAGGATCGATACAAATATAGTTAATATATAATAGCATCGAAGTTCAATATTAATTCATATTGTGTTTAAAATATACGCGAAAACTTATATTTTCGGATTTTTGAACTAAAATTACGAGAGAACGAATTTGACGTCCACCACGTCATGTACCACGTCAAATCGGCGATATGAAATGAAAACACACATCAATAGGATCGATACAAATATAGTTAATATATAATAGCCTCGAAGCGTGTAATTAAACACATTTAAAATAATTTGTTTTCACTACCCTCGTTGCACCTAATCCACCATTATATATGGTTTACTTCTGAATATTTTATTACTATATCATTTTGTCTATCAAGATAGGGTTTGGAATGCAGTTGTTTTGTCTCGCACTCTCGGATTCAATTGGTTTAGTGTGAGTGATATGCATGTATCGGTACTAGCATTTTAATTAGCCAGTATGCCGGATGGCCGGACCGCCGGTAATACGGTATCCACTAACTATGTACTGATAACTATGTACTGTATTGTTTATTTTTTAAACGTATTAGTTATATATTTTTTCGCCTTTGTGTTATCCTTCCATAGCTAGTCCTGGGTTTTCTATCTGTATTGTTGAATATATTAATTCAATCCATGCAAATAAAAATACACCAACCTTTATGAAACTGGGCTAACACCAGGAAACGCCAATGGTTGCTCTCCTCGCAGTCTTGAATCTTCAAACTCTGCTGATCGGAATCTGAAACTTTTTATAACCAATAACCCAAATATAATAAAATATCACCACCGTAAAATATATCCGTCCGATTCCGAAACTGTCTCTCACTAGAAGCATTTTCGCTATTGTTTGCTGTTTTTAAATTCACCCAAATAGAATGCACATATTCAAACTTTATAACCAGGCCTACCTATCGAAGTATAAATTATAAGACATTTAATATAATAAATATTACTAGAAGCAGAATTGCTCCGAAAAACTATTGTTTTCTACAGAGAAGTCTTTATGTACGGATATATTTATTTATATCTATCACTTATACTACACGGTGTCGAAAACGTAAAAAAGAATAATATATCTAAAAAACAAACGTGTTTGAAAATTTGAGCTCTGCGCGAATCGTGTCTGCCGACATCGTTGAACTATTTTCATTTGTTTATTATTAAACAAAAACACCAACACGGAAAACGAAGTTTTTTCTCAGCATATTATAGCAAAACAAGTCAAATTAATCTTTGAAATGCATATTGTTTAACAAATACGTTTTAAAGTATTTGTGATGTAAAGACGTGTTCACCCTGAAAAAAAAATCGATACACTGAGAACGAAATGTTTAAATGACCGACCCTTGAAAATGTTAATTGTACATTACAACTTGAAATATAAATCAGACTAATCACTAATATATTAGTGTACAGAGACAGAGACAGAGACAGAGACAGAGACCCGCTCGCCCGCGTTCTATAAACTTAAACAATAGTGTGCTGTCTAACTTAAATATAACATGAAAAGTACCGCTTGTATCAGAAAAATTATCTCGGAACCTTTTGACTATCTTTTACGAAATATGTACATGCAAATCACAGTAACGGTTTACGCCCTCAATATTTCAATAAAAAATTAAATGCTGTCATCTTAGTTTTGAGAACCATCAGCTTCTCAGTCTTCAGTCTTCAGAGAGGCCATCATTTTTTTTTTTACAAATTTTCAAGTCAACAACAAAATGTAGAGATACTCGCCGTAAAAAGGATAAAGCTAGACTTTTATATAAAGCTTTAAATTAATTTCAAGGAATACCTTTTAAATCGTGGGTCAAATTACTTGAAACTATTCGAAAATTGCGTTTTTCTGCGTTTATTTTGCAGTTTGTGCAAGGGGAAGTCAGACAGACCTGGGGGGGGGGTCTAACCCTAAGTCTAGAAAGTGGAGACTGATTAAATAGTGTGATACAGATTCAATTGTGGTTAAAATTAAACTTCGATTATTAGTTTTATGGAAACACTCACATTCTGAATAAGATCTAAGCGAGAACGTGAATTTAGTATATTGAAAAATGTAATAAAAAATAATTAATTTAGCCAGCAATAAATTAACTTTTATAAACGCTAAAAAACTATAGCTGTAACATGTAAATTTAGGGATGACTGTTTCTTTAGTTAAATTCACATATTTCATCTGTCTTAAACTACGCGTGAAGTAATGCACGATACTTGACGTACAAATCTCGTATCTAAATATTATAAAAATGTAATAAGTAAGTCATGTTCCATGCCAAAAAAGATGTCAAGGCAACATCTTCTGCCTGGCTCGAAAAGAAGTCGCACTGGTTAATATAATAAGGTTTAATTGTCCATGTTGCAGGACGTGGCGTTCATCAACCCGGCCAACGTGGTGTTCGTGTACATGCTGGTCCGAGAGCTGGTGGACGGGGAGACCATCGGCCGCGAGCAGGAACTGCAGGCGGTGGTGCTCACGTGTCTGTACCTATCCTACTCCTACATGGGCAATGAGATCTCCTACCCGCTCAAGCCGTTCCTCGTGGAGGACTCCAAGGAGCGCTTCTGGGACCGTTGCCTGCTCATCGTGGAGCGCCTCTCTGCCAGCATGCTGCGCATCAACTCCGAGCCCGGCTTCTTCACCGAGATCTTCACGGAGCTGAAGGCGTGCGGCGCGCACAACCACAACAACAACAACAACAACAACGGGGCGGGGGGCACCGAGCGCAGCGCCGCGGGCAGCGCCGTCGGCAGCGCCGTCGGCAGCGCGGCTTGACGCACGGAAGTCACCGTGGTGAGGCTGTTGTTGGCGGCCCGCCCCCAGCGCTAGGGCGGGTTTATTGCATTACATGCCTTATGATTTTCTCAAATTGACAGTGCCGTCGTTAATATTACTTATATAGTATATCCTAGAATAATTCAACACACAAAGATCTCGCCGATCGACCCCGTTGGTCACTACCTCCGCGTGGGTATAACCGTAGCTCGCGGCAACTGAAGTTGGATTAAATATTATCCCAGAGCCTCCGGGTGGTATTTTGATAAAGAAGTGAATCTCGAAAGCGGGTTCCACGGTTCTCGGAACTCGACGAATCTCAACAGTATAATTACTCTTTGAACTTGTTCATCTTCTGTATATACATTTGATGCACCGGTTCCGTAATTTGTACGAGCATTTAGAAAGGGTTTTAATGTAAGGTATGGTAAGGTATGTAAATGCTAGTTCTAGTAAATTAAACGCCATTATTCTAAATGTATAACAAACACGTTATATTAGATTAGCCGATATTTCCGACTGGTCAATGCCAACTGTTGTGACCGTAAACTGGGTCGAAGTGCGCACAGGCGAGTGACAAACCGTTGCGAGCGAGAAATAGCATTCTCTGTGCGCGAGGAGGCAGATGGAGAAGCCGGACCCGAGAGCGCGACCCAGTCGGCTCGACCCAATCGGCGGGGAAGTGCAATAGAGAGATACCGACAACAGTCGCTCTACATATTGTTTCTATTTATATTAATGAAATTAGATTATTTTTAAAAAACATTTATACTTTTGATGGTAGATATGTAAAACATAATACTAATATATTATGTATGTCCAAACAATAAATAATTACGATTCATAGTTTCAATCAGAAATGTCAACTGAGACATCCTTCATTCGGTTATCGATAGTCAGGTCCAAGTGGTAGTTAGATGGGTAGGTGTGCGTGTCGAGGCCGCGCAAGCTGTCGACTCGAACTTTTAATTTATTCAAGCTAGTGTTTGCTGGCCTAAACTCCGACTTTCATTCATTAAACTACATCATTAGATTTGTTTTGCTCTCTAGTATTTAAATAAAGAATGTTAGTATTCAGAGTTGTAGTGCGTAAGATGGATGTCCCGCACCGGGCTGACCGCCGAGTGTATTCCCGAGTGTGCCGTATTTCGGTGACAGAAACAGCGAATCAGTTAATAGTTTCTAATATGAACTAAAACCATACCATACCATCCAAATGTATTGTATAATTGTGGGTTCCCGTTCCCACACATCCGCGGTACATGTTAGTAAAGCATGGTGGTGTACATTAGTATTTTCACACGTGTAAGGTATTCCTGTGATTTGTGCTTATGATTTGGAAATTTGTTATGATTGTTATTAATGTTACATTACACTAATGCGGGTTTGAGGAGAGAATAGTCCCCTCGCGCTGCTGCAGCGAGGCGAGGCAGTCACCGCTGAACAGTTCGGTCCGCTCGGTGAAGGTAGCTCTCATCCGACGATTGAATGAACGAAATCTCTGCAATTATTACTGTTATTTAAGTATTAATTATTATATTGTAAATAATGTACCCGAATACTGAAATAAAGACATTTCTTATAAAGGTGTTGGTAATTATAATATTTATCCTCGCCGCTTCTCATTTCCTGAAGCATCACCGCGTCTGAGGACAACACAGAGGACAGGGGCAGCACCTCTGTCTTCTGCGTTGGCTGCAGAGGCGACAACGGCAGTCCTCAGTTCCTCTCAGCCTGTGCGCCTACACTATGTAGCGTACCCCAGGGGACCATCCGGTCCCACATCCTCTTTATTATTTATATTAAATTTACACCCTTATTAGCATGGAATATATTGTAAGCAACGATTTTATATACATTCCTGAATAATAGATATATACAATTACCTTACTTTTGCCATCGGCTAACACAGCTTTCAGAGCGGACGCAGGGTCTCATAGGGCGATGGGTAAACAGGTCAGAGGGTGGGATGAAATTAAAGAAGACATGCGATTTACATAAACATTTATCGCATTCAAACCTTCAATTTATTCCGTCAACATTTAAACTCTCCATCTAGATGACATTGCTAGTCTAACTTGTACAAATTAAACCCGACATTAAAATGTTTATTTTAATCCAGCCACCTCCTAGCTGAGCAAAGATCGTTATTTATAACCTTAATTTCTGTATGGTATATCATCTATTAGAGTAAAATTCTTGATTAACCTTGCCTATAAAATATTCACTCGTAGGCATAAGGTGCTCGGTGGATCTATCGACACTGCATTTACTGATGGTTTGCAACTGACGGTTAACAAGAGAAGATGGGTACCGGTAGGAAGGAGCCGACTGGAGAGGCGTACGAGAGCAAGGAAGTCGGAAGAATCGCATGTCCACTGATGCAGCCGATGTAGAATTAAAGGAGTTCAGTGGCGTGTCAATACACTTTGGAGGAAGTCATGCGGTTACACAAGAAATATTTTAACATTGGAACTTCCGACGGATACAGGCTGATGAGGTCACACAATACAAGCATTCTTGCACTGGTAACATTTCAGTTACGTCGGAAGAAATGTTATATAGGAACTTAGATTGTATCGAGAAGTATCTCGAAGGAATCTCGCTCAGGTGAGGATGAGGATGGGATAATCAAAAGAGATTATGGCTTTGCCCGATGGAATGGGAACACGATTACTTCTCGCGGCACGCGTACTGTACAACGGCAATACGGCAGAAACATAACACTATATTAAATGCAAAATGTTGTTACCATAACCAACTATAACGACGTTTCTTAGAAGAATTAGCTCTTTTATATAGAAACCAATTATGTAGTAAATTACGCCGGGGGTACCGTCTATCAGGGGGCGGGTATTTCCGAACTAACAGAGGGGATTCTACATTAAGGCAGTCGGCTGAGCTTTACAATATCACCAATTGCTCCGATTTGGTTCATTTTCTCTTTCCCGGCATAGTTGAGTATCCTGATTACATAAATGAAGTCAAATTAAGGCGCTCGTAAGTATTACAAAAGTTATTGCAGTTTCGCTTTCACGATACATTTGACATTTAAGGCCATAGAAAATAGATATTTCAGCCGCTTCATTCATACTTAACATCATAGATTAGATAGATGGGTAGATTAAAAAAAAATTATCTATGGCTTTAAGAAATTGAAAACCGCACATTCGTGGGATATAGGCGAACTAAGTTATGTGGAAAGGGTAGGTGGAATTGGCGCTAATTTTAAATATATATTTCAATATTTTGTACCCTGAAAATGAAAATATATAGAATAAAAGGATGATTAACTCTGTTAAATATATTTATTTAATAACATACAATTTTATAACACATGACAGAAAAGAAAATGATAACAGAAAATTTATAAAATATATTATATAGTATAACGTTACGAATTCTTGGTGAAGAAGAATATTACATTAGTACTTAATTTAAATAACAAACACCCTGGTTAGTTAATTTCGCGCTCGGTTCGTATCGCCAAGTTGTAATTTCGAGGTTGGCCGCTAGGATCTCGTCCGTCGTTTCGAGTAACGGACCAGCGCCAGCAGGTACATCCATAGATAAGATAGATTGGTAGCTTGAGCCAAATTTATCTATGGCTTTAAGAAATTGAAAACCGCGCAGTCGTGAGATCTGGGCGAACTAAAATAGGTGGAGAGGATACGTGGAATTGGCGCCAATTTTAAATATATATCTTAATATTTTGTACCCTGAAAATGAAAATATGGTGTAGAATAAAAAGATTAGCTGTTAAAAAAAATATTTTTTTAATAAAATACAACTTTATAACACATGACAGAAAATAAAATAGTAACAGAAAATTTATAAAATCTGCCAATGTTTAATTATGGAAATAAAAAATATATATATTAAGATAAGAATTATTAAAATTATTCTGCATGTAAAATACATTAAGACAATTATTTAGTATATTAATTATAATACAGATTAAAAATGAAATATAAATTATTTAAAAACTAACAGAAGTTACATTGTAATGCATGAATTGATTGTAAAATTGGTACATATATTATAACATTATTTTTGTGCAATTAGAAAATATTATTTAACTGGTAAGAATAGTAGTACCGTGAAAGTTTTTCACAAAAAACATAATATATTATAAATTAGTATGCTCGTGGTACAATAAGAGATTAGAAATGGAATATTATTATTTCAACATAAATCGCAAACATGATTGAAATGATAAGAAAAATTTATGAATTAACATAATAAAAGAAATACAAAGAATTTAAATGATAATAGATAGTGCATCTTCTCACTGCTCAAATGCCTAATCATATTGGATCAAAATTAGCAGCATCTAAAAACAAATTTAAAGTTATATTTGCTTACGGTGATAATTAATGAGTAAATTCAATAATCAAATAAAAATTATATACAAATTAAATTAATTTACTAGAAAGATAGATATACAGAAAAAAATCTATCTATCGAAAAATTCAGCTCTACACCGGATAGGATGAGATCCAGGTTCGAATCTCGGCAGCAACTAAGTATTTTTTGGTAGATAGATTTTTTCTGTATAACTTTCTAGTTGATTAATTTAATTTGTATTGAAATACCACAGAACTATGTTCTGAAAAATGCAACTTTAGAACAAAAATATGTTCTATTTAAAAAAAAAAATTATATGCCAGTAAGTCTTATCTTGATATTTTACATTATATTCTTGCAATTAAAAAATATTACACATTTCATTGGTTAAGAGTATTTGCACAATTATTATTATTTTTTTAATATTAAAAAATAAGAGATTATATATTAATACATATGCTTTTTGAATAAGAGTATAAATGTCAAAAAGTTATTACTGACAAAACAAATATTTTAATTATATTCACAAAACTATTCTCTAGATTAAAAAAACAAATGGAAACTATTTTACTATTATACGTACAGAAATTATATTATCAAATATAATAACATTGAAAATAAATCTTGATTTTATATTTATTTTACAGTATGTTTATGCAAATATTTAATATTATTTTATTGGTTGAGAGTAGTTTGAAATTAATAAAAAATAAGAGATTATATATCAATACGCATATGGAACGATAAGAGTATAAATGGAAAAAAATTATTACTGCACAAAATAAATATTTCAATACCTACATAACATACATACATAATTCACAAAATTCTCTAGATTCAAAAACAAAAGGAAACTATTTTATTATTATAGTATATTATAAATAATAACATAGAAAATATATCTTTATTTGATATTTATTTTACATTAAGTTCATGCAAATTAAAAATATTATTTATAATAATTATTTATTTTTGATTCATAGTACAGTGTGTTATATTGTTATAATCAGATAAATTAAAGTAAGACATATATTTGGGTACCCTGCCTGCTACACTAGTATTTTACTATATTATAGCAGACAGTGCTATTCCGGTATAGTAGTAAACAAAGTGCAATATTCAATGTACAAAAAAAATATATATATACATATATAAAGTTAAACAAAATGCAATAAGATTAGATAAATTTCATTGCAAAACTTAGAGGAAATGCATTATTCAGTATATAAATATATATATATAAAGAGTAAAACAAGATGCAATTAGATAACATATAAATACATTGTAAAACTTAAAGTAAATGCAATGTTCAATGTACAAAAAAAAAAAATATATATATATATATATAAAGAGTTAAACAATATGCAATTAGATTAGATAAATACATTGTAAAACTTAAAATAAATGCATTGTTCAATGTATAAATATATATATATATATATATACATAAAGAGTAAAACAAGATACAATTAGATAACATATATATTAACATAAAACTTAAAAGCAAATACAATGTTCAATGTATAAAAAATAATATATAGGTACTGTTGTAGCAGTTTTAATCTCATGTTTGAACTTTTAAAAGTTCTTGGGTGTAATTTCTTCCTATTTCGTAGAGCCAGAACTACACTTTTCTTGAAAAATATGCAAGGCTATGGTTGCAATTTACATTGGATTGAATTTCATTTAATTGATTAAGAGTAGTTGTACAATTAAAAATAAGAGAAATAAAGTCATTTTACATGTAAAGAAGTTAATCTAATTTTAAGTGGTGGATAATGTTTAACTTCTTATTTAGATTCCATCAAAAAACATAAGAAATTTGAGCAACTTAAGCTTATAATTTGCAATAAATCAAATGATTGCATATATTAGTATTATTTTTTATGGTACAATTAAATTTTTCAACAGCCTGGTACCACTTAATCAATACAGTAGACTCTCGGGTTACAGATTAACTGGGACGACATTAAATTTTTCAAATGTTGAACATTTTGAAGTATTATTTAAAATGTAAAAATAATTTTTCATTCGACTACATAAAGACTACATACCAGAAAATTAAACAGGCTTTATTGATAATGTCACAAAAAAAAAAATTATAAATCAATCTCAAGTTGACAAAATATCCCGATGGATGATGTGTTCACAATAGATTATGCATGCAGAAAAGAATTTTTTTGATTAATAGTAGTAATAGTAAATAACTTTGACAATACTATATCAACTCAATATTTATTTTTCTTTATTAGACATTATTTTTTGGAATAAAAAATATTTTTTAATGAGAAAGAAGAAAGAATATTTAGAGAATATAATGTATTATATTAATTTTAATAGGGTCTTATAATTAATTTGCACCAACACAATCTCTATTATGAACTGAAAGATTATTATTAAATAATTTTATTTTAAGTAAATATAGAGTGGCGTCTTTGATTAATTTTGATCTAAATATTATATTCAGTTTCTAAATATAAAGTGACTTATCAAATATTACTTTACATATATCGACATAATATAACATAGAATTAACACAAGTACTTTTTATGCTGTGCTCAAATAAAAAGCAAACAGGTATTATACGTTTGATTTTCGAAACAATTTAAAATGCACGCTCAAGTTTTGTTCTATTTTTAAGAAACCAAATGTTATTCTGGGAAAAGTGTGTATATTGTCACCCAACATGCGGTCATAATTATATGCCTGAATAATATGCTCCCACTTGGCAATCTTTACTATATCTTCCTGTGTAAATATAACATTTTTTGTCAGCATATTGTTTCTGATACCCTTTAGTAAGTGTGGAGTATCAAAAAAACAGACAATTTCCCTACCATGTAACTCAAAACCTCAGCTGCTTTCACCCTCCCTTTTTACTTTTCTTTTATCACCCTTCTGAATTTCATGCATCGGATGAACAGTTTTTTCAGAAGTCAAGCCTGCAGGGCACATGCTGAGCATCTCTCGATTGTAGTTTAGTTTATCTGAAATAGATGATAAAAGTAAATGTATTAATGTTAAAATTAAATAATCCATCTACAAATAGTATTATAATTAAATAGTCAACATTTAAAGTTTTTTAATTTATGAAAAATGAATTCATGTAAATAGTAAAATTGTATAGTTATGAAGTTTTAAATAAAATTCACATTTTATAACTAAATAATAATCAATAATTATTTGGATTAAAGAAAAATAAAACTATGTTATTTATTTATTTATACACCTTTCAGGGTGGAAACAAATATTTAACTGAATACATACTAAATGTATACTTATAAAGAGCTTCAATTAATTAACAAAATTTTGTGAATTTATAACCAAAATCTTTACAATAGTATTAAAACTGAACTTATTAAATGTTTGAATCTTGGACAGGTCACACAAAAATCTGCAACATCATTACTTGTTTTAGCTGTTTATTATTGAGATGCATATACAGAATATGTCACATAAATATTTATACTATTTTGAAACTATGAAAAATAGGATTAAGTCAATGTTCTCCTCACTTAAAACTCAAATTAATGGGAGACTATTTTAATCAAGCATATTGAATGGTTTATTTGTTGAAATTGAATGAAGTACGAGAAAGTAAAGATTTATTTGAACAAAGGGCCGACAAGTATTTTTAGGTTCAGTAAGTCAGAGTATGTAACGGTGTTTTTGATTCTGTTAAAATAAGTTCTGACCCTTGACCATGTCTTTTTTTGCTTGTCCATCACGGATCACAATTTTTTTTACAGTTATATCGTTAATAGTAAACTTCAGTTCCCGGCAAACATATGTCATCTTTTTCTCAATTCGCCACATTTGATCTCTACTGATCTGACTAGTAATATTTCCTATTCTATAATAATATTGTACTTATTCTATAAAATGTAATTTTTACTTGATTAATGCCACAAAATCACTCTTGAAGGGTGGATTGCCTATGTAAAACAAGAATATAAGATTTGTTCAAATAATTAAATAAATTCTATTATAAATTCAAACCTTTTCGTGCTTGCTGTACTCGTTTCGCAGGTGTAAGAATATCAATCGGAGACTGATGAACTAATTCTACAGTTTCTGAAAATTGAGAAATGCTTGTTATTTCATTTAATATAAAGGGACCAATATTAACAATAATTTAATTTAATATTAATTAGACCTAAATGAAAAAGATACGATCCCCATTCCATATTTCAATTATTTTATCGGCTTCTAATTTTATTCCATTTCAGCAATACGATAAATTGAACTCTTATATTCAACATGAAACAGCAGCAAGTCATCCGCAATGAACGCGACCAGTGCATGGCAGACATTAACCGTATATATAATTTGTCGATGGTCAATCATCTGTCATATTTTAATGCCCAAATATATATTTGTAATGTTTTCGTTTCTTTAATAATTATTTATTGTAAACATGAAGGTTGTTTTTAATCTAGTCTCACAGGTTTAGTATTTTTTTTCATGAATGTCTGCGTAACCCTGAGTGAGGAGAAAATAGTACATAAAACATATAATGTGAGTCTTGGAGGCAGCAGAAATAGAGGAGCTGTCCCAACCAAGTCATATTGGAGAACAATCCTGTTGAGAGTGATAATGCTTCTATACCTAGATGTGCGTGCATATGTGTATAGAAGTGGATAAGGTAATTGTGGTACAAAAGTGTGTTATTTGATTCTCTCTGCGTACTTCTGTGGAGAAATGGCATGATGGTAAATTAAGATGAAATTCTGTTTTTTACCTCAATACGTATTACTAATATTTATTGTTGTTGAGCAATAAAAAAATATTATTCTACGATATTTATTTATTTCAATAATGTCATAACCAATTTGGTCCTGAAATTCATTAATGCTTAGGATAAAAATTGTGTCACAAGAATAAAGAATTTAAAAATAATTTTCTTTACATATTACATAATAACAATTACAGTCATCTTTTAGCAATTATTTTATTATCACTTTTGACAGTTCAATACCATAAAATATAACGGTGCCACATATCTACCTGATAAATTATAGTTTAGAGGGAGCTGATAATTTTTTAACAGAAACGTCACTTAAGAAATACAAAATTGTTAACATTGGTGCTAAAAAAAATAATGGTCTCTGAGATTTTGCAGTTTGCTTAAATAATGCAGGTCACAAATAATGCTGAAAAATGATACGTACGTATATTGATCTGTGTCCATGATCTCAAAGAATTATTATAAAGAACATTTAATATTTTTTAAACATTATGTCCATGTTTTAAAATGAACATATACTATTTAATAAAAATTAAAATAATTAACTAAAAAGATATAGAGAAAAAAATCTATTTATTGAAAAAAAATATATGAAGTTCAATCCCGCAACGCCGGTAGCAACTAAATATTTTTTCGATAAATTGATTATTTTTGTATATCTTTTTAGTTAATTCATTTAATTAGTATTAAAAATAGCACAGAATTATGTTATGAAAATGCAACTTCACAATAATATTGTGTCCACCTTAAAAGATTATTATTTAATCTGTAACTTTATAATTAATTACAAATATAGTAATAATACAGGTAACTAAAAACTACTTCGCTCGAATATATGGTCAATAAATATATAATAACCTTTTAGATTATTGTAGCTACAACTCAGCATAGTATCATCCACACTTTCTTCTAGTGGAGTAGTGGGATCGTGTATTTTTCTAATCAATTCTACTGTTTCTGGAAATTGAGGATTGGCTATTATTTATTTTAATATTAAGGTTAACATGGAAATGGAAAAGATTTAGTGTCACAGTAATTATTTCAATACACAAATAATGCAGATGCAATACATGCTGTTTTGTGGCTATGATTTTTTTGATTAAAAATGAAAATTTTATGATTTTAATTTAAATTTTAATAAACAAATATTATTCATAACTTTGTGGTTATTATAAAAAATAGCTATTTGGTTACTAAATAAATCAGTATCACAGACAACTAACGATTGTGTTGAAAAATATATAATTATTAATGTTTGTAGGAATATGTTGAAATTTATTTTCAAAGATAACATTAATATAATGAATTTCATATTTCAAATTTGGTAAATACATTTTTTAATACGATGGTTTTAAAAACTTTAATGATAAGTGATAAATAATAATGAAAGTGAGAGGTAGGCGATTACCCAGTAGACTGGATTACAACGCCCAAGATACACGATAGGGTTCAAAAGGCCGATAAAGAAGAAGAAAAAGTTACCTGGTACATCTATTGTTGGTACAGAATATATTCGTTATCTTTTTGTTGTCTAGTCCCTGTTGAAATGTGAAAAATGTTTGTCACATAAGAGACGTTTATAAATTTATTCATCCTTTAATCCGGTGAATATGCGGCTTGCAATATGATGCAGAACGTCTTCCTCATATATAGGGAAAATGTGGAAAAGCCCAGCCATACTACAGGAACACAGCATTTCTGTGACATGATATAATTTCTAAAAATAATAGAAAAAAAACATATAGGAAAAACTTGTACTTAAAAAAGCGTATGGTCAATTAAAACATAGAAAGATAAGTCAAATAATATTTATTAGTGGGACAACACAAAGAAGTAGAATGTTTATATAATATTCAGGCATTATTTAACACTTACCGCCCGATGGGTTAAAACAAAACATGTCCGGCGGTGGTGGGTCATTTTAGACCCACCTCAAGTTTTTGGTTTTTCAACCGTTTTGTGGGGGATTTTTTTATAGATATTTCATTTTAAATATGATTTAATGAAATGGCATGATGTGCCGTAATGTTTCTGCTAAAAAATTTAAATTATTACAAATAATGTACATATTCTCACGCATTAACAGACGCCCTACAAAGCCAAATTACAAACATCTACTGATCTTCTCGTCGCTTGGCGATTGTTTCTACCTGCTGGTGTGTAACAGTGGTTATAAACAATTAAAATGGTTTTTTTTTTATATTTACTATTACTTGGGCGACTTTATCTTGTCACCCTTCCGTGCTGCGTATCGTGAAGCGCAAGTAATATCTACGAGCAATCCCCCCCCATCCTTGGTATCGGTTGCCAGTGGCGGGGTACTACGGGAGCTACTACGCGGACGCGGAGAGGCGAGGTGAGGAGCCTCGGACTGCTGGCATAAACGCGCCCACTCGTTCATCCAGCATAAGTTACATATGTTTAGAAAATATTAATGGGCCAAAACTAATGTACAAAATCGGCAAAGAGCGAGAGTTTCCATTTTATCCCGAAAGGAAATTGCCCGAGACATGAAACAATACAATTTCACGGACAACATGCATTTAAAAAATACATGGGTAGGTATTTCTTTTGAAATTATTTATTAAATTTAATTGAAATCCAAAATAGTCGGTGTTGAACACAATAATTTGGCTGTCCAAATTATTGCGTTCTTTAATTGAAAATATTTTTTCAAAGCTAACACTTTTATATATGAAATTGATCACTTGTTCTAATGAAATATGTGAAGCGATTTCAAAGACATAGGCTGGAAAATTGTGAAAAGTGAACATGGCTGTTGCATTCTGCGATTCTGTATACAATAATTGTGTGTACTGTTTTTGTCAAAGAATATCCAATAAACAAATCCCCCAGACGGAGATTGGATTAAATCTAAAAAAGGTTGTCATTACAACAGTCATTGCTGGAAAAATTAATGTGAAGTTCATAAAAAATAGAAAATTCATTAGCCAAAACTTTTCACATTGGCAAAATATTTTGATGAGTTTTAAATTAAATACAACGATTGATTTTACTACCAAAGAATATGAATGAAGGAGTTTAATATTCCACCGAATATGCGAAACACGAAAATCGAAGAAACGAAGAAAATGTGCTGTCGATATCTTATAATGAAGCTGAAAGGCGTTTGATCTCGATTTGGAAGTAATAGTGATTTTGATGACAATGCGGCAAAAGGAAATAAATATATAATTTTATATATCGCGGTATTTCGTGTGCGTGCCACACAGATAAAAGTCCCATAAATGAATCTATTAGTATTATAATATTTATATTAAAACATTTGCCATTCATTATTACTTTATTAGGTGTCTATTACAAAAACTTCTGAATTATCACTAAAAAGGTCACTAAATTGTCTAGTTAAATTAACCATTAAATGTAATTATTCATTATACTGAAAACGAAAAAAGAAAATGCAATGTTAAAGTAACTAAACAAATTTAAATAAGAATATAATATTATGAACACATATTTTAGATTATTAAGGCGTCTTATCAACCGAGTGAACAAAGCAAGTAATGAACTCATATTATACAATTTACCGAACAAATTTATAAAAATACTGATAATATCCTGATTTAAGCGATGTATGATATTTATTGCACTTCTGCGCGGTTCAATTAATCTAATATAAGGACAATTTTAGGAAACGGGAAAATAAAATATGACAATCTATTGTACATATCTGATAAAATAAAAGCTCAATATAAAAAAATATACTGGCACCTTCAGATTTGAATACGTGTATCGTGTTAATATGTAAACCTTTTTACAAAGTACCTTCTATCTGACGGTAGGCTGCCAAGGCATGTTCCCTAATGGAAGAGGTCTGAGACGCGGATCTTTTGGGTCCTAGGTATTTCGTTTGTTATGTTTGTGTTTTATGAGTTGTCATTGTCGCCTGTTTACAATTTAGCCGCACGTTAAATTGTGATGGCGCCAACATTTGTTGTTAGGGGTGCCACAGTTATTTAATTTGCGCGGGTAAAGCAAAATATTTTTATGACGAATTAATATTACCGGGTGATTCTAACGTTTTCTCGGTGGTTAAATGGTTTAAGGGAGCGTTTCAATACTAATTCAACTTTTCACGTTTTTTACGAAAATGTGGGTATTTATTATTCATTTATATCAGAAATTATACACTAGATCAGTGATGGTTAACCTATGACACGCGTGTCAATAGTGACTCGCCATAGCGTTTTGAGTAACATGCTAGTGTTCACTAATATCAGGTTATCAAAGAACATATTTTACATATTTTTTTCCAGTTCAATTTAAATAAAAAAATACATATGTGTAAATATATAGGGGGAGGGGGGGGAGGTTTACCATCATTGAACTAGATTAATGTAAAACTAATAAACTTGATATTATTTGCCATCATTACGAAAATACAGCCATTGTAAGAATCAACCATTAAATCATTGTAAGTGTTCCACAAAATTGCCTTATTATTGGAAATTCTTGCATACACAAAATAGATAAATATATTTTCTAATAATCTGAAAGCCAAGATAACGTAGACAAATTTGTATTTAAAAATTAAGAAAATGTTAAAAATGAATAATTTGCAAGACATTTTTTAATGGTTTTAAAACGCTTTGTATTTATATAAACAGACAATTTCCACTAATATATTGTATTTACTCCCATGTTTTCAGGCTTCAACTACTATTTAAAACCAAGTTTTTATTTATTTATTGAAAACACATTTTAAGTATCTTCTGTGTACAGTTTTCTGAGCTAATCTGCCGTGTATATCTGACCTTTCTGCCTGACGTTTTGGATTGCAGGGTTCATCATCAGACTGATGATGGACCCTGCAATGGGATTCGAAACGTCGGCCAGAAAGGTCAGATATACACAGCAGAGTAGCCTAGAAAACTGCATACAGTAGATTCGGATCGGCCGTGAAAACCTAAGAATGTTTACATTTTAAGTAATATATTTTTAGTCTTACAAAATACTTATTATTAATATTTTATTTTAGTAATCATTTGAAGTTCAAAACTCCGTTAAACCCGCCAAAGCGAACGTGTAATCTATCGCTCCCTTAATTCTCAGTTAAATATTATAACGAGAATTCACCTCAACTTCCAACAACTTATAGAAATCAAAGATCTTATGACGGAGCAAATTTAAAAGGTCTACTAAACTGGATTGGAAGTGGTGGAAGAATTTTTCGAATTTAAAGAAACTCGCAAAAAATAGTTTTACGAATTTGCGATGAATTGACAAATGCAGAATGCAACATAACTATGCAAAATAAAACCTGTAACATAATCACATACCGATAACATGCAACATAATTATGACAGAGATGTAGGTTAGTTGATTTCTTCAGAAAAAATCAACCACCTTGTCGGCTAATTTTATGCGGAATTGCTTCTCGATTACTTCGAGCAGTAGGATAACAGAATTCTTGCTGAAAAATGATATTGAGAAATATTCGAAGAATTCGTCAAAAACCAGCAAAGGGTAAAAAACACAATCTTTTTTAACTTATTTTTTATCTTTTTCCATATTCCATATTCTTTTATGTTGACTTTTTGGTATAATAAATAATAATTGGGTAACAAAATATTTTTGATGAAAGTTATTTGACAACCCTGAATATCCTGGCTGGCATTTGCACCGTGTAAAAACAAACAAAGATTTGCGAGACTTCGGACAGTAGGCGTGATTTTACGAGATTTTTGTAACTTTTTAATATCGTATTATTGTAATATTTAATACATTATTTCAATAGTTAAGGATTAACCGGAACTTATTTCACCATCTATCCCAGACAATCGGAAGTCTACAATATATATCAACAATATATTTTTTCCACGTATGATGAAAACCTAAATAATAAATATACTATTTTATTACATGTAGAGTAGAATTTATTAAAACTATCCTGTAAACTACAACTATTTTTAATATATCACTGATCACATAAAACTTTAAAAATAACATGGAATTTAATTACTAAATTGTTTAGAGAAATATTGTTTTTGTACTAAACAAAATGTGCGAACGAATGGAATAGAACAATTATAACTGGGAATGAATATAAAATGAACAAATATTTAAATAAACTAACCTTTCGGATGTTGGGATTCCACAAGAGCCGGCGGCGTATAATTATGAATGAAGGTTGGCTGGATATGTCAGTGGTAATAATGTCTTCATTAAACAATGTATATATAACATATTAATTATTTAAATACTGTAGGTCTTTCTTTTTCCAGTCTTTGCAAACTAAATGCTTGAAGAATTTAAATATTATATAATTATTAATTATCCATAATGATATTACGTATCCTACTAAATGGTTTACCATTAGGATATGAAAAATGTAAAAATGGAGTTTAGCTTTTATCACTGAGTTGGAATAATAGGGTGGATGGATTAGATTTTGAATTAATGAATAATTATCACTTTATGTGTTGTAGAATGGAAAACAGTGTTATACAAAGTATTATTTGGTCTATTGTCGGCACACAGTGTATACGTAACCTTTTAAATTCCACATTTTGTTAAAATATTTATCACAAATACATCACTTTGAGAAATTACTTTTAAATGCAGTTACCTGGGGATTTTATATTCCACTCTTCTGAAAACAATAACTAATAACGCTTCGAAAACTATACACGACACGAAAACGACAGTTGAAATATGTTTTAAAATATTGTCAGTAGAATGTTGTAGATATTTTAATAACATGTACATAAAAAATAAAAATGACACTTTCAAAATATTTTTAAAAATCTGAATAGCGCTACGTCACAGTGAGTTCAAAATTACCAACTGTATGAAGTTATGAAGATAGGTATGGAAATATCAACATTTCAGAAAACGGTCATACCGACATTGTTTCGGAAAACTGTTATACCGACATACTATTTCGGAAAACTTACGTCATTGTATCGGATATCGCAGCCCCTAGTAAAATCTTTAAAGATATTTGTTTTGTTATTATATTCGAGGCTTAAACCATTCACTGAAAGATTGCTGTTTGAGCGACGTCCGTGAAATAAGACTGGAATTTCAGCATAGCCAACATTGAAACATTATTTATTGTGTTTATTCAGTGGTGGTATCAATGTTTGACTAACGAATGTCGGGCGGAACAGTGCTGCAGCAGCGAAATCTGTAGAAGCTCTATTCGGCGCGGCCATTTTGTTTTTATTTTGTATGAAGCGCCCACCCCCTGGGTACATTGTTTACTTTTATTCACGCTTCGAGCTGAGGGGTTCTGTTGAACTCGTATCAGAAGATACACGGAGAATGGAGCCTCATAAAAGGATCCAGGCACAGAACCAACGCCCGGGAGTGGCGTATGGACGTCGCGCCATGGAAAATAATTGAAGGGTAAAAATCCATATAATTAATCAATCTTACAACGCACTCATTTCAAGCATTTCGAATCATAATTGTATCGTAAAAAATTATATTGTTGCAGGAAATGTTAAATTTCCCTTAATTTCTTTTTAATTTTCTTCTTCTTTTCTTTTCTTTCTTCTTCTATTCCTTACTACTTCACATTACGTCTTCTTCCCATCACGTCTTGACAATAATTTATTATGGTCTACCTGGGAGAAAAAGATATCTGCATGGACCGCCGGTTGAAGATATGTCCTGACCAATTGCCAGGCACTCAGAAACGGCGGTGGATGCTGCTCCCAGGACACCAAAATGGAAGGATGCAAGAAAATGTTAATGATATTTTAAGGCAGACGCAAGATGAATCGCCCAAGGTCGACGTATTTTGTGTAGTATTATTATTGTCGTCGCCGCCCTAATGTGTAGCTCCGAAATTTAATTTAATTTTTATTTATTAAAAAAATTTACATATCGTAGTTTTCTGTTATTTTTAAACTCTGAATAAAATTTAACGTAAAATTAGCTGACTCTCTATTATTATTTAATAGAATGCTAAAAGATTTAAATCAATTGAATTGTCCCAAAAACATGAAACTATATATTAAAACTTGGATTCGTAATATGGGTAGAGCCAGTATTGGTGCACTCACCCAAACATATTGACTCATACCTTTATTAATTATTGCTACAAAGTGGAACAAAATTATGTCCATATTAAAATTGTTCTTCATATACACCTTTTATATAGTAATAAATGTAATTCTATCTACTACTTGTAATTCTAATTAATTGAACAATTGCTTGTAAACTATGCCCGTCTCGACACAGAATTTCTCTAGTGAGACAGGCACAGTCCAAACAGATTTTTACATTGTATTATATAGTTACAAATAAAATATTACGTAATATCACCTTTCATGTTTTAGTGTTTTTTTTAGTAAAGTTTATTTTCCCAGAAGATGGTCAAGGTGAATCTAGACATCATGGTAAGTAGGTAGCGTCTGATTCATGCTCTCCGTCGTTAGTAGTCGGTGGAAGATGGTCCGCCAGAACACACCTCACAATAGATAACAATATTACAAAATCTGCTAATGTTTTATTATAGAATTAAAAATGATATTAATTAAGATAAGAATTATTCTACATCAAGACAATTATTTGGTACATAAACAGATTAAAACAGAAACAGAAATGATTATAAAATGAACAGAAGTTACATTGTAGCATTACATATGAATTGATTGTGAAATTGGTACAATGAATTTATTTAAATTGGTACTGTTGCCAACCAAACAAAAAGTGGTCGCCTCAAGTCAGTTCGCTAGGGCACGAGCGGATTTGCCCGACCGAAGTCGAGATCCTCACACTCGCTCCAAACCGTCGGTGGACACGGATACGAAAGCCGGTACCGGACCGAGGGGTCGGGGCAGAAGACTGCTGGACGGCGAGGTTCCAAGGGATGAGGCGGGATGCAAAATGAAACACTTGCTAAAGGTGTATTCAGTGCACCGCAGTATGTAGTTTGTTGTGTAGAGACGAGACGTTTGACGAGAAGTGACCTCCATACTAAATACACTAAATTTAAACAACAGTGGCGGCGTACCGGTGGGTGGGCAAAGGTTTATTGTATTCCCAATCCCGCGGCACGCCGCGTAAAGCAAATAATAATTATTTATAAGTAAATAATAACATTTCATAATTAAATAACAAATATGTAATATTTTATTTCATGGCACTAGTCTCTGTGTGCAACAGGTACATATATTATCTTTGTGTAATTAAAAAATATTATTTAACTGGTAAGAATAGTAGTACCGTGAAAGTATTTAAAAAAACATAATATATTATAAATTAGTATGTTCGTGGTACAACTTAACTTAAGATTAGATATGGAATATTATAATTTCAACATTATTGAAATGATAAGAAAAATTAATGAATTAATATAATAAAGCAAATACAAAGAATTTAAAGGATAATATATAAAAGTGCATCTTCTCACTGCTCAAATGCCTAATCATATTGGATCAAAATTAGCATCAACTAAAAACAAACTTCAACTTATATTTGCTTACACTGATAATTAATTAGTCAATTTAATAATCAAATGAAAATTATATATTAATTAAATTAATCACCTAGAAAGATATACTGAAAATATCAATCTATCGAAAAATTCAACTCTACCCCGGACAGGAAAAGGTCCAGGTTCGAATCCCGGCAGCAACTAAATATTTTTTGATAGATAGATTTTTTCGTATATCTTTCTAGTTGATTCATTTAATTTATATTGAAATACCACAGAATTATGTATAAATGGCAAAAAATTATTACTGAGAAAATAAATATTGTCATCATAAAACTATTCTCTAGATTCAAAAGCAAATGGAAACTATTTTACTATTATATGATATTATCAAATATTAGAAAATAAATCTTCATTTGATATTTCTTTTACATTATGTTCATGCAAATATAAAATATTATTTTATTGGTCGAGAGTAGTTTGAAATTAATTCAAAATAAGAGATTACCTATCAATACGCATTTAGAACGATAACAGTATAAATGGCAACAAATTATTACTGCACAAAACAAATATTTTAATAGAGTACCTACATAACATATTCACAAAACTATTCTCAAGATTCAAAAACAAATGGAAACTATTTTACTACTATAGTATATTATAAATAATTACATAGAAAATAAAACTTGATTTGATATTTATTTTACGTTAAATTCATGCAAATTAAAAATATTTTTTATTCATAGTGCATTGTGTTATATTGTTATAATCAGATAAATATTTCAGCAAAGTAAGACATATATTTGGGTACCCTGCCTGCTACTCTAGGAGCACACTGTATTATAGCAGACAGTGCTTTTCAATCAAGTTCAATGTACAAAAATATATATATAAAGGGTTAAACGAGATGCAATTAGATTAAATAAATTACATTGTAAAACTTAAAGTAAATGCATTATTCAATGTATAAATATATAAAGTAAAACAAGATGCAATTAGATAACATATAAATACAAGGTAAAACTTAATGTAAATATTGCATCAGAAAATAAGGACATATATTTGGGTGCCCTGCCTGCTACACTAGTAGCAGACAGTGTTCTTCCGGTATAGTAGGAAACAAAGTGCAATGATCAATGTACACATGCAATGCTATCAGCTATGCAGTGCTATGCAATGCGATGCAATCAGATTAGATGAATACATTGTAAAACTTTAAGTAAATGCATTGTTCAATGTATAAATATATAAAGTAAAACAAGATGCAATTAGATAAATATATAAAGTAAAACAAGATGCAATTAGATAACATATAAATACAAGGTAAAACTTAATGTAAATATTGCATCAGAAAATAAGGACATATATTTGGGTGCCCTGCCTGCTACACTAGTAGCAGACAGTGTTCTTCCGGTATAGTAGGAAACAAAGTGCAATGATCAATGTACACATGCAATGCTATCAGCTATGCAGTGCTATGCAGTGCTATGCAGTGCTATGCAATGCGATGCAATCAGATTAGATGAATACATTGTAAAACTTTAAGTAAATGCATTGTTCAATGTATAAATATATAAAGTAAAACAAGATGCAATTAGATAACATATAAATACAAGGTAAAACTTAATGTAAATATTGCATCAGAAAATAAGGACATATATTTGGGTGCCCTGCCTGCTACACTAGTAGCAGACAGTGTTCTTCCGGTATAGTAGGAAACAAAGTGCAATGATCAATGTACACATGCAATGCTATCAGCTATGCAGTGCTATGCAGTGCTATGCAATGCGATGCAATCAGATTAGATGAATACATTGTAAAACTTTAAGTAAATGCATTGTTCAATGTATAAAAAATTAGTGCAATTAGATAATTCAATATACTGTTGGAGCGGTTTTAATCTCAAATTTGGACTTTTAAAAGCTCCTAGGCGTAATTTCTTTCCATTTCGTGGAGCCAGAACTGTACGTTTATTGAAAAATATGGTTGCTATATTTCATTGGATTGAATTTCATTTAATTGGTTAAGAGTAGTTGCACAATTAAAGATAATAAAAAATGAGATATTATTTATCAATACGCTTTTGGAACGATAAGAGTGCAAACGGAAAACTATTATTACTGCACAAAATAAATAATCAAAAGAAAGGATAATGCAGAGTGAATCTCCTCACTACTCAAAAGACTAACAAATATTTACACAATAATTTAAATGTACAATTTAAACATTAGGGAAAATGTTGACAAATTAGGGGGAAAAAAGGTTCATAGATATTCAGAAGATGATATAGTTTTTGGTCTAGTTAAGTTTAACTACGCATATTTAAAAAATATATATATTAAAAATTAATAGAAACTAAAAAAAATTGGTACATTAGGAAAGCAGGATCATTCAAAAGGATATTCTGAATTATTAATATTTTAAAAATTGTTGAAATATTAACAAAAAAAACTATTACTAGATACAGTTGTGTCTTACTTTTTGATTAAATTTCCATAGCGCCCAGTTTATTGTATTAAAATAGTTATGAAGGTTTTGTAATAACGTAATATTGTTTTTATGTGGAGGGGTTCCAACACAATATGAAAGCAACCTACAACGCATATTTTTTGCCTAAGCACCGTCAAATTGTGTGATTTAGTTTTGGCGTTAAAAACAATAATTGAAAGAGGGAAATTCTTCCATTACTTCCAATCCAGTTTAGTAGACCTTTTAAATTTACTCCGTCATAAGATCTTTGATTTCTATAAGTGGTTGGAAGTTGAGGTGAATTTTCGTTATAATATTTAACTGAGAATTAAGGGAGCGATAGATTACACGTTCGCTTTGGCGGGTTTAACGGAGTTTTGAACTTCAAATGATTACTAAAATAAAATATTAATAATAAGTATTTTGTAAGACTAAAAATATATTACTTAAAATGTAAACATTCTTAGGTTTTCACGGCCGATCCGAATCTACTGTATGCAGTTTTCTAGGCTACTCTGCTGTGTATATCTGACCTTTCTGGCTGACGTTTCGAATCCCATTGCCGGGTCCATCATCAGTCTGATGAATCCTGAAATCCAAAACATCGGGCAGAAAGGTCAGATATATACGGCAGATTAGCTCAGAAAACTGTACACAGAAGATACTTAAAATGTGTTTTCAATAAATAAATAAAAACTTTGTTTTAAATAGTAGTTGAAGCCTGAAAACATGGAAGTAAATGCAATATATTAGTTAAAATTGTCTGTTTATATAAATGCAAAGCGTTTTAAAACCATTAAAAAATGTCTTGCAAATTATTCATTTTTAACATTTTCTTAATTTTTAAATACAAATTTGTCTACGTTATCTTGGCTTTCAGATTATTAGAAAATATATTTATCTATTTTGTGTATGCAAGAATTTCCAATAATAAGGCAATTTTGTGGAACACTTACAATGATTTAATGGTCGCTTCTTACAATGCCTGCATTTTCGTAATGATGGCAAATAATATCGAGTTTATTAGTTTTACATTAGTGTAAAGGTCCAATCTAAATTATGGTTTTTAAAAAAATCTAGTTCAATGATGGTAAATATATGTATATGACATATGTATTTTTCAATTTAAATTGAACTGGAAAAAAATATGTAAAATATGTTCTTTGATAACTCTGATATTAGTGAACACTAGCATGTTGCTCAAAACGCTATGGCGTGTCACTATTGACACACGTGTCATAGGTTAACCATCACTGATCCAGTGTATAATTTCTGATATAAATGAATAATAAATACCCACATTTTCGTAAAAAACGTGAAAAGTTGAATTAGTATTGAAACGCTCCCTTAAACCATTTAACCACCCAGAAAACGTTAGAATCACCCGGTAATATTAATTCGTCATAAAAATATTTTGCTTTACCCGCGCAAATTAAATAACTGTGGCACCCCTAACAACAAATGCTGGCGCCATCACAATTTAACGTGCGGCTAAATCGTAAACAGGCGACAATGACAACTCATAAAACACAAACATAACAAACGAAATACCTAGGACCCAAAAGATCCGCGTCTCAGACCTCTTCCATTAGGGAACATGCCTTGGCAGCCTACCGTCAGATAGAAGGTACTTTGTAAAAAGGTTTACATATTAACACGGTACACGTATTCAAATCTGAAGGTGCCAGTATATTTTTTTATATTGAGCTTTTATTTTATCAGATATGTACAATAGATTGTCATATTTTATTTTCCCGTTTCCTAAAATTGTCCTTATATTAGATTAATTGAACCGCGCAGAAGTGCAATAAATATCATACATCGCTAAAATCAGGATTGTTATCAGTATTTTTATAAATTTGTTCGGTAAATTGTATAATATGAGTTAATTACTTGCTTTGTTCACTTGGTTGATAAGACGCCTTAATAATAATATAATTATCTAAAATATGTATTCATAATATTATATTCTTATTTAAATTTGTTTAGTTACTTTAACATTGCATTTTCCTTTTTCGTTTTCAGTATAATGAATAAAACATTTAATGGTTAATTTAACTAGACAATTTAGTGATAATTCAGAAGTTTGAGTAATAGACACCTAATAAAGTAATAATGAATGGCAAATGTTTTAATATAAATATTATAATACTAATAGATTCATTTATGGGACTTGTATCTGTGTGGCACACACACGAAACACCACGATATATAAAATTATATATTTATTGCTTTTTGCCGCATCGTCATCAAAATCACTATTACTTCCAAATCGAGATCATACGCCTTTCAGCTTCATTATAAGATATCGATAGCACATTTTGTATGCAAGAATTTCCAATAATAAGGCAATTTTGTGGAACACTTACAATGATTTAATGGTCGCTTCTTACAATGCCTGCATTTTCGTAATGATGGCAAATAATATCGAGTTTATTAGTTTTACATTAGTGTAAAGGTCCAATCTAAATTATGGTTTTTAAAAAAATCTAGTTCAATGATGGTAAACCTCCCCCCCACCCCCTATATATTTATAAATATGTATTTTTCAATTTAAATTGAACTGGAAAAAAATATGTAAAATATGTTCTTTGATAACTCTGATATTAGTGAACACTAGCATGTTGCTCAAAACGCTATGGCGTGTCACTATTGACACACGTGTCATAGGTTAACCATCACTGATCCAGTGTATAATTTCTGATATAAATGAATAATAAATACCCACATTTTCGTAAAAAACGTGAAAAGTTGAATTAGTATTGAAACGCTCCCTCAAACCATTTAACCACCGAGAAAACGTTAGAATCACCCGGTAATATTAATTCGTCATAAAAATATTTTGCTTTACCCGCGCAAATTAAATAACTGTGGCACCCCTAACAACAAATGCTGGCGCCATCACAATTTAACGTGCGGCTAAATTGTAAACAGGCGACAATGACAACTCATAAAACACAAACATAACAAACGAAATACCTAGGACCCAAAAGATCCGCGTCTCAGACCTCTTCCATTAGGGAACATGCCTTGGCAGCCTACCGTCAGATAGAAGGTACTTTGTAAAAAGGTTTACATATTAACACGGTACACGTATTCAAATCTGAAGGTGCCAGTATATTTTTTTATATTGAGCTTTTATTTTATCAGATATGTACAATAGATTGTCATATTTTATTTTCCCGTTTCCTAAAATTGTCCTTATATTAGATTAATTGAACCGCGCAGAAGTGCAATAAATATCATACATCGCTAAAATCAGGATTGTTATCAGTATTTTTATAAATTTGTTCGGTAAATTGTATAATATGAGTTAATTACTTGCTTTGTTCACTTGGTTGATAAGACGCCTTAATAATAATATAATTATCTAAAATATGTATTCATAATATTATATTCTTATTTAAATTTGTTTAGTTACTTTAACATTGCATTTTCCTTTTTCGTTTTCAGTATAATGAATAAAACATTTAATGGTTAATTTAACTAGACAATTTAGTGATAATTCAGAAGTTTGAGTAATAGACACCTAATAAAGTAATAATGAATGGCAAATGTTTTAATATAAATATTATAATACTAATAGATTCATTTATGGGACTTGTATCTGTGTGGCACACACACGAAACACCACGATATATAAAATTATATATTTATTGCTTTTTGCCGCATCGTCATCAAAATCACTATTACTTCCAAATCGAGATCATACGCCTTTCAGCTTCATTATAAGATATCGATAGCACATTTTCTTTGTTTCTTCGATTTTCGTTTTTTCGTTATATTAAATATTTTTAATTAAAGAACGCAATAATTTGGACAGCAAAATTATTGTGTTCAACACCGACAACTTTGGATTTCAATTAAATTTAATAAATAATTTCAAAAGAAATACCTACCCATGTATTTTTTAAATACATGGGTAGGTATGTTGTCCGTGAAATTGTATTGTTTCATGTCCCGGGCCATTTCTTTTCGGGATAAAATGGAAACAATGCTGTCGCCCTTTGCCGATTTTGTACATCATAGTTTTAGCCCATTAATATTTTCTAAACATATGTAACTTATGCTGGATGAACTTATCGGATTGTTTTAGTATAATTCAGAGAAACGGACTTTCAAAGTGCTATTATATTTATTTTCGAGTAATTTAAATACTTATATTAGAACTAATATTTACATTCCGCCGTCCTTAGGCACCCGCCTTACCGCCTATGCCCACGGGACGTCACTGTATACACTGAGCATGTACACATACATATACACGGCGAACGAGTGGGCGCGTTTATGCCAGCAGTCCACTCTCGCTGAAGCTCCTCGGGCGAGGTGTTTGCCGAGGTGCCGAGACCCGAGTGGTACAAAGTACACTCTCGCCGAGGCTCCTCACCTCGCCTCTCCGCGTCCGCTAGTAGCTCCCGTAGTACCCTGCCACTGGCAACCGATACCAAGGATGCTATGGTCTTGGTTGGCGGGGGGGTGTGCGGAGAGAGGTAGACACGTAAAATGCGCGCGGCCCGCATGGAACTGTTCATTTCGAAGGATGATGCGCGCGCGTTGGCGAGCGATAAGTAAATCACATTGCTCGTAGATATTACTTGCGCTTCACGATACGCAACACGGAAGGGTGACAAGATAAAGTCGCCGACAGACATGATCACTATACAAGCACTGGTCGCAGCACATACTTCGCATCGCATGTATCTTTTATGTATGCTCATTGCTCAGTTGATTGACGAATGTGCAGTATTCGAATAACAATAATTAAAACAACTACTTTTAAAAATCATTAACATTGTTGCTGCATTACATCATTACAAGGTTGCTTTATTACTTGAATCGAAATTATTGGTAAAAATTAATGAGATATATATTATGGCATTTGATCGAAATTCTTCCATTAAATAGTAGACGTATTTAGACGATTAAATAATAAAAGAATTTAAGTTGCACACAAAAGTTATTTTTCAGTTTAAATTTTATATGATATATGCTGACTGCAATTACCACATCCTCTGCGGTGGTGGGTCAGATCTGACCCGGGTGTTTGTAAAAATATGAATTTCGCTATAAATATTCGTAATGCTGTTTTCCTTCTAGCTAATCTTTTATTAAATTTTTACAAATAATGTGAGATACAAATAAATGTTATTGGACGAGGTTCAAATGAGTTATTGATAAAAATGTGAAAAAATGCTCAAAAACTGACCAAAGATAGTAGCTTTTACGGGATTGAATCTCAGAGCTTACACCGAAACATATATTGTCAACATTTTGAGCACATTTTTTTACGGCGGGTAGACAAAGGATACCAGGTATGCGTCCGTGTATTTGTTTTGACTTATTTTCATCTGGCCGCCTCTAGACAATGCCAGTAATATAACTGTTTGAAGGGCGTTGCGCCTACCTGTAAGTTTTATGACACTACCTGGTCGGGTTTTCAATATTATAGTTGCTAATTATAAGTGACAAAAGGCAGTTCCGACATAGTTTAGAAGCGGGTCAGCCATGGGGCAATTGCTATTTATATTTTTGACAATTATATTCTAACAATAACAAACAATTTAATTTATTTAATAATCTAACCGGAATTCACAAAACACAATCAATATTATATCTATTTTGAGTATAAATTGTTTATAATTATACTTATTTTTTAAAATGATGTCAATTACACATGCTTTTGCTTATAATATTGTTGATTGCGTTTCGTGTAAAAAGGGTGTAATTTTTATAATATATTTATTTCACTTCTATAAATATTTTGTTTAAATTATTTTCATTCGGTTTACATGTCAAAAATACTAATATATAAAAAAAAAAAAACATTTTAATTGTTTATAACCACTGTTACACACCAGCAGGTAGAAACAATCGCCAAGCGACGAGAAGATCAGTAGATGTTTTTAATTTGGCTTTGTAGGGCGTCTGTTAATGCGTGAGAATATGTACATTATTTGTAATAATTTAAATTTTTTAGCAGAAACATTACGGCACATTATGCCATTTCATTAAATCATATTTAAAATGAAATATCTATAAAAAATCCCCCACAAAACGGTTGAAAAACCGAAAACTTGAGGTGGGTCTAAATTGACCCACCACTGCCGGACATGTTTTGTTTTAATCCATCGGCAGTAAGTGTTAAATAATGCCTGGATATTATATAAACATTGTACTTCTTTGTGTTGTCCCACTAATAAATATTATTTGACTTATGTTTCTATGTTTTAATTGACCATACGCTTTTTTAAGTATAAGTTTTTCTTATATGTTTTTTTCTATTATTTTTAGAAATTATATCATGTCACAGAAATGCTGTGTTCCTGTAGTATGGCTGGGCCTTTCCAAATTTTCCCTATATATGAGGAAGACATTCTGCATCATATTGCAAGCCGCATATTCACCGGATTAAAGACTGAACAAATTTGTAAACTTTGTCTCTTATGTGACAAACATTTTTCACATTTCAACAGGGACTAGACGACAAAAAGATAACAAATATATTCTGTACCAACAATAGATGTACCAGGTAACTTTTACTTCTTCTTTATCGGTCTTTTGAACCCATTGTGTATCTTGGGCGTTGTAATCCAGTCTACTGGGCAATCGCCTGCCTCTCACTTTCATTATTATTTATCACTTATCATTAAAGGTTTTAAAACCATCACATTAAAAAATGTATTTACCAAATTTGAAATATGAAATTCATTATACATATTAATGTTATCATTGAAAATTTATTTCAACATATTCCTACAAACATTAATAATTATATATTTTTCAACGCAATTGTTAGTTGTCTGTGATACTGATTTATATTAGTAACCAAATAGCTATTTTTTATAATAACCACAAAGTTATGAATAAAATTTGTTTATCAAAATTTAAATTAAAATCATAAAATTTTCATTCTTAATCAAAAAAATCACAACCACAAAACAGCATGTATTGCATCTGCATTATTTGTGTATTGAAATAATTACTGTGACACTAAATCTTTTCCATTTCCATGTTAACCTTAATATTAAAATAAATAATAGCCAATCCAAAGCCAGAAACAGTAGAATTGATTAGAAAAATACACGATCCCACTACTCCACTAGAAGAAAGTGTGGATGATACTATGCTGAGTTGTAGCTACAATAATCTAAAAGGTTATTATATATTTATTGACCATATATTCGAGCGAACTAGTTTTTAGTTACCTGTATTATTACTATATTTGTAATTAATTCTAAAGTTACAGATTAAATAATACACTTTTAAGGTGGACACAATATTATTGTGAAGTTGCATTTTCAGAACAAAATTCTGTGCTATTTTTAATACTAATTAAATGAATCAACTAAAAAGATATACAAAAATAATCAATTTATCGAAAAAATATTTAGTTGCTACCGGCGTTGCGGGATTGAACTTCCTTTATATTTTTTCAGTAAATAGATTTTTTTCTGTATATCTTTCTAGTTAATTATTTTAATTTTTATTAAATAGTATATGTTCATTTTAAAACATGGATATAATGTTTAAAAAATATTAAATGTACTTTATAATAATTCTTTGAGATCATGGACACAAATCAGTATACGTACATATCATTTTTCAGCATTATTTGTGACCTGTGACCTAAGTGAAGTTTCTGTTAAAAAATTATCAGCTTCCTCTAAACTATAATTTATCAGGTAGATATGGGGCACCTTTATGTTTTATGGTATTGAACTGTCAAAAGTGATAATAAAATAATTGCTAAAAGATGACTGTAATTGTTATTATGTAATATGTAAAGAAAATTATTTTTAAATTCTTTATTCTTGTGACACAATTTTTATCCTAAGCATTAATGAATTTCAGGACCAAATTGGTTATGACATTATTGAAATAAATAATATTGTAGAATAATATTTTTTTATTGCTCAACAACAATTTTATTATACAATGAATATTAGTAATACGTATTGAGGTAAAAAACAGAATTTCATCTTAATTTACCATCATGCCATTTCTCCACAGAAGTACGCAGAGAGAATCAAATAACACACTTTTGTACCACAATTACCTTATCCACTTCTATACACATATGCACGCACATCTAGGTATAGAAGCATTATCACTCTCAACAGGATTGTTCTCCAATATGACTCGGTTGGGACAGCTCCTCTATTTCTGCTGCCTCCAAGACTCACATTATATGTTTTATGTACTATTTTCTCCTCACTCAGGGTTACGCAGACATTCATGAAAAAAAATACTAGACCTGTGAGACTAGATTAAAAACAACCTTCATGTTTACAATAAATAATTATTAAAGAAACGAAAACATTACAAATATATATTTGGGCATTAAAATATGACAGATGATTGACCATCGACAAATTATATATACGGTTAATGTCTGCCATGCACTGGTCAAGTTCATTGCGGATGACTTGCTGCTGTTTCATGTTGAAATTTTAAAGGCCCAAAAAAATAATTTTTAGAGGATCCTCTAAATATGTTATAGAATATGTAATATAAGAGTTCAATTTATCGTATTGCTGAAATGGAATAAAATTAGAAAACCGATAAAATAATTGAAATATGGAATGGTGATCGTATCTTTTTCATTTAGGTCTAATTAATATTTAATTAAATTATTGTTAATATTGGTCCCTTTATATTAAATGAAATAACAAGCAATTCTCAATTTTCAGAAACTGTAGAATTAATTCATCTGTTTCCGATTGATATTCTTACACCTGCGAAAACAAGTACAGCAAGCACGAAAAGGTTTGAATTTATAATAGAATTTATTTAATTATTTGAACAAATCTTATTTTCTTGTTTTACTTAGGTAATCCACCCTTCAAGAGTGATTTGTGGCATTAATCAAGTAAAAATTAGATTTTATAGAATAAGTACAATATTATTACAGAATAGGAAATATTACTAGTCAGATCAGTAGAGATCAAATGTGGCGAATTGAGAAAAAGATGACATATGTTTGCCGGGAGCTGAAGTTTACTATTAACGATATAACTGTAAAAAAAATTGTGATCCGTGATGTACAAGCAAAAAAAGACATGGTCAAGGGTCAGAACTTATTTTAACAGAATCAAAAACACCGTTACTTACTCTGACTTACTGAACCTAAAAATACTTGTCGGCCCTTTGTTCAAATAAATCTTTACTTTCTCGTACTTCATTCAATTTCAACAAATAAACCATTCAATATGCTTGATTAAAATAGTCTCCCATTAATTTGAGTTTTGGCCCTTGTCCCTGTTACAAGTGAGGAGAACATTGACTTAATCCTATTTTTCATAGTTTCAAAATAGTATAAATATTTATGCGACATATTATATGCATCTCAATAATAAACAGCTAAAACAAGTAATGATGTTGCAGATTTTTGTGTGACCTGTCCAAGATTCAAACATTTAATAAGTTCAGTTTTAATACTATTGTAAAGATTTTGGTTATAAATTCACAAAATTTTGTTAAGTAATTGAAGCTCTTTATAAGTATACATTTAGTATACAGTTAAATACTTGTTTCCACCCTGAAAGGTGTATAAATAAATAAATAACATAGTTTTATTTTTCTTTAATCCAAATAATTATTGAATTAATGTGAATTTTATTTAAAACTTCATAACTATACAATTTTACTATTTACATGAATTCATTTTTCATAAATTAAAAAACTTTAAATGTTGACTATTTAATTATAATACTATTTGTGGATGGATTATTTAATTTGAACATTAATACATTTACTTTTATCATCTATTTCAGATAAACTAAACTACAATCGAGAGATGCTCAGCATGTGCCCTGCAGGCTTGACTTCTGAAAAAACTGTTCATCCGATGCATGAAATTCAGAAGGGTAATAAAAGAAAAGTAAAAAGGGAGGGTGAAAGCAGCTGAGGTTGCTAAACTTTATTACCACAAATACTTGAATGAAACAACTTCTTCTTTTATTCACTGTCAGATTAAGAAACAAAAAAATATATATGTGGTCGTAGATACACCAAAGGTAACAAAAAATTTGGTTTAGCTTTATCTAAATATAGCAGTAAATGCTATCGATTTTTATCAAAAATATATGCATTGCCGAGTCAAAAAACAATAAATACTTTATTAAAATAGTTTCCTTTTAGGTCGGGTATGAATATACATATTTTAAAAAATATAGAAATAATGACAAAAGAAATGAAATTGCAAGAAAAAGTTTGTGTTACTATTTGATGAAATTTCTATATCACTTAATCTAATGTACAAAAGTAGTTCCGATTATATTTAAGGTTTTCAAGATGTCGGAGATGGCTTGCGAAGACCAGTTTTTGCAGATCATGCATGTGTTTTCATGTTAAGAGAACTTAAGACTAAATGGAAGCAGCCAATTGGATTTTTATTTTGCCAAGGCACAATAAAATCACGTAATCGAGTTGTAGTTTTAAAAAAAATTATTGAACTAGTTTTATCAAGTGGTTTAGAATTAGTAGGTATGGTGTGTGTTCAAGCTTCTATTAATGTTTCTAATATTAATATGCTTAAAAGAGAAACCCAAGAAAATTATAATCTCTTAAACATAGAAAATAGTCTTGTAGGTTTTGAGTTACATGGTAGGGAAATTGTCTGTTTTTTTGATACTCCACACTTACTAAAGGGTATCAGAAACAATATGCTGACAAAAAATGTTATATTTAAACAGGAAGATATAGTAAAGATTGCCAAGTGGGAGCATATTATTTAGGCATATAATTATGACCACATGTTGGGTGACAATATACACACTTTTCACATAATAAAATTTGGTTTCTTAAAAATAGAACAAAACGTGAGTGTGCATTTTAAATTGTTTCGAAAATCAAACGTATAATACCTGTTTGCTTTTTATTTGAGCACAACATAAAAAGTACTTGTGTTAATTCTATGTTATATTATGTCGATATATGTAAAGTAATATTTGATAAAGTCACTTTATATTTAGAAACTAAAAAAATATTTAGACCAAAATTAATCAAACACGCCACTCTATATTTACTTAAAATAAAATTATTTAATAAAAATCTTTCAGTTCATAATAGAGATTGTGTTGGTGCAAATTAATTATAAGACCCTATTAAAATTAATATAATACATTATATTCTCTAAATATTCTTTCTTCTTTCTCATTAAAAAATATTTTTTATTCCAAAAAATAATGTCTAATAAAGAAAAATAAATATTGAGTTGATATAATATTGTCAAAGTTATTTACTATTACTACTATTAATCAAAAAATTTCTTTTCTGCATGCATAATCTATTGTGAACACATCATCCATCGGGATATTTTGTCAACTTGAGATTGATTTATAATTTATTTTTTTGTGACATTATCAATAAAGCCTGTTTAATTTTCTGGTATGTAGTCTTTATGTAGTCGAATGAAAAATTATTTTTACATTTTAAATAATACTTCAAAATGTTCAACATTTGAAAAATTTAATGTCGTCCCAGTTAATCTGTAACCCGAGAGTCTACTGTATTGATTAAGTGGTACCAGGCTGTTGAAAAATTTAATTGTACCATAAAAAATAATACTAATATGTATATGCAATCATTTGATTTATTCCAAATTATAAGCTTAAGTTGCTCAAATTTCTTATGTTTTTTGATTGAATCTAAATAAGAAGTTAAACATTATCCACCACTTAAAATTAGATTAACTTCTTTACATGTAAAATGACTTTGGATCTTCCCTTTATGGTTCATTACGATATTAAGAATTTTTTTTAAACAAAAAATATGTTCATACATCAATTTCAGTTAAAACAAATGAAGATGAGCATGTGATGTTGAGATAACTTTATAATTCTAGTAATAACATAATTAAATAAAGAATAGTTAATGTATTTGCACTACGTAACCATAGTGGAAATTGTGACCTGGTAATGGTATTGGTGACTTGACATTTTTTAATTTCTTTACGTATTTTTTTTTTTCAAAGACTGCGTCAATATAGCCACTTCTGTATTCTATCTGGTGGTGAATTATTTAAGGTGGACGTCTCCTAACTTTGATAGCAATATAAATCAACAATCAAATGGGCTTGATCTTTTTCAATGTCGATGTAGCCAGATAAATAATGAAATTGCTAAATGATAATTGTTATTAAAGAACTAAGTAATCTTCATAATTTTCCCCAATATAGTGGGCAGATAAAATATTGGTTATTTAGAGCAATTTAAATGATATATAAAAGATGTAGGATTCACATTGCGTATAGTTCACATTATATTTTGTGGTAGGACAAACTGAAACTGATAGATACATAATTATAAATTTGTTCAACAAATATTTTATTGTATTAATTGTGTTGATCCAATTATAAATGGAAGATTTTTTTAATAAAATAATCAAGAAACCTCTTAAACTTGAAAAGAACTTATACCCACTTCTCCATAGGTCCTTAGGCATGCCCCCGCAGTTCAATGGCAACAATGACTTTCATCTTCGTGATTTTATGTTCAAACATTTTTTTAATCTGTTAAGGTAACTGAGAAAAGTCATGGCTTTTTTATGCGGTAATAATATGTTTCAATTAAGTATTCCCATTTGGCAGATTTCACAATATAGTACTTGTGATGCTAAATGAATATGTTCAAAAATAATGTGTTTATTGCGTCTTCATGGTATGCTCAATTCTGAGCCCCCTGGCGTGGTCCCCTGAAATATCTGCTACTCTGTGCACAATTTATTTATTTAGCACATTGTTTCTTATACTCGTGGATCGTCACATAAGATAATTTCCCTATTAAACAAGTCTAAATCTACAATTCTGTTTTCAACATTTAAGCGAGAATATTTTTGGGTTTCTTTATGAAAAATATTAATTGCAGAAATATTAGCGGAACTTTGGTCTGTTAACCTAACTATTAACTCTAGATCGCTTGCTAAAACTTAATCTTAATCCCTTCTTTAAATTATTGTTTTTAACGCCACAACTAAATCACATAATTTGACGGTTCTTAGACAAAAAATAAGCATTGTAGGTTGCTTTCGTTTTGTGTTGGAACCCCTCGACATAAAAACAATATGGTTTTCTTAAACTTAAAGCAAAATATGGTTTTCTTAAACTGTCCCCGAGATCTTCAAAACCCTCAATAATATTATAACTATTTTAATAGAATAAACTGGGCGCTATAGAAATTTAATCAAAGAGTAATAAACAACTATATCTTGTAATAGCTTTTTTTGTTAATATTTCAACATTTAAAAAAATATGAATAATTCAGAATATCCTTTTGAATGATCCTTCTTTTCTAATGTACCAAAGGTTTTTAGTTTCAACTAATTTTGAATATTTTGATTTTTTTTTTTAATATGCATAATTAAACTTAAATAGACTAAAAACTTTATCATCTTCTGAATATCTATGAACCTTTTTTTTCCTCCCAATTTGTCAACATTTTCCCTAACGTTAAAATTGTACATTTTAAAATTATTGTTTAAATATTGTTAGCTATTTGAGCAGTGAGGAGATGCACTCAGCATTATCCTTTTTTTTAATCATTTATTTTGTGCAGTAATAATACTTTGCCGTTTGCACTCTTATCGTTCCAAAAGCGTATTCATATATAATCTCTTATTTTTTGTTATTTTTAATTGTACAACTACTCTTAATCAATTAAATGAAATTCAATCCAATGTAAATTGCAACCATAGCCTTGCATATTTTTCAAGAAAAGTGTAGTTCTGGCTCTACGAAATAGGAAGAAATTACACCCAAGAACTTTTAAAAGTTCAAACATGAGATTAAAACTGCTACAACAGTACCTATATATTATTTTTTATACATTGAACATTGTATTTGCTTTTAAGTTTTATGTTAATATATATGTTATCTAATTGTATCTTGTTTTACTCTTTATGTATATATATATATATATATATTTATACATTGAACAATGCATTTATTTTAAGTTTTACAATGTATTTATCTAATCTAATTGCATATTGTTTAACTCTTTATATATATATATATATATATTTTTTTTTTGTACATTGAACATTGCATTTACTTTAAGTTTTACAATGTATTTATATGTTATCTAATTGCATCTTGTTTTACTCTTTATATATATATATTTATATACTGAATAATGCATTTCCTCTAAGTTTTGCAATGAAATTTATCTAATCTTATTGCATTTTGTTTAACTTTATATATGTATATATATATATTTTTTTTGTACATTGAATATTGCACTTTGTTTACTACTATACCGGAATAGCACTGTCTACTATAATATAGTAAAATATTAGTGTAGCAGGCAGGGTACCCAAATATATGTCTTACTTTAATTTATCTGATTATAACAATATAACACACTGTACTATGAATCAAAAATAAATAATTATTATAAATAATATTTTTAATTTGCATGAACTTAATGTAAAATAAATATCAAATAAAGATATATTTTCTATGTTATTATTTATAATATACTATAATAATAAAATAGTTTCCTTTTGTTTTTGAATCTAGAGAATTTTGTGAATTATGTATGTATGTTATGTAGGTATTGAAATATTTATTTTGTGCAGTAATAATTTTTTTCCATTTATACTCTTATCGTTCCATATGCGTATTGATATATAATCTCTTATTTTTTATTAATTTCAAACTACTCTCAACCAATAAAATAATATTAAATATTTGCATAAACATACTGTAAAATAAATATAAAATCAAGATTTATTTTCAATGTTATTATATTTGATAATATAATTTCTGTACGTATAATAGTAAAATAGTTTCCATTTGTTTTTTTAATCTAGAGAATAGTTTTGTGAATATAATTAAAATATTTGTTTTGTCAGTAATAACTTTTTGACATTTATACTCTTATTCAAAAAGCATATGTATTAATATATAATCTCTTATTTTTTAATATTAAAAAAATAATAATAATTGTGCAAATACTCTTAACCAATGAAATGTGTAATATTTTTTAATTGCAAGAATATAATGTAAAATATCAAGATAAGACTTACTGGCATATAATTTTTTTTTTTAAATAGAACATATTTTTGTTCTAAAGTTGCATTTTTCAGAACATAGTTCTGTGGTATTTCAATACAAATTAAATTAATCAACTAGAAAGTTATACAGAAAAAATCTATCTACCAAAAAATACTTAGTTGCTGCCGAGATTCGAACCTGGATCTCATCCTATCCGGTGTAGAGCTGAATTTTTCGATAGATAGATTTTTTTCTGTATATCTATCTTTCTAGTAAATTAATTTAATTTGTATATAATTTTTATTTGATTATTGAATTTACTCATTAATTATCACCGTAAGCAAATATAACTTTAAATTTGTTTTTAGATGCTGCTAATTTTGATCCAATATGATTAGGCATTTGAGCAGTGAGAAGATGCACTATCTATTATCATTTAAATTCTTTGTATTTCTTTTATTATGTTAATTCATAAATTTTTCTTATCATTTCAATCATGTTTGCGATTTATGTTGAAATAATAATATTCCATTTCTAATCTCTTATTGTACCACGAGCATACTAATTTATAATATATTATGTTTTTTGTGAAAAACTTTCACGGTACTACTATTCTTACCAGTTAAATAATATTTTCTAATTGCACAAAAATAATGTTATAATATATGTACCAATTTTACAATCAATTCATGCATTACAATGTAACTTCTGTTAGTTTTTAAATAATTTATATTTCATTTTTAATCTGTATTATAATTAATATACTAAATAATTGTCTTAATGTATTTTACATGCAGAATAATTTTAATAATTCTTATCTTAATATATATATTTTTTAATTCCATAATAAAACATTGGCAGATTTTATATATTTTCTGTTACTATTTTATTTTCTGTCATGTGTTATAAAATTTGTATTTTATTAAATAAATATTTTTTTTAACAGCTAATCTTTTTATTCTACACCACATTTTCATTTTCAGGGTACAAAATATTAATATATATATTTAAAATTGGCGCCAATTCTACGTACCCCCTCCACCTATTTTAGTTCGCCCAGATCTCACGACTGCGCGGTTTTCAATTTCTTAAAGCCATAGATAAATTTGGCTCAAGCTACCAATCTATCTTATCTATGGTACAGTGACGCAGTCTAACGTAAATGTGGGTACTAATTCACAGATTTTGCCGCTCTTTTTTTAAATGTTTAATTTTCCAAAAAATTAAAAAATCGATTTTTTTTATTTTCGATAGAAAAATAGTTTTTCTATCGAAAATAATGTTTTTCAATCAATAGAAATAATTTTAAAATTTCGTAACAAAAATATATAAAATTACATCTATTGTTGAAAATGGGAATTTGGTTAAACAATAAAGATGTCAAGCTTGTTTTTAAATATTTATTATGCGAAATATGCAAATTCTAGAATAACAGAAAAATAGGGAAAGAAAATTGACAATGGAATATAAATTATAAGACAAGATAAAAATGTGGTAATGCAAAGATAAAAAACTTGCAACAAAGTGTGACCAATTCATACAATCTGCAGGTGGTGAATTATTATTTAACAAAATTACGATACGGGCGATAAAATGATTAAGAAATATTTGTGTGGTGGCTACAAGACGATGGTCTTTTCCAATTATTCAATATTGCAGCTCTAAATGCTAATATTCTTTAGGTGCAAAAATATCCAGAGTGGAGAACAAATAAGCGTAGTCACTGTAAAACTTTTATTAGGCAATTGGCTTAGAATTGTCTAAACCCAATGTTTTTATCAGAAAAAATAGTGGTAAAGTTAAAAATAATATGATATTTAACGCAATGGATACATTTATATAATTTTGTTATACATATTAAGGAGACTTAATTATATTAATTCATTTTTGTATGAAAAATTGATTGTAGTGAATTTAGAATTTTTATTAAATATACGCCATTTTTCAATATAGCTGGGTTCGTTCCTATTTCTTTCATCAATAACATATCTGGTGGAGCATTATTTAAGGTGGATGTTTCCGAATTTTGGAAACTTGAAGAAGAGCAACAAATACATACATGTTCTTAAAGAGCTAATTAATATATTTATCTCATAATCCTGACAATTCATCCCAATGGAGTGGGCGCACGATACATTTGCTGGAGTGCACGCGCACTAACAGGAACAGTTAATTTTTTTTTTTAAATATGTTAAATCTGTCAGAATGGCAAAGAAAACTGATAACAAACAGTTTACATACAAAATATAAAAATATGATACATATTTGTAGAATTGTGGAATTTGCAAAGAATAAACTAAATTAATACATTTTAATTTATGTACCATATTGGCCCGAATATGACATGATCCTGAAATTTTTTACCCATTACTTTGAAAAAAATATTTTTACTAGGTCTAAGCTTTAAATCTCCAATATAACATGAACGTAACTATTTAAAAAATTTTATTTTGTTATATTCAGGCCAATAAGGTAGTTATTTTGGGATAATTATTTTATTTGTTCTGTGAATAGTTTTCTGGTCAAATATACACGCAGATTAGCCCATAAAACTATATATATAAGATTCTGAACGATCGTGGAAACCCAAGAACATTTTTATTTTATTTGTATTTTAAATTCGAAAGACAAATAATTGAATAAAGAATTTGTACTGCACATATTGTTAAATTAAATTGATAATGAAAAATATTGATTTACTTAGTGATTATACAAAATAATACATTATATGAGACGATCCCTGCAACACTATATAGGTTTTGTATGATAGTTAATTGTCTTTGCATAATAATCATATTAAATTATTAATATAATACAAAATGGTTATCGCTTTGTGCATAGATTTGAAATTCAATGTTATTCATAATATATTTTAGTCACCGACCATACTGAAAACATTACATTCACTTATTTTATACATTATTGTCACCGAACCTATTGCAAACATAACAATTACATTAATTTGAAGTATATTATTGATGACTTTACATAAATGTATAAAAATGGCCAAATTCCATAGCAAGTATATCTGCACAATGAGTGGGATTTTGTTAAGTGGTACCAAAGTGATTGGATAATTTAATTGCACTATAAAAATAATATATTCTACATTAGAATACATTAAATTTATTATAAACTATTACTCTGAAAGAATGAACTTGCTCGATTTTTATTTTTATTATTTTTAAGAACTAATTTACGTGCCATTTTTTGACTGGGTATGAAAAAGGATTTAAGCCTAACCAACCATTTAAAATATGATTAACGTCTTTGCAGCATGTATAAATGTTCATTTTTTATGTTAAATTTAAAATCAAATTATTTACTGAATCTCTATTGTATTTAAAACTAATAATTAAGATGAGCAGCTATATTAAATTTATAACATATATTAGGCATGTGGCGATCTGATAAAATTGTAATTTTGTACTCCCGGGAATTTAAAAAAAGTTATTTGAGGTACAAAAACAAAAGAAATGAATGAATTTTTTTTTACATATTTTATACATTCCTCAAAATTTCCTATTTCTTTCATCTACAACAGATGGTGGTGCATTCTTTAAGGTGGATGTTTATACAATAATTCTGTGTTCATATGGACATCTGTGACACTATTGCAAACTATCGGGTCTGGTACTAATGAGTTTTAATCATACAAAATTTTTATGTAGGTGCTGGCAGAGAAATTTCCCTTAAAAAATTCAAGTTATTAACTTTCTTAGCTTATGAGCTTTGGGTGACAGATAAACATGATTCGCATTCACTGTCTTTGGGTAATGCGCGATTAAACAAATGAATAGTTTTCACCTTTGTACTTTCTAATACGTAATCGTTATTTAATAGTTCTAATTATATTTATGCTTTCATTATAAATAACCATCTGTCTTTCGTACGAATTTTATTTGAACATTGAATACGGTGAAAAATTATGCACGCCCATTCAGAACATCTCCATTGAAATAATCGAATCTTTCGAAATATGTACTTTTTAAGGACTTTAATGCATGAAATATGAAAATAATAATTCTCACCGAACATGAAAAGAATTTACCACAATAAAAGTCGGTATTTTTTTTGCGAAATCATTCAATGTTACATCCCTTAATGAAAAATAGGAATTCCATTGTCTATGGTTATTACTTGACAACATAAATGAAACAAAACATCGTTTTGATTTACGAAAAGTTATTTATTGAATTATCAAATGGATATGTCGGCTCATCGTGGACTTGAAATGTCGTTGATACAGAGAAGCCTGATGCTCGACTGAAAAGCTGGCCAAAATGTTAAATAATTGCAATGATGGGTGTACTCCGGATAAATAAAAGGTTAGTTTAATTTTCCTAATTTAATATTTCTTAATGAAATTGATCTGTATGATTCTGAAACCAAGTCAAGATTTTAAATGAACACATTTTGTATTTATTTATAATACAAAGATTGTGTCTGAAGATTTTACATAAAATTTGATTATTTTTGCTGTACTAGTATGTAATCACTTTTTAATTGACATTTACTTAGAATCAAACAGTTAATTCTTTTATTCCTGAATTATGTGGCTTATCATTGAATTTGATCTAATACAGCACATTTTCAGTATTTTATAGAATTGCGTTCAAACGTCAAGAAGAGAGCAAGAGATCATTTGGTAAATTCCAGGAAGACAAGAGGGAGACCACCCACATTACCTTTCTCGGAACAAGATGAGAGATTCCTAGCAGTCGAGCGGATCCTGGGAGTCAATGGAAATCCAGAACTTCAAGAAATTGGAGTTAACATATCTCCGGACATTAACCTACTAGGGAATGTACAAGGAGAAAGGCAGGCGTCCATTTCACCATCACCGTCATATTCAGTCAGGGTCCTCACATATCTTCACTGTGACAAATAGCCCAATTCAACCACTGAGGCCATCTCCGTGCTCACACCCACGACCACGGCCTTATACGACTAGAAGATCCCTGGCAGAAAGAGCTATGCAGATGCAAGCATTATGTTTAGAAGTGTTTTCTCAGCATGATGTCATGCTGAGAAAATGATAAGTCGCGCTGCACTTCTAAACATGTATAAAGATCAAATGAAAGTAATGGAACCTCTAACAATAGCATTAAAAGAACACATCACATTGTTATATTTTTTAACTGCACCCCGGTTAGCCATCTCCTCAGATGATAAACCAAGAGAGCTTCTAGTCATGTATAGGTACGGAGATCGCCTTGACCGCTGCACTGGACTATGCCACAGTGGCAGAATGGGAGGTTCCTAACTGAACGTTACTTATTAGAGAAATATCTATCATTGTGGGAATGGATGTGCGGATATCTCCTTGTACCTGGTAGGACAACAGTCAACTTTCTACCCAAGTGTACATTCTACATTAAGGAATCGTTAATTATTGCCAAGGTGGGCGACCTGGTTGGCCTAACTTAATTTACTTACCACTTTTATTTATTTTCTATAATGCATCTACATCCATGTTTTATTAAATTTGTAAGTTTATATAAAAACATAACATTAAACCTGTGTTTTAATATTCAAAATATATAACACTTCTTTTCAAATATAAAGTATGAGAAGGATATCTGATATCGGTTTATTTACAACATTCTACAAATAAGGGAAATTAAATAAAAATATGAGTTGTACATAATGAATTTAATAATATGTATAGGTAAGGGAATATCCCCTGATTCTTTTACAATTGTCAGAAAGAATCATGAAAAAAAACTGACGTGGTAATATTTTCAATATATTCACAAATGTTTGTTTGCAAGATAAAAATGTAATAATACTTAAGAGGTTATGTATAAAGGTCAACAACAATAAATTAGGATCAACAAGGAAGATAGGCTAATTTATAAATGTAATAAAGGAAAAATGTTCCTGTATAACTTCATTCCAGACTTGCCGCCCTCGAATTGGAATGATTATTGAATGTTCATTAGTTGGAGGATTTCCAATGACATGAAGATCTGCATGATTATTATGAACATAGAAGATTCGCCCAGCAACAGTCGGACTATAGTTCAATCACTCTATGCTTCAGAATATACCAAATGCTTGATTTTAAAACTCATATACATCTTTCCACAACATTTCTTGTTTTAATGTGGGCTTTATTTGTATCTGGATTCCGGAGTATTCCTTCCTGGATTTTCATAAGGTGTGAGAAGCCAGGAGCCAGGGTTCTGATGGATATCCAGAATCACCTGAAAATTCAACAATACGTCATCATTATACCCAAATAACGTAATGCGATTTCACAATATATTTGAAATTAAAAAAAATAAAAACTACCAACAACCTCTCATTTCGATTTTCCAAAAATCTTCTAATTTGTGATGTGTGCCATATTGCTGCATCGTTAGTGCACCCGGGATACAATGCATTAAAAGACAAAATCTTAAGATCTGCTTCACATATCTGTAACAAAATAATAAATATAAAAATTTTGTATGGTACAATTGAAATACGAAAAATAACCAAAAAAACGTGAGTATTATTTCAAAACATCTATCATCGTTTGCCGTGAGAGATCTTGTAAATACCTTTACCGCCTTGATAAGGAAACATTTATGCACCCAATAAATACAGAACTGTTTCTTTATCAAGGCGTAAAGTTGTAAAAACTGGTTATTTGGAATCTCCAGCGGGTTACAGAAATCTCGCGAACGAAGTCTATCTATTCTCGAGTTTCGACTAAAATATCGGTTTTTGATTAAGATAACGTAAAATAAGTACTAATACTGTATCCAAAGTTCACAGAAAAAGGTTTGTTTCATAAATACTTATTGATTTCCTCATCCATTGTCGTAATGAAGAATAACGGCTCTAATCCTGTCGCCATTTTTTATGTTTTGACAGATTACGGTACTTTATCTCCCTCACTCTCTGTCCCTCTCTCTCATTCAAACATACCACTGACGTTAATCTACGCATTGTCTATTTTTGAGGGTAGGTATTAACAATCACCTTCATTATTTAAAATGCACGCTTGTTTTGTTCTATTTTTAAGAAACCTTGATGAGCCTGTTTTTTTATAGGATCTGAACGGGAATTTAAATCTATACGGCCACTTAAAATTCTATTAACTTGTTTACACCACATAAAGATGAACATTTTTAATGTTAAGTTTATAATAACATTATTAATTAAATTTCTACGTTCATCACACTTTAGAAATGAAGAATCAATTTCAGTTTAAACTAATGACTTGAGATATATCGAGCATGTGGTGTTCGGATAATACAACAATCCTAGTAAAGTAAGTAGAGGCATCAAGAGAAGGAAAGTACGAGTATTTGAGCCACCTGCCCTAGCAGTAATGCGTTCATAACCAGATAATGCTACTTGCGATTTTAAATTTTCCTCAAGCTTTTGCTACAACGTAGCCAGTTATATATTTGTACACTTTATCTGGTGGTGAAATGTTTGATATATCTGAACTCTGGTAATATTGATCTTCATCGACATCGGTAGATACAAATTTAGTCGAAGCACCGAGCGATCCTTCACTTTATTGTCCCTGCAATTCGCCCCAATATAATAAAATTAAAACTTTATTCAACCAAAAGTTTTTTTGTCAAGTATTTCATACGCTTGAGTGCTAATCCAATTGCGCACAGAAGGTGGAACAGAAGTTTTAATTGAATTTAAAATTTTGATAGATTCATCCTGCAAAGGCTCGTGACTAGATTTAAAGGTAACACGAGGCAATATTTATACAATTCCCATTGACACTATCAAATAAGTTGATGAAAACCCGAATGTGCTCATACCCGATGCCATACGTTGGCTAAAGACACGGGCGGCTATGCTGACTTTTATCTCTATGAGTTTGTCCTCATAAATATGAAAATCTGTTAATGTGGGAAAAGCGTGCATATTGTCACCCGACATGCGGACATAATTATATGCCTGAATAATATGCACCTATTTGGTAATCTTTACTATATCTTCCTGTTTAAACAGAACACGTTTTGTCAACATATTGTTTCTGATGGCCTTAAGTGTGGAGTATCAAAAAAACAGACAATTTCCTTACCGTGTAACTCAAAACATACAAGACTATTTTCTTTATTTAAGCTATATTATAATTTTCTTGGGTTTCTCTTTTAAGCATATTAATATAGTAGAAGCATTAGTAGAACCGTACCTACTAATTCTAAAACCACTTGATAAGACTTGTTCAATAAACAACCCCAGATCACGTGATTCTATTGTACCTTGTCAAAATAAAAATCCTATTAGATACTTCCATTTGATCTTAAGCCCCCTTAACATGAAAACACACGCACGGTCTGCAAATACTGGTCTTCGCAAGCCATCTCCCAGATCTTGAAAGCCTTCAATATAATCGAAACTACTCTTACTATAACATTAAATTAGGTGATTTAGAAATTTCAACAAATAAAAACACACAAACTTTTCTTGCAATTTCATTTCTTTTGTCATTATTTCTATATTTTTAAAAATATGTATATTCATACCCGACCTTAAAAGGAAACTTTTTTAATAAAGTTTTCATTGTTTTTCGACTCGGCAATGCAAATATTTTTGATAAAAATCGATAGCATCTTTTAGATAAAGCTAAACCAAAAATTTTGTTATCTTCGGCGTATCTACGACCATATATTTTTTTTGTTCCCTAATCTGACAGTGAATAAAAGAAGAAGTTGTTTCATTCACGAATTTGTGATAACAGAATTTAGCAACCTCAGCTGCTTTCGCATTTTCTTTTAATACTCTTCTTTTATCAGTCACATCTTTGAATTTCAAGTATCAGATGAACAGTTTTTTCTTGCCAGAAGTCAAGCCTGCAGGGAACGTGCTGGTCATCTCTCGATTGTCGCTTAGCTTGGTTGAAGTAGATGATAAAAGTAAATGTATTAATGTTTAAATTAAATAATCCATCCACAATTAGTATTATAATTATAATAAATAGTCAACATTTAAAGTTTTTTAATTTATGAAAAATAAATTCATGTAAATAGTAAAATTATATAGTTATGAAGTTTTAAATAAAATTCACATTCTATAACTAAATAATAATCGAGAATTAATTGCATAAAAGAAAAATAAAACTATTTTTCTTATTTATTTATTTATACACCTTTAAAAATGATTAAATCAAATGTATTATCAGAAATAATACCAATTATTCTAATTATGAAATTAATAAGAAAACATATAATAGAATATTTAATCTTAGAAGTGGGCTTCAGTAGTACTATCCACTCTGCGCCTGCACTCTGCCTACCCCCGGCAGAGAAATGGCGCGATGCTAAATAGTTGCTACCGATACACGGTATTGATTCAGTTGCAGCTTTCATATTTGGTAGCTTACCAAATTACATATTCACAATAATAATATTCACGGGACAGAGAGGTGCGATAGGACAAATATTTAAATAGGAATGTTTTAATTAAGATACATCAAAAATAATCTTATAAAACGTAGGATGTGTGGGATGTTTAGGCTCCTGTGACAAAGAACTTTGATAGAACGAAGGACTTGTATGAATGTTTAAATTAGGTCTAATAAAAGGTTAGCCTCCTGAAACAGAGATTTGATAGGACAAAAAATGAAATGCGAAAAAGTATAAATTTAGTTGAACAAAGGGCCTACATGTGTTTTTAGGTTCAGAGTCATTAACAGTCAGAGTGTTTTTGATTCTGTTAAAATAACCTCTGACCCTTGACCATGTCTTTTTTGCTTGTTTTTTTTTACAGTGATCCTGTCAATAGTAGCTTTCATCTTTCTCTCCACTTGCCATATTTGATCTCTATAATATCAAATTTTTTGAACTATAATGGTATTTTAATAATAATAATAATGAAGGTAATCCTTGTAATATTCCCTACTGTATAATATTGTACTTATTCTATAAAATGTAATTTTTACTTGATTAATGGCACAAATCACTCTTGAAGGGTGGATTGCTTAAGTAAAAGAAGAAAATAAGTTTTGTTCAAATAATTAATTAAATTTTATGATAATTTTTTTTTTTTTTAAATATTCAAACCTATTCTTGGTTGTTAAAAATAGGTAATATGATCTGAATTAGAAATCATTTTTTTAAAATATTTTTTCTTGATTGCTATTTGGCAGGTGGAAGAATATCAATCGGGGACGGATGAATATTAATTGTGTACAGTTTCCGAAAATTGAGAATTGCTTGTTATTTAATAAAATATTGAGGGACCAATATTAACAATAATTAACCCAAATGAAAAAGATACGGTCCCCATTCCATATTTCAATTATTTTATAGGCCTCTAATTTTTTTCCATTTCAGCAATACGATAAATTGAACTCTTATATAACATATTTAAAGGATCCTATAAAATATCATTTTTTGGGAATTTAAAATTTCAACGCGAAACAGCAGCAAGTCGTCTGCAAGGAACGCGACCAGTGTCACGGTCAATCATCTGTCATATTTTAATGGCCAAATATATGTTTGTAATGTTTTCATTTCTTTATTAATTATTTATCGTGTTTATGTTATGTTTATGAAGATTGTTTTTAATCTAGAGTCTCGGAGGTTTAGTATTTTTTTCATCAGTGCCTGCGTAACCCTGAGTGAGGAGAAAATAGTACATAAAACATATAATCAGGCCTATTCTCAAAATTGCAATATTGAAATGAAGGTGATTGTTACACCAACCCTCAAAAATAGACAGTATGTAAATTAACGTCCGTGTTATATTTGAATGAGAGAGAGGGAGAGAGAGTGAGGGAGTGAGGGAGTGAGGGAGTGAGGGAGTGAGGGAGTGAGGGAGTGAGGGAGTGAGGGAGTGAGGGAGTGAGGGAGTGAGGGAGTGAGGGAGATAAACGTACCATAATCTGTCAAAACATAAAAATGGCAACAGGATTGGCCGTGATTCTTCACTACGATGCTGCGGATGAGGAAATCAATAGGTAATTTATGAACAAACCTTTTTCTGTGAACATTGAATACTGTATTAGTACTTATTTTAACCAAAAACTTATATTTTTAGTCGAAACTCGAGAATGGAAAGACGTCGTTTGCGTGATTTGTGCAACCCGATGGAAATTTCAAATGAGCAATTTTTACAACTATACCGCCTTGATAAGGTACAACTATACCGCACAAATCACGCAAACGACGTCTTTCCATTGAATTTAGTTCTTAAATAAGACTAAATTCAAACACGAAAAATGCGTCGAAATGCTAAATTTAAATTAATATTTTCTTTGTTTTGACACTTGTCGATAGGAGTGTTAGAATTAAACAATTATTATTATCGATCAAGTGACCAAGATTGATGTTATGAATTAGCGCGCATGCGCAACATAAATGCTTCTATGTTCACTTCGGACTGATTTGGTTTATGTATGTTATTATTATTTATCTGTTATATTTTAACTTACCATATAATTATCTGTCATAAACGTACTAAACTATATATTTTCTTACTCAACCTATTGGGTGTCTTTAAGGCTACCAAAATTTACATTTTATTCAAACACAATTTGTGCATAAAATTCGAAAGGGATTAACGCATACAGAAAACTACGTGTGAAAACACTGTTACATATTTGCTTCGATTATAAAACGCTTTTCCACACTGTATTTCAACGGACAACTTTTATTTTCAATCATATGTGGAGTGTGACATAGTGTAACACGTATTCAAGTTGATCATTACTTTGAGTTAATACATCAGTACGTACAGACATATACCGTGTTTCCTCGAATATAAGACCGGGTCGTATATTAATTTCATAGCCAAAAAACGAACTAGGTCTTATTTTCGATGTAGGTTTTATTTTTGTGAGGAAAACCAAAAGTACAAAACACGTTACTTTATTAAGCCTCAAGAGCTTGCTAAGCGAGAGCAACATACATTAACAAAACATAACATTAAAAAAATAGAAACATGAAACATTTATTCTAATTCATTTCATCCTCTTCTGGGACGTCGTCATAACACATTAAACCTCGAACGCCAGACTGTATTTCTTGCAAATGGATCTCTTCTAGAAGAATACGTGGACCAAATCTCTCGTGTTTAGCGATATAACTTTCTTCGAAGGAACACTTCTTGTCCAAATATCCTGCACGACATTGCACTCATTGGCAACACAATTTGCAGTAATTTACCCATTTCACGATTTCTGTCAGGTTTGGCTTCATAAAGTTTCCACGTTGGTTTAACTCCATTTTATGTTCGATGTGATCATTAACTTCAATCCGCAAATAATCCTTCGATGGTTTGTTGATGACAAGATCTAAAGAGTGTAGGTATGAAGTCATTCCAGCGGGAATCTTTATTTGATCAATTCTTCTCTTGTCCAGAAATTGTTTCATGTCTTTGGGACGATGAGTGCTGCCGAATCCCACACCAAAAGACCTCTTTGAGAACCTCGAAGAATAGATGGCAGAATTAAATCAACCCATTGTCTAATAACGACTTGAGTGCACCACGTTTTTTCCGTTTCAAGAACATAAATTCCTTTTGTATTTTGTCTCTCTTGCCTTTTGCGATTATAAGTGGTGGGACTTTCGTTCCAAACACAGGTAACTCTTGCACTTTCGTATCCTGTTGAAGAAACGTAGATCGACGAGGCACCTCTGATTTCAACAGTAGTTTTTGTTTCTTGGCCCATGTGTACTAAAGTTTCATCCATAGCAATTATATTGAGAAAAGTCGATGGTATCAACAAAGTGCTTGAATTCAAGTGTACGTTTAATCACTTCGACGTCTTCTCATTTGAACAGTGTTGTCGTTCTTCGCAAAGAAAGTTCATATCGCCGAAAGAAATTATCCAACCAACCTTGTGATGCTTTGAATATCTATCCAAATGTGGTGCTATTGCAATAGCAAATGCTTGAATACAACTAAAGCTCTCGATCTTCTGTTCGCGATCCAATCATAGGTGATATCTTCTAGTTCTGGAAATGATGGTTGCCGACCTGATCCCTCCTCCACCTGCTTGCTGAGATTATCATACTCTGCTCGCCATTTACGAACCAATCGTAGATCCAACATCTTTTCCTTGCAGAAAGCCATCAAGTTTTTATTCTGTGATTTTTCGACGATTCCCTTCTTGTACTCGATGAAATAACTTATTCTTTTTGCACTCATCTTGTCTGAGAGAAAAAATATTATTGGGTCTAAATTTATAATTAAAATAAAAAGTGCTTTTATTTAACACTTACGAAACAGCCGAAACGAACAGTAGAAATGCCAAAAAATAACGTCAACAGCAAACGTTCCTACTACTTCGGTTCTCAATCTCAACTGAATGAAATCGAATGGAGCTAAAAATAGCTCATTGGCACGTGCAGCACAGCGGGTCAAACTTATGAAAAACACGTTAATTTTTGATTTAATTTAATTATTTTAGAAGTAGGTCTTATATTAAAACCATCCTGAAAAATCGTGGTAGGTCATATTTTCGAGGAAACACGGTATTTTAATTAATAGTGTAAATTCAATCTGTTTCTGTTTTTTATGAATTAGTTTTTAGTTAAGTTTTAGATCATTATCTTTGTAAAACACCGCAGCAAATAAACATGGAATTGCTCAGCAATAATGACATTATAATTTTTTTGTTTGATAAACCACTTTCTCGATTGTCTTATAGTGAAAAAAAACGTATAATTGATATTGGTCGTCCAATTTCCGATTTAATTATTGTGATGTCAATGGAATGGTGGAATGGTGTGTGTGTGTGTGTGTTCCGCACCGCCTGTGCGGGTATGTGTTGCTATAAAGACGGTGCGCAGAAGTGCGCGCGTCTCTTAATATTCTATTGAAGCACCTCCCTCAGAGGGCCATAGTGCATTTGACAAAAATTTTTAACGCGTCATTACTGCTGGGATATTTTCCCAATCAGTGGAAAAAGGCCAATGTCCTTCCTTTTGCGAAAGCAAAGAAGGACCGCTCTTGCCCTCTCAACTACCGACCGATCAGCCTCCTCACTACACTGAGCAAATTATTAGAAAAAGTTATACTCACCCGTCTGGTGTCATATACTACAAGCAAAGGCACTATTCCCGACGACCAGTTCGGATTTAGAACTGGACACAGTACGACCCAACAGCTGGTCCGGGTGGTCGAGCAGGTGTCGATCGGCTTCAATTGGAATAAGAGCACAGCGATGGCGCTCTTGGACCTTGCGAAGGCATTCGACACCGTTTGGATTGATGGATTAATTTTCAAGCTGATCGCGATCGGAGTGCCGCGGTACCTGATCGGGATCATAAACTCATATCTGACGGGCCGTACGTTCGCGGTCTCGGTGAGAGGAGAATTTTCATCCGACCGAGACATACCCATGGGTGTGCCTCGAGGCAGTCTGCTCGGTCCCCATTTGTTCAACATTTATACTTTTGATACTCCTGCATTACAGAACTGCTCGCGCGCCGTCTTCGCTGACGACACCGCGCTACTTGCCACCTCCAGGTGCCCGGACTTGGCCGCCAGACAGCTCCAGAGGGCGTTAACCCTAATGGTAGCGTATTACCTCCAGTGGAAACTGAAACTGAACGAGGACAAGACCGAGACTATTCTATTCACGAACTGCGTCAAGAAGGCGACGCCGAGGGTGAAAATCTTAATCAATGAAAGTGAGGTTGAGTGGCTGACCGAGGTGAAATACCTCGGACTGACACTCGACCGTCGCTTGAATTGGACACGTCACGTGACGAACACACGCCAGAAAGCGAACCGAGCAATTGGTGCGCTCCGTCCGATCTTCAACAGGACTGGCCCGCTATCCACTCACAACAAGTCAATATTATACCACAGTATGGTTCTGCCTACTATCACCTACGCAGCGCCTGCCTTCAGCAGCATACCCAAATCGAAATACACGCAACTCCAAGTCATACAAAACAAATCGCTTAAAATCATCCACAACACCTCACCCAAAACAAATTTGACGCGACTACACCACCGGCACAAGGTGAACACTATCACACAATGCTTTGAGAAATTATCAGCAAGCTTCCACAAATCTTGTTCCCAACCTTCTCAAGATAATCCTCTCATCCGGAACCTCGGCTCGTACGAGCACAACATCAGCTTAATGCCTTTCAGATACAAATATAGATTGCCCAGGCACTATTTCCTGCGGCGAAGCAACGCGCTCGATCCTCCGGACTGAGCTGCACACAGAAGCGGACAGCGTCGAGAGAACTCTCCAATTGATGATATGTAAAATAATAAAAACAATATATTTTTAAGTCTCGTAGTATTTATTTTAGTTTAAATATTTAAGGATTATGCTAGAATAAGGCGGCACTGTACATAAAGTGTCGCGCCTAATTAATTTGAAATACTTAACTTCCAGTAAATTGTTTAGAGGGTTTTTTATCAGTAATTTTTTACCCTTCCAATTCATGTATTAATATAAAACACTTATGATGTTTATAATAATAAGGTAGTTTGTAAAAGTGTCAAAGTGATTAGCGCTGATGCACTTGTAGTTGTAGATTAGGCGGTCTAGCCGCATGTAGAGTACTCAGAGTATCGTAGACTCTAAGGAATTGGAAAAAAAAAATTGGCGCGCGTCTCTTATCTGCGGTTCATCGACTTAATCGTTTGACCTATACTAGTGATATACCTTGTACTAAATTGTAGCTTATTGTAATAAAAGATTAATTGTTACAAAGTCTACTTCTTTTAGACCTTCACATTACGAGGTACTAAGAAGTCAAGTACGTAACGATTATAAATAAACCGCCTTTGAAATATATTAAACATTTTTCCCTTACTATTTATCAAACCGTTTGGATTACAGGATCAGCTAATTTGATGTTTTGTTGGCCGTGTTTATTATTTTCAAATAAAAGTAGTATTTGGAAATCTGGATACGATGACAATATTTGTACAGCTAACCCAAAGTCATTATCAGTCGGCTATTACGTTGCATAATTTAGGATTCGACCAGCGGCGTATAGAAATGTCCTTATCAAATGAAAGTAGAAATATAATTATTCATCATAATATAAAAGTAGATGGAAACCGTAATATTTTTCAACGTCCAATAGATATAACTTGTTTTCTTGCAGTTGAGGAATTACCCTTTCGAGAGCATCGTGAATCTGATGAATCTGGGTCGTTTCATTGAACGCTATTTGATTGGCTAAATATGACGGGGTGTTAGAAAATCACTTGCAGAGTGACACTAAATCATTATCAATATTTAGTGGATCTTCTAATAGGATTCAAAATGATCTTATTTCTAATAATAGATTTTGAGAAAAATTGGATTAAAAATAGATAAAGCCGATTTTGTTGCTGTAATAATAGACGAAACCCAGATGTCAGCGGCTCGGAGCAAGTGTGTTTCATTTTAAGATATTTTAATGGGATTCAAATGAATGATAGGTTTTGTTGATGTTAGTGCAGATCGAAAAGCTGAGGCATTATCAGAAATCGTTTTAAATTAATTAAAAGATTTTAATTGTACTAGGAAATTAATAGCTCAAACTTACGATGGTGCCGCTGTCATGTCATCCGCTAAAGATGGTGTTCAAAGAAGAGTTTGATAGGCGGAGGGGGGGTTAGGAAATGAATGATCTTATTTAGCGGCCGCGCACACTGCTGATATCGATTATTCCTATTATATTATTGTACTATGATTATAAGAGTTAGACAGAGACAGGTGAAGAACTAATACACACGGAACACACGTTAATCAAACATTTATTTACCTATGCGGGTGGGCAGATGTACATGATTCTTAATTGTAACTTATACTCAAAATTATTCTACCTTATATTTTACTCGTTGGTCAAGAGGTGGCTGACGGCTAGCTGCTCGGAGCTGCTTCGGTCGCTGGCTGAGTTCCTGGATGAGCTCCGGACTGACTTGGCGCTCTGGATGACGGCTGCTCCCGAATTGGCTGGTGTTCCAATTCTTTTTTTTTTGTTTCCGTCGATTCTTTCGTATTCAATACTGTTTTCAACTGTTATGTTTCTTTCTCGTCCTCTTCCTCCAAAATCTTGCTTCCAACTGAGCTCTTCCTCCCAAATCTTGCTTCCGACTGACCTCTTCCTCCCAAATCTTGCTTCCAACTAAGATATTTCTCCACTCCTCCTTCCAAAATGCTGTTTCCGACTGAGACTGGTAACTGATAACTCGTCTCCCTTCCAAATTCTATTTTAAACTTAGCTCTTCCTCCCAAATCTTGCTTCCGACTCCTCCTACTTCCAAATCTTGCATCCAACTGAGCTCTTCCTCCCAAATCTTGTTTCCAACTGTCCTCTTCTTCCCAAATCTTGCTTCCGACTCTTCCTCCTCCCAAATTTTGCTTCCGACTGAGAGCCGGGCCCGTGCGTAGGCCATTCTTATACCTCGACAGTGGGGTGTTTCCCATCTGCCGATCTGCCCTCTTCCCGTCATGGGACGGGCCACCATCCCATTGGTCCATCCGCTTCTTCTGGAGGCGTCAGGATCCCAATCTAAATCCAACCTGACTCCTCCTTCGTCTTATCGCTAACTCTAATTAATCTTATATTGTAATTATTGACACTCGAGTTACATTTCTTACACTACTTGACAGAATCTTATATCTAGTCACACATATTATTTATTTTTATGAATGGATCATTCCATTTACTTTAAATTGTACATAATATCCATTGCATCCTGTTTTCCCTGATATATTATTTCTTGACTTTGTATCGTGCTGCCCCCTCGCACCTTTATATATATTTATCTACGCATCGAACACTATGCTATGTTTTTTACTTTGCCGGCTACAACTGCATTGTCTGCTAAAAATACAGTTAGAACTGTACTATGAATAAAATAGATAGGCAAAATATTATTATCATAATTGCAACATTGCTTAAACACATTTGTTACATATTAATATTTTAAAATTATCTGCCCGTCCCCACTGTAGTGGCTACACCGTGTACTGCGTTCTTAATGTTGTCCTTATGGTTCATAACTAAATCGATGGAAGCCTAAAGCCTATTCCTAACTCCCTAGACTCTCGCACTTACTATTGTCGCCAGGAAGTTGAATTATAATCCTGATTCTCAATTATCAGGTCTGCCTTGATCGGTTGTCATATTCGTTACGCAATTACTAAATTCGCACTCATCGCTTCAAAACGCGTTCTGTCAGGATGCATTATCTCTTGCAATATTCTACGATCTAGGAATACATTTATTTACAACGGACGGTACAACGGATCCAGCTTTAATGGTCCTACGACCTTCAGTTTTATCTGTCGGCAGAGTGCGTCCCCTCTAAACGCAGCGCGCCCTTACAGATTTGTGATCGCTTCTCGAGAAACCGTCACCACTGTATTATATTTGGTTTTTACGGCTAATTAATGTTATCACATCTTATGGCCAAGTGATAACTTCGCGCCGAGGTATATCAAGTTAGAGAGCGGCGTCCTCGCGCGATCCTCGTGCGGTGCGGCGCGCACGTTTTACCAACTATAACATGGAATATAATTACTCAATTCTTTACACAAATATTAATTAGGTAATGTAACCTTTTAAATTACAGACACTACTTTTAAATGCAGTTACCTCGGGATTGAACATTCCACTATTCTGAAAACAATAACTAATAACACTTCGAAAACTATCTACGACAGTTGAAATATGTTTAATAATATTGTTAGAAGAATGTTGTAGATATTTTAATAACATGTACATAAAAAATAAAAACGATACTTTCAAAACGTCTAAAAATATTTTTTTAAATCGGAGTAGCGCTGTCTCACACTGAGTTAAAAATTACCAACTCTATAAAGTTACGAAGATAGGTATGGAAATATCGACATATTATTTCAGAATACGGTTATACCGACATTCGCTTCGAAAAACTGTTATACCGACATATTATTTCGGAAAACTTACGTCACTGTATTAGTAAAATCTTTAAATATATATTTTTTGTTATTTTATTCAAAACTCAAACCATTCACTGAAAGATTTCTGTTTGCATAAATTGTTTGATTGTTTGTCATGCCCTAAAATAAGAGTGAAAATTCAGCATTGCCAACGTTGACATATTATTTGTTGTGTCTATTCAGTGGTGGTATTAATGTTTGACCAACCAACGTCGGGCGGAACAGTTCTGCAGCATCGGAATCTGTAGAAGCTCTGTTCGGCACGACCATTTTTTTGTGTGAAGTACAACCCTTGGATAACACCAAAATACGTTTACCATAGATAAAAAATACAAGCAGAATATCTTATAATTAACTTAATCTAATTAAGACTACCATATATTTACTGACGCGTTGTGTTCCCGCAGTCGGCTTCACGTCCGGTTCTCGACCGGACGGAGAGCGGTGTCGTCTCATCATCCTGATGTCCACCGGGCTGAACGCCCACGTCACTAGCATCCGCCCTAGCATCCGCTCGGCTGGGCATCCACGCTGTCATCGAGGTCGCGGTTCACTTCCTGTCTCTCGTGCCGTGATGTAGGCTACCTCTGCTCGCCAGCCGTCTGCTTCTCGGCAGGTCACCGCTTGTCGATCCGTTTGGTTGGGTTTTGCTCGTTTCTACATTTTCGTCTGTCTGTTCGGCGATCACAGGTGCGGTGATTGCATTCGATTTCATTCGGTTCTTCGTGTCTTCGGTTTTTTCCGTTCGGTTGGAGACTGTCCTCGGCTAAGCGGATCCTTCTCCGAGGACCATCCTTCACCGTCCGTGTCGCGGCTGCCTCCAGCGAACTCTGTTACATTCTCGCTATTCATTCTTCTTAGATTTAATTATGACCAAACTTATCTCGGTAGTGATTGCATCGTTCGTCGAGATCTCTTATTCTTATTTGCCTATAGTTAATTCTTTCTTACAACTTTAAATACAATTATAATTGACGCACGTTCATCCTGAATTTCCTATATTTACTCTAATTCATCACATATATATTATCCTAACCTTGCTGCATGTGCGTTTGGGGGTTAGGTCGGCGGTTTAATGAAAGAGTGAGTGATCGGTGATAAAAACAAGGAAGACATCTGCCTTTCTAGTCTATCATCTTCATTCTATCTAGAATGAATCAATGCATGGTTGCCAAAATGCTGGGAGAGTTCCATCTATCGAATGCCCATTACACGCATTCATTCATAAGAAACTTATATGTTACAATTGGTACATCTGTCATTCAGATGTATCAATTTGAAGTGCAACAACAAGTTTGGAAAATTGTCTTCATAATACTACGGTGCCGTGGTGGTGGTGGTGGTCAGCGCACTTCCCGGATAGGAAGGTTCTCGGTTCGAGTCCGGGTGGTAACAAATATATATTTTCGACAAATTGATGTTATCTGTTTATCTTTCTAATTGATACATTTAATTTGTATTAAAAATATCCCAGAACTATGTCCTGAAAAACGACAACTTCATGTGTTCTCCTTAAAAATATGATTGGTTCCAGATTACCTAGTCGGTGAACAGCGGTCTGTCACGATGACAGCTTCCCCGTACACCGGACACCGCAACATCATAAATGCTCTGAAATTGATTGTGACTGAGCATAGAGATTCATTCAATCATTTTAGTTTTGGATTTAACTTTAAGAATGTTCATTTTACGTAGTGTAAAGAAGTTAATCGAATTTTAAGTAGTTGTTTATATGAAATTTTCGATTTGCTTAGTTTCAGTGTTAATTTTGGATGCAAGTAAAATTGTACATTGAAATGACGCGTGCAAAGCGGTTGATTTTTTATTTGTAATGATTTTTTTAGGGAAATACAAAACTTAATGCTGTCATATTTTAAGGGTTCGTAGAATATATTTTGGTTCCGATTGTTTATGTGACGGAGATAACGGATATCTGGGTGGATTTTTTTCACATCCATGCCTGATAATCAGAAGTCTACTGTACTTACCAATTGTGCAGACATTCTTTGAATTGTAAATTTACCGTTTTTATCACTTGAAAACATTTATTTTATCCAAACACTCCCAACTACTACTTATTCTTCACTAAATATCAGGATTGTGGTAATATTATACAGTAAAATACCGTTTACTCGAAATTCGTCACAAGTCGAAGTTTTGGAGCAGAATGTGGTCCCTCTGGAAAGTTTTCGTACTAAATTGTGCTTTGTGACATTACAAAGTACCGTTACGCATTTATAAAATTATTATTATTCCATTTATTTTTCTCCAAGTTATATATTTTATATCGTATGTAGAATGTCACATGTAAATGTGTAATTATTTTTTTGTTGTCGAAAAATATCACGATAATATAATTCTATTGCAAGTGTTGCTGGTAATCATAATACACGGTAATTTTGTTTCTTCTCATCTGACGTTGTATTTGACCATATTTTATAATGGAAACTTATAGAGTAATCACCTAAATTTGGAAATAATTTGGAACGATCTGTCGATTACAATATTATAAATTCCCGATTAAAGTGCTAAAGAAATGCGTAATTGTTTTAATTTGGAGCGTCTGCGACATGCTTATTGCCGTTTAGATTGAACGACTTTATTTTTGAAGGAGATATACGAAGTGCACTTCATTTCAACCCCCATTATTATTCCGTGTTAATATTTTGTTGCAGTGGGGAATAAGTTATTTGATCTGCGCGTTAAGTAGAGATATTCGTGGATATTTGGTTAACATTACAATTTTGTTGAAATTGAATTCTAGAATCTAGGTTGAGATTTGGTCAAGTGTAAGACACAAAAGTGTCGCATTCAGCTACTTGCTGATGAGTTTATTAGTATTTTTGTAGCTCGTTCCTGCGTATGAGCGGTATTCATCGAATTTGAATGGTTATATGAGAGCGCGGTGATAATAGTATTGCGGTATTGCGTCACTTCAACTAATGTTCGGAACTTCATTTAACATCACTGGAGACTTGAACAATTTCTGTCACTTGTAACTTGTAATCCATATGCAGGGGTTTATTTTTAATTATGTTAAGGAATTTCAACAACTTTAAGAATTTACGTGATCATTTGTTTTAGAACAACAGCTGTTGTTCACTACATTCTGTTCTAGAGTACTACTTAGATCACAATTTGGAGCAGCTACTCCACGATAAACCGCAAATGGCGTAGAGACCGATAAGATCTTTGTTTTATTTTTAGTAAGACACGAGTCGTACTAGTTTTATCCGGTGTTGATTTTATCATAGTTAACAATGATCTGTATGATCTGGTCAATCTGATCGGCAAGATTAGCGTTTTAGACTACAACATGGTGATGTGATATCATTTTGTTTTGATGGCGTTCGTTCTATATAATTAATTCGCCCGTATGCGGATATTTTACCTGCATTTGCAGTTTTTCAGAATGTTTGCATTTTCTCAAATGTTGCGCGTCGCTTGTTACGCACGAGTCATCGATCTATTGAGTACGCTGTGTCCTGACTACTCTCTCGCCACCGATGTACATGCATCGGTAAAGTTTCATCTCGTCATATTTACACTGGTTAATAAGGCGGTGCGCGGTGTACGGTATTAGTCCACACCAATTTTGGTGGCAGTGACTAGCTCTATAATTGGTATTCATTTCTAACAACGAGACTGATAACTGACATTTCACTGTTGGAGGTGTAGTTTAGACGATTACGAATAATAAGTTACTACTAATCATCATTATAAAACTTCAAGGTCACAATTAGAAATAACGCAAAAAATGATAATAAAAATTATTCTAAAAAAAAATGACTATCCAAGTCGCAGATTTTTAAGTACCAAAAATAGTACACATAAAAAAAAAAAAAATAATTCAAATTTTCAAAATTAAATTTTAGAAGCGAATTCCGATCTACAAGATATAGAGATCAAATTGATATTCCAAAACTAAAATATACCGCAACTCAAAATCAATATAAGGCATCAAATTCTTTAACAATCTCCACATCACAATTAGAAAAATTACGGACTATCATAAATTTGTAACTGAAGTAAAAAAAATATGTACACAGACTAACTGAAACATAAATTAACTCGAATATACTCCTTCTCTATACACGAGTCTTACTCTCATAGAGAAGAAACAAATGTTAAAATATATATAAATTGTATGATCTACATATTATTAAACTCGTAAGCTATATAGCTTACGACTTTATTCGGTGTTGTATATATGTTGCGTTGTAACCATATCCGTCACACACGGAAAGCCCTGTATCTCGCGAGCCTGCGAGCCATTTGGGTATTTTTGAATTTTGCCAGATAGCTGAAGGATGACATAAACTTTTTTTCTTTGACACTTTTTTCCTCCTCTTCTCCTCTATTTGTTACGACCATTTAAGTTTAGTGAATTTCTTGCTATTTTTTTTTTAGTTTAGAAGAGTTAGTTTAGTTAGAAGCGATAATTATTTTTAAATATTTCCGGGACGGCCCGTGGCCGACGGTATCGTCGTGTATATTTTTTAAATTTCTTCTTCTTCTAACTTCTTCGGAAACCCTGATTTCGTGGTTTTGAGTTTTCCTCTGCGACATTACGACCAAATTTTTTTTTTTATTATTCAAGTTATACAAAACGATAGCGCGAAATTTATTCTGGAGGTTATAAACTCCCATCATTTCAATTTCATCTTTAAATTGTAAAAAACGCGTATTTTTTTTGAAAAACGTACGGACCTACCTAGATGCGCCGAAAATGCGAAAAAAGTGAAACTACAGACCCCGAAAAGTGATCTGACGACCGCGCGAGTAAAACAAATGAAAGCGTGTTTTGGCCTAAATTTGACATACGGAACAATAACAGACATTGCGATTTATGAAAATTGTCGATTTTCACACGAGAATTTATATATTTTTAGATTTGAAAACAATCTCTATACACTATGCGGTATGAAGCGCTCTTTTGAAAATACCATAATAATGAGGGTATATTCGCGTTAATGCACCCTGAAGAAAAATATTACCCCAATACGAATGTACATTTGTACATGTACATTTTATTGTAAGCACAGTATTGGCATATGTTTTTTTATTATCCGTGTCTTATAGCGTATTTAGTTTTTTAATAAATGTTATAAATAAAAAACTGATTTAAAAACTAATTTGGCGCGATGTATTTTTGTTTTTTTACAACTTTGAAACATAGATGTCAGTATACATGCCGTTTCAGTTAAAATTATTTTTGTACATTGGATACTCGATTTACATTAAATATTTTTATTATATTAGATTATTTTTTAAATAATGTTAAAAAATACGATACATGAATAAATTTAATTTCCTAACGATTAAAAAGTCAATTTTCAAATTGAAATTTTTCCGCGATGTTTTTTTCATGGCCGTTTGTTTTTTTAACTTTAATCGATAAGAGTGCTATTTATATTATTATTTACACGATAAAAATCATCATCATCATCATCGTTTAAATCGCCACCTTCTTCTTTAATTTTCAAAAACGACGTAGAGGATAGTACGCCGCACAGTGCAGATAAATGGAATGCTGCCTCTTGAATTGTATTGAACACATATGTCCAGTATGCCTATTATTATTTTTAAATTCAAAATAGTATGAAAGAGTGTTTTGCGTCTTTCAAGTCTTATTAAACATATCGTGTTTGTATTATTTTTAGAGAAAAGTCGATTTTAAGAATATTATTTATTTAAATGGATATAAATGTTATACGCCTGTGTGTTGGCAATAGTTATAACGCGCAGTTAATAATTTGAATTAAAGAGATATCCCGTGGACACATTATGATTTTGTCTGTGAGTTTTAGTTTAATACTTATGTTTTTAAACCCTCTGGAGATTGAAAAAAGTATACTGTTTCTATCTTACAAGTGTTTGTCATATCGTTTTTATGTAGAAAACCCGGTTAAAATAATAAAATAAAATAATTTACGAGTATAAATGAGCAACGCCTGATTGACTGCTATAGAAATAGCCTTGGCATTAGTTTTTAGTATACAACAGGAGTTTATATATTATTATAGCTCTTTATATGAATTTATATGAACACTGGGTTTTTTGATTATATTGGTTAGTTTAAATGCGATTTTAATTTTGAAAAATTCCAATGATAGCATTAAAAAAAAGGATTTCATATTTTTATTTCTTATTCCGTTGCCACCACACTGGGTTTTTTGAGAGCATTTAAAAAAAAAGGATTTCATTTATCTATCACTTCTTCTGTTGGCACCACACTGAGTTTTTGATTATATTGGTTAGTTCAAGTACGATTTTAATTTTGATAAATTCTACCAATAGGATAGTATGATACGCATTTAATTACATGTACAGATTAATTCTTTTTCTTCCTTTTCTTCTTATTTTCCTATGAAAACACTTTTTATAACTTAAGTGTATTAGAGATTTTTTTTTTTGCGAATTGACAACAGAGTACTGCGTCTCAGCAGGATACGTTTGCTACCGTGCGGTAGCTGTACGGGCAGGCTAGTCATATATATTAAAATAATAAGCCCTATTTCTCGATGTTTATATGTTTATATGTAATCGATTTTGTCACACACGTTTTGCTTAATTTCTCAGTTATCCGCATTCTGACATTTTTCGCAGACGTCTGAAGGTTCACTGTGTATTTACAACCTTTTCTTTTCATTCTTCTTCTTCTCCTCTATCTGTTACAACTCTTTTAGTTTGGTCATTTTTTTAAAATTTAACTTTTTAATTGGCCTGACTTTTTTTTCAATTCGCTTATAAGTCTGCGAGTTTAAGAGCTAAAAAAACTTTAATATTTTTTGGCAATTGCCACTGATCTGAATATCGTTACACACTTTTTTTAACTCTTCTTCTTCTAATTTCTGTGTGAAGCCTGATTTAGTGAAATTTCGTATTTTTGAGCTTTTCTCTGCGAATTTACGACCAAAATATAATTTTATTGCATCTGTGCATACATCACAATGGTCTATAATTTATTTTCGTATTTGTAAACTCCTAACGTTTAAAATTCACCTTTAAATTGTAAAAAACGCGTTTTTTTGTAAAAAATGTATGAACCTACCTAGATACGCATAAAATGCCTAAATATTAAAACAATTTACCCCGATTTATGTAGATCTCGCGACCGCGCGAGGAAAAACAAATGCAAGTATTTTTGTTATTTGACATACGGAACGATGTCAAACCTTACGATTGATGAAAAATGTCGATTTTCACACGAGAAGTGATACATTTTGAGATTAGAAAACAATCTCTATACACTATGCGGTATGAAGCAGTCTTTTAAAAATACCATAATAATGAGGTATATTCGCGTTAATGCACCCCGAAGAAAAATATTACCCCAATACGAATTAAAAATAGTATATTTATTTAATTATGTTTCAATATTATTTCATTTTCACATGAAAAATTTAACATTTTTAGATTTGAAAACAATCTCTCTAGACTTTTCGGTATGAACCGATCATTTAAAAATAGTCTAACAACGCAGATATCGGTTCATTTGACCACCATGAAGTGAAATATAAGCCAAATCCAAATTAAAAAGAGTATTTTTATTTAAATATGTATAATGTTATTTTACAACATGTACATTTTATTGTTATTACGTGTTTTTTTTACAACTTTGAAACATAGATGTCAGTATACATGCCGTTTCAGATATTATTATTTTTGTACATTGGATACTCGATTTTATATTAAATAGTTTTAGTAACGCAAATATGTTTTTACAATATACCGAACAAAATAGTATTTTCAGATTTTCTACTATTAATATTTCTTAATAAATATAATTTATTTTCCTCAAAAGGGCGGAGAATATTTTTTAAATAATCTTTAAAAATTATTAAAAAGTCAATTTTCAAATTGAAATTTTTCCGCGATGTTTTCTCATGGCCCTTTCTTTTTTTAACTTTTATCGATATGAGTGGTATTTTTATTATTATTTACACGATAAAAATCATCATGATTTAGTGAAATTTCATGTTTTTGAGCTTTTCTCTGCGAGTTTACGACCAAACTATAATTTTATTGCATCTGTGCATACATCACAATGGACTATAATTTATTTTCGTATTTGTAAGCTCCTATCGTTTAAAATTCATCTTTCAAATCTAAAAAACGCGTAATTTTTTTTGAAAAATCGACGTACCTACCTACATACGAATAAAATGTAGAAAAAGCTTGATTTTTTGCAGACGTATTAATCAAACGCTACTCTTCATATTTTCAAGCAGCCGAGGGCTGTGATTGGTCAATCCTCTTATTGGTCATTTTTCATAAATGGCTGCCTAAAAATTAAATAAACAGCTGTTTTACCTGTCATTATTGTAGTGCGTAATTTTCGCGCAATTTTTTTGACGTTTCAAATGTATGACTTTATTTCGACTCGGCATTGTAATAAACAGCTGTTGCTTTTCGCGCGTTTTTTTATGTCAGGTATCGACATCCAGATTTCACACCTTCAATAGTCATAGATATTTTATATTTTCCCGCACAAGATAAAATTGATGATTTCACTCCGGAATTTGGTTAATTATGGTGAAATACATACATTATACATAGAAAAATTTTCTATACGTTTTTTTCGATTTTTATAGGTTTGGTCTAGAATGACACAATGATGATTTTTTAAATGCGTCATTGCATTAATTATTATTTCGCAGTTGTACACGTGACTTAAATACGTCTGCCTTACTACTGACCGGCCGAAGGAGTTTGTTCTTTTACGCGTCTGTTATTCAATATTTAAATTGAACAGTTCTGGTGATAAACCTGTAATTTACTTACTTACCTACCATCACGCCGTTTCCCCGCGGGGGTAGGCAGAGAGGATAGAGCGCCACATTCTTCTGTACACACATAATTCTCGCCTCATCCACATTCATACATCTTCTCATGCAAGCTCGATGAGTGATGGATTATTATTCTTCTCTTTTATTTTTCTTCTTCTTTTCCTGTCAAATCACTTTTTATGGTTTTGTCAATGAGTATTAACATTTTTTTTTTAAATCCTGGAGAGATGGGTTGTTAGTTGTGTACGTTAGCTCTGTTTCTTCCAATTTGGAATACCGAGAAGAGTGGTATTTTTTTTACGTGATAAGTAATTTAACCTAACCCTTCTCAAAAATTAATAGGCCTTTGACCCTCTTGGGTTGTTAGTTGTGTACGTCGGCTCTGTCGCTTTTGAAAAATCGACGTACCTACCTTCATACGAATAAAATGTAGAAAAGCTTGATTTTTTGCAGACCTAAATGGCCGCCTGAAAACTGTGAATAATCATTTTCACTAAATGGTCGCTGAATAAACATCTGTTTTATGTCATTCAATTTAACCTTAAACTTTGACTTTGACGTTTCTGGTCGGCCATGTTTAATTTTTGAGCCACGAAATGAATTCGATGTCGAAATGATTCTTCGGAAACGTGTAAAAATCGTACACGTGGTTTAAAAACAACATGGATGCCTCAATATAGATAATATTGGTTTTTTGATTATATTAGTTAGTTTAAGTGCGATTTTAATTTTTTTAAATGCTACTGATAGCTAAACGCATTGCGCATTGCATTACGCATTGAGATTAAAACTTTTCAACTTCTTCTTCTTATTATTTTCCTATCAAAACATTTTTTATAGTTTTATAAAGTATATCGACGAATTTAATTATTATTTTTATTCTGTAAATTGACAACAGAGTACTGCGTCTTTGCAAGATACGTCTGCCACCGTGCGGTAGCCGGTGCGGGCGTGCTAGTATATTTTATATTAATATAACACAAATCTCCCAATTACAGTCACAATCGCGGTAAATACAACAATGTGTTGTCTCCAATAGAGAGAAACGTGAGATATTTGCCCCGAGGGTCGTGCAAACAGTTTGTAACATTTTTTACTAGATTGAGAAAGGAAGGGCCGGTGGGTGTTTTGAAGAAATGTTCCTATCCAATAAGGCGTGAAAGAATAAAATCTTCCATTTTTAAAATGAGCAGCAAATAATAAAAATAATTAGGATTTGAGATAATTTCAAATGTATACTGTGTTACTTCATGATGTCGTCCAACAAGTTTTTGTTTTGCTGGATGTTGTAATATCAGTAATAAGGAGATCGATCAGTAGAAAATATATTTTCCTACTGCCAAAAACCTATCAATTTCTATATTGTAGGCATTTAAAAAAAGGTAAGATGAATTATATTTAGTTTTTTTGTGGTTTAAGTCTTTGCTAATTTGGATACGAACCGGGGAATATTCCTTGAAAATTATAATAATAATCATCTGTAATGATTGTTTATTATGGTGTACGATTGAAATGTAAAGTACAGGGTGACTGAACTGTATTTTATTTAATAATTTTAGTTTAATTAAAAATATATTTTTTGTAAATTTCTTTTGTTTGCGCAAATTAATCTCGTTGTTTTGAGAGTGACTTGTGAGAATTCAAAATTGATTATAGAAATTTCACTTAGAATCTTCTTGGTAAAAGATAAGTGAAAGACACTGAAGTTTTGAATGTGAGCTGTTGCATCTTAATGATTTATCGTTCATAAAAAAGTTGTTTTGTGTCCTAACGTTGTTTTTTTGCGTGTTTCAGAATCTGATCTTCAAATCCTGTCAGGGGGTGGGCGCTTCATACAAAATAAAAACAAAATGGCCGCGCCGAACAGAGCTTCTACAGATTTAACGTACCATAATCTGTCAAAACTATCTGTCTATTTTTGAGGGTTGGTGTAACAATCACCTTCATTTCAATATTGCAATTCTAAGAATATGTTAATATATCTCCATACCTATCTTCATAACTTCATACAGTTGGTAATTTTGAACTCACTGTGACGTAGCGCTGTTCAGATTTTAAAAAATATTTTGAGTGTCATTTTTATTTTTTATGTACATGTTATTAAAATATCTACAACATTCTACTGACAATATTTTAAAACATATTTCGACTGTCGTTTTCGTGTCGTGTATAGTTTTCGAAGCGTTATTAGTTATTGTTTTCAGAAGAGTGGAATATAAAATCCCCAGGTAACTGCATTTAAAAGTAATTTCTCAAAGTGATGTATTTGTGATAAATATTTTAACAAAATGTGGAATTTAAAAGGTTACGTATACACTGTGTGCCGACAATAGACCAGATAATACTTTGTATAACACTGTTTTCCATTCTACAACACATAAAGTGATAATTATTCATTAATTCAAAATCTAATCCATCCACCCTATTATTCCAACTCAGTGATAAAAGCTAAACTCCATTTTTACATTTTTCATATCCTAATGGTAAATCATTTAGTGGGATACGTAATATTATTATGGATAATTAATAATTATATAATATTTAAATTCTTCAAGCATTTAGTTTGCAAATACTGGAAAAAGAAAGACCTACAGTATTTAAATAATTAATATGTTATATATACATTGTTTAATGAAGACATTATTACCACTGACATATCCAGCCAACCTTCATTCATAATTATACGCCGCCGGCTCTTGTGGAATCCCAACATCCGAAAGGTTAGTTTATTTAAATATTTGCTCATTTTATATTCATTCCCAGTTATAATTGTTCTATTACATTCATTCGCACATTTTGTTTAGTACAAAAACAATATTTCTCTAAACAATTAAGTAATTAAATTCCATGTTATTTTTAAAGTTTTATGTAATCAGTGATATATTAAAAATAGTTGTAGTTTACAGGATAGTTTTAATAAATTCTACTCTACATGTAATAAAATAGTATATTTATTATTTAGGTTTTCATCATACGTGGAAAAAATATATTGTAGACTTCCGATTGTCTGGGATAGACGGTGAAATAAGTTCCGGTTAATACTAAACTATTGAAATAATGTATTAAATATTACAATAATACGATATTAAAAAGTTACAAAAATCTCGTAAAATCACGCCTACTGTCCGAAGTCTCGCAAATCTTTGTTTGTTTTTACACGGTGCAAATGCCGGCCGGGATATTCAGGGTTGTCAAATAACTTTCATCAAAAATACTTTGTTACCCAATTATTATTTATTATACCAAAAAGTCAACATAAAAGAATATGGAATCAGTTAATAAGTTAAATAAAATTGTGTTTTTTACCCTTTGCTGGTTTTTGACGAATTCTTCGAATATTTCTCAATATAATTTTTCAGCAAGAATTCTGTTATCCTACTGCTCGAAGTAATCGAGAAGCGATTCCGCATAAAATTAGCCGACAAGGTGGTTGATTTTTTCTGAAGAAATCAACTAACCTACATCTCTGTCATAATTATGTTGCATGTTATCGGTATGTGATTATGTTACAGGTTTTATTTTGCATAGTTATGTTGCATTCTGCATTTGTCAATTCATCGCAAATTCGTAAAACTATTTTTTGCGAGTTTCTTTAAATTGTAAAAATTCTTCCATTACTTCCAATCCTTTTAAATTTGCTTCGTCATAAGATCTTTGATTTCTATAAGTGGTTGGAAGTTGAGGTGAATTCTCGTTATAATATTTAACTGAGAATTAAGGGAGCGATAGATTACACGTTCGCTTTGGCGGGTTTAACGGAGTTTTGAACTTCAAATGATTACTAAAATAATTTATTAATAATAAGTATTTTGTAAGACTAAAAATATATTACTTCAAATGTAAACATTCTTAGGTTTTCACGGCCGATCCGAATCTACTGTATGCAGTTTTCTAGGCTACTCTGCTGTGTATATCTGACCTTTCTGGCCGACGTTTCGAATCCCATTGCAGGGTCCATCATCAGTCTGATGATGAACCTTGCAATCCAAAACGTCGGGCAGAAAGGTCAGATATACACGGCAGATTATCTCAGAAAACTGTACACAGAAGATACTTAAAATGTGTTTTCAATAAATAAATAAAAACTTGGTTTTAATAGTAGTTGAAGCCTGAAAATATGGGAGTAAATACAATATATTAGTTAAAATTGTCTGTTTATATAAATACAAAGCGTTTTAAAACCATTAAAAAATGTCTTGCAAATTATTCATTTTTAACATTTTCTTAACTTGTAAATACAGATTTGTCTACGTTATCTTGGCTTTCAGATTATTAGAAAATATATTTATCTATTTCGTGTATGCAAGAATTTCCAATAATAATTTGACAATTGTGTGGAATACTTACAATGATTTAACGTCGCTTCTTTCAATGCCTGTATTTTCCTAATGATATCAAGTGTATTAGTTTTACATTAATGTAATCTAAGTTATGGTTTTAAAAAAAATCTAGTTCAATGATGGCAAACCTTTTGGCTCGGCGTGTCAAAAATTTGAAAAATCTGACTTAACTTTGCTGGCTATTTTTTAATTTAAATTGAACTGGAAAAAAATATGTTCTTTGATAACTCTCATATTGGTGAACGTTAGCGTGTTGCCCAAAACGCTATGGCGTGTCACCTTTGACACGCATGTCATAGGTTAGCCATCACTGATCTAGTGTATAATTTATGTTATAAATGAATAATAAATACCCACATATTCGTAAAAAACCGCGAAAAGTTGAATTAGTATTGAAACGCTCCCTTAAATCATTTAACCACCCAGAAAACGTTAGAATCACCCGGTAATATTAATTCGTCATAAAAATATTTTGCTTTACCCGCGCAAATTAAACAACTGTGGCACCCCTAACAACAAATGCTGGCGCCATCACAATTTAACGTGCGGCTAAATTATAAACAGGTGATAATGACAACTCATAAAACACAAACAAAATACCTAGGACCCAAAAGACCGCGTCCTCAGAGCTCTTCCATTAGGAAACATGGCTTGGCAGCCTACCGTCAGATAGAAGGTACTTTGTAAAAAGGTTTACATATTAACACGGTACACGTATTCAAATCTGAAGGTGCCAGTATATTTTTTTATATTGAGCTTTTATATTATCAGATATGTACAATAGATTGTCATATTTTATTTTCCCGTTTCCTAAAATTGTCCTTATATTAGATTAATTGAACCGCGCGGAAGTGCAATAAATATCATACATCGCTTAAATCAGGATATTATCAGTATTTTTATAAATTTGTTCGGTAAATTGTATAATATGAGTTCATTACTTGATTTGTTCACTTGGTTGATAAGACGCCATAATAATAACATAATTATCTAAAATATGTATTTGTTCCGCACAGCCTTGAGTCACGGGCGCGATAAAAGTGGCCCTGAAAATGAGCGAGCAGAAAGGGCCACTTTTCCGCTTCACGGGAACATTTCGCCCGGCGCCCCGCGCTGCTGGAATCCCCACGCCTCTGCGCTCAACGGACCGCCGAATGGAGGGGGAAGCGGGCCGCCGCGAGACTCCGCCCCCGCCAGCGAGCGGACAAGCTATTTTTTTAAAACTAAGATAACTTAGCATAGAAAAATGTCACATATATGTATCATAGTTTAATAAAAAGAGCATGAAAGGGGCGATCACCCGGAGATAATATTACGCACCTTAAAAATCATTTAGATAGTAAAAATTGAGTTTTTAGGTTTAAGGTGCAATAATTAATTCCCCGGGCCATCGCCCCGGGTGAGGCTTATCAGGCATCGCGAGGAAGAATAAAGGCTATAAGATAAGATACTCGCGATGTCTGAGAAAGCAGGACTTTGTTGAGGAGATACAAAATAGCGGAGAAATCTGAGTTCTGCCGCCCCGGACCGAACGGCGAGATGAATGAGCCGAGTTGCGGGATCTGGCCGCCAGGGGGTGGCTGCGCTGGACCGCAGCGGGGCGGCAGGGGGGCTAATCTAGCGATCCCATTGGATTTGATCCCAACGTAGCATGTTGCGCTCTCGATGTTTTAGGATGTAAAATAAATAATGGTCCAGCGGCTGCAAAAAGCATTCAAGTCGCTAAATCCATCAGAAAACCAAAATTGCGTATAACGCCTCTTCAGGGCCCAAACGGAATAGCATATTCCTCTGCAGACAGAGTCGAAACTTTCGCAGACAGCCTCGAAGAGCAGTTCACTCTGAACAAAGATAACAGCCCCCCGTTCACGAAAACGGTCGACGACCACATCGAAAAAATCCTACTAGAACCTCCTGAAGGACCCGCATTAAAATTCACCACTCCACAGGCGCGCTAATAATAAAAAATTCTAACCCGAAAAAAGCCCCGGGGCCTGACAGAATCACGAACAAAATACTAAAAAGCCTTCCCCCAAAGGCAGTCTGTGCCCTCACGGCCATCTGCAACGCCTCCCTCCGACTTAGCTATTTTCCCACCGCCTTCAAGCTTGCAGATGTGATCCTGATACCGAAACCGGGAAAGGATCCCCTCCTCCCGCAAAACCACCGCCCCATAAGCCTCCTACCGTCCACAGGCAAAGTTCTAGAGAGAATAATAGTTAACAGACTAAACGCTTACACGGAAGATAATAATCTTATCCCCGACTTCCAACACGGATTCCGGCGTAAGCACTCAACATTGCATCAGCTCCTCCGCGTAGTCGAGTAAATTAACGACGCAATAAATAAAAGACAATTCACGGCAGTCCTGTCGGTTGATGTTAGCAAAGCCTTTGATAGAGAATGGCATAACGGCCTACTCTATAAAGCAGATAAGCTCGGGATCCCCCGAAAATACATTTTAATGATAGCTAGCTTCCTTGCGAACAGGAAATTTAGAGTTAAATCAGAAGGTCACTTCTCGACCATACGCTCCCTACTAGTAGGCGTCCCGCAAGGATCAATCATGTTCCCACTACTCTTTATCCTATACTCCAGCGACATGCCAGCCCCGCTGGATCCCAACACGACAGTAGCCCAATTCGCAGACGACACTGGTGTCTTAGCTTCTTCCATCAACGCTCTTCAAGCAGTAAAAAGAGTCCAACGACAAGCCAACCTCATAGAGGAATGGTGCTCAAAATGGCGAGTCGAAATAAACCCCCTAAAAAGCGCCGCCGCCATATATTCCCACCGTACGCCAAAAATCCAATCAAGAAACATCAGCATAAAAATGTTTGGAAAGAAAATCCCTTGGACCAGCGACATCAAGTACCTTGGTGTCACGCTGGACTCCAAACTCACCTGGTGCAAACATATCCAGGAGCGATTAGGCGCTGCATCACGTGCACTCTGCGCCATGTATCCATTAATAGGCAGGCGTAGCAAACTTGCCACAGACAACAACCTCTACGCAACCCCCGTCTGGGGTCACGCGGCAAAGACACACATAAATAAATTACAATCCTTCCAAAATAAGGTCATCAGACTCGCTCTGAAGGCCCCAAGGTGGATCAGGATCACACAACTCCACCACGACTCGGGCATTCCCACCATACGGGAATTCATTAAACATCTCTCCGAGCGTTTCTATGCTGATCTCCCAAAGCACCGAAACCCCACAATAAATTCGTTATCTAACTACGACATAAGATTACCGTCGCGAATAAAACGTCCAAAATCGATATTGTTATCTCCTGCCCCAAGTTAGCAGTCAAATCCACGCAATTAATAATTAGTTAATATATAAACCAAGCCAACAATTCGGCCCTCAGTGGCAACAATAGATGAAGGAGCAAGGGGCTCACAGAGCCCGGTACTCCGATACGACAATAGAAAAAAGGCAAAAAGCATTCTCTCTTGCACGCTCTCGCACCGATGGACTTTGAAGAAAAACCTGCCTTTCATTTCATCTCGGTTTGACCGTTGCTACTACCTTTGGGTCTTCTGGCTTCCCGACTTCTGCTACGACTTTGGACTAGAACCTGGAAATTCTCACGATTTTGGACCCCCCTGGACCACTGCACGCCGCTGCAGACGATCGACGTCCGAGCTACCAGAGCGGACCGGCGAACCACCCTACACGTTTGCAGTCTGGTTTCCCTGTGTGGGACAGTATTCATATTATATTCTTATTTAAATTTGTTTAGTTAAACTTACCTACTTACTTAAACATTGCATTTTCCTTTTTCGTTTTCAGTATAATGAATAATTGCATTTAATGGTTAATTTAACTAGACAATTTAGTGAACTTTTTAGTGATAATTCAGAAGTTTTTGTAATAAACACCTAATAAAGTATTGTATTGAATGGCAAATGTTTTAATATAAATATTATAATACTAATAGATTAATTTATGGGACTTTCATCTGTGTGGCACACACACGAAACACCACGATATATAAAATTATATATTTATTGCCTTTTGCCGCATCGTCATCAAAATCACTATTACTTCCAAATCGAGATCATGCGCCTTTCAGCTTCATTATAAGATATCGATAGCACATTTTCTTCGATTTTCGTGTTTCTTCGATCATAGAGTTTCGCATATTCGGTGGAATATTAAACTCCTTCATTCATATTCTCTGTTGGTAGTAAGATCAATCGTATTTAATTTAAAACTCATCAAAATATTTTGCTAATGTGAAAAGTTTTGGCTAATGAATTCTCTATTTTTTAAGAACTACGCATTAATTTTTCCAGCAATGACTGTTGTAATGACAACCTTTTTTAGATTTAATTCAATCTCCGTCTGGGGGCTTTGTTTATTGGATATTCTTTGACAAAAACAGTACACACAATTATTGTATACAGAATCGCAGAATGCAACAGCCATGTTCACTTTTCACAATTTTCCACCTATGTGTTTGAAATCGCTTCACATATTTCATTAGAACAAATGATCAATTTCATATATAAAAGTGCTAGCTTTGAAAAAATATTTTTAATTAAAGAACGCAATAATTTGGACAGCCAAATTATTGTGTTCAACACCGACAATTTTGGATTTCAATTAAATTTAGTAAATAATTTCAAAAGAAATACCTACCCATGTATTTTTTAAATACGTGTTGTCCGTGAAATTGTATTGTTTCATGTCCCGGGCAATTTCCTTTCGGGATAAAATGGAAACAATGCTGTCGCCCTTTGCCGATTTTGTACATCATAGTTTTGGCCCATTAATATTTTCTAAACATATGTAACTTATGCTGGATGAACTTATCGGATTGTTTTAGTATAATTCAGAGAAACGGACTTTCAAAGTGCTATTATATTTATTTTCGAGTAATTTAAATACTTATATTAGAACTAATATTTACATTCCGCCGCCCTTAGGCACCCGCCTTTCCTGCCTATGCCCACGAGACGTCACTGTATACACTGAGCATGTACACATACATATACACGGCGAACGAGTGGGCGCGTTTATGCCAGCAGTCCACTCTCGCTGAAGCTCCTCGGGCGAGGTGTTTGCCGAGGTGCCGAGATCCGAGTGGTACAAAGTACACTCTCGCCGAGGCTCCTCAACTCACCTCGCCTCTCCGCGTCCGCGTAGTAGCGCGGCCCGCATGGAACTGTTCATTTCGAAGGATGATTCGATGATAATGCGCGCGCGTTGGCAAGCGATAAATAAATCACATTGCTCGTAGACATTACTTGCGCTTCGCGATACGCAGCACGGAAGGGTGACGAGATAAAGTCGCCGACAGACGTGATCACTATACAAGCACTGGTCGCAGCACGTGCTTCGCGTCTGTCTCGCATCGCACGCATCTTTTAGGTATGCTCATCGCTCACTTGATTGACGAATGTGCAGTATTCGAATAACAATAATTAAAACAACTACTTTTTAAAATCATTAACATTGTTGCTGCATTACATCATTACTCGTTATTATCGTTGTCATTACTGCTTTATTACTCGAATCAAAATTATTGGTAAAAATTAATGAAATATATATTATGGCATTTGATCGAAATTCTTCCATTAAATAGTAAAAGAATTTAAGTTGCACACAAAAGTTATTTTTTAGTTTAAATTTTATATGATATATTCTGACTGCAATTAACACATCCTCTGCGGTGGTGGGTCAGATCTGACCAGGGTATTTGTAAAAATATGAATTACGCTATAAATATTCGTAATGCTGTTTTCCTTCTAGCTAATTGTTTATTAAATTTTTACAAATAATGTGAGATACAAATAAATGTTATCGGATGAGATTCAAATGAGTTATTGATAAAAATGTGAAAAAACGCTCAAAAACTGACCAAAGATAGTAACTTTTACGTGATTGAATCTCAGAGCTTACGCCGAAACATATATTGTCAACATTTTGAGCACATTTTTTTACGGCGAGTAGACAAAGGATACCAGGTATGCGTCCATGTATTTGTTTTGACTTATTTTCATCTGACCGCCCCTAGACAATGCCAGTAATATAACTATTTGAGGGGCGTTGCACCTACCTGTAAGTTTTATGACACTATCTGGTCGGGTTTTCAATATTATTGTTGCTAATTATAATTGACAAAAGGCAGTTCTGACATAGTTTAGAAGCGGGTCAGCCATGGGGCAATTGCTATTTATATTTTTGACAATTATATTCTAACAATAACAAACAATTTAATTTATTTAATAATAGAACCGGAATTCACAAAACACAATCAATATTAAATCTATTTTGAGTATAAGTTGTTTATTATTATACTTATTTTTTTAAATAATGTCAATTACACTTGCTTTTGCTTATAATATTGTTGATTGCGTTTCGTGTAAAAATAGTGTAATTTTTATAATATATTTATTTCACTTCTATAAATATTTTGTTTAAATTATTTTCATTCGGTTTACGTGTAAAAAATACTAATATATAATAAAAAAAAACATTTTAATTGTTTATAACCACTGTTACACACCAGCAGGTAGAAACAATCGCCAAGCGATGAGAAGATCATATGCTCAGTAGATGTTTGTATTTTGGCTTTATAGGGCGTCTGTTAATGCATGAGAATACGAACATTATTTGTAATAATTTTAATTTTTTAGCAGAAACATTACGGTACATCATGCCATTTCATTAAATTATATTTAAAATGAAATATCTATAAAAAATCCCCCACAAAATGGTTGAAAAACCAAAAACTTGAGGTGGGTCTAAAATGACCCACCACTGCCGGACATGTTTTGTTTTAACCCATCGGGCAGTAAGTGTTAAATAATGCCTGAATATTATATAAACATTGTACTTCTTTGTGCTGTCCCACGAATAAATATTATTTGACTTATCTTTCTATGTTTTAATTAATCATACGCTTTTATAAATATAAGTTTTTCCTATATGTTTTTTTGTATTATTTTTAGAAATTATATCATGTCACAGAAATGCTGTGTTCCTGTAGCATGGCTGGGCCTTTCCACATTTTCCCTGTATATGAAGAAGACGTTTTTAAAGAATGGCTGCATCATATTGCAAGCCCCATATTCACCAGATTAAAGGATGAACAAATTTATAAACGTTGTCTCTTATGTGACAAACATTTTTCACATTTCAACAGGGACTAGACAACAAAAAGATAACAAATATATTCTTTACCAACAATAGATGTACCAGGTAACTTTTTCTTCTTCTTTATTGGCCTTTTGAACCCTATTGTGTATCTTGGGCGTTGTAATCCAGTCTGCTGGACAATATTTATCACTTATCATTAAAGTTTTCAAAACCATTGTATTAAAAAATGTATTTACCAAATTTGAAATATGAAATTCATTATATTAACATTATCTTTGAAAATTAATTTCAACATATTCCTACAAACATTAGTAATTATATATTTTTCAACACAATTGTTAGTTGTCTGTGATACTGATTTATGTTAGTAACAAAAAAGTTATTTTTATATAAAAAAATGGTTTATTAGAACTTCAATTAAAATCATTACATTTTCATTCATAATGAATAAAATCACAAAACAAAACAGTATATTTTCTGCATTATTTGTGTATTATAAACATTGTTCTTTCTGAATTTGGTTCAGAAAGTTCCTGAAATATCAACCAAATAATAAAATAATACATTTTTTTACAGGGTTTAATGGAGAAATAAGAAAAGAAAATAGTTTTTGGTATTACCTCCCACCTGCCAATCAAATAATACAAGCAAATGCTGAGTTAGGGGCACTACATGATTCAGTTAGTCTTAAAGGTTTGTATATTTTTCAATACAAAGCACAATCTTTACTCGTCTGTGGGTATTATATTACTGATTTATATTAGTAACCAAATAGATATTTTTTATAATAACCACAAAGTTATGAATAAAATTTAAATTAAAATCATAAAATTTTCATTCTTAATCAAAAAAATCACAACCACAAAACAGCATGTATTGCATCTGCATTATTTGTGTATTGAAATAATTACTGTGACACTAAATCTTTTCCATTTCCATGTTAACCTTAATATTAAAATAAAAAATAGCCAATCCTCAATTTCCAGAAACAGTAGAACTGATTAGAAAAATACATGATCCCACGGTACTCCACTAGAAGAAAGTGTGGATGATACTACGCCGAGTTGTAGCTACAATAATCTAAAAGGTTATTATATATTTATTGAACATATACTCTAGCGAAGTAGTTTTTAGTTACCTGTATTATTACTATATTTATAATTAATTATAAAGTTACAGATTAAATAATACACTTTTAAGGTGGACACAATATTATTGTGAAGTTGCATTTTCAGAACATAATTCTGTGTTATTATTAATACTAATTAAATGAATCAACTAAAACGATATATAAAAATAATCAATTTATTGAAAAAATATTTAGTTGCTACCGGCGTTTCAATCCCGCAACTTATATATATTTTTTCAGTAAATAGATTTTTTTCTGTATAACTTTCTAGTTATTTAATTAAATTTTTATTAAATAGTATATGTTCATTTTAAAACATGGACATAATGTTTAAAAAATATTAAATGTTCTTTAAAATAATTCTTTGAGATCATGGACACAAATCAGTACACGTACATATCATTTTTCAGCATTATTTGTGACCTGCATTATCTAAGCAAACTGCAAAATCTCACAGACCATTCTTTTTTTTAGCACCAATGTTAACAATTTTGTATTCCTTAAGTGACGTTTCTGTTAAAAAATTATCAGCTCCCTCTAAACTATAATTTATCAGGTAGATATGTGGCACCTTTATATTTTATGGTATTGAACTGTCAAAAGTGATAATAAAATAATTGCTAAAAGATGACTGTAATTGTTATTATGTATAATATGTAAAGATATTATTTTTAAATTCTTTATTTTTGTAACACGACTTTTATCCTAAGCATTTATGAATTTCAGTACCAAATCGGTTATGACATTATTGAAATGAATAAATATCGTAGAATAATATTTTGTTATTGCTCAACAACGATTTTATTATACAATGAATATTAGTATACGCATTGAGGTAAAAAATAGAATTTCATCTTAATTTACCATCATGCCATTTCTCCACAGAAGTACACAGAGAGAATCAAATAACACACTTCTGTACCACTATTACCTTATCCACTTTTATACATATATGCACGCACATCTAGGTATAGAAGCATTATCACTCTCAACAGGATTGTTCTCCAATGACTTGGTTGGGATAGCTCCTCTATTTCTGCTGCCTCTAAGACTCACATTATATGTTTTATGTACTATTTTCTCCTCACTCAGGGTTACGCAGACATTCATGAAAAAAAATACTAAACCTGTGAGACTAGATTAAAAACAACCTTCATGTTTACAATAAATAATTATTAAAGAAACGAAAACATTACAAACATATATTTAGGCATTAAAATATGACAGATGATTGACCATCGACAAATTATATATACGGTTAATGTCTGCCATGCACTGGTCGCGTTCATTGCGGATGACTTGCTGCTGTTTCATGTTGAAATTTTAAAAGCCCAAAAAAAGAATTTTTAGAGGATCCTCTAAATATGTTATAGAATATGTAATATAAGAATTCAATTTATCGTATTGCTGAAATGGAAAAAAATTAGAAGCCGATAAAATAATTGAAATATGGAATGGGGATCGTATCTTTTTCATATAGGTTATTGTTAATATTGGTCCCTATATTAATATTAAATTAAATAACAAGCAATTCTCAATTTTCAGAAACTGTAGAATTAATTCATCTGTCTCCGATTGATATTCTTACACCTGCGAAACGAGTACAGCAAGCAAGAAAAGGTTTAAATTTATAATAGAATTTATTTAATTATTTGAACAAATCTTATTTTCTTGTTTTACTTAGGCAATTGACCCTTCAAGAGATATTTGTGGCATTAATCAAGTAAAAATTACATTTAATAGAATAAGTACAATATTATTATAGAATAGGAAATATTACAAGTCAATAAATATCATTATCGTTAAAAAATGTAGATATTATAGAGATCAAATGTGGCGAATTGAGAAAAAGATGACATATGTTAGCCAGGAGCTGAAATTTACTATTAACGATATAACTGTAAAAAAAAATTGTGATCCGTGATGGACAAGCAAAAAAAGAACTTATTTTAACAGAATCAAAAACACAGTAACTTAATCTGACTTACTGAACCTAAAAATACTTGTCGACCCTTTGTTCAAATAAATCTATACTTTCTCGCACTTCATTTTTTGACCTATCAAATCTATGTCCCGGAGGCTAACGTTTTATTTGACCTAATCTAAACTTTCATACAAGTCCTTTGTTCTATCAAAGTTCTTTGTGTCAGGAGCCTAATCATTTGTTGCAATTAATGTAAACATCCCACATCCTATGTTTTTTAATCTTATTTTTGATGCATATTAATTAAAACATTCCCACATGTTCTTTATCCTATTGCACCTCTTTGTCCCGTAAACATTACATTTGTATTGTGAATATCTTATTTGATAAGCTACCAGATATGAAAGCTGCAAATATATGATAAGCATGGTACATGTGATAGAATCAATACCGTGTATCAGTACCAACTAATTTAGCATCACACCATTTCTTTACCAGGGGTGGGTAGAGTGCAGGCGCAGAGTGGATAGTATTCTTTCAGTACTACTGGTACCAAGCCTACTGATACTTGAAGACTACTTCTAAGATTAAACATTCTATATTTTATTATTTATTTCATAATTAGAATAATTAGTAATATTTCTGTTTTTATTGATTTTCGAATGATAAAAATTGTTCATTCTAATATATTAATAAATATAAAGGATCAATCAGTAACACCAAATTTATTAATCTTTTATATTTGATTTAATAATTTTTTGTGTATGTGTATTTTTTGTTTAATGTGGATCTTAGAGATATATATGACACTCTCCGCCTGAAAACCTGCAATGTTTGAATTTGTAATTATTTAACATATCTCTTGTATTTATTTTATAAACAATACATAATTTCAACAAATAAACCATTCAATATGCTTGATTAAAATAGTCTCCCATTAATTTGAGTTTTGGCCCTTGTCCCTGTTACAAGTGAGGAGAACATTGACTTAATCCTATTTTTCATAGTTTCAAAATAGTATAAATATTTATGCGACATATTATATGCATCTCAATAATAAACAGCTAAAACAACTAATGATGTTGCAGATTTTTGTGTGACCTGTCCAAGATTCAAACATTTAATAAGTTCAGTTTTAATACTATTGTAAAGATTTTGGTTATAAATTCACAAAATTTTATTAATTAATTGAAGATCTTTATAAGAATACATTTAGTATTCAGTTAAATATTTGTTTCCACCCTGAAAGGTGTATAAATAAATAAATAACATAGTTTTATTTTTCTTTAATCCAAATAATTATTGATTATTATTTAGTTATAAAATGTGAATTTTATTTAAAACTTCATAACTATACAATTTTACTATTTACATGAATTCATTTTTCATAAATTAAAAATCTTTTAAAAATGTTGACTATTTAATTATAATACTATTTGTGGATGGATTATTTAATTTGAACATTTATACATTTACTTTTATCATCTTCATTTCAGATAAACTAAACTACAATCGAGAGATGCTCAGCATGTGCCCTGCAGGCTTGACTTCTGAAAAAACTGTTCATCCGATGCATGAAATTCAGAAGGGTGATAAAAGAAAAGTAAAAAGGAGGGTGAAAGCAGCTGAGGTTGCTAAACTTTATTACCACAAATTCTTGAATGAAACAAATTCTTCTTTTATTCACTGTCAGATTAAGAAACAAAAAAATATATATGTGGTCGTAGATACACCAAAGATAACAAAAATTTTGGTTTAGCTTTATCTAAATATAACAATAGATGCTATCGATTTTTATCAAAAATATATGCATTGCCAAGTCAAAAACAATGAAAACTTTATTAAAAAAGTTTCCTTTTAAGGTCGGGTATGAATATACATATTTTTAAAAATATAGAAATAATGACAAAAGAAATGAAATTGCAAGAAAAAATTTGTGTTACTATTTGATGAAATTTCTATATCACTTAATCTAAAGTACAAAAGTACAGTTTTTGCAGATCATGCATATGTTTTCATGTTAAGAGGACTTAAGACTAAATGGAAGCAGCCAATTGGATTTTTATTTTGCCAAGGCACAATAAAATCACGTAATCGAGTTGTAGTTTTAAAAAAAAATTATTGAACTAGTTTTATCAAGTGATTTAGAATTAGTAGGTATGGTGTGTGTTCAAGCTTCTATTAATGTTTTTATTATTAATATGCTTAAAAGAAAAACCCAAGAAAATTATAATCCCTTAAATATAGAAAATAGTCTTGTAGGTTTTGAGTTACATGGTAGGGAAATTGTCTGTTTTTTTGATACTCCACACTTACTAAAGGGTATCAGAAACAATATGCTGAGAAAAAATGTTATATTTAAACAGGAAGATATAGTAAAGATTGCCAAGTGGGAGCATATTATTTAGGCATATAATTATGACCACATGTTGGGTGACAATATACACACTTTTCACATAATAAAATTTGGTTTCTTAAAAATAGAACAAAACGTGAGCGTGCATTTTAAATTATTTCGAAAATCAAACGTATAATACCTGTTTGCTTTTTATTTGAGCACAGTATAAAAGTAAGTATATTATGTCGATATATGTAAAGTAATATTTGATAAGTCACTTTATATTTAGAAACTGAATAAAATATTTAGATCAAAATTAATCAAACACGCCACTCTATATTTACTTAAAATAAAATTATTTAATAAAAATCTTTCAGTTCATAATAGAGATTGTGTTGGTGCAAATTAATTATAAGACCCTATTAAAATTAATATAATACATTATATTCTCTAAATATTCTTTCTTCTTTCTCATTAAAAAATATTTTTTATTCCAAAAAATAATGTCTAATAAAGAAAAATAAATATTGAGTTAATATTGTATTGTCAAAGTTATTTACTATTACTACTATTAATCAAAAAAAATATTTTCTGCATGCATAATCTATTGTGAACACATCATCCATCGGGATATTTTGTCTTACTTTGTACAATTATATCTTGTAATAGCTTTTTTTGTTAATATTTCAACATTTAAAAAAATATGAATAATTCAGAATATCCTTTTGAATGATCCTTCTTTTCTAATATACCAAAGGTTTTAAGTTTCAACTAATTTTGAATATTTCGATTTTTTTTTTGCATAATTAAACTTAAATAGACCAAAAACTTTATCATCTTCTGAATATCTATGAACCTTTTTTTCCTACCAATTTGTCAACGTTTTCCCTAATGTTAAAATTGTACATTTTAAAATTATTGTTTAAATATTGTTAGCCATTTGAGCAGTGAGGAGATGCACTCTGCATTATCCTTTCTTTTGATCATTTATTTTGTGCAGTAATAATACTTTGCCGTTTGCACTCTTATCGTTTCAAAAGCTTATTCATATACAATCTCTTATTTTTTGTTATTTTTAATTGTGCAACTACTCTTAATCAATTAAATGAAATTCAATCCAATGTAAATTGCAACCATAGCCTTGCATATTTTTCAAGAAAAGTGCAGTTCTGGCTCTTCGAAATAGGAAGAAATTACACCCAAGAACTTTTAAAAGTCCAAACTTGAGATTAAAACTGCTACAACAGTACCTATATATTATTTTTTATACATTGAACATTGTATTTGCTTTTAAGTTTTATGTTCATTTATATGTTATCTAATTGTATCTTGTTTTACTCTTTATGTATATATATATATATATTTATACATTGAACAATGCATTTACTTTAAGTTTTACAATGTATTTATCTAATCTAATTGCATATTGTTTAACTCTTTATATATATATATATATATTTTTTTTTTTTTTGTACATTGAACATTGCATTTACTTTAAGTTTTACAATGTATTTATATGTTATCTAATTGCATCTTGTTTTACTCTTTATATATATATTTATATACTGAATTTTGTTTAACTTTATATATGTATATTTATATTTTTTTTGTACATTGAATATTGCACTTTGTTTACTACTATACCGGAATAGCACTGTCTGCTATAATATAGTAAAATACTAGTGTAGCAGGCAGGGTACCCAAATATATATCTTACTTTAATTTATCTGATTATAACAATATAACACACTGTACTATGATTCAAAAATAAATTATTATTATAAATAATATATTTAATTTGCATGAACTTAATGTAAAATAAATATCAAATCAAGATATATTTTCTATGTTATTATTTATAATATACTATAATAATAAAATAGTTTCCATTTGTTTTTGAATCTAGAGAATTTTGTGAATTATGTATGGATGTTATGTAGGTATTGAAATATTTATTTTGTGCAGTAATAATTTTTTTCCATTTATACTCTTATCGTTCCATATGCGTATTGATATATAATCTCTTATTTTTTATTAATTTCAAACTACTCTCAACCAATAAAATAATATTAAATATTAGCATAAACATAATGTAAAATAAATAAAAAATCAAGATTTATTTTCAATGTTATTATATTTGATAATATAATTTCTGTACATATAATAGTAAAATAGTTTCCATTTGTTTTTTTAATCTAGAGAATAGTTTTGTGAATATAATTAAAATATTTGTTTTGTCAGTAATAACTTTTTGACATTTATACTCTTATTCAAAAAGCATATGTATTAATATATAATCTCCTATTTTTTAATATTAAAAAAATAATAATAATTGTGCAAATACTCTTAACCAATGAAATGTGTAATATTTTTTAATTGCAAAAATATAATGTAAAATATCAAGATAAGACTTACTGGCATATATTTTTATTTTTTTTAAATAGAACATATTTTTGTTCTAAAGTTGTATTTTTCAGAACATAGTTCTGTGGTATTTCAATACAAATTAAATTAATCAACTAGAAAGATATACAGAAAAAATCTATCTACCAAAAAATACTCAGTTGCTGCCGAGATTCGAACCTGGATCTCATCCTATCTGGTGTAGAGCTGAATTTTTCGATAGATAGATTTTTTTCTGTATATCTATCTTTCTAGTAAATTAATTTAATTTGTATATAATTTTTATTTGATTATTGAATTTACTAATTAATTATCACCGTAAGCAAATATAACTTTAAATTTGTTTTTAGTTGCTGCTAATTTTGATCCAATATGATTAGGCATTTGAGCAGTGAGAAGATGCACTATATATTATCATTTAAATTCATTGTATTTCTTTTATTATGTTAATTCATAAATTTTTCTTATCATTTCAATCATGTTTGCGATTTATGTTGAAATAATAATATTCCATATCTAATCTCTTATTGTACCACGAGCATACTAATTTATAATATATTATGTTTTTTGTGAAAAACTTTCACGGTACTACTATTCTTACCAGTTAAATAATATTTTCTAATTGCACAAAAATAATGTTATAATATATGTACCAATTTTACAATCAATTCATGCATTACAATGTAACTTCTGTTCGTTTTTAAATAATTTCTATTTGATTTTTAATCTGTTTATATACCAAATAATTGTCTTAATGTATTTTACATGCAGAATAATTTTAATAATTCTTATCTTAATATATATATTTTTTAATTCCATAATAAAACATTGGCAGATTTTATAAATTTTCTCTTACTATTTTATTTTCTGTCATGTGTTATAAAGTTGTATTTTATTAAATAAATATTTTTTTAACAGCTAATCTTCTTTTTATTCTATACTACATTTTCATTTTCAGGGTACAAAATATTAAAATATATATTTAAAATTGGCGCCAATTCCACGTACCCCCTCCACATATTTTAGTTCGCCTAGATCTCACGACTGCGCGGTTTTCAATTTCTTAAAGCCATAGATAAATTTGGCTCAAGCTAGCCATCTATCTTATCTATGGATCCTGTAAATGGAGGATTTTGAGGGTTGGCAACTCGGTAAAATTATTTTTGGTTTGTACCATAGATAAGGTTTGCACTGGGGTCGGGGAGGTGCTGCAGATCCGCATCAATTTCCAGCCACAGACGGTTATTCTCTTTCATTGTTATTGTTCTTGGAATTGCTTAACTTTTTTGTTATTCAATGTTATGTCGGGGAGGAAACACGTGGACGACCCGAGTGCACATTAACGGTTGTATTTATTTATTTGTATCTAATTTTTTTAAATTCTTTTTCCTCGTTTTATACATATTTTTTTTTGGAGAAGGGGGTATGTGACTGTTTATTCTTACTTCCTGTGATACGAGAACTCGGCAGAACAGCAGTTGTTATAAAAGGAAGAATAACTCTCGGAAACTGGTAGCGACCTGGACTGATCAAGTTTTATTATTTTTATAGATACATCTGTAGGTACCGGAAGCCCAGGAACTCGGCACTTGTTTATCTCGGTAGAAGAAGAAGATGGCGAAGATAGAGACGTATTTTGAAGAATCTTGATGCATCTCTGAGCCAAACGCGCCCCTATCCATAGGGGGCGTTTCTCATTCTTACATTTATTTTATTATTATAATATTAAAATAATAGATAATAATAGAGAAATATTTGTGGCAACTGAAATGATCTCCTTCAAGTGCTGATTTCCCATAATCTTCTGGTAGCTTTTCATACATTGTACGATTAATCGTAATGTTAACATTAAACATATAAAAGAACCTTATAAATTTATTTTATACTCTAGAGATGGTTTTTATGGCAATATATCTTAAATTATTACTTAACTAGACATGACTTATTTTATTTTATACCGGTAAGATATTTCCTAGATATTTCGACTGGCCATCAACATGTCAACACGCAAGTCGAATACTCATTCCCTGTCCTCTTTCATCAATCCGATTATTTTATACCTGACCCGCTCTGGCCTTACATTTCGCCGCCCGGGACCATTCTCCGATTGGGCTTCGACCACAAAGCATTGCGGTTTTTTTGTGCTTCTTCCTGCCGCCGTAGTGTAGACTGGCGCCGTGCGTATTCGCTTGAACCGAGCAGAGGAAGTAAATCGTTTTTCGGAAGTGCCGTTATCGAGATCTCGAGATTCGGCAATATATATTAATACGTGGTCGTCAACCGGAGGTGAAATCGACGCCCAACCCAGGACTTCAAAGCAAGGTAAGCCATATCCATTTGCCTTAGTTTCTTTCAGACTTCCATTTCAGGTTGCATCAAATATTTAAAACCATTCTAGATACAGTCCACGGGATCTTATCCCACCAGGCCACTGACTACGCTTACTTTTTATCAATTATTTAATGCTTTATTTGTAAAAGAAATTATCTTATCGGTAAGTGCATTATCTATATGCTGTAAGGGCCGGTTGCGTCATCTTCGGTAACCATAAACTTTATTTTTAAACTTAGTTTATCCGAAAACCCGTTGCGTCATCTCATTTTTGTCGCTTTCTTTTAACTTTAACTATAAACCGCCGAAAATCTCCGCTTAAATGTAAACTTTACTAATGCACATGCACACTGCGCGCGAGCCACTGACACGTCATTTAACCAATAGCTTTACAATTAATCCTTCCCTTTCTTGCCGCCTGAAATGCCGACAGAGGTCACCGAAATCGAGTATTTTTCAATTTTTGACTCTGTAGTGTCGAAATGTACAATATTATGTCGGATAGCAGTGATATCACAGACTTTTTTGATGACAAACTAATTAAACAGTATATTCTTAACAGGAAAAGTAAAACTTGGACCTCGGCACATAATTTTTTGCGGGAAGAAATGCGTTTTAAAAAATCTTTTTCCAATAACGGATTGCATCCACTGGATTTGTCATCTAGGGCACATTTGCATTATGCGCATCCACTTGACATCCGTCATTAAAAGCATTCTTTTAAATTTTTGGACGTCGTATTATTGAAATGAACATTATTATGTCAGATAGCACTGATACCGATTCTTCTGACGATCAAATAATTGTTCAATACATCCTTAACAAGAAGAGCAAAATCTTTTAGGCCACAAACTGATCATTTATATGGGAAGAAATAGATTTTATTGCAAGATTCCGCCTATCCAAAATTATGGTTAGGCAACTGGTCTTGCTTATTTCAGACAATATAATGTCATCTAAAGTTATCTACTTCATAGGTATATAATAATATTTTTGATAAAGATCACGCAGTTCGTCCTGTAAACCAGGTCTCGATAACTTTTCATTTCTGTGCCACAGGATCAATGCAAAGATGCACGGGTGATATATCTGGTGTACACAAGAGCGCTGTTTCACGGATTGTGAATAAAGTGAGCAGAGTAATAGTCGCTCTCAGATCACAATTTATGTTTACCTGTATCTACCAAAGAAATTCAGCAATATATGAATCAATTCTTCAACATTTCAAAATTTCCAAACACGATCGGTGCAATAGATTGCACTCATATGGAAATCCTATTTCCAGGAGGAAATAATGCGAAATACTATCAAAATATGAAGGATTACTTCTCCATTAATGTGCAGGCAGTAATAGATGCCACAATAAAATACACAAATGTTGTTGCAAGGTAGCCAGGCTCAACACACGATAGTATTTTAGTCATTCTAGATTAAAAGGGCAACTAGATGATGGTATTTTTAATGAGAAACATCTCATTGGTGACCGTGTTTACCTACTCAAACCATACTTACTTACTCCATTTATGAATCCAATATCTGTGGCAGAAAAACTATAAACGAGAGACAAATCAGGACTGGGAATGTTGTAGAAAGAACATTTGGGATGTGGAAAAGGCGTTTCCCCGCAATAGGTATGAAACTCAGGCTGAGTAATGAAAGAGTGGAAGCAGTCATCATAGCCACGGTGGTGCTGCATAATGTTACCGAGTCACCAGACTTTGTGACAATATTATATGAAATTGACTCTGAACCTGCACAGGATGGAAATAATGTAAGACGAGATCTAATAAATAGCTATTTTTCCCAATTATTAAACCAGCCATAGCATTTCATTTATTTATTCTTAATATTGTGCGTACAAATGTAAATATATATGTTCTAATATAAATAAGATCAAACTTATCTTACACATGTTGGCTTAGTTTCATTTTGAATCTATGAAGTATCTTCATCTGGCATTTCATTAAAGATCTTCATCGCTCCGTACATCATTCATTTCTGAGATTTAGCCTAAATTGTTGTCACATTTATTTTACAATAATATTGGATCTATAATAAAACAATTCTTCCTCTGTAAAAACTCTTTTAATATATTTATATATATACCTTTTAACATAAATCACATACAGAAATTACCATCATAAATTGAGTAAAGTCAAGTAAGTAAAATTAAAGTCAATAATTAGAAACTGTAAAGCCATACGACATAACTACACATTATTATTTTAGTAAATAGAAAAACGGTTTATGTTAATACCGTTAAAATGAAAGGGGGTGAAACCACATTAGCTAAAAACAGCGAGACGGTAAACATTTAAAAATAGAGAAATTGTTAATGTTTATAAAATTAAAGAAGTAAATTATTAAATTAATTACATATTATTTTTTTCTTTGACTAATTTAAAATTTAGTTGGGCCAAATATCTCTCAGCTTGACGTCTGACTAAAATTACAACATGCAGTTCTTGTGTATTGTCTATTTGTTCATTTGGGGTGATTGAATTCATTTTGTATTTTGATTTATCTGCGAACAAAGAAAGGGTATATATTATAAATGAAATAATTAAACTAAATAATGCCATCAGTTGGCATTTGAATGCAATGCCAAGATATTCAGACTTGAGGCCTGCGCTCTTCCACCCATGAACATACAAACATATTACATTTGTATAATTAATCTACTTACAACTGGGGTGTGCATTATTTATTTATTTTTAAAAGGTACCATATTAAATGCAAAACGAGTGATAAAAATGTTTTCTGACATCTGCATCATACCTCGTATCCATTCTGCTGTTTCTTGCTTTGTCTTGGATTCTCTGAATAAATATTAAAAATAATGTTTACTAATACGTAATTTACAACATAAACTTTTAAATATAGTTAAAATACAAGAATACTTACTTTATATTGACATTCATCGTTCAAAAACGGTCAATTGCTCATTTCGGGAAAGTAAACACACCAATTTAACGTAAACGTCAAATGTCAAATGAAGCGTTCTACACGTGTTGCCATAAGCAAAATTACTCGCGCGGCATTTGTTTTTGAAAATGAGATTTTAAGAGGCCTATGTAATTGCTACACTGGATAACTGTAAACTTTGTTCACGCAACTCGATTTCTGTCAAATTATTTTAATCTCGTTTAAAAGTAAACGAGTTTGAATGTAAACTCGTTTAAATCTCAGTTATGGTAACCGAAAATGACGCAACCGGACCTTTAGTAGGTGGACCGTCTCCGACAACTTATAAATCGAATATCGTTATTCGAATTTCGTTTTTGGTCCCTATCAGAAGAGTTTGTCGATCTATTTTTCGCCAATTCGTTTTTTTTTTCAAATATCGCGGAAAATGTCGCGAAAAGATAATCTATTATAATCGGTTTCTTTATTCTTTATTCAGAAAACATACAGTTTATCAGTAAATACAAGAATTACAATAAAAGCTTAACAATAATTGAACCAGTTACATGTTTTCTCAGACGATACAAAATACTATATACAGTGAGTACCTTTTTCAATTTAAGGACTATAAAGCAAAAAAAGTTGAGAATAGAAATTTAACATTGAGAAAAAAGTTATAAAAAAGAAAGTTGAAAATATTCGAAGGGAAAGGAAAATGGGATAGGGAATAAAATCTGGGGGATAAAAATAAAAAGAAAAATAAAGACCTTTAATGTTTACATATTGAATTTAGATTTAATTGAGGTAACTGAAGTATTGAACATGTCTAGTTCGTTCAAGTCTGAATTGAAATAAAGGGGTGCTCGGTAAAAAAAATAGATTAGTTTGGCATTGGTGTTGCAATGAGGAAGATTAAATGTAAGATTAGTTCTGGCTGACCTGGCTGGCACTCGAATGGATATGCGTGTGAGTAAATCAGGACAGTCTACTTTAGAGTTGGCTATTTTGTGTAGAAAATGACATCGGCCATGTCTCTTGGAGTTTGTAATGATGGAACTTTGAAAAATATAGATGACTCAGCAGTGCTAGTTAAGGTTCGATTACTACGAAAGTTGAGATATTTGAGGAAGCTGTTCTGTATTGTTTCGATTCTATTGATGTAGGTGGTATATCTTGGATTCCAGACTTGGGAGGCATATTCGATGATACTTGGGACATGAGTAGTACAATGTTTTCATGGTGTTTATGTTATTGAATTGTTTATATACCCGAAGGATGAAACCTAACATTTTGGTTGCTCTGGATGTAATATGGTCAAAGAGTAATTTAGAATCCTATATACTCCCAAGATCTTTAGATTCAGATTTCTTGGTCAAGAGTCAATTATTAAGAATGTAAGGGAAGTTAAACGGATTCTTGTTCCTGGTAAACTGTATCATGCAGCACTTGCTGATATTGATTTGAAGGTTATTTATATTGAAATATACATCGAGGTGGTTTAAATCGCTTTGAAGTTTATGGCAATCGTCGATATTATGAATTAGAGTAAAAAATTTCATATCGTCCGCGAAAAAATGTGTGTGAGTATATAAGAAACACTTAGAGATGTCATTGATATAAATGTTTAAGAGGAGTGGTCCTAGAAATGACCCCTGAGGAACACTTGATGTGACGCGTACCCAGTCGGATTTATAGCCGCTAACTACTACTGCTTGGCTCCTATTGTATATGTAGGAGGAAAATCTAAGTAGGTCTCAGTGAATACCGATAAGGAAGAGTTTGGAATGCATAACTTTATCGAAGGCTTTACTGTAGTCCGTGTAAACGGCATCGACCAGAGTTCGTTTGTCCATGTGATCTTGCAGAAAGTCTACAAAGGATACAAGATTGGAAGTTGTAGATCCTTTAGAAATAAATCCATGTTGATTCGCATTTGGTACTGGCCGAAGGACTGGCATTATCTGATCGTAAATAATTTTTTCAAGAATTTTGTTGAATATGCAAAACTTAGAGATAGGTCTGTAATTTTCGATTTCGGTTTTGATGCTCTTTTTATAAATTGTGGAAACGAATGCCTCCTTCCAGAAGATTGAAATTTCCTCTTCGTTTAACGACCGGCTAAATAGAAATAGATAGACTTTCAGAGCATTTAAGAATAAAGTAAGGTGATATGTTATCAGGGCCTGTTCCTTTGTTGAGATCAAGTTGTCTTAAGTATTTGAGAGTTGCACCCTGATTTGTTTCTACTCTGTTGATATATGTAGTACAATCAGCTGGGCTTTGTAATGAATTATGATAGGCCGTTGTGTTGATGTCGAGCACGGTGCTGAAGTATTTAGATAATAGGTTTAATATATCTATTCCATTGTCGGCCTTAATCCCATTGAATGACATTATTAGGAATGCCACGAGCTTTAGAATTGTTTTTGATATAAAGCTCCAATTTTTTTTTTAATCGGAAGTTATAGAATTTTCTACATTTGAAAGCAAGTTTTTGTACCTTTCCCTTTCGGAAATATTATTCTTTATGTAAGGTGTATCTTTTTACTTTTTCTCACAAGTTCTTGTAACATATTTTCAATTTTTTATAAAATGTGTACCTGATGGCTAATCTATCTGTTTACTATCAAAATATTCGCGGTTTACGCACTAAGACAACAAAAGTCTTTAATGAAATTTTAAATAACGAATACGATATCATCTGCTTTACTAATATTAATAATGATATTAATAATAATTGCCGATAACAGGTATAATATTTTTAGAAGAGACCAAAATCACTCTAAATATGACGGTGGGGTTCTTATAGCTATCAAAACGTCATTGCATGCAAAGCTTATGGAATCCTGGCATACCTCTGCTGAGGACCTCTGGGTAAACATTCAATTGTCAACCGGGATGTATCAAAACATTTTGGTCAATGGGTCTTATCACCCGCAAGGACCTGATCACCATTCTAATTTACTAAAACATTTAAATATGGTCAGTGATATAAGAACCGATCATTCCAATAATATGTTTTTATTGCTGGGAGACTTTAATTTACCTACTATTAAATGGTTGCCTTTTAACGGATCTAATCCGGTCAGATCTGGTCCGACTCCAAGAATTATAAAAAAATGTCACGATACCGACTACTCGTTAATTAGGAATGAGTTATCTAAAGTTGACTGGACGCTTCAATTGAATATTTTGGAGTTAGAAAATTTTTAAAAATAATTTAAAAGATTGTTAATAACATTATATCAAAACATGTTCCAACCATCTCGGTTAAATCGGTGAAATTTCCCATTTGGTATAACTCTTCGTTAATTAAAACTATCGAAGAAAAGTTACTTTACCCCAAAAAGTGGAAAATGTATGGTAACCTCTCTGATTATCAAACGTTCAACCTCTTGAGAAAGTGACACAAAAAAAAAATGCGAAAAAATGCTTTGAACAGTTTGTAAAAAAATCTGAATCAAAAATCAAAACAGACCCAAAAATATTCTGGTCATACGTAAAAAACAAACATAGAGAGAACGCAGATTTTCCTGATAGTGTTTATTACAAAAGGCAACAAGCTGATAATGGTGCTGAATATATGTAGAGTCTTTAATGACTACTTTCACTGCGTTTACGTCTCCACAAGCGTCCATGATACTGATGCAGAAGATGATTGTCACGGATACAGTCAACTCGATACTCAGTCTATCGACTTTCATGAAGCGATCGTTTTAAAATATTTAAAAAACCTAGACACCGAGAAGGGTGCTGGCCCTGATGAATCGCCTTCTATCTTCCTGAATCGATGCGCCGTGGAATAAGCAAAACCAATTTCTCTTATATTTTTTAAATCTTTACGGAATGGTCACTTTCCAGGATTTTGGAAAAAGGCACATATAACCCTAATATTTAAAAATGATGACAAAGAAAATGTTGAAAACTACAGACAGATTTCAAAATTGTCAATTCTCAATAAATTAATGGAAAAAATGATGTACAATTAATTATTCTCAAGTGTGCGCCCTATAATTATCCCCAATCAGCATGGTTTATTTCCACAAAGGTTTATAGAATCAAATCTCTTAGTTTTCTGACATTATTTTGAAGGCGATAGACAAAGCATTACAAGTAGATACGCCGTATACTTACTTCTCAAAAGCTTTTGATAGAATCAATCATCAAATACTTCTGAGAAAGTTGCGATGTCTCGGTATCTTACTTCCTATATCAAAAATCGAAGTCAGGCAGTTGTGATCCAAGGGTTTAGTTCCATATTTCAAAATGTCCCATCTGAAGTTCCACAGGGCTCACACCTTGGACCTATTTTATTCTTAATTTATATTAATGACATTAAATAATGTTTCTTAAATTCTGAATTTTCACTATTTGCAGACGATGCCAAAATTTTCAAAGAAATAAAATCACCCACTGATTGCCTCTTGTTACAGGACGACATTAATAGACTTTCAATCTACTGCCAAAAAAATCAACTTTTTCTAAATATTGCTAAATGTCACATAATTTCATTTTCAAAGAAAAAATCTAATTTGTCGTATAATTATCAACTTAATAGTAACAAACTTAGTGTCTGCACTATAGAGTCGGTAATTGCTAAGGCCTATAGACTCCTTGAATTCATTGCTAAAACTTCTAACCCATTCTAATCACCTCTAACTCTTATTATTCTATATTTCTCATTTGTACGCGTCAATTTGAATTTCGATCGGTAGTTTGGAACACACATTATTCCACCTACAGCGACCGACTTGAAAATGTCCAACATAATTTTTTTAATATATTAAATTCACGTGCCCGCTTAGACATTAAGGCGCGACTTGCAATAATAGTTCATATTTTAGAGTTTTTAACGAAAATGTGGGTTTTTATTATTCATTTATATCAGAAGTTATTCAATAGATTTGACATTCATATAAAACTAATAAACTGAATGTTATTTGCCATAATTAAGACGATACAAATATTATAAGAAAGACCGCGACCATTAGATGCATTTAGGCATGGTACGAAATTGAGTCAATACGCTAAATTAATGCATAAACTAAATAATATATTTTATTATAATCTTAAAGCCAAGATTACGGAGACAAATCTGTAGGAAACCAAATTAACAAAATGTTAAAAATGAATAGAGTTATAAATCATTCAATTTACAGTACATTTGATGAATTTTTGACGTTTTTAAAAATACTTTGCTTTAGTAAAAACATACGTTTTTAAATAATATACTATATTTAATCACATGCTTTGAGGCTTCACTACTATTTAAAACTAAGTTTAATATCAGAAACACAATAATCATACTGTATTAAGGCGATGAAAGATATCAATCCTCTGATACGCGGCTGGGATCCGTAGCACTTTAGACTACAATTCGACAATTTAGTCTCCATCCTACCTAGAATCTTCTTAATCCTCTAGAGGTATTTTGTAATTTTTCCTAAATCTTTACTTAAAATAAATAAAAAAATTTCATTTTATCTTTATTATATTCACGTACAGGTTTCCATTAAAATTAATACTACGCACTTCTACATTTTTTTATTTTCTTGTTCCAATCTATTCTATGAATTATTCTGCTTATTATGAATTATTTTTGCGAAAACCCACGAAGTGCAATTATAATATACGTAAATAAATAAATGAAGATAATAACCTCCCATTTGATTATTAACATGACTACATATCTATGTATAAATAATAATAAGTAAGTCAGTGATAATCGGCAGCCAACCCGACGGTTTATCTCCACTGTTAATGCAGTGTCGAGATGCAGAATATTTTTTCTGACCTCGGTCCTTGCGAGTTAACGTGCTAGATGTTCTTGGTATTAAAAGTGCGAGGTGTAGAATAACTTCGACACTAAGTTTTTTTTGTTGTTGACCGTATTCTAAACACTTGAGAAAGCATACTTTCGGTTCAAAAAATAATAAATGGCTCTTCTCATATGGACAAATAATCTCTCTCGCTTAGAGTATAGATCGACCACTTCGAAATTCAGACAATTTGGAAACACGTTACACCAAATTGGAGATTTAGCCAATCCCACGGCCATAAATAATAAAAAGTGTTAAACCCTATTTCTTATCACTCAAAATCCTAAGATGTACAAATTAGACGACCAAAATGCTCAAACTTCCCTTTTTTTTTTTCCAACAGCGATTCGCTCATTCGAGCGTTTATTTAACATTATAACCGTATCAATGAGGACTACTTTGATGTACTAAATATACAAAATAATATATATGCCAAGCGGATTGTTGGTATATGACAAAAATTAATTAGTTCATCTTTACTATACCAGGCGTAAGAATACTACAATGTATATATAATTTTTACTTATACACGCACATCCTTTCAATTATTGTTTATATTTTGATCCGATTTGCCCAAAGGCCAACACATACAGTCTGTAGTTAGTCACATTATTTTTTTGACCAGATTTAAACATAGGAGTAATGTAACATTGTATAATATGTAAGTAATGTAATAATAACAATACTAGAGCAGCACGGTTGTACAAAAAAGGGAGGGATTCCATCAGGTCCTGCACTTTTATTCAAGTCTAGATTGTTAATATGGCTTTACAGAAGAATTGGGTTTACCGTTATGTGTTGAATGTCAGCCGGGCCAAAGTCGGCTTCGCTACATAGATGCACCCCCAAACTACTTTCAGTGAATACTGATTTAAAGTACTGAAAGAATAAATTACAAGTCTGTTAACCATTCTCAGAGGTTTGATCAAGATATAACATTTTATTTGGAATGATTGGTGATGTTTTATTAGATTTAGCATTTGACCAAAAACGTTTAGAATTGACGGAACGTAATATTGGATGGATGTTAATATTTTACAATGTATGTAGGTAAGTATTGTAAACAATTTTTATTTATATTTTTAAATATCTGTGGAACGAAAAATATTTTAATGAATAAAAAATATTATAATTTAATAGGTCCATTTACTAGAATGAGATATTGTATTTTATATTAAGGTTAGAGAAATGTTCATATAATGAGTAATGGGGGATTAAAAATATTAGCAAATTTTTATTTATTACGTCATACATAAAAATCTCCTTGAGGCTTAGGGAATTCATTTTTCAAATGTGTCATTGAATCGAAGGATAAAAATAAAGGAAATTTTTACTTTGAAAACGTACTTTGGAAAAAAGTCTGTTTTCGCACATCTGTGTAATTCAATTACTGATATTAAAATTTTTAAATTAAGTGTATATTATTTTAATTTGAACAACTACATAGGTACTTATTTATTTTCAAAAAGCCAAAAGATGCACTTCTAAATAAATAAAAAAACTACCGTGTTGTCGATATCAGCACGTGGTAAAAGTTTCCTATACCTTTTATGAAGATTATTTCAGATACAAATTCATGTTAGTTTGCGCTGTGCAGTAATATGATACTGACTTAACTCTCGTTTGTTTACAATAAAGAAGTGATTATTTGATCAAAGATCTTGTGTTTTTGTAATATTGCATAAAATTCCATATGAGTATAGTAATTCTGAGTACGTAGATATGATTCTGATTTTGGGGGAACCTACAATTTAAGAATACTTTATATTTAGCATCATATTGACCGACATGTCTTTATCATGATTTTATAAAAAGTATGTATTTTTTTATCAAAGCATATTTTAATTAGGTACTTATTCAAAATGCGCTTTGAATAATTTAAAAAATGGCTCCGGATTTGACAACACAAATTAAACAACCGTCCGACAGTAACTATAAACGTAATTTGTAGGCTAATAAGCATAATACTTTCACAAATTTCAGATGATCCTTTTCACAATCAAAGCTTGACGTAGAAAAATTTACGTCTTTTTTATTTCATTTCATGTTTTTACATATTTTATTATATTCAATACAAGCAAGGTAATAATTGAAAAAAAATAAACAATCTTTCATTACGTGTTACAATTTTTAAAAAAATGTTGTTAATCTCGGTATTTTTTATCTTATATTTTTTCCACCCTGCAAATACTAAGTCAGTGGGTCAGTATATACCGAGGTCATCGAACTCTCATATATGGAATGTATTATACAATATTTAACCTTTCGAATGCAAATTTTGAAAAATAAAAAAATAGAAAGTTGATAATTCACCAGGCAGGGGGAAAAATGACAAATTATCAGGAATATTTTTCATTCTAAATTACTTGATTTACTTATTCTTAAAGTTTGGAAAACTAGCTACGAGACACCCTGTATTTGGCATGTGGCGATCTGATAAAATTGTAATTTTGTACTCCTGGAAATAAAAAAAAAAAGTTAAGTTAAGTTAACAAAACAAAAGTTAGAAAATTTTTACAATTACACCTTTCAACGCCCATATGTGTAATCTTTATTATCCAAAGGAAAAATATATAAACAAATTACATATACAAGTATACAAAAAGAGACAGTATATTAAGAAAGCAGGAAATCAATTTATAACAGAAAAATAAAATGTCAATTTACATATGAAATTATACAACAGAAACATGTATGTGTGTATGTAATACATCATTTATTCTGCATAAATAATTAAGTGAGAGAATCATAGAAGGCAAGCATAGTGGTGGCGTTGTAAAGAAAATACACTTCCGAGGTGAACAACCTCAAATAGGTATGAAACCTCCAGTCATATTTTCTCACTCATCTGTCAATATAGAGCACTCCCACAACGTTTTACACTTAAACAAAGCTGCCTGCATTGTTCAACAAAAATAATGATTCATCATTTAGGGTAATTATAAAAAAATCAGACATACACATTAGAATGCCTTTGTTATTTTCATTACTCACAAACAAATAACATAGATACTTTCATATAATGTGTACCTTTGTAAATTTCTTTTAAATATGTGAATAATGATTTTCAATGCAAAAAGACTTTTATATTAAAATAATTATGAAACTATCACTATTGTTGAAAGTTTTGTTTAAAAATATTTATTATGTCAAATTCGCTAATTTCAGAATAAAAAAAAATGAGAAAGTGATAAAGGGAAACAAAATATAAAACGACATAAATGTAGGAATAACATTGATTGTGAACGTGGATAACAGCTCACTTTGAACAAATACATACAATAGTTTAAAAGTATTGAACCATTCAACATAGATCACAAATCTTAAAATAATTGCTTTATTTATTAATAAATACTACACAAAACAATGGGCCATGGCTAAATCAGAAAAATGTAGTCAACTTTGTTTTACATATATTACTAATACGGAAGAAACTTTCAAAACAAATTGCACTCATGGTAAATAAAGTTTTAAAATTGTTAAATTGTGTACCTTCGGATAGTTAATTTATGATAACTTCGGCCAATACCTCTGTCGTAGATTCTTTGAATAACAATGAAAAGAGTGTATTTTCCGTCTCTAGATTTCTATCCTATCCTATCCTGCAACAATTCACATTATCTAAGTTGAAATTTCATCAATTCCTTTTCAACAAGTGACTATTTGTCTTAAATCTATAAAATACATATTATATGATTTTTATAAATTGATTTTTTTTGCATATCTTTCTAGTTGATACATTTTATTTGTATCATTATTTGATTAGTGTAACTTTGCTTCAAGTCTTTGTGATTTTACATATTTTATACAGTCCTTTCTTAAATTTGAATAAGAGCAATAAATACATATTGTTGGTCTATTTCAATGACAATATTATTAGATAACAATGTTCAATTGATTAATTCATCACTCTCATCATCCTCACAATTCATCGCAATGGATTGGGCAAATAATAGATTTTAAATTAAGAGTGATTTACAAGAAATTAAAAAAAATGTACATGTCTAGTTCACATTACATACTTTAATTGTACACACAGTTGTTTCTTTAGTAACAGGATTAAGAAACATCACTGAATTTAATATTATGATGGTTCGGCCAAGTCCACATCATTTAACAAGACCGGTTTAACACTTGGGTGACAACGCTGACTTTCATCTTCTTGATTTAATCTGAAAAATATGAATATCTGTTTTAGATAATAGATAATAGATGTTGGATGTACAATATGCTTGAACGATGTGCTCCCATGTGGCAATTTTTTGCAATAAAGTCTTTCCTGAAAATTTTGTATTGTAGTGAAACATTAGTCGAACACAAACATTTTCATATTAAAGTAGACATTTTATTTTGAAATGTGACGATGTGCGGAAATTGATAAATTCAAGGAACATTTTAAACATCTATCTAATATATGTCAATCAATAATCAATAGCATGATGACTGACAAGCATGTAAAAATTCGGAAGCACAATATTAGATTACCTGGACATTGATTTATTTATCTATTTAATCTTACAAAGTTGTACAATAAACTTTATTAAATACTTCCCATTCTTTAGCTCACTAGGTAAATGCTCTTCTTTAGAAGGGACGTAATAAGCTGCTCGCTGACCACTTCATACACATCCTGTGGTAGAATTTGGCATACATGGACCCAGTAATCATACAAATATTCAAACTGATAATTTTGGAAAAATATTTTTTTGAAATATGTAAGTCGCTTGGATTCTGCATTGCTTCTGACACAAGACATGTTCTTTACATTGGTTAATTATTTTCTGCCTCGCAAAAAATGGCAATAGCGCGATGGTAGAGGATTTTATTGGCAGTGGTGAGGACAGCTTTTTTGAGACCGAGGCTGTTGAGGCATTTGGATTTGGATAAAGTCGATCTGTACTTATTCATGACGGACAACACTGAAAACAAATATAAGTATGTACTTAGTGTTTGTAATATATTTTCAATGACATATAAAATACTTGTCTTATGGATAGTGACAAGTATTTATTTGAATTACAGCAATAAAACATTTAATAATCATGATAAAATAGGCTCACTATTCTTAGCTGGAAGAATGCAGGGTTCTGGCGCGTGGGTGCTCAGCAGCCAGGCTTCAGGTGGAGTGCGCGACAGGACCAGGCGCTCGCTGCCTCCCTCACCGCCCACTAATTCTGGTTTCACCCCTAAAACACAACACAAAGCACACACGATTTCTAAGTGTTGTTAAACATAGTAAAAAAAAATTTTAAAAATGGAAACAAAAATATATTGATCATTTTTTTATTAATATTAAAAATATAATACAATTTCAATAATCAGTGGATACATATATATATATTTTAACATTTGTTTCTTCTCTATGAGAGTAAGACTCGTGTATAGAGAAGGAGTATATTCGAGTTAATTAATGTTTCAGTTAGTCTGTGTACATATTTTTTTTACTTCAGTTACAAATTCATGATAGTCAGTAATTTTTCTAATTGTGATTGAGATTTTTAAAAAATTTGATACCTTGATAAATATATTGATTTTGGGTTGCGGTATATTTTAGTTTTGGGATATCAATTTGATCTCTATATCTTGTAGATCGGAATTCGCTTCTAAAATTTAATTGATTTTTAATTTTGAAAATTTGAATTATTGAATTTTTTTTGTATGTCTACTATTTTTCGTACTTTAAAATCTGTGAACAGTTGTATAGTTGTCTTTTTTTTTTTTTAGAATAATTTTTATTATCATTTTTTGAGTGATTTCTAATTGTGACATTGAAGTTTTATATGCACCTCCCCATCCAATAATACCGTATTGCAAATGTGACTGTACAAACGCATAATATATTATTTTCAGATATGTAGGTGTTTCTGTTTCTATGTTTCCGAGTATGTCTGATATGTTTCTAAGTCTAAAAAATATGTAGGCAGTTTTCCTTATTTTGTTTGTGAGATTAGTAATATGTTCTTTCCATTTGAGATTGTTATCTATTATGATTCCAAGGTTCTTGATAGTCTTTTTCTTCAATTGATGAACACATTGGTCACAGGTGTTTTCTCGAGTACAGGCCTTGGTGTGAATTTTAATATGAATTTCGGTGTTTTGTTTCTGTTGAGTAGCAAATCGTAGAAAGTATGTTTTATCGGTATTAATTGATAGTAAGTTATCATCCGTCCACTTTTTTATGGTATTAACATCCTCATTTGCCGATATATTAGCGTTAGATAACTTATTAGCCATGATAAAACATTTCCATCAAAGCCAAAGTTTTTGAGTTTATTATGTAGTTTCTTGTGTGATATGCTATCAAAGGCTTTCCTAAGGTCTATAAATATGCCAATGCAGCTTACTGATACGTTCCCCTAGCGGGTATCCGACATGACGCGTCAGTACTTCGGTCAGCTTGGTGATTGTGTCGCCAGATGGCCTACACGCAGTGTTTCGCCACACCTGTAATTTATTTTCACCTGTTCTTTATTTTGCATACATACATAAATAATCACTTTAAAAATTACTAAAATAATAATAATTTGTGTTTTTAAACTATTATTAGAGATCATGTATACTGATTGTTTGGCAAGTCACTCAAGGACGGTACAGAGAGTTGATTCATTGTATTCTGTCATTATAAAACATATTTATGTCAAAGGAAACATCAATAATAACTGTAAAATATGAAATAATGTTGCGGTTTCAGTCGCAAGGCCCGAGACTGTCGACATGACACCACACGCGTGGATCGTAATGAGCACCACAACAAAAATGATTGCCCAACAAAACCAATGTGAAATGCGTCAACTGTTTTATTTACAATAAAAACATGAAAATGAGCAAAATATTAACGGACCCATGCAGCGAACGACATTAAATTTTGTAGTTCTCTACTTTACCACAAATAAAAATAAACAAACATTGATTATGGTTCGAAGCTGAGGTGTATCACATAATAATTACATATACCAACAGATGGCTAATTTGTTATTTCTAAAATATGTAAAAAGTGACAAAGAGAATGTATATACTTTTAGTTATATAAAAATCAATTCGATCTTTAGAATAAAAATCCGACATAAATTCAAACTAGATCAATCTATAAAAACTTTTCAAGCTATTTACTATCTATTACATTATTAATAGAATATATATTGAACTTCCATAAATATAATGATCATTATGTTATACCTGGCGATGATTAAACGCGTTTTTGCTTATTTTACACACTGATTAAATACAATTTGCCATCGAAGCAGAGAACATCGCCGTTGCTGAGTTTTTACGGTTTACACTAGAGTTGAGCGCACCTTAATGCCAAATTCCGAAGCAAAAATAATAACCCAAATAACAAGGTACACAGCACTTTCGTCTTCGAAGCATGATCAAATTTGAAATTACACATTAAAAAGTAACAAGTAACGTCAAAAGGCGTTATAAGTATGGATTATTTATGGTTATGGTCAAAAATAAAAGATATACTTGATACAAACTTAAATTTCCTATATATATGGCCAACCAACATAAAAACAAAAATGTTGTGCTACTTTTGTAAGCAAGAGAACACAGCTTCGTCCGTGGACAGCACTTGTTGCAATATTTACCAACATTAATTACCGATACGCACACTCAACTCCGCGGCTCCCGAAGAACGACTGGCGACCTGGCTAGTGGCGTTACATTCAATGGGTTCGATATGCGAATTATGACGTTGAGCGGCGCGGGGAGAGGGGAGAGGGGCACCAGACGTCTCGGGCGCACCAGGTCGCTCACGTCTCGGCTAAAATGAAGTCTCCACGCAAAAAATGACAATTTCAAATAAAGTTATTCTAAATAAATTAAAAACCATATATATTTTTTTTTATACTTTTAAAATTAGCAATATTATATATATATATTTTTAATACTTTATTTACATCCGCTGTAAATTAAAGCTTAATATTGTATTGTGTGTTAAAGTTAAAATAAATGTATTCAAGGTTATGTATACGCAGCATGCCGTTTCGGTACTGCCAGACCGGGCGCCGGCCGGGTGCGGGCACTACACTGTTCGAGCGGAGCGCGCAGCGCTGGCCGCGGACTCCGCGCGGGCCGCCCCGCGAGGCCGCGGACTCCGCGCGGGCCGCCCCGCGAGGCCGAGGACTCTCCGAGCGAGGAGCGCACCGTACCGACCGCGGACGCCGAGAGGGGCGGCCGAGCGGGGCGGCCGGGCGAGGCTGACGACTGTCCGCGCGAAGCCGAGATCCCTCCGAGCGACGAGCGCGCTGTGACACTCCGGGCGGGCTCCGCGCGGTCAGGCCGCGGCCAAGCGAGAAAAGTGTTTCGAGGATGTAATTAATGGACCACCAACCACAAACCACCGCGGAAACATACGCGGCGTAATACTCGGCGCGGTTCACTAATTTCTCGTCTTTAAAATAAACCAAGAAATATTATTTTATTTTACATTTTCAGTCACTCATGATGGTTTGAAAATACTAATA